>OY728140.1:757588045-762588045 GCA_963277665.1 Viscum album | reverse complement strand
GAGCACTATCAGGGTTGACCCTTCATATGTCAGTAATTATTTTTTAAAAATGAAAAATGATTAGAAAAAATAAATTTACTAAAAGAGTAGGGAATGCATATTTCAAGCAGCGATGTCCCCAATGAACCGAATAATGTTACATCTATGTTGATATCCCTGAATGATATTATTGTTGGTTATTCACCTCATGAAAATATATAATTTAATATTAAGGGGGGATTTTAGTTTCATCATTTGTACACAAAAATATTTATAGAATGGGTTTGATGAGAGCCAGGTGATGTATTTCATAAATATTGAACCAATTATGTAGTAAATGAATTATTATGAATATATATATTTATAATATAAGGGAAATGAAATTTACTATCTGAAAATAGGTTCATTAATCCAAAATGTGATGGTGAGAGAATCAAGGATTCATATCAATATGATGAATACAATAAAGATAAGGATTTTGAAATGTTGTATTTTGAAAGAAAAATATCATGTCAGCAATAAGGATTCATTTTTAGTGTAAATTATTGATTATTATCACATTTAATCGTGATGAATTAATAATATAATGGATTATAAACAAAAAGGTAATTTCATTAAAAATAGTTAAAGGATAACCACTACCTTTTTATGAATATTCTCAAATCATGGGATGACTACATCGAAAATTATGAACTCCATGTGAGGGATATAGATAGGGAGAGTTAATTCAAATTAATTATCAATGTGTTTTGTGATTGATATTTAAGAGAGAATGGGTTGGAATGAGCTCATTTGATAGTTGACAAATATGAGCCTTTTTATGGAAACGAATTTTATATATATGGTATAAATGGAATCCGATGGGTTTGTGGGGTTTTGAGTTTAGTTGTTAAATTTTGGTGATATATGGGGGATTGGAATAACAAACTAAAAATTGTATTAAAGAACGGCTAAATTCCCTGTCTATTTATAAAAAATCATGTCATGTTTGGTTTCCCATTTTAACTCTTATTAATAAAGACTAAATATTAATATTTGTAATTATCTTACCTCTAAAAATATTTATGAACCATTATATTTGATTTTGAAAACTTCAATATTAATTTTGGATTCATTTAATTTACATAATTGTCTATATATGATACATTAACTTTTATCTTCAAATATATAACATTTAGAAAACTGTTTTGATATAAAGATGTCATTATAATTGTTTAATGTTAAAAAACATATTTAAGAATAATTATAAACTAAATTAGAATTAATTTACATTATATATTTATAATAGAATTATAACATCCTTTATTTAAATTATATCCATTTAATTTAATGATACACAAAATTTAGAAAAGTATGATTGTTGAAAAAAATAAATATTTTATTGTTATAAATAATTTGTACATTGGTATCTTAAAACTGTTAAAAAATTAAAATGTAACATAGTAAATAAATTTATATGTATAATAAATAATAAAAAAATAATTATATTTATTTAAATTTATAAATTTTAAAAATATTCATTTTAAATTAACAATGGATGTGCATAAAATCTCATTTCTAAACGAGTTCATTTTTGTAAAATATTTTTTTTTTGGAAAAAAAGTGTCTGTATATTTATTTTTATGGTAAAAATTGGACAATAATGTAAATCTGTGTTTTTTACATTTATATAAAATAATAATAATTTTTTATTAAATAATTGTTAAGTATAGAAAATGGATAAATTTATTTTATTTATTGGAAAATAATATTTATTTTTAGTAAATGTAAAAAAATAATATTATACATTTAAGAAATAATTTTTGAATATATCTTTATACTCTATAAAAAATTGATCGATAAAATAATTTTATAAAATTATACTTATTTCTTGTAGAATAATAGTTACTATATATGTAAAAAACGTATTTTCACAACTATTTTGAAATTTCACTATTTCAAAAGAACACCAAAACATTATAAAATGATCATTATAAAATAATAATTTAAATTTTATATTCATTTTTTCAAATTAATTATATAATTTTAATAAATTTATTTTTCAATTTAAAATATAAAAGATTGTTTTTATTGTAAAATTTTGATTTTATACGTTAAGTGTTTTTAGTATAATTTCATATCAATTTACAATTATAAAAATGACAATATAATATATAAACAAATGGTATATTTATGTTCCAATAACCAAAAATAGATCATTTAATGAAAAATTTCTTCGATGGCATTTACATTTATATTAATAAATCATCCAATTTAATATAAATTATTTATATTCTTAAAATATGATTTTACTATTCCATTCATATAAATTTCATTCAATGAATTAATGAAATAAATAATATCATTTCCTAATTATTATAATTTTAATAACAATACATAGTGAATATATAGTATAATATATTAATATTATACATCTATTTCCTTATATATTATTTAATAATAAAATTATTTTAAATTTACAACAGGGAAAACAAAAAATAATAATTCCTTTTGGATACTTATATATCCAATAACAATAATTTAAATGAATGTATTAAGAGCTTTATAATATTATTCCCATATATTCTCCTTTGTAAATATACTCATTAAATTCACACATCTTAACTCACACATCTCATATCAATATAATTCCTTTAAATCTCAAATTTATCATTCTCTATAAATGATTTTCTACCAAATTATTGTTTTTAATAAGATACTAGTGATCTTTATTGGTGATGAAAATGAATGATATAGAAAATTTTTGTGTATTTTAGTCACTATAACTAATTTTCACCATTTAATTTATACACTTTTAATGGATGTAATATTCCATGATCAGTAATATTTCATCATTTTTTATATTATGTTCCATGCTATTTTTTGGAATTTTTTAATATTAATGATTAATAGTTTAATATGTTAATTATTTTTTTAAATGTTATGTCATATTCTATTTGAATTCCTTTGAATGTAGAAAACAAATTAGGAAGACAATTTGGATTTGTAAACATTTAGTTTATGGAAGAAGTTCATACGAAAGACCGTGTTTCTTATGAGTTACAAATAACATAAATCATTAATTATATCGTAAAGAACTCACATAATGAAAATTTATTTTATAATTTTTCTTAAATAGATTCACATCAGCTAAGATACATAAACCTATCAATAATAATAACATGAAAAATCAATGTAAAAATAAATTGGTATCCAATGAAATTAGGTGAGATTGATGGTAAATACAATTGAATTGAGGAAGTAAATTATATAGTTTTAGAACCATGAAGATAGGGTGTATATGTTTCAGTCAATCCTTTTACCAATAAATATATTTATGGGAATCTAATTGAGTTCTCTTAATCTAGAAATAATAATTATTATATTTATAGAGGAAACATTTGGGAATATTCAGAAAACAAAACATAATTGAAAGACAAAAGTAATAGTGGATCATTTATTTAATATAAAATAATATTACAAAAATAATACATATAAATAATGTGGATGATATCATTTGACTAATATCCTTGATAAATAAAATTACATAACCAATCAAAATGACTTTTATGAAATTCACTTTAAGTATTAGGAAATTTACTAGGGAAATTACAAACAACCATAATCATTTGAATGAATTTGGAAAGAAAAGTTTTATAAAATTCTCATTAAAAATATATGTTATAATCAACCCAAATATAATTTGAATGATTAATATAATCGGAAAATTGTGATATAAATAAATTTTAATACTGAAATGAATAATAAGATTTTTATGTAAAATATATCCCATTCGAAATAATGAAAATTATTATTTCATTACACATTTTCAAATAATATCATGATTTTGAAAAATTATTTTATCAATTTTTAAATAATTATATAAATTTCTAGAAATTTTTTATAAAAAATATATAATACCTGTGAATATTATCCATATTTAATATTTTAAAAAATTTAATTATTAAATACCCATAGGAGATAAAATGTTTACAAATTTGTAATTTAATACCAGTTAAATTGTGAATAATTATGAAAAAGGATATAAATATGAGAAAAAAATGGTTATGTTTATGTAAATAAATTCTAAAACAACAACACACATATGTAGTAATATTTGAGTGTTCTTGACATTAAAATGAGATTTGGAAACGAAACCATATTTACTTTGTAACACATAAAGGTTGTAGATAAATTATTTAAAAATAAAAAAGAATTAATACAATATAATTTATGAAATTATATAAAAAATATTAAATATAGTCACCATATATAAGTAAATTTGTTCATAAAAATAATCATATCTAATGAAATTGGAACTGAGACCAAGAAAACCTTAAATGTAACACAACCATTCAGATAAAAATATATAAAAAATTAAATATGATGAATATTTTTAAAACTGAAAAATAATGAGGGATTCAATCAAATATTTTTAATCAGTTAGAATAAATTAATCATCTAATAATAGAGTTCAATATGAAATCATATAACCCAATGGATGGAAATTAAGTAAGAAAACAAATCCTTACCCAGTTTCCCTATATAATCAAATTCTTTAAAATGACTTCAAAAAAATATTCATATTAAATTTTAATATCTTATCCATAATCTTTATTTTCTATATAATAAATTTAGTATCATTTATTAAACATTTAATAGTTATATATAGCTTATTTTTTCCATTAGGTGTTACTGTTTGTTGACACCACTTAAGAATAAAAAAAGGCTATGAACATAGCCCTGGATATTTCAAAATCCTGAGACATGGTTCAAATAATTCAAAGGAAAGTCAAAAACTCCAAAGAGCTATGTGACAGAACTACGTGACAGAAATACATGACAGACCTACTTCGGAGACCTACGTGGTAACATAATTTTTGTACCCCTTTGCAATTTACCACTGCGAAGAAGCTACGTGGAGGATCTCTGTGAGCACCATCCCTTCAACTAGTGCCCCTCGATGCCTATAAATAAGACCCTTGGGCTCCCCATTTGAAGGACTAAAAAATTTGAAAGACTCCCTGAAGCTCAAACTACGTAGCTCTTTTTCCCAGATCACTCAAATTGTCTCAGGTAGCTCTCTAAATTACGAGAAAATACATCATTAAATGGGATAAGCCTGTATTCAAATTATTTCACATTTTTTACATATTCATGGTTCCCCTATGTGAAATATATTCTTCATTTATCATACAAACTGGAACGGCACACCTGTGTGTCACACCTGCGTGGTGCATCAACGCAGGGTACCTAGAAGCCACATCTGCGCAAGGTACCTTCGCAGTAGAGCTTGTTTTAAATCCTATATAAAAACTCAAGTACCCTTTTCAAATACATTCATGGTATGGTATATCTTTACTTGGTTCCATTATCTGAAAGGGACTAAGTTGAAGCATCTACCAAAACCTCCTGATTTAGTTCACTTTTGGGAAAAGCACATCTACATGTCTCTTATTTGGTTTTGTATATCCATAATCAGAGGATTCCAACATTTTTTTATAATCGGGATAGGGTTCATGGAGTGTATGTGGGTTTTTATATCCAGAGTCACATGGACCATTCTCCTAGGAATAGTGTTGGGAAGTTCCCGGTTTGGAGGAGGTTTTGGGTCCTGACCTCTCACTTTTCTAAGAGAAGACCTGGAAACTCAGGTCTCTGGTAGGGAATGTACGGTTCACAACTAGTTTTATTCGTTTTGAACAAAGGATATGTCTCCCTCCACTATGAGGATAAATTTTAGGGCAACATACTTGTGCAATCCCCTAGTTTTTCTTGTACTAGTTATCATCATTGCTCCTCCTCTCTTCTTCGGTGTGAAATACTAGAGGAGAGATGGGAACACGGACTTTCACTACCCTTTTCCTCCCCGTTGAGATTTTTCCCAATTTGAATCCTTCTCAGTATAAGCCCCTACCCTTCATCCCTTCATCCATTAATTGGACCATTTTCCAATATAATTTGAATAGAGGTAAGGCTAGTTGTCTCGCCCTTGTCCACCCTGGACACCATAGGCGAGACCTCTTCCATCAGAAGAGGAGAAAAATTCTACATGTCATTGTTGAATCATTCACATCCTTTTGTTTCTCAGACCGATCATGACTAATTTGGGATTAAATATTCATGATGATTATAATATTTACACAAAAAATAAATCGAATGAAATATGAGAACTCTAATTCACACCATAATTGGGAAACATAGGAAGCCCTCTCAGAGCCAGACCTCACTAGATATCCTCTTTAAGAATCCAACCCTAATTCCCTTATTCTAGTCATTCTCCTTTGTAATAATCCCCAAATTAAACCCCCCATGTAATCAAGGCATCATTTTCAAGAAGTAAGACTAAACACATTTCTCTCAAAGGACTATACTCTCCTTTGAGACCCATTGAACTACGTGGGATTTGATTCCCATCCACATGGGATATGTAAGAAGCCTCATTGTGGTTCAAACCCAATATTTCCAAATACACACTATTCTCCTTGTGTCATATTCCTAACATGGTATAATCTTACATAGAAATCCATCATCTTTCAAAGTTACTTGGGATGCTTAATCAAAAGTCCCACACCAAACCTGAACTAAGAACCTTTTGAATAGTGGTCCTTATCACATGGTCATAAAAGGTATGATGTGTCCCATTAAGCGGCACCAAACTATGAGGGTTCTATTTATATTCATAAGGATACGTTGGTGACCCATTTCATTGGTATAATCACAATATCAAAACAAACCATCATCTCCCAGGATGAAAATAAATTTTAGAGTGCCCCACTGAGTGTCTTAAAAACCATTATCATTATAAATATGATTAAATTAATCCCAAAATAGTATATGAGACGATACGAATGATGGAGAATCTCAAATACATACAGATATCTCTATGAATGAAGAACCTTGAGTACATGCTGATGATTCTAAATTTTGAACATGTTAATAAGTGATTGAAAATTATAAGGGAAAAATATTTTATTCTTGGATAATTAGTAAGGATTACTAAAATATATTAAATTTATAATGAGAGTCCCATAGTAGACCACAATCCCCCAAAAGGGTGTGATGAGTCCGACATCCCATCCTCTCGACCAATGCACGTTTCTACATATCATAAATTTTAAACATAACGGATGCCTACCTTTAGAAATCAGGTTCCCTTTGGATAAAGAACTATTGGAATTTTCCGGTTCCATAAATAAATCCAATGGAATCTTTGTGGAAGAAGTTATTCTTAAAACTAGAACACAAGTTTCAAGGAACTACAAAACAAAAAATGGTTAACCTAACGTGAATCCTTATCCAAGTTATTAATGTTACCCACATGTCATGCCCCTACCAATTGTTAAAGGAAGGCTAGACAAAAGAATCAATCACCAATTTATCCACATGAAATTTCTCACTTTAATGGTGTTTATTTTTGTTTTTATGTTTTCCTCGGATTTTGCTTCTGCCCAAAAGTGGATTTGTTCAAGACGACATCTATGAACTTCCCAACTACAACTCATGCTTGATCCTCATCAATGAGAAGGCTGTTACCACCCACCCAGTGTCTTGAACACTAGGTATCCCACATGATAATAAAGGAGCATCGTCAGAATGGTACAATTACAAATTTGGAGGCTGCCTATCTAGCCCATCAGGTCAATAACAATCCTCAATCATTAGGTCAACAACTGCAGATATTCAAGTAGCATAAGGTGAAAACCACCGTCTTTAACTATTGTGGGTCCCTATCCCCCAAACACCACAATCAGTCCCACCCATACTTCATGGAGGTGGATCAAGAGGTCAATCAGGGCTTCAATTAAAGAATGCATGGGTCCTTCCTAATGACTCCCACCAATAGTCTCCACCAACAAAATTTTGTGGTAGTGAACACCCAACATGATGGGGGTTTCCTCTGAACATTTTTCCCATCTCTCTCAGTCCCAAGAACACAAGAAGAACTGGAAGGGACAAAGTCTGGTAAACAGGGAGTAGGTTATAAACTCTACCCCCTCCAGAGAATTACATCATCTTAACTTGATGGCGAACAATGAACGGGTACATGCACTCATCTGTCCTGATTTTTTTAACTAGAAGAACCGTCTAAAAGCTACCCATAAATCCCACCAAATAAAACTGTTGGAGTTCTGTGAACAGATACATACACATGTTTAAAAGTTATCATCTTGTCATCAGGATATTCTTATAGGATTTAATGAAGCCTACAGATCCAACGTGGTTAAAACTGGTAAACAAGAACATACACCTGCTTACAATCCCCAATTCTTCCATTTGTCTCGTCTGCCAGTATTGAAGGAAGTATTTCATCCATACATGATGGCAAACAGTCAATAGGAACTTACACCTTCCATCATTCATCAAGCCTACCAATAGTCTTGCTTGGTAGCAGCCATAAAAGTCAGTTAGAATTCTCTGACTCCAAATCTACGGTAGACCCAACTCTCTACCCCCATGCACGAGTACTTTATATACCCATTTATAGGAATATGAGGACACGAGTATATACAAACACCTATTTCTAATATAAAATGTATGTATATTACCGTTCTGGCCACTGAAGTCACCAAAAACATCTTATCAATGGTGAAAGGAAAGACGCAAATCCCTACACATATTCAGGAAGAATGCCAAGATATTATAACAAAAAAATCATTAGTACTAGGGGACCAGACACATAAATCTATGACCACATATGAGATGAGACATTAGCATGCCATCCCAGAGTTGATACACTCCTCGGTTCCATCCCAAGAGGGTCATGGGGCATACATCACCATATCATACGGACAACAAGATTGGGAATAAACCCCCTTCTTAATTGGTGACAATCGGTCCATTACAGCAATCAATACAAGGAAAGAACATAAAACTAGACTTGATGACCACATGTCCAAATAATTGGCCCCAAAAAAGTATAATAGAACATCCAAGAAAAAGTCTCACCATGAACTGTTGGAAAATCAAGATTCGAGCTTCTATTTGGATCCTCTTAATGCTGGAGTTCTTGATACCCTCAGAAAATTATCTGTTACAGCTCAAGATCCTATCCTCCCATTACCAAATTATGGGAGTGGTAGTAGTAATTCTGAACTACCTCATCAGACACATAATCATGAGGGCTTGCTTCATGAAAATTTGGTCAATCTAGAGTTCCTAACTCTGGATGAGTACCAAGACAACTCTCTATGTGGCTAAAAGACCAAGTAGAAAGAGGATTCATCCCATGCTATAATCCACCATAGTGATACTCCCCATGATGGAAATTTCTGCGAAGGTCCTCTACATAGTAGTATTTCTCATTGTGAAGATAATTTTTTAATTGATAAGGTAGTTAGGAGAAAGCCCTCTTATCTTGAGGCACTTGAAAACAGAAGGCCAGTCATTTATGATGTCTTGAAATTGACGGGTGAATAAATTTCTCAATCAAAAGACATATTAATTGAGTGGTCATTATCCAAACCTCCCTTGGGTCATTTTTCGTCAAATAAAGAGCATCCACTTTGGTTAGACAAAGTGAATAAATCTATAGTAAAATATTATGAAGATATGTTAAACATGATTAGACAATTGGATAAAAGATAAATACCAATCATGTTCTGGCCTTTGGAAATTTCTCAGTATAACATTCAAGAATTGATGGAAGAAGATTGTAATCATTATATCTACCTCAACTTATGGAAGACTCTTCATCATTTGGAATCCAAAGTTTATATATATGATGAATATAACAATCATGTAAAGGTAATAGAAGTGTTGCAACGTCAAATTGAGTTGACATATCTCTCATTTTCCAAACATCCAATGGTTAGAAAATAGAAGATAACCCTTTAGTGTGAATGACTTAATTATTTAAAGAGGCTACGCTAGTTTATTTATGACACATCATATAGTGTTCATATCAGAGGATGGTGTGAACATGGAGCATTGCAATTCACTACACTCCAGAATCAGTAATGTCCACAATAATTGTTCTCATTCAATGTTTTTTCCCACAGTCATCATCCATCAATAGATTTTGTATGTAATAGAATTTATTCTCAGGAATAGGCCTCAACCAGCTCTCCTCAAAGTCAGGACCGAATAATGGAAGTTATTGAGTTACTTTTACATAAAGAATTTGAGAATCTTGAGCAGACATCCCGCTTAGAGGATGTCATCCGTCAGAGAATAAAAATGTATGAAATAGCATAGAGATCATACCAAATAGGTTATTTGAGTAGTTTTTGGATAATGCACCCAGCTAATGTCCAAACCAAAACTCAAAAAATCAGAAGGGTAGTTGTAAGAATATCAGCTATATCAGTTCATGAATAACCCCTTCTTGCAAGGCTGGGGGCTCTTTTAATTCAACCTTTAAATGCATTAAAAAAAGATCAGAAGTCTAAAGAAGACGAAAAAGGAACATCCCTAGCCTGTAAGGCTAGGGGATTTTTAACATCTACATTACCATCCTCAATGGAATTTAGTTTTCTCCAGATTAGGTAAGAACCCACAATAGGAGCACATAACTGAACTATCTAAGGATTCCCTTCAGGTAACTGTTTGCCAACCAGTTCTCGGGAATTCAAAACATAGGATAGAAGAGTCTCATGGAAGATACATAGGGAGATGATATAACAAAAATACTAATAGAATGCCATCAATTCATTATGCGTCAGTGAATTTTATTATTGCAATTGCAGAAGATCCTCAAGAAAATGAGTCAAGTTCGGGGAAATCAGAAGGTGAAGTTCATATCCATAATACCATACACACTAAGGAAAATGAAGAAGCTGTATATACCCGAAATCGGAGGCTTACCCAAAATCTGGGTATGCCTTCAAATGAGCAACTCCCACCCACCCTCGAAATGCATATAATAAAGGTAAAGTAAGAATTCAGATTGCATCTCACTTCTCTAAGGGAGAAGATCAATCTCATTCACTTGAAGAGATATTTTCACATTAAGAAGAGGAGATGAAGGAGTTGAAAAGACTCAATACATAGTTACTTAAAAGTAGTATTTCTGTTAAACGTACTTCCCCGGAAGGTTATCAACATTCACATAGTGTAAGAGCTCCTTAGCAAAGAGTATTTGTAGTAATTATAGATGTAGATAATGAATTGTTTCCATTTGGTACACAACCAAGGCATTATCAAACACATTCCTATAAGCCTGTTCCCATGGGTTATCCAAGGCAAATACCAGCACCACCACTAGTGGTTTTGGCAGTCGGTTCACCATCCCAAGCTCTAGTTTCGCTACCTTCATAGGTTCCAGCTCATCCAGTTATTCCCCAAATTCTTATGAACACAATTTATCCATTAATGAATTGATTAGAAGCTATGATGGAATTATTTGTTCCCATCTAGATAAAAAAGAAATCTTACCTTGAATTGATGGACCTGATTCCTCCACAACAAAATTTTGTGAATTCCACAATTCCAATATTTAATTGTTTGGGAGATCCAGAACAACACATAACACATTTCGATTCTCATTGTGATCCCATGATGGGAACTCCTCAACAATAAGAAGCAGTTAAACTTAGTTGTTCTGTGCAGTCACTATAGGGACAGGGTTTTGTTTGGTATACTAGTTTAGAGTCTCGATCAATTACTGTATGGGAAGATCTCTGCCAGAAATTCATTCTTCATTTTATCTCAATGCTACTGAAGATTATAGTTTTTTATCTTACTAATTGTAAACAATGGGATAATGAAACAACTTCAGATTTCATTGCATGATTGAAAGGATTGACCTATTTCTTATGTTTGGAACTCCCTTAATAAGAGTTTCTGCCTATCTGTGTGGAAAATCTATGTGATGAGTTAGGAACACCACTGATCCCTATAAAACAAATATGTGGGTTTCAGGACATTAATTCAATTGATCAACAGATAGAATATTCTATAATATATAATAAGGATAAAAATCATTTAATCCAATCCACTGTGGGATGGAGAATAGGGAAATAAGAGGCTTCTACCATTACACTCATGCAATAAATTGTACCTACTTCCATTTCAAAACCTTCATCGTATCGAAGGGATCCACTTCCAAATAATTGGCAGTAACAATCGCCTCATTAAGATGATCAAAGAGATCAATGTCAAAAATATTTTGGGGAATTAAATATCAAATTTTATTCTATTTGGAATGAAAAAGTTCCCAACTACTTTATCTCATCTATGGAAAATAATTTAGTTCAGTTGACAAGGAAAATTAAACCAAACAAAGGAGGAGACAATGATCTTCTAAATTATTGTCCAGTTCACCAAATGTTTGGGCATCCCATTCAAGAGTGTTTTATTTTCAGGGACCTCCTGCAAAAAAATGGTAGAATCTAGACAAGTGGAACTGAAAATATCATCATCTCAAGTAGCATGTGTTACTGCTACTGATCCTGGGGAAGAAGAAAATGGCAGGAAGTCAAAATTAAAAATGGGAAAAAATATAAAGATTGCATGATCAAGAAAACAATCAACAGAAATCATGGCATTTTATGAACACAATTTAAACAACTGATTGTGTCATCCTCCACTACTTCAACAGTAAAACCACATTCATCAAATGGTCTATCCTCCTGGAAATGAGGTGATTAGATAGTAAATGATCAATCAGAATAAGATGATATCATGTTAAGTCAAATGTTATCCATGGCCATAGAATATTTCATGCCATCTGCCTCAAAAATACGGGCATCGTCCTGACAAACATTACAACGAGAACAAACCATTCAGGATGAATATTCATGAGATGAAGAATTTATCTTTGGTTCTATCAATGTTATCCACTTAAAGGATCCTTATGCCAATGGTGATTCTAATTATAATGAGCTAGAGTTATGTGTACTTAATTCGAGAACTAGAGGAAGAGGCAATAGTCAAGGATACAAGGGATGTCGTGGGAATTCTAGAAACCACCATTTTAACTCTACCCCTTCTCGAACCATTTATTCGGCAAAAAAATTTTGAAGATCCCTTCAGCAGGCTCAACAAGAACAAGGAGTATTTTTTATGCGAGACAGATTCGGTTCTAACAAGATCATTTTCGAGGACCGATTGGGAGTTACACCATCTTCCTATTATCAAGTAGATAGACCTTGTAAGTCTAATATACCAATTCCAGGAGTATTTCTAGCTTCTACTCCGACACATGGTACATCTTCATCAAATGAATAAAATTTTAAGACACCTGCAAAACCGCATTTCCATGTTGGGAAAGGCAGACATATGGGGCAAAATTATGATGTTTTGAACCATTTACCCTAAGTACCGGCCAAGTTATCAATTATGGATTCCTAAAATATTTCAAAATATATTCTAGAAGCACTTATTGAGGCTTTATCAATTCCTCAAGTGTTTGAAACTAAAGTTGCTACTGCTGAGGTTTACCTTATAGAGAATGATCTTAATGAATGTCATGTAGTCATATCTTTTACATATGAAGATGATGATTATGTTGTAGATGGAAATATCAGACCCTTGTATTTATCTATAAAGGAAAATGACATAGACATCCGAGGATCCTTCATTGATAATGGCTCTGGAGTCAACCACATCACTATTTGTACACTTCATCAATTGGGCCAAATTGAATCTGACATATCTTCTTTCACATTAATGTTTAATGTATACAAAATGAATGAGCAACAACCTATGGGAAATATTACACTCAGAACTAAATTTTGATATCTTGTTCCTAATTCAGATTTCATGGTGATTCATCAGGACACAATATTCAACATTCTTCTTGAAAGTCCTTGGCTACATCAACATGCGACCATATCTTCATCATATCACCAATGCCTTAAGTACTCCTTCAATGATACAATCAGTACATTGTATGGTGTCAAGGATTTGTTCAAAACATGTGAATCTCAATACATTGTGGCGGTGTTTTATCACATAAAAGGAACGAGGTCCATGAAAAAGGAAATAACCAGAGTTAATGATCCAAATGGTTTAAAAAAGATTCCAAAAAACCCATTCATACATTTGAGTATATATTATGTTCTAACCATCAATAAAATTGAAAGGGTAAAACCAAATCCATTCAATCATCCAGTGACTTCCATAATGTCAATTGTGGGATCTGAGCCCGCCAAAATGGGAGAAATTTTTGATTCACCAAGTTGTGATGGAAGATTAAATATAGATGTCTTCATTTTGTCCATTGAACAACAGCAAGAACCTACATTGTCGATTAGTGTAGAAGAAGTTTTAGAAATTTTAGAGGAAGACAAAGATGTTGAATCCCAATACATCAACTCCACTTTATTAGAACATGAAGACATTTCATCATCATTAGGGTCAGATATAGTGTCATATTCATCAGGATGATAAAATACTAACATCTCCCCTAACTCTGGAATTTTGGCCTTGACATATACTATGCATGTAGAAACAGAAGAGGTAACACATAATGGAGAAGAATAGGAAGATCTCAGGGATGGTTCTTCAGCATTTGAGAAAGGTGTCTCTACCACTGTGGATGATCTCTGAGAAATAAATCTGGGTACAAAAGAAGATCCATGCCCCACTTTAATTAGTATGGCCATGACTTATGAAGATCAAGAGGTGTATACTTAATTTATAAAGAAATATCGATATATATTTTCTTGGAATTATTCCTAAATGAATGGACTTAATCCTTATCTAGCCACCCATCATTTGGGTTTTTCAAAAGAATGTCACGGATTCAAGAAGACAGTAAGAAGAACACACCCAACTCATCCCACTAAAATTGAAGCTAAAGATGATAAAATTATAAAGGATAACATTTTCATGGAGGTTCAATATCCCAAATGGTTGTCCAATATTGTCCTAGTGAAAAATAAGAATAGAATGATCATAGTTTTCATTGATTTAATAGATCTTAACTGGAAACGTCCAAAAGATGATTTTCCAATTTTGATTACAGATCTTTTAATTGATACTACAACAAGATATGAAGCTCTTTCCTTCATGTATGGTAACTCTAGTATAATAAAATCTATATGGCCCCAGTGGATGAATAATCCATAGCCTTCATATCAACTCATGTTGTGTTTTTTAATTGGGTAATTCCCTTTGGATTAAATAATGAAGGTGCAACATATCAACGTTCCATGCACCATATCTTCAAAACCTTTTTAAAAAAATTTGTTGAATGTTTAGTTGATGACTTGGTGGTCAAATCCAAACAACATCCAATCATTTGGCTAATCTGGATATCAAATTCAATAAACATCGGTAGCCCCGTTTGATGATGAACCCCTTGAAATTGATTTTGGGGTAACCTCAGTAAAGTTCCACGACTACGTTGTATGCCATCGTGGAATCAATGTTGATCAAGATAAAAAAAATCAAGCCTTGGTATGTCACCTCCTAGAAATTTTAAATAATTAAGATGAATCCAAAGACATTTGGCCTATATTCGGTGTTTTATCGCCAATTTAGAAGGTAAGTATTTTCCCTTCACCAGATTAATAAAGAATTGAATCACCTATCAATGGAATTAATACTACTAAATATCATTTGATACCCTCCCTATTGAGATCACCGGTATTAATGCCACCTGTTGAAGAAAGACCACTTATTCCTTATTTGAAATCATTAAAGAGATCACTAAGCGCCTTCCTTTCCCAAAAAAATGATGCTATGAATGAAAATAGGCTTTACTATCTCAGCTGAACTTTGATTAATGAAGAAACTCAATATTCAAGTATTGAAAAGTGTTGTCTGCCATTAAACTTTTTAGTTCATAAATTGAGGCACTACCCATAACATCATGAGGTCCAATTGGTGTCTCACAATAAACCACTAAAATTTATCCTAAGTCATCCTATTCTTACAGGGAATCTGGAACAGTGGGAAGATATTCTCCAACATTTTGATATACAGTTTGGGCCTAAGAAGGAAATAAACGGCCAACCTTTGGCTAACTTCATTTCTGAAAATCAATTAATGGAAGTTACATCATTAAATACTCAACTTCCTGATGAAAAGATCATCTCTATTCAAGATAATTCCCAAACATGGTTGTTGTACTTTGATAATGCCTCCTGATGCCCAACATGTAAGAGAATGGAAAACCCTAAACTCAAAAAAGTTGTGTTAGAAATTTTCCCTATTTCCCTAGGAAAGGAAGTGTTTTATTACACCTTCATGTTGTCAGAATGTGGTACCAACAATAAGATTGAATATCAACCTCTCATCGCAGGGTTGGAATTGGCTATTTAGGTGCAATTGGATAACTTAATAGTGAATGGTGATTCAGAATTAATAATCATGATATTCAATGGGTAATGTTCTATCGTAAATTATGATTTAATCCCTTTGTGTGATTATGTAGGACGGTTAATGGAAGAATTTCTCTCATATCCAACATTGTTTAATGTCCCTCGATCACAAAATGCCGAAGCTAATGCACTGAATAATGCAGTTATAGATCTAAATGATCTAAATCAGGATTAGACAATCATTAGAATAGCCCATCATTGTGTGGTCTCAACTTTCGTTTAACCCAGAATGGAGAAAATTAATGATAATAGCCCTATTTCTGAGCCATATGATCATACAATGGGATGGAGGACACTCATTGTGGAATGTCATCAAAATGGGGTCCTTCCACTATATATGGATGAAAAATAACCGATTTGATGATGAGTGGACAATTTTACTCTTTATGATAGTCTAGACCACCATAGGATTCTCTAAAAATGAGCCATTGATGGAATCCTCTTCAGATGTATTGATGGAGAAAAAACAGTAGCTTTCATGAAAGAAGTTCATTAGGAGCTTGTAATGACCATCAATCAGGGCACTGAGTCTCTGATCAGATCTGATGTCTTGGATGCTATTGCCCTCAATGACGCAAGATTGTACATATTTCATTTAAAATTTCATACTCACCATGTGCATGCCAACTTCATTCATCGACCTTGAGAGTTTCTACATACATATAAATACTCATGGAAATTTTCCATATATGCAATGGATATAGTAGGACCATTTCCTCCAGGCATGTCTAAGAAGTTCAAGTACATTCTTACTTCTACAGACTTTATCTCCAAAAAGGATGCGGCAATATGCCTCAAAGATGTCAGAGCCAAAAGAATTTTTAGTTTTGTAATAACTAAAATCATCACCAGAATTGGTTTCCCTCATACTGTTTTGAGAAACAATGGGGCCAATTTTTGTTCTGCTGAGGTAAAAAAGTTATATTAGGAACATAATATCAAATCCAACCATTTATCTCGATATCATGCAAAGACCAAGATACAGATAGTGGCATTCAATAATACCTTATCAAATATAATTCATAATATGGTGGATAAAAATATGAAATCTTGTCCTGATAATCTTTTTCATGCATTTTGGGCTTATCAGACTACTACATGTACTGCCACCCAGAAAACCCCATATTATTTTGTATATGGAATAGAGTCATTCTTTCAAATTGAAATGAAATTTCCTTCACTCAGAGTTGAAATCTGTGATCAACAATCTATAGATGCGTAGTCTCTGAAATGGTATAATTATATGGTATAATTAGATGAGAAACAATTTCATACTTTTCATCATTTAGGAGTTTATCAGAACAGAATAGTGTGAGCTTTTTATAAAAAAAAATCATCCTTTCATTTCTTCAAGGAGAATTGGTATGGGTCCTCAGGACTCCAATTATACTAGGCAAGAAACCTCCAAAACATTATCCAAAGAGGGAAAGATCTTATTCCATATATAAGGTCTACTCAAATGAAGCTTCGGCCATAATCTCAATGGATGGAGAGATCATTACAACTCCAACCAATGCAAGATTCTTGAAGAAATAATTTTTTTAATTGCACAGATCATTTGTCCTCAATGTAAGACTTAAAAATACATAGCCCCCACATCCTCCCTGCAATAATGAATACTACACAGCTCCTATGTCCTAACTTTAAGACTTAAACCTGCACATTGCTCCATCCTTGTCACATGACATTAAACTGCATGACATCATTTTTTCTTCATTTCATGGCATTAATCTGTATGACTAAT
The DNA here is from genome assembly GCA_963277665.1 of Viscum album. Classification (NCBI taxonomy): domain Eukaryota; kingdom Viridiplantae; phylum Streptophyta; class Magnoliopsida; order Santalales; family Viscaceae; genus Viscum; species Viscum album. Next base: position 762,570,072 of record OY728140.1, on the reverse strand, counting down.
ATTTTCTTTACTTGATATTAAGAGAAATCATTAGAAAACATCATTGACATCATTGGTACTGCTTAGTGTCACATGAGTTCTTTTCTTCCCAATGTCTGAGTCAAATCTGTATAGGGACCTTGATTCAAAAACTACATGTGGCTTGATTCTCATCTATTTGATATATGCAGAGACACCTGGATCTCAAATCTAGGTCCTAGCTACAAACACCATTTTTTATTTCCCTTTTCATCTGATATATATGAACTAGATCTATACAGAGTTCTCTTTTAAGATACATGATATTATTTTCATACCATCATGTGTCTTAAATGTAGTAATTCTTATAGAGTCTGTTAAATCCCCCATCTCCCATTTCAAACTTGATTAATGTGGGAAATTATTGTTTAAAGAACTATGTACGACTTCATTCTCATCTATATGAGATACGTAGAGATTCCTAGATCTCCAATCATGGGACCAACCAAAATTATAAAAAATCAAAATCCCTTTATTAATTTTATAATAATCAATCATGCATAGGGAATGTTTAAATAATTACGTATGGCTTTATTCCTAACCCCATCAAGACACATAGTGAATATTGGGTTTTATCCCTTAGTCCAGTTATAATATGTATTTCTTTTCACATCATTTCATCTTCATTCATACCACATGAGGCTAAAATATATAGAAATCTAACACCCCTATTTTCACTTGTGCCACCATTGTGTTATGGAATAAACCCTTACTGATCCTTGTTTCTCACACTGAGAATAGATCACATGAGCTTATGAATTGGGTAAAAGGATTATTTATATAAATAAGGTATCTTAATTTCTTATGGGGATACACAATGTCCTCACTACATGAAATTACACTACACAGTATAATTTCCTCACTTCATGACTTAAAACTGAACAATATAATGTCCTCATGGTAGGAATTTAAACTTCTCTTCACAGTATTAATTCAAAAGGAAACAAAGAAAGTCTCTATTTTATGTATGAGTCAGATCTATGTAAATGATGTTAAAATCATTGAAAATATTGATTCAAATATTTCTTTTGTTCATTGAGGATAACTCTATTCTATATTTCACACTCTTAATCTTGAATATTTTCTAGATCTTCATAATCATTCTTATAGATTCTAGTGACTGAGTTTCTAATACCTTAGAGCTTTTCTGCTTGACTATACATCACATGATCTTAGGTGGCCTTGCATAAGTTTCCTACAATAAGGGAATTCCAATCAAAAGATAACATTATTTGTCTATACATCATATTCCCTAGATGGACTTGTATAATACAACCCCCATAACGAGGTTTTCAAATAATGGTAATTTCATTCTTTATTATAGTGTCTTTTTCCCCTTCACACTTTGATGACAATATACAAAAATATGTATTTTAAACATTCACGCAATAATATCTGTCCCACTATATATCTCACGATCTAAAAATATTCAAGACAATGGTTTACACATTTCTATCTCCATGTGTTCAAAGAAATATGAAATAACCTTAGAATCAATTTTCTATATATCATATACTATTTCAATTTCGAGTCCTATTTGTATGAACTAAAACTATAGATACCACAACTCCTACGTTTGGGATAGAACTTTGTAAAATTCGTATTCATCCGATTCATTGGAAATATTGGTTGGAAGTACCCTCTCTATATTCAGTTACCATTCCCTATAATACAAACTATGTGCTTCAGAAAATATGAATCTCCATAAAAATTCTTCATATTTTAGTAGTTGAATGTAAAAATTCATAATAGATCTTTTGATTTACTATGTACTACGTGGCCTTAGGTGGCCTTGCAAATGTTTCCTACATAACAGTCCTATCAGAAAAAAGATGATACTATTTCCCTATATATCATATTCCCCAGTTGGACCTACACAATACATCCCCCATAACAGGTTTTTCAAATAATGGTAACTTTGTTTTATGAAAATACTTCCTCTAATTCATTTATTCATTTTTCCATGTAATTCATCAGATATAGAAATTCCCAAACCACATTTTACAATTTTCCCTTCCATACCTTAATATTGTAGTATGTTTCCAAAACACTTATCAAGAAATTGGGAGAGTAATAGACCATTGGTAAAAGATAAAGTCATTAAATTAAATCCACACAATGTCCACACTGCATGAATTAGAACTGCACAGTAAAATGTCCTCACTGCATGACATAAAACAGCACAGTATGATATCAGAAATTTTCCTTTCTGATAAATTTTTACCATTACTTATACACCAAATTTTTATTGAAATGGTTTTCCTATTCATGTCATATGTCAGCTTTGACAGACCTTTATTCTTAAAATTAATTTTTTAGGAAAAACCACCCACTATTGTCTTGAGTCACCCAAACATTATTTCCCCTTATCACTACCGGAGAATTTACCTATACCCGCTGTTTCAAACTGGGGGGTATATCCCATCACACCGTGGGTATAGACTATACCCACTGTTTGATAAACTGTGGGCTTACAAGGCATCAGGATTTCCACATACCCATGGTTTTGTAGAAACTGTGGGTATATCCCACATATATATCATCTTACCCACAGTTCTGGTAAACTGTGGGTATACATCTATTCTAATATTTTACAAAATCATAGGTATAAATTTTTATAGTAGAAATTATATACCCATGGTTATGAAAACTATGGGTATAGAAATGTTTCTTCACGGCACACATACACACGGTTCAAAAAAATATGGGTATAGATGGCTTTCCCAAAAATAATAGTTTCCCAACTTGGTTTCACCTTTCTATAAGAAAAAAGATTCAAAACTGAAACCAGAACCCCCTCCCCCATTTTACACTCCCAGTATCCCCCTAGACATGTCCTACAACCCCTCCCATTATTCTGGACAGACCCCCCATCACACCCCTCCCCCCTTGCACACGCCCACTCTCCCCCTAGACACCCCTGCATCCACTCCCTTCACCAGGAAAGACCCCCCCCCCTAGTGCACCCCCACACCCTTGCACACCCCCACACCCCCCCTTGATAGAACCCCCAGCACCCCCCCCCCCCCTTGACATAACTCCATTTCACACCACCTAGATACCCCTCACTGGAAACCCCACGGCTAGACACCCCTGGACCCTCCCCCCCCCACTAGACCCCCCATAGACACCCCCCATAGACACCCCCACTAGACCCCCCCCCCCGCCCCACTGGACCCCCTAGACACCCCCTGAACACCCCCCATAGACACACCTTGGGACACCCCCTTGACATCCCCCCTAAACACCCCCTAGAAACTCCCCGGACACCCCCACTGGACCCCCTAGACACCCCCCTTAGACACCCCCCTGGACCCCCCCCCCACCTTTCGACCCCCCCTTAGACACCCCACTAGACACCCCCCACTAGACACCCCCCCCATGGACACCCTTTACCCTTGCCACTACCTCAGGACCCTGCACTAGACCCCCCCCCCCAAACTGGAACCTCATAGACACCCCCATCGACACCCCCCACTACACACCCCCTCCCCCCTAGACACCCCATGGACACCCCATGAAGGAATATATATGGAAACATGCATATTAAGAACAAGCATGAAGAAAAAAATAAAAAAGGAATTCAATAAAATGATAGAATGTTGAAAATATTTATTTAAAAAAATATAATGGTGCAAGACTCAAAAGTGCATACTTGGGGATCAACTATCCAACCATGGTACAGAGCAATGCCCAAAAGATCGAATATTGCACACTCAGGAATAAACTAGAAATCATCAATTCTTCAAGAATGGTGTATGCCGATTCAATTTGATTAAAACCACAACAAATGGATACTAATTTCTTCAAAAATGGTATAAAATACCATTTACCTCCTAAATTTTATATTCACATCAATCCCTGTTACAGGTCATATAAGCTAATCAATTGCATCAGCTATGTTTTGTTGTTGGTTCTCTGCATAGCATGCATCTCTATCCTATATACTAATACAAGTCATCAAAATCAACAAATGATCGAAAAGTAAAATTCATCAAGAAGCCAAAAACATGAATCCAAACGCTCTTTTGAGCTCTTTCACCTACATATATTCACAACCCCCCCCCCCACCGGACACCCCCATGTACCCCCACAGCCCTGCACCCTACCCCCTCCGTGGTCACTCTTGGACTGCCCCCTCCCTGCCCCCTACAAACTCTTATCTAGCCCCTCCCTACCCCATGTACACACTTAGACATATTCCTCCTTGACACCTGCACAATCCTAGACATTCCACCTTCCTCTACAACAATGCACCCCCTACCCTCCCCACCTGCACCCCCACACCCAATGCACACTACCCCAATCCCCTATCCCCCTTCACCCATGATACCCCTTCAACTGCATATATTCACAGCCCTCTGCAACCCCACTTCCCCCTCCATGCCCACCTACACTGTCCCCCCAACACCCCTGGACATCCCCATCACTCTACACCACCTTGCACACACTCATCCCCACTTTCCCAACACCCCCTTGAATACTTGTAACCCCCCTCCCCAAACCTCACCCTTCACACCCCCAACTTCCCTTTTCCACTGCACAACCCCTCCCCCCTCATCCCCTCCTTTTCACACACCAATGTCATCTTCCCCAGCACCAGCCACCCCCACCCTCCCATGCACACCCCCTTCCCTCATCACCGACACCAACCCCCCTAAATACCTGTAAAAACACCCCCACTACCCCTTGCCACTACACACCCCACACTTCCCCTTCCCACTACACACCCCCTCCCCCCTCACCCTGCACAACCCCATCACCCTGCACTCCCCCCCTCCCCAGCACCAGCCCCCCTCCCCTGAATACTTGTAAAAACACCCCCCCCACTGCCCCTTCACACTACACACCCCAACTGTCCCCTTACCATTGCACACCACCCTCCCCCTCACCCTTCACCCCCCATCACCCTACACACCACCATACATAGGACCAACCCCCTCCCCTACACACCCCTTACCCTCTTCATCGTCACCACCCCCCTGAATATTAGTAAAACCCCCCACCCCACCCTGCACACCCCCAGTGCCCCATTCCCACTACAAACCCCCTCCCCCTCCCCCTACACCCCTTCAACCTACACACTCTAACCCCCCTCCCCTTAAACACACTATTTCCTTCTTCCCCAACACTAGCCCCCTCCCCCCGCCCTATCCCATAGCGCCATCCACCCAACAACCCCTCTCTCTTCATAGTTCATTCTAGTTGTCTATATCAATAAATAATTTCAATTATAATGGAAACTATCCTTATGTACCCTATATATTGAAAAAAATTTAGTTTTTTATATTAGTGAATCATTTCAATTATGGTGCTAACCTTAAGGTAAATGATTCGAATCATATACCATTAAATAACATTGAATATAAAGGATATTTTTTTATGATCACACAAGTATGTTATCCTAATAAATTAAATTAACCACTATGAGTGAAAGTTATAAGTAAAATATATATTTTATATATTCAATATAATATTTTTATAAATTATATAATATATTTTATATGCATAAAATATAAACAAACTCAATTTTTTGAATTAAAAAATATTTTTATAAAGTCAGTTTTCCCTCTTTTTAATGGATAATCTAATTAAAATCCATGTAATAGAAAATATAAAAAAATTAGATGTCAAAATAATTATTATTTTTGTATTAAAAACATATAAATTATATTATGGTGAATATTTTGTATTTTTCTGTGAATTTTCATTTTTTGAGAAATAGTTAAAAATGTTCCATTTTAATTGAAAACTACTTTTTTATTTAAATAATTTCTATTGTTAAATTATATTTTAAAAATATTTTAATGTGTAATGAGTAAAATTATAAATATTGTAATACAATTTTGGAAATTGTAATAAATTCTACTTTGATAATTGATTTGAAACATTTTATACAACTGAAATGTTTTATATAAAAATTCCCTTTTTAGTCATGTATAGATGATTAATTGAAAATTAATTTCAGATAACTCTATGATTGGAATATAATAAATGGATTAAATATTTTTTATTACAAAAATTTATTACTTCTAATAATTTTTATTGAGTTTTTAAACAGAAAAATAGTGTTTTCAATTAAAATAAACTACAGTGATTAAGGGAACAATTAGTTTAAAAAGGGACTAAACATTAATTATAACAGACGCAATGACCTAAAAACCTTAAAAAATCCTTTTTATGGATTTATTTATATAATATAATCCATTTTCTCTAATAATTATCATTATTGGTGCCACTTTACATGAAAACATGTGGATAGAATTCCCTTTTCAAAAATTTACTAGAAATACAGTTCTCATCCACAATTAATAGACATTCACTCTCCCACTTACCGAAACCTCCGAAGGAAATTTGGATCATCCAAAACAAACTAAAATAACCTCCAAAAATCCAAAAATAGATCTTATAAGCCTCAAGTGTTTCAAAATTCATTCTATTTATTTCCTTTTGATGTAAAACAAAAGGTGTCACCTGAAAAAGAGGTAATTTTATTTAACAACAACTATTGTTTTCTTTTTTCCTCAAACCATTGAATCATTCATATTACATTATTTTCTAAAAATATGTATCAAAAATATAATTAAATTTTTTGATATATGGTTTTTAACAACACTTACACACACATCCTTCAAATGTGTAATGAAATTACCTTTCGTGCTTTGTGAACTAACACCTCTTGAAATAACGTCATTCATCATTTCATTATCATTTCTAATGGTTGGAAATTTTGATGGAAAAATAATTATATAATATATAATTATATATATTAAATCTATGATTTATTTATATCTATTTAATTTTTATATACACATACCTTCATTGATTTTATTTTTTTAAATACAATAACATCATTTGTGGATGTGTGAATTACCGCCTCCCCAAAGTGATGTGATACCTTCACACAATACATTAAACCTATTAAGGGTGGGTTAAATTAAATATATGTTGAATAAAGTAATTATATACTATATTCATGAAATAAGTCATTCATAGAAATACAATATATATTTTCTTTATAACCTTTTCACACATTGAAAAAGTGATAACGTTGTTCGTGGATGAGTGGACTATCACCTCCTCAACATGATGTGATTATTTTTACATCATAATAATTTAAATATAATAATATATGATTAAATAATATGTAATTCATGATACTATTATAATCCACGAATGATAAATGTTTCTTCCCTTCTTTCCATGTCGATCATTGAAAAATGGGAATGTTACCCTTGTGTACGTATGACCTACCATATCCATGATTGTAACATCAGTTCATTTTTTATATCCATATTTCATGTTCCATTTTAAATTTATAATTAATGTATAATAATTATAATTATTTCAGGATAATTATTCTAGATTTGTTTATGTAATGAACCATTTTCCCATAGATGACCTATGAATGTCGTTTTTGACACATAAATTTAAAACGGTCAAAAAAGCCAACATAAATCTAATGTTTAAGTAGTTTTTTGGAAGTATTATTATGTGAAATAATATTAATTATAAACTTTAAACATTATACTATGAAATTAATTAATTAACATAAATTTATTAATCTACCAGATAAATTCACACTTCAAAAGATGGGCTCAATGTAATGGATTCTTGTTTCAATCTTCATTTCACGAGGCATGCATCATTTTCACCACATATTTCTACTATGTGGTGTATATATTCACACTATTTAAAATTATTCCATGAAAACAGTTATATTCATTATATATAATGGTTCATTTAAAATTATTTCTTTCATGGGGATAATAATTCAAAATTGACCAAGTAGTAAGGGACATCTTCTCAATTTCTATTCTTTGAGGCATACTCTATCATTGTGAATATAATTTCATTTTAATAGTGTAAATACATCCACATTAACATGTAATATCATGAGTAAATTATTATTAATGTTATTTTTAGTTTCATTTTAAATTATTTCAACTAAGTATTTATTTCATAATCTCATTATAATCGGGATTTCATATTCTTGAAATTCCATTAAGGTATTTTATACTACCATAGTTCACTATACCCGTTCATTTTATACATATTTTGTTTTTAATTAACATTTTCATGTAATAGGTACCATTTTACCACTAATTAGTACAAAAAATGATTCAGAAAATGTTTTTAGGAAAACCTAACTTCATTTATTCCTTTAATCGGGGAACCTATTTTCTTATAAAAACCATGTTTTATAAAAAGTTTTTTCAAAATGTATTTATCTAGTAAAATATTATTTATTAAAGAATTTATTTTAGCTTCTTTATTTTAAAAATTCCTTAAAAATATACTTTTATTATTCTTAAAAATTCCCATTTTTAAAAAATTTACTTGGAAAAAGGAATTCTCTCTTTACCTAGTACAATATGTAAGGAATGAACTATTGTTATTTCTTTGAAGATTATATTGCATGTTTAATAGTTTATTTTTTAATGAAAATATTATTCATATTAATTTTCAATGAAAATAATTTAATAATATTTTTTCAAAATAAAATGGCTACTTACATAAATAAGGTTTTTAAAATCTATTTTTATAGTATTTCTACTAATCATTGATAATAACCCTTTATTTTTTACTCCACATGGGACATGTTGTAATGATTTGTTCCTTTTTATTCCTCTAGATGGGTTTTGATTATTAGGTACAAGGATATAATTGAAATTTACTTCCTTAAATTATTTTTTTAATCCATTTAAAACAATTACATTTTAGTAACCATTCAACAATAAATTTCCCCTAAATATCCATAGTATTTTTCATGTATATGATTATTTTGTAAATTGTATATCATTTTCAAATATAGTTTTTACATTGATATTTAGTTTATATTTTGTTAAATATTGAACAATCAATATTCTTTATTCAAAAAAGATATTTGATAAGTCATATTGTTTGTTAATTAAATCGATTACTCGATATCAGTAATACTTTGTACAAGAAGTGATGGGTGGGGCCCTATTATTGTATCTATCCTTGATGCAATGACATGTTATCATTATAAAATTTAAATTCACAAATTACATGGGTTTATAACATTTAAAAATTGTATTGTGAATGATCTTGACGGTATAGGTTTTCATGTTCCTCATACATGTTGTCCAATAATTAAGCATTTTCTTCATTCAGAGTTTAGTAATTATTATTATTATTATTAATCCATGAGATTTTTTCTTTGACATTTTCAGTGGATGATTTTTATTATAATTTATTGATTAAATAGAATGTGTTTCATTTAAATACCTTTCTATAATGATTATTCCATATCAAATCATTTTAAATTGAATGTGTTGACAATTATTTTCCTTCAATATTTTTTACGCAGTCTCTCCCAATTTATGGATTACATGGCATGTGTGTTCAGTTATTTAAATTTCCATAGTGATTATTATAATTGATTAATTTTTTATTCCTCTGTATTTTATTCTTTCTGATCATCTGAACTCACCCTTAACTTTTTTCCTTTCCCCGGGAATCCATGAATTGTACTATGAATGATATGCATGAATTAACTAGATTGAATAAAGTTATCATCTGATGAAAAAATTATATTTTAATTTTTGTATATTTTTTTAGGTGGGTTCTGGTCAAAAGACCATAACCAAGAAATTTATTCAAAATAGAACGTCACAAGCGAATTATAGCAGACAAAAAGAGGGAAATTTTCTAGAATCCTTAAAAAAAGCAGGAAAAAACTCTGGTGGGAGATCATTCATCCAAGTGATCTCCTGAGAGACACCCATGTTGGCAAGCCCATATGTGACCATAATAGCCTCCCGAAAGGTGTGTGTGGCAATAAAGTTGAGGTCACTGAGCGTAGCGAGGCAATCCATCCATCTGAGGGTGAGAGGCCATGCCAGATGAATATCACCCTTCTAGATGGCTTGCACAATGGTAGTGGAATCGCTCTCAATCCAGATATTCTTCCAGTTGAAATGCTTTGCATAGGAGACAGCATGAATAGTGGCAAGCATCTCCTCCTCCAACGGAGAAGCAATTCATCAACTTCCATAGAAACATCCGAGGATCCGGTCTTGATGATCTCTAAAAATTCCCCCGCATCTGGAAAGACCAGGATTTCCCTTTGAAGCTCCGTCCACATTTACTTTAATCCAGCCAGGAGAAGGAGCCTGCTAGAAAACTTCGATAGTGTATCGAGGTTTTGTGAAATTACCTTTGACACCAATTCGGTGGAGGGTTTCAAAATATATGACTGAATTGTCACAACAATCCTTTTGGATCATAGCCGCTTCCCTCATAGCTAGTAGAATCTGCATTTTCCCTGCATTTATATTAAAGGGATTATTGTTGAAAACAGAATCATTTCAACCATACCATAGAATATACATAAGCTCCTCAACAGCCGTTATAAAGAGATTCTTGATTTGAGGAGATCATGGGAGTTCCAACGATCTTTTCAGCTGAGAGAGAATAAAAGTATTTAAAATCCATCTACAATCAAAAAGGTCAAAAATGTAATGCCAAAGGGCCATAGCAGTATCACAGGATAAAAAAAGATGATTGATGTCCTTGCGATGTTGGTTGCATAATCTACATTTGGAGCAAAGGTTAAAGCCGTAATATTGCAGGCAGGTATCAGTTGGAGTTTTTTGATGAGCAATGCGCCACATAAGGGTAAGGCGAGAAGGCTTAATCCAAGCTTTGTTGAAGTTAGAAAGCCAATGAAAATTTTCATCTTCATTAGGGAATTGATAGCGATAGAACTTTTTAGAGTCTAACAAACCATTATGAGAAGGTTCCCAAACAAGAAGATCCTCATTGGAGGTGAAATAATAATTATCCATAATCCCCTTGATATGATCCGGAAGTTGAGAATCAGGGGAATTGATCATCTCCCTAATGGAGGAATTAGAAATATTCTGGGCAAAGGTATTAGGCATATCAGAAATGAGAGGGTGGACAGTACAGTTATCAAACCAAAAGTTTAAAGAAGAATTTTTACTAACAAGCCATCTAGAATTTTCCATAATAGAGTGAAAAGAAACTTTGATCGATGGCCAGATAGAGGAGGTCATATAATTAGAGGAGCCAGACTTAAGATTATCAATAAAGCGACTTTTGAGAAAACTCATGGAGAGGGAGTTATTATGAATGAGGGACCATGTGAGTTTGGCTTGGAGGGACTCATTAAAAATTTTAAGATTCTTAATGTCGATTCCTCCATTTTCAAAAGGTTTAGAGCAAGTGGCCCAAGAAACTGTAACTAATTTCTTCTCCAGAGTACTTCCACTCCAGATGAAATTCCTGATAGCTATATTAAGTCTTTTTATCAGCCCCAAAGGCCATTTGTAGACCATCATGGAATAGACAAGCTTAGAGACAATAGTGGATTTCACAAGAAAAATTCTTCCAGCCATAGAAAGGGATTTTCCTTTCCAGGAAGAAAAATGATTTAGCATTTGATAAACAAGGCTAAGAAAATGGCAAGCATTAGGTCGACCCTAGAACAGGGGAACACCAAGATAAGTAAATGGAAAGGATCCTTCCATTATCCCTAAATCATTGGTTAAATGAGTTTTCCTATTAGAGGGGAAGTTTTTACCAAAGTATATGAAATATTTTTTCCAGTTAATACATTGACCAGAGATCTCCTCGTAATGAGCAATGATGGATTTAAGGTTATTGAAATTTCTTTTATCTCCCTGAAGGAAAAGGATAATATCATCGGCATACAATAAGTGAGAGGGAGCATGAAGATTCCTGGAAGCAATGATAGGTTTGAGTCTGCCTCCCTCAACATTGAGGGAGAGCAGTCTACTAAGATAATCTTCGGCGATAGTAAAAATAATAGAAGAAAGCGGATCACCTTTCCTAACACCTTTAGAGCATTTGAAATAACCCTTGGGAGAGCCGTTAATAAGCACTGAGATTTTTGCAGAGTTGAAGATGATTTTAATTTTATTAATAAAGGAGTCATTGAAGCCAAAACTGGAAAGGACCTTAAAGATGAAGGACCAGTCAATCGTGTCGAAAGCCTTAGTGATATCAAGCTTAAGTGCAATGTTCCCACCTCTAGTATTTCTATTCAATAAATTGGCGGATTCAGAGGCGAGGCAAATACAATCCTGAATGGATCTCCCCTTAATGAAACCAAACTAGTTCCAGGAGACAATTTTGTTACTAATATTAGAAAGCCTATTAGCAAGGATCTTGGTGATAATTTTAAAAAGAGAATTTAAGAGGGCAATGGGACGGAAGAGGTGAATTTCATCCGCATTATCAACTTTAGGAATTAACGTGAGAAACTGAGAAGATATCGTCATCATTGGGATGCTATGGTCAACTCGCTACAATTACCACTTCTCATAAATGATTATAATGAAATAATTAATGTATTTAAATGATATTAAAAACACTATTATCATTTTCAATGTTAGTATTTTATATCTTTTCTTACCCATACATAACTTGGAAAATGATAACATAATTATTTCATTCTTGTGAATTACAACCTTAAAAATGTGATTTAATTCGTTATTCATGTTAGACTTTCATGGATGTTTATAAAATTAAATATAATTTATTAAAATTAGAATATTTTCATAATTAATAATATTGAGATGATTTTATCACTAAATCATTGTCTATAATAAACATATCAAATTCATTTATCTATTATGAACCTAAAGTAATCTAAAAACATGATGTGGACATAACTGATTAATTACTAAATAAGTCATTGATATGAATGTAATAAAAAATATAAAAACATGAGAATAAACATGGAAAAAGTTCATAAAATTAGAAATAATTAATATATTTAATTTATATATGAGTTATATGATGTATGTAGTGAATATAGACTCATGTTAAGGGGTTTCATAACACAATTTATTTTCATTTGTATATATTACTTATTCATTCTCAAAATTATTAGATGATAATTTGGGTAATGAACACTGATTTTTGTATGTTATATTTTCAAACGTTATATTTTTTAATAATTTTTTTATACGCATATACTTCATTAATAAAATCAGTTTTCAATTTCATAGTTGTTTTATGGTGTTTCTTAACTCAATTCTTATTCATTCTATTATATATTTAATTCATTGATACTTTTATGACATGATTATGTGTGAAATTCTATCTGATTTTATAATATTTCATTTCCAATTATTTTTTTTAATTTTAATTTGTATGACATCATGATATAATTTATTATTTTTAACATTAATTATAAGTTACTACTATGAAATACTCATCTCAATATAGTTTCTTGGAGTCATGTATTTGGATATGCACTTACATTATTTATAATTGATAAAAGATTCTAATTTAGATATTATTTCATTAATGAATTTATTTTCATTATATTCAATAGTCATATAATGATATTACTTTTGTGAAATGTTTATTCAAATTTTATAAATGACTCAAGGGATTTCAGAGACTCAATTTTATTTCATTGAGGAATATTTCATGTTATGCAACATGATTTATTTTATATGATGTAATTATGAAACCACTAATTTAAGTTAACATATTATGTTATGGAGGTTGTGGTTTTTATAAATTTATATTATTATCCATAATTTAATTTTTTTTTGATTCAGGAAATATAAATTTTGTAAGGGTTTCTCACCTCATACTTCATTTTTTGTGAAATGTTTCATCGATTCATCTATATTCATTAGTATGGTTTATATGCTAATTCATAACATATTGTATCACGAATTTTTTTATAATGATGTTATTTTATGATCATCCTTATGTTATTTCATTCAAAAAAAATTAAAATTTCCTGAAAGGATTTTCTTTAATATTTGTTAGTTTAAATATTTACAAAAAAAATTAAACAAATCGTTCCAAAATTTTCATTATCTTCTTTCTTAAATGTCAATTTACTAATATAATTTGTTTTTAATATTACTTTTTATTATTTTTACCTCCTTTCAAATATTTTGAAATGAATTTTCTTATCTTTTTCAGATGATTCACTTTTGCTCTCTTGACAACTATTTGAAATGAATGATAAATTTTAACATTGATGAGATGAATTGATTTTACACTTATAAATAATTTTGATTATTATATTGTAATATTCTATATTTCGTTTCATATATTCAAAAAAATATTTTCCCCAATATTTTTGAAAACTATTAAAAATATTATCAAAGGAAAAAAGGGTAACATACCCTATCATCAAGTAAATCCACTAATTGTTCTTTTAGTGGTTTTTAATCTATGTTAACATATTTTAATGATTCATATGTTTCACTAGTAACATGATCATATGATACTATAAATTTAATATCTCCAGATATATTATGATAATTTCTTTAATGATACTATCACAACCCCCATTTCATTTATATAGGTTAACCTAGTTGTAAAGGAATGATGGTTATTTTCATTGGTGATATAATGGAAATTTCTTGATTTGAAATTATTTATTCATGAATGGTTCTTGGAAATTACTTATTGTAGGGCGCAATCCATATACAACATATATGATTAAATATCCTCATATTTATATCCAATGAATTTTTTAAATTTCATTATCATTAAAGGAAATAAATATGAAGTTACCCAGGGAGGTTTTCCATATATATTTAGTGTGGCTTCAGTCATATATGAAATGAGTAAAAATTGGCAATAGAGATTGTTTTCCAGTATTCCAAAAAGTTTTCTCTATATATTATTAATATTTTCAACAGTTCCTATGATCAATTTTCATATTACTCAGCAAAGTATAATTGTTTCATATGACTCTTTCTTTTATTTATGATTTATTAAATGTCACTTATTTAATGATCAATTTTTTAATGATTTTCAGTTCTTTTTTATAATTATCAATACATTGAATATGTTATCATAACCATATTCTTATGTTTTGATCACTGTTGATATACTATTGTTAGTGCCTATGTTCACCCTTACAAGGAATTTGATGTCACAATTTTTTATGTTACTTTTCATTATGTAAGAATAAAATATGTTCTATAAGTTATTTCTGAATGAGTTTCATATGGTTAATTATTACGATTTAATTTGGAATAAGAATATATCGTTATATCAGGAAAAATTATCATGTGAAGTCATATGTATTTCTATTTATGATTTTTATAATTCTTTTAAATGATAAACCTAAATCATCCATGGGTATATACATGATACATTTTTTATGATTCACGATTTATATTTTATATTGACAATATTGTTCCACTTTTGTTATAATCAAATCCATATATGTAAATATTAAATCTTTATCACCATAGCGGAGAGTGTGAGTTCTAGTTTTTTATAGTTTTTATTATATGACGTTGTTGTTCAATTTGGAGACAATGATGTTTTATATTTTTTTTACCTTAAGAGTTATAAATAGTATCAAATTTTAATATGTTTAAGGTTGACCATATGAGTAAATGTATATAAAACCCTATATAGGATTTATTTTATGATAATAATTGGTTTTTTGTGTTATTTTTGGTAGGAATTTTATTGGGTTGTAATTTATATTAACATTAAAATTAAATTGAATTATTATTTAACAATAATTATATTACAAGTTTTTAGGTACGTATGATGAAATATGCAAGAGAACCTATGTGGATAAAAAAAATCATTAATGTTGAGGTTATTGGGATTAATTGAGATATAGAGTTGTTTATTTTTCTAATGATATATATGGATCCTTTGGAATTATTATTGAATATTGGAAAATAATATACTATTTAGTTATACGAATTTTTATCCTATTCTATTATTCTATTTTCATGTGCTAACCATTTTATTTTTTATAAATATTGGATGCACAGATTATCATCCTTTTATATACCTCATGTCCAATAAATGTTTTATTATCATAAATCACACATTAAATATTCAATAACATCATTTGGAGTAAAATATGATATAAATAATGAAATTGAATGAAATACACAAAAAAGGATGAAAATTCATTTTAGATTTAATGAAAATAATGTATATACATCTGATTACGTTCTTAGAATAAATTCTAACAGAATCCCTAAATTATCTTAAATTTTTCTTGAAACAAATATTTTTCTTCATATTACCTTTATTTTTTATGAAATCAATGTCTTTATCTCTCTTTTTTTGTTTATATTTTTTTGGTCATTGAATTTCTCATGATCATTACATTTTATGTGGTAAATTTTTTCAACCTCACTAAATCATTATTCATACATTATTTTTTCACCATGTCTATATTATCATTTCCCATAAAATGTTATCCTATTTTCAAACCCCATTGTTTTTTTCTAAATGACTATTATATTTTAAATTTTCATTATATTCAAAAGGATGTTTTATTTACACTTTTTTGGATGTGGGTACTCAGAAATGTTATTTTCACTTGTTAAAATATTCATTACCATGAATGATAAATTTTTTAGGGTGAATTTTATTAATGGTGGGTGAGAAAATGGGAAACTCCTTGATTTTAAAAAATAACTATATTTAATTATGTATATGAAATGAAACATCAATCTAAAAAGAACCATAAAAATTATTATTTTTAAATCACCCTTAAAACATTTTCATCGAAATAATCGATATTAATATAGCTAAACACATTATGATATATATAAATACATATAAATTTTCTACATTGTAAAAATGAATTGAATGATGTTTCAAAAATAAAATATCATTTTTTTGTAAGGTCATTTTATACATTAAAAATATATTTTCTTTATTATTTTTTTTCACTTAATGTCATGAGAGAATACTTTATGTATTTTATATAACTATTAGAAATATTATTCAAAAAATGGTATATATTTTGAAATCATTATTCTATAATTATATTAGGTTGTAATTTTGGGACTTGTCTTCAAATATTGATTTTTTCGGTGAATTGTTAAAATACATAATTTTATATAACTATCATTTATATTAAATGAAAAGTATTGTTTTCATTAAATTTGGTAATAAATTAATATAATTAACATTTAGTTGGAATTAATAAAATTATTTACATAGTAATGAGATTTATTCATGATTTTGGCATAAGTTCTTTTATAAATTAATAACACATTTATATACAAACAATTTTTTATTGCATTTTAAGAATTTATAGTAAAGTAAACTATAAACCATATATAAGATAAATTATTTTAAATATATATATCAATTTTTTAATCATAAAATAAAATATATTAAATGATTATGTTTTGATATTTTTTTGATAAATTTATATTTTCGGTGAGTGGTAAAAAAATACCGGTTTTAGGAAATAAAATATCAATTATGATATCACTAAGACAATGATGGGATATAAAAATTTATTAAATATATATAAATAATAATGTAGTATATTGTACATAAAATATAATTAAAAAATAATTAAAAACATATAAATTAGTGTTTCTTTTATGATAAATATGAAAATCATTTTCATTATTTATGTTGTGTTTTTACAACACTTCAAATGTCAAATATATTGTACTAAAGATAATTTATGAAATATATTAATTTCATCATAAATTTAATTTTTAATAATAATAATATTATTATTTGATTAAAGGGATAGATATTTACTAACTTTTGAGTGATATAATAAGAAAAATATAATATTATTTGTGTATTGCATGTGGAAGTGAAGATAAATCCATAATAAAAAATTATATATGTTTTCATCAAATATATTAGAGTAAATATCGACATTTATGGAATATAAAAGATAATTTTGAATATGAGTAATTTTATTTATGATTTTAATATATATTTTTTGACTTTATAATTACACAAAAATAAAACTTAATTCATACATAGTTAATTTTCATGATGAATAAAATTTTAATTAAACTATTTTAAAATCAAAAAAAATTAATATTTATTTTTTAAAAAGAGGTGTAACATTAATTTTATATTTATTAATAATGTATATATGATTTTTATCTTAATTTTATTCTAATTCCATTGTTATATTGATGAAAATTTTAAAATTAAATTACTAGTTCCAAAAATAACAATAATGATGTGTTATAATAAATAATATTCAATTAAATATTTTCAAATTAATAAAAATATAATAATTGGATGTGTTAGTGGTATATGGTAAATAATATAATCCATTTTCTACTTATTTTTAACTTTAACTATTTTTCTAACATTTGTGTCCACAAAATAATAAAAAAACATTGATATCACAATAATCATTTAGAGGGTTACCATGAGGATAAAACTAATAATTAATGGATAATACCTCATCTAAAGTACTATATATTTATTATATGGGGATATTTAGAGATATATCTAAAATATATTACAAATATAACACTTTTTATTCAATTCAAAAATAAAATTAATCTATAATAATTTAATAAAATAGCTAATTCAAAGGGTTCTCATCCCCTCATATAAAAAACAGAACCTCCTCTTATCAAATCCTCATACCTTTTATGCATTCTACTATTATTAATCCCAGATAATATTAAATACCAAAATTCCTATATATTATATTTTGGTTCTAGTTTAATCATAAACCCATTCTTGAATGCTTAAGGTGTAATCCAATGGTGGTTTTCAGAAGAATATTTTTATCTCTTAGAAATGTGTTGTGATTTCAGTTATATTTATACCACCAAATATTATTAAACAATGATGATAAATTAATTTTAAAATCTAACTGAACTAAAATTTTATTATGTCTGTTATTAAAAAATTATTATCTCATTTTACAACAAATTTAGAACAAACACCTCATCCGTGTGTACTTGTGGACTACCACCATAATGAAGAAATGTGTTTCATTATCCATCACCGCTACTCATGAATGATTATAATGAAGGATTTAATAGATATATTATTTTAAATATATAATTAAATTTATGTAAAGATAATATATCTTCTATTTTCTTACCCTTCATTACATCAGAAAACTACAATCGTGTTTGTGTATATGTGTGGATTACCACCTCCCCGAAGAGATAAGACTCATTTTTCATATATTCTTACATTAATTCATATAAAATTTTAATTAATATTTAATAATGATAATTATATAATGATTATTATTATATATATATTGGAATAATTACTTATCTTACCATGTAAACATACCAAGTTTATTTATCAATTATGAACCAAACATCCTGAAAATACAATATAAGGATATAATCATTCAAGTAATTAAATATATAAATAGAATAACTGAAATAAATGGTTAAATGAGGAGGTAATATACCAATTGAAGGTTGATAAAAGAAATTTAATATAATTTCGTTATAAAGGAGTTATATAATGCACATACTGAGTCGACACTCAAGGAAATGGATTTGATTACTCAATTTCTTTTCATTGTTTTTGTTATTCTATGATCATGTTTAAAATTACCTCTACATATTTTAAATTTTATTTTAAATTTAATTATCTGGATTTATGTTTTTTACACATAATAACATCAATAATTATTTCCCTTATCAATGTTCCTACATTTTTAGGAGTTTTTAGCTCAATATTCAGCCATTGGGTTAGAATTCATCTTTAATATCGATGTTATTCAATTATTATGTGTGAAAATATATAAATTTTATCGTGTTTTATTTAAAATTAATTTTTATGGTTTTGAAATTTCTACACATAAGTCATTTACGGATTACTTAAAACATTAATTATATGATCTCTCTAGGAATTAATCATCTCAATTTTGTTTTTTACATGTCTCATATTATACAACATACACCTTTTATATAGTGGATATTCTGTAATGTCATGATCCTATCTGGACCATTCCTCTGTAGAAATATTGTGTTTGAGGTGTTCTGGGAGGTCAAGGTGACATGAACCCCACACTTTTCCAAATTTCTAGTTCTGTTAACAGTGCAATATTAGCCTTATGTGAACATTGCAATGGTATCCTTATGTGAACAGTGCAATGCTAGCCTTATTGAATAGTGCAATGGTAGCCTTATGTGAATAGTGCAACGGTGATGTCCAAAGGTATCCTCTATTTTATTTTCCAAATATTGATTTTAGGAATAGTTTTTCTAGAATGGTGATGTCCAATGGTATCCTCTATTTCCTATGCCAAATTTTGAGTTCATGAACAGTGTTTCTAGAATGGAGAGGTCTAACGGTAGCCTCTATCTTCTTTTCCAAATTTTGAGTTCATGAACAGTGTTTCTAGAATGATGAGGTCCAATAGTAGTCTCTATTTCTTTTTTCAAATTTTGTGTTCATGAACAATGCTTCCAGAACAGGGAGGTCTAACAGTAGCCTCTATTTCCTTTTCCAAATTCTGAGTTAATGAACAGTGTTTCTAGAATGGTGATGTCCAACAGTAGCCCCTATTTCCTTTTCCAAAATTTGAGTTTATGAATAGTGTTTACAGAATGGTGAGGACCAACAATAGCGTCTATTTCCTTTTCCAAATATTGAGTTCATGAACATTGTTTCTAGTACTATGAGGTCCAATGGTAGCCTCTATTTCCTTTTCCATGTTTTGAGTTCATGAACAGTGTTTCTAGCTTCCTACAGTTTCACCCCTTTGACATTACCATTAACGTAAAATGAATTTAAAGACTGATTTTATGGTCTCTAAGTCTGATTCCAATAACATAAATTCTATATTAATTTTCCTTAGGCTCGGGATGCTTTACTTGGTCAGACCGTGCGTTTTAATGCGATTCCCTTTTAATAGAAAATCTAGCGTATCTTAAACCACTGCTCCGTTAAATCATCAAAAGGGAAGATATATCTCCCTCGATTGTTCTTCCTCCCTGTTCTCTAGTGAGAAATGCTTGAACCTTTACATCCATCCCATAGATGTTTTGAAATCAAATATTCCTCCTTGGATTGGTTCCCCCTTATTTTTGATGCATCCAAGGAGTATCGATCAATCTTCGATAGAAGGTATAATCTATCGTCCTTATTTTGGGTTCATATCAGTTTTTTTCTCATTTCCCTTTTATGGAATGCTGCCACCATTTTTCTAATGGACTTTTATTGGTTGTTGACTTGTGTGGTGGTGTCTCTACATACTAGGGAGGATACAGTTTTCATGGAGGATGGATATCGTAACCCGTTGTGTGGATCATTTTCGTATAAAGAACATCAAGAACCGTTTGAATTATGGGATTAGTTTCTTCTATTTTTTTCATGTGAAACTTTACAGTTATCATGTTTTATCCCACTGAATCACCATGGAATTGACCTGTTAAATATTTTAATTGGATAATTAAATTTATATCGATCATCTGTTAATGCCTCTTGTTTTTCTAGATAGTGTGATATATATACTTTCTTGGTTAGCTATTTATTCATGATATAAATTGGTAAAGAACATAAATATTGAATTAATTGATTATTTTTTGGCTGAAGATAAAGAGGCATGTAAATTAATATAGTATTCATCATTGTAATTTGATGTTAATCAAATTGATGTAGTAAAAATGTTTAATCAATTTTTGATAGTTTTCTGTTTAGGTTTCCTGAAGATGGAAGCTTTGAATAAAAAATCAGTTAATTCAAGATGGATTAGAGAACAGATTGTTTGATAAAAGGTAATTCCTTTTGGAGTTATAAGTTACCCTCATGCTTGTTTAAGGGCCAAGATCCAAATTGATTTGATGTTTGTTTTTCTTACTGATTGTGTTGTGATGTGATCCTGGAAGGCTTCTGTGATACGTGGGGGTAGGGGGCCTATCGGTTGTGGCAGTAGTTGACAACAAGAGTTTCAAGATGCATCAGTTTATGCATGTGGGTGTCAGGGATGACACAGGAGATGATAGAATGGGTTGGATGTGAATGTTTGGATGCATGCTGTTTCTTGTTTGTTTTTTATCATCCTTACTTTCCCCAATACTCAAGGAATCTGGTTTCCTTAACCTCCTTCTAAAAGTGGAAAAGACGTGCGGGGTACGCCACATTTTTTCCATGTTTATCTTCCTTATGTAGGATGGGTCTATGCTCTTAATATAGGTGGAAAAGACTAGATGGGTTGTTCATATACTCACCATATTGAGATCCCTTGTGTTTAGTAGCATAGAATTATTTTATATAATTCTTGGAAATATGGGAAGTTAATAATGTTGTTAATAAATGATTGAATAAATGATGATTACCCATGGAGATGGTGTTTTTTGGGATGCAATTCTGAGGTTACAATTTAAAGGAACAATGAACTTAGGGTGTGATGCTAATGAAATATAATATGTAAATTATTAATGGTTAATTAATGTTTTAATTATTAATTAATGTAAACTGAAACTGATAATAAGGTAATGAATTAATTCATTAAATCTCTTAAAATGGTTGTGTTCTTATAAGATACCTAGTCTTAAAAGTGGAAGCTAGGAGTCCGAGAGACACTAGCTGTAGTTGAGTCTAAAGCTATGTTATTCCCGTAGTATGACTGTGACCTATAGTATATCATTTACTTTTGGTGTTTATATATGCTACTCCACACCATTAGTTAGGAAAACTAACACCCTAAGGGTTCTGAGCCTTGGGGGGTTTTTTCTCAAATATTCTGGTGGGAGGATGGATGGCTGACTACCCCCTATGGCCCTGTTCTCTTCTCTTCGTAGTTACTTGTTCTGGTAGGAACAACCTTTATTTTTTTCCAATATATGTGTGTAAAGGGCTATAATGTATTTTTGTTATTCACACACATATATTCTGGATATAGTTTCATATGGACTACTATAGCTATAAATTGTATAGACTATGATGGCTTGAGGCTCCTTACTCGGTGTATGGGCTGTAATGGCTTGATGTATAATTATCGACGTATGATACATGTAATGCAAGCTATGGTGGCTCCGAGAAACTACCTAGATACTTTTCTTGTGTGGACGTGGTGGTTTTGTTTCATAATGTGCTTATTGTGGTGTTTCACCCAGGTGTCTGTGGGAAAGGCTTTTTGGGGAGATGTGTTTTGGACGTGCGGTGTTAGGGAAAAGAAGAAAACTAGTGGGGAAGTAGTTTTCAGGAACCATTGATATTCTTTATTATATGATACACTCTTTTATGTGATACGTGGTTAGAGTATCCTTGGTGAGGCTAGAAACTTAGTATACCTATTTAGGTGATGAGTTAGTTTCACTTGTTGTTCACTATCCTTTAGAATGCTTTCATTACATTTTCAAGAGAGGCTCTAGGGAAGGATCCTACTGAGTATAATATTATACTCACCCTATGTATATATAAACTATTTTTTCAGGTCTCTTGGAGTATGTTGGAGACCAAGATGGTTTACACTAGCTTGGGTTTACAGGAGTTGTTCGGGCTTAAGGTTGCTGTTGTTTTTACTTTCCCTTGAAACTTGCAGTATTCTGATTTTAGTTATAGTAGTTTTTCATGGAATTACATATGTGCACATGGATTTTCTTTTATATTTCATTCTGATTTTGAGTTGTTTGGTGTCTATATAATATATCTTTTTCACATGTTGTCTTTTATAGGGTAATTCCACCTATTTTTGTGTTCACCATACCCTCAGTGCTAGTCTCCAACGCGGGGCCTACTAGAGGCGGGACTCGGGGTTCATTATCTCCCTTCCTACATTTTCGGAACAGGAGGGGTACACCTTGTGGGGAGGGGCTTATGAGAGAGTGGTATGAAATATCTGGTTGAGATATAGGATGGATTTTTGTGTTATGATCAGGTGAGGTTGCATGGGTTCGTAGGGAAACAATGTCAGTCAAGTTTAGAAATAAATGTAAACACTAGAGACCATCTAAGAAATAGGCATTTAGGGCCACCTATGATTTGATGCATGGACCTTAATGTTTACAATTTCTACTAAATGAGTTGATACTAGTTTCAAGGTAGAGATCTAGTAAAGTATCATGCATCATTCTTATTGGTGCCTTTGTTTGAATGGATTGACCATTGGATAGGTTAACCAAACATTAATGAATGAAATTAATTAATTAATTAATGTTGAGTATTACACATTCCATGTTTATGATCTCTAACCATTTTTTATTTTATAGGTATGTCTCAAGGTCGAAGTCCTCATCAGGATCACATAGAAGTTGTCCAGCAGGCTATGCCAGTAGATTGGCGTAGAGTAGAGGTCGATGATGACGACACATAGAGGAGGAAACTATGAGAGTTTCAGTGCCAGCGTCTGCATAATTACAAGGGGTTTGTTTTGGATAAAGTCAAAGAAAATTGGTTGGAGGAGGTCGAGATAGGCTTCAGTCTGATCCATGCTCTGAAAGAGAACTGGGAGTCCTTTCTTGTGACGATGATTCATGGAGCAATGAGGTAGTGTTGGTTCTTGTTTCTAGGGGATTGCAAGGAGTCGACGATATCATTGGAGGAGTTACGAGGTATGTTTAGAGTCATGTTTCTTTCTTCGATCGCGATGGATTCCAGTCGCAAGGAGCTTCTTACCCTTCGATAGGGGAGCTCTAGTGTGCAAGATTTTGGAATCTGTTTTAGGAACCTTTTACGATATGATTAGGACATATTTCCATATGAGGGGGCCATGGTGGGTAATTTCTAAGAGAACTTGTATCCAGATATCCAGCACCATATCACCCCATTTATGTTGAAGACATATCTTGAGGTTTTGTAAAGGGTAGATGTCATTGAGAGATCTTTGGACAGAACTGGACCATCACGAGAGGGGGGTCATCATGATTTTTTAGGAAGCAGATATGTGGTCCGGGGTTCCCAGTTTTCAAGGAAGAAGAGTTTCTGTTTGTCCAGGGGTAGGTCCCATCCCTTAGCATCTCGTTTCTCTAGGGGAAATGGGTATTAGGACTATACTAAGGGATCAGGTGCTTATTTTTCATGTGGTGGTTGAGTTCATCAGTAACAATAGTGCCTGACCTTTCAGAGTAGTCATCGTAAACCATGTGTTCCACTCCCAGGTTCCTCCATTGTGGCAGTTCCAGCCGAGGATGTAGTATCCATTTACACCATCTTTGGATAAGAAAAGGATAGATGGGCCAGGTAGAGGATAACCCCATGATGCTCCTTGTCTCCCGAGAGCATAGTGAGGTTGTGGTGGTGGTCTTCATCATGTTCAGAGAGGCCATATAGGAGGACGTGGTAATGTTCATGCTTTAGTGTTGCCAGCTCCAGGTGAGCCAGATGTCGTTCTATGTACACTTTAATTATCTTCTATGTTGTTTTATGACTTTTTTGATTCAAGAGTGACACAAACATTCATATCACCTACCCTTGTCCATGCTTTGGGACTTGAGATAGAGAGGCTTTCATTTCCCTTGGCGTTTACTACGCCAATTGGAGGTCGAGATGACGTGTTTGATGTATGTAGTGACTCTGAGCTAGTACTGGGATGAACCACTCTTTGGGATATTTCCTATGTTTATGGATACACCCATATGATTCCATCCTTGACATGGATAGTTCGTATTTGGTGCAGGCTATCGTGGATTGAATCAGGAGGAAGGATGTGTTCTTTGATGCGGATGAAGGGGTGTTTGATGGAAAATGAGACCCTAAGATGGGTCAGAGGCATGTTCTATCTTTATCATCCATGATGGCTATGATTATGCAAAGTTCTTTATATGTTCATCAGTTAGAGTTTCCAAGGGTCATAGAAGAATTCCATGATGTCTTTCTAGAAGATGTTGTAGCATTATCCCTTTGACAATAGATTGATTTTTTTTTTGATCGAGCTACATCTAGGAGCGTCTACTATCTCTATGTTTTCATATAGGATGGCTTCATTTAAGTTATGAGAGATATGTATACATCATGATGGTATATTACAGTGAGGTTTTCTTTGACCGAGTGTGTCAGCGTGGGGTGCACTAGTTTTTTTCTTACTGAAGGTTGATATATGTTTGCTGTTGTGCATCAATTATCATTGCTTAAAAAATTGATAGTAAAGAATCACTATCTTCATCCAAGGATTGATGATTTAATCTATCAACTGAAGGGTGCATGTTGGATATTAAAGATCAACTTGTGGTCTGTATATCATCAGATTTGTTTGAAGGATGAGGATATCTTGAAGACTGATTTCTGTTGTCGTCATGGGCATTATGAATTCATTGTAATGTTGTTCGGTGTGATGAATACTCTAGCTGTATTCATGGTATTTATGAACATTTTGTTCCATGAATTCTTATACATGCTCATGATGGTTTTCATTGATGACATTCTCGTATACTCTATGTCTGAGGAGGAGCATGAAGAGCATTTACATGCCATTTTGGGAGTTCTTTGTCAACATATGATTTTTTGGAAGTTGTCGAAGTGTGAGTTTTGGGCTCGAGAAGTCTGTCTCTTGGGGCATGTTATGTCAAAAAAGGGAGTAGATGTGTATCCATCAAAGATTAAAGCAGTTTTCTATTGGGAATCCCATAAGATAGTGTCATATGTGTGATGTTTCCTTGGTCTTTCAGGCTACTACAGGAGGTTTTTAGCTAATTTCTCTCGAGTTGAAACTCCTCTAAAAACATTGACCCGGAAGGATCATGCATTCATATGGACTGATCAGTGTCAGACATATTTTGGGTATCTAAAGGAGAAGTTAGTATGTTCTCCAGTTCATTGTCTTCTAGTAGAGGGAGTTTAGTTTGATGTTTTCTATGATGCTTCACATCTAGGGATAGGTCGTGTTCTAATGTAGTAGAGATCAGTTGTTTCTTATGGGACTCGGTAGTTGTATCCCCATGAATGTAATTTCTCCTCCCATGATCTTGAGATATAATATGTGGTGTTTTCATTGATGTTGTGGAGACATTACCTCATTAGAGAGGGCATTTGTGGTTTTAACAGATCATAAGAGTTTGAAGTATGTTTTCTACCAGTATGACTTGATCTTACGACAACATTAGTGGATGGTGTTCATACCGGAATTCGACTTTGAAATATCGTATACACCTAGAAAGGTTAATTTTGTAGCTAATGCGCTGAGTCAGAAGTCACGTAGTGATGTAGTGCAAGAATCTGGAGATTCCTGGAGTGTAATGGATGAACTGTCAACATTACATCTCGATATGGGAGAATTTGGGGGCAGAGGTTTTCTTTTTTATATGACGGCATAGTCATCTCTAGTTCATCAGGTGGAAGAGCCCTAGACGGAGGATCTTGATGTGGAGGTTTGGAGAGACCGAGTTGTTTGTGGCGAGGCCCCTGATGGTGGGTTTGAGGATGAACAACACTGAGTCGTGTATCACAATAGGCTATTTGTTCCTTTTTTGATGCATGTTATTGTTCATAGAGAGTTCCACAGTTCAGACTTAGTGGTGCATCCTGGAATGAAAAATATGATACAATCCTTGAGGAGTCAGTTGTGGTGGCCTAGCGTGAAGCATGTTGTTGTAGAGTGTGTGTCTCGATGTTTGGTCTCCCATAATGTGACAGTCAAGCACCGTGTTCCCTGTGGTCTAGTCTAGCCATTAGATGTTCCTCAGTGGAAGTGGGAAGACATTTTAACGAAATTTGGTACTTGATTTCCTCGAGCTTAGAGAGGATATGAATCTATTTGTGTGGTAGTGGATAATTTAAAAAAATCAACCCACATCATAGTAATCGTTTATTCAAGCTCAATGAATGTTTTTTTGAGGAACTATCTAAAGGAGGTGGTGAGACATCATGCAGTCCCAAGGACAATCATTTTTTATCGAGATCCTCATTTTACCTCCAGGGTGTGGAGAGGTCTCAAGCATGCTTTTGGATTTCAATTATGACTTATCACTGCATTTCATCCACAAACGTATGGTAAAATATATCGTACTATATAGACTCATGAAGACATGTTACGCTCATGTGTCTGGA
This sequence comes from Viscum album, assembly GCA_963277665.1. Lineage (NCBI taxonomy): Eukaryota > Viridiplantae > Streptophyta > Magnoliopsida > Santalales > Viscaceae > Viscum > Viscum album. Next base: position 762,542,343 of record OY728140.1, on the reverse strand, counting down.
TTTTGGAGGTTTGTGGATGAGGCACTTAACCTTTGTGGAGTTCTCTTACAATAATAGATTCACTCCACCATCAGTATGGGGAAATTTTACGTCTTGTATGGATCAACCTTCCATTATCCATTGTCTTGGACTAGGGTCGGAGAGTTAGAAATTCGCATACTAGAAGTAGTGAAGAATTAAATAGGGATGGTTCAGGTGATTTGGGAATTGATGAAAACTGTGTAGGATCATCGAAAATCATATTACGATCAAAGGAGGAGACCCTAAATGTTTTATATTGGGATCCCGTGTTCCTGATGGTGACTACCCATCATGGGAAGCGATGGATTGGTCATGGGAGTAGGCATTATCTCCAGTTTGTTGGGCCTTTTGTGGTATTGTCTCATGTTGGAGTTGTGGCATATCGAGTAGCACTTCCCCCATAGATGACCCAGATACACAATGTTTTTCATGTGTCACAGCTTTGTATTTATCTTCATGATGACTCACTCGTCATTTCTTGGGAATAGATAAATGTTGATGATGATGTGATATTTGAGGAGCAACCTACGGAGATCCAGGACCGCAAAGAGAATGTGTGTCATAGGTGTTCTATCACCCTATTTAGGTCTTTTGGTGACATGGTGGCATGTATGAGAGTACATGGGAACATGCGTCATAGATATGTGCTCAATAACCCGAGTTGTTTGATGTATAACTATTTTCAATTAATTAGGTTCTCAATGTGGTTGTAGACCTTTCATGTTTATAAGATGTCTTTCTTTGGTTTCTTCTTGCAGCTTACTCCCTTTTGAGAGGTATCTCGATGGGTGGTAGTTCGGGCCCCACTTCTATTTCCCTTTAGGTGGGTTTTGAATTCTTGAAGACGAGAATGTTTTTAGAGGTATCTGATGTAACAGAACGGGCCACTCTAGTCTATTCCTCTATAGAAATATAGTGTTTGAGCAATTCTGGGAGGTCAAGGTGACATATACCCAACACTTTTACAAATTTCTAGTTCTGTGAATAGTGAAACAGTAGCCTTATGTGAACAGTACAATGGTATCCATACGTGAACAGTGCAACGATAGCCTTATGTGAATAGTGTAATGGTAGCCTTATGTGAACAGTGCAACAGTGGGGTCGAAAAGTAGCCTCTATTTCCTTTTCCAAATTATGAGTTCATGAATAGTGTTTCTAGAATGGTGAGGTCCAACAGTTGCCACTATTGAAATTTCCAAATTTTGAGTTCATGAATAGTGTTCCCATAATGGTGATGTCAACGGTAGCCTCAATTTCCTTTTCCAAATTTTGAGTTCATGGAATTTTTTTCTAGAAAGGTGAGTTCCAACGGTAGCCTCTAGTTCCTCTTCGAAATTTTGAGTTCATGAATAGCGTTTCAAAAATGGTGAAGTCCAATGGAAGCCTATATTTATTTTTCCAAATTTGAGTTCATTAATAGTGTTTCCAAAATGGTGAGGTCCTACGGTTTCCTCTCTTTCCATTTCCAAATTTGATGTTCATCAACAGTGTTTCCATATTTCGACAGTTTTTCTCCTTTGACATTTCCTTTGACGAAAAATTTATTTAAAGGCTCAATTTAAAGACTCTATGTCCGACTCAAAGGCTATAAATCCTATATTAATTTTACTAAGGCTCGGGATGCTTTAAATGGTCAAATAGCGTGGTTAAAAGTGATCTTCTTTTAGTAAAAATTTCAGCATATCATAAACTGATGCTCTATTAAATCTTCAAAATGGATTAGATATCTTCCTCCCTTGTTCTTCCTCTTTGTTCTCTGGTTTGAGATGCTTGAACCTTTCCTTCCTTCCCATAAGAGTTGTGCGATCAAACATTCTACCTTGAATTGGTTACCCTCTATTTTTGATCCAACCAAGCAGTATCGATCAATCTTCAATATAAGGTATGATCTATCGTCATTCTTTTGGGGTCATCTCCTTTTGTTTCCCATTTCCCTTATATGGAATGTTATATCCATGTTCCAAATGGAATTTTCATTGTTTATTACTGGTGTAGTGATGTCTCTACATCCTTGGGTTGATACAGTTGTCACAGGGGAGTGAGATCGTGACCCGTTGTGTGGATCGTTATTGTATAAAGAATGTCAAGAACCGTTTGGGATAGGTTATTTGTTTGTTCTCCTTTCATTCACGTGAAAATTTAGAGTTTGAATTTTTTTAGCTCGCTAGATCACAATTTAATTGACATACTAAAAATTTGAACTAGATAATTAAATTGATATCTATCTTATGTTATTGCTTCCTATTTTTCTAGATAGTGGGATATCTATGCTTCCTTTGATAGATTTTCGTTCATGATGGAAATTGGTAATGAATGTAAAGTTGAAATTAATTGATAATTGTTTGGATAAAGATAGAGAGGAATGTAAATGAATCTGGTTGATATTTTTTAATTTTATGCTATTAAAATTGATGGAGTATGTATATTTAATCAATTTGTGATAGCTTTATATTTAGGTTTCTAAAAATTGGAACCTCCGAATAATAAATTAGTTAATTCATGATTTATTAAAGATCTAGTTTTCTGATAAAAGATAATTACTTTTAGGGGTTTGAGTTACCCTCTTCCTTGTTTAAGGTACAAAAGACAAATTGATATAATGTTTTTCCTACTTATTGTGTTGTGATGTGAGAATGGAAGGCTGTTGTGATATGTCGGGGTTGGGAGGGCTATTGGTTGTGGCAGTAATTAACGCATAGTGTGGCGAGATGCATCAGTTTATGCATGAGGTTGTCGGGGAGGACACCATAGATGATAGAACGGGTTGGATGTTAATGTTTGGACTCTTGATATTTATTGTTGGTTGTTTATCTTTCTTACATTCCCCACTTCTCAGGATAGCTTATTAGCTTACCCTTCTTACAAAAGGGGTGAAGATGTGTGAGGTGCGCTACGTGCTTTATATGTTTATATTCCTAAGGGACGTTTGGTCTATGATCTTACTATAGGTGGATAAGACTCTACGGGTAGTTCATCTACTCACCGTGTTGAGCCCCCTTATTTTTAGTTGCTTAGAATATTTTTGTATAATTCCTAGGAATATTGGAATGTAATGATGTTGTTAATAAATGATTGAATAAATTATGTTAACCCATGGGGTTGGAGCTTGTTGGGATGCAATTCTAACTTTTCAATTTAAAGGAACAATGAACTTTGGGTGTGATGGTGACAAAAAATAATGTTGAAATTATTAATGGTTATTAAATGTTTAAAGAATTAATTAACATAAACTGCAAATAATAAAAAGGGAATGAATTAATGCATTGATTATCTTTAAATGGTTGTGTGCTTATTGGATACCTAGTCGTAAAAGTGGAAGCCATGATTCCGAGATCCATTAGCTATAGCTGAGTCTGCGACTATGGTATACCCATAGTGTGGTTGTGATCTATAATATGTCATGTACTTTTTGTGTTTCTAAATGATAATCCACCCCATCAGTTAGGGAAACTAACACCTTGAGGATTCTTAACCCTGGGAGGTGGTGTTTTCCACAACATTCTGGTTGGAGGATGGATGGCTGACTACCCCATTTGGCCCTGCACTCATATCTTTGTAGTTACTTGTGCTGGTAGGCACAATGGTTAAATTTATCCATATATGTGTGTTGAGGGATGAAATGGATTGTGGTTATTCACACACATATATTCTAGATATATATTCCTATTGACTACTATAGGTATAATTTTTACAGGTTGTGATAGCTTGAGGATCCTTATTCGTCGTATGGGCTGTAATGGCCTGAGGTATAATTCCCGATGTGTGATGCACGTTATGCGAGATGGGGTGATTCCTAGAAACTACCTGGTTACTTTTATTGTGTATACATGGTTGTTTTGTTACATGAGGTTCATGTTTTGGTGCTTTCCCTAGGTGCATGTGGGAAAGCCTTTTTAGAGATAGATGCTCAGGACGTGAGACCTTGGGGAAAAGTGGCAAACCAGCGGGGAAGTAGTAGAGGGGTTCCCTTGATATTATTTGTTATATTATATACTATTTTATTAGATACTTGGTGGGAGTATCCATGGTGAGGCTGGGATCTTATTGTACCTAGTTAGGTGACGAGTTAGTTTCACTTTTTGTCACTGTACTTTAGAATTATTTCTTTACTTTTGTACGAGGGTCCTCAGGGAGGATCTTGCTGAGTATACTGTTATACTCAACCTATGTTTATGTAAACTATTTTTTCTTCGCACTTGGAGGAGGTTGGAGATTAAGCTGGTTTCTACTATATTGGGGTTGCAAGAGCTTTTCGGTCTTGTGGTTTCTTTTATTTCTAATTTCCATTGGTACATGTAGTTTTTTGCTTTCATTTGTAATAGTTTTATATGACATTACATATGTGCACTTGGGTTTTCATTTATATTTTAATCCTTGTCGGAGTTGGTTGATGTTTATCTTATCTATCTCATTTTCATGTGATCTCTTAGAGGGTAATTCCTATCTATTGTGTGTTTATTATACCCTTTCTGGTAGTCACTATCTCGGGGAAAGCTGGAGGCGGGAATCAGGGGTCATTATCTCATTTCTTACATTGTCGGCCCAGGAGGGGTACACCTTGTGTGGAGGGGGTTATGACATATTCTACCTATTGAAATATTATACCATGAATTAACATTCTATCATTATAGTTAATGTACTTTTGATTTTCTCTTTTTCATGAGATATTTATGAAAACTATTATAAATGTTTCAAGGGTTTTCATGGTCTGAGTTTCATTTCACTAAGAAATAATTAATTTTATGTCCCATGATTAAATTTATTTTGTTTAAATATTATCCCAAGGATGTGTATTAACAAATTAATTCAGGTAAATTGTGTATTTTAATGAATTTTGTTATTTTCCCTCATTAAATGTATTTCTAGATTTAATCATTAGCCTATATGTAAGTTTTTCTTGCCACAAACATATTTATTTAAGAAATGTTTAGATAAATTCATTTATAGTAATTTATATGGCGTAAACACTAACTCATACCATAGAATATCTTGAATATTTTTATAGTAATGGTAATATATGTCCCCCTTATGTTGATTATTTCAGTTGGTTTTCTTTTTTAAGAGTCCAAAAAAGTATTTTATATAATAATTATTTTTAATGATTTTAAATACTTTCAACCAATAACAACCTCCATGGTATTTATCATATTTCTAAAATATTTTTTCCCATAATAATTTCTTAATGTTATTTTTCATTATAATTAATCTTATTTAAAAACAATTACTGGAAATTTCATTTATTTTCCCTTAAAGATCATTTTGACAGACACTATTTATGATTTAAAAGATGTTTTATTTTCAATAGTTATGAAATGAATATATTTTCCAGCCATCAATTCCATTATTTTATTTGAAGCATGATTTTAAATATTCCATGGTTATATTAAATGAAATGATTTTCCCAATATTCATGATTTTTTTAAAATATGTTATGAATAAGGGTAATTTAACCAATTATCAAATAGTTTTTGTAAATGACCATTTATAGGTATTTCTATTATTTATTAATCCATTAATTATTTCTATTTTTAACTTGTAATATATTCATATGATACCATTCTTCTTCTTTCTCTAGATTGATAATGATGACTATTTTAATGAAATTGTCATGAAAAATATTTCTTTTCCATGGTTTAACCAATCTATAATGAAGTTATAGTTGTTTTCAAGGGTATACTATTGAAGAGTGGGAGAATATAGATGACTTATTCATGAATGGTAATAGGAAATCAATGATGATGATGGATGAGATTGATACACCTTATATGATGTTATATTACTATACAAATTATATGATATGAGGACCAAACGTATCTCTGTAATTAAATGTGTAATATTTCATATCATTAATAGATAAATGTAGGGAGTTGACTAGGCAGTTTACCCATATATATTTAAATAGTATCCTATTATTTCTGACATGAGTCAGCATAGGATTTTATGATAATTTTGAAACATAACATCAAATTTTAACTAGTAATTATATATGTTTTAATGGTTCATTTAAGAAACATATAAATATCATGAGCCCATTTTATTAATTCAAATAAATATTTCATTTTATTAATGATTTATCCCATGTCACATGTTTAACGTTCTAATTTTTTATTGATATGAATTCTATTATGTCGTTCAAAGGAACATTTAATATGTAATAATGACCAAATGATCATGTTCTTCTCACCATTTACATTCAACTATTAATGGCTTTATTATCCCAAATAGATTTTTTGACCCCACACATCAATTATTTATTTTTTCCCATTATATAAAAAAGGATGTAGTGTAAGATTTGTATAGAGGGTCTTCATGTCGTTAATGATGAAGGCTCAATATAGAATAGGAAATGTTGGGTATAGTCTAAAAATTTATATCTTGATGAAATGGGTATAGTTATGTAAGAGTACTCTTCGATCATAAAAAACAATAATCCAAAAATTTCATGGTTTATATAAGTGATCGATTAATAATTTTAGTATGATTTGGATTGATAAAATTAGGTTTTTTTTATCAGATCAAGGATAAGTATGTAAAGACAAGTGGAAAATGCATTTCTATTATTTTCAGACACTTTCAGTAAAAAATTAGAAACCTCAAAAGGAAAACATCATTAAACATAAGAAATTAATAAACTACTAATATAAATTATTAGTATATTAGAAGAATTATCCCTATATAATTTATAATAAAAATTAGTTTCCTTGATGACCGGGTCATCTTGGAGAGGGTCTTCAAAATTAAAGGCCATCTTGTTTTACATATAAATGAACATCATCACAATAATCTTCCAGTCATTGAATACCCTTTTCAAAATATGAGACATATTGTTAATCCAGATTCACTACTATATAATGGTGTCCTCAAAAATGAATCTCCCACTCATACATTCTGAATCCATTGTGGATGACTTCATCCAAAAATCTTTGTCAAATATCTTTTCCTTATAAATGATTATAATTTCTCATGTAGTCCCCCAAATTTCAGCATCATTACCTACCTCTCATTGTTGATCTGCTAACATATCCTTCTTGTTAATAGACAGAATAATGGTGCCCCCATGGTTGACGAAATACACCACCAAAACTCCGCACTGAATTTGGTTATGGTTTTCACCAAAAACACAGTCCTTCTATTATTACTTATCATCTCCATATTTGGGTTCCAACATATTATAATTATAGGGACAAACAATCTCCTTGGGTCTAAACATTGTAAAATATTGTGTTTATAAAGGTTTGGTTTGATAAGAGTAATCTTTAAAACCTTATGAGAGTGTGTTTTTGGATTTAATATATTACTAAATACCTCATTACTTATAATATCTCAAATTATATTTTAACATATAAACATCCATTATATTCATTAACTTACCTGTTATGGGATATGATTTTTTCCAAAGAATATAAGGATCTGTCAAAATTCAATATTCATTTATGAGTTATAGTATTTCTTATCAAGTTTAACCTTTGCGTTCAGATGGCATACTAGAGTTCAGTATTGGAAAATAACTTTTTACGCAACTATTCATTATTAGGGAAATCTAATCCTTCTATAAAACATAATTATTTTATGAATAACTAATATCCTCATAAAAAATAGTCTCCCTATATGTTTATAACTTCCCATAATACAAATATTGTCCTTTTTAAATGGAAATATAATTAATGTTAATCTCATATGACATTTTTATATAACATATACTCATATCAAAAAAATATTTAACAATCATTTCTAATTTTGGATATGAAAAAATATATGTTTAAAATATAAAATATTAACCTCTTAATTTCTTATTTCATGAATTGTTTCACCTACATATAATGTTTTTTTAATATGAATAACATTTAAAAATTATAATTATTATATATAAAACCAACCTAATACAATTTTTCTATAAATCAAAATTATAATTTATTTTCTTTCATAACATATCTTGGGCACATTTTGAAAATAATTTCTGATGGAGTTCATATTTAGTAATTCTTATCCCTGGTCATTCTCATGAGTGTTCCTAATTTGGAAGACATGTTTAATGATCACATTTTATTAATGAAAATATAAACATCCAAAATTAGTTTATTCCTTTATATATTATGAATAATAATTCTATCAATCTCAGTTATACATTGAGAAAATGTTACAGAACACACTTATTTCTCATGGTTTTTGAGGAATATGCGTTATGTACATATTATATTCAATATGTTGTAAAATTATGCATGTACCTAATAGGATCCACATTATGTAACAGGTGAATGTGAAATTATATAGACTCCAATTCACGAGGTAATTTTTCAATAAAACGTGATACAAAGAATAGTGACAGGTGGATAGACTCATCGCTCTATGTTATGAAGCATGTGAGCTAAGAATTATATATCCCTATAATGAATTGGGTATAGAATTATATCCCATGATATGTTATATATATCATTATTGAATAACATAATGCACTTTGGGACTTTGTACATGATTTTCATTGGAATGGGGTGATCCAAATCCCCCATGTTAATTCATTCACATATTGAATATGATCTTGGGAAAAACCCATTACATATGGTTATGATTTCAGGTCTTCTGTTAGATCCACCTATTCAAGGATTAAAAATTCCTACTATCTCATTTACAACTATCATTTTCAGATTATAATGATATATTTTTATTCCCCTTGATATAATGTAATTCTTTGTTACCATTTTAAATACATTACTGGGATTTATAGATAAATGTTTCTTTATGTGTATTACCGACAGTATCCTATTAAGATCTATAATATATACAGGATTTAAGAGAACTATTTGGGGTTAGAAATTGTGATTTTTTATATATTAAATATGGTTTTATTATTTATATAATATTCCATTAACATAAGTCATCCTTATCTATGGGTTTTAATTAGTTGTAAATATTTTTGAAAATTATCAAATAATTATTTAGGATTAATTCACTATAGTTTGTACAAAAACAAGATATAGGTTTTTTCCTATATTATATTGAATTAATATTTGTGTAAACGCATGGAGTAATCTAATGTATAGGATAAAATCCTAAAATGTTTCCTTTTTTTTAGTATGTTTTCTTATATTACATCCTTATCTATATAGTAAAAGTTGATGTAGGATCTAGAACATATATAAATTGTGGTTATAACCCTCAAAAGGGTGGGTTAGGTGTTACCTTAATTGTTACCTAGTGCACAAAAAGTATCCCTAACTACAGAACTAGTTTTTAACCACTAGTGGATATGCATCGTATGATCATTTTCTCTATATGAATAGATTTAATGTAATGATTTCCAAGTTATTTTTCAGGAATAGTTTAGGATGTATATGAAAACCCAATATAAAGTAACTTATATTAAACAAATAATTATAATAACAGAAGTAATGTATTTACGGTCTAATGTGATGATTTTGAAGGGTATAAGGTTATAAGATTGAATCTATTCTTTAATATGGATTTTTATAACATTACTATGATGTTAAATGTTTTTCCCAAATGATGTCCATTTTTTTAGTAATATATCCATCATAAAGAAACCATGGGTGTTATGAAAAATGTTATGATTACCTCTATGAGCAACCCAATAGAAAGGGTGATAGTGTGAGAAACATGGTGAATATTCCAAACCAATTATCAAGAAATATGGAAAACCATATAAGCATATTTGAAATCTAGGACCCATTGATAAAGGGAATGGTGGAGCCTCATGATAATTAAGGTGATCAAGAAAATGGGGGAATGAATATTCAACATCATACATGATATCAAAACAAGAATATGAAAAATTGTAATTTCATCAATGGGACTATATTATTCAATTCATGTTGTAAAGGCTAGAATTCAGTGACAAGTTTTTTATTGAAAAATTAGGATTAAATATATGAAGATAATGTTCTTTATAATGATACTATAATGATTCATTGTTTTATATGTGATTGATTTGGGTATTGTGTATCCAAATTCACCAATTCTTAGGTTATAGTGGACAACAGACACCAAATACCACCTAGATCATAAGAACATTTTAAATCTTTTGTAATGACTGCATTTGATGTAGACTATGATTTTTCAATATAGATTTTGAGTTTTTTATGTTATCTACGATTTCACCTATAAATATTGTGATATAAATAAAAAGGTTTGGTGGTATAATTATTGTATCCATGGTATAAGAATCCTCATCAAGTATTTTGAAGATAATAATTTTCATTTTTTCACCTTTTATCTTATTAATATTCTATTAGTTATTTACTAACTCATTTTACGATGGGATAATATAATATTTCAAATAAGAAAATATTAGTTACTATACTAAATCAACCCAAGATCGAATACTAGTGTTTGGTTCATTAAGAGATCTCTAACGAAATTACTCCCACCATATGATATTTAAAATTATATGTACACAATTTATTTAAGAAGGGGGTGATTTCACTGACATTATATTTTAATATATTTTTTCCACTAATTATGTCATAGTTTTCCTATATCTTTCTATACACATAACACCAAACTAAAATAAAATAGTGATATGTTTGGATCATCAAAAACTATCCATTGAAGATGTGTGTATGTATATGAGTAATGGAAAATTAAAATGTGTAAATATTTAGGTTTTTATATATAAAGATTATTTTTTGATTTCGAAATATGTGTACCATGCGATTTATTGAGGAAGGAATGACCAATTAGGAAACAAATTGAGCTCAAATGGTGCAAAATCCATCTTATGGGTCGGCTTTGTAAAGCTCCACTCCTTCATGAATTTTTGGAGCTCCCAATGCTCCTTGGAATATTGTTTCTTTCATGAACCAATGATTTTTTAATGGTAAACCTTTGTATATAATTTTTTGTAGTTTTCATGATATGTGTGATCACACGAATCATTGATGGTGTCTTCATGAGTAATTAATTTTGATACATGAAGCCAAACACATTCGTGAATCTCGGGTTCATTGCACAACGTATCCAGTATTCATGAAACCACACCCTATATATATCACCCGTAGGCCTTCATTTTATGGAATATATGTTGCCTGAGTATAAAATCAATATCTCAATTAGAGAATCACATTGGCTTCATGAGACACACCTCCACAGAGCTTGTAGGAATAGAGAAACCTCCTCCCATCAATTATTCAGAGCTTCTAACACAAGTAAATATTCATTTCATGAATTATTATAACCACCTTGAAAGAATAATTCCCTCTATAGAACATTATGTTTTGAGAATAATTCATCCTACATTAAGAACATACATGGGAATCATGACTTTCTTCACGAGACCCTAATCTCCAAAACAACTATCCTTCACTAGACCCTGACCACTGTGAATAATAATCATTCGGGAGACCATAATATCTAAGAATAACTATCGTTCATGAGACCAAGACCTATATGAGGCCCTATCCTCTGTGAGGCACTGACCTCTGCAAATCCAAATCCATCAGAAGGCACTGAGATCCACATAACCTAACCATCATGAGACCCTAGTCTTCGAGTACTCTTATCCTTCAAAAATCACTTACCTATACACCCACAGGGTCATAACACAGGGCCTACACCTTCAACCATCCCTCTATATCACTATAAATCTATGGTCTTGGGCCTCTATATCAGTCCCTTTACTACCTTAACTGTACCTCATGCAAAACAGACAGTCGCACCATGCATGTTTTGGGATGGGTTGATGACCTTTTGGGTTGCACCTTATATGGACCCAAATTATACACATACAATACCATGAGTTTAGATACTCATATACACCCCCCAAGATACCGTTAAATGTTCTACACATCTTGGAATCTTTTCCATGTATTGAGTTGAGATCTCCCTCTTAAATTACATATGTACCTTGATTTGATAGGTACCTCATGAAACTTCATAAAACCAATCACCTAGCTACTATGTAAAGTCAATCCCAGGAAGGTATCTCATACATATATCCCCCACCATCCATTTTTAGGGATCCAATTCCTAGTAGTCCTCACTACATGAAATTAATCTATTTTATTCCCTATATGAAAAAACATAGTATCCCTACTATGATCTACATTATATTCATTATTCATCAAGAATAAGATTCAAAATAGTCCTCACTACACGACTTTAAACTATATCATAGCCAAAAAATCATGAATATTATGCCTTATGCATTAATCATATGTTTCCTCATGCCATGATCATGAGAATGCATTATTTAATCCATGGTACATGACCTTAAACTTTAGTATACTTTGTATGAAAATAATAGGATTACCCTTGTGAAACATATGAGATTTGTTATGTGTAAAATTTAAGATGCCTCATGCTAGTATCATGAGATTACCACAAAACATCCATAGCATGCCTCATAACCTCGGGTAGTTCCCAATCAAATATCATAACCCAAAAAAACATGATATTCCCTCATGACATGAAATGATGAAGAAACAATGGGTGACTTCCATGAATAATCCATACACACCTCATCCATTCACATTAAATTAAAATGTAATATTATCACATTAATTGTACATAATATAACCTCATAACCATAAATGAGGAAGAAATAATGGGTGTATTCCATGAAGAATACTCACATACCTCATCCATACACATGATGTCAAGTAGTAATCATACCTCATTAAAAGTATATGGGATTCCTTCATGACCTACCATGGTGAAAAAACAATTAGAAGCTTCCATGCATAATCACTACACCATGGAACAATGTGAAACTCTCTAGTGAAGGGCAAATTCATTGAATACACCCCACATCATTCCTCATCAGTGATACTTTCTTGACACGAGAATCCTTACCACATGATATTAAAATGCATGGACCATTCCTTTCACATGACCATAAATAGAGACATAAAATTACATAGTTTTTATCCTTGTATTCTAAATAGAGTATATAGGATGCCTCTATGAGTTTCAATATCATCCATTGGTTAATATAAGTTCTCCCTCCAAGGTATGTACATTCTAGATCCACCTCTATAAGGTGTTATAATACATCCATCTAGGTTTCTTCTCAAATGGTGTTCTCACCAAACAAAATTATGGATCCACCTCCATGAGGTGTTCTAACCCATCCATCTAGGATTCACCACAAGGGGCATTCTCACCCATATTACATATAGATCCAACTATGTGAGGTGTTATAATTCATCCATTCATGGTTCACCAAAAGGGGATTCCACACCGATCAAACATATGGATCTTCCTCCATATGGTGTTATAATCCTTCCATCTAGGTTTTTCCTCAAGGGTAACTCTCACACATCAAACTTATTGATCCTCCTCCATGAGGTGTTTTGGTCCATCCCTATAGGGTTCTCATCACAGAGAGTTTCCGACCAATAAACATTCAAATATTCCTTCAGGATTTGTTATGATCCAACTATCCAAGGTTAACCTCAAAGTGAATTCTCACCTGTCAAAATTCTATATTCATATCTATGAAGTATTTTGTTCCAACCATCCATGGTTCAATTTTAGTGGAATTCTCACCCAATAAACATATAGATCATCCTTCATGAGAAGATATGATCTGTTATATATAATGACCTGATCTTTTAATAATTTATGTTTACTTTTTTTGTGTTATTTTATTCTATACTCAACAAAACTATTTCATTTAATTAAATGAGTTTAAATAAAATGAGACCGTTGGGTTTTGATTGTTTTATGACCATTGTTCAATATGACTGTTGGAAACTAAACTCTTAATGTTGTGTTCTTTTAAATAAAAAAAACAAGTGATCTTGGTTAATTAATACAGAAAAAAGATATGATAGCCTCATTCAGTAGTCTTGGGCTGATCGAATCCCATCTGATGGAACTGGAGAAGGAGGAAGCACCACTGGGTTTTTCTCTGGACCAAACCCAATATCAACTTCACTATGTCATGTGAGAACAGAATCGCCTTAAGGAGAAGTTAAATCTTATAGAAATCACTACTCAAGCAATATTGGCTGAGCCTCCCTCAGATTATCTCACCATATCACACCTTAATCTTATGTCATATGATGGTGTTATAAGGGTAAAGGTAATGACATCGTAGCTACTTTGTGTAATCCTTTGCGAGAAATAAAATTGTGATTTTTTCCTATGATGAAGTTTGTGAATTTTCAGATATCCAAATGAAAATAGGATGTATCTTATGGATGAATTTTGAAAAAAAGGATATTTTAAAATATTTATGTAAACCTAAAATAATTAATGGTGTGTATGGATTTTCAAAAAATGGTGTTCGACAAATGTGTTCAGTAAGAAATTTAGAGTCTAATAAGATCAACATAATTTTTGGTGAAGAGTAAATAATGAATAGTGAGTTTATGCTTAGGATTAGTAATGTTACCAAATTTATTAGTAATATCACTTAAATAAAGTGTTAATATAATTTATGCACCTTGATTAAGTGATGTGATTCAATAAAATATGTAATTAACTGTTTCAGGAATTATTATTTAAGTATTAGTTTTTAGGTGAAAAATGTTTTTTATTTAAAAGATAATGTAACATTTTTTATAAAATTATTTTTATAAAATAGAGTTCATTTTATCAGATCATCGATATTATTTTAAGGTGATTTTTTTGGATTTTTCTGAAAAAGATAAATTTTTGGTGAATAGTGAATTTTCAGTTTAGAGTTTTGGGTGTTTAATGAAATTAGTATGGATGTAATAATTATGTAATAATTCTAGTAGACTTATGAATAGTAATATAAGGTATGAGGTGTCCCATGGGTCCAATACCATGGGAAAATACCATGGGAAATCCCATGGTTTTTCCAATACCACCAATGAGGTGTCCCTTGGCCATTAATGCATTGTCCCCTCACTTCCCCTATAAATACCAAGCCATTCTCTCATACTTTCCATTCCAAAATCCTTTTAAAAATATTCTGGTCTCCCTAAATCCAATGGATTCCCCCCAAGGTTCCCTCAAGACTCCAAGGTCCCGACCATTGAGTTTTAGGACTTACATTTTAATGTAAGGGATTCTTTCACTCTTCTAATTTTCAAAGTTCTACTTTCATGTCAAGTCTTTCAAGTGTCTTTTTTTCCATGTTGTGGTCTGATATATATATTAATCATATTTTAATCTTATTTTAACATGATTAGAGTCAATATTTAATCTCATCGATTCATTTTTTTGATGTTTTAAGTGATGCCATTAGGCTGCCAAATTTTTCATAAGAGAAATCTTATTTTTGTCTTCCTTTCATGTTTTTCATTTCATATGGTATGTCCTTAAAATTTCATTACCATGTTTGTATATCATTTATATTGAATAACTATAGAATTTTATAGATTATTATGAGTGGGTGATCCATGTCCCCTCTCTATTCAATATTTTTTGAAACCCTACAATATAGAGGTTATGATGCCGAGTTTTCGTCTCAAAATGTCTCTCTGTTTTTCTCAAATTCTTTTATTTTATTAAGTGATTACTCAAAACTCTTTATTATATAGGGTTATTCACATATATATCAAAATTTTCTGTTTTATATTTTGGTATTTACATACATGAGACCCACTTTCCTTTTCTGTGGGTTAAAATTTACATAAAGATCTCGTCCTTAAAGCAGTTTTTAAAATGTTATGACTATAAAATGAATCCCATTTCCTTTATGCTATACGGGTTATTTATGAAATTATTGATGATGATATATGAGGATCAAATGATAATAAATAAAAATTAAGGGTACGCCCTGATAGCGCTCCAATGCATTGGGTAAAGACTTAATCTCTAGAGATGACAATTTTAACGATACCTTGGTGAATAACCATGGTAATTTTTTTTAATGACACCTTGGGGATAGACTTTGGTGATACGAAAATGATTGTCTTATTTAAATGTTTTAGCCACATCTTCATGTTATGAAACACGTTATTTTTATTATGATATGCCTCATGATCTCTTTCCCATGCCTTAAAGTTATTTATCATGACGTTATTGATGTATTTAAAGTTCACATGTAAAATGTTTATTTGGTTTCCCTTGCTCGGCTTTCTGCTCACCCTTTCCTTTTATGTATGCTCCTAGGTTATGAGATGTTGTAATGAACTTATTTTTAACAATGAAGAAACCTTTCAAGTGTTTAAGAAGAATTTTTTATGTCTTCATGTATTAAGCACATGGTTTCCAAGACACTAAACCTTAAAGATCCCCGGTTTTGTATAATGTAGGAAAACGTTTATGTAATGAAAAAGGTGGGATGTCATAGTTGGTATCAAAATATGGTTTAGTTATTTATGAAAATTATGGTTTGAGAACGTTACAAATACCTTTAATGAAAATATTAAATATAGGAAAACATCATGTTATTTTGGTGAGTTTTGAGTAAGCGGTATATCAAGAAAATACATCACTGTTTGGATACGAGCAGGTAGAGGTGGTTCTAGCACAGATGTACATAGGGTTAAAACCTCAAAACACTACGTTGAGATAGACTCGAACGGGAACAGCTACACAACAACGGGCCTTGCTGCACTCTTTTTTATGACACTCCTGGGGATATGTTTGGTTAATCACATGTTTTTTATGAGTCATTGTGAAGTAATTATTGGGAAATGTAATTGTTTAAGCATGATGTTTTATGAAATAAAATCCTTTATAGTTAATTTTTTTTAATGAAATAAGTATTCACTAAGGATTTATTCTTTTAGAAAATGGTTGGAAATAGGAGAAATCGTGAAAATGGTGACCGTAAGGGACCATGTGTTGACAGCCCTCCGATGGAATCCGGAATGGAAACATTCATGTGAATGATGAACCAATTGACTCAAGTTATGGGAAATATCTTGAATAATGCTGAGATACCGATCTCACCTTGAAGGGAGAGACATTATTTTGAGTTCTTTATGAATCAATGAGCACCATCATTATTTGGATCGACTGACCCATTGGTTGCAGAATAATGGATAAGCTCTATCCCATAATGTTTACATCCTCGAGGGAGAAACTGATCAGTGGTGGTCATTGATCAAAAACACGAATCCAAGAGGAGAGATGGAAGACATGCAGTGGGAAGAGTTCAGGGGAATAATTTTTAATAATTATTTCCCTCATTCAATGAGAACAAGAATGGAGAAAGAATCTCTCAAGATGAAGCAAAAGAAGAATGAATCTGTTGGAATATACGAGATGAAACTCACAAGGCTTTCCCGTTATACCTCAAGCTTCATCAAGGACCCTAATAGGAAGGTTGATATATTCTTTTGTGGACTACGACCTCATCTATGGAATAATCTAGCCAACAGGGACTATGATAGCTATGAAGAAATAGTTTGAAGTGCTATGATGGTCGAAATGAAGTTTGGTGATACATAATGGTCTCACAAATCTGATGAGAAGAAGAGAGCTCTAGAACCAAGCCTGGGAAAAAGCTTTGATCTAGAAAGAGGTGGAAAGAAAATGAAACTTTCCATATGCAGTAAATGTTGGATGAAGCATTCAGGGCACACTAGATCAGAAGTAGAAAGTGCTACAAGTGTGGAAGAGAAGGCCATATTTCTCATAATTGTCATAGTTAGGTGAAGCCTCAACTCCCCAACACTAACGACAGAGAAAATATGGTTATGGCCCTACCCAAAGTCCAATGCTTCAAGTGTGTACAACTTGGGAACTTTTCTAATCACTGTCCAAATATAAGGGCAGTGGAGGGGAATCACCATCAACCGCAGCAAAGGCCAAGGGAGAAAGGTCATGCTTTCTCTATCACAATAACTAAAGTTGAAGATTCTAATGATGTGTTAGCACGTACTCTTGTTGTCCTCTAAAAACTATCAGGTACTTTGTTTGATTATGGTTCTACGCATTCCTTTATTTCCTCCATGTTTGCAAAGAATATAAAATAAATCCCCAAACTGCAAGAGGTAGAGTTGTCAATCAAGACTCTAAGTGGGATTATCCATACATCAATACTGTTTAGAGACTCTAGTGTTTAATTTAGTGAGAGAAATCTTATCTCAAATCTAGTAGTCATTCCCATGATGGAATTTGACATTATACGAGGGATGGACTGGCTCTCAACATATAATGCTATGATCAAATTCAGAAGTAAGGAAATCTCAATAGTTATGAATGAATGACCTTCAATTATCTACCATGGAGAGATATCCTGACCTGATATTTGTCTAGAGGCACCTCCTATAGCCTTCTTTATGGAGTTAATTGGTGAGGATGAAGAATGAAAAGGGAGTATACAAATAGTAGATGTTCCTATTGTTTAGGAATACAAGGACGTATTTCTTAAGGAGTTACCTGGACCTCCTCTAAAAAGAGAGGTAGAGTTATCTATTGAACTCATAACTGGATCTCAACCGATATCAAAGATCCCATATATAATGGAAAATTTGGATCTAGAGGAGTTAAAGAAACAACTCCATGACTTGTTGGAGTAGGGGTTTATCTGAGCGAGTGTGTCTCTTGGGGAGCACCAGTTCTCTTTGTGAAGAAGAATGATGGATCAATGCGGCTATGCATTGATTATAGAGAACTGAATGGGATCACAGTGAAGAAAAAATACCCTCTTCCAAGAATTGAGGACTTATTTGAAAAACTTCATGGGGCTCAATTCTTCTCTAAGATTGATCAACAATATGGTTATCATCAACTGAGGGTGAAGAAGGAAGATATTTGAAAGCCGGCCTTCTGATCAAGATATGGGCATTATGAGTTTATTATTATATCCTTTGGCTTGTCTAATTCTCCTACTATTTTCATGTATTTTATTAATATAGTCTTTAAGGACTACCTTGATAACATTGTGGTAGTTTTTATTTATGATATTTTGATATATTCAAAAATACATGAGGAGTATAAAGATCATCTGAGGGTTATTTTGCAAAATCTGTGGAAGGAGAGGCTCTATTGAAAGTTCTGAAAGTATGAGTTTTGGCTACAATAATTTGATTTCTTGTGTCACATCATAACCAATGAAGGAATCTTGGTTAACCCTACAAAGACAATGGTTGTACAGGAGTGGCCTCAACCCACAACAGTAACTGATATTTGTAGTTTCCTTGGTTTAGCAGGATATTATAGGAGGTTTGTGAGAAATTTTTCACAGATTTCTAATCCACTAACAATGTTGATTCGAAAAGGGGTCAAGTTCATCTAGGCAAAGGAATGTGATGAAAGTTTCCAAGAGCTGAAGAAGAGATTGGTTACTGCACCTGTGTTAAAACTACCCTCTATTGGAGAAGGATTCATTATTTTTAGCGATGCACCTCTGAAAGGGAATGGGTGCATCCTCATACAAAATGACAAGGTAATTTCTTATGCATCTCATCAGCTAAAGAAACATGAGTAGAATTATCCTACGCATGATTTAGAGCTGGAGGCATTTGTTTTTGCTCTAAAGATATGGAGGAACCATCTTTATGGGGAGAAATGTGATATATACACTGACCACCAATGTTTAATTTATATATTCATGCAGAAATAATTGAACATGAGAGAAATGAGATGTTTTGAGCTTATTAAAGACTATTACTGTTCAATTCATTATCACCCGGGAGGAGCAAACAAAGTCGCAAGTGCGTTAAGCAGGAATGACTATGTTGTTCTGGCAACAGTGAGGATCTTATGAGGTCTCTTGATTGAGGAGTAAAACTAGACATGAGAATTGTAAGGGAAGGGACATCATCAACCCTGCCCCAAATGATTTCTCAACCTTCATTACTGGAGAAGATAAAGAAGTCTAAAGAAGATCTTTTTTTGCAGGAGAAGTTTGATGCTGTGAAGGATGGGAAGTTTATTGATTTCAATATTGATCAAGAATGTGTATTGAAATTTCGTACAAGACTATGTGTTCCATCTATTCTATAGATAAAGAAAGAACTGATGGATGAAGCTCATAGCTCTACTTTCTCTATACATACGTAAAGAACTAAAATGTATAGTGACCTTCGTGATCATTATTGGTGTGATAACATGAAAAGGGATATTTCTAATTACACTATAAGGTGCCTGGTGTGTCAACAAGTAAAGGAAGAACTACAACTTTTTATGGGGGTATTACAACCTTTACCCATACCATCATGGAAGTGGGATTATATCACAATGGACTTTGTCACTGGTCTCCCAAAAACATCCAAAGGGAACAATTTGATATGAGTTATAGTGGACCGTCTCAACAAGATTGCCCATTTTGTCTCTTTTTGGGAATATTTCTCTCTGGATCAACTTGATATGATATACGTAAAATAATTTCTAAGGTTGCATGGGGTACCACAATCCATCGTATCTGACTGTGATCCAATATTCACATCAAAATTATGTAGAAGTATTCGACATGCTATGAATACTAAATTGAATTTTGGTACGACCTATAATCCTCAATATGATGGCCAATCTGAATGGACTATTCAGACACTTGAGGACATGCTGAGATTATGATCAGTAAAATTTAAAGTTGTATGGGATCAACAACTCCCATTAGTAGAGTTCTCATACAACAACAGCTTCCATTCGAGTTTTCAGATGGCACCCTATAAAGCTCAATATGGAAAGCGATGTAGAACACCTACTTGTTGCGATGACGCAAGTGAGAGAAAGATTCTTGGTCTTGATCTTGTGCAAGAGATAACCGAAAAGGTTCATGCCATCCAACATCACATAAAGGCTTCTCAGATTCGGAAGAAGAGCTATGCTGACAACCATCGAAGGGGCTTGGAGTTTGATGTTGGTGACAAAGTCTTCCTTCAAATTTCTCCATGGAAGAGATTCATGAGGTTTGGGAAAAAAGGGAAGATCACCCCTAGGTACATTGGCCCCTATGAAATCCATGATCGCGTGGGAGTAGTGGCATATGAGCTTGCACTTCCTCCAATTCTAGCACAAGTTCATGATGTATTCCACGTAACCCTTTTGAGGAAGTACATACCTAACCCTTCACATGTACTGAACCCAGAGGCCGTACAACTGAAACATGACCCCTCTTATGAGGAGCATCCATTAGATATCTTGGATCTTAGAGACAAGGTTATACTTAACAAGACTACCCACCTTGTTAAGGTGTTTTGGAGGAACCATAAATATGAAGAAGCCACGTGGGAACTAGAGGAGTCCATGAGGAAGAAGTACCCACACCTTTTCTTCTCTGAGGGTATGAGTTAAAATTTCGGGGATAAAATTTCTTAAGGGGCGAAGAATATAACGACCCAAACTTTTAATAATTTATATTTCATTTTTTTTGTGTTACTTTATTTTATTCTCAACGAAACTATTTCTTTTAATGAAATGGGTATAAATAAAAAGATACTATTGGGTTTCGACTGTTATATGACCGTTGTTCAATATGAATTTTAGAAACTAAACTCTTAATGTTGAATTATTTTTATATAAAAAAACAAGTGACCTTGACTAATTAATAAAAAAAGAAGATACGATGGCCTCATCCAGTACTCTCAGGCCGATCAAAGCCCATTGGACAGAACTGGGGAAGGGGGTAGCACCATTTGGTTTTTCTCTGGACCAAACCCAAGATGAACATCACCTTGTGATGATAGAATGGAATTGCCTTCAAGAGAAGTTCAAACTTATAGAAATCTCTACTCTAGAAATTTTGGTTGAGCCTCCCTCAGATTCTCTCACCATAGAACACCTTACACATAGGTCATATGCTGGTTTTATAAGGGGCTAGGTAATGAGACCGTAGCTAGTTTTTGTAATTCATTGAGATAAATAAAATTTTGATTTCTTCCTATGGTGATGTTTGTCAATTTTCAGATGTCTGCATAAAAATAGGATGTATCTTATGGATTAATTTTAAAAAAAATTATATTTTAAAATATTTATGTAAACCTTAAATAGTTAATGATGTGTAAATATTTTCAAAAAATGGTCTTCTGCAAATGTGTTTAGTAATAAATTTAGAGTCTAATAAGATCAACATAATTTTTGGTGAAAAGTAAATTATGAATATTGATTTTATGCTTAGGATTAGTAATGTGACCAAATGGATTAGTAATCTCACTTAAAGAATGTATTAATATAATTTAGGCACCTTGATTACGTAATGTCATTCAAAAAAATATGTATATAACTATTTCAGAAATTATTAGATATGTATTAGTTTTTTCAGGTGAATATTGTTTTTTATTTAAAAATTAAATTAAAAATATTTAGAAAATTATTTTTATAAAATGTGGTTCATTTTTTCAGAGGATCGATATTATGTCAAGGTGAATTTCTGTGATTTTTCTGAAAAAGATAAAATTTTAGTGAATAATGAATTTTCAGTTTAGAGGTTCGGATATTTAATTACATCATTAAGGATGTAATAATTATGTAATAATTATGGTAGACTTACTAATAGTAATATAAGGTATGAGGTGTACCAAGTGGCTAATACCATGGGAAAATACCATGGGAAAGCCCATGGTTTTTCCAATACCACCAATGAGGTGTCCCTTGGACATTAATGCCTTGTCCCATCACTTCCCCTATAAATACCAAGTCATTCTCTCATACTTTCCATTCCAAAATCCTCCTAAACGAATTTATGGTCTCCTTACCTCCAAAGGAGTCCTCCCAAGGTTCCCTCATGCCTCCAAGGCCTTGACCATTGAGTTTTTGGACTTACATTTTAAGGTAAGGGATTCTTTCACTCTTCCCATTTTCAAAGTTCTACTTTCAGGTCAAGTCTTTCAAGTACCATTTTTTCCTTGTTGGGGTATGTAATCTATATTAATCATACATTTCTTTTATTCTCACATAACGAGAGACCCTATTTAATCTCATAAATTCATTTTTTTTATTTTTATGTGATGTCGTTAGGCTGTCGAATTTTTCATAAGAGAAATCTTATTTTTGTCTTCCTTTCATGTTTTTCCTTTCATATGGTATGTCCTTAAAATTTCATTACCATATTATTATATCGTTTATATTTTTTACCTATACTATTTTATGGATCCTTATGATTTGGTTAACCATGTCCCCTCTATTTTCAATATTTTCTAAAACCATGCAACATAGTTGTTATGCTGCCGAATTTTCTTCCCAAAATGTCTCTATCTTTTTCTCATATTCTTTTATTTTATTAAGTGAATACTCAAAAGTCATTATTATAAAAGGGTATTCACATATATATCATAATGTTATATTTTAAATTTTTGGATTTAAATACATGAGACCTTCTTTTCTTTTCTGTGGTTTTAAAGTAACACAATGATCTCGTCTTTAAAGCAGTATTTAAATTGTTATGACTATGAAATGAAACCCATTTATTTTATTCTATATTGGTTATTTATGAAATTATTGATGATGATATATGTGGAGCACATGATAATAAAAAAAATTAATTTTTCACCCTTATAGAACTCTAATGCATTGTGTAAAGGCTTAATCTCTAGAGATGACCATTTTAACGATACCTTGGTAAATAACCTTTGTAATTTTTTTAATGACGCCTTGGGGATGGAACTTGGTGATACAGAAGTGAATGTCTATGTTAAATGTTATAGACACATATTCATGTTATAAAAAACATTATTTTTATTATTATATGCCTCATGATCCCTTTCTCATGCCTTAAAGATATTTATCATGACTTTATTGATATATCTCAAGTTCACATGTAAAATGTTTCTCTTGTTTCCCTTACTGGGCCTTTTGCTCACCCATTACATTGATGTATGCTCATAGGTTATGAGATGATATTATTATCATATGATGAACAATGAAGAATACTTTCAAGTGTTTAAGAAGAATTTTTTATGTCATCATGTATTAAGTTCCTGGTTTTCAAGACACTAAACCTTAAAGATCCTCGGTTTTGTATAATGTAGTGAAAACCTTGTGTAATGAAAAAGGCAGGATGTCATATTGTAGGATGACAACATCCCTCATTGGGAAATAGTACTTTTATCCATCTATATTGGGATTCTATATAAGCCAACATAGTCTCCAAATGAGTCAATATGAATGAATCAGTTCAATATCCATGAGGTGTTATGATCCTATTGCAAACCTTACAGGTGTGAAATATTCCGTCATAGGGACAGAACTCCTTGATCCTATCCCATGAGGTGATTCGATAAAACACTCAGCCACCTTACATTAAACCTATGACACATTTTTTTCTCTATGAGGTGTTTTGGTCTATTGGAAAACCATCTAGTTTTGATAACTTCCCTCCTAGGGGCACACCAACTTGATCCTCTCCCCCGGGGTATTTCGATCCAACCAGTCTTCACAATATGTTAAACTTGTTTACCAATCCATATTAACTATATGTTCTGATCCATATATTCAGTATGTAGAATTTAAAAAAATGCCAAAATTTATACACTATTCTATTAACATGGGATGCCTATGGTGAAAATAAATGGGAATCCTAAACCCCCTAGCATTGTTACATTATGATGAATATGGGAACACTTCAGTTTATGTGGCTGCAGATTCCTCGTATGAGATTCCATACCATTAGGAAGTTTAATAGGTTTACAATACACCAAACATCCAATGATTCCAAGACATTCCCAAAATTACCATCCGCTCGAAATAAAGATTGATTCCATGTCATGAAAGAAGAATTGAAATTATCGGGAATCAACGATGAGATGGAATCAGTAATGAGTTTCACAACGATGACTACAATCAATGAGGGATACATAGAAATAGTAGTGAATTCCATGGAGGAACCAATATAATATAGTCCATTTCAATCATGGATACAACATAAATAACCAATGTGGTGTATGTAGCCCGCCTTTGGTAATTGGGAATTCAGGTAGAGAAAAGCATGTCATTATGATGATTTTATCCATGGAAATGGAAGCGTCAAATATTAAAATGATGAATTTGAAGTTAATCTATTATCCTTCAAATATGAGGGGATAAATGTTGTTTGGGTATGTATAAATAAATTAATCTCTATTGTTAATCCCTCCTCCCTCAAAGGTGAGAAGATGACATACATTGGCTGCATAAAGACTTTATGAAAACCCCCACACATCATATTAGATCCTCATCAACACTACCACTATCATGTGCCACATAGAAGGAAACCATGCCCATTTTATTGGCTTCTCACTAACATTTCTGACTTCATGGGCCATGTAGGGAGAAACCAACCAATGTCCATTAGCTCCCTGCTAAAACTACTACCCTCATGTGAAACTCAAGGGGAAACCACCCACAATTCTATCCTCTCCTCACCAACCCCTCCCACTCATGTATTGTGTAGGGGTGACCACCCCTTCTTCAATTATCTCCTCAGTAACACCGATTCTATCATGGGCTGCATAAGGGGAACAACCCAGAATTCAACCAGCTCCTTGTCGAACCCATCACCATTATGGGATGCTTATGGGAAACCACCACCATTCTATCATTTCATTTCCAAACCATCCACCCTCATGGTTCATGTAATTTGAAAAAACACCAATTTCATTAATGCATTTCTACCGCTGCATCCAACATAGGTATTAAAGGGGTAAACCACCCCTCATTTCAGTAGTAACAATCACTCATAATATTCCTATGAGGGATACAAACAAGACATATTAGCACCTAGGATGGACTATCCCTAGAGGAAAATAATTGGTGGAAATTAGAAATTCTCTAATAGAATCAGTCTCAAACACCAAATTTCGATGTTGGATGATGTCTAAAAACATTAACTTATAAGAGGAATCTTTTAAAACTCATGTGGACCCTTCCAATACTGATGTATCAAAATAGATCCCACTAATATTTTGATAAGGATCTATTATTTTATGTTTGGGTTCAAGACCCTATAACCATCACTGGAAGGTCAGGTTGATAGTCTTAGTCACTAGAACCACCGGAAGATGTTATGTGAAAACCCATGAAATGGGAAGCCTGGTTACTTTTATTCCCTACTATGCCATCAACATTCATGGATGTCCTTCCTATCTCCATCTTCATCCTTTATAGAGGAACTACATCTCCTAGAAATTACTCATTATAACTCATAAGCTAGTTTTGTTCTCCCTCATATATTTTATTCATGTCCATAAACGTAATTCTTGTGCCATATTTTTGTAGATGATTGTTAATTACAATGATTTTGTCTTTAGAGTGTATTAAACATTCATATAAGAAAATGGTAATGTCAGTAATGTTTGGGAATCACTGGATTTTATGATCAATGGGAACATGTGATTTTTCCTCATCAGATGAAATCTCATTTGAGGCATCTTAAGGAGTATAATACATGAAATACCATGTCTATAATGAGGTAATTAATGATATAAATACTAGAGGATACATCCACCATTTGGAATTCAGTAATACAATGCATGATATTCACATCGATGTGATGTTGTGTTCCTTTAAAAACCCCTTTAAATAGTTATTTTATACAAATGTACTTAATTATTTAATGTTTTTGAGAATATTTTGTTACGAACTATAATTTATATAATTTAATTCTATGTATGAAATTGATAAATGATGATTTTGATGAAATTAAATATTTATTTTTTATTTTTATCTTTGTTAGTGTTTTGTAGAAACTAATAATAAGAAATAATAATATTTTAATAATGTGATTTTCCTATAAATTAGTTTTGTTATTTTATTTCGTTATTTTATTTAAATGTTAGAATAAAACAATACTAAAATTTAATTTTTCAAATAATAATTTGTTTTTATTTAGAATGTATATTTTTTTAATCATATAACTCTTTTGTTCAATTCTCATAGATCGTGTTCATTATTTCATAAATGAAATTTATTTTTTATGATAATAAAAAAACTTTTAGGCCAAGACAATTAATTGTTTTTAGAAATTAAGTGATTATTTCAACCTACTATATTTTTATTTTAGAATTATTGTGATTTCCAATATACCATATATATGTGAATTACCATTACAATATATGTGACCACATGAACAAACAAGTAACCATGTTTCTAATATGAAAATTTTCTCTATTTTGGGCACTGAATTCATGTATATCAAACCAAAAATATAGTGTGTTAAAGTTGCTTCCGGGAGGAGTAACCCATCCACATGATGAATTCAAGTGGTTGTGTAAAGGTACAATTATTGATGGTAAAATATTGAACCTAATATATGCAGAAACGATGTAATTAGATGTGAAATTTATGTGACCATGTCATGTGATATCAAAAATTGATCATTCCAGGTGAACACCGGAAAGTGAACCTATTAAGTGACCACAATAAAGTTACCATGTCATGTGACCATACAAAAGTGACCATGTAAATTTACTATGTCAACTGCTTTCATGATAAGATTACCACAATGTTGTGTGACTATAAGCTGGAGTAATACATTTAATCTCTATGTGACTATGTCCTTATTATGGACCATGGAATATTAAATACTCTATTTTATATGTTATGAAGTAATAATGGAAGTTTCATATAAATAAATAATTTTATATCATAAAATTGAGTATGATGATTAATTTTTCAATATTTTCAACTTTCCCCTTAGAAAAGGTAATCTCATTAATAACTAGTTCCAGTCGTGGATAAAAATCTAGAGAACTTGTTCAAAAATACTGATCAAATGGAATAATTCATTTTTTACCTATATAGAATTATGTTTGAACTACCCAGTGAAATTTATATTCAATGATTGATTAAGTATATGTGTAATGAAAATCTAACCACCAAAGATGATCATATTTATATACATAAATCACTCTCTTTCTATCTCTTCCCAACATATACATCTAAATATTATCTTAAATTAAAATTGTTTTTACATCATCCTTTATATTTATCAAAACATACTACAGCACTGTATTGGAGAGTACAAGATACTCTTATTATATTACTTCGTTAATCCCTTTGTGAAATCCTAGAATAGGTTATGTATAGTTTTAACATATTTTTCTGTAGTTGAATCTATAATACCTGATCTAGGATATTGATTTTCTTATAATTTAACTATGGTTATTGGATGTGGTTGACTATAATATATGGATTTGTTTTTCTACTTGATAATAAACCTATTTTATTTTTTTCCAATACATTTTAATTTATTTTTTCTAACATTGTTTTATAAAATGATTTTATTCATTCAAAAAATTATTTTAAGCTAATATTATGATAGTTATAATTAATCTATGGTTTATATGGTGTTATTTATGTGAAATTTTTTTAGAAGTTAATTTTATTTATATTTGTGTAACTATATTGTGACCGAACTTTTGAAAAATAGTTTGAATACTTCAAATTATATATTAAAACTATGTCAATTAACATTGCTATTTTTTAAACTGATGGATTTATGATTACATTTTTATAAGGAAATTCTTTTATTGGAAACTCAATTCACCCATCCCACCCTCTTTATTTTTCAACATTGACTATGATTCTGTATTTGATTACTTGTTTTCTATGTTTTTATTTTGTTTTACCATGATAGTTTTTTTTAGAAATAACATCATAATTTATAATGTTTCTAAAATTGTTTTATGAATTATATATTAAACATATATTATATAAACTTATCTCATTATATTAATTGTCAATATTATTATCAGTGGAAAATAAAAAAACCAAATTTTTCAGGATAGCATGGTTTTTGACATTTGGGGATATGTTGAAGATCAATATAGAAGTCCTAAAACTAAAAGAATATAATTATATTATCAAACTAAATATTCATATACATGAAATTTAATATAAAAATATTATTTATGTTGTGCATTAAGGGATGATGAATTAATTAGGAATTCTTTCAGTGATGTTGTAAACATATTTGGGACACCATTTTTTTTACATGATGGAACATGTAATGTAAAGTAAATGAGACTTCATATATGTACTCATAATTATGATAAATTCAAAATGAGTCATGAATAATATATCTTGGAAATTTATCTTAGGTCCAATGAGATTATAAATACTATTAATACACTTAGGAAAAAGATACACAATAGAGCTCAATTACTATGGATATTGATATATCTCCAAGATTGTTGGAGAGGTAATTTGGTCTCTTTTATAGAGACAAGATACATAAAAACATACATGTCAAATATATGATTGGAAATATGATTCTGTATGATGAGAGGATAAAGGTAAAAAATATTGGTTATAAACCGATAATAAAATCAATTCGATTTATTGAAACACAAAAAAAGAATAGGATGATTTCAAACCATAAAATAGATGTGGATGTGAAGCTTATATCGACAGTGATGATGATGTTTCTTAGAAATCTAGATGAATTGTTTATTTTTATAAAAAGGAGAATTTTTTTCATATGTTAAATTATAATTGAAATTTTTATAAAATCATAAATTAAAAGAAATATTTGCAAAACAGTTTCACCTCAAATGGAATTACATGATATTAATGAATTTATAAAGGCTATATAAAAGTACATTGTCGAATATTATGTATAATAATAACTGTAAAGATAATGATATAAGGCCAAATAGTTAAACGATAGAAGCATGGTGTAAATTCAAAGACAGATCATGTGACTCAGATTCTAGATTTGAAGATGAAAATCTGATAGAAAATTATTTCATTCAGATTAATTCCTTAATGGTACCATATATTATTTCTTCTCAAATATATCATGACTCTAAACTTTCAAATGGTGATTTATAATAAGTTTTTTCTGTTGTAGAAGATAAAATTAATGAGGTAAAATATATTATAATCTAAAAAATTTGATATTATATGTGGTTCTAATAAGTGTTATTCCGTTATAAATAAAAGAAATAAAATTCAAATAAAATAAATTATAATACTGATATAAAACTAGAAAATAAACATCATATCAATTATTTGGACAAATTTATTTATAGTATAATAAAAATTAAATTTTATACTGTGTATAAATTTCTAAATGAAAATTGATAATTGGGTATGGATCCTAAGAACAAGGGAATCTGTAGTAATATTAATTTATTCATAGTTTAAAAAGGACTTTAGTATATATGAAATCTAATTGTATTGTAAATAATAAAAATTATATTAGATGTAAAAGCTATTTTAGGTCTAAATAATTTTAATCTATTTTATTAATTTCTGAAAACCAAACATGGAAGTAAAATGATATAAAAAAAGATATCATTTTTCAAAAAATCTACGTATTAAAAAAAATTCATTACTTATTGTACAAAGAAATATAATTTAAAAATACCCATCTACAATTAATGATAATTTTATAGTTCATATTCAAAACATAACATATAATACTATATAATAATGAAGATTCATATAAAATTGCAAGGTTTAAATGTCACTTTCAAAGACAATGAAAGATGGTTTTTTGTTAAAATAGGAAAAATTGGTTACTATAAACATATAATTGTTTATATAGTTTTATGGATTTATGTTTTGAAAAGATAACCTATGATGTATTTATTAGTTTTGTGATGATGGTTTCAATGATACATTTAAATAAAATTCTTTTGATATTTTTTAGAGGCATGATTTAGAATTTACTATTTTAATAAATGATAATTTTTATACTATTAACATGTATTCCTTATTTTATATAAATGTTTATTCGTTATATTTTTATCCTAAAAAAATCAATTCTATTTCACAATATATTAGGACACTATAATATATACTCACATAAAACACTACATAAGATTGGTTTTGTCAAATATGTACCCCAGAAAGTATTTTCTAAGGAAACCTTCATCAGTACATATAAAAAGGAAAATCCAAAAATAATATCTTTCAAACCAAGGTATTAGGTCACTAACTCTTAACAAATAGAATCCGTTCATATGTATTTATTTGGACCATCTACTGTTTATATTTTTCATGAAAATACTATGAAAATGATATTATTTCTGATAATTCAATATATTCATGGAATGTTTTTATTCCTCAAAAAAGTGAAACTCCTTAATTTATTATTAAATAAATAAAAATTTAGTAGAGAGGATTAGTAGAAAAACCATGAAATACTTGAAAAGTGATCAGTCCTGATATATTTAGAATAAATAATGGTAATTTATATTCTATCAATATAGATACCCTCACAATTTCTTTTCACCTCAATCAACTCAACAAAAAGGGGTTGTCAAAAGGTGAAATATGACTCTTTCAAAAATTTCCAAAACTATTCTCACTTAATATGTCATACAATACTTTTGTTCTAATACTATTAACATAAATTTTTATTAACATAATAGAGTTATTATTAGTCTTAATAAGAAAAATACTGCATATTATTTATGTATTAGTATAAAACTGAAAGTAAATTACCTCATAGATTTAATATATAGAGTCTACATCCTAAAGAAAAATTTTAATTTTGATAGATTTTTATTAAAAATAAATGAATGTGTTGTTATTGGTTATTAAACTATATTAAATCTTATAGTTTCACAATCAACAAATATATCATTATATAGGAATCTTTTTTTCCAGTTTTGAAGTGGCATACCAACATAAACCCAACCCTGTAATTAAAAATCTTGAGGATGATATTTAATATTTTAATATCAAAAATATTTTTAAATATTTAGATATTATTTCTAAATTTCCAAATACATCATTTTAAATATGCCATAAATTACTTTATGTTCTAGTATAATACATGATTTAATCTTGTACATTAGTGCCTCGAACCATTAGTCACAAAAAACCATCACTTATATTATATTGTAAGATAATGGAATAATTCTACTCAAACTGGATGCAAAACAATATTCAAGTTTTATCTATAGTTGTTTTGTCACAGATTGAAACTATGAGATTAAATGGTGAAATCATTGATGAAAAGTTGGTAATATGTATATAAGAAGCTTTTAAATAGTTTGAAAGAAATATATTATGTAAATTGGTATATATAACTATAGACTACATAAACATTGAATGAATGTGGGTATAGATGAATAAGATTTAGGAACATGGATTAAATTATTAAAAACAATTGTAGATTGGTTTAACATGGTTATATTTATCAAAAAGTTATTGAACATGAATAATAAATTTTAGCAATAGCTAGACATGAATCTATTCAAATATTGCATTCATACGCAACACATCCCAATTTTCAACGGTATCAATTGGATTTAAATAGGGAATTTATAAATGATTATATTATTGACATTGTTTTTGTCTATAAACCATATTAATTTTAGAAACCTAATATTAAACCTCATTTTTATTGCTTTCAAATTCTATATATAGTTTAAAATAGGTCCATAGAGCTGTATATGATTTTCTTGACACTTCTATTAATTCAAATGGTTTTTTAATAAATATGTTTGTCCCATATATATTTATAAAAAAAATAATAAAAACATATCTTTTATTATATAAAATATGTAATTTCTTGGGTTTCAAAAAGGGTTTAAAATGCCGCAACCTATTTGAATTTTGAGATTAGTGAGAGTGAGACCCTAAATCAATTGCATTAAAATATAATTCCATGAATTTTTTTGACCCAAGGAATTGTGTTTAGATATTTTTTATGTATTTTCAACTGACATTGTGTTTTAGGTTAGTTTTAGGTTCAACAATGTCTAGATACTCATTTTTGGGATTGTACAAATATATGAGTAGTGTTTGGGAAAAATGTTCATCCTCCCATGAGTAATTGTGTCGCCCTCTAGAGGCACTGAGCATAATTTAGAAAACATTTCATGATAGGTCACACTGCAGTATGATACCTATACTGTTTCTAGAAGTGGGGATTCAAACAGCATGCACATGGGTTGGAAAATCGTGCACCAGACCATGCTATGTGGGTGCCTTGGACAATGGAATCTAAATAGAATGAATACTGATTAAAAATGTGTGCATTTATATTCAAGGTAAAATACTTTTGGATAGTGATTGTGCATGGTTAGTGCACACTTATTGAAATAATTAAATATAATAGTGTGACTCTTTGAATTGTATGAAATTACTAAAATACCCCTTCCCTCTTATATGGTTTCCCTCTTTTTCTCCTTTTCCACAACATTCACTGAGGGGAGTCCCCAAAAATAATTTACACCTAGGAATTAATCCATTTTATTCATTCAGACTCCGATATTCGATCTATTTGTGCCTACAGATTCACCTTGGTACGACCTTTTATCTTCAATAATATATTTTCTCTTTACCATTCCATAAGATCACTAAATCTGTGTGATCCCATTTATCATATTTTTATTTCATTCAAATAAAACTAAATTTTTATCTTAATCTACTTCTATTAGAGGATAATATTGGACACTACTACACATATGTGTATGATACAAGTTTTCCCTAGATTTATACATGATTTTATATGTGTTTTGATTATGTGTTCTATATGTATCAGGTGGGTTTACTGAGAGATTCCCCAATAAATTATATTCATGTATTTAAATTTTATAATTCATGACTTGAAATTCATATGATCATGGTACAACTACAAAACATGATTTACATACATTTAAGCAGTTTGATCCTACCTGGGATGTTAAGGTCTATTTTTAAATTTGACTCAAATTTAATTGTTTATAATAAATTACTTGGTTAGATGGTAATGTGACATGCTTAGCCCAAGGATTGAAGAGATGATGGTAAAATGGATTAAGGTGAAATCATTTGTTAGGTTTTTCATGATCTGATATATAAGAGGTGGTGGTGATCAATGTGTCGGTGACATGGTATTCAGATTTAGGTAATGAGGTCTGTAGGATGGGGGGATGACCCATATGATTTGAGATGGTGTTGAGAATCATGATTTAACAACTCATTCGTATGGTAATGAGGTATCAGTTAATGTGTCTTAGGTTTTTTTTTTAATTTTCACTAACCAATTATTCACCCACACAATGTTGGATCCATGTTCAAACATATAGAACTCATATCAAGGTGTTGTTGACAAATTATATTGGAGGGGGACCTCGTTGTTTATGCGGCTTCAGTTATAGTGTTAACAATTGAATATTCTGAGGGTTCTCACTGTAGAAATCCACATGGATGGTGATGGTTCATTAGATAACGTTAATGAGACCATTAGTTGGGGGGACAAGGCTGGGTAAGATACATGAGGATGTTTAGACATGATTTTAGGGGTGGTTATCATCTTCACTTTGTATGCCGGTTGTTGAGCTAATAATGATTATTTATTGGAGGAAAGATATCATTTTTTACGATGATATTGGGATTCAAATAGATAGGGAATATTGATCTTGGATTCAATGGACTAGGTAGTTATTCATTAGGTGTCCTATTTGGATACCAAATTCTATGACTAATGGAATAAGCTATCGGGTGGTATTCTTGTCTAAAAACCGAAGAGTTCACCTGGGATGCTTTCATGAGGGGATTCCTTATTCTTATTTCATGGGTTCTCACCACTAAAATTATATATATATATATATATATATACATAGGTTTAATATTTTATATATATAATAGGGGGAATATATTCATATATTACTCAAGATGGATGAAGTAGTTGATCACTTCTATGTGGATGTTGAGCAGAGGGGAATAAAATATTTTATTAAATTCAAATTTGATGATCTATTATTTATGTTTATATACACCTAAATTTATCATGGATGTAAAAGAGTAACTCATTGGTGGGGACCTATTGAAATTTTTTCTCACAACCTGTTCATTCCCTTCAAGCTAAATGTAGACGCTTTTGTCTCTATAATCAGGTCAGAGACTGTGCTATGGATTTCGAACCTATTGAACTAGTGGTAACGTTTTCAGTTGGTTTATGGAATGGGGCCACAATTGTTATTTCAAAAACTGGATTTTAACATTGATTTTCCTTTTTTCACTATTCTTATATATTTATTCCTTATAGTCATCCATGGGAATCCCTTCAGTTTATTGTAATGTATGACCTTTTATGAAATGTTTTCTACCCATGGTTTTATCACCCATTGGATTATTTATTTATTTATTATACTAGTAATTTATTATTATTTCAATAGTTTTATCTTTATGCTTTCACTAATTGTTATCTTTATTACAATTTTATATATATATATATATACTCCATTATTATCATCACCACATTCGTGTATAGTCTCCCATGTAGCACCTCTATAACCACCACTGATTACTAGAGGCCATTGGAGTATGGGGAGAATCACCTATGGTCTTGTGGTCAACCATCGTTGAGTAATGATTAAAATAACATTTAGGTTGGGGTACTATACATTATATCATGTGTGTTATCTTCTCTGGGAATGGGTATTAGTGTTTTTCTTTTCAATATTGGAATAAAAATTATTCCCTTTAGTTATTGGGTCTTACTATCTGGGTTATGATAGACCAACGATAAGGATATTCTTAGGACTAGGTAATGAAATCATGTTTGGATACCAGCATCCCCATGCATGGGGTACATAACAAGTTTCCATGGGAGAGAAATTAATGATCTGTTGTGTGAGTTTTATTGTTGATTTTATTTACTCTTCAAGTGGCATACATGGGTGTATTATTAATATATTATATGGATTTTGAACCTTCGAATAGTATGTTCTGGATATTTTTATTCATTTTTCTATTTAAATAGCCATATATGATGTAATTTTCTTTAAATTGTCATTGATAACATGGATTTCTCATATTGGGGTTGAGTTGTTTGGTGTTCTAATAAAGGATGGGGAATAATGTTCTAGTTTTAAGATGTTATTCTATCTAATTCTACTTAGATAACATATGAAATTAGTTCCAATGATATTTGTATTTGATTTTATGTGATTTCTTATGCATTTCATATATTGTCCTAGCCCTAAAAAGATAGAAATGGATGACCATTGGGGTGAGTAGTTTAATATGTTTACAAATATGATAATTTTTTTCGAATTATCCCAAGTAGATCTATTCTACTCAGCTACCACAAATTAATATGTATGTTACGTGATTAATGACACTTGTGGGAGAATATATTTGTCCATGAGGTCTGATTGTATGTGATTTCTGAACCTGATGGATGAAGGAAGGGGGTTGTGATGCTGGATTACATTCAAAGTTTGACTCTAATGGAGGAAGTCATTATGTTTTGAGGATAGATTACATGTGATTACTGAATCTGGTGGGTGCAGGTAGGGTCCATTAGGTCAAATGTTACTTGACAATAGACATTGATATTGTTTGGTGAGCAGCCTCAATGCTGGAACATGTGTTTTTTATATTGGGCAGTGTAAAGGTGGTGAGATGTGATTCTAATTAAATCATCTCATACCTATGATATTTATATAAACATTTATTACAATCTAACCATATTTAAAAGGATTCTATAAACAAGGGATCAGATGGAGTATTAGGAGGTAGGTGATTTGGTACCACATGAGCATGCATGGGATAAGGCCCATGAGGTTCGGTATGAGGCTTGGTATGTTTGGTTTGATCCTGATATATAGGTAAATGAATAGGAACATACATAAGTATAGGTAGGATAGCTACGGGTTATGGAATATTTTTTTCTGTAAATTGACAAGAGTCACGTGATGTATCTTGTTTGGTTATCCAATTAATCAATATGGGAGCTCATGGGAAGAGAAATCGATTACATACCTAGCTATTGAATTTTAGCCACAATACCCATAACAATTTAAGGGTGAGGTTGGACTACAAGATGTGGATAATTGGGATACATATCCTAGATCGACACCCTATGTTGTTTTGTTCCCTTCATTGGGAAGCTAACCATGCATAAGCCCTGCACACATCACCATACTCCTCCAACCATGACTGATCCTCTTTCAAATGGATGATAACCTTGTGTAAGCCACCTGGGACATCTTTGGGACACTGTCTATTCTGTACACCCCAATTCTATGCCTCCATCCTGAACTATTTTAACTATTACCCCCAACCGCTGGGGTATCTAGGAAGACTCCTTGAGGATTAATCCCATCACCCATTCCCATCATGATCTTTCCCCTGGTTCCTAATGTCTTGGAAATATCATTCCTCAACATGGAGGTTTCACATCATTTAGGTCCCCTTCAACATGATCATTCTCACCAGCCGCCTCCTTAGTGTCACAACACACCACTTTTTGAACTACATGGACATTGATTCAAATAGTCTGGGATATATAAGAAACCCTTCTAATATTAAATCGTGTCAAATTAAAAAAATTAATCATTTCATTATCACTTCATCCATATACACCATGACTCATACCTGAGCCTCCACATCCCTGTGAGATCATGCCACCCACATCATCACTGATTCTAGAAGCACCCATAAAAGCTAACTATTAATAATCCCCAAACAATTCATATTCCCTCGAATCGAGAGTTCCACCATTGAAAAGGTAAGAAAACAACATTTAATCCCCAGATCACTTTTCTGAACTACGTGGCTTTTGATCCATACCTAATAAACATGTTATGTAAGAAGCCTCCAAGAGGTTCAATCCCAACCAAAGGAAAATATTAGTGTCTCAATCATTGGGTACCACCATCTTTGATTCTCCCTTAGTGGTTTCCAAATCAGCCATTATGGTCTAAACATTACCTTTATGGGACACGCCACACTCGGGTCTGACCTCATTGGGCATTCTGATCCATCCATTTGGTAAAAATTTCAGGTGATCCCTTCTATGGATACTCATATCTGATCCAATTTCATAACTATTATAATATGTTTGATCTGTCTCTTCTTGATGTTAATCTCACAACATGCCCCTTGTTAAACATTGGAATCTGAGGAAAACCTCAGTGAAATTCCACTTGAATAAGATACCCTATGATCGAAGAGGTATGCCTCAGGTTTCTATGCCCATAAAAAAGACCTATAATGAGGAATAATACATGTGTTTCAATGTTTCAACATCAAAACAGTCCATCGATTCTTATTGTTACTACACCAATGAATGAAGGTTACTTCCCTAATCCAAACCTATGGAATTTCTTATAAGAATTATCCCAATTAACTTGTGTGCACTATGATTTTAAACTAGGAAACGGTTTTCTGGAAAACATTTTAATTTTTAATGGAAATCCGAACAAGGTGATGAGTTCTATGGTGAAATCAATGGAATGAGGAACTGACATCCCATCATCCCATTTCAATCATAGAGAAAACATCCCTAATGAAGTTAATTATTATTCCAGTCATTGGGAAGTGGTAATAAGGGGTACAATGAACCATCGACACACCTTCACAGTGGTGTTACCTGGCATAATACATCATAAATATAAATCGATAAACCTATGTGAACTATCTATCCTCCAAAAATGGGGATCAGTATGGATCAAGAAATTGAAAAATGATTGTGACAATGGATCTAGTTATCTAGTGTAAGGTATCGTAATGAACAATGTAGGACTGGCATAAAAGTCACTAGAATTTAGGGCACTTAAGTTCTAGGAATTATGGTTTTTGGAACTATCATTTTATATCCCTCTCTCTCCAACCACAAAATTTTGAACGGAACTGATTAATTGGGAATTTCATTACATATATCTCTACTGAGGGATAAATCTTCCTAACTTTCAAGAACCATGATATTGCTACTGGAAACCAAAAACCCCCAACTATAGAAGCATATGCATGAGGAATGATACTGTGTCATTTCTATATGGCTCCACCACTTCCATGACATCATACACTACCGGAGTTGTTGGGACCCCAAAACTTATCTCACTATCTGAAATTATTTCAAGGTTGTACATGGACATTCTTGTTTGATGATATGAGTAGTAGTGTGTCATTACTACGAGGGATATAGCCCTCCAAGACCTGGAGGATCTTGTGCCTCACCATCACCGCCTCCCCAAGGGCCATGTAGGGAGCTGCTGCTCCCCACTCCAACATCCAATCATTTTAGGAGCCTCTCACCAGAAAATTCCAATGACTCATTCCATTACGAAAATAAGGTAAGGGATTTCAGAGACAACTTAGAATCAGATACCACATGGGATTCAATAAGGAGGGCTCTCACAAGGCCTCATCAGTTCCACCAAGTGTAGGTGCATCAAACCAAAGAACTTGTGGTCCACACCACTACACCACCAACTCTGGTCTAGCTAACACAATGACATCATCCGTCCATTTCTCAGGAAGGAAACCATCAGGGTCGTCCTCTTCTATAGCATTACGGGACCATTCCACCACTGATTCATACTACCAGTTCTCTATTTTTACAAATCAAGGTAACTTCTATGTTCAACTGGGATCGAGACCCCAACCACCCCATGGGGAAACATGGATGACTCTTCTAGATAGTAATGTAAAAAAACATCCATTGTTGGCTGACCCAAGATAATGTGAATTAGTACAAAGGTCCTCTCAGCCTTGATGACACATAGTATGGAGGTCCTCCCCACACCCATTATCCTATGTATGGATGTTTTCCTCGTATCCTTATTTATCAACATGAAGGCCCTCCCCGCATCATCACTAGACTTATTGGAGGTCATCCTTATAGTAGTATCATGTAGTGTGAAGGTCCTCCTCACCCCATCACTCATAAATATAGAAGTCCTCCCCATGTTCCAATCAGCTTCAGCGGAGGTCCCCCCCACTCCACCTCTCCCCAAAGTGGAGTTCTTCCCCACACATCTAGCAGAAGACATTGAGGTCCTCCCCATGTTCCGTATGACAAATTCTTGGGTTCTTGTGGCATCCATTTTCATTAAAATAGAGGTCCTCCCTTCTCTAGAGACAACGTATATCAACCCTTCTTTTTATTACACACTTAAACCTGATTTATTACATAAAACATTCACTTGATACAACATAGAAGATTGAGAGGTCTAGTGTCTTTGGGTCCTAGGATCACTACATATTATTTTAGAACATAATACACACAACATATTTATTGAAAACATCCTTTAAATGACCACTACATTCCCTCATACTTAGCGTTTCATTGGATAACCTGAGGAAATGCATAAGAAAAGGGTGAGAAATAAAGCCCAGTAAGGGAATAAACATTGAATAGCCTGAGGAATAAAATACAGATTCGACAATAGGCATATCAATGGAGCATAAGAGAAACATGAACATAATGGCATGATAAATTATGATAATCATTACATGGAAATGTTGCAACAACACTTAACATGGAATTAGCATGAGCCATGGATCATTGCACATGCAGCAGGAGTAAACCCTCATTGCACAAGTAGCACAAGTAAAACCTCATTGAACATGAATTATCATGAGTCAAAACCAATTTCACATGACATATCATGATACTATACTTTACCTAATGCATTCGAGTGCTATCAGGGCACACCCACCTTAAACATTTTATTTAATGCATAAGTGTGCCATATGGATCATACAAAATGGAATCAATCATCATCATTTATTCAATGATAAAGGAATGTGGAATACATAAATGAATATTTATAATCAATAAGTAAATTTTAATACCCTTCATAGAGAAATGGGCATGGTATTCACTATACAATGACATTGGCTTGGAAAATCGTTGTGCAATTTTGGAAGCATAACGGTGTGAAATAAGAACTAAAAAAAAATTAATTTGAGATAAAATTGTGTCTCATCATATTTACGTGAAATTAATATTAAGGAGGCCATTTAGATACATGTTCCAACAAATATAATAAAATTTAGATTTCTAATTCAAAATAATTACTTGGATGCAAAAGAGAATAGAGAGATCCCTCATGGAATTTTGACATGGTAATAGGTGTACATGGGAGCCATTAATGAGATTGAAATGGGTCTCCCATCATCCAAAAATAAATATGATAGTATGGGGGTGTGATTTTATACCTAAACATTCATAATTTAAAAAAATGTCATAACAACATCAAGAAAATAGGATAAAAATGAAAAAGGAAGAAATCCCATACTTGGAATTGTGATCCCAAAGGATTGGGAGAGGCTTGAGAGAGGATTTTTGGGAGATTGAGGAACCTTTGGAGGATTTTAAGGATAAGAGATCTGGGGTTGGAAGAACTCCAAAGGCTTTGAGTGAAGATGAAGTGGGAACTTGGGTGGGTTTATATAGAAAAGGAGAGGGAATTCTTTGTTATTTTGGATTGGGTCACCACACATTAAACTAATCAATAACACAAACCAGCACTTGGATTTTACACATGGTTTTTACCAAATAGAAGTGGAAAAGAAATATTTTACAAGGCCAATGGCCGAACATCTTAAAATAATAGTGATGATTATGTGGAGGTGAGTCACACTCTCAAGGAATTCAATTTGAAAAGACAAAATGTTTTATAAGTCTTGGAGGGTCCACAAATGATTTGTAAAATAAATAAAAAAAATATGAAATAACATTATTTTAATTCTAAAACATATATTGGCCAATCATAATGTTTATATTATTTTATTAAATCACTATTGGGTCCTTATTATGTTATAAAACACATTATATATTTAAACCGTATTTAATTTTTACCCAAAAATTCGACTGTCTTAGAAAATTATGAAAAATTCCCCATTGGATAATTTCAAAGTCCTGATTCCAAAAATAATATTCATTTTATCTAAATAATTTTATGAATATGTGAATTTTTACATTAAAAATAAAAACATACATTTACCGAAAATTCATTG
This sequence comes from Viscum album, assembly GCA_963277665.1. Taxonomy (NCBI): domain Eukaryota; kingdom Viridiplantae; phylum Streptophyta; class Magnoliopsida; order Santalales; family Viscaceae; genus Viscum; species Viscum album. The sequence goes on along the minus strand of OY728140.1, from coordinate 762,500,886 downwards.
GTTCAGACAAAAACAGTTTTCAAACCATAATAAAAATTACAATTGCATTCATAAAATTATATGATCATTTATATTTAATAAAAATTAATTTCATTATAATAAAATTTTATTAAAATATTATTTAATCCAAAAATCCATTAATTCATCAAAATATATTTCTTATTTTAATATTAACTAAAAATACCATTTGTGCTTTAAAAACTATTTTCAAAATTAAAATAATAAAATGAATGCACATTATTTATACAAAAAATAATGTACATAGTCATAGTGAAAGGGTATTGTTACATAACCTATTTGAATAATATCGAAGGGTATGGTTTGTGATGGTGATATACTTTTGGTGGCTCAGATAACATCGCTTGGGTGGTAATCTCTATTAACTTCCACTTCTCATGTAGTCGGTTCCGATCAAGCTTAACGTGTTCAATCTCGGCATGGGCTTGGTAAAAAGTGATTACCAATGATTCCACCTCCTTTATGATCTCTGAAAAATGGGATTCATTTGGGGAAAGTCTAATGGATGAGGCCATCACTTCCTTTGTCTGAGTAAATTGGATTTGTTAAAGCCCTATATTTATACTAATCATGTGATCACTGTTCAATGGCTATATTAGTAGCGGTACCAATTCATAATGGTATTTTAAAATCCATAAACATAAAACCAACTAAGTTCACATTTTATATAACCATAATAAGAAATTTAATTAGATCAAGAGGAATTATCCTTAATGAATGTTTAGGTCGTTACAATCTTCCACCCTTAAGAAATTCTGCCCTCGAAATTTCCTTTTCCCACTCTAAAACAAATACGGGAAAATCTGCGTCATCACTTCCTCCAATTCCCACGTCACTTCTTCACACTTGTGTTTTCTCAAAAACACCTTTACGAGGGGCATTTTCTTATTTCATAGTACATTTTCTCTATGATCTAAGAATTTCACTAGTTTCTCCTCGTAAAAAAGATCATCCACTTGCATTACTACCTCTGAATAGACTACATGTGAAGGGTATGGTATGTAATTTCTTAAGAGGGGTACATGAATGGCATCATGTACTTTGGCCATGGTATGTGGATGTGTTAGTCGATAGGCCACAACCCGAACATGATCAAGAATATCAAATGGGCCATTGTACCTAGGACTTAACTTCTCATTATTTCCAATCCTCATGACCATCTTCCATGAAGATATGCCGAGAAATACCATGTCTCCAATAGTAAAATCAATGTCTCATCGATGATTATCTGCATAAATTTTCTGTCAACTCTGGGCTACCTTTATATGTTGCTGAATGGTTTTCACCTTCTCCACTATTTCTTCAACCATTTCTGAACCTAGAAGCTTAGGCTCACCGACTTCATCCTAAATTGATGGTGTTCGGATCCTCTTACCTTATAGTTCTTTATAAGGTTCCATTCGGATTCTTGAGTGGAAATTGTTATTCTAGGGGAATTCAACCAGTGGAAGATGTTGGTCCCACCCTCCTTTCAAGTCCATTTGAACATGATCTTAACATATCTTCAAATGTCTGCATAGTTCACATAGATTGGCCATTGGTTTGAGGATGATAGGTTATACTGAAGTTCAGTTTAGTATCTAGAGTATGTTGAAGACTCTTCCAAAACATAGAGGTGAATCTTGGATCTCGATCGGATACAACAGATAGTGGTACTCCATGCAGCCTTAACACTTCCCTAATATATATTTGTGACAGCTGATCCAATGAGAATTCATTAGGAATTGAAATGAAGTGTACATACTTTTTAAGATGATCCAAAACAGCCCACAATGCATTATTTTCTTTGGATGTCTTTGGAAGTATGGTGACAAAGACCATGGTGATGTTCTCCCATTTCCATGCTGGTATAGGCAATGATTGCATCATCCCCTTAGACTTCTACAGCTCTTCCTTCACATGATGAAACACCATGCACTTTTATGTATACTCAGTGATATCCTTCTTCATATTATCCCAAAAAAATTCTCTTGGAGATCTTGATACATCATAGTGTTTCTTGGGTGAAGAGATAAATTTGAACTTTGCACATCATCCAAAAGTTCCTTCTTCATCTTCGGACTTGATGGAACACATAGTCTTTTTCCAAATCTCACAATTCCTTCTTCATTAACATTTAACTCTAAGGATTTCTCTTTTATAATAGATTCCACTCTCTTCTTAATTCCCACGTCATCCTTTTGAGCATCCTTTAACCTTTCCAAAAGAGTCATTTGAGCAATCATTTGTGAAAGGATTGATGATGTTCCCTTATTTATGATTCACATGTCCATCTTCATCAAATCTAAGAAGATTGGGTCCCTCTAAGTTATCATCAGTGATAGAATTTTGGGGTCCTTTCCACTTAGAGAATCTTCCACCTTGTTCAATTTACCAGGGTGGTAATGGATTGAGAAGTCGTAGTCATTATTCAGTTCTAACCATATCCGTTGGCGCATGTTCAAATCTTTCTATGTGAATATATACTTGAGGCTTTTGTGGTTCATATATATTTCAAACTTCTCCCCAAAGAGATAATGATGCCAAATTTTTTAAGAGAATATCACCACAGTCACCTCCATATCATGTATTGGATAATTCTTCTCATGAACATTCAATTTCCTTGAAGCATAGGTAATGACTTTGTCATTTTTCATCAACACAGAGGCCATACCCTTTTTTGAAGTATCACTGAATACAACAAAAAGATCTCCACTTGTGCTTAAAGTAGTAATGAGTGCAGTTATAATCCTCCTTTTTAACTCATTGAAGAATTATTCGCTTTCATCAACCTAATAAAACTTTAATCCCTTATGAGTTATCTTGGTAAGATGTTTGGACAATCGTAAGAAATTTCTCACAAATCATCAATAATATTCAGCTAACCCCAAGAGGCTACAGATATATGTTACCGATGTTGGCCTCACCCATCCCTCAATTCCATATGTTTTTTATGGATCCATAGATATCTCATTGCTTGTGATGGTATGGCCCAATAATGAGAACACCTTCAACCAAAACACACACTTTTTGTACATTTCTTAGAGATTATCCTTCCGCAAGGTCTCTAGTACAGTTCTTAGATACTACTTGTGATCCTCCTTGGTTTTGGAGTACATCATAATATCTTCTATAAAGACTACCACAAATTTGAAAAGGTAATCCCTAAAGACTCTATTAATCAAGTCCATGATGATTTTTGGAGCATTAGTGATCTTGAAATGCAATACCATGAATTCATAGTGCATGTATCTCGTACGAAAAGTAGTCTTGGAGATATCTCCCTTCTTAAACCTTACTTGATAATATCTCGACCGAAAATACACCTTTGGAGAAGTATTGTGCTCTACGCAGCTGATTGGGAAATTCATCAATTCATGGGATTGGATACTTTTTCTTTATCGTGATTTTTTTAAGTTCACGATAATCAATGCAAAAATGCATTGACCCATCCTTATTATTGACAAAGAGGACTGGTTCACCCCATGGTGAAGCACTTGGGCATATAAACCCTTTATCCATATTCTCTTGTAGTTGTTTCTTCAGCACCTCAAGCTCCAAAACAGCCATTCTATATGGTGTCTTGGATATTGGAAATGCCCCAAGTATAAGATCAACTTCGAATTCAACATCTCTTCTAGGAGGAAGACCAAGAAATTCCTCGGGATAAACTTCAGTAAATTCCCTCACAATAGGCATGTCTTCAAAGATGGTTGCCTATTTATACTCAATCATCTGAGCTGGATACTAGTTCCCATAGGGTAGTGATATCCACTCTTGAGATGATGGATCTAAAGAAGATTAATCTTCCTTGTTGCGCTTTTATAGAATCGAGGGTCGATTCTCCACATGGAGAGTGATTTCCATCTCATAGATATTTTTGTTGGAACTATATAAGGAAAGAAAACTCATGCCAAGAATTGCATCAAATTCCACCAGAAGGAGCATGACTAGGTTCGTTGGGAAATTCAATCAACATATTATGGCAGGGGAGGATTTATATTGATGGGATGCAATGATTTCCTCATTTTTCGTATTCACTGACATATTTACTTCAATGATTTTTGGTGGTGCAGGGATTGTTCTACTAATATTTTGGGATATAAAAGAATGTGTAGAACCTGAATCAAAATGTATGTTCTCTATTCATGAATGAATAACTAGTGTACCTGTAACCACTTTGTTTTCTAGGTTCACTTCGGTAGTAGTGATGGAAAAATCTCTCCCTTTCTACCTTGGAGGTTGTTGGTTTCCTCTGAAAACCCATGGTATAGGGAACTGATTTTCAAGATTCCCAAGTACTTTTCAATTGTAGCAATGAAAAATGTGTTGAGGTTTGAATGGAAAATTATTCTCCTCTGTTGCAGCTGTAGGTTTTTCTTGTCAGCAGTTAACAGCTAGGTTCCCTTCTCTTACACACCTAAATCATTTCCTCATCTCCTTCAGGCAATTTACGGGGTGCTTCTTTCCGAACAATTGTCATTGGGGTGTGGTATCTTCTTAGCACCATTGGATTTATCCATCGGATCGCCAGAATTTAATTCCACCTTATTATTCTTATCCCCATGATACCGCTGAGATTCTCCGATCTCCATTTCGACCATGAGGTCACATCAGACAATTTCCTCATAGCTGTCAAAGTCCCGGATCACCAGTGCTTTTTGTAGGCAAGGTTTCAGCCCAGCAAAGAAGCGGTTGACCATCCATTCGGGGGTAATGACAAAGACGGAGGAGTATCGTGCAAGCCTTGAGAATTTTTCTTCATATGCTCTGATGGAATCTTCATCTTTTTTGCTTTAGGGAAAGAAAGTCCATTTCCATCTTAAGTTGGAGGGTGGGAGGAAAATATTTATTGAAAAACATCTTCTGGAAATCCTTACATTCCAACCCCTTGATCTCTTCCTCGGGCTTTGTATTTTGGATCAATGTAAACCATTGAGCAGCTTCACCTTTCATATGATAAGCAGTCCGAATAACCTTCTCTTGTTCGGAACATTGAAGGATGGCGATGATCTTTTCATTGGAGTTGATTCATTGTTCGTAGATTGAGGGATTAGACGATCCATTAAAATTAGGAGGCCTTTATCTCATGAAGCTCTCGATAGAGACTTGTTCTTTCATAGGGGGGATGAACATTCCTCTAGACCCATGTTTCTATTCAAATCATGAGTAAACTGAGAGAGAAGTGTGACAAAGTTTGTGATTCCTGCTCCCATCAGATTGGGAATCTCATTTGCATCGTCATCACATTGATCTTCACATCAGTTGTTAGCCCGAGTCCTTATATTACCATCCATTAGCTGGAATAAAAGGAATGTTAAGGGTAACACATAAAGGGTAATCCATGGATAAAACTGATGACTTATAAATAACATTTATTTCCTAAACATATGAATCCATAAGCTTCAATCTATGCTCTCCATGATCTACGTTCTAACATATATTCTTAGGGGCATTTTTTTAATTCCCTTAATAAGGGTTCATACTAAGATTATGAATTTACCAAAGCATATACCCCGGGAGTGTCATAATCAAGAGTGCAGCAAGACCCGTTGTCGTGCACCAGTTCCCATTTGAGTCTAGCTCAAAGCGGTGTTTTCGGGTTTTACCCCTAGGATACATCTGTGCCAGAGCCGCCTCTACCTACCCGTATGCAGATAGGGATATATTTTCATGATAAAACACTTAATCAATACTCACTAATACATAGGAATGTTTTTATTATACTAATTATTATCTCTAAGTCTTCACTATTTTTTTCTAATCCTAATCCCAAAAATAACATAACCTATCCTATGATACCAACTATAACAACCCTTCTTTTCATTACACACATAAAACTCATTTATTACATAATATATTCACTTGATACAACATAGAATATCGAGAGTTATAGTGTATTTGGGTCATATGAACATTGAATAATAGGTTAGAACATAAAACACACAACATCTTTTATGAAAACTTCTTATACATGACCACTAAATTCCCTCGTACATAGCATTGCATGGGATAACCTGAGGACATGCATAAGAAAATGGTGAGAAATAAAGCCCAGTAAGGGAATAAACATGGAATAACATGAGGAATACAATACATGTTATACAATAGTAATATAAATGGAACACAAGAGAAACATGAACATAAATTCATGATAAATCATGATAATCATAACATGGAAATGTGGCAACACCACTTAACATGGAATTAGCATGAGCCTAGGGTCATTTCACAAGGAGAATGAGTAAACCCTCATTGCACATTAATCATGACTAAAACCTCACTTCACTTGAATTTTCATGAGTCAAAGCCCATTTCACATGACGTATCATAATATTATAATTTACCTAATGCATTGGAGCGCTATCAGGGCACACCCTCATAAACATTATATTTCATGCATAAGTGTGCCACATGGATCATACAACATGGAATCATTAAACATAATTTATTCAAAGATAAAGTGATTTGGAATACATAAATGAGGATTTATAATCAATATGTAAATATTCATAAATTTTAATACCCTTGATAGATAAATGGGCATGGTATTCACTACACAATGACATTATCTTAGAAAATTATAGTGTAATTTCAGCAGCATAACGGATTGAAATAGGAACTCAAAAAATTGGTTAATGAGATAAAAGGAGTGTATCAACACATTTACATGAAATTAACAGTAACTGAGTCATATAGATACATTCTCCAACAAACTTAATGGAATTTAGATTCATAATATAAAAGAATTACATAGATGTAAAGAAGAGAGGGAAATCTCTCACGGAATTTTGGCATTGTAACGGGTGTACATGGGAGGCATTAATGACAGAGAAATGGGTCTGACATAATAAAAACTTAAATAAGATATTATGGGGAGGTGAGAATTCATACCCCAAGATTCATAATCGAAAAAATGTCATAACAACATAAATAAAATTGGAGAAAATGGGAAAGGAAGAAATCCCTTACATGGAAGTGTGATCCCAAAGGCTTGGTAGAGGCTTGGGAGTGGCTTTTTGGGAGCTTGGGTCACCTTGGGAGGATTCTATAAAGAGGAGTTCAGGGTTTGGACTAATTCAAAAGGCTTTTAGTGATGAGGAATTGGGATCTTTGGTGGGTTTATATTATAAAGGAGATGGAAATCTTTGTTATTTACGTTTGGGTCACCACACATTAAACTAATCAATACTACGAACCAACCCATGGATTTTGTCCATTGTTTTTTCCAAATAGGAGTGGAAAAAAATATTTTATAATTACAATGGCTGAACATCTTAAAATAAAATAGTTTCTTATGTGGAGGTTACTTACACTCCAAATAAAAAACAATTTAAAAAGACAAAATGTTTTATAATCCATAGAGGGTCCACAAAAGTATTGTAAAATAAATAAAACAAATATAAAATCACATTTTTTTTAATCTAAAGCATATATTTGTAAAAAATAATGTTTATTGTATTTTATTACATCACTATTGGGTCATTATGATGTCATAAAACATATTATATATTTAATTGATATTTAATTTTTACCCAAAAATTTGACTGTCTGAGAAAATTATGAAAAATTCACAGTTGGATAATTTTGACATCCTAATTCAAAAAATAATATTCATCTCATATAAATAATTTTATAAATATGTGAATATTTACTTTTAAAATAAAAACCAACATTTTCTGAAAATTCCTGGTTTCTGAAAAAAATAGTTTTCAAACCTTAATAAAAATTACAATTGCATTTATATAATTAAATGATAATTTATATATAATAAAAAATTATTTATAATAATATTTTATTAAAATATTATTTAATTCATAAATCCAATAATTCATCAAAATAAATTTCTTAGTTGAATATAAACTGAAAATAATAGTTGTGCATTAAAAAACTATCTACAAAGTAACTATAATAAAATGAATGAAAATTATTTATACAAAAAATAATGTACATAATTATAGTGATAAGGTCTTGTTAAATAACCCCTTATAACACCCACATAAGACCGAATGTTAAGGTGTGAGATGGTGAAAGACTCTTGGGGTGGATCAAATAACATCGCTTGGGGGGTAATCTCTGTTAACATCTACTTCTCCCGTAGTCGGTTCTACTCAAGCTTAACGTGTTTAAGCTCGGCTTGGTCTTGGTCAAGAGTGAAGCCCAGTGATGCCACCTCTGTTCCGATCTACAAAAAATGGGCTTTGTATGGAAAAATTCTACTGGATGAGGCCATCGCTTCCATTTTCTGAGTAAATTGGATTTGTTAAAGCCCTATAATTATCATTATCCTGTGATCACTATTCAACGGCTATATTAGTAATGGTGAAAATAAATAATGGTATTTTAAAATATATAAGCATAAAATCAATAAAGTTCACATTTTATATAACCATAATAATGCATTTAATTATATAAAGAATAATTTTTATTAATGTAATATTGGGTCTTTACACAACATATATGGAGGTCCTCCCTATGTTCCATTTGACATATGCTCGAGACCACCTTGCGCCATAATTCACTAATGTAGAGGTTCTCTCCACTCTAGTGACAATATATGTGAAGGTCCTCCTTGTGTTGACACTTTCCCAAGAGGAGTTACTCCCTACTCTATAATCAACCCTCTAAGAGGTCCTACCTGGGTCGAAGATTTACCCTACCTTTAAGAGCCATGCTATCGAAGAAGGAAGAGCCATCGCTGCAGGAAGAAGAAATCAGAGAAGTGAACGTCCACCATCAACCGAGTCCTTTTTTTAGATCCTAAAACAGAGTATGAATCTGTGATGGAACCTTCACCCCGATCATCTAAATTACGTTCTGGGGTAGGAACCCAAGATGTGATTCTCTTCCTCCCTAAAATTGAGATACAAAATATCCCTAAAACCCTCCACATGTACATGTAGGAGAAAGAAGATTTAGTTCCCTTCCATGGTCTTGACATGCAATACTCTTTATCATAACTACGATCATTCTCTACCTCGACATGAAATCATGGAGGGTTATTCTAGGGTTATGTAGATATTGATCACCGGCTAGATCCACTACCAATATCCACCATCATTGCACATGAAGTGTTGGTCTACAACCTATCCTATAGGGACATGATGATGTAATAAATAACTTCCCTAGGAGATGACCTAGTGTAAAATATCTTTTAGTATCATGAAGCATTATATATGATGCAATTTTCATCACAAAAATGATCTAAAAAGGTCTCATTTATTGTTATTAAGGGACCCCTATTGAATAATGTTTCAACCAAGATTCAGAACCCAATTCTGAGTGAAATGATTTTGGGTAAATTCTTGTGGTGAACCTGTTATCACTGATGATCTAGAAAATGATGACTATAGAATTCAACATTCCAGAATAATCACCCAGGGAAAAGTCATGTTCTTTTTTTAGACCATCTAGGTGATGCATTTCCTCCTATGGAACCATCATTTGGTGTAAATGATGAGTTGATAGCACTTAGACAACATTGTCTAGTAGTGTCTCATTGTTGACCTAGTTGCACTTATGATGGATCAGAACCATGCATCGCCCAACGATCACTGATATTATTATCAGAGATTCATTAATGGAATACATGTGCATTGTTAGATTATAATAGAGGAATCTTATTATGTGAATATAAGTGGATTGGCGCAGTATTATTCTCTACATATTAGCCCGATCTGGTGATAGTGATACCTTCCTAGTGACATCGATGATATGCCTCCAAGAACAACCACAATCAATATAGTCGATCTCTGCACACATTTGGGGAAAAACTAGAAAGTAGGGTTAGAAGAGGATGACCTCACCCCTGTAGAAACACAATATCTACTAGACCCTTGTGCATTTTCATTGGACAGAAAAGAAAAATGTTTGGCCTTGTAGAGCCCTATTATTCATTTCCATTTGGTCAAGAACACAAAAACGGCAAAGGACTATTTGGGGATTCAATTCCTTATCAACCGTCTGGTTATGTGTAGATGATAGAGGCCGACCCAACCACTTCTTCCTTGTACCAGCAGAATTCCGGGTACAAATGGTTAATTGATGATATCCCTGTGGAGAATATTCTTACATGATGTTTTGACTATGGTGATCCTTGGTATGACCATGTACATCCTCTTCCGGGATAGTAAGGGAGTCCATAGCTTCATCCTGGTGAGTTTCATCCTATTGATCTCATCAACAATTCACACCTTGACAGGGTATATGCAATATTTTATGGAAAAAAGTTGTGGTTTCTATCACTGAATCCTCAAGAACAGCGTTTGAACCCTCCTTAGGACCACGATTAGGTTCATCCCCTGGATTTTCTTTAGGTTACTCTACCATATCCTCAAGACTTCCCAATTACTCCACGAGTCACAAGGCCTTCTGATCAAGTCAAAGAGCCCTCCAACACACTCATGATTAAGAATCCTCACCATGACATAAATACTCTATAGAGAGACCTAATGTCCGCTCACATTTCCTACCTCGAGGCCCTTAGAGAATGACATGTGGAAATACCACCTGATTGAATGTTGTATTTGATATGTGTACATGATATTACATAACCCCTAGATTTTGGAAATCCAACCATTATCCCAATCAATGTAATGGGATCCCTGCTACAGCATGTGGCCGAAATTATTTCAATGTGTAGACCCATGTTGTAGACTCCAAGGCAATATGAAGCCTCCATGATCTGATGCTTCATCAAGAAACTAAAAGATCCAGCATTCATATGGTTCATTTGGTTACCCATTAGGTCAATATTTAGATTGTAATATCTCCATAGGTAGTTTTTCTATCAGTTCATCCCCACCACATGAAATACTAGTATTTCATAACTCTTTATAACGACCAGATGAGTGATTTTCAGACTTTGTCACCAGGTGTAATTTCCATAAATATTCACCCAATAGGCTACTAACTCATGAATATCTATGAATGATGTGTGTGGGGATTGTGAAGACTAAATCGATTCCCTCTCTCATCACTCAAAACATTCTTGGTGGATTCTGAGATATCTATAACATGTCTTGGTTCCTAGAGGAATCCTTGCAGCTAGCCAAGAAGGCATGTATGTTGCCTCCCACAGCTCTTATAAGGAAAGTTTATAAGGCCAAAATTTCTACCTTTGTACAAGTATAATCCCCCGGCCTATTGGAATTTGTATTTTAAGAGCCTCATCCACAACCTTTCCAAGGACAGTAGCCTCAGGCCCAGACTCATACTATGAATCATCTTCCTAAGAATCATCGGATGCCACCTCACCAGGCACCACCACCAATGAAAGACAATCAGATTAAACCTCATCACTAAGATACAAACCTTCATCAGGGATAGGTTATTAATGTTCTTTCCCAAGACCAGACAAAATAGACCTACATTTTTTATGATGGTCAAATATCTTGTTATTTTGGAAGTGTCTTGGATATGGGAATCCTGATGTTTCCAAATTGAATGAAGTCCCATGAGTCTAATATCACTAATCACACCAATTATTTTTCTTATCACAGATTCTGTTGAAATAATATTAAGTAGAATTATGTTTTCAAATATTGGATCTAGGTCTTATTAGGAAGAATTTTAGTCTGGTAGGTTCCTACTATAGAACATGTTTGATGTGTTTTTGTGAATGATGATAGTGATAGAGAAAGTGAATGGAATTATGTCTCCAACCATTAGTCTTTGAATTATGATGATTGGATAGAATGTAGATATGTTTCTCACACCCTTGGTGTCATTCATGCCCAATTAAATCATCCCAATATTCCCAAATAGGTTGTGGATCCTCCCAAAACCACTTCGGCATGTACATATCAACCTTCTATTTCTCAGCATAGTAGACACCAACGCTACAATGGAAAGAAAATACACTTTATGATTCCAATACCATCCTATAATCTCAGATATTTCAAGCCCCCATATATGGTTATAAATCAAATAATTCTCCCTTTGTTAGTGGATTACTCATAGCATAATCAAGAGTATTATTTATTGAATATTGTCAAGTTTATAGACCTATATATGATCTCCAATGTTGAGGAGCATCAGGAAGGTCCTACCAATGTTCCTGATCCATACCATCATCGATGATTCCATTGATATGAAAACTATAATAATGGTTATGGTGGTGCTTCCAACCAGGTTGTGCTTGATACCTAGACCAGATAGCAGGTTTAGTACAGAGCTCAGTATGTGCAGTCCTCTCATCATGTCTTGTCAGATTCCCTACCAAGGAAATTCATGCTACTCAATAAGGAAGAGATTCTATGGTTGTGTCATTTTCAGATACACCCTTCTACATCCAAACCTATGTCATATAACATTCTTCTAGTAGTAATCATGCATAGTGTATCTAGTGAGAAAAAGAATATCCCAAGCACCAGTTGGAACACTATGGTTCAACCAGTTTTTTTTGTCATACCTCTTGCTAGAAAACAACATTTTCTAGTAGAAATGTGTGTCTAGCATGGATGTATGATTTGTTCAAGAACTTTTCTAGAATTACCACAATTATCTCAATCCTAGAGGCCCTATACATGTTATAATAGATGTGTGAATCTGTCATTGAGAATTTATGAAGCCCCTTTCAATTAGAAATAGATTTAGCAGCCACAGATTCCTTCCATGTTAAATAAGTTGGGAAATATAAATTCTAGGACATCATATCATTCTCAAGAGAAGATGAGGAATTTCTTATATATGGGAACATTATCCTGATGTACATCACTATATTGTTCAATGGAATTGAAGTATACCATTTTCTTTACAAAACATGTTCTGGGATCAATCTTATCTTGACCTAGGAACTCTATTGGTTAGTACTATACAAATAATATTTGAGTCCCACTGACCTCAAAATTCTGTGTTATGATAAGACCAAGTAGAGGATTTGTAATATGATTCACCTGAAGACCCAGTTTGGGGGCATGATTTCCATCATTTGTTTCATGTTCATCTTAAAGGAAACCACCTAAAATGCATTGAGGAGTATACCTTTACTGTATATTATCACAGTAATTCCCTCATCATATCACTAATGCTTCAAATACTCCCACAATGTTCAAGGGGGCATGATCAAAGGTGAATCTTCATCCTTTTACACTATTAAAGATTTATATTTAGAAGCTGAATTTTACAAGAGAAAGAAAAATTGGGTTGAAACTGAAGATGTTGTGCACACTACCCCTTCAACTGGCTTGTGGACATATTTGGAAAATGCATTCATCCTCACGATTCATCGATTGGAGTCCACAACCCGAAAATTGGTACAATGATTTATTTTCTCGGGAAGGAGTGGTAATCATGATCCTAGGCATAAGGATTGATGTAAGATTACCTTGCATTCCGGTATAGACTAGGATTAGGTGATACAAAAACTCCTTACCCCGATTAGTTATTGAGATGTTCAACATATGGAAATAGACGTACACCACATTTTCTTATTTTTCTATGTTTGGTTGAGTCAAGAAAGAATAACTCACAACCACAACATTGATATGATCAAGAATCAGAATCTCAGTCTAAGTCATAATGGGATCAGTTTAACGACCTTTGTGGTGATGGTTTCTACTATGTGGGATTCTCCCAATGGGGATTCCACCAAAGCTCAAGCATGGACCAGTGTTCAACCTAGATTTATCAGCTTGGATGAACATTTTACTCTCTTCGATCCCCCATCGTAAATGATGACAAATATCTAGAAGAAACCCCACCTACATTTGGCGAAGGAATCTACACTATTGTTGATGAGTTAGTACTACTGAATTTCGGTACCAAGGAAGACCCAAGACCAACCCTGATCAGTATAGCAATGCCTATTGAATAACAACATTAGTATATGGATTTCGTCAAATATCATCATGATGTATTCACCTAAATTTATGAAGATATTCAAGTACTAGATCCCTAGGTCTTCATCCATCACCTTGGTCTTCTGAAAATTTATCATGGGTTCATACAACCTCATAGATAGATTCACCCCTCTCATGGTTCCATTTCCAAGGCCAATTTTGATAAGCTCATCAATCCAAAAACATAAAAAATTATCGTCCAAAGGACGATTGTCCCCTTCTTTTGATAGAGCTTCTAATTTATGCCACTACTATATTTTAATTCATCTCTTTCAGTGATGGATATTCCAGGTTTTATTAAATCTATATGGCCCATAATGATGAAAAATCCACCACCTTCGGGGTGCCATATGGAACCATCTATTGTCAGGTAATTCCTTTAAACCTTAAGAATGCAAAAGATACTTATCAGTGTCCTCTTCACTGTATATTTATGATGATCCTTTAGATTATAGTGAAATGATATGTGTAAAATATATTGGTCAAATCCCACAAAGTCATAACCATATTATAGATGTTTAGAAAGTGTTCAGCTACATCTAATCCCGACATCTGAAGATAAACTCGTTGAAGTGTTCCTTCATGGTTATCTCTGGGAATTTTATTGGCTTCATCTCCAGATACAGACGAATTGAGATACACCTAAAGAATATCATGATCATCAACCAGATTTATCCTCTAGATAACATTCGAGATCTCTTTGGTTTTTTAAGGCCAGTTAGAATACAAAAGCCAATTAATTGAAAATATTGCTAGAATGTGTACAATTGTTTTCAGACTAATGAAGAAATGTGTTATCAAAAAATGGTATGATGTGTTCCATAGTGGTTTTGATGAGATCATGAAGTATCTGGTGCAACCTTAAGTTCTGATGCCCCCATCTCAAGAAAGCATGTGGTCCTTTTTTCTCCCACCCTTGAATGATCCCTCGGTTCCTTCTCTAATATTTGAATAATTAAGTGATATATAATAGTTTATACTATATCACCTACATGATCCTTAACACAGAGAAAAAATATTCAACTATCAAAAAGATATTCCCTACACTAGTTTTCATAGTACAGAAGTTGAAACATTATATACAACATCACAAGTTACATCTAGTGTCTTGTGTGGATCCACTAAAGTGTATACTAAGCCTCCCCATGTTGAAAATACATCTAGATCATTGGGAGGTTATCATCTAGTCTTTAGGCATTAGCTTCATCACATAGAATGACATCAAGGTTCAGGTGTTGGTATATTTTCATGGCTCCCACTATCCCCCGAAGAGTGTTCCCTAGATCTATACATTCTAGATAAGGTCGTCCTGTTAGTGGATCAAACTATTCCATGTTAGTATATTCATTTCTATGGCACATCCCGATGTCCGGTCAGTGTACAGATAATTGATCCAATACTCAACAGAGTAAACCTTGGAATTATCTTCAATACTCCAACATAGGATGTCCTTCATTATTCATTCTTGTTGTCAGTATCCTACAGAAACACTGAGGTGGTGTATGAGGATCCCATAATTGGTCTTGATACAACCCTCCAAATTTATGTTCCCCACCTACATGAGTAGGTGTACTTCAAACTAGTCATCAAGATGATCAAAAATGACTTTGTCGTCAGGAATCAAGATCTCGTACCCTAGTTATAGTATACTCTCCCAGTGATATCTTAGTTACCATATCAACAGGAAGTCCCTACTATTCCCCAGCCACATAATGGAATAGATGATGTTTTTTCCAGACTTTTTGCATCTCTTTCAGTGCCTTGTCATGAAGAACTATTTGTCCATGTGGCGCATCAATGGGTCATCACTCCCATCACGTAGGATGATGTTAAAAACTAGTAGGTAATCTTCCTTAACATCAATGCTTCTATGACAAGAAAATAAAAATCCCCATATCTTAGGGGAACAGACCTCATATTGAAAACCTTTCTAATTGTGTATCTATATCTCGAAAATCTCTTGACAAACAGAGTCAAATGTGAGTGAATCTATTGGAGTGCAGTGTAGTTCACCATCCAAATAGATCCTATCCATGAATATATCATATAATAATGTTGGTTTGGTGTATTTATCTTTTATTTTATTCAGTTATATGTTATTCCCTAGGTTATGCAGGATATTTATGCATGCTCTTGTGGACCCCATCAGAACGGATCAAAGCACACTCTTCAGATGTGGAGATTAGGCTAATTTTGGCCCACCATGGAACATGATGGTATTGAGTACACAAAGAGGTTCCACAAATGTTAGATTCATTCCAACTTTGTTCATAAAACTCAATATCCCCTATATACCACAATTTATTATTAGAAATTAGTTTTGTTGTGACTCAATGTCATGGAACCATATTCAGAAGCAATAGATCACCAATGATAGTTTATTATGACCATGAAAATTTTAATTCCTAAATAGTCATAGCTGAGCCTTATCAATGAAGTCAAAGATTCTTCCATTATTTAGTTCATGAGCTCCAACATCATCCAAATATTTAGGGACCCTCAAATTTTTGTTACCGATAACAGCACCGACATCTGAGCTGTTGAGCCGATGGAATTGGAATCCAACTTTAACATAATGTCTAACCATACTTCTCAATACCATTCATAGAAAAATGGGAATATAATGGTGTTAAAAAATACTCTATCCCACATTTTTTTAAGATGGTGGTCCAAAATATGATAATCTCACCAGACAAGCTCCCCAATTCTCTCTAGGCTTATCAGAAGACATCATGAATTTCCACCTAAGTAACCTTATATTCAATGGTGTATGGGACCAAGCTAGTCCTGACCATCATGATTCAATTTCAATTTCTATATATGGATATCTATGATCTGTAGATTTCATAAATGGTAGAAGAAGTCCATCTGGGGGAACTCGAATCCCTAAACAAAAATAGGTTTCAAGCCATACACAATCTAGAGTGCTATTAGAAAAAGATGGTCATGAGATTAACTAATAAATATCATCTCTATTACATCCTATATGGTAATTAAATATTGGATCACAAGACACCAATTATAGCTATTACTAAGACACCAAATTTGGAGCCAAAATGGGAGGGATCGTACATCACTCACCACAATTACCCCAATAATGCATAAACATTGGTCACCATGGATAGTGATCGATTTACTCCTCCCACCAACACCAAATTCCTCAAAAATTACCTGGACTGATAACCTATTATCATTCTAGTCTTTGTTATGAAAAAATTCCCAACCTCATCATCTCATATGATGGAGAACTACAAACCATTGACCTTACCACATGACGTTCAACAACACGGGATTCAAGAACT
This sequence comes from Viscum album, assembly GCA_963277665.1. Classification (NCBI taxonomy): domain Eukaryota; kingdom Viridiplantae; phylum Streptophyta; class Magnoliopsida; order Santalales; family Viscaceae; genus Viscum; species Viscum album. The sequence continues at coordinate 762,483,746 of OY728140.1, read as the reverse complement.
ATGTACAGCTTGATTACCATATTTAGGGGATTATTAGAAACATCAGGTCCTTTCATATCTTCTTACATCCAAGAAAACATCTAGGTTTCCTATCCCATTACCCTAGATTTCTCATAGGAATGCATGGGGTGGTTGATACCTCCTTGGTATTCATTCATGTAGGGTTTGTTACAATCGCTCCATGTGCCCCCCTTGAAAGAAATTTCTCATAGAATTTATCCTCACCACATGACGTTAAATGGAATGACAATTAGGAACTATGTGTGGCTTGATTTCTACCATTTCAGTATATGTAGAAACACCGGAATATTTTTATCTCCTAGCCTAGCGACAGAACCTCCATTTCACCCTTTTCAATCCTATAATCGACACTTTCCTCAGAAGTGTGTGGTACGAAGTTGAGACCTTAGTTGTCCTCATACGAATTGGGATTCCTTATGAAACCACCCTACACACCCATATATTGGTGGTGTCTCATTTTATGGTCCAATTTTTTCCTCTCACATGACGTTAAAATACAATGTATTTTCATGAGAGTGAATAAAGTACATAGTATTAATGGTCCTTTCTATATGACCTCAAAATGAAAATGTCACTTTGTGTTGCATGGCCTTAAACCTACCTATCAAAAATTAGGTTAATCTACCATTTCATCTTGGCCGCATGACTATAAGTTTACCATAATCTTGATGTCCTCATATGATAGGAAATCACCCTTCTGTCCTCTTGTCATTGGTTTCTCCCAGGAGTACATGTAATGGTTGAGACCACCTTTGTTCTCACTCATTTGGTCTATTACGACTACTCCATGTACCTCCCCCACAAATAGTTCTCCAGATCTACATCTTTACCACATGATGTCAAACTAAATGATATTCCAGAACTATGTGAGGATTGATTCCCATAATTTGGGGATATATAAGAACACATGAATATTTTGTCTTGGGGTACAACTGCTAGTTTATCGACACTCTTCTATCTCACATCCTCGCCCTTTAGCATTGTACCATATCAATTTCATGTCCAAGGGACCTCTCAAAGCCTTTCCTATTTTCAAAATGGGGTATGTATCAATCTATCTGATATTCCTTAATAACGTGCTAAGATAGACTATGGTGTAGGACCAGGATTTTTGGATTCTACATGGATACTCATTTTTTCTTTCTCCATGATTCACATGTCCCTTTATTTGGGAATTCAACATATTTCACATCCAAAGGTACCCCTTAATAGTATGGATTCTTGACCTCATGGGTCACCTACCATCATTAGCCAATGATTCAGGGGACTTTGGAACGACTTTTTGAGATAAGTACTTCTATTCGAATATGGTCAGCAGTTAAACCTCTCTCATTTGTGCCTATCCCAGCTCTCACAATATGGATTCTATGTTTTGAATGTGTTCAAAAAAAATCCTCCATCATTACTACACCCTCCTTTCATACCAAATATCGGGAACTATGATTCTTGTATCTTTCCACATCGTCATGTTCAAGCAGAACATCAATACCATTTATGTTACCCCTTCGTGCACATTTGAATGGTGAGAATGCTAATCATCATTGTTGGTACATCCATAACCTCAAAGATCTATTCACTTATTTTGTGTTTCCATGTGTCATGAGGATCCTCTATGCCTTTTATTTCTGACACCATTCATGGGTCACGTGGGATTAGGGGTCTTGGTTGGATTTTTACCCGCATTAAAGAATCGCACTACCTATGGTCCAAATTCTATAAAACTGAACTAAGAATTTCCTCATCCTTTCCACATCATTCTAAACTACATGTGATTCAAAAACTAATTATGTCATGATTCATGTACTTGTTGGATACATAGGGATTTCTGGAATTATTAATATCGGATCCATCAGCAGAATCTCAAGCTCACCCCTTTCGGTCCCTAGGCCACGGTTTCATCTGGGAGTGTATGGTGTGGCATGGATATTCTTTTTCCCCATTCACGTTGGGTTACTTAATTTCATATCATTGAAAACCTCTTCTCTAGCATTCCGAATTCTATGACCTTAAACTATGATTTTCATCGTCCAATTTCACATCACAATAAATTGTGTAACAACAGAAATCTTTTCACTAGATGGAATATCACCCCATTTATAATTTTTCATCTTCCAAGCCTTTAAATAACTATTTATGGCTTGATTCGTAACCGTATAGGATACGTAGTGATTCATGTACATCTTGATCTTGGGTCTGACCATAGTGTTAAAAAAACCCCTTTGGGATCATTTTTTTCTTGGGTTTCCCTTTGATAATGTGAGGTGTGGTTGATACCTTCTTTTTCCTCATTCACTCCAGTTTATTTACCACCCCACACATTTCTTCATTAGGATATATATGTCTAGGTCTAATGGAGATTGACTATGTGACATCATTATACTTACAACATGATGTTAAAATGCATGGGTACTTCCCATGAACATTATGTTAAACTAGGAATCTATGGTTCATACTCTATGACCATAAACATAAATATTATATTCCCATATACTCAACCTTTAAATGGTTCAAAACACACCTTCGAAACCTGATTCTTGAGGATAGATAAAATACTGCCTGCATATGTCCCACACCAACTTGTTTGAATGTGTGGTGGTGTAAGAAACGAAGTGTTATATTTCACAGTGACATTTCCCCAACATCAATTCCACACTTCATCTGTCCATTAATTTGGGTGGTCATCATATTTCACATCTAAAGGGACCCCAAAACAATATGTATTCTCATCCTCATGGATTTACTACCATCCTAGGCTAATTCCCCAATGAATTTTTAATGAAATCTTGAGATAAGTCCTATTTTTTTGAATATAGTCATCAATCAAACATCTTATGTATATTCCCATCCTAGTGAACATGATATGGGTACTGTGTTTCAAATATTGTTAGAATTTATCCTCAATAATTTCCTTACCCCATTGTCTCCCAAATATTGAGAACATTGATTCACAATTCCTTTCCCTCTCATGTCCTTGTGGATATCTAACACCCATGGTTTTGTACCCATTCATCCATGAATATTGAGTAGGAATGTCGGAATGGTCAGATTTCCCCATCCAATATATCCTTTCCATTTTTTTGCACTCTTGTATGATGGGGAGAAATTGAGATATCTTTTTGTTTCCAACAGCAGGCATGTATCATGTGGGCATAGGAGATTTGGTAGGGTTATACTGACATAAAGGTGATGCACAACTTTATGGTTCTAGTTCTATGATTGTAAAATGAAATCACATTCATCTGATAAGTATGATGTTAAATTATTTTACCCTATCCCACATGACATTAATCTATTGTTTCTATATCACATGATGTCCAAATTCACGGGTTGGTCTTGTCATATGACCTTAAATTGTGCCATCATTTTCCTGGCTGAACGATGAAGATGGTACATCATTGTGGAGTTATCATTTGAGATGGAATCACTTTTAGCATTAGTCATACATCATGCTACTTTTCAAGACCAACACATGGCTTTTTTTTTCTAGAGTCACCCATTCCATTTCATATTGTTCCATTTTCTCAAAAAAAAAGAACACAAAAAAAATAATGAATATGAATTATCACATGCCTTTTTTATCTATGTATGGGTTAGACGTACAGAGAAAATTTTCATTCAAAACTACATGTTGATTGATTCCCATCATTATGGGATATGTAGTGATTCCCAATTCCTTGATATTGGATCCAACAACAACATTATATCCCCTTTTCATGTCAAAACATCTTTGTCCTTACCACATGATGTTAAACTACACATAATTCAAGAACTATGTGTGGCTTCATTCCTTCCCCTGATGGATATGTACTGACACCTAGACATATTTTCATCAGCCCATACATGGGTTCATTGTCCATTTAATCTCAATTTGACTTAAGGTGTTTATATAGCACATGAAACTATTTTGTTCCTCATTCACATTAGTTTTTTCTTCCAACGTACTATAATACCCTAAGACTGATTATTTTCCTATATTACAAGTAGCATAAATTTAAATTTTTTTCCTTAATATGAGAATCATGATTTTATTATATTTTCCATTTTTTGGTCATTATGTACATAAAATATATGAAATGTACTGGTTTTGTAATGATAAGGTACGTGTGCCTCATCCTAAAATTCATGAAGTAAGACTAAAAACCATCCCTGGCCCTCATTCAGAGTGGTAATCTCCCACAATGCTTGTCATCTACCTCTCTATCCCCATCATTAGCTGTCACTCCACATTTGAGACAATTCTCCCTTGGATGATGGAATGAACCATATCAGACCAACACACCTAGATCAATGTGATCCAATCCATGGAGGCATGATTTAAAGAGTGTTAGAATCCATTCTAACAAACCACCACTCTACATCCACACTTTTGATGCCCTTTATTTGGATCCTCATCATCTTTAACATCCAAATGAACCCCCTGATATCCTGGTCCCATGATATTTCTTCTTACCTACCATACTAATCAAATGTTTTAGAATACATTGGACAAAATTTGAGTTTTGTTTCCATGTTTTGAATACGTTTAGCAGTTATAACTCATTTGTTTTTCCCCATTTTAGGATAATAGCATGGATACTTCATTTAAAATATAGTCAATAGTTATCTCATATTAGAATTCCACCATCACTGTGTTCTGAATGCTGGGTATCACGATTCACACTCCCTATTCCCCATTGTTCTAAATGATTCTAACGCCCATGGAATTTCCCTTCTCATGTAGTAGAGCATGTTGGGAAAGGATATTTGGCTATTCTAGGTTTCGTATTCTGCATTCACATCATCCCTCATCCTAAATACACTATGTTGTCAGTCAATAATGAATGATTCTGAGTATTCGATAATTAAATGACACTCTCATATATAGTAAACAGATATGTGGTTGTCCCTTGTTTCATACACCAGGCCTTACCCATGTGAGAATAGGGATTTATCATTAGTTAGTTCATATATATGAATAAGTTGAAACAAGATAGAAATATATCGATGTACGTATTTTAAATAATCAGGTAGTCATGGAATGTATGTATCATAATTTATTCTAAAACATGACCCTTATGTATCTCCTCCTTCACTAGAATGCTTCAATTACCCCACTATTTGGTGCGTGTATTCCAAGGATTACTTCCATACCCTAATATCTCACTCATTTTTTATAGATATAAGGAAATGATCATTGGACTAGATATTCATTTGATCCCACCCAACATGGATTTCAGCCACATGACGTCTCTCCAATGCAAACTTCTCTTTCGCATCTTCTAATTCGATAGTCAATCATTCAATAAGTATTAATTGATTGGTGTAGAATGCGGAGAAATCATTCATGTTCTTATTGAGGCACTAGATTGCCTTCTTGGTTTCTTGGAGATTTTGGATGTTTCCATTTTTCATTCAGCACCGAGAAACATCTAATTTCTAGCTACTCTCTCTCACTTTCTCATTAATTTATTCTCATATTTTCATGTGAAAATCCAACGCATCTTCCCCTCAAGTGCATAGATCGAGTAGCAAACAGTGATGCGATCCAATCAGGCATATCCATTGTAATACAAGACTTGTGTTGATGATGTTCTTGATTAGATTCCATTCCCATCATCTAGTCTTTTAACTATCTTTGACTGTATCAGAATTTGATTTGTGTAGTTCTACAATATCATTGGGTTTGTATTCTAGGATGGCGTCCAGGAGTTCAGTAGAAGGATCCTCTAAAATTATGTCTAATGAGTCAGGATCCATGTCATTAGGATGGTCATCATTTATTGATGTTATTTATATGATATTTTCCCGCCTAAATCCATGTCATATTCTGATAGTTGAAGCACTTGTAATCACAATTTATTCCTTCTAAAAATTTATTGACTGGTTGGCATAAATATATGGTTCCATGCAGACTGACATCCCACAAAAGATAGGGGCCTCGGGTCCACCATCCATCCATACCAATAGAATTCCCTATACTCTATGAACAATATATTCACTTTTCGTTTCATCCAAATTTATTGAGGAAAAAATATGTATGTCTCTAAGAGGTAGGAAACTTATAGTTATCAAGATAGTTTTGTCACCTCCATCTCATCATCACTGGGATAGTAGAGTGTGACCACCATATATGATGGATGATTCTGATGGTTCTATGGAGACCACCCTTTCCTCCCTTGCACTCTTATATTCAAAATCTACTATTTCATTATATGCGGGTCCCAGTTCTTCGTCCTCCACACCCATATCCACAACACGTTCCCCATCAATAGTGGCATGGTTCAAAATATCCTTATACACATGTAAATCTCTTTTGTTGAAAACTTATGAAGCGAAAGAGATAATATCAAATAGATATGAGTTACCAAATAATTCAAGAGACACAACAAATCAACACAGAGACGTTCCCCTTAGGACCATTATCTGACTTTTTTTGAAGAGGCTCCCCTTGAAGCTTCCTCCTCATCTCTTTTTTGAATGAACTCCTCTCCAACCTCTTCAACCTTGGTCCCATAAAAAATTTTGTTCTGGGGGATGTGTTCCACATGTTCAGTCTCTAAAAGATCCAAGGGGGAATTCATTTTTATTAGCCCCATCGCTCTATTTATCATCCGCTAGAAGGTGCCGTGGGATGGCACTATTTCCTCCAACACCATCGTGAAATGTCTCCCATCCACAGAGGATACATCAAAGACTCCATCAAAAATATGATTTCTTTCAACTCTATCCCATACCTATTCATGTTCTCCCATAGGTTGTTGATGTTGAGGACCTACCTGCTAGTGTCCTAGTCTTTCCATGATTCTAGATAGACAACATCTCAAGGAAGAACCACCTAGTTAAAATGATTAAAAAGAACTATATGAAGAAGATTGTGGAACCCGCTCGATGATTCCCCTCTCTCCTGGATCCTCCTGGCCAATGCCACTAGTTCTAGCATTGATGCCCCCCTTCCATCACCTCCAGTCAGTTCTATTTCATGGTCTCATTGAATTACTATCATATCAACAAAACCATGGTACATATAGGCAACACCCTCACGATGTCCCCTCACTACCTCTTGACTCTCACTTCATGATTCAGGAACTGCTATTTTCTCATCCCATATTTTTTGTTACATCAGTGTCTCTCCCAAATAATAAGCCTCCCAAATCTTTTCATATTCATGAATTATCCTAATTACCGCAATTGGTGGTAAGAAATTATTTCATATTATCCTATCTTACCACGTGAACATCATCCAAATATTCCACTTCATGCATCAGTGTTCCACATGGAGCACTCCTAGGTGCACCCTCTGGGATAGCCTATACTTGAATTTTAACTTATTACAAATCAATATTGTGTATATATATTGAATATTAGTTCAAAATCCACCCACGCCATGAGCACTCCACCTTGAAAGGACATCATATTGGAAATATGGTCTAGGGTGTCTATACCACCCTCTATGAATGCCACTATTTACTAGGGGAATAGGTAAGAGATAAATTTGTCTTGTCTTCCCATTTTACTCGGCATAACCACCCGTCCTAGCTTGGCCAAAAAACTCCCCACAATGTTTTATATTGATGTTCTAGAGTTTATCCATGGTAGAGTAATGGAATTGAGGTACTCATAAACTCACATGTGTGTTGTGAACCATCTATATAAGAGGTATAATGACCTACCCACAAGCAATGAACTATACACTTGAATGATTTTCCTATGTCACTTGTAAAACTTCTCCAGCACTTGGATCCCAACATTTATGTTTTTAATAGATTCTAGAGCCACTTACATTATGAATTTGATTGTTCGTGCTCCAATTTTAGTGTCCCTCACTGGAAGAATCCATCCACATATGATCATCGAGATAAATCTTAAAAACATCTATATTGGATGCTGCTCATCCTTGATATTATACCCCCATAGTTTCCACTAGCTATACTCTAGGATATAATAGTAAGAGATATCCATCGATCACTGATATCCCCTGGATATTTGCAGGGATACACTTGTAGTCTCATGGGCATTGCCTCTCCCTCAAAAAGTTTCTCTAGTGGAAATTTCCAAAAGTAAAAAAAACAATACATTAAGTGGATATACTAGGTGTTCTTCTTGTCATTGTTCGATCTGAGAACCGTGTTTAGTAATGACTTTTCGAGAGGTGGAATATGGACTACATCATCCCAAACATTCTTAGAAGTGAGGAATTCATCATACATTTCCCAAAGAATCGTGATTCCAAAGATCTGAAATATATCCCAATGGATGATGCCAACTTCCTTGAGATGCAGATGGAATGTGTTGGTATCTGGTGACCATTGACATAGTTTCCCTTGAATGATTTCCCTTGGTTGAGAGACTTGTAATTGATAAGCCCTTGCTGATTCGTACAGGCATACTCACCTGAGCATTGTCTTGAATTATGCACAAGATGTCTACACAATGTAATCCCCGTCCCACTCACCCATGAAGTTTTTACAATTTCACATATCAAAAATATTGATCCAACACTTCTATAGGTTCTCAAGTCCCACCTTGATAATTTAATTGTATTTTGGTGGGGTCCATTATTTCTCCAACTCCTTTATAGGGATATTTTTGAGATGATTATAGATGAAGTGCATTGTGAAAGTGGTTTGGTCTATCCCAATATAGCCATCAATAGCTTTTTACCATTGAAGATTCCAGGGTGGCCCCCTTAACTTGTTAGCTGACTCATATCTACTTGCCTATAAAATGAATATATCATCTCATAAGAAGAAGACATATACTAGAACCCTTTATCATAGAGGGTTTTCCTTCTAGGCACCTGATATCAGCACAATCAATGATTTATGTTTAGAGTGGATATAAATATATTCCTAAATAATGATTTTATGTTTCAATGCTTACCTCTATGAGACATCAGCAATAACCTCTTAGGAACCCTCCTATGTAGTCATCAGCCAAGGACCCAACAAATTTTGTGCGGGTTTTTTTGCAAATCTCAGTCACAATGATCTATCATAGAATAATATTCTCTGTAGAAACATTGGCATGGGAATGCATAAAAAAGGAGAAATATTATGATAAACTAGTCCACTGGAATGCATTCATAGAGCAGATGTCTATGAAATCTAGTTAACAATGTCAAATTCTTAGGGTGGATCACTTTGTGGAAAGGGATCTTTAGATAAATCATTCACGGAGATCCAGAATAGAAAAGAGGACATACACACCTGACTTATAGGTGACGACCGAACAAATCATCATGCTAACCTTCACCCACAATAGCATTGTGGAATGCCATTATTGAATGGATATTACATCATTTTAGATGAATATTTTGTAAATTACAAAAATAAATGCCCGAGGGCCATAAAAGTATAGTTTCTTTGGAATCTGGGAAATAAAATATTATATCACTGGGAAATATCTTCAATAACTCATATAAAGATCTACACATTTATTACTTCTACCTAAAACATTTCATCAAAACTTGGGGAAAGAAAATTTAAGAAATTAGTGTGCTCATATGACAAGTAAGGGTACATAAAAGAAATTTCCAAGCATAACATGAACAAAAGGGTATGGAATTTGATCATAACATTTAAAGATAATACATTAAATTTTATAGATCATACTAAATATTGGTATTTCATAACATATAGATCATAAGTCATGTATGAGAATAATTCATGAAATAATAACATAGGTATATGACAGTGAATTTATGACAGTCACATTTCTTAAAATCATTGAGAATATGTGTAAGTTGAAACATGATCAATCGTTAATTTAAGGATATTAAATCATGCCCCTGAATAAACTTATAGAAATGCATCCAAGCCCATGAAAAAAAATTGTCAACATGTAATAAGGTACATTATTATCATTATGGAAATGAATCATATTCCATGCATATCTATATGAACATGTAATCAGGTTCACGCATAACAATGTGAACATATAATAAGGTTTACACATAAACATATCAACATGAAACCAGGTCAATTATTAATATTTTCAAAACATAATAAGGTTAAATCAGAAATTTGTGAACATGTAATCAGTTTAATGAAAAAAAATTATGGACATGCAACCATCTCCATGCATAAAAATGAGAATATGTAACTAGATTCAGATATAACATTGTGAACATGAAATCAGGTTCATGAATAACAAATATACTCATGATTAAACCAACATTACCCATTTCATGGTTGGGAGATATAGGTCCCAAAAATCTCATAATAACATCATTCTTAAATTTTCCATAAATAAACTCTTTCATCATATAATGACCCATAAAAAGAAATAGGTTTCAGAAACATCAAATTATAACACATGAAATGAAATGTGTGATATTATGATTTCATCAAATCTTATCCTATGAAAAATAGATAGGTTTCAAAACCATTTCATCAAATCATAACCCCTTAAATGAAATGTGGATCATTGAAATTTCATCACATTATATAAAATGAAAATTAAATTGGTTTCATAACCATTTAATCTAAGCATAACCAATCAAATGAAGTGGGTTTCAAATGTGTAAAACCTGTTAAGGAGAAAAAAATTTCCTAAACATTATCCTCTAAAAAATAATTCATTCAATAAAAAATATTAATGGAACCGTTGGAAACTTTCCTTAAAGGGATTTTGTAAGATCAAATGATGTCATCTTAAATGGAGAATATCATGGAATGATATTTTAAATCAATTTTTAGGGAAAATATCATTTATTCTTTAAATTTTTTTTCCTAACGTAGAACCTATTGAAAACTATTTACATTACAAATAATTTGAAAAAATAGAAATAACTCTTGAAAATATTTTTGAATCATTTTTCCTTAAAAACTTATAAAATATTCTCAAAAAAATTAAAATCATTTTACTTGAAAACATATAATATAAGCTTAAAAAAAATTTAAAATAGTTTTTCATTGATAATAGGTTTGAAAAAAGATAATGGTATATTTTAAAAATATAAAATAAATTAAAAATACATTTTCATTAAAATTGATCTTTAAGGATCACATGAAAAATATTTGAATATATTTTTTTAAAACATGGATTTTGTAATAAAAAAGATTTCTGACTAAAGATGAAATACAATAAGATATTTTTAAAATAATTTTCATAATAATATTAAGTACCAAATAGTGGAGAATTTTAATAATTCTTTGATATATATAGAATAAAAATAGTATAAATAAATTCATGACATTTCATGAGATATGCATCACAAGATTTTAATAATACATGAACAATCATTAGCAATATTGAAAAGTGATGAGATTGTATCACTAAACTCTTATCACTTGGTATCATGGGATCATAATCTCCATGTAAGAAATGAGAATTACATGAAGCTTAAAATATCATGAAAATAATGATATTAATGATATAAAATGTAAAATAGAAGTATATAAACCTTGAAAAATAATTTAGGCGCATAAAAACATCAGTCTCAAAGAATAAAAATTGAGATAAAAATGTTTTAAGAATATTTTTAACTTTTGAAACATAAACCTCATGAAGGAAAAGTCCAAAATGGATATTAAAAAACATAAATTTAACAAATAAGATTCATATGAAAAATTAATGGGTAGAATATAAACAATAGAAAATGAAATAGTGGATAACTTTTAATGTATCTAATGAAAATAAAAATTGAGATGAAATCCCCTTACCATGTGTCTTGACTCTCTTTATACTAGTAAAAGAATCCTCCTAATCTGGTAACTATTTTTGGTTTGTGAAAAAAGGATCCATTGGATTTCTCTCTTCCAAACGGAAGGATTCAAGGAGTATTGGATGTATGTTGGTAAGTGTATTTGGTAGAGGATTTTTGAACCTATATGTTTTGAGATATACAAAGAAGTGGGAGAGGTGGTGTACATTTATATTCAAGGTAATGTACTGAATTGTCTTATTTGAATAAATGTTAGTTGAATCCATGTTCTTACCAAAAAATATTCATAACAAACCAATAGAGTAAAAAATATAATTTTTTGGGTAATTAACGACCATCCAATTTGTTTTGGACATGTGTCTATGTCATTTTAGGTCTTAAAATTAATTTTTAGTTATGTATTAAAGTAATTTTTTTCATAAACATTATAATTAATTTTAATCATTTTTACTAATAACTTTAGAAACAAAACTAAAATAATGTAATTAAAAATTATAAATCATGATGATAACAAATATGTAATCCATTTTTCAAATTCTAATCACAAAAGTGGAATAAACTAATTTAAAATGAATCCCGCTGAAGTGACGACACTACAAGTTTGTAAAGTAAAAATATCCACAAGTTTACTATGTTTTTATAATTAATATAAAAATGAAATTCATTCCAATGACATACATTTTTTTAATTTATAAATATATTTTCTAATTAAAATTTAAACCAACTTAATAAATAATTTATCTTTATAAATAAATTTGGCAAAAATGTAGTTTTGAATTAAAATATTGTATGTTTCACAATTTATCCCAAAATAATGTTTCTAAAAATAATACCAATAAATTCTCCCTATGATAACTTCTACATTATAAATTAAAAATGAATAATAATTTAGAAAATTAAATTTCATAATGTGTCTAATATTAATTTCATTATGTTTTAAAGAATCACATTAAAGGCAGTTTATTTGAGAAAATCGTATTTTAAACATATATGGGCTTTAAAAAAATTATATCATTCCTTATAAATATGTTTTATTTAAATAAAATCGTTGTAAATAATATTTGAAAATTATTTGTTACTATTAATAGTAATTTTTCTATTGGCATGGTTATAATTATCTCATTTAAATAATTATAATAATAAAATGATGCTTCATAGATACTCTACATTTCTTGTAACATCATTCAAGTTATTTTTCGGTGTAACGTATACCAAGTCGATTTTCTATTTATCATATTCCATATTTGTTCCATGTGAAATTAATTTTTTACATAGTGATTGAGGTTTAAAAATCTATTTTTTGTTGAATAAAATGAAAAATATTAAAAGATTAAATAAATTTGAAAATATATATTTCACAAAAACCTTGGGTGATATATTCTACAACACATAATCTTAATTTCTGCCTTGAAATTATTCATGGTTATATATGGATTAATATGTGATATTTTCCTTTATATAATCCTGAATCATATAAATGAATAATAAAAATTTCTTAAAATTGGAATTTTTGAACCATAACGGTTACACAAAGTAACATATAATAGGGAATAAACATAGGAGAACATAGGTTGGGAGTGAATATTTGACATTGAAGAGAAATATAACTATCATGATTTGTAGGAGAGTGATAGAGAACATGGTAAAGATAAAGATAACAATCATAAATCCATAAATCTGGGTATATCTAAGAGACAATTTGGTTTATAGGAAAAGAATGAACTAGGACAAACTTTTGGGTTCATTATTATTTCCCAAGAGTTTGATAATGTTCTTGAGAATATATACATATATGATGTTATTCCATTTAATATGAACAATATCACCTTTTTGTTGTGCCTTGATAGATTTACACTCAATCTCTTGACCTAAGAAATGAATGAGATCTTTTTTTTCTTTATGTACTAAAAGATCATGAGATCCATGACATGTCATCCCATATGTCTATATTTACTATAAAAAACAAGCTATTAAATATTTATTATCCCTCATATGGTGATATAATACAATAATCTAAAAAAATTATTAAATGTCTCACTTAATCCTTCCAAAAATGGTGAACCATATAACTCTTCCAAAATATAATTAACCTTTATTCCTTAAATATGATCTTATATTATACCAAAAAACATTTTTATAGGATAATTGGGTTCATCATTGCAACTATAAGACATTAAATGTTATTTAATTTTTCCAAAATCCATGAAGAGAAATATAATCACATGATACCCCACTAAAGGATGACCAAAAATATTATCATAGGGATTATTCAGACAAAATTAATCATGAACATTCAAACTAAGGGGGAAAGGATAAGTTTTCCTATAATTTTCAGTATTCACTTAATCTATTTTGATTACATAATATTTACCTTTGTGAAATTTCCTCAATGGTTTTTGTGTCTTATAATCCATATTAGACCTTGTATTAAGGTATTTAATCACATAATGCACAAACTCCATGCACTTGAATCACTGATGGGTGGGATCATTATATTAAGCTTTATCTTCACTCATTCCATTTAATTTCATATTTTCATCACTTTTATATTATTTTTCTTGGTGGCCACGATTCCCATATATGAAACTTTTTCTTGTACCATTTAGTAACTATATTGAGTGCTCTTTACCATAGTTTTATAATGTAGGGTTTTGTAATTTTCCCTTTTATCCATGGTTATTAGATTCCCCTTTAATCTCAATATCCTTATTCATGATAAAACCATGAGAATGATAAATAAATCCAACATCAATTTTGACATTAATTAAATATTTCCAAATATCTTCATAGATTCTCAAGACTCTTATGGACCACACATTTATGAGATACAAATTTAATACATTGAAAAACATATCAAATTATATTTCAAGTTGGATGATAATTCTATAAGCGTACCTCATAGTAATTGTGAAATTAAAAACATAATTTTCAATAGGATCTTCATAATTTTGATTCATCTCATAAAACTACATTTCCATCTTCATATGAATAATAGAAGGAATATACATATTTAAAAATATGATTTTGAACTCATCCCATACCATGGACTAAACTTTTTCTTGCTTCCTCGTATTCAGTATTAGAATCCAGTATCGGTATACTTCATCATTTATTTGACAAAAAAACCAGAATTATTTTCTCATTATCCATACACTGTAGAATCAGTAATATCATTCAAGTGGTATCGATCTAGTGTTTAACAAAAAGTGGATCAGATGACCCTCTAAAAAAGATGTGTGTTTTATCAAGATGGAATCTACAGAACGTTGTTCCCTTATAAGCTCATTCCAAATATCAACATGATTTGTACCTTGATAATTCTTTGAGATTATCTCAATGAGGATTATTATTCCTACCCACATAGCATTTAGATCATTAAGAGAATAATTTTTTTTTTCCATCGCAATCACAATTAACGTAGTTCCTTCGGGTCCCAACCATTGACTAAAACCAAAAACCTAGAGTAAGAAAAAATTATCATAATGAGGAACCACATAATCATTAAAAGTCACTAATATAATTTTTAAATTATGAAAACTTCCCTAATATATGAAAACATAGTATTATCCTAGGTTATATATATATATTTTCTATTTAAGTCTTTCATGATGGTTCATGAAGAGTTCATGAAATCCCAAATAATATCCCATGGGAGTATCAAAGTATGTGTGCAGCAAGGACCATTTCCATATATCTGATTATCTTGAGTCATGCCCAAAAAATAAATTTAGAGTTATTACTCGTAGGTACATCTATATCAGAACGACATCCAATTGTAGTAGCCAGATAGCTATGTATATCTAGGAAACCACTCACTCTATCATTTACAAAATTCTAAGGAATTTTTCATAAATGGTAACACATCAATAAATATATACATAGATAAATATCTAGATATATATATTGAAATATACCTAGGTATCTCCTCATTTTTTAACATCCTTGTTTTCAATGGTAAACTAATCATTTCCTTTGATACCAACTATAGAGACCCAGGCATATAATATATGGATATTAAAATATTTTAGATGAATATTTAGTACATTACAAAAAAAATTCCTTAGTACCATAATATTTTAGTGTATATGGAATCCTAGAAACTAGATATTTTATCATGGTGAAGGATCATCAATAAATCCCATATATATCCTTGCCTATAGTACTTATACCTAAAACTTTTCATCATATCTTGTGGAAAGGAAGCATAACAAATAGGTAATGTCAAATGTGTAGTAAGGGTAAATATAGGTAATATGTTAGAATGAGATAAACAAAAGGGAGTAGAATTGGAGAATAAAATTTAAACATCACACCTACATATTAGAGATCATAAAAGAGATTGGTATTTAATATGGCATGGATAATATGTTAACTAAGATCATACATGATTACAGAATAACATAGGAATAAGACATGGAATTTATGGAATACACATTTGATTATAATAGTGTGCACATGTATAACTGAAAATAAGTTAACTAATTAATTGAACGATATGAATTCAGGCCCCCCGTATCAACTTATTGACTTGCAAACAGTTCAATTCATAAAATTTTGAACTTGTAATCAGGTTCATGTATAACCATATAGACATGAAACGAGGTCCATGAATAACATTGTGAACATATAATGAGGTTCACTAATAACATTGTGAACATGTAATTTTGTTCACAAATAAACTCATGGACATGAAAACAGGTCCATGAATAATATTTTTAATATTTAATAAGGTTCACTCATAACATTTTGAAAATGTCATAATGTTTACACACAAACATATTGACATACAACCAATTCTATGCATAATATTATGATCATTTAATCATGTTCACTAATAACATTGTGGCCATGAAACTAGGATCATGAAAAATAGATATACTCATGAGTCCCCCATTTTTACCTAATCCATTAGAGGGAGATATTGGTCCCAACTATCTCATAATAACATCATTCAAACATTTTCCACAAAATGAAACAATAATCGTATCATGGCCCAAAAATATAGATATGATTTATAAACATCAAATCATTACCCATGCTATGAAATGGTCATAATCAACATTTCATAAAATCATAATATATGTAAAATATATAGTTTTCATAACCATTTCATTGAAGCATAACCCATTAAAATAAGTGGTATTCAAAGGCGTACAACCCATGGAAGAGAAAAATGTGTCATCGGTATTATTACTTTAAAACATAATAAATATCATAAATAATATGAGTTGACCTTTTGGATAATTTCTTATAATGGATTTTAGTAACATCAATAGATTTAATATGAGATGGATAAAAATTTACAAAATATTTTCAAAACATTTCTTGAAGAAGATATCCTTTACTCATTGAAAAATGATCCATAAAGCATAAATCCTTTTGAAAACTGTTTCCATTGAAAATAATTTGAGAACATAAAAAGGAGAAATTAATTATGAAATAATTTTTCATTTAAATCATATATAATTGTTTTTAAAACATTTCGAAACCTTTTTACTTGAAAACTTAGAAAATAATCTTGAAGATTTTTAAAAATAATATTAATCGAAAATTGATTTGAAAACATATAAATGAATCTTTGAAAATAATAAAATATTTTTGAATTATTTTTTCTTGAAATTTATCTTGAATTAAAATTTTATAAAACTTTTGAAAACATTTTATTAATACTTTATTTTTGTAATAAAACAAATTTTCGACTAATGTGATAAATAATTTAGTATTTTATTTAAGACACTTTCTTAATTATATTAATTACCAAAGAATGGAAAAATTTTACTAATACATGGATATATCATGAATAAAAAAAAGGATAAGGAATCTAATTAGTGTTCTTGAAATATGTATAATAATCTTTAACCAAATAAACATAATCATTAAAAATATCTAAATGAGATGAGATTGTATCAATAAACTCTTATCACTTCGTAACATTGGATCATACACTTCATATAAGAAAATTAAATTAAATAAAGTCCAATATATCCTGAAAATAATTTTATTAATGATACAACATGTAAAATGGAGTATAAAAATATCAAAAAAATTTAGGATCATAAAAAACATGAGTCTCATAAAATAAAAATCGAGACAAAACAATTTTACCGATTTAGTATATTTTGAAACATAAATCCCATGAAAGAAGGATGAGAAACAGGATATTTAAATACCCATAAACAAAATAATAATATTCATATAATACATTCATGATAATATATACAGAATAAAAAAATGAAAAAGTGGTTAACATGGAATGTATCTCACATAAATAAAACGTGATATGAAATCCCTTTTCATTTTGTGTTGACACTCTTTGTACTTGTACAGGTTTCCTCTTAATCATGTAACTCTTTTTGGTTTGTGCCAAAAGGATTACTTGGTTTTCTGTATTCCAAAATTGAGGATTAGAGGAGTAATGTTTGTATTTTGGTAAGTATATTGGGTATATCTTGGTCGAACCTATGTTGTTTGAGTGGTGTTAATAAGTGGGAGAGTTGGTTGGATTTTATAGGGAATAGAAAGGACAGAGTTGGTATTTTTTAAAACTTGTTGTGTGTACCCACATTTTACATATCAAAAGTCAAACCAAAAAAGGAAAAATCAATAATGGAATATTAATGTCCAAATAATGGACATCAAATGGGTGTTGGATAAGTTTATAGGATTTTTGGGTCTAAAATTAAAGTTTTATTGATTTGTAGCCTAATTTTTTCATTCACCATTGTAATTATTTTTAATCACATTCACTAATATTTTAGGTCAAAAATTTTGACATAATTATACAACATAAATAAAAATTATTTTAAATATGCACTCTATTATTTCAAATTATAAAACCAAAAGTGGTAGAAATTAATTTAAAATTAATCCCACTGACGGGATGACACTGCAGGTTTTTAAAGTAAAAACATACAGACAATTGCATTTTTTTATTTCTAATATCAAAGTGAAATTTATTATAAAGTACTAAATTTGATTATTTTATAAAAATATGTTCTAATTAAACTTTTAAAACAAATTTAAATGTAATTTATCTTTATAAATAATTTTTTTTAAAAAGCTATTATGAATTAAAATAATGTATTTTTTAATAGCCTTCAAAAAATTTAGTTTCTTAGAAAATCACAAAAAAAAATAACCTCTGGTAATTTATACATTATAAAAAATAAATGAATATTGTTTAATCAAATTAAATTTCTAAATGTGTCGAAAATAAATTTATTATTTTGCATAGTTTCACATTAAAAGTAGTTCATTTGATAAAATAGTATATTTAAATGTATAAGGACTATACCAAATCTTATACCCTTCATTATCACTATTTTTTATTCATATAAACCCATTATTAAAAATATATGAAAATTATTTATTACTATCCATATTACTATGTCTAATGTTTACATTATAATTATCTTGTTTAAATAATTATAATAAAAAAATATTTTTTTGTAGAAACTCAGTGTTGCGTGTAACATATGCCTAGTTGGTGTTCGGTGAAACGTAGGACAAGATGATGATCCTTGTAATGTATTCCAATTTGGTTTTTTGTGAAAATAATGTTGTAGTTGGTGATATAATATAAAAAAACTAATCCAGTGTTGCATGAAATGAAAAATATCAAAGGATTAAATTCGTTTAAAAAAGTTTATTTCACAAAATTTTGTGTTGTTACATTCTACCCCACTTAAATTGAATTTCACCCTCGAAATACGTATGGTTATAAAATGATTAATATTTAAAATTATACATCATATAAATCTTTGTTATAAAAATTTATTCTAAAACAATATTTAAAAAGGTAATGTTTTAACCATAATGGTTACACAAAGTAACATATAAATGGGATTCAACATAAGAAAACACTTGTTGGGTGTAATGATTAGACATGTAAGAGAAATATAAAAATAATATTATATACGAGAGTGTTAGATAACTTGGTCTAGATAATGTTAACAATAAAAAAGAAATAAATATTTGATTATCTAATGGACAATTTTATTCATTATAAAAGAAGGAAATTGGATAACCTTTTCATTTTCATGATTCATTCCTTAATGTTGAATAATTTTCCTGAGAAGTTATATGAATATGATTTATTCCCTTTCCCATTCACAATATCACCCTTTATTTGTGTGTTAATATATTTCTACTTCGTCTCTTACCTTATGAAATGAATTAGAACATTTTTTTATTCCTAATGAATAACAGATCATGAGATCAGTGATAATTTATCCCATCAGTTTTTAGTTACCATAAAAAATATGTTATCCAATATTAATGAGCCCTCATGTGGTGATATAATATATTAATCTCAAAAATAGTATTTGAAGTTTGACTTAAACTTTTCATATATGGTTAACCTTATAACCCTTCCCATATATAACTTACCCTTTCATCCTTAAATAAGTTATTATCTTATACCAAAAAAATTATTGGATACTTGGTTAAATCCTTGAACCGATATAAATGTGATTTTATTATTCCAAAACCCATGTAGAGGGATATAATCAAATGAAACTTCACTAATTGAAAAACAAGAAGATTATCAGAGATATGATTTATAAAAAAGAAAACATGAACTTCACAAATATGGGTGGAAGGGATAAATTTTCCACTAATTTTAATTATTCTCTTCATTCATTGTGATTTCATATGCTTTTCCACTATCATTTATCCACAAAATGTTTTTTTGTCTTATAATTCATATTATCCCTTGTATTGGGGAATTTATTCTCATAATGCACTAAATCTATACCATTGAAATAATTAAGTGTGGGTGGTTCATTCTATTGAACATTCTCTCCACCCATTTCAATGAATTTTCTCTTCTCAATACTTCTGCATTTTTTCACTCAGTGCCAGGATTCCATACATGATACTAATTTTTTTCTTTTCAGGAACTCTCATATGATATATTTCCCATTGTTTTTGAAATGTAGGTGTTTGATTCTTTTTCATCTCTCCAGGGGTTTTAGATTCCCCTATGAACTTCATCCCACTATTCTTGTAAAAACCATGATATTGATACATAAATCAAACCTCTACTTTAACTTTGATTTCACAACACACAATATCTTCATATATACTAAAGTATATTTTGTAAAAATCAATTTTCAGAATTATCTTTATGAAACTGAAAAAACTATCAACATTTCCATTGGGTTAGACGATGATTCCAAAAGTGTACCTAATAATTGTTTTGAAATTAGACTCATAAGTACTAATAGATGCATCATTCTTCTGATTCAACTAATGGAACTTCTTATACATCTTCGTATGAAGAACAAAAAGAATTTACTTGTGAAAGAATTATTTCTTGAAGTCATCTGAATCCAAGGATTAATTTTCATCTAGCTTACTTGTATTCTTGATTAGATTCCACAACCAGTCTGCTTCACCTACTAGTCCACTATTTAGAAAAAATTCAGTCTACTGAACCACTAACAATATGTGGATGTTGCCTCATGAAGGGCACACGAGAACGTTGTTCCTATGTTTTCTAATTTTGAATCTAAGCATCATTTTTAGAATGAGAAATGTTTTATAGTATAACAATGAGTTTTTTATTACATACATCAACGAATTCAGATATTCTGTATAACAATTGATGAATTCTCCATCAAAATGACCTTGAATGTGTTTCTTTTGGGTTCTAGCCATTGCTAAATTTAAAATCATATAGTAATAAATAGTTATTATAATAACGAACCAAATAATTAATAAAATAAGCTTATATGACCCAAAAATTATAAATCCATCCATAATCTATTAGACCATAGGTTCTTCTTAGGTTATTCATAGCTAAATTATATTTAAATCATTCATGATGGTTCATGAAGAGTTCATGAATTACCAAATAATATCCCACAAGTTTGTCAGACCAGGTTTGTAGAAAGACCAATTGTCATGTACCAGATTACCCAGAGTTAGGCCCGGAATATCATGTTAGAGTTGTTAATTCTGGGTACATCTATGTTAGAGCCACGTCCAATTTTAGTATCCATATAGGTATGTATTTATAGGAAACCACTCACTCTTCCTTTAAACAAAATCCTAGGACATTTTTCTTTAATGTTAACTCATCCATATACATTCCAATAGATACATACCTAAACATTTCCATATAAATATAATTAAGGATCTGACTAATGTTTTCTCTTCTTAGTTTTCATAGGTAGACTAATCCATTCCTTTGATACCATCTATATAGAACTAGTCCTATAATACAAGGATATTACATCGCTTGAGATCAATATTCATTACATTACCAAAATACATTCCTGGGGACCATAATTGTTTAGTGTCCTTGGAAACATGGAAACAATTACATCTAACCTAGTAAATGATGTTCAAAAACTCCGATAATGATATCCACCATTAGTACTTCAACCCAAAACCATTCTTCATGGCCTGGGGAAAGGAAACATATGATATGGCTGATCTCTGATTCTCAGTAAGGGTTGGTAAAGGAAATTTGAATGCATAACATGAAAAAAAAAATGTATGGAAGTTGAGCATAATATTTGATGATCATAACTTACATAATCGATGTCATATTAAATATTGGAAGTTCATAAGACATGGATTATATGAGAATTAAGAGAGTAATGTATGAACGAATAACATATGAATAAGAAATAGTATTTATGGAGTTAACATTTATTTATAATGTTTTAAACGTGTATAAGTAGAAATAGGTTCACTCACTAACATAAATACATAAAATCAATCCCCAAAATCAACTTATGGACATGAAACCAGGTTGATGCATAACATTTTTAATGTGTAATCAGGTTCATGTATAACCATATAAACATGAAACTAGATCGATGCATAACATTTTGAACATGAAATTAAGTTCATTCATAAAATATTGATCATATAATTAGGTTCATCCATAAACTTATGGACATGAAACCACCTCCATGCATAATACTGTGAACATGTAATAATGTCCACTCATAATTTTGTGACCATGTAATTAGTTTCACACATAAACTTATAGACATGCAACCAGGTCCATGTATAAAATCAAAAAAATGTAATAATTTTCACACATAACAATGTGAAAATGAAATCAGGTTCACACATAACATATATAAGCATGATTTATACATCATTACCTAATGAATTGGAGGTATATATAAGTTCCACCAATTTCAAAAAAAATCATTCATATATGTTCTAAAAAATAAAAACTTTATCGTATCATGAACCACAAAAAAAAATTAGTTCATTAAAAAATAAAATCCTAAATAATTATATAAAATTTGTATCATTAACATTTCATCACATCATAGCCTTTGTAAAATTGAATGTTTCATAACTATTTCATCCAAGCATAACTCAAGAAATGAATTGGTTCCCAATAGTATAAAATATGTTGAATTGAAACATATTCCACAAAAATTATTCCTTCCAAAAATAAACCATTGAAGAGAGAATATGAATTAAAACTATGGATCATTTCCTAGAAGGTATTGAGTAACACCGATATATTTGATATTATATGTATAATAACTTATATTGATATTTTGAAAACATTTCTTAATGAAAATATCCATTCATAATTGAAAAACTATATTTAAAACAAAAAACATTTTGAAAACAATTTCCTCTAAAAATACATTAAATACTTTGATATAAGACTTTAAAAGATTACAAAAACCTTTTTCATTGAAATTTTATAAAATAATCATGAAAACATTTTGAAATCAAATTCCTATGAATACTTATAAATGTATCATCAAAATATTTTAAATTTTTTTTATTTGAAAATAGATTTAAAATCATATAAATGATTCTTTGAAAATAGTAAAAAAAATTAAAATAATTTTCCTTCAAAATTTTCTTGAAGGAATATTTGAAAAAATTATAATTTTTTTAAATTTGGGGTTTGTAATAAAACAAATCTTCAACCAAATAGAGAAATGTAGTATGCTTTTCTTAATTATATTAAGTATCAAAGGCTGAAAAATTATACTAATACCATGATATATTGTGAATAAATAGATGATAATTTAACTCCAGAGTGTTCTTGAGATATGGATCAAAATATGTAGTCAAATAAAAAAATCATCAACACTCTTGAATAATGATGATATTTTTCAATAAACACTTATCACTAGGAAACATGGGATCATAATATCCATGAATGAAAAATAAATTTCATGAAGCGTAAAATATCATGAAACGAATGAGATTCAAGATATAGAATGTAAAATGTAATTATATACACATAAAAATATAATATACATTCATAAACAAACACAAGTATCAAAGAAGTAATATTGAGACAAAAATGTTTTACCTATTTGTTATCTTTTAAAACATAAACCCCATGAAAGAATGATAATAAAATGGATATTTAAATAACTATAAATTTAATAATATAACTCATAAAATATATTCATTGGTAGTATATACACCATAAAAATGAGACAGTGGTGAACCTGGCATGAATCTCATGGAAATTAAATGTGACAGGAAATCCCCTTACCTTGTGTCTTGACTCTATTTATACTCATAAAATCATTTTATTGATTGGGTAACTTCTTTTGGTTTGTGCCAAAAGGCGTCCTTGGATTTCAATATACCTAAATATACAATTCAAGGAGGAATGTATCTATTTTGGGTAGTGGATTGGGAAGATCATGGCCAAACGAATGTGTATTGAGAGGTTTAATGAAGTGGGAGAGGTGGTTGCCTTTTATAGGGAAGGGAAAGGAAACACATTGCATTTTTATAAAACAATTTTTGTGTAACCACATTTTACCTAAATAATTAATCCAATATAAACTGAAAATAATAATGCAATATAAAGGGCTATTGTATGTCTAAAATATGGGTTTTGGACATGTTTTTAGGTCGTTTGGGTCTTAAATATAAGGATTAGTTTATTATTATCATAATTTTCCTCTTACCCATTGTAATTAATTATAATCATTTTTAGTAATCATTTTTATAAAAAACAACTATGTTGATATTATTAGAAATAATAATTTATTATAATTACAAATATGAAAACCATTTTTCCAAATTCTAGTCACCAAATTTTCATAAAATAATTTACAGTTCATCCCACTGACGGGAAGACACTACTGGTTTTAATGGAAAATCATCCAAATGTATTCTATATTTTTATACAAAAAAAAATATTACAATTAATTCAAATAGACTACATTGAATTAATTGATAAAAATATTATCTAATTAAAATTTTAAAAAAATTGAAAATAATTTCACTTTCTCAATAAATTAGACGACAATTAATTTTTATATTGAAATCATGTGTTTTACAATATTCATCCAAAAATGATGTTTCTCATAAGTCCCAAAAAATAACCCTAAGATAATTTTTACATTAAATATTTAGAAATGAATATTATTTTGTAAAATTAAATTTCTAAATGTTTTTACAATTCATTTTATTATTTTTCACTAAAGAAAATTAAAATGAGTTTATTTGGGAAAATATTATTTATAAACACCCAAGGACATCAAAAAAATATTTTCATAATTATAAATAGGTTTTATTTATATAAAATAATTATTAAAAATATTTTAAAAGTATTTATTACTATTCATGTTAATAAGTTTAATTTTTATGTTATAATTATATCGTTAAAATAATTATAACAATAAAATGATGATTTCTAGAAACAAGTGTTGGGTGTAATGTATGCTAAGTTTGTGTTTAGTGTAATGAAAACCAAGGCTATTTTTTGTGTAACATACACCTCGTTGGTTCTATATGAAAGGAATGTTTGACTTAGTGATTTATTATAAATAAATTTTTTCTTGTGTTTTTTGAAATGTAAAATATCAAAAATTTAAATTTATTTGATTTTTTAAAAAAATAATGGTGTGTTATAGCTCAAGGATGAGATATGTTATTGTGGGGGGAAATAATGTCATGGTATTTTTAGAGTGTCATAAATTCAATATCTTGTTTTAATTTTGAGTTTTTTTAGTGGACCACCATGAATTATTCACACCGAACCCTAATTCAAATATATTAGTTTTCACCAAACTCCTTGTTTTAAGATATATTTTAAAGATACAAATGTGATTTGGGTTTTTATATGAGTTTAAGGTGTGGAAGTGTCCAAAAACTCAGCTTTGGGATTGTATATATATAAGAATACTATTTGGAAAAACTATGCGACATCCTAGGTGTAACCATGCAGCCTTAAAGAAGTATTATGCACAGTTTGGTAAAATATAATGGAGGGGATGTGTATTCATGAAAAACCTTTGTTGGTTTTAGCTGGAGGATCTGCACAACCTATTCATGGATTAGAATATAATTTTCTAGGCCATTCAAGGTTGGTTTATTGGACAATATAATCTACATGGGAGGCACATGGTTTTCCAAACTGTGTGCATATTTGTGATAGGGTAAATCTCTTTTGATATTGAGTATGCACGATCGCACATGGTCAGCCAAACCACGAAATATCACTATGTGCCTATTTAAAAAGTGTGAAATTACTAAAATATCTCTTATCCTTATATGGCTTTCCTATTATTTTCCTCTTAATATAATGAATGCACTGAGGTAAGGTCTACAAAATGTTTCTCCATCAAGTCCATGATACATGTTCTATATTTGGAATCTAATCATTGATCCATTGGTGGATACATCTTCATTAGGGTATGGAATTCAATCTTATAGACACTGTTTTATTTCTATCGCACTATATGGATCACTAAATCTGTGCGAGCCATCTTGAAATATTTTTAGAGAATTTGTATAAAAAGTTATATTCTTATGTTTCATCTTTATTTATATGATGACACCAGATGATTGTGTGACTATGAGTACGAGGTTGGTTCTGCCTATATTTCACCATCATTTTGTGATTTTTTGAGGCTATTTCTTATATTCTCCATGTGGTTTGACTAAGAGAGACAATAATAAATTAAATATTTGTTGTTATATTATTTAGTACACATTTTGAGATGCATGTGAAAATTATACAACTAAAATACAAATTGTAAAGTCATGTTTGAGGCTTGGACTAACTCGAGTATTTTTTTTTCCAGGTGTTTAAATTGAATTAAATTGAATTGTTTAAAATCAATTTCTTGGGTATGTGGGTTCGTGACGGGCTGGGCCCGAGTATTAATGTGACGAAGGTCACCTTGATTTAGGTGATGTAGTTCAACATGTTTATTGTGAAATGATACATTTGATGTGATGATGATCATTGTAATAGCGACATTATTATCATATTGAGTTGACACAGTCCTTAGGATTGGGATGTGGCCCATATGATTTGAGATATTTTTGATCATCATGATTTAGGGACTCAGTTGTTGGTGCATGAGGTTCTTTAGGATGTGGCTTATGTTGGTTGATTATTTTTAACACCGTTTATTGGTCTACATGTTGTTGGAGTCATGTTACCACATATATGACTTAGACCGAGGTGGTGATGACCACTAGTGTGTATGGAAGCCCCATAATTTTTTTCAGATTATTTGATGATGTTGACCAACAAAGATACTGAAGGAGATCCCCATATAAATACTTGTCGGTAGTGATGGGCCATTAGTTGATAGTGAGTAGACCTTCAGTTGGTGGATGAGGCTCCTTGATATACTTGATGATATTGGTCTAAGATATTGAGTCTACTAATATCATCATGCCTCAGAACAGTGATTATTGATATGACATTGATTATTTATGAGAGGATATTTATAGATTCACATCAGTATGTCAGACAACAAGGAAATATTTGATAATTATCTATATTCTTATTGAAAATTTTATTATTGACTTGGAATGTCATTTGGATTTCTGGTTCTATGATTGATGGAATGATGTGCCGAGTTGTATTCTAGTGTAAAACCCAAGGGGTCACATGGTATTCATTCATTAGTGGATGCCATGGGATTTTGTCATTGATCCTTCACACTATAGGTATATGTATACATACATATTTTTTATGTTATATATATAATAGGGGCATATATTCGGAGATTATCAAAGATGGAAGAATGAGTTTATTTCTTCCTTGTGGGTACTGAGAAAAAGGGAAGTGATTGTTTTATTAAATTTCAATGTGCTTGTCTTTTATTTATAATGAGATACACCTAAATTTTTTCATTGATGTAAGATGTGAACACATTGGAGGTAACCTATTGAGATTAATTATAACACCCTTCATGGGGCCGTCGAGTTGCATGTAGAATTTATGAATCTACAATCTAATAAGGGACCAATATCTAGAGTTGTACCATAGTGATTGAGTGTGAACATGTTCATAGGATGGAAGGAAATTAATAGTGGTGGTCATTCCATCATGTAGAGTTTAATTTTTAGTTTCCTTTTGTTAGCTTCATTATATATGGATGTCCTTAAGGTCAGACATGGGAGAACCTTCTATTTATTTTTATGTATGATCTACTATGACATGTTGTCTTCATATGGTATTATCTCCCATGGGATTGTTTTTTATATACTATTGTATTATGTTTCAACAGGTTTTATCTTTTTTCTTCTTTTGAGTATGGTCTTTATACCTTTTTTATATATATTCCAATATTATCGTCACCACATATGGTTATAGTCTCCCAACTATCACCTCTAAAACCCTCACTATTAGTCAGATGCCTTTGGTATACATAGAGGCACGCCTAAGGCCCAGTTTTCAATTATCCCATAGCATTGGTTAATATTTAGTTTATTTTTGGGAACTAATAAATACTTTTTGATGATATTTTTTTGGATCATTCAAACACACATCGTGTATCTAATTTCCTATGATGTTGAAAAGTGAATTTGAAATGAGTTTAATGGGCATGTTAAAAATAATTCATGCTTTTATAAATTTTCTAAACAAATACGGAGTTGTCTTAAATCAAAGTGAGCACATAAAAATGTTTCAAAAAAGTATTGATAGACCCAAAGATTTTGAACCTATTATGAGTGAAAATTATATGTTCTATGTGGAAAAAACATGATAATTAGTTAACAAAACTACATAGAGAGTTATGATTGTATTTTTACGTTACATAACTACTAGTCAACATGATAATATGTTTAGTGTTTTCTTTAGTTCTAGATTTTATAAATATCTATATGAATCATATTTTAGTGTTATAAAAATAACATTCAAATTACTAAAAATTAAAAATAATGTAGAAATGTTAAACTATAATGGAAATTAATTTTATTTAGATAGTTATTATGAGTCTGAATTTAGTTGATTTTTTAGATAGAAAAATAAAATATAGAAAATATAATCATTTATTAAATTCCATAATTTCATGATGAAGAGAGAAATAATATTCTATATTATTTATTAATTTTGATGTTGAGTGCATATATGCATTCATTTTTTGTGCACAAATTTTATATATAAATCACACATGTAGGGAATTTGGTTTTCAATTTCAATATATCCCAATTAGTTTTTGAAAATATAAGTGCACTAATGATTTCAATAAATCATGTGTCTCATTCTAGTAATAATCATATTTTTGTAAGATATCACTTTTTTAAGGGATATAATTCTAAAAAAATCAACTCATAACATTTTCTTCAGATACAAACAAAATTCTAATATATTTAAAAATATTATTAATATAGAGAAAATAAATTAAATCATACATTAGTTAGGAATGATTATTTTCCCAACATCATTAGTTTTTGTTTTTAACAATTTTATTTGATTAGATATTTTTCTTAATTATTTTATAGTTTTTATAATTTATTATCACTATGATTTCTCTAAATTTATGATCATTTTAATGTTTTCAATTATCTTATAGTAATTTAACTATGAGGCTATGTTTTTAAAGATAGATTAGTAACCATGTGTAATAGGTAATGTGGTGATTTAGACTACTAGGATCTTTCTTTGTTACCGTTATCCATATTATAAAATTATTATGTTAACTATAACACATTTTAGTTACCGTACATATTTTTTTACCATCATTCTACCGACCATGACTAGCTTATCTTGGAATATTAATTAATTATTATAGATATATTTTTTATATTTTTATTTATTTTCTGACATAAATGTTTGAATAAAAGTCAAATTAGAATTTGAGTAATCTCACAACTCATACACATTTCTATTTTTCAACATTTTATATGCTATAGCACTCAAATAATTCTTATACAAGCCCATTTTTTCTCAAAACGGATATTTATCCTCAGGAGTTTCAAATAATAGTATATGAATGGCTTGAGTGAATAGGTATTGTGATGTCATATTTTCCATTGGTTTTCCATCATCAATGAGATCATAAAAGGATCTACCTTGCTCTAGTGCTATGTTCAATCCTCCAAATTATAATCATCAAGATGAGAATTTCTTCATAGAAAAGTATGTAGATACTAAATTGATATAGTACATAAAATAAATAATTTGGAATGGGGTAAATATCAAATATAATTTTATCTCTTTAAGGACAACAGTACGCCATTTAATTCTTTATTTGGAAAATATTGTATTTGAGTATGGATATTTTTGTGGTGTATAATGGGATACCATTCATATGGTTATAAATTAATAATACCATTAATTATATTTAAATGTCTTGGAAAAATATATGAATGTTCCTCATATATCATAGAATAATTATTATAATTGTTTATATTTGGTAACTCATTTTCATTTTGCGTTTTAAAAATTCCATTTAGAAGGTAACTACTAACATGAATACCAAAAGTACTACTGATGTAGAAATAAATGGGGACTAAAGATTATGGATGACTCTCGTCCATCATATAAGTAGTCCCAAGAATGGTTAATTTATCATTTTCAGACATCATGGTTTTCTTTTTCATTGTTTAATAATGATTGGTGTTAAAATAAAATTATCAAGATATATAATGAGAAATATGGATGAAATATTAAATTCCTACAAATGATTTAAATAATTATCTTATGATAAATATACCCAACCTCTTTGAGATTTCAATTGATTAGATCCTATTTTATATGAAATCATTATTTCATCTCAACTTTTTTTTCAAAAACTGGTATATTTGTAAGGTTATGAATATATACTTAAAACCATATAAAATTTAGTGGGTCAATGATAATTGGAATTTTTATGATATGTGAAAGTCTAAGATGAATAATGTTAGAAAAATTGGAAATGTGGAAGAAATTATAAAAACAATTGATGTGGTTGAGTATTGATTGTATGAAAATGATGTGGCCAAGGAAATTTATGAAGATGAAGATGATTTGGAAACATTATGTATGAACATAGGGAATCTATTGAGGATATAATGGATATCTCACCTATCATATATTTTGGACATCTTAATTCTCTCATAACTCTACCCTCTCAATTAGAAGAACTAAAATATGAATAACTAAATGATATAAAGGTATCAATGAGTAATTCTGATGAGGAAATTATTTTGGAGGACAGTGACTTGGGTCGGTCAGAATTAAGTAATGATATTTATAAATAAATATTCATCAAGGACTTCCGTTGTTGGAAATTATCAATGTCCAAGAAAAATAGATGAACCTCATAGGGTGGAAGAATTCGATGATTGTGATGATCATGGGGGCCATCCACCTGGGAATGGAAGGTATTCTCCCCCTTCTTCTCAAAGTGTACTGGAAGTGTCTCTAATTTCTAACATTTATTTCAATAAAATAGTTTATGTATGATCCCAAAAATCTGTTGTGACTAGGTTTTGGATGATATGTTTATTCTTTCTTCTAATAGTAATTTTTACAATCCAATTGATATATATATATATTGAATATACCCTCGTATATTCAAACATTAAAATTATATAATTAAATGAGGAAGAAGCTGGTGTGGATCCATAATTTTATTCTGTGAGACCATAGCATCTGTTTTTTCAATGTGAGATAGATGGTAGGAAATATTCTTTCGATCCACATTTTCATATACCTTCAAATTTTATTTTTACATCCTACATGACTAATAAAATTTTAATTTCATCAAATATGATTGTATGGATGTTTTGAAGGAGTATACTATTATTATTGGGAGAATAATGGAACCTATTTGAAAATATTATATCACAAGTCTAGGAACACGTTTTTATCTCATATTTTAAACCTAAGATTTATCAGAATAAGGATCTTATGGAAAATGATATTGATTATGTAATAGAGTAGTCGGGTTCTTTGAAATAATATCATCATAAAATGATGTAGATATTAAACTAAAAACATAATAATGATGTTTTTAATCCTTCTACATAAACTACTTTTCATGCATCCTCTATTTGGTTCACCTCAAACTATTATTAATGGTGTATTAAATAAAGATAAAATATTATAGTTTATGAGATATGACTTGAAAATTATCTTCTTTTATTGTATTTCATAAGACCATAGAAGTAGTGTTTGGTGTAATTCAAGGTAATGAAACATATATTTTGGGTCTACATTAAATGGATAATAAGCTTCCAGGAGAAACCATTAATATATTTCAAATGGATATTGATTTTTATGTCTGAAATATCGTTAAAATGAATAATCTAATTAACATGTTTATATATATTTAAAGATTTCCAAGTATGTCACCTCTATCATAGGACATAAAATCTTATATGATGAAGATAAATGTTATTAATCTTGTTCTAGAAAACTATTTGGGGAATATGGTCATCTGTTTTCATGACATGGAGTATGGTTCTGAAGTTGTGAAGGACTTAACAAAACATTTCAAAACATACCTATATACTATTGATATTTCTATTCTGCTACAACCATTTTTGCCTATTTCTTTTAACCATTCTACTAAAAATTACTAGAAAATAACTTTTTTATGGTCTACTAGTCATGGTTTTGAACATATTCAACCAATATCATTATATGTGGTTACTCATGAAACTTCATCCATCACTTCACCACAATATACAGATCCTTCCTCAACCTCGATGGCTAAGGGAAAAGATCTTATTCTAGCTTATGACATTATATATATTGTTTCATATTCTATCTATGAATGAAGAATCATGGATGGTATACTTTTTCTAAAATTTATTGAGTTATAAATAAAATAATTTATTTCCATCATATTATTCCCTTCATCAACAGTTATTTAAATTTTTTTATTAATTTTTTTAATATATGTTTAAATTTTTTCCATCTCCACATACCTCTAGAATAATATTTTTATAATCTAAGTAATATGTGAAATTAATGATATTTAAATTCATTTCACTTGCACTTTCATGATTTGTGACCATGAAAAGATGGATATTGTTTTATTTTATAGATTTATATAATTCTCACAATCCATGATTCATATATTATGATTGAAATTTATGATTTTTGGTAGAAATGTATTTCCTTTCCTTAACTATCAAAAATGGATTGGAAATTAGTTGATCCCATGAACCTTCAATATAAATATTTTCAACTTACCTTCAAGTACATGTGGATATATAGAAGTGACCACATGATTTAATATATGTGACCGCGTGAAAAAACATGTGTCCATTGTTAAAATGATAAGATTTTCTATAATTATCAAACAAACTACATGTATACTGACCCAATAGTATATTTTATTATTCCTATATCAATAATAATCTTTTCTATTAAAATTATAAAGAACAAGAAGTACACAGTTTGAACCTTAACTTCTTAGGACTAATCAAGGTGTTATGGGGACTAAAATAGTGGAGTCAAAGAGAATATCTTCTACCAATGAACACATGCTATGGGGGGGATTCCACACTAGAAAATGAAACAAAGTATTCATTGTTGGTGTACCTTGATGAGAGAAAGCCCCCCACCCCCCCCCCCTTATTTCCATCTCACCAAGGGTTGTGTAAGCTAGTCCGATTTTCAAAGAGATATATACATATCCAGATATTTTAAAAAATAGACTAGGGATTTGTGATGAGATTATTGAGAGAGATGATTTTTTTATCTATCTATATTTCTATGAGATTTTAATTCATCACCTTTCAAAACTGAATTCCGTAATGAAGAGCCCATGCATCTACATAAAGGTGTCCCCTCCATTCCTTTGTTTTAAATGAATACTATAACAACAATTCCATTCACATCCTAGACAACACCTACCCCTCATTATTCACAACATACACGAACCATTAGTATTGAGCATCTAGGCATCAATATGTGGGTCCAATAGATCCACCCCTAGTTGAAGATAATTATTTGGACAACTATAAAATAGTAATATTATTTCAAGAAGAGACTCATTGATGGAACATCATCCCATTGTTTGATATGAATGCCCAAATCAGAGATTAACCAACTAGTTCAAGAAACTGGTTCCATATTGGATAGTGATATGCCCTCATGTCGAGCCCAATTATTGGCCTCCTAAAATCACATATACCCAATATCTAGGATAATGACTCTTGAGTTATTCTAGGCACTATTATTTCACACCCCTTGGAACAAAATTTATAGGAGATCAGTGTCAGGGGTATATTGGTAAGACATTCCCATAAATTCACCCACTATATTCCACAATGATTATTCCCATTCACTCTTAAAGAATAAATGTGTCATCGAATAAATATTGGTGTTATAGAAATAGGGCATTTGAATACAATATTAATAACTTTTTAACTCGCCTCTTCATCAATAGGTAACGTGTGGTTATAGAAATTCCAAATAAGGAAGTGGTACTTTAGAGATATCTCGTTACACCAACGGAGGTGGCCCCATGCTTATTGAATGTGGGTATCCAAAAGTGTTGAACTATAAGCCTTAACTGAGAAAGACCCTGTAGAAGAGGCCTTTAATAAACACTCGTCTTATTCATCCATGAGTCTTATCCGATGTAATAAGTCATTCCAATGTTTACCGATCACTACCCAGATGAAAGTAGGATGATCATTGTCTTAACTGAGTGTGGTATCTTTAACCATACATCCATGAAAATCGAGTCCTCTCACTGAACAGTTATCAGTATGGCAGATAATTTATCCTCACCCAACAATATTTCATTCAAGCTACTTGTTATGAGGAAAATGGTTTTGGAATTTCCTCGATAGAGTCACGGAGTTCCTTAATGACATCTCAATGATCTCCCTATATCTATTGGTGAAGATCGTAGACCATCATTTCTTCAATTCAATAACCTCCCCTTATATCCTAGCATGAATTAATTACATTATTTCTGATACAATAAAGAATACAATATCACCTTCATCAGTAGGTAATGGCATTCATGACTATGATCCCAAGTAGAACCTACAATATGAATGATTGTACCATAAAAAATTGGATAATAGATTCTTAATAATTTTGATCACTATATTTGGAACATTGTTGCATGAATTTTAATTTATGTAAATAGAACAGAGTAATATACTCACAAGATTGTTCCTTACATTGGTAAAGAGGAAGTAATTCTTCCTGTTTTTTATCAATGATGTGATTTTTCCCAACACTATGTCAAGGTGTCTGTGCGTAACCTCCCTAAATGATTGTAGTTACTACGTATTCCATTGTGATACTTTTCTTCAGAATACTAGTGATAGATTCAATACTGTTTTCGGGGCTCTTCATGTAGCATCTCAAAATGTAAGGATTCCATTTTTCATGAATAATTAGTTATCCACTATATTTGCAGAACTAATCGAGTAAATTGTTGATAACTCAGGGGTATATTTTGCATTCATTGAGATCAATGATCATGTTATCTGCAAAAATTAATTGGAACACACATTGGAAGTGATATCTAAACCAAAATGGTTGAATCAACCCATATTACATCATTAAATTAATAAACCTACATGGATTATCTTGAATCAGTATAATCAAACAAGGAAAAAATGGGTCCCCTTTTCTAAATATGTGGATGGACTAAAAAATCAATTCCTTATTCCCATTAAATATATTGAAAACAATAGAGAGATGAATCATATAAACAATTGGTCAGTAGAACAAGAATAAATTACAATGTAGTTTAAAACCTTTAAGATAAAACCCCACTCAACCCTTTTATACAATTTCTCCATATACACATTGATAATAATGTCCTACCCTTGATATTTTTTCTTAATGTCCTTGGTCAAATCATATGAAACCTAGATAAAACCATGAATGGACATGAAAAATATAAATCCATGTTGTTCCTATGATACCCATTCGTGGAGGTGTTTTTGTGGCCTCTTATTTAGCACACTAGCTATAAATTTTTATTAGAATTTTCACATACTTATTGTTATGAATTAAATATGATAAGAGGTGTCTTTAACTTTTGGATTCATAATGATGGTGATTTCACATGCCATCCTGGAGTGGAATCCACTAAGAAATAAATATTTTATAGCTTTAATGAGATCTTTCTTCAAAATGATCCAGTATGACACATATAAGGAACAATGAAGGTCATCGATCCCTGGAGAGATCTCTGGGTAGATTCATGAAAATAATTACCATAATTCCTTTTCCTCAGGCATTAATTTATAATGATGATTATTATATTCAATCAAAATCATTATAATAGAATAAAAATAGAGTCTTGGCCTCTTGGATACCCATCATGCCTGGAGGGATTAAGTCCTTTGAGTAAATAATGAAAAAGGGTTTTGGCCATACATCTTACCAAATAAAAGTAATTTAAAGAGAACCGATATTAGAGGAGGGTTTTTGTTTTATATATACATATCATTTCTTTGATACAAACATGAAAATATGAAGTTCTCATGTCACATTCCCTTATAAAAATTTCTTTATACTACCCAAAAGATATCATTTTTTTATTAAGTAACATCACTTTTAGATTAAGTTTCTTATAAATAAGAATACTAAAAATTAAATTTTCCCATATTTCTTCAAGCCTTAATCCATGTCATTAGAATGGTCATCATTTATTGATGTTATTTGTATGATATTTTCCCGCTTAAATCCATGTCTTATTCTGATAGTTGAAGCACTTGTAATCACAATCTGTTTCTTCTAAAAATTTATTGACTCGTTGGCATAAATATATGGATCCATGCAGACTGTCATCCCTCTAAGGATAAGGGCCTTGGGTCCACCATCTATCCATACCAATAGAATTCCCTCTACTCTAAGAAAAATATATTCGATTTTCGTGTCATCCAAATTTATTGGGGAAATAATATGTATGTCTCTAAGAGGTAGGAAACTTATAGTTATCAAGATAGTTTTGTCACCTCCATCTCATCATCACTGGGATAGTAGAGTGTGACCCCCATATATGATGGATGATTCTGATGGTTCCATGGAGACCACCCTTTCCTCTCTTGAACTCTTATATTCTAAATCTACTATTTCATTAGATGCGGGTCCCAGTTCTTCATCCTCCACACCCATATCCACAACACGTTCCTCATCAATAGTGGCATGGTTCAAAAGATCCTTATACACATGTAAATCTCTTTTGGGGAAAACTAATGAAGAGAAAGAGATAATATCAAATAGATATGAGTTACCAAATAATTCAATAGACACAAAAAATCAACACATAGACATTCCCCTTAGGACCATTATCAGACTTTTTTTTGAAGAGGCTCCCCTTGAAGCTTCCTCCTCATCTCTTTTTTGAATGAACTCCTCTCCAACCTCTTCAACCTTGGTCCCATCAAAATTTTTGTTCTGGGGGATGTGTTCCACATGTTCAGTCTCTAAAAGATCCAAGGGGGAATTCATTTTTATTAGCCCCATCGCTCTATTTATCATCCCCTAGGAGGTGCCGTGGGATGTCACTATTTCCTCCAACACCATCGCGAAATGTCTCACATCCACATAGGATGAATCAAAGACTCCATCAAAAATATGATTTTTTCCAACTCTTGCCCATACATATTTATGTTCTCCCATAGTTTGTTGATATTGAGGACCTACCTGCTAGTGTCCTAGTCTTTCCATGATTCTAGATATAAAACATCTCAAGGAAGCACCACCTAGTTAAAATGATTAAAAAGAACTGTATGAGGAAGATTGCGGAACCCGCTCGATGATTCCCCTCTCTCCCGGATCCTCCTGGCCAATGCCACTAGTTCTAGCATTGATGCCCCCCTTCCTTCACCTCCAGTCAGTTCTATTTCATGGTATCATTCCATTACGCTCATATCATCAAAACCATGGTACATATCGGCAACACCCTCACGATGTCCCCTCACTACCTCTTGACTCTCAGTTCATGATTCGGGAACTTCTGTTTTCTCATCCCATATTTTTTGTTACATCAGCGTCTCACCCAGATAATAAGCCTCCAAAATCTGTTCATATTCATGAATTATCCCAATAACCACAATTGGTGGTAAGAAATTATTTCATATTATCCTATCTTACCACGTGAACATCATCCAAATATTCCACATCATGCATCAGTGTTCCACATGGAGCACTCCTAGGTGCACCCTCTGGGATAGCCTATACTTGAATTTTAACTTATTACAAATCATTGTTGTGTATATAGATTGCATATTAGTTCAAAATCCACCCACGCCATGAGAACTCCACCTTGAAAGGACATCATATTGGAATTATGGTCTAGGGTGTCTATACCACGCTCTATGAATGCCACTATTTACTAGGGGAATAGGTAGAAGATAAATTTGTCTTGTCTTCCCATTTTACTCGGCATAACCACCCGACCTAGCTTGGCCAAAAAACTCCCCCACAATGTTTTATATTGATGTTCTAGAGCTTATCCATGGTAGAGTAATAGAATTTAGGTACTCATAAACTCACATGTGTATTTTGAACCATCTATATAAGAAGTATAATGACC
Source organism: Viscum album (assembly GCA_963277665.1). NCBI lineage: Eukaryota > Viridiplantae > Streptophyta > Magnoliopsida > Santalales > Viscaceae > Viscum > Viscum album. Next base: position 762,445,364 of record OY728140.1, on the reverse strand, counting down.
TACCCACAAGCAATGAACTATACCCTTGAATGATTTTCCTATGTAACTTTTAAAACTTATCTAGCACTTGGATCCCTACATTTATGTTTTTATTAGATTCTAAAGCCACTGACATTATGAATTTGATTGTTCATGATCCAATTTTAGTGTCCCTCACTGGAAGAATCCATCCACATATGATCATCAAGATAAATCTCAAAAACATCTATATTGGATGCTACTCATCCTTGATATTATACCCCCATAGTTTCCACTAGCAATCCTCTAGGATATAATAGTAAGAGATATCCATAGATCACTGATATCCCCTGGGTATTTGCAGGGATACACTTGTAGTCTCATGGCCATTGCCTCTCCCTCAAAAGGTTTCTCTAGTGGAAATTTCCGTAAGTAAAAAAACAATACTTTAAGTGGATATCCTAGGTCTTCTGCTTGTCATTGTTCGATCTGAGAACCGAGTTTAGTAATGACTTTTCCAGAGGTGGAATATGGACTACATCATCCCAAACATTCTCATAAGTGAGGAATTCATCATACATTTCCCAAAGAATCGTGATTCCTAAGATCTGAAATATATCCCAATGGCTGATGCCAACTTCCTTGAGGTGCAGATGGAATGTGTTGGTATCTGGTGACCATTGACTCGGTTTCCCTTGAATGATTTCCCTTGGTTGAGAGACATGTAATTGATAAGCCCTTGCTGATTCGTACAGGCCTACTCACCTGAGCATTGTCTTGAATTATGCACAATATGTGTACACCTTGTAGTCCCAGTCACACTCCCCCATGATGTTTTTACGATTTCACATATCAAAAATATTGATCCAACACTTCTATAGGTTCTCAAGTCCCACCTTGATAATTTAATTGTATTTTGGTGGGGACCATTATTTCTCCAACTCCTTTATAGGGATATTTTTGAGATGATTATAGATGAAGTGCATTGCGAAAGGGGTTTGGTCTATCCCAATATAGCCATCAATAGCTTTTTACCATTGAAGTTTCAAGGTTGGTCCCCTTAACTTGTTAGCTGACTCATATCTAGTTGCCTATGGAATGAATATATCATCTCATAAGAAGAAGACATATAGTAGAACCCTTTATCATAGAGGGTTGTCCTTCTAGGCACCTGATATCAGCTCAATCAATGATTTATGTTTAGAGTGGATATAAATATATTCCTAAAAAATGATATTATTTTTCAATGCTTACCTCTATGAGACATCAGCAATATCATCTTAAGAACCCTCCTAGGTAGTCATCAGCTAAGGAACCAACATATTTTGTGGGGTTTTTTTTCTAATCTCAGTCACAATGATCTATCACAGAATAATATTCTATGTAGAAAAATTGGCATGGGAATGCATAAAAAGGAGAAAATATTATGATAAACCAGTCCACTGGAATGCATTCACAGAGCAGATGTCTATGAAATCTAGTTAACAATATCACATTCTTAGGGTGGATCACTTTGTGGAAAGGGGTCTTTAGATAAATCATTCACGGAGATCCAGAATAGAAAAGGGGACATACACACCTGACTTATAGGTGACGACCGAACAAATCATCATGCTAACCATCACCCACAATAGCATTGTGGAATGCCATTCATTAATGGATATTACATCATTTTAGATGAATATTTTGTAAATTACAAAAATACATGCCCGAGGGCCATAAAAGTATAGTTTCTTTGGAATCATGGAAACAAAATATTATATCACTGGTAAATATCTTCAATAACTCATATAAAGATCTACACATTTATTACTTCTACCTAAAACATTTCATCAAAACTTGGGGAAAGAAAATTTAAGAAATTAGTGTGCTCATATGACAAGTAAGGGTACATAAAATAAATTCCCAAGAATAACATGAACAAAATTGTATGTAATTTGATCATAATATTTAAAGATAATACATTAAAATTTATAGATCATACTAAATATTGGTATTTCATAACATATAGATCATAAGTCATGTATGAGAATAATTCATGAAATAATAACATAGGAATATGACAGTGAATTTATGGTATTCACATTTCTTAAAATCATTGAGAATATGTATAAGTCGAAACATGATCAATCGTTAATTTAAGGATATTAAATCCTTCCCCTGAATAAACATATGGACATGCATCCAAGCCCATGAAAAAAATTGGGAACATGTAATAAGGTCCATTATTATCATTATGGATATGAATCATATTCCATGCATATCTATATGAACATGTAATCAGGTTCACGCATAACAATGTGAACATATAATAAGGTTTACACATATTCTTATCAACATGAAACCAAGTCAATTATTAATATTTTGAAAACATAATAAGGTTAAATCAGAAATTTGTGAACATGTAATCGGTTTCATGCAAAAAAATTATGGACATGAAACCATCTCCATGCATAAAAATGAGAATATGTACGTAGGTTCAGATATAACATTGTGAACATGAAATCGGGTTCATGCATAACAAATATACTCATGATTAAACCACCATTACCCATTTCATGGTTGGGAGATATAGGTCCCAAAAATCTCATAATAACATCATTCTTAAATTTTCCATAAATAAACTCTTTCATCATATAATGAACCATAAAAAGAAATAGGTTTTAGAGACATCAAATCATAACACATGAAATGAAATGTGTGATATTAAGATTTCATCAAATATTATCCTATGAAAAATAGATAGGTTTCAAAACCATTTCATCAAATCATAACCCCTTAAATGAAATGTGGATCATTGAAATTTCATCACATTATATAAAATGAAAATTAAATTGGTTTCATACCATTAAATCTAAGCATAACCAATCAAAAGAAGTGGGTTTCAAATGTGTACAACCAGTTAAGGAGAAAAAAGTTTCCTAAACATTATCCTTTAAAAAATAATTCATTTAATAAAAAATATTAATGGAACCTTTGGAAACTTTCCTTAAAGGGATTTTATAAGATCAAAGGATGTCATCTTAGATGGAGAATATCATGGAATGATATCTTAAATCAATTTTTAGGGAAAATATCATATATTCATTAAATTTTTTTCCTAACATAGAACCTATTGAAAACTATTTACATTAAAAATAATTTTAAAAAATAGAAATAAGTCTTGGAAATATTTTTGAATCATTTTCCTTAAAACATATAAAATATTCTCAAAAAAATTAAAATCATTTTACTTGAAAACATATAATATAAGCTTAAAAACAATTTAGAATAGTTTTTCATTGACAATAGGTTTGATAAAAGATAATGGTATATTTTAAAAATATAAAATAAATTAAAAATACATTTTCATTAAAATTGATCTTTAAGGATCACATGAATAAATATTTGAATATATTTTTTTAAAACATGGATTTTTTAATAAAATAGATTTCTGACTAAAGATGAAATACAATAAGATATTCTTAAAATTATTTTCATAATAATCTTAAGTACCAAATAGTAGAGAGTTGTAATAATTATTTGATATATATAGAATAAAAATAGTATAAATAAATTCATGACTTTTCGTGAGATATGCATCACAAGATTTTAATAATACATGAATAATCATTAACATTATTGAAAAGTGATGAGATTGTATCACTAAACTCTTATCACTTGGTAACATGGGATCATAATCTCCATGTAAGAAATGAGAATTACATGAAGCTTAAAATATCATGAAAATAATTATATTAATGATATAAAATGTAAAATGGAAGTATATAAACCTTGAAAAATAATATAGGCACATAAAAACATCATTCTCAAAGAATAAAAATTGAGACAAAAATGTTTTACCAATTTTATTAACTTTTGAAACATAAACCTCATGAAGGAAAAGTCCAAAATGAATATTAAAAAACATAAATTTATGAAATAAGATTCATATGAAAAATTAATGGGCAGAATATAAACAATAGAAAATGAAATAGTGGATAACATTTAATGTATCTAATGAAAATAAAAATTGAGATGAAATCCCCTTACCATGTGTCTTTACTCTCTTTATACTAGTAAAATAATCCTCCTAATCAGGTAACTCTTTTTGGTTTGTGAAAAAGGATGCATTGGATTTCTCTCTTCCAAAAGGAAGGATTCAAGGAGTATTGGATGTATGTTGGTAAGTGTATTTGGTAGAGGATTTTTGAACCTATGTGTTTTGAGATATATAAAGAAGTGGGAGAGGTGGTGTACATTTATATTCAAGGTAATGTACTGAATTGTCTTATTTGAATAAATGTTAGTTGAATCCAAGTTCTTATGAAAAAATATTCATAAAAAACCAATAGAGTAAAAAATATAATTTTTTTGGATAATTAACGACCATCCAATTTGTTTTGGACATGTGTCTATATCATTTGAGGTCTTAAAATTAATTTTTAGTTATTTATTAACCTAATTTTTTTCATAAACATTCTAATTAATTTTAATCCTTTTCACTAATAACTTTATAAAAAAACTAAAATAATGTAATTAAAAATTATAAATCATGATTATCACAAATATTTAATCCATTTTTCAAATTCTAATCACAAAAGTGGAATAAACTAATTTAAAATGAATTTCGCTGAAGTGACGACACTACAGGTTTGTAAAGTAAAAATATCCAAAAGTTTACTATGTTTTTATAATTAATATAAAAATGAAATTCATTCCAATGACATACATTTTTTTAAGTTATAAATATATTTTCTAATTAAAATTTAATCCAAGTTAATAAATAATTTATCTTTATAAATAAATTTGACAAAAATATAGTTTTGAATTAAAATATGGTATGTTTCACTATTTATACAAAAATAATTTTTCTAAAAATAATCCCAATAAATTATTTCTACGATAACTTCTACATTATAAATTAAAAATGATTAATAATTTAGAAAATTAAATTTCTAAATGTGTCTAATATGAATTTCATTATGTTTTAAAGAAGCACATTAAAGGCAGATTATTTGAGAAAATCGTATTTTAAACATATATGGGCTTTAAAAAAATTATATCATTCGTTATAAATATGTTTTATTTAAATAAAATCGTTGTAAATAATATTTGAAAATTATTTGTTACTATTAATAGTACTTTTTCTATTGTCATGGTTATAATTATATCATTTAAATAATTATAATAATAAAATGATGTTTCATAGATACTCTACATTTCTTGTAACATCATTCAAGTTATTTTTCGGTGTAACGTATGCCAAGTGGATTTTCTATTTATCATATTCCATATTTGTTCCATGTAAAATAAATTTTTTACTTAGTGATATAGGTTTAAAAATCTATTTTTTGTTGAATAAAATGACAAATATTAAAAGATTAAATAAATTTGAAAATATATATTTCACAAAAACCTAGGGTGATATATTCTACAACACATAATCTTAATTTCTGCCTTGAAATTATTCATGGTTAGCTAGGGATTAATATGTGAAATTTTCATTTATATAATCCTAAATCATATAAATGAATAATAAAAATCCTTAAAATTGGAATGTTTGAACCATAAAGATTGCACAAAGTAACATATAATAGGGCATAAACATAGGAGAACATAGGTTGGGAGTGAATATTTGACATTGAAGATAAATATAACTATCATGATTTGTAGGAGAGTGATAGAGAACATGGTAAGGATAAAGATAACAATCATAAATCCATAAATCTGGGTATATCGAAGAGACAATTTGGTTTATTGGAAAAGAATGAACTAGGACAAACTTTTTGGTTTTATTATTATTTCCCAAGAGTTTGATAATGTTCTTGAGAATATATACATATATGATGTTATTCCATTTAATATGCACAATATCACCTTTTGGTTGTTCCTTGATAGATTTACACTTCATCTCTTGTCCTAAGAAATGAATGAGATCTTTTTTTTCTTTAAGTACTAAAAGATCATGAGATCCATGACATGTCATCCCATATGTCTATATTTACTATAAAAAAAGATATTGAATATTTATGATCCCTCATATGGTGATATAATACATTAATCTAAATAAATTATTAAATGTCTCACTTAATCCTTCCTTAAATGGTGAACCTTATAACTCTTCCAAAATATAATTAACATTTATTCCTTAATTATGATTTTATATTATACCAAAAAACATTTTTATAGGATAATTGGGTTTATCATTGCACCTATAAGACATTAAATGTTATTTAATTTTTCCAAAATCCATGAAGAGCGATATATTCACATGAAACCCCACTAAAGGATGAAAAAAAATATTATCATAGGGATTATTCAGACAAAATCAATCATGAACATTCAAACTAAAGGGGAAAGGATAAGTATTCCTATAATTTTTAGTATTCACTTAATCTATTTTGATTACATAATATTTACCATTGTGCATTTTCCTCAATGGGTTTTGTGTCTTATAATCCATATTAGACCTTGTATTAAGGTATTTAATCACATAATGCACAAACTCCATGCACTTGAATCACTGATGGGTGGGATCATTATATTAAGCTTTATCTTCACTCATTCCATTTAATTTCATATTTTCATCACTTCAATATTATTTTACTTGGTGGCCACGATTCCCATATATAAAACTTTTTCTTGTACCATTTAGTAACTCTCTTGAGTGCTCTTTACCATAGTTTTAGAAGGTAGGGTTTCGTAATTTTTCTCTTTTATCCATGGTTATTATATTCCCCTTTAAACTCAATATCCCTATTCATGTTAAAACCATGAGAATGATAAATAAATCCAACATCAATTTTGACATTAATTAAATATTTCCAAATATCTTCATAGATACTCAAGACTCTTATGTACCACACATTTATGAGATACATATTTAATACATTGAAAAACATATCAAATTTTATTTCAAGTTCGATGATAATTCTAGAAGCGTACCTCATAGTTATTGTGAAATTAAAAACATAATTTTCAATAGGATCTTCATCATTTTGATTCATCTCATAAAACTACATTTCCATATTTGTATGAATAATAGAAGGAATATACTTATTGAAAAATATGTTTTTGAACTCATCCCATACCATGGAATAAACTTTTTTTTTTCTTCCTCATATTCAGTATTAGAATCCAGTATCGGTATACTTCATCATTTATTTGACAAAAAAAACCAGAATTATTTTCTCATTATCCATACACTGTAGAATCAGTAATATCATTCAACTGGTATCGATCTAGTGTTTAACAAAAATTGGATCAGATGACCCTCGAAAAAAGATGTGTGTTTTATCATGATGGACTCTATAGAACGTTGTTCCCTTATAAGCTCATTTCAAATATCAACATGATTTGTACCTTGATAATTCTTTGAGATTATCTCAATTAGACTTATTATTCCTACCCCCATAGCATTTAGATCATTAAGAGAACAGTTTTTTTTATTTTCCATCGCAATCACAATTAACGTCGTTCCTTCGGGTCCCAACCATTGACTAAAACCAAAAACCTAGAGTAAGAAACAATTATCATAATGAGGAACCACATAATCATTAAAAGTCACTAATATAATTTTTAAATTATGAAAACTTCCCTAATATATGAAAACATAGTATTATCCTCGGTTATTTATATATAATTTCTATTTAAGTCTTTCATGATGGTTCACGAAGAGTTCATGAAATCCCAAAGAATATCCCATGGGAGTATCAAAGTAGGTGTGAAGCAAGGACCATTTCCATATATCTGATTATCATCAGTCATGCCCAAAAAATAAATTTAGAGTTATTAATCGTAGGTACATCTATATCAGAACGACATCCAATTTTAGTAGCCAGATAGGTATGTATATCTAGGAAACCACTCACTCTATCATTTACAAAATTCTAGGGAATTTTTCATAAATGGTAACACATCAATAAAAATATACTTAGACAAATATCTAGATATATATATTGAAATATACCTAGGTATCTAACTAATTTTTTAACATCCTTGTTTCCAATGGTATACTAATCATTTCCTTTGATACCAACTATAGAGACCCAGGAATAGAATATATGGATATTAAAATATTTTAGATGAATATTTAGTACATTACAAAAAAAAATTCCTTAGTACCATAATATTTTAGTGTATATGGAATCCTAGAAAGTAGATATTTTATCATGGTGAAGGATCATCAACAAATCCCATATAGATCCTTACCTATAGTACTTATACCTAAAAAATTTCTTCATATCCTGGGGAAAGGAATCATAACAAATAGGTAATCTCAAATGTGTAGTAAGGGTAAATATAGGCAATATGTAAGAATAAGATAAACAAAAGGGAGTAGAATTGGAGAATAAAATTTAAACATCACACTCTACATATTAGAGATCATAAAAGAGATTGGTATTTAATATGGCATGGATAATATGTTAACTAAGATCATACATGATTAAAGAATAACATAGGAATAAGACATGGAATTTATGGCATACACATTTGATTATAACAGTGTGCACATGTATAACTGGAAATAAGATAACTAATTAATTGAACGATATGAATTAAGGCCCCCCGTATCAACTTATTGAATTGCAACCAGTTCAATTCATAACAGTTTGAACTTGTAATCAGGTTCATGTATAACCATATAGACATGAAACTAGGTCCATGAATAAAATTGTGAACATATAATCAGGTTCACTAATAACATTGTGAACATGTAATTTTGTTCACAAATAAACTCATGGACATGAAACTAGGTCCATGAATAATATTTTTAATATTTAATAAGGTTCACTCATAACATTGTGAACATGTCATAATGTTTACAGACAAACATATTGACATACAACCAAGTCTATGCATAATATTATGATGATTTAATCATGTTCACTAATAACATTGTGACCATGAAACCAGGATCATGAAAAATAGATATACTCATGAGTCCCCCATTTTTACCTAATCTATTATAGGGAGATATAGGTCCCACCTATCTCATAATAACATCATTCATACATTTTCCACAAAATGAAACAATAATCGTATCATGGCCCAAAAATATAGATATGATTTATAAACATCAAATCATTACCCATGATATGATATAGTCATAATCAAAATTTCCTCAAATCATAATATATGTAAAATATATAGTTTTCATAACCATTTCATTGAAGCATAACCCATTAAAATAAGTGGTATTCAAAGTCGTACAACCCATGGAAGAGAAAAATGTGTCATCGGTATTATTACTTTAAAACATAATAAATATCATAAATAATATGAGTTGAACTTTTGGATAATTTCTTATAATGGATTTTATAAACATCAATAGATTTAATATGAGATGGATAAAAAATTTAAAAAATATTTTGAAAACATTTCTTGAGGAAGATATCCTTTACTCATTGTAAAATGTTCCATAAAGCATAAATCCTTTTGGAAACTGTTTCTATTGAAAATAATTTGAGAACATAGAAAGGAGAAATTAATTATGAAATAATTTTTCATTTAAATCATATAAAATTGTTTTTAAAACATTTGGAAACCTTTTTACTTGAAAACGTGGAAAATAATCTTGAAATTTTTTAAAAATAATATTAATCAAAAATTGATTTAAAAACATATAAATGAATCTTTGAAAAAAATAAAATATTTTTAGAATTATTTTTTCTTGAAATTGATCTTCAATTATCATTTTATAAAACTTTTGCAAACATTTTTTTAATACATTTTTTTTGTAATAAAACTGATTTTCTACTAATGTGATAAATAATTTCATATTTTATTTAAGACACTTTCTTAATTATATTAATTACCAAAGAGTGGATAAATTTTACTAATACATCGATATATCATGAATAAAAAAAGGATAAGGAATATAATTAGTGTTCTTGACAGATGTATAATAATCTTTAACCAAATAAACATAATCATTAAAAATATTTAAATGAGATGAGATTGTATCAATAAACTCTCATCACTTCGTAACATTGGATCATACACTTCATATAAGAAAATTAAATTAAATAAAACCCAATATATCCTGTAAATAATTTCATTAATGATACAACATGTAAAATGGAGTATAAAAACACCAAAAAAATTCCGGATCATAATATACATGAGTCTCAAAGAATAAAAATCGAGACAAAACTATTTTACTGATTTAGTATATTTTGAAACATAAATCCCATGAAAGAAGGATGAGAAACTGGATATTTAAATACCCATAAACATAATAATAATATTCATATAATACATTCATGATAATATATACACAATAAAAAAAGGAAAAAGTGGTTAACATGGAATGTATCTCACATAAATAAAACGTGATATGAAACCCCCTTGCCATTTTTGTTGACACTCTTTGTACTTGTACAGGTTTCCTCTTAATCATGTAACTCTTTTTGGTTTGTGCCAAAAGGATTACATAGTTTTCGGTCTTCCAAAATTGAGGATTAGAGGAGGAATGTTTGTATTTTGGTAAGTATATTGGGTATATCTTGGTCGAACCTATGTTGTTTGAGTGGTGTTAATAAGTGGGAGAGGTGGTTGGATTTTATAGGGAATGGAAAGGATAGAGTTGGTATTTTTTAAAACTTTTTGTGTGTACCCACATTTTACATATCAAAAGTCAAACCAAAAAAGGAAAAATAAATAATGGAATATTAATGTCCAAATAATGGACATCAAATGGGTGTTGGATAAGTTTATAGGATTTTTGGGTCTAAAATTAAAGTTTTAGTGATTTGTAGCCTAATTTTTTCATTAACCATTGTAATTATTTTTAAACACATTCACTAATATTTTAGGTCAAAAAATTTGACATAATTATACAACATAAATTAAAATTATTTTAAATATGTACTCTATTATTTCAAATTATAAAACCAAAAGTGGTAGAAATTAATTTAAAATTAATCCCACTGATGGGATGACACTGCGGGTTTTTAAAGTAAAAACATACAAACAATTTCATTTTTTTTTCTAATATCAATGTGAAATTTATTATAAAGTACTAAATTCGATTGTTTTATAAAAATATGTTCTAATTAATCTTTTAAACCAAATTTAAATGTAATTTATCTTTATAAATAAATTTTTTAAAAAAGCTATTATGAATTAAAATAATGTATTTTTTAATAGATTTCAAGAAATTTAGTTTCTTAGAAAATCACAAAAAAATAACCTCTGGTAATTTATACATTATAAAAAAATAAATGAATATTATTTAATCAAATTAAATTTCTAAATGTGTCGAAAATAAATTTATTATTTTGAATAGTTGCACATTAAAAGTAGTTCATTTGATAAAATAGTATGTTTAAACATATAAGGACTTTACCAAAACATATACCCTTCATTATCACTATTTTTTATTGATATAAACCCATTATAAAAAATATATGAAAATTATTTATTACTATCCATATTACTATGTCTAATGTTTAAGTTATAATTATCTTGTTTAAATAATTATAATAAAAAATATATTTTTTTGTAGAAACTCAGTGTTGCGTGTAACATATGCCTAGCTGGTGTTCGGTGAAACGTAGGACAAGATGATGATCCTTGTAATGTATTCCAATTTGGTTTTTTGTGAAAATAATGTTGTAGTTGGTGATATAATATAAAAAAACTAATTCAGTGTTGCGTGAAATGAAAAATATCAAAGGATTAAATTCATTTAAAAAAGTTTATTTCACAAAATTTTGGGTTGTTACATTCTACCCCACTTAAATTGAATTTCACCCTCAAAATACGTATGGGTTATAAAATTATTAATATTTAAAATTATACATCATATAAATCCTTGTCATAAAAGTTTATTCTAAAACAATATTTAAAAAGGTAATGTTTTAACCATAATGGTTACACAACGTAACATATAAATGGGATTCCACATAAGAAAACATATGTTGGGTGTAATGATTAGACATGGAAGAGAAATATAAAAATAATATTCTATACGATAGTGTTAGATAACTTGGTCTAGATAAAGCTAACAATCAAAAAGACATAAATATTTGATTATCTAAGGGACAATTTGATTCATTATAAAAGAAGGAAATTGGATAACCTTTTCATTTTGATTATTCTTTCCATAATGTTGAATAATTTTCCTGAGAAGTTATATGAATATGATTTATTCCCTTTCCTATTCACAATATCACCCTTTATTTGTGTGTTAATATATTTTTACTTCATCTCTTACCTTAAGAAATGAATTAGAACATTTTTTTCATTCCTAATGACTAGCAGATCATGAGATCCATGATAATTTATCCCATCAGTTTTTAGTTAGCATAAAAAATATGTTATCCAATATTAATGAGCCCTCATGTGGTGATATAATATATTAATCTCAAAAATAGTATTTGAAGTTTGAGTTAAACTTTTCATATATGGTTAACCTTATAACCCTTCCCATATATAACTTACACTTTCATCCTTAAATAAGTTATTATCTTATACCAAAAAAATTATTGGATACTTGGTTACATCCTTGAACCGATATAAATGTGATTTTATTATTCCAAAACCCATGTAGAGGGATATAATCACATGAAACTTCACTAATTGAAAAACAAGAAGATTATCAGAGATATTATTTATACAAAATAAAACATGAACTTCACAAATATGGGTGGAAGGGATAAATTTTCCACTAATTTTAATTATTCCCTTCATCCATTGTGATTTCATATGCTTTCCCACTATCATTTATCCACAAAATGTTCTTTTGCCTTATAATTCGTATTATCCATTGTATTGGGGAATTTATTCTCATAATGCACTAACTCGATACCATTGAAATAATTAAGTGTGGGTGGTTCATTCTATTGAACTTTCTCTCCACCCATTTCAATGAATTTTCTCTTCTCACCACTTCTGCATTTTTTCACTCAGTGCCAGGATTCCATAAATGATACTAATTTTTTTCTTTTCAGGAACTCTCATATGATATATTTCTCATTGTTTTTGAAATGTAGGTGTTTGAATATTTTTCATCTCTCCATTGGTTTTAGATTCCCCTATTAACTCTATCCCACAATTCTTGTAAAAACCATGATATTGATACATAAATCAAACCTCTACTTTATCATTGATTTCACAACACACAATATCTTCATATATACTAAAGTATATTTTGGAAAAAGCCATTTTCAGAATTATCTTTATGAAACTGAAAAACTATCAACATTTCCATTGGGTTAGACAATGATTCCAAAAGTGGACCTTATAATTATTTTGAAATTAGACTCATACGTACTAATAAATGCATCATTCTTTTGATTCAACTAAGGGAACTTCTTATACATCTTCATATGAAGAACAAAAAGAATTTATTTGTGAAAGAATTATTTCTTGAAGTCATCCCAATACAAGGATTAATTTTCATCTAGCTTACTTGTATTCTTGATTAGATTCCACCACTCGTCTGCTTCACCTACTAGTCCACTATTTAAAAAAAATTCAGTCTACTGAACCACTAACAGAATGTGGATATTGCCTCATGAAGGGCACACAAGAACGTTGTTCCTATCTTTTCTAATTTTGAATCTAAGCATGATTTTTAGAACGAGAAATGTTTTATAGTATAACAATGAGGTTTTTATTACATACATCAACGAATTCAGATATTCTGTATAACAATTGATGAATTCTCCATCAAAATGACCTTGAATGTGGTTCTTTTGGGTTCTAGCCATTGCTATATTTAAAATCATATAGTAATAAATAGTTATTATAATAAAGCACCAAATAATTCATAAAATAAGCTTATATGACCCAAAAATTATAAATCCATCCATAATCTATTAGACCATAGGTTCTTCTTAGGTTATTCATAGCTAACTTATATTTAAATCCTTCATGATGGTTCATGAAGAGTTCATGAATTACCAAATAATATCCCACAAGTTTGTTAGACCAGGTTTGTAGAAAGACCAATTGTCATGTACCAGATTACCCAGAGTTAGGCCCGGAATATCATGTTAGAGTTGTTAATTCTGGGTACATCTATGTTAGATCCACGTCCACTTTTAGTATCCATATAGGTATGTATTAATAGTAAACCACTCACTCTTCCTTTTAACAAAATCCTAGGACATTTTTCCTTAATGTTAACTCATCCATATACATTCCAATAGATACATACCTAAACATTTCCATATAAATATAATTAAGGATCTGACTAATGTTTTCTCTTCTTAGTTTCTACAGGTAGACTAATCCATTACTTTGATACCATCTATATAGAACTAGTCTTATAATACAAGTATATTACATCGCTTGAGATCAATATTCATTACATTACAAAAATACATTCCTGGGGACCATAATTGTTTAGTGTCCTTGGAAACATGGAAGCAATTACTTCTACCCTAGTGAATGACGTTCAAAAACTCCGATAATGATATCCACCATTAGTACTTCAATCCAAAACCATTCTTCATGACCTGGGGAAAGGAAACATATGATATGGTTTATCTCTGATTCTCAGTAAGGGTTGGTAAAGGAAATTTGAATGCATAACATGAAAAAAATGTATGGAATTTGAGCATAATATTTGATGATCATAACTTATATATTCGATATCATATTAAATATTGGCATTTCATAAGACATGGATTATATGAGAATTAAGAGCGTAATGTATGAAAGAATAACATATGAATAAGAAATAGTATTTATGGAATTAACATTTATTTATAATGTTTTAAACATGTATAAGTAGAAATAGGTTCACTCACTAACATATATACATAAAATCTAGCCCCAAAATCAACTTATGGACATGAAACCAGGTTGATGCATAACATTTTTAATGTGTAATCAGGTTCATGCATAACAATATAAATATGAAACTAGATCCATGCATAACATTTCGTACATGAAATTAAGTTCATTCATAAAATTTCGATCATATAATTAGGTTCATCCATAAACTTATGGACATGAAACCACCTCCATGCATAATATTGTGAACATGTAATAATGTCCACTCATAATGTTGTGACCATGTAATTAGTTTCACACATAAACTTATAGACATGCAATCAGGTCCATGTATAACATCAAAAAAATGTAATAATTTTCACACATAACATTGTAAAAATGAAATCAAGTTCACACATAACATATATAAGCATGATTTATACATCGTTACCCAATGAATTGGAGGTATATATAAGTTCCACCAATCTCATAAAAAATCATTCATACATGTTCCAAAAAATAAAAACTTTATCGTATCATGAACCACAAAAACAATTAGTTCATTACAAAAATAAAATCTTAAATAATTATATAAAATGTTTATCATTAACATTTCATCACATCATAGCCTTTGTAAAATGGAAGGTTTCATAACTATTTCACCCATTAATAACTCCTGAAAATAATTGGTTTCCAATAGTATAAAATATGTGGAATTGAAACATATTCCACAAGAATTATTGCTTCTAAAAATAAACCATTGAAAAGAGAATATGAATTAAAACTATGGATCGTTTCCTAGAAGGTATTGAGTAACACCAATATATTTGATATTATATGTATAATAACTTATATTGATATTTTGAAAACATTTCTTAATGAAAATATCCATTCATAATTGAAAAACTATATTTAAAACAAAAAACCTTTTGAAAATAATTTCCTCTAAAAATACATTAAATACTTTGATATAAGACTTTAAAAGATTACTAAAACCTTTTTCATTGAAATTTTATAAAATAATCATGAAAACATTTTGAAATCAAATTCCCATGAATACTTATAAATGTATCATAAAAATATTTTAAAATTTTTTATTTGAAAATAGATTTAAAATCATATAAATGATGCTTTGAAAATAATAAAAAAAATTAAAATAATTTTCCGTGAAAATTATCTTGAAGGAATATTTGAAAAAATTATAATTTTTTTAAAGATGGGATTTGTAATAAAACAAATCTCCAACCAAATAGAGAAATTTTGTATGATTTTCTTAATTATATTACGTATTAAAGGCTGAAAAATTATACTAATAAAATGATATATTGTGAATAAATATATGATAATTTAACTCCAGAGTGTTCTTGATATATGGATAAAAATATGTAGTCAAGAAAAAAATCATCAACACTCTTGAATAATGATGATATTGTTTCAATAAACACTTATCACTTGGAAACATGGGATCATAATATCCATGAATGAAAAAGAAATTTCATGAAGCATAAAATATCATGAAACAAATGAGATTCAATATATAGAATGTAAAATGTAATTATATACACATAAAAATATAATATACCTTCATAAACAAACACAAGTATCAAAGAAGTAATATTGAGACAAAAATGATGTAACTATTTGTTATGTTTTCAAACATAAACCCCATGAAAGAATGATAATAAAATGGATATTTAAATAACTATAAATTTAATAATATAACTCATAAAATATATTCATTGGTAGTATATACACCATAAAAATGAGACAGTGGTGAACCTGGCATGAATCTCATGGAAATTAAATGTGACAGGAAATCCCCTTACCTTGTGTCTTGACTCTATTTATACTCATAAAATCATCTTATTGATCGGGTAACTTCTTTTGGTTTGTGCCAAAAGGCTTCCTTGGATTTCAATATACCTAAAGATACAATTCAAGGAGGAATGTATCTATGTTGGGTAGTGGATTGGGAAGAGCATGGCCAAAAAATGTGTATTGAGAGGTTTAATGAAGTGGGAGAGGTGGTGGCCTTTTATAGGGAAAGGAAAGGAAACACATTGCATTTTTCTAAAACAATTTAGGTGTAACCACATTTTACCTAAATAATTAATCCAATACAATCTGAACATAATAATGCAATATTAAGGGCTAAAGTATGTCTAATGGATGGGTGTTGGACATGTTTCTAGGTCGTTTGGGTCTTAAATATAAGTTTTAGTTTATTATTATCATAATTTTCCTCTCAGCCATTGTAATTAATTATAATCATTTTTAGTAATAATTTTTATAAAAAACAACTATGTTGATATTTTTAGAAATAATAATTTATTATAATTACAAATATGAAAACCATTTTTCCAAATTCTAGTCACCAAAGTTGCATAAAATAATTTACAATTCATCCCACTGACGGGAAGACACTACTACTTTTAATGTAAAATCATCTAAATGTATTCTATATTTTTATACACAAAATAAAATTACAATTAATTCAAATAAACTAAATTTAATTAATTGATAAAAATATTATCTAATTAAAATTTTAAAAAAATTAAAAATAATTTCACTTTCTCAATAAATTAGACGACAATTAATTTTTATATTGAAATCCTGTGTTTTACACTATTCATCCAAAAATGATGTTTCTCATAAGTCCCAAAAAATAACCCTAAGATAATTTTTACATTATATATTTAGAAATGAAAATTATTTTATAATATTAAATTTCTAAATGTTTTTACAATTTATTTTATTAGTTTTCACTAATGGACATTAAAATGAGTTTATTTGGGAAAATATTATTTATAAACACCCAAGGACATCAAAAAATTATTTTCATAATTATAAATAGGTATTATTTATATAAAATAATTATTAAAAATATTTTAAAAGTATTTAGTACTATTCATGTTAATAAGATTATTTTTTATGTTATAATTATATCATTAAAATAATTATAACAAAAAAATGATGATTTCTAGAAACAAGTGTTGGCTGTAATATACGCTAAGTTGGTGTTTAGTGTAATGAAAACCAAGGCTATTTTTTGTGTAACATACACCTCGTTGGTTCTATATGAAAGGAATGTTTTACTTAGTGATTTATTATAAATAAATTGTTTCTAGTGTTTTTTGAAATGTAAAATATCAAAAATTTAATTTATTTGATTTTAAAAAAAAATAATGTTGTGTTATAGCTCAAGGATGAGATATGTTATTGTGGGGGGAAATAATGTCATTGTATTTTTAGAGTGTCATAAATTCACTATCTTGTTTTAATTTTAAGTTTTTTTAGTGGACCACCATGAATTATTGACATCGAACCCTAATTCAAATATATTAGTTTTCACCAAACTCCTTGTTTTAAGATATATTTCAAAGATACAAAAGTGCTTTGGGTTATTATATGAGTTTAAGGTGTGGAAGTGTCCAAATACCCATCTTTGGGATTGTATTTATAGAAGCATACTATTTGGAAAAACTATACGACATCCTAGGTGTAACCATGCAGCCTTACAGAAGTATTATGCACAGTTTGTTAAAATATAATGGAGGGGATGTGTATTAATGAAAAACCATTGTTGGTTTTAGCTGGAGGATCTGCACAACCTATTCATGGATTAGAATATAATGTTCTAGGACATTCGAGGTTGGTTTATTGGACAATATAATCTATATGGGAGGCACATGGGTTTCCAAACTGTGTTTATATTTGTGATAGGGTAAATCTCTTTGGATATTGAGTATGCACGGTCGCACATGGTTAGCCAAACCATGAAATATCACTATGTTCCTATTTAAAAAGTGTGAAATTACTAACATATATCTTATCCTTATATGGATTTCCTATTATTTTCCTCTTAATATAATGAATGCACTGAGGTAAGGTCTACAAAATGTTTCTCCATCAAGTCCATGAGACATGTTCTATATTTGGAATCCAATCATTGATCCATTGGTGGATACATCTTCATTAGGGTATGGAATTCAATCTGATGGACACTGTTTTATTTCTATCGCACTATATGGATCACTAAATCTGTGTGAGCCATCTTGAAATATTTTTAGATAATTTTTATAAAAAGTTATTTTCTTATGATTCATCTTGATTTATATGATGACACCAGATGATTGTGTGACTATTAGTACGAGGTTGGTGCTTCCTATATTTCACCATCATTTTGTGATTTTTTGAGTATGTTTCTTATATTCTCCATGTGGTTTGACTAAGAGAGGCAATAATAAATTAATTATTTGTTGTTATATTATTTAGTACACATTTTGAGATGCATGTGAAAATTATACAACTACAATACAAATTGTAAAGTCATGTTTGAGGCTTGGACTAACTCGAGTATTTTTTTTCCAGGTTTTTAAATTGAATTAAATTGAATTGTTTAAAATCAATTTCTTGGGTATTTAGGTACGTGATGGGCTGGGCCCGAGTATTAATGTGACGAAGGTCGCCTTGATTTAGGTGATGTAGTTCAACATGTTTGTTGTGAAACGATAAATTTGATGTGATGATGATCATTGTAATAGCGACATTATTATCATATTGAGTTGACACGGTCCTTAGGATTGGGATGTGGCCCATATGATTTGAGATATTTTTGATCATCATGATTTAGGGACTCAGTTGTTGTTGCATGAGGTTATTTATGATGTGGCTTATGTTGGTTGGTTATTTTTATCACCGTTTATTGGTCTACATGTTGTTGGAGTCATGTTACCACATATATTACTTAGACTGAGGTGGTGATGAACACTAGTGTGTATGGAATCCCCATAATTGTTTCAGATTATTTGATGATGTTGACCAACAATGATGCTGAAGGAGATCCCCATATAAATACTTGTTGGTAGTGATGGGACATTAGTTGATAGTGAGTAGACCTTCAGTTGGTGGATGAGGCTCCTTGATATACTTGATGATATTGGTCTAAGATATTGAGTGTACTAATATCATCATGCCTCAGAACAGTGATTATTGATATGACATTGATTATTTATGAGAGGATATTTATATATTCACATCAGTATGTCAGACAACAAGGCAATATGTGATAATTATCTATATTCTTATTGAAAATTTTATTATTGATTTGGAATGTCATTTGGATTTTTGGTTCTATGATTGATGGACTGATGTGCCGAGTTGTATTCTAGTGTAGAACCCAAGGGGTCACGTGGTATTCATTCATTAGTGGAGGCCATGGGATTTTGTCATTGATCCTTCACACTATATGTATATGTATACATACAAATTTTTTATGTTATATATATAATATGGGCATATATTCGAAGATTATCAAAGATGGAAGAATGAGTTGATTTCTTCCTTGTGGGTACTGAGAAAAAGGGAAGTGATTGTTTTATTAAATTTAAATGTGCTTGTCTTTTATTTATATTTAGATACACCTGAATTTTTTCATTGATGTAAGATGTGAACACATTGGAGGTAACCTATTGAGATTAATTATAACACCCTTCATGGGATCGTCGAGTTGCATGTAGAATTTATGAATCTACAATCTAATAAGGGACCAATATCTAGAGTTGTACCATAGTGATTGAGTGTGAACATTTTCATAGGATGGAAGGAAATGAATAGTGGTCATTCCATCATGTAGAGTTTAATTTTTAGTTTCCTTTTGTTGGCTTCATTATATATGGATGTCCTTAAGGTCAGACATGGGAGAACCTTCTATTTATTTTTATGTATGATCTACTATGACATGTTGTCTGCATATGGTATTATCTCCCATGGGATTGTTTTTTATATACTATTGTATTACGTTTCAAATGGTTTTACCTTTTTTCAACTTTTGAGTATGGTCTTTCTACCTTTTTTATATATATTCCAATATTATCGTCACCACATATGGTTATAGTCTCCCAACTATCACCCCTAAAACCCTCACTTTTAGTCAGATGCCTTTGGTATATATGGAGGCGCACCTAAGGCCCAGTTTTCAGTTATCCCATAGCATTGGTTAATATTTAGTTTATTTTTGGGAACTAATAAATACATTTTGATGATATTTTTTTGGATCATTCAAACACACATCGTGTATCAAATTTCCTATGATGTTGAAAAATGAATTTGAAATGAGTTTAATGGGCATGTTAAAAATAATTCATTCTTTTATAAATATTCTAAACAAATATGGAGTTGTCTTAAATCAAAGTGAACACATAAAAAATGTTTCAAAAAAGTATTGATAGACCCAATGATTTTTAACCTATTATGAGTGAAAATTATATGTTCGATGTGGACAAAACATGATAATTAGTTGACAAAACTACATAGAGAGTTATGATTGTATTTTTACGTTACATAACTACTAGTCAACATGATAATATGTTTATTGTTTTCTTGAGTTCTAGA
Organism: Viscum album; assembly: GCA_963277665.1. Classification (NCBI taxonomy): domain Eukaryota; kingdom Viridiplantae; phylum Streptophyta; class Magnoliopsida; order Santalales; family Viscaceae; genus Viscum; species Viscum album. The sequence continues at coordinate 762,424,304 of OY728140.1, read as the reverse complement.
TTTTATAAATATCTATATGAATCATATTTTAGTGTTATAAAAATAACATTCAAATTACTAAAAAATAAAAATAATGTAGAAATGTTAAACTATAATGGAAATTAATTTTATTTAGATAGTTATTATGAGTCTGAATTTAGTGGATTTTTTAGATAGAAAAATAAAATATAGAAAATCTAATCATTTATAAAATTCCATAATTTCATGATGAAGTGAGAAATAATATTCTATATTATTTATTATTTTTGATGTTGAGTGCATATATTCATTCATTTTTTGTGAAAAAAATTTATATATAAAACACACATGTAGGGAATTTGGTTTTCAATTTCAATATATCCCAATTAGTTTTTGAAAATATAAGTGCAATAATGATTCCAATAAATCACGTGTCTCATTCTAGTAATAATCATATTTTTGTAAGATATCACTTTTTTAAGAGATATAATTCTAAAAATATCAACTCATAACATTTTCTTCAGATACAAACAAAATTCTAATATATTTAAAAATATTATTAATATTGAGAAAATAAATTAAATCATACATTAGTTAGGAATGATTAATTTTACCAACATCATTATTTTTTGTTTTTAACAATTTTATTTGATTAGATATTTTTCTTAATTATTTTATAGTTTTTATAATTTATTATCACTATGATTTCTCTAAATTTATGATCATTTTAATGTTTTCAATTATATTATTGTAATTTAACTATGAGGCTATGTTTTTAAAGATAGATTAGTAACCAACCGTAATAGGTAATGTGGTGATTTAGCCTACGAGGATCTTTCTATGTTTCTGTTATCCGTATTATAAAATTATTATGTTAACTATAACATATTTTAGTTACCGTACATATTTTTTTACCATCATTCTACCTACCATGACTAGCTTATCTTGAAATATTAATTAATTATTATAGATATATTTTTTATATTGTTATGTATTTTTTGACATAAATGGTTGAATAAAAGTCAAATTAGAATATGAGTAATCTCACAACTCATACTCATTTCTGTTTTTCAAAGTTTTATATGCTATAGCACTCAAATAATTCTTTTACAAGCCCATTTTTTCTCAAAACGGATATTTATCCTCAGGAGTTTCAAATAATTGTATATGAATGGCTCAAGTGAATAGGTATTGGGATGTCATATTTTCCATTGGTTTTCCATCATCAATGAGATCATAAAAGGATCTATCTTGCTCTAGTGCTATGTTCAATCCTCCAAATTATAATCATCAAGATGAGAATTTCTGCATAGAAAAGTATGTAGATACTAAATGGTTATAGTACATAAAATAAATAATTTGGAAGGGGGTAAATATCAAATATAATTTTATCTCTTTAAGGACAATAGTACGCCATTTAATTCATTAATTGGAAAATATTTTATTTGAGTATGGATATTTTTGTGGTGTATAATGGGATACCATTCATATGGTTATAAATTAATAATACCATGAATTATATTTAAATGTCTTGTAAAAATATATGAATGTGCCTCATATAACATAGAATAATGATTATAATTGTTTATATTTGGTAAATCATTCTCATTTTGCGTTTTAAATATTCCATTTAGAAGGTATCTACTAACATGACTACCAAAAGTACTACTGATGTAGAATTAAATGGGGACTAAAGATTATATATGACTCTCGTCCATCATATAAGTAGTCCGAAGAATGGTTAATTTATCATTTTCAGACATCATGGTTTTCTTTTTCATTGTTTGATAATGATTGGTGTTAAAATAAAATTATCAAGATATATAATGAGAAATATGGATGAAATATTAAATTCCTACCAATGATTTAAATAATTATCTTATGATAAATATACCCAACCTCTTTGAGATTTCAATTGATTAAATCCTATTTTATATGAAATCATTATTTCCTCTAAACTTTTTTTTCAAAAATTATTATATTTGTAAGGTTATGAATATATACTTAAAACCATATAAAAATTAGTGGGTCGATGATATTGGGAATTTTTATGATATGTGAACGTTTAATATGAATAATGTTAGAAAAATTGTAAATGTGGAAGAAATTATAAAAACAATTGATGTGGTTGAGTATTGATTTTATGAAAATGATGTTGTCGGGGAAATTTATGAAGATGAAGATGATTTGGAAACATTAAGTATGAACATAGGGAATCTATTGAGGATATAATGGATATCTCACCTATCATATATTTTGGACATCTTAATTCTCTCATAACTCTACCCTCTCAATTAGAAGAACAAAAATATGAATGACTAAATGATATAAAGGTATCAATGAGTAATTATGATGAGGAAATTATTTTGGTGGATAGTGACTTGGGTCGGTATGAATTAAGTAATGATATTTATAAATAAATATTCATCAATAACTTCCATTGTTGGAAATAATCAATGTCCAAGAAAAATAGATGAACCTCATAGGGTGGAAGAATTCGATGATTGTGATGATCATGGGGGGCCATCCACCTGGGAATGGCAGGTATTCTCCCCCTTCTTCTCAAAGAGTACTGGAAGTGTCTCTAATTACTAACATTTATTTCAATAAAATAGTTTATGTATGATCCCTCAAATCTGTTGTGACTAGGTTTTGGATGATATGTTTGTTCTTTCTTCTAATAGTAATTTTAACAAACCAATTGATATTTATATATGGAATATACCCTCCTATATTCAAACATTAAAATTATATAATTAAATGAGGAAGAGGCTGGTGTGGATCCATAATTTTATTCTGTGAGACCATAGCAGCTATTTTTTCAATGTGAGATAGATGGTAGGAAATATTCTTTCGATCCACCTTTTCATATACCTTCAAATTTTATTTTTACATCCTACATGACTAATAAAATTTTAATTTCTTCAAATATTATTTTATGGATGTTTTTAAGGAGTATACTATTGTTATTGGGAGAATAATGGAACCTATTTGAGAATATTATATCTCAAGGCTAGGAACACTTTTTTATCTCATATTTTAAACCTAAGATTTATCAGAATAAGGATCTTATGGAAAATGATATTGATTATGTAATAGAGTAGTTGGGTTCTTTGAAATAATATCATCATAAAATGATGTAGATATTAAACCAAAAACATAATAATGATGTTTTTTTATCCGTCTACATAAACTACTTTTCATGCATCCTCTATTTGTTTCACCTCAAACTATTATTAATGGTGTATTAAATAAAGATAAAATATTATAGGTTATGAGATATGACTTGAAAATTATCTTCTTTTTTTGTATTTCATAAGACCATAGAAGTAGTGTTTTGAGTAATTCAAGGAAATGAAACATATATTTTGGGTCTACATAAAATGGATAATAAGCTTCCAAGAGAAAACATTAATATATTTCAAATGGATATTGATTTTTATGTCTGAAATATCATTAAAATGAATAATATTTAATGTTTTCCAAGTATGTCACCTCTATCATAGGACATCAAATCTTATATTATGAAGATAAATGTTATTAATCATGTTCTATATAACTATTTGGGGAATATGGTCGTCTGTTTTCATGACATGGAGTATGGTTCTGAAGTTGTGAAGGACTTAACAAAACATTTCAAAACATACCTATATACTATTGATATTTCTATTCTGCTACAACCGTTTTTTCCTATTTCGTTTGACCATGCTGCTAAAAATTTCTAGAAAATAACATTTTTATGGTCTACTAGTCATGGTTTTGAACATATTCATCCTATATCATTATATGTGGTTACTCATGAAACTTCATCCATCACTTCACCACAATATACAGATCCATCCTCAACCTCGATGGATAAGGGAAAAGATCTTATTCTAGCTTATGACATTATATATATTGATTCATATTCTATCTATGAATGAAGAATCATGGATGGTATACTTTTTCTAAAATTTATTGAGTTATAAATAAAATAATTTATTTCTATCATATTATTCCCTTCATCGACAATTATTTAAATTTATTTATTAATTTTTTTAATATATGTTTAAATTTTTTCCATCTCCACATACCTCTAGAATAATATTTTTATAATCTAAGTAATATGTGAAATTAATGATATTTAAATTCATTTCACTTACACTATCATGATTTGTGACCATGAAAAGATGGATATTGTTTTATTTTATAGATTTTTATAATTCTCACAAACCATGATTCATATATTATGACTGAAATTTATGATTTTTGGTAGAAATGTATTTCTTTTCCTTAACTATCAAAAATGGATTTGAAATTATTTGATCCCATGAACCTTCAATATAAATATTTTCAACTTACCTTCAAGTACATGTGGCTATATATAAGTGACCACATGATTTAATATATGTGACCGCGTGAAAAAACCTGTGTCTATGGTTAAAATGATAAGATTTTCTATAATTATCAAACAAACCACATGTATACTGATCCAATAGTATTTTTTATTATTCCTATATCAATAATAATTTTTTCTATTAAAATTATAAAGCACAAGAAGTACACAGTTTGAACCTTAACTTGTTAGGACCAATCAAGGTGTTATGGGGACTAAAACAGTGGAGTCTAAGAGAATATCTTCTAACAATGAACATATGCTATGGGAGGGATTCCACACTGGAAAATGAAACAAAGTATTCATTGTGGGTGTACCTTGATGAGAGAAATCCCTCCCCCTTATTTCCATCTCACCAAGGGTTGTGTAAGCTAGTCTGATTGTCAAAGAGATATATACATATCTAGATATTTTAAAAAAATAGACTACAGATTTGTGATGAGATTATTGAGAGATATGATTTTTTTATCTATCTATATTTATATGAGATTTTAATTCATCGTCTTTCAAATATGAATTCCGTAATGAAGAGCCCATGCATCTACATAAAGGGATCCCCTCCCTTCCTTTGTTTTAAATGAATACTATAACAACAATTCCATTCACATCCTAGACAACACCTACCCCTAATTATTCACAACATACGTGAACCATTAGTATTGAGCATCTAGGCATCAATATGTGGGTCCAATAGATCCACCCCTAGTTGAAGATAATTATTTGGATAACTATAAAATAGTAATATTATTTCAAGAAGAGACTCATTGATGGAACATCATCCCATTTTTTGATATGAATGCCCAAATCAGAGATTAACCAACTAGTTCAAGAAACTGGTTCCATCTTGGATAGTGATATGCCCTCATGTCAAGACCAATCATTGTCCTCCTAAAATCACATATACTCAATATCTAGGATAATGACTCTTGACATATTCTAGGAACTATTATTTCACACCCCTTGGAACAAAATTTATAGGAGATCAATGTCAGGGGTATATTGGTAAGACATTCCCATAAATTCACCCACTATAGCCACAATGATTATTCCCATTCACTCTTAAAGAATAAATGTGTCATTGAATAAATATTGGTGTTATAGAAATAGTGCATTTGAATACAATATTAATAACTTTTTAACTCACCTCTTCATCTATTGGTAACATGTCGTTCTAGAAATTCCAAATAAGGAATTTGTACTTTAGAGATATCTCGTTACACCAATGGAGGTGGCCCCATACTTATTGAATGTGGGTATCCAATAGTGTTTAACTATAAGCCTTAACTGAGAAATACCCTGTAGAAGAGGCCTTTAATGAACACTCGTCTTATTCATCCGTGAGTCTTATCCGATGGAATAAGGCTTGCCAATATTTACCGATCACTACCCAGATGAAAGTAGGATGTTCATTGGCTTAACGGAGTGTGATATCATTAACCATACATCCATGAAAATCGAGTCTTCTCACTGAACAGTTATCAGTCTGGAAGATAATTTATCCTCACCCAACGATCATTCATTCAAGCTACTTGTTATGAGGAAAATGGTTTTGGAATTTCCTCAATAGAGTCATGGAGTTCCTTAATGACATCTCAATGATCTCCCTATATATATTGGTGACGATCGTAGACCATCATTTCTTCCATTCACTAACCTCCCCTTATATCCTAGCATAAATTAATTACATTATTTCTGATACAATACAGAATACAATATCACCTTCATTAGTAGGTAATGTCATTCATGACTATGATCCCAAATAGAACCTACAATATAAATGATTGTACCATAAAAAATTGGATAATAGATTCTTAATAATTTTGATCACTATATTTGGAAAATTTATGTATGAATTTTAATTTATATAAATAGAAGAGAGTAATATACTCATAATATTGATCCTTACATTAGTAAAGAGGAGGTAATTCTTCCTGTTTTTTATCAATGAAGTGATTTTTCCCAACACTATGTCAAGGTGTCTGTGCGTAACCTCCCCAAATGATTGTAGTTCCTACGTATTCCATTGTGATACTTTTATTCCTAATACTAGTGATAGATTAAATACTGTTTTCGGGGCTCTTCATGTAGCATCTCAAAATGTAATGATTCCATTTTTCATGAATAATTAGTTATCCACTGTATTTGCAGAACTAATCAAGTAAATTGTTGATAACTCAGGTGTATATTTTTCATTCATTGAGAAAAATGATCTTGTCATCTGCAAAAATTAATTGGAACACACATTAGAAGTGATATCTAAACCAAAATGGTTGAATCAACCCATATTACATCATTAAATTAATAAACCTACATGGATTATCTTGAATCAGTATAATCAAACATGGAAAAAATGGGTCCCCTTTTCTCAATATGTAGATGGACTAAAAAATCAATTCCTTATTCCCATGAAATAGATTGAAAACAATAGAGAGATGAATCATATAAACAAATGGTCAGTAGAACAAGAAGAAATTCCCATGTAGTTTAAAACCTTTAAGATAAAACCCCACTCAATCCTTTTATACAATTTCTCCATATACACATTGATAATAATGTCCTACCCTTGATATTTCTTATTAATGTCCTTGGTCAAATCATATGAAATCTAGATAAAACCATGAATGGACATGAAACATATAAATCCATGTTGTTTCGATGATACCCATTCATGGAGGGGTTTTTGTGGCCTCTTATTTATCACACTAGCTATAAATTTTTATTAGAATTTTCACATACTTGTTGTTATGAATTAAATATAATAAGAGGTGTCTTTAACTTTTGGATTCAGAATGAGGGTGATTTCACATGCCATCCGGGAGTGGAATCCACTAAGAAATAAATATTTTATAGCTTTAATGAGATCGTGCTTCAAAATGATCCAGTATGACACATATAAGGAACAAATAAGGTCATCCAACCCTAAAGATATTTCTGGGTAGATTCATGAAAATAATTACCATAATTCCTTTTCCTTAGGAATTAATTTATAATGATGATTATTATATTCAATCAAAATCATTAGAATAGAATAAAAAATAGAGTCATGGCCTCTTGGATACCCATCATGCATGGAGGGATTAAGTCCTTTTAGTAAATAGTGAAAAAGTGTTTTGGCCATACATCTTACCAAATAAAAGTAATTTAAAGAGAACCGATATTAGAGGAGGGTTTTTGTTTTATATATACATATCATTTCTTTGATACAAACATGAAAATATGAAGTTCTCATGTCACATTCCCTTATCAAAACTTCTTTATACTACCCAAAATATATCATTTTTTATTAAGTAACATCACTTTTAGATTATGTTTCTTATAAATAAGCATACTAAAAATTAAATTTTCCCATATTTCTTCAAGCCTTAATTCACACTACTCAATGATATTAATCAAGAAATCATGCTTATATTGAAATGGGTGGTGCCTCTTACACCATATGTAAAAATTCTTCTTTATCCATATTAATTTATTATGAATAACTATAAATTAGGGTACCCGAATAGGTTTATTTCATGAAGTGAGAACATAATTTTTGAAATTAGGATGGGAATTCCAACTACAATAGAGGTTAAATATTTTGTTTGGACATCCCTTGACTCATGATTCATAATAATTGGAGAGTATTATGAAAGCACATAAACCATGTGGGTGGAATAAAGGATTTATACTATGTCATTATGACTCAAGGTGAATGTGGATATGGATTTTTGTTTTGGTAATTTATTGAACTAATCACATGAATAAATAATGTAAATACATTTTTAAGGGAAGTGACCATGTCATATGTTTGTATAACACTTACTATTTCATGTGATAAAAATAAAGTGACCGTTTTAATTTACCAATGTTATAGTTATTGTTTGATTTGATTATAAGAAAGTGACTATGTTAATTAAACACAAGATAATGTGATCAAAAAATCATGTGACAAAAATCGAGACTAATCGTATTAATGTCTATATTACCAGGAATATCTTAAACAATAAGGAGTATTCCAAACATCAATAGATATATTCGAAATCATTCAATAAACCGTCATTGAATTTAGGAATTCTATATTAGACTAATATATATGAGAATTAATTTATTAATTTTCTTCAAGTTATAAGTAGAGAATGTAATCTCTTTAAAATGTTAATAAATTCATAGAAAAATAGTGAAGAATTTTGTTAAAAGTATGATCAGACAAAATATATCATTGGGTACCTCAAAAAACTATTTTCACTTCACTATGCTACATGTATTCAAATCTTGATTAAGGATTGGTTTGAATATTGATGATCAAATGAATATAATAAAATTCAGCCACATAAAATTAGTTATCTCTTTATATCATTATCTCCATATTTATTTTACCATCATATTGCATTTAACAAGTTAAATATATTTAGAAATGCTCCTGAATAATATTATTATGTACTAGATGATATCCCTTATTCATTTTTATCTTTTTTCCATTCATATTTTTATAAGAGGATCTATTTATCGTGGAAAGAGTTGTGTTTTTCTGTAATTATAAACCCCAAAAAAATTTCTGGATTTTATTATTAATTAATTTATATACTTTGAAGTGGTTGAAAATTAAGATGATGGGATTATGTCTCATCTTGAGACTTCATCTCTTACATTTATTTGTGGTATCTATTAATTTTATTTCATAAATTCTATTTTGAAGATTAGTTTATTCCATCACAACTACATAGAAAAAACATATTATGATAGTTTTCTTTAATTAGTTATTTATACACTTTATTTGATGATAATATATTTGTTTCAAAAGATTTAGTGATTTTTCCAATTGTTTTAATTATATTGTTATTGATCATTTGGTAATTATTTTGACAAAATAAGATTATATATTTCAACTATTTAAGTTAACTAAGCTGTTTTTATGAACTGGAATATGTAATATTATGTATTTATATATTAATTTTTTTAGAAAATAATTTCTCACCTATTGAGTTATCCACTGTAACAAAAAAATAAATATTATTTGAACAAAAATTATTAATTTTTCTATTAATTTTTGTAATATTAAAAGTTATTAAAATACTTATTTTTATAAAAAACGGAAATTTTATAACACTATCTTTTCCCATAATGGCTTAAATGTTTTTGTAATCACATTCTATAGAATATATAATTTTTTTCTCCTAGCACAACAAAATCGGGGGTAATTTGAATTTCATATTAAAACTTTTATTCATTTTAATTTGAAAATAAATTCCCCAACTTATAAAAACATCTTACTAGGACATAATATTATAAATATAAAATTTATTTTTAAAAAATGATTTATCAAAGTATCAATCAAAACCAAATTAAAAAATTCAAATAAATTTGAACATTTTTGTTAATCTAATCACATTAAACATAGTATATAGAAAAAAATCTTAAAGTTATATAATAGTGTAATTTTTTATTAACAGTTTATAAAAATATAAAATGATTTATCTCTTAAAGAAATTTAAACTAACAATCAAACACACCGAAGAATAACAACTAGATGATGAATTTCAAACCAAAACCTAATCTTCTCAACTTGACAATTCATCTATAGTGAAACAATATTTTAATTCATATATATTACATTTTTTAGGTAAATATTCATTACATTACAAAATCATATTCTCTTAGACTATAATATATTTTTTATTTGGATTTTTGGTACTAAATCTTCCTAGTTAAATAATTTTCATCAAATTCTCTGAAAAAATTATTCTCAATATGCACTCTTAATAGATATATAGTACATAAAACTTTTCATCCTGACATGTGGAATATAAAAATATGAAAGGGTGAGATCGTTTACATAGTGAGGGTAATCAAGGGATATACCTAAATATAACATGATCATAAATGTATTAGAAAATGTGACTAATATTAAAAACTATACCATTCATAACAATGATCATATTCTTGAGCAATGGAATAAATATCAGCGGATCATTAGACATGAATCCTTGTAAAAACAAAAAACATGATCCTTGACAATATAAAATTGGCATAATTTATATATTTTTATCATAAAATAAGCATTAAAATATTTTCGATATTAATAACGGCTTACTGCGAAGGCTATCATTGTTGTATTGGTTCACACACCAAAAAATTATTGTAGTCGACATTAAATCCCAAGACCCACATAGAAAACAATGTCTCGTACATAACTGGGATCACTCCATATACTAATCCAATCCATTTCATGAGATATGAATCATTACCCAATGTATTAGAAAGAGATACATGTCCCACCATTCAAGTAATTAAAATCATATATATGTGTGAAAAAATATCATATAAAATTGATCATATCTCAACACAGTAAATGAAATTGGTTTCATAAAAATTTCAACATATCAATAACTTTTAAAAAGAGATAGGTTTCATGATCATTTAATTATTTCATCATAAAAAAAGTAGAACAATAACAGAGTTTAATAATATTTTTATCATGGTATAACCTATCTTTGTAAAACCTAGTTTCATTAGAATTTTATCCTGGTATAAATGATGTGATAGAAATATTTTTCATAATCATTAATTCGTCATTAACCATTCATAGAGATAATATTAATGGTATCATTTGATCATACCTCCATAAAATAAAGTTTCATTAAAGGATCATATCATAGATGGAAAATGATTTTTAATGATATATCAAATGAATCATTTATTAAGGAAGATAATTTTTCAATTAAAATAACATTTTAAATCATAAATTCAATAAAATATTTTGTAAATCCATATAATTGAAAATAATCATGATAATTTATAATAGAATCATTAGAAATCATTAAAACATTTCCTGATGAAAATATATTTCCCCTTAAAAACCTTTATATAACATTTAAATGTTTCAAAATAATTTTCATTGAAAAAAACCATGAAAACATATAAATAAATATATAAAAATCACAAATAATATTTTGTGAGGAAACAATCTTTTCAAATGTTAAAAAAACAATATCTTAAACATTAAGAATTTTGAAAATCATTTTATTTTAAATTATAATAGATTACATATAATTTATGATTCAAATCATATAATGGTAAAGATGGTAGGAAATTTAGTTCCTTCCATACATAATAAAACAAATATTCCATTCATGTTTTTAGGAAAATCAAAACATGCATTATTTAGAAATTGACATGAAGAATTATTTGAAATTTTGTTTAAAAAATTGAAACATGGGTAAAAATTATAATAATTAATCATATGAGTAATGTCAATGAATCTATTTTTTTTATAAAATATGTGTTTGGAAGAAAAATGTTTTTTTTATGGAAGAGATAAATAAAGAATATTTTTCTTAAAAAAATTATAAATTATTATAAGTACCCATGTGTGGGAAAATGGAAGTATTATATTAAAATATCATGTTTAACTAGAGGAGGAAGAAGATAAATATTATTTTTTCATGTAGGTTATAAAATTTCAACATTTGAGTCTTAATCCTAAATAAACTCGATAAATGATGAGATTATAATATAAATCTATTACAACACTATAACAATTGATATATAATACCAATGAAAGAGTAATATTAAAATGGATGTTTAATCCCAATAAATTTTTGAATAATAATAATATTATACATTCACTACTAGTGTATGAGCCACAAAATAAAATAGGTGGTTCATATGGTGTGTGTCTCAACAAATTAAAAATGAGATATGGAAATACCTTACCACTTTTGTAATAATTTTAATCCTAACACCACAGTAAATAATAACATAAAATGAAAAAAATAATTATCCTGAAAATGATGGGATTCATGATATAATGTGTTAAAGGTATGTATATAAACCACCAAACAAAAAGTTTTAGTGAATTTACATATGTCTCTTATAAATAAAAGACAGATAAGAAATCCCTTATGATATATCTTGAATTACTTTTTAAACAATCGAACATATTTTATAATATTTATAAGTAAATTATAAATCTATTATATAATCATATCCATATATATAATACATTATAGTATTCACATATGACCATTTATTAATGGTTTCGTAACAATTCTATGTTAATATCATGTTTTGGGTAATAATCCCATTGTTTTTCAAATATGTTTTGATTTTTTCAGTCGTCATACATTGATAAAGGTTAGATAAACCCCGTAAAACTAATACTGAAATATTCATAATATTTAAACATCTATTATACTATTAATATAAATCATCATTTATTTTTTTGAAAAATTATATATGTACAATAATCAAGAAAGGGGGTTGTATGTAAGCATTAGTGATGGTTTTATTTTCCATCTATCATTATAGAAAATATATAAGAAATATTTTATCATTATATAATAATAGTAATATCAGAGATAACATATTATTTCTTGAAATAAACTTATAAATATCAACCATGGTGTTTGGTGATGAAAATACCTTGAGAGATCACTTTGTGAAGGCGGTAGTCCACACGTATTAGAACAATGTTATAATATTTCTGTCAGTTAAATGGTATGAAATAAAAATATATTTTTAACTTATTATAATGATAAATATCTCATGAATATAATTTTTATTTCATTTATATCACATATAATCATTTTACATTGTCCTTGATATTTTTCTTGTAGTGTGTTAGTGAAAAAGAATCACATCGCTTTACAAGGTGGTAGTCCCCTAAACACACAAACGATGTTATCGTGTCCCATATGGATTAGTATATTAAATATTAGATATGATAAAATTAATTCAGAGGTATAATTATTTTATAAATATTATATATATTAACCATATATTCATCATCATTCACAACCATTAGTGGTGGTAATTGAAAAAAGAATGACGTCTCTTTTCAATGCGGTGATTTATCAGACACATAAATAAGGATTTAATTACCCATTTGATGGAAGTGGGGATGGTAGTAGGTTATTAAATAAACATAAAAACGTCTTAATATGTTCAATACAATATTTTTATTAAATCATGAAGGATTTTTATGAAGTGACTGATATGGAATTAGAAATAATATAAAAATATTATTAAAGAACGCTACAACTCCTTTGGGTAACCTCCTTAATAATGATACAAAATACATACTAGGATGGTTATCTGACACATAAAAGGATTCTATGAGGATATTGTGGTTATATTTATCATATTTGGGCTTGAAATTTCTAAATAAAAAGATTTTAAATTTTTGAATAATAGATAGAGGTGAGTTCTAGATTTTTAATTTTTGAAAAAAATGTATAACCACATTTTTTATATGACATTTGGGTCCAAAATATATAATTATTGATACTAGACATGATAATGTATTTTTATTTCAAAAATATATATTTTATAAAAGTACTTATATAATTCATTGACATTCAATAATATTTTATCTTGAGTTTTTGTCAAGATAATACTTTCTTTCAAATTGAGGATCTTTTCATGTTTATTATTTTAGAGAATTATTTTATATCTCACACATAAAAACCATAAAATGAAAAGTGTAAACATCTTGATTAGTATCCATTTTTTCCACCATATCAATTTTTTTAAAAATAAACCTTGCTCTATTTTAGTAAAACTCTTCATAAAATTCAACTAGGCCCATTCCAATACCTTACACATCATGAAATCTTGTGAAAACATTTAAAAACATGCGATGAGAAAAAAAATATTAATTGTTATAAATAATAGAAAAAAAGTATTCCATTGATAATAATTAAAACCTGTGAAAACAATTTCTTTAAAACCTTAAATTTTACCCCCAAATGTAAATGTCATTCTTTAATAAATATTATTTATTTTAACTTTTGAAATAAAATGATCTCCAACAAAACTCATCAAAAACTGAAGAATATTCATATAGGTACCTTCGAACAACATCACATTTAACCCTTATATAAATCTATCAAAACCCATAAAAATTGGAAAAACAATACGACCAACATCCAACATAATTATATAGAGAAGATATTCAATATCCAATATTGGCCAGCCTATAATTTTTTTCTATAATGGGATCACCTTGAACTATATTGTTGAACGCATCATTTGTAATTTCAAATAAGAATAACAAAAAATAAATAATTTAATCATTAGAAAATCTCATTTATAATAATATGAAAACTAATTTTAGATATTAAAATACCAATTTCTTTCTAGAATCCCATTTTAAAAAAAAATACATCTTATTATTGAAAACCCATTTTCAATAAAAAATATCAACAAAATTAAATTTTTTTCATTTCATAAGATTAAAAATATTGAGAAGGGAACTAAAAATAAAATAATGGCCACAATGGAAAAAAAAATTCATTGTTACAGTGTATGTTAATAATATAATATTCCTATTGAATTTCTTGAAACTGTTCCATATAATACACATTAGAATATTCCTTTTAAAAAAATAATTGGAATTAAAAATAAAAATAAAATTTCCTTCATAATACTATTATATCCATATAAAAAATATGTAAAATAATACCATGAAAATTTACATGGATAAAATGATTTTATAATAAAATCCTTTATAAATTCAAATAATTTTATACCAGTTTAAACATTTAAATTATAACCCACATGAAATAAGATGATATAATAAACACTAAATAACATTAAAATAGATAAAATATGGACATAAAATTCAAAAGGCATTGTATATATAACTTATTTAAGAATAAAGTTTTATATCATCAAAAAATACCTCAATAAAAGGATATTAATACGAAATCCGTTACAATGAGTCTGACATGTCTCGTGTGTATTTATTATCCAGAATAATAAAAATAAATTATTTATATACTTGATTTAAAATAAAGAATCATTAAAAATAAATTTATTTCATGTATTACTATGTTTTAATAATTTACTTAAATAATTATGTTTACGTAAGGTGATTTTTCAATATTTGGTTTATTTCAAAAAAGAGACTTTGGTAGGTAAACTATAGTCAATGCGTTCATAGTAGAAACATATTCAAAATAATAATATTGACATAATTATCATAATTATACATAAATTACACATTTAAAAAAATCATGATAAATGGTTATGAAAAATGATCAAATGTTACAATCATGGATACAGTAGGACATACATATGTAAGCATAAAATTATCCTTGATAAATGATGATTATGAAAAGAAGGTAAGTAAGATAAATATTTATAGAATGGTAATTATATCATGTATAAGATATTATTTTATAAAATATACTTATATATAATTCTCGAGAAATAAAACCAACCACATCGTGTCATGGAGGAGGTAGTCCACACACCCACAAAGGATGTTATCACATATTATGTGGGTCAAAAGGTGACAAGGAAAATGATATATTTTATTTTTAGAAAGATAAATAATTAAAGAATATCATTTTGATTTTATTTATTTAAAATATTTTAAATTAAACCCAATATTGAAATAGTTAATTTTTTGTGTGAATGTATCACCTCCCTTTAAGGAGGGAGTAGTCCACACATCCATAAATGATGTTATCATATTTACACAAAATGGAAAACATGAAATAATATGTATATAAAATTTATATAAGTGTAAATACATCATAAATATCATATATAAATATATATCATATAAAAATATTTCTTCCATCATAATTCTCAACAATGTGATGTGATAATTAAAAAAATACTGATATTGTTACATAAGGCGGTAGTTTTCCTTACACAAATGGTAATTTTGTTACCCATTTATTGAAATGTGTATGTATTTATGTAGAAAATATAAAATAACAACATTTCATTATATTTAGGATAATTATGTTTTCATATAATCATTAAATAATAATAAATTTATGTAGTGACTTGGGAAACAACATTAAAATGCATTTTGATGATTGTTATCTCTTCTTTAGGTAACTCATTTTGGTTTGCACCAAATGTATCATTGGTTGGATTTATGCCCAGTATGAGGCCTCTATGGTGATAGAATGTATTTTTGGAGCTTATTTAAAATGATTTTGGATGATCCTAATGTTCTTGATATGTGTGAAGAAAATATAAATGTGAGTTCATTTTTATAGTTGATGTGAAGTGACATTCTTGTAAAAATGGATAAAAGAGAATTCCACCCAAATTTTTTTCATGTATTGTGGATCCAATAATATGAAAAATTTTATAAAAGGTTCTATAAGTTCTATATATTAACATTTAATGGATTTTTGTAAAATTTCTAAGAAATTATGTCTTGTATGTATTTGCTTTAGTCCCATATTAGGCTATTTTCCTCTTAATCTCTCTAAGTAATTTTAATTACATTCAAAAATAATTTTTGTCAGAAAATATGTAGAACTTATTATAAATTTTAAATTATTATTATCCTCAATATTTAATACATAATTATTTATTCCAATAAAAAATTGCAATAAATTAATTGACATTTAATCATGTGGATGGAATGGAAAAGCGTGTTTTTAAAGTAAAAGTGATCTAAAGTTTGATATGTTTTTATATTTATATTAAATTTAAAATTATTTATAATGAAATAAATTTTTTTAAATGATCTATAATTTATCTAATTATAATTTAAATATAAAATATTATATTTTTACTATATAAAAAAATTGGATGAAAAAACAATTTTGAACTGAAATTTATTATTATTCAGTATTCATCAAAATATGAAACTTCTCAAAAAAATACCCAAAATAACCGAAAGTAAATTTTCTATTTTCATTTTTAATAAAAATTATATTTATCATGTAACAGTAATAAAATAACCAAAAATTTATTTTAAAATAGTTTATCTATTAAAATGTGGTAAAAATTCCATATTAAATATTAATATTAAAGATATATTATTATTCTGTATTACTCATTTTTGCGTGCAGCGCAAGATTCTAGAAAAAATAATTGTTACATTTCAGGTATTATATTAGAAATAGAATATATATTAAGTCTTAATTTATACATCATTCATAATTATTAATAAATATTAAAAGGAATTCTCAATCATTACATGAGATGTTACATACTTCATACTTTTTAAATTTGTGTCCTTTCCATTTTATTCACTTATCAAAAATGTAGTGACATTTTTTCATCATATTATGTTTAGATTCATTTGTTTCCTCTAAAAATATATGGCTTTCCATTAAATATTATCATGGTGAATCACCTTGCTCTACCACACTTTCTTTATGTAGTTAATAACCTCAACTGGTTATTCCTCCAAAGAATATTTGTCTTACAGAAGACCTAATTTAGGGCTCAAAATATGAGTAAATTTTATTACATAATTCTTTATTATTGAAACATGATATATGCTATTTTACTACAAAAAAACATGTATTTAAGGCCACTCAGTAGGAAATTGATCCAACATCCTCTTGGAAATCATATGGTTCAATGATCTATGGACTCAGAATTCCATTTTGACAAAAACTCATTACAGTTTTTTGGGAAGAAACATTTAAAATGAAATGAGCACCTACCTAGGAATAATTATAATTCCTTTGATTACCTTCATAACATTTCTACCTAAAGTGAGTCTCACTCATGTCTCCATGAATCAACTAAACTTTATCTTTTTTTCCTCTACCGTCTCTGGTACTATCAAATTTCATTATCCTACATTATCCCAAAAAGATGGTGTTTAACACCACTTTCTATAAAATTTATCAAATGGTTCCATCTGTATACTTAAATGAATTTTATTTTTATAAATAAAATCAACCAAATAAATTTATTGATCCAAACTCCCCTGATAATCCATTGAGCAAGAAATAAGAATATCCTTTATGGTTTGAATTTTCTTATCACGCTATTCATCAGATTGAGGATGAAATATTTTACTAAAATTAATTTCATTTCCAAAAAACATATAATGTCAGTTCTAAAAATTGGATGTGAATATGGGATCATGTTCTGATACAATATATATAGTCACTTAAAGTAACTTTATAATCTCTTTTACATATAGTCTAGAAAGGATCCCTAAATACATTGAATCCTGAATGGGAAAAAATGTGCAAATTTAGTCAATCAATCAATAATAACACAAATCCCTTTATTACCTTGAGATATTAATGAAAATACAATAATTGAATCTATTGATATATTTTTTCACTTCCACTATGTTAATATAAATGGTTGAGGTATCCCCGTATATAACTTTTGTTCTATTTTAATATGTTTACAAGTCAAACAATTCATTTTAAATTCATAAATATATATTTTCATTCCATCCCACTAGTAATAGTATTGAAGTTCCATGTACATCATAGTGATTTCGGGATTAACAAAAAATAGAGAAATATGAGATCCCATCAAAATATTTTTCCTCAACTACGAATCAAAAATCACACATATTATTTTTCAAAATAATAAAACAACTTCATCATCAATATTAATATTAGAAACCCTTCTATTCTTAATTGATTATACCCTTTCGTGAAATAATTGATCCACCTTTCGAGCTTACATAATTTTTTCGGATAAATTTGGCTGCACAAAAACTTAAAAAAATAGTATTTCCCAATGTCCACAATTATTATTAGTCAAATTAATCAAATCACTAACCAAATGTTCATTTTCTAAATGTAACATGGTTAATGTATCATTACTACTTCGACTAAATGAACCACCCACCATTTTTCTTTTCTGGGATGATAATTAATCGTGAAATCAAAATCCTTGATTACTTTTATTATTCTTCTATATCCCATATTAAATTCATTCAGAGTGAATATATACTATAAATTTTTTTAAGTGTATATATTTAAAAATTCACTACATTCAAATGATGCTTGCAAACTTTTGAAGTAAAAATATTAGCAACTAATCCCCATTCATTTTTAGGGTAATTAATCTTATTAGGTTTCATCTAAAATGAAGTATAAGAAACTACATGATCAATTTTTATTAGGAAAAACCCATTTCTATTCAATGAAGAACCACTATAGATGATGAAGTCACCTTTTTGGATGGAAAGGAAAAAACTGTGTAATTCATCAATATTATTTTTAGTTCCTATGAAAATTCATCACATTCCATTATCTATATGAACATAATTATTTGTTTACTTAACATAGAAAGGGGGATAGACAACCAAGAAAATATTTCAATAAAGAACCATTAGTGACCAAATAACCCAAGAAAACAATTAATCGTGGTGAATTTTTTAGTTCTTGTATATTATTCAACAATATTTTTTATCTAGATTAATAGTTATTCCATAGTTATAAACAATGTGATTAAGGAATTATACTTGTTGAAACCAGAATTCACACTTCTAATATTTCCCATGTTCCTACTAACATTTAGAAAAAAGAAATTTTTCATCAATTAACACACAAAAAATATTATTAAATGTTATTTTTCTATCCTATGTCAAACAACCATAGAAAAATATTTCTCAAGGAAACTGTTCATAAATTCATCCCATTTGATGGAATAAATCATTTAACATCAGCTGATATTCTTGACCATTTACCACCACTAATCGTCATCAACTACAAAATAATTAATAATAAGAGTATCCTTTTGGAGATTTTTACAAACCATGAATATGAATATATTTTCTATTTATTTAATCCATCCTTCAACAACAATCAGTTTAGATGATTCTTTAGATAATGGGGGATGCTTTCTCCTATAATGATCCACTACCATCATGTGCTTCTTTGATAGATAATATTTATCAATATAATGGACACCACCTCTATTATATACTATTTCAAATAAGCCATTATGGTAAAAAGTGGTTCTATTTCATTTCCAACCATAATGGGATACAGATTCAGAATCATACATTCTTTTTATTTCCTTCTAACTATAGATTCTGAAATTCCTCTATAGAAAACCAATCTAGAAAAGCACACTTTTAATGAAGCAATACGGTAATCTTAAAATTATATAACATTTTAACTCCACCATAATATAAAATCCTTAAAGGGAAATATATTAATATTACCCTAACCTCTAAATTTATCTAAGTCGGCCATTGATACCAATAATATCTCTCCATACAAAAATATTACATAATCTTGACTTTTTTATAAATTATATTCTTTCACATTTAGGGTTTTTATAGGTCTATAGTTTTGTATAATTAGTCCATAATTCAGAAATAAAATACTAAAAAAAATTAAAAGTGTACATTTAGGATCTGTATTACTTTTTACCCCCATATAAAACATTTTCAAAAATAAATTATGACTTCATTTATGAAAACAACTCATGAAATTTATCTTGAACACTTCCAATATGTTTCTCAATATTAAATCCTATTAAAATATTTAAAAACATGGGATTAATGTAAAATAGTTCAGTAAGGCTTAAAAAAATATTTAAACCGCTATTCCATTGATAAACATTAAAACTCACAAAAACACATTCATGAAAAAAAATTATTCATTAATTAATAAAACTATTTAAACTTTTTTTAAAAAATGACATTTGTGAAAACTCATTATCAAACATAGAACATTTATAAAGGTAAATTGGGACATCATCACATTGAACCCTAACAAAACACTTAAAAATTGTAAAAATAATTCATCAAACATCTAATATAATTCTCTAGATAATATAATCATTACCAAATCTATTAGTGTGCTATCTGGGAACACCTATGATTTATTCTATTACTGGCTCACCCAATGCTATCTAGGCACACAAATCATTAATAATGACCAATAACCTCAACATGAAGTAATACATTTTATCATTTGATAAAATATTTTAAAATCTTATGAAAATCACATTTAGATATTAAAATACAATTTTATTTCAAAGAGTCAAGTTTTTAGAAAAAATACAACATTATTTTTTAAAACATTTTTTAAATAACCAAATACCCAAAAAAGAAAGATGGTGTTTCATTTTATGAAAATATGAAATATTTCAAAGGAATCCAAATATAAATTCATTTCAATGATGGTGAATAATTCGTTATTTTTATGTATATTATTAATATAACATTCCTTTTGTCATTTGTCAGAATATCCAATCTAAAAAATAAAAAGATTCAATTTTGAAAAAAAAGGAATTATAAATAAAAATGAATATTTTTCTATGATCCATTTATATCCATATAAAAATTTATTTAAAAAATTATCATGAATGTTGACATGGAGAAGTATTTTTTATAATTAAATCATTAAACATTCAAAGCATTTATAAGAATTTGAACATTTAAATCATAGTCCACATGAAATAAGAACATCTAAAAATCAACAAATAATATAAAAATTGGTAAAACATGGATATAGAATGTCAGAGTAGTTTTATATTAACCTTATAAATGAATAATGGTGAATGTCATCAATAAGTTCTTTATTCAATGTAGATTTCGATAAAATACCTTAACTTGTCACTAACATGGCAGCTGTGTCTTTAACTTATAGAATAATAAACTTATATTAACTATTTACTTTATTTATAAACATTTTAATGATTATCATTACTTTTATTTTACTTATTAAATTTTTTTAAACAAATTATTTGACAATTATGTTTATGTTGGGCATTTGGACCATATTTGGTTTATGTGTCAAAAATAACTTTGGTAGGACAAATATAGTTAAGGGGGTCATTTTAAAAACATATCTAGAAAAATAATTATAAAATAATTATCGTATTTATATATTAATTACACTTATAAAACAAATCGTGCACTATGGGTATGAAAAATGAAACAATGTTACTATCGTGGAGATGGTAGGCCTTACGTATACATGAGTAACTTTCCCATTTTTCAGTGATCCTTATAGAAAGAATTTAAGTAAAAATAATATTTACAGAAATATAATTATATAATAAATACTATTATATTTATCCATATATAATTTTTTATATAATTATAGTGATATAAATTTAATCACGTCATTTTGATGAGCTGGTAGTCAACACATCCATGAACGACGTTATCACTTTTTCAGTTTGTGAAAATATGTCACGAACTAGATCTAGTCACCATCAAAACAGGCACTTGACTCAGACCATGGAATGAACTGAATGGTGTTCCCAGACTTCATGGGCTGGAATAGGTTCCTGGGTATCACAAAATGGAATTCTGGAATGATTTACATGAGTTTATAAGTATAAAACAACAAACAAATCCAATATAAGAAATCTTGATTTTTTTTAAAAAACCATCATATATAAAAATTCAGAATGGAATTAAATAAATTAAAAAACTTCTCAAATACTATAAAAAATGAAGAAAACTAAAATGGATATCCCAAGAAAATCCTCATTACAAGGGGCACCACCCTTGATCCATCCACATGACACTGCGCTAAGAAGGACCGCTAGAAACCCAAACCACTGTCACTAAAAGCTTTACCAAAACCTTAGAGAAAATAACCAAGTCTACATAAACCAAAGGGAATAAGTAGGGTGTGAGTCAAAGGCCAGTAGGATTTTACCACTAAAATATTACACGTGATAAAACTTCAGGGATGAAAGTCTTTCAAGTTTTCATAAACCTGAAATGGTAATAAGAATATTAAAGAGTTGTAAATTTAAATAAATTTTTTTTTCAAGATGGATAATTTAAGGAATAAATAATATTAAATAGAATTCCAAATCTGTTTAATTTTACAGCCAAATATAATATATTCTTACATTAAGCATAAATTATCCAATGAGCATAGAAAACGGGAAATAACCCCTAGGCACTAGCTCGTTCTAGGTCACAGGTACTTTGTATCTCAGAAAAAAGTTTCCATAAAAATATCTATTCCTGTGGACATGAGCCACAAGTAGGGATCATACCCATAACATAGTGGTCCACCAACATCATCCTCATAATCATCATAGTATAGTTATTTTTATTATCATCAAACTTGCTACGTGAAATAGGGTCCAAACCCCACGAGATCAATATCATACTAGTACACGTCCACTGACCTAGGTACTCGAGTTTTCCCTATGGTACTAAACCAGGTTTCACTAGTCATGAAAAACAATTTTAAAAATAAAACACCACTTCTATGTAACACAAAAAAATGAAAAAACCCACATTTATATCGAATAAGTCACATAATCTCCTTTCACATTCTAATTCATTTTGAAACCACACTCACACCAAAACAGCACGCAACATGTTTCATATCTCTTTAATAATTTGATTAATCCATTAAAAAAAATTATAAAATGCTTCCAAGATGGTAAAAATCACATAACATCCCTTTCAAAAAAAGTCCATCATAATAACATACACCCACACAAATAGTACACAAACTTCCTTTGCACACTTTGTGTAACTCAATAACTCATTTACAAATAATCATAAAACAATTTCAAAAAGCATGACAAGGTTTTGCACATAAAACCCATTAAAACCCCTCTATTAAACCCAAAAACACACAAATACCCTAAAAAAGAATTGTAAT
Organism: Viscum album; assembly: GCA_963277665.1. Taxonomy (NCBI): domain Eukaryota; kingdom Viridiplantae; phylum Streptophyta; class Magnoliopsida; order Santalales; family Viscaceae; genus Viscum; species Viscum album. The sequence continues at coordinate 762,400,658 of OY728140.1, read as the reverse complement.
CCCAAAAAAACATTTAATAAAACACTTTCTTATGTTATAAAATAAACCCAAATATTATCATAAGTGTTACACAATGAAAACACCCAATTTGAAGTAAAAGAGAAACTATTAAATTAACCTCTGTACAAACTCAATAAAACATATTGTTCGCATAGTTCAAAAAATATAAAGAACATTAAAAATAATTAAATCAAGAAATATAACTCATCAATAAATGTTTACACATGGAATCACCTACCGAATGTGTCAAAAACCCTTATGTATTTGTGTGATACTTAAACTACACCACCTCTGCACGACAAGGGAGTGAAGTCAAGCCATATACCCCAATATTTGACAAGAAATACTCAAGGATAATCTGTAGGTATGAACCTTAGTTGTTGTACATTTAATAACCTCATGAAATGTCGAAGAAAATCTACGTAAATGGGAGGGACATGAGAGGAAACCCACATAATTGAGATATCATTAATAAAACATTCCAAATACACTAGTATCTAAATTTAAAAATATCCAGAAATTTATGTGAGGTTATAATAAAAATAAATAGGTCATGTAGGAACTATAATGGGGGAAATGGAGTAAAAATTGAAGTATATATGAAGGAAACAACTTACCTGTTCAAATATAGACGATTTGAGAAAACTTGAGAAGTTTCACCATTATTCATGATGAATAGGAGATCTAAAGCGGGGGAAGAGAGCAAGGGGGAGCATCTTGGGTAAGTGGTCTTGAGTGATAGTTAGAATCACCCAAAAAACATAAAACATTAATGATATATTAAATAATTAAAAAATATTTAGAGCAGAAAATGGTCTTTTTGGCTGGCCCAAAACCTTATTAAAAACCCAAATCCATCAAGACTATTTATTCCTATGAAGTCTAAATAGATAGAGTGGTTTTAATATACATGGGGACTCCAATTGGGAATTGAATGAGTGTAAAATTTTGAAAAATTAAAGAGTTGTAAATGAAACAAAATTGGTTTTTAATTGAAAAATAGGCTCACGGTTTTGCCCAAATCATGAAAACTCACCCTTTCCCCCAAAAATGTATTTGGAACCCCGACAAAAAATAAAAAATGGAAATTAAATGAAAAATATATATTTAAAAGAAGTCATGAATTTGAATGTTATCCCCAATATAAATCATTCCACCCTTGGAAAGCCACAACAAGTCCAAAATAAAAAACCAACCCAACACGAAAGGCTGAAATGGACTCCTTTTCCAAGCGTCGCCCCCAAAATCCAAAACGCGTCTACTGATCAATTGATTATGGAATAATCTCAAAAAAAACATACACAACTTATATGAAACAATAAAGCACATCCAGACATTATATTAAAAGAAAACTCCTCAAACACTATCAAAACATGACTCAAGAAATTTACCCTAATGAACAACAACACCGAACAAGGTTACACTTATCTTGATTTAACTATACCGTGTGGGTGCTCTGTTATCCCAATGTTTACCCAGATAATTATGTTGCTAGTTAGATAGCTTGGAATGAGAATACTGACATCCAGGCGAAGACCAACAAAAAATCTAAGTTTCATGTACGAGGAGACACAAATGGTCTCCCCACCATAAGAGAAAACATAAATTTTCTTGAGACAGAATTAGGACACTAACAGGGGGAGGCCTGAATGGACTCCCCAGTTCAAGGGGTTGAATTCAACTATAAATTTCTAAAAGAACATACATGAGACTCATAGTTGGTCTCCCCACCATAAGAACCAACCATCTTAACCGACCAGCATGTGCCGACACAAGAGGACAATAAAATTTAATGATTTTGGACGACCGCACTGTTAGTTAGTACAGTTTTGGAAACTATCTAATAACTGTGGGAATCCTTCTATCTACATGGTTTTCTAGGGCACAATTACTACTATTCATTAACTAACTCTTTGATCGATCTGTCTAGAAAAATTTCATACCATTCTCCAAAAACTCAATAGAAACAAACTTGGTAAATAATGAACTTGGACGATAACATAGGCATCACTCCCACCACATCTTTCCACTAAACAGGAACAAAAGAATAATGATGTTGATACCAAATGTTTTAATTTTTTCCCATATTTCATACTGAGTACAATACTTTGACCAAAGGTTTGAACGTCACAATAATTTCCAAAAACTACATGCCATCTTCACTCTAAGACCTATTTCTAGAGCTCAAATGATTTAAGAATCTCCAGCCTCATAGTTAGGATTTGGAAACCCCCTGAATAGAAATTCTCTTTTCGATTCCATGAAAAATATACCAAGATCCCAGATGGGTTCACCAAGACATAACACATTCCAATATCACATTACCCTAACCCGAAATTTCACTAAAACAAGTGCTTAGAAGATGCGTACACATCATTCCTTGTTTCTTCCAATTGTTAATGGAAATAGTAAAGTACATATAGAAAAACCTTCCTCTAAACAAAGGTTGTCGAGATATCCCAAAAGGATATAGAATTTTTTAAAAACAAAGACTCTCAAATTTTGTACAACTTCACCTTTAAAATCAAAAGAGGAGTTGACAACACAAAGCATCACTGAACATGACCATTGTGACTAATAGAGACAACAGATGGGAAGGGACCTTATTCCATGTCCCCAAACAACACAAAATTTTAGAAAGTGTCCACAACATCCTCTCATGACCTGATTTCCTACACTAGTGTTTTAATATGAACCCCTACTACAAAAAGACTATGAAGGACTGAGAGGCCCTCTTAGACACCATCCACACTAACAACCCCAAACTACTTTCACCTTTAACAAATCAGGTAGCTTAAGAAAATTATGTCTTTTTCCAACATCCATGATAAATATCCCAATACAAGAGGATCCAAAAATCCATGAAAGGAAAGATTGTAGACTAAATCTACAATGCTCGAGAAAAATATTCCTTATATTGATCAACTGGAGGATCGTCCAATGATGAAATAATATTGGATACACTTTAGTCATGCAATAACTCTTGGTGGGGGCATACCTTTTCCAACTAAAGAACCCAAGGAACCATTCAAGATGGTCCATTGGTCAAAAAATTCCACAAACTAGAACCGAAGAGATTAGGGTAACCACCATACATCCTTCCCGAAATTTTCTCAGAATAGACCACTAACCATCCCTTCATCAGATCTTACCAACCAAATAGAAACCCAAAAAATCATTCAAATAAGAGGGGTTCTTGGACTCAAAGCATCCCACAATGAAAAACATTCCAAAAACACATAATAGCAACCTTCCCAATCTAGTCATCAGAAAATCATATTCTCTTTTAAAATCATTTCTTTGAAAATAAACTATTTAGTGGATAGTGTATCCACTAATGGTACTCCATGGGCCTCACACATGCATGTTTATGTGACACACCATGAACCCACCTCAAATAAATCCAGAAACACATCCAACTATTCCATTAACCACCCATCATCCCATGTAACCCATGCATGTGGTCTCCCATAGAAATACTAAAGGTTAAAACTAAAATTCTTTCCACTTTTAAAAACCAAAACAGTCGACCAATACTTACATTTTTCTCTAGGCCGCTAAACATAAAATCAAAATCCCACTTTTTAACAAACAAAACACTTTTTTTAAAGTTACATTCATTCATATAAGATATCACCTTCACGTCATACACATTAACTTAAAAACATCTCATCTCATTTCTAAACACCCTTAGTTTTATGAAAACTGACTTTCATCAACACCCATTCCATTGAAAACTCGTATCTTCTTATTTTAAACAATTTTTAAATGATTTGTAAAACTATTTTAAATATCAATAATCATTTATTAAATCCCACATTCAATTCATGTACATTACTTTTGAAACATTTTATCCTGTTTCAAAACACTTCAAATTTCCTATCAAACTCCATTTCATAAATACCTATTAAATTGGGAACACAACTCTTCTTATTTTAAAAAAGGATTCCAAAATTTTATTAAACTTTTCAAATGATATTTACATTCCAAATAAAAATCTATTTTCAAACTCCACACATGACCTCTAAAAACATCCATCCCATTAAATCACCTTTTCCAATAATCTTGAATGTTCCATTTGAAACAGATTTTCAAAATCCACTTTGACATAATTTATACTTTAAAAAGATTTTAAATACACCATTTACCATTTCAAAAAATTCTGAAAATTCAATTCCACCATTTTAAAGATAAAACCATTCCTCTTTATCATAAACTCATTTCACAAAAACATTAACTTTCTTAGAACCACATCATTTTTTCTTTAAAACCAAACTTCCATCATTTAAAAACTAAAGGACCCAGGAAAATTATAGAGAAAACTAGTTTCGGTGGGTGACTTGAAAATATGGTTGGTGGCTATATACCAATCACTTCATGGTCACAGAGAGTGTTCATGGAAAATATCCCCGTCTCTACATGGATTTTGAGGCCCTACAAGATCTCTGAGACTGTTATCCCAACTCTCTTTTAATTTCCTCAAATCATCAACAAACCAATAAAACCGAAGGACTCAGATAAAACCAGAATTACCCTAGAAACATGAATCACATTATGTGGTGTTCTAGGAAGGCACCCTACTCATAATTAGAATGACAATACCCATTATTTTTAACTCCAGATTATCCTGAATCTTCCTCAAATAACAAGACCCAAAGAGTGAACCTAACCTCTTCTGATACCATTTTGTCACAAACCATATCTGGTCTCCATAAAAACTGGCTCCCGACCCGGCACATGGAAAGGCCCGAAGGGTGTTCTAGATACCCATAAGAAGTAATAGGTTCTAGGGTATCACAAAATGGAATTTTAGAATGATTTACCTGAGTTTATAAACATAAAACAAAAAATATATAGTATAACAAATCTGGATTTTTCAAAACAGACCATATTTTAAAAAAAGTCAGATTTGAATTACAGAATTTAAAATAATTCTCAAAGACTATAAAAAATTAAGAAACCCAAAATGGACATCCCGTGAACCTCCTAATGTCTAGGGGCACCACCCTTGATCCATCGTCAGGACACTGTTCTAAGAGGACCGCTAGAAACTCAAACCCTTGGCACTAAAAGCGTTACCCAAACCTGGGATAAAATAACCAAGTCTATTTACACCAAAGGGTGTAAGTAGGGTGTGAGACAAAGTAAAATATTATTTCACCACTAAAATATTCAATGTGCTAAACATTCAAGGAATACAATATTTGATGTTTTCATAAACATGATATAATAATATGAATTGTAATGAGATGCAACTTTAAATAAAAATAGTTTTCAAGTGGGTTAATTTAATGAATCACCACTATTAAAATGAATGCCAAAGATAATGAATTTTCCAGCCAAATATACCATATTATGATGGTAATAATAAATTATCTAATAATAATAAGCATTGGGAAATAACCGCTAGGCACTAGCTCATTTTGGGTCCCATGTACCTCGTATCTCGGTGAAAGTAACCATACAAATATATTCTCTTGTGCCCACATGCCACTAATAGGGATCATAACCATAACTGAGTGGTATACCAAAATAATCATCATAATAATCATTGTTTTTTCAGTGTTGTCATCTCCAAACATTCTACTTTATTCTGGGGATAAACCCCACAGAGTCACTAGAATACTAGTACACGTCCACCCACCTAGATACTCGGGTTATCCATCTTTTTCTCAAAAAAGTTCCACAATCTAGAAAATAAAATTTTCACATGAAAATACCACTTACAGGTCAAACACACACCAATAATCCCACATGTATATCACATAATTTACATAATCCCCTTTCTCATTCAAATTAATTTTGAAATCATACTCACCCCAAAACAACCATCAACATGTTTCATATCAGTTTCACAATTCAATAAATCATTTATGCAATTTTATAAAATGTTTTCAAGATGGTAAAAATTACATAACATCTCTTCCAAAAAAAATATACCTTTTTAAAAAAATACACCCACCCAAATAGTACATTATAATTCTTTTCACACTTCGTGTAACTCAACAATCGATTGATAATTGGCATAAAAAACGTTCAAGATGGAGGACATGGTTTTACAACTAAAACCCATTCAAAAACCTTATATTAAACACAAAATCACACCAATACCCTTCCAAAGAAGAATTGGAATCCCAAACAACATGTAATAAACCACTTGCAAATGTTATAAAATAATCCTAAATATTGCCATGTGAGTTACACATGGAAAACAACCAATTTGAGAAAAAAGTGGAAGTATAAAATTTACCTCTTAGCAAACTCCATCAAAAATGGTTTTCAGAAAATTCACATCATATTAGGAACATTAAAAATAATTAAATCATGCATGATAACTCATCAATAAATTATTTCACAAGGAATCAGCTAAAGAATGTGTCAAAAACCTTAAATATTGGTGTGAAACTTCAACCGCACCACTAGCACCCCAAAAGGGAGTGAAATCAAGACCTAGACCACAATATTTTACCAAAAATACTCAAGGTCAAACCCTAGGTATGAATCCATGCTTATAAAAATTTTATAACATTAAGAAAATTTGATGAAACCCTAAGAAAATGGAAGAAACTTGAGAATATACCAACATACTTGAGATATCTTGAATAAAACGACCAAAATACAATAGTAGATGAATTTCCAAAAATCCAAAAATGTCTGTGAAGTTCTAATAAGGACGAGGAGGTCATGTAGGAACTGTAATGGGGGAAAAGTGTAAAAATTGAAGGATTTGTGAAAGAAACAAGTTATCTCTTCAAATATGAATGATTTGAAAAATCCAGATACATTTGTCCCTCCTTCCCATTGAATATGATCTCCAAAGTGGGGGAGGAGATAATGGGGGCACATCTTGGATAATTAGGGCTCATGTGAGAGTTTGAATCACCAAAAAACATAAAAATTGAATGAGATAATAAAGGAATAAAAAAATGAAGTTGGAAATGGGATTTCAGGTTTGCCCAATTCCTTAATAAAAAACCAAAATCCATCATGCTTATGGATTCCAATGAGATCCAAATGGATACGGTGGTTTTAATATTCTAGGGGATGCCTATTAAAAAGAGGAATGGGTGTAAAATGTTGAAAAATGAAATAGTTATAAAAGAAACCCAATTGGTTTTTAAATCTATAAATGGGCTCACGGTTTGGCCATATTCTTGAAAACTCACCCTTTCCTCAAAAAAATTATGAGAAAACTCCACAATAAAGAAAGAATATAAATTAAATGAAAATATAACTTTAAAATAAGTCATGTATGTGACAAAATATGTTAAAGAAACTGATATATTATAATTATAGAAATTTAATTATGTCATTTATATCATATGGTTGTTATGTATTTCAAATATGTTTTATTAAACAAATCCATAATACATTCCATTATGTTTTTCATCGTATTACATCGATTTGAGGAGCCTGTAGTCTAAACATCCACAACCGAAGTTATCCAATTTATACAAAATTGAAGACAAGAATTTATGTGTATGTAACAAATAAAGATCTATAAATACATCATAAATATCATATATATATATATATATATATTATAAAAATATTTTTCCAATCATAATTACTTACCATTAGTGGTGGTAAATGAAAAAAGAACAATATCATTATACGAGGTGGTAGTTCACCATAAACATAGGGTAATTTAGTTACCAATTTGATTTAAGTGTGATTATATGTCGATAAAAACCCTAAAATTACAACATATAAGTACATTTATTATGGTGATGTCATTATATAATCCAGGGATAATAATTAATAAAGGGTTTGTATAAGGAAACAATGAAAAAAATATATATTGATGAATATTACATCTTCTTCAGTATACCCCTTTTGATTTGTACCAAAGAGATTCTTGGTTGGATTTCATAAAAAGGTGAGGCCTCAAGGGCAAGGGGAGGTATTTTCATAGATTATTTGGGTAGGGTATGGAAAATCCAAATGGAAATTGGATGTGTGAAGAAAAGTGAAGTGTGAATGCATTTTTATAGTGGAGGAGGTGTATCATTCATGTAAATTTTTGAAATGGGAATTCCACCCATGGTTTTACATGTAATGTGGCTCCAATAATGGTCCTAATTCTTTTAAAGGGAGGGTAGGGTCAAAATATTAATTTGTGATGGATTTTGGTCAACTGTTTAAGAAATTGTTTCACTAAATTTAAAGTATTAGTTCATTATTAAGGTAATTTTACTCTTAATTAATTTTATTAATTATAATTTAATTCACTAATCACATTGTTCAAATACAAATTTTAATTTATTATACATAATAAATTATTATGATTCAAAATATTGAATCCATTTTATTCATAATTCACACACCAAAGGGAATGAAATTAATTTAAATTTAATTCCTAATATGGAATGCCAAATATGTGTTTTAGGGTAAAAATTTTCAAACGATTGCTAAGTTTTAACATCTAAATTTAATGTGAAAACTTTCCCAATAACCTAAATTTTTTTAACTGATATAAAATCCATTTATTTATTTTAAAAATAAATAGAATCATAATTGAACTATATAAATAAATTTTTTAAAAAATAAATTTTGAACAAAAATTCAGTATTATTCACTATTCATCAAAATATAAAAGTTTTTAGAAAAATACAAAACTATTCACCCAAAGTAAATTTTGATGTTTTTATTCCAAAAAAATTCATTTTGTTATATAAAAATGAAAAAAATTGTTAAATATTTTATCTAAATTAGGTTCTCTATTAAAAGGTGGAAAATAGTCGTATTTAATAATCATATTAAAATTATATTATCATTCGGTATAACTCATTCTTGCCAGAAACACAAGATTTTAGAGAAACTCGTTGTTGTGTTTTGGGTACGCTATTGGTCATAACATCCATTTTATAGTTTAAATACTATTTAATTTATAAATATTAATAAATATTTAAAAAACATAAACTATCATTACTTAGTATGTTACATTTAATGTCTTATTAACAGTTATCTTCTTATTTTAACTCGGTAATCCCATTTTTACCTTAACAACAGTAAATATGTTTTATTCTTATAACTATAAATTTTTGTAAAAAAATAATTTACTAGAAAATATAAATAAATTTGATTCTAATTATGATATAAATATTACAAAATTCAGTTTATATATGTATAAAAATTAAATTTAATATTAATCTGGGAAATGGGACATGAAAGCGGGTTTTTGAATTGAAAATGTTTAAATGTTTACAAGGATTATATATCAATATTAAATATTAAAATGATTCTAATGTATTAAATTTGATTAATATATATTTTTTTGAACTAAATTTTATTATAAACCATAAAAAATATAATTTAAATTTATATATAATTTAAATGAAAATGACGTTTTAAATTAAAATTTGGTATATTTCATTATTCCAAAATAAATTCATGTCATCTAATTATAAAACAATTACCCTAAGAAAATTTTTAAATTATCATTTAAAAAAATGAACATTATTTTTTCAAACAAATTTTAAAAATTTATAAAACATTAGTATTAATGTAAATGTGAAAAAAGGATGAAAAACTATTTTTATATAAAAAGAAAATGATAAAGGTAAAATTATATTTATTCACATAAAATTTATAGATAACACATAATATGAATGTTAAAAGTTTTTTCGATATATACTATATAAATTTCATTAAAATAATTCACTATAATTATTTTTTAATATATTTTTTAGAAAAATCATTTTTCATCATAAAAATAGACATCAAAAAATATTTCATTTATTTATAGATTGTAATAATATTCATTTTTAATTAATTGGTCCAAAAATAATTTATTTTATACAAATGATGAAACAATATGTTTTCATAATTAATTTAATCTTATTTTTACCCATTATTCCAATGGTTAAGTGATAAATATCATATAACAATATTTTAAAAATATGGTGTGTTTCCTTTAATCATTATGATCCTTGTAATGCAAACTAAACATACTATTATGTGTAACAAAAAATATTAGAAATATAAATTTATTTGGAAAAAATTTAAAAACATATTGGTTCTTACATTCTACACACATTATAATTAATTTCACCCTTGAAGTTAATCTCAAACATCAAAGGATTGGTATTTAAATATTCTTTCATAAAAACTGACAACGTAAAAAAGGGTTAATAAAAATAATATTAAAAAAATATGGTATGTGAAAAGTTTACCCGAATTACCAAAACTATGTTTAAAAATAGTATAACGTAGGTGCGATATGAAAATATATACTTATAATAAAAAGGTAACACCCAAATACTGATGGAGACTGATGGAGAACAAGGTCATAAAAAAGTTAAGGACCAAAAATCAATAAAACAAAGATGTTGAAAAAATATCATCAATATTATAAAAATGATGATAATATGACAAAATTTTATTTCAATAACTTTAAACCAATTTTGGTGAATTCTTTATCCCTCATGAATGAGAAAATAAAAAAATTTACATAGTTGATATTTTTTTAATTTCATGGGAAAATTAAAACCATTGGTGTTATCAAGATCATTCCCACTTCATCTATAAATATAATAGATGAGTTTTTTATTGTATGAAGCATTAAATAATATCCAAAAAAGTATGATAATTCATTCCTTCTATCTCTAGTAAAAAAATTAACACTGGTTATCTACTATGGATAAATCGTCATATTGTTACATAATTTTATAATCTATAAAACATCATCCAAAATTAAATATAAGCCATTCAATAAATTGATAACCATATAACCATTATTTATTTCAAAATTTATAAATATGGTAACTAAAATTATCGCTATTATCATAAAATTAATCCCACATATAGCATAATGTGGATCTTGATAGTCACATAAAAAACATGTGAATAGGTTCCCAATGTATTCTCTTTCACATGTTAATAACATGAATTTCAAAAATTCCCTTTTGAAAAAATTCATGAATCAACATTCCTTATAAAAAAATTTATTAAATGTTTTATTCATTAAATCCAAAAAAATTATATACACTATCAATTATTTAACATACTAAATTTTCAGAAAACCATTAAGGTAACCAGTACTATCTCCGATACTTTTTCATATCAAACATATATTTATCCAAACATCATTATCTCAACATGTAGAGCATATTATTGGGTATAATACCTTAATTTTAATATTAACTTTAAATTCAATAACTTCTATAGTCTTTTAGAATCATTTAACATATTTTTAAAAATACTTATTGAAAAACTTATAGTGAAAAATCCATATATATTTCATGATTCATATTACATAATCCTTCATTTAAAAAATTTAAATACATAAATCATCGAAATTCATTCTCAAAATATTAACTAGGAGTCATCATTTTATTCCCTAATACCTATTTTGTTTCATATGTAATTTGTTTTATGTTCACCAATAAAAATAAAAACCATTAATCATAAATTCTTACAGATTCTCTTCACTATATTTTACATTAGGACATCAATTTTCATAATTCACATATATTAAACATTTAAAAAATTAAATATCTTATGATTCTGTAGAGATACCATTATTCTCATCTTTTTCATTAACTATGATTTCCATTTTCTTTTTATGTTACATACATTGTGTCCATCTTTTCAACACCCAAAACATCTTATCATCCCTATAAGACATTACCTTGATTTTTTCTTACTAAATTCATAACATATTGTAAAATTCATCTTCTTTACTCCATGGTCTCCTCTTCCATAACACTCAGTGAACTAAATCCTTATATTCTTTCATGATGTTGACCAGGTTCTGTGATAACTAATTAGGAACAATCACAACATCCTTCACTGAAGATAGCATCCCATTTGGATGCTATATGGAATATTTTCTATAACATTTAATATTTTCCATTTTACTTCAGGTCCCCATCATTGACTAAAACCACAAATCATAGTTTGAGAAATACTAATCATTGTAAAAAATAATGTAATCATGGAAAAATAAATTATAGGATGTCTAAATCCTGAAACCTTTTTTTTAATTCTATGACACCATATAACTAACCTTAAACATCCATGTTCAATATTTATTTACATCCTTCATGATAGTTGATAAATAGTTCGTGAATTTCCAAATCATATCACCAGGGAGTGTCAAACCATTGTAACTAATGGACTATTGTCATGAAAAAACTAATGATTGAGTCCATCTCAATGCATGTTCCTCACTGTTATTATTACTAGGTACCTCTCTTCTAGATCCATATTCAATTATAGTATCTTTACATGTATGTTCTTTTCATATAAACCAATTTCTTATTAATTTAATAATATTATAATAAATTTTCATATATGTTGAAAAATCATTAGCAAATCCATATTGATTTATATATAAATACCCATAAAAATATCCCTAAGGGTTGTAGTATATTTTTTAAACCCAACTATCCAATGGATAAATAAACCTATCAAATGTTACCAACTATAGTATCCATGTAATTTATTGCATAGATATTACTTATTTTTATATCATTATTTATTAAATTACACAAACACACTCTTGAAGACTATAATAGATTATTATCGTTGGAGTCTAAGTTCATAATCTTCTTAATTCCTGAATGGTTTTAAATGAATTTTACCATGATAATCCCATTAATTACACTACATAGACAAACCAAACATAAAACATTTCTTCATGACATTGAGAAATAAATCATTTGAATGGGTGACTCAGTTTCTTTGTAAGGATATAAATGGAAGATAAAAATCTTAACATGATCATATTTGAAATTAGAGCATCATCATAACATTTGAACACCATTCAATATATATCAAATATCACTATATTTAGTCATGGAATAATGATTTTTTGGTTACAATACATGTATCATAAGTAACTCAAAGAACATGAGCCATTAGAGAATGAAATTAGAATAATACATAGATTTTTTGGAACACACAAAATCATATAAAATAATTTCAATTGTAATTAAGTCACACTATCATGTCTATCAAGTGGAATGGGTTCACTCCCCATACCATCATCATAGAAAGGGTCACTTGAAATACCATTACAAAGAAACATTTCCCTTACATAACTTGGTTCACTCCCCGTTCTATTCTAATATATTAAGTTAGATATAAATCCATACCCAATGAATTTGATGGAAATATAGGTCCCACTATTCACATAATGAAAATCATACCTATGTGTGACATAATATTATGAAACATTAAATATATCAAAACAGATGAAATGAAATGGGCTTCTTAAACAATTCATTATAACATAAAATATGGAAAAGAGATAGGTTTCATGGTCATTTCATTATTTCATCATAAAATAACCCATGGAATAAAAAAATTGTTATCACTAAAATTTTATCATGATATATCTTGTATAAATAGAAATGAGTTTCATGTGAGTTGTTTCATTATATAACCCTATGATGATCAATGGGTATCATAAAAATATTATCCAAAAAAACATTCAGAGAACGATGTGAATGGGGCGATTGGATCAAATCCCTAGAAATTTATAAGTTACATAAGATGATTTATACTTTTAGGGAGACTGATTTTGAAAGATAACTCACTTTTTATGTTTATTGAGGAAGATAATGTTTCTTTGAAAATCACTTTTTAAAAATATATATTCATAAAATATTTTGAAAATAATTTTCATTTAAAATAAACTAGAAATCATATAAATGAATCATTCTAAGACATTTAAACTATTAATTGAGGAAAATTTCATTTCCAATTTGAAAACACATATTTTAAAATATAAAAAAATTTCAAAATAAATTTTTTTGAAAATAAACATGAATACAAACAACATTAGAATTGTTTTAAATTTTTTATGAGGAATATAGACCTTTATATTTGAAAACAAATTAAAACATTAACCATTTTTAAATTTTTTTCGAAAAGAATATATAAAAAATATAATGAATGATTGAAAAAAATTAATGGTCATGATGGCAGAAATTTTTATTATTTCTTAACTTGTTAAAACAAATATACTTTTCAAATTTTCAGTAAAATCCAAATGGGAATTTTCTGGAAAATGTAATGATAATTCCATTAAAATTATTTTCATAAAATTACAGCATGTGTGAAGACATAACTACTAAATAATTTTGTGAATGATAAAAAGAATTAATTTTTTTATAAAACATTATTTTGTAATACAAACAGTGTTTCGACCAAAGGGAGAAGTTAATATGTTTTTTTAATAATAGTTTAAAAATTATTTTATATAAATAATTGTGGGAAAAAGATAATTATATTTGAAAATATAATTAATAATTATATTAGAATAAATTTCATTATAATTGTTTAGTAATATATCATTACATGTCAACATTAAATACTGAATTATAAATAGTCCCAATAAATAATGAGATTATAAAATAAATCATTTACCCCATAAGTAGCATTTTAAATGTAATATACATGAAATTTATATCTTAAAATAGATATTTAATCCCCATATTTTTTATTAGAATGATAATACAATACATTCATGTGAATTATATATGTTCCCTAAATAAAATTGTTAATGAGTATGGAATGTTTCTCACAGAAGAAAAAGTATCATTGGAAACCCTTTTCAGTTCTGTAATCATATGATTTATAACCTCCTACTATAGAATTACGTCATATGAAATCTTAATTATCATTAATAGTATTATATTAATGATATAACATGTTAATGGGTCAATATATAAACCACACAGAATAAACCAGTTGTGAATATTCATATATCACCCAAAAAAAGAGAGACTAGAAATGACATACCATAAGTCTCGGCATCCATCATTGACATCAAAATCACCTATCTAATAAATACATTATTATTATAAATATATTATAGAACCATAAATTCATATATTATAATATATATTATTTTCTTAAGAATATTTATTTTACTTTCTTTATCATTTATTAGATAAAGTCATGTATTAAGTAAAAACTAATTTCTTGTTAGTATATGTTTTGAATTGTTATTTTTTGTAAAATTACATTGCTCATGAATAAATCATATCCATTATACTAATAATATTATATTTATAATATTTATAAGTAAATTATAATTTTTAAATCAATCATGATTGGTGGTTTTGAAAAATGAAGTATATTAAATTCATATAGATGGTAGGATGAGAACATGAACGAGCACCATTTCCATTTTTCAATTATCATTATGTAAAAGATATAAGTAATATTTAATCATTGCAGAATTATCATAATATTATATTTAGTATATTATTACTTTGAATAAAAATATACATGTCATCCTTGAAGTGTGGTGATGAAAAAATAGACTCACATCGGTTCATGAAGGCGATGATCCACAGATACACGAACAATGTTATCGTCATTCCATGAGTAGAAAGGTAAGAAATAAAATGATTTATTTTATTTTAATCATGATAATTAGATCATATATATCATAAATATTTCATTTATATTACATATATTAATCAATATTAACCTTAATAATTTTCATGAAAAGCATTAATGAAAACAAATCACAAAAATTTTCCAGGTGGTAGTCCATCGTACACATGAAAAACGTTATCATATCTCCTAAGGAATTGATTTAATAAAGTCATATATGATATAATTACACAATATGTATAATTATGTTATAAATTTAATACACACACACACACACTTCACATCCATCTTTGAACCCACCTTGAAAGCTGGAAATGGAAAACTGAATGACATCTATTCCTGAGGTTGTAGTCCGTTGTAGAAAAGAATTATAATTACATAACCCATTTGATGAAAGTATAAATGGTTATAGTAAATTACAAAAACATAAAGACATCTAAATATATTTATGATAATTATTTCATTATATAATAATTATTTTAACAATTATTTAATGATACAGTGGATGAAATAAAATAAAAAATCTGATTGAACAATTCAACATCTTCTTTAAGTATCCTCTAAATGTATTTTTAAAATTCATTCCTAGGATGCCTTTCATCATGAAATATAGATTATAAGGTGATTAGATTGAGTATCTGAAGTTATTTCATCATGTATTGGTTGATCCAAATCGGTTTAATTGTGTGAAGAGAAGAGAAGAGGGTGTGTCCTTTTATAAGTGAGGTGAGTGGCATTATTGTTATTTTTAAAAGAAAAAGATATATCAAGGTCAATAACTTGAAAATGAGTCCAAAATGGAGTGTGTAGATCCATAGAAACTATAGGGTTAAAATATTTCCATTAAATAAATATTGAAAATATTTTTATTATATTATTATAATTATCATTTTATTTTAACCCCACGTAAACTGATTTTTACCATAAATGAAGTAATTTGTTTATCTTGTTTTTACTATTAAATTTAGTAAAAAATTATTTCTCCTTACAAATTAATATAAATAATAATTATTTTAATTAATTAATCCATTTTTCTAAATTCAATATACATATATTGAAAAAATTAATTTAAATTTAATTCGGTAAATGCAACGAGAAAGCGAGTTTCCAAAGAGAAAACTTCCAATGGTTTACACGGTTTTTAATCAATATTTAGTATGAAAATAATTCAAATGACCTAAATTAGATTAAAATTTATATTTTTGAGATAATTTTAATTGAAATCCAATTTAAAATATAATTTCACTTTATATATTATTAAATGAAAATGTTGTTCCCAATTAAATTAAGTATATTTAACTATTTTTCATAATAATAACCATTTTTTAAATTTATAAAAATATTAATATAAGATAATAAAGAAATAATTATTTCAAAAATTAAATTAATTATATAAAATATATTATATAAAAATTTGAAAATTTAATTTAAGTGTACATTCAAACAATGTGACAATATATTTTTTAGAAAAATATATATTTTAGTCATAAAATTGGATTTATTATTATCTCTTGTCTAATAGAAAAATATGAAGAATGTTAAATTTTTTATTGAATATAAAAAAATTTAATTTTATTTAAAATAATTATAAAAAAAATTATGGATTTATTATTTTAAAACCTATTTTTTTGATGAAAATATTTTTTTTTTCTGAAAAAGATATCATTATTTTAATACAGTTTTTTCTTTTTATTTAATTTATAGATAATGAATTATTTGTATATAGATGTTTAAAATATATATTTTCTGATATTTTATAATATTATCAATACACGTTATTCCAACAGCTATGTGATTACTATTTTAAAAATATATTTTTAATATTTTGACATATTTTTTAAACACATAGTTTCATGTAACGAACGATAATCTTCATGTAAAATATAACATAATATATTGAAAATGTGCAATTCATCTAAAAAAGTTTCCCAAATTCATGGGGGAACTACACCATTGATGAAAAAAACTTATTAAACACTAAACATGATCGAGAACAGACATTGTGTATTTATATGAAAAAACACAATGGGATATATAGGACACACACAGCATCATCCATAGTAAACAATGTGATAATCAATGTGGAACGAATGAGAGTGTTTCTCATGTAATCTATAATATAGAGTATGATATTGTGATAATAAATGTATATCTTAATGTAAGCACAAATCCAAGACAAGAATAGTAGAGAAAAATAAAGAATGTTGTAGAGGTATTTTCATAGATTTTCATTCTCGGATCAAACATAAGATTTTCATGAATAGTCCAATTATTCATTTTTTTCTATAAAACCTTAATTAGTGGTATTTTATATTTTATTCAAAATGTTTCTATTTTTGTATGAAAAAATATTTTTTGCATCACTTGATAGTACTTGATATTTTTAATGAGTATAGATATTATGTTAATGAATATAAAATTAACCAACCTACCGCATTACATGAGGGGATACTTTGATTTAATGATTGTTCATTGTATCCAATTATTAGTATCATAATAAAAATAAAATTACATAGTTCATAATATTGAGTAATACTTCTCAAATTATAAATTTGTATTCAATGGATTGAATATTAGTTTTTTTGATAATCATTCTTAAATACAATTTTATCTAAAATTCATTAAATAAAAAAATATTTTTTGGCATAATTATATTTTATTTTATTCTAAATCGATAACATATTACATATTAAACTAGTGTAAGAGATACCCATATAATGTTAGAAAAAATGAACTAGTGGTAGCACGCCTCAATAAGCAGTAATAGATTATTTTGGTCATATTAAATCTCTAAAAGTGGTAGTAGATCTGTACTGGTGGTAGTTCATCTTCACCAATGATACCTAAAATAGCCTACAGATAGCATGTTTTTTCTAAGGGTATCATTATTTCTCTAAATAATACATAATTGAACCAATGGTATCATTTCTCATCTAGCAGTAGTAGAGTATTCTGAGTGTACCAACTTTATCATCCTGTTGTAGAAATTAAACTGATGGAATCACATATTTACTAGTAGTATAAACATTTTTATGATGGTAAAAAATCTATATTTTTGAAAACATAGTCCCACTCATGGTACCATATATTTATCTTATAATTAAAATGGTAAATTAGATTTATAAAAACATGAATTCACAGTAGCATCATGGAAAAGGAAATTTTTTCGACAAGCCTTTCATAATCATAATTGTTTCCATTTTTAATTTCATAGTAAGATATCAGCCTCATAAAGGTAAAATAAAATTATTATAATTTGGTGATTATAATGTAAAAATAGACAGAAAGGTAAAAAATTATATATATTTTTTATAGATAATAAAATTTATTTTCAAGGGTAAAAAAGAATTATGTAAACATAAGGAACAAGTTATAACACTTTCGTAAGGGTAGGGGAAAATATACAGTGTGGTAGTTCAAATATTACAAGGCTTATATAAATGTTAATAATACTTATATAAGGGTAACATAAAACATAAAATTATTACATCATGTGACATCCTCTCTATGATAAAGATAAATGGAAAACTGAAATAATTATGTATGGGTAATGATAAATTTGAAATATTTACAAAAGGGGAAATATTAACATGATTTATAAACATTAAAAAAATTTAATCACTTGATTGACCCAACAATATCCCCCTTTATAATGATCTAAATTCATTGAATAAAATTAAATTGAATAAAATTATTTATTTCAATAATGTATCATAATTTTTCATAATAATTTTCACAAACATTCCCATTATAACCCTTTTTATATACAAACTTTTCAACTCCATTATGATTACCAAAAATGATGATCGAAATGAAAATGTAAAAAATTATTGTGAATTGAATAAAGAGAACTAATATGTGATTAATAGAAAATTCAAATAAGATACATCATAATAATGAAAAGAAAAATATAATGGACATATCCAATCTTATTAAGAGTATGATGATTTCTCATTCTGTAAAATTTAGGATCAACTTGGACATTTAAATTTAGATATCAGAAGGATCAGGAGTAGAAGGATAAAAAGTAATAGATGGCTTGAATATTACTTCATATGAAACTGGCCTCCAATTATTGACTGCCACAAAAGAAGTAAGTCCAAAAGGAGTAATTTTTATGGATATTTTAAAATCATGACTGCGATAGGAGTATTTAAATAAACTACCATATTAATTTTTTTAGTGATAAATGACTAAAATTCTAGAAATGTACTGGAATAACCCAATTTTATCTTCAAACAAAGGCACAGTTGAACCTAAATGATACATCATAATTGTGAAATTAGTATTTTATTCTATAAAAACATTCAACATGGGTTCTCAATCAATTAAGATAGAAAATATATCCATGAATTCACTAGTGATAAGAGCTATCATATATTTTCATCCAAAAACATAAAATGGGAATTAAGATGTAACTTTGTAAAAAATATAGACTGGTAGTAATTAATGGATTTAGTTATAGTTTCCTTGTAACTCATAGATTCATTCAATATCTCTCTAATATTTATATATATATTCTCCCAAGGATAATTTTTTCTATTAAAGCTCATCATGGTGAGGTGTAGATGAATCGGCCAACATACCATGTAGATATTCTCTAATAGTGGGTTTCACAAAATTAGTATCAAAATGTTTGGAACCAAAGGATGAGGAGTGTTATAAGAAGAGGATTCAACTGTATAAAGAATGTATAACCTTCCATTAACCTACAAATATCTTAGTGTTAGATATAAAATCATTTACTCCATAGTATAGTTAATAACAAAACATTTCTCAACCAAAATTATACTCTCCACATTCAAGTTTCCAATCCTTTGAAATATATCTGGATTTATGGGATCCATAAACAATAATAATATAAAAATTTCTTCATCTTCTATGAGGCTCATTTCGTTGAATGTATATGGACATTGAATAAATCTATGATCTGATAAAATGGTTACCTTAATTGAATCATAATCATCTCTAGTGGGATAAATTTTCTTAGTGGATGTATGAGGATGAAGTGAAAACCCCAACAGTATATGTGAAACATATACTCATTATAATTTCGCTTTATGGGTACCAAATGATCATCCATTATAAAAAATTGTTCATGAGTATCTACATGATATATTTTTCCTACAAACTATCCCTTTGGATCCCATTGAGAAATTTAAATGTAAAATCCTCCATCCATAGGTGGTCTTCCACCATCATGATCAACATCATTTGAATAATATTTGTTCAGGATAAGACCAACTGACCCTAAGGACTTATCCCTATTATATGGTGAATCCTAGTCATCTATAATTATTTCATCCATTTCATTTGAATCTCCATTAACTTGAGTGATTGAGAAACATTGGGAGTTACTATTTAAATCTAAACTAACATACTTATAAGACTCATAAAATGAATTAAAGTATTTTTTTCATTTTTCCTCATATAGTGCATCTATATAATTAGAAAATTCATATGATAGAACATATATATCTCTAGGTCACATGGAAATATATTCATCAAACATAGCATCATTTGTAATCTCATTGTATGAATCCTCATCTTCCTTTACCAAATATTCATTAGATGATATAGAAAGATGATAAAATGGTGTCTATAAATGAAATTTGGAATCTTGATAGTATAATTATCACTACCTTTATAAGATGAAAAAGAAAAATATTCTTCATATTATGATCAATATATACAATCTAAACATCATCACTAGCCTCAAACACTACTTCATCAGAGGAATTAATTACTGTATTATTTGGATATATTCCTAGATCGACCTAATTAAATGGACATTAATTGATCTCCATAGGTTTATACTTATCATAGAGGGTCTCACTATAAACTAACAATTTAAATAACCAAGGGTTATAAATAATTTATATTCATTTACAATTGTTCTCAGTAATCAGGAAACATCCTCATTATGGTTCCTTTTATTCTCCATCCCAAACAAGTACTTTTTGTAATAACAAGGTATAAATTAACATAGTTTATACAAGTTAAATTGACTTTGATGTTTGTTTATATATAGTTTACCATGATATATTGATATTCATTTATCATATCCAATATTATTATAATGAAAAAAAAAAGAAAAAATCATGATATATCATAATACTAAAGCCCCCTTCTTGTGAAATAACATGTATTGGATGAACTAAAAAATATGTTGACATTAACCTTCTAGTTACACAAGAAAATTCCATCATTTATTATCATCCTCTCTAAGCTCTTGGAGGGATTCATCATTGTAAAAATTATCATGAATAAAAAGTGATGAAACTTAAAATCCCTAATTGATTCTGTCATGGGTAACTTTTATACACTTATCTAGTTTCTTAAATAAGAAAAATAGACACTTAAGTCTACCAAAATTCTTATAAAATACTTTTTATCCTAAAACTAAAAAATGAAAACTATATAAAAATTTCAAATCATTTTATGATTTAATTATTGTTCAATTCAGGAGAACCATAAAACCCATCCTTTTTCTTTTATAATATTCCAATCCAACAGTTTTCATGAATTAAAATAAGATGATTGTATTCTTATCGGTGACTAAAAATCATGAGGAAATAATAGAAATTATGTGATTTATAGGGATAATTTATTCAATTTTTTATTTACTTTTGGAATATCATTTGTCTAAATATCCAACGACACACTTCACTCTCATAATCATTTCAAGGATGTGATGATTTAAGGATGAAATTCAATGGTGTAGGGTTTGAGAGAGAAAGGATATAGATTAAATTGGATTTAAGAGGCATATGTGTGAAAGGATTTTATTCAACTATAAATAGGTAATTTAATCATATAGGTGTATAAAATAATTTCAAATATAAAAAAATTAATTCAAGTGAAAATATTTATTTTTGGAGATAGATATATAAATTATGAGATGGTAGAACATAGATTGTTATCAACATTCCTATAGTACCTAATGATATTATGAAATGTTAGTATGTAAATGATAGTATGATAATGGTGGAAACTAATAATGAACAGATAAATGCTTCATACAAAGGATGAAATCTAATGGAGCTAGTCAATAATAATGGCCAGTAGTTATAATAGAACATGTGGCTTGACTATTCTATAAACAAGATAATTAATGAAATAAAATTCTATGATAAATTTAGAATTCCAATATCATGTATGATATAGAATAATCTATCAAAATTAAAATAATCATGAAAAATTGTTAAAAAATAGATATTCAGTTGAAATGAACTCAGAAGTTCTATCACCTTTTTTGGAAATGGTCTCTCAAATATTAATTACATATATCAATGATGTTTTTCAATGAGTGAGAAACTAGATTCATAAAAATATTAATAGAACATGCACTATCATAGTTTTTATAGAAATTTCTAAAAGAATAATCATATTCTAGTTATGTCTATTTTATCTATAAAATTTGTGTACAATGACTACATAAAACAACGTATTCAATATCATTATTGAATAATCTAAAATAATTCTAAAGTTTTACTACACCATGATACTTGTGGTATTTTTTAAAATTTAAATGTTCTATAGGATTTATATATCTAATTAAAAAAACTACAATCATCAAATATATAATTAACTTTTTAAAATAATTTTCTATATAGTAGAATAATCGAAAATAAGTTAAGAATATGAAATTTATAAAAAATTAATGTAATTATGTGAGATTATTTTGGGTTTTATTGAAAATTGGAAAATATAAACATATTAAACATACTGTTCTCCTGACTAAAATTTCAGTATAATATACTTGAAAAAATACATCAATATATTATTTGGGTAACTTACTTTTGAGCATCATTCATATCCAACATATAACATATATTAATAATAGTGTTGCTAAATTTGTTTTTATCAATATAAAAGGGTTTATAAATTTCATTTTTATATTATATTTGATAAAAAATTTCCAACATTTTTGTTTGAAAAATTTGAATTCCAATAATGATTATTAATTAAACCATTATATTAAATTAATTATTTTTCATTATTTTTGAAATTTCAATACCAAGGTAATTATTGGATGATCTAAAAATAATAACCTCAATGTATATTTGAACCATTAAGAAAAAAATCAAAATATTTTAAAAATATATTATGATCAAGAAAACATTTTTTTTCATTTAAATTAAGAAACATTATATTCCCATCATACTAATCTATTAGATAATTTTTTAAACCATAATTTGATTGTTAATTTGAACGAATTATATAGAAAAAAAATTTATAAATATAGGAGGTTTTCAAAAGAGAAATTATTAAAATATAACATTACTAAGAGTATTCCAAACATCAATTTTATAATGTTTAAACATATATTATACAGCATATGAATGACTTATTATGACATATTCTATTTTATCTACCAGTAGAATAGATTATTTGTTATTAAAATTTTATACTTGACTATATCCATTTAAAGTAATTTTATATTTATTTACATTAATTGTACTAGTAACATCACCTATGTTTCAGTATTACCACTTGTTTAAAATAGTTATCTACTATTTAAGAGTATCTACTAATTTCTAAATGTTATTTATTTCAAAATTATTCAGTTCTTCTGGAATATCCATAAACTAGTGTTAATCTATTATATTTTCATAGATGTTCATTGGTTAATCTATTAAAAAATTTCTTGATGTTATACATGGATTCTTAGTGAGGCTACAGTTTTAAAACCATTATCTTTTAATCATACAATAGAATCTATGGATTATTTTTTGTGGATCTAATGGTTTTAGAGACTAATGTACTTGGCTCTTCCATGTTTTTTCTTGGGTTGTAAATAATTAAATCAAATGATCTATGAAAATATATTTACTATGGAGATTAGAATAATGATTAAAAGCATAGTGGTATTCATAATTTTTAATTTAATATATCATCTTTATGATTTTTTATTGTAGGTTAGAGTTTTGTGGGATTTGTCTCATCAATAGTGACAGAAATATTTTATTCTATAACTTTTTATTTTTTGTTAATGAATCTATATTCATCAATATTGGGTTAATAAAAATAAAAATTCCATAATAATTGTTTGGTCAAATTTTTTCCAGATTCCATTTAGTATTTTTTTATTTTGACTATGAATCCAATAAATAAAAATATATTTACATTGGGTTTTTTACCATTCAATAATTCATATAGACTATCTTTCGAGATTGATCTAATAACAAATCTATTAATTGTAGAAAAAGTGATGAAAATATGTTCAACACAAAAATAGAAAGGTATTTAATATTCAATGATAATAGTGTGAGTAAATTCATGAATATTACTAGTTATCATTTTGAAACATCATTCTGTTGAGTTTTATAAGGTAAAGAGAAATTTTCAGAATGAAAATATTGTGAGAATAAAGATTCAAACTCTTAATTCTCAATCTCTCATACAAAATAAAATCATATGTTTTTCATGTTGAGTCTACTAATATTATTTTCTATCATTTCAATTTAAAAAAATCAGTAAATTTGACTTTTTATTAAAAGATATAACACACTAGTATATAATGACTTATCACCAATGATTCTTCAACCATAGTTCATTCTAAACGAGATAAAATAGATGGTCCAAATTAATTTATGTGAACCAATTTTAATGGTTGAGAGGTGGATACCCATTTCTTTAGATTGAAATTTATTTTGTGTTTCGTTACATTTTGAAGTTAATTGAACAGGTTTCAGTTACGAAATTATAGATTATGTAGATCCTTTAATAATTCATTATTTCTTAGATTTTTACAAGATTATATATTTTAGTGGACTAGTATCCTATTCCAAAAACAAGAATATATATGTAACACTCTTACAAAATATATATATGTAGAAAAAATGGAATCTAGATTAATATTATTAATGATATCATTTATTGATGTAGAAAATACTAAATAATGATTCATATAAAAAATATTACAACAATTGTTTTTTCAAATTTAGCAGTAAATTAATAACCACAATACTAAAAAATAATAAAATCATTATATTTTATACATTCATTGAAATAAAACATTGGAACTAAGGATATATTCATTATTGACAATTTTTTTAGTCCAATAATCATTATTTTTTCAATGTCATAAATATATTGATGTCCTCCAAACAATTTTATAACATTCATTAATTTTATAGAGTATCTGGCCATATTAAAAGAATATCCAATACCAAAAATCCAAAATAAAATCCTTGAGGTATTTAATCATTTTCCCTAATTGATATCATATATGAAATGAAACAAATAAAAAAATTATTGCTTCTCAAGAAGTTAAGAAATTAAGACATTAGAATATATGCATATTTTTCATCCTTAAATACACTATAAATAAATGATTTAGAATGAAAATAAAATTTATACCTATAATTTTTAAAATTGTCTCCAAAACTACTATTTTCCTTTAAAACTAGTGTCTTATTATTTCAACTAAGAATAAAATAATTTTCATAAAACAACCCTTCATATCTGGATGTATTTGAAATTTGAAATTTTCATTTTTGATTTTGTAGATCACCTAACACAATTTTAAATGTTATTTATAATATCAATAAACTATTGAAAATTCTTCTTGTGATGTTTATTTATAATTTTCATATTTTTATTTTACATTACCATATTGGAATTAGTTTCCTCTTCTATACTATGATCATATTTACCTATATAAAATAAAATTGGATTTATATTCAAATTTGTATAGTTATCTTTTAAATCATTCACAATTTCATCAAAATAATGAATACATTCATATAGTTCTTAATTTTAAATTTTATCATATATATATATGAGTATAATTTGTAAATGGTCTCTCCATAGTGGTAGCCATAAATCATAATTTTGTTATTCATATCTTCTTGGCTATAATATCAGTCAATATAACTATACATCAGTACACATGAAGTTGGTTTTATTTATATCAATGGTATATTCAAATTATCATAATACATATTCATATTCTAGACATTAAGACAATTTAATTCTAAATTTATTTTTCTCTTAGATTCATATAAGTTAATCCAATTGGAGGAGTCATCCTTTCTCCACTCACTCATACAATTTCCACATTTATTATAAATTTCATTATGATTTTACTTTTAGAATAATTTCTTATTTTTATGAAACATCATGAATCATATAGCTTGATAATTAATTTCCTCATCACTATTTGTTGAAATTTTATGTCCGCTTGTACTACTTAGTATAAACACATCTTTAAATTTCACTTTGGATTCATTAAATGAATAATATTTCTTTTTTTGTTAACAATATTTAATGTTTCCCTTTAGTTGTCATTTCTATACCATTATATTTACAAATATATCCTTAACTTGTAGTTTGATGATGTCACATTTCGATTGAATAGAGGCTATTATACATCTCTAATGATCTGGTATACATCTCAATAAATTTTTATCATTAGTTTTTAATCCATATTTCATCCAAGTGTATTCATTGATTTTATGATGAAATTGATAATGTGATAATTTTTTTTATAGATTTAGTAGGATTCATTATAAATGCATCGTAATTAATTATATATGAATTTAAAATCATTTTTGTAACATTATAAGTTCATTTATAGGACACATAAAGGGTATCCTAACATTGAAATCAAAGATACAAAGATTGTATCCAATGAAATTTATCCACTCCTAAAGAAAAAAGTATTGAATTAATAACAGTGAATAATTAATACTAAATGTCTTTAGTATGTGAATCACATTATTTTCATTACATTTGTAAGTTTTCATATTTCCCATTAATAGATCCCATAATGTTTATAGTCAATCACATGAGATGTAATTTTATTTTTATTTTCCCATAGTCCTCACATTTTACCGTAAATGTGTCATGGATTTTTTATAACATTACTAGAAAGTTTAGTATCCATGTTTGAAATTATGAAAATAAAAATTATATATAAGGGCCTACTAAAAAACTTAAATAAGGTAATTATATAATAAAGAAAAAAAACCACTCATATACAAAATTTTGTCCCCAACAGGAGAACCATGAGGGGAGTGAAGTGAGTTTTCATTCAAAATTCATGTTTATATTAAATTTAAAACAAAATACCCCAATTTATAAAAATATATAAGCAGATTAAAATAATATAAATATATATTTTATTTTTTCTGTAATATCTATAAAAGGATAAATCCCAAACCAATTAAAACAATTTAAAAATAACCTAATATTTTCAAACTGAACTACCCGAATTAATCGCAAAATATTAAAATTTTAAGAAAAAAACAGAGTAATGATTTTTAAATTATTTTTATAAACTATAAAAAAATTGTTCATGAAACAGGAGAAAACCAAAAATAGAAACATATAACATAGTAAAAAAATGTTTCAGTCTCAATAAGAGACATAATCATATCCAAATGAATATCACAAATTACTAAGAAGTTTATTAAACAATAATCATAATCTAAAACCATAATGAGGTTTCATATACAAGTACACACATAAATTTCAAGGATAAAAACTCAATATTCAATAGTTCATATAGTGTTAATAGTTGAAAATTGAATATAGTACTCTATAATAATGGTTAAAAGAATGTAAAATTTAATTTATAGGGTAATGTAAGTGTAACAAAAAGTAACACTAAAACTGAGAAGATGGAATGATTTTTTAGAATAGTTTCTATACTTCTTAATTCACTAATATATTACATGATTGTCTAGAATGTTCTTATTCTTATTTTGTATTATTTTTTAATATTTTAATGAAGATAATTTTTGGACTCTTCTAAAGTGTTCTTTTTATCATGAAAAACTGCGTGTCTAGTGTAGCATTGGATAATCATATAAATTTTTACTAATCAAGGAATATATGATAGATAATATAAAAGTAATCAACTAGTCAGTGTACAATAGTGGTTTATATAGTTTTATATATTTTTTGCATCTCCAAATATCCATTAAATGATAATAAAACAATACTATAATTCCTCATACAAATCATCATCATTGAAGGTTTAACATTATCATCAATTCATTTTTTATCCATTTTCAATGTAATTATTCCCAAATCCATTGTATATTAAATGAATTAAAAATCATATAATAAAAATGAAAATAATTAATTTGAATTTTATTTCAGAAATCTATTTAATAAAATCAAAAACCTGTGGTAGAAAACCCCAACTGATATTAGAAAATATGAAAAATCAATATCATGATGCAATAAGATTTAGTATATTCTTCATGTGGATGAAAATATCTACAAGAATTATAAAATCTCTAATTTTGATAACTCGTGGTTTTTAAATTAAGTTGAACTGGAATGGAAGTAAAAAATTTTTACAATTGGTTGCATTATCTCTCAAGTGGTAGTACATGTGAATGTGTATTAGAAAATTTCATATAGTTATAGTAGATTATGTTGATGGTCACAATTCCATCTTGTTGTAGAAACAATTGAACTAGATATATCACATAAAAATAGTGGTAGAACCATTTTTCTAGTTGAACAAAATCTGTACTGGAAGAAGAAATGTAACATGATAGGTAACAAAATTTGAATTGATTGTTGTAATGGAAAATTGGTGGAAGTATAGTTTGAACTATCAATATTACCATAGAAATAGAGAAATTTTTTAATGAAAATTTCATAAGGGAATTTGTTTTTAAATGTTCTACATATGGATTAACTAAATCATTTTGAGAAATAAAAAAAATTTATATTTTACATAAGGGTAAGAAAACACAAATATAATTTTAAAACATAATTTATATGTATTGTGTAAAGGTATGAAAACTCATTATTAATGGTAATCAAGAATTCTGTTAATTTATTATGAAAAATTAAAAAGGGAATGTAATTTCATTCTCAAGGGTAGAGAAAATATTTAAGGTTTTAATAAATGGTAAATAGAATATATGTATGGGATATAGAAAACATAGTAGGAATATATAAAGGTATTTCGACACTTGTGTAAGGGTGAAAGAAATCTTGAAGGATATACAAAAGCAGAAGGTGAAATATATATGAAATAAATAAGTTTAATGACAAATATTATTTCTAAACATTATCATAATGTATTGTTGGACTGATATGGTAATATATATAAGTAAAAGAAAACTTTTTAAATCGCAATGAATTTTTATAAAACATATATATATTGTTTTCAAACCATAAAAAATATTTTCATGTAAATACTTATTTAATTGAACTATATTATAAATTAATTTTGATTATAAATTGAAATTAAATATATCAATAGAGATTCATATACTTGAAATTAATTTATTAGGTATATGTATAATTTCAATTTTGGGAATATAGTTATGATTAGTATGATTAATTTTAAATGTAATAATAATTTTAAAAGAATTATTTTGAAAGAATTTTTTTATTAATATCATGTTAATTTTATATAATAAATTAAATCATTCAATAAAAAATTATTTATTAAAGATGATATTTTCAAAATGTATATATATATTTTAACCATAATTTAATATCTATCCACTTTTAAATAAAATTAAGAAAAAAAAATGTTTAAAAAAACATTTTTTTACAAAAAACTATATTTCTATATAATAGAACAGCTATTATCATAAATTTGGTAACCCAAATCCATAACCACAATTAAAAAAACAATTACAGACAAACGTACACACACCACTTGGGGTGTAGAGCCACATTTTTAAAGTCCCAAAAGTCAGCATCCTAAAGGACCAAAGGAACAATATACAAATTAATAATTTATAATCATCCCGCACCTGCTATCATCCCCAAATACTAATGGATATCCCGAAATATCAAACTAAAAACCTACTCCATGGCCCATATGACATTTACACAATGAACCATTTGCAATAGGGTCACTCGCAATATCTAAATCAACCAAACTGTTACCCGCATGCATCCCAAAGTTGTCGATCCTGCGTCTTGAGGTCACCCTTATTACAATATTTCCAATAGTCTTCACATATAGCAACTTTGAGATCCCTATCATCGCCATTTTATGTGCCTGTTAGTGTTGTAGTTCAGCTCTGGCCATGACCTTCATCAATATCCCTCTACAATCCACCAGATCCGCACCACTCAGGAAGAAACAGTGCAATGAGGGGATACATAATTAATCCTCTTCAACCCTATGATTCATTTACCTATTTTTCAGCATCCCCATAAATCTGGCATTTTAGAGTCATCGGACAAAGCCCCACCTCATCCTGAAGTTGTCACCACATAGATCCCACACCCGCAATGCATACCATTATTGTCTCTCTCCTTCATCATAATCAACAAGCTCTAATAAACCATCACCTCTAGACTGTTATATTCATGTAACACCATCACATATGTACACCTTATTCCACAAACCCATGGCCAACTAGGGCCCCAAACCCCCATCTTATGTATAAGTCATCTCCATCCTCGACATAGGTAGGCCTGCTGAACCTTAAACCATCCACCATCAAAACCAGTATCTCTCCTGCCACATGATAAACATCCATCAGTTTCACCCCATCCATCTAAGTAACATCTTAAATCTCAACCACACCACCACCTGGGAAGAAATATTTTCTATTTTTTATATGTCAACAAATCATCAGTGTGATGGATTCCAACACCTTGATGAAAAAACTCAATGCCAAAAATGGCCAGAGGACATATCCTCCCGCATAGATAAAACATCTAAAAATACCTAATGATACCATTTCCTCCCATTGGAATGGACCAATCCATTTTTTGGAAATGTTTTTTATGAGAGATATCCTATTCATTCTTAAGAGATATTTCTGTATCTATATTTATATATATGAAATTATAATTCAAAAGATAATGTTATACTATTTTTTTATTGAATTAAATTAAATGGGGAATAATTTTATGACCATATAATCATTATTTATTTATAATATTCACCTTATTTTTATTTAAATTATTATATAAAATAAATATTTAAAAACTAGATACAATGATATAATTCAAAAATATAAATTGTGAAATCAAAATGTAAGTGAATTGAAATATTCTTTAATTTTCTTGAAAAGTCTTGAATAAGGATTTCTAAAGACAATCTCACCTATAACTCCATTATTATGAAAATTTGATTCATTGACAATGGAATAGTTTAATGATATCATGGAAGGTTAAATAGAATTCCCAAAAGTGCCATTTTATTCTCATATAAAAGGGGATCAGATCATCCCATCCATGTTTACACATCCCATTAAATTTTCCACTCAAAAAATTCCAAAAATACTACTTTATGATTCCCTTCTCTCAATTTAAACCCTTTAGGTCTTGAAATTAGATTATGTATTTCACAACAAAGTAGATCTCTCTAAGAATATAACGTTTGAAATATAAGTATTTCCTCGATTATAATCTTATCTCTATCATTACCATCTTAAAAATATAATATATCTATAATAATATAGTGTAATATGTTTAAATATCAAATGTGATGTTATTATATTAATGAAATAACCATCACGTATTCCTCTACATCCACCATGTAAAACAAAACCATCATTTGTGTGTGTGCGGACTGCCATCTCTATGATATAATGTCTTCCATTTTTCAAAAAAACATCTCTGGGTTTTTTTACTGAATGGATTACATTTTACAAATTATATCTATAATTACACTATGATTATGAAACATCAAATTTTCATTTACATTATTTCTGTATCATTCATTTAAAAATGAAAACATTAATCGTACGTACGTACAGACTATATACTCAATGAGGAATGAATTTAATTTATTATAACAACACAGCATGGATGCATACAAAAATATATGTAATATATAATGATTATTCCCAAAAAAATTAAAATATTCTTACAATGTAACTAATTTATGATTTTTTTACCGTGTTCATCATAGATATAAAAAATTTAAAGAATAATTGACCATACATCCTCAAGTAACTAATGTAGGGAAGTGGAAAAAAATATACATAATAAAAATATTATAATTGTGAATGATCCCTAATAAATTAATTATATTATAATATTGTCCATGAGACGTTTTCTAATAAACATAATATTAATATTTATAAATTTGAGAGAATTTTCTTGATTAATTTAGAATACTATAAGGGTTTCTTTATCAATAAAACTTTGCTGATTTATGCTTTGAAATTTTATATCGATCCTCACATTTATGGTATAATAAATACCCCTTGACACATAAAACCTTAAATTTTCATTGTACCTAGTAATGATAATTCTATTCATAATATTACACACTATGGGATATGATTGATTTATTCTGTAAAAAAGTTATTTCATAAGTATTTATTTTTTGTTGATCTATACTTATTCTCCATGTGTTTCATATTTGATGTCATATAGTGAACCTTATTGTTATCTTGGGAGATCAAATTTTATTTTAATAAATCTTATTAGTGTTTTCTAACCCTTCTTTAAAATTCATCTATGTTAGGAATAAATATAATCCTCTTTAAAGAATGTTTCCCCTCATTGTCCATAATTTCCCTTCTTGTAAATTTTCATCTATTAAAATAGAAATATAATTCTGTTTTTTTAACATGTTAATATCATTATCACCAACAAATTTTCATGAAATATTGTTTTATTAAAATAGTTGATGTAATATTTCAAAAAAGTTGTTTTTAAAACATGAAATCAAAAACATCATATATTTTATT
Organism: Viscum album; assembly: GCA_963277665.1. Lineage (NCBI taxonomy): Eukaryota > Viridiplantae > Streptophyta > Magnoliopsida > Santalales > Viscaceae > Viscum > Viscum album. Next base: position 762,367,659 of record OY728140.1, on the reverse strand, counting down.
TCATGATAAGTGTCACCTCTCTAGAATGATTTTTCATATGAATATATTTTAAATACTGTAGTTATTTTTGGAGAACCCATACTATATGAACAATATTTTAAATAGATATTATATTATATTTCCCTTCTTAACATATCTATTTATCATTTCAAAAAAACAAATGTGGTTCCTTTTTTCTTTCTTATCCTTGTATGTTCTTAGGATTTTTAGGTTAATATAACTCAATGTTCAAGACCAAGGTTTCATTATTTGAATATGAAAATAAATAATTATATAATTCATTCTTCCCTTAGAAATCATTATGAAATAGACTTTTGTTATTATTTAAAACTATATTATATATCCCCATTATTTCTCATTAGGTTTTAATGTGTTATTATATATATATATATATATTATTCTACTCATGTGGATCACATATTCACACAAACACACACAGAGATATATATATATATTAAGATTCTCATTATCATATGGGTCGTTCCAACATTTTATATCTGTATAATACATTGGTTAATGATCTATATCGTAGGATACTGTGTATCGATAATGATCTATTATCCTCCTAACAATATTTTATTTGAAGTATGGACCCAAATTATATATCCCTACACTGAATGTGAAAATGATATATACCCAATGAGATCATATATATGTGATTATGGAGTGAACCAAATCCATCATGGGACTTTTTACACTATATTTATAGTAATATGGTCTTAACCTAATCCACTATGAGACATTATCCACCTTATTATGATAGTATTGGGAGAAACCCTTAACAGGTATTTATAATGTCATAATTTCTGTTTTTTCTACATATTACAAGATACCATGATCATATGATATCTTTTAATCATAACATGATTTCTTTCATATTATTATTCTCTTTATGATATCATGTTTTTTATTAGCTCTCAGGTTATGTTTTGTTTCTATTTTTATTCATTTATTAGTATTCCCATCTCAAAATCTTACTTTCGTATTTTACCTAGGGTATACTATATAGTGTAATAATATATTTGGGAGTTGATATAACTATGTGTAGTTATAAATAAATATAGGAAGTATATAATTTAATCGGATGTTTTTTGTATATAATAATCTAAATAAACTACACCTCTAGATCCTTTGACATAATATATTGGAAATATATATTAAAACATTAGAAATAAAAAAAAAATATGTCTTGGGTAAATATATGATCCCAAAAATGGAATGAATAATATATATCATACTATAATTATATAGAATTCGAGTTGTGATATAAACTTTAATGCACATATGAATTATATTAATTTCAAATATTTCATACAAAATCACACGATATTTTATACCATCTATAGATATCCTTGAGATATCATTATTATAATAATACTCTTAGATATGATTGATCTTGATTGTTTCATAAAATGTGGGATATTATCCTCTGTTTATTTCCCACCTTCTAATTTTCCTTTTTTGGACATTGATGCTATTTTGGTGGTTTATTATGGGAAATGATTGGAAGTGTTGTTAAAGGAGTTGATTTCATTGTATATTATTAGGGGTTTTATTAGATAATTCCAGCTATGTGAACATTCAACATTTGTTTCGAGGCCAGAAAATATTGAAACATTATTTGAAGTATCTGATTCGAGACATGCCTATCTTTGTTATCTGGGAATTATGGTTGAATAATGGTTTATATTTTCATGGTTTTTATGCGATGGATTGAACTAATGAAAATAATTAAAATGAATAAATAATATTAAAGGGGGAGATCGATTCACATTACACTCTATTATTTTTACATATTATATGTGATTGTTTAATTTTGATGTTATTACTGAGAGTTTATTTATATATATTATATGTGTGTTTATTTATATAATATAATTGGAAGGTATCTAATCATAAATTTCATAAAAATTTAATAAATTTATTATTATACCATTAATTGGGTTAATAATACAAATTTAATTGGTTCACTAACATGAAATACATTATCAAAAATGAAAATTATATGTGTCTTTTACTGTTATAATAGTATATGATTTAGTAATAGTAATATTATTTTGTATTATATATTATTATTATTCTCGTAGAATATAAATATAGTTGAATGTTAGGCCTCATATAGTGAACATTGTTATGGGTGTTGTTTTTGGTTTCCATTGTTGGAATGGGGATATATTGTTTTTGATGTGAAATTGGAACCATGGTTCATTTTGTTGGAACTACATGTTTGTATATTAGTCATGGTGAAATTTTTCATGTAATTTGTTCTAATTAATATTGTATATAATTTTTTTATTGTGTTATGAAATAAATTATTTAAAATATGGAACACGGTTGTAATAGGGAGTGTGAATAATACTTTGGGGTATAATTCAATAAACATAGTTTTTCTAGGTGATGTTGATGTTAAAATTAAACTGGTGGTATTTGACATGAATGTGTTTGATGGATAATGAATTTTTTTTGGTCAATCTAAAAAATAATAGACATATTTTAAGTAATGATTCTAGTGAAATGTTTTATCTGAATATTCATTAAGATATCATTAGGATTGAAATTTTGAATATTTCATTTGTTTTGAATATGTTAGTTGGGTCGGTATTTGGTATTATAATGTTAATAGTTTTTTACCTTTGAGTGGTAGATTAGTGATGGTGGTGATTATTCGTAGTATGGTAATGTATGAACCCTTAAATAGGGAATGCTTTTATTCTAGTATATATGATTTATTTTTCTAATGATTTTAAACACACCCCACCAGGGAATGGTAAAATAATCAATCCCCAAAAAAATTGGTTATAGGTTTTTTCCTCAAAATCTATGTTTATGATGGTAATAAATATAAGGCCCCGGCCTTAAACCTTACTTAATATTGAAATAAACGAATAATTCACGTTGAGGATCTTTTCAGGTTTAGAGTTTTAGAGAATTAGAACATAACTATTACATATCAAAAGATTACAAAGTAGTCACTTCTACTAAGTTTCCATAATAAAAAAAACTCTTAAAAAGAAACGTGTCTAGTCCCATGTTTTATATAGGATGGCATTCCCTTGATCCCATACTTGACCTTATTCCACATTAATTCCTATGAAAACATTTCAAAAAAAACTTGGGGTGAGCATAAAAAGCTCAGTAAGGGATATAGGAAGAATGAAAACTGTTAGTTTTTCAAACATCAACTAAACCATATATACTCTATCAAAGTAATACCTTCACCTTCATGAAGTAGTAAAAACTCTTAACTAAATAAAGTATCATTACTTACCTTTTTGTAACCAAAGGATTACCATAAAACCCATAAAAAGAACACATAACATATATAAAGGTAACTTGGGACATAAACATACTTAAGTGGAATAACCATACGGTCTACTTCCACACATATCACTTAATAGAATAGCCATACGGCCAATTTCCATACATACTTAATGGAATAGCCATACGGATGACTTCCATACCCAATGCATTGGAGGATATAACGTAACCACCCGTCCTGGTATTCACGGCACCACCCGTCATATTGTTTATAATGTAACCACCCGTTAAAATGTCCGAGTACCAATATAAAATCATAAAACATAAAACCAATATAAAGGAATGATAACATTTCCACATTTCAATCACAATATATCATAAATATATTGACATAATAGAATCCTTTTTCAAAACCATTTTCAATACCAAAATACATAAAAGAGTATATGGTATTTATTTTATTCTAAAAAAATTACGGCTTGTTGAGAAAGCCAAAGACCAAATAATACTCGCAGCGGCGGAAAAGGTCGTTGTCATCGCGTACGTTAAAAGAAACATTCCTTTTTGTCGTTTTGTAAAACTCTTCATAGAAAAATATTCCTTTTGTATAAAAGTAAAAGTCAAAGGGGTTTATACACCGTATAAAATAAAGTTGTGTATAAAATAAAATATGCCTCAATGAAAGGATATTGAGACGAAGTCCCTTACCTCGGGTCCGACTTGACTCGATCGTTCTTTAACGTCCTAAATTATAAACTTGAGTTAATTTATACTTGATTAAGAACCTTTTTAAAGTTCATTATTCCTTTTATATCACTTATTGCCATGTTATAAACATTATGTAACCATTTATGTTAATAATGTTTGTTTTGTCAATATTTGGTTCTTAAGTCGAAAGTGGACTTCTTACAATTACATGTTGTTCGTGAGGTCAAAGGTTCTTTATATCCAGAATGAAATTCCATATTTGGATATAATATGTATCATATATATCCAGCATATACATGTATTTATAATATTACATAATCATTTAGAGGTAAGAAATGAAATGCACCGTTCATGGAGAAGGTAAGCCGTACGTACGCATGAACGCTACTTTCATTTCAATGTCATAATAATGGAATTAAAACTAAATGAGAGGTATGTATATTTTAATTATTGAATTATATTCATCATTTAGATGTATCATTAATTATATATATCCATTATATACATGTACTTTTAAAAGTACATTACATTTGGGGATAATAAATGAAATGCACCGTTCATGGAGACGGTAAGTCGTACGTACACATGAACGCTACTTTCATTTCTATCTCGTACTTTAATGGAAAGAAATAATAATGATATAGAGGTATATTATAATTCCAGTATAACATCATATATAATAACTTTAAATCCATCCTTTACACGTCCCACATATGGCATTAACGAATCACATCACTTTGAGGGGGCGGTAGTCCGCACTTCCTTAAATGAAGATATCGTGTTTACCCATAATGGAAACCATAAAGGTATGAGCAAAATTAAAAATACAGAAGCTTAAACAAAAAAATAAACATATTATATATCATATATAAAAATAGTGACATCTTAATGGCCACCTTTGAAGGTGTTAAATGAGTATTGAAAAATCATCATTTCGGGAGGCAGAATTTCGCCATCCACGGAAACCGTATGTTCTTTAACCATTTTATGTAGTTGTGTGAGAGTGTAGCTCGAATAAATCTTATAAAAACATCCTAGTATATTTAAGATACTGGTGTTGTTACAGAAGAAGTAAATAAAAAGATTTTAGGGGGTTGGAGAAGCAAAATAAAACAAATGAACATGAGAGAATGAATTACCTTTAAAAGTGTAACTCCTTTTGATTTGAGCCTAGAGGCTTCCTTTGAAAGGATTCTTCCCAAAGGTAATCCTCTACGATGAGGAGAGGGATGTGGAGAGAGTAAATGGACAGAGGTTGGCCAAGCCAAAGGCTTGAAGAGTGTGTGTAATGAGGTAGAGGTGGGGGCCTTTTATAAGAGGAGAGGAGGGGCACTTTTGGAAAGTAAAGAAATATTACTTTATTTGAAAATGTGTTTCGGTTTTAAAAGGTCCCACATTGATATAATTAGTGTATAAGGTGATAAGGGTTCGTAATACACACATCCAATAAGTTTTGGACATGTGTAGTTCATAGATTTTACATTATCATTCCATTTTATTTAAATCGTTAAATAATGAGGTCATCGCTGCATCATCATGATGTCATAAATAAATTAATTTATTTAAAGTCTATAAATTATAAATAAAAATTATATGATGTAGGAAATATTTTTATCTTTCTAATGACTATTTATAATCAAAAGTCTGACTTGTATAACCCTATTTAAAAATTGTTTTGGTAAAACATATCTTGTTTGTGTCATTTTTACTTTTACATTAAATAAAAATTTATTTTTGTCATTTCCCAAATTAAGTGTCTACATGGGGTCCCCAAGTTGACCCATGGCTTGTCTTGGTCGGCCATGACACAACCAATAAGTTTGTGACATGTTTCTAGGTCATTTCATATTATTAAATCATTATTTATACCTTAAACTACACTAATTACCACTAATCACGATTAAAAACTTAATAAGTTACTATTAACGAAAAAATTATTATAATCTCATTGAACCACATTTTATTTCTTAATTACAACCATGTATGTCGGATTTTTGAAATTCAAAACACAATGATGGCAAAATTTCATTTAAACGGAAAATCTGTCTTTATAAGTACCACTTAGTGGTTTCACTATTCATCAAAAATTGAAGTTTTTCAGAAAATTACCAAAAATTCACCCTAAGCTATATTTGATATTACGAATTCAAAAATGAAGTCTATTTTACAAAATTCAAAACATATAAGTCACATTAATTAATTTAATAATTAATTCCCGCTGTCAGATCAAATAGCGTGTTTTTATGGAACAATACGTATCAAAAGATTGACACTAGTTTAAGTCCAATTTCAAAGTGAAATTAATTCCAACGACCACTATTGGATTTAATGGTAAAAATATTTTCTAATTTCACTTTAAAACCAATTAAAAAGATAATCTAATCATATAAATAAATTAGATTAAAAAGAGGTTTTGAATTAAAATACAACATTTTACACTATTCATAAAAAAATGAACTTTATCAGAAAGGTACCAAAAATTTACACAAGGTAAATTTTGATGTCCCTATTCTAAAGAAGAGTTATATTTGGTCCAATAAAATTTATAAGATCGATCAAAACTATATTTAATGACGGTTCTCCGTCAAAAGGTGATAAGTGGACCTTTCGTGAAAATTAGGGTATAAATGCCTAAAATTGAACTCTTTCCGTATTTTAAGCCTTTATCTTTTATTGGGTAAATGTAAAAACATTTAAAAACATATATAATCATATTTTAGTTATTTATATCCATTACCTCCAGTACAACGGCTACTCGTTAACTAACATTTAAAATAATATTATTTTATTACTTGTGTGCAACGTAAGTTTTCAAAGAAACTCATCGTTGCGTATCGAGTACGCTATCGAACGTAGAGACCCATTTTAATTAAAATTAATATTTAATTCGTAAATATTAATAAATATGAAAATTCTTTATTCTTTAATTACCTGGGATGTTACATCCTTCCCCCCTTTTGGGAATTGCCTCCTCGCAATTTTATTCACTTATCAAAATAAGTGGGGGTATTTATCCCTCTAGCATTTTCAGATTCCCAAGTTGCCTCTTCAATCACATGGTTTTTCCACAAAACCTTTACCTGATGAATCACTATATTCCGTAACACCTGCTCCCTATGGTCAAGAATCTGGACCAGTTGTTCCTCATAAGATAGGTTTTCTTCTAGCTGAACTACCTCTGGACTCAAAACATGAGATGGATCTGGCATATACTTTCTCAACATCGAAACATGAAAAACATTGTGTACCTGAGATAAACTCGGAGGTAAAGCCACTCGTTAAGCAACTGATCCAACTTTCTCTAGAATTTCATATGGTCCAATAAACCTTGGACTCAGCTTTCCTTTCTTACCAAATCTCATCACACTTTTCCAAGGAGAAACCTTGAGAAAAACATGATCACCTACCTCAAAAGAGAGATCCTTCCTCCTGTTGTCTGCATAACTCTTCTGCCTACTCTGAGCTGTTCTCATGTGTTTCTGAATCAGCTGAACTTTTTCTGCCATCTCTTCTACCAATTCTGGTCCCATCTACTTCCTTTCACCCACTTCATCCCAGAAAGCTGGAGTTCGACACCGCTTCCCATATAATGCCTCAAATGGTTCCATCTGTATACTGGAATGAAAACTGTTATTATAAGAAAACTCAACCAAAGAAAGATTTTGGTCCCAACTTCCCTGATAATCCATCGAACAAGCTCGTAGCATATCCTCCAAGGTCTGCATTGTTTGTTCTGACTGCCCATCTGATTGAGGATGAAAAGCTGTACTAAATTATAATTCCGTACACAATGACTTCTGAAGGCCTTTCCAAAAGTTAGATGTGAACCTGGGATCACGATCAGATACAATGGAGAGAGAAACTCCATGTAACCTGACTATCTCTTTAAGATACAAACGGGAAAGTTGATCAAGAGAGAAAGTATCTCGTACAGAAAGGAAAAGAGAAGATTTAGTCAAGCGATCAACAATAACCCAGATTGCATTATTACCTCGAGATGTCTTCTGTAATCCAATAACAAAGTCCATGGATATATTCTTCCATTTCCACTCTGGCATTGGTAAAGGCTGAAGCATCCCTTTCAGTAACTGCCGCTCTGCTTTAACCTGTTGACATGTCAAACAATTCACAGTAAAATCAGCAATATCTCTTTTCATTCCATCCCACCAGTAATACTCCCGCAGATCTATGTACATCTTAGTACTGCCAAGATGAACTGAAAACGGGGAACTATGAGCCTCACATAACAACTCATTCTTCAACTGTGAATCACAAGGCACAGATAACCTCTTCCCAAACCTCAAAATACAAACACAAACGTATCCAGGAACTCATGGAAAATTTTATTCATAAGGTCCATGAATACAGCAGGTGCGTTGGTTAACCCAAAAGGCATAACTACAAATTCATAATGGCCATATCTAGTACGGAACGCAGTCTTCGGAACGTCTTCTTCTTTTACTTTCACCTGATGGTACCTCGACCTCAAGTCAATCTTTGAAAAATACTGAGCTCCCTGGAGCTGATACCACTTCATTCGATGGCCAAACATCTGCTGAAGTTGTTGCAATGGATTTTACCACCCCTTTCTGCTTTAGTCTGGCTGCATTCCCCCAGTTGAGTTCTTCGTTGGACACTCGTTTGCATAATGACCCATTTCATTACACTTAAAACATCTTACCGTTGGCTTTTCATTTCCTGCTTGATCATCTTCCTTACAGTTACGAGCAATATGACCAGACTTACCACACCGAAATCACTTACCAGACTTGGATAAACATTCTCCAGGATGCATTTTACCACACTTCTCACAGGATGGATATTTGGTTTTCTTACCTCCTTGCTTCTTTGATGAATTCTTCCCCTTTTCCTGCCAACTAGACCTCTTATTCTGTTGTTTGTCATAGAACACCTGATCATCGGCAAACTCCATTTCCACCTTCTCCACACATCAAACAAGTTTTTCATAACTTTTGAACTCACTAGAAGCTAAAGCCCTTTGATAATTTGTCTTTAACCCTGAGTAAAAACGGTTTATTTTACTATCATGATCTCGTATGAAGTTTGGAGCATACCTTGCCAATCGAGTGAACTTTTCTTCATAAGCAGTCACTGAAACATCCTCTTGCCTCAATTCTAGGAACTGTTTTTCCATCCTAAGACGAACCACCTTAGAAAACTATTTCTCAAGAAACATACCTTTGAATTCGTCAGAGTGAAGATCCTCAATCTCATCACTATCCTTTATATTTTTCACCATCGACCACCACTGATCAGCTTCACCTTCAAAACGGTAAACAGCAAGACTAACCTTTTGACGTTCTGAACACCCCATGACATCAAAAATCTTCTCCAGTGCTTTAATCCACCCTTGAGCTTTCACAGGGTCAGATGATCCTCTGAATGATGGGGGATGTTGCCTCATGAAATGTTCCACCACTAACATGTTCCTCTACGGTTGATCTGGCTGATCTCGTGCATGGATACCACCACCATTTATAGCTTGAGTCAACTGTGCCATCACTGCAAAAATCTGTTTAGTTCCGATTCCGACCATCTCAGGTTGCTGATTTGGAAGGTTATCTTCCTCATGATGTCGTCCCAACATAGCTGCTTTGTTTCCTCTGCGGAAAACCATTCTGAACATAGAAATATCTTAGGCGAAGCAACATGGTAATCCGTAAATTCTATATCATTTCAATCATATTATAATTTAACACTTTTCTAACCCCTAAAGTTGTCTAAACCGACCTCTGATACCAACAATAAGGCCCCGGCCTTAAACCTTACATAATATTTAATTAAACGAATAATTCACGTTGAGGATCTTTTCAGATTTAGAGTTTTAGAGAATTAGAACATAACTATTACATCTCAAAAGATTACAAAGTAGTCACTTCTACTAAGTTTCCATAGTAAAAAAAACTCTTAAAAAGAAACGTGTCAAGTTCCATGTTTTATATAGGATGACATTCCCTTGATCCCATCCTTGACCTTATTCCACATTAAGTCCTATGAAAAAATTTCAAAAAAAACATGGGGTGAGCATAAAAAGCTCAGTAAGGGATATAGAAAGAATGAAAACTGTTAGTTTTTCAAACATCAAGTAAACCATATATACTCTATCAAAGTAATACCTTCACCTTCATGAAGTAGTAAAAACTCTTCACTGAATAAAGTATCATTACTTACCTTTTTGTAACCAAAGGATTAACATAAAACCCATAAAAAGAACACATAACATATATAAAGGTAACTTGGGACATAAACATACTTAAGTGGAATAACCATACGGTTGACTTCCACACATATCACTTAATGGAATAGCCATACGGCCAATTTCCATACATACTTAATGGAATAGCCATATGGCCGACCTCCATACCCAATGCATTGGAGGTTATAATGTAACCACCCGTCCTGGTATTCACGGCACCACTCGTTATATGGTTTATAACGTAACCACCCATTAAAATGTCCAAGTACCAATATAAAATCATAAAACATAAAACCAATATAAAGGAATGATAACATTTCCACATTTCAATCACAATATATCATAAATATATTGACATAATAGAATCCTTTTTCAAAACCATTTTCAATACCAAAATACATAAAAGAGTATATGGTATGAATTTTATTCTAAAAACATTACGGATTTTTGAGAAATCCAAAGACCAAATAATACTCGCGGCGGCGGAAAAGGTCGTTGTCGCCGCGTACGTTAAAAGAAACATTCTTTTTTGTCGTTTTGTAAAACGCTTCGTAGAAAGAGATTCCTTTTGTATAAAAGTAAAAGTCAAAGGGGTTTATACACCGTATAAAAGAAAGTTGTGTATAAAATAAAATATGCCTCAATGAAAGGAGATTGAGACGAAGTCCCTTACCTCGGGTCCGACTTGACTCGATCATTCTTTAACGTCCTGAATAATAAACTTGAGTTAATTTATACTTGATTAAGAACCTTTTTAAAGTTCATTATTCCTTTTATATCACTTATTGCCATGTTATAAACATTATGTAACCATTTATGTTAATAATGTTTGTTTTGTCAATATTTGGTTCTTAAGTCGAAAGTGGACTTCTTAAAATTACATGTTGTTCGTGTGGTCAAAGGTTCTTTATATCCAGAATGAAATTCCTTATTTGGATATAATATGTATCATATATATCCAGAATATACATGTATTTATAATATTACATAATCATTTAGAGGTAAGAAATGAAATGCACCGTTCAGGGAGACGGTAAACCGTACGTACGCATGAACGCTACTTTCATTTCTTTGTCATATTAATGGAATTAAAACTAAATGAGAGGTATGTATATTTTAATTATAGAATTATATTCATCATTTAGATATATCATTAATTATATATATCCATTATATACATGTACTTTTAATAGTACATTACATTTGGGGATAAGAAATGAAATGCACCGTTGATGGAGACGGTAAGCCGTATGTACGCATGAACGCTACTTTCATTTCTATCTCATACTTTAATGTAAATAAATAATAATGATATATAGGTATATTATAATTCCAGTATAACATCATATATAATAACTTTAAATCCATCATTTACACGTCCCACATATGTCATTAACGAATCACATCACTTTGAGGGGGCGGTAGTCCGCACTTCCTTAAATGAAGATATCGTGTTTACCCATAATGGAAACCATAAAGGTATGACCAAAATAAAAAATACAGAAGCTTAAAGAAAAAAATAAACATATTATATATCATATATAAAAATAGTGACATCTTAATGTCCACCTTTGATGGTGTTAAATGAGTATTGAACAATCATCATTTTGGGAGGCAGAATTTCGCCATCCACAGAAACCGTATGTTCTTTAACCATTTGATGTAGTTGTGTGAGAGTGTAGCTCGAATAAATCTTATAAAAACATCCTAGTATATTGAATATACTGGTGTTGTTACAAAAGAAGTAAATAAAAAGAGTTCAGGTGGTTGGAGAAGTAAAATAAAACAATTGAACATGAGAGAATGAATTACCTTTAAAAGTGTAACTCCTTTTGATTTGATCCTAGAGGCTTCCTTTGAAAGGATTCTTCCCATAGGGAATCCTCTAGGATGAGGAGAGGGATGTGGAGAGAGTGAATGGGCAGGGTTTGGCCGAGCCAAAGGCTTGAAGAGTGTGTGTAATGAGGTAGAGGTGGGGGCCTTTTATAAGAGGGGAGGAGGGGCACTTTTGGAAAGTAAAGAAATATTACTTTATTTGAAAATGTGTTTCGGTTTTAAAAGGTCCCACATTGATATAATTCGTGGATAAGGTTATAAGTGTTCGAAATCCACCCATACAATAAGTTTTTGACATGTTTAGTTCATAGAGTTTACATTATCTTTCCATGTTATTTAAATCGTTAAATAATGAGGTCATCGCTGCATCATCATGATGTCATAAATAAATTAATTTATTTAAAGTCTAAAAATTATAAACAAAAATAATATGATGTATTAAATATTTTTAGCTTTCCAATGTCTATTTATAATCAAAAATCTTACTTGTATAACCCCATTTAAAAATTGTTTTAGTAAAACATATCATGTTTGTGTCATTTTTACTTTTACATTAAATAAAAAGTTATTTATGTCATTTTCCAACCAAAGTGTCTCCATGGGGTCCCCAAGTTGACCCATGGCTTGTATTGGTCGGCCATGACACAACCAATAAGGTTGAGACATGTGTCTAGGTCATTTCATATTATTAAAACATTATTTATACCTTAAACTACACTAATTACCACTAATCACGATTAAAAACTTAATAAGTTACTATTCACCAAAAAATTATTATAATCTCATTGAACCACATTTTACTTCTTAATGACAACCATGTATGTCGGATTTTTGAAATTCAAAACACAATGATGGCAAAATTTCATTTAAACGGAAAATCAGTCTTTATAAGTACCACTTAGTTGTTTCACTATTCATCAAAAATTGAATTTTTTCAGAAAATTACCAAAAATTCAACCTAAGCTATATTTGATATTCCGAATTCAAAAATGAAGTCTATTTTAAAAAATTCAAAACATATAAGTCACATTAATTAATTTAATAATTAATTCCCATTGTCAGATCAAATAGCGTGTTTTTATGGAAATATAAGTATCAAAAGATTGACACTAGTTTAAGTCCAATTTCAAAGTGAAATTGATTCCAACGACCGCTATTGGATTTAATGGTAAAAATATTTTCTAATTTCACTTTAAAACCAATTCAAAAGATAATATAATCATATAAATAAATTATATTAAAAAGAGGTTTTGAATTAAAATACAACATTTTACATTATTCATAAAAAAATGCACTTTATCAGAAAGGTACCAAAAATTTACACAAGGTAAATTTTGATGTCCCGATTCTAAAGAAGAGTTATATTTGGTCCAATAGAATTTATAAGATAGATCAAAACTATATTTAATGATGGTTCTCCATCAAATGGTGATAAGTGGACCTTTCGTGAAAATTAGGGTATAAATGCCTAAAATTGAACTCTTTCCGTATTTTAAGCCTTTATCTTTTATTGGGTAAATGTAAAAACATTTAAAAACATATATAATAATATTTTAGTTATTTCTATCCATTCCCTTCAGTACAACGGCTACTCGTTAACTAACATTTAAAATAATATTATTTTATTACTTGTGTGCAACGTAAGTTTTCAAAGAAACTCATCATTGCGTATCGATTACGCTATCGAACGTAGAGACCCATTTTAATTAAAATTAATATTTAATTCGTAAATATTAATAAATATGAAAATTCTTTAATCTTTAATTACCTGGGATGTTACAATTAATATATATTCCCTAATATAATTTCTAACTTTGGAATTGATTGATATTTTCAATATTTTTTATATATGTGATGTTATTGAAAAATTATTAAGTGGAAATGTTGTTATCTGAGGATGATTCAATGATGATTGAATGATGCAATGTGATAGATTATTTGGTACATGGTTTGGGTCTTTCATGGTTGGATGAGGAAATGAGGATGACATCATTTATGTTCACAATACGATATTTTTATGGTCATATGGTATGAGGTGGTGCTTTTTGGTTCTGATTGAAATGTTTCGGTTTATATATGATTAAAATAATGAACTAGATATGGTTTCTAATGTGTTGTTACTGTATAATATATCATGTTAAATAGTATTTTATAAAATTTATGGGGGGATCCTAGACATTTTTCAACAGGGAATGAGATTGAATTACTATATGTAATTTGGTTTTGGGGTTTCACTATAATATATTCTTTCGATATTATGTACTTTTGTTTGGATATGATATTAGGATATCAATATTTAGTAAGTATGGGTGATGAATTACATATTTTTAGGTCTTTGTGTTTTTTTATAATCATGATGAAATTTGATTACAAATTCCAACTTTTCATGACATATATTGAGGTGAATCTGAATTTCTATCCTAGTAACAGTGTTAAAAACACATTATTTAGTCATAGTGATTTATATAAATTTATATGGTTCAAAAATAACATTCATATATTTCACATTTTTTCTAATGTAAACATTAGATTGCATAAAAAATATCATTACACTATTAAATGGAGGGTTTAATATCATTAATGATTGGTTACAAATGAATATTATTGTGAGAATTTCAGAATAATTTCACCAATGTGAGGCCCCTTTTATTAACCTCTTTTAATATACTCATCTTTATGGCCTGGTTATTGAAGATATAAGAAATTTGTTACTCCAATGAATCTGTAAGGGAAAAAGTATAAATATATTATCATTGGATAGTTGAAAAGAATATGTGAAATCATGATCATGGGAGAAAAATATTATAGAAAAAAAAATAGATCAAAATTATTTTTGAATAATTCATAATTAAGGTGAACCAAGTGTAACATACTTAAATATTTCCCAATTCTAGATAAATAGTCATTAAATATCCTAATTATATCCCACAAAATACCATAACGGTTTTGTGTTTTAGTGACTACATATATAATCAACTTATCTCTTAAAATTGTTTTCGACATATGCCTTAAATATTGTCATATAAGAACCCTTCAAGACATAGTAACCTTCCATCAGTACCCATACAAGTAAAAAATATGAAATATTGATCCTAGATGATCATTAAGGTTAAAAATGGTATATATCAATCATAATTGATAATAATATGAGTGTATGGCTATGATAACATAATCATATGAGTGTTCTTAATATAATGGACTCATATCTAGAAAAACATAGATTATAATATTTAAATTAACCTTATACATTTATAACTATTCCATAAGATCATGATATCAATTATCATATCATTATATATTGATCCATGTAAAAAAGGTTTCATGAATATTTCATCATCATAATGTATCTCTATCCTGCTTACTAAGAAGGATTATTTCATTGGATCATGTTAAATTAGGGGAATAATTATTATCAAAGGATGTTTTTAATGATAAGATAACATTTTAAAATCAATAGTTCTTTCTAAAGAAAAAACAAATTTCCTTTTGAAATATCATATATTATTTTTAAAAAAAATTAGAGAATTTGGTAAAAAAAACTTATTTTATGTAAACCAAGAATATATGTTTTGTAATCATTAGTGAAAGTATTATATATGCTTGGGGGTAATTTTATTGGTGAAGAATACTTTAAAAAATACTATGTTCAAAACATTGTTAAAAATTACATTTTAAAAAAATTAAAATTAAGATTCATTTATAACTATTAAATATAAAATATAATATTGATAAAAATGACATTGATCAATAATTTGGTAATGTTAATATATTTCTTATAAATAATATAATAATAAAATTTAAATGGGTAAAAACTATTATAGGCCAAAGTGGAAATATGGTGATTTATTATTAAAAATATATTCTAAGTCGCTTTCAATTATATATACTTGGAGATGATAATATGGGAATCAAAATCTAGTAACAACCATAGGAGAATAAAATATTTGGAGTTTCAGAGTTGAGGCATTCTTGTAGGGACCAGAAATATTCACACTCCATTCCATGACATGTTATTTGGGAAAAGATTTTTGATGACCCAACATTGCACCTAAATGCCAACAATCAGGATGACTACATCCATTAGTGGTTCCCAATTGTCTGAGGATGGGTAGACGATGTGTGTGGAGATATCTTAAGGGATTAAAAATCCCACATGCCACATGTTGAGGAGGCCCTAGGATGAACCAGAATGCACTAATAACTCAACTGGTATATCAATCCTTTCCCATATAGTGGATATGGGGTTAAGGATCCCTGATGTCTCCCAGAAGGAAGAAAAATATATAAAAATAGGGGTGCAGATCATCTCATTTTTTAACCCCTTATCTATTTAGGATTCAGGCAGGCTTGAGGTCGGATATAGTTTGTGATATATTCCTTTGATGAATCTCCCCTCAAATAGGATTCTTTGTCCACAAGTTGTGGATATTTTTCCCATGATGAAAAATGATTTTCCTGATATTTAGAAGGTTAAGCAAGACTCGTAGGCTCGACCACACTATGCTGATAAGTTTTAGTCTGGAGGGAAGGGTAAGGGATAGGATTTCATGCTCTCCACTTCCTCTAGTGATGATTCCCATGAAGATGTTAGAGTGTTGTTTCTGATCCCTCTAATCCAACATAACCTTTCAGGGTGAATACATATTCAAAAGCATTTCATAGATTTTATTTTTAATGGTAAGGGTAATGCATATAAAAATGTATAGAGAAACACATGAGAAGATTAAAATGAAGGAAGGGAATGTTGTGGTATTTCATATATATTGAACTATGTGATTAATAAGAATACTACCTAGAGATGTTGAATTATGAGAAATATTTATAAGGGGAAATAGCGGACAGGAGAGGCAGGATCAAGGGCAAGAAAGGGAAAATTACCCTTTATAAATTCTCAGTTCATAAGGTAGGGTAAAAGGATATACCCCACAATGATCACCCAAATATCTTGAAGACTATTATTATTAGATCTTCATGAAATACAATGAAAAGTGGGATACAGGAATAGCCTAGGTACCAAACAAGTGTTGAAGGTGATAAGTTGTTGTCTAGTGAGTTGGTTGAGAATGTTATAGGTATGTGAATTAGGGCCTATGATGGTGAAGTCATAGTGTCAAATATGGAACCAGTTCCAGATGGAACCTTAAGCAGAATGGAAGATAAGATGGAAATAGATACTCAGGAACATTTGCATCTTATTGTAACCATTATGGAGGCAATCCCGTAAAAATAAATTCAGAATAATTATTCACAATATGATGTCAATAAAATATATGATAGTTCGATTATTGTTGAATTTATTGAGGAGTAATTGGAGTGGATAAAAAAATGACAACATCTTATCATAGGTTCTTAATGAAGGAAAGATCAATGGAGAAGAATATATCCATGACTGTGACAAGATGGTGGATCATTTTGAAGATCTTCTAAGGGATGAACCAAAAATTTATGTAACCAATATTCATTATGGGATTTATAAGATGAGGGTCTCTAATATTCTTCGTATTCTTTTTAAAAAAGATTGGGTTCTTTTGTTGTTAACACTTTTTCTTTGGACTTGTTCGTGTTTCCCACTTTTAACTCAAATTTTTGTTTGAAATAAAAAATGATTTGATTATGTGTATGTGTGTGAAAGGGATCAGAAAGAATATATTCATATTCATCAAACAACTTCAATTTATTTAAAAGAAAATAAAAAATAGAACATTTTAGATAATTGGATGGAAATGATAATTTTGGAAAAAATATTTTTTTCAATATTCATTGATAAATTAATATATTTTTAAAATATAACTTTTTTTACTATAAAATAATTTTAATATGATTATTTCTAAATTTATATCCTAATTTCAATTTATAATTTTAATAATGTATAGATATAAATTATAGTATTTTATCTTGAAAAAAATAAAAACTATATTTCAATAGAAAGTATTCTGGAATCCTAAAGTGGCTTCACATTAAAATGAGTTCTTAATTCTATAGAATAAATAAATATATTTTTATTGGGTATGAACATTAAAAAATTATTTCATAATGTAGTCATAATTTTTTACAAATACTTACTATTTTAGCTTCTTATAATAGACTTATTTAAATTAATAACATTTTAATTCAATATTGTGGTTTTTTTAAACATGGTGTTCCATGTAAAATAAGTTATAGGAAAAATATATTTATCTATGGAGAAATATATCCAAAATTATTAGGGTGTTTCATTTATAATTTAACACAATGAGATTTTTGAAATACCTTTTTTGAATTGATTTAATTTTTTTGAATGTTTTCATTTCACACTATACTAAATATATATTTTGTTTTACGAAAAAAAAAACTATACAAGGATTCTTCTATATGAAACATGATGTTGATATTATGCTACATGGAACACTTGGACTATATTAAGGTAAAAAACATTTTTTTTGGATTTTGTAACTAAAAACATTAGGTTCTTTTGATATCATACATCACAGGTAACATAGAGTATCACCAAACAATAGGATATTATTAAAATATTATTATTTAATATAATATGATATAACCTAATAATTTAATTATCAATAATTAATATTATTAATTAAATTATTAAAATATATGTTTTATCATATACATACATTGGTTACCAATTAATTGAATATGAAAATATATACCAATTTATTACAAATGTAATAGTTTTATTTTTATGCTCCAAATGTTGTTCTATCATAATAAATTAAATAAATTAAAATTAGTAAATTATATTATTAAAATATATATTTTATATATTCAATGAAATATTTTAGATATTAATAAAATAAATTTAATAGTCATAAGATAATAACAACCGCAATTTTATGCATAAAACACTATATTTTTTAAAAGGACAAATTTACAACCATTTAATGGATAACTCATTTTAAATCTAATTTTTAAAACTTTTTTATTTTTTATATGAAAAAATAATCTTCTTATTTAATAATGGAGTACCATAAAATATTATAGTTTAATTTTGCGTATTTTTCAAATAAGAATCATTTTTGGTGAATAGTAAAAAATTGTAATTTCTGAATGAAATATTCTTTTTCATCGAAATATTTTATAGCTTTAAAATATTAATTTTTTTTGTTTTATATAATAGTTCAATTATATTTTTCTAAATTAATAAAATTTAAGTCAGTAGAATCAATTTTACATTTGAATTGGATATAAAAACATAGTTACCTTTTGAATATTTTTACTTTCAATGTCTCCTTATTTTCCACGTGTGAGGGAATATAACATAAGATATTTTTTTTGTTCTGTGAATTGAATTACAAAAAATTGAAACATGTGGTTTTAATTAGTTTGATATTTATAGTCTAGTTAGAAGAACTTAATTAGTTTTACATTATAAATAGTAAATTGTGTAATTATTTATTTACCATGCTTAAGGGTAAATTGGGTGATTAAAGGGGAAAATATATTATACATATTATAAAATTACCCTAACTATTTACCTAATATTATTTTATGAGTGGGTTTCTACATAAATAATCCTTGGAACTAAATTATAACCTCTTTTAACCACATGGATGATAGTAAGGCATTTATTATATTTTATTTTTAAAAAAGTTAATGATGTCATTCTCATATTTTCAATAAATATATCATTTTTTATATTACATTATAAAAAATAAAAACTATACTATAAATAGATATTTTAATGATAAATTATTTTTCTATTTTAGAGTTATTTATTTATATTTTTTTGTGGAAATATAATTACATAAAATTGATACCTAATGATGATGAAGAATTTTTTTAATTAATGGAACAATCAAATAAATTATTTTAAACAAATTAAAATAAATAGAATTATACATAATTGGTGACATACATAAATTTTATGGATGATATTAACATATTAGGGATATTTTAAATGAGTTTATTTTTGTTGATATGAAATTTTATGATATTTTTAAAAATTCATATATTGAATTGTGTCAAAATAGACATTATTGATATTTTAAAATAAACAAATTTTTATTAAATGAATTAAATTTATAAAAAAACTAAAATTTGGCCAAATAATTTGTTAAGTCCTAAAATTTCAAAAGGGACTCATTTTACAGTTCTGTTGGAATTTTTTTTGACAATATTTATCAACAATTAGTAAAAATATATGTTATCATTGTAAAGGTTAACAGGACTAATTAAGAGTTAAAGTTAATTGATAAGCATAATAATATGACCTCAATATGCCTAAAAATCATTGGTTGAAATTATATAAATATATAATCATATTCTATTCTATTTAAATCAATTTTTCTACATTTTTAATTAAAAAATAATTTATATTAATTTAATATTGTAGATTATTCCAAGATTTCCCCACCCATACCTTATAAAATACCACATATCCTTCTCTTTTATTCACACCATTAAATCACTCTTCTTTAGCCATCTTATGCCTCAAATATCTTCCCAACTCTATTCCCTTAATCCTAGATTCCTTAATGGGGTCATAAATCAAACCAATACAGTTTTTTTTGAAAATCAAAAGGAGATACCCAAATTCATGTAGGTTATAACATGTGTGATGGAAATCATGAATTATGGTAAAACTTTTAATCTCACTTTTTTTCCATGAGTGACATGAAATATATACCAAATAATTCTATTTTTTGGTGTATATACTGACCTATTACATGATATATTATTAATTTCTATTATTTAATGATAATATAATATTTAATTTATATTAATCATTCATGGTGTTTCTAACTCTAATCTTACTCGTGTAGGAAGTGATTTATCACATTTATTTCTTTGGGATACATGCCTTATAAACTAATTTTTTATTCTATGTGGTGTATATAATTCCAATGAATTACTTTTATGATTATTATTCATAATATTATTGTATTTTTTTCTTAATATTATTTTATTTCGTTCATGAGGCATAGGATTATTCTAATTATAACGTGATCCATATTTAATTCATGATCTCATCAATATTTTGTATTGTTTCATATTAAGACTCATTTGAGAAATATTTATCATCCTTGACACATTTTCTAAAAAAATACAATTTGTTTACTATTCTTTAATGTATTTTTAATGTAATTTTAAACCATTTTCAAATTTTTACAACATGGTTTTGAAGGAATATTTTTTTTCATTTTCCAAGTGATGTACATTGTGAATTTTTTGACAGATGTATGAAAATAATGTTTATTTCTAACATATACACTATGAATAAAATTATATAACATAATGATGAATTATTTCTTTGAATATTCCCTTACAATAATAGAGATTTATTTTCAAAGAAAATTTTTTCTTTTTAAATTGTGTGACATTTTAATAAAATAAATCTTTTCAATGAAAGGATATTATCCTCAAGAATTATTTCCACGTTATATCTCCAAAATTACATATTTTTAAATGGGGATATATTTCATGGATGATATATTTATTATTCCTATGGTTTTTCTATATTTATGATTGAATAATATTTATGAAACCCCTTTCATTCCATGGGTTATGTTATGATTGAATGATGTTTGTGAAACCCATTTCATTTCAAGTGTTTTTATTTGATTAATCATTTGTGTTTTTGTAGAATAAAAATGTATGGTTTTCATAATGTGTTGGGTGGGACCTATATCTCTTTCTAATGCATTGGATAATGATAATTTTTTATGAGCTCAAAGGGTATACAGAAAGACATCTGAAGCCCGAAACAAGACGGTATACAGAAATCCATCCAAAGCCTAAAATAAGAGGGTATGTGAGAGGGAATCCCATGCTTGAAACAAGAGGGTACACTAGTTTTCATAAAAATCCCGAATCAAGTACACATGATTTTATCTCAATACTAAAAAGTTATGATGGTCTTAGATTGCATTGTTAAAATATTTTTTTATATGCTTGTGTGTATGCCACAATTCCATGTGTTATTCTTGTGTTATAATTCCATGGATTTGGATATTGATTCCCTTATGATTAATATCTTATTAACTATAAATAATTATTCCATGATATAATAATATAATATTATATAATCATTGGTTGATCTTATAATGATCATGATCACATTCTTATACCCTTTTGTTCATGATATTCTTACACATTTCCTTTATTTTCCCTTAATGTCCATTTGAGCTCACCCCTTTTATATGTTTGCCTTCCCCAGGTTATGAAGGAAGGTGTTTATGTAAATTCAGTATCGTGGATGTTAATTGTGGAAAACATTGATGGTATTTCACTATGATATAATGTTTCACTTATATGTTTCCAAATGCAGTAAACTAATACACTCTTGGGGTGTGTGTTTGGGTAATTTAACAAATGTTCCTAAAAAAGATATAATTTCCATATTTGAAAAATAATGGGTTGTTATAAATGGTATCATATAATGGGATTAGTCAAAATTTGAAAAAATATATGAAAAAACATTAGTGATATCTAATGGTAAATTTCCAGGGATATGTCTAGTGGGGTCTCTAAGGGTAAGTATATGGAAGAGTTGATGTTTATGAAAATTTCAAGGAATTTTGGTAAATGATTAAGTGAGTGGTTAACATTAATTATATCCCTTTTTAGACACTACAAGTTTATTTGGATCTGACATAGATGTAGCATGGGGTAACTGCTTTAACAAGGGATATCAGGCCTGACCCTAGCCTAACCCGGTACATGACAACAGGCCTTGCAGCACACCTAGTTGGATACTCACAGGGGATATTATTTGGATATCCAAAAACACATTATGGATCATCAAAAATGATTAAAATATATATTGTATATTAATAACATAGTATAAACCTATGTTTCCGTATATTAAGAATGGTAAAATAATTTAGACATCATATAAGGGGTATTTTATGTTTATGTGGTT
This sequence comes from Viscum album, assembly GCA_963277665.1. Taxonomy (NCBI): domain Eukaryota; kingdom Viridiplantae; phylum Streptophyta; class Magnoliopsida; order Santalales; family Viscaceae; genus Viscum; species Viscum album. The sequence continues at coordinate 762,344,782 of OY728140.1, read as the reverse complement.
CCTCATAATGATAATTGCTTCCTATTAAATGATTTATTTTTTTATTTAATGATGGGAAATATAAAGAACTGGGTTAACATTGAATGTGATATCCAATTTTGTTGATGATAAGTTAAATGTTATTGTTATAGGAGTGAATGATTTTGTGATCATTCCTTGTTAGTTTTCACTGAACATGAACAAAAAAACATATACCATAACCAACAATTGGACTCAACATGGAAGGGAAGGAATGAGTTTTCTAAGATTCTGAGTAATGGAGACCATGGTGGAAAAATATTATGTTTCTATTATTTCAATAATGTGGAATTAATAACTTAAATGAATGTCTTAGAAAAACAATAAGATTTTTTTATGATGGAAAATGTCATAAAGAGAGTAACTTTAATGGAAAATGAAATGTTCAATTAACATAATTGATTAAAATATTTTCCTCCCTAATACATCATCAATGGTTATATATTTTATGTGTAGAATTAATGGTCACTATGAAAATCATTTTCCCGTTTTTAAATCTAAAGAAGAAAATTAGAAAGGTGGTATGATTGATGTTTATATTTCCAATTATGATGATACATTAGATGAAATGTGAAAGGAAATAGAAATTAAGTAAAAATATGAGGTTTCCTTCTAATGGATTATTTATAAAGGGGAATAATCACAATTTTCTGGTAATTTGATTCAATAACTATGTTATAAGAATGGTGAAGTATACCAGGATTGTTCAGTTTATGTCTTTCTCTGAGGATGAACATGATTATGTTGAATGATTCTAATTGAATGTAAAAGTGATTTTATAGAAATGATTTTTTTTGAATAATGTAGGATAACTCTTAATATGTTCTTTATATTATGATAATGTTGTTTGGATAAATAAATTTTGGATATTAGTTGTATGATTACCTAATTACTAATTAAGTAATTGGGTCCACTAGGTCGAATACCCTGATGGGGGGTGAATTAGTGTATGGTAGATTAAAACATTCTCTATTTTGGATCTTGTTTATTATTTAGAAAAAACTAAATTCTCTATTCCTCCAATTAAAATATATAGATAAATATGAAATCATGCACATTAAACATTGATTTTTACTTTGTTAACCCTCACTGGTCTACGTCCAAGGAGCAAACAACAACAATGTGTCGATGTACCAAATTCATTAAGGATCGCGACCAATAATGAGTACAATGATCGGGATAGATCGTTTATTCCCAGGCTCACTGCCTTTACAAGGTTTAGAGACTGATCACTACATTCCCACTTGACACTCTCTATCCCTCTTTCTTTATCCCATTGTCGGTGGAAAGGGTCACCATCTTCTACTTCCTTCGCTCACTTCTCTTGGAATGGAATACACTAACAGTTTATGGACTTGTAGTTCAAATACTATTTATGGACATTTAGGTACATTAATTTGCATGAACATATGCATCCTCAACTGTAGTTATATTCTCTATTGATGTTCCTTTTTCAGCCACATATGAATTTCACCTTCTCGAGTACTGTTAGGTACCAGAAAATACTGTCACAAACTGATTTGAATCTCTCACATGATTCCTTGTGAAAATAGTGAACCACCTCATTCCACTGCATATTGTGTAGTATTTTTGGTACGTGGTCACCTCCTCTATTTCATATTGTTGTTTCTGCGAGCTTCCCTTCATCTGTGAACTGCCTTCGTTGTGGAGATCGTGTATTGCTATCGTGTACTGATTCGGTGAACCCCCTCTGCAAATCACTCTCTGTCTGCGAACTATTCTCTATTTGTGGATTACCTTCGCTTTCCCATACTAGGGCTCCCTCTCCATGTAATACTTGTATAATTCACTCTCTTTCATACCAAATATTCCGTCTTTGTGTACCGAGACAACTTATTCTTTATATTGGACATCCTCATCCACGTACCGAACATCCTTTTCAGGTTCAGAATCCCTGCAAAAACCTTTAACGCAAAACAATTTTAGATGTTGCCTAATTCTTGGTGAAAAATATTCTTTCTAATGATTTTCAGCCTCCACTGTAATCGGTCTGATTAGATATTCTTGTATCGGAAATGATATCTGAAAAATCAAATAATACAAGATTTACCAAATCATCGATTTAGCCTCCAACGATTATTGATCCTTCAGCCTCCACGAACCGCAAGCCACCCACGAACCATTTTTTCCACGTCGTATGCAGACTAAATTTTCTCCTATGTGGTCAATAATCTTATCCAATGAATATACATCCGCATTCCGCATCGCTTTCCGCCAAAAACAATATTTGGTTTCGCGAACTACACCCGCGTACCGTTTCCGCCGCTCCGAGTATCATTCCCATAACATGGTATGCGGCCCATGTATTATGGTACGCGGTTCTCACCCTTTTCGGATTTTCTTCAAACATTCTTTATAAAATTTACTCATATTAATAAATCCTCCCTTTTCCAACATCAAACTCCCTATTTTGAGGCCCAAAAATTTGGAAAACACTTGGAAACTATGCAACCTCAAAAACATATCTTTGGAAAAAATTCAACAATACTCATTCGCAATCGTCTAGCTTTGTCATCAAACACAATCACACCCAAAACATTTTGAGAGATAACATTGAGGGATATTTTTTTCAACATAAGGACAATGGGAAATTTTTTATGCTATCTTTAGTGATGTTTAAAATAATTTTAGATTTTTGGAATATACCCAATATACTTTGGAGTAATGAAAAAATATCTCAATAAGTAATATTGGTAATTCATGTTATTACCCTTTTTCAATGAAATACATGATAAATTTATTCATAATTTTGGTATGTGACACCAATAACTACCTTTTTATATATGGGGGATAAATAGTAATAAGAATTGTGTACATTATTCAATGGTTTTGTACTTTTATATTTTTTCAACGGTTATAAATATAACCATTTTTGGATTGGTTTTTGTTAAACATCAGGTGAGATTTTTAGAAATTAAATTATAATCTATCCATGTGAGGATTCTTTCCTATTGTATTACTTTTTCTAAACATAATAATGGTTAATATTTATGGAGATACCTACCATTTTATTTATGGATCTCATGATATTTTAATACTTCATGAATGATAAAATCATCATAATTTTTTGGAATGAGAGATAAAGTGGAAGTTGTTCATTTCAAAACAACCAGTATGGTTTTCCTAAAATCAAATTTTTGTATATTTTCATGATTAGTCATTAAATTTAAGAAAACTATCTATAAATAAAAGTTTTTCTTAATATCAGGAGTTTTTTTGACCTAATTTCATTTTAAATCAACACAGATTAATAACATTGAGGCCCTCAAATTTCCAATGATCATTCATTTTTTTATGATTTATGACCTCAATCACTCCTTTTATATATTTTTTATTTTATTATAAGTTCATATTTTCACTTTCTACTTATTTTATTCTATGTAGAAATATTTTTATATGTTACATTGCTTAACTGTTATGTTTCAAACTTTTCTTTTATAAAAAGAAGTTTTAGAAATAATTTTTATGATGTGGAGTTCTATATTAAGAACATTCAAGTATTAAATCATCCATAACACAGTTGAATTGTAATGGATACATTAATTTAAAGTCTATAGAATGTAAAACCCCATTATTTTGTGAAATATTTTTTTCGAATTATTTTAATCAGTTGGATATTTTCATTTCACATAATACTAAATATATTTTTTGTTATATCATAAAATCCTTGACCGTCATGCGTTATATGAAACCCCATGTTGAGATTATGAAACACGAAACACTTAGATTAGTTTTAGGTATATTAAACACTATTTTTTGATTATTTTACATGCTACAACAAGTTCTTTTGATTGATTACATTACACAAAAGAACAAGTTTTACCGAACAATAGTATATTATTAATGTATTATTATTTAATATAATAATATATAACCTAGTCATTAAATTTCTAGTTATGAATAGTATAGAATAAAATATAATAATAAATAGTTTATAATATTATTTCATTGGATACCAAATAATTATAAATGAAAATATATACCATTTGATTATAAAAGAAATAGTTTTATTTTGATGCTCCAAAAGATGTTTTGTATTAATGAATTAAATAAATTATCATTATTGAATGATATTAATGAAATATATATGTAATATATTCAATAAATTATTTTTTATATTCATCCAATAGATTTTATAGTCACAAAATAAGAACAAACCATATTTTATGTATAAAACCATATATTTTTCAAAAGGGTAATTTTCCTCATTTTAATAGATAACCGATTTCAAAACTAATTTTTGACACTTTTAGAATTTTTATATGATAAAATAAAATTAATATTTGAAATTAAATTATAAAATTTCAATCTTTACGATTTCTTTGTATTTTTATGATAAGGTTCATTTTTTGAGGAAAACTAAATAAATTACAATTTTTAATTTATAATTTCTTTTTTCATCAAAATTATTTTTAATTTTAAAATATATAATTGATTACATTTAATATATAATTAAATTATGTATTTTATTTTAATCAAATGTAGGTAACTGGAATAAATTTCACATTGAAATTGGATATAAAAATTTTATGAACTTTTGAATGATTTTACATTAAAATCCAACTTCCTTACCACATTTGTGTGATTAAAATTGAACTTAATTTTTCCGCTTCTCTGAATTTAAATTATAAAAATTTAAATAAACAATAGTATTACTATTGATATTTTTAGTCTAATAGTGTTGCCCTATTTTTTTAACATTATGAACTGTAGCTTTAGTAGTTTTTTATTTACCACGGTAATGGGTAAATAATGTAATTAATAGATAAAAAAATATTATAAATATTATAAAATTCACATAATACTTGTGATAATTTTATTTCATGACTATTTTTTAACCAAAGTCATTATTGGGATTAAATTATTTACTTTTGAGTCCCCTTTAATGAGATTAATTAATTTATTATATTTTATTTAACAAAATAGTAAAGGTGTTACAATCATATTTTTAATAACTATATAATTTTTAATATAGTGTTATACTAGTGATAAATTAACCTATAAAGAGTAATTTAAAATCTATAATGTTTTTATACATCATTTTTATTTATTTTTTATTTTTATTGACTATATAATTAATTTAAATTGCAACACAATGATGACAGAAGAATTGTTTTACTAATAAAAGAATCAAAAAAATGATATTAACAAATTTAAAAAAAATGTAATATTATATAATTAATTACATCCATGGATTTTATAGATTACATTGACATGTTAGTGATAATTCAAATTTATCAGTTTGAAGATATCTTGTTTTTACGATATTTTTAAGTAGTCAAGTAATCAATAGAGTCAAAATTAGCAGTATTGATATTTTAAAAAAAAATATTTTATAAAATGATATAAAAGTTATAAAAAACTATGATTCATAAAACTAATTTGTATATGTCATAAAATTTTATAAATTATTCATTCATGGTTCATTTAACATATTATTTTGACTATATTAACCCATAAGTAGTAAAAACACATGTTTTCATAGTAAGAGATAAAGGTATTAATTTAGGGTTAAATCCAAAATATAAGGGTAATAATATGACCCAAACATGTCAAAAAATATTGGCTGATAAGATTTTGATATATCTTTCTCTTAGGTTCAAAATAACTCACTATGGATCCATTTTGAATAAGTAAATTATTTATATTAATTTAATATTTTAGGAGATTCCAAGAGTTCCCCTCCCATCTCCTATAAAAGGGAACATGTCCTTATCTTTTATTCACACCACTAAATATATTTGGCTTGAAAAAAACCCTTCCCATGATTCCTCAGAACATTCTTACAATAATCCTAGAATAATCACTATGGGAATAAATCTAACCAATGGAGTCCATTTTTGAAAATCAAAAGGAGAAACCAAAATAATAGGAGGTTTTAATGTGTCTGAATGAAACAAAGACATCAGGTAAGGGAATTTCATCTCACATTTTATTTAATTGAGATACATTCCATATTCATTTCTCTCATAAGTTTTTTCATATATATACTGGCTTATGATATATTATATCATTAATATACTTTATTATATAAAATTAAAATAATTAATTGTTGAAATTATTTTTTGGGGTTCATAATTCTAGATGTACTCATATAGTAAGGGATTTATTCCTCACTATTATTTCACTGGGATACACATATTATAAACTACTCGTTTCTTCTACCTGATTTATATAATACCCATGAATGCCTTTTATAAGTCTTATATAGAGTATTATGGTATTTTAATATCTATATAATTCTATTTGTTTCATGGGTAATATGATTGTACTTGTTATAATGTTATGAGAATTTATTTCACAATATCAACAATATTTGGGATTGGTTTATTTTAATTATCTATTGTTCAATATTTATCTCTCATGGCCATGTTTTTTAGAAAAAAAGAAAAAAACATTTCTACACTCCTATGTATTTTTAAAATACTTTTAATTAATTTTATACATTTACTACATTTTTTGAAAGGAATATTATTATCATTTTCCAAACAAGGATATTTTTCAATTTTCCGGAAAATGATTTTATGTAATTTTTCTTATTTAACTTATAATACATGAACATAATTCCCACCATCATGATTCCTTAATGCATTTAATATTCCCTTACACTCAAATAAGGTTGTCTTTAAAGAAAATGTTTTCTTTTAAAATTGAGTTAAAATTTATGAAAAAAACATTTTCAATTAAAAGGTATTTCCCTAAATAAATATTTACAATTCATATCTAAAATGTTACCTATGTTTTAATAGGTATATTTTGAAAGGATGATATATCTATTTTTCTAGTGGTTGTTTTATATTTATGGTGGAATTATATTAAGGAAACCCATTTCATTCCATGGGTTAGGTTATCATTGAATGGGTTTTATAAAAAAAACATTTATATTCTTGAGTTTGAATATGATTAGTCATGTATGTTTGTATAGAACACAAATTAATGGTTTTAATGATGTGATGGGTGGGACTTATATCTCCCTCCAATTAATTTGGTGATGATAAATGTATTATGCGCAGAAAGGGTACATGGGAGGGCATACCAAGCATGAAACAATAGTGTAAATGGGAAGGAATGTCAATCCCAAATCAAGAGGGTTCATAGGAGGAAATAACTTGCCTGAAACAAGAGCTTACACATGAGGAGATAACAAGCATTATGGAGGTATATAGGTAGTTACCCCAAGTATTGCATGTTATGCAGGCCTTAAAAGTCATCCTTGCCTAGGGGTTTTTTAATATGATTATGTGTATTCCACAATTCCTTGTCTTATTCTTATGTTATGATTTCATGGATTATGTTCATTATTTCCTTCTCATTCATGTGTTATGAAATGAGAATCACTATTCAATTATTCATGTTTATGATCTTTAATGTGTGGGGTATGATCTTGTAATGATCATGATCAAATTGTCATAATATTGTGTTCATGATATTCTTAGGCATTTTCATTATTTACCCTTATTGAGCATTTGATCTCACTCCATTCTTATGTTTCCCTTCCCCAGGTTATGAAGGAATGTTTTTAAGTATAATTACAATGGGGGATGATCTTTATGGGAAGCATTGAAGATATTTTGATGTGTTAGAATATTTTTTCCCATGATTCCAATGGCACTAAAATAATACGGTCTTTGAGAGTGTATGTGTGTAAAGTATGAAATGTTACAAAAAGGAGGATGTAATATCCATGTATGAAAAGCTTGATTTTTTATTGATAACATGATATGTAATATCAAATGAATATATTTAAACCATGACATAATTGTGCTTTAAAATAAAAATATACCATGGAGCATAATCATAAACACATGACATAGAAATGTGTAATATAATTGAAACAATGAATCACAAATAAGTATAGAAGAATACCTAATCATAATGAATAATAATATTATTTTCAAATACAAGAAATTACATCATTTATGTATTGAAAAAAAAAATAATGTCCACCCATTATGTTATGAAATAATCCATGTATTTATGTAATTCATTACCTTAGATGATGTGATTAATTAAATATTTAATTGGATGATTTTAAGAGACCCAAACCATAATAGGTACTTAATGAGCTGAAACCTATTTAGGTATTTAAAAACCCCAACTCATCTTGGGGAATTATTAGGCATAAACTATAACTTCGATTTGACAGACTGAAAATTTCAATGGGAATTATTGGTTAAAATCATCCTATAATAATAAAACTATCATGTGTATACTATATGAAATAAATCATTCAAAAAATCAATAGAGATATCTTGAAATTAGACTTGGGTTTTCAGAATTTATATGTGGTATTTCATGAAATAACATCATGAATAAGATCAGTTAATACCCAAACAAATCCCCCATAGCAATTATTAATAAATGTAATTTAGGTGGTGTTTTGTGAAACATTACTCTAAATGTGGTATATATTTTGAAGATATAGGTTTTTATGGGTACCAAATGAAATAAAATGATTTTTCAGAAAATAGTTTTATCATTTTTGAAAAAATTTAATAGTTATAAGTTTCAATCAAAAGTAATTGTTTTGAAGTTATCATGTAAAAAATTCTAAAAAAACATGTTTCAATATATCCCAATAATGGATAATTTAAAAGTTAAAAATTATATATAAAGGAAATGTTGAGTATAATATAAAATTATGAAGATGAATTTGATAAATTATTCAATATTAGAGAAATACATTTACTAAAACCTGTATCATAAAAATTGTGATAAATATTTAATATGAAAATAGGTAAATTAAATTTTTATGGTCAATATAAATAAAAATTATTTATATTTCCAAATGAAAAAACATAACATTGTTCAGAATAACAAATATAGTTATGGAAATAAGATCTCAATTGAACTGGAATTCAATTATTCTTATCATCATTAAATTTTATGATGAACGAAATCCACCAATTAAATTACATGGAAAATAAAGAGGAGAGGAATATTAATATAGTTATAGAAAAAATAATAAAATATTATAAATCAATAGTAAAAATTGATCAACAATGTATTCAGAAAAGAAGTTATGTTCAAAAAACACATTTCCATTAAACATTATTTCAATGAAGGTTCATTAAATTCATGTAAAGCCTATTTGTACCATATAAGATATTATTTTTTAACATTATTAATTTATATATTACCATATATAATTTTCATTTGTAATAAATTAATATATATATATATATTTATTTAAATATATTAGAGTTATTATTAATATTCTACATCTCATGTTACCGATTTTGATTATTTTACACTCTATTAAGAATTTGTTATTGATCCATATTATTTGATGATAAATTAATTATTCCATGATTATTTATGGTACTATTAAATATCTTCTGGAACTATTATTTATGTTTTATTTCTATTTCATTGGTTTTTTAGTTATGATTTAAGAAAATATAATATCTGAGGTTATTGATTCAACATTTATTACTGAATAAATGTGTTATCAAAATTAATTGGATATGTATTAATATTACCATTACAAACACAATTGAAAAATTATTTTCCTCAAAATATAAAATTTAATCATAAAATATGTTTTTATATTCTACCATTACATAAATTTATAGAATCTTTTATGTATTTGGATTGACATAACGAAACCATAATAGGTTATGATTGTTCGATGACATTTTCAGTTGCTTTCACTGGGGAATGCTATGCCATGCTGTGTTTTGAGAGTGTTTTTGGTGGATGTTTCTTGTTTTTTGCCTCACATTTCCACATTCCCAAGGCAGGTGGTATCCATAACTTCTTCAGTGATGGTTCCTACTTCATCAAAACAGGATAATGGGAGGTTTGTTTCTCCATCTGTGGATTACTCCTCAGAACTTGTTTCCTAGTTTGTGTCTCTCTAATATATTAAGACATTGTTTATGAAACTCATTCCCTATGCCATCTCATTGTGGATTCTTGTTAATTACACGTATTTTGATAGAAAACTCTCTGGGGTCATTTCAGGGCAATAACCTTTCTTTAGGGGAGTAGTCATGTTGAGGCATCTGTAGCATGTATGGATGCTGAAACAATGGAACACCAATATTCTCACTCATCATAGGGCTTCTCAAGGTCACATAAACCCAATTATTATCATGTTGATCATAGGTTATCTTATGATATAGGTATCTCTATGAGGTTTTCTTCGCCTTCCCATGTTAAACATGGGGTAGGCCATGAGTTTAACATCTAGTATAGATGGATCATACTGATTTGAAAAAATAAGAGAGTAGTTCTGATAGGAATATACCTAGGAGGGAGGACCATGATGTTTTACCAATTAGAGGGATAAAAATTCCCAATGAGTTAGGATCCAGGATGGTGTGTCCAAAAAAGGGAAGGTTTCACAATATGAATATTGATATGGAGAGCACAAAGGGTAGATTAGAAGAGGTGGGCCACACAAAGAGGTACAAAAAGGATTACCATTACCAAATACTGAAACTTATACAGGCATCCTATATTCCCTCTTTTTATGGTAGGAATCAGAACACATGTAGTTATAAGGATTGATTTGGGTCTTACATGTAGTTATCTGCTCATATGGATAACATGAGTTTATCAGGATGTGGAGGCTTGGAAAAAATCATGATGGATATGGAGGAAGTGTTGAGGTGTGGATAATGATGATATGGAACTGATGTGGAGATGATAGTGTTGGTCTTGAACCTCAGGGAGGATTCCTACATATCCTCATGGTGGGGAGTCAATATCTGTGTAGTTCGATGGGGTGATGGGACACCAAAGGAGGCAGCCCGTGAAAATGGATGTATGGATTGGGACCTGAAAGAAGTAGAACCTCCGGGATGGTGGATGATCATCTGGAAAAATAAAGTCTCAAGGGAGATACCAGTATGGGAAATGGTTTATCAGATTGATCCTCAGGGAGGGTTCTTATGTATCCCAGTGGCGGGAAATCAAATTTCACATAGTTTAGGATGGGGTATAGAATCATGTTGTACACAAAGGGAATTGACCCAGACACTAGCTAGGGATTATTCATGGTGAGTAGTCCCTCACAAGAGGGACACTCTTAGTAGGAGGAATATGGTGGATTGGGGGATTTTTCATGGTTAGCATCCCAGAAAAATGGGACATGTGGTTGGGCTATATGCATGGTTAGTGACCCACATGGATTGATCAAAACACCCAAGGGTGTAGGATCTGTGATATGTGTCCCAAAAAAGAGGATATGTCACATCAAGAGTGTACATCCCTGGACTGGAGCACGAGATTTTACCATTGGTTGGAGTTGAGCCTCATATAGGCATCCTATATACCATTAATTTTTTATCTTATTGAGAAGGGTGTTGAGGGATCATTCTAGGGAAGTCAGATAAATAGGTAGTGTATTTCCAGATACAGGTGTTATTAGAATCGAAGGCTAGATCAGATACTTTTTAATCTCATAAAATATGGTCTGGCATTCATTATCCCATTAGTAGACACCAAAATTTGTCATGATTAAGGAAAAGGGCTTATAATTTCCAATAATATATCAATGAAATAGCATATGTAGGCTATGTGGACTTTAAAGACTCCGATCTCACAAAGGATTCTTGGATGGGGCATCTGAATGATAGCCTTGATCTTATTTGGATTGATCTTCATGACTCTGTATCTAATGATGAAGGTGAGGAACTTCCCAGAAGTGACCCTGAAGGAACACGTCAAAGATTTTATCTTTAGATGGAAGGAGTATATGAAAATGAACACTTTATCATGATATATGATATGGTCCTTCTACTGGCCGGACTTCAACACCAAATCATCCACATAGAATTATGCTAGTTTCCTGAGGATCAACTTAAATATATGGTTCATAACATGATGATAGGTAACCGCTAAATTCTTCAGATCGAAAGATATTACCTAATAACAAATTTCACCTTGAGGTGGTCTAAAGGTATTTAATTCCTCATCCTCAAAATAAATTAGGATCAGATTATACCTAGAATACTTATCCTTAAAATATAGATCTTGGAACTCAGTAGTGTCGTCGATCAACAGCTCTATCATAGAAAAGAGAAAAGCATCTTTCAAATAGTGACGGTTGAGATCTCCAAAGTCAATGAATAATCTAATCTGTCTATTTTTCTTCCCAATGGGAATGATGTTCGATAACCATCTGTGGTACTAGATTTCCTTCAATTTTTTGTCATTTATGAGATTATCAACATTGTCCTCGACCTTGGTACCATGAGAGGGGTGCATCTTTTTGGGAGCCTATTTGAACCCATGAGTACATACTAGAAGACTAAGATGGTGGATGGTGAACTAAAGATCTAGTCCTAGAATATCATCACATCTATCGGAAAATACATTTCAATGATGCTTTAAGAAATCCATATTCTATTATTGATATTATGTAGGCATATCTATGTTGATAAATTTTTGTCTTAGATAAATATTGTTACCAGGATTCACCTATACCAACTCTTCAAAGGTGGTGGATACACCTTCCTCAAATTTTGGTGGAGAATCATCAAAATCCTCTTTATCATCTATGGAGAGTGTATCATTGAAAAGAGGAAAATTTTCTGAATCGATTGATCTGGAAAGAATTTTGGTGCTAGCCTAATCTACAGCAGAATAATCATTTGGAGACTCCTGTACTTCATACACGTTGGAGGAAAAGTCTATTTATCTAATTCTGTCAATCCTTTGGATAAGGGGGACCCACTTGATAATATCAAAGTAGTATTGGATGTTTGTATTGAGTTGGCTCAACCCGCCCAATGAAACAAGAAAGTGTGGAATATTGATGTTGTCATGCAGTGAACGTCTTGATAGCTTATAGGGGTAAGAGGATCTGGTACGACTCGATCCTAATTTGTGAAGGTGTATTAAGTGATCTTATAGATCTCCTTATATATTGGAATGTTCTTCTCACTCATTCCAAATACAAAATGTAGTTCCATAAGTTTTGGGTTTTGATATATCCTGTGAATCATGAGGATGAATGAATTGTCAATGTCTGTCCAAAGGTCAGCCAGAGTGGTGGTAGGCTCGACCTCTTTACCCTGGACCTATTTGTCCTTGCTCTTGTAATAGTAGGCATCTATGTAGCAAGATTAACAAGAGAAAAATGGATATGAATCACCCTATATTATTCCCAATAAGCCATTAAGGGAGTACTTGAGTATCATTTAATGCGAAGAGGGAAATACTACATGCAGATGGGGCCAGGGTCTACCCATCAGGACATATTAAGTGGTGTCCTATGAGATGACAATGAACAAAGTTCTAGAATTCAGGCCACACAATTTGGTCTTTAGGTGGATCTTTCTAGGATTCATCTTTTATATCCTCTCATAACCTTGAATCTTCATATTAGAGGGATCCAGATCTTTTTAAGCATCCCCAGTTTGAATAGAATCTGAGTCGGGATACAATTAATCCCAGAACCAATGTCGATGAGATAGTGTAAGACCTCAAGACAGTTAAAATGGACATTGATATACAATAGTCGAATTTCCCTCTATATAAGAAACCTTTATCTTCTCTACATATTGAGATAATGGCCTAAAATTTTGTATGTTAAACTTCCTCATGATGGAATGAATCTACGGTAGAAACCTCTGTTTCAAACTATAGGGGGCCTCTAGAAACCTTATTGAGGGATTAATGCATATCTCCAGATAGGAGGAGAACCTGGAATATCGATATCTATAAAATAATTATAGTAAGGTTCCTAATCAAATTATACTTTCATTCCAGGTGCACATTTCCACTGACAGGAAGCTTCATTAAGGAATATGGTATGATGGGTACATGTTGAACATGTAGATTTTGTCTGGTGTTGGGGATATTTGTCTACTCACTAGTTGAAACAAACATAATTTAGACTGCATGATAACCTGATGGTTGAGGTCTATTTACATCGGAATAATGATGATTATGATTTGTCGATGGTGATTTTTTTTGATTGAGCAACCCAAACAGTGGATGTGGTGAGCCTCACGGGACAGGATGATAGTACGGTGCATGTTGAGCTCTCTGTTGGGCCAACTATATAGAATTATTTGAATGTAATGATTATATAAGATTATTGGTCGGTGCATTTTGATAGATCACATACCCACGACTTCATCAATGATTGCACCAGTAGGGGACATTAGGAGGATCATCATGGAACTCCTCGTCACTAGGAACCATGTTAGGGTCCACCAACTCAATGGTGTTAACTGGGATGTAATCCTTATCAGAACATAAATAAAACTCATTTTCATGGTGAATTGTGTGGGTAATACCCATCTCGAGGGGAATGAAGTCACAGAGAATGTGAGATGGAATGGGCACTAGACGAGTAATTTTTCAACCTTTTCACTGTCGTTTCCTACTCATTGGGGAGGTGGAAGACTAAGAAACAAATATAGTAGCAACAATGAGAATATAAGAAGTATATTTATAAGTCTTTGATTGATTTAGATCGGCATGGATGATACCCTGGGCATGAGAGACGGCCTTGAGATCCATCCAGTCATCATACTTATGAGACCCACAGTTGTAGACCTTCTTCCATTCACCGTCACTATCAATATTTGGAATTAGAGAAACACATTCCACCTATGTCAAGGCTAGAAACCAGTCTGGCTATGTTATTGGTGACTTAGTCTTACATCCAATCCTAGGAAATGTATAACTTCTTGGGGGTATTTCCATGGAACCGGTGATAGGGGAAATAGTTGGGGCGATCGATGAGATCAGCTTCATCAGGATTTTTTCATACAGGAAGCCTCAAGATTCCATGATCTAATGAACATTTGAAATAGATTGGGACCTAATCATATTCGGTACACTACGTATAGTTATTCCTATTTGGTAATGGAACTTTGGGATCCTCTCCATACAGGGGATGGATTCTGATGAGGAGTGGCACCTAGTTATCTTGCCTTGGTGGCGATGGTTGATGAGGTCATGTAGGCTAATTATGAGGTTGGAGATGATGAAAATAAGGCTGATACAGAGGTTATTGTACTTAGAAAGACTACAGAGGAGCCTATTTGGTTTAAAACTCAAGTGTCCTAGGGGCCTCAACTTTTGAAATTACAAATCTCTAAAACATGGAATCTCTTCTTCCAGCTATTGTGGGAGGAAATATACGTGCCTTATCAGCTTGGTGCTAAGAATCCTCTAGTCACTATGTCGTATCAGAGATGTCATGGAATCCATTGGGGAAATTATGAGTGATGAGGGAGGGGACCAATTTAGTTTTTAGGTTCCATGTTTAGATCATTAGCAGTTTTTATTAAGTCAATGAAATGTCGTGTGAATACGTGAGGCCCTACACCTGAAAAAAAAAGTGTGACTCTCTCTTCTGGTCTTTCCTTGGAATTAATAAGGTGAGCAATACTGATACTCCGAGTGGTGGAGTAGAACTGATATAATAATTTTTTGGACATCCTCCCAAACAACTATGGACCTGATTGGTAACTGGTTTTAACAGATGAATGAAGGTCCTTCATGTGTCTATATTATGTACTAGAGCTTGGTTGCCTTTTTCTATGCTAGAGTTCCCAGCATGGGTCCAAACATTGAGATAAAATGAAATAGATGTTACTAGGGGTTTCTCTTCTCATTGATGGGAAAAAAGGATAGATTTCTAAAATCTGAGGGTACTAGAATATCAAACACCCATATAGGATATCGATTTCCATCAGGTGGGATCTCCACCTATCGTGTTTTATGGGAATCGAGGTGAGGGATTAGACAAGAAATAAAATCATCTTATTAAAGGTTTTTATCTTGGCGAGGATCCTTCACCAAAATCTCATTAGAAGGTTCATCCATATGACATGTGGTCCTAGCGGCTCATCGAGAAGCTGGTGGAATGACATGAGGAGATGCTGGAGGGATGACTAGCAGAGCAGAATGAGGGTCCACTATAGGAGTAGCCTATAGAGCTGGGTATTGAAGAAGATTCTCATGAATCTCAGGAAGATTTGGTGATGCATAATGTTACTTATCTCCATAATCTCTAACCTATATCAATTCAATATGTGCAAGGTTGTCAAGATAAATGGGGTAAAATCACTTCGGGGAACTTATACCTACCCCATCTAACCCTACAGAGGATGGTTTGGGTCATGAAGGGGATCTCCATAAGCTAACCATTGTTCCAAAATGAACCCATCAAGGAGCATGTTAATGTCATTATTCTGTTATGGAAGCTATTTTAGTAATGAAGCCTTTTTGGGATCAACCACTATCTTTCACATCGAGACAAACAGTTCATAGGTCTTAATAGCCCATCTATATCTTTTACCTTTGTTGGGGTCATGGCTGATGGGAAATAACTCGGCAGAGCCTGTAAGGCTAACTAAGTGTCTTTGATGATGAGTGAAAACACCTGGGGGATGCAATAAAAATGGAATTTCTCTTATGGACTAGTTTTCATCAATGAGTGATACCTTAGTTTCATTTTCTATAAGTCCATCCTTGTTTACTTCGATTTATCCTAGGGTACTATCATTTATATAACCTAGAATACCATGTTGATATAGCATGATATTGATGTGAAGACTAGTGTATTACCCCCATCAGTGGGTATGGATGTGTGTATATTCTATTAAATAATTCATTAAAGCATAATTAATTTCTAAATGCACTGTTATTGAAGAGACTAGTGATACTCTGGTGATGCAATCTAGTGAGCCAAATGAAGAAATAATAACTTGACTATGTTGCATTATAGGATTATTTCATCATAGTGTTCGTGGATTTTTGAATAACATAATTAACGATGTCAGAGATAGAAGTTCATAATTCCAAGGTTTAGACAGAAACACATCACATAATCATGGGTGATCGGCCCGAGAATTCCAAAGTATGAAGTAGTGATCGGACAAAACATCTATGGATGATGTTCTAGTGTGATAATTCCCTACAAACTCCTTTTTTAGGAATCAGGATCTCACCCTTGGTTTCCCATTTCTTGAATTGAGTGTATCCAAGGAATCAGAAATGGAAATGATATGGAATATTGTGGAGGGGGAATTCTAAGGGGTGAAAATGGTCTGCAAGATGAAAAACTAATGCATACCAGGTTATCTCTTAGTGATGGTATTGACTGCATCACCACATCCCAATAGGATAGGGTATCAACCATTGATTCCTTTACAGGGGTGGAGATCACTGGTGATGGCTAATGATGGTTTTCATCACCATAAAAACCCCCTAATAACATTATTTGATATCGCATTGAGATAGAGATTGAGTCTGGCGACAGTAGAGATGACTGCAAAGCAAGACCCTATAGGGGATCCAAATCTACCTTCTCACCATATATGTATGAATAGATTGGAGGATCTAGGGAATCTTACTTTTTGGGAGGAAAATTCTAACAAGTCACGTTCTTTCATCAAACTAATAAAAAGGATCTTGTTGAATGCTACATCGTCAAGTTGCATTCCACATTAAAATATTAAAATTGGACTCAGTTGACTACGACCTAGGGCTTCTCAGGATTCTTCCTTCTGTGGAAACAGTTCACCCAGATACCTCGAGACTATTCTTCAGGGAAAGGGAGACCTCTTACATGTGGAGTAGATCCATTTGATGAGATGGGGTGTGAGGAAAACCCAGGAATATGCCTATTGGAACATGATGAGGGCCTCTATGTCTATTTCATGGTGAGCGGAGAGGACCTCCGTGGTAGGGAGTACTAGAGTGGGGAGGTTCTCCACTAGATATAGTAAAAACATGGTGATTACCTCCATGATGATGAGTAATAGACTAAGAAAAAAAATTCTTTTCTAGTCAATGTTGATGTGAGTAGGACCTACACATGATATGGTGATGATACGAGGAGAGATCTCATGTTGATATCTTGAAATATGGGGAGAACGTCCATACCATGGATCATGGGAAAGAAGAGGGCCTCCATACTGGGTGTCAAAAAGATGATTAAAACTTCCAAATGGACTATTGTAGGTGTCATGGGGAGTACCTCCTTGCTAAGCATGCGGTAAGATAGTACCTCCTCTCTAGAAACCAACAGTACGTGGATGTCCTCTATACTGAATTTCATTTTCATGGGTTGGCCTTTGACGGCTGGTTCTCCTAACAGTGATTGGAATTGGAAACCCATTCTTCCTATAGGGTAGCTATGGTCTCAATCCTGATCACTCATAGAGGTGCCCAAGATCTATTTAAACAAGGATATGTTTGTATGTGTTGGTTATGTCATGGTCCACTGAATCTGTAGAAGAAGATTCCACATGATGGGCATCCTCCTGAGCTTGCACCCATCATTTATGACTGGTTAGCTGAACTAGGACCAGTGGAGTAGGGTCGTAATCCACATGCTCTACAGCCTGGGGGACCAGATGGAGACGTTGATGCATCCAGGTGAGATCCCTCCTTGGTTACTCCCTTGCTGAAGTTGATGATTGGATTACTTAAACATCTTATACCTCGTCGGCGTAGGGTACTGAATCATAGGTGAATTTTGGGGAGAGGCTCTCAAAGTAGTGGGATGTTGGAGTGGGGAACAAGGGATCCCAATGTATTCCTTGAGTTTGGTGGTGATAGAGAGGCATAAAATCCTCCATTTCTAATCAATCCATATCCCTCATCTGGTTTACCCCATCATGTTTATATTGTGGAATGAGAGTATCGATCACCATTCTCTAGATGTCCTCCAAGGGTGATACAGGGTGTGGGTTCCCAATAGCTATGGATGTGGAATATGTTGTGTCGGGGGAGAAGTTCTATGTAATTGAGACATTTGAGTTTCCCCTACCCTGGAGTCTTTGGGGGATAGGTGATTGTTTTATTGTAGTTGTACCTTGGATCTTACAAAGAATGAATATTTACCCATTAGATCATATTATAGGAAAGCAATTCCCAATGCCCCAATGTCATCCATTAATCCGTGGTTGGGGATAAAGATTCACACTAACAATTCTACAGGCCAAAATTCCAAAGGGTCAACTACTCCAAATTCTAGTGACATTCACATTAGGCCCACTATTTTATACGAAAGACATGATGTTGGATATATGAATCCTATGACATTCAATTTTTTCAATGTCTTGAGCTCTAAAAATTTCCATAGTTGGAGGACAACTTGTTCATGGAGGGTTCACCATTTCTGTTTCCAATGCTTTCATCAAGGCATGATACATTGTTCCTTGTTTTGGTAATGCTTTATAAGATTGTTCGTGTTTTGTTTCCCAGTATAATAATTTTCCTATGGCAGGTGGTATCTATAACTTCTTCAGTGATGTTTTCTCCATGATTGAAATGTGATGATAGGATGTCAGTTTTTCCTCTGATGGATTCCTCCTCAGAACTCACTGCCTATTCCGGATCTTCATCATAGATTATGATGAAATTCATGATACTTGTTCTTGGTTCCATATCATTGTATATTAAACTTAACTACACTGCTTCTGTGAGGACATTCTAAGGTTTCATGTTGGGGGCACAACCTTTGGTCTGGAGAATAAAGACATTGAGGCATTTGTGGAATGTTTAGACACTAAAACACTGGAAAACCAGTATTATTTCTTTTTATGGGGATTCCCAACGGATTAGAAACCTGAGGATTCCCACATTTATTTTATGGTATCTTGTGCAAGATTCTTGTCTTCAAGGTTTTCATTGGCTTCCCATTTTTAAGATGGGGTATGCTAGGATTTTAACAGCTATCAGAGATGGATTAGACTGATTATAAAACATATGAGAGTAGATCAGATATGCACATCCCTATGGGGGAGAACATAGAAGGCTTACTAGATCGAGGGATCAAAACACCATATGAGGATGGATATAGGATGGATTTACCCAAAAAGGAAGTTTTCTCACCATGAATGATTATTTAAAAACCACAAAGGGTGGATAAAATATGGTGGTCCCCAAAAACATGGACACCAAGGTTTAGCATTGTATGGGTTTTGAGATTAGATAAGCCTCCTACATAACCTATTTAAATGATTGGGATTAGAACCCATGTAGTTCAAAGGGAGAGATTTGGGGTATATATGTGGTTAGTGACCCATATGAATGGAATGAGTTTAATGGGATGTTTTAGCCAAATAAAAAATTAGGATTAATATGGTGGAAGTGTTGAAGGATGAGTAAGGTTGATGTGGGACTGATGTTGAGATGATGGGGTCGCAAATGAACCTTAAGGAGGTTTCCAATGTATCATCTTTGTAGGTAATCAATTTCCACGATTTTCGGTGGGGTGATAGGACACCTAAGGAGGCATCCCATGAAAATGGATGCATATATTAGGACCCGAAGGAAGTAAATCCTTCAAGATAGATGATTATACTCTCAAAACAAAATGGATCAAGGGATAGAGTAGTATGGAAAATGGGGGGTGGGTTTTAACCTCATATATTTATCTAACTTATCCTATTGGTGGGGAATCAACGTCCATGGATTTCTTGATGGAACATTGAATTGGGATGTACATAGTGAACAGATACTCAGAGACATGTCGGGTCTTATGCATGGTTTTCCACCCATCTCAAGAGTGGATGTCTTGGTTGTAACAGTATTGTGAATTGTGGGAATTATACATGATTAGCATCCTGGGAAAATGGGAAATGTGTTTGTGCCTTATTCCTGGTTTGTGGCCCATATGGATGGATCAATACACTATAGGGAGGCGGATCTAGGAGATATGTCTTAAAAAATTAAGGATCTCACATCAGAAGGGAACATCTCTAGAAGTGATCGCTAGTGTTTACCATTGGTTCTGCTTGAGCCTTGGAGAGTCATCCCACATACCCTAAAGAGATCAAAACCGACATAGATCGAAAGGTGAAAGGGGATTGTAGTGTAACATCAAGCTGAAGATGTTAAGTGGTATAGATAAATGGGGGAGGGATTGAACCATGAGAAGGATTCCTACATACCCTATTCAGAATATAGGGTTCAAGGTCCATGTAGTTCAGAAAAGTGGGTCATGGGACTTATACATGGTTAGTGTCCATAAAATATACCATGGATGGTTATTACTCTAGACATAAATTATTTATACTCGGTTTGAGAAACTAGTGGTAGTATCATACATGCTGCTTGTTTCACAAAAGATACATCCTTGATGGGTGGTAAAGATTGGGACTTACTCTATGAAGGAAGCTCGGGCAGGGTGACCTGAAGTACATTGTGTATATGACCATCATATAAGGAACACCGTATAATTCTGTTTTGGGGCTTACAAAAATACTTCATGTGGTGCACATGGTGATAAATCCCAAAGTAAGAGAGAATAAAAGAGATGTATGATACTCATTTCCCGTCAAATTCTCCCATATCTACCACATATGAGTTGATCATAGTATAACATCATGTGTTCAGAGGGAGGGGTGAATTGTAGTTTAATTTCTTGTAGCATACATGATGGGGACTCACTCCTCACCCATTAGACTTATATAACTTCCCTAAACCAACACATGGGTAAGGGATGTCATAAGAAATTTCAGGTGTTAATGAGGTGGAGGATTGGTCAATTGAGGGTTTCATGTAAGTGTTACTATGAGAGGAAGAAATATTCGTTATCATGCATATGTGAAGAAGAATAAGGAAAGATAAAAACATGAAACATCACTCGGGGGGACAATGGAATCATTTCATATGATCCATGATGGTTTTACAGGAGAGGGGTTTCCAAAGCTGAAGGAATCATTAAAAGAGGCTTCACAAAGCTCTGGTGCTTCATGAAGAGAATGAGCATCACAAAGGAAGGTTTTTCATGAAGCATGTAAAAGGGTTCTCTATGAAGGGAAGATCTTCATGAAGCATGATGAACTAGCTGAGGCATAGTGTCTACAGGTGCCTGAATGGTGCTTCATGATGGATGACTGCTCTGTGAAGTCTCGAGTGCCCAAAAAGGGACTCCTACATTTGTTATTGTCGTGGGGATCCATGAAGGTCATCCCCACTTTATGTAGTGTAAATTAGAAGAAAGGGAAATCTGGTTCATGATACTCAAAAACCATTAATGATTAATTTTCTCACTAGTTCATGGATCAAAGGGTTATTTATGAAATGGGATCTCAGAAGGTGAATGGTTTGCAAAATGATTGTTATGGGGGAGCCTCATATATATAAGAAATTTGTTATTCGGATTCTAAGTGATGTAGTACAAATGAAATCATTCATCACAAATGGTTTTAGATCCATTGAACTCATAGATCCATCTGTCACAACATGGAGATGGTGTATCAGAGTTCGTCAGACACATAAAGCCTTCCATCACTACTTCATGGTGATATCGGAGCTCATCAAATTCGTAGAACCTTATGTCCCTACTTTCCAGTGGTCATAGAGCTCATCATACTCACATAGCCTTACTTAACTCCATCGCGGTGGACTCGCAAATCTCTTTTGAATAGTGGATTCACTATCTTCATGGTGGCGATGGTCTTGGCAATGGAGCATTGTGAAGTAGGCCCCTTTGGTGATTTTTGTGCCTCGTAAGGGATGAATGTTATCCCAAATGGTGTTGTCCACCCTTGATCCATATATAGCACATATTTAAGAACCAATAGTGATTATGGAATTCAATGTTAACATATTTGAAAAAATATTATTAAAATAATTATGATGTTATTATGATTTTTATATCGTGATGAATCTAATTATAAAAGTGGTTTATAAAGATGTAAATTTTAGAGTGATGGAAATTTAAATATATCACTTAGTGAAAGTGGTAGTTTGTATGTACATATGAATTTAATAATATTCTATAATATGATTGTAAGGTATAAAATGGATTATATATTTTTAATCATGAACATGTTATAAAAAAATTATTCACTAAATACGAATTTTGAAAAATACTTGTAAGGTGTTAAAGAGAATTTAAATACATGTAACATATTGTTATTTATATGACAAGTACACCATTAACATTATCATATATTTTCCTTTTCGTTGACTTGGTAGTGTTTAGAATGAGTTTGGAGGATACCTATAATGGTGATGTCATGTATTTGACGGAATCTCATCTTTAAACAATCATTTTTTTATGATAAAGAAATTTTCACGGCATGTAACTAGGTTACAGAACATGTAATAGTGGCTAGGTACATGCTGGGATAAGGGTTCACACCATGAGTGTTACAGGACTTGATTATTTTTTACATGTCGTGAGTTAATTTAATAATGGGTTTTAATTCGCAACAATGGGTTTTTCGGCATTTACATTAATTAACTATTTCAAAGAATGTGATGGGTTGCAGATCATGTAATAGGAAAACTAGTGTGATAAAATAAGAAGAATGGTTGAACATAACACTTTACCTCCTCTCTAGATTCATTTCTATCAACCAAAATCCTTCTCCAGGTGATCTTGGATCCCTCAAACCTTTTAGGGTCCTTTCAGTCAAAATTCAATCATCATTATGTTGGAAGTGTGAATTACTATGTATGTGTTATCACTTTTTCTTCATCTCTTTTACTATTTAGCCTCCTTGGGTTTAATACGGCATGCTAAAATTGATGTATCTATACTACATATTTCTATATCTCATTTCTATGTCGATTTCATGGTCTTCTGTACCTTTTTTCTCATTGGAAGGTTTCATTACTGGTGATGAGTTTCATGATAAATGTACGTGATTCCATCCTGTTTGGCCAAATTGATTAACATTGAATTGGTTTATTCTTTCTTTTGTTGATTAAAATTCAGATATTTTAAATATAATTTAATCTGTTTTTATTTAAACACTATTCTAGTGAATTATTATGTTGGAAATTGTATTAGAAGGTAATTGGTAAAACATACAAATTCCTTTTAAATTGGTATGTGTTTCTAAATAGATGAAAATGGTATCAATGAAATTTCTTAATTTTAGTTTTTAAATAGAATTTATGGATATTTTCAAATTTTGATAATTTCATAAAAAAAATTGATAGAATCTTAGTGGTTTTATCTTGTCAGAAGTTCATTTTTTATTAAAACATATGTTGGTTTTAATTGGAAAATAGTAATTGGAAATTGGAAAATGTCATTTAATTGTAATTTAGGAAGTCTTAAAATAAACAATCCAACATTGATTGTGTAATATCACATGAAAGTCTTAGATTTTTTTAGTTAATTAATCGCAGTCTACATTTACACAATGTTCTATAACATAAAAATAGCATGTCACATCCCTAATGGGATATTGATGAGTCACCTTTGGATAGTGTGATAGTGACATGTTTATACACATATTTCCATGATCACATAGAGAGTGTAACGTTTTACAGCCCGATATATTCATACCTATTTGGTAGAGGATGACGTTTCTCACTTGTTTAATATTTGAGATATAAATATATTACAATGTTGTTAAATTGTTCTACATGCCTTCAAAATTTGTATAAATTGTTTTATATAAATTTTTTATTTAAGAGATTGTTTTATAAATATTTCATTGATTTTGAAGCCTTTGGTTAAATTATTTTCCGACATTTTAATTGTATAGCATGATTTTTTTATATATGATATCAAATTTAAAACATGTTTATATAAAATTGAAAGAATTCATTTGTTTAGTTTATTTTTTAATTTTGATATAGAATCCTCTGTGATACCCTAATGGGTTTTTTAGATCACAAACTACTTGTGAATTTGGGTTTTTTTGAAGATTATCTTCTTCTCGGTTCAAGTAAGTTAAAGGCTCTCTTGTAGGTGGATCCAGCTATTGAAAATTGGTTTTGGTGAGTTGTGTCCTTGGGTACTTGGGATGTTTTCCTCTGTTTTAGTACTTGGTTTGTAACACTTTTTCCTTCTATTCCTATTTCAATTTTGGTTCATTACATCTAGTGAAGTTTCTTTAGTTATATATTCTTCCTTATTTCTTTTACTTTCAAAATTTATGTGAAATAATCGTTCCCACGTTCAGTTTCGTTAATGCTTAGTGTGCTTCACTGAACAATAGTGATTAGAAATTCCATTCAGACTATGTAAGTGATGGCTCAGTTAGCTGGGAACCTATGTTGGTTCATTAAAATTTGGTATCAAAGGATGTTGAGATTTTTCCTAGACACAGTATATTGTTTTGTAATCTTGTCAGGACTTTTGGGTTACATGTGATTGAGTTCCTGGAAAACTCTCATAGAAATAAACCTTATGTTTCCAGGGGTGGTTACGGAATGACCTATTATCAATTAGTTCTAGTATTTTTACTATTTTAAATTTTTATAGAGTGAAATACAAATATTATATGTTATTTTAGTCCGAATAATGTATCCCATGTTTCTCTTTTGAGAATTATCTAATGTATTAGTTATTGTCTAATGATGTTTTGTATAATGATGCCTTCGATAAGACATGTACTTCTGATTTAGGATGCTATGTTAATGAACCAATATGAGAAAATTTTATTGTAATCCAATTTTTTTTTGAGGTAATCATGTGTATTGTCCTAGGATTGGGATATGCACTCCCATCATTCCCCATTGAAGATCCAGTTATAGAACCTTAGGGGAATGTTCATTGAAATCAGTTTCATTAATTTCATCACAAGAAGCCATCGTTTTTTGTAGGATCCACTGATCCTCAACATGTTGAGGAATGGTTTGGTAGGATAGAACCTCTATTTGAGTTCTTGGAGGCACCATATAAGATCATGGTGAAGTGTTCCACCTTCTTGATGGAGGATATGAGCGGGAGATAGTGGGATTTGATGGTGAAAATAAATAAACATGAGGTCTTAGTGTGTGAAGACATCAAGGTTATTTTCACTAACCAATTCTATCCAGAGATAATGGTTTTGTCTAAGCCTCTGATGTTTTTCAAGATTGTGTAGGCTAACAAAACCATGAACGATTATTCAAATCCATTTTTTGAATTCATGTAGTTCGTGCATGAGAGTGTATCTAATGGGTGGATGATGGCTCAATGGTTTGAGATGGGACTTTGATAAAATATATATTCATTGGTTTTCATAACAATGCTTCACACTTATGCTAATGTGCTATATAGGGAAATGATTCTAGAGATATAACTTTCTAGATTGTAAAAGTTGATGAGAGTTCTGTTTTCTTCTAGTGAAAGAGTTAGTACCTTCAATGAAAAGTGTATGTGTGATGATTCTCATGGTTGTTCTTGAGGGAAGGTACATTCCAATCTTCCTATAGTGACTAATGGATGTCCTTTTATTTTCAATATGTGTGTAAATATAGTGAATTATAATAGGGTTTTCATCGAGGCACCCATGAACTATAAATCCTTTGGACATTTAAGAAACTTATAATGATTCATCCATATATTTTCTACATTGTATAGTAGAACAGGATCATTAGCTCCTTCTAAAATGGTATGGTAGTCAGATTATTCTCGTATAAATGGGTTCCAACCATAGGCATCTGATATGATGATACTACAGATAGTGGAAGAGCCTCTATAGGAAGCAAACATAGTTCCAGCAACTCTCAGTGGTACCGTTACTATAGCTTCATCATTAGTGACTCGTCTATTTGATACTAGTGCATCTCATACATATGTTTCAACCCGTATTGTAAATATAATAAATATTCCAATGGATATTTCATCCTGTTCAATGTATATTACTACAACCCTTGTAATTAGGGGAGATTGGGGTCTTCGTAGTCCCACTTGTGTCTTATCTATATCATATGTGGAGGTGTCTTGGATTTTTTCGGTCCTCAACATGAAACATCTTGATTTTATTTTTTTTATTGTATTTTCTGATTATAAATAAAGCATGTATTTATTGTTATCTTTGAAAAATCTACCTTACTACACCTAGTGGTGCGTCACTTTTCATTCAAAGAGAATGGGGCCCACGGTCTAGAAGGGCCGAACCATTTTATCTAGATATGGTAAAGGTAATATCAGTTTTTTCTATTGATCTAGAGGGGGGATATTTGAGTGTTTATCTCCCTCCAGTTTCCATAGATATTACCCTTGTTTGTCTTTCTGATTTCCTTGGGATTACACTAGCAAGGGAAGATGAGTTTTACATTGACATAATACCTGGTTCTCATTTAGTTTCAATTCCCTATTATTATATGTTATGAGATTAATAGAAAGAAATGAATTCAAAGTTGTAAAATATTCATGAGAATGGATTTAAATGCCCGAGTGTGTCACCTTGGGCAGCACCGGTTCTCCTCACTAAGAATGTTGATGGTTCATTTCACTGATGTGTTTATTATAGAAATATCAATCATGTTATGGAGAAGAATAATTATCTATTTCCATGGATTGATGATATTTTTTATTATATGAAAGGTGAGAATTTGTTTTCAAAGATATACATTTTATTTGGTTTCCATATGTTGAAGATAAAAGAATATGACATTTAGAACACCACCATTGGGAGTAGGTATGGCCATTATGAGTACCATTTTATTCCCTTTTGTCTAAAAAATTATACTATAGTTTTCATTACATCAATGAGATATATTTTAAAAATATATACGGATACCGTTTTGGTAGTATTTGTGGATAAAATTCCCATTTAATTCAATATTGAGGTGGATTATGTACATCATCCCAGAATAGTTTTGAGTCTTCTGAGAAATCACAAATTTTATGCCAATATTTTATAGTGTGATTTTTGGATTTAGGAATTTAAATTCATGGGAAAATTCATGTCAGAATAAGTACTATGAGTCGATCCTAATAAGGTGAAGGCTGTTATGACATGCGATTAACCTATAAATTGCTTTGAACGTTTGAGATTCTTGGGATAATCTGGATATTATCATCGGTTCAAGAATGGATTCTCAAAGGTGGATTCTTTGATGAATGATCCAACTCAAAAGGGTTGATTTTTTCTTGGGTTGATATATGTAATAATTCTTTTTATAGAGATAATACATATTTTAACTACTACACAGATGTTGTCTCTTCTAGAGGTCGGGTAGGGCTATATGGTCTTTTATGATTTATCATGTTCAGGCTAGGTATGAATTCTTATCCAGGGAGATCATGTAGTTTCTTATGGATATTGTAAGCTAAGTCCACATGACAAGAATTATCCTAACCATGATTGTGAACATGCAGTTGTGATGTGAAAAATTAAGAGTTGGTTGAATTACCTTAAAAATGATAGGTTTAATATGTATTTAGACCACAATAGAATGAGATATATATTTTCTAAAATATATTATAATCTATGTCAGAGGTGTTAGGTGTAGTATCATTAATTTTTTGACTTCGACATCTCTTGATCCTTGGAAAAAGATTTTTCATTTCATATGCATTGATTATGAAACATATATCCCAGGTAGTGAAATAATCTTTGAAAGAGTGTAATTTTCTGGATCTCTTTGCACATATCCATGTTGGAGTCTATGAATCAGGGGTTTATGTTAAATTTTCCAGCATTCAATTTTCATTCCCTATTCTAGATATGATTCTTCAGGATCAACAAGTTGACAATGAATAGTATAAAATTAGAGACTCTCTTTATAGTGTGAATATAGTTTCCCATTGGTATTTCTCCAAAGAGGGTGTTCTATGTTATCAGAATCGTTACATTGTGTCGTCAATGGAAAGAAATGTTGTAATGAAGGATTGTCAAAATTCTCAGTCTGTTGTGTACCCAGGAATGAGTAACATGTTTTATGATATTTGGTGGATGTTCTGATGGACAGGTATGATATGGTGCATTACTATGTTTTTTATCATTGTTATACATGCCAGCAGGTGATGGTCGAGCACCAGAAACCTATAGGTTTACATCATCAACTTCCAATCCCTATAAGGAATTGGGAAGAGATCTCCATGGGCTTTTTTATGGGATGCCTTATACCCATAAAAGGAAGAATTTGATATGGGTTTTGATTGATAGGATCACCAATTCATCTTGTTTCACACCCATTTGCAATTCATCTAATGATGGGGGTCAGGAAATATATATTGGAAATAAATTGTTTAGTTTTAGGATGTTCTATATGCTATATACTTTGAGATGGATCCTCTATTAATTTATTTATTTTGGAAAGTCCTTCATGAGGCACTGGGATCTCACATCTATTTGAGCATGACCTACCATCAATATTTGGATTTCATGACAGAGATTGAAATATATATTCTTGAATATATGCTTCGTTTTTGTGTTCTTGAATTTTGTGGGGCATTTGGATGATCATTTGGTACTAGATTAGTTTTCATACAACAATAGTTACATTCCTGCAATCATAACTTATCTTCATTAAGTCTTTAATGTCTGGACTTGTAAATATACATTGTGTTGGTAATATATTGGTGAATGTTCCCTATTTGGACCAAGTTTGGTGCAAGATATGACAAAAAAGACACAATTAATTTTTTAGAAACTCTTTGTGGCATAGAGGTGATATAAGTCTTATAGTAATCATTTCCATTGAACATTGGAGATATCAGTTGGTGACTATATTTTCTTGAATATTTCACCCCAGTTGGGTCCTCAAAAACATGAGGAAAGAGAATATTGATCCTCATTATGTGGGACTGTTATAGGTGGTTGAGTAGGTGGGGAAATTTTCATACCATTTATCCCTTCCACAACAACTGATGTTGATACATAACATATTCTAAGTATCAAAGATGAGAAAGTATCTATTAGATCCATCTAATATTTTGAGCTAGAGTTACCTTGATATTGAACCTGATTTAACTTTGACTAAGTTACCAGTCAGAATAGTTGATTCTGATACATAGGTACATCAAGGGTGGAATATTTCTTTGTTTCGTGTGCTATAGAATCATAGTTATTATATTCATGACACATGATGATTCATGGAATTTATGAGAGAGGATTTTCTTTATATTTTTATCATGGAAGCATCATCATAGGCATTATGGGGAAAGAATGTGGGGGTTGTTATAACATCATATTAATAATCATTAATGTAAGACATTAATCTTGTGGTTTTTTTTCTTTTTTTGAAAGGGGAGGGTATAGAATGAATTTGGAGAATTCCTATAATGGAAAATTCATGAATTTGGTGGACTCTCACCTTTAACCAGCCATTTCCGCTTAATGCATGAGGATTTCATGCAATGTTAATAGACTACAAGAAATGTAATGGTTTTTGGGTGCATGCCTTGAGAAGTTTCACCTCATGAATGTTACATGATGTGATGAGTTTTTACAGATCTTCAATTAATCAACGAACAATTTTTAATTTGGAGCATCTTATTTTAATGCAGTTATATAAATTAACTATTTCATGATGTGTAATGGGGTTACACGTTGTGGAATACCACAACTACTATTTTAAAACAATAATTACAACAAAATTTCTCACTTTTCCTTTTCTCCAGATTTATTTCGCTTGACTCAATGCCTTACCCAAGTGATCTTGGATACCTCCCGCCCTTCTAGGTCCTTAATTTTTGTGTTCAATGGTCGTTTCTTTGATGGGGTGAATTTATAGGTAAGATTCCTCTCTTTCTCTTCATCTCCTTTTCCTTTTCTCCTCCATAGGTTTTATTATATCATACCAAAATTGATGGATCTATACTCTGAATTTCTAGGTCTCAGTTCTAGGATGAGTTTCTTGGACATATGTGCCTTCTTTCTCATTAGAGTGTTTCAATATAGACATTGGGTTTTAGGATAAAGGTAGGTGACTTCATCCTACTTCTCCAAATTGATTAACCTTAATTTTCTCAATAATTACAGTAATTCATTTATATTTATTTTTTTAAAATTACTTTTAATAATTTTTTATTAAAATATTATTCTATTAAATTGGGTGGGTTGAAATGGATTTGTCAAGAAATTAGGAAAAACCTTCCAATTACATTTAATTGGGGCGTGTTTTCAAAGGATGGAAATTGTTTCAATGGAATTATTTAAATTGATTTTTTAAATAGGCTTAGTGAATATTTTTATATTTTGAAAATGGCATATTATATTTTGATATAAACCTAGTGGTTTTATGTGGTTAAAAAGTTATGTTTTTGATTAAATTATATTTTGTTTTTAAATTGAAAATTGGTATTTGAAAGGGGGGAATGAGATTTAATGGTAATTTAAGTTGTTTAAAATAAATTTCCAATCATTGATTATGTAAGATAACATGAAACACATAGGTATATTGTGAGTTATTTGTAAACACTCTATGATTATACAATGTTCTAATATATAAATTCCATATGTCACATCCCCGATGAGATGGGGATGAGTCTCCATTGGTTAGTGGTAGATAGACGTGTGTATAGACATATTTATATGATCACTGAGAGAGTGGAGAGTCATATATCATGTAGATTTCATAACTATTTGGAATATGACCGTGTTTCTCACTTGTTTAATATTTTAGATATAAATATATTCCAATGTTGTTAAAATTCCATAAATTTCTTTCGGAATTTTTATAAACTCTTTTATATAGATGGTTTATTTAATCCATTTTTTAGAAATATTACATATCTTTTAAAGCCATTGATTAAATTATTTTCCATCATTTGAATTGTATATCATGATTTGTATAAATATGCTTTGAAATTCCAATCCTTATTATTAAACATTGATATAATTAATTTGGTTGATCTATTATAGGTATCCGATTTGAAATCCCTTGTGATACTCTGATGGTATTTTTATCTCACACCCTACTTGTTCCTTCAGATGTTTTTATATTATAATCTTCATGGTTCAACCATGGGTAAAGGATATCACGGAGGTTTATCCAACTCTTAAACTTTGGTTTCGGTGTGTCATATATTTAGGGACTTTGGTTGGTTTTCACTAATTTGGTACTTGGGATGTAATACATTATGCTTTAATTCATATTTGAATTCTGATAAATTACCCCCTGTGTAGTTTCTTTTGTTATGAAAACTACCTTGTTTCTTTTACTTCCATATTGTAAGTAGAAAATTAATTATTGCATTAACTTTTTATGATTGAATGTGCTAGTTCTTGACCTATAGAGATTATTAATTCCCTTATGGATATGTCATTTTTTTGTTTAGTTATCTATATACCAAGGTACCATGGTTAGTTCATGAAAATATATCACTTCATATAATAGTTATTTCACACTTATGCAATAATAATGTTCAAATTTTTTAACAGAGTGAAATTGTGGATACTAGTACTACAAATTATATTATTAAAATTAATTATATTAATAAATATAGTATTATTATATTTAAATTGGGAATATATATTTTTAATATAATGATTGGGAATAAACAAGATAAGATGTAATATGTACTCAAGTTAATAGTTTAAACATTATTATAGAGTGCCTCATGGAAATGGAGGATTTATGTCTTTTAATAGTGCATTAATAATAGTACTATCACTCAAAGGGATGAAAAATAACATCTTTTAAATAGTAAATACAATTTAAATTGGCCTCTAATTGGTATTGGAAAGACAATTTTATAGGTGGATGGAATGATTTTTCATTTAATATAACCTCATAATGTAAAAAGAACACATTTGACATTAAAATTCGATTCCAAAGAAAAATTAAAGGATTTGATATATGTTTTATTCTCACCACAAATCATATTGTAATTTTATTACATTTTATGGTCATGTTATACATCTTTCATAATAATTACATTATTTTTAGCTAAATATAGATTTACAGTGGTAACTAAGCTTTTATCAATAGAAAGTAGATTCTATGATGAAAACTGAAAACCCTCTTATCAACTAACTTCAAAATTTTGTTTTCAAATATGAAAATAAATAAATTAAAATAAAATTTTTATGTGTCATAAAGAATTGTTATCATATTATTTCACATTACATAAAAACCCAATAATAAAAAAATTGTATTTTGTAGAAAAAATAACGTTTGTGATACAGTTATTGATGTTGTTGATTTACATGACATTAATTTATCTATTTCAATTAAATAATTTTTATATGTCTTTCATATCAATCCAAATCCTAATTTCACCATGAAAATATTTAATTAAAATAAATAAATAAAATTATTTGAATAAAATATTACATTTGTTCCAAAAAGATAAACATAATTTTTATAAATCCTATATATTATTTTTCAAATATGATATTTTATTTATTAAATTAATACCTAAAAATTGAGATATTTTATAATCTTCTAGGTGTTTCTTATGAAATAATCAACTCTTAATAGTTACCGTTATGGTAAAAACTGTATTTTTATAATCCATCAAAAATCAATTGTTTTATAAAATTATAAAAATTCATCCTATAAAAAATTTGACATGATTAATTAATAATAATTATTTTATTTCTATAAATTATTTTTATAAAATCATTATATTTTTCCTCAAAATTTAAAAAAAAGAAACTACTTTTATTGAAAAATGAATTTTTCTTATATTAACTTATATTATTCTTATTTAAAATAAAATATTAAATTAAAATATTAATTTGATAATATTTATATGAAATATATATTTTAACCATAATATATTTATTTCCTTAAATTATGTCTTATACTAATACATTTTTTAAATAACTAAATAATGTAAGAAAATTATTATTATCACATGACTAAAGTAATTGTTGTATGGATGCTAATTTATTGTCATATAAATATTAAAAATGATTGTATTATAAATAAATAATTATTTTAGAGTAATTAATAACAAATTAATAACATTTTATGAAATAACTATAAATCATATTAATTATTTATCATTAATATGTAATCAATTTTACATGATTGATATTAATTTATTAACTAAATTTTTTTATTCTTATATGTTTCTAAAATATATTCATCTAATAAGTCACAACTCATTTTAGTTATCGTTTTCATGTGAATGAATATATTTATCATAGTATTTAATTTATGGTATATGATAACTAAAGACTTGGATTTTTAAATTATAATCCTATAAATTAATTACATCCACATATTTTAATTTATCTCGCCGATGATAATAAATTATAGTATTCTTACTATAATTAGTACTGAATAAATAATTTCTAGGGAAATATCAACCTCGCAATCATTGATAAGACTAGAAACTCATTTCATGGTTTATTAGAATGACCCATATAGTAGAAGTAATCAAGATGATATAATCATATATACCCTTATACTGATAAATGATAATAAGATTGTTTTGGATATGAAGTTATATTTTCTTATTGTTGAAAATGATAAATGATATTTTTAGAGAGATAAAGCCTTTTTTCAAATATCACTCCAAATCCCCCAAAAGTATGACTAATATAATTTTCAAAAAGAATATAAAAAAAATCTATTGAAATATTAATAAAACATTAATTATTATTTATTATTCTAATATCCAATCCTTGAGGTAATGATTTTATTCTACAAGAATTCATTCTTTATATAATAGAATGTTTTCAACAAATATTAAAAAATACATACTCAAATATTTAATAAAATAATATAGTTGAATAAACGGCATAATTATCATTACCACATCAGTATGTTGGATTTTATAAGATATAAAATGTTCTTTTTTGAGGTTATTAGTGGATATTAACTACATTATCCCTTACGATAGGGAATATATTCGTGTCATCCTTAAACTCATGGATTTTTAAGAATAAAACTATTTTTTATCATTACTTTAAAGCTTCTTGTTCTCTTTTTCATGAATTGGTCTATTTTTCAATGATTGAAAAATATAATATTAACAGTCCTCATTCCCACATATAAATCAATTACAATTCCTCTCATGAAATTTCCTTTTTTATTTCCCCCACATTTTCCACACGACTGTGATTTCAATTTTCTTCCACCGTGAGAATTATATTTTTTGATTTTTGTAAACAACATCTTATTTTTTATGTCTCCATGTTATTATGTGTCTATAGTCTCTATTTATATCTTATGTACACATTGAAATATTTTCTCATTACAACAAATTTATCTTATAGAAAATGCCTTCCATAAACATTAACTCATGAAACTAAACAATCATTAAATCATAAATTCACTATCTCTGATACTAGTAGAGGTATAAAAAATGAGTCTTGTGAAGTTAAATACAGATGCAAAAGGGATTGATTATCCTTTTATTTCATAAATAAGTAATATGTATGTTTATTTATGAATATTTTAGCAGAAATATTTAATGATGATTTTTTGTTGGAAATCCCCCAATTTGATAGAGTCTAATTCATCCTTCTATGATATATTTTTAATTAAATCCACCTATTGGTGACCCTAATCCTAAAAATGATACAATACTAATAAAATATTATCATTTTCTAATAAAAAGTTAATATAAAATTACCACTCTATAGAATCCATACATTTTATAAATATTACTGGGTTGGATGATACAACAATGGAGGGTTTATATGAATAAAAAAAGCTTAATTTTATGTTTCTCCTAAAATTAATAATTTGGATGTTATACATGTTTTTTTATTGTCTGGGAGAGTTGAGTAGTAATTGCAACATTATGCTATACTCATTGATGGATGTTTTCCAAATATAAATCCCTAAAATTATAGCATTATAATGACGTAGACCAAAGATTACAGATCGAAATACATATATCAGTATATAAAAATATCAAGATCTAATAAATATAGATCTACATAGTCAATCCTAGATATATATCTCACAACATTGATTTATCATAATAATTATAGGATAAACTACCCCAAAAGATCATGATAAGGATAAGGAATTATTAGGATAGGCATCAGAATTAAATTCAATTACTGGTTGAAGAGAAAATAATATATTTGGGATTTTTGTCATGAATAATAGAGATCAAAAAACATGGAACCCCAACAGATAGCTCTGGGATCTTCCAAAATAAGTACATCCTAGGCCTAGGTTAAAATGGGGGTGTTTTGGTGGTTTAGGGAATTTCTAAAAGATTTTTCAGATGAAAAAAAATCTCACCCATAGTATTCCCTAGCATGGTCACATGGTTAGAGAAACCATGCGCTAAAAGTGCATACCTATCTATCCAGGGTCACAAGATTACCATGGTTTACACACATGGTTTTTCAAACCGTTCACAAACCATGCGTAGCCCCTCTCCTAAAATATTCTTAAAACACCACCCAATTGCACCCAAAAACATAATTCCAAACAATGGTACTTAAAAACAAACAAAAAAACCTAAAACAATTCCCTAGATTACTCTAGAAAAGAATAGGATATTACAATATCACCACCTTATAATAGATCATGCTTAAGTAACACTTCCAGTCATTTATAAGATTTCGAGATAAAAATATCTGTCATTGATCCCTTATATCTTCTTCCCTTTCCCAGGTTTACTCTTGTACACATTCATGTTTCCATAACACATGATGTATCAGCACAATCATTCCCCACAACACATTCTAAATATGATCTAACACACTTATTGGATGCTCTTCAATGGAAACATCTCTCTAATGGTCAACATCATCCATATCGATCATATGAGATGGGTTAGGGTGATACTGTTGAAGTTGTGATACATGGAAAATGTCATGCATAGTGATACATCTCTGTGAAAGATCCAATAAGTATATAACTAAACCAATTATCTACACTATATCAAATAGCCCAACAAAATTGGGCACTAACTTTCCCTACCTATGTGTCATGTGGTTACCAAACTTAGGAAACACCTGATGGAACACATGATCAGCCTATGAAAACTTTGGGGGGTAATCTCTTTCTATCAATATAATACTTTGGTCTACTCTAAGATATATCCATACATTTTTTAATGAACTAAACCTACTCTGATGTCTCTTCTACGAGACTCATTCCCAACAACTCTGACTCAACAACGTCCATCCAACATAGCGGTTATCTACATGGCCTACCATAAAGAGCCTCGTATAGTTCCATCTGTATAGTTTCTTGATAACTGTTGTCATAAGAAAACTCTACTAAAGCCAAGTCATGATCCCAAGATCAAATGAAGTCAAGCATAGATGTCAAATAATATCCACAAGAACCTGTATTGTACATTCCAAATACCCATATTTATGTGGGTGGATGGACATACTCAATAATAACTATATTCCAAGAACATTATACAACCCCTTACAGAAGTATGAAGTAAAGAATGAATCATGATATGAAAATATAGTCCAAATAACTCCATGTAGGCATAATATCTCTCGAAAGAACGATTCTCCCATCTTTTCTATTATTATGGTTTCTCTTATAGGAATAAAATGTGAACCCTTTGTCAGTAGATCCACAATGACACAAATAGAATCATTCTTCCTAATCGTATTTGGAAGAACCACTACAATTTCCATGGTGACATTGTTCCACTTCCATCATAGAATACGTAATGGTTGTAGTAAACCTCCAGGTTATTGATGCTCTACCTTCACCTGTAGAGAATTGAATCATCTTGTCACAAACCCTCATATCTCTATTTTCATGTCTGGACACCAAAATTATTGTCATATGTCATGGTACATTTTGGTTACACTTGAATGAACCACCAATTTTGAGGAATGAAATTCCCGCATGAGATCCTCTCGCATTCTCATGGGTACAACAACTCAATTCCTCGCATAGATGATCTCATCCACATCTATTAACCAGTCTAACGATGTCTCCCAACCATAAAAATTTTACCTCAAGGATAAGAACCCTGGTTCTTCATACTGTTTATCCCTGATCTATCTCAAAAATTGTAGACTCCACTAAAATTTAAACCAGATTCATCTGCACCTAACTCTCATGAACCACCATAGGAATTTCAACCCAAAAATTCATCATATTCTATTCTACACTTGACTCATGAACTATCTAAGTATTCATTTTCCTATGCAAGGAATCAACTAAATTATTTCCCTTCACGAGTTTATATTTCATATCATAATCAAGGGATTTAATTTACTCTAACCATCTCCACTACTAAATATTAAAACTACACTATGAATATATATACTTAAAACTCTTGTGATCTATATAAACTGTAATCTTTTTCCCCAAATTATATTTATGCCAGAACATAAGAGCATAAACTACTATTTCCAAATCAAGGTCATGTGTAGGTTAATTCCATTAATGGGGCCTCAAATGTCAAGACCCATATTCCACAACATGATCTCCATGCATCCGTACATCTCCATGTTTGATACCAAGAGTGTCACAATACATAGTATACCGATAACATGACTCAGGAAGAATCATAATTTCTATCATTGTTAATAACTTCTTCAGATCCTGAAAATCTCTCTCATAATCCTCTAAAAATTCAAACATTACTCTCTTCTTGGTCAATCCTAAAAGTGGCACTTCCTAATGGGATAATTATTGGATGAATCTCCTATAATATCATATTAATCCCAAAAAGCATTGGATATCAAAAAATATTCTTGGACTGCTCCAATGAAACCACTTCATGAACCTTCTCTAGGTCTACTAGAAAATCATCATCTGAGTTGATGTGCCCCAAGATGTTTACTTGGTCAAACCAAAACTGACACTTGGATAGCCTGGTGTATATCTGATACACTCCCAATGTACTTGGAATGATGTTAAGATTATGGGAAAGATCATCATGGTTCTTGGAGAAAAACAAGATTTCTCCCACAAAAACCACCATGAACATATCTAAATATTGATGAATGGTCATGTTCATCAAATCCATAAACACTACTAGTGAATTTATCAACCCAAAAAACATTATGATAAACTCATAGAGGCTATACCTACTTCTAAAATCAATACACATTATATCATATGAATATAATCTCAAGTGATGATACCTTCAACTCAAATAAATCTTTGTGAACAAGTATGATCCCTTCATTTGATAAAAACACATCATTAATACATGGAAGAGCATATAATTTCATCAAAATAATTTTTATAAACTTCCAATAATAGACACATAAGCGTAAAATCTTATCAACCTTCTTTGTGAACAAAACAGGTGATCCCAAAGGCGACATACTTGGATGGATAAATACATTATACTCCAACTCCTCTAACAGAGTCTTAATCTCTTGAATCTCAATCGGTGCAATTTTTTATGGTCAGATTGATACTAGCTTATCCTCCAATATGAGGTCAATAGTGAATTCTAAATCTCCCTTAGGTGGTATCCCTAAGAAATCATCAATAATGACATAAAGAAATTGTTTAGCTAGTGTTGGAAGTACATCTTTCATAACAACACCATAATGTAAAAAAATACTACAAACATGATTTGTGATCTCTTCTAGTTGATGATTAATTGGCCCTACTCGGCCTGACAGGATATCCCACTCTCTATGATGAATATATTAGTCATTCTTATGAAATTTTAATGCAACCCGCATATGGTAATAGTGGATGTATGCACCGTATGTGACCAACCACTCCATACCCATAATTTGGTTGAATCACAACATATCAAGAACCTAGATATCCTTTTGGAAACAATATTCCCTGATCTATAGCATGAATCCCTTTCATAGATATATATCTCATGATTGTACCCCAAATAGTGTATTTATTGTCATTATCTCACTCACAAACTCCACTGTTAGGCACAAAAAATTAATAATATTTAAAGGAATAAAGGAATGAGAGGCACTCGTATCAAACATGGAACTAGCTAATTTAAAATC
The DNA here is from genome assembly GCA_963277665.1 of Viscum album. NCBI lineage: Eukaryota > Viridiplantae > Streptophyta > Magnoliopsida > Santalales > Viscaceae > Viscum > Viscum album. The sequence goes on along the minus strand of OY728140.1, from coordinate 762,305,294 downwards.
TACTAGAATAGTACCTCTCAATATCGATAGTCTAGATCGCTAGCCAAAAGTGTGGGTTGTAATGGAAGTAACTATGCTTCCCCTATTCCATTTGATATTTTCTGACTCCCATAAGTAGAACCAAACTATAGATGGTGGTGCTCCTACCGAGAAGCACCACATCCACCACCTCTACCAACTTGTGTAGTATAACTCCGACTGCATGCCCAAATTGGGGAAGAAAATCCTCTTCCTACACATTGAATCTACCTATCTGTTCCTTTAGTACTATTCTATCATTGTGAGATAGAAATTTTTTGTAGATTTCCCGCCTTACCAAAAGATTGAAACTATACTGGTGGTCAGGAACATTGTAGATAATAGTGTCCTATAATAACACACTGATGACAGATCACCCCAGTAAGGTCGTGTCCAACTGACCCTCTTATCTACCTACTCTAATTTTCACTACCTTAGCTAAGGTTTTCAAAATGGAGCTTCATGCACTAAGAATTCACATATTCTGATTGTAAATTAACAATTACATGTCTGGAATTGAAAGCCTCCATCAGGTTTAGTTAAACTATGAGAGCCTAATCAACCAAAATTGTAAACTTCTTCAGCCTAAATATATTAACTTGGGACTTAATCTCACACTTATGTCCATCCGAAAAAAGTTTCACCATAGCTTCCAAATCTTATTCTAACATTGGAGTAAAAAAATTAGATTTTTATATTGTCCATCATAGTCCATGACTATCATACTTACCTATTTCATATGCATGAACTCCATCACATTATCTTGTCTTACCATCTCTGGATAAGAGTACTCCAAGAACCTCTCCCTAAATTCATTTAATAACATATATTCAGCATATCCAGTTTGCACCTGAATGTCCCATCAGCACATAGTTGATCCCCATAGAATATAAGTGGACAACATGACCCTCTTCTCATATGGAGTCACCAAATGGTCATGTATTGTCTCTATGGACTCAACCCAGAATTCAACTCCCTCAATTAAACTATATCATGTAAAATTCGCAGGGTGGTGCAACTAAAACTCCCTTTTCAACTAAGACACACTTTTCACAACCTGTCATTGGTCTCTTTCCAAGAATTCCATGAAGTGAGTGACGTTATCACTATATTTCTACCATTCATCTTCAACTGTCATGATCTGGGTCTCATATTTTCAAACTATAAAAACATTCCAAAAATTTCCCCTTAGGCGTCCCCTCAACAAGAATCATGAAGGTATACTCTATACAAAATCCAAAAACACGTCTCCGGACTCATATCACAACCATATAAAATTTATGTAAGTGGAAGTAATAATCACAACAATAATTTTCCCCCCACCTCTCAATATGGTCAAAACTGAGGTGTTATCACTACCCTTAACCATATTACTCCTAGGTTGCTGTTAACAAGGTAATCACACTGTCATAATCAAGTTTCCCATTTAGGAACCCAATTATTATCACTTCAAACCATTTTTACAACCCTATTCAATTTAAGTTAGGAACCATTTTTCATTTTAATCTCAAAACAAGGAAATAAGTTCAAGATCAACAACTTACCCATGACCAGTTCTCTCATGCATGCCAAGAAATAATGAATGTCACAATAACCCTACATTCCTATAAGGATGTATACAAACTCAATTATTGTGCCTTTTTGGGACACAAATCAATACTCAAAATTCTCATAAACGATTATCAGATAACACAAAAAGTGTGTTACCCATGGTGAAATAACATTAAACATTAACAACAAACAACAATAGAAACAACCCCACCTGGAGTAAATTGTTTTCCCCCACACATCTGTTTGAAAATACTATGCAGGTGCTCATTAAAAATCCTCAACTCTTCTTAGTATCTATTATACCTTCCCCAAAATAGTGTGATTAAATAAGAATAAATAAAACTAGTCCTATGATACAACTTTGAAACATCCCAACCTGGGTTCTTCCAGACGGTTCCAGGAGCCGGTTCTCCACATTACCACAAGCACACCTTCTCATACAATAGAGGCTGGTGAATAGAAATGAGGATATGGTAAATCATTCAAGGGGAGAATATACCATCTTTCATCAAAGTAAAAAAACCAGTAGAAGTAAATGAACAACATATGAATCATATATAACAAGAGCCATACTCATGTACCAAGATAACAAAATAGGAAATACATTAGTCAACATAAAAGGATATAATGGTATGCCAATATGAGTGTTAAGTGTCTATAATGAAATGGAAATTAAATACACTACGACTCCCCAAATGGGTCCTAAAAATGTCTAGTTCCTTCCTCCAAGAACCATCCCCAACCATCCACTTATCCGAATTGCTTTTTCATTATCTAGTCATTCAAAAATATAATCTATTCTGGTACCAATTAGGAATTCTGTAAAATGTGTGATTACAACTCAGTAGGACACCACCAACAGTGTCAAAAAAAAGTCTATTAAAAATATACTACATGTTGTTCAATAAATAAATAATTAAAATGGATTAATAAATAGTTTATCACATTTCCTTTTATAATTATCTAATTACATAAACTCTATGGTTCCCAAGGATACCCAGAAATTAATGCTAACTTAATCTCATACCATAGCCCGAGGTGTTCCATAGGTAATATCATATTTTAACACCTATTTCTAGCCAAATCCCAAATTATTCAAGGTGCTATGATATCTCACTATTTGATTCAACTCATGCTAGAGTTTGAATATTCCCGTGTGAGGCCATAATTCGGAGTTCCATTATTTCCAAATATTAATTTCACATTTTAAATCCACATTTCCAATATTACCAATATCATGAACGTAATTAAAATGACCATGTTACCATGTTTACCCCTCAATATAATGTTCATGTTCCCATTCACTTTACTCATTAATATAATGACTATGTTCCCATGTATACTTCTCAATTTAGAATAACCATGTTCCCATTCTCTTTACTCACAAATAGGATGACCATGTTCCAATTTTTAATTCTCAATTCTGGATGACCGTGTTCCAATAATTTATTACATAATTAATTTACCAATTATTTGTCCACCCCAAACACATTAATAATTCAATATTTAGTTGCACACATTGATTCCTTTAGTTAACTCATTAATTAACTAAGTGATTCAAAACATTAATTAATTCATCAATCAAATATTCAGTATCACAATTTTTATACCACAATTAATTTTTCCTTATAAATTATCTCAATATTATCTCTTCATTACATATTTAATCCCAACATTAATTATCTAAATAATATTTTTAAATGAACATAGTTAATCGATAATTAATTATCTCAACTAAGCCATTTAAATATTTCATAATTAATCCCCTGATTAATTATCCTGATTAAAACCTCGTACCTCTTACAATCAATTTCCCAAAATTATTTATCTAATAGTGCATACCATCCATCTCCTGATAAGTTCCCCAATCAATAATCGCTTTTAATAAGGATTTCAAAACTAAGTGGGTCTATCTAATAACCCAATTCATGGAAAACAATTTCCAAAGAATTAAAGAATTTATAAAATCTTGAATATACATATCAAATTCAAAACTATGGGAATTATATTTAGACCACCCATCTTGGTTAATTTACAACTGGTTTCCCAACTAAAATCCACAAAACCTGAGTAGCGCGATGACATAGATCTGAGATTCTGTATCTAAATCCCAAAATCAAGATATCCATATTTCAAAACCTAATCAATAATGATATAGATATAAAATCCTCTATCTTTATCTCACCACATAGATTTATATCTGAATAAAAAAGGATAATCTTTGAAAAAATATCAAGAGAAGAAAATTGAATGATTAGGATAGGCAACAGAATGGAATCCAATTATCGGGAGAATATAAGATCTTCGATTCAGGATTTCAATCTTAAAGAACATAGTTCTAACGACCTTAGAACCACTTCAGATATCTTTAGGATCTTCCAAAACATGCCAAACCCAAGCCTAGTTTAAAATTGGGGTGTTTTGGGGGTTCGAGGAATTTTTAAAATAATTTTAGGAGGAAATAAAACCATGCATACATCATTCCTTGGTAGGGGTACATAGTTTGGAAATCGTGCACCAACCATATATACCTCACTACCCTGGGTTTCATGTTCACTTGGGTTTAAGCACACAGTTTTGAAAATTGAGCTTAAACTATGCGCATCCCCTTGTACTTAAATTTTCTAAAAATCCCACCCAAAATCACCCCAAAACATAACTCAAAACAAATGTACATAAAAACAACCAAAAGTACTTGAAAATTTTCCCAATATAACTCCAAATAAGGTTTCTATGTTACATATATATTATTCAATAATTTCCTTATAAACCCATAGGTGTTATAAATTTTACATTGTATAAATCACTAATTGATTAAAATAATTTTATTTGATATATTTATATTATTCATAAATTTTATTATTATTATTCATCTAATAGGTTCTTTATTGTTTTAGGTCATTGTTTCATGTGAAAAAATCTATCAATTATGTGATTAATAAAATGAAAATTTTATTCTAGATTCTAGGGGTGTAACATTACAACCCTCTTCAATGAATCATTTAATAAAAAATTTAATAATGAAAAAGTTGTAAATTTATAGTGGTTTCAGTGAAATATTATTTAATTTATAATGAGGTTTTATACTAATATTATTATATAAGACTGGTTAACTGTCCATGTCTCTTATAATAGGTAGAAAACTACTTTTGTGTTTTTTCTTAAATTGTTAGATTTAAGTATCCCTAATGGTTTCTTTTTGTGAAAACAATATTAGGACTCATTTATCATTGGTATTTAATAGTCACTCTTATAAAAATATGTTACCATGTGTGGTGTTATGATTTAAATCATGTTCTTCCAATAATGGAAATTTTAATGGCCTTTATGTCAAGAAAACAAATCATTTCTTACTACAACATCAAATTTGTAGAAAGGAAGGACAATATGACATTATAGGAGAAAATAAGATGGGGATAGGTCATAAAATTGAGATTTATTAATCATATAATATGATTTTTTTTATTAATAATTCATCATCTAGTTATTAGAATAGCAATTTGATGTTTTTTCAATCATTCCCTAATCAAAACATGGAACAGAACTAGAATCAACTACAACTCTCCCTTTAATTGTGCGATGATCTGTTTTCCTTACTATAAGTCATTTTCATAACTAGGTTATGTATCTATAGGTACATAGTCATTCCATTATTCCCTTTGTAATGGAAATTTCGGATACCCAACATCCTTTTTTGTCTATGAATTCAAGAATTAACTTATATAATTCAAATTTTTCCCATATTTTAGATGAAAAAAATTATGTGTTTCCATCTGATGAATATTATTTCAATTTATTTTTTACACTACACACTTCTTTTTCCTCCATAGTTTGAGGGTCAATGTCCTCCATTATTGTAGATAAGACATCTTTGTTTTCCTTTTATACAAAACATAGTTTTTTATTACTATATTTCTGACATGAATGGAATTTAATATTCGTTTGTATATCATCTTCATCATCTGATCATCAATTTTTATCTATCACTCTATTATTTTATTTGTGTTTGGGAACTTGGCTTTGAAGAAGTTTTCAGTCATAAATATTGATAGTGGATTTTTTAATAATCAAAATAATCCTTAACCAAGTTATTATCCCATTAGGTTTCTCATTGATGGGATTTTTTTATTTTTCATTGAATTTATTAGTAATATGGTTGCATTGGAATTTATCCATTAGAAGAAAAAACGAAAAGTTATTAATGTGAATTAATAGTAATTAAAACCATAATAAATTATCACAAATGATTGTTTGAAAAAAAATCATCCATTAAATTTCATACTCATTATAACAGTCACATTAGCTTTCATTTAAAGTTAAATAACACTCAAATCATTCTCAGGTTTCATATGATGGTTTCTCTAAAAAAATTATCACAATTCCATAAAAAACTATCACTAAATTATAAAATAATTCATATTATTTTCTAAACTCAGAAATCATCAAATTTTGTTCTCTTATAATTCAACATATCCATTATCAATAAAATGAAATATCAATATATATATATACTCTAACATATTAACATATATATTTTAATATTTGTTATCCATGGTCATCTTATTATTATGTTTATAAAATAAATATATTCTAATACCTCATAATAGAATTAGTTTGTGAATTTTTAAAAAGGACACCTAGAGGATCTAAATCAAGTGTGCATTCATTGTCCCACTCATTGTGAACCATGTAATGAATGTGTTGATACTAAACCATCCACTAGTAGAGTGATTACCCTAAGGTAGATAAATTTCACATCCATATCCAACATCAAATATCCAAATTGGGATTAACATTATAGGGGAAAACATACACAAAACAGCACTATGATTTTTTGCTACAATACACCTCTTAGACTTATACCAATAGTTTTCACTAATTATATCATGTCATATTCAGTAAAAGAACTAATCCAATCCTAAAAAGGTACTAAAAATCCATCAAAATACTAAAACCTTATTCGATACAAACTATATCTGCTGAATCTAATTATACCATTTTTTAAAAAAAATTCAATAATTTATGATTTACATCTATCAATAATTTCACATTCCCAATAATGAAAGGATTAATTTCGTTGAAGAATAACTAAATGTGGAACATATTTTCTTAACTCATGTGAACATTTTACCATCATTAATAAAAAAAGAATCCTCCACGAATATATATAATTATAATCATCATCATAACTCGAGGAATGTAAAATTAAGATAATGGGATTTATCAAATTCTAAATAATGCTAAACATGAGAAATAATATCTAAATAACATAATGGTGAAAAAGATAATATATGGGTTTCAAAAAGGTATATAATCTAAATATATGAATATAATACCCAACAAAACATATATAATAAATCATGTGTCATGGAATAATCTATGGAATATCAAAAGATATGAATTGATCATATTTGAAAACATTGGTTTACAGAACTTATCCATGATTGTATAACATTTGGATAATGTAGAAATAGGGATAAAAATTTAACAATGTGAAAATTCACATTCTCGAATAAAATAATTGAACATATTTTTATCATTGTTTAAATTACTCACTCATATATATGTTTAATGTGATATAAACATTTAAACAAATCATTCAAGGGTTATATTGGACCTACATAGCATTCATCGATAATTAATTATGGAACAATAAATCAATAATTATTCAAATAATATAGAAACCATGTTAAGAAAATATGTTTCATTTAACACATCATAAAGAACCCCAAGAATGAAAATGAGTTTCTTATTCTTTTCAAATAGATTAATATAAAAATATATTCATAATTACAATAATATTTATAACTATAAAAATACATATACAACAATTTGGTATCAAAATGTATTATGTAACATTATAGAAAAGTAAATATTGATTAATACGAATATTTATATGATATTTAAATCTTATTGAATATGGTTCAATTCCCATTAATATGGATATATATTTATTTTAACAATTATGCTAATCAATCAAGTATAGAATCTAGTTCAACACCCATTAATATTTTATAGAAAATATAGATCTTTTATAATTGAAAAGCAATGGAAGAAAAATCATATTTACATATAGTAATTGACTAGGAAAGATAGTGGTAATGATGGATCAAATGATAAATCATAATTATAGATATTATATGATTAGGGGAGATAAAATAAATAATGGATTGTAACCCTAACTAACATGAAAAGAACATAATTTATACATATAATGATTTTGGATGGTATTATTTGAAATATTACCCTGACCAAGCCTAAAAAGTGTCAATAGAAGTAGACATTGAGGGAAAAAATTAGAGAATTGGGAAAAATTCAGTGAAAATAATAACTAAAATTGACTTTTTAAAATCATATATTAAAAAAAATAATAAGGATTCCATTTTGAAAAAATTATAACATAAGGAGTATGATATATAGAAAAATAAAAAAAATTTATAAATCCATTTAGTTGGAGAATTTTAGTTGATTATTTTCCCACATGATGAAAACAAAAAAAATATAAAAATATAAAAAATTAAATTTATATTTAAAAAAAATTAAATATTATAAATGGAAAGAAATAAGTTATTATGTCAAAAATAAAAACAATTTGAATATCATCTAATGAATAGGGATATTGAATTGAATGATAATAGATTTAAAATAATAAGTTCGCTTTGTTTCCATTACAACTAATAATCTATAAGACAATACTAAAATGATACAGTAATAATATAGGTAAAATACTAGGAATACCAAGTGTGTTAAAAAGTAATGTGGTTTTTTTAGAATGAATGATCATTTATAATCCCTAAAAATATTATCTCTAAAAAATAGTCCTGATTAGATGTTCATATTGAATAATAAACAAAAATGGTAATGTTAATGTAATAATCAAAATAACATAAGATTGTAACAATGAAATGAAAATTAAAATATACTAAAATTATTTATTTTTATTTAATATTGGGTAATAGAGTAGTGAACACAACATATAAATGCAATGATGTTGTGTAATATCATACTTATCCCATGGAATTAAAAATAGAGACATATAATCCTTACCTACAATACAACTTATGAAAACGACTACTAAAAGCATTATAATGAAAAAAAATATCTTATAAAATTTTTCATAACATTACCAATACCTATTAATATTTATAAACATCATTAATAGTTCATTATTTCAAATATATATTAGTTATTTATAAATTATTTTAATCATATGTTATTATTATCATCGACTATTTGTTTAGTAATTTTGTTATAATGATGTGGATTATTACTGTTTACATAATAAATGATTATCATTATAAGATAATTATTGGAATATTAATAGATTTTTTATAATTATTTTATTTTTTTTAATTAAATTTCAAAGTTATTTTGGTTACGATGCATTGTGATGATGTTGGTGGGGAGATTAATTAAGTAAATATTTTAATGATTAAAGAGTATATCTAAGTATATTTTTAATATTTATATAATATTTATAGGACCATTAAAAATATTAATTTATAATTAATTATAATTATATTCATTATATATGTTTCCATAGAAATGTATGACATAATATTTTTCCATTCCTCAAGTAGGTTGTCAAGCCAAAAAACGAGGAAAATTGATAATTTCTTAGTTAATATGGTCTTGTGATTATTTTTGGATATTATAAATATTATGTATGTTTAATGATAACATTTTAATGTTTAATGTTTTTAATTATCTGTTACAATATAATAATATAAAAAAATAATTATATGAGAAATAAAATATGTCAATTTCATGAAGGTGGTAGTCCAACCATATGTGTGAGTGAAGAATTTGTTTATATTTAAATTAAAGGAGGTAAGAATGGTTTCTTTTGATGATTATTAATAATATTTTAGTATAACAATTATTCATTAAATACACCCATTTAACTATAATTTTATGGTGGTTATGAAAAATGGGTCACAATGTTTATGGAGAATGTCGTTCACATGTAACAGACACAATATTTTCATTCTTTTGATAGATTGGAAGAGGGTTAAAAATATATCTTAAATTAATATTATATAATTTTAGAATATTAATAATATTTATTTTATCATACATTAATTTATATTTCAGTGATGATTTAGCAGAGAAAGAAAAAAATAATAGGGGTTATATGAGAAAATAACCTCACACTTTTGATGTTCTACCATATGTTATGTATTAAGGATCAATAACATGGACTTTGTCAAAAGAAAATAGATTTTAAGAAATGGGGATAATGATGAAGATATAATAGGGAAGATTTTTTTAGAGATAACTCTTTATAAGGGGTAGATAAATTTTATGTAAGTGATCCCCATTCATAAGCGAAAATAATATTTTTGTAAATACCCTTATCTTTCAAAAAGATGGAATAAAATTATTCCACAGTCATGGGATAAAAATTAAAAAATAATTACTTTTGGGCATGACTATGTTCATGAAATACTCTAATATGCATTTTAAAAAAAATTAATCATTTTCAGAAATTTGTCCTCCCGTTTTCTTTTATAACCATTTTCCCCTTGGTAAATATTTTTTACGCATGTAATTAAAATCATAAGGTAACCCTTCAAACCAAATATTGATGATTAGATCCAAAATTTATGCTACAGATAATTGAAATAAAATTATAAATATCCTTAAATCATCATTTAAATAAAATCCTATATTATAGAGAAATTTTTTTTATTATAAATTTTTTTATAAAAATTTCATGTACACATATAACACAACATTAATTACAAATTAAATTAGTTGTAATATGTTTTTTATAAATGTCTAAAAAATGTATAACCTGCATTTTTAATAATATATAAATTTATTTTACTTCATAACAATTAAAATGAGTTAATAAATAAATCCATTGTAAATAATCCTTATATCATTATCATTATCAATATTTATATTAATTGAATTTAATATTCTATGAATAAAAATGAAATTTAATTTGTTAAAAAATATTATCATGTCGACAAAGAATATAGAATTATTTTTTATATTTTTAATATATATACTTTTTTTAGAATAATATTTAATATAAGAGATTGAAAAAAAAAATATTGTAAAATATTTCATCTATTTCTAAAAAAAGAATACGAATTTTATAAATTCATATTATACTATTTAATTATTTTTCTTTAAATTATAAATATTATTTATGAAAAATTATTTGAAAAATTTTCTATATTTCAAATGTTATTATAATGTACAAAATGTTTTTCTATTTGAAATATTGGTATTTCTTCATTATTCTCATAAAATAATGTTGAACCAATAGAGTTGGTGCTATACGTATTATCAATAAACATGAAATATCATTAATATCTTCAAAATAATTGGTGGAAGAGAATATGATGAGTTTCTAGGTTATTTAAATTATCCCATGAAATTTTATCCAATATTAATATATACATCTTTGAACTGTTATATCAAAAAATCATTCTTACCTCTAGAATCAATAAATAATAAATATATAATTCTTTAAAAAACATATTTGAGTATTTTAAATGTATATAAATAAAATATTAATATTTTCCCATGAATAATGATTGTTAAATTGTAGAAGAATACCATGATTAAATATTATATTTTAAAAAACACATTTCTTAAAAAATAAATTAGAAGAGTTTAGTACAATTACGGAATACCCCAATCAAGACTATGGGTTAACAAAATCATAGATATGGGAGAAAATATCAAAATATGGGAACCATATCACATGGATATATAAGGTATCTAGAAATATATATTTTTCAAAGAATATTTAGGAACATGAACATAGGAGTAGTGGATTTCCATTTTGCATTAAGGTATGATGGTAGGGATAGAGTTAGCTGAGAGTAGAATTTGATACTCACAACTAACTGTTTGGTGATAAAATAATTATTATTAAGAGGTACATTCATTAGAGTAATTATAATTTTTTTTAAATGTATAATAACTATTCACACATTAAGAAGGTAAGAATATTACTAGTTTATAAAAATTGAACTGATAAATGAAATATGATCAAACACCTATATAGAATTCTACCTATCTATGTTAAGGTTGATTTGTTAACAAATAATCATCCATGGCCAATCTCGTGATCACAGATCAATCTATCAACCAATCCATATCATCATCCCATGATTATTAAAATAACAATGTGGAGAAAAAGCCCAAAAAATATATTTTATTAGCATAATTTTCTGTATGAAACATATATTATAATTAAACCATTTAACTTTATGATGGAATAGTAGTTCTATACAGAAATTTAGTATTTTCACCATGCTTGTTAAGGAACATATGTGTGAAGAAGCATGGATGTTCTATGATCATGATTACATGTGATCATAAAAGATCACTCGTGTTATTAAGTAAATCAACTTGAGCTTATATAAGTGCCATAAATCAATTGGGATATGTGATAATTAATATTATAGGAATATATTTCTACCAATAATACTTTGTTATACTGATACTTTCAGGGACCATCCGTCAAGAATGGATGGAATAAATATTCCTTGAATTGTGCGAGCATTATTAGTTGAATGAAGTCCATCAGCCACGAGCTGCACATAAAAGATGACAGATCACATACCTTATGATCAAATTTTCATGATATATATAAATGAATATAAGTAAAAGATTTTAAAATATTTATATATGTTTTACAACCTGAATTTTTTTCATGGTGAGAACAATCAGAAAGATCAAGGTATACTATCCATTAATTCCTTCATGTATTATAATAAGATTCATTATGATCCCCACTAATAGATAAGGTGGTGTCGAATATATTAATAATTTTTTTTGATAATGACATATGAGAATCTATATATATTCATTACTTATGTAAATATATTCATAGGTGTATACATTGGTAGTCACAATTCATGAATAGATATTTAAATTCTTGCATATTTAGAAGAAATTTTGAATGAAGAATATATTGTGTGATTTATTCCCCAAAAGTATATTCCTAGACATATTCCGAATAGTTATTGATATAGTTTTATTAAATGTAAAGATTCATCATTATTTTCATTTTAATACCTTAGAGCCTACTAAAATAGGTAAACACCATATCCTGAACAATCACTTCATGTACTGTTTAATGACTAATTATTAATGACTTCATTTAAAATAATAATTTTAGTATTTTAAATTGAATAATGTAACTTTATATTTTAATTCATCATCATAAAATGTGTATATTATGAATTTTTGATGATTATATGTAAATATCAATTTCTAGTCAAAGATTGTAAAGACCCGTAAAATTCAAGGTAAATTTTTTCTTAATTTTCTTTGAAATTTTACAAGAGCGCGGTTTCAGACGGCACCTGATTCCGAGGCCCGGAGTGCCCGGAATCAATTTCCGAAGTTTGGCTCGGGTACGTTCAGTGAACGAACGAGCGGGAATTTCTAACTTTTGATCCGGTGCTCGGAATTGAAATCTGAGGGCACCGATGAACTCACAGCGCCGATATTCGCTTAAAGAGACCTTTTCGGGAGTTGCGTTTGTTTCGGGTTGATAGTTAGTTTTTGGGAGATTAGAATAAGTTAAATAAAAATATGTAAACACATTTTTTTTATTTAAACTTAATAGTTAACTTCTCTCAAAGGAAGTTAGGTGTGGGACCCACACCCACTTAACCTCCCTTGAGAGGATTAAGTGTGGTGGGGCCCACACGAAACCTAACTTTACATCTTCCCTCAAACTCCCTTAACCCCTCTTTAATTAACATGACAATTTGTTAATTAATGTGGAGTTATCTCTTCTTTGAATTTCAAACTTTTGAAATTCTAGTGTGTTATTGTGTTAATAAAATAAGATAGAGTCTTATTTTATTTTGGGTTTAGTTTTGTCTCCCTGAGAGAGTTGGAAAGGTTCTTCTTGTTTCTTCATCTTCTTCAACCTCGACGAAGAACACGAAGAAGGCCGTTCTTCAACGAAGAACTTCTTCGCCGAAGAACACGGTTTTTCCGTGACGCCATATCCGCGACGTGACGTTCTTCTTCCGCATCACCTCTTCCGCGACGGTTTTCCGCGACGAACGCCATCGACAACGACTCTTCCTCCGACGTCAAAGGAATCGACACTGATATTCCACGACTACGTCAACGTGCGACTATCGAGGTAGGGGTTGTTGATTATTGTTAATTTATTTTATTCTTGATCGTGGATCTAGCATGTCTAACGTGAGGCAATTGAATTTTTTTAAAGTTGTGTTATTATTTAACGTGAGGGGGCCGGACCGCATGAACACGGCCGAACCCCCTCCATCGTTCTTGTTGAATTGCTTTGTGGATGAATCAAGGTGGCGTGGTGCCGTCGCACCACGCGGTTAATCGCCCAATCAAGAACGCAACGCCGTCGCGCGCACACCATGGAAGAAACATCTAGAACGCGACGCCGTCGCGCCGCGTTGAAAGAAATTAAAGTGCGGCGGAGGGGTGCGGTGCCGTCGCACCGCGGCCGGTTCCGGGCCGCGGCGGGATGAGAAGACCGGCGGCAGGGCCGCCGGCGTCGGAAGCCGAAGAGGGGACCGGATTCTTCCGGTCCCGTTGGAGAAAACCGGCCGGCCAGCTGGCCGGCCGGATTGTAATTAACCAGGGGAAATTAATCCCCCGGCCAGCACACAAAAACCCCCTTAATTATGAGGGGGGCGGTTTCCATGAAGGGGGGGGGGGGGGGCAGCAGCCCCCCGGTTTTTTTTCTCCAAGCCGGCCCCCACGTGGGGGCCGTTTTTTTTTCTGCAAAGGGCGCGGAAATTAGCCGCGCCGCCGCCTCCAAGAAAGAGGGGGCTTTTCCCCCCGCATGCCGCCTCCGTGCGCGCCGCCGCCGGGCGGCCGCGCCACCGCCGGGCCGTCGCGCCACCGCCGGGCCGCCGCGCCACCGCCGGGCCGCCGCGCCACCGCCGGGCCGCCGCGCCACCGCCGGGCCGCCGCGCCGCCGTGCCGCCAGCCGGTCGGGCCGGGTCGGACCCGGATCGGGTCGACCCGGTTCGGGCCGACCCAGGGGGGGTCGGGCCGGGTCGACCCGGACCCGGACCCCCCGTTTCGAATCAGTTTCGGTCTTTTGGCCATAACTTGAGCCTCGAACGTCCGATTGACGAACCGTCTGCTGCAACGCGATCCTTGGATCGAGACGGTCGTTTCAGTATATCGCACTCAAGGTTTCGGATTACTTTGAGTTCGGCTGGGTCGGTTCGTTCACGAAACCAACCGGGCCTTCGGAGCGGAAACGCTCATATCTTGAGCTACGGACGTCCGATTGACGTGCCGTCAGCTTTGTTGTGTTCCTCTTAGTGAGACGGATCTTTTGGCATACTCCGCCCGAGGTTTGGACGCAGGTGGAGTATGGTCGGGTTGGTTTTGCCTTAAAAACCAACCGGGCCCCGGGGACGAAAATGCCAATAACTCTCAGACCGGGCGTCCGATCGACGCGCCGTCTGTTGCGTTGAGTTCCTGTTGACGATACGGAACTTTTGAATACATCAACTCTGGACTTTGTGTCAGTTGATGTATCAGCCTCTCGGCTCGTGGAGCGGACCCTCCGAACGAGCTTGCTGTGTGCGGGAACCCTAGTGCTGGCTGCGACTGTTACTGTGACTACTACTGCTACTGCTGCTACTGTGACTGCGACGACGATAGTACAGAGATCCTGTGTGGATTCGATGACGACGACTACAGCACTCAGCGATCCTACGTGGATCAGTGCTATAGGTCCTGTGTGGGCCCGATCCTGTGTGGATTCGACGACGACGACATCAACACACAGCGATCCTATGTGGATCAGTGCTACAGGTCCTGTGTGGGCCCGATCCTGTGTGGGTCCGATTCTGTGTGGGTCCGCGCTCAGCGGTTCTCTGTGAGCCAGCGCCTACAGGTCCTGTGTGGGCCCGATCCTTTGTGGGTCTTTGCGGGGGTTAGTTACCTATCGATCCTTCGTGGGTCCGACGACTTAGATGGATCAGAGATCATCTTTATCGTCCTTTGGTTAGTTACCTATCGATCCTTCGTGGGTCCGATGACTTAGATGGATCAGAGATCATTTTTATCGTCCTTTGAAGAAGTATACCTGTGTGAGCTGAATCCTGTTGCTTTCCTGTGTGGATTGTGTTGTGCAATCCTGTGTGGATTACTTTTTTCTTTCCTGTGTGGAATACGTTTACTTTCCTTTGTGGACTGAGTTGTACTTGGGCTCGGAGGTTGGAGCGTATTTGAAATTGATGACTTAGGTATATGTATGGGCATATACCTAAGCAGTGTCGGTTGTTACTTCGTGATTGTACCTTTATTCGTGGTTTATCCTTTGTGGATTTTGAGAGACCTTCAGGGGTCTCGGGGTCCCTACTGAGTAGCTTATACTCACCCCTGCACGAGCTTTGCCCGCACTACGTTGTGTTGGTTGCAGACGACGGACAGCGTTGACCTTAGCTGAGGCTTGCAGAGCGGGATGGTACCCGGAGGTGGACCACTGGGCGGGACGTGCACGATGCGGACGGCGGGACCCGTGGAGCAGAGGAGCTATCTGTACCCACCCTTCAGGTGGGATTTCCAGTGGACAGCTCAGAGTAGCGGCTTTTACTTTTCAGTTGCTGTTTTCCCATTCGAGTTGTACTTTACTTTCAGTTTGGGTTTGTATTCTGGCCCATTTACTTTTCCGCACTTTCAGTTGTACTCTGCTTTTGTTTCGTGTTTTCCGCTTGCTTACTCTATGGTGTTTGTTTACTTTACAAAGGCAATGCCTTCCCTTTTTACCGGGATTTACGCCTTGGTGCTAATCGCCAGCCCCTAGCCTATGGAAGGCGGGCTTGGGGTAGTCACGGCACGGACCCCAAGGGCGGGTCGTGACAAATTGGTATCAACGGAGTTCGGTTCTACCGCGAACTCTGATCTTTTCTATGTGAAGCAATAATGTTTAGCATATTGAGTGTGGTTATCAGTCCAGGGAGTCCAGTGTTGGTGCGGCGGCCGACGTATCCGTACACCAGGACCCTGACTTCTGATTTCCGACTTAATGCACGAAAACATTGATTGCGTGTGTGTTTCAAGGTTTTCTTTGTGATTTCTTTGTGTCAGCTCACCAGGTATACTGTTTGACTGTGGCACACCTGTTTCCTATTCAGGATGGCCCCACGACTGCAGCCAGCTAGGGTTCCGAGAGTTCAGCGTGACGACAGCCCACCGAGCGACGAGGCCTCGGTGCAGGGCCCTTTGTCAACAGTGGCACCGGCGGTAGCACTACCCGCCGAGCCCCCGATACTTCCAGCACCAGCCGCTGACTATGCACGTCGCCTCAGCGTACTGCATGAGTTTCAGCGCCAGCGACCGCCCAGGTTTCGCGGGGAGACGGATCCCCAGGCAGCAGAGGACTGGCTGGAGGCAGTGGTACGAGTGTTTAGGCTAGTGAGGACACCAGCAGACCTCATGGTGATCCTCGCTGCGAGCCTACTACACGCAGCATCAGGACGATGGTGGATCTTGATGCTCCAGGTGCACGATGAGGCATCTCTTCTTTGGACGGACTTTGAGATCCTCTTCCACTCGGAGTTCGTCCCAGCCACCCTTCATGCGGTGCGTATCCAGGAGCTTCTACAGCTGAGGCAGGGCAGCATGACGGTCGCTCAGTACTCGGTGAGATTTACCGATCTCTCGCGCTACTTGACAGACATGGTACGGGACCCCTTCTTCCGGGCCCGGACCTTCGAGCAGGGTTTGAGACACGAGATCAGGGCATCGCTGATCTCCCTCAGCATACCGACTCAGACAGGAGTACTGGAGCGGGCCCTTCTGATCGAGAGCTTCCTTGCTGAGTCTACACCAGCACAGAGACCCACCGCAGGGCGGCACGTAGCGGAGTCTTCGGTAGAAGGTATCCGACAGATGACTCAGGGGTCCAGACAGACCAGACCTTCAGGCAGACGACCTCAGGGCACTGGCTCAGCAGTGCAGGGCACACAGCGCGGAGCCAGTCTTTTGAGTGGAAGACAGTGCTTTGCATGCGGCGGGCAAGGCCACATGGCTCGTGACTGCCCGACCCGCCATGTGGAGGAGAAGCAGACGGTTGAGGAACCACCTAGGCAGAGGCAGAGGTTCGACCGTGGCGGTCTGCAGGGAGGAGGCGGACGAGGCAGAGGAGCTGGCCGAGCAGCAGGTGGTGGACGACGCTTTGAGGCTCTACCACCACCACCACCAGGAGGTCCACCCCGACCGTAGGGGAGAGCTCAGCTTCAGGCAGCCGAGGCCTTCGATCATGGAGCTCTGGGAGCCGATGGACAGGAGCAGAACTAGTGGATACATCCTTTATACTTATGGTTCCTTGTTTCTTTTGTGTAGCGTCTTGTATTATGAGCTGCAATAATAAAAGACGCATACCTTTGTGATATTTTCGTTCCTGTCCTCTTTCGTGATGTTACTAGGAGGTTCCAGTTTTGGCTGTTTACTTGACCCTCACTTGTGAGACATCTACTGGAGGAGACCCAGTTACCACACATTGATGCCGACAGTGTGACTCAACCCTTGGAGGCGAGAGTAACGGTTGAATCTCTTAGTAGTAGCGTCGAGGCCTTACGACGTCATCCTTGGTATGGATTAGTATCATCCATGTTAGGATTGACTGTTTTAGGCAAAGAATGTGGTTCATCCAGGGGATGAGACCAGAATTCTCTTTTCGGCAAAGAAGAAATCTTGCAGCTCTTGTGGGACCTGTGATGGTCCAGGCCACGACAAAGAAGGTCCAGGTCATCCAAGAGCGGATGAGTATAGCTCAGAGCCGGCAGAAGTCATATGCTGACAGGAGGCGGATGCCACTAGAGTTCGAGGATGGTGACCACGTCTTCTTGCGGGTCTCACCTCGACATGGTATTCGGAGTTTTGGCCGAGGCGGCAAGTTATCTCTGCGCTTCATCGGACCCTTCCAGGTCCTCAGCAGGGTTGGTGAGGTGGCTTATCGCCTGGCTCTACCACCTCAGTTGCACCGGGTGCACGATGTCTTCCACGTGTCTCAGCTGAGGAGATACGTGCACGACCCGGCGCACATCATTGACCATGGGGAGCTTGACGTTGACGATGGGGCGACTTTTACGGAGGTTCCGGTGGAGATAGAGGATCGTCAGGAGCGGGTCCTGCGTGGGCGATCGATTCCTCTTGTGCGCATCAGATGACAGCACGGGAATCTCCAGGAGAGCACATGGGAGCGGGAGGCTCAGATGCGTGCTCAGTACCCTCTTTTGTTTCCCTAGTTTTTTATGTATCTTTACGGGGACGTAAAGCCCTGAGGTGGGAGTAATGTAAAGACCCGTAAAATTCAAGGGAAATTTTTTCTTAATTTTCTTTGGAATTTTACAAGAGCGCGGTTTCAGACGGCACCTGATTCCGAGGCCCGGAGTGCCCGGAATCAATTTCCGAAGTTTGGCTCGGGTACGTTCAGTGAACGAACGAGCGGGAATTTCTAACTTTTGACCCGGTGCTCGGAATTGAAATCTGAGGGCACCGATGAACTCGCAGCGCCGATATTCGCTTAAAGAGACCTTTTCGGGAGTTGCGTTTGTTTCGGGTTGAGAGTTAGTTTTTGGGAGATTAGAATAAGTTAAATAAAAATATGTAAACACATTTTTTTTATTTAAACTTAATAGTTAACTTCTCTCAAAGGAATTTAGGTGTGGGACCCACACCCACTTAACCTCCCTTGAGAGGATTAAGTGTGGTGGGGCCCACACGAAACCTAACTTTACATCTTCCCTCAAACTCCCTTAACCCCTCTTTAATTAACATGACAATTTGTTAATTAATGTGGAGTTATCTCTTCTTTGAATTTCAAACTTTTGAAATTCTAGTGTGTTGTTGTGTTAATAAAATAAGATAGAGTCTTATTTTATTTTGGGTTTAGTTTTGTCTCCTTGAGATAGTTGGGAAGGTTCTTCTTGTTTCTTCATCTTCTTCAACCTCGACGAAGAACACGAAGACCGTCGTTCTTCAACGAAGAACTTCTTCGCCGAAGAACACGGTTTTTCCGCGACGCCATATCCGCGACGTGACGTTCTTCTTCTGCATCACCTCTTCCGCGACGGTTTTCCGCGACGGACGACATCGACAACGACTCTTCCTCCGACGTCAAAGGAATCGACACCGATATTCCACGACTACGTCAACGTGCGACTATTGAGGTAGGGGTTGTTGATTATTGTTAATTTATTGTATTCTTGATCGTGGATCTAGCATGTCTAACGTGAGGCAATTGAATTTTTTTAAAGTTGTGTTATTATTTAACGTGAGGGGGCCGGACCGCATGAACACGGCCGAACCCCCTCCATCGTTCTTGTTGAATTGCTTTGTGGATGAATCAAGTTGGCGTGGTGTCGTCGCACCACACGGTTAATCGCCCAATCAAGAACGCATCGCCGTCGCACGCACACCATGGAAGAAACATCTAGAACGCGACGCCGTCGCGCCGCGTTGAAAGAAATTAAAGTGCGGCGGAGGGGCGTGATGTCGTCGCACCACGCCGGACGACGAACACCGCGGCCGGTTCCGGGCCGCGGCGGGATGAGAAGACCGGCGGCCGGGCCGCCGGCGTCGGAAGCCGAAGAGGGGACCGGATTCTTCCGGTCCCGTTGGAGAAAACCGGCCGGCCAGCTGGCCGGTCGGATGGTAATTAACCGGGGGAAATTAATCCCCCGGCCAGCACACAAAAACCCCCCTCATTATGAGGGGGGCGGTTTCCATGAAGGGGGAGGGGCAGCAGCCCCCCGGTTTTTTTTCTCCAAGCCGCCCCCACGTGGGGGCCGTTTTTTTTTTCTGCAAAGGGCGCGGAAATTAGCCGCGCCGCCGCCTCCAAGAAAGCGGGGGCTTTGCCCCCCGCATGCCGCCTCCGTGCGCGCCGCCAGGCCGCCGCGCCACCGCCGGGCCGCCGCGCCACCGCCGCGCCGCCGCGCCACCGCCGGGCCGCCGCGCCGCCGCCGCGCCGCCAGCCGGTCGGGCCGGGGCGGACTCGGGTCGGGTCGACCCGGTTCGGGTCGACCCGGACCCAGACCCCCCGTTTCGAATCAGTTTCGGTCTTTTGGCCATAACATGCGCCTCGGACCTCCGATTGATGAACCGTCTGCGGCAACGCGATCCATGGATCGAGACGGTCGTTTCGGTATATTGCACTCAAGGTTTCGGATTACATTGAGTTCGGCCGGGTCGGTTCGTTCACGAAACCAACCGGGCCTTCGGAGCGGAAACGTTCATATCTTGAGCTACGGACGTCCGATTGACGTGCTGTCAGCTTTGTTGTGTTCCTCTTAGTGAGACGGATCTTTTGGCATACTCCGCCCAAGGTTTGGACGCAGGTGGAGTACGGTCGGGTTGGTTTTTCCTTAAAAACCAACCGGGCCCCGGGGACGAAAATGCCAATAACTCTCAGACCGGATGTCCGATCGACGCGCCTTCTGTTGCGTTGAGTTCCTGTTGACGATACGGAACTTTTGGATACATCAACTCTGGACTTTGTGTCAGTTGATGTATCAGCCTCTCGGCTCGTGGAGCGGACCCTCCGAACGAGCTTGCTGTGTGCAGGAACCCTAGTGCTGGCTGCGACTGTTACTGTGACTACTACTGCTACTGCTGCTACTGTGACTGCGATGGCGACAGTACAGAGATCCTGTGTGGATTCGACGACGACGACTATAGCACTCAGCGATCCTACGTATATCAGTGCTATAGGTCCTGTGTGGGCCCGATCCTGTGTGGATTCGACGACGACGACATCAGCACTCAGCGATCCTACGTGGATCAGTGCTACAGGTCCTGTGTGGGCCCGATCCTGTGTGGGTCCGATCCTGTGTGGGTCCGCGCTTAGCGGTTCTGTGTGAGCCAGCGCCTACAGGTCCTGTGTGGGCCCGATCCTGTGTGGGTCTTTGCGGGGGTTAGTTATCTATCGATCCTTCGTGGGTCCGACGACTTAGATGGATCAGAGATCATCTTTATCTTCCTTTGTTTAGTTACCTATCGATCCTTCGTGGGTCCGACGACTTAGATGGATCAAAGATCATCTTTATCGTCCTTTGAAGAAGTATACCTGTGTGAGCTGAATCATGTTGCTTTCCTGTGTGGATTGTGTTTTGTAATCCTGTGTGGATTACTTTTTGCTTTCCTGTGTGGAATACGTTTACTTTCCTGTGTGGACTGAGTTGTACTTGGGCTCGGAGGTTGGAGAGTATTTGAAATTGATGACTTAGGTATATGTATGGGCATATACCTAAGCAGTGTCGGTTGTTACTTCGTGATTGTACCTTTCTTCGTGGTTTATCCTTTGTGGATTTTGAGAGACCTTCAGGGGTCTCGGGGTCCCTACTGAGTAGCTTATACTCACCCCTGCACAGGCTTTGCCCGCACTACGTTGTGTTGGTTGCAGACGACGGACAGCGTTGACCTTAGCTGAGGCTTGCAGAGCGGGACGGTACCCGGAGGTGGACCACTGGGCGGGATGTGCACGGAGCGGACGGCGGGACCCGTGGAGCAGAGGAGCTATCTGTACCCACCCTTCAGGTGGGATTTCCAGTGGACATCTCGGAGTAGCGGCTTTTACTTTTCAGTTGTTGTTTTCCCTTTCAAGTTGTACTTTACTTTCAGTTTGGGTTTGTATTTTGGCCCATTTACTTTTCCGCACTTTCAGTTGTACTCTGCTTTTGTTTAGTGTTTTCTGCTTGCTTACTCTGTGGTGTTTGTTTACTTTACAAAGGCAATGTCTTCCCTTTTTACCGGGATTTACGCCTTGGTGCTAGTCGCCAGCCCCTGGCCTATGGAAGGCGGGCTTGGGGTAGTCACGGCACGGACCCCGAGGGCGGGTCGTGACAAAGATGGTTTTAATGAAACTTGTAATGTATAAACAATAAAAAATATATAAGAGTTACCATAAAGATTAATAACTATTTTATGTAATCAAATATTTATTTAAGGAATAAAAATAAGCAATTTAAGACATTTTATGATATTATATATCCTATGTAGAATATTTTTAAAACTAATTAAAATGTACTTTTAATAATAAAAAGTTTGAATCTTTCCATTGAAGAAACAATTATTGTGGGATATCCGGCATTATAGTACAATATTTTCAGAACTAATTAAAATGTTCTTTTAATAAATAAATTGTTTAACTCTTTCCATTGAAGAAACCATTTTTGTCGGATTTTCCACATTATATTGCATTGACATTTACATACCCATTAACATTTATTATTTTAACTAAATTATTTTCATTATAATTAGTATTCAATATTATTTTACCTTATATATAAATTTAATCCTACAAAATAAATTTTTCTAAACACTGTTTATATGCGATTTTGGACCAATATTTTAAAATTAATGTTCATAAAATTTATAAAATTATTTTTAGAAAATTATTTTTAAATTTAAATTTTAGGTAAACTTCAGGCCTCTACATGGTACATTTGATGTTATTTGGATGTAACCTCTTTTTGGATGGTAAAAAGTTAATCCTGATGGTTCCTCTAGAGATAATCCGAGGATTTCTAGTTATGGTGTTGTTTTTAGAAATCATAAAGGGGATGTCCTTGGTTGTTTTCATGGCTCTTATGGCTTTGTATCTTCACTTGAGGCTGAAATTCTTGGAATTATAGTTGTTGTGGAATAAGCGGAGAAGCATGGTTGGGATAATTTATGGATTGATAGTGATTCTACTATTTTCATTTCATCCATAAGTTTGGGTCTTTCTCACTTGTCTCAAAAGATAACTAATTGTTGGATTAATTGTTTGGATAATCTATTTTCCTTAAACCATATTATCACTCACATTTATAGGGAATCCAACTCAGTTATTGGTGGTCTTGCAAATAAAAGTGTTAATGGATTTGATTTTGTTTGGTATGATGAATTTACTGATGATCTTCTTCCATTTCATAAAAGGGATTGTGATAAGTCTCCCATTTTTAGACTTTTGTAAGCTATCTCTTATCTCTATTTGATGTTGTTTTGTAAGGTTTTTTACACTTTTTGTTCTGTTTTAATTCATTGGGGTATGTTTTCTTTAGTTTAATTCATTATTCTTCTTTGGAGTGGTTTGTTTCTATGTTTTTTCATAGGAATAAAGTGGAAGGTGTACAGATCACTGTTAATTTCTACACTGGTTTTCCAGGTGTATCTACTTGAATGCATTTTTCGGTTTATGTGACAGAAGGGAGATCTTATAATGATATTCTTACTTGTCTCATGATTCCTCTTTTCTAATGGAATTCATCGTATCTATTTTTTCGTCTTATGTCAAATGTTTTTTTCGAATTTTATTATATCTATTTGATGTTTTGACTTAAATGCAGTGGCTTATTTTTTATCTTCATTGAGAATTTATGAAATTGGAATTCAATAAGATTCTTCCTCATTGACTTCATTTGATTGTATGAGATTTCCAGGTATCTTAATAGGGTACCTTTGAGCACATGTGGTGGCCGGGTCCCATCACAGAGGGTCACTGGCGAGGTTGTGTTTCTGAAGCTGGATCGTTTCTGGCTTTAAAATGAGCAGGCCTCCTCCTTCTGTTTGTAGTTCATGGAGATACAATCTCTTAGTCTGGAGTGGACTACATCATTGTAGTTATTGGATTGGAGTGCTTGGATAAATATTTCTAATTTGGAAGGAAAGGATGATGCTTTTGTTGACATCCAGAGCTCACCTTATTTCATTGGGTGTTTCTCGTTGCTTTGTTTTTTGATCTCTAACACCATAACCATCCATTATGGTTTTTTGGTGTTCCATGATTGTGTCGTTTTCATGTATTGTTTTCTTTTTTCTTTAATAAATTTCTATTATATACTAATGTTATGAAACAAGTATAAATGATAAAATAGGGAGAACTCATATAAAGAATGAATAATTGTGAATACTTTATATGAAAAGGGATATGTTTAAGCTTCTTAATTTTGTGATTAAGTTAGAAATGGTTTTAATAAATGATGATAATGTATGTTTTGGATGTCATTACATGAGGAAAGGGTTTTCCATCTCAAATTAATCTCATTGATAAAATTTTCATATTATTTACAAAATTCAATTTATGTTGTGTATATAGTACCTATATGAGTTTTTATATCATAAATTTCAATTATTCATGGAATTTTGAGATCAATTTGATTATTTAACTTTTATTGTTTTTATTTAATTTATATCAAATCCATAAGTTTGTATCTTCATATAAATTTGCATCAATTGGTACTCATGTTATAATCACAACCAATTTATTTTTCTTGTTATTACATTTCCATGTAATACATTTACAATAATACTCATAGTATTTAAGGTAATTTTATGTCTATATATTAATACCTCCCTCACATTATTTTAATCCATGAGTTACCAAAAACATTTTAAAAATAATCATTTTACATGGTAAAAACCATTTAATGTTTTTCAATGTAAAATTGTTGGTAACTTCCTAGAAAATATGTGTCTATTTGAATACCGAAATGTGTTTATGGATATAGAAAAAAATCACCAATGTTTAACCACTTCTAATAATTCCACTGAGTAACGATTCAATCCTTACCTCAATGATATACATGTGGGAAAACGACTTCTCACATTACCTAAAAATACTTGGGGATATGCTTTGGCATCTTCACATGATCACAATAATCCATGATGTATAATGTGTTGTTCTATTTTTTCATTATAAAACTAATTTATATAAATGAATCCAATTATATTATTTCATGGATAACCCTACACATTAAATATACCAATATTTAAATATTTATATGATAATGGTGCTTCATGTTAGCTATACAATATCCCATGACTTTTATATTGATTAAGGGATGTTATCCTATACATCCAAATTATTTTTTTGAATGGGGGTGTATTATATTTGTTCAAATTATCTTTATTTGGAGATCTATATATCTATTCACCAATTATTTAATTACAAAATGGAATGAAATATATTTTTTACTCTATAATTGAATGTATTGGACCTCTTCCAGTGATGTGTGAGGCTTATAATTTTATATCCCCTCATTGAATCTATAGGTCTCAGGAGGAAAGTTGTTTTTTATGATCATACCTCAACCCAAAATCGATTACATTCTTGGGATAATCCCATGAAACCATTTTTTTATATAAAATATTTCATACCTAATTATGAGATCAATGTTGTTTGTAGTCCATATTTTTATTTATAATCATAGATATATCACACACCCCATTACAGTTGATTGTGGATTCATGAGGTTCATATATTCCTGTTGCCTAACATATTGTTAGTTTATGTTATGATGTATTCTACTTTATCCTACTCCATATTTTTATCTATGATATCCCTTATCTTTTTCTTCACCCAAGAAACCTAGTGTAAAACTATATGTACTTATAAAAATTATTATAGAAGGTAAAATTTTGTTCTCATAATTTACTAATATTGTATCTTATGTTTTCAAATGTAATGGATATATTTATATACTATTCAATGAATATGATTTTTTTAGATCTTGTTGAAATAGTTGAATCGCTTATTATAATGAAATATAACAATTGCCTCTATCTTTCTACAATCTGGGAGGTTACACATTGTAATTGATCATGATTAGTAGACCCTTGGGGGATATATTTATAAGTACCTAGTGAGATAACATAATAATTATAAAATATAATCATTTTTCATTTATATTCTCTAGAATATATTATAGGAAATATATATTACTATAAAATATCATGAGATAACTATTCTTATCCCATTATTGAAATATTGAATCTAATGGTAGGAAATAGAACCCTATGAAACTTATAATAAGTACAAAGAAATTCCCCCCAACACTATTTAATAAATCCATTTTTGAGTATAATAATTTTATAACAATATTATTGAATTTGACCAATGTTATAAAAATACATCACCATCATAGAGTTACAAAATGATCTACAAAATTGTGTAAGTATGATGGAACACATTATGTGATACTAACCTACAAAATTCAAGGGAACTAATAATCCATTGATAGCTAAAATATGTGTGAAGACTAGATATAATATAATTCTCTCATTAGGAAATAATGAAAATGATAAATTCATTATGACAACCTCTCATATTATTGGAGATATAGATCGATTAGTTTTACTAATTGAACATTATAAATAAGAATATGAGACAAATAACATGGAATGCAGAACTTTTAATGTTGTTTTATATGTAAAATACATCTTTCATGATAAAATAACATAAAAATGAAATTAAATTCCAAAATAAAAGTCAAAAATATGAGTAAAATGATATTGAGAATGAGGAAAAAATTTCATGGATATTTTTACATGTTTTGAACTGTGTAAATGGACCAAAAAGAAAGATTGATTATTTCATTGGTTGGTTAATGTGGAGCCTTTGTATACATTATATCTTAAGTACATTTTATCACATGAGGATATAGTCTCATGTTCCATTGATTCAAAAAGTTATTTATTGATGATATATGTATTTAAGTGTAATCAAGATAAGAATAGGATTCATAATCCTCAAAGGAAGATAATTATTTAAAATATGAAGATTGGTAGTGTTGGATTTAAAACATTTGAAAACATTGTGAAGAATGACCCTATAGAATTCAGGAAGGGAACATGAGAGTTTTATTTTTTTTAATAAAATTACATCAACATAATAAATTGAAGGTAATAGAAGTAGATATTGATGTTTTATGATTTATCTATAGGGAGATTGATCGTTATGAGAACCAGTTCTCCAAGAATCAAGAGAATTTACCTTTCAAAATTAAAATAGATGATATCCATGTTTTTGGGAATGAAAAATCTATAGATGAAGTTCTTGATGATTTGGTAAAAGGTACATTCATTCTAGCCTAATATATATCAACTATTTTTCTAGAAATTTTATAATTAAAATTATTTAAATTTTATATATTTCCAAAAGTAGATAATAACTACCCAACACCCTAGAATGGGTGTTTTCAATTTAGACACACAATATTAATCATGTAAAAAAGTACTAGGTGGATCTAATTAGTATTATTTTCTATGGAATATTTTTCAAACATGGTTATTATTATAATGGTTTTTTATACGATCCCTTTCATCGATTTTATTTAAAATATAACAAAGAGATTTATTTCCTTAAAATAATAATATTGTTGGTGAAGGTGTGGTGTAATCTCTTGTATTTATATGGGGGGATACCATAATCTAAATCATTTAAATACTCTCCCCCATTATCACACAATAATGAAATATTTGAAATATTGGATGATCAAAACGAATCTATGTATAAGGATATAATTTTATAAATAAATCATATATCCATGTTAAAAAGTACAATCTATATTTTTTTATAAGAATTATATGTTCATACACAATATCATTCAGTTGAGCTATCCATTAAACTCATTATTGATTCAAGGCTGATGTCTAAATGTTCATATAGAATTTCACCATTTAATATTTTGGTGTAAATGATACAGATGTATGAAATTTTTTAAGAAGGATTTATATTCTATAGTGTCTCACTATGAGGAGAAGATATTTTATTATTTCCAAAATGGATGGTTTTATAAATTATGGGGATAACAATGTCATTAGTATATAGAATATGTAAAATTTACCATGCATTGAAAACTTATATTAAAAACATCAAGGATCTAGAAACTTTTCACTGATTTGTATTTCCTCTAGTTATCATCATTTATGGGTGAATAAGGATGATATATTGTGAGAAACATTTAACACAAGGTATATAAAATATTAATTAATGGTAATTACTTTTGGATTTAATAATGAACCTTCAATATTTATAGAAATTATGTATATAGTATTCATTTATTATTTTCATAATAATGTGGTGGTATTTATTAAAGATATCATTTCATACTCAATGAGCTCTGAAGAGTATGAGTGATATCTACAAATAACTAAGGGAACCCACATGAAAAATAAATTATATGGGAAATATATTCATTTTTATCTTTGGATCAATGATGTTTCATTTCATATCCATATTTCCTCCAATGATGAAATACTTAATCACCCTTCAAATTCAAAAGTAGTTAAAGAATTTCATACACCAACAAATATGATGTATATAGAATTATTATTCGTTTTAGTAGGATATTATTGGTATTTTGGTCATTATTTAGACCATGTTACCAACTCATTGATCATTTTACCATGTAATGGGGTTAAACACACATGGTGTAGGAAATATGAGGTAAATTTTGAATAGATTTATTGAAGACATATTAATACATTTATATTTACATTACAATAAGGAATTGAAGGACTTGTAATACATAGTGATCCATAATAGAATGTAGTTGGATGTGTCCTTATTAATAATGATAGATTGATTTTGTATTCAACTAGAAAATTAAAAATTCATGAATAATACTATGAAACTCAGGACATCGATCTGGTATCCATATTATTTATATTAAAATTATGGAGACACTATATATCTGATGAATAATGTGATATATATACAAAACATAAAATATTTAATTATATATTCTCATTGTCGGATCTCAACATGATCTAATTAAGATGTTTCGAACTACTCAAGGTTTACAACAACTCGATACACTAAAACCCATAGAATGAAAAAAAATTGTTACTAGTGAATAGAGAAAAGTGGGACCATGGAGTTTATACCATGATGTGCATTAATAATTATCCGATATATAGGGATCTAGTAAATATGGACATGGTTATTTTTTCAAGGAGAACAATCATTAAATTTCAATGAAATTTCTAAACCTTTCTTACTATAAATGATAGGGAAATCCCAATAGAATGAAAAGGGAATATAATATATTATAAAATTAATAAATTATGTTAAATTCGAATAACTTATATATAGAGACAACTAATTTTTGTTTCAAATTATGTAAATTTTTTATTTTTTTACCAAATTTGAAAAGTAAACTATTAGATGATACACAAAGGGCAAATTTTTCAATACATCATGGAAGAATAAAGATTCATAATAATATAACACAACATTTCCTGTGGGATGGTATGAAAAGAGACATGTTTTACTATAGTTCTAGATTCAAAATATTTCAATAGGGGAATGATGAAATATAATATTATAAGGTAATCATTAAATCTTATTATATACCAATATATAAATGTGACATTATTACAATTGAATTTTTCACTAGACTCAAAAAGACTCCAAGGAGGAATGCTATTATTTTGATTATCATTGAACATATTATGAAGTATTCAATTTCATAATTATAATTAAAGATCAATACCTTATGTTACATAGCCAACATTATATCAAATAAATTATAAGGATTCATAGATACCCTATATTGGTTTTATTTGTCTGTGAACATTTGTTCAATTTAAAATTATGGAAAATTATACTAAGGCTTATTAATAATGAGATACATTTAAACACTTCATATCATACCATGAATGATTAGAAATAAAAAATTACTATTGATCACTAGAATATATATTGAGATAATGTTCTCCTGAATTCTAATGTATGTAGGATCTCTTTCTATGTTTGGTGGAATTTTAAAAAATTAATAGATTTCATTCACGAATCCATATGGTAAAATACATTGCATTGAATGAAAATATGATTCATACTCCAGAATTATGGATAAATATGGAAAAATAAACATAGTTTTCCTAAATATTTTGGAAGAGAATTCTTTAATTTTCTGGACTATTTGAGACTATATTAAAGAATCCAATAGTATAAAACATTTTGTGCCAAAAATCGAATGAATGGATAAGAATTTCATGTTGAAGATCTTATATTATTGATGTATTCACCATGGAAGGGGGTTTTAAGATTTTATGAAAAGGGTAATTTAATCCCTATGTAATTTGGCCCTTTTCTAATACAAGAAAAAATGGAGTTATGAATTATTGATTAGCTATGACATCTAACTACTCAAATGTAAAAAAATGTATTCCATGTTTCAATACCAATGAAAAAAATCCATATACAATGCATGAGATCATAGTTGAGATAATATTTTTTGTAACATAGATTGTCAAATAATTAAGAACATATATAGATTCTCAATCATATGTTGCAGTTGTTGAAAAATTGGACATGTATATTTGTGAATGTACTTTAGAGAAATAAAAGATTATAAAGAGAAAACTTGGAGTTCAAGGAATCTATAAGTAAATTATATAATTTTTTTATCAATAGTGGATATGTACCCTAATTTCAAAGAAAAATGATTCATGTAGAGGAAAATATAGTACTTCAGACCCAATTGTAGTAGTAAAGCACTATATAGTGACATAACACACAACACACTATTTAATGTTTCATTATTGATGAAATTATTTAAATGAAAAAAAAATTAAAAATTAAAATTTTTTATATAACATATTGATTCAATAAATAATATGAAAATTATATTAGTATGTATTTTTACCATTATTTAAAGGATATTTTTTAGTCTAAAAATGGAATTCAAGAAACATATAAATTGTATGATTTTATTGTTATGTCACAATGAGCTAGATGCTTACAAAACCTTTTTTAGTAATAAAATATTTATTTAAACATTAAAAATATCCATTTTTAAATATTCTTTGATCTTGTAAATCATATTTCCAACATTTTAGAACTAATTAAAATGTTAAATATAAAAAAATTCAGTCTTTTCCGTAAATGAATTTTATTTAATGTTTTTCCTTGACTTAAAATACAAATAATCATTTTTTTTGTAGAAAATAAGTTAATGTAATTAATATTATTATCCCTAACAATTTTATTATATATATAATTTAATGAATAAGATTGATAGTTTTCTAAAATCATTTTTATGTGATAATGAGTCTTTATATTAAAATTAATTGTTTACCCCATTACATCCCCTATTTTATAAAATTATTTTAAAATTTTAAATGAGATATTTAAAATATGTTATAAGGGGGAAATCATAATAATTTTCATTAATGTTAATTACTATTTTGAGAAAACAATTACTATGGTAGAGGTAAATTTGGTTAATGGTTGAAATATAAAAAAGAAAGGACTAAAATACTCAATGTATTCTCCAAAATGACTACTTGAGTTATGTTCCAACCCACAAAAACTATACCCACCACATTTTATTTTATATTCCATTTACCAATTAATAGTAACCATACATTATTTAAAATGAATGTGTTTCACCCAAATCTAATATTCTCCTCACTAATAAATGTATAACATATCCACCACATCATGTCTAACATATTCTTATAATTTTATCCTGAAAATATTACAATTTTCTCCACTAATAACCATATCCCGTGTTAAAAAGGATTTTGGTCACCATTAGTTATTATAAGGCCATAATTCTTAATGAGACATCGCAGGAAAATTAATTTCCATTACACTATTATTATCAACTTCCTAGATTCTTTCTAATTTATTTTCTATAAAAAAATTTAATGGAAAAAATATATTTATATTATTATTATTTAAATACTATAAGGTTACTATATTAAAGGTATCATCTATATTTGTTTTATTTCCCATCCTATCATATAAATAGTATCATTTTCCATTAAAACGTTTGAGCTGCATCCATTACGAGAAATGAAATTCACTTTTAATCACATCAAATCATTGATGATTTCTATAATTCATTTAATGACTAAATATGGTTCTTTTATGATATCATTATCATTATTTTATGAAATATTTGTGATCCTCTTAAAGAAATTATAAATAAATTATCAGTGTTATTAAAATCTATTAAAATAAGTATGGTAAGAGGAAATTATCTATTAATCTTATGTAATATTTTCATATCCATTACATTATCATAAATATACATTATAATTATGATATACTATAGTATTAAAAAATTATTATTATTATGATATTATTATTTTTTTTTAAAATCCACCTTATACCCATTAATTTAATCTGGATAGGTTTATTTTTTGTTTTTTTTAACCACATACATGAAAAATAATGTGAGTTTATATCATTAAGAACATGGAAATATAAATACTTTTATAATTTTGTAGAAATTTATTAACAATTACTCTTTATCCTAGATATGTTATATAAATTTAAAATTAATCAACAATAAAACACCCCTTGATCATATTTAATCTTTATAGTATGGTTATTATCTGTATTTGTTCAAGGATAAAGACTAAAACACTCATGAATAGAATTTCAAAACTCAAAATAATTACATAATATCCCCAATAGTATCTTAAATTACATTATAATGATTAAATTTTGATCAATATTGAATATATACACCTATATTATAAAACATGTAGAAACAATTAAAACTATAAATACATAATGTAAAAAATATGTTGAATTCATCTGAATAATAACTATTTATAAATACTATAAATGATGATGTAAATGAGTATGGATTATGACTGATTTAAAATTTATTGATATGTTTTTTGTAAATTAGGTTAATTAAAATTTGTATAAGGACATTAGGTACATGTTTAAAATATCAAATTCCTCTCTTTGATACATGTTTGGTATTATGCACCAATTTTCCTTCTGTTTTTTATATACATGTTATTTAAGACTTCATATCATGAATCTCATGAATAAATAGAATTTGTTGATAAATTTTAATCCATTTGTTTCAAATGGTTATAATTGTTACCCAAGCCATGTTTAGAGATTTTTATCTCATATTCAATCATTAGGGCTCATGTTATACTCACAACCTATTTCATTATGTATAGTGACTGAATTACCATGGAGGAATTTTACCACATAACTCATGGAATTTAAACGATGTAAATGTCAATATTGTTATCCCTCCCTTATATACTTTTCCATAAATATTTCTGAAATCCCCTGCAGAACTGAATCATTTCCATGGATGAGAGATCATTATATATTTTGGTAAAGTAAAAAATTCATGTACTATCTTATAAAATAAATAATTGCCTTCATATAGGAATTTGGATGAGATTATATCATAGATTAAACTAAGGGATATCCCTAAAATGGTTGGTTGAGTATTTAGAAATCATTACCCTAATACATAATGAATGGGCCAAAGACTAAACCCCTGGCTAAAATTTCCTTGGAGATATTCATTGTAATATTCATACACTAAATATGAACAATGAATAAATATTTGTCATACCATTACAATGGTCTTCTAATGATCCATACTATTGAACCAAATTACAATATTTCATGTATAACCATAGAAATTAAATGTATCCTAAAAATGATATATCATTTATAAGGGTAATTAATGCTACATTAATTACACCCCATGAATTCATTGTATTTTAATGCATGATATAATAGAAATCCAGTTAATTTCATTGAATTGGTATGTATTTTAATTTTTTATTTCTCATTATATATATATATATTTTATTGAGTAACTAAAACCTTAGATAATGGTAGGAAAATTATTTTTCACCATTATTTTGAATGCATTAGACATAACCTAGTGAATGGTGTTTCATGGAATTATAATTTATTTCCATGAATCAATATTTATTATGATACAGAAAAAGATGAGTTTTTATGTATACCTATTCCCATAATGGCATAGTATCATATAACAAATCCATGACAATATATATTGATGTTAGAGATTATTCATTCTATAGTAATTACATTAATGACTATTTTTATCAGTGTTTTAATTTATTTTGATGGTTGTAACATTCCATCAATTTAAGTTGATTATGAATTCATTATGCTCATATATTCCCTCAAATTCATGTTTTAAATATTTATGTTATGAAAACATCCTTCATATGATACACCTTACTCAACATCTATGATCATTATTGTTTCCTTTCTATTGGAATTATTTATGATAACTATAAGAAATTTTAATGGATTTAATGGAAGGGATAATTATGTTCCCAAAATGTGTTCACATTACATCAGGTCTTTTAAAATATAATTTAAGTATCAATATAGTATACCAAGAATACTATTCTATTGTATCCTTTCGGAATTATTCTATTTTATACCAATAATATATTATAACTTCCTGATCTACATTTCAATAATATAAGATATTACATTTTTATCATGACTTAGGATTCAATTATGAAGGAAGTGTATGGGTGATGATAGAATCTATGATCAATAGTCATTATCATATATATATATATATATGTGTGTGTGTGTGTGTGTGTGTGTGCGATGTGATGAAAAAATGAAGATTCCAAGATGTACATATTATTTGAAAGTGTTTTGGTTGCTTAAATTGGTGTGATATTATGAATGTAGTCATTATACAATTTTGAAAAGGATAATATCACAATAGTTATTATATTTTATTTTAGTTTTATATAACATAAATATATACTGTTATTATGAGAAAAATAATATTCCATAAAAAATGGATAATTTATTGAGATGTCATAAATATTCTAGGAGGATTAAAGTTACTATAAGTCTCCAAAATTAAAATCATATTTTTTTTTTATTTTTTGAATAATGGAATGAGAAATATAGACAACATAATATAACCAATGATGCAATATTTATTATTAATGAGATATATTCTATGTTTTTTATGATGAATTGCAATTGATGACATGGTACATATTATTAAGAGAATATTCATTAGTATTAAAGAAGAATATATGGACCCAACATTTGATATTAATAAGAATCCAAATTTGGATAATACTTTATAAGGGTTCTAGTGCTATGTTTTTAGACTAAATAAGAAATTAATAATAAGAATAATAATAAGGGTATGAGGAGATGGTGTTTTTCATATTTGTTTCCTATGAGAAAGATACACTTTTCAAGTTGGATATGTG
This sequence comes from Viscum album, assembly GCA_963277665.1. NCBI lineage: Eukaryota > Viridiplantae > Streptophyta > Magnoliopsida > Santalales > Viscaceae > Viscum > Viscum album. The sequence goes on along the minus strand of OY728140.1, from coordinate 762,269,966 downwards.
GTTCAAAATAATATGACAAAGCTGGTAATTTTAGCCTATAAACATTAAAGAAATTCTTTTTAGTGTGTGCATGACTACAGTACCCATGATTAGAGTAGTACTTAGGATTTTTGTTGTAATTATTTGTGGAATGTTTTCCAAATAAAATAATTTGGCGTATTTATTAAAATTTTATATATAATTGAAATAATAATATGAGAAGAATCCAATGTACAATTGTAACATTAAATAGGATTTTAATCTTGGGGAATAAACTGTTGATGATACAAATATCTTGAACAACAATAATTTCTTCCACATATGTAATAAAAAACTCTGATAAATGACCCTAAATTGGAAAATGTTATCTATATTCAAGGGAATCATGATAAATTTGTGTACCCCTTCATATATTTTAGAGAACCACACATATTCTTGGAATACTCCTTTGAAAACCCCAAGAATTTGTTATCTCACTATGGTATAAAATCTATGAATTTTGAAACACTATAAATATAAAGGATAAGTTAATCATATTTTGTATTGGAACCTATAAAAGCATCACAAGTCATCCATTTATATGTTTCAAATACATTATTATAAAAATTAAGAGGAAAAAATAGAATCAATATCTAAATAATTAAAAGAGGTTGTATGATAATAACAAAAACTATGAAAAAAATATATCTAGCACAAATTCACCTCTCATGGTGTTGATAATAACCCTATGTGGTCTTCACTATGTCTATCAATGGACGATTCACCTCAATTAGATTATATATTTTGAAAACAATACTCTATTTAGGGGTTGATGTTTCATTCATATTTTTAATTATGTTATGACTTGATGAAGAAATATTTATTTATGATTATAATTTAGTATCAATAAATATTATATTTAATATTAAATGGATGAACAAAATTAGATTGTAAATGTTTTTCCTAGTTATCAATAAAAGGGTAAGAATAATGTTCTTCGTTATTTAATAATTTGGCCGATGGTTTAAGATTGAAAAATTATGAATTTTTGTTTAAAATTACCATCCACTAGATGTAAAACACATTTACATTATTTTTATGAATAAATCAAAGGATCATGCTGAATTTTAAAATTATTTTCGAAACTATCATGATAGATAAAAAATCCTCTTTACGGGTGATCATATGAAAAATGATTTTACATATAATGAATAAAATGATTTAGTACATTGTTTTAAAATGTAAATAGTATATTTTCTATAGACTATGTTTGAGATAATTCCTTAAGATATCAAACATATTCATGCTGAAGATGGTAACATGGAGATGGAATTTTATTTAATGAAATCTCTCCAATATAGTTTTATAATTTGAAAAATTAAACGTTGAAATTGAAATAATTTTATTAAATTTAGAAAATAATGGCTCAATAAAGATTAATAAAAATATTAATTCATTCAAAATATTTTTGTTATGATCCATCCATTATAACAAAACTATATAAAAATCATTGATGATAGTGATTTTAATATGGAGGTTAAATCCAAAAAAGTATAAATGTATTGGAACCTTTCTATAATAATATTTCATAATTCAGGAATAAAAAATTGAAAAGAAGAATAATGTTTTTTAGGATTTAATGATATTGATTTAATTTTAAAATAAGATTCTAAATATTAAATAACTAAAATAAAATATAAATATTTCAAATAAAGAGATTAAACATACTAGGTTTTCACAACCAATGAATGGGTGGTAGAATTTATTCCACCCAATTTTATATGTAGAATTATTCTTTCATGAGACATCTATCATAAGAAAACGATATCATTATCACATGAGCCTCGTCTCGGTTGGTGAGGACTCGGAAAGTGCATCCAAGAGACCCAAGATCATATCTGGGTGGAGACATATTTCTGGGGTTCTATAGCAGGAACTGTAGCAGCACAATAGCGGGAATTGTAGTAGGTATTGTAGTAGGTACTATAGCAGGTATTGTAATAGGTGTTGTTCAGTACTGTTCGGTACTATAGAAACTAGAACTATTCATCCATGTGGGCCATTGGTCCACTAGTTTGGTCCTCAGGTCCTACAATGCATTCGGATCACCCAAGGCCTTCAAGCCAGTTTTTTCTCAAGACCTTCAGGCCACCTTAATGCCTTAGGTCCACCCAATGGCCTTCGTGCCATATGATGTAGATGTACCAGTCAGACTACAAGGGATAAGGCCTTATATGAGGATCAGGGTAGGCACATTCACTATAGCAGAGCTAACAGAAATTGGAATAATGAGAGGGAATTGAATTTCCATCGTTACTAGGACAGTGAAACTTTTCATAGGGCATCTAGCCGACAATCCCTCCAAAGGTGGACAGCTGATATCATGACATATGCTGGGGAGGAGGAGTTCTATATTGTCTTTTCTGGGTGATTCCATATAAGAACAACGAGTTATGTAATGGTATCTAAGTCTTTGGGACTTTTAAGGATTCCACCTCACCCCATGAAAGGTGGATTATTAAAATAAAAAAAAATTAAGGCCTTTGGACCATTCTGACCAGAAAAGGAGATCATTAGATCATCTAACAATCTGTCATAAAATTATTTACTAAAAATGGAATATTCTATATCAAATTATTATATATGTTCTAAATAAGTATTTTTAAATAATACATGTTTAAATAGAAATTTTATACTACAATGGAGGATTTAAAGTGAAGTTAAATCTACTACCAAGATAATGGTTGGTGGAAATTGAATTTTTTTGGATGGTTTTCCATTAGGATCCAAAATAATGGAAAATAAGGATCGTAAAAAAGCATAAAAATATTGATACGAAGAAACATATAATGAAAACAGTCTACGAGTCACTAGTTTAGCTGTAATAGATTGTGTAATTGTTCTTTGTATTTTTAATATCATTCAAAAAAATCTATGAACCATGGAAGAATATTTCAAAGGAGATAATATTATGAAACATATATATAATTGAAAAAATTCAATGCGTAAAAATATATGTGATGTGTTGAATTCTAGTAGTCTTAATAGTGTTGCATACTCATCAATGATTATATCAAAAAACATGTATGTAGGGAAGTTCAGATATTCTCGATAGAACAAAATATGGAAACATAGTAAGAATAAATATAATTTTTCAAACCAAAAAACACAAAATAATATCTTGATTAAGAATCGATCATCTATAGACATTAAAATAACATAAGATAATGTACAATAAAAGTATAATAATATTGATAATTTTTTTGCATTTAAAAATAATGGTTACATATCATGAACCCTCAAAAAACCTTATATACTTAATAAGAATGTTTTCTCTAACCCTCAATATGTACTTTTAATATAGACAACATTATTTTAATGAGTTTTTATTGTAGAAGAATAACATGAAACTATTATTGGAAATGGAGTAAATAAGAATACAAATAATGATCCTGAATTTCATGAGAAGTAAAAAATTAAAGCAAATGACTGTGTGGATGATTTTTTTGTGTGGGATGTAATAAATTTTAATAGTATGAAGAGGGTTGTTGAACTATTCATCTAAAACAGTAAGGGCCCTTAATAATAATAAGTAAATCAATCAACATGATTTCTAATGTAAAATATGGTGATTAAAAACATTAAATCATGAACAATTGAACAATGTGTTTTAGAAAACAAACTTATCCATGTTGTTGATGCTGAATTAATAAAATAGTACCATTTTTGTCTATACCATTTTTTTGAATTAAATAGAATCAATTCATGTTGAATCATGGTATCATTAGAGAACAAGATAATAGTGATGGTTTTCAATTCTAAACAGTCGATAACAAGATGACACAGTCTATATCTGATATCTTATTTTTTTATTCTTGAATATATATTCAGTGGATTATACTAGAGGTTGTAGAATGAGTTTTTTTTAACCCTGATATAATATTTAAGAAGATATCATGATTTTTTATCTCATATTCGGTATTCTGATCAACATGAATTGAAGAATATAATCATTCGTAATGATATATACGTTTTCTAATCATTACAACCACACAAATAAGATATATTTTTCAATATTATATACATAAATAGTCCACTGAATGATAATATGAAGATATCAACCATTAGGAGTTACATGAGTAAATTCCCTATAAGAAGGATATAAGTGGAGAGGGATGCTGAATGTTCAATAATTATTATTTTATTCAAATCTAATTATTATGGAAACTTCATGAAAACAATTTCAGTGAAAAATATATTCTTTTTATAAAACATTATTATTTTTTATCAAAAAATTATATAATTTTAATAATCTGGGAAAAATTGTTTATATCAACGATAATAAATTAACTTTTTTAGATAGTATTTAGAGTTTATTCCTTGAACATCATCCATAATTTTTTCTAGAATGTTGTTGACCTAGTTTTTGGAGTGAGTGAACGAACATTAAGGTGTTTTATTCAATAATAATTTTTTTTCAATTTTCAGAGAATATATAAAATATTAGAATACATATTATTCATGTTAAAGGAAAATCAAATCATTTGTTTTCAAGAATAATTGAAAAATGGAAAACATTGTTGATTAAAACTGATCTAGTTATTTTTATACTAAGCATGAATAATATTGACATAGACTTAAATAAATAATTAGAAATTTAGGGCTAATTATTTTTTCCCTTTTTTGATGTACATATATAATTTTTCAAATAAAATTATGAGAAATTAAAATGAAAACATTGATATAAAAAAGAGGAGTGAAATGAAAAGTGACATATATATATAAAAATACCATTTATTATTATTGAAAAAATTAAAAAATTGGGAGATTATTGAACCCATATTCTTTGTATTTTATTAGTTTTTTATGTACACAAACTACTATTAATTATGATTTAAATGTGGTGGAAGTGAAGAAAATGATTTGGAGGTTATTAAAAAAATCCTGAGAAGTCTGTCTTCAATTAGAATATGCGCCATGAATGTTGTATTTGATAAATACATTTATTTTCATAGGATTCATTCATGGATTTATCTATTTTATATGGAAACATAAATTATAGGATTCGTGATGTTTATGAGAAAATATTAATATTTTTTCACGAAGACTAAATGCTAATGTGTTGAATAAGACCATGAAAAAAATGAATGATGAGAAATTAAATTCATACCTATTTATTTTAAAGAGTATAGTAAAAATATGTCCAACACAAATGAATATATGGGGGTAACACAAATACACACCTTGGACTAAATATCACAAAATGAAATGCATATTGATTGACTGGATTGAGGTGACATGAATGTTGGTATTCTAATAAATGATTTAGAAACAATCATATACGAGTGGTAGAGTGACTCTATGAGGTGAGACACAGTAATAGAGATAGATGACCCGAATAGTCATACATAAAAATATGATGATTATAGAAAAATTGTTAATCATCATCTAGACTAGTGTTACTCTAATATGGGATTGGATAGGCATGATTACTATTAACCTATTAAAAAGGTTTTCATAAAACTAGTATCACCCAATTAACTTGAGTAATGTATTCAGATTAATTTCATTTGATATATTATACATATTCCCATAAGTGTGTCTCTATTAATGAGAGTTATTCCATGACTAATCCTGGGAGAACTAATGATGATATCATCCATGATGTGTCAACATTAAATGATCATACCAATGGCATTCCCAATGAATAAATCATAAATGTATTCTTACTGATAAAAATTGTAAATAAAAATATTTCATGAAGATTAATCCACAGTTCTGTGTCATCGTAATTTTATTTCATGATGAACACAATGATATTCCATATAAATGGAATATATATTTGATATAAGGAAACAAAGTCATTTTTTTATCATTATTTATTGTGACCAACACAGGTCATCCACAGGAAGAAGAAAATAGACCAAATCATCCATGGGTGACATATATATTTCATGGGATGTTCTCATGAATCATCCATGTAAAGGATTTTTTTGTTGATATTCGATGACATTATGGACCACATATAATTTATGTGAGGAATAATGGTTAAGTATTATAATGACCTGTCTTAACCATTACATATTCTATTTTCTCTATAATATAATTAAATTTATTAAAATATATAGCTTCTTTTTAGTTTAGTGCTTTATAATATTAGGACATCACTCATTCACAAAAAATATTATCTCTCAAAGAGGATACTTCCACATAGTATCCATTTTTTCCACCCAAAAATAATTTTATGATAAAAATAGTTTTCTTTTGATTAACAATTTTTCCATATTTTAAAATTACATCTTATTTTTAAATTTATAACCACAAACAATGTTTAAAAAGATAAAAAATACTAGATGAGCAGAAAAAAATCGTAGTATTTTACATAAAAATAATTAACTAAACCATTATTTCATGAATATATATATGTAATTTAATTTTAAAAAAAAATTTGGGCTAAAAATAAAATCTTTATACCTAAGAAAGTAATATTCTATAATAAAGTATTTTCATAGAATATTTAATAATAAGTCATTATATAAAAACAAAATTTTTATATTTTTATATTAATACATGAAAAACATAATAACAATTTCAAAATGTTATACATTTAGACCTTATTAAGTAACATATATAGTCCTCAACCATATCAAATCAAAATATTTCCAAAAAAATAAATTAAAATCATTTATAAATCATATAGGTAGCCTATGGAATTATTTTTTTTATCATACTTACAAATTGAGAAACCATAATGTCTATAAATAGAGTAACCATAATATTTTTACATGAAATAACCCACACTATTTTACGTGAAATAACACTTTTAGTTTTACATTATGTAACCATCATAGTTACCCATGGAATAACCATCACAATATGAATAAAAAATAAACATACCTATTGAATTAATGGTATTTTGTGGACCCACCAATAATTGGATTATAACAAATATGTCCTTCATCATAATACATTTACCTGTACTATAAAAAAATACAAAAAATCTATCATCATAATAACCTTTATTATTGAAATTAACCTTTCCATTTTGATGTTAATTTGAAAAATAAAAAACCAAAAACATATTAAAGAATATATTTTTTTAAATAACTTTATAAACATGTAAAGGATACATAAATGAAAATATTATTCATTAATATGGAAAAATCAACTCATGACATAAATGATAAAAAATACACCTTTTGTATTTTTCTGAAAAAATCGCAATGTAACTTATTTGGAAAATGAAAAAAAAATTAATTTTAAATAATTTTTAAAAAAATAATAATTTGGTAAGATAATATTTAAAAAATCATATTATAACAGTAAAAACCTTTATAAAATCATTTTATAAAATAATAAATAAATATGGATGAAAATTATTGTTTTATGGTATTATTTAGTAGATATTTTTAAAATAATGTCCCATACATGGAGTTAGGATTATAAAATAAGTTCTTCATATTATTACATAATTAACCTGGGGTACATATTTACCATATTAATATTTCTATTCATGTAATTTCCCAAATAATTATCATTAAATAATTATTACTTTTATAAATTGGTTATACTTTAAAATTGAAGCATAAAATATGGTTATAAAACATGAAATACATGACTATCAGGGAGATGGAAGTTCATAGATACACATGAGTAACATTTCCATTTTTTAATAATAATTATATATAGAATTAAAATATCATTTATAAATTATAAAAATATTATAATATCATAAATATAATATTATATATATATATATATATATATTCTAATATATATCATCCATGTTATATTTTGATGAAAAATTAATCAAATCACTCTATTGAAGAGGTAGTCCAAATAGACCCACAAATGATGTTATATTTTTTCAAATAATGGAAGGTTATGAAGGTAAATGAAATAAATAATAATAATATTGGGAAATATTCTTGGAATATAATATATATACAAAATTAATTAGATCATTAGAAATAGTTTTGAGTGATGATGATGGAAAAATAATTTCACCTATTCACAAGCGGTTGTCCGTCATACACTTCAATGATGAATTCATCTCCCATTTGATGAAGGATTTATCTTAATATTGGTTATTAAATTAACATAATTACATCTAGTGATATGGAATATAATTTTATTATTATCTTATAAGTAATTACAAATATTTTATGGAGCTGGAATAAGAAACATAACTAAAACATGCTTATAAAAATTGTATAATGTCTTTGGTGAAACTCCTTTTCATATAACCATAACTCCCTTAAGATTCAAATTCTACCAAAAAAGAACTATATAATGAGGTAGTTTTATTATGAATTAAATTTTTTAGGCGTTGGAGGAAAAATTAATTTTTGAGGTATGAATTATAGAAAATATGATATGTGATTTTATAATTGAGGGGATAGAACTCTTAAAATTTATTAAAATATTAATCTTATATAAATTAATTTTCAATAAAAATATTGATTTGAATAGAATTATTTTGAATATATTATTTTTTTGTTTAAATAATCTCATTTAATAAAAAATAACACATTTTCATGTATTTTTTAACCCTATCATTTGGTTATAATATATTATTAACCCCTTTCACACTTACTCTAACAATACAAATATTTATTCATTGTGGGTGAAAATGACTATAATTAATAGATAAATAGACCATAAATAGATCATAGTTCATATTATCGACAATATCTTAATTTCATTATAAAATATATTAATTTTTTGGAATTTAATAATGTTTATTAAAATATTGGTTATTATAATTTATCATTAATGTCAATTTCTAGAAGAGTTCAATACAACGATTTTGATAACATAAATAAAAAAAGTGAAATTTGAACCAAAAATTTTAATACATATATAAAATATAATTTAATTTAAAAAGTTAGTGTATCAAATTAATTTTATCAAATTATGATACATTTATTACGTTTAATATCATTTTGTTATTTTTTCCATTAATTAAATAATTATTATTTCAATGTTTTGGAAGTAGTTAGGGTATTTTCTTCATAAAAAATTAAAAAACAAATTCCATAATGAATAAAATTCATTTATATTTCCAAATTCTATTTATTATCGAAAATATCTTCTGGTTAACCCCATGTTAACAATATTCTATTTATTAAAAAATAGTTTTTCATTGATTACTTTTGAATAAATATAATATTATAATGGTCATAATAAAATCAAAATGAAAAAATGTTATATATTTTACCTATTAATGATTATGGATGAGTTATACTCCTCCTATAAAATATAGTCAACTTTTTAGGGTCATTTTATATCATTTATAATTTTAGTTTTAACATTTATCACCGGCTATACCCTTTTACATCGTAAAAAAAATTTAATGGTTACAATTAATAATGAAAACAATTAAAGTGTTCTATATGCTAAATTTATTCTCGAGACCCGGTTTTTTCTTACTAAGACATCAAAATATTTCTATATATTATTCTAGAGGCAGACTTTGAGATGGAGTGTGATATTGTGGGCCGATATTCACAAAATTAATTTTATAAAAATATTAATGATATTTGATATTATGCACACCAAAATAATTAAAAAATGGGATAACTCTTAAATTGTTGATCGGATTAGAAATACAAGACCATTGTTGGGTCTGGAACATGGTGTTTACCATAGGCACGACCTAAAATAAGTTGTCATGGGATGTATGGATCCCTCACTCATTGGAAAGAAAGTTGTTAGTGATTTAATTGATTTATTTAATTAATTGATTAAAAATAAATTAACCTAATTTATGGATATAAATTAATATCATAGTGTAATTTCCTCATAATGTTTTTTGGAGATGATGAAAACCCTCTCCTCTCCTCTCCTCTCCTATCCTCTCCTCTCCTCTCCTCTCCTTCCCATTGATAAAAGACAAATGAAGAATGATGACGCACCCCTAGATCTATGCGAATCAAAAAGCGATGAATGAAACAACTTCTTCCATTCATTTGACAAGTACAATTTTCATCAATAATGATAAATCTGATTGAGATAGGACTCATTACTAGTGTTCTTATGCACTAAATTAAACTTTGATCATGTTGTTAGTAAAATCCTCAACATGTGCCTTTGATCAGACCTCTGTATGAGCCCAAGTACCAATTTAATTTTTTTATCAATTGTTCTAACATCAGTGCCCCATTCTCAACTACCGATAATGAACATATGGCCACTGTTGAACAAAATCCATTTTTATGGTTCCCACTTATTCTTCAAATTTTTCTCCATGTCATACATGTGGATTGAGGTTCAACGGTTGTTGGGAAACTCAAGCTTGATCATGCACCCAGAATGAGATGAATTCATGTCAAAATCATGAAAGGACATTGGAATCATGAGAAGGAACTGTCTCTACGTAGATCATGACTTGAGGATCAAATATCTGAGATAGTTTCACAGTTGTAGGTTGGATTGAATGTGTGGTGGCATTCATAAGGTGTTGTTTTCGTGATATGGCCAGGGAGATGGTTCAATGCGGTTCTTGGGAGGTGAGTAGGAGACTCGTGGCTGCAGGGCAAGGAGCATGACTGGCTTCGGTCTGGGATGGGGGTGGAGGCTTCCGGGTGAGGCGGTTCTGGATGTTCATGGTGGGGTTCTAGTGGATTCATCATGAGTAGGGTGGTCCAGTGGAGCGAGGTCAACCCATTGGCACGCCAAGGCAGCTGTAGAGGTGGTGCAGCGGAGGCGCAGGCGACAATTGACATACAATGGTCCAGGAAAGAGGCCAGTGGGGTGCGCAGTGGTGGAGGCCTATGTGGAAAATAGGTAGAGTGGGAACCCTTAGGGGAGTTGAAAAAATAAATGAAACTAAAACAATTATAATAAAAATTATTATTATTATCTTTTTAAACACCCATAATTTTATCATTTGATATCTAATCGTCGTGTCGTCAGTAGCGGCATGACCACATCAATAATATGATCACTTAAAGACTATTCTGGATAATTTTCTCTAACTCATGACCTAGGTCGATGAAACGCTCATGAAATAATGGATTTAATATTATTATTAAATATTTGACCAACCATAACTCCTGCATGAGACACCTAATAAATGAACCTTTAGGTGAGACGTGACCTTATCTTTATTATTATTGATTCAAAATTTCTATTGAATATTAAATTTGGTTTTGTGGATTGGGTACACAAAACAGCAAATGAAAATAATAATACTATTGTTGTAGAATATTTCACCTACCATGACTCTTCAATACAACATCATATTGGAAAGCCATCAATGGCATTGGGATCCAGATATTGAGTGAGAATTTTTACGATAAATTTCAGTTGTTTATATAGAAGACAATGTGTTGGCCCCAATTATCCCAATTCATGTGGGTTTCCTTGAAATATAGATTTTCACTAGTTATCCATTTTGTACAAAGGATTAGTGAATTACGTGTGTTTCACCGAGATTCTCGCAATGAAGATATCTATATAATTAATTTCAGGATCAATGAATGGGACCCACAAGATACCATTCTATCGTAATGCGACATTGGGCCACTTTTCAATCAGATGTCTGTTTGGATCGACTAGATAATCTACCTCTAGTATTTTTGTCACAAGGATCCAAACAGTTTGATCCATTTGGAAGTGTGGGCCTTTTTCATGATCTCATGAATTTTGGATACATGAAAAGTATATTAGTGGAAGAGACATTTCTATATGTTATGATATTGACACACGTCTAAAGTTGTTTGATGATGGAGGAAAAGGTAGTGATGTTTTCAGAATCACTGGGTTAGTACCAGTTTACCCTCCAGCATATCACTCTTCAGCGGGTCTAGGAAATGGCATTCATCAATGACTCTTCATAGAATACCCTCCACCGTATCACCCTTTAGTGGGGCAGGGCTCTGGTGTTCGCCATTTACCCTTCATGGATTACCATCCAACGAGGCTAGGAAGTGGTGTTCATCGTTTAATCGTCAAGGCTTACACTCCAACGTGGATGGGTAGCACTGTTTCGCATTTACTTCTCTTCTCTTACCCTCCAATGGGGCAGGGTAGTGGTGTTCACCGTTTACTCTTCAATGCTTACCCTCTAGCGAGGATTGGCAGTGGCATTCACCATTAACTCATTTGGGCATACCCTCTTTCGGGGATGGGCAGTGGTGTTCCTTGTTTACTCTTCCGGTATTAAACTCTAATGAGTCGGGGTAGTGTAATTCACCAACAAAAAATGACGAGACATGTTTTGAAATACCATTGGACTCACAATAAAGTGGTATGATTTTTCCACCAAGACACATCCATCTGAAAAGACCTAAAACCATGAGGGCGAGATAGTGCTTCTCAAAGAAGATATTATCAAGGTGCAGTGATTGAGTCCCTTTAATTTGCAGTTTATAGTTGATGTGTGGGATTCTATCCATCTAGCATTACTTCTAGGACTATTGGATATATACTTTCATGGGTTCATTTGTAATATGGATATCTAAATACTCACTCATTTGGGTTTGTTTGACTAATCACATATATGTATATCTTGTTATAGTACCCACTCCTTGGGTCATGGTTACTCTTGTTCTAGGAGAGACATAGATGTGTGGGGTATTTCATTCTTTTTCAATGTATAGCTTATCATTGTTGTATGATTATACTCTACTTCTATAAGTGGAAATAAATCTACAAGGTCTTCATCTACTAACCATTTTTATCTCCTTATGTTCGGATGAGTCTATGTTAACTCTATTTTTAGGTTGATCTTTAATCCTTCCAATCACTTTTCCCTTACATTTTCCCCTCTACTGCTTCTCTTATATGTTTATCTTACAGGTCCCCACTCACCTTTTCAGGGTGTTAAAATTTTTATGTATATACTCAACCCAGAATGGGCTTCACCCAACATGTGTTGTGTCTTTCTCAGGCGACAGACAGGTCGATCATTTCCTCAAACGAGCATATAGATACAGGTGCATGGATCGCATGCCATGGTCTTTTCTTTGGATCCATGAGTGGGGTTCTCTCATTTGTTTAACTTTTTAGTTACTACCAGGTTTTGGTACTTTTCAGGATGGGAAAGTATTTTTACCATTTCCCCCTTTCAGTTTACAACCATTATCTTGTACTCTCTAGAGGTTCATTCATGTTTACATTACATTATAGCATTTCCCCTTTAATACATTCCCACATAACTTTTATCATCATGTTGGATGTGTGTGTGTGTACATGTTCATAAGAAAAGGTATCCTCAAAATTTTTTGGGCTTCAATGGTAGTTTCTGGTTACTAGAATATAGAGGCAGTCTTGTGGTAGTTGTGGCTCGAGCATCAGCCTAGTTCGGGTCATGATAAAGATGTATCAAAGGTGGTTTGACCATTAGGACGTTGTTCAAAGATTTCCCTAAAAGGTCGTGATTGGGTTTTGGTAAATACTTTTAAATTGTATAAATAGCCTCTCTCAGGACACAGATTCTAGTGATGGTATGGGCGACCGATGTAGCCATTACCCCGGAGCCTGATTACCCACTTTTTGACTCAGCTCCCTGAGACACTTGTTGTAGGGAACAATGGTATATGCATCATATATTATTTATTCTTTGACTATACTTCTTGAATAAAATTCCCAGTGTTATTGATATATATATATAGATATATATGCTCACCTGACCACAGTACTCCTCGATAACATTCAGGATGTCTCTGTGACGATAGCTAGGAAGGATACAAGCTCTCGTTAGTAGAGACAATATCGTTAGTTATGAGGCCTCATTTTAGGACCCATCATGTGATCCCCTTCTTCTAGGTTGGAAGGTAACAGCAGCCCCAACTTTTGAGAATCATATAGCCCTAGTAGAGTAGGGTGAGGATGTGGGAAGTGTGAGTGCACTTTGCAACTTTCAGCGACAGAGACCACGGAGGTTTCGTTGTAATCGATACCATTATGAATTAGATTTTTGGATGGATTCTGTTGTCCACATCTTCAATATTGTATAAAATCTCATAGGTCATATAGTGAAATTTTCATATAACATTTTCCATAGAGCATCTAGGCATTGATGGAGCTTGGTTATTGAGATACTTGATGAGTTTTCACTCTCGTGGGATGAATTCCGGCAACTTTTAAGTGAGGATTACTACACTCATTCTTTTGCTCCATTAAAAATTATAGGCTCCTAAATTTTTAGAATGAATAAATGATATTTACTGGGTATGTTTTTATGTTCACATACCTTTTATGCTAATCTCTATACATGATCCATGATTATTACTTCCAAGCATGGATATTTGAGTAGGGAATCCTCAGAGAGATCTTTGCTATCTTAGTACCCTTGTCCATTCCCATCTATGACAGAGTGCTGGAGAAGGAACTTGAGACCCATAGATTTATATGGGATAGACTGTAGGTGTTGGAGATATTTTTAGGTGCAACAGGGCTGATTCATATTTAGCAACAGTCAGGTGCCAAATATCTTAGAATATGAGATCCTTTTTGCGATCAGGCATGGGCATGTGGTCTTTTAGAGTAGAGAAAATAATTTCACCAGGGTTAGATGGAGAGGTTCAATGTTATTATTGAGATGGGTGAGGTCAAAAGGAATGATACTGGCTGACATGGCATATTGAGTATCGTAGGCATGCATCAATTGGACCACCAAGGCAGAGACAGTTCCATGATTTGGGTGGTCCCCAAGAAGGTGGTGATGGTAGAGTTGTAGAAGGTACTAGAGGTGGGGGTCATGTTATGAGGACTTTCCACAAGCACTAAGTGGACCATTTAAGGCTTATGAATCTTGCAGGTGAGACCGCAGACATCTAAAAGCTTTGGATGTCTATGATCCTATAGAGCATGTGATCAAAAGAGGGACACCATGTATCTTTTCTAATATTTATTCTATAACTTGTTAGGAACATTCTGAAGTAACATTTTCTCTCTAATACTTTCTTGAGGATTTATGATAGAAATTCTAGGTATCATTGTAATCATGTTCCAATGTTGTTCGACATATCCTTTAATGCATGAAGAATAGGGGTCCTTCCCGAACCAAGACACATTTTTGTGACATGAGAAAAACCATGAGGGTGAGTCAGTTTCACCCAAATAGGATAGTATCGATGTGTGGTGGAATAGACCCTCAGACTTTTGTGTTTAGGGCATGGTTGATTGATTGAGTGTCAGAGTAGGTCATGTATTTTCCAGTGGAGTTTTTCTTCTTGACCTTCTTTTTTTTGGAATTCCACTAGTGGGCATAGTGGAGTTCCTATTGTAGGGATTTATCTCCTTCCAAGGGAACCGAAGACATGCAAGGTTTGCCACATGATTTTTGAATCGATCTACTTGTAATTGGATAGTTTACTCACCTGCCCTATTCATTGGTACATTTGGGTTCTCAGAATCATCCATGATACATCAGTAATCAAGTACATCTTGCGGTGATGAAGACGCCATGAAAACAAACTACATGACTCACTATCTATTAATGGAAGTGATAGTCTTCATCCTAATAATGTGGAGGTGGTACCATATGGGGGAGCAATTTGTTGTTTGCACAGACCACCAAAGTCATAGTTATATCTTTACCCCAAACGAATTGAACATGAGGTGGAATTTCTGGTTGAACCTTATTCATGAATATAACTTCGAGATAGTATATAATCTAGTAAAGGGAAACACTGTAGTAGATTCCCATAGAATGAATTCATATGCTCACATAGTTTGGGAAATTTTAGAGTTGTTAACTTCTATACATTTGAACCTAGTTAAACATGAGGTTAATGTTTTTCTAAAGTTGATGGTTATGAATCCTTTGATTCTAGAGCATGTAAGAGAGTCTCAGTTGTGAGATATCAACTGTGAAATCATGTGTGACCATATATTATCTGTTGTTTTACTAGATGGATATTATGAAGGTGGGAATCATGGGATCTTATTCTAGGGACAAAAACTGATTCTAGTCCCAATGTGGGATGTAGAGGTTTAGCTGGAGAGGAAAACTATCCCCTCAGTTTCTTGGGGCCATCTAAAAAAATGAAAATAGATAGCGAGGTTTCCAACCACATTTCCCTACCCCCAATAGGTGGACTGGGTGCACGACGTCTCCTACGTTTCACAACTAAGGAAGTACATGCA
The DNA here is from genome assembly GCA_963277665.1 of Viscum album. Taxonomy (NCBI): domain Eukaryota; kingdom Viridiplantae; phylum Streptophyta; class Magnoliopsida; order Santalales; family Viscaceae; genus Viscum; species Viscum album. The sequence continues at coordinate 762,253,910 of OY728140.1, read as the reverse complement.
CTGTCATACGCACATCATCGATAGGAGAATATATTTTGAGGATGGACCATTCGTTTGGGACGGGTGTTATGGAAGCATGGAAACATTCATGGTTTCCTGAGAGCGGGACATCCATGTGTGAGCTCAGTATCCATAGTTGTTTGTTTAATTTTTTTTAGAGGATGAATGTATTTAAGGAGGGCATGATGTAGATACCCAATTTTTTCCTAATAAGACATTGAATATTTCTACATATTATTCCAGAGCCAGGTGATGAGATGACGTGTTATTATGAGGCCCGGTGTCCCTGGAATTAATTTTATAAAAATATTAAACATATTTTATATTACACATGTGTTGTTAATTAAATAAAAGGGGATAAATCTTAAACCATTCATCAGATCAAAAATATGAGACCACGGTTGGGTACAGAATGACATTTTTACCCGAGGAACGATAAAATATAAGTTCGGACGGTATGATTGGATCCCTTGCACATTAGAAGAACCATTTTTGTGATTTAATGAATTAAGTTAATTAATTAATTAAAAATCCTTAAACATAAATTATGGATATAAATTTATATCAGAGAGGAAGTGCCTCATAATTATGTTTTTTCCAAATAATACTACCCTATCATATAATATTTTTTCCATTGATGAACAATGTATGAAGAATGACAATAAACTCCTGGATTCAGGTGGATCAGTGTTAGAAGAATGCATCAGCATCTTCTGATCATTGTAAAAGTGATATCTTCATCAAACATGTTCAATCTGATCCTGTTGGGACTCGTTCATGGTGTTATTATGAACTGAATTAAATTTTGAGCATGTTTTTAGTAAATTCATTAAGTTTTACCTTTGTTCAATCCTCTTCCTGATCCCAAGTAACAATTTACCTTTTTTTAATAATTTTTCGAACACTAGTTCCCCGTTCTCAATCTCTGACCAAGAACACTTGTACAATGATGAATAAAAATATTTATGGTGTCTCCCTCAATATTATTCTCATTTTTCATCGTGACATCCCTATGGAATGTACTTCAATTATTTTCGGGCAACTCGAGCTCAATTAGGTGCCCAAAACCAGATGAATTAATGTTTAAATTACGCAACGACAACAGAATCGTGAGAGGAGACTCGATCGGTGTAGATAATGACTCGAGGATCACTGATCTAATAGAGTTTCACTATTTAGGGTTGGTTTGAATGCATGTTGGCTTGAATAAGGTTTTGGAAGCGTGATTTGGCCAGGGTGATGGTCTGACACAGTTTTGATGAGGCAAGAAGGCGGCCCATGGTGGCAGGGAAAGGCACCCGAGCAGCTTTGGTTCCATAGGGGGCTCTTGGATGAATGGAATCTGGTGGTTTGAGGCAGTGTGACAGCGTATGATTGAACGAATAGAGTGGTCTGTTGGAGTGAGGTCATTGTAGTGGTGGGCCGAGGTGACTGCGGAGGCGGCGTAGCGAAGGAATAAGTGGTGGCTAGCATGTGGCTATCTAGGATGGCGGCCAACAAGGTGTGCGAGGTTTGTAGACCGTGTGGAAAACAGGGGGATGGAAAATATAAATGAAAATAAAATAGTATTAAAAAAATTATCATTATTATTAGTTTCTTAAATCCCCATAACTTCCTTGTTCGATTTCCAATCGACGTTCCATCAGCAGAGGCCCTACCACGTCAATAATATAATCATTTTAAGATAGCTTCAGAGAATTTTCTCTGATCTATGACCTAGGCCCATTACTCATGCATGCAACATCCAATTGAGGTGTTATAAGAGATGACATGACCCTGTCTCTAATAAATTTGATTCAAGACAATGGTTGAATATTAATGTTGGTTTCATGGATTGGGTGAAAAATGGCCCAATGACAATAATAATATTATCTTTGTGGAATCTTTCTTCAATTGTAACTCTTACATAGGACATTAGATTGGAAAGCTGTTAGTAGCATAGGTATATAGACATTCAGGATGACTTTTCAATACAAATTCCATGTGTTTAAACTGAATATGCGGTATGGGTACCAATTAGCACAGTTTCATTTGTGTTTCTATTAAATGCGGTTTTTTAAATAGTTATTTGTTTGGGATGAATGCATTGTCAATTCAGTTTATTTTTTCAGGTGGATCAAAATCCTGTGATCCGTATAATTAATTTTAGGAATGAGGATTGGGGACCACAAGATACATTTCATGTGTAATAAAGAAGTGTACAACTTATTTATTGGATATCCATTTGGAGTTAATGGATAGTCTACATAACATGTTTTTTACAAGGATCACAATGATGTCATCCGTTTGGATATATGGAAAAAAATTAATCCCATTAATTACGAAAACATGAATGGAAATTCAGTGAAAGAACCTTTTAGATGTTTTCTGATATTTAATTTCATTTATTGGTGTTATATGATGATGGTGATGGAATTTATGTTTTCAGAATCACTAGGTTAGTACCGGCTTACCCTCCAGCACCCTTCAACGAGGCTGGACAGTGGTGTTCATTGATGACTCTTTAGGGTTTACCCTCCAGCATATCACCCTAAATTTGGGTTGGGATGTTGTTTCTACCATTTACTCATTAGGGGTTACCATCTACTGTGGCTAGCCTATGGTGTTATCCTTTTACTCTTCATGGATTACAGTCCAATGGGGCTGGGTAGCAGCATTCGTTGATTACTCTTTCGGGCGTACCCTCCAATAGAGATGGGCAGTGGCATTCACTGTTTACTCTTTAGGGATTACCCTTAAGAGGGGATGGGCAGTGGTGTTTTCCATTTACTCTTCCTAGGTTACCCTCCACTAAGGCTGGGTAGTGGCATTCATCATTCACTCTTCTGTGCTTACCCTCTAGTGGGGCTGGGCAGTGGCGTTCACCATTTACTCATCTGATTATAACCTCCAGTAAGGATGAGAGTGGTTTTCGTGAAGAAAATTTTGATGAGAAATGTTACAAAGGACATTTGAACTAATGATAAACAAGGATGATTTTCCGACCAAGACTCATACTTGGGACGTGACCAAAAACTGTGAGGGAGAGATAATACTACCCAGAGCATATAATATCAAGTTGAGGTAATTGAGTCCCACATACATGTAGTTTAGAGTAGAAGCATGGGATGCTAGGCACCAATGGTTACATATGGGACTGTTGGATACTCACTTTCTTGGGATTATCTGTGTGATGAATATCCTCTTAGTCACTCATTTGGGTTTCTTTGAATGATCACATATATGTATATCTTGTTAAAGAATGTACACCATGGGTCTTAGTTACTCTCCTTCCAGGATAGTTGAATACGCACAGGGTATTCCACGTGCTTTAAATGTATATATTATCATGGTTGGATGACTCTACTCCAGTGCTATAGGAATCGATGCCTCGATGTCAAGATAAACTCATCTCCATTTCATGCTCCTTATGTTTGGATGAATCTACATTCAATCTCTGGTTTGGTTGATCTATACTCCTTCCTTTCACTTTCACCATTCCTTTTCCTCTCTACTCCTCTTTAATGTATCTCTTATTCCCCCCACCCCTTCACATATTTGGGGTGTTCTACTGGGTATATACATACTCACCTCTATATGGGCTTCTTACAATACATGTAATTTCTTTTTCAAGTGATTGAATGGTTGATCGTGACTTCGAAGGACCATTGGGATATAGGTGCTCGGACCGTGTATGATGGTCGTAGCTTGGGTTCTAGGAAAAGGGTTCTCCCGGGTATCCTACTTTTTAGTTACTACCATGTTATGGAATATTTTTTATTGGGTGTTTATTTTTTCCTTTTTCGTCATTCATTTAACTACATTACTCTTGTACTGTATAGAGTTTCATTCATGTTTACATTACTTTATAGCAGCTTCACCTATTTCTATATTACCTTTGCACTTTTTCATTGTGTTGGCTATGTTAGTGTGTAAAGGTTCATAGGAAAAGGCCTCCCTGAGTTTTTTTCCTTCAGGACTGGTTTCCATCCCCAGTCCTTTAGAGGTAGGCTTGGGATAGTTATGGCTCAATCCCCAGCTTGGGTCGGGTCATGACATTTGTACCCTATGATTGAAAATATATAATCCATTGTTAAAAATTTACTACATAAATGTGGATTAAATTAATTTAATAATATATCATGAAAAATAAATTAAAACCTCTTTTAAAAATAAAATAATAATTTTTTTATATTAATTTTATTATAAAAAATATTTTTATAGAATAATTGAACTATTTTAAATCATTGGTAACTAATTAAATTTTATAACTAATCCAAAATATAATTTAACATTGAAAATACCTTAAAATAAAAATACATGATTATATGAAAGTTAATTTTTTTAATTATTTATTAAAAAATTAATATTTTCATTAAAATCACAATGATTAATTCTATGAAAATTTTGATACGATGATTTAAAAAATAAAAATTAATATTTCAAATTAAAATTTAAAAATATTAATTTTAAAATTTTAAATAAAACTTTATAATAATTGATTTTAATAAAAATATTTTTATTTTCCATATAAATCCCCAAGATTCTACAGTATGCTTCTCTTTGAATAATGCAATAGCGTGTTTTGTGCACAACATCGAGTTCTAACACACACCACAACCAATCAAACTAGCTATTATGAATAGTAATACCTACTTTTTGAAATTTTATATGTTTTATCTTTCAAAATGGAATTCATTTTTGGATTCGGAATATCGAAATTAGCCTAGGGTGAAATTTTGGTACTTTTTAGATAACATTAATATTTTGATGAGTAGTGAAAATTACTAAATTTTAATTAAAAACAACTTTTTTAATCAAAATAATTAATAGTGATAAATTATGAATTTGAGTGGTTTTAAAGTATATTTAGAATATAGTTTTACCATTAAATATAATGTTGGTCATTGGAATAAATTTCACAATTAAACCGAACATAAACAAGTATCAATCTTTTGATAGTTATTATATCTTAAAAACACGCTTTTTGTTTTGACAGTGGGAATTAATTTTAAATTAATTTCTGCCACTTCTATGTTTTGAATTTGGAAAAATGGATTCCATATTTGGAATCAGGTTTTCAGAATTGTGTAAATAAGTAACATTTAATTTTATACATTTTTATTAATTACTTAAGTAAATATTTTATTTACCATGGTTAAAAGGTAAATCCGGTAAATAAGGGTTAAAAAATAATATTATAATAATACAAAATTTCACTAAAACGTGTCCTAACCTTACTGGTGGACACATGTCAGACCATGGGCATCTTTGGGTCAATTTTGGGACCCCATGGAGCCACTTGTAGGTGATAGGGAAACTTTATTTTTATTAAGTTAAAATAAATACAAGAATGACAAAAGCATATATCTTTTAGAAAAACAATTTTTACAAAGGGTTATATATTTTGGATGTTCAGCTATAAATATTAATTAGAAATATAAAAATAATACCTACAAAATGATATTTTATTTATAATTTTTAGACCTTAAATAATTTAATTTATTTATGACACCATGATGATGCAGTAATTACCATAATATTGAAGAATTAAAATAATAGATATTATAAATACCCAAATAAATATAATTTGAGACTTTTTATGAATTACAGTAATTTTATTGGTTAATATTACATGTTAGGAATGATTTAAATAACTTATATCGAAGTAATAAATCTGTTATGATTTTTACAAAAAATGAACTATTGAATAGTGTCAAAATTGACATAAAAGAGTTTTTAAAACAAATATTATATTATTAATTTATATTAAATTCAAAAAAATATAAAGATCATCCAAGATACTTATATCATGATATTTGTATCATTAATGGGCCACTTGGGGGTTTATTGGATGTATATAGTAATTTTATTAACCATATAATATAAAAATAAAAGAGACATTGTAAAAGTGAAACTAATTAACTAAGAGTTAATACTTAACGATATGGTTAATATAGTAACCAAAACCTGTCTAAATTATATTGGTTGAGTGGTTTTCGACCCATCCCCACCGTTAACTTTAATAATCCACTTTGGAGACATTAGAAACTTAATATGAATTTATTATAAAATAATATTTCTAGCCTTTCCAAAGGTGCCCCTCACCCCTCTTATAAGAGGGCAGTCCCCCTTCTCAGTAATTCACACCTTCAAAGCCTTTTGGTTCGGCCAAAACCTACCCAAATACTCTCTCAACATCCCTAAATTATTCCTATAGGCCTTCCTTTAGTTAGAAAGCCAACCTACGGAGCCCTTTTGATCAAATCAAAAGGAAGAACCCGAGGAAGAGGTAATGATTTCACTACCCTTTTTCAGGTTCCTTTCTTCTTCCGCTTCTTATTTCTTTGTTATGACCATTATAAAATAATAACTCCAGTATATTATATATACTTTGATGTTATTATAAACATGGTATATCCATATTTCAGTATTCTATCCATCCATTGAATGACATGTCACCATACATGTGTACGTACGGATTACCGTCTCCACGTCGGGGTGTAATTGTTATTCAAAACATTATTATTTGGATGGGTTTAATAATGATGTTTAATTCATGTAAATAATAAATATAACATTATAATTATTCATTATATATGATATAAAATCAAATTAAATATTATTTTAATATCAAAAGAATGATATTGTCGATCGTCCGTACGTACGGACTACCGTCTCCACGAACACGATGAGATTCATTCTCCATCGTATCCATTCAAGACTAATTCACATTTAATGATTAAAAATAAAGTTTAAATATTTTACATAATTATGTATATGAATAATATACATCCCATTAGTAACAAATATGGCTAAAATAACAAATAAAGGAAAATGAACCCGTTAACAACCATAATGACGATAATTCTAAGATATTATTAACAAATCAATGTTAAAAGATCATATATGATATCATATTAATGCATATGATTATTTTATAATTCAATAACAGTTATTTCAAAATTATACACGAGGTTAACTAACCCTCGACCAAGGAAAAATTACAGAGCAAGGGGTTTCTTATCTCACTTTTAATTCCGTGAGATTTCCATTGTTCACTACTTATTTATTGCATGTGGTGTGTGTACTGCCCATGATTGTATTAATTGTGTAATATAAATTAATTTATGGGTATTTACATCATCATTGTATGATCCTTCTTTCATGGGTGCATGTTTCATAAGTTACCAAATGGATAAGGAAATTTGAAATTTCAATTTCCATTTATTCAGCTTTACGCAAACATCATTGATTATTTTACTCTGAGATTATGTGTGGAATCACTATTCATTTTCTTATGTCATAATTTACACTCCCCTTTTCTGTGGATATACTTTTGATACACATAAACACTCCATTGATAATTTCTCAAGTAATCGATATGAATTTGATAAGAGTAATTTTAACTCATTCTCCATTTGTTGAGTTAAACATCCAATTCATTGGTGTTGTTTTTACAAGATTATGTGTGAATTTCCTTTGATTGTTTAACACTGAATATCCAATCATATTTAGTGTATTTATATTTGTCACACATAACTATGTCGTTGATTTATCCTTAACCTAAGGGTACAACCATTATGATAGATTTCATCTCAATTTATATTCCATTTAGACACCTTTATTGTTATACACAAAATCACTTTTATATGGTGTATATAATGTACTTTGACATAATATATCATTAATCCCTTTGTTCTCATGATATTAAAATGTTTTTATTACCTCAATTATTTTTATTCAAGCGTCTCTCTTTTTGTTAGAAACTCTAACTAAAATACCATTTTTAAATGTTTTAAAGACTTATTCTTCGAAATATTGCTCATTAATGTCCATGTTTTAAAAAATGGTTTTAAGGATTAATTTATATGGACATTAATGTTTTAAAATTAAATTTCCTTTTAAAAGTTTCAAAGTGGTATGGGACACTTTGATTCAAAAAACTATTTTTAAACGGCTTCTTGAAAAATAGTGTGACTTTTAAATGTTTTCAAAAAAAGGGGGATATTTCTCTCAAATAGTTTTGATGGTTATTTTCATCTATGTCAATATTATTCATAATTATCTATTGAGGTTAATATGATACATTACAATCTTCCATATTTTATCGAATTATTTATGATTGACTGTGGATGTGCTATTTTTATATCATTCATGGTTTGTGGTTAAAGTATTGACATTTAGTATGCTAGTTTTAATACGAATGTTTATGTTATGTTTAAACATGTTCATATGAGGAATGAATTGGACTTAGTAAGTGATGGGTGGAGTGTCACACCCGTTTTTGTTAGTCATTTTATTTATTTTATTTCACTTGGTGTCGGGTGTTTTTTTTGCTTAAGTGCGGGTGAGTCCTGGTTTAAATTTTTTTTATGTTGGGATGAGTTTATGGTTAGGTCAGTGCGCGAACACCGTGAAGGTTCCGGGCGCAGCGAAAGCGCGTGGGTGGATGTTCCCACTTGGCTTTTTGTCATTAGCAATGATCAATCCGGGATCAATACGACGATAAACGCCAGTCTCCACGGATCGAATCACAGAAAAAGACAAAGAAGATGGTTTTTCCCGGAACCACAAACAAGGATCGTTACAGGTTGATTATAATTAATTTAATTAATTATAAAGAAATACCTTTTGGGTGTTCTTTCTTCGTTGATGTTCTCAATCACGTTGTCGATGTGATCCATCGTTGCGTCGCAAAATCCAAGTGTAGACTCCCTCTAGCGGTGATCCACACGTGTACCTCTTTTATTTGATGATCGTTTTATATTTATATTTGATATATATATATATATACACATACATACATATATATACATATATGCACCTTTGGTTGATTAGGATTTTTTATTAATTAAATGTTATTTGGATCAGTTTGACCTTATAGGACCCGCGTGTAGCGTTTCTGAGTGAGCACCTTCGCCGGGCTTTGTTTCTGAGGTTGCGTCGTCGTCGTGCCTATTTTTTCGAGTGAGCGCCGTCGTTGCGCCTGGTTTCCAAGCTCGCGTCGCCGTGGCTGGTCTGCGAGCCGAGGTAGGTCCCCCATTGCACTTACCTTTAGATTTAGAATTTATTAATTTCTTGTGTTTTATTAATTTTTAATGAATTAGAAATAATATTAGATAATAAAACATTAAATTATTATTTAGTGTGAAAAGAGCTGTTTATTTTATACCGAACACTTGTGACATTTTCTTGACGGGCGGACACCCAGTTTTGAAAGAATTCCCGTTTGGCCTTTAAACATAATTCACAGACTTCAAATGTGCTTTTAGTTTTAAAGATAAATAATTTCTCCTGAACAAGTGTTTTGAGATTTTTGAGAAATGAGGTTTTACTTTAAAATTGGTGAAGGCCCGTTTGGCACTTTAATGAAATTGATTATCTTGGAAATCCCACTCGGGGGGTGATCTTTGGTGTGCGTTGTTTGTGTGAGCTTTATGTGATGTTTGTGCATCGTGACTGATTTGTTTACATTTTAGACGCACCCCCTTTTTATTGCTTGTGTTGACATGGGAACCTGGCATATTGAGTGAATTTTCTGAGAACGATTGCTGCACTAGTTTAGATTACGCACTGGCTAGTGGCCCCATAGCAGGGGAATACTGAGTTATTGCTGCTATGGGGATTGGGCCCCTCGGTTAGGCCATGCAGGGCTATGCCGGGCGTTAGGGCGTTATGACGTCATCGAGTTAGGGCATGCCTTCAGGATGAGTCACATGTATAGTACGTTCTGGATTGTTCACGATCTCCTAGGTTCGACCCATGTTTCTTTTAGTGTTTATTTGTGTGTGGCGGACGATTGAGAGGTCGAGTTCGGTTGCTGACCCATGTGTCCCGCTTTTACCATTTCCCTTAGTGTGTGTTGTGTGTGATTCTCCTTTTTACTAAAAACTAAAGTTTGGATTTCTAAATTGTTCGCAAAATGTTTTAAAAATGCAATGCACCTGTTTCTTTCAACATTAAACTTGTTCTAAATTAAAAAGGGCAATGGACTATTACTTGTTTCCGAAATGAAAGTGTGTAGAAACCATATTTTATATAATTTAGTTCAAACCTGGAATTGATAAATTCTTAATTTGTTGGTATGTGCATTGGGATAGAATTAGTCGGGCCTACCTACAGAGTTTTAATACTCACGCCTATAGATCTTTTCTGTTTTTAGTGTTTTTGCAGGTTACATCTTGGGTGTGTCACCTTGGGTGACGTTTGGTCGTGAGTTGGAGAGTGACCCGTGAGGTCACACGGTGATAGTGGTTGTCTCTTTCGGTTAGTTTTATTTCCTTTTTTTCTTGTTAGTTACTTCACTTTGTTTATTTATTTTGCGTTGCTCCGTTTATTTTCTACTGCCTTAACTTTTTATTTTTATTGGGCAAAATCGTTCCCACATTCCCTCTGTTGATGCCCTGGCGCTTGTCGCCAGCCCGGGAGGATCGGGAACGCCTCTCGGTTCATGTCGCGGACCGGCTCGGGTGACCGGTTCAAGGTCGACCCGGGTTGGTTCGTGACAAAATGGTATCAAAGGAGGTCATCTCTTAGCAGACCTCGCTTTTCAGAGCGTCCTTTGTTATTTGGGATGTCTGATAGACGGAGATTAGGACTGTCGGAGCTCAGGAGGTAGGCTACGGGTCGGTGCCTGATCACCACCGCTCGTGACGAGACCTGAGTTACCAGGGTTAGTCCGGGATTTGAGTCTTTTGTCTTTGGTTATCTTGGATTGAGTTATGAAAATGGGAGCGAATCAGTTCACATTGCGGCCTCACGTGGGGTGGTGACCCATGTGGAGTCCAAGTGCCCGGTTTAAGGTCCTCTTAGCGTTATTTCTTACTTGGGGCATGACTCACCACCATGTCGCCGAGTTAAGTACAAACACTAGTCCCTCATTCCGATGGTTTATAGTTGGTTGTGTTTTGTTTTAAACTCAGTCTATGTGTGTGTGCGTGTTGAAAATGAAAGTGATTTTGAAAAAAAAGGGGGTTTCTTCCAAAATTGTTTTTGAAATTAGTAAAGTGGGTTTTTAAAGAAAAAGTGTTTTGGTTTGGAACAATATGATATGTGTTTAGATTTGGTAAGGAAGGAAGTGTTTGAACCTTGGCACTCCTTATGGAGGGTCACATGTTCGTGGCTATGTACGGAGGGTGCGTAGGGGCACTTGTTTGCAGATGATGTGAGCGAGATTGAATTAACGCACATTTGACGGTTCATAAGGTGCCATAGGTGAGTTTTAAAGTTTTAAAGAAATGATGGTTTTGAAAATTGATTATGCTTGTATTTGTGTGTGTTTGGCTTATGGGCCTTTTTACCTTGACTTGTGTTGTTTCCTTGATTGAGTTTGGGCTTGATGCCAGTTTCGATGATGTTTCTCATGTTGTCATGAGTATGCCGCCCAGAAAGGTTGTTAAGGTTGCTAATGATTCATGCCCAGTTTCCAGTTCTTTCTGCATGTCGCCTATCGATCAAAGTAATCAAAGTCCGTGAAGGGTAGTTGTTTGGTTTTGGAATTTGAGTGGGTATTCATGTTGTTGGGAACTCCCAGGGTTGTTGGGGTGCGTGCCATCTCAGGTTTATTTGAGGGTTCAGTTTTAGACTAGTGACGATGAGATGTCTCATAGTCGTTGGAGTTGTGGGTGTGACTAACGGTGGTCGACTTCTGTAAAGGTTCCCCACCTGGCAAGGAGTGTGGGCCAGTAGAACCTTTCTCCAAGAAACCATTCTCGTCGGTACCGACTCATAGTTCATCGGACCGCTCTCTTGTGTGCCACCAGTATGGCATGTCCAGACATTCTAAGTCGCCTTACCACATCCCTTCGAAGTCTTGCTACCGTACGGCTGTTCAAGCCACCAGGGAGAGTTCTTGAAGAAGCATCGCTCGTGAAGGAGTTAGAGAATAGGAGATGAAAATGGCTGATTGTGAGGCAGGAGATGCTTCAGCCATCAGGGCCCCAGCCACAGGTCTTGGGGTGAAGCTTGCGCATAGTCAGGAGTTGCCAAGGGTGTGTAGACCCTCGCTTCGGATTATGTTTTCGGCTTTTGAAAGGAGATACCCAAAGTTTCCTTGTTATGTTCGAGTCATCATTGTAAGATCACCTTTGTTGCGGTTGCGTGATGAACTTATTCTACCGCAGTTTAAGCGGTCTTATCTGTTCTCAGGGTGTTTTCAAATCGTTCGGTTCTCCTTGAAGGGTGATGAACCCGCGAATGAACGGGTCAATCTAATTTTGAGTTGGGTATCTATTGTGTGCGTTAGGGGGATATGTGGTTTTATGAAATTAACAGGCATTGTTTCGAGGTCTTTTGTGAGTTCGGGCTAGAAATTCCCTAGACTCTGGTTGCGGTGAGGTTTTTCTTCGGTCGGTGTGTGAGGGGTTGAGATAATTCCCTATCCATGAGCTGTTGGGTCGTTTCGTAGCAAGATTCATGTTTAAGTCTCCGAGTGTTGTTCGGTCTGTGTGGAGAAAGTGACTGGGTTCGGTTTGGGAGTTCCCGTGTTGCCCCCCCTCAGGGGTGGTGTGTTAGAGTTTTAAGGTCTCTGTGTTAGTAGATTTCTGTGGTGGGTAGAACCCTCCCGTGTTCTGCCCTCAACCTTGGACAATGTTTGTACTTGAGTTGGTCGGGTGTGACTTGTGTTGGTAATGGTCACCCCAAGCCTCTCAGTTTCTTCTGGTTTTTTTCCTGGGCACAGACTTGAGTTAAGATAACTGTTGGCTTGGTGAGTTTCTGGGGGAAGAAAGTTTTTGTGGTGGGGAGAATTGTCACACCCGTTTTTTTTAGTCATTTTATTTATTTTATTTCACTTGGTGTCGGGTTTTTTTTTTTGCTTAAGTGCGGGTGAGTCCTGGATTAAATTTTTTTTATGGTGGGATGAGTTTATGGTTAGGTTAGTGCGCGAACACCATGAAGGTTCCGGGAGCAGCGGAAGCGCGTGGGTGGATGTGCCCACTTGGATTTTTGTCATTAGCAATGATCAATCCGGGATCAATACGACGATAAACGCCAGTCTCCACGGATCGAATCACAGAAAAAGACAAAGAAGATGGTTTTTCCCGGAACCACAAACAAGGATCGTTACAGGTTGATTATAATTAATTTAATTAATTATAAAGAAATACCTTTTGGGTGTTCTTTCTTCGTTGATGTTCTCAATCACGTTGTCGATGTGATCCGTCGTTGCGTCGCAGAAGCCAAGTGTAGACTCCCTCTAGCGGTGATCCACACGTGTACCTCTTTTATTTGATGCTCGTTTTATATTTATATTTGATATATATATATATATACACATACATATATATATATACATATATGCGCCTTTGGTTGATTAGGATTTTTTATTAATTAAATTTTATTTGGATCGTTTTGACCTTATAGGACCCGCGCGTAGCGTTTCTGAGTGAGTGCCATCGTCGGGCTTTGTTTCTGAGGTTGCGTCGTCGTCGTGCCTATTTTTCCGAGTGAGCGCCGTCGTTGCGCCTGGTTTCCAAGCTCGCGTCGCCGTGGCTGGTCTGCGAGCCGAGGTAGGTCCCCCATTGCACTTACCTTTAGATTTAGAATTTATTAATTACTTGTTGTTTTATTAATTTTTAATGAATTAGAAATAATATTAGATAATAAAACTTTAAATTATTATTTAGTGCGAAAAGAGTTGTTTATTTTATACCGAACACTTGTGACATTTTCTTGACGGGCGGACACCCAGTTTTGAAAGAATGCCCGTTTGGCCTTTAAACATAATTCACAGAACTTCAAATGTGTTTTTTGTTTTAAAGATAAATAATTTCTCCTGAACAAGTGTTTTGAGCTTTTTGAGAAATGAGGTTTTACTTTAAAATTGGTGAAGGCCCGTTTGGCACTTTAATGAAATGGATTATCTTGGAAATCCCACTCGGGGGGTGATCTTTGGTGTGCGTTGTTTGTGTGAGCTTTATGTGATGTTTGTGCATCGTGACTGATTTGTTTACATTGTAGACGCACCCCCTTTTTATTGCTTGTGTTGACATGGGAACCTGGCATATTGAGTGAATTTTCTGAGAACGATTGCTGCACTAGTTTAGATTACGCACTGGCTAGTGGCCCCATAGCAGGGGAATACTGAGTTATTGCTGCTATGGGGATTGGGCCCCTCGGTTAGGCCATGTAGGGCTATGTCGGGCATTAGGGCGTTATGACGTCATCGAGTTAGGGCATGCCTTCAGGATGAGTCACATGTATAGTACGTTCTGGATTGTTCACGATCTCCTAGGTTCGACCCATGTTTCTTTTAGTGTTTATTTGTGTGCGGCGGACGATTGAGAGGTCGAGTTCGGTTGCTGACCCATGTGTGCCGCTTTTACCATTTCCATTAGTGTGTGTTGTGTGTGATTCTCCTTTTTACTAAAAACTAAAGTTTGGATTTCTAAATTGTTCGCAAAATGTTTTAAAAATGCAATGCACCTGTTTCTTTCAACATTAAACTTGTTCTAAATTAAAAGGGGCAATGGACTGTTACTTGTTTCAGAAATGAAAGTGTGTAGAAACCATATTTTATATAATTTAGTTCAAACCTGGAATTGATAAATTCTTAATTTGTTGGTATGTGCATTGGGATAGAATTATTCAGGCCTACCTACTGAGTTTTAATACTCACGCCTATAGATCTTTTCTGTTTTTAGTGTTTGTGCAGGTTACAGCTTGGGTGCGTCACCTTGGGTGACGTTTGGTCGTGAGTTGGAGAGTGACCCGTGAGGTCACACGGTGATAGTGGTTGTCTCTTTCGGTTAGTTTTATTTCCTTTTGTTCTTGTTAGTTACTTTACTTTGTTTATTTATTTTGCGTTGCTCCGTTTATTTTCTACTGCCTTAACTTTTTATTTTTATTGGGTGAAATCGTTCCCACTTTCCCTCTGTTGATGCCCTGGCGCTTGTCGCCAGCCCGGGAGGATCGGGAACGCCTCTCGGGTCATGTCACGGACCGGCTCGGGTGACCGGTTCAAGGTCGACCCAGGTTGGTTCGTGACATGGAGCCCTCTATAGCTCCTCGATGCATCGGTAGGTCACATGAGACAAACTAGTTTCTTGTCACAAGGCCTTGAAAAAATCTTATTTGTAGTCTTGGCACAAGGCCTTGCCTATGTGGTTATGATAGTCTGGAATTATACTTTCCATCATTATGAAAGTGGTTATTGATATTGCATGTGAATATTCGATTAGTAGAATATCCATGTGAATAATTAAATGGAATTATTTCATTTAATATTTTCCATACAATTTTGAAGTTCAAGTTTAAAAGGATTTTGTTTTAGTTATACATTGCCTTAAATGTTTATTATTATTTATGAAAGTTTCCGCTATATTGTTATCCTTACTGGAAATCTGAGCTCACCCCTTTTCTATGTTTTATTTTTCCCAGAATGTCAAGAAGTTATTTATGAATGACCTGTAGGGATACTATGAGGGGATAAGAGTGTGGACTATGGAGACTATATTGTTGTAGTTTAACTTTATGATTTAATGTAAACTTTATAAATGTATCTAGTTATTCCAAGGCTACTAAACTAATCAGTCTTTCGAGACAAGATCTTTCATGTGATCATGACAATGTAATGTAATAATGCACTGACTCTAGGTAACTGGGGTCGGGGCGTTACATTTCATTTTATAAATTAATTAGTATATTTATAATTAATATAACTATCTTATTCAAAAATAATAATAAAATAGAGAATGATATCATTTGACATTATCTAGGTTTTTATATAATCACCCATTTTTTTAAATTACATCATTATATTATTCACTTATTAAACTAGTGGGGATCTCATTCCCTTATAGTATTTGCAGATACCCATGTTTCATCTAAAACTATGTGGGTTCTCTACAAAACCATAACCTAGTGAATTTCCTTGTGAAAAAAATATTTTTTCACTACATTCAGCAATGTGAATGGTCTATTACTCATTAGAAATGTTATATTCTAACTGAACTATCTTGGGGATAAAAACAAGAGATAAATCCGACACATAATTTATTAACATTGAAACATGAAAAATAGTATATATCTAGAATAAAATCAGTGGTATTTCCACTCAAAAAAAACTAATCCATCATTATACATGAATTAAAATGATAAAATTAACCATTGACTTAAATTTTCCATTTTTCCAAAATACATTACATGATTCTATAGATACACATTAATGATAACATGATCATAAAAATCAAAAGAATGACCATATGACCTATTTGTTTCATATCTTTTCATCAAATAATGCATTTTCTTTAAAAGTTACATGATCATCATTACAATCTTGGCCATTTACTTCACCAATTCAATCCCTATCGACAACCTTTCACCTACTTCATACAAAAACTGTATATTGATAATGATTTCCATATAATTCCATAAAAGATTCCATCTGTATACTATAATAAAAAAATTATTATAAGAAAACATAACCAAAGAATGATACTGCTTTAAACATACCTTATAATCTATAGAATAATCTTAAAGAGTATCATCCTAGTATAAATAGTTTTCCTAAGTTTTATATCATATTGAAGATGATAATATGTATAGAAATTTAATTTTTCACCCAGTATCTACTAAAATCCTTTCGAAAAATTATACGTGAATTATGGATCATGATCAGAAATAATGGATAGTGGAACTCCATGTAACATGAAAACATAATTGATGTACATATCAAAAAGTCAAACTAAAGGCATTTTATCTCAAATTCTATGTAAATGTGTAGATTTATTTAGTCAATAAAAAATAACCCAAATCTCATTATTACCATTATATTTCTTTGTTAATCCCTCTATGAAATCAATAGATATTTTTTCCTAATTTTCACTATGGAACTTGAAATGGATGAATAATCTGATTTGGTAATTTATTTTATACTTAAAACTATTAAAATTCAAACATTTCATAATAAATTCAAATATTTATATATTTTATTTTTATACCACATGCAATAATCCAAAAGGCCTCCTTACATATTAGTGTATCCAGGATGAACAGAAAATGGAGATTTATGAGCATCACTTAACAACTCCAACAATAAAATTGTTTCAAAAGGAACAAAAAATATCATTGAAAATCATAAAACAAATTCCTTGTAAATATTAAAAATAGAAAACATAAAATTTTTATAAAATTATACATTTTCATAGAACTCACATTCTTCCTTCTGATCATTCATAATTCATTCTCATAGATTTGATTACAATAAAAAATGGAGAAAATAAGTTCCTAAAGCTACTACTTCTAGTACAATATTCATTAAATAATTAACAAAACGGTCATCTTAAAAATGTAACATTTATAATGTTGAATTGTAATTAAGACTCAAAGAATGAACTAAATTATTTTCCGTTCCACGATAGTAAAGGACTGGTTAATCATAATCCTTAATTATCTCTTTTCATATTCTCTAACATCGGTTAAACTCTTTCTCTGTAATTATATACTTCTATCATTTATGATCAGTATATATTTCAAACATGCCCATATACAAATCATTCTTCTCATATTTTATTGAAAAAGACACATAAGATTATTTGAAATCAACTGAATGATACTTTATCTCACGAGGTTTCTATAGAAATAAAGAAAAATATATTACCAAATCATTCTGTATCAAAACACAACCAATTGAATTTAATAGAGAACCACTATTGATAAAAAAAATCACTAATTATCAAGGGTATGGAAAAAACTAGGGCATTAACCAAACATCATTTTAGTTACTAAAATTAATCATCACTTTTTTTGTTGAGATAGATGTAGATCCTTTTCATGTTAACATATTTACTAGGCTATAAAACACAAAAAGGTTTCAAAAAATCATTGTTAAAGGATTTATAACCCAAGAAAACTACTAATCTCAGTATAATTTATAGATCTTATATATTGATAAAAAAAATTATTTTAGTGGGATTAATTATTATTCCATAAATTTTAAAATAATCATAATGAAAGAGAAACTGTATACCCAAAAATTACATTTACTAATTTTAACCTATAACTTCATTTCACTGCGTGTTTTTAGAGTAATACATAGATAATTTTTATGAAACTCATACCTTTTTAAATAATTCAAAATATAATCCGTATAAAATCGAAACAAAATATCCTAATATTCATGGGAGACTCTATTTATAAGAATCACAATTGAATTTGTGGGACTATTCAATCCATTAGGAATAAATAAAAAACTCATAATTTCCACATCGATTTTGGAGTTTTTTTTTATAATTTCATCTTCATTCACCTATTGAATATGATACCTATATCGTAGGTCCCCATTTGTAAAATATTATGCTCCATGGAGAAGATCAAACATGTTTTCAATATTATGAATCATATACTTATTCATAATTTTAATCTTATTTAAATAAATATATTCAAGGAAAAGACTCGTGGAGGCATTATTATTTTAAATAAATAATATAGGAGAAGCATAAAGTGATTTTATGTCACGAACCAACCCAAGTCGACCCTGAATCGGTCACCCGAGCCGATCTGCGAGAAGGCCTATGAAGAGTTCCCGATCCACCTAGAACTACTACAAAAATAGACTTTATTAGTGCTCAAAATGTGCTTTATCAGTGCTAAAAAAGCACTGTAAAGCTCGACGCTAAAAAAGGGGGGTACCCATTATCAGTGCTTTTTTAGCACAGATAAAATCTCCATTTATCAGGGATAAAAAAGAACTCATAAAATGATCCTTTATTAGTGCTTCTTTAGCACTGATAAAGGTGTAGTTTATCAGTTCTTTTTTAGTGATGATGAAAGCTCCATTTATCAGCGCTAAAAAAGCACTGATAAATGCCCTGTTTTCTACTACGAAAAAATCTGCAGCAGCACACCCGAACACCTACAAAAAAATTATGTATCCCAATAAGATAATTAGAGAAATTATACCCATGAAAAATTAACACATAAATCATAAGCTAATTAGACTAAGTATACTCATAAAACAAGTATACATGTACACCATTAACACATAATTAATAAGTTAATTAAGTACAAAAAATAATTCAACTAAAAATTCCAGGGGTTGAGGGGATTTTCAAGGGTTTAGGGTGGCTGTCAAAGGGGGGTAGGGTTGTCCGAGGGGATGGGGGTGTATGGGGGGCTTTCTAGGGGGGTGGGATAGTGTCTAGGGTGTCGGGGGGCTTTGTAGGGGGTGGGGGTGTCCAGGAGGTGGGTTGGTGTCCAATGGGGGTGGGGTGGTCCAAGGGGGTTGGTGGGGTTGAATTTTACACATCACAAAGAACCCATGGATCATTCTTATAAAATATCAACACAATCTGAATGCGTTTGGTCAGATTTCTGTAGGTCAGTTGTTGTTTTCACTTAAAATTGTGTCCATTTTAAACCAATGAGAGACCCATTGAGTGATATCGACAAAATTTTACATCATATTGAGGAGGCTATGACTCGTAAATGTCAAAAATGACCAGTGGGTCATTCTCCTAAAGGATCAACACATTCCGAATGGGTTTGTTCAGATTTCCGTAGGTCAGTTGTTGTTTTCACTAAAAATTTTGTCC
This sequence comes from Viscum album, assembly GCA_963277665.1. Lineage (NCBI taxonomy): Eukaryota > Viridiplantae > Streptophyta > Magnoliopsida > Santalales > Viscaceae > Viscum > Viscum album. The sequence continues at coordinate 762,234,396 of OY728140.1, read as the reverse complement.
ATTTTAAACAAAAGAGAGAGCCTTTGAGTGGTACCAGCCACACCATGCCTCGTATTGAGGCATGGATTACTCGTACATGTCAAAAAGGACCAATGGATCATTCTTATAAAATATCAAGACAATCCGAATGCGTTTGGTCGGATTTCCGTAGGTCAGTTGTTGTTTTCACTTAATATGGTGTCCATTTTAAACCAAAGTGAGACCCTTTGAGTGATATCGGCCACATCGTGCCTTAGATTGAAGCGGGTATGTCTCGTGCACGTCACAAAGGAACCATGGATTGTTTTCCTAATGGATCAATAAAATCTGAATGTGTTTGGTCATATTTCTGTAGGTCAGTTGTTGTTTTCACTTAAAATTGTGTCCATTTTAAACAAAATTGAGGCTCTTTGAGTGATACTGGCCACACAATGCCTCATATTAAGGATGTTATTACTCTTAAACATTACAAAGGACTCGTGGATCATTCTCCTAAAAGTGAAACACAATCCGAATATGTTTGGTCGGATTTCTATAGGTCAGCTGTTGTTTTCAATTAAAATAAAGAGAGACCCTTTGAGTGATAGCAGTCACACCGTGCCACTAATTGAGGTGAGGATGACTCGTACACATCAAAAAGTACCTCTGGATTATTCTCCTAAAGGATCAACACAATCCGAATAAGTTTGGTCAGATTTTCGTAGGTCAATTTTTTTTAACTTAGAATTGTGTCCATTTTAAACAAAATAGAGACCCATTGAGTGATACCGGCCACACCGTGCTTCAGATTGAGGAAGGGATGACTCATATATATCATAAAGGACTCATGGATCATTATCCTAAAGGATCAACACAATACTAATGGTTTTGGTCCGATTTCCGTTGGTCAGTTCTTGTTTTCACTAAAACTTTTGTCCATTTAAAAAAAATAGAGACACTTTGAGTTGTATCGGCCATACCATGCCTCGGATTGAGGCGGGGTTGACTCATACCTATCACAAAGGACCTGTGGATCGATATTTTAAAAGATCAATCCAATCTGAATGGTTTTGTCAGATTTCCAAAGGTCAGTTGTTGTTTTCACATAAAATTTTGTCCATTTAAAACCAAAGTGAGACTTTTTGAGTGATACCGGCCACACCGTGCCTCATATTGAAGGGGGTATGTCTCTTACACGTCAAAAAGGACCCATGGATCGTTCTCCTAAAGGATCAATACAATATGAATGTGTTTGATCGGATTTACGTAGGTCATTGGTTGTTTTCACTTAAAATTGTGTCCATTTTAAACAAAATAGAGACCCTTTGAGTGATAACAGCTAGACCATGCCTCGGATTGAGGCGGGGATGACTCGTACACATCAAAAATGGAACGTAGATCATTCTACTAAAGGATCGACACAATCCGAATGGGTTTGGTGGGATTTTCGTAGTTCAGATTTTGTTTTCAATTATAATTGTGTCCATTTTAAACAAAATAGAGACCCTTTGAGTGCTATCAGCCACACCGTGCCTCGGATTGAGGTGAAGATGACTCATACATGTCACAAATAACCCATGGATAGTTCTTCTAAAATATCAACACAATACGGATGTTTTGGTCAGATTTCTTTAGGTCAGTTGTTGTTCTCACTTAAAATTGTGCCCATTTTAATCAAAAGAGAGACACATTGAGTGCTACCGACCACACCGTGCCTCGGAATGAGGCGGGGTTAACTTTTACACGTTACAATGGACCCTTGGATTATTCTCCTAAAATATCAGGGCAATCCGATTGCATTTGGTAAAATTTTTGTAGGTCAGTTGTTGTCCTCACTTAAAATTGTGTACATTTTAAACAAAATAGAGACTCATTGAGTGGTACCTACCACACCGTGCCTTGGATTGAGGCAGGGTTGACTATTACACATCACCAAGGACCCTTGGATCATTCTTAGAAAGGATCAAGTCAATCTGAATTGGTTTGGTCAGATTTCCGTAGGTCAGTTTTTGTTTTCACTTAAAATTCTGTCCATTTTAAACAAAATAGAGACCCTTTGAGTGATAGCGGTCACACCGTGACTCAGATTAAGGCGGGGATGACTCGTACACATCAACAAGAACCCTTATATCGTTCTTATAAATTATCAAGGCACCATTAATGCGTTTGGTTGGATTTTCATAGGTCATTTGTTGTTTTCAATTAAAATTGTGTCCATTTTAAACAAAAGAGAGACCCTTTGAGTGATAGCGATCACACCGTGCCTTGGATTAAGGAGGGGTTGACTCTTATATGTCACAATGAACCCGTGGATCATTCTCCTAAAGGATCAACATAATCAGAATGGGTTTGTTTAGATTTCCGTAGGTTAGTTGTTGTTTTCACTTAAAATTGTTTACATTTTAAACAAAAGAGAGACCCTTTGAGTGATAGCGGTCACTCCGTGCCTCGGATTGAGGAGGGTTTGACTCTTACATGTCTCAAAGGACCCTCATATCATTCTTATAAAATATCAACGCAATCTGAATTTGTTTGGTCGGATGTTCATAGGTCAGTTGTTGTTATATATTAAAATTGTGTCTATTTTAAACAAAAGAGAGACCCTTTGAGTTATAGAGGTCACACCGTGTCTCGAATTGAGGAGAGTTTGACTCATACACGTCAAAAAGGACCTGTGTATTGTTCTCATAATGGTTCAACACAATCCAAATGGATTCGGTCATATTTTTGTAGGTTATTTGATGTTTTCACATAAAATTGTTTACATTTTAAACAAAATAGAGACCATTTGAGTGATAGTGGTCACACCGTGCTTCGTATTGAGGCAGGGTTGACTCGTACACATCACCAAGGACCCTTGGATCATTCTTATAAATGATCAAGGCAATCCAAATGTGTTTGGTTAGATTCTCATATGTCAGTTGTTTTTTTCAATTAAAATTATGTCCATTTTAAACAAAATAGAGACCTTTTGAGTTGTATCAGGCACACTGTGCCTCAGATTGAGGCAACGTTGACTCTTACACAACACAAAGGACTCGTTGATCATTATCCTAAAGTATAAACATAATATGAATGGGTTTGGTCCGATTTCTATAGGTCAGTTGTTGTTTTCACTTAAAATTGTTTACATTTTAAACAAAAGAGAGACCCTTTGAGTGATAGCGGTCACACCATTCCTCAAATTGAGGCAGAGTTGACTCGTACATGTCACAAAATACCCATCGATCGTTCTTATAAAAGATCAGGGAAATCCGAATGTGTTTGGTCAGATTTTCGTAGGTCAATTTTTGTTTTCACTTAAAATTGTGTCCATTTTCAACAAAAGAGAGACCCTTTGAGTGATAGCGGTCACACCGTGCGTCAGATTGAGGTAGGGTTGAATATTACCCATCAAAAAGGACACTTGTATTGTTCTCCTAATGGATCAACACAATCTGAATGGGGTTGGTCAGATTTCCGTTGGTCAGTTGTTGTTTTCACTTAAAATTGTGTACATTTTAAACAAAATAGAGACCCTTTGAGTGGTACCAGTCACACCATGCCTCAGATTGAGGCGGGGATGACTCTTACTCATCACCAAGGACACTTGTATTGTTCCTCTAAATGATCATGGAAATCTGAATGGGTTTGATCAGATTTTTGTAGGCCAGTTGTTGTTTTCACTTAAAATTGTCTACATTTTAAACAAAAGGGGACCCTTTGAGTGATAGCGGTCACACCGTGCCTCTTATTAAGGTGGGGTTTACTTTAACACATCACCAATGACACTTGGATCTTTCTTATAAAATATCAAGGAAATCTGATTGCGTTTGATCGGATTTTCATAGGATAGTTGTTTTTTTCAATTAAAATTGCGTCCATTTTAAACAAAAGAGATACCTTTTGAGTGGTAGCGGGCACACCATGCCTCGAATTGAGGTGGGGTTGACTCTTACACATCAAAAAGGACCCTTGGATCATTCTCCTAATGGATAAACACAATCCGAATGTGTTTGGTCATATTTCCATAGGTCAGTTGTTGTTTTCACTTAAAATTATCTACACATTAAACAAAAGAGAGACACTTTGGGTGATAGTGGTCACATCATGCCTCCGATTGTGGCAAGGTTGACTTTTTCACTTCACAAAGGACCCTTGGATCGTTCTCTTAAAGGATCAACACAATCCTAATGGGTTTGGTCGGATTTCCGTAGGTCATTTGTTGTTTTCACTAAAAATTGTTTACATTTTAAACAAAAGAGAGACCCTTTGAGTGATAGTGTTCACACCATGCCTTGGATTGAGGAAGGGTTGACTCTTACATGTCACAAAGGACCATTGGATCATTCTTATAAAATATCAAGGCAATCCAAATGCGTTTGGTTGGATTTTCATTGGTCAGTTGTTGTTTTCATTTAAAATTTTGTCCATTTTAAACAAAAGCGAGACCCTTGGAGTAAAAGCGGCCTCACCGTGCCTCGGATTGAGGTGAGGTGGACTTTTACACATCATAAAGGACCCGTGGATCATTCTCCTAAAGGATCAACACAATCCGAATGGGTTTCATTGGATTTTCGTTGGTTAGTTGTTGTGTTCACTTAAAATTGTTTACGATTTAAACAAAAGAGAGACCCTTTGAGTGATTCCGGTCACACCATGCCTCGGATTAAGGTGGGGTTGACTCGTACATGTCACCAAGGACCCTTGGATAGTTCTTATAAAAGATCACAGAAATCCGAATGCAAGTGTTCATATTTTCATTGGTCAGTTTTTTTTCAATTAAAATTGTGTCCATTTAAAACAAAAGTGAGACCTTTTGAGTGGTAGCGGGCACACAGTGCCTCGGATTGAGGCAGGTTTGACTTGTACACATCACAAAGGTCCCATGGATCGGTCTCTTAAAGGATCAACATAATACAAATGGGTTTGGTTAGATTTATGTAGGTCAGTTGTTCTTTTCACTTAAAATTGTTTACATTTTAAACAAAATAGAGACACTTTGAGTGGTAACAGCGACACCGTTCCTTGGATTGAGTCGGGGATTATTTGTACACATCAAAAAGGACATGTGGATCGTTATTATAAAAGGAAAAGGCAATCTAAATGGGTTTGGTCAGATTTTCGTAGGTCAGTTGATGTTTTCACTTAAAATTGTGTCCATTATAAACAAAATAGAGACCCTTTGAGTGCTATCGGCCACACCGTGCCTTGGATTGAGGCGGGGATGACTCATACTCTTTAAAATGGACCCGTGTATTGTTCTCCTAAAGTATCAACACAATACGAATGGGTTTGGTCATATTTCCATAGGTCAGTTTTTGTTTTCACTTAAAATTGATTTCATTTTAATCAAAATTTGACCTTTTGAGTGGTTCGGAATTCTTGCATGTTGCTGGTGCATATCATCTGTTAAAATTGGAAAATTACTCATTGTAGATAGGATGTTTTATTTAATAACAATTAAAATATTCCTATGAACATTTACATACAATAATGTTTCATCTTTTGATCCCCTTAACCTTTCTCAAAAATGACCACCAATTGTACATGTCCCCAAGTCATATATTCATTGTATTTGTGTACAATATTCCATCAGGTATGAGGCCCACTCATTTCTGAACACATCTATATTTTCTTATGATTATGAGTCTTTTTGGATATCAGAGTAGTACTGCAAAATATAAAAATAATGAATTAATAAATAAATTATATGAACTAGTAGTTGTTTTTGAGAATACATCTTTAGAGATGCTAGTTTGTTGATAAAAAATGATCTCTTTCATAAATTTACAAACATAATAATCACAATCATTATAATCTTTTTGTTTTGGACACTGCAAAAAAATCTTCATTAAGAGAATAAGTAACTTTTTTTGAGATTTTTTTGGATAGTTAAATTTTATTATATATACCATGATATTTTTCCAGAGGTAGTACTTGCTCGCCTCCTTATACTTAGCCACTGTCATTATTCCTTTCTTTAGAAGATAATGATGCATCACTCTATTATAATAGAATCCTTAGTAAAAGATAATATAAATTATATTACTTGATGTTTAGACCTAAAACGTAAGATGTAGTGTCTTACAGATTCACAAACTCCATCATGTGTGGTCAGTTTGATGGATATCCTTGCTTTGAATCCAGAAAATAAATCTTTGGAGTATCCAAGTTCACCGCAATTAGCAACCAATGTTGCCTAAAAACAAAAAGAAGGAATAAGTAATAAAAGAAGGGGAAATATAATTGATATGTTTTAATTGTAGAGTTTTACCCATGCATGGTTGGTATTAGTAAGAGTATGTCATCTGTAATCTTTCTTTCAAATTTTTTCAGCAAGCCACTCACTATTGCATCCCTTTTTGATGGATCTAATTTTGTTAGGTGTGTTGATGTGGTATGAGGACTATCAATTCCAAATACTGGCTCATGGGAAAATTCCTTCAACTATTTTTCATAAATGCGTCTATCAACAATATAAAATGCATTTATTCATTATTTATACATTAGCTCAGGATTTAGAAAAATAATTCATGGAAACATACCTCATATATACATTTACAACTTTGACGCCTAGCCAACCATTTTCAAGGATCTCATTTACAATTTCAACAGCATCGAAATCTTGACTTTCATCTCTATATATATTCTCTTTGAATAAAACTATATGACTATTACCATCTTTTAGCTTCGTATCCACATGATTCTTAAATGCTAGTAAATGAGGATAGAGAACAGGTGGTGTTATTGTGCTTTAAGTAGCTCCTTGGGATCGGTTGGTCGATCCTTTAGATGGTTTTGAGCCAACGTTTGTCACCCCCTTCCCTTCCTCCATCTATAACAACAATCATTGGTTTAGACCCTTTCTTCATTAATTGTTAAAGGTTTAGCTTGAAAAAAAGGAAATAGATACCTCTTTGTTTGCATGTACTATTACAAGTTGTGACAGCAATGAAATGAATGTCCCAATAGCCTTTTCGATCATATGAATTTCATCGTCAACAAGTTGAATAGGTAGCTCTGTATTTAGCTCATGAGCTACAGTAATCGTCACTTTCAAATGATCTTTATGAAGTGGTCTATTATGCAGCGTGGCATCTGGGATAGTGAACACTATAGCCCTCGCTACATGGTGATAGGTAGGTGTTGATAGATATAAATCACAATCATTATCACCCTGTAGAAAATCAGTACAGATAAATTATCAGTGTTTGTCTGATTCACATTTAATGAGAACAATTATTAGAATATTGATTACCACGACTAAGACAGTTATTTGAGGAGAATGGATCGCCTCATATCTTGTGGGGGGTGGGGCAAGATGTTCACACATAGGTTGTTCCTGACCTATGCCTTCCCTTTGCTTAACACCCATAAAAGTTGCTAGCAACTCTCCCTGCCATTGCAATCTTTCTTCAAGGGTTGCTATTTTTTCGCTCATTTGTTCCAATTTTTCATCCCTATCATCTGTTTTTTTTCTTCTTCTAAAAATATACTAAGGGTGTCACCCCAAACCCCGCACCTCTAACACGACCGTATTTTTCTGGCTGTTTCAAAGTCGTTGATAATAGTTATGTATCCTCTATAGGAATAGTTAATTCCTATGAATGTCAGATATAGGAAAATAACAAATTATTTTTATTTAATAGCAATGTAAAACAAAATTTTTTATCCTCATGTCATACTTACACATATTTCCCACACTTTTTATGTGTTCTCATCTACTAACTTCCCTTCCTTATTCACACGTGCCTCCTTCCATAGCACAGGACATGGTATGGAAGTGTATTTTGTTTTAGACTCATCAATCTACATATAAAAATAAAAAGATAATTATGATTCTATTTATTGGAACATAAAAATATTACTATAAATTTAAAATACGTACCATTTTCTTTTCTAATGAACCATACCCCATCATTGCTTTACGATAGGGGTATGCTGGTTTTGATGCACGTTCCTTATTTTCAGTACAAAGTTTTTCTTTCATAAATGAAATATTGACAATCAAAGTGATGAATACAGGTATCCTCAAACAACGCATTATCACCTACAATGTAACTGAAACTTATCATCCCCACGGTGGCCAATAAATGCATCCCATGCTTCTTGGGATATCAAGTGAGCGTAGACAATGGGTGGGTGAGGGTTAATTTTACCTTTGGAATCCTTCAGGTGACATCTTGTTAAAATAGTTTGAAAACCTCAATGAATCCTTCCTACAAGCCTTAGTACATAATCCTTGTGTGAATCATCTATTATAAATGTAATCTGCAAAAGATTGAGAAGAGTAAGACATTTTTTCATTATATTATTTTCTATTAAATTTAAGAAATAAATTCATAATGTGACCGTAATTTCTTCCCAGATCACAGCCTTCAGGCCAGACACAACATGGTGCCATGAATATATGTCAATCAGCACACATTGCCAAGAGATAACTCTAATGTAGCTGCTAAACATAGCCTTATTGGGATTCACATGTTGGCCTCATTCATTCCATCCGACTTCAAATTTGTTGCTTCTGCTTTTCACCTTATGAACATTGGATAACACCGTCAAACTATGACACACCTGTGTTTTCTGCGATGTCAGTCTTTCATTCCTGACCATTTCATCAATATCAACATCATCTATATGTTCATCTGAAATGGTATCAACGACATGTGTTGATGGTTGTTGGACCTCAACACTAGAAGCAGCAGGAGCCATAGTAGCAGGAGTAGCATCAGTCATAGCAGGAGCAGCATGAGCCGTAGCAGGAGCAGTAGGAGTTGCGGCAGGAGGAGCAGGAGGAGCAAGAGGAGCCGTAGCAAGGGTAGCAGTAAGAGTAGTATCAGCTGGAGGAGCAGCAGCAGCCGCAGCAGCAGCAGCTTGAGAGACTCGTTTATCCTCAAGGTTAGGAGCACCAGAATGCGCAGAAGTCATTATCTGCAAAATTTGTTAAACATTTAATTTAGATTACATAAATTCAGTAATGATAAGATAATAACATGAGATAACAAGATCTATATTACAAACAAAATATAACCTATTTATTGAACTCTATTTATTTTTTCCAAAGGTTTAATGGATTTGACACCTCTATCAATTATCCAAATCCCTTCATTATGGTCTCCTCTAACATAAAAAACATCATCTACATTGGGACCGCTCCGAAATGATTGTGACATACCACTGAATGAATCATCCTCAACTGAATTTTCATCAGACCATTCAGTAGATTTGGATTATAACAAAACAATTGACCACTTCCGGTTTGTAGGATCTGGAACATAAAAAACATGTACCGTTTGTGACGCCATTACGAAGTGTTCGTCTTTGTACCCTTATTTACTAAAATCAACTTTCACAAATCCACATTCATCTATTTTAACACCACTTTTGTTATAAAACCATTTTCATTGAAAAATCGGCAATTGGAATGTCGTATAATCCAACTCCCATATTAGTTTGATAATGCCAAAGTATGGTATATTTGCATAAATTGGATTTTTTTCCTTACTACCAGAAACATGAATCTCTTCAGCCACTAGTGTATCTCCACTTTTTTTCATGGTACTATCTTCATCATATTTATCTGTATAGAATTTATAACCATTAATTACATAACCACTGTAAGATAATACATACACACCTGGTCCAACAACTAGCCATCGAAGTCATTCTAAAATTTAAGTTGGGTTTTCATCCAACTGCTTAAAAATATGGCCTTGAAACCATCCTATAAACTGGTGATTATGTGTATTTGATAACCATTTTTCATCCCTTGATGGATTTAACTCCCTAATAATTTCTTTGTGAGTTTCAATATATGGATCAACCTCCCAACTGTTATGAAAACCATAATGATGGGCCTGATCCCAATCTGTATTACTGATTCTCACAACTCATCTTCCAGAAATTCCCTCACCCTCAATGTGTCCAGTGTGACAAGATTTTGGGAGACCAATGCTTTCCACATCAGATAGGTATTTGGTACAAAATTCAATGGCTTCCTCAACAATATATTGCTCCACTATACAACCCTCTAGCCGACTTTGATTTTTGACATACACTTTCAAAATCTTCATATATTGTTCAACAGGATAAATCCATCTATAGTGAAGATGACCAAAAAGTTGAATCTCTCTCACTAAGTGAGTCATAAAATGAACCATCATATCATAGAATGTTGGTGGGAAGAACATTTCTAATTCACATAATATGATGAAAATTTCTTTTTCCATAGTGGGCAATTTCGTCGGGTCTAAAACTTTTCTACATATAGCTTTCAAAATGAAACAATGTTTGTTTAACGTATGATGAACATTCTTGGGAAAAATTCAACATAAATCTATAGTAATTAGATCTTGCATCAAAACATTGAAATCATGTGATTTCAAACCTTTTAACTTCAAATCATTCATTGACACAATGTTCTTGATATTTGATGAATACCCCTATGGAAACTTTACATCGTTGAAGAAGTTGAAAAACTGATATCTATCCTCCCTAGAAAGAGTATAAGCAGCTGGAGGAAAAAACATTTGATTTTCACACTTCACAGGAGCCAACTCTTCTCGTATTCCCATGTCAACCGTGTCCAACCTTGCCTTAATTCCATGTTTTGTTTTGCTTGGGGAATTTAGAAATGTTCCAATAACACTATCACATACATTTTTTCCCACATGCATCACATCAAGAAAATGTCTGACATACAAACAATTCCAGTATGGTAATTCAAAAAAAAACTGATCTCTTTTTCCACCCGATTTTCATAAGGTTTTTCAAAAATGGTTTACCAAAAACAGTGTTCAGATCTTTTAATTTCTCAAACAGCTGATCACCTGTTAGTGGAGATGGTTTTGCGCGTTGTTCTGAACTTCCATTGAATGATGTAGTCCAAGATTAGTACGTATTCCGATGAGGTAGAAATATACGATTTCCTAGAAAGAATTATTTTGATTAATGTTTTAACCTAATTGATTTTGTATCTTCTTCCCACATGGGACACCCCTGAGTTCTTTTAATGATATAGCCTTACAAATTTCCATAAGTAGGGAAATAATTTATTGTCCCATACAACATCTCTCCCAACGTGAAGTATTCAATTTTATAATAATCATACAACATAAAACCTGAATCCCAAAATAACATCAAATCCTCGATCAAAGGATCTAGATAAACATCAATATCATTACCTGGTTGTTTTGGTCCTAATATAATCATAGATAACATGATGATTTTACACTTCATGCATAACTAGGGTGGTAAGTTATAATTTACCAACATAACAGGCCATGTATTAAGAGTGTTAGTTTCAAAACCAAAAGGATTCACTCTATCTGTAGATAATGAAAAATGAAGGTTTCTCGGCTGTTTTCCAAACTCAGGATACTCATGATCAATTTTCATCCATTGATGAGAGTCATCCAGATGACATAATTTCCCATCATTATTTCTTTTATCTTCATGCCACGACAAGTGTCTTGCAGTTTCTTCACATCCATATAGACGCCTAAACCATAGAATTATTGGAAAGTTCCATACAACTTTTGTAGGATTGGATTTATCTTTCTTGTATCGAGAAGAACCAAACATTGGGCATTCTGTAAGTCATTTTTCCCCCTTGTGAAACAATATAAAGTCTTTCAGGCATGCATGTATTCATTCAGAAATCATACCCATCGAGTGTAGCATTCATCTATCTTCATATGTCTGGCTTGGGATCTCATTATATTCTGGGAGAATGTCATTCAAGAGAGCAAGTAGTTCTGTAAAACTGACATCACTTCATATTTTTCCTGTTTTCAATTTATACAACTTCATTATAGCTGAGAATGTTGTATACTTAGTGCAACCAGCATACAATTGCGTCTTTGCACAACTCTTTAACTTCTCAAACAATTTTGGGAAATCACATAGTTCATCATCAATTGTCTTTGTCATTTCCTCAACACGATCTTCGTCATTATTGACATATGTAATCACATCCTCTATAAGTTCTTCTTCATTATCCATATTTTTATTCATATCTGATGATCTATAAAATGCCATTTTATCCCAGCCAGTAGCTAAATTTGCTTTTTCTCTGTGTTTATTCCAACATTTATAAATATGATCTATTCTATGACATATCAAATGTTCTTCTAACTCCTCTTGAGTAAGTATTCTAGAATAACAACAATGTAAACACGGACAAAGGATTTGAGAATGGTCCTTTGCATTATCCTTTGCAGACTTGATGAACTCTTTCACTCTGTTCCCATACTCTATTGTCAAACGATTAGCATCCATCCAATCTTTATTCATCATCATCCTATTTGAATCTAAAATATTAGTATTTATGGTTCAATTACACAAAACAAGACTTCAAAATACAGTAGAAAAGAACCACTTCCTTATAAAAATAGATATTAATAGATCCTAACCATTAGTATTTATTCATCTTCATTAAATATAATTACTTTAAATTAATTATAGTTCCCTCAAATCACCCCAGACCAAACACAAGAATAATCAAGAATGATACATCTACCACTCATTGGTCTCTTCCCAACATTCAATATCATCATTCCTAAAAACCCATATATCCACACATACACATGTCACAAACACATAAAAAACCATATCCACATCAGAACCAATGTACCAATATGGATTTCAATCAGGTTACTCGACTGGAGTGGTGGTGTGTAAGAAATAATAAGAAAATATAATAAGTATATACTCACACATAAATCTCAAACTAGTGTTAATAATACAATAAACCAATGGTATTATTCCATCTATAAGAATACTCTGAAGGATCCCATATGAAACAGTTGTCCCAGGTGGCGAAGGTTCCTGAGGAGGAAGGGGCGAACACGCACCTATCAGGGTTCGAGGTCAGGTCACTGAGGTTGAAGGTGGTCTGATACTCCTACAAGGGTTCATTCCATATTTCTGAAACCATGTCCTGGTACCCTAGGATGTTAACCCACTGCTGGTGGAAGTGAAACTGTTCCTGATTATCATGCCAAGAATAAATGGAAACCAAGAGGGGGAGTGAATAAAAATACCTCAAGAATGATAAAAAAACATGGTATTTGATAATGGGTTAGTGGATTTCATGTTCTATAGACACTTATCCAATAGACTCCACAAGCGGTGATGGCCCCTGCAGTTGTTGTACCAGGTGAAACTGTCACCTGAGAAGCTGAGATCAATGAGGCCCTTCCCATCCATGAATTGAACGAACTCCATGATGGCCTTCCTATGGAATGGGATTCTACATTTCCTTTCCTTTGGTTTGGAAATGACATTAATGTCACCCCTAACAAACAATGGATGGTTGCTGGGATCGAAGATATTTTTTCCACTCCATAGATATTCCCTTTGAAGAGTGTCATAGCATCCAAAAACAAAAATCATAAGGAACGAGGTGTCACCATTGGACACCTTTGTAGTGATGAATTCAATGTAATCATGAATAGTCTAAAAATAATATTTATTGTGCCAAAATACCCATTTGTTTCTGTTGGAGGGGTCAGAGTGTAGAAATCCATGAAAATTAGTCTTCCAGGAGAATTCTATGATTATTATAGGGTTTTTTGTGTTATTGGACAACAATAACAATGACATTATGCTTTTTGATTTCTATAGTGAGGAATTACTATTTAACATGGGCACTAAGACCATGAGCATTACATATGAAGATAATAATGATGGGTAGGACATGTCTATGGAATTAGATCTAGAGATAGTAGCCTTATTGAAGTGGGAGGATGATCTCTCATTGAGGTCCCTTGATTTTGAACATGTTCATAATCCCTTCTGGTTTGTAAGCTACATATGAGTGGAAGATGAGGATCCAAAGGGGCAGGGGAAGGATAGGTAATGAAATTTGGGGTTTGGTGAGGGAGTTCTCTTTGGATCAATAAGTATTTAGAGCTAGATGACAAGCTCAGAGCCAAGGGAGACATAAAAAACAATGCTACGAAGGGGCATGGCCACTACAGAGAAGCTGTGAGTAACCTCAGCAAGGGATAAGGACAGAGATGGAGGTAGGGGTGGAAAGGCTAGAAATCTTGGTGGTCTGGGCATCATTCCATACATGTGCACTTCCAGACAAAGTCTGTTAGATATCAGGAAGAAAAGACAGGGGGAACCCCTCGATGAAAATAGGTTCCAAGCATTGGATAACCTAGAAATGCATCAGAACCGGGTGGTGTTGTCCTTAAAGAAAAAGGTTATATTTCATTCCTTACATTATGGTGACATGGTGTTGGATCTAAGGGAATCGATGATACCTAGGAGGAATCTAGTGACACTGGAATCCAAGTGTGAAGGACCATAAATTTTTCATAAACATCACTCTGGTAGTGTAAACTCATTGATCGCCATTGATGATGACCATATCGATCTTTCCACCAATACTAGGTTTCTCAAGAGATATTTTACATGAATAAACCATCCCTTTTAGAAAAATAAAACCATGTCAAACATTCCCCAAAGATTCCACATTTTTATTTATAGTAAAAAAACTATACTAATAAAAAATCCTAGAATAATGCAGTAATGATAAAAGAAAAAATAAATATGTCATAGCCACATATGTTCAAATAGTATGTGAAATTATAAAAAATACCCCATAAAACACCACTAAATTCAAATTTCAAACAAAAATATGATATTGAATCATGCCTAAAATCATGATGATAATTGTGCCTTGATACCTCCCCGGTGATGCACCTGATCAACATCATCATCAACAACTTCACTAACAAGATAACAAAACTAGAATTCATCACATTAGGAACCTCATCACCCATTTCAAACCCAACACAACCTAATAATATAATTAAATAAAATCATATATATTCTATAATTCAAACCAAACCTTCTCATAAAGGTGATTTTTGGAAGAATTTATATAACATATCCAGCCATACCAACATCAAATTGAAGGGTTTCTAGGATCTAGAATAAACAAATAGCAAATCACCTAAAAACCCAACGTAGTCATTAGAAAAAAGGTGATACCTTAGGAGTAATAGAAATATATTGGATGATCACCCCCAAGAACCCCATCACAATATGTAGGATGAACACTCATGAATCTATGATGAAGCAGAATCATCACCACCGGAGGAAATGAAACCCAGGGATGAAATAATTCAACACAAAATCCACTAGAACACCATTGATGGGAAAGCCTCACATCCCAAAACTCCAATTAAAAATGTTTTAATATTTTGATATGATTTATAGAATAATAGTTCTAGAACCATTAGAAGATGTTGGACCAAACTCAAACTTCGACAGGGGGCATTACCATAGAGACAAACAACAAGAAGAAAATGATGAATCATGTAACCTACAACCATCAAAATCTCAAATATCCATTAAATCTACCAGGCCAAATAAATATATGTTTATGTTTGATTGTATAGGAGAACAATATTTAAAAAATTGATTTGGAAAACATTCCTTAAAAGGAGGTCCGGAAAACGGAAGCTCGAGGGCGGCGGAGGCTCGGCAACATGAACTCAGCGGGCGGTGGAGGCTCGACAATGTGAACTCAGCGGGTGGCGGAGATCTGGAAATGAGATGTGATGGCAGTGGAGGTCCCGCAACACGAACACAGCAGGCGGCAGAGGGGAGTCGTAGGGTTCCAGTACTGTGAGAGCTTTGGTCACGATAAAACGAGGGCACTGTGCGACCGACTTTATAAAAAATGGACTAAGGTTTTATCAGTGCTTGTGTAGCGCTGATAAAGTATACCTTGTATCAGTGCTAAAATTTTAGCACTGGTGAAGGGATTCTTTATCATTGCTTCCCTAGCACTGATAGAGGGTGTCTTTATCAGTGCTAGAAAAGCGCTGATAAAGAAACCTTGTATCAGCGCTAATATTTTAACGCTGCTACAGGAAGGCTTTATCAACAGTTTTTCTTAGCACTAATATAAGGGGGAGCTTCCCTTGCCCTTTTCTGTAGTAGTTTAGGCTAGCGAAAAGTTCCATGACATCGATAGAGATGGTGGGAATGGTTTCTCCTAATAAAAATTAATAAAATCTAAACAAATAATAATGAAAGGTTGTAATAAATAAACAAAATAAAAAGACTAAATAGGAACTGATGAAAATAAAAACTAACCAAATGGGGAAAACTATCTTCATGTGGCCCCATAGGTCACTTTCCAACTCAATGATCAAGTGTTTCCTAGGTTGTGAACACCCAAGCTAGAACCTGCAGAAAATCTAAAAACAGAAAATAACTATAGGCATGAGTATTAAAACACAGTACGCTAGCCCGATATTGATTCTCAGTACACTTCCTTTAAAATAAAAGAAACATTAATTTTAATGTTTGAACTACAATGTATAAAAATAAGGTTTTCTACATGTTACTCAAAAACAATGTTTGAGTCATTTCCCACATTCATTTCTCAAAAACCAAAGTCATTCTTTTAGTGAGGCATTATCATTTTCAAATTGAAAGTGATGTTTACATTCCCAATTTCTACAAAAAAACACTATTCCTTGAAAATAGTTTTCTAAAGCCACATTAAATCCACATATCACATTCCAGTAAAAACATTACACATGAAAGCACTACATTAGTTTCACTACAAGGTCAATGAAATGAACATATACAAACAAGTAACAAATTAAACAAAACAAACACTAAGAATGAGTGGACATAGGTGAACCCAGAAGAATAGGAATAATCAATAAGACATCGATACATGAGACATCATCCTCATTGACATTTTACACATAATGAAATCAAAATGCTCAAAATGATCTACCACCCTTTCTCAGTAATCCTGATGGAAAATCCCATTGAAATGACCCCAAACATATCCTCCTATTATAGCCCATTGGTCAGTACCATAACCTACAAATGAGGCAATAATTCTCATAATATTCTCTCAATATGTCAGGTTCCTATGTCTCATGTATTTAAAAATGGGGTGGTCCAACCAATTCCAACCGAGCATCCAATCACATTATATATAATAATAATGCATAAAAGGTGTTACCCTGAGTCACTCCAAGGATTTATCTCATTCCATTAATCAAAAGAACAAAAAGAGTCCTATCTGAGGCACCCTTCTAATAAATCACAAGGATTCATTAGTAAGTACATCCCATCAATTATATAATTACAATCATGGCATGAAACACATACATATGAGGATTTTTTAATAAGAAATTTCACATTTTTCACAAGGTATCAAAATGGGCCTTGAACAATTTCTTTTTCATAAACCGACATTTATCATTAACACAAAATCCACATTTTCTAAAAAGGGCAGACACATCATCTCGAAACAAAAACATTGATAAATTCTCTCAAAGTTTTCAGATTAAATTTTCTAAGGCACAAACAATTTTATAAAAGTGTCAAATGGACATTTATTGACAACACATTATAAAACACCCTAAAACTCAACACCCCTTTATTTATAAAACTAAAACCCACTTGGAAAATCAAAAAAATGACCCCCAAAAAAACATTTCAAAAACTACCAATAATTTGATAAATTCAAAAAAATTGTTCCCTATTACACATAACATGTAAACGTCAATGGAGCACAATCCATCATCACAAGTCAAACTACTTTAAAATCTAAATAAAAACTTCTTTTAAACGTAAAACAACTTGGAACACTCTAAAGAAACCCAAGATCATGATTTCATATCAATCCAGTTTAAATCCACAACAACTCTTCCATTTAATTTGAAACTAATTAAAGACAATATAAAAATAACATTTATCAACAAACACATGCACTTTTTATAAAGGGGTGTAAACACACCAAAACACCTTGAAATGAAACATTCTTTACAAAAATATTAACTGGTCCATTTATCAATGGCACATGCAATGTTAATCAAAACTGTTTTTTATTAACACCCAACAAGGTTCCAAAAACAAATTTCATCCCACAAATTTATTCAAATTGTTAAATCAGGTTCTAAGAGTCAAAAACTAGGTGCAAATTTAGTGAAGCATTTAATTCAACAAGCAGTGTGCACATTTATAATAAAATGTCCACATTTTTTTCGCAAACCAGAATTGGACGACTAATTAGAATAATAAATAAATTAACCACAAGTTTCATAATAATAATTAACACATATATAGGGCATGAACAGCAGGAAATAAATGAAACTTAAATTCTAAAAGGCAGTGCAACGGGAACTTACCAGGGAACCGTGGTGCGATGAAAAAATGCACGTATGAAACCAAACAGTGAGGACCAATTCCCTATAAATTAAACACTAAGGCCTCAACACATAAAAATATCCCCAATAAAATATGAAAAACCTAGTGACGGTGATATAACACACCGACAGAGGGTCGAGGGGCTGCACGTGCCGAGCGGGGATGTTATGGTGCCGGTTGGACTTTCCAGGGAAAAGGGGGTGGTGCCATCCAAGGTTACAGTGCATAGGGAGTTCACTGGCGAGGGGTGCACTAGCGAACAGAGGATGCACCAAAAGGGAAGAGTAGTACCGGTAGTTTGATCAGAAGAAGGGTCCACATATGGGGGGCTACAACATGTTGGGACCAAAGAGAGATCGTCGGCCATAGAGGATCTGTCATACTGGAAGTGGGTCAGCCGGGGTTATGACTAGCCAGGAAAGGGTGGTGGTCTACCCCGCTGGGAGAAGAAGGAGTGGGGGGTGTCACACCGGAAAGAAGGGCCGATGTCTTGCTCGTGTGCACAAAGGGAGCCGGGGGGTGTCGTTGGCTAGGTGGATGAGTAGGAAAGACACAGCGACCGAGGGGGTGCTCTTGCGCCGCACACACACAGGGGAGGTCGGGTCCTCACCGCAAGGAGATTGGAGGGCCCACCGAGGGTTTTATTTTTTTTCTCTTTAAAAAAACACCCATAAATAAAACTAATTAAAATTGTAGTTACTTAGTAATAGTAATAATAATAATAATAAAAGGAACAATAATAATAATAAGGGAAACATCAACATGATGATAAAAATAAAAAATGATAAAATCATTTACTTCATTTAAATAATAATAAAAAATTTATCAATAAAAATTTTAAATGACGCAATAGTTAACATTTATATTTAATCATAAGAAAAATTACCTGTTTTAATTTTTCGAAGACAAACAAGTCACACAGTTGTTTGTGTGAAGCTGTGCAGTATCGTGTTCCGCTCATGTGCCTGAAAAAATCGACATAAAAAAGAACACTTTTTAACCTATGCTTAAGTATTTCATCTAGGACTCAACCCGAAACCCAATAAAATTTATTTAAGGCAAAAAATAATTAAATTAAAATAAATTCATATTTCGGTGTGTAAAAATTCTCCCAACCAAAATGCTTTTCGTCCCCAAAAAGCCGCAAAACCATCGGACCAATCGATCACCACTTAAGGATACCAAAAACACATGATCTAACATCTTAACCCAAGGTCATTCCATAGACCTACAATGGGACTCAACATCATTAGCCAAAATAGATCACCAGTAGAGGGTTGGTCTGAACAGACTCCCCACCGTAGGAATTCAACTAGCACCCAATAATGACTTAAGATAAAACCCAAAGAGGTGGTGGGTCTCCCCACAATAAAGAACCAGCCTATACACGGCCAAAAAAAAGTCTAACTTAGACCTGAATCGGGCCTTACTCAAGTTAGAAATAACACAGCAAAAACATTTAAACCACTCACTCCCATCCAAAAGGGATAATAGTTGAACCGAAAACTCTGCACAAACCAAGAAGGCTCACCCTATGGGCGGGGATGGAAGGTCAAAGTATTATATCAATGAAACTTTTACGGACAGCTACACATGACTTACCACTTCGAGATGGATGAAAATAAAAGCCACAACGGATTCACATGGGTGGTGCACGGAAAGCCACTGATCGGAAATTCGCTTAAAAAATCCTCCATTTCTAACATTTCATGAGAGATATAACATGAGCCTCAGATCAGTTGGTGAGGTCTCTCTAAGTGCATCCACAAGACCAAGGTTTGAAACAAGGCGGAGGCATAATTCTGGTACAGTAGCAGTATTGTAGGAGGTACTATAGTAATTATTGTAGTAGGTATTGTTTGGTACTGTAGTAGACGAGACTATTCACCTTGGGCCACCATTTTGGGATTGGAGTCCATAAGGTCATCGGGCCACCCATGCCTTCAGGTCAGTATGACTTTTGAGCCACCTCAAGGCCTTTAGGTCCACCTAATATGACGATGCGCAAAATTATTCTACAAGGAAGCAGCTCTAGAGGAGGATTCAACAGCAGGGCACAATCACCAGTGTAGGGCTAACGTATTTGGAAGAATGAGAGGTAATGACATTGCCATCAGTACTAGGCTTGTGCATATCTTCACAAGACAGCTGGCCGAATAGCCATGAAAAGTTGGGGAGATGATCATGATACTAATGTTGGGGAGGGGCGGTTTCAAGTAGTCATAGTCTATATAATTTCCTTAAGACCTACGATCCTGATAATGTCCTTAAGCCCACTGGTAATGTAATCTCTATGCCTAAAGACTATGTAAGGGTTCCTTATAACCCCATGAAGTGGGGGTTATCAAAAAGAAACATAAAATAAGGCCTTAGGGACATTACAAAATGAGGGATAAGTCTATCGTTCTCTTTGTGAAAAGAAAAATTAACAAAAATGAATAAATCACAACAGAAATGCTGAAACATTATCACTGTAAAAATAGAGTCAGAACCTTATCCATTCCTATTAACACCCTTCGAGGTCCCTGACTACGCGTCGACCTCACTATGAGGCCTTTTGGATAGAGCTCTGATGGATGAAGTGTCTCCTACCTCGCAGTTAGGTTCTGATAATCCTAATAAGGAACATATATATTTTGATCTGACAGATGAAAGGAAATATGTTTTAATATAAAAAAACCATGCTAGAATTGAAAACCAAAGTTCATTAAAAGACCCATGACATTCCCATCCATTTCAAAACCAAAAACACAATCAATAAAAATTCCACGACAAAAGATCCCATACACTGAAAGGAAGCTTACACAAGAAACTTTACAAAAAACCCCAACATCACATCACTTTTGAGAACATCCTTTGGGACGCTTTCTAAAAATTCCCCGACAGAATCGCAGCAAGTGACCCAAGCGTCAACATGCCTAGAAGGGCTTCAGGGCATTTGAACATGACAATTTTTTGTGACCCGACTTGACACAATGATAACACACAACGATCTCTCACTCTTAAGAAGTTGATGAATGATCATGAGGCCTTTTGATTACATGAAATGATCCACCAACATTAAATATCTTCCTCATATCCTTTCAATAATCTTCACCACTACTGAAGTGAAGGAAGGAGGAAAACTTCAAGAACTCCCGCTATCACGACTTTGACATGAAAGGCTTTTCTCACCACAACGGAAAATGATGTTAGGTTGGACTCTAACACATTCGACTGCAGATTGGGATAGAGACCCACCTCAAAACATTGTGCCTTAATGGAGTCATCTATGGCATACCATGAATCATAAGGTACTAGGGACACAAAGCACTATAAATACTCCAACTTTGATCAATCACCCTACTGTCGATAACTCGTATCCATACCCTTTCTCACCCTTTCCATCTCAGAGAAATACTAATGAATGAACAAATCCTTTAAAAACTCCCAAGTAAGCTCTTGATGGGTCTTGGTCTGAGACAATTGCTTCCACCACATCCATAGTGAACCATCATGCATGGAGTTTGAAAACATGACCTTCAACAACTCAGGAAACTCAACGAGGTTAAAGTCCCTTTCAATCCTCTGCATCCACTCCCCGTCTACGGGAGGCTCTTCATGACCAAAAAAGTGAGATAGATCTAACTTCCAAAACACAAGCATAAAATTCATATTTTGATCAACCGCACTATGATCACCCATAGAAGATTCAAGGGGACAACTGCTAGACAAGAAAAGAAAAGAAACTAACCAAGGATAACTCAATAAATAAAATTATCAAGATCAAACACCACATAGGAGAAAACCTATAAACACAATAAAACAATCTACCATAACATCAAAACTTTCCTTTTTGAAAACATCTTAAATTTAAACCAACCTTGGGGAGTTAAACACTTGCCATTGGTATTCTTTAGAGTCTCACTCACATTCACATTTCTATGACACCCTGGGCATCAATCCACCATACCAGACATCCATTAACATTCCAACATACTAATATGCATGAAAGAACCCATAGTAATAGCAAGGCCAAAAGAAAACAACTTCATTTTCCATAAACAAACTATTCATCTCATTTCTTTTAAATCAATCCACAAATTAAACTTGTCATTTCGAACAAAACTTATTCAAAACCAATTTTTCTGGTTCCATCAACTTTCAAAAGTCAAAGGAGATCCAAACTAACTCAAACAGGAAAATATTGTTGGTGAGTGACATGACCATATAGTTGGTGGCCATATTCGAAACACGTCACTGACACTGAGAGCCATTTAGCACGATGTCCCTAGCTCTACATGGATTTTTAGGATGTACGGGCACACGAGGACTATAAGCCAGACTCCCTTTGTTGTATCCCAATCACAAAACATTCCATAAAAACCCAGAGAATCTAATTATATAAAACTTCCCATGGAAATCCATCAATCAGAACGAGCAAGAGTTTGTGACGCTCTTCTCACACCTACCGCTAGAGTCCCAACAATCCTACTCCATATACCTTTACATCCCAAATAACAATGGCCGCTCTGAAAAGTGATGTCTGCTAAGATCCTACCTCTTCTGATACCATTTTGTTATGAACCAACCCCGAACGACCCTCAACCCGTAACCAAAACTGATTCGCGGCAAGGCCCGAGAGGCGTTCCCGATCCTCCCAGGATGGCGACAAGTGCCAAGGCATCGACAGAGATGATGATAATGATTTCTCCCAATACAAATAAATAAAAGTAGAATAAATAATAAATATTATCTCAGAATAAATAAACCAATAAAATGAATAAATAGAAACTGATGTAAATAAACAATAACTGAATGAGGAAAAAATTTCTATGTGTGACCCCACAGGTCACTCCCCGACTCAACGATCATGCATCTCCCAAGGCGACCACACCCAAGCTAGAGCCTGTAAAAAAAATAAAAATAGAAAATAATTATAGGTGTGATTATTAAAACTCAAAAGGCAAGCCTGATATCTATTCCCAATGCACTTCCATTAAAATAAAAGAATCACCCATTTTCAAGATTGAACTATAATGTATAAAAATAAGTTTTTCTACATGTTACTCAAAAACAAAGTACGAGTCATTGCACTCATTCATTTCTCAACAAACGAAGTCATTATTTTAGTTAAACGTTTGCATTTTCAAAGGGAAAATGATGCTTACATTTTTAATTTTCACAAAAAAAACAATTTTCTTTGAAAACAGTTTTCATAAGCCTCATTAAAACCACACATCAGATTCCAGTAAAAACATTACATATGAAAGAACTATATTAGTTTAACTATAAGGGTAATTGAATGAAAATATACATACAAGTAACACATTAAACACAACAAGGACTAAAAATGAGTAGACATAAGTGAACCTAGGAGATCAATAATAATTCAGAAGAGTCCAATACATGATACCTCTTCCTCATTGACATGTCACACAAGATGAATTCAAAATGTTCGAACATCCTTTCTCATGCAGGTCGGCAGAAAATACCATATTATTTAACCAAAACATATCTTCCTATTATGGGCCACTTGTTACTACCATAACCTACCAGTGTGGCATTCATTCTTAGAATATTCTATAAATATACAGGTTCTTATTTCTCATGTATTTAAAAAGATGGTTGGCCAACCGATGCTATTCGAGCATCCAATCATAGTATATATAATAATAATGCACAATAGCCATCACCCAGAGTCACTTTAAGGACTGATCTCATGCCATTAATCAAAATAACAAAAAGATTCCAAAGTTGAGGTACCCTCATAATGGATAACAGGGATTCCTTAGTAAGGACATCCCGTACATTATATACATACAATCATGGCATGAGAAACATCCACATGAGGTTTTCATAATAAACCATTTCACCTTTTTCACATTATTTCCAAAAGGGCCTTAAACTATTTCTTTATCATAAACTAACATTTATCATTAACAAAAAAATTCACATTTTCTAAAGATAGAAGACACATCATCTCCACAACAAAACACTAATAAATTCTCTCAAAATATTTAGATTACATTTTATATGGAAAAAACATTTTTATAAAAGTGTAAAATGTCTATTTATCAACAACACATTCTAAAACACCCTAAAACTATACACCCCCATATTTATAAAACCAAAACCAACTTTGAAAATAAAAAAAAGGACCCTTGAAGTATCATTTCAAACACTTCCAATACATTGATAAATTAAAAACAAAACATTTTCTATTACACATAGCATAGAAACGCCAATCAGGAAAAATACACCATCACATGTCAAACTACTTTAAAATCCAAATACACAATTCTTTTAATCATAAAACTTCTTGGAACACATTCTAGAAACCAAAGGTCCCCATTTCACATCAATCCAGTTTAAAGCCACAACTACTCTTCCTTTTAATTTTTAACCATTTAAAGGTGCTATAAAAAAATTATCAACATACAAATGCACTTTTTATAAAGGTGTGTAAACACACCAAAACACCTTAAAAGGAACTATTCATTAAAAAGAATCCCACCGGGTCATTTATCAATGACACGTGCAATGTTAATCAGAATAGTTTCAAACGAACACTCCAAAAGGCAACAAAAGAATTCCATCCCAAAAACATATTCAAATTGTTAAATCAGGTTCTAAGAGTCACAAACTAGGTGCAAAACTAATGAAGCATTTAATTAAACAAACAGTGTGCGTAGTTATAATAAAATGACCACTCTTTTTTCACAAACCAGAATTGGACCACCAATTTGCATAATAAATAAATTAACCACAAGTTCCAAAATAATAATTATAACATATATAGGGCATGAACAGTAGTAAATAAATGAAACTTAAATTATAAAATGCATTGCGAGGAACCTACCTCAGAACCGTGGCATGAAAAAAAACACGTCTCAAACCATGCGGTAAGGCCCAATTCCCTATAAATCAAAGGCTAAGGCATAAAAACATATAAAAATCCCCAATTATAATATGAAAAACCAAGAAGCAGGGAGATAACACACCAACAGAGGGTCGTGGGGCTGCGCGCACTGAGCGGGGAGGTCGTGGTGCCGGCTGGACTTACCGTAACGAAAAGGGGAGGGGCTGGCCATGGCAATAGCGCATAGAGAGGCCTCTAGCGAGAGTTGTGTCGGTGAAGAGAGGATGTTCCAGAAGGGATGTGTTGCATTGCTGGTTTTTGTAGGAGAAGGGGCCG
Source organism: Viscum album (assembly GCA_963277665.1). NCBI lineage: Eukaryota > Viridiplantae > Streptophyta > Magnoliopsida > Santalales > Viscaceae > Viscum > Viscum album. The sequence goes on along the minus strand of OY728140.1, from coordinate 762,209,081 downwards.
CATCAGGGGGGCTACAATGTGTTGCCACCGAAGAGAGACCGCCAGCTGGAGGGGATCCGTGCGGCTGGAAGTGGGTTAGACGGGGTTATGGATAGCCGGGAAAGGGTGTGGTGGCCTACTGCGCTGAGAGAAGCAGTAGCGACCCAAGGGGGGGAAGGCCTGCTCACAGGCTGCAAGAGAAAAGGGGAACCGGGTTTTTGTGTGCTGAATGAGGAGGGAGGAGACGCCAGTAGGAATAGGATCCAGGGGGTGTCGCTGGCCTGCTCGCACGCAACAAAGGGAGTTGGGGGTGCCGCCGGCTGGGTGACTGAGTAGGGATGTCGTAGTGACTGAGGGGGGGTTCTCTTACACTGCACACATAGGGAAGGACGAGTCCTCTCCGCATGGATAAGGGAGGGGACACCTAGGGTTTTAAATTATTTTCTCTTTAACAAAACACTCTATAATAAAACTAATTAAAATTTTAGTTACTTAGTAATAGTAATAATAGTAATAAAATGAATACTAATAATAACAACAACAACAACAAAATGATGATAAAAATAATAATAATAAAAGCATTTATTTCATTTTAATAATAATAAAATTCATAACAATAAAAAATTTAAACGATGCAATAGTTAAAATTTATTTTTAATCGCAAGAAAAATTACCTATTTTAATTTTTTAGAGATGAAAAGTCCATACAGTTGTTTGTACGAAGCTGCGCGGTATCGTACTCCGCTCGTACACCCAATGATGTCAACTCAAAAATCACACTTTTAAACCAATGGTCAAAACTTTCATCCGGGACTCAACCCAAACCCCAAAAAAATTATTTAAGGCAAAAAATAATTAAAATAAAATAAACACATAGGTCGGTGTGTGACGTTTTATATGATGAATGAACCCACTTTCTAGAGACACTTATAACTATTTATTCTATTCTATAAGTACTACATGATACATTTAATAAGGGTTTTTTTAATTTGAATTAGTATCAGTAACAAATATAATAGTTAATTCAACATCCTTATCTAGTATATCATAAGGGAACTCATAAAGAAAAACATCAAGGTATTATGTTTCTAATATCACATCATCAATGTTTATGGTGCCCTTTTTTTTAAAATATGTTCATGGTAATTATAGTTTCCATATTTTAACATTTTCTTAGCTTTATGATATGTTATTTGCGGTATAGGTTCATCGTTATATTAAAAATGAAACACTTTCTGAAAAATAATTTCTTCATATCTATAGTCTATTATAAAATGGTAAATAAATGTAAATTAAATACATAGAATATCATCAACTAGTACTAGGGAAAATGAAACATGGAGGTTATGTAAATTCATTATAGAGAAAATTACATGAAGATTCAAATAATTTATTGTTTTGTAAATAATTAAACAATTTTTTTAACCATAATATATGGATCCATTTCATTAGATTTAATATCAATTTAAAAAAAATATACAAAATAAATTCTTGTGTTGATGCCGGATCAAACAACATATTATCATAATATGAATAAACTAGAAATTAACTTTACAAAAATTCATCTAATATACCAATATATACTAAAGTAGTCATTAAATATATCACCACACATTTTTAAACATAGTTTGGATACTTCCCACAATTTGTGTCCTTTTATGGGATTGTATTGGTTGATTTCACACTCTTAGTACATTTAAAACACATACTTCCTTCTTATCAAAACATGACATACAATTACTATGAACATTTCCATTAAAATAATGGCATATATTCCCAGACAATACAAATAAAAATAACATCCCATATTTGATATCTCTTCACCCAAGGTCTTTTTACCACACTTTCTAGAAACTAAAAACATGATTTTTTTGCCTTCAGATTACATTGATTGATTCTTAACAATTTTGTGACCTCTAGGTATAATTGTATTCTTATTATTATGAAAGACACGATTATCAAAAAAATTATTTTATACCATATCAGTATGTCAAAAAAATTCCTCATATATTCTAAATTAATGGGATGAAAATTCCTATAGATATATTTCTTTCAATCATGAGTGATTGAAATTATTTTACCATATAGATCTATAAAATTTTGGAAAATAACTCACCAATATGGTGTTATTTGGTTTAGACTTGGTGAAAAAATTCTCCTCATTCTACATGAATTATATGAATTGTTTTTCTTTCCTAAAATTATTATCATAAAAAAAATATTTCAAGAAAAAAATATTCACAAACTCCACCCATTCCAAGTTATCAATTTCATCAATTTCTCTAGTATTCTTAAAATTTTTAATTATTGACTGTCTTTGTATTTAAAATTTAAAATATAAATTGTCACATTTTGATAATCTAAATTTCTCATGACATGAACTATATTTTATATGTATTTAAAAAATCCAATAGCTACAACTGGGTGAGAAGATTAAATAAAAGTAGGAGGGTGATTCATCATAAAATATTCCTCTATCATCATGTTCTGTTATGGTATATTTGGATGATCTCTCACATGTATTCCACCACCATTTATAGAATGCATAAAATTATCCATTACTACCATGAAAATATCTATTCCAATTTCAAAAATTCCATGATGCTAATATGGAAGGGTATCATCATCTCATTGGTTTTCATTTTCAGTTTCAATATTTCCTTTGAGGAAAATAATTATGAACAGATATTTATTAGATTAATAAACATGGTAATCTTAAAATTATATATCATTTAAATTTAATTATATATTGAAATATTTTTATGGGTATTGTATAAAAATTTTAATATCCTATATTATTATCTATACCACTCATCTAATACCAATTATAAAAACTCATCCTTAAACATTACATATTCTAGTATCAATAGACTTGAATTAACATTCATAAAATTATAATGATATCCTACTTTTAGAGTATAGGACATTGTTTCTACAACAGTTACATAAATAAATATTACATCAAGAAGTGAAAAATTACACTTACTATAAATTTTATCAAAAAGACTAAATTTGTATGACATCAATGACTTATTTTTCTATAAAATATTCATTACATTTAACTTATCTTCTATTTTCTACCTTACCCATATTCAAATCCCATGAAAAACATTTAGAAGGTTTTTATTATCAAATAAATTAGTAAGGGGCATAAAAATATATAACTATACCATTATTCAATGATTACTTGTAAAAATTATCATTTACTTTAAATCAACATTGAGCTCAAAATAAACATTTTGTACCCAAGAAAATAACATTTTCTTCACAAATATTTTCATAAATCCTTTAATTGAAAATATTATATGAAAAATTAAATTAATAATGGTTTCTATAAAATCATAAATAACTCATTATAATTTCTTTTTCAAAATAATTACATTTTAATTTATAATGCAATATATACCTTCATTTACCTTATTGAATTCGAAATTATTTTTTAAAACATATATAAATTATAGATAAATAATTTAGGTAACACTCGTAATCAATTAATTTTTATATTTACATGTGTAGTAACATTAATTACTATAAATTGAGTAACCCCCATGGTTACACATAATGAAAACCCTCACAGTTAAACTTAAAATAACACTTGTGTTTATACATGGAGTAAGAGTTGTAGTTACACTTGTAGTAATCAGCACAATCAACATCCCATATAAATATACCCAATATATTGGAGGGATATCATGGAACCAATTTTATTTTTTGTTATAATTGAACCAACCATCATTATAAACAATTCCAATGAACCATAATAAAGTATATAAAATTTTGAATTATAAAATCATTCTTTAATGTCAATAACCATTCAATTTTGAAATCACTTCATAAAATCTAAAAACATTCCACATATAAAAGAAACCATTTTATTTGAAATGTGCCTTGAAAAAATGTAAATGAATTTCAACATAAGTTTTAGTCAATATGGAAGGAAAATCCTCTCATTACAAATAATTTAAAAACTATTCCATCCATATTATTTAGAATATGTAAATAGTGACTCTTTTAGAAAATGATAAAAAATATGTTTTTGAAAATGTTTTTTTAAAAAATAATATAAGTGTAAAAATTAATTTAAAAATTCATATAATAATATTAAAAAAAATATTTTATATTTTTACAAAAATAATTATATATATATGGGAAAAAATTTGAGTTATAATTGAATCATTAAAGTGTTTTATTTACAAAAATTCCCTTACCTCTAGGCTAAATCATGACATATGTTCTTTATAATAATAAATAATACACATTGGGTAATTATATAAATTATTAGTTATTTGTTCATATTTATTAATTCGTTTATTTTATCTCATTCCATGTTATTTTTATTTACATAATCTGTTAAATTCAAATCGTACATTTTAAAGATATTCAGTTCAAAAGACCAAAACGACATCGTCATGTTTACTATAGAAAAAGTGGTAATTACTCCAAAATATCCAGAATAATAATAATGTAATATTTATCTCTTGTTAACATAATTTATAATTTTAAATTAAACCATTACATATGGTTATGAACATTTAACTATGCTATGATAATGGATATGGTAGACCGTTTGTATGTTTTTTAATGATTCAATTTTTGAACGATAATGATTGAAAGATTGTAAGAAATATGTTATCACTATATAATTGAAATAATATCATAAATATCATATTAATTTATTAAATATAACAATACATATCATCAATGTGATTTTTTGATGAAAAATAAATCACATCACTTCAGGTAGGTGGTTGTCCACACGTATGCATGAAAGACATTATCATTTTTCAGTGAATATAAGGGTAATAAGATAAATGATATTTCAACAGTCCATAATTATAAATATTATATGAATTTTATATATGAATATTAATTTCATAATTATAATTTTTCTTTAATGATGGTGATGGACAATGAATTATATAATGTTTTGTTGTGGTAGTCCATCGAACATAGGAACGAAGGATAACAATCCAATTTTATAGAGGATAGAGATTGATATGGGTTATTCCATTAACATAGTAAAATAAAACCATATTGATTATAATAATTTTAATATTTTATAATGTAATAATAAAATTTACAATGGTGGAAAAATAATCAAGACTAACTCTTGCGGATAAAAACTATACCATGTATTTGGAGAATCTTTATTTCTAAACACCTTATGGATTTTATGATAAATATTCTGCCTAAACAATGACCTATAGAATAAGATTATGGTTCATAGAAATGGGTTTTTCTTTGAATTTTATAATCCAAATGATTTTATATGATATGTAAAGATAATAAGATATTACTTTTTATAACATAGGGGAGAGGAAATTACATAATTTACAAAATTATTAAATTAATAATTTTGATTAAAATTACAAAATGATAAAAATTAATTTATCAAGAATATAATATCATTATGGGTCAAAATTAAATCAGATAATAAATACTATACATGTTTCAAATATTTTTAACACTTATCATTCTTTTCCACCCCTCATAAACACATTTATAACAAACTATGAAAACATTGATTTTTACTCATTGAGGGTGATGATAATTTATATAAATGAAACAATGTCTAATTAATATACCATGATGATATTATCAACAATATAGTAGTATATTTTCAATTTCATTTATTTTTAGGACTATTATATTATTTATAAAATAATATTTTTTAAAATATATCATTAGTTTCAATTTTTATAAGAATTCATTTAATTTATTTTAATATCACAAGACAAAAGGTTAAATTAGAATAAAATATTTATATAAATCCCCAAAATGTCATTTTCAACTTTTTATTTTGTCTATAACATTTATATTCTAACATTACAACTCTTTTAATATTTCTAATATCGTTAATTTTATTCTACTATTAATTAAATAATTATTCCATCAGTGTTGTGGAAGCACATAGGAAAACTACTTCTTCTATATAAATTGAAATTAAACAACCATGATCAATGTAATTATTTTATATTTAAAAATTATATTTATAATCAGACATATCATTTTGTGGTATTCATTTGAATAATATTATAGTTATTAAAAAATTGAGGTTTTTTATTTCCCATTCAATATAATATTTTAAATGTCATAATCGTATCCAAATTGAAAAGAATGGTTATATATTATAAAATTTTAATTATTATGGATAATTTACACTCATCCAATAATGTTTTGGAATGTTCTAGAGACATCAACTAGTCTCTATCATTTTATTTTTAAATTTTAGTAATGAATTAACCTTTTACAACAGTAACTAAAATGATATAGATGACTGTTTATAATGACCAAAAATACAACATAATAGTTTTCTAAATATATACCAAATGATTCCAAATATGTAATAGATTTTAGAAATTCAAAACTCATAAGTTGAATAAATTATATAAATATTAAATGATAAAATTTAAAGGGAAAATAGTTTTTCATAAAAATTCCCTTTTAATGTATACATTGTTTTTATATCAAATTAGGGTATATAATTTATTTAAGAAAAAATTATTGAAATTGTTTATTTCAAATGGAACTATTGAAATTTTAAAACTAAATAAAACTATAATTTTACTATTTAAATACTTTATAAGAAAAATAAATTTTCAAAAAAAAAATAAATATTTTTTACTTTTTATTAAAAAGAACTTTTTTTTGAAAATTCTAAATAAATTGACCAAAAATATTTATTATTTGCTAAATAAAAAAAGAAATACATTTTTTTTAATTTATGTTTTATAATTTTAAAATTAAATTACCAAATAATACCTTATAAAAATTATTTTAATTAAACATTTTCCATTTTTGATTTTCTAAATTGTATAATATTTATTATAATGAATAATGTTATATTATTCAAAAACAATAATAAACATTAAAATGATTTATTAGATCCTTATATCAAATTTTTGAAGGATATTTTTTTAATCATGTGTGGACCTTCTGTGGAATAAATTTCATCTACAATAATCCTCACACGGCTGAGGGGTGATCACACACTTGAATATTGACCATTAGTGGTATCTATTAGAAAAAGAGACGGTTCACACTATTTTAGATTCCATAGATTGGATAGAGGTGTTTTAGTTATTGAAATATAAGTATAAGAGGTTGATGATAAAGTACTGACACTTGTTTTAATGAAAACCATTTATACTTTTGTGTATGAAAAACATGAACAACAATTTCTTGCATGGTTATGTTTATGTAAGAGAAGAAAAGTAGAATAAAAGAAGGTAACACTATGACATTTATTATAATTCTCAACTAGTTGATTAAGTATTTTATGTTTTAAAATACATGAAAAAGATTCGGTTTTCTTTACAGATAGTATATAGGATGGTGGGGTGTTATGGTTAGACTAGGTTATAGCCACTCTACGGAATCAAGATTTCATTTTAATCCCCTCCAAAATTATATGGAACCACATTTTGCTTCAGAATTTTTAATGTGAAATATAATTTTATTTTGGTACCTCAATATAATGCAAAGTCTATGTATTGGTTACCAATATACACAATAAAGACTGATTAATGTTATTGTGTAGTCAAAATTGGAAAAACAACATCTATTGTCATATACAAACTTTCATTTATTTACATAAGGAAAGGATGAGTCAATAATAGAACTGAGATCCTTAAGGTTCTAAGAGTTAATGGTATAAAATCTAAAACTAGAATAAAAATATGCATAAATGGTTCACTCCCTCTCTCGCAACTGAGTATCTATATGGTCACAAAAAAAATATTTTTCAAAAAAATAAAAAAATCACCACAATTTAATAATGATATGATAAAGTCAAAACTGGTGTTCATTTTACAAAATTAAATTTCTACAATTCATAAATACAGATTTTTGAATTAAAATTCCCTATATATATGAATACTTGTTTGATTTAAAAATTCACATTTAAGAATTTAGGTGTTCTCAATCCAGTTTTGTGGGAATTTCTAGTTCTATAAAATATTTATATGTAAGAGAGGTCATATTGTTCATAAATGTTATTATTATTCCCATCTAATATGTAATGACTAATTTTTGTTAGGTTTTTATTATGAAACAATATATATACAACTTTTATATTAAAATTATAATTATATAGAAAAATTATGGTGCATTATATTATCCCTTAAAATTAAATTATTTCCATGCCATTTAAATTGTCACATACAGATAGAAATATTTAAGGGTGTCCATGAATCTACATCTAATTTATAATGAGGGTCTATCCTCATTATCTTAGGTAATATTATTTAAGTCATATTTTCTTTTATAATATGAATCTCCCTAAAATATTGTTTCTCTCATTTGGTTTGACTTATGTACCCTCATGAGTTGGTGTTTTTGACCTATATATTTGGAGTGATTTTTCATAGGTTTTTTATAATCATCATTGCACTAATATATTATCATGGGTTAATTTCATATTTTAGTTTTTATTTTCTAATATTTTATATTATAATGCCCTCTCTGTCATAAAAAATCCACACCGAATATAAAATCAAATTAGAGTAAAGGGAAAAAAGCAGATTTTATATATAGAAAATATATTATGGAAGAGTCAGTGAAATAATACACAGTTATCATGTTGCCTTGATTTTAAAAAAATGATCATATTTTCATTTTGTAGCTTATTTGATATTCATATAGAAAATTATAGGTACTAAAGAACGGGTTGACCCATAAAAATCTAAAACACTTATAGTTCCTTAATAGATGATCAATGTTCCTTATTCCACAAAACAATTCAAACCCACATCAGTAGTTTTGGTTGCCTAATAATTAATATATTACCTTGGTCATGAAATGTTATGGTGTATTTCATCTTTGTTGGATCATATATTAGGGACATCGAATAGATATATTCCATGTTTTCTGAAATTTTATATATTGAACTATTTGTGTTTCCATATATTGAACATTATGTCCATTCATCGTGTCAACTGAACTCTTCCTTTTTACTTGAATTGTTTTTATTGAAGTCCTCAAGTACCACATATAAATTTTTTTCCCATTCCATTAATATAGTCCCCTATAATCCTCTAACATTTTATACATGAAGTAAATTGAATAATCTTTCCATCATTGTCTATATCATATTTAAATCCATGATACTTTATTTGGTGTGTTTGGGAACTCAATTATGTTAACATTGTTAATAATAATTCATGAGGACATTTTTGGAAAAAGAATAATATTTCTTGCTATGTCTATACATAACTTTTTTTTTATTTTATAAATTAAGGAAACTTTTAGGGTAAGTGAGAACCAACAAAGATCCAAAAGAGGGTCGGCCAAGGAACCCAGTCATGGACCAGACCCACCTAAAAACAACAAACATAAAGCATAAACAGGCCAGTCAAGGAACCATTCCCAAGACCAGCCTTCCCAAAAAACACACACTACGACCCTCGACCATGTCAAAAGTTACAATGCCCTATTTCCTCTACCCATCCTTTGCATTACAGATCACGAAAAAGTGCCTTGGGCTAGACACAATAGTCTCCCCCCTTCGCCGACCCACCATCGTCGGAAATCCATTCGCCGCCTAGCATACCACCACATCAAGGGCCACCATGACCCATATACCTCCATGATAGAAGCCAACAAACCGAAACAACCAGTTCTAAACTGACAACTGATAAAAATCTCCAGATCCACACCAATGAGAAGATATTCTTCGGCGTAAAGGCCACCCAGAACCATACACAATACCATTAGCACCAGAACCACCAAGGAAAAACCCTTGTTGTAACTGGAAGTGTAACATCTCTGGGCCCAAGTGTTCCTAAAATCACCCTATGCAACCTTGTATTGACCTTGGAGGATGGTGATGACCCTACCATGTTCCAACACCTACGAACCCATATGTCTGAGCACCCAACGACGGAAAGTGAGTGTGACCGTGATCTGATACACCGAACGTGCAATGTTTGTGGGGAAACTAATTTGAGCTTTGATAGTAAACACCACCTAGGGTAGAATAATTAGGTGTAGGAGGATAAAGGAATAATGGATAATAACGGCGTGGGAAACCCTAAACATGAGAATTATAAAAAACAATCATATAAAAATCATGAAATGTATTACTTTTAAATAATCAAAATGACATAACGTTTATCCTAAATCACTCCTAGATTAACCTATTATTTCATGAATTTGATGCTCTTACACTTCTAAAACAAAATCTACTGGGTTTCTTACTAAAATTCAGAACATTAAATCATGTATCATATTTTGAAACTAATTTAATCGATGTGGTTATATACATACTATCAGAGATATAAAATCATGAAGTATCTTTAAATCATGTTATTTGAAGTTTAGTTTAAGGACCTCCCATTCAAGTTGTTTTGATTAAAATTTCACTCAATTTGTATGGGTTTTCCTGGTCTAGATTTTGTTTCATTGATACAAAATACAAGTTATACATCGTTTCGTCTTTGTATGTAGTTCTATTTTTTTTAATTATCAATTGAATTTTATATATTTATTTTCATTGTATTTGATGGTATTTACAATCGATGTCATTTTCTATTAATCAAGTGGTAATTTATTTACATTCTATATAGTATGAAAGATTTATTGTAACTCATCATTAATTCAATGATTAAATAATATACTATAGAACATATTTCATATATGTTGGATTCCTTATAACTGTTTATTTTATTGTGAGGAATTCACAAATTTTTAACTGTGGATATACATTTCTCCCATATAATCCCTTTGAAACATATTTTAGACTTTTGTGGTGATGATCCTTTTGAACCATCTAACTTTTTTTCGTGATATGTCTGGTGATAATATTTTTTCATTATTTAAATAGTCATATACTCATTTATATATATGATATAAACATAATGTTTAACATAATTCTGATTGGATAATGTTCTCTTAAAGAAAATTATATTCTATTAACATGGGGAAAAGAATTTTTGTTCAATAGGTTGTCATACCAATATATATTATTATTAACTTTCATTCTATATTTTTTTTAAAAAATACACATTTTACCTCTAGATGAGTTATGATAGTGTTGATTATTTTATTATCATTAGGAAGTGTACTAGAATTTCCTATATTGTATTACTATTAAGGATTATTACTGGAATTTTGACTGTGTATTTTTTTACCATCCATTGTCCTCTTTAGATTGATTAGGATCTCATTTTCCCTTTTAATGACATGGATAATATTTTTGGTGATCTATATGTTTTCATGCAAATAAGAATGATTATTAATAAGGTTTATTATCAAATGTTTTTAAGTTTTCAAAATATTAATAAATTGGACTTAAAAAATTATGGGCGTAGATCATAATTTTGTATCCCTTTCGATGTATTACAAATGAGAATATGATAACCTATAATAGATAAAATACATGAATAATGGTAATTATATTTTACACTTAAAAAAAGAGGATAAGGTGGACAAACCACATAGATCATGTAATCCTCAAAAGGACATGTGATCACATGACTTACATAAGGTCATGAGAATGGGTCATGTGTTGTGCATGGTCATCTTTATCTCATGTGTATCCCCTTTGAAAAGCCATCCCATTATAACAAAGGCATCATAAAAAATCATTATTGATCAAGTGATGGTTGCCAATACAGCTCCACCATGTCACAGGACTTGTCCACTGATAGCCACCTAAAAATCATCCAAAAATTGTAAAACAATGGTTGAAAATATTAAATGTAGGATAGCCTATTCCATCATTGGTTTTCATGTTACACTCTCTTGTGATTTTTAAGAAACTACAGAGCTTCTATGACTTTTCAACCATGTCACACAGGAGTATATTGACATGTCATATGTAATGACCCAAAGTTTCATTAATGGAACTACCTCATGATCTAATTAAATGTATCTTTATGTTTATATGAAATGTCAACTTCATTGGTTTTATGTTAATAATTTTGACCATTGCTAATATAGTCGTTGAATAGTGATCACATGATTAGTATAAATATAGTGCTTTAACAAATCCAAATTTACTCAGACAAAAGAAGCGATGGCCTCATTCAGAAGAATTGATCCATACGAAGCCCATTTGTCGGAGCTCGGAAAAGAGGTGGCATCCATGGGCTTCTCTCTTGACCAAGCCCAAGATGAGCTTCATCATGTCAAGCTCGAACAGGACCGTCTACGGGAAAAGTCGAAGTTGATAGAGAATACCACTCGCGCAATGTAATTTGAGCCACCCCAATAGTCTTTCACCATCGCACACCTTACCCTTAGGTCTTATGAGACTATTTTAAGGGGTTATGTAACAAATAAATAGTACTTTGTTCATGTATAATATTTTTTTTTTGTTTATAATCATGAATATACTTTCTTTTCATTATTGATACATTTTAAATAGTTTTTAAAGTACAAATAATGTTTTTAGTTATTATTTAATTAAGAATTATATTTTATTAAATTATGGGATTTTTGAATTAAATAATATTTTAATAAAATATTATTATTAAATTAATTTTTATGAAATATAACTGATCTTATAATTTTATAAATGCAATTGTAATTTTTAGTATGGTTTGAAAGCCATTTTTTTCAAAACCCGTGAATTTTAGATAAATGTCGGTTATAATTTTAAAAGTGAAAATTAAAATTTTTAGAAAATTACTTAGATAAAATAAATGTTATCTTTGGAATCAGGAAGTCGAAATTATCCAACGGTGATTTTTTCATAACATTCCGAGACAGTCAAATTTTTGAGTAAAAATTAAATATCGTTTAAATATATAATGTGTTTTATGACATCATAATGACCCAATACTGATGTAATAAAATACAATAATCTTTATTTTCAGCCAATATATGTTTTACCATTAAAATAATGTGATTTTGGGTTTGGTTGTCTTACTTTTAAAAGCATTAATGAACCGCTCAAGTCTTATTAAACACCTTGTCTTTTTAAATTAATTTCCATGGGAGTATAACTCACCTCCACATAATAAACCATATTATTTTAAGAATTTTGGACTTTGGACCTATAATATATCGTTTTACTCTTTCATTTTCCAAAACACATGTGCAAAAACCATGGTATGGTTTGTGGTATGGATTAATTTAATGTAAGGGGACCCAAACCTAAATAACAAAGAATTCACTCACCTTTCCTATATAAACCCACCCAAGATCCCACTTCCTCCTCACTCAAAACCTTTGGAGTTCGTCCATACTCTGCCCTACTCTCTCTATAATCCTCCCAAGGTGCCCCAAGCTCCCATGAAGCCTCTCACAAGCCTCTCTCTATCCTTTGGAAACACACTTCCAAGTGAGGGTTTTTTCTTCCTTTATCTTTTTTTCCAATTTTCTTTAAGTTGTATTTCCCTATTAATTTCAATTATGAATGTTGGGGTATGGTTTTTCACCTCCCTCATTCTTCCCTTATTATGTTTGAATGATGGTAGACCCATTTATCTCTCATTAAATTCCTCCCATGTACACTCGTTACCATGCCGAAATTCCGAAAGGAACTTCTCTCTCCTTTTTTACATTTAAGAAATAATTTTGTATCATGAATATAAATTACATTAAAATTGTTGGTACATGTATCTATATGACCTCTTTACTGTCCATTACATGTTAATGAGATGAGGAACCCATTTATCTCTCATCAACCATTTTTATGAATTCTTAGGTCACACCGTTACGATGCCGAAATCGCACCGATTTTCTAAGACAATGACATTGTGTAGTGAATACCATGCCCATTTCTCCATCAAGGGTATTCACCTGTGTGCACATTTAATTATTGATTATAAAGTTTCATTTATTAATTCCACATTCCTTTATCGTGGATTAAATGATTATGTTTAATGAATCCATGTTTTATGATCCATGTGGTACACTTATGCATGAAATGAAATGATTATGAAGGGTGCGCACTTATAGCGCTCCAATGAATTGGGTAAAGTATAGTATCATGACACTTCATGTGAAATGAGTGTTTACTCATGATAATTCAAGTTCAATGAGTTTTTACTTGTGATTTATTTTCAATTAATATTTACTCATGCTTCATGTGCAATGAGCCTTGGCTCATGCTAATTCCATGTTAAGTATTGTTGCCACATTTCCATGTTTTGATTATCATGCTTTATCGTGCCTTTATATTCACGTTCATATTATTCTCTATTGATATGCCTATTGACTAACATTTATTGTACTCTTCATGATATTCCATGTGTACTCCCTTACTGGGCTTTATAGCTCACCCATTTCTTATGTAGGTCCTCAGGTTATCCCATGCAATGCTAAGTACGAGGAAATGTAGTGGTCATGTAAAAGAAGTTTTCAATAAAGATTTTGTATTTCATGGTTTTAGTTTTTATGTAATGATTATAAGCCCCAATGACACTAAACCTATCGATCTTCTTTGTTGTATCAAGTGACGTTTTATGTAATAAATCAGGTTTAAGTTTGTAATAAAATCAGGGTTTTCATAGTTGGTATCAGAGGATAGGTTTAGTTATTTTTTGGATTAAGATTAGAAAACCCTAGTAAATCCTTAGAGACAATACTAAGTATAATAAAAACATCCCTATGTTTTGGTATGTACTGATTAAGGGGTTTATCAAAAAAATACATCCCTGTATGGTTACGAGCAGGTAGAGGCAGCTCTGGAACAAATGTATCCTAGGGGTAAAACCCAAAAACAACGCTTTGAGATAGACTCGAACGGGAACTGGTGCATGACAACGGGCCTTGCTGCACACTTGGTTACGACACTCCCGGGAGATATGTTTTGATAAATTCACAATCTTAGTATCAACCCTTATAAAAGGAATAAAAAAAATACCCCTAAGAATATATGTTAGAAAGTAGATCATAAAAATCATAGATTGAAACCTATAGACTCATGAGTTAACGAAATAAAAGTTTATTTATAAGTCACCAAATTTTGTCTTCGGATTACCCTTTATGTGTTACCCCTAACTTTCCTTTTATTCTATCCAATGGCCGATAATAGGAGGACTCGGGCTAACAACTTTTGTGAAGATCTGTGTGATGATTGTACTAATGAGATGCCCAATCCAATGGGAGTGGGAATCACGAACTTTTTCATGCTTCTCTCTTAGCTAACTCAAGTATTGAATAGAAACACATGTTAAGAGGAATGTTCAACCCCCCTAAGAATGAACAAGTCACTATCGAGAGCTTCATGAGACAATGGCCTCCTACTTTTAGTGGATCATCCGATCCCACGATCGCTGAACAATTGATCAACTCCATTGAAAAGTTCTTCTCCATACTTCAATGTTATGAATAAGAGAAGGTTCTCCCAGCAGCTTATTCTATGGAGGGTGAAGCTGATCAATGGTGGATGTTGATCAAAAATATGAACCCTGAGGAGGAGATCAAGGCATTGGAATGGAAGTATTTCTGGAAGATGTTTTTTGATAAATATTTTCCACGCACCCTCCTGCTTAATATGGAAATGGAATTCTTTTCTCTCATGAAAAATGACGAAGAATATTTTAGAACGTGCAAGGAAAACATCACAATGCTTCCACGATATTCTTCTGGCTTTGTTGTTACCCCAGAATGCAAAGTTGACCGCTTCTTTGGTGGGTTGAAACCTAGCCTACAGAAAGCATTAGAAATCCGTGACTTCGACAGCTATGAGGAAATTTCCCGATGTGCCCGTAAGGTCAAAATAGAGATCAGAGAATCACAGGGGTATCATGGGTATAAGAAGCGTAAGTTGGAATTCAATGATGGTGGTCCGATGGATAAATCCAACGGTGCTAAAAAGATCCAGCACCCCACTTGCCAAAAGTGTGGAATGAAGCACCCTAGAAATTGCCTTAAGGGGATGAGGAAATGCTTCAGGTGTGGAAGAGAAGGGAACCTAGCTGTTAACTATCGGCAAGAAAGACCCACGGCTGCGAAAGAGGATAGGAACGCTACGTTCGAACCTCGACGCATTTTTAAATGCTAAAAATGCAAAGAACCGAGTCATTTTGCAAATCAGTTTCCTAATCCAATGGTTTTCGGAGGCAACCAATAACCTCCAAGGCAGTAAGGAAGATCTTTTTCCATCAATTCTACCGAAGTGAACCCCGAAAATGAAGTGGTGACAGGTACGCTAGTTATTAATTCAATAATAGCAAACATACTTTTTGATTCAGTTTCTACGCATTCTTTTATATCTCGAATGTTTAGTAGAAAAATCCTAGCACAACCAAAAAACATGGAAGTGAAGATGTCGGTGAGTATGGAAAATGGGCCAATCATTGCATCCCATTAATATAAGTCCTCCCCTATTCCAATCTATGGATTGAATTTCCCGGCGATCCTCTTTATACACCCTCTAGTGGAATTTTATGCAATTCTTGGCATGGATTGACTTTCCTTATATAGAACCAACATAAATTTTCAGTAGAGGTAAATCACACTCCATATGGAGAATCGACCCCCGATTCATTACAAGTGTAAGGAGGAAGATGAATCTACTTTAGCTCTATCATCTCAAGCATGGATATTACTGCCTTATGATCACACGTATCTGGCTCAGATGATTGAGTCCAAGGAAGAAACCATACTTGAATTAATGCCTATTGTGAGGGAATTCGCTGAAGTGTTTCCGGAGGAACATCATGGTCTTCCTCCTGGAAGAGATGTTGAATTATCAATTGAACTTATACCCGGGGCTTTACCAATATCCAGGACTCCATATAGAATGGTTGTTGTATATCTTGAAGAGCTACCGAAACAACTACAGGAGAATCTGGATAATGGGCGTATATGCCCAAGTGCTTCACCATGGGGTGCACCGGTCCTCTTCATCAAGATGAAGGATGGGTCAGTGCGGCTTTGCATCGATTATCGCAAACTTAACAAAATCACAATAAATAACAAGTATCCTCTCCCAAGAATTGATGACTTATTCGATCAGCTGTGTGGATCTCAATACTTCTCCAAGGTGGACTTGTGGTCGGGATATTATCAAGTAAGGATATAGAAGGAAGATATCCCCAAGACTATTTTTCGCACAAGATACGGGCACTATGAATTCATAGTAATGCCTTTAGGACTAACTAATACTCCAACAATCTTGATGGACTTAATGAATAGAGTCTTTAGAGATTACCTAGACAAATTTTTGGTAGTCTTTATAGATGGTATTCTAATATACTCCAAAAACAAGGAGGATAATGAGGAGCATTTAAAAACTATACTGGATACTTTAAGCAAGGATAAGCTCTATGCAAAGTACAAAAAGTGAGAGTTCAGTTTGAAGGAAGTATCATTCTTGAGCCATATCATCACAAGCAATGGGATATTTGTGGATCCCTCCAAAATAGATGCAATTGAGGGATGGTCGAGGCCAACATCGGTAATGAATATCCGTAGCTTCTTGGGGTTCGCTAGATATTATTGACGATTTGTGAGAAATTTATCTGGATTGTCCAACCATCATACCAGGCTAACTCAAAAGGGATTAAATTTTTCTTGGAGTGATGAATGCGAAGAAAGCTTCAAGGAGGTGAAAAGGAGGCTTATCATTGCGCCCATGCTCACTTTACCCACAAGTGGGGAAATTTTTGTGGTATTCAGTGATGCTTCGAAGAAGGGCTTAGGCTGTGTGCTGATGAAGAATGATAAAGTGATATCCTATGCCTCAAGGTAATTGAAAATCCATGAGCAAAACCATCCAACACATGATCTGGAGTTGGCGGTGGTGGTCTTTGCCTTGAAAATCTGGCGGCATTATCTCTATGGAGAGAAATGTGAGATATATACTGACCACAAGAGTCTTAAATATATATTCACACAGAAAGGGATTAATATTCCCCAGAGAATATTGAATGAGCTCATCAAGGATTATGACTATTTCAATCCATTACCACCCAGGGAAAGAGAACATGGTGGTAGATTCTCTATGTAGAAAGGATCCAATGATTCTATCAGTGATGAGAATTGAGAAGGATCCTATCTTCTTAGACTTGATGAATATGGAAATGGAAATCAGGGAGAAGGGAACATCATCAATCCTTTCACAAATGATTTCTCAATTGTCTCTTTTTGAAATTTTAAAGGATGCTCAAAAGGATGATGTGGGAACTCAAGAAAAAGTGGAAACAATTGAAAATGTTAAATCCTCAGAGTTTAATGTTAATGAAGAAGGAATTGTGCGGTTTAGGAAAAGACTATGTGTTCCATCAAGTATAGAGCTGAAGAAGAAACTTTTGGATGATGCACACAGTTCAAATTTCTCTATTCACCTAGGGAGCACAAAGATTTATCGAGATCTCTATGAAAATATTTTGTGAGATAATATGAAAAAGGAGATCGCTGAATATACATCGAAGTTCCCAGTGTGCCAGAAAGTGGAGGCAGAGAGTCAGAAGTCTTAGGGGATGATGCAACCGTTGCCCATATCTGAATGGAAATGAGAGAACATCACCATGGACTTCATCACTGTACATCCGAGGAAATCCAAAGGAAACAATGCAACCTGGGTTGTTGTGGATCGTCTTACAAAGACTACACACTTCATTGCTATTCGGGAGGATTTCTCATTGGATCAACTCACACAGATATATATCAGGTAAGTGGTAAGGTTGCATGGAGTACCACTATCTATTGTGTCTGACTGAGATCCAAGATTCACCTATAAGTTTTGGGAGAGTCATCAACATTCTCTGAATAATGAACTGAACATCAGTACGGCCTATCATCCTCAAACTGATGGCCAATCACAGCGGACTATCCAAACACTTGAGGATTTGTTGAGATTGTTCTCAATGGACAATAAAGGAGGATGAGATCAAAATCTTCCTCTGGTTGAGTTCTCTTATAATAACAGTTTCCACTCGAGCATCCAAATGGCACCATATGAAGAACTGTATGGGAAAAGGTACAGAACATCGACATGATGGGATGAGGTCGGTGAACATAAGCTGCTTGGACCAGAAATGGTCGAGGAAATGGTGGAGAAGGTGAAAACCATTCAGCAGCATATCATGATAGCCTAGAGTCGACAGAATAGTTATGCAGATAATCATCGACGATACCTTGAGTTTAATGTTGGTGACATGGTTTTTCTACGCATATCTCTATGGAAGAAGGTCATGAGGTTTGGAAAGAAATGGAAGTTAAGTCCAAGGTACATCGACCCCTTTGAGATTCTTGATCGTGTCGGGGTTGTGGCCTATCGACTAGCACTTCCACCTACTATGGCCAAAGTACATGATGTCTTTCATGTATCCCTCTTAAGGAGTTACATACCAGACCCCTCACATGTACTATATTATGAGGTGGTACAATTGGAAGATGATCTTTCTTATGAGGAGCAACCATTGAAGATCATAGATCGTAGAGAAAACGTTCTACGAAATAAGACAATGCCCCTCGTCAAGGTATAGTGGAGAAACCATAAGTGTTAAGAAGCGACATGGGAATTGGAGGAAATGATGAAGTTGAGTAACCCACATCTATTTTAGTATGGGAAAACAAAAATTTCAAGGGCGAAATTTCATAAGGGGGAATATTGTAACGACCCAAAGTTTCATTAATGGAAATACATCTTAATCTAATTAAATGCATCTTTATGTTTATATAAAATGTCAACATCATTGGTTTAATGATTACAATTTTGACCATTGCTAATATAGTTGTTGAATAGTCATCACATGATTAGTTTAAATATAGGGCTTTAACAAATCCGAATTTACACAGACAAAAGAAGCGATGGCCTCATCCCGAAGAATTGCTCCATACGAAGACCATTTGTCAGATCTTGGAAAATAGGTGGCATCCTTGGACATCGCTCTTGACCAAGCCCAAGCTAAGCTTCATCATGTCAAGCTCTAACGGGACCGTCTACGAGAAAAGTGGAAGTTGATAGATATTACCACTCGAGTAATGTTATCTGAGCCACCCCAAGAGTCTGTCACCATCGCACACATTACCCTTAGGTCTTATGCGGCTATTTTAAGGGGTTATGTAACAAATAAATTGTACTATGTTCATGTACAATATTTTTTATTATATAATAATTAATATACTTATTGTCATTATTGATACATTGTAAATAGTTATTAAAGTACAAATAGTGTTTTTAGTTATTATTTAATTAAGAATTCTATTTTATTAAATTACGGTATTTTCTAATTAAATAATAATTTAATAAAATATTATTATTAAATTGATTTTTATTAAATAAAAATGATCTTATAATTTTATGAATGCGGTTGTAATTTATATTAAGGTTTGAAAGCCTTTTTTGTCAAAACTCGTGAATTTTCGATAAATGTCAGTTTTTATATTAAAAGTGAAAATTAAAAAATTTAGAAAATTATTAGATAAAATAAATGTTATTTTTGGAATCGGGATTTCAAAATTATCCAACGGTGAATTTTTCATAATTTTCTGAGACAGTCAAATTTTTGAGTAAAAATTAAATACTGTTTAAATATATAATGTGTTTTATGACATCATAATGACCCAATAGTGATGTAATAAAATACTATAATATTTATGTTCATCCAATATATGTATTTCCATTAAAATAATATGATTTTGGGTTTTTTTGGATTACTTTTCAATGCATTAATGAACCCCTCAAGAATTATTAAACACCTTGTCTTTTTAAATTAATTTCCATGGGAGTGTGACTCACCTCCACATAAGAAACCCTATTATTTTAAGAAGTTTGGACTTTGGCCTTACAAAATATTTTTTTCCTATTCCATTTTCCAAAAACGATGGGTAAAAACCATGGGATTGTTTGTGGTTTGGATTAATTTAATGTAAGGGGACCCAAACCTAAATAATAAAGAATTCCCTCACCTTTCCTAAATAAACCAACCCAAGCTCCCACATCCTCCTCACTCAAAGCCTTTGGAGTTCATCCATCTTCTGTCCTACTCTCTCTAAAATCCTCCCATGGTTCCCCAAGCTCCCAATAATCAACTCACAAGCCTCTCTCTAGCCTTTGGAAGCACACTTCCATGTAAGTGGTTTTTCTTCCTTTCTCTTTTTTGTCCAATTTTCTTTAAGTTCTTTTTCCCATTTAATTTCAATTATGAATGTTGGGGTATGATTTCACACCTCCCTCATACTGCCCTATTTATGTATGAATGACGGGAGACCCTTTTCTCTCTCATTAAAATCCTCCCATGTACACTCGTTACCATGCCGAAATTCAGAAAGGAACTTCTCTCTCCTCTTTTACATTCAAGCAATACTTTTGTATCATAAATCTAAATTACAGTACAATTTTTGGGAAAATGTATCTATATGACCTCCTTACTGTCCATTACATGTGAATAATATTAGGAGCCCCTTTTTCTCTTATCAACCGTTTTTATGAATTCTTATGTCATGCCGTTACGCTGTCGAAATCGCACCGATTTTCTAAGCCAATGCCATTGTGTAGTGAATACCATGCCCATTTCTCCATCAAGGGTATTCACCTTTATGAAAATTTACTAATTGATTATAAAGTTTCATTTATTAATTTCACATTCCTTTATCATGGACTAAATGATTATGTTTAATTAATCCACGTTTTATGATCCATGTGGCACACTTATTCATGAAATGAAATGTTTAAGAAGGGTGCGCCCTTATAACGATCTAATGCATTGGGTAAAGTATACTATCATGATTCGTCATGTAAAATTAGTGTTGAATCATTATAATTCAAATGTAATGAGGTTTTAATAATGATTTATGTGAAATAAGGATTTACTTATGCTCCAAGTGCAATGAGCCTTGGCTAATGCTAATTCCATGTTAAGTGTTGTTGCCACATTTCCATGTTATGATTATCATGCTTTATCGTGGCTTTATGTTCAGGATTCTCTTATTCTATATTGATATGCATATTTCCTAACATGTATTGTACTCCTCAAGATATTCCATGTGTACTCCCTTACTGGGTTTTATAGCTCACCCTTTTCTTATGCATGTCCTCAGGTTATCCCATGCAATGCTAAGTACGAGGGAATGTAGTGGTCATGTAAAGGAAGTTTTCAATAAAGATGTTGTATTTCATGTTAAAAGTTTTTATGTAATGATACTAAGCCCAAATAACACTAAACCTCTCGATATTATTTGTTGCATCATGTGATGTTTTATGTAATAAATCATGTTTATGTTTATAATTAAAGCAAGGTTGTCATATCATATTCATCATGTGAAGGGTTTCAAAGAGTTCCATTTGATTCTACACTACCCCTTTAGATACGTATAAATTTATAGGGGTTTTATATTATAATGATCAAACATCATCGCACGACCTGTTATTAGTCACATGATGAATAACATACAAGTTTTGTGATCATCATCGAAAAACGTGAACAACTTCCCGATATCCCCAACTATTATATCTAATGAGGGAGATAAAAGTGGAAAGTAAGAAGCTTCTTGAGGAGTGAGGATGCACTAGAAATCAAGAAAAAGAGGTATGACACCTTGGTCGATCATAATTACTCATGAGAATCTCTATATACAAGACAACATGATCTCACAATGTCCCGTATACATGTTATCATTATATCATGATGTGAAGAGCATGATACAAAAATACATCCATCAAATCAAGATCATATTTGAGCAAAATTATCCATTCCAGTTAGTGTACAACCAAGATTCCATTTCCTATAAACCTGCCTCCCACAATAAAAAGGGGATCACACAAGGGAATGTATACACGAATGTGAGAGTATAAGAGAAGAATTATCAGTGTGGATGGTCAAATGATTTCATGGTATTCCACTAGGTAATACTAGGGGAGTTTCCTAGGGGATCATTTGACACAAATATGTGTTTTAAATGATCACATTAGATATATAGTGAATGGAATCTATCATGTCAGCTTGATTATGTTATGGAGGTTCGACATGTTGACTTGTTTGTGTGGAATCTATGAAAAACTGAACTAGAAAAAACATGAGGCAAATATAAAATAACAATTTTTTATAAAGAAAAATACAGAAGGCTAATTCAAAGATGGATTTGGAAATACTTATATGCTTCTAATGAACAACACAAATCATGCTATAGCACTACGACTTTTCTCTCATGCCATGTGACACTCTGCCAACATGTCACATGGATCATATGATGTCTCGTGGACATTTCAAGAGAATTATTAAAGAACCTCAAAAAATTCCACCCAATTCTTACAAATATCTCTAGGCTTCCCAAACACGTATTGTAATGTCCTTAAGTTAATCTAGGTAGATCTAGCCATGTATCTACGACATTTCACCTTGGATATATTTTCATGTAATGGAAAGTCTACTAGGTCTCATAATGTCTTTTTGAAAAGGCATCAAGCTCACATGAAATCCTCAAAAACATTTCATCCCCGGTCATGCTACATCATCGAGACATGCTACCCATGATCATGTAATGTACTCTAGTAAACACATCCAGGTCGTTGAATATCCTATGGAATTTATATTCAGATCAAGAAAAAACTACCATGATATTTCATTGATGTCTTGTAAATACCTCAAAAAATTTCACCCATGTATTTCAAAAACTATCATACATTTTAGACCTGATCATGTAATGTCCTATAGAAAAGTCTTCCATGTCATGTGATGTCCCATTGAAAACATAACTAGTTTATGTGATTTTCTATGGACATGTTCATTAGAAAACTAGGGCATGTACATACATCCTCACACATGTCAATCCAAAAACCAGGAAATGTCAGGAAGACCACCAGGACATATCATGTATACAACTACAACATGTCAATATGGAAACTAAGATATTTAATATAGACCATCAGGGCATGTTAAGAATATGGCCCTGTACATGGTGACCTTTCCTTGTGTCCATATTTTTGTATACCCTCAATTTTAAAAAACTATGAGAAATGTGATTCTAGATATAAAAAAGATATATAGAATTCCTTACTAAGACCCAATATCTAATTGTAATCTACCTCAGTGTATGTACCTACATATGTCTAACATTCTAACAATCAGAACCAATCTCTCCCATGATCTTATCATTCATCCCCATCCATAAATTGATGTAGAAGTTCAATAATCTAGAAAAACTCCAATTCCAACCCTAACTAAGAAACATAGAACACTATTATATGGAATGAGCACCAATAAGAATCTAACATGGTGTAATTACTACAATGAATTCATCATTTCAAGAATCAAGGCACATTTAATACCATGAGATTATCATTATTACTCACTTATCAGCTGATAGAAAATCACTAAAAATTAAAACACTTATAACATTTAAAATTATAATACATCGGAATACTTCTTATGGATTTTCGTCCATTAAAACGTTTCGTTAGAGAAAACATAGTGCATATTTCGTATATCCACATGAAGTGAGACTAATTGTGTTATATCCATTTTTTCTCAAACTCAGGATGGATCACATGGAATTTTTGAATTAAACTGATCATATTATTTTAATCATGAATTTATCCATCTAGTGAAAACAGAGTGTGTGGTCCCCATTCAGTGGTATTAAATACCACCCCCATACAGGGGAATCCACCAATAAGAATGTCCCAAGGGAAATATCAATCATCTATATATCTGATAACTAACACAATTAGGATATGCAGGATGCCTTTCTGATCCATCGACCAAAGACCTAGTGGCTCGGTGCCCTCATATACATCCTTTCAGCATGATGTTAAACTATATAAGTTCAATGAACTATATGGGGTTTTTATGCCTATTATAAACAAGATACATTGGATACGTCATAAAGGATCAATCACTTCCTCTATATGATAGTTGCCTCCCTGAATAGTAGTAATCTTCGATGTGCATCATAGTATGGTTTCAAAATATAAGAATCTACCCATTATGGGGAAACATATGAATGAAATCATATACATATAAATGGATTCCTTAGTGGACCCACCTTTACAAGTAAAATGGTTCAACACTAGGTTATTTTTTTAGGATAATAGTCTTTTATTAGGATTATGAAGAGATTCATGATCATATCTTTCACGACCCGTCCTCCAGGACCATGTTGTGACTACCCCATGCCCGCCTTCCATAGGCCAGGGGCTGGTGACTAGCACAAAAGGCATAATCCCGATAAAAAGGGATGGAATTTCCTTTAATAAGTAAACAAAAACAACAGAGAATGAAACTATAATTAATCAATAAGTAAAGGTGTATAAAAAAGAAAGTGCTGAAAGGAATGGGGGCTGGAAATACAATCCCAAAAGTAAAGTACAAACAACTGAAAAGCTAGTAAAATTGCATAAAGGTAAAACAGCAACTACTAAGTCATCCTCCAGGAATCCCACCTGAAGGGTGGGTACAGATGGCCTCCTCAGCACCCCAGGTTCGTCCATCTCCTCCGTGTATGTCTCGCCAAGTGGTCCACCTCTGGGTACCGTCTAGCACTACAACTCTCTACCTCGATCAGTGTTGTCCGTCGTCTGCAACCAACACAACGAAGTGCGGGCATAGCCCGTGAAGGGGTGAGAATAACAATACTTAGTAGGGACCCTGGGACCCCCAAAGGTCTCCTATAATCCATGAAGGATAATCCACATAATTAATATAGAATCACAAAGTATCAACTAACCCTACTAAGGTATATGACCATATATATACCTAAGTTACCATTCACAGTTTGGCTCTAACTCTCGAACCCAAGCACAACCCAGTCTACATAGGAAGTAAAATCAATCACCTCAAATATAAATGATTGAAAGTCAAGACTCACCTCACACATGTATACATCTTTTTTTAGAGTGATAGAGATGATCAGATGTAGTCATTGATTCATCTATGTTGTCGAACCCACATAGGATACAGGTCTAGATAAGCTTTCGGACCCATACAGGATAAAGGACCAGCTACTCTGTCGGACCCACACAAGATAAAGGAACAGGAGTCAGAACTGTTAGACCCATAGAGGATCACATTACAATAGACATAATTATCGAACCCACATAAGATTCTGGTAAAATAGTCATTACTGTCGAACCCATGTAGGATTCCAGTACAATAGTCGTCATAGGCAGCTCTAGGGTTCCCGTACATAGCACGATCGATTTCGGGAGGGTCCGTTCCTCGAGTCAAGTGTCAATACATCAACTATCACGAATTTATAATTTGATGAATCCCGTAGTTCCATATCATCATAAGGAACCCAATGCGATAGATGGCGCGTCAAACGGACGCCCAATCTGAGAGTTATTGGCATTTCCGTTCCAGGGGCCTGGTTGGATTTACGCTCAGTCCAAACCTGGCCATTTTTCAAAGTTGCCCAAAACTCACTTAGAGTATCACAAAAAGACCTCCTCGTCACTAGGGTCCCATTTTCGTAGACGAAACGTCGTTCGGTAGCCCGGTCATGAAGATATTCACATTTATGTGAAGTCGGGCCCGGCCAGTCAAGCCTAGTGGGATGGCGGGTCAGCCCGACCTAGCTCGGCGGGTCCGACCCGGCAAGGGGTCAGACCGACCTGGTTTATTGGGTCCGACCCATTTTGGTGGGTCTAAACTAGCTGGGGGGTCATCCCAGCCCGGTGGGGCGCGGCCCACCTACGGACACGACCTGTGATGCGGGCAAGTCCGGTTCGCCTGGCGCTGCCAAGAGGCGCCGCCACTCCCCTGCTCGATCGGCCGTAGCCAGCCGGTTCTGCCCGAAAGTTGTGGCCCACACAACGGGCTATGGTTTTTTTCACATGGTACCTATGAGCACCGCATTTTTCTATCCCAGTCGCCAGGCGGCCGACCGGTTCGCCCATCAGAGCGGCCCGCACAAGCGGGCCTCATTCCTCCTCTGCTCGGTTCCTGCGGGCGCCGTGTTTCTTCAGCCCATCAGGCAATCAGCCACCTGGTTCCACCAGTCGAGCGGCCTATAGTTGCGTGTCGTGTCCTCCTCCATGTGGTCGGCATGACGGCACTGGTCATCCACTGCCACGGCCCGGCCTGGCCGCGGCCTTCGGCTCCACAGCGCGGTGCGACGGCGCTGCGCCTCTTCATCCGCTGTAGCCCTCCCGGCCGTGGTTCCTCTTCCATCCACCGCATTCCTTCTGGCCATGGTTATTCTACGGCATGGTGTGATGAAAACATGCCCTTTCGACTCAGCCTCCGACGTCATCAAATGGAAACAACAAAGGGGAGGGTTGACCGTGTTCATGCAGTCCGAACACTTCTCGTCATATGATAACATTTGGATTTACAAACCATAATTTTATAGGACAAAGAACGAAGGTGTAATCTCATATTTAAAATTAATACAAAATCCCCCTACCTCGATTTGAAGTACTTTGTTGAAGCCATCGTTGAATGTTACGCCCGTCACACGCCGCTGATTCCGGGCTCACGCATCGTCCTCGTTCTTTGTCAGTGATTGTACGTTCTTCGTTAGAGAGGAAAGGCACTATCCAGGCCCCACCCAAAAGATCCACCCAAGGATTATTCCAAACCAAGAAGAGTAATAGACTTTTCTATTATTAAGTTTTTGGAAAAATAATTCAAAAGAATTCAAATAGATTAATTAATTGTGGAATTAATTAATCTTTAGTTGTTGGCACCATTATGAGGAAAGGTGGAAGCTAAAGGGTTTAACCCACACATATATAGGGGGTTCCAAATGTTTCAAGCCCATGTGGGCCCCAACTAGTAACATCCTCCCAAGGGAGGTTATGTGCGGGTGGTCCCCACTACTATCCTCCCTTTGGAGGTTTTAACGACAGTGCAATAAAAATATGTTGTGCATATTTTTATTTATCTTATTTGGAAAACCACCAAAATTAACTTCTGCTCTCGATAAAACACAACTGCGGTAAAGGTCCCCTTAAGTGAATACTTGCACTGCGAGTTCATCGATGTAGTCAAATTAAAATTCCAATCACCGGTTCAAAAGATATAATATCTCGTATGTACGTTCACTGAACGTACCAAAACAAAACTTCCAAAATTGATTCTGGGCACACCGGGCCTCAGAATGAGGTGCTGTCAGAAACTGCTGACTCAAAAAATTTCCATGTATTTGAGAAAAATTGTCCACAGGATTTTTGAGTCTTTACATTGAACTCACCTCAGGGATTTATGTCCCTGTAAGCTACTACACAATCTAGGGAAACAAATGGGGGTACTGAGCAAGCATATGATCCCCCCAATCCCATGTTCTCTCATGGAGGTTCCTGTGCTGCCAGTGAACGTGAACCAGAGGAATCAACCATCCATAAAGAACCCACTCTTATCAATCCTCAATCCCCATTTGATCCTCCATGAATGTTTCCCCATCATCGATGTCTAGTTCCCCGTGGTCGATAATATTTGACGGGTCATGCACGTATCTTCTCAGCTGAGATACATGGAAGACGTCGTGCACCTGGTTCAACTGAGGTGGAACGGCCTGGTTGTAAGCCACCTATCCTACTCTGCTGAGGACCTAAAAAGGTCTGATGAATCGTGGAGATAACTTTCCACCTCGGCCAAATCATTGTAGACCTCGTCAAGGTGAGACCCAGAGAAAGACGTGGTCTCCATCCTCGAACTCTAGTGGTCTTTATCTTTTATCAACATCGGAATTTTGTCTGCTCTGTGCAGTCTTCATCCGCTCCTGGATGATCTGCACCTTCTCTGTCATATATTGTACTATCTCAGGTCCTATAAGTGCTAACTCCCCTAGGTTAGTCCATCACAGTGGTGATCTGCATGGTCAGTCATACAGTGCCTCATAAGGTGTCATCCCGATGGTAGAGTGATAGTTATTGTTCTATGAAATCTCCGAAAAGGGTAAGCGATCCTACCTGCTGTGACCACAGTCAAGGAAACATGCACAGAGCATGTCCTCGAGAGTCCAAATGGTCCTCTTAGTCTGACCATCCATCTAAGTATGGACGGCGGTGCTCAAGAGAAGCTGCATCCTAAAAGCCAAATGCAACCCCATCCAAAGACGGGAAGTGAAATGTGCATCCCGATCAGAGATAATCGTCGATGGAACACCATGAATCCATATGATCTCCTATACGTAGAGGCCTCCCAAGCTCTCTACCGATACCTGCTCTCTGATCGGTAGGAATTCGCCGACATGGTGAGTCATTTGACAATCAAGCTGATAGAGTCGTGTCCTATGGATGTACGTGGATGTCCCATCAGGAAATCCGTGGATATACCGTCCCACTTGTACTCTGGGACCTCTAAGGGAAGAACCAAGCCTGCTGAATCCTAGTTCTCTACCTTCACTTCCTTACAAGTGAGGCATCGGGAGACAAACTCTGCTACATCCTTCTTCATACCTTGCCACCAGTGTTGTCGTCTGAGGTCATAATAAATCTTCGCCACTCCTAGATGTACCGCTAGAGGGGAAGTGTGGAAATCCACCAACACATCATCCTATAGTGAAACAGGTACCATGGTACATCCTCAAAAGAGGATGATGTGCTCCCAACCTTCAGAAAACCCATCAGGTGCCTGTCTTGAGGATATCTGAGCATGTCATATCTCATAGTCAACGTCCCCACACTGTGCCTCTATGACTCACTGTAGAAGTGGAGGAGTGATTGTGGGAGACTATATAAAGGATGCTCCATCTCTATCCACAATGGATATCTGCAACGCAGACAGTTGCTATGTCACCTCTCCTAGCAGCTGAGTGCCTGATCTCCTGCTGAGAGCATCTGCTACAGTGTTCCCCTTCTGAGGAGTATAGACTATATCAAAGTCATAGACCTGTTGGAACTCGATCAATCGTCACTGTCTCAGGTTCTAGTCCATCTGCAAGAAGATGTACCTCAGACTCTGGTGATCAGAGTAGACTATAAAACTCTCCCCCATTAGATAGTTCCTCCACATCTTCAAGGCGAAGACCACTGCTGCTAACTCCAGGTCATGGGTAGCATAGTTCTGCTCGTGTTGTGTCAACTATTGTGAACCATACGCGATCACTGCTTGCTCCTGCATCAGGACACACCTGATTTCGGTCCCTAATGCATTTCAGTAAACTACATATCCTACGCCATCCTCCTATAGCCTCAAGATGGGCGCACTGGTCAACCTCTGCCTCAGCTCCTGAAAGATCAGCTGGCATCTATCTGACCAGACGAAGGGTTACCCCTTCTTCGTCAATACTGAAAGTGGTGCTACAACTCTGGAGAAGTCTGGCACAAATATCTTATAGTACCCAGCCAGTCCCAGGAAAATCTGCACCTCTGTCACACTCCTGGGTGGATCCCATGAATGTACTGCCTCGATCATCGCTGGATCCACTACAACTCCAGCCTCCGAGATGACGTATCCCAAGAAGTGAACTTCTTGAATCCAAAACTGGCACTTCGAGATCTTACCATAAATCTAGTTCTCTCAGTGTGTGTCCAGTACTACCCACAAATGGTAGGCATTCTCCTCATCAGTGGTCCAGTAAATCAGTAAGTAATCAATGAAGACTACAACAAAGAGATCAAGGTAAGGCTGGAAGATCTTTTTAATGAGACTCATGAACACTATTAGAGAATTGGTTATGACTAAGGGAATAACAAAGAACTCATAGTGGCTATACCGACACCTAAAGGCCATCTTCTGCACATCCTTATCTTGAACTCTGAGCTGGTGATAGCCTGACTTGAGGTCTATCTTTGAGAACCATCATACTCCCTTGAGATGAACAAAGAGGTTGTCAATCCTCAAGAGTGGGTAATTGTTCTTCACGATCACCTGGTTTAGGCGACGGTAGTTGACACATAGTTGCAAGCACCCATCCGCCTTCTTGGCGAACAAAATCGGATATGCCCAAGGTGAAACACTGGGTTAGATAAATCCATTCCCCTACATGTTCACTAGTTGTACCTGTATATCACGAAGCTTGGTGGGAGCCATCTGATATGCTGGAATAGATAGCGGTCTTGTCCCAGGGTACAGGTCAATGTAGAATTCTACCTCTCGGCAAGGAGGTAGTTCTAGAACATCATCAGGGAAAACATATGCGTACTGATCCACCACAACAGGAAAAATTGGACTCCGCACGTCAACCGCTCCGAGGATGAGACTAGCCAACTGAGGTTTGATCGGCTTCCCCCTCCTCTGTGGAAGTCCATCATGTGCTTCAAAGGCTCCCATATCACTAGTGAAGGTGAACGTGGTCCCATCCTTGCGGATACACCGCACTTTAAGCCTAATACAGTCAATCTGATCATGAAATGTGGATAACCAGTCCATACCCAGAATGACATCATAGGGTATCGACGCCGCTACAATAAGAACCCCGCCGAAGTTCTCGCTTCATAGAGTAAGCTCACACTGCAGGCATTAATAGGTAATCGTTGTGTATGCTCTTGTAGGAGTCTCAATCCGTAAGGATCAAGCCAACGACTCTTTCATAATCTCCGAGCTCTGAACACGGGACGTGTCAATAAACAATGACTCGCACATGTGTCTATAAGTACTGAAACAAGGATGGAGTAGACATAGATAATACCTCGAATCATCTCATGTGTAACGTGGTCATAGGCCTTGACTACCTAGAGCTAATCTCGCCTCTATCTGCCAGCTTCTTGTGGTTGGGGTGGACCTCCTGGTGGTGGTGGTGGTGGTAGAGCCTCGAAATGTGGTCCACCACCTGCTGCTTGACAAACTCCTTTGCCACGTCCGCCTTCTCCCGGCAGACCACCACGGTCAAACCACTTCCTCTGCATGGGAGGTCCCTCAACTATCTACTGCTCATCAACATGGTGGTTCTGTCAGTCATGAGCCATGTGGCCATTTTGGCCTAATGCATAGCACTGCCTGCTCCTCGTATAGATGGCTCTGTCTCGTGTGGCCCGCATAACTGAACCTGTTTCCTAGGGTCGCCCACCTGATGGCCTGTTCCGCTTCGACCTATGCATCATCTATCTAATGTCGGTTGCAGAAGACTCCGCTATGTGTCTCCATGTGGTGGGTCTCACCGCTGGTGACGGCTTAGAGAGAAAACTCTCCATTAGAAGGGCTCACTCCAGCACCCCCGCCTGCATCAGAATGATGAGGGGAATCATCGAAGCTCTGATCTCATGCCCGAGTCCCTGTTCGAAGGTCCAGGCCCTTAAGAATGGGTCCCGTAACATATCTATAGAGTAGCGTGAGAGGTCAGTGAACATCGCTGAGTACTAAGCTACTGTCATGATGCCCTAATGCAGATGAAGTAACTCCTAAATCCACACTGCACGAAGGGTGGCTGGAAAATATTCCAAGAGGAAGAGACCCTTGATGTCTGTCTAGAGTAATGATGCATTGTCATGTACTTGGAGCATCAGGCTCCACCATCTGCCTACATCTTCATGTAGAAGACTCACGACAAGGATCACCATGAGGTCTGCTGGTGTCTCTACCAATATGAAAACTCTCACGACAACCTCCAGCCAATCTTCAGCTTCATGTGGGTCCATATCTCTCTAGAACCTGGGTGGCCTCTAGCACTGGAACTTGTGCAACGCACTCAGGCAGCATGCACTCTCAGCTGCTGGAGCTGGCAGTATCAGTGGCCCAATGGGTAGTGGTACTGCTGGTACCTCCGCTGTGATGGGGCCCTACATTGAGGCCTCGTCGCTCAGTGGGATACCATCTCGTATGAAACTCGGAACCCTACCTGGCTGCCTTAGTGGGGTCATCCTGAAAAGAAACAGGTGCGCCATAGTTAAAACAGTATAATTGGTGATCTGACACAACGAAATAACAAAGAAAACATTTTTCAAAGCAAACACACACGCAATCAGTGTTTTCGTGCACTGAGTCGGAGATCAGAAGTCAGAGTCCTAGTGTATGGATACGTCGGCCACCGCACCAACACCAGTTTTCCTAAACTGATAACCACACCCAAAATAGTAAACACTATTGTTGTTAAGAGAATCATAGTCTAAGTTCTGTGGTATAACCGACTCCTCTGATACAAATTTGTCCCGACCCGTCCTCGTAGGCCATGCTGTGACTGCCCCAAGCCCGCCTTCCATAGGCCAGGGGCTAGCGACTAGCACCAAAGGCATAATCCTGATTAAAAGTGAAGTCATTTCATATAATAAGTAAACAAATACAACAGAGTACGCAACTGAAAGTAAACACTAAGTAAATCTGTATACAAAAGAAAGTATTGAAAGGAATGGGGGCCAGAAATACAAGCCCAACAGTAATGTACAAACAACTAAAAATCTAGTACAACTGAAGAAAGGTAAAACAGAAACTACTGAGTCATCCTATGGGAATCCCACCTGAAGGGTGGGTACAGATGGCCTCCTCAGCACCCTAGGTCCGTCAGTCTGCTCTGTGTACATCTCGCCAAGTGGTCCACCTCTGGGTACCATCCAACTCTACAACTCTCTAGCTCAATCAGTGCTATCCGTCTTCCACAACCAACACAACGAAGTGCGGGAATATCTCGTGCATGGGTGAGTATAACAATACTCAGTAGGGACCCTAAGACCCCCTATGGTCTCCCATAATCCATGAAGGATAATCCATAGAGGAAAGATAAAATCATGATGTATCAACCAAACCTACTTAAGTATATTCCCATAAATATACCTAAGTAACCAATCATAGTTCAACTCCAACTCTCGAGCCCAAACACAACACAGTCCACATAGAGAGTAAAGTCAATCACCTTGCAGATAAATGATTGAAATTCAACACTCATATCAAACAAGTATACATATTTCATTGAGTGATAGAGATGATCAGATTTAGTCACTGATTCATATAAGCTATCGGACCCAGACAGTGTACAGGACCAGCTAAGCTGTCAGACCCACATAGGATACATGACCAGCTACTCTGCCGGACCCACACAGGATACATAAACAAAATGCAAAACTATCGGTCCCACGGAGGATCCCAGTATAGTATTCATCGCTGTGGAATCCACATAGGATTCCAGTACAATAGTCATCGCTATCAAACCCATGTAGGATTCTGGTACAATTGTCGTCGCAGGCAGCTTTAGGGTTCCTGCACACAGCACACTCGATTCCATGAAGGTCCGCTCCTCGAGTCAAGTGTCGATACATCAAATATCACGAAGTCTTGAGTTGATATATCCCGTAGTTCCATATCATCATAAGAAACAAAATATGATAGGTGATACGTTAAACGGACGCCTGGTCTGAAAGTTATTGGCATTTCCGTTCTAGGGGCCCAATTGGATTTATGCTCGGTCCAAACCCGGCCGTTTTCCAAACTTGTCCAAACCTCACTTAGAGTATCGCAAATGGAATTCCTCGTCGCGAGGGTCCCAGTGCCATAAACGGCGCGTTGTTCGGACGCCCAGCCTTGAAGATATTCACATTTAAGAAAAGTCGGGCCCGACCCGTCAAGCCCAGTGGGCTGGCGGGTCGGCCCGACCCGGCTGGGGGGTTGGCCCGAACCAGTTTGGTGGGTCTGACCTGGCTGGGGGGTGGGCCCGACTTTGTGGGACATGTACCACCTGCAGACCGGGCCCACGCTCGGGCCGGTCTGGTTCGCCCTGTGGCGCCAAGCGGTGCCACCTCTCCCCTACCCGGCGGGCCGTAGCCGGAAAGTTTTTCCTGGTAGACACGGCCCACAAAGCGGGCTGAGATTCTTCCCACATGGTGCCTGCAGGCATAACAGTTTTCCAGCTCGGCCGGTAGGTGGCTGGCCGGTTCGCCGAGCAGAGCGGCCCGCAGAATCGGGCTGTGCTCCTCCTCCCCGCGGCGCCTGCAGGAGCCGCGTTTCCTCAGCCCTGCCGGAAGGCGGTTGGCTGGTTCCTCTAGTTGAGCGGACCATGATTGCGGGCCGCGTCCTCCACCACGTGGCCGGTGCGAAGACACCGATCCTCCACTTCCACGACCCAGCCTTGCCGTAACCTTCAGCTCCACATCGCGACGCGACGATGTCGCGCCTGTTCATCCACCGCGTCCCTCCCGGCCGTTGTTCCTCTTCCGTTCGTCGCGGTCCTCCTGGCCGTAGTTATTCTTCAGTGCGATGTGACAACACCACACCCTTTCATCTCCACCTTCGACACCATCAAATGCAAACAACAAAGGGGAGGTTCCGACGTGTTTGTGCAGTTCAAACCCTCCGCATCATTTAATAACTTTGGGTTTCTTAATCAGAATTATATAAGACGAAGAACTAAGGTGTAATGTCATATTGAAAATTAATACAAAATTCCCCTACCTTGATTCTAAGTACATTGTCTAAGGTGCATAAAATAATTCAAAGACGTCGTCGAATGTTGCGCTCGTCACACGCCGTCGATTCTGGGCTCAAGCTTCGTCCTCATTCTTCGTCAGTGATGGTGCATTCTTCGTTGGAGAGGAAAGGCTCTCACAATGTCCCACCCAAAAGCTCCACCCAAGGATTATGCCAACCCAAGAAGAATAACATACTTGTCAATTATTTAGTTGTTGGAAAAATAATTCAAAAGAATTCAAATAGATTAATTAATTGAGGAATTAATTAATCGTTAGGTGTTGACACCATTATGAGGAAAGGTGGAAGGTGAAGGGTGTAACCCACATAAATAAGGGGTTACAAAGGTTTCAAGCCCATGTGGTCCCCACCTAGTAACATCCTCTCAAGGGAGGTTATGTGCGAGTGGGCCTGACCACTAACCTCCCTTTGGAGGTTTTAAACACCATGCAATAAAAATATGTTGCACATAGTTTAATTTAACTTATTTAGAAAATCCTAGAAATTAACTTCCGCTCTCAATAAAACGCAATATTGGTAAAGGTTTCCTTAAGCGAATACTGGAACTGCGAGTTAATCGATGCCCTTGAATATTAATTCCGAGAAACCGTTCAAAAGATATAAAATCATGTACGTACATTGACTGAACGTACCCAAAAAAAACTTTGGAAATTGATTTCGGGCACACCGGGCCTCAAAATCAGCTGCCATCAAAAACTGCGGACTCGTAAAATTCCCATGTATTTGAGAAAAAAATTTCCACAAGATTTCCTGGTCTTTACAATATCCAAAATCCTTAATAGACTCTCATATTTTGATAAAATCCCCCCATGGTTGTGATGATCCTAACCTCCAATTCCTCCAACCAATGTGAGTTCGTAAGTTTTATTCAGTATAGAAACCTAGTTGACCACCAACCTCTAGAAAGATGGTCCATACTCTGTTATGGATGTAGAAATTGTTGGGATTGTTTGTGAAGGTAAATCATGGTGAACACGACATGATTAATTGTGTAGCATATTCAAATCCCTTAGAGTCGATCATTTGTCTTTCACAAAATACATCATTCCAATGAAATAATTATGGTTAAAACAATATGAATCTCTAAAATGAGAAAAACAATAATTTGACAAAATTCAAGTAGATATCTCATGAAATAAATCCATCCTGGTTGTGATAAGTCCACATGATCAGAATGGTTGGACGTAGGTTAGAAAAAAAAGATTACGTCACCCATACATATTTCATTGAGAACTTATCATTACTATGATGGTGAGTTAATTAGTGACCTTTATGCTTATTGTATTCCTCGATATAAATATTTATCTCACAAAAAACACCTGAACCTAGATCATATCTGCATCAAGTGACCACTCTATAAAATATTCTATGGAAACTTTCACAGTGAGATGTAGAAAGAACTCACCTAGAAAACAACATAATAATCGGGTGGAGAATTCAATGGTCTGGGAATACCACTAACATTGTATAATATTGACCCTTGAGGATGCATATAATAGTACCCACATTTTTAAACTGAAAATTATGCATCATATAAAGAGAGTTTCATTGAAACTGATGGTGCTTATTGCCACTGCAAAATTATTTGGATGATTATCCCTATAGCATGAAAGTCAACAACTTCAGTATCTGAGGAAGGTGGATCAAAGAGTCAACAATAACTACCTTTCAATTTAGGAGCCACTGATAAGGGATCTGGTCAACCATTGTCACCAATGTTATCACATTGATTCCAATTAGTTTCCTACTAAGGTAACCACCTTACACATTACAACCTCTGATTCCCATGAAAGGTCCCCAAGGGAGGAACGTTGTGAATAGAAGGATTCGAGTAACTAAGAGTGGTCTCATATCCCCACTTCTGCTGTAAAATCCCACCGATATATACTATTGTGAGTGAGTGAGATGACTTCTATTACTTCTCACTCAGAGAAAGTCTATGAGAATATTCCTACAACAATAATGGGGAGGTAAAAATTCATACATCCACATATGAGTCCCATAATCATATTTATTTGGAACAATAATGAAAAACATGGACTCATATTCCCTCTTCAATTGAAAATATATTTTTTAAAATATAAAAGATAGAAAATGTGCATGAAAATATTCATAAAAACAATTTTAACAAATGTCACATAAATATAGAAAATGTTGAACAAATATTTGACATATTATTGAAAAATAAAGATATGTGCATAGTGGAGTATTCATTTTATTATATCCAGGGTAGCACAAAACTCTAATCATCATGAAGAAGTGGTTTATTATGAGCAAGTGCACATTTGTTCTTCCATTCAAGAGTATTATCAACATATTTTGGTAAATAAAGAGTTACTAGGATAGGATCACATCCCATTTACAAATTGGTCTCACCATGTGAGAGTGAACCATGTGTTGGTAAGGATCATCTTAATTTCAAGAAAGACCAATGAAATATTTGATGGGGACATGATCTGGATTATATCCTTACTCAAACTAGGTCATAAAAATTGAGAGTGGAACAAAACATTGGAAATCATACCTTCATGTCGAAAAACACCAATGACATGCTCTAAATGCACCATATCAGGATCTTATCCTCAATCCTTCTAGGTATCACCAAGTGAGATTGGAATATTCATCCTGGCATGCTCATATACCGGTAGAGAATGATATGATTCATATTCCAATGATATAGGCTCAGGATAATATCATATCACTAACTGGGGCTCACCTATTGAGAGTGGAACACAACTCGAGATAGAGTCACATTACATTCACTAAAGAAATATGGAATATCATATAATTTCAAAGAATCCAGGTTCATACTCATACAACATTCAATAAATGACTACACTAGTATCCTTTAGAGGCAATATAGTAGTTGGCTAATATATCTTCCCCCATTTTAGAAATCTGTCGATATATTAAGAAAGAAATTGATATTTGGACCAGGATAATATTTGTGATTTCGCTAGGGATGACCATCATATTCTAACAATCACCCATATGCAGTCTTATAATCCTACCTATAAGGGTGATTCTCATTAGTATGCCCTAGAATCTTCTCAGTAGCAGACTCATATTTCTAGAACACTATATAGTAATCAATTGATTCTCACATCCATCATATAGCAGGCTCTTTCCATTACACAATCCTAAAAGGAAGGGTATCATATTCATGTTGTAACATAGAATCAGGCTTATATACTTAATCTAATCCATTATATCCTCATTTATGCATTCTTAGATACATTCTCAAAACATCAATGGTCCATTGACTATTCAATTGATGTAGAAGTTTATCATTTCCTTGACAGTCATCCTTATGGTAGTGTGGAGATGTATAATATGGAATCTACTCCTAAAATACACCTTCATCATTCATCCTCGTGATGATAATTTCACTAGACAAGTAAATACTCTCTTTGAACCAAAACCTGTGTATAAAGACATTAAAAAAACTAAGATTCCTTTAGATCGATAGGTGGTCGAGGAATTGGGGACAACCATATATTGTTCTACATGAAATACCACAAACCCTTCACCAAATATTGTAAGAGACACTAAGAAGAAACATTTATAGATTGACCAAGTGGTGTCATGTATGTAGAGACCCAAAGCTTGACGTACATGGACATTACACTACTTTTGCGGAATACTTAATAAATAACAAAAACAGACACACAAGGACCGTAATAGTTTAGTGTCTTTGGAAACTTGGAACGTAATCTTCTAATTGTGGTGAAAGATCCTCAACATCTCCCATAAAGATCTTCCCCTCTTTTTTTTCTTACCTAAAACCCTTCTTTATATCTTGGGGAAAAGAAAACATAAAAAAAGGTAAGCTCAAATGCTCTGTAAGGGTAAGCATGGATAAAATAAAACATACCATATACATTTGAACTTAAAAACATGAACATAATGTTTAAACACCAAAAACCGAAGCAATGACATAAAACATGGAAGTACGTAAGGCATAGATTATAAAGAAACATTAAGCATGATAAAATAGAATGGGAATAAAACATGTAAGTGTGGCAACCATTAAGCACATGATATGATTTCCATATTAGGCAAGGCATTGCTTCCAAGACCATCTTAGTGGACAAAGTCCATTTCTGAATTGAGTTCACTTCTCGTTCCAGTCCTGTATTACTGAACCGGTTTAACATGCCATTCCAGCCATGTCTATCTCATGAGATATAAATATTTACCCAATGCATTGGAGGGAGATATAGGTCCCTCCAATCTCATAATGAAATAATTCTTACTTTTTCCACAAAATAAACATATATCATTCATAATAACCTAATAAATAAAATGGGTTTCATAAACATCATCCCATAATCACATAATCCATATAAAAGATATGGATATAATTTCATAATAAGAAAAGTGAAACCATGTAAATCATAGAGACTTTATACTTGTAACATTCATATATAAAATAATGTCATCTTAGATGAAAAATGGTCTTGATAAAACAGTTGAAATGAATACTTGAGGAAAATATCCTTTCTTCTTCAAAATCATTTTCTTTTCACAAAATGTCATGAAATTTTAAAAGAAAAGGATTTTGTTGAAAATAGTCATGAAATATTTTGGCGTATGTTTCATGAAAATAAGGCTTTATAAAACCATAAAAATTCTTTCATTCCATATAAGTTAAAAAAATAACATTCTTCTCGTACTTTTGTTGAAAAAGTCAAAAAGTACCTATTACAAAAAACGACAAAAGATTACTTTCATATCTTTTACTAAATACTCACCGAAGGGTAAAATTGGATATAAACTATTTTAGAAGGATATAAATATTACATATTGAGGAACATGGATGTGGATGATAAAATACACCCCAGTAAATACAAAAGTATAAACAATCTCGGATAAAAATGAGATTGTGATATTTTCCCATACCTTAGGTTCGATATGCTTCGTACGTATCCGAACACCCTGTATAATTATTTAAATAATGTTATTGAATTATTAAAGAATAATATTAATTTTTATGATATCATATATGGTTCACTTATGACTTTATATTACCCGTTCTTTTGTAAATTCCATGTTAAAAAGCGTTTTGGGTAAAATCGATTCATTTGTCGTCCGTGTATTGACTTGTAATTATTCATATGATTACTTAGATCATGATTACTTAATTCCATAATATAAAACATGATTTATATATAATATATATTCAGAATAAACATATATATAATAGATCGATAAATGGACAGAAATACACCGTTCAAAGAGACGGTAGGCCGTACGTACGCATGAACGCTGTTTTCATTTCCTTATTGAGTTGAATGGAATTAAGTAGATGACATACATATAAATAAATCCAGTAGCTTTATAATGTCATATATTTCATTATTATTGCTTATATATACTTTATAATCATTCTTAAATGGTTAGCACGGAGAATGAATCTCATCGCATCATGGAGACGTTAGTCCGTACGTACGCAGGAGCAATGATATCGTTTCCATAATTATTGAATTGAATTGGATTGGATGATACAATATATCAGAATCAGTATGATGTTATAATAACTATGTATAGTTATTCATTACACCATTATACCCATCCAAGTAAGGTGGTGTTGGAAAAACAGATTACACCACGACGTGGAGACGGTATTCCGTACGTACGCACGCGCGGTGATTTCGTTTTCCATAGGATGGATAGATGGTGAAATAGGGTTTTTTGATACTTATAATAACATATCAGTATATTAGTGATACTGATGTTATTACTTAATAATGAAAAAACTAAAGAAGAATATGTAGAAGAAGAAATAAAGTTGAAAGAATCGGTAACAGACATTACATCTTCTTTGAAGCGCCTCTTTGAGACCTCCTCTTAGGGCACTAAAATTGGTCTTTTAAGAAGACCATAACATCTAGGATGTTTCTATAGAAGTGGAGAAGAAAATTTTTCAGGGGTTTTCCGAGCTTGAAGGCTCAATGTGATGTGAGGAAGAGATGGAGGAGGTGCCCTTTTAGAAGGGAGGAGAGGGGCACCTTTGGAAATCTTAAAAATATTAATTTATAATAAATCTAACCCCACATAAAAACCAACATTAATGACTCATATTCAAATAATAGATGCGATAGGGTTGTAATCTCATCAACAAATAAAATTTAGACATGTTAGGAAATTATTTTAAACATTATAAACTTGATTTATCCTTACTTAATCAAAGTTAATTTTATTTGTGGTAATAACATTCTAAATTTTAAATTATAACAAATAATTACTTATTTGTTGTGAATTATCTATAATTGGATACTTTATAACATTTTAGACCATATAAATTTAAATTTATAATTTTTATATATTTTTTTGATTTTTAAACAATTTTGTAATATGTTATTTTTATAAATTAACAATAGTGTCAATTTTGACACTATTCATTTATTTGAATTTAAATAAAATATATACAGAATATATGTTCGAAATAAAAGCTTTAATAGATTCATAAAAGTTCATATATATCTATGAAATTAGTGGAGAACATTAAATAGTTCACATAATATTTATTTTATTATTTTTAATTCCATTTATTTGGTTTATCTCTTAATAAAATAATTACTACAACATTTCTGTATAATTATTTAATATACTTATTTGTTGAATAATAATTAAAAATAATATCATATAATGAAGATAAATCTATTAAATTTTACAATAATACTTTTACTCTAATTTATCATCTTCAAATCACATTATTTAAATTGTTATATTTATTAAATTATGAAGGTGACAACTTTGGCATCCTTTAAAAGAAGATAATATAAGTGTCATAATCACTTTTATAAAACTCAAAACGGTTAAATATTTTTTTATTGTTTGATTATGGTGTAGATATACACAACCAATAAGTTTGGTCAGGTTTTTGGGCCTTTTAATGGGTATTATTATTTCAATAAAAACTATATTACTGATTTTTCACTTAAAAAATAATTTCTGCATCATTAATGTATCACCATTAATGAAAATTATATAATCCCTAAAAATTATAAATAAAATATCATGAAGTAGACAATTTTATTAGATATCTAGAGACTATTCAGTTTCAAAGTTTTATGTTGTTTATAACAAAATTAAAATTGTTATACTTAAAAGATTTAAGAGAGTGACATGTTGTCACTTTCTTTGGTTTTGATAATAATTATATTATTTTCATGGTCAAAAGTCCATAAAATGAATCTAATCTGACCCTTAAGTGATATGGGTTGACGTTTAGCCATCCAATAGATATTTGGCATGTGTTAGGGTAATTTTATAATATTACATTTACCCTTAATTACCCGATTTACCTTTAACTATGGTAAATAAAATTTACCGTAGTTACTATTCATAATTCACAAAAATAAAAAGTAGCCTATTAAAATAATTTGGACCCACTAATTCCAAATATGGAATTCATTTATTCAAATTCAATACAAAGAAGATGCCGAAATTAAATTAAAATTAATCTTGTTGTCGAATGAAAACGAGTTTTTGTTTAAAACATTGCAAAAGATTGAATTGATTTAACCTACGAATTCAATGCAAAATCAATGCTAATGACATAAATTATATTAAATGGTAAAAATATATTCTATTTATAATTTAAAACCATTAAATATTATAATTTAATAACATAAGTTATTACGATGAAAAAAGTTGTTTTTAATTAAAATATAGCGTGTATTTACTATTTATTAAAATATGAAAGTTATCAGAATGATATGAAAAATTTATCCAAGGTAAAATTTTATATCCTGATTGCAAAGAATAATTTTATTTTGTAAAATTCAACTTATAAACATGTCAAAAACAAGATTTAAAGTGGGTGTGCCATTAAAAAGCGGCAAAACTGAATTTTTTGAAAAATACTTATTTTAACTGAAAAATTTATTTTGTTCTAATACCATGTCCTAGAATATGTGTAAGATGAATAATAATGTTATAAAATTCAAAATTTAGTTAATACTTTTCATAACAGCTAGTTCATAATAATATTATTATAATATATCGTTGTTTAGTAAAACTCTGTATTGCGTACAACACACGCTATCGAGGAAGGTCGCGATTGCGTGTAATGCAAGCCAAGTCAGGGTTGCGTGTAGTGCACGACTCCATTATTGCTGCATATAACATAATACATTGAATATATATATATATATATATATATATATAATCAATGTTTCATAGAATAACTACAATCAAACAAACATGAAATTGTGTTTAACACGATCCAGGATTAGTATTGTGTATACTGCAAGCTAATACGGTGTTACGTATAGCGCAAGATAATCTTGGTGTATCGTAAAACAGAAAATATGAAAGAAATTAAAAAGAGTATATCTTATAAAATCTTGGGTTATTACATTCTACCCCCTTAAAATTAATTTCACCCTCAAAATTCGTCGGGGTTATAAATGGTTTTCTACTTGAAAGTTTCTTTAATTGAAACCATCATCGTAAAAAGGAATACCAAAAATTATCTTTATAAACTAAAGTATGAAATATAATAGTTACCAAAATAAACTAATCACTGGGTTTCCACATAGGATAAAATTGGTAAAAATATGGATATGGAAGAGAAATCTAACCATCATGTTCTGATAGAGAGTGGTAGAGAACATGGCTATGAAAAATCCAACAATCACAAAGCCATAGATTTTTGATGACCTAAGGTACCATCTGATTCATCAGATATAAGGTCACTAAGACAATATTTTTGGTTTTCAAGATCATTTCCCTAAAGTTGACGAATTAAAAGAAATACTTACATGATTTTGGTACAATCTCACTGTTGTTCGTGAATTGAACAATTTCCACTTCATCCCTTAATGAAATGAAGCTGAATTTGTTATTCGTGATGTGTTAGCAGATCATGTGATAGAATGATGGGTCATTCCATCTGTTTCAAACAAAAGGTTTGAAAAAGTTATCAGTCCATCATATGGTTAGATTAATCGTATATGGTTCCAAAAATGAACTTATACTTCATATAGCATACCACTGAATAAGATAAAACTAGTTTCCACTAACTAGGGACTTCCTATTGGCCAGTGGTAGGTGATAAAGGCCAGTCGCACTTCGGTTGTGGGTTTGATTCCCATAGCCTTATCCGACGCGATGGGCTGTCGCCTGTCCTACAGGTTGTCCTTTCTCTAAAACTACATTACTATAACATCCCATAAATAATATCGAATAAAGTTCTATCCTTAAACAATAATAACTTATGTCCAACATAATCCATTCCAATCTTTAAGCTTATCTAAAATACTTCGGTCCAAGCTCATAGTATAAAGAAAATGATTACTTGAAATATCACATAACAATCACGTGAATGCCATCATTTATCCCAAATATATCATAAGATATATCTTTTTGGT
This sequence comes from Viscum album, assembly GCA_963277665.1. Lineage (NCBI taxonomy): Eukaryota > Viridiplantae > Streptophyta > Magnoliopsida > Santalales > Viscaceae > Viscum > Viscum album. Next base: position 762,164,584 of record OY728140.1, on the reverse strand, counting down.
CAAATCACAAACATGTGAATACCTTAATCATGTATTCTCTTGAAGAATGAATACCCATTGAACCTTAGTGAAAACATGAATGCTGTCGAAAGTTAACTCTTTCCACATACCAAAATCCCAAAATTTCTATATAATCAAACCATCATATCACTTAGTCCTTATATCAGTCATGAGCTCATGAATACAATCAAACATCTCATTATCTTCTTATCCTGTCATTATGCGTATATCATCTACTTTCCAAAAATATCTAAATAACCTTCCATGGTTTCTGGTACCATTCAACATATACTTAAATATACTTTAGGGAAAACAATAGTGTAACAATCCTTAGATGATTCTTTATTCCGTAGTACCATACATTATTCTTTATAAACATACATTCATTCCACTGACTTCTTAAACCACTTTTTGAGCTTCATCATTTATTTCATCTCATATTGTAGTCTCTTCATCCTCATCCACATAAATACTATCCGTATGACCATGATGATTCTCTTTATGAGATTTTCCCTTAGGGAATTGGTTTGCATAATGACAATACATTCCACATTTAAAACATCTAATCATTGTTGATGTCATTGAAATTCCATTATCCTTGTCCATGGTGTTAACTGAACCTTTTCCTTTGCACTTACTAGCTTTGTGTCCTTCTTTTCCACACCCAAAGCATCTTCTAGTTCCTTTGAAACAATCTCCCTGATGCCTCTTCCCACATGATTTACATGAAGGAAATTGAACTTTCTTTCCTCTATGATCATCATGAAACTCCATCTTTCTCTTATTATCTGAGTCGGGAAACTTACCAAAATTGATATTATTGATCATATTATAAGATTTATGATTAATCCTAATAATGATGTTTGGACTTCCAAATACCTTTTCATTTGGTTTCTCATGAAGAATATCATTCCATTGTCCGTCATATCCTCCATTATTGTGAATCATCTTGTTTGCAGCCATTATTTAAAACCCAAAAAGAATAGTGTGAGAGGCAAAAATCATGCTAGGGAAAACAACATATTAAAGGGGGAGTACCCTCAATATCTAACATCTTAGGTTAAATTCTCTGATCGTTAGCCCAATTCTAGGACTATAACCTATACGTATACTTAACCTTAGAGACATCCTTAGATATGCCTTAGACATATCTCTAGGGATCTCACTAAAGTTCTAGCATCCTAGTTTCCAATGGTTGACTAAACCTCCCTCTGATACCAACTGTAGAGACCAAAAGCTTGACATACATGGACATTACATTACATTTGCGAAATACTTAATACATAACAAAAACAGACAGACAAGGACCGTAATAGTTTAGTGTCTTTGGAAACTTGGAACGTAATCTTCTAATCGTGGTGAAAGATCCTCAACATCTCCCATAAAGATCTTCCCCTTTTTTTCATACCTAAAACCTTTCCTTATATCCTGGGGAAAAGAAAACATAAAAAAGGGTGAGCTCAAATGGTCAGTAAGGGTAATCATGGATAAAATAAAACATACCATATACATTTGAACTTAAAAACATGAACAGAATATTTAAACACCAAAAGCCTGAGCAATGACATAAAACATGGAAGTACGTAAGGAATAGATTATAAAGAAACATTAAGCATGATAAAATAGCATGGGAATAAAACATGTAATTGTGGCAACCATTAAGCACATGATATGATTTCCATATTAGCCAAGGCATTACTGCTAAGACCATCTTAGTGGACAATGTCCCTTTCTGAATCGAGTTCACTCCTCGTTCCAGTCCTGTATTACTGAACCAGTTTAGCATTCCATTCCATCCATGTATATCTCATGAGATATAAATATTTACCCAATGAATTGGAGGGAGATATAGGTCCCACCCATCTCATAATGAAGTCATTCTTACTTGTGCCACAAAATAAACATACATCATTCATAATAACCCAATAAATAAATTGGGTTTCATAAACATCATCCCATAATCACATATTCTATATAAAAGAAATGGATATCATTTCATAATAAGAAAATTAAAACAATGTAAATCATAGAGACTTTATACATGAAACATACACATATAAAATAATTTCATCTTAGATGAAAAATGGTTTTGATAAAACACTTGAAATGGATTCTTGAGGAAAATATCCTTTCTTCTTCAAAACATTTTCTTTTCACAAAATGTCATGAAATTTTAAAAGAAATGGATTTTGATGAAAATAGTCATGAAATATGTTGGAGGATACTTCATGAAAATAAGTATTTATAAAACCGTAAAAATCCTTTTATTCCGTATAATTCAAAAAAATAACATTCTTCTCGTACTTTTGTCGGAAAAGTCAAAAATTACCTCGTACGAAAAACGACAAAAGATTCCATTCATATATTTTACTAAAAACTCACCGAAGGTTAAAATTGGATATAAACTATTGTAGAAGGATATAAATATTACATATTGAGGAATCATGTATGTGGATGATAAAATACACCCCAGTAAATACCAACGTATAAACAATGTCAGATAAAAATGAGATTGTGATATTTTCCCTTACTTTAGGTCTGATATGCTTCGTACGTATCCGAACCCCCTGTATAATGATTTAAATAATGTTATTGATTTATTACAGAATCATATTCATTGTTACGATATCATATATGGTTTACTTATGACTTTATATTACCCGTTCTTTTATAAATTCCATGTTAAAGAGCATTTTGGGTAAAATTGATCCATTTGTCGTCCGTGTTTTGACTTGTAATTATTCATATGATTACTTAGATCATGATTACTTAATTCGAGAATATAAAACATGATTTATATATAATATATATTCAGAATACACATATATATATAATAGATCAATAAATGGAAAGAAATACACCATTCATGGAGACGGTAGGCCGTGCGTACGCATGAACACTGTTTTCGTTTCCTTATTGAGTTGAATGGAATTAAGTAGATGAAATACATATACATAAATATATTAGCTTTATAATGTCATATATTTCATTATTATTGCTTATATATACTTTATAATCATTTTTAAATGGATAACATGGAGAATGAATCTAATCGCGTCGTGGAGACGGTAGTCCGTACGTACGCACGAGCGATGATATCATTTCCATAATTATTGAATTGAATTAGAGTGGATGATACAATATATCAGAATCAGTATGATTTTATAATAACCATGTATATTTATTCTTTACACCATTATACCCATCCAACTAAGGTGGTGTTGGAAAAACAGATTACACCACGGTGTGGAGACGGTATTCCGTACGTACGCATGCACGGTGATTTCGTATTCCATAGGATGGATAGATGATGAAATAGGATTGTTTCATACATATAATACCATATAAGTATATTAGTGATACTGATGTTATTACTTCATAATGAAACAACTAATGAAGAATAAGTAGAAGTAGAAATAAATTTGAAAGAATCGGTAACAGACATTACCTCTTCTTTGAAGCGCCTCTTTGAGACCTCCTCTTAGGGCACTAAAATTGGTCTTTGAAGAAGACCAGAACCTCTAGGATGTTTCTATGAAAGTGGAGAAGAGAATTTGGCAGGGGTTGGCAGATCTTGAAGGCTCAAAGTGCTGTGAGGAAGAGAGGGAGGAGGTGCCCTTTTATAAGGGAGGAGAGGGGCAGCTTTGGAAATCTTAAAAACATTAATTTATAATTAATCTAACCCCACATAAAAACAACCAAAAATGACTCATATTCGAATATTAGATGATATATGGTTGTAATATCATCAACCAATACAATTTAGACATGTTAGGAAATTATTTTAAACATTATCAACTTGATTTAACCTTACTTAATCAATTTAATTTTATTTGTGGTAATAACATTCTAAATTTTAAATTAAAAATAATAATTAATTATTTGTTGTGAATTATCTATAATTGTATAATTTATAAACTTTTAGACCATATAAATTTAAATTTATAATTTTTATATATTTTTGTGATTTTTAAACAATTTTATAATATGTTATTTTTATAAAATAACAATAGTGTCAATTTTGACACTATTCATTTATTTGAATTTAAATAAAATATATATAGAATATATGTTCTAAATAAAAGATTTAATAGATTAATAAAAGGTAATATGTATCTAGAAAATTATTGGAGAACATTAAATAGTTAATATAATATTTATTTTATTGTTTTTAAATCCGTTTATTTGGTTTATCTCTTAATAAAATAATTACTACAACATTTTTGTATAATTATTTAATATACTTATTTGTTGCATAAAAATTAAAAATAAAATTCTATAGTTCATATAAATCTATTACCTTTCACAATAATACTTTTACTCGAATTTATCATCCTCAAATAACAATATTTAAATTGTTATATTTATTAAATTATGAAGGTGACAACTTTGGCATCATTTAAAATAAAATAATATAAGTGTCATAATCACTTTTATAAAACTCCAAACGGTTATTTATTATTTAATTGGATGATTAAGGTGTATATATACACTACCAATAATTTTTGTTCAGGTTTGTGGGCCTTTTAACGGGTATTATTATTTCAATAAATACTATATTACTGATTTTTCACTTAAACAATAATTTCTACATCATTAATGTATCACCATTAATGACAATTATTTAATCCCTAAAAATTCTAAATAAATTATTATGATGTAGATAATTTTATTATATTTCTGTAGATTATTAATTTTAGGAGTTTTATGTTGTTTATCACTAAATTAATATGATTATACTTATAAGATTTAAGAGAGTGACATGTTGTCACTTTCTTTGGTTTTAGTAATAATTAAATTATTTTCATGGTCAAAAGTCCATAAAATCAATCTAATCTGACCCTTAGGTGATATGGGTCGACGTGTAGACATCCAATGGAATTTTGTCATGTGTTAGGGTAATTTTATAATATTATATTTACCCTTAATTACCCGATTTACCTATAACTAAGGTAAATAAAATTTACCGTAGTTACTATTCATAATTCACAAAAATAAAAAGTAGCCTATTAACAAAATTTGGAGCCACTGATTCCAAATATGGAATTCATTTATTCAAATTCAATACACAGAAGTTTCAGAAATTAAATTAAAATTAATCCCGTTGTCGAATGAAAATGGGTTTCTGTTTAAAACATTGAAAAAGATTGAATTGATTTAACCTACGAATTCAATGTAAAATAAATGCTAATGACATAAATTATATTAAATGGTAAAATATATTCTATTTATAATTTAAAACCATTCAATATTATAATTTAACTACATAAGTTATTACGATGAAAAAAGTTGTTTTTTATTAAAATATAGCGTGTTTAAACTATTCATTAAAACATGAAATTTATCAGAATAATATGAAAAATTTATCCAAGGTAAAATTTTATATCCTGATTGCAAGGAATAATTTTATTTTTTAAAACTGAACTTATAAACATTTCAAAAACTAGATTTAAAGTGGGTGCTCCATTAAAAGGCGGCAAAACTGCATTTTTTTTAAAAATAATTATTTTACCTAAAAAAATTATTTTGTTCTTATACCATGTTCTAGAAAATGTTTAAGATGAATAATAATGTTATAAAATTAAAAATTTAGTTAATACTATTCATAACGGCTAGTTAATAATAATATTATAATAATATATCGTTGTTTAGTAAAACTCGGTATTGCGTACAACACAGGTTATCGAGGAAGGTCGCGATTGCGTGTAATGCTAGCCAAGTCAGGGTTGCCTGTAGTGCACGACTCCTTTATTGCTGCGTATAAAAAAATACATTGAATATATATATATATATACTCAATGTTTCTTAGAATTACTACTATCAAACAAACATGAAATTGTGTTTAACACGATCCGAGATTAGTGTTGCGTATAATGAAAGCTGATATGGTGTTGCGTACAGCGCAAGATAATCTTGGTGTATCATACAACAGAAAATATGAAACAAATTGAAAAGAATATATCTTATAAAATCCCGGGTTATTACAATGTATGTTTGATCATGATGAATCCAACAATGACATTTGGAGAGAGTTGGCTGGAGGAGACCTTCCAAATATGTTCTGGACCATCACCACTCTTGAATATGAGACCTCAAAGGAGCTAGAAAAGGAGTTCATTATTTACCTATGCCAAAAATACATGTTCAACACACTAGAAATTGATATTTATACACATCCCGTATCCATGATACGATGATCAGATTCTGATCATCCATATAATAATTTTTCCTCTATACCTATATTCTATCTGTATAGACCATGACATGAAACCGAAAAATCACATTGCAAATCTACAACACTCTTGTTTATATTAAATCACAAAACAGCAACAACTTATCACTGAAGCCTAATTATATATCTGTATATGTAGATTGAAATTTTATGGAGTGTTACACTTCACCATATGATTAAAATAACAAAACACACCTAATGTGGTACCCTGTAATGTAATAGCCTTCAAAGAGATTAGGGGGATGGATAACATGTGAGCTAGTTTGTAGTTACCATGGAATTATCCCTTTGTAATGATTCTAATACATATCAAATCGAGGGAGAGGGATAATAGTAGATATTTGCATTGGGACCAATAAAAAATGATAATGCATTTCAATCGTAGAAACTAATGTCATGGTAAACCTTATAGCCTCTTGTAATGAATGTATCCCATCACGGGATACCATTTCAGCAGCTCATAGACAATCATAGTTATGCATAATTGAATGGATCATAGTTGGATAATCAATTATAGCTATCCTTGAGAAAATAAAATTATTCAAGATGGGATAATATATAACAAATCCTCCACCCATCGAATCATAAACTGTTGAAATGTTGTTTTCCACATTGACATTAGGTATAAATCAACCCTAGCCCACATGGATGGTGGAATTTATTTCACAATCCCAATATCCAGATTCATAACACCCTGAGAAATTCAGGGGGAAACAAATAGTGGTTCTGTATCAACACTAGACTATAGGCTTGGGGGAATGTAAATATGAATTAAAATCCCAGGAATCATGAAATCATTGATCCAAATCATCAGATACTCAACAACTATATAAAAAATAATGATTGTGGACCAGAATAGTCCCCATCCAATAGGGATGGGGGAATTTTCATCATCATTATCATCATCCTCATCTTTGTCTTAGTAATCATCATCAACATGAATGGAATCATACCTATTTAGATTGGGAGGTAAATTTTAAAGGTCACCATCCGATCTACCAAAAGTAGAACCTCTACTTTTCAGGTCTTATTTGGAAATAATATCCATAAACTGACTCAAGGTCATTATATGTAGATTATGTAAGTAGGAATATAAATGAACAAAATCCACCCCTACAGAGGTCATAAACCAAAATTTTCCAAAATAGAAAGAGGTTTGAAAAAAATTGATGTAAGAAGTAAAAAATACCATATTGGGTTTAGATTAATTGAAAATTCCTGATATACAACTATGGGTTTTATAATCAAAAATAAAATAGATAATTTTGATCAATATAAAAATGTAGAGGGAAATAATACATACTATATTTTCCAATTGGAGGGTGATCTGGATACACCAACTGAGGTTGCACACATGAGCAACGAGAGGAGATTCCAAAACCTAGAACTACAAAATATAGAGTGTCAACCTATATAGTTAAACACTATAATAGATAATGGGAAAGAAGTTATTATATCTCACTCGCCAACCAGAAGAGCCGATATCCCTTCCATGATGGAGTTGCTTAAATAATATAAGGATGATATACCAAACCATAGGAAAATCAATAAGAATATACTTAGAGGAATCATTTACCTCAAAGTATCATCATAATCCATAGATAGATATTCTACCTCCCACATATCTAGAAAGTGATAATCATCTTACAAGAGTGGTATCTAAGTGTCAACTCGAATCTGGATCTTGGTAGACAATTTATATGAATGAGGATGTTGACGATGACCACACATTCCCTCCATTATAGTGACAACCCCACCCTCTATTGGGAAATCATTCAGTCTTCATATGGATTAAGAATCAATGTGAGAGAAAAACAATGCCACCTCATCCATCCCCACCCACTCCATGTAGATGGAAGGTGGCTCAGAAAGTAGTTATTATGGTTATGATTAATTCCATTGAGTCCCTGGAAGATTGAAATGAATTCATGGAAGGTAGAAACAATCCTATTAAGCTTGGGAAGAATCCATATCCCTAATGGGTGGATAACAATTTTCCCCAAACCAATTTCTGCAATCATACATTCTCTAGAATTGATGGAGCGGGAGATTCCAAAGTAAATATCAAAAAATTTGTTTCATGATTTTCTCCAATGATGGGACTTTGTGATCAATAGGAAGCAACCAAGATGGGTTGTCTTATAAGGCCTCTAATAGGGTAATCATTTTATTTTTATAATATCCATAAAACATGGTATTTTTCTTGATGGGACGATCTTTGTCATCATTTCCTTTATCAGTTCATCTATACCCAAAGGAAAACAGTACAATTTTTCCTAAAAACTATAGGCAGTGAAAAAATGTTTATGTTTCTGACTTTATTTCCATATAGAATGTTTTACCTTATTCACTAAGCATCCCTGTCATGAAATATTATATTATTCAACTCTATGATGAAAATATTTTGGAAGAGCTGCAGTCATATATTATCCTAATGATGTGTCCATGTAGATTCTGCGTGTTTATTGGAATGAAATTTTTTATAAGTCAACATTCAGTGTACCCAAGATTTGTCTCCACTCATGACCTCATACCTCGAGAAAAGGCTCGGAACAGTAGATACTACTACTGTTACACAAATACTAGGAAAAATGAATAATCAAGCACCTAGGAAGGTCTCGAAACACCAAATACCTCCTTTTGGGTGGAATTAGTATAAAAACCACCCTAGGTAGAAGTAAAAAAGTTATTAGGTCTCCCATAATTTATGTAAATCATGAATAAATCATACTCATTGTAAAATGAGAAGATCTCCTATTGTTTCCATTTTTCCCAGGAAAACTACTGATATAAGAATCCTTAGATAGGGAAACCTGATAAGTTCAACCTCACTGATCGCCCCAACTACAAACATTTTAATAGAAGATTAGGAAAAACCATCTATGATTTTATCATCTTTAAATACATCATCAATGTAATGTTTGATTCTGGTTATGTGATGTTGGAAAATATCCTGGAATAGGTTACATGAGTAACTATTGACCATTAAGGAGAAAAATGTGATTTAAAAAAATGTTTTGTATATGTGTGGGAATAATTTTTACAACTAGATGAATCTAAATGTAGTTGATCAAGCTTATGACTCCCAGAGATAATAGATTCGTAGAACTTTAATGATATCATCAAATATCAAGGACAAATAAAATTTGCCTCCTAAAATAGGAAGTAACTTCTGGGTATAAGAAAAGATAGAGGAGGAAGGGACATATTTACCTCCAATATAGGATCTGTCTCTTGCATACTTCCTTCAAAAACCATCCATAGAACATAAGTATCCTCACCAAATGGAACCTTCTTTAGACGAAGATGAAATATTGGGTTCTGTTAATATAATACACTTTGTATAACCGATACTTGATAATGAATATGGATCTGAGTATGATTTCCCCAATCCTAACTAGGGAATCTATTACTGATATCACTGGATATGAGGATATTTTGAATAACACAGGAAAGGGAAGAACCAATTTAACAATCACATACCCATAAAGGATATATATTCAGTCAATACCTATGGTAAATCAGTCCCTAAATATAAAAATAAACATAGAGGTTCCCTATATCCCTCCATCAGTCGACCCAACCTAGCAATATTATATAAACTTTTACCAAGGTATCAATTTTCAAATCATACCAGAATATGGGGAATGCCCTAAAACTATTTTCCAATGAGACTATCCCTCATCATATATAAAAGCACCAGGCTGTATGACATAAACAAATCCACTATCGAGTATCATAATAATGAGAAACACCACATTGAGTAGTAAAAACATCTATAAAAAGAATTTATGAAAAAACTCACCATTATCCTAGAAAATCTCTAAATCCTAAATGTTCTCCATGATTCCAAATAAGTTAGTGTGACACTTATCGAAGACCTCTAAAGCCCATATGGTTTTAAAAAATTATTAATTGTTTCTATGGTTTGTCTATTAGAAATTATTCCATTGGAATTTCATGTAACTAGCTCATTTACAGAGTAGGATCTGAGAGAGTTCAACCAAGGACACATCATACCCCTATATGTTTTAGGTATTCTAAATAACTTCTATATCATAAAGGAGCATATTTAAATGGTTTTGGATTCAATATATTCCCCTTTAGGACCATTTGATTTTTGGGATATAGTGAATTTGACTTATCTACTACAAAAACATCTCATTCCAGGGTTGATATGAGTGAGAAAAGAAAACTTGCGAAGATCAAGATGAAAACTCAGTTAGGGTATTCCAAATATAATATTGAATTCATAGTTATCTAGAAATAATTTTCATATAAGGTCCTACTTGGAAGTCTATGGATTCAAATCCATGTGGTGGTACCTTAAACATTATATCCATTTATGAATCACCCCATAGAAGGGATGGTCGGTGTGATTCCTAGTTATAACTATCCTTTAGAGTCGTTAAAATACATATATACTACAGTGAAAATTCTAAAAATGGGATGACAAATTACCAATATAATATGTAAATATGTTGGTTGAAACCAGAAATTGCTTGGGGACGTCCCTTGAAATTTCCTTGAGTATTATCAATAGTGATTATGTGCTACCCATGAATCTGATTGAGGTAAAAGTAATAATACCATACATCTAGGCCCCTTTGATCTATTTGGATTGTATAAAAAGAATCAATTAGCTAAATAAAATCTCAGAAATTAATCTATTTTAAGGGGATAAATATGTTTCTTATCAGGGCCTCTCTCATCTCAGTAGTGAAAGATATCTCCGCATATCATCTACCATTCATTAAAATGACTCTTCTGACTCAGAGGTTTATTATGAATATGAGTGACTCTACAACACACCTATTACATTACATATTGAACCTACACCACCATTGATGAGATTAAGTAGATACATCAAGTATTGGAATATGACCCAAAAACTAAATTTATTAGTGTCTATATGGATCTCAAGGATGAAGAGATATAAATAATATTTTTAAGGAAACATCAATAATTGTTATCTTTGAATTACATAAAATTTCCCAGACTAAACACTTATGTGGCTATGCATTATCTAGGATGACCAGATGACTATCAAGGTTTAATGAATTCAACCAGATGGATATTTCCCTCCCATGAAACTAATATAGATTTGAATGTTGACAAGTTTTCAAAGATATTTTTTTGTGGGAGTTGAATTACTCAAAATGGATCACCAACATCATCCCTATCAAGAAAAAGAATGGGCAGATTAGGTTGTGCATCAATTTAAAATACCTTAATAAATATTACCTAAAGGAAGAAGTCCCATTTCCTTTTCATAGATATCTTGATTTATGGAATAGTAGTTTTTCAAGCCCTTTCCTTCATATATGGATACTCAGGGAATAATCATATCATAATGCCCAACATTTATGAGTAAGTCATTTATTTTGTAAAACCTTAGGGGGTCTTTTTCTACCAGTTTATGCCCCTTTTATTTAAGAGCACTAGATTTACTTATCAACATTACATGCATCATATATTTAATCTTTTATTTGGATGAATATATTAATTTTATGTCAATGAACTAGTAATAATATCCTTTTAGATATGTGATCACTTCATAGACCTTTAAACAATCTCCAAGATGTTATGACAACATAATCTGAAGATGAATCCATTTTAATGCACTTTTGGGGTAACAAATGGGTAAATAATTAGATTTGTGCTACTCTACTATGTTATTGAATAAAAAAGATAAAATAATTGTGAAATCTTGTAGATATCACCCCCAAATAAATATCAAAGAACATAGCAATATTTAAGTGGACCCCACCTACATTCAGTGTTTCATATTCAATATGGTCAGAATATCACCCCACATTATGAAGCTACTCAATAAGGTAATAACCTACCAATGGGATGATGATTTTTAATAATCCATTGATATTATGAATAATTACTTAATCCCCCCCCCCCACATTCACGATGATTCAAGTCGAAGGGAAACCACTCATCATATATGTGGTACCTATGGAATGTTCTCTTGTCATTATCTACGCACCAAAAAATAAACAATGGAATCAGATCAATATCTAATACATTTTCCAAACAATGCTAGATACTATGAACTAATATTCTAATGTCGAGTATAATTCCCTCCCAATCTTATTGGAGGTGAAATATCATAGTAATTACATATATCACCATCCACCGGGTCTCTTTAATTTACCCACTCATGTATATACTTGGAATCCCTATGTTGACTGTGATTTTGGCATAAAGGGTGGTCATTAGGAACCAGTATGATGTCATGTTAATTTTAATGAAGGAGGTGAATGGAAAGGACATAGGAAATTTAATTTCAGAACATCCTTCTGTATAAACTATACCATTAGAAACCAAGCCTCTAGATAATGAGATTTACTATACCCATGACACTCTAGTTCTGGGAGATGTATATTGATGGATCCTACCAAATTCCAATTGGAATGTGACTGGAAAACCCATATAAAAATAATTTAGTCTTAGGAATTGTATTTCCATATCTAGATAAGGAAAATCTTCCCTACTCATTCTAAACATCTGATGGCCCTAGAAATAATGACGCTGAATACAAAGACGTCATTGATGGATTATAACTACCATGTAGTTGCTGACAGGATACCGAAATACCAATAGGGTTTCATTTTTTGTGATTAAGATGATTAATGGTGAATATGACATTAGAAAGAAAAATAAGACCTTGTAAATATCTATGTCAGAGGAATGGTGGCGGATTTACCTTTTGAACCAACATTACATCATGTCCCATGGTCACAAAATTCACATACTAATGCACAAGATAATGCATCTATAGTTGTTTCCAAACCCGGGGAGGATGATATAATCCATTTCATAATAGACCAAATGATTGGGTCATGGGTCAGTGTCTGTGAGATGATATAAATCAATCATATAAACATTTCCCCATATCATGATGCAATAGTATCCAAACCTATATGAATAGAGCTCATAAATTATTATCAAAATATCTGGATTCCCAAAACAGACTGAGCTGGATGAGAACTGATTCTACACTGAGGAGTAATATTTACCCACTAGGAAGGTCCAAATGAGAAAAAATCCCTCTGAAAATGTGGGATTGATGGAATAATCCTCATATTAAGATTAATAAGACATGTTAGCAACTTCATGAAAAAGGTACATACATTCTTATGCATTTCTGACCAATATAAGACCAGGATCTCCCATGAAATAAGGAGAAATAGATACTACAAGAATTTAATGATATAATTATTTGTGGAGTTCACCAAGAAATTTCATATATGACATATTCATGTATGTTGTATTTAGTAATCCGTTTAATTGTTACATATAGATAAATATTGTAAATCATTTTTTTGTATGAGGAGTGGATGTTGTTGGTCTATATCCCCTATCCACAGAAAATAAGTTTAAGTATATCCTTACTACTAGTGAATTATTTTCAATAATTAGTTAAGAAAATAAATATTAATGAATTTGGAAAAAATAATATCATCATCTTCATGAATTCCAATATTATTACTAGATTTGTGGTCCTTTGTAAAATATTTATAGATAATGGAACCAATTTCTATGACAATGATTTGATGAAATTTTAGCAGGAGTACACGATCAAGTCCAACCATTCATCCAGCTTTCATGTAGTGTGAAATGAATAAACAGTGGGATTCAATATGAATCTATCGTAAATAATCTACATTATGGTGAATAAGGAAAAATCGTCCTAGATGGACATTCTCCACTATTCCTTACGGGCCTACCATACCACCATATGTACTTATACCCCCAAAAAATTGTATTCATTAGTGTACAGAGATGAGGCAGTGTTACCAATAGATTTCCAAGTTTCCCTCACTCCAAATAGCCATATTATGTTAACTATAAAATGATGAGAAATCATAAAATATGTTTAATGAAATAGAATGACTCAATGATAAATGATTGTGTTCACTACAAAATATTGATCTCTATCGAAATTTCAATTAACAGACCTTAAAAAATATATACCTCTATTTATTCTTTCATTTATAAATTTTATTGGATCATAATAAAACAATGATTCTAGGAATTAACCCTCAATTGATGAAACTCAAAAGGGAGGGGGCTTATATCATACATAAAGTCTGTCATAGTAGATAATAATCATTGGATGCACTAGACGTAGAACACATCACTCCCCTTAATGGTAGGTTTATTAATAAATAATTTTTCAATCTTCCATCAAGAATTATACTCATCTTGATCACATAATGTTAAAATTTAATGATTACCTCTTGAAAATTTGACATTAAACTATACAGAAGTCATGCTGACAACATCATAATAAATTGTATGGATGTTAACTTGACCACATGATGATAAATTTTACATATGTTGTCATAATCTCATTATGCTAAACTACACTAAATCATCCTGGTATAATGATGATAATATAAATAAATCATTCTAACCACATGAAAAAACACATTACCAAATTGGTCCACACCACATCATTATAAACTATATGGAAGTGGTCCTTGTAGAAACACATTAAAGTGTACATTATCTCACATCCTCACCACATGACATTATAATCTACTGGAGATTTCCTCACCTCCTGAAATTAAAATAAATGGGAATAATCATCCCATGGAAAATTCATGGAACAAAAGATGGATTTATGAAACTGAGAAAAGAGTTTCCAACATCAGTGTATGTGTGGGACAGATCAACATTGGAAGTCTCCCATACAATAACTACATGTGGATGGATTCCGACCATTGCAAGATATATATTGTTGACAAGTTCTCTATCCATAGGCCCAATCATGATTCCATTTATTTCATGTTGAGTCGCACTCATCCTTACTATGTGACATTAAACCACTTAGTTGATATACTTGACACATGACGATAAATTTCATGGTTTTATTTAACTATGAACACCTTGATTCTCATCCTAATGAGATATACAGGGAATCTTATATCCTATATATTAACCCATATACTATATGATAAAAATTACCATTTCCTTTCCTTGAACTATCTATTTGTGGTAAGAGAACCGTTTTTTATTACATGTTTCTCAAATCAAGAATAGGTCACGAGGGTTAGGGAATTTTGTTGATTGATTCCCCATATGATGTCGACATATATGTTCATAAAAGGGTTACGATGGTCTGTGATGAATGATATTAAATGGAACACGAAGTTTCTTATCACTATGACACTAAACTACTTGGTTTATACCACATGCACAACATAAAACTCCACATTACCATGAGACTCACCATAGATGTCCTTTATCATCGATGATGATCTCCCACCACACCTCATTCAGGACCAACATGGTGCTTCGATCCTTCTATTATGGGATAAAGAGTGGATCCCAGATATCAATCTTGGCTCCAAACATAACATTTAATTTTCAAATAGATTCATCTACATCTTTAACACATGAAATCAAACAAAATATCTTTTCAAGAACAATGTGTTACTTGCTTCATGTATTCACATGGTACATAGTAACATATTGATATCCTGTCTCATGTCCATCTGTAATATTAAATGGTAACAATTCAACCCTTTGTGAATGGGTAAGTCCTATGTAGGTATTTTCATATTAAAGAACAACATTGGTTTTATTTTTGTTTCATCAAAGAAAATTTAGTGAAACCCAAATCTCTGATACCTGATCTCACTACAACAATCAATGAGAATACCACCCCTATATATGTGTTAGAAATGCATTGATTGTTTCAAGTTCAAGAATTATGTTTGGATTTATTCTTATCATCACAAGATATGTATGGATTATATGATCTCCAATATATGGTATAGATACAATATAGAATAAATCCCCCTCACATTTTATGGTTTATAACTTCATAGGTATCTTTTTCACAACCTCACCAAATGACAATTAACTAAGAGAAAAATGTCATAGTTGAATGAAATTATGATTGTACGACATATTAATATCCAAAATATTATGTTAAAAAAATATGGACACCACCCATTATCATTCTATATGAAAATATCCTAGGATCTTAACCATATACAAAATGAAAATGGGCTTCTCCAATTATGTTATATGAAACTCAAATCATCATTAAATCTGTATGCCTCATTCAACTCATGTTTCCACCAACATTTCTTATCCTTCAAAAATTGATATCTAGAATCATAGAAAACTTTTTTAACTAAGAATTTATTAATCTAGTTTCATCATATGTTCCTATAGTCTTCAACCCAACGTGGCATTAATTGAACAAATGGGTTTCTAAAACATTTGATCATTGATGTTTATATGGTGGAACATAGTAACTTATATTGTTATGGGTCATCCCTAACATTATTGTTCCATAACACTACTCATGACCCAATAACATTGATAAATGATTTACAACATTTTCGTCTAATGCTCAAAATGATATTGGAGTGATCTTAACGTTGAGTATCTTATTTAGGAAAATGTAAAACATTTCCCTTATAATATTTCCACATGCATCATTACCTTAAACATCCTACATAGGGGTAAATGGTTTTTGAAGTTAAACTCTAGCCTTTGATGATCTATATTGCAATACACTAGACAACTAGAAAACGAGACATAATAATTTCGATGTAAAAAACCCAAACAGGGAATCATGAGAGAAATTCATGTATCATATTGTTAAACACTTCATCTCTTATGTTTATGAAAATGTCAGAGTATTGATTTTTCATATCTCCTCATAGAAATAATGAGTTCACTAGGAAAAAACAATACATTTAGGGTGCTTAAACCATTCCTGGATATCCTTTGTTACATAAATCACACTTCATGGTCTAGGAAGATCAGATCAATGAAATCCTCTATGGCCCTCATAGAAGGATTACCAACATAAAGATAACCTTTTTTAACTATGTATGTATTTTTATGGGCCCTTCATTTTCACCACTAATCACCAACCAAATGTTCCAAAACATAAAAATAATCTTTCTGATGCTTGTGAGACCTGATGTCACCATAGAAAAATTAAACACCTTAGGGTGTTTTGGTTCATCAGTAGTATGATTGTCCCATATCACAACTTAGAACCAGAGAAATATAAAGTATTATATATAGACTCGTAAGAATACTATTAATGTTTATTTATATTCTTGACATTATGTCACCATGTTTTTACCCTTTCTCTCAAATTGATTGTGAGGTTCTATTCCCAAACTTTTTTTCCCTACACTACGTGATACAAAACCATATATAGTAGGACCCTAGCCTCTCCATAAAAATATAAACTTCACCGAGGTGCCAGAAGCCATCATGGATAACTTTTGTTCCATAACCAACATAATCAATTTGATGATTGAGTCTTCCAAAATCTATCATGGTCCCTGGAAAAGAATGGGGATATTCATAATATGACCATTCTATCGACACATAAGAAATTTAAACCACCAACTAAAGGCATATCCTCCTTATAGTAAATGATCTCTAATCATTTTGAAACCCTATAATTTCAATGTGGAACTCAGTACATCTATTTTTTTGGATCATACCTAGTTTTTCTTACCCTTTCTATACACATTAACTCAATCGTTTTGGTTTTGAAGATCTAAACCCTAGTGGTATCTTCCCTGTTCAAAAAGGAATCCCTAATATTTTACCCTTATCCAATGCAACGGTGATAAATATTACAATTCCCTTGGAAAAGATATTGGTTACTATTGAATGATAATTATATCAATAAAAAATGTATTTGACCAACCAACTAAAGGAATCATATCCTTTCAAGAGAGGATATCAAATACTCATGATCCCTAGAAACACCATGGTGAAAATCATCACCATTGGGTGTATTGGATCATCCAAAGAATATCTATACCATATTCCATATGCATTAATAATGTGCTCATTTCATGAAATTATACTTAATTAAATCATTCCTTACCACATGATATTAAAGTAAATGGATGATGTCCCTACCAAATGACATTATACTATACCGAATATTTCATTATCATATGATATTAAAACAAATGAAAAATATTACTCTGTGTAAGATACATTACCAAAATTATAAATTACAATCTATAAGAATATAAAATTTTAATAGAAAAACGACCAACATAAAAGACCCTTAACTAAACCACAATAATGGTCATGTTTTTAAGACTACAAAGAAACACAATGCTCACCCGGTTGAAAGCCCATAAGAGGACAGGTTATAAAACATGAGATTCGATGACCAGTAATTATTACATATATAATGATTATGAAATAATAAGGTAATGATAAATAAATAGACATAAACATTTTGGGGCCCACTATATGGCCTTATAAAAAAATCATGTTTTCTCTCTATGTCCTCTAACAATAGAAAAGATAGAAAACCCTCTCTCTATGACATATGTGTCACCAAAAATACCTTTCTATGAATATGATAATATCAAAATAACTAGAGAAGACACATCAATACAGAATCCATTATTGGTTAGAATTCATGATCATTTCTCTTGAAAAAATCTGTTAATATTTAGACGTTAAAATCAATGAATTCATGTTCACATGATATTATGTAAAATATGCATATAATTAACCATTTATGATACATCGGGTCAATGAAATATCAGTAAAATAAAGAATAAAATACTAGGATATGATATGAATAAGTAATGAATATTTATTTAAAGGTAAGACGTAGACAAATAAAGGTGAAAAGTCCATATTCTGGAGCGTCATTGATGATTCTGTCAAGAAAAAACAAATGATGAAAGAAAACATCAGTATATGATTTTATGAATATTCCATGACATATTGAGTTTGACAAGAACGATTGATTTAGAATCAATGTGCCACCTACCCCACTACATACACTTCATCCCAAGGATAGAGTGTCTCTATAAGAGAATAAAACTCTTTTGCTCTTTTCTATGTGGTTTTAATGAGGATGATGATGAAAAAACATTGGAACATAAGAGATTTATATTCTCCTTAGATCTCACTATATGTACAGTCGAGGAATTCATTTTGACATGTTTCTGATATATTATTTGATTACTCTGCTCCAACACCTCTGAAGCATACCTAATAAGTCATTTCAAGGGAGTACAATTGGGAAATTAATTTAAAACCTTTTATCTAGTAGTCAACTATTTCTGAGTTTAGAACATTTGGAATATTATTTCATATAATGGTTAGTGATCAAATATTCCTACCCAAAAATCAAGAAAGAGCTGGATAAGATGTTCTTCTTGATCAAAAAATGTTTTTAGGGGAGTCTTAGTGATCAAGGTGTGAATCTACCACCAGATTAGCCTATTCCATGTATGATCCTCTACAACTATTCGAGTGGATGTGTTAGAAGGGGTATTAATTGGATTATCTGACAATGAAGAATGCTAATAAGTTTCATGTATTCATCTCTCAAAGGATTCACCTTCTATAACTTTTATATAAGGTCCAGGTCTCTCAATATATTCTTACGTAGTAAAGGGATGATCATCATTGGAATGGGGATGCTTCCTCTATGGTCCACCTAATTCTTGAATAATATCCTTCATTTATACATATAGGGGGTTCGGTGAAACCCATGGATTTTCCACCTGATGATCCTGCATATCCATCACACTACCCAGGAAGGCTTCATCCTAGGCATATGCATAACCATGTGATAGAATGATAGAGACACCAATGGGAAGAATAATAATCATAGAAAATGTTTCATAACAAAATATAATCCAAAATTTATATATAATCTCATAATGTCATTCTCCATACATTCCATCTGAATGGAGGGGATAAAACCTTTGAATAAAACCAATATACGGGGTGAATAAGTAGGGTAATATGCTTATCAAATAATGATCTCATCCATATGGTCTATTATAAATCCATCTCAAAAATGTATATTTAATTTCTAGTCATCTAGAGGGCCACTACCATTATCATGCCCTAGCCCTATATATTAAGGTTAAGTCATGAAATTGAAATAATAAGATCAGTTCAGTATGTTATTAATATTAACACAACCTAACGACATTGCCTCCAACCTATAAATGGTATGAAACCTAATGATAAATGGGGATACAAAGATCTCAGATGTGTTGTGGCATTTATAACAGTAAAAATAATCCCCTATCCAATAAAATAAAAAAATGAAAGGACCGCCAATCCTATAATGGATGTTCTCATAATAGATGTGGTCTAATATAACATAGATATGTTAACGGGTTGTTATGAGTAGATTAACAGGCCACCCATATTTTAGTCGATCTTCCATTATTAGAGTGCCCCACTCTAATTCCCAAGAATATGTCCTCATCTTGGAAAATCCACCCATTCATGGAAATATCCATGAAACGCACAAGCCTAACATTTTGGGATGTCTCTAGTATCATCCAATGTTCTCATGTGTTATATTACTTATCATCTAGTATTTCCCAATATGATATACCACTATCATGAACCAACTAGGAATGGAATTAGTGATGACGTATAATGGTCATACAAACTAAACTACGATATAAATAAAGGTTTATCCAGGATTTAAAGGATATGAGTGAGAACATATTCAACTCCTGTCATGAAAATTTATTTAACAATGTTGAGAATGTCCATTAACAAAATTATATTTTGTGTGGTGTCATCCCAAACATCCTCCACAGAAAGGAAATCTCATACATTTCCCCACTAGGGGATACCCCCCCCCAGTATGTAGATATTACAATGGTTGATTACTGCTTCATGACATTATAGTTGGGATGATTTTTTATTGGGGAACCAATATAAAATCAGCTCTCTTATAAGATCAATGTAGAGGTACACAATGAAATGAGTAACCCATATTGTCTTTTAAGGATAGATTATGTGTAGTTGATTAAATAGTTTGGAAAAGCTCTGTTTGAAACATAGTTTCCATGCACATACATTAGAGAAAATGACATCAGGTCCCAGGTACCAAATCAAGATCCATCTACCACCTATATTATTCAAGGAAGAGAAAAATATTCTTGAATATAGTTGAGAAATAGAAATGGAAGAAATTTCAACCATATTTACCAATATGGTAGTTCTCGAGTATATAAGACAACCCCATGGAATGTGATACAACTACTTTTCCATCCTCAGAGATGTTTGTTTGAATACAATAATGGGGAGATGATGGACCATGTGAAGGAAGATTTTGGTCTAGGGATAGTATGAAACTATCCCCCAAAATCCCAAATCCATATAGGGTAAGCCATTTTTACAAAGGATAACATTGATGTTTGGATAGGAGAATCATTTTGAGAACCTCCTTATCATAATTTATAGGATGTCGAGGGTGAGCATTATGATTCATATAAATCATTGTCTCATATAAATTCAAGTTTTAAGGATCCTAAGTGTTGGAATCCATTTTTATAAATTCTAAAATATATATAGGACAACAAAAAAATCCTATCAAAATAGATGAATAACTCTGTAAGAATCATGACAATCTCATGAACCATGAAAAGGTTGAAGATCACTTCATATGATACTGGTATCGTGAAATAATGACACATGGGTGTATCAAAAATATCATAACCCTTAAAATGTCTTGTGATAATTTAATGTGATATGACACTAATGTTTACATAACAATGAGATGGTCATGTGAACTACATGATGATCAAGCAATCATGTAACCAAATCGGTTAATCTTGAGAAACATGAAATACAACCACATAGACAAGATGCAAGTCCAATTTTAATGAAATTATCGAGAATATATTCATGATTTATTAGAACTTTTGTTGATTTAAATAATTTATCACAATTATAAATTGTGAAATATTTATCACGAAAGAGTAATGAGAACATATCTCAGAAATAGAACATGTAGATTGTATTTTGAATTAGATCATATGATGAGGTATTATGAAAGGTATCACATGACTATGAGGGTTGAAATATACTGGTAGGTTTGAAGTCATAGGTCAATAATCTCTCCCATTATCCCCTATTTATATTGAATTATGTGGAATACAATAGATCACTGAAAATCCCAAACATCATTGATTACACTAGTTGATGATTCCCTAAAGACTCAGGAAATAATTTATATTCCACAGAAGTGTGTACTATTCCTTACAGACATTTATTATATTGTTGGTAGTGAATTTTTTTATTCCTTCCGAATAATCATTGGGAAACCTACAAGGGAAAATACAAAAAGTATGGGTATTACGATTTTCCACAAAACAATGGAAGAGACGGTGGGAAAAATTGGTGGATCACATCATCTTCAAAAAGAAATGTGATCCAATGACATTAAAAAGGTTATAAAAATCATTCATTCATAGCACATGATATTATTGAGATCACATGGATCTCCTTTGACAATACTACATGTTCTTATGAAGGAGCGATGGTTAGCATTGGTGATCGAGTGAGGGATGCCATGTAAGCTCCTCCAAGTCACATAAAATGTCCACTAGAACACTCCTAACAATCATACAAACCCCATATGAAATAAAACATGAAAATTTAAAAAAAAATTGGATACATTATGTGGTCATTGATCTTCATATGATATGCTCTTGTGATTCCCCATACACTATAAGGACTGGTATACTTTTCCACCTTATCTCACAAGATAATATTTTTATTTTACATTCAATGTGTGATGGGGTTCATAAATATCCATTAGATTCTATGATACCCCTTTTCGCTGTCTAGACAAGTAGAGGGGTCTTCCATAACAATCCCTGAACATCAACACACGACACATTATTGGTCATGTGACTCATCGTCGAAAATGTGGCTAAATTCGTTTGATAACACTTGAACACGTTCTATAGATACCCTTCCCTTCTAAAATAACGAATTAGTAAATAAAAAGGGAATTGTTAATGCATCATTTGGAGTGAAAATATTTTTTCCATGACATAAAAGGTGTCATACGCCCCAAACGATCACTTTTGATCACTTGAGTCCCCATAAAAAAGCCATCATGAACTCACAATGAACCTTACATATGTTTGATAGGTCTTGAGAATTCTCCATTTACTGTAAGCTTTATCGTCACTAATAACACTAGATTATTTTTCATTAATCATGAAAAACCCATCCCATAGGCATCATAATCTCATGAAGATTTATAGGCACATCAATCAGACCTTATAAAAACTTTTTTATGTGTACATATTTTTATGAAAAATACTTTAAATTTTATATTTTCTAATAAATGGGGAAAAGGTGGGATATTCCCATTGTCACTAATTATCTTGTGAATCCCCTAATCAGACATCCTATTGTAGTATCATGAGATTTAAATGACACGATTATACCTCCACTGACTCCAAATCAAATTTTTGTGATATGTACCATTAAAGGTGGTGTAGCACATGAGAGGTGAGGCCTATAACTGCCCTTCTCCCATCCCCATGCACAAAATAATAGTATCACCTAAGCACAATCAGAGAATATAATGATAGTGCATGAGTTGACTTATAAGAGAAGATGATCATGTGATCACAAGGCAATCAACCATGAAAACCCCAAGGAGTGACCTACAGGATCATGTGACACTAATATGTGATTCCGAGGATCACTTTTTAGATCATACAATGTAATTTCATCATGTCATCTAGGTTATGCGAAGGTGTTCCCTCATATCAACTAGGTCTGGTGAAACCTAATATTAGATAAATTGGAAAAAACATGACACACATCTAGAAGAAAAAAAACCACTTAAAGAGGCGTGATAATTTTGCAAAGAGTGATACACCAATATTAATGTGTTTCTCATGACCTAACAAACCATGTTTTAGCACCGGGACATGCTCCCATGTCATGAGACACTATCTCGACAAGTCACATTGGTCATGTAATGTCCCTATCACATCTCAGGTAAATATTATAACACAGATTAGGCTTTCCACACAAGTCTTATGAGGCTCTATGAGCTCTCTTGTCCTGTCTTGTGAAGTCCTCCAGTTCATCCTACTAGATCTGATGATTTCTCCAAGACATGTCTCTCATGTTACGTGGTGGTACCAGGAAAAGTCAACTATGTCTCATAATGTCCACCAAACAATACATCTAGATCATGAGACATCATCCAAACATTTCATCATTGACTATTTGAAACCCTCTAGACATTCCATCCTTGATCATATGATGTCCTTTGGGAAACACTTATATCTCTTCGAATTTATACCATGATTTGTAGTCTTAACATGTGTTATCTTCCAAGACATTCTATTTGGGTCATGTGAAGACCTTTAGGAATGTGCCCCAAATATAATGACACCCTCCAAACATTTCATCTTTGATCATGTGATGTCCAACATACAAGTCATACATGTCATGTGATGTCACCCAGATAAGTCAACTGGATCATGTGATTGTCTTTGGAAATATCTGTTAGGAAACCTGGTCATGTCTAGAAAACCTCAAACATTTCACAGATAGATCTAGAAAATTTCACGTAGACAACCAAGACATCTTTGCAAAAAACCAAGACAGTTCAAGCAGAAAACTAGGGGAGGTCAAAGGGATAATCATGGCATGTCAGTTAGAAGTCACCCAACATGATGGTCATGTATAGTGTCCATATTTTGTTATACACCCAGGTGCACTGAACTACAATAATATAGTTTATGGCCAAAACCAAGATATGTAGGATGGATTCTATGGGCCAAGATCGAATTTGTATCTACCTTAATATAAGTCCCTTAATGTCTATTATTGTCCAACCATTAGTATACAATCTCTCCCATGGGGATTATCATATTTCCTCATCCATCAGAGGATGAAAAAAATAATATAAAAAATTAGAAATATGATTCTATCCACAACCATGATAAGTAGGACACATTTTAAGGCACACAATCCAATGGGAATCTACCTCTATGTATATCCCTCCATGACTCTGACATTCCAACCATCAAGGCCTAATCTCCACCATGGTCTTATTATTCATCCTCACACATATGTGGGTGGAAAATAACAAAACTATGACAACTCTAATTAACATCCAAAACCAGGATATGTAAGACATGTTCTTTTGTTATGAGATTCATTTTAAACTCCCAATAAAGTACACCTCAATATGTAATTACCATATCAAAAATCACTGATACTGTTTTATTTCCACCCATTGTATCTCACAATGATCATGGATCATGTGGTCCTATGGATTTGCAATGATCATATTATTTTCATCATCAATCTCTCCATACAGGGAAACCATAATGTATAACCCCCATTTGGTGGAATCAAATGAAACCCCCATACTAGTACAATTAGAGGCAAGTATAAGGGGCATGATTGAACAAGGATGAATCTAATTCTTGTGACAAACATGATACATATTACTTCTTTCTAAGGATCGATCCAAGAACTCAGTTCCTATGTACCCTCATATAAGTCTTTTTTGCATTAATTTAAACATAAAGGGTTAAAAAACGATGTAGGTATTTATTAATATTATAATAAATATACATTGGAAACCTCATAAAGGTTGAATCCAATCCTAGAGATGCTAATTTCCTCCATGAATTTCATTAATGTGTAATGTTCCTTGTTTTACGATATCAATATATAAGAAGCTACCAATTAACAATGAATAATATGAAGAACCTCAGATATATGTATACAAAGTCATTAATAGAACCCCACCCCCATCACATAAACGAGTTCAACACGTTATCATTTTGTTAGGGTAGCCATTCTAGTATCAGGATAATGAAGAGATATAAAAATATCTTAAACCAATAAGAGAGTATTAGCATATGAAAAAATTTCCATAGAAATGGTGTGATCAACCCGACTTCCCATCCTCTAAAAAATGTGAGTTACTATGTGTTATTTTTTTGAAACCATAATTGCATTCCTTAAATAGGATAGTTGGTCCAAAATAAGTTATGGATGTGGTAACCATCAAGTGTTTCTGTGAATAGACAACATCATGAACCCAATAAGAATAATCATGGATCACATTCAGTCCCCCTCACAATTAGTCATCAAGTGTTCCCAAAAACTGTATTTCTCATGAAAAAATCAATATGATGAATGTGTTGGTCCCATGAGTCATGCATTATTAGTTATATTGGTATACACATTCCATGAAAAATATTTTTATTAACGGTTAGATCATGATGTCTAAGACCCTAAATTCATGGCCTCATGTATGGAATTAAATATTTATCATTATAAATTTCATATCTAATGAACCAGTTATTATTAATTATGTGATCTAATTATTTTTATTTATATCCATGGATTTATTATTCTATATGTTTCAATTGATTATGGATTTAATATTATAACTTATTCTTATAATAACTATTTTGACATGTTTGTTCCATGATTGAATCATTTGTATGTTTTCCTTTGTTGAGCATTTGTGATCACCATTTATTACGATTTTATTTCCCTAGGTTATAAAGAATGTTATTATACATGATATGTGTAACATTGTTTCTAATGTATATAATTAATCGGAGATGATGAAAACACATTGTTTATTTTGTAGTTTCTTATATTGTGAGACAAATATCCATCAGTGTATAAAGACACGTTCTTTTATTGTTTTTGGTTAGTCCAAATTATGAAATTATCTATTCCTAAATTGAATTCTTATTATATGAAATGAAAAAATTTATTTTTGTTATTTAAATATTGGATAATTATTTCTAGTAATCTATTGTTGGTATCATATCCAGTATGTGAAAAACATGTTTATCTGCATCAATGATAGGTGATTGGGGATGAGGAATCATTTTTGGTATCTGAGTAGGGTTTAGATAACATTGAAGATTATGGATATTATTAAGGATAATTTAATGTATTATAATTCATGTTTTGTAAAATAGATAACCTTTTGGGAAGTATATATAATAGTTTTAAAGATATAATGAATATTTAATTTAAGGATTATATTGATATAACTTTAATGAAATATCTATGAAGAAGACTGTGTACTAGATAACATCTTGATGGTTTTGTAATGTAGATATTAGGTGTTTTTTTACTTTCAATAAATACATATCTATTAAATTGAAAGTAGATTAATTTTAGGAATAGATAAAACTAGGGTTAATCTGTCATAAGAGGGTTGGTTGAAATTTGAATTAATCGTCACTCTGATGCATGATGATTTTGCCTAAGACTTTACACCTGGTTAGAAACTCCTTGGGGATATTCGTTGTTTATAAATAATATTATAATGACACATTATAACTTATTTCATAATGATGCTAGATAATTAGGTCAAATAATAATTTTAAAATGACTATGGATAACCAATTATTGAAAAAATAGGGTCATATATTGATCTAAAAGATTCATGTAATAAAAAGGTATCATAAGAAAAGAAATATTCATATTGTTGTTTTTCATAATCATATTTTATAGGTTACAATAACGTTTTTGGATTTATGATTTTGTTTATACATGATCATAAAGATTAAGACAATAATGGTTTTTATCTAGAAACAACAAGGACTTATATCTGAATAAGGTATCTTACATCAATTAATAGGAATTTTAGTAAATGACTATTATGATGGAATTGTTTTCCTACACTCACCTATGGAAGTTTGGTTGGTAATAATAACAGAAATTGATAATTGATACTTGGGAATATTTTAACTACTGAGGTGATATTGATCGATGGCATTTCTCTATATAATGGATTTTTGAAACAAATAATTATCATTATTTATTAGTTTTGAATTAATGATATGAAATCATATATCAAATGGTATAAGTAACATTGGAAAAATATTTAATGGCAGGGTAATATTTTGTGGGGTAACTTTTGAAGGAAATATGTTTTTGTGATAAATATTTTTTGGTTTAGTTTATGTTTTATATCAAGATAATAAAGTGTTGGTAATTTTCAAAAATGAAATTTATTTAGTATCAATATATATAGTTATAATTCATTATATTTTTTGTAATTTTTATATAATTTTTTAGATACTGAAATATATTGACTAGTTTGTGACATTATGAACGACTAGTTAATATCATTTAGGGGTTAAATATATTGTTTATTTCTCATAAGATTATATAAATTCACATAGATTTGTTATTTAAAATTCAAATGGTTTTGATAACGGAATTTTATGGGGAATATATGATTAAGGTGTATACATACTTGGGTATATGACTGTGTGAATAGATAATGTTCTTTGAATAAAGATCAAAAACTATATATATATATATATATATATATATATCCTAAGAGTGTATTGTATATGTCATATTATAGATTATACCATGAATGAATTATATGTTATGAATAACCTAACCTAATTTTTTCAATTAGTAATTACTATTATTTTCAAGAAAACATTTCATTTCAGGAGGGTAATGCTACAACTTATGATATTAATATATGATTACCATTAAAAAGTGGAAATTTCATTGATATATTTCTCTACACAAAACAAAGAAATTAATCAAAACCAATTAATATTTAGATAATATCTATATATTTATATATATGTATGACCATAAAAAAATAAAATTTGATTAAGATGGATTTTATAGGATTATTCATGTTATGAAATATATTTATATATAAAATGGATACTTAATATGAATTAAATTAATTTAGATTACCCAAAAATACTATTATGATCATTTATTGTTTTGATGAAATTATTTTTTGAAAATTACATTTTTAGGTGATATGAATTTCTATTTTAAGAAAATGATGATAAAAGAAGATAAATTATTCATGATATTAATTATTATTTAATAAAAATTTATTTGGTAAAAGATATGAAAAAATAATAATAATGGTTAATATATAAGAAATTAATTTTACATTAAAAGTAATTTCATTATCGGTTATGATTTTGATAATAAAATCAATTTATAATTCTTGTTTAGTTGAATATCACTATATGGAAATAATTTTTCGATTTATTATTTATATTCTATCTTAATATGATATTTTGGGTTTTTATGAAAATATTTATAATTAAACTAAAATTACATGTTTTATGAAGAAGAAATTTTTTATGAATGTATCATTATGTATGAATATCCTGAATTTTAAAAAACCCAATTATTTAAGAAAAAATATTTATTTAATAAATTCATTGAGGTTATAAATCATAGGATTATTATTTTTAGAAAATAATTAATATTATAGTTCAACAAAAATTGGGTTTTATCTGATTCTTAAACCATCTATTTAATTATTAGATTCTATTTTGGAATTAAATGAATACCTCTATGATTTTCTGTTTTATTAGTAATCCATTATAATCATGGTATATGGTAATTTTAAAAAATTTGGATATAAAAAATAATTCATAAAACACAAATTCATTGAAATATATTTTTATGCATTTTAGGAGCTAATCTAAAAATTAACTTTCCTAATATAACAAAATATTATTTGATATATTGATTTTATAATTTTAAATAATATGTACCTCCTGATTGTGTAAAATTATTAGTATTAATTATTATAATTACAATTAATTATAATGGTTAAAAATTAATTTCCATAGTAAAAGTAAATTCAAGTTAAAGTTTGATGTTAAAAATAAAATAAATAAATTGTTAAAAATTTTCTCACATATGTGTGTTTGAGGGTCGTTTTTCCACAAAATCTAATTCCCCAAGAATTTTATCCATTTTTTAGCTATTGATCATAGATATGTTTCATCACATTAATGAAAATGTTATTTGTGATTCCAAAATTACCCTTATCATAAATTATAAGAATGTAATAGTAAATCCAAAAACAAATCACATATACATTGAATTGATAATTTATAGTGTTCAATTTTTTGAAACAATGGTATTTATCTCATGAATAGAGTCATCAAGTCACACTATGTTAGTCTAATCCCTTCAATTTCATGTAGTATTCCATGGGAATATCATGTCTCCAATGTGAATGTTATCAAATACCATGTTTTTGTTCTTATTGTTACTCATTATAATATATAATAACCACACTAATATTATTACATTAGTATCAATTATATATTTTAATGTTAATATATTTAGGCTTAAATTAATCTTCAAATTATTATGATCCATTATGTGTAATGAAATCATCATTTCAGTTTATGTGATGACTACCATTTCTAAAACATTATGCATTGTTTTTACCATCATCTACTTTCATGGATAGTCATAAGGATCACACAGATGAATAAATATGTTTTTTATATAATAATTATGACTTTAAAAAATTAAAATATCATTTACCACCATTCTATCTATTCTTGGGAAAATATAGTCACTAATTGTGCATATGTGTGGACCGCCGCATCCACGAGCGTCGAATTTCAATTTTCACCAAAAAAAACATGGATTGTTAGAAGAATTTTTTTACTAGATATATATGATATATATGACATGTTAAATATTATAAATAAAAAACTAGTTTTTTTATTAATAAATAAATTTTAAGGAAAATTGGGAAGCTGAACTTGCCAAAACTCATGTGTGTTAAACGTAGATGGATCTCAAACAATCATTATAAACAAAGATAATATTATTGAAATTAATCACCCTATATAATCCAAATTTTAGAAAATTTATCTTAATCATCGGATTTTCCATAATAATGTCTTCCAAATGGTTAGCCATCATGTCTGAAGTATGGATATATTCTTCTAAATTAATTTCCCCCTCTTGAATCCACATGTCAATTTATGATCTTTTCTATTTGTCCACTCAGATTACTCGTCATTAATAGAAACTAGAATAGATATTTTGTAAATCCTATTATCATTCTCCTTTGAAAAGTAGATATTTAAATCATCATATGATATATATTCCTTCAAATAGAGGAGAGCCACCAGTCAAACATTCTAATCAATGGGAGGTGTTGTTGGATCCCCTATAGTACAACTATTTAGAACATATTTTGGGTATATTCTATACTCTACCATAGTTATCTATAAATTTATAGCAGATCTAGTGACCATATAATTTTTATGGGTGGATTAGTCATTACACTTATTAGATTTTTTCTGTTTATTGACCAGAATGATTTGAGGATGATTCCATACTTTTTGGTTCCTAGAGTCGTACCCATCAGTCACTAATGTATGATGATTTTTTCCCACTACAAAAAATATTTTTTGTCTAATTATTTATCCCTCAAAGGGTGTTTAGAAAAATATACCGAGTCATAGGGAAACAAAATTTTCTATTTAATGGGGTATCCTTCTTGTTCCATTTAAAAATAGCTATTTCCTATCCTTCTGCATCTTTCCTTCATGAGCTTTGTTCTACTAACATATTGAACCTATTATAAGCATTAAATACTGATCTCCCCATATTATAGACACCAAAATAATAATTCTCTATCCATGAGTTCACCTAACACACCATTTTATGTCTTCATAGTTCAAGAAGAGTAATTCTATTGTTGGGCTTGATTGAGTAAGAGGGAATACATGGTAAAGGTTTTTTCATCTCAAATTCATCTCCGTGAGACATGTTTGGTATTATGAGACTACATAATTTTATTTCATTAATAGACTTCCATTTTTTAGATTCATATCCAAAATAATCATTTTATATTGGTATTGTTTTGTTCAATTTAAACACCTCCCTTTATTTAGGGTTTGAATGAAATGTTACTATTGAATTATTGGTTTCTGTGGTCTCAAAAATGATTCCTTGAGGCAAGTAAAATGTTATGAAACATGGTAGCATTGTTTGTGGTTCTATTTATTTAATTTTCCATGATATATATATATACTTTATATAGTTTTATTTATTCACATTTACTATCCAAATCAGGTCCCTTACTAATGTGGTTATTTATGTAGTCATATCCCTAGTATTAATTTTTTTTGTAACTCATTTTTTTTCATAGAGTTATTATCCTCATATTAAGTACATTTCATATAAGATGGGTACATTCTACAAAATGATTATATTATGAGGTAGTTTTTAATTATTTTTAGGGATATACAACAATAACATATTAATTTTATGTATAATAATCCACACTTCTTGGGAAATGATATTTTTTAATCATCCAGCTTATTTTATATAGTTATTATAATATGTAAATTGGTATTGACATAGAAATATAATCATTAAACTATAATATTTGATATTTTCATTATAAATAATTAATATTTTAATATTTTAAACTAGATATAATATTATTTAATTGAAATGGGGATGATAATTTGTGTCTGGTATGTTTTAATACAAAAAGAAAGGATTATATACATATTGATTATATATTGTTTACTGATCCCCCTTCTTCCACAAAAAGGGTTGTCTTTTTTAATCCATTTTATTGAAAAGCTGAAAGGTATTGAAATTCATTATTTATTTATTTAAATATTTATTATTATAGGAAACATGACTATGTATTTTTTAAGAGTCAATCATCATCCCCCTAACTGGTTATGAACATTTTATCCCCTATATTAACTTAACGAAAATATTAAGGTTTCTTATATTATTTGGTTAATATGGGTTATTAATGGAAATTATTATTATTAATTTATAATTAATTTTTTAACTTGTTGAATGTACTGGAATACAATAAGTGATTTTTGGGTCCTGACAATATAATGTTCCTCTATAAATTTATAGATCTCTTGAGAACGTTTTTTGGGTATTGGGATTAATGGTTATCCATAATATTATATTTAATTGATTGTAAGATTTTCATTTTATGGTTTATTATTTATTTTCATATGATATTGTATTAACAACACAGAATAATGTATTTCATAAATAAGGAAAATTTAATTTTTACCCGTATGATCAAATTATTTTTAGTGATATCTAGGGATAAATTATTAAATCTATTTTAGTTGATTATGTAATTAAGTTGATTTATTATTATTTTAATAATATTTATTCCATGGTTTTTCCAATAGTACCATTGTTTTTGGGTATCCAATAATATGGATTTGATGTCACCATTTCTTATGCTTCCTTTTCCCTAGGATATGAAGAGAAGTATTACATATGGTATGACTAACATGATGGATTGAATAGAGAATTTGTGGGAGATATTGTTGACATATTATGGATTTTTTAGTTTCATATATAGTTAAATTATATCCATCCATTGATAAAGGAATATATATTTTATGTTTATATAGTTTTCTTATTTCTCTAAATCTCTAAACCTAAATGATCATAAAAATTTATGTAATAATATACTTTTTATGATATCTAATTATAAAATAGTTATGTCAAAGAATATAAACTTGGTTTCAAATACAGTAAGTAATGTATGATTATATGAACATTGGTATCGAGATAATGGGTATAGGGAATCAAATATTTAATTATAGTGTACCAATATATTACCTTAATAACTCCCTTTTATAAGAAGCCCTAAAAGTAAATTCAATATCCTCGACATGAGTAATTTTTTTTTCCTAATTTAATTTTTCTATAATTCTATTACAAAGTATTTTTAAAATTCTTTTATAATGACAAAGAAATTATTTGTATACCAAATTTTTTATTCTAAAGTGATAAATATTTACCACCTTTCCCATTTTATATTATGTATAACAAAAACAACATTAAATCATGTATGTTGACTACTTATTCTATGAAGTACCAAGTTTCTTTTCTCTTAACTACCTTAAATTAATAGTATTAATATTTAATTCAAAAAATAAGTCTGTTATTTAAAAAATAATTTATAATTTAAAATGAGAAAAATTATTTTAAATTTTTATCAATCTATGAAAAAATGAAATCATGAGAAATTCATATGTGCGGACTACCTCCTCTATGAAATTATTGATTTTATTTTTTCTATTTTTTAAATTCCATTAATAGTTTTCAATTATAAAGGTATTAATGGATATATAATATTATTAGGAATGTATTAGGTTTTTCGTAAGAAAATTTTGAAATCCTATTAAAAATTTAAGAAATAATCATCTAGGGATTATTACACTATCTAAAATAGAATTCTATGAGAAAA
This sequence comes from Viscum album, assembly GCA_963277665.1. Taxonomy (NCBI): domain Eukaryota; kingdom Viridiplantae; phylum Streptophyta; class Magnoliopsida; order Santalales; family Viscaceae; genus Viscum; species Viscum album. Next base: position 762,130,475 of record OY728140.1, on the reverse strand, counting down.
ATGATTTCTTCATACTATGTAATGAAATTTATATTGTTATATCCTTTGTAAATTTCAAAAATGTTATGATGTATTATAATAATAATAACATTATATGGTTCATATTTTATTTTATAAGGATATGATAATTAAATAACATTATAATCATCAATTTATTGTGGTACAATATTTTTTGGTATAGTTTAATCATCCACATGATAAATCCTATTAACTTATATCACTAATGATAACGGGGATTCAATTTATGTTATTATATGGTATAAATAAAATAAAAAATGTTTATTTTGTTTTTTTAATGCTAAATTTTTTATTAAAAACATAATTCAAGAAACTAATTATTGCTCTTACAAAATCTATGCTATATTCACATCACTATGTTAATATTTAAGGATTGTAACTAAAAAATCTCTAAAATAAATTAATAAGACTATAAATAATTAAAAATACTATAATTTTTTTTAAATATTATGATTTATTAGTGATGATAATTGGGATAAGAATGTTTAATATAACATCTAATATTAAACTTGTTCAAAACGTTCGAACTAATATCGAAAATAGAAAAAATCATACTAATTTAAATTTATACAGTACATATATATGAATTTTATAAATGATTATATATATGAAAATTATTAATTAATGTTGTATTAGTATTTTTATATTTGTAATACATTTATTTTATAGTTAATTTAAATAAATAATGAATTAAGGTCTGTGTTTGTGCAAACTCATTATTCTTCAATTGAGTTACAAAAATATGTATGAAAACCCTCTTTTACAACAATTATTTACTACACCTAATGAATACATGGAATTTTTTTCCTCGATAAAATATTTAGTTCTATAATTCTTCCTTATAACAAGATTATAAAATGATTCATTCCTCTATAATTATGTTTCCAATAAGGTTCTTATTTCTCAAATTTTTACACCCATAAACATATTTATTATTAAAAACCATTACATTTTTAATGGTGTATCTTAAACTATTTTACTATTATTTATCATCATATTATTCATGATAAATAATGTTTCATTTTAAATAACATCCTTAATGGGTTTTTGAATTGATATATTTTAATGTTGTAAGAGTTTTATTATCTCAATTTCAATTAAATTTGATATGTTTGATATTTTAGAAAATATTTTCATTTATATAGTGTATTTAATATCATATTTCCTTCAAGTATAATGAAAATATCTCATTTCATAATATTAACATTCCATTTCACCCCTACAATGTTCTTTTGATTTTTAAAAAACCATTACAATAAGAGATTTAGAGTCTCAATTTTTCTTCATTGAGATGTGATTCATATTATCAAATTGATTCCCTATTTTGGTTTATATATTGTTCATTTATTACCATCTAAATCCACTAATAATATTTTATTTTTAGGGATTATAGTGGAAAAAATCCATCACATCCTTTTTCATTTTATGCCATCCCATATTACATGTATAAATTTTCTTCTAATTTCATTCCATTTTGAAATATCTATATTTACTTCCATTGATTAATGGGTGTTCACCTATTTTATATAAGTTTAATAACTAGGTATTTTTTTTAAAATACTATATAACCACTACTCTATGTGGTGTTATGTTGAGAGATGGTTATATATAATGGTATTAAATTTATTGATGTGAAAAATATTAAATATTAATTTACATTTTATTTCAATATGGATGATTTTTTATTGCTATGGAATGTGGATTATATATTACCTTACAATTTTTTTTACTTCGGATGGATTATGTTCATGTTATCTACTATGACCCTCCTTCTTCCAGATGATGAATGGGAGATAATAACCCCTCAGGTCCTGCCTCCATTAAGAACTAGGGTAGTTACCAACACTAAGAGTATATATTCTCACAAAATAAGAGGCATTTCCCTTTTTAAAGAAAAAAAATTTGTATATAAGATGACCATTTTCAATACAACTCCATGTACTATATATAAAATAAATCCAAAATCCATCACACTTTCATGTCTAAAATAAAAATGTTATAAATTCAGTAAACACTCCAAGGTAAATACCAAAATTATGGCTATGCAGGGAAAAAAAGTACCAAAGTTCGAGATAGGAATAGCCAGACCTATCCATGTAGTCCTCATGAAAACCTAAGTATAGTTTTATATATAGAGGGTGAGCGTACAAGTATACTCAGTAGGAATAAAGGATGTATCTTGAGCACATGTGAGAGAAGCATATTAATTCTCCTCTGGGATACTAGTAAAACCTAAAGCACCTAAAAAGGCATACTAACCATCCCCACTTCACCAAGGAATGCTAAAAAAATAACACATGAAAATTAATGTAATATGGTAATTACATCGATGATAGGGTTCCCTATACCACTTCCCATTGGTTATCCACTCTCACACCATAACAAAAAATCTCCTAGTGCTTCCACCTCAATTTAATTTACCACATAAGAACTCTACTACAAATACCTTGGACACAATTCTAGTCTCATCACATAAGAGAAGGATGCTAATAACATCTCTCCCACACACACCCAGTTCTCAGAAGCACATCCTACTCACATAAGACTATCCCACAAAACAACTTCACATCCCACCTGTAGACACCTGGGTCGTATATGTCATAATTTTGGAAAAATAACTGGTAATATGACATATCTCATTCAAAAGGCACTTAAGAAACACAACACGTATCATCCTAATGAAACCTGGGAAAAAACAACTCACCCGGACACACATGGGGACCATAATCTACAACTTACTAATGAATATTGGGATATCACCTCTTGAAAGAGGGATCTAGGAAGAGTGCGTGGTCATACATCCATCCTCTCACCAGGATCTTTGGGGAAGATACCCTCCATGAATATAGGGGTGTTTGTAACATAGTGCTCAATTATGGTGGGGTGTTTATAGGAATCATAATAACATATAATGTATGTATATATATATATAGTTTCAGGCGCTCAAGACCAACCTATGGGATTCAAAAAAACTGCTACCTAAATTGCTATAAGAAATGTTTACTTCAGATGTTGTCAAATTAAATCCTCTTCCAAAAATTTCTTTCCCTCAACACCCATTTATTTAATTATTTATATTTAACCATAGTTAAACATGCCACCCATAATATAACATTTCATAGAAAAACATCTTCCCATTTACAAACCAACTCAATCCATCTCATCGTTATTAAGTATTTATTTTCTCTATAACTATCCAGAAAACTACCAAGTATAGAAAACAAAAAGTTACACAAAAAAGTCACACATAGGAAGACAAACCATGGTAAATTAATGAACTTCATATTTACACTCTATTTCATACCCATTAATTTCCTAACAAAACTGATCCCAAGACATGGGGTGAAGCTTTGGGCATGCTAGTCATGGAGAAACTATAGGTGGATTGATCATACCAACCACTACCATTATAATTATTCAATACAATTTCACCCAATACATTCTCTCAATAGAGAAAAATCACAACTCAAATCCACACTAAACAATACATATCATCAAAACTACAGCACACCCATCACATCCAGCAACACAACGTAAAATAACCTAATGATATCCCTGCTACACAACACTGCCCATCCATTCCACAATCAATCAATATCTCAACCTGATATTCCTTTACCCCTTCTAAACCACCAAAAACACATGAATGTTCTCAAAATTGTACCACCAAACTAACCATACATAACATAATCATTTTTAATAGTTCATATGTTCATTAATTCCACTTGTTAACTTCATTTGTTTTCATATATACTGTTTTATCTTGGGTCATCCATTTATTTTCTGAGTGCACGTCGTTACTCAATTTCACATATATACACTTTTTCAATAGAATAACAACCAGAATAATTCACAATCCATCATAGGTGCACAAACAAGGAGCACCAATGAAAATTATTTTTAGTAGGCATACAACCCATACAATTCACAACATCAATATACAATAAAGAATAACATAAGTAACTTTTCACTGCACCGCATGTTGATCTTAAAGTTATTCATTTATATTTGGTATTTGGTATTATACTATATTTACAAGTGAGATATTCATTAATCCACCTCTCATGATACATAAATAAAATATAGGTGAATTAGTCCCCACCTCTAAGAAAAGATGATTGATACTTCTTTATTACACCAAAACATAGTGCGAAGGTAGCATAGAGAACATCTAAGGAAAAAAATCCAAAGTATATAACACAATGCACGAATCATTGGGGAAGAAAGGTTTTGGGAATTTCTCACACTAATTGAAAGGAAAAACATCCAAGTAACATAAGATATAGGATTTAGAAAGGAGAGATCATAAATCAATGGGAGAAAACGTTTTTAAAATTCATTAATGGTGGATCATGACCAGGACCATGGGGTTTGGGAGTCAAAGGATGCTTCTTGTTTTTTAAAGATATATATGATAATAAATGTCTCCAAAAACCATTAAATATGGCATTAAACTCATTTTACATGGACGAAAACATTAAATCAGAGAAACTATAAAAACTAGAGGAAAACATGAATTTGGAAAACTATTAGAAATGACTCATTGTTATGTGATTCAATGCTGGGATTCACTGGTACAAGTCACTGGTGTGACTCATAGTAGGAAGAGATATCAATGGATGATTCATGATTGGTGACTAACTATTGGGTGAGCTATAGGTAGATGAGCCACTATTGGAGACTTGCCAATTGGTCAGGCTAATGGTTGATAAGTCACTATTTGGTGAGTCACTGCTATAGACATAACATTGGGTCCTACTTTCGTGAAAAATGGTCAATGACACAACATTGTGAGTCTCCATTGCGAATCATCACTAGAGATGTACCATCACGGCCTATTGGTCTTGAATCACCATTGGAAAAACTATATTTTTTAAAAAAACTATTGAAATGAGTCACCATGAATTCCTCAATAACTTCAAACATTGAATTTTAACAATTTAATGGACTATAGAGTTCCACAAAATTACCTCAGATTACTCTCAAACAATTTTATCCTCAAGAATTAAAAACCAAAACCAAAATGAAAATAAGTTTCTAAAAAACATTCCCATGAGATACCTCTCAATGATATTTCTAATCTTGAAACACCACTACTGATGTCAAATTTTAATGACAAACCACCCAATGTTGTTTCAAGGAAGGAGTAAAACCTTAGAACCCAAGAATGCATCCTATTATATCCTATAACAAAAAAACACACAAAAAAACCACATAATAACAAAAACCACTGTGTCTGAACACAAAAATCAAGGATTTTTTACCCCATGTCAAGAAATTACCCGTTTTGAGTGGCACTGACTCTTTTGAGTGGGTTTAATAACATCATAATTAATGCATCTCAATTATGAATCATGACCTACCATTTTCACATGTCAAGACTTTATCACATATCACAAAAAATGGAAACAACTCATCTCATAACACAAAAGTTTTAGAAATCACATTACAACATAAAATAAAAAACGGGTAATTGAAAAAAACTTTAGGTACTGGCCATGCATTGATCGCATAACGATTTTCTATTCAAATATACCCTTACACCACTATTTTAAACTGGTTTTGTAATCAATATTAAAAATATAATACTAAATTTAAATTTCTGTTTGGAATCAATGAATTAATTTTTATCACTGTTTAATAGGGAAATTTTACTTGTTATTGTGTTTACATTGTAGGAGGAGGTGATTTGGAGAGCTCATGAAGGAATTGAAGAAAAATGGGCCAAATGGTGTGAGAGACTAAGCATGAATGTAGAAAATTATTGGTACCGTGGATAATTTGTGCATCCAATTGGGATACATATGGATGTATGAATGAAACACAATGTCTGGTACATTTCTCTAGAAGATCATGTGGGCAATTCGTCCATTTGGAGCCCCAAAATAGGCCCACAATATAATGAAATTCTTGGCGATCCCGAGTGCACCACCCTTCTGTATTTGGGCCATAACTCAGGCATCAGAGATCCAATTGGGATAAATACAGCACCCATGAACATATAACTCTATGTCTAACCTCTAAACATAATTTCATGACAATTTAAGGTGTTTTGTTCAATCAACCATCCGGATAAGAATGATTAAAAAATTTGTCCTGAATAGTGACCTTATCCCTTAGGCACATGACCAATTTTGTGGAATGTTTGATGTTTTTGTCCATAAAATCACTCCTCTCATATATTATCTCATGTTTCATGACTGGGGGTGAAGGTTAGTTTAATTGGAGAGCTCTCTTTACCCATTTTACTTCCCTTCTCTCTCATGTACTTCTAAGCCTCTTATTGATTAGTTTGGGGAGTGCCCTTTGTTGTAATCCTGAGGTCCACACATGTAATCTTCATAAAGTAATTGATTTTTAGGTTTGTTTTCAATTTTTATTCATTTCTACCATATAAATTTGTGTTTATTCTAGTATGATAAAATAAAAATCAATGGAACTAGAATCTACATTCTTCAATGCGTAACCTAGATCTTGTAATGATTTGAGTGTGGTTGCCTCTTTTCTCACCCTTCCCTTTCATGATTATTCTAATGGATTGTGTCAGTTGATAAAATACAGGAGTATGAACCTATGAATATGAATTTTCAGGTGGAAATTTTATATCATTGAAACAAATCTATTCATCTCATCATGTTGTTGATGTGATTCCTTGATTGAGTTTCGTTTTTTACATCAATTCATGTTTTTTGATATTGAGCGGCTGATGATAATCAATATCGTTGAGCGATCAAATACTAAGTTGTAACCTAGTATGAAAAAACATAACGTTATTGTTTTTAGTATGTATAAAATCATGTAATCAATGATCATTCCCTTTCCCTTGAGAGCAATGATGGATTGAGCATCAAGGGACACTTACCTGGGATGATCACAATTTCTACAACCGGTTTCTTTTAGTAATAATATACTTTCAGTTTACGTTAATAATGTAATATAACCAATGTTTTATAAAACCCCATTACCATTTTATTTTATTAATCAGAATCTTACTTTGTAGTTAATGATATAAGGCTCCTTCGAGAGATGACCTAGGGTTGTTGTTATACTGCAGAAATTCTCCATATATCTCTATATAATTCTTTATTATGACATTATATTATCCATTAACCCTTATTAATTAATTCTATCCATATTAAATCATAAATAAAAACAAACTTCACAACTTATTTTCATGGCCTGATCAGAAAAAAACCACTTGAATTTGTCCCAGAAATTGAAAATACACTTCACACACAAATCCAGGCATCTAGAGAAGGTCAATCAAGTAAAACTAAGGAACCCATTTTGGAACGTAATGTGTTCATAAAAAATCTATAATTAAACCCAATAAAACCCAAGAAAACATGGATGCAAATAATCAAACCATAAAAGAACTGACCACCCCGGATGTAGAGTACCAACCTACATACATCCAATATCCTGAGGAAGTAGCCAACATTGAGCTGAGAACAAGAATCATCCACCTTCTTCTTAAATTATATGGTCTTATTGGTTAGGACCCTCATAAACACTTTAAGGTGTTTTACATAGTTTTTTCTGCCATGAAACCCCAAAATGTCTATGAGGACTTAATTAAGATTAGGGCCTTCCCTTTCTCCCTTAATGGTGTAGCCAAAGATTGGATATACTATTTTACTACCACAATTGCTGGATGTAAGGACCTAAAAAAATATTTTTAGATATTTTCTTCCCTGTCTCCCGAATAGAATCAATTAGGAAAGAAATTTGTGAAATTTTGAAATTATATGGAGAGACCCTTCATGAATACTGGGAGAGATTCAAACGACTCTACTCAAGAACCCACGACCACTAGATTACTCAAAAACTATTGATCCAACTCTTCTATGGGGGAATTATCCCCATGGATCATAAAATTATTGATTCAGTAGTTGGTGGTGGTGTCTTGGTTGATATAACTCCTTCTGCCGCACATGAATTAATATCCAACATCACTCAAAATGCTCAACAATTAGGTACACGAGCTATTGCACCAACTCGAGGAGTTCATGAGGTAAGTCATTCATCTATAGAACAAAAGGTAGATAACACGATTGATGAGATGCATAGCCTTATAAGGTAATTAGATCAAGTATAAGGTAACTCACAATCTCCTATTGTTCCTTTACATTGTGGTATTTGTTCTGACAATACTCATTTTTCAGACTGGTGCCCGCAACTTCAAGATTCTCCCAAGTCTTGTACAGTTGTGATCCGAGGGCATCCATTCCAACAAGCACCCCCTTCAAGAAAGAATAATTAAGGACAAATCTAAATCCCAGGTATAAGAAACACCCTAGTATCGACAAGGAGGAAACTCATACTACCCCAAATAGAAATGGTATCAACAAGGACAAGGTATGAAACCTTCTTATCCTTCAACTTTTCAAAATAATCCTCCTCCTCCTCCCAAATGTGAACCAAGTCTTGAGGACATGGTGAAGAAAATGGCATCCCAAATCCTTCAGTTCCAATAAACCACACAATCAGCTATTCATGACCTATGAACTCAGGTGGGGAAATTATCAAACACCATCGGTGAGCTTAAGATGCAAGGTTCTGGACAACTACCATCCCATCCAATTGTCAATATGAAGGAAAAAAGGTAATATATGTGCAGTTACACTTCATAGTGGTAATGATGTCTCTCCTTATACTGATTCTTCATAATAGTCATGTCTACCTATTGGAGACTCTCTTTTTAAACCCTCAAAAATTTCATGTAATGAAGAACAAGACAAAAAGGGTAATCAATTTATCAATGATGATTCAAACGAACAATCCATTCCTATTCCTTTTCCCAAAAGACTCTCTAAATATAAGAAGAATTTTGATAATGAGATTGATAAATAAAAAATGGATAAATTTAAAAAAGTTCAAGTAAATATTATTCTATTAGATACAGTTAAAAAATCCCACAATATGCGAAATTTCTTAAAGAGATTTTCACTCATAAAAGGAGACTAAAGGGGAATGAGAGATTCAACTTGGGAAGGAATGTCTTGACGATGATTCAACCAGAAATTCCAACCAAATAAATGGATCGAGGCACATTCACAATATCGTGAACAATAGGGGAGACCTTCTTTTCTGATGCTATGCTAGATTTAGGTGCTTCCATTAATGTAATGCCTCACTCTGTGTACACTTCTCTGTAGGTTAGAGAGATTCAACCAACAAGCATTATCGTACAACCTTCCAACTGAAGTACCACACATCCAACATGGGTGATTGAGTATTGTAACCCCCAAGCATCCACGATACATTTCCCTTTGAATAATAAAATAACTTGTGTTTTACACAACATCGAGTTCAAACACACCACAACCAATCAAACTAACCATTATAAATAGTAATAACCACCTTTTGAAATTTTCTTAATTTTATTTTTCAAAATGGTCTTCATTTTTGAATTCAGAATATCGAAATTAGCTTAGGGTGAATTTTTGGTATTTTTCTGAAAACTTTCTATTTTTGATGAATAGTGAAAAACACTACGTTATTGGTTAAAACCAACTTCTTATTTAAATAATTATTTATTTTATTTAAATTTATTTTAGGTAAAAATAGATACATAACTCTTGTATATTTTCAATTTAATTCATTGAAATCATTTTATAGTATGTTTTTATATATAAAAATTTTATTGAACATTTTACAATCTTTTACCCACCACTTAGAAGCATTTAAAAATTTTCATAAAACTTAATTTTACCACTTTTGTGAATTGAATTTAAAAAATCCAAGAGACATGGTTAATATGAGTAAGTAAAATGTGGTTTAATAAGATGAAAATAATTTTTGGTGAATAGTAACTTTTGACTTTTATTTACCATGGTTAAAAGTAAATAGGGTAATTAAGGGTAAAAAGGATATCATAATTAACATAACCCATGTCCTAATTCTTTTGGATAAGTGTAATTAGAAAGAAAAACATTAAAAGAAAAACATTAAAAGAAAAACATTAGATTAGGATATTTATTATTATTTTATTTAAAGCAGAGTTAAAAGAGTTAATTCAATGTTTAATAACTAATCCATTTTTAATATCGGGATAAACACAATATAAATTCATCAATAAAAATTAATTAGTAGTATAAAAATATTTTATAAATAATGGTATTTTATTTATAATTTTAATACATTAAATAATTTAATTTATTTATGACACAATGATGATGCACTAATTTCCTTATTAGTAAAATATTAAAATAATTGATATTATAAATATCCAAATTAATGTAAATTGAGAATTCAGATTAATTAAACTTATTTTATAGGTTAATATGACATGACATTATTTCTTAAATAAATTTTATTCGAAGTGATAAATTTTTTATGGCTTTAAAAAAATCAAATGCTAAATAGTATCAACATTGACATAATTGAGTTTTTAAAAAAACAATACTATATTATTAATTGATATAATATTCCTAAAAATCTATGTTTTGTCCAAAGGACTTATATTGGATTATATATATTAATAATAAACCACATGGGGGTATCGTGGCTTGTTATAGTAAGATTATTAACCATATAATATAAAAATACAAAGAGACGTGGTAAAAGTCAAACTATTTAACTAAGAGTTAAAACTAAATGATAAGGATAATATGATGACCTAAACCTATATAAATCCTATTGTTTGATATTTTTTTTCCAATACACACTTTATCCTAGAAACAATTCATTTTGGATCCATTAGAATCCGAAAATTATTTTATTATAAAATAATATTTCAAGCTTTTCCTAAAGTGACCCTCACCTCTCTTATAAAAGCGAACTTCCCCTTATCTTAATTTCACACCTACAAATCCATTTGTCTTGTCCAACCCCTGCCCAAATATCCTACCTACTATTCTAATTTCATCCAAGATTCCTTTCTTTGGTAATAAATCCAACTTAAAGAGCCCTTTTGATCAAATCAAACAGAAGAAACCGAAGAAGAGGTAAATGTTTAATCACCTCTTTCAAGTTATTTTCTTATTCCACCTCCTGCTTCATTGTTGTTTCCATTATAAAATAATAAATATATTATCTTCTATATACTATGATGTTATTATAAAAATGGTACAACCATATTCATTATTCTATCCATCATATGAATGATAAAGTCACCATACGTGCATACGTACAGATTGTCGTCTCCACAAACGTGATGAGATTCATGCCCCATCGTAATCATTCAAGAATATTTTTCATTTTATGATTAAAAATAATGTCTAAGAATTTAATATCATTCTATATATGAATAAAATACATCCTAATAATAACAATCATGTCTTACATAACTGATCATATAAAGGAAAATGGATTAGTTAACACCCAAAACGATGATTTTACTAAAATATTATTAAAAAAATCAATATTATAGGATCATATATGATGCCATATTTATGTATATAGTTCTTGTATAATTTAATAACAATGATTTAACTATTATAAATCAGGTTAATTTACCCTTGATGAAGGAAAAGTACAAGGTAAGGGTTAATTTAAAATCTATTTATTATCCGAGGTTATTTTTACGTAAGTATCTATTGGGGCCTCCTAATCATCCACATCCGTGTTTTCTTAAAAATGTATTTCAATTTTTTTACTATTTAATATAAAATGGTTTAAAGTCATTTATACCCTTATTTTATCTTAAATATTTTGACAGGAATCTTTCCGTCGTTTTCCAAAGAAGGTACTTTATGACCTTTTCAACAAAATTAAGGTAAGAATGTCTTTTTTAATATATACGGTGGGTGCAGCTATTTTCCACTGTTATAACATCGTCTAATCTTACCATACAATATTATAAGAATATTCTCTAAATAAAAGTTTTCTTTTATAATTATATGACTTTTAAATGATTTCAAAATAGAAAGAGATGTTTCTCTTAATGATTAATGATTTCATCTATGTCAACATCCTTTGATGGATTTTAAACTTATTTAATGTTTATTTATTATGATACAAATCATCCATATTGTATTGAAGGTTTTATGATATGTTTGACTGTGAATGTGTTATTTTTACACAATAAATGGTTTATAGATAAAGTATTGACATTTCGTATGCAATTTTTAATACGAATGTTTATGTTATGTTTAAACCTTTTCATACGAGGAATGCATTGGACTTAGTAAGTGAAGGGTGGAGCCCGTTATAGCTCCTTGATGAATTGGTATGTATCTTGAGACAAACTAGTGTCTTGGCACAAGGCCTTGACAAAATCTTATTTTTAGTCTTCACACAAGGCCTTGACTATGTGGTTATGATGTCCGGAATTATGCATTCCATCATTATGAAATCGGATATTGAATTTTCATGTGATTATTCGACTAGTAAAATATCCATGTGAATAAGTAAATGGAATTTTTTGATTTTATATTTTCCATATTATACTGATGTTTAATTCTAAAAGGCTTTTGTTTTATTCGTATACATTTCCTTAAATGGTTATGCTTATTTATGAATGTTTCCGCTAAATTTTTATCCTTACTGAGAATCTGAGCTTACCCACTTCAATGTTTTATTTTTCCTAGGAATTGAAGAAGTATTTAATTATTGACCTACAGGGATATTCTATGGATATAAGTGTGTAAAAAGGAGTCAAAATGTTGTTGATGTATTTATTTCATTGCTTTGAGCTAGACTCTAATGGGAACTAGTGCACGACAATGGCCCTTGCTCCACTCTCGGTTACGACACTCCCGAGGGATATGCTTAGGATAATTCTAATTTTCATCACAAACCATTATGAAGAGTTTATGAGTATATAATTTCTCAAAGACAACATTTTTATGATTATTGATTATATATATAAACTGTTCAATTTATGTTAAGTGTTTTACATGATTGGAATTATTTATTGTGATTCATGAAATTATATAGTGTATGCCATTTTTTAGAAATAGAGCCTAGTGGAAGGAATGGAAACTATATCAATTCACATAATCCATATTGGGATTTCCCTCCTACTCAAGATAATTATAGTGGAGCTGGTGATGCAACTGATGCTGATCATCTTATCACCATACTGGGACAACACACTCAGGTTATGAATAATAACCTTACACGTATGGAGCACCCTGATCCATAATGTGGAGGATCAATTTTAAACCAATTAATGAAGAAACAACCACCAACATTAAATGGTACTAAATATCCATTCGTATCCTAGCAATGGATAAGTTCCATAGAGAAAATATTTCATACTTTGGGGAGTAGCGAAAGGGAAAAAGTTGTTATGACAGTTTATCAGCTCACGGGAGATGCAGATCAATACTGGTCATTGATTCAAAACACAAAGGGATATGATGAAGTATCAAATATTGAATGGAGGGAGTTTAAAGATATTTTCTTATAAAAATACATTCCTCGTGACCATCAAGCGGATATGGAAAGACAATTTCTGAGTCTGAGGAAAAAGGAGGATGAGAATGTCGTAAAGTATGAGGCTATCTTTACAAGGTTAGAAAGTCATGTCGTATATTATACACATAACCCAATGAGTAGTATTGATCTATTTTTTGATGGGTTAAAACCATTTATCCAGTGAGAATTAGTCTCACAATCCTTCGTATCATAGCAAGTTATTATCTCATGTACTATTAAGATAGAAAATGAATTCTCTAAGTCTTATGAATTTAAATCAAAGCAAGAAAATAAGAGATCGATTGAACGCTCTGAAAATGGAAATAAGGAGAGAAGAGAATGTTTGAATATCCATCCTATGGTAAATGTAGGAAGAAACACCCCGGTACTTGCCTAAAGGGAATGGTAGTCTGATACAAATGTCGTGAAAAAGGCCACCAAGCTCGTGATTGCAAGGGGAAGAAAGATACTGTCAATGTTGAATGATAAAATTGAAGATAAAAGGTGAATTTTAACATACCAAGTATGTAAATAATGATAGATTTTTATATATATGTTTATTTATTATTTATATAGTGTTTTAGAGGCTTAAAATTAGAAAATTCCAATCTTAAGCATAGAATACTCTAATATTTTTAAAAGATTGTAATACCGGCTTTTGATGGAAAACCATCATTAAATATAAATTTTGACAATTTTATAAGCTCTATTTGCCAAAAAAAACTAATTATTTATAATTGGGACAATGAAATTTAATTTGGATAAATTTTTGTTATTTTTTTGACAATGTTCATTTTTTAATGAATAGTGAAAAATACTGCATTTTACTTCAAAACTGCTTTTTCATATAATTTAATTATATAGTTAGATTATCTTTTTAATAGGTTTCAAAGTGTAATTAGAATATATTTTTACAATTTAGTCAAATGGTGGGCATTATAATTATTTTCACCTTGAAATTGGACATTAATAATTGTTAATATTTTGATAGATATTGTTTCTTAAAAACACAGTATTTGTTTTGACAACATGAATTATTTTAAAATTAATTACTGAAATTTCTATGTTTGGAATTTGGTAAAATGGATTCCATATTTGGAATCATAAGGTAAAAATTATGTAATTAATACCTTTTTGTTTTTGGACATTATGAATAGTAATGACGGTAATTATCTATAATAATCATGATTAATTAGTAATCGGGTAGTTAATGGTAATAAAATAATATCATAATAATATAAAAGGACCCCAATATGTATCCAAATCCTATTTTTTGAGTCATGTCCGAACATGGAAAGCTTTTTACCGAACTTGAGGGCCCATGGAGTTACATTGCTGTAATAGTGACATTTATGAAATTATTTTTAAAAATAAGAGAAATATATCAAAGGTTTGTATATCCTAAGTAAAACAATTTTATTTTTTGTTTACATATATGATATCTTAGACTATAAATATTCATTTTAAATATAAAATTATTTCCTACATCATGGTATTTTTTTATAACTTTTGGAAATTAAATAAATAAATTTATTTATGACACCATGATGATGCAGTGATTACCTCATTAATGAACGATTTAAATAAAATGAAAAGATAAAGTAAAATCTAAGACATAAAATTGTAGAAAACCTATTGGATGGGTTTAATTAAAACCCTTGTCATTTTATCATCAAAATATATCGTTGTGGGACCATTAAAATCCGAAAATCGCTTTATAAAAAAGTAACATTTCAAGACATTCAAAAAGTGACCCTCCTCCATCTTATAAAATTCCCCCACCTCTATAACCTTACTCACACCTTAAAGCCCTTTGATCATCCAAACTCTACTCATATTATCTCTCCACATACATCTCTTCCTCCTAGAATGTAACAACCCGAGATTTTATGAAAAATATTCTTTTTAATTTTATTAATGCCTTGTGTTGTACGGTACACCAAAAGGAGCTTTCACAACACACATCCTTGACTTTCCTTTCACGCAATTGCGACCTTCCTCGATAGCATGTGTAGTACGCAATACTGAGTTTCACTAAACAACGATATACTATTAAAATATTATTATAACTAGCCGTTATGAATAGTAATAACCACGTTTTAAAATTTTAGAAATTTTAGCTCTCAAAATGGACTTTATTTTTGTATTCGTAGTATTGAATTTAGCCTAAGGTGAAATTTTGGTACTTTTCGGATAACTTTCATATTCTGATGAATAGTGAAAATTACTAAATTTTAATTAAAAACAACTTTTTTAATCGAAATAATTAATAGTGATAAATTATTAATTTGAGTGGTTTTAAAGTATATTTAGAATATATTTTTACAATTAAAGACAATGTTGGTCATTGGATGTAATTTTACATTTACACCAGACATAAACAAGTGTTAATATTTTGATAGTTATTATCTCTTAAAAACACGCTATTTGTTGTGACAGCGGAAATTAATTATAAAATTAATTAATGCAACTTATATGTTGGGAATTTTGTAAAATAGAAATCATTTTTGAATTCAGAATATCAATTATAGCTTAGGGTGAAATTTTGGCATTTTTCTGAAAAACTTCAATTTTTGATGAATAGTGAAACTACTAAGTGGAAGTTAAAAAAAAATTATTTTTTTCATAAATCATAATTTTACCGTTTCTGTGAATGGAATTTCAAAAATCCGAGAGACACGGTTGATGTCAGTAAGTAAAATGTGGTTCAATGAGATGAAAATAATTTTTGGTGAATAGTACCTTTTACTTTTTTTTACCACGGTTAAAAGTAAATAGGGTAATTAAGGGTAAAAATGATGTTAATATTACCCTAACACATGTCATAATCCTATTGGACAAGTTTATCTCGACCAAGAACAACCATTAGTGTAAAATATTATCATTTAGGCTCACTTGGATTAGATTAGGACATTTATTATTATTTAATTCAAAGAAAAGTTAAAAGAGTTAAAATCAAAGTCTATTTACTAAAACATTTTTAATATGGGGTTATACATAAGATAAATTCGACTATAAATATTCATTAGAACGATAAAAAGATTTCCTACGTAATGGTATTTTATTTGTAATTTTTAGACTTTAAATAATTTAATTTATTTATGACACAACAATTATACAGTAATTACCTTTTTAAGAAAAATTAACATAATTGATGTTATAAATGCCCAAATAAATGTAATTTGAGACTTTTTATGCCTTAACCTAATTTGATAGGTTACTATGACATGTTATTGTTGATTTAAGGAACATGGTTTGAACTTATCATTATTTTATAAATTTCATAAAAAACATGTACCAAATAGTGTCAAAATTGACATAAATTAGTTTTTAAAACAAATATTATATTATCAATTGTTATTTAATTCCTAAAAATCTAATGTTCATCCAAATAACTTAGATAAAGATATATATATTAATAATAAACAACTTGGGGTTCTTTTTTCCTATTATGGTAAGTATATTAACCATATAGTGTAAGAAAACAAAAAGACACGGTAAAAGTTAAATTATTTAACTTAGAGTTAAATCTAATTGATAAGGTTAAAATAATAACCTAAACTTGTCTAAATCCTATTGGATGAGAGGATTTCGACCCATCCCCACCTTAGCCTCGAAATAAATCAATTTGGTGCTATTTAAAACCGAATTTGGCTTCATAATAAAATAATATTTTTAGTTATTCCAAAGGTGCCCCTCTCCTCCCTTATAAAAGGGAACCTCCTCCCTCTCTTCCTCACACAACTTTGAGCCTTCAAGCTCGGCCAACCCCTGCCAAAATCTCTTTTCCACTTCCCTAGTATCATCCTAGAGGTCCTGGTCTTCTTCAAAGACCATACTTAGTTCTTTATGTGGAGGTTAAGAAAAGGCGCGTCAAAAAGGGGAGGTTGGGACACTTACAAAGCAAGTCGGACCTAAGGTAAGGGATAAATTTTCAATCTCATTTTTATCCAAGATTTCTTATACGTATGTATTTACTGTGGTTACGTTTATCATCCATGACCATGTTTTCTAAAAATGTTTTTATAAAATGTTTACCATTCTTCCATGAATGTTTAAAGTCATTTTTACCCTTTATTGACTTTTTACAACATTGTATGAATGGAATCTTTCCTTTGGTTACCATATAAGGTACTTTTTGAGTTTTCTGACAAAAGTATGAGAATAATGTTTTTTTAACTTATACGGCATGAATGGATTTTTAAAACATTATTTTTCCAAGAAGCTTCCTTTACAAGTTTTCAAGTTTATTTTTAATCAACTTCTTTTATTTTAAAGTCGTATGACATGTTAAGAAAGGAAAAATGTTTTTGAAGAAGAAAGGATATTTTCCTCAAGAATGGAGTTCAAGTGTTTTATCAAAATTATTTTCCATCTATGATAATAAAGGGTTCTGTTTTTATCCCTATTATTACATTGATTTGATTATGTTGGGATGTAATTATTTTTATGAATTCCTTTATTTTATATGAATTGATTTATGATGTCATGATGTTTAAGATTGCCATTTGTATTACATGGGTTATGCAATGATGTATGATTTATGATTTTGTGGCACACATAAGAATGGTATCATTATGAGATGGGTGGGACCTATATATCCCTCTAATGCATTGGGTAAAGATTTTATATCTCATGAGATAGACATGGTTGGACCGGTAGGTTATACCGGTTCAGTGAAGCAGGACTGAAACGAGGGTAACTCGGTTCAGAAATGGACTTTGTCCACTAAGATAGTCTTGGCAATGAGTCTTGACTAATAAGAAATGATTCTCTATGATTATGTGTGTATGCCACAAAGTTTAATGTTTTAAGTTATGATTATTGTGATTACATTTCACTGCCTTGATTTATCCCATGTTATGAAATTATGATCTCTTTTGCAGGTTAAGATTTCCAAAAGTTATGTGCTTGTGTATACGATGTGATTGATATTTATTTTGTTTACCCTTACTGAGCATTTGAGCTCACCCTTTCATGTTTTCTTTTCCCCATGATATAAAGAAAGGTTTTAGGTATAAAAAGGAAGATCTTTATGGGATATTTTGAAGATCTTTCACCACGATTAAAAGATTACGTTCTGAGTTTCCAAAGACACTAAACTATTACGATCCTTGTGTGTGTGTGTTTTTTGTTATGTACTAAGTATTCCGAAAAAGTAATGTAATCTCAATGTACGTCAAGATTCGGGTCTCTACAGTTGGTATCAGAGGAAAGGTTTAGTCAACCTTTGGAAACTAGGATGCGAAAACGTTAGTGAGATCCCTAGATATATTTCTATGGTATGTCTAGGGATGTCCCTAAGGTTAAGTATACGTATAGGTTATAGTTCTAGAATTACGCTAACAATCATAGAATTAAACCTAAGATGTTAGATATTGAAGGAAATCCCCCTTTATTATGTTGTTTTCCCTATCATGATTTTTGCCTCTCACACTATTCTTTTTGGGTTTTAGACGATGGCTGGAACCCGAAGGAACCGTGTTGATCAATGCAATGATTTTCCTCCTGAACAAACAAATGTTATGGGATATGGAGTGAAAAATCTTATTGCTATACTTACACAAGCTATGAATCATTCTGGACTTCCAAATGAGCAGAGAAGGGAACAATATTCTATTGAGTCCTTCATGAGGCAACATCCACCTTCTTTCAGTGGGCCTTCTGATCCACTTGTTGCTGAACAATGGATCAGTACTACTGAAAAGATATTTTCAGTTCTTCAATGTTCTGAACATGATAAAGTCATCTTAGCAGTATATCGTTTGGAAGGTTAAGCTGATCAATGGTGGAATCCTATCAAGAATACGAGGCCAAGAGATGAAATTGAGTCCATGGAATGGGACGAGTTCAAGAACTTGTTTTTCAGTAAGTACTTCCCTCGTATTCTTCGAACAAAGATGGAAAAGGAGTTTCTTGAGCTGAAGCAGAAGGATGATGAATATGTTGGTATATACGAAGCAAATTTTACAAGACTTGCAAAGTATGCATCTGGCATTATCATCCAACCTGAAAGTAAAGTTGATCGATTTTTCAGTGGCTTAAAACCAAGTCTTCGAAGGGCATTAGCTATAAGAGACTTCAGTAGATATGAAGAAATTGTGCGTTGTGCTATCAAGGTAGAAATGGAAGTTGGTGTTACATATCCATCTCATGGTTTTGACAAGAAACAAAAGATGGAGTTCAAGGAGAAATCTCAGAATAATGGTGAAAAGAAGATGAATGTTTCCTTATGCACAAAGTGTGGAAAGAAGCATGGTGGAGATTGTCTTAAAGGGACTAGAAAATGTTTTAAGTGTGGAAAAGAAGGTCATCGAGCAGCTGAGTGTCGAAGTAATGGAAAAAGGGTTTCTAATGATGTGAATAAAGCAAACACTGCAGAGAACACGCCACCACCACTTCAATGCTTCAAGTGCAAGGAAATGGGGCATTATGCTAATAAATTCCCTAATCAAAAGGTTAGTGATGATCAACATGAGCAACCTCAGAAGGAAAAGGACAAAGGGAAGTCACATGCGATCACTATTGGCAATGTTGAATATGACAACGATGTGGTGGAATGATTAAGTGTTTATCTAATTGGACTCCAAAATAATATTGTATCATGGAGTATTGGAATATTTATGTATTGGTTTAATGTGGTATTCAAAGTGATTGAGATATTTTTCGAAATAAGATGATATGCGCATAATGAAGGGAAAATGAGAAAATGAAATGTTTAACAGTATTCATGTGCTCATGATTGATATAAGGACTAAGTGATATCATGGTTTGAGTATATAGAATTTTGAGGATTTTGGTATGTGGAAAGTGTTCTATTTTAACTGCATTCATGTTTTCACTAAGGTATTTAAGAGAATACATGATTAAGGACTTTGAATGTTTGGAATGTGACCAACGAAACATATCTTATGATATATGGGGATTGACGATGGTGTTAAATCTCTGGTAATCGTTTTCACTATGTTATGAGAGTGGACTACAGTATTATGGATAAGCCTAAAGATTGGAATGGATTATGTTGGTCATAATTTAGTATTGTTTAAGGATAGAAGTTTTTTTCGATATTATTGATGGGATGTTATAGTAATATAGTTTTAGAAAAAGGACAACCTGCAGGACGGGTGACAACCCATCGCGTCGGACAAGGCTGTGGAAATTGAACCCACAACCGAAGTACGACTGGCCTTTATCTCCTACCACTGGCCTACAGGAAGTCCCTGTTTAGTAGAAACTAGTTTCATTATATTAAGCAGTACGATATATGATGTATAAGTCCATTTTAGGAACCATATATGATTAATCTCACTATAGATCGACTTATGTATATAATTTTTGCTAACCTTTTGTTTGAGACAGATGGAATGACCCGTCATTCTATCACATGATCTGCTAACACTTCATGAATAACAAATTCAACTTCATTTATTTAAGAGATGAAGTGGAAATTGTTCAAGGCACGAACAACAGTGAGATTGTACCAAAATAAATTATTTATTCTAATTGAAATTTTCAACTTTAGTGAAATGATCTTGAAAACCAAAAATGTTGTCCTTGTGATCTTATACCTGATGAATCAGATGGTACCTTATATCGTCACAAATTTATGGATTTGTGATTACTGGATTTTCCATAGCCATGTTCTTTACCACTCTCCATCAGAACATGATGGTTAGATTTCTCTTCCATATCCATATTTTCACCTATTTGGAAACCCAGTGATTAGTTTATTTGGGTAATCGTTACATTTCATACATTAGTTTTTAAAGCCAAGTTTTGGTATTCCTTTTTATGATGTGGGTTTCTATTAAAGAAACTTTCAAATAGTAAACTATTTATAACCCCGATGAATTTCAAGGGCGAAATTCATTTTAAGGGGGGTAGAATGTAACAGCCCGAGATTTTATGAAAAATATTCTTTTTAATTTTATTAATGACTTGTGTTGTATGCTACACCAAAAGGAGCTTGCACAACACACATCCTTGACTTTCCTTGCACGCAATCTTGACCTTCCTCGATAGCGTGTGTAGTATACAATAGCGAGTTTCACTAAACAACGATATGCTATTAAAATATTATTATAACTAGCTGTTATGAATAGTAATAACCACGTTTTAAAATTTTAGAAATTTTATCTCTCAAAATGGACTTCATTTTTGGATTCGTAGTATCGAATTTAGCCTAAGGTGAAATTTTGGTACTTTTCGGATAACTTTCATATTCTGATGAATAGTGAAAATTACTAAATTTTAATTAAAAACAACTTTTTTAATCGAAATAAGTAATAGTGATAAATTATTAATTTGAGTGGTTTTAAAGTATATTTAGAATATATTTTTACAATTCAATACAATGTTGGTCATTGGATGTAATTTCACATTTACACCAGACATAAACAAGTGTTAATATTTTGATAGTTATTATCTCTTAAAAACACGCTATTTGTTGTGACAGCGGAAATTAATTATAAAATTAATTAATGCAACTTATATGTTAAGAATTTTGTAAAATAGAAATAATTTTTGAATTCGGAATATCAATTATAGCTTAGGGTGAATTTTTGGCATTTTTCTGAAAAACTTCAATTTTTGATGAATAGTGAAACTACTAAGTGGAAGTTAAAAAAATTATTTTTTTCATAAATCTTAATTTTACCGCTTCTGTGAATGGAATTTCAAAAAACCTAGAGACACGGTTGATGTTAGTAAGTAAAATGTGATTCAATGAGATGAAATTAACTTTTGGTGAATAGTAACTTTTTACTTTTTTTACCACGGTTAAAAGTAAATAGGGTAATTAAGGGTAAAAATGATATTAATATCACCCTAACACATGTCCTAATCCTATTGGACTGGTTTATCTCGACCAAAAACAACCTTAAGTGTAAAATATTATCATTGAGGCCCACTTGGATTAGATTAGGACATTTATTATGATTTAATTCAAAGATGAGTTAAAAGAGTTAAAATCAAAGTTTATTTACTAAAACATTTTTAATATGGGGTCATACATAAGATAAATTCGACTATAAATATTAATTAGAAAGATAAAAATATTTCCTACATAATGGTATTTTATTTGTAATTTTTAGATTTTAAATAATTTAATTTATGTATGACATAACAATGATATAGTAATTACCTTTTTAAGATAAATTAACATAATTGATGTTATAAATGCCCAAATAAATGTAATTTGAGACTTTTTATGCCTTAAACTAATTTTCTAGGTTAATATGACATGTTATTGTTGATTTAAGGAACTTGGTTCGAACTTATCATTCTTTTATGAATTTCATAAAAATCATGTACCAAGTAGTGTCAAAATTGACATAAATTAGTTTTTAAAACAAATATTATATTATGAATTGTTATTTAATTCCTAAAAATCTAATGTTCGGCCAAATGACTTAGATAAGGATATATATATTAATAATAAACAACTTGGGGTTCGTTTGGCCTGTTATGGTAAGTATATTAACCATATAGTGTAAGAAAACAAAAAGACACGGTAAAAGTTAAATTATTTAACTTAGAGTTAAATATAATTGATAAGGTTAAAATAATAACCTAAACTTGTCTAAATCCTATTGGATGAGATGATTTCCACCCATCCCCACCTTAGACTCGAAATAAATCAATTTGGAGATATTTAAAACCGAATTTGGCTTTATAATAAAATAATATTTTTAGTTATTCCAAAGGTGCCCCTCTCCTCCCTTATAAAAGGGCACCTCCTCCCTCTCTTCCTCACACAACTTTGAGCCTTCATGCTCTGCCAACCCCTGCCAAAATCTCTTCTCCACTTCCCTAGTATCATCCTAGAGGTACTGGTCTTCTTCAAAGACCATCCTTAGTTCTTTAAGTGGAGGTTAAGGAAAGGCGCGTCAAAAAGAGGATGTTGGGACACTTACAAAGAAAGTTGGACCTAAGGTAAGGGATAAATTTTCAATCTCATTTTTATCTGATATTACTTATACGTAAGTATTTACTGGGGTTATGTTTATCATCCATGGCCATGTTTTCTAAAAATGTTTTTATAAAATGTTTACCATTCTTCCATCAATGTTTAAAGTCATTTTTACCCTTTATTGACTTTTTACCACATTGTATGAATGGAATCTTTCCTTTGGTTACCATATAAGGTACCTTTTGACTTTTTCGACAAAAGTACGAGAAGAATGTTTTTTTAACTTATACGGCATGAATGGATTTTTAAAACATTATTTCCAAGAAGCTTCTTTTACAAGTTTTCAAGTTTATTTTTAATCAACTTCTTTTATTTTAAAGTCGTATGACATGTTAAGAAAGGAAAGATATTTTTGAAGAAGAAAGGATATTTTCCTCAAGAATGGAGTTCAAGTGTTTTATCAAAAAAATTTCCCAACTAAGATAATAAAGGGTTCTATTTTTATCCCTATTATTAAATTGATTTGATCATGTTGGGATGGAATTATTTTTATGAATTCCTTTATCTTATATGAATTGATTTATGATGTCATGATGTTTAAGATTCGCATTTGTATTATATGGGTTATGCAATGATGTATGATTTATGATTTTGTGGAACACATAAGAATGGTATCATTATGAGATGGGTGGGACCTATATATCCATCCAATGCATTGGGTGAAGATTTTATATCTCATGAGATAGACATGGCTGAATTGGTAGGTCATACCGGTTCAGTGAAGCAGGACTGAAACGAGGGTAACTCGGTTCAGAAATGGACTTTGTCCACTAAGATAGTCTAGGCAATGAGTCCTGACTAATAAGAAATGATTCTCTCTGATTATGTGTGTATGCCAAAAAGTTTAACGTTTTACGTTATGATTATTGTGATTACATTTCACTGCCATGATTTATCCCATGTTATGAAATTATGATCTCTTTTGCAGGTTAAGATTTCCAAAAGTTATGTGCTTGTGTATACGATGTGATTGATATTCATTTTGTTTACCCTTACTGAGCATTTGACCTCACCCTTTCATGTTATATTTTCCCCAGGATATAAAGAAAGGTTTTAGGTATAAAAAGGAAGATCTTTATGGGAGATATTGAAGATCTTTCACCACTATTAGAAGATTACGTTCCGAGTTTCCAAAGACACTAAACTATTACGATCCTTCTGTGTGTGTTTTTTTTTATGTACTAAGTATTATGAAAAAGTAATGTAATCTCAATTTACGTCAACATTCGGGTCTCTACATAGAAGCCTCACTTTGGGCAGAATTCTTTTCAAGAGAGCCTTTTACTCAAATAAAAAGAAGTTACCCATTTTAGAGGTAACACCTTCTCTCATAATCCTTTTTTGTATTTTCCTTCTTCACTCTCCCAAAAATTATTATTCTTTGATTCCATAACAAAACTAGTATACCAAATATAATTGTATTTTGTTATGATATGGGTTTTATTTACACTTACACACACCTCCGTCTAACGGTTAAAGAACATATTGTTTCTGTGGGTAGCGAATTAATGCCTCACGAAATGATGAATGTTCAATCATCTTTTAAAAACATTCATGGTGGACATTATGATGTCACTGTATTTATATATGATATTTATGATATTTATTTTTTCTATATGCATCTGAATCTTATTTTTTAAATCACAATGTTATGCTTTTCATGTTGTGGAACTGCGATAATTTCATCTGAGGAAGTGTGGATTACCGCACCCTCAAGTGATGTGACTCATTCATGCCAAACATGGAATTTTAAAGAGTGTAATTAATGAAATTATGTTAACTATATAAAATATATATTATAATGTAATTATAATATATATATATCTCTTTTAGTTTTAATTCCTTTTATATGACAAAGAAATAAAAGTAGTGTTCATGCGTACGTACGACCTAACGTCTCTATGAATGGTGCATTTCATTATTTATCTCCAAATGTTATGGAATAGTATAAAATGAATATATAATGGATATATATTATATTTAAATCATTAATACCATTCGGGAGATGATGTACTTATAACTACATGGGAAATTCTTTTCAAACAAGTTCATTTTTGAATCATGTACTGAACATCAACAAAACGTATGATATGAACTCATATAAATAAATACTTATTATAAAATGATAATATGTGATATGAATTTAATAATAAACTTTAATGGATTTCCTTATTCAATTATAAATTGACCTAAGTTTACTATTCAGGAATATAAAGAACGAACGAGAACAAGTCGGACTTGAGGTAAGGGACTTCATCTCAATCTCTTTTCGTTGAGGTATACATTAATTTATATATGAACTTATTTTATTAGTTGTATAATAAACCCTTTTGACTTTTAATTTCATTCAAAATGAATGTTTTTACATGAAGCATTTTACTAAATTATGAAAGGAATGTTTTTGTCTTACGTATGCGGCGACAATGACTTCTCCGCCGCCGTGACCATTATTTGAGTTTGGGCTTCTTCTACAAGACATAGTGTTTTTAAATTTAAAATAAATAACATGTTTTACTTTTATTTTATTTTGGTATTAAAAATGGTTTTGATAATGTTTTGATTATATCAATGTGTTGTATTGATATCTTGTGATTGAAATATGGAAATGCTATGTTACCATTATACATGTTTTATGTGATACGATTATGTTATGGTTCATGGGAATTGTTTATGACGTTGGGTGGTTTCATGATAAACTAAAGGCGGGTGAGCCTGAGATAGCTCTCCAATTCATTAGGTAACATGAAGGAGTTAAATGCTATGGTTTCTCCGAAGATATTTAGGGAATATAATGTGATGGGTCTTCCAAACGTAACCATGAGGGATACTCCCTACGTAAAAATGTTATGAATGCCTCAAGTTACCTTTATGTCTTATAATTTCTATAAGTTATTCATAAATATTATTATTTCATGAGGTATGTTAAAGTGCTTATGTTTTATGAGTAAAGTATTATTTCATTGATTCTTATGTATACATGGAATAATGTTTTATTTACATATTTTTATATCCCTTACTGAGCTTTTTATGCTCATACCAATTTTTTGACATGTTTTTCACAGGTCAAGGGAAAAGTATAGGATATGACGATAGTGTCGAGGATGTTTCATGAAAGAAAACATTTTTTTATTTTAAATATGTTTCCATTGGTGGAAAAAATGAATACTGTCTTTGATGTAACCACCTTGTTTAAATTTGGAATGTAATGCATGTTTTATGACATAATTATCTAACACTCTAAACCTGAAAAGATCCTCAATGTGAATTCTTGAAATAACCCAAGATTAAGTAATGTTTATGGCTGGGGCCTTATAGTTGGAATCAAAGGTCGGTTTAGATAAATTTAGAAGTTATAATTCTATTAAATTATTATCCAAAAAATATTTTTTTTCCATTATGGTCAAATTTAAATGATATAGAATTTGATGATTACCATATTGCTTCATCTAAGACATGCTTGTTTAGAATGGTTTTCCATAGAGGAAACAAGGAAGCAGTTCTAAGAAGGAATACAGAAGGAAATGACCTTCCAAATCAGCATCCTGAGATGCTCGGAATTGGAACTGAACAATTTGTTGTAGTAATGGCACAGTTTACTCAAGCAATAAATGGTGGTGGTATCTATGCACGAGATCAGCTAGACAAACTGCAGAGGAACATTTCAGTGGTGGAACATTTCATGAGCCAACATCCCCATCATTCAGAGGATCATATGACCCTGTGCTAGGAGAAGGGTGGATTAAATCACTATAGAAGATTTTCGATGTCATGGGGTCTTCATACTATCAAAATGTTTGTCTTGCTATTTACTATTTGGAGGGTGAAGAAGATCAGTGGTGGTTGATGGTTAAAAATATCAGGGATGCTAATGAAACTGATGCCCTTGACTGGGATGAATTCAAAGGTATGATTCTTGAGAAATATTTTCCTAAGTCTATTCAACTTAGGATGGAAGAAGAATTCTTGGAATTGAGGCAAGAGGATAACTCAGTGGCTTCTTATGAAGAAACGTTCACTCGATTGGCAAGGTATGCTCCAAATTTTAACAGAGACCTTGATAGTAAAATCAATAGTTTTTACTCAGTATTACACCCAAAAATATCGAAGGGAATTAGTTTATTGTGAGTTAAAAAGTTATTAAATGCTTGTTATATGTGCTGAGAAGGTGGAAATGGAGTTTGTTGATGATCAAGTTTTCTATGACATCCAATAGAAGAAGAGACCGAGCTTTCAGGAGAAAGGGAAGAATCCTTCAAAAGTTTTGATGGTATGAAAACTAAGTTTTTAGTTTGTGATAAATGTTGTAAAAAGCATGGTAGGGAATGTCTATTTAATATTGTAAAGTGCTTCTGATGTGGTAAGATGAGACATAAGGCTCGTGATTGCACTATAAAAGATCTGGGTAATGGTAAGACCAAATTTGATTTAAAGTTAGTGAAATGTTTCAAGTGCAATGAGATGGGTCATTATGCAAATGAGTGTTTGAAAAAGAGCTCGAATGATGGGGAGCAGTTAGAATACAAACAGAAATGTGTGTTGAAATCATTTTCCACTACTTCAGTAGATGTTGGGCCATCAAATGAAGTGGTATCAGGTACTTTATTTTTTTTTCAGATTATGGCAATGTGTTGTTTGATTCGGGGTCTACAAAATATTTCATCTCTGAACAAATTTTTTAGTAAATTGGGAATTCCATCTCAAGAAATGACTCCTGAACATTTGGTAAAAACACCAGGGGGAAATATTTAGGAAAAAAGAATTTATAAGAATCTTTTTATCCTTATCTGTGGAAAGAACCTACTTTCAACCCTTATTGTTTTACCAATAGTAGAGTTTGATGTTATCTTGAGTATGGATTGTCTCTCTATTTACCATGCTAAGATTGAGTGTAGATCTAAAGAAGTTTCTTTTCAGAAATATTTTCAGTTTGTGTATAATAATGAACCCTTACTGTTGATAACATATCAAGAGGCTGAGAAACTTGTAAAAGATGAAAATGAATGTTACCTTGCACATATTGTTGAAAACAAAGGAACCATTCAGATTAATGATGTGCCAGTGGTCAATTAGTATCCTGATGTTTTTCTTGATGATTTTCCTGGAATAATACTAGATCGGGAAGTTGAATTTACTGTTGACTTAGTTCCTGATACTAATCCAATTTCAAAACCAACTTATCGAATGGCTCAAATTGAACTTTTAGAGTTGAATGAGCAATTGCAAGATTTATTAGAGAAAGGTTTCATTCGACCTAGCACATCACCATGGGGCACTCATGTATTATTTGTTAAAAAGAACGATGGTTCAATGAGACTTTTCATTGTTTATAGAGCCTTTAATAACATCACTAATAAGAACAGATATCATTTGCCCCATATCGATGATTTGTTTGATCAGCTCTAGGGAGCTCAGTATTTTTCAAAGATTAACTTGATATCGGGGTACCATCAGTTGAAGGTAAATGAAGTAGATACTCTGAAGACAGTGTTTCATATAAGATATGACCATTATGAATTTTTAGTTATACCTTTTGGGTTGACAAATGCACCTACTGTATTCATGGGCCTTATGAATAGAATTTTCCATGAGTTTTTAGATAAGTTTGTGGTTGTTTTCATTGATGTTATTTTGGTGTTTGATAAAAGTAAAGAGGATCATGAAAGTCATTTAATGGTTATTTTTTAAACCATAAAAGAAAAGTAATTGTATGGGAAATTCAGGAAGTGTGAGTTTTGGTTGCAAAAAATTTCTTTCCTTGGTCACATTGTTTAGAAAGATGGAATAACTGTTGATCCTGCAAAAACAAAGGTTGTTGAATAATGGAAAAGACCCAAAAATATAACCGAGATTCATAGTTTTCTTGGTTTGGCATTATATTACTGATGGTTTGTCAAAAAATTTGCATCGTTTTCCAGCCCATTGATTAAGCTAACTGGAATGGGTGTTATGTTTATCTAAAAAAAGAATGTGATGATTGTTTTTAGTAATTGAAAAGAAGATTGTTGAATGCTCCAGTATAGGAACTAACTTCTAGGAATGGTGAGTTCATTATCTACATGATGCTTCATTGAATCGACTTGGATGCTTCATAATGTATAATGATCAGGTAATTTCTTATGCTTCATGTCAGTTGAAAACTCATGACATAAATTACACTACACATGATTTGGAATTAGCTACTGTTGTTTTCGCTTTAAAATTTTAGAAGCATCATTTGTATGGTCTATACTGTGAAATATATACTAATCACAAAAGTTTAAAGAATATATTCACTTAGAAATAATTGAAAATGAGACAGAGGATATGGCTAGAATTAACAAAGGATTATGATGGCACGATTCACTACAAAACAAGAAAAGAAAATAATGTTGAAGATGCCTTGAGTCAAAAAAAATAATGCTTCATTAACCATGTTACATTTGGAACATGATCCTTTGGTTTAGGATTTGATGAATTTTGTCTTGGAAGTTATTGGTGTAGGTAATTATTCTATTTTGTTTCAGGTATCAGTGAAATCTTCTCTATCAGACAGACTTAAGCTAGCACAGAAGAAGACAGTGAGTTACAGAAAAAGGTAGAGCTGGTTCAAAAGGGCATGTTACCTGATGTCAACATTGATAATGATTGTGTTTTGATATTTGTGAAGAGATTGTGTGTGCCTTGTGATTCACAATTGAAGAGAGAGTTGTTATGTGAAGATCATAGTTCTCCGTTTTCTGTTCATCCAGGTTGTAGTAAGATGTATAGAGATCTTCATTAGTATTACTGGTGGGATGGAATGTAACGCGGTATTTCTGATATTACTATGAAGTTTTTCACTTGTCAACAGGTTAAGGGAGATCGCTAATTACCGAAAGGGATGCTTCAGCCTTTACCAGTGCCAGAGTGGAAATGGGAGAATATATCCATCGACTTCGTTTTGGGATTACAGAAGACACCTCAAGGTAATAATGAAATATGGGTTATTGTTGATCGGTTGACTAAATCTTCTCATTTCCTTACTATACGAGATGATTTTTCCCTAGATTGACTTTCTCGATTCTATATTAAAGAGATAGTCAAGTTACATGGATTTCCCCTCTCCATTGTATCTGATCGTGATCCCAGGTTCACTTTTAACTTTTGGAAAGGCCTTCATAAGTCGTTAGGTACTGAATTAAATTTTAGTATGGATTTTCATCCTCAATAAGATGGACAGTCAGAACGAACAATTCAAACTTTGGAGGATTTTCTATGTGCTGGTTTGATGGATTATCATGGAATTTTGAACCAACCTATTTCATTGGTTGAGTTTTCTTATAATAACAGTTTTCATTCTAGTATACAGATGGAACCATTTGAGGCATTTTATGGGAACCGAGGTCTAACTCCATATATTTGGGATAAAGTAGGTGAAAAGAAGTTGATGTGACCAGAATTGGTAGAAGAGGTGGCAGAAAAAGTTCAGCTGATAGAGAAACACATGAGAACAGTTCAGAGTAGGAAGAAAAGTTTTTCAGACAATAGGAAGAAAGATCTCTCTTTTGAGGTAGGTGATCATGTCTTCCTCAAATTTTCACCATGGAAAAGTGTGATATGATTTGGTATGAAAGGAAAGATGAGTCAAATGTTCATTATACAATATGAAATTCTGAAGAGAGTGGGATCAATTGCATACCGAGTGGCTTTACCTCTGATTTTATCTCAGGTACACACTTTTTTTCATGTTTCAATGTTAAGGAAGTAAATTTGAGATCCGTCTCATGTTTTGAGTCCAGAGGTAGTTCAGTTGGAAGAGAATCTATCTTTTGAGGAACAACCGGTTCAGATTATTCACCACATGGAGAAGGTGTTTTGGAATAAAGTGATTCATCAATTAAAGGTTTTGTGGAAAACACACATGATTCAAGAGGAAACATGGGAATCTGAAAATGCAACGAGGGATAAATACCCCCACTTATTCTATAAGTAAATATATTGCAAGGTTGCAATTTTCTAAAGTGGGGAAGGATGTAAGATCCCAAATAAGTAAATAATAATAGATTATCATATCTATGTCTATATATGAATTATATAGTGTTTTAGAGACTTAAAATGAGAATAAATCCATTCTTAAGCATAGATTACTCTAATATTTTTAAAATATTGTTTTACCGCCTTTTGATGGAAACCCATTTTTAAATATAACTTTTGAAAATTTTATAAGCTCAATTTTTCAAAATAAACTTATTCATTAGAATTGGTACATTCTAATATATTTTGGAGAACTTTTTGGTATTTTTCAGACAATGTTCATTTTTTAATGAATAGTGAAAAATACTGCATTTTACTTCAAAACTACTTTTTCATATAATTTAATTATATGGTAATATTATCTTTTTAATTGGTTTTAAAGTGTAATTAAAATTTATTTTTACAATTTAATCCATTTGTGCTCATTAGAATTAATTTTACTTTGAAATTGGACATAAACAATTGTCATTCTTTTGATAGATATTGTTTCTTAAAAATATGCTATTTGTTTTTGACAACAGGAATTATTTTGAAATTAATTACTGAAATTTATGTGTTTGTAATTTAATAAAATGGATTCCATATTTGGAATTAGAAGGTCCAAATTATGTAATTAAGTCCTTTTTGTTTTTGGACATTATGAATGGTAACAACGGTAATTATCTTTAATTATCATGACTAATTAGTAATCAGGTAGTTAAGGGTAATAAAATAATATCGTAATAATATAAAATGACACCAAAATGTGTCCAAATTCTCTTGTTTGAGTCATGGCCAACCATGGGAAGTGTTTTACCGAACTTATGGGCCCATGGAGTCACATGGGTGTAATAGTGACATTTATGACATTATTTTTAAAAAGAAGAGAAATATAACAAAGGTTTCTATATCCTAAGTAAAAAAAAATTAAAATTGTTTACATAAATTATCTCTTAGACTATAAAAAATAATTTTAAATCTAAAACTATTTCCTAAATCAACGTATTTTGTTTTATAATTTTAGACATTAAATAAATAAATTTATTTATGACACCATGATGATGCAGTGATTACCACATTAATGAACGATTTAAATAAAATGAAACGATAAGGTACAATATAAGACATAAAATTGTCGAAAACATATTGTATGGGTGGATTTATAACCCTTATCACCTTATCCTCAAAATATATCATTGTGGGACCTTTAAAATCTGAAAATCACTTTATAATAAAGTAACATTTCACGACATTCCAAAAGTGACCGTCCTCCATCTTATAAAAGGCCCCCACCTCTACCCCCTTACCCACACCTCTGAAGCTCTTGGATCATCCAACTTCTACTCATATTATCTATCCACATCCCCAACTTCTTCCTATAAGCCTCACTTATGGTAGAATTCTTTTCAATAGAGCCTTTTCCTCAAATCAAAAGAAGTTACCTGATTTAGTGGCAATGCCTTCTCTCAAAATCATTTATTCTATTTTCCTTCTTCACTCTACCTAACATTCTTATTCTTTGATTCCATTACAACAACAGTATCTTCAATATACTAGTATGTTTTTATGAGATTAAGTTTATTTACACTTACACACACCTCCTTCTATTGTTAAAAAACATACTGTTTCTGTGGGTGGTGAATTACTACCTCACGAAACGATGATTGTTCAATCTTCTTTTAACACCTTTCATGGTGGCCATTCTTATGTCACTGTATTTATATATGATATATGTGGTATTTATTTTTCCTATATTCTTTTGAATTTTATTTTTTAAATCGCATTGTTATGATTTTCATGTTGTGGAACTGCGGTAATTTAATCAGAGGAAGTGTGGACTACCGCCCCCTCAAGTGATGTGACTCGTTCATTCCAAACATGGAATTTATAAAAAATGTAAATAATGAACTTATGATACCTATATCACATATATATTATTATGTAATTGTAATATATATATATATATAATTTAGTTTTAATTCCTTTAATATGACAAAGAAATGAAAGTAGCATTCATACGTACGTACGACCTTCCGTCTCCATGAACGGTGAATTTCATTTTTTATCTCCAAATGTTATGGAATAGTATAAAATTAATTTATACTAGATATATATGATATTTAAATCATTAATTACATTATGGAGATGATGTACTTATAACCAAATGGGCAATTCTTTTCAAACAAGTTCATTTTTCACTCATGTACCGAACATCGACAAAACATATGATATGAACTCACATAATTAACTAATTATTATGACATGATAATATGTGACATAAATTGAATAATAAACTTTAAATATGTCCTTATGAAATTATAAATTTACCTAAGTTTATTATTTAGGAATATAATGAACGAACGAGAACAAGTCGGACTTGAGGTAAGGGACTTCGTCTCAATCTCCTTTCGATGAGGCATACTTCAATTTATATACGACCTTCATTTATTAGTTGTATAATAAACCCTTTTGACTTATAATTTAAGTCAGTAATTTTTTTACATGAAGAGTTTTACTAAATGATGAAAGGAATGTTTTTTGTATTACGTATGCGGTGACAATTACTTCTCCGCTGCCGTGACCATTATTTGAGTTTTGGCTTCCTGTACAAGCCATAATGCTTATAAATGAAAAATAAACACAATGTTTTAATTTTCATTTATTTTGTTATTGAAAATGGTTTTGATAATTTTTTGATTATATCAATGTGTTGAATTGATATGTTGTGATTGAAACATGGAAATATTATGTTTCCATTATGCATGTTTTATGTGATACGATTATGTTATGGTTCTTGGGAATTCTTTAGGATGTCAGGTGGTTCCGTGATAAATTAAGGCTGGGTGAGCCTGAGATATCTCTCCAATACATTGGGTAACATGAAAGAGTTAAATTCTAATGTCTCTCTGATGAGATTTAGGGAATATACTATGATGGGTATTCCAAACGTAACCATGAGGGTTACTCCCTATATAAGAATGTTATGAATGCCTCAAGGTACCTTTATGTCTTTTGATTTCTATGAGTTGTTCATAAATCCTATGATTTACTAAGGTATGTTAAAGTTATTATGTTTTATGAGAAAAGTATTATTTCATTTATTCTTATGTATACATGAACTAATGTTTTGTTTTCGTATTTTCATATCCCTTACTAAGATTTTTTTTCTCACCCCATGTTTTTGAAATGTTTTTCACAGGTCAAGGGAAAATTACATGATGTGATGATACTATCAAAGAAGTTTCAAGAAAGAAACCATGTTTTATTTTAAATATGTTTCCTCTGGTGTAAAAAATGAATATTGTCTTTGATAAAACCACCTTGTTTAAATGTGGAATGTAATGTATGATTTATGATCTAATTCTCTAAAACTCTAAACTTGAAAATATCCTCATTGATAATTCTTTAAATAACCCATGATTAAGTAATGTTTTAGGCTAGGGCCTTATAGGAATCATGAAAATTAATTTCCTAAGTGCCAAGTAATCTTACCCAAGAAAAGGCCAAGGGAGAAAGTCCAAGATTATATGATCACTACTACTGAGGTTGAAGCTCCTAAATACGTGGTGGAAGGTAATTTAATGGTTTAATCAAGTTTATCCAATGCTTTATTTGATTCTGATTCATTGCATTGTTTCATATCTTCCTATTTTTCTAATAAAATTAGAGATTTTCAATTTGTCTTAACAAGGGAGTTGTCAGTCAAAACACCTAAGGGAATTATCATAGGAAAAATGTTTTGTGAATCAGTTCCCATTATGGCATATAAATGTTCTTTATCTATTGATCTCATCATCATACCCATGATTGAATTTGATATAATCCTCGGAATGGATTGGATTTCAGACCATGTTGTGAAAATTTATTGCAAGAAGAATGAGGTTACAATTTTCGATGATGATAAGGAGTAGATTATCTTTAGAGAAGAAACTTCACCACCTGATTCTTATCTAGATCCACCCCCAGTAGGTCCACTAAATTTAATTATTGGGGAGGAAGAAAATGAAATAATTATGGGTGAGTAAAATAATGTTTGAATAGAGGATTTCCCTATTGTTCAAGAATATGTTGATGTGTTTCTAGAATATTTACTTGGACATCCTCCAGAATGA
This sequence comes from Viscum album, assembly GCA_963277665.1. Classification (NCBI taxonomy): domain Eukaryota; kingdom Viridiplantae; phylum Streptophyta; class Magnoliopsida; order Santalales; family Viscaceae; genus Viscum; species Viscum album. The sequence continues at coordinate 762,095,039 of OY728140.1, read as the reverse complement.
GAAATTGAGTTTTCCATTGATTTAATTCCTGGTTCAAGGCCCATATCTAAGAACCCTTATATAATGACCACTGTAGATTTGGTGGAACTAAAGAAACAATAAGATGAATTTAGTAACAAGGGATTTATTTTCCCTAGTGTTTATATATGGTGATCCCTTATTCTTTTTGTTAATAAGAAAGATGGATCTATGAGGTTGGGCATTGACTACAGGGAGATTAATGCTATAACAATAATAAAAAAGTATCCCCTAACTATCATTGATTATTTATTCTACCAAATTCATGGTGATCAATATTTTTTAAAGATTTTTCTTTGATCTAGATATCATCAGTTGTGTGTGAAGAAGGCATACATTTCGAAAACAACATTTCGAACCAGTTATAGGCATTAAGAGTTTACAGTAATTCCTTTTGGATTGACTAATGCACCATATATCTTTATGGATCTAATAAATATATTTTTCAAGGAATATCTTAATGACTTTTTATTGGTATTTATTGATGATACTTTGGTATACTCAAAAAGCTATGAATATCATGAAAATCATTTATGAACTATTTTAAAAACCCTCAAAAGAAACGAATTATATGGAATGTTTAGAAAGTTTGAATTCAAGCTTTAAGAGATTTTTTTCATAGTAATATTGTCTCTAAGGGTGTAATCTCTATTGATCCTTCAAAGAACAATGAAATCCAATAAATGGCCAGCATATACGAGTATAACTGAGTTACGCAGTTTTATTGGTTTAGTAGGCTATTATCGGAATTTTGTCCAGAATGTTTCCCGATTGGCTAACCAATAAACCAATCACACTCGTAAAGGGGTCAAATTTTTTTAGAGAAAAGTGTTAGAAGACTGTTTTGAAGAACTAATGAAAAGAATAATCAATTCTCCTATCTTGACTATACCATCAAGGAATTATGGGTTTGTTATTTATAGTGATGCTTCAAAGAAAGGACTTGGTTGTATCCTTATGCATAATGATATAGTTATTGCCTATGCAACACAATAGCTAACAATTCATAAAAAAAACATTCCCACTCATGATATTGAGTTAGCAGCTATAATATTTTTTTGAACATATAGAGACACTCTCTCTATGGTGAAAAGTGTGAGATATATAATAATAACAAGAGTTTGAAGTATATTTTCTCATGGAAAGAACTCAACATGAGGAAAAGACGAGGGATTGAAATACTCAAGGATTATGATTGTACTATATACTACCACCTAGGGAAAGAAAATAATGTGGTAGATGATTTGAGAAGAAAGGATCTTGAAGTTTTAAACAAGATGAGAGTTGAAAGGGATCCTATTTTCCTGGATCAAGTAATGATGGATATGATAATAACCCTGGAAGGTGAATAATTAATACTTTTTCAAAGGGTTTCTAAACCATCTTTACTAAAAATGATAAAGAGTTCTCATTCTGATGATGAGGTGTTCCAAAAAAATATTAAAGCTGTGAATGATGGGAGATTGAGTGACTCAATACATGAAGATGGAATTTAAAAATTGGGAAGAGACTTTGTGTTCCTAGCATACCTAATCTAAAAAGGGAATTTTTGGATGATGCTCATATCTCAAATTTCTCTATAAACCCTGGGAGCACCAAGATGTTTTTAGATTTGAAGGAACATTTTTGTTCGGACAAAATAATGAGGAGATTGCTAATTTCATGTCAAGATGTATAGTTTGCAACAAGTGAAATATATAAGGCAACAACCTGTAGGAGTCATGCAACCTATTCCCATACCTGAGTGGAAATGGGATAATATTACGATGGACTTTTTTGTGAGACTACCAAAGACTCCTAGAATAAATGATGCAATATGGGTCATTTTTTTTCTTCATACCAATTCAACACATTGTCTTTCCATAAGAGAAGATTTACCACTTGAACATTTAGCAATACTATATGTTAATGAAGTTTTAAGACTTCATGGAGTACCACTATCTATTGTTTCTGATCGTGATCCCTGTTTTACATCACGATTCTAGAAAAGTCTTCATAAAGCCCGTGATACTGAACTTCGTTTGAGCATTACCTACCACCCTAAAACTGATGGAAAATTAAAAGGCAGTATTAAAACCTTAGAAGACATGTTTACATCTTGCTCTCATGACATTCAAGTTATGTGGGATCAATATTTACCTATGTTATAATTTTCCTATAAAAATAGATTCCATTAAAGTATTCAGATGGCACAATATGAAGCATTATATAGAATGAGATGTCGCAGATCAACTTTTTGGGATGATGTTCGTGAATGAAAACTAGTAGGCCCAGAACATGATGGGGAAACAATGAAAAAAGTGAATATTTTCTAAACTCACATCAAAGCATCCCAAAGTAGGCAAAAGGGCTTGTACGATAACCGAAGGAAGGATTTGGAATTTCAAGTATGAGACCATGTTTTCTTGAAGGTATCTCCATAGAAGGGTGTTATACGATTCGATAAGATTGGTAAATTAAGTCAGAGGGACAACGGACCTCTCGAAATTTTAGAACGAATTGGGGAAGTAGCTTACCATTGGGTAATGAAGACAAGTCTCTCCAAAGTTCACGATTTGTTCTATGTATCACTGTTGAGAAAATACATGCCTGACCCAATGCATGTACTCACCTATGATAAAATTGAACTGGAACCTAATCTGTCTTATTGTGAAGAGTCTGTCAAGATTTTTGATACAAGATAACAAGTGCTGAGAAACTGCACGTCTCATCTGGTAAAAGTTCTATGGAGAAACCATAAGATAGAAGAGGCAACGTGGGAACCCGAGAAACTTATGATGAAAAACCATCTGAATATTTTTATGTAGTAATATTCTAGAAATTTCGAGGATGAAATTATTTTAAGGAGGGGAGAATGTAACACCCCAGGATTCCGTGGTATGTTTTTCTTTGAAAAATACAATAGCTTGTGTTGTACGCAACTTCGAGTTCAAACACACTACAACCAATCAAAGTAGCCGTTATGAATATTAATACACACTTTTTAAAATTATAATAATTTTATCTTTTCTAAATGGACTTCATTTTTGAATTAGTAATATCGAAATTATCTTAGGGTGAATTTTTGGTATTTTTCTGAAAACTTTCAATTTTTGATCAATAGTGAAAAACACCGCGTTATTGGTTAAAACTGAATATTTAATTAAATAATTAATTTTTATTTAAATTTATTTTAGTTAAAAATAGATACATAATACCTATATAAGTTAAATTCAATTCATTTAATTCATTTTATAATATGTTTAGATATATAAAAATTTTATTGAACTTTTTACCGTCTTTTACCCACATTTTAAGAGCATTTGCAAATTTGCATAAAACATAATTTTACCACTTATGTGAATTAAATTTTAAAAACTTGAGAGACAGAGTTAATATCAATAAGTAAAATGTGGTTCAATAAGATGAAAATAATTTTTGTGAATAGTAACGTTTGACTTTTATTTACCACGGTTAAAAATAAATAGGTTAATTAAGGGTAAAAATGATATTATAATTACCCTAACACATGTCCTAATTCTATTGGATAAGTTTAATTAGACCAAACAAAACCATAGGAATAAAATATGATCCACTTTGTTCCACATGGATAAGATTAGGACATTTATTATTATTTTATTTTAAGAAGAGTAAAAAGAGTTAAATTCAAAGTTAAATAACTAAACCATTTTTAATATAGGGTTACAAAAAATATAAAATCAACTATAAATATTCATTAGAAATATATAAATATTTCCTACATAATGGTATTTTATTTAAAAATTTTAGACATTAAATAATTTAATTTATTTATGACACAATAATGATGCAGTAATTACATTTTTAATGAAATATAAAAATAATTGATATTATAAATATCATAATAAATGTAACATGAAACTTATGATGAATTAAAATAATTTTATAGGTTAATATGACAATTTAGGATTGGTTAAATAATTTTTATTCGAATTGATAATGTTTTTATGGATTTTAAAAAATCAAATTCTAAATAGTGTCAAAATTGGCATAATTGAGTTTTTAAAAGAAATACTATATTATTAATTGATATAATATTCTGAAAAATATAAGGATTGGAAAAAGTAATTAGATAAGGTTATATATATTAATAATTAACCAGTTGGGGTTCACTTGTCTTGTTGTTGTATGTTCATTAACCATATAATATAAAAATACAAAGAGAAATGGTAAAAGTAAAACTATTTAACTAAGAGTTAATACTAAAAGATAAGGTTAATATGATGAAATAAACCAGTCTAAAACGTATTAGTTGAGATTTTTTAGACCCATAACCACCTTATAATCTAAATAATTTAATTTAGAGCCATTATAAAATAAGAATAATTTTATTATAAAATAATATTTCACACTTTTCCTAAAGTGACCCTCACCTCTCTTATAAAAGGGAATTTTCCCTTCTCTAAATTTCACACCTCCAAAGCCATTTGGCTCGGAAAACCCCTAACCAAATATCATCCCAAATTTCCTCCTTTCATCTTATAGGACTTCATTTTGTCATAAATCAATCCTAAGGAGCCCTTTTGATCAAATCAAAAGGAAGAACCCGAAGAAGAGGTAAATATTTCATCACCTCTTCCAAGTTATTTTCTTCTTCCATTTCTTATTTCTTTGTTGTTTACATTCTGAAATAATAACTCCAATATCTTCTATATACTATTATGTTATTATAAAAATGGTACAACCATATTCAATATTCTATCAATCATATGAATGACCAAATCACCACAAGTGTGTACGTACGGATTACCGGCTCCATGAACGCGATGAGATTCATTCCCCATCGTAATCATTCAAGAATAATTTTTATTTTATGATTAAAAATAATGTCAAAGAACTTAATATCATTCTGGATATGAATAAAATACATCGTTTTTATAAAAAAACATGGCATACATAACCGAGCATATAAAGGAAAACAGATTAGTTAACACCCGAAACAATGATACTACTAAAATATTATTAACAAGGTAATATTAGAGGATAATATATGATATAATATTTATGTATATAGTTCTTTTAAAATTTAATAAAAATGAATTAACTATTATACAAGAGTTTAACATACCCTCTACCATGGAAAAGTACAAGGTAAGGGTTAACTTCACAATCTATTTATTATCTGAGGTTGTTTTTACGTAAGTATCTACTGGGACCACTTTATCATCCACATCTGTGTTTTCATAAATATGTATTTCAATTTTTTTTAATATTTAATAGATAGTGGGTTAAATTCATTTATAACCTTATTTAACATTATATGTTTTGAAATGAATCTTTCTGTTGTTTTCCAAACAAATAATTTTATGACCTTTTCGACAAAATTAATGTAAGAATGTCATTTTTTAACTGATACGGTGGGTGCGGGTATTTTTCACCATTATAACATCGTTGAAGATTCCCATACAATCTTATAATAATATTTTCAAAATAAATCTTTTCTTTTATAATTATATGACCTATAAATTATTTCAGAATAGAAAGTAATATTTCTCTAAAAAAAGTTATGATTTCATATAAATCAACATCCTTTAATGAATTTTAAACTTGATTGAAGTTGATTTATTATGATACAAAACTTCCATATTGAATTGAAGGTTTTGTGATATGTTTGACTGTGGATGTGTTATTTTTACACCATTCATGGTTTATGGATAAAGTTTTTACATTTTGTATGCTTGTTTTAATACAACTATTTATGTTATGTTTAAAGATTTTCATATGAGGAATGCATTGGACTTAGTAAGTGATGGGTGGATCCCACTACAGCTCCTCAATGCATCAGTACATCTCAAGAGACAAACTAGTGTCTTAGAAAAAGTAATTGAAAAAATCGTATTTGTAGTCTTGTCACAAGGCCTTGACAATGTGGTTATGAAGTCTGACATTATGCATTCCATATTTATGAAATTTGGTATTGAAATTGCATGTGATTATTCTACTAGTAGAATATACCTTTGAATAAGTAAATTTAATTATTTGATTTTATCTTTTCTATATTATAATGATTTTTAAGTTTAAAAGGCTTTTGTTTTAGTCTCATACATTGGCTTAAATGTTTATACTTATTTATGATAGTTTCCTCTATATTGTTATCCTTACTAAGCATCTGAGCACACCCCTTTCTATTTTTTATTTTTCTTAGGATGTGAAGATGTATTTAATGGTTGAACTATAGGGATATTTTATGGATATAAGTGTGTTCAAAGGGGAAAAATGTTGTTGATGTTTTTATTTAATGATGTAATGTAGAACTTATGAATGTATCTTCTACTTACAAGGCTACTAAACTGATTGGTCTTTCGGGACATGATTCCTTGTATCATTCCAATGTTATATAATAATGTAACAACTCTTGGTAACTAGGGTCAGGGCGTTACAAGGATGTCCTCGTGTGAGTGAAGAATCTCAACTTCCCTTCTAATTTATACATTCTTGAGATGGAAGATACCCAAACCCAAGGACATCCTCCTCTCATACTTGGGAGGCCATTCCTCAAAATAGCAAAGAATGTCATCAACATTCACAGTGGTATGTTGTCCATGGAGTTCAGAGAAGAAAAGGTAAGTTTTAACATCCTTCAGGCTATGAAATAACCCTTTGAAGTGCACTCCACTCTTCATATCTAATCGATTGAAGTGCTCTCAAACAATGCAAAGACACACAATTTTCTCCTCAACCCATACTGTGATTCATTTTCCTGTTCTTCACCCATGGATGATTTGTGTTTTGAATAATTTTTTGAGTGTTGTGTTGGTTCTGAAAAGTGTAAATTTTGTGGTTTAATTGATGAGGGTGTTCATTCTAAGGTACCCATGACTGTCGATGATTCTGAAAATCTCATTTTAATAGATTCTCTATCTTTAGAGAATAAGCATGAGTATATAGATAGTTTAATGGACCTCACTCCCCCTAAATCCAATCCCTCAATCCAGAAACCACTGGTGTTGGAACATAAACAACTTCCATATAATTTAAAATATTCATATATTGAAGGTACTGACCAATTTCCCATCATTATATCCAATAACCTCTCTCCACAACAAGAATTGAAACTGCTCAACCTTTTGAGAGAGTGTAAAAAAGAAAATTGGATAGACATTGGCGGATATTTCTAGGATTATCCCATCTATTTGTATACACCAAATAATTTTGGATGATGAGGTGAAGCCTGTGAGACAATATCAACGCCGGTTGAATCTCACTCTCCTTGAAGTGGTAAAATTGGATGTCAGTAAATTACATGTTGCTGGGATCATATATCTTATATCTGATAGTAAATGGGATAGTCCAGTGTAGATTGTGCCTGAAAACACAGGAATAATAGTTGTGTCAAATTAAAGGAATGAATTGGTTCCAACACATTTGCAAAACATTTGGCGAGTCTGTATTGACTACCATTAACTGAATCAAGCCATGGAAAATGACCACTTTCCTCTACCTTTCATTGACCAAATGTTAGAGTGATTGTCTACTAAGTCCCATTATTGTTTCATTGATATCTATTCAGGTTATTTACAAAACCATATATCCCCTGAGGATCAAAAAAATAAAAAATTTACTTTTCCATTTGGTACATGTGTATACAGAAGGATTTCGTTCAGCCTATGTAATGCTCCTGGTACTTTTCAGCGATGTATGTTGAGTATTTTTTATGAGTTCCTTCAGAGTTATATGGATGTCCTTATGGATGATTTCACAGTATATGGTTCTTCTTTTAATGATTTTTTGAATCACCTAGGTTCTCTCCTCCGCCACTGCATTGAAAAATATCTTGTTTAAATTATGAGAAATTCCATTTTATGTTTGATCAGGGGGTTGTTCTTGGGCATATCATTTCAAATAAAATAATTCAAGTTGATAAATCTAAAATTTAATTAATTTCAACCCTTCCATATCCAAATTAATTTGTGAGATAAGATCATTCTTGGGTCATGATGGGTTTTACTGGTGATTCATTAAATACTTTATTAATATTGCACTTCCTTTGTCCCAATCACTACAAATAGATTATGAGTTTGTGTTTGATAAAAATTATAAGAGTGCATTCAATTCACTAAAAAGGTGTCTCACGTCACCTCCAATAATCCAACCACCATGGTGGTATTACCCCTTTGAGCATATGTATGATTCCTCTATGTTTGTAGTTTGGGTTGTTTTGTCACAAAGGGTTGAGAAGGATCCTCATGTCATTGTGTATGCCTCACATCCCCTTGACCCTGCCCAGGTAAACTACAAAGCTACTGAATAAGAACACATTTCTATTGTGTTTTCCTTGGAAATATTCCATTCATATCTTCTTGGGTCAAAATTGATTGTGTTCTCTAACCATGTTTCCCTTAGATTCCTCTAAATGAAACCTAATGTTAAGACCTACCACATACGGTGGATGCTTCTCCTCCAAGAATTTGAACTTGAGATTAAAGACAAGTGGGGAGTAGAAAATGTTGTTGTTGAACACACTAGTAGTGTTTCTACACCACTGGACCACCATGATGACCCATCCCTCCCCATTGGAAAATTATTTTCTCATGAGAACCTTTGTGATGTTGTAGACCTTACCCCCTAGTATATAGATATAGTGAATTTTTTAGCAACATCTAGGGTCCCCACTAATTTCAGAACTTCCCAATCCCAGATACTTAAATATGATTCTAGGTGGTACATTTGAGATGGCCCATATTTGTGGAGAATTTGTGGTGACCATGTAGTTCGTCGTTGTCTCCCTAACCATGAGTTCACGTCAATTTTGACCTTCTGTCACACTTTGGCTTGTGCGGGCCACTTTGGATCTCAAGGAATAGTTATAGAGGACCTCGACTCAGGAATTTATTACCCCACACTAGATAGAAATGCCCATAGATTTTTCAAGTCATGTATTCATTGTCAATTAATAGGGAGTATCTCCAAGGGGAATGAAATGCCCCAATAACCGATGTTATTCTGTGAAATCTTTGAAGCATGGGGTATTGACTTCATGGAGACATTTCAAAAATCAATTTTCATCATGTGCATCTTTTTATATATATACTACGTGTCTAAATGGGTGTAAGAAAAGGATACTAGGACTAATGACTCTCGAGTTGTTGTTGATTTTGTGGGGTCCCAAATTTTTGGTCGGTTTGGTTTGCCGAGATTCATCATTAGTGATCAGGGTTCCCATTTTTGCAATCTCAACATGAAAATTTTTCTTTAGAATTAGGTGGATGATCATAATGTATCCACTTCATATCACCCCCAAACATAAAGACAATAAGAAATCTAAAATTAGTAAGTTAAGAGAATCTTGGAAAAATGGTACCACCCAATAGGAAAGATTAGAGTTTTCACCTGGATGATGCACATTGGGCATACCATACATCTTATAAAATCCTAATAGGAATGTCACCATATAGAATTGTGTTTGGAAAGGCTTTTCACCACCGTTTTGAGATAGAACAACGTGAATATTTGGTTTTTAAACAATGCAATTTTAATCTTTTAGATGTAGGTGCACAAAGGAAGCTATTGATTCAAGAGTTAAATGAAATTAGATGTGATGCATATGAGAAATATAGAATCTATAAAGGGAAGACAAAGGATATCCATGATAGAATTATTCTTCAGAGGAAGTTCCATATTGGTGAGAATGTCCTCATGTACAATTTCAGGCAAAAGATCCACCCATGTATGCTTTGTTCCTGATGGCTCGGTCCTTATATTGTTACTAATGTTTACCCTTTTGGTGAAATAAGTATTTTACATGAGCAGAGAGGATGATGTAATACCATCAATGGGAAGTGACTTAACCACTCCTATGAGGATTTTCTGAAGAATACGGTGGAGGAAATCCACCTTATAAAAGCAACATACCAATGAAACACACCGTGTTTTATCCTTCCTTCTCACATTCTCAATTATTACAATGAGGACACTGCACATTCTAGGTGTGGGGGGTGGATACATTCCCAGGTTTATTATCTTTTTCATTTCCATTCTTTGTTCTTCTGTTTCGTCCCTTCTTTATGGTATTTTCACATTTCCCCATCTTTCTGGGTTCATTAGGATTTTCTTTGTCTTTCTTCATTCATATCTTTTTTTCATTCTTTGTGGTATTTTTATGTTCCCCCCCCCCTATGGTCACCAAACCATGGAAATTAATAAAAATGCATGTGAAATTTTTTGATTCCATGTTGTTTTAATATTTGATGAAACTTATCTCTATTATAAAATGAATATTTGTAAGAATTTAACATTATGGAGTGATTTTTGGTGAATTGGTTTTCTGTAAATGATATAAATGGTTGTATCTATGTGAAACCGTTGAGATGGTTGATGCCCCTTGTGTGAGTAGTTTTTGGGAAAATAGTGTCACTAATATCTCAAAACATTTTTTTCACCAAAAAACAAAGTGATAATATTTCTTACTTACTAGATGGAAAATATATTTTAGGTTAATATTTTTCATCATAAAATGATATTTACATACGTTCATTCCTTTTTAGATTTGTTTCATTACTGTACTAGATCGACCTATGCATGTGTACCTGATATTTGAATGTTTCATGACCTCAAAAAATTGGGTTGAGTCTTGGGTAGGATAAAAACCACTCCTCCTCAACCTTTTATATTGTTTTAATTTTTACAATTAGTTTCGTGAGGAGATCAAACAAGGGTTGAGAGATAAGTGTGAGATTTTTTCCAAATGCAACTTCTGAAAAAAAAATAAATAAATTAGGGGAGTGATGAAATGTGAAACATATGGGGATATCTAGGTCAATAGATTATGGTTTGAATTCTGGTAATTCTTAAGTGAGTGGGAGTTGAAATATTATTGCAAAGGATGTAGGGAAGAATAGGTGGAAAAAATATTTTAAGCTAAAAAATGTTAAAATAGCCTATAATTATTGGATAGAATGTGGAAAGAATAACATGGAATTGTTTTCACACACACACACACAAGGAGTTAGTGGCATGGTTTAATTTTTAATTCTTTTCTCAATTTTTTGTCATGAATCTTTTTGAATTTCATTGTGATATGATTTACAAGACTTCCTTTTCTATTTTCAATAAGAATAACTTCTTAGTGTGGTTTGTGCAATGATCACATTACTTTAATGAATTTAAATTTCCTTAAATTTTAAAAATTCATGATGTTGGGAATAAACACATGCATCATTTTTTGTATATGTGACTTTTCTCAAGAGTGTAAATGTTTAGGTGTGGGGGTGTGATCGCATATCGACTCACTATTCAAAGCCACCCTTACACTGATGTTTTAAACTAGCTTTGTAATTAATATTCAAAATATAATAATAAATTTAACATTATGTTTTAATCAATTAATTAATTTTTATCACTATTTAATAGGGAAATTTTACTTGTATAGGTGTTTACATTGTAGGGGGTGATTTGGAGAGCTCGTGATGGAGCTCAAGATAAATGGCCCAAACTGTGCAAGAGCCCAAGCATGCATGTGGACAATTTTTTGTAATTTGGACAATCCGTGCGCTCAATTGGGATAAAATTGCGTTTTTGAGTAAGAAACAATGTGGGATACATTTTTTTAGAATATAATGAGGCCTAATTCGTGCATTTGGAGGCCATAATAAGCCCACAATATGAAGATATTCTGGGCGGGTCAGATTGGAACACCTTTCTATTTTTGGGCCATAACTCAAGCCTCAAAGATCCAATTGGAATAAATTAACCTCCCATAGATAGATAACTCGGAGGTACACCGCTACACTGAATTTTAAAACAATTGAATGCATTTGGTTAGTCAACCAGACAGATAAATGAGGATTAAAAATTATGTTCTGAATAGAGACCTAGTCCCTTAGGCAATTGACCTCTTTTGTGGAAAGTCTGATATTTTTTTTCCATAACATCACTCATCCCCATAATTCTGTCATGTGGAAGGACTCGGGGTAAAGGCTAGTCGAATTGGAGATCTCTTTTCACCAATTTTATTTCTCTTCTCCGTCATGTACTTCTAAACCTCTTAGTGATCAATTTGGGAGTGTCCTTTGTTTTAATTCCAAACTCCACACTTGTAATCTTCCTAAGGTAATTGATTTATAGGTTTGCTGCAAATTGTTCTTCATTTATAAATTTTAATTTTTTTTATTATAGTATGGTCAAATTCAAATCAAAGGAACAAGAATCCACATGCTTCTATGCATAACCTGGATCTTGTGATGATTTGAGTGTGGTTGCCTCTTTTCTCACCCCTCCCTTTCATGAGTGTGAAAATGGATTGCATCGGTTGATGAAATACAGGATCATGAATCTATGAATATGCATGTTCTTGTCTTGTGTAATATTTTTATCACTGACACAAATATTTTCATCTCATCACTTTCTTGATGTGATGCCTTGATTGAGTTCTGTTTTTTACATCGATTCATGTTTGTTGATTTTGAGCGGTTGTCGATAATCCATATCATTGATCAATCAAATCCTAGGTGGTAACCTAGTAAAAAAACCTACCATTACTGTTTTTAGTATGTATAATATCCTAGAATCAGTTATACTTACCTTTCCCTTGATAACAATGACGGATTGAGCATCAAGGGACACTTACCTAGGTTGATCACGATTTCTCCAATTGGTTTCTTTCAGTAGTAATATACTTTCAATTACTGTTATTAAAGAAAAAAACCAAATGTTTTATAAAACCCCATTCCCATTTTCGTGTCTTAATTATAATATCATTTTGTAATTAATGATCTAAGGCTCCTTCGAGAGATGACCTAGGGTTGCTGCAATACTGTAGAAATTCTAGTAAAAAAGAAACATCTAATTTGACGCGATCGACAATGTGATCAAATTTTAGTGTTGTTTCCAGATATCCAAGATAAATTTTCCCTTTATTTGATATTATTAATTCATTTTACTTCTTAATTAGTACTCCTTTAAATACCCCACTCCCATTTTATTGTTTTTGTTTTTGTTTTCTATTTCTATATTTGGGTTTTGTGTATGTTCTTCCTCTCTCTCTCTCTCTCTCTTATTATTCTCCATCTCTCTCTATAATTATGTATTATAACATTATATTATCTTTTCACCCTATTTAAGTTATTATATCCATATTAAATCTTAAATAAAAACAATCTTCACAACTTATTTGCATGAACCGATCAAAAAAAGTGAAACTTCTTGAATTTGATCCAGAAAATTGAAAAGACACTTCACACAAAAATATAGGAATATAGAGAAGGTCAATCAAGTTATACTAAGGAACCAATTTTCTAACCTCAAGTGGTCATAAACCAATCAATAATTTAACCCAAAAAACATGACTACATATAATCTAACCTTAAAAGAACTGACCACCACAGATGTGGAGTACCAACCTGTATACAACTAGTATCCCAAGGAATAATCCATCATTGAGATGAGATCAGGGCTCATCAACCTTCTTCCTAAATTCCATGGTCTTCTTGGTGATGACCCTCATAACCACCTAAAAGAGTTTCACATAGTGTGCTCCACCACGAAACGCCAAAATATCTCTGAGGACTTAATTATGTTTAGGGCCTTCCCTTTATCCCTTATTGATGTATCCAAATATTTGATACACTACTTGAAAACCACAATTAGGTGCTATAATGACCTAAAAAAGACTATTTTAGAGATATTCATCCCTGCCTCCCGAAAAGCATTAATTTTCAAAAACAAAAATTGGCTTTAGGAAATCACAAGGAGAGACCCTTCATGACTAATGGGATATATTCAAATGAATCATCTCATGATACCCCCACCACCAGATTAGTGAAAAACCATTGATCCAATACTTTTATTATGTACTTATCCCAATGAATTGTGGAATGATTGATGTAGCAGTTGGTGGTGCCTTGGTTGATAACCCTACTTCCGCCATTCGTGACTTAATAGACAACATTGCTTAAAATTCACAACAATTTAGTACCCGAGCTATTACACCAACTCGAGGATTTCATGAGGTAAGTCATTCATCTCTAGAACAAAAGACAGATAACAATATTGATGATATGCATACACTTCTAAGGAATTTAGCTTAAGAACAAGGTAACTCACAATATCCTCTTGTTCCATTATATTGTGGTATTTTTTCTGACAACAATCATTTTTCTGACCAGTTCCCACAACATCAAGATTTACTCAAGTCTTGTGGAGTCGTGATCCTAGGGCGTCAATTCCAACAAGCACATCCCTTCAAGACAGAACAATTCAGGCCAAATCCGAATCATGGGTGGCAAGCACAACCCCAGTACTGATATGGAGGAAACTCAAGATACCCCAAACAGAATTGGTATCAACAAAGATAAGTTATGAAACCTTCTTATCCTTCAAATTTTTAAAATAATCTACCTCCTCCAAAATGTGAACCAAGCCTCGAGGACATGGTGAAGAAAATGGAATCCAAAAACCTCTAATTCCAACAAACCACACAATATGTTATTCAAGACCTATGAACTCAAGTGGGAAAATTAGAAAAAAATATTGGTGATCTTAAGATGCATGGTTCTGAACAACTACCATCCAAACCCATTTTAAATCCGAATAAAAAAGATAACGTATGAGCAGTTACACTTCGTAGTGGTAAATAAGTCTCTCCTTATACTACTTCTGCACAACAAGTATGTCCCCCCTATTGAAAACTCTCTTTCCCAACCATAAAAAATATCATGTCACAAAAAACAAGACAAAAGCAGTAATCTATTTGACATTGATGATTCAAATGAACAATCCATTCTACTTCCTTTTCCCCATAGACACTCTAAATATAGGATGAATTTTGATAATGATATTTATAAAGAAATAATTTATACATTTAAAAAAGTTAATGTTAACATTCCTCTATTGGATGCTATTAAAAAAATCCCTCAATATGCCAAATTTCATAAAGAGATTTTCACCTATAGAAGGAGACTAAAGGGGAATGAAAGATTCTACATGGGAAGGAATGTATCAGCTTTGATTTAGCTAGCAATTAAAACCAAATGCAAGGATTCAGGCACATTCACAATACCATGTACCATAGGGGAGACATTATTTTCTAATGATATGCTAGATTTAGGTGCTTCCAGTAATGTAATGCCTTACTCCGCGTATACTTCTCTGTAGGTTGGAGAGCTTCAACCAACGGGAATTTTCATACAAAATTCCAACTAAAGTACTAAGCATCCAACATGAGTGATTGAGGATGTCCTTGTTTGAGTGATGAATCTCATCTTCCCTATTCATTTCTACATTTTTGAGATGGAAGAAACCCAAACCCAAGGACATGCTCCTCGCATAATTGGGAGGCCATTCCTCAAAACATCAAAGATGATCATCAACATTTACAATGGTATGATATCTGTGGTTTTGAGGAGAAAATGTAAGTTTTAACATACACGAGGCTATGAAACACCCCATTGAAGAGAACTCAACTCTTCCTGTCTATTCGATGGAAGTTCTCCCAAATGATGCACACATACACAAAATTCTCTCCTCAACCCATAATCTGGTTCATTTTCCTTTTCTTCACCCTTAGATGATTTGAGTTTTGATTCATGTTTTGAGTGTTTTGTGCATTCTGAAAAGTGTAAATATTATGCTTTAATTGATTAGTGTGTTCATTATGAGGTACCCATGACCGTCAATGATTCTGAAAATCTCATATCAATAAATTATTTATCTTTTGAGAATAAACATGAGTAGATAGACAGTTTAATAGACCACACACCCCATAAATCCCTTCCCTCAATCCAAAAACCATCAGTGTTGGAACATAAAAAACTTCATTATAATTTAAAATATTCATGTCTTGAGGGTATTGACCAATTTCCCATCATTATTTCAAATAACCTCTCTCCACAACAGAAATCAAAACTACTCAACCTTTTGAGAGAGTGTAAAAAAATGCAATCAGATGATCATTTGCTGATATTACAGGGATTGGATCATCTGTTTGTATGCACCATATAATTTTGGATGATGAGTCTAAGCCTGTGATACAATATGAATGTCGGTTGAATACAACTCTCCTTGAAGTGGTAAAATTGGAAGTTAGTAAATTGCTTGTTGTGGGATCATTTATCCTATATCTGATAGTAAATGGGTTATCCTAGTGCAAATTATGCCAAATAATAGGAAGAAAATTTGTGTCAAATGAAATGAATTAATTGGTTTAAACACGTATGAAAAATAGTTGGCGAGTCTGTATTGACTATTGTTGAATGAATCAAGCCACCCAGAAGGACCACTTTCCTCTACCTTTCATTGACCAAATGTAAGAATGATTGGCGGGTAAGTCCCATTATTGTTTCCTTTATGGTTATTCAGGTTATTTACAAATCCATATAACGTCTTAGGATCAAGAAAAGACATTATTTACTTGTCCATTCGAAACATTCTCATATAGAAGGATGTCATTCAGTCTATGTAATGAACCTGGTACTTTTCAGTGATGTGTGTTGAGTATTTTTTCTGAGTACCCTGAGAGTTGTATAGAAGTCTTTATGGATTATTTCACAGTTTATGGTTCTTCTTTTTGATGATTTTTCAAAACACCTATGTTCTGTCCTCCGCCACTGCATTGAAGAAGATCATGATTTAAATTATGAGAAATGAAATTTTATAGTTGAGAGGGGGATAGTTCACGGACATATCATTTCAAATAAGGTAATTCAAGTTGATAAATCTAAAATTGAATTA
This sequence comes from Viscum album, assembly GCA_963277665.1. NCBI lineage: Eukaryota > Viridiplantae > Streptophyta > Magnoliopsida > Santalales > Viscaceae > Viscum > Viscum album. Next base: position 762,078,338 of record OY728140.1, on the reverse strand, counting down.
ATTTCAACCCTTCCATATCCAAAATGTGTTTGTGAGGTGTGATATTTTTTGGGTCATGCTTGTTTTTACCGCTGATTCATTAAATAATTTAATAATATTGCACTTCTATTGTCCCAATTATTGAAAAAATATTATGAGTTTGTGTTTGATAAAAATTGTGAGGATGTATTCAATTCACTAAAAAGGAGTATCACATCACCTCACATCATCCAATCACCATGGTTGGATCTACCCTTAGATCTTATGTGTGATGCCTCTAACTTTGCAGTTGGGGCAGTGTTATCACAAAGGGTTACGAAGGATCCTCATATCATTGTGTATGCCTCACGTACCCTTGAACCTACTCAAGTAAAATAAAAAAGAACTGAATAATAACTCCTTTATATTGTGTTTTCATTGGAAAAGTTTCATTCATATCTTCTTAGGTCAAAAGTGATTGTGTTTTCTGACTAAGCTGCCCTTCGATTCCTCTTAATGAAACATGAAGCTAAGCCCCACCTCATACGATGGATGCGCCTCCTCAAAGAGTTTGACATTGAGAATAGAGATTAGATGGGAGTATAAAATGTTGTAGCTGACCATATTATTATGATTTCTCCACCACTAGACCACCTTGCTGACTCATCCCTCCCCATCAGAGAATTCTTTCGTCATGAGAACCTTTGTAATGTTGTGGACCTTACCCCCTGGTATGAGGACATTGTGAATTTTCTAGCTACAAATAGGGTCCCCACTGATTTCAGTACTTCCCAATCCCATTGACATAAACATGATTCTCGTTGGTACATTTGGGATGACCCATAATTTTTTATAATTTGTGGTGACCAAGTAGTTTGTCGGTGTTTCCATGACCATGAGTTCACCTTTGTTTTGACCTCCTGTCACACTTTGTCTTGTGGGCCACTTTCGCTCTCAAAGAACATTTCAAAAGGTCCTAAACATCGGAATTTATTGGCCACCATTGTATAGGTATGGCCATAAATTTTTCAAATCATGTATTCATTGTCAATTCATAGGAAATGTCTTCAAGAGGAATGAAATTCCCTAACATCCATGTTATTCTTTGAAATCAATGATGCATGGGCCATTGACTTCCTGGGGCCTTTTACAAATTCATTTTGATTCATTTACATCTTGTTATATGTGTAATATGTATCTATATGGGTGGAATAAAAGGCTTCTAGGATCAATGACTCTCGAGTTGTTGTTGATTGTGTGAGGTCCCAAATTTTTAGTCTGTTCGGTTTGCATGATTCATCATTAGTGATCAGGGATCCCATTTTTTCAATCACAAAATGAAAAATTATATTTGTATGTATGGGTTTTATCATAATGTATCCACTTCATATCACCCCCAAACTAACAGACAAGTAGAAATTTCAAATTGTCAAGTTAAAAGAATCTTGTAAAAATAGGTATAACCCAACAGGAATGATTGGAGTTCATGCCTGGATGATGCACTTTGGGTGTACTGGATATCTTTTAAAACCCTAATTGGAATGTCACCATACATAATTATGTTTTAAAAGGATTTTAACCTCCCAGTGGAGATAGAACACCATGCATATTGAGTTATTAAATAATGTAATATGAATCTTTCAGATGCAGGTGAGCAAAGGAAGCTACAAATTCAAGAGTTATAATATATTCGACATGATGAATATGAGAACTACCATATTTATAATGATAAGGAAAAGGCTATCCATGATAACATGATTCGTCAGTGTAAGTTCCATATTGGTGAGAAGGTCCTCATGTACAATTCCACACTAAAGCTCCACCCAGGTAAGCTTCCTTCCCGATGGCTCGGTCCTTATATTGTTACTAAATTTTACCCTTTTTGTGAAATACAGATTTTTCTTGACCAGAGTGGATGGAGTCTTTCCATCAATGGGAAGAGACTTAAACACTTCTATGAGTATTTTCCAAAGAATCTAGTAGATGAAATCCACCTTATAGAAACAACATACCAGTGAAACACACCATGTTTTATCCTTCCTTCTCACATTCTCAATCATTACAATGAAGATGCTACACATTCTAGGTGTGGTGGGTGGATACATTCCTTGATTCATCTGGATTTTCATTTTATTTATTCTTTCTTATCATTTTCACCTTCTTTATGGTATTTTCACTTTTCTACATCTTTCTGGGTTCATTAAGATTTTCATTATCTTTATTCTTTCTACTATTTTCACCTTCTTTATGGTATTTTTACATTCGCCCCTTATAGACACCAAATCATGTAACGTACTAAAAATGCATGGTGATATTTTTATTCCCTGTTTTTTTAACATTTTATGAAACTTTTCTATGTTATGTAATGAATATTTGTATGAATTTAACATCATGGAGTGATTTTTAAGGAATTGGTTTTCTGTTAATGATATAAATGGTTGTATCTATGTGAAACCTTCGAGATGATTGATGCCCATTGTGTGAGTAGTTTTTGGGAAAATAGTGTCACTAATATCTCATCACATTTTTTGCAGAAAAACAAAAAAGAGTGAATATTTATTAATTACAAGAAGGTAAATATAAGGTAAGTTAATATTTTTCAGCATAAAATTATATTTACATACCTTCATTCCTTATTCGATCTATTTCATTACTATACCAGATTTATCTATACGTGTGTACCTGATATCTGGCTGTTTCACGCCCTAAAAAAATGGCATGTGTCTTGGGTAGGTTAAAAACCACTCCTCCTCAACCTTTGATATTTTTTTAACTTTTATAATTTGTTTCACGAGGAGTTCAAACAAGGGTTGAGAGATAAGTGTGAGATTTGTTCAAAATGAAACTTCTGAAAAAAATGAGGGGAGTGATGAAATGTCAAACATATGTGGATATATAGTTCAGGGGCTTGTGGTTTGACTTTCAGAAATGCCTAAGTGAGTGGTTCTTGAAATATGATTGCAAAGGATTTAGGGAAGGTATTGTGGAAAAAATATTTTAAACTGAAAAATGTTAAAATAACCTATAATTATTGGATAGAAAGTGGAAAGAATAGCATGGAATGGTTTTCACACACACACACAGAGTTAGTGGCATGGTTGAATTTTTAATTCCTTTCTCAATTTTATATCATGAATCTCTTTGAATTTCATTGTGATATGATTTAAGAGACTTCTTTTTTTATATTCAGTATGAATAACTCATTAGTGTGGTTTGTGCATTGATCACATTACTTTAATGAATTTAAATTTATTCAAATGATAAAACTTCATGATGTTGTGAATATATAAATTCATCATTTTTTTATATGTGACTTTCCCCAAGATTGAAAATGTTTAGGTGTGGGGGTGTGATCCCATAACGATTCACTATTCAAATCCACACTTACACCGGTGTTTGAAACTAGTTTTTTAATTAATAATAAAAATATAATTAAAAATTTAACTTTATGTTCGTATCAATGAATTAATTTTTATCACTATTTTATAGGAAAATTTTTCTTGTTTCAGTGTTTACATTGTAGGAGGAGGTGATTTGGAGACCTTGTGATGGAATTCAAGAAAAATATGCCAAACTGCGCGAGAGCACAAGCATGCATGTGGACAATTATTTTTACTGTTCATAATCTATGCATTCAATTCGGATAAAAATGGTTGTTTGAGATAAAACGACTATGAGAAACATTTCTCTAGAAGATCATGAAGCCCAATTCTTCAATTTGGAGGCCCAAAATAATCCCACAATATGAATACATTCTGGGAGGGCCATATTGGACCACTCTTCTGTATATGGTCCATAACACACGCCTCAGAGATACAATTGGGATAATATTACCGCCCATGGATAGCTAACTTGGAGATACACCTCTACACTGACTTTCATGACAATTGAACTCGTTTTGTTTAATCAACGAGTGGGATAAATAGAGATTTGAAGTTTTTTCCTGAATAGTGACCTCGTCCCTTAGTCACTTGACCAATTTTATGGAAAGTGTAATGTTGTTTTTCATAAAATCACTCCTCCCCTCATTCTATCATGTGGCATGACCTTGGGTGATGGTTAGTCGAATTGGACAGCTCTCTCCACCCATTTTATTTCTCTTCTCTCTCATGCACTTCTAAACCTCTTAATGATTAATTTGGGGAGTGTCATTTGTTGTAATCTTGAGCTCCACACTTGTAATCCTCATAAAGTTATTGATTTTGATGTTTTTTATCAATTTTTATTCATTTATACCTTATAAATTTGGGTTTATTTTGGTATTATCAAATACAAATCAAAGGAACATGAATCCACATGCTTCCATTCATAACCTGGATCCTGTGATGAAGTGAGTGCAGTTGCCTTTTTTCTCACCCCCTCCCTTTCATGAGTGTGCAAATGGATTGTGTCGGTTGATAAAATAGAGATAAAACCTATGAATAATCCTATTCTTGTCTTGTTTAATTTTTTTTATCAATGAATCAAATCTGTTCATTTCATCACATTGTTGATGTAATTCCTTGATTGAGTTCTATTTTTATCATCGATTAATGTTTGTTGATTTTGAGCGGTTGTCGATAATCAATATCATTGATCGATAAAATCCTAGGTGGTGACATAGTAAGAGATCACATACCATTACTGGTTTTAGTATGTATAAAATAAAGGAATCAATTATCATTCCCTTTCCCTTGATATCAATAAAGGATTGAGAATCAAGGGAAACTTACCTGTGTTGATCACAATTTCTCCAACTGGTTTCTTTCAGTAGTAATATACTTTCAATTTTGTTAGTAAAGAAAAAACCCAAGTTTTATAAAACCTCATTCCCAATTTAGTTTCATAATCATAACCCCAGTTTTAATTAATGATCTAAGGCTTCTTTGAGAGACGACCTATGGTCTGCTATACTACAGAAATTCTAGTTAAAAATAAACATCTAATTTGACGCACTCGACCACGCAATCACGCATATGCACTACTCGTTCCCAAGTACTATCCTTTAGGCCACAATGCCTCAAAAACACGTTAACCAAAGGATTTCTTTTCCTACATAACACCTTCCCTAGAGAATTCTATATCATTACATTCTATTCCACAAACATCTTATAGGATTCTATATCCATTTATCTCTGGTCAATGACAAGAGATTCATCATGGAGATGCCGATTAATTTATGGGTTATGGAATACATCATGGATCCTCTCTTACTACAGTGGGAATTCCAACATGTATTCATCCTTTCCAATTTATCCCCATATCATGAAGGGTCAGATGAACCTGGGAGAAAGCTTATTCACTATGCCAAATCTTCACTACACACTTTGAGGGGAAACCATCAAGATCATGTGGTCCCTAGACAAAAACGCCAAGGTCCTCCTCCTATGATCGTCATACAAATTCTTCCGATCATGTGTCACCTAAATCATATCATGAATGAGTTGAATATTAACTCTTGTGCTATGCACTACATCAGGACCATGAATAGCTGTCTCCTGAACCAAATTCTAGCACAAAGGTGAATAAAAGATTTTCCTATACAATCCACCAAACATAGCCATGCTAGTGGAAGAGAGATTTCTATTATTGTAATAATACTCTACCTAGAGAAAGTATCATACCAATGATCATATAATGTCCAATATTCATGGTCATAACAAATACTCTAGCTTCTCGATAGATTGTTCTATCTGCGCATCTATCTGAGGGTGGAAAGAAGTTCTGAAGAAAAATCGAGTTCTCAAATCATGATTTAATCCCTTCTAGAACCGTGAGGTAAAACATGTATCATGATCTAAGACAATGGATCTCAAAACACTTTTTAGCTTCACCACCTCATCATATTTTTACCATCCTTAGACCGTCCCTCCATTTCATCTCCATGGTCAATGTGATCACACATCACCTCTAACTCTGAGTCTCTACAAAGAGAATCCTCCACCTACTACATTAGAGAATACTTCACTATTATTTGAAACAAGAAGCCTCTACTTCCATCCATTCATGTATCTATGTTCAAGTCAGTTAACACCTACATCTCATTTTATACCTCTATAGATTCTCAAAAAACCTCCTTATGTGACTTCTTTAGAAAATTAATCCATCATGACATTTCCTTTTATTGAGGTGTAAGAGATCACGATATCATAAACATGAAGAAACACAATACACCTCTATTTTCAAAAGTTTGGATTGTGTTGGGAAAAGCTACACCTAAATCTATTATGATCTTTGAAGACTATAAAGAACTTCTAAATGAGATAATACTGCAGCAAAATCAGAGCAAACATGATCATTACAAGATCCAGATCATAGGTGGCATAGTTATGTTTGTGGGGACATATCTTCCTAGATCCATAACTGAAAAATCTTCACTGCTACATCAGCACACATTCCAAGACCGGATAGGAATCATCACCAAACCCCTCAAACACCACACCCTCCTATATTAACCAGAGCACTGGAGCCCTGGCCAACTTCCCCTTAAAATAGTCAAATGCTTCCTACAACTACTTGATCTACATAAATTCTTGGTCCTTTTTGGTCAGATCTTTCAACAGGGCTGTAACACGATAAAAATAAGTTCAAAATTTCATGTAATATCCTACAAGAATTAGAAAAATGGGATCCTCAGAAACATTCTTGGGTTATTACCAAGAAACAACAACCTCAACCATTGATGGGTCCATTTCTACACCCTATTGTGACACCACATGGTCAAGTAAATGCACCCTTGTGTCCAGAACTTGCACTTAGACATCCTCCCATAGAGATGTTGGCATCAAAGGACCTGAAAGAGAGTCCTAAGATTTTCAGTATGCTTCTCCTCTGACTTCAATTAAATCACAATGTCATCGATTAATACGATAGAAAACTGCTCCCAGAACTCACGAACGATGGAGTTCAAAAGCCCCATGAACATGACTGGTGCATTTGTAACATCGAAAAACATAACAATGAACTTAATGTACACATAGATGCATCTAAATGCAGTCTTCGGGATATCTCCCCCTTTACCATCAACTAGTGATTGCCAAAACACAGATCAATCATAGAAAACCAACTTCATTATCTCGTCTTTTTGAAAATATCATCTATCCATTGGAAAGGGTAATGGTTGTTGACCATCACTTTATCCAACCTCTAGTATTCTACACACAACCTCATAGCACCATCTTTTTTATTTTCACACAACAATGGAGCACCCCATGGTGATAAACTAGTCTGGATAAAAACCTTCTTCATCAGATCATCAATCTGAATCATAAATGCCCACAACATAGAAGGTTACATCCAATAAAAAGTGATTGAAATTTCACAAGCCCCTAGCTGTAAGTCAATCCCAAAATCAAAATCACCTCAAGGGGATAGATTCACATCCTTCTGGGGAAAAACCCTAAAAATATCCAAAACACTATGAGAACCTCCACCATCTCAACATCCATTGATTCCATTGACATCTTGGACCACAATAAAATAAGAGGGTCCACATGGAGACTACCCACCTGACAACTCCATTCACCAATAAAATCCACACACTGACTATCCACGTCTAAAAAATAACTATTCTCTATAAGAATTAGATAATAGTGCATACAAAATACAACCATTTGATACTGATAATGAAATATTATGGTTTTATATGTAGAAATAAGTGATCCCCATGAGACTGATGTGTTCCCATCATCATTCTACATCCCCAACACACATCAAACAGGTTAGTCTACACATCTACTAGTGTACTCAATACTAGGGGAATATGAACACTCTCTACATCTAATCCCAATGAAAGGGATAGACTATGCGTAATTAATGAGCGAGGAACTCCTAAATCAATCAAATCACAAGCAAGGGTACTGAACAAACTGATCATGCCTCTAACTATCTTCAACCATATTAGAAATGATACCTCTATGGTGTGAAATTGACAACACCTAGATTATCTACATTTCTACTGATGACCACCTCCATGATCATGCCCAGGGTCAAGGTCCCTGAGGATTGTACTGAGGTCATTCTCTACCTGCTCCGTCTCCCCTCAGTAGAGAAAAAGCATGCTATCGATTAATGTTGAAATGGCCTAGATGAGAATTACTTTTGGGGATGGCACGAAACCTTCCAACATCCATCATACTGAGATAGAATTTCCATTTATTACTAGTTTTGAAGATACCCATGTACTTTATATATGAAACACATCATCCCCAAGATCATGGGAAATAAATGATGACTAGAATGTAGAAACTGAAATTGTTGAGCTCGACTCACCTCTGCATGGAACCGTGAAGACCATTATGCCTGAGACCTTTTTTCTGATAACCTCTCCCTTTTAATAACTCATATGACTCCCCTAATATTGTATAACTGTTTTCGAGTAAATCTATTTAATCACTTCATCCCTCTTCTGAAACTCCTAGTACATCGACAACATAAAGGTAGTAACCTCTCACTGGATTGATGGACGAAGTGTGGCTTTTAGGAATTTTACACAAGAATCCCCATAAGAAATAGATATATGAATAATAGAACAATATACATGAACATAATCCCCATTTCTCATATTAAAATAATTCCTTTATTGTGGAAGAGTAACTCTTACCTCCTCCCAACCTTCACGGTTGAAGAAAGAATTTCTATTTAGAACTAATTCTTGATATTGAACCATAAAACGTCATCCTCCTTCCACTCAACTAGGTACAATTTCCACCATTATCATGAAGATCCCCACATATGTCTCACAGCTAAAGGAACCTAGTACTATATTGAAGCCAGGATCAAACTGAAGTTGATCTCAAGCTCCTCAAGCCAGCTCTCTATCCTCATGTTCAAACCTATTCCCTAATGCTTTCACAAGGCTTATCTCCTTTAAAAAAAATATGATTACCTAGTTAAATACAAGAGTAATAAGATAAATCAAGATAAATATTACACATGTCAAAATGAAGGGAATTTATTACAATTATTCTGGTGAAGAGTGGTGAATTCATCTAGAAGGATCTCCATGCACTTGTGATTTCTATCAACACCCTTATTAACAAGGCCATCTGCCACTTTATTCACCTTGCTATAGTTGTGAGTGATAATATGATTGATCCTTGACAGATAATACAAGAAGATGATCCATTTAGCAGTGAGGCCCCATGCTAGGTGAATTTTTCCATGTCTAAAAGCCTCAACAATGGTCGTTGAATCACATTCAACGTAGACATTGTTCCAGCTTTTTTTTATCAAATCCACAACATTGACGACACTGAACATATCTGCTTCAAGGGAGGAGACATTACTAAAAAAACCATTGCAACATCCAGTAATTTCACCATTGTGGTTTTCAAATATGATTCCATATTCAGCAGGTCCATGGGTTCCTTTTAAGGTGCCATCCATATTCACCTTTATCCATCCGAGAATATGTTGTTTCTAGAAAACTTCCCACAGACCATTAGGCATGATGTATCTTCCTTTGATCCCAAGCCATCTTAGGATATAATAATCATTAATTGACTTGTGGTAAGTCCCTTCTTGCATGATTCCTGCCTCCGTGATCGCAGTGCAGATTTTTATCTGAGCTGCACAAAAGTTGAAAGTATTATTTTTGTGCATAATTGAATTTCTTTCTAACCAGATATGATGCATCAGCTCTGCCATATCTACAATGAAAAGTTGGTGAATTTGAGGACATGTATTCATGGAAATTCATTTTTGAATCTATAATCCAATAGAATCTAAAACTTTCCATCTAAAATCAAAAATGTATAAATTTTATGCCCATAAAGCAGAAATAGTAGCATAAGATAAAAACATGCGATCAATGTCCTTTATGTGTTTGTTACACATTAAAAATTTAGAGAAATGTTTTATACCACACATCCAAATATTGCAATCAGTGGAAATTCTATTTTGTGCAATCCTCCAATATAGAGTGTTCAGGGAGGGCCTAACCAATTTTTTATTAAAATTCCCTAACCAAGAAAACAATTGGTGTTGTTAGTGACATTATGCCTATAATAATGTTTAGAATTTTGCACACCATTATGAGATGGTTCCCAAAATAATAAATCATTGGTGTTGACAAAGGTATAATTATTTATAAAAGTAGAGACATCCTCCAGTAAATCAGTATCAGGGGAACTCATCCAATCATTTATGGTGATTTTTAAATTTGTGTAAAAGAGATGCGATTAACTATGTTACAGAGAGAAAATACATTCCAATTATCTAACTGAAAAAGAAGAGAGGAATTCATGTTGACCACCCATCTAGATTTAGCCATGATTTTTGAAAAACTATGTTTGATTGAAGTCTGTATCGAAGAGTCCATATAAGAATGTTTTCCGCTTCTAAGGTTATTGTAGAATCTATCATGAAGGAAATCATAGGTTTGAGTGGTGTTGTTCATGATATTTCATGTAATTTTAGCTTGAATGGCTTCATTGAAATGATTAAGGTTTTTAATACCTATCCTTCTAATACATATGGGAGTGCAATAGGTTTTCCAGGGAATGATGATAAGTTTCTTTTCAAGAGTGCTTCTACTCAAGAGAAAAATCATTATTCTTTTATTGAACTTTTTTATTAATTACACAGGCCATTTCTACAACATTTTAGAAATAATAGTTTTCTTGACAATAAAAATTCTTCCTATCATTGATAATGTTTTTCTATTTCAGGAGGAGAGTTGGTTACTGATCTGGTAATTGTTTTTGAAAAATATGTGTTTTTGGGATTCCCCCAGATGATGGGTCCCCAATATAGTTAAATGGGAAGAATCCTTCCTTTATCCTAAGTTCATTCATGAAATAGTCATTTGGTAGGCTCATAGTTCTTTAATTATATCAAAGGGGGACTTAAAATATTGTGTCCTAGTCAGTCTTCCCTGGCCTATGTCATGCAACAGGATCACCTGACATTGTTTCCCTACAAACCCATGCAATTATCATTATGCATAACTACAAACTACATCCTATTTCTCAACCTCACTCTAATACCATTCTATCTCAACCCTATTTTAAGATGAATAACGGGTTATAATGAACCCCTGAGTCCCGCATCCAGTAGGCCCCGGGGTGGAAACCAGAACCAAGTGTATATAATCTCACAAAATTGGAGGAATTTCATCTTTTAAAGAAAACATTATTGGGAGTTAATATGGTCCATCCCAAAACAAATACAATTACTATATATAAAATAAAGGAAATATATATACCATATGCATGATTAAAATAAAAATGTTATAAATAAAATAAAAACACTGAGGTAAATATCAAAATTAAGGCTAATTATCAGCCCAACAAATGTCCCAATTTCCAAGATAGTAATGCTCAGCATGGTCCACGTAGTCCTCCTAGAAAATTGAAAGTAGTTATATATATATAGGGTGAGAAAACATGTATACTCAATAGGAAAAACCAATGTTTCTCATTCATAAGTGAGTGAAGTATACTAATTCTCCCATGGGAAAAAACAGAACCAGCATAACCTTACAAGTCATACTAACCATCCCCACATACCAAAAGAGCACTCACCAAATAAAACAAGTCAATTATTATAATACAGTAAGCACATTGATGATAGGGTATACCAACCCACTTTCCCACTGATTAACCACTTTCACACACTAACATAAAATGGCATAGCACTCCAACATCTTCCTAAAGTAACACATTATGACTCAACCACACACACCTAGGACTCACAACTACCATCCTCACCTATAAAAACAAATCACATCACATCCTTTCCTCCCACACCTAGGTCCAAACACCATATCCTTCCTGTAGACATCTACACCACAAAACCACGTCACATTCCACCCATAGACACTTGGGTCACATACCACATCACATTTCAAAAACAACAGGTAATTACCACAATTCTCATCCCAATGACACCTAGGAAACACAACACATCTAATACTGAAGACACCTAGGAAAACAAAATTCACCCCCACACATATGATCCCCACAAAACAAAACCTTCCTGAGGAATTTTGAGCTATCACTACCTAGAAGAGGGAGCATGGAAGAGAGGGTGGCAAACCATTCATCATCCAACTAATATGTTTGAGAAGGACACCCTCTCCCGTGAATATGGGTTTTTCGGCACATAATACTCAACTAGGGTGCAGTGTGTATTCAAATCATAAGAAAATACAGTTTATGTATATATATATATATATATATATATATATATAGATCATCAAAAACTGAAGACTAACCTATTGGATTTAAAAAAAATTCTACCTCGATTAGTATCAGTAACAATCACTTCAGATGTTTAAAAATTAAAGATTCTTCACAAATTTCATTGTCTCAACACCAAAAAAATTCATTTTTAGCTTTAATTATAGTTAAATTTTCAATCCATCATTTAAATTTTCAATGAAAAACTTCTTCCCATTAAAAAAACCAACTCTTTCCATGTCAAAATTATTATGTCTTTATTTTCTCCATCACTATATTGGAAACTACCAAGTATAAAAGACAACAAGGCACACCACAAAAGTCACAGAGAGTTGGTTTTTTTAATGGGAAGAAGTTTTTCATTGAAACTACCAAGTAACCCTAACAACCATGATTTTTAGTTGAAATATATCCTAAAAATAATAACACCATCATATAAAAGAGAAGAATATAAGTTACTTTCCTAGGTCCTGCATGTTAATCCAAAAATGATTCAATTAACTTTATTTATTTGGTATTTTGTTATATTCAAAAGGTAGATATTAATACACCAACCCGCATGATAAAAGAAATAATGCTCAAGGAATCCCTACCTCAGAGAATAAATGATCAAAACATCTTTAATGTGATAAAATAGGCGGTGCACAACAAGTATGAAGAACCACCAGAAAAAACATGATCTAAAGGCTACATCACCATTCATGAATCCTTGAGGAAGAAAGATTATATGAATATATCACACCAAGAGAAAGGAAAATGAAAAAAATAACAATGGATCTCAGCTTTAGAAAGGCCATATCCTAAATCAAGGGGGGAAATCATTTGTAAAATCCATTAATTGTGGATCTTGACCAAGACCACAGTATTTGGGAGACAAAGGAAGATTCGGGTTTGAAAAGATAGATTAAATTCAAAATGGCTCCAAAAACCATTAAATATGATATTTAACTCATTTAGTATCGAAGGAACTTTTAAAGGGGTGAAACTATAAAAAATGGAGGAAAACAATAATTTTGAAAAACTATTGGAAATGAATCACCATTAAATGATTCATTGCTCAACGACACATGTGTGAGTTAGTGGCGCAACTCACTATTTTATGAGCTACCAGTTGATGAGTCTCCATTGTGTTACTCACCATTGGATTATATATCTGTGGATGAGTCACTATTGGGTGTCTCATTATTGGCGTCCTACTGTGATGACCTACAATTAGTGAATCACTATTTCGATTCCCAGTTGCGACTCGCTGCTGGAGACATATCGTCGCAACCAACGAATCTGGACTCACCATTGGAAAAGATGGATTTTTTATAAACTCTTTAAATGATTCACCATGAATTCTTCAAACACTTAAAACACTAAATTTTCACAATGTAATGGACTAGAGAGGTCTGGGACATGACATTATCCAATTTAATTAATAAGGTTTTATTCATGTGTTATATATTATTTTATCAATATATATGTGTATTCATTCTAATGGAAAAATAATTGTGCATTGAACTGATATAAATATCATTCGTATAGAGAATGTGTTAGAAAAAATATGCTTATGGTTGGTGCCTAGTATTATATATCCATTTGATGTGTAGTATGTATCTTGAGACATTGTAACAATAATTTTTTATTGTATGCCTATAAAAATAAAAATATTTCCTAAACATAAGGACTTAATAGTAAGATCAATATGCTTATGATCCTGGTGTGTTAACATTGAGAATAAGATTTTATATTCATCATTATGAATTTGATAAATTAAAAACCTATTATAAATATAAATGAATTATTTAATTGATATATCATCCATGTGTTTCTTATGATCAACGTTTATTTTTATTATATCATTATTTTTTTATTTATTCAGGTCATATTTTTATGATAATCTTATGCTCTCTTATGAGATTCAGTTGTTATTGATTATTTTTACCCTTACTGAGTATTTAATGTCAATCCTTTGTAGGTTTCTATTCTTCTAGGTTTTGATGAAATGTATTATAAATGATATTTTTGATCGAATATCATGTGTAAAATTTATTGGGAGATATTGAATAATTATTCTGGACTATGGTTTTTTTATTTATAAAAAATATTATTTTGTAGATATATACATGGGAATTGTAATTTTAATATTTTTATTAATTCTATTAAACACTAAACCCAAAAGACCTTAAATTTTATAAAAATCAATATTTATTGTTTTTATTGTAATCATTAATGGTTAAAATTTGGTATATTGGGTTTAATTAATTTTTTTATCTATATGGTTCTTTATTGACACTAGATTATATTTTTATAGGTTAGGGGCATAATATTTAGAAGTAAAGAAGGCTTTTGATAGCCTAAGTTGTAAGGATTTTATTAAATTATAAAATTAAGTTGAATATGTTAATGTTGATCAAATTATCATAGGTATAGATAACCAATTTTGAATTATTTAGGATGCAATGAATGTTTTATAATTTGTTTATTAATTAGGATAAAATAATTTTATTCAAATAAATAAGGAAAAATAAAACTGATAAGTCTAAGAATGGGATATATTATTGAATCTTATAGTAAGTAGAGATTGTACGGTCCTCTAAGAAATTATCACCATCTATCAAAACTACAAGTGGATTCAGAATATAGAATTTTTTCCCTAGGGGTAAACACCTTGAAAATTGAATGTTGTATATTTAAACTATCATAAAATAGTTCATGACAAAGATGAATAAATAGAAACATGGTTTAACACTCCCAGTGGGTATTCTTTAGTTAATCAAATTCTCTTTACAATCAATTTTAATGGATTTATTATATCATGAAATTGGGAAAAATTTAAATGTTATAACCCAACATAAAGAAACAAATATTTATCCAATATTCGGCTATCTTGAAAAAAATATAATTTAATTATTTCTAAGAGTAATATATTTTAACGATTAATTATTCATATAACAAACCAGATTTATTATGGTCTGGTCACTATTGATAAACTCATTTTCATTTTAATAATTGTTTTATACTAACGTCAGGATAAAATGTATTTAATTTAATGTGTATAGATTTTAATAATGATAAACCTAATGGGATAATATATGGAGTGAGAAATATTGTGAGTATGAGAATCAGATATCATATAATTAAATTAATAATGAGAATATAGTTAAATCGTAAAATACACCATAGATGAGATATTATGGCTGATTTGGTGGAAAATATTAGGATTCAATGATGATTCAATTTAATCATTGTCATTATTGTTGAATGAATCACCATAAGGAATTATTGAATATTAGAGATGTTTTTTATTTTTGAGAATAGATTTCAATAATTTTATAGGAACATGCTAAAGAGATAATAAAATTTTAATATCAAATTCAAGTAAATTTGGATGTTTTTAAATCAATAAACTAATCCAATATCAAAAGGGGAATGTAATCATGAAGAACCACATATCATGTGGGGATAAGGGAAGTCATATGTATTGAAAAATATTACTGTGGATTGTGAATATTATTATACATTTACCAATTTATTTTAAAACTATGATTTAACTAAGAATGTGATATTTGAAATAAACAAAAACTCATGGTGGTAAAATTATTAACAAATTTTCTTCAATTTTTAAGAGAAATTATATCTTATGGGTCTCTTTTTTATCATTTGCATGATGGAATAGATTAAATATCTTTTAAAATTGAACATATAAATTTTACTATTGGGAAATATAACTATATATTATAAATCAACCAATAATCATATATAGATGATGTCTGTTAACTTTACATGGAAATTACTTTTTTCATATAGATGGTGGTACCTTATCATTATTTTATTTGTATCTAAAATTGAACGGCTCATATCCCATTAGAAATTAATCCATTAATCTATTCTATTTTTTGATGGAGTCCCATGTTTTGAATAGAGATATTGAATTAAAACTTGAAATGGTAAAATTTATTTATAGGTTGAAAATGGGACCCTCAAAGATTAAATTTTAAATATTTTATATCTTATATAACTCAATTTGTTTGATAGCATATGATGAATGAAACCGCTAAAAAATTGATCCAGGACACAATTCATAACCTTTATAATGTAGTGGTTGAATTTGGGGGTAAAATTTTATGTATCATAATTATTAAATATTTTTAAAAATAAAAATAAATAATATATAAATTATATGGTATTAATAAATTAAATCAGTATTGATAAATAATTAATAATACCCATTATTGCATCAAAATAAAACCTTTCAAAAATTTGTTTTTTGGTGATGTTTATGAAACTAATTAATTTATAGACTAATTATGTTATTGATATAAATAATATTTCAACACAACATAAATTAGTACATTTATATTAAATTAAAATAATATTGATTTTTTTAAAAAAATTTATATTAATATGATTATAATTTATTATATATATATTGGGTTTTATTTAAAATTAAATATAAAATATTTTACAACAATAATTATTAAAAAATACATTAACAAGCTAAATATTTTCATCAGATGAATGTTTCGGATTTTTTATATATATTTTTTAGGTGAATATTGAAGAAACGAGTTCTTATAAAATGCTTACCTTTTATGAAACTGATAATATATATGAAATTAATTGAATATTATAAAACATTTTCATTAATAAATTTTTTTAAAAAGTAAATATATTAATTTTGTAATACCATTATAAATTTATAAACCCTATGTTTATCATTTGATCTACATAGGTTGTAACACCCCCATTTTTATGAATTACTATTTTTGAATAAATTTAATTTCTTTGATAGAATAATTTACACAATAAATCATGTTAAGGTTGAATTACATGAAACACCTAGTGAATCTTATTCTACATGAAAAAACATACTAATATTGTGCTACACATCACACTAGGCTATCTTTCATTAAACATTACACTGAGTTTTAACAAATCTATGATATACTATTAATATTATTAATCAATGTGACCATTATATCCAAGATATAAACATAATGAGGTGAATAATAATAATTATTGTGTAAAACATGATGTAAAATGGTTTCATATAAATAAAAAATATTTATTAAAATATAATTAATTTTCATTTAAATCATTATTTTTTTTAAAAATGCTAGTTTCATAATCATCGGTTTTATTATTCATGATTGTGAACATTAATGAAATTAAATATTCATAATTTTCTAAAATTCATATGATAAAATAAAATTTATTTCTGAAATAATCATGTAAAAATTATCTAAGGAATAATTTTTTAATTTTTTATGAAAATATTAATTTTTGTATTAATAGTGAAAAGTTCAACAATTTAATTGAAAACTAATTTTTTTTAATTAAATTATAAAGAAAAAATAAACTATAAATTGGTGTTAATATAAAATTAGTTAAATAATTAATATAATAATTAAATTAATGTCCTTAGAATCAATTTTTATTTAATTATTATAAAAATCTATTTAAAATTTTGAAAAATTTCTCTTTGAAAACACGTTTATGATTACATATATGGGATTAATTTGATATTATATTTTGAAACATAAGTGACTTTATTTTTTAATATTGGATTATATGTTTTTAATATAAATAATATATACTATATAATATAGACAAATTAATTTTTTCCAAAATGAATAGTTAATACAGTAGAGATTAATTACTATAGTGATAGTAATAATTGGTTTATCGTGGGGTTGAACTGTGAAGATAAGAGTTAAAATAGATATAACATGTATTAAATTGGAATTTTATGGAAATATATCAATTTTATAATTCTGAAGATCTAATATATGGTCATTTGTAATCTTTTGGCCTGGTAATGTGAAATTTATTTTAGATTCCTCAAGGAAATTTCCATGTAGTATCCCTGTGTGTTCCATTCCTACACATATAAAATGCCACCCCAAAAAATCTACATCTCTAAAGCTATAAATCCATAGATTTATAATAAATCCTAAAAAAATCATTCCCTAAAATCCCCATATATGTTCTAGATCTTATGTGCCTCCCAAGATCATGTCACTAGGATCCTTAATAAGAGATCCAACTGATGTGCTTCTAATCAAACATAATTATCTTCACCAATATCCATCATTTTCCTTCATTAATTTACACCATTAACTATGTATTAAATAATATATTATATCAACACTAGTATATCCTATATAATGATATTTTATTATTATAATTTAATTACTTAAAATAATTTACACTTCCATCAAATTGGTTATAAAATCATCGCCCATGTGTATAGAGGACTTCCACTTCGCGAAACCATAACATTAGTTTTTTTGTTAATAAGTATCACATATATGAATGATGGTTGATATAAATTATAAATATTATATTTATAAGATTATTATACTGAGGATGTCATTATATCATATATAAATTTTTTACATTCTATTCAGTAGAGGATAAGATAACATCGTTCGTGTGTACGAAAGACTACCACCTCACGAAATGATGTGATTATTTTTCCCTAATTATTTACAAGAAATGTAAAAAGGTTGTATTTTATAACTATATATGATAAAAATTAAATTATAATGATAATAATGATGTATTTATCACTATTATAAGATGATATATCATTTTCACTATTCATGTTTCACTCATTGAGATATGATAACATCATTTATGCATGTGTGGACTACAACATTCACGAAGCTATGTGACTTTCCATATTCAAGAACACACAACATCGATGGTATATATAATTATATTTTAAAAAATAATATGTTATTTATGTAATTAGTATCATTTTATAATGATTAAATATTAATTAAAACATTTCTATAATGATACCTAAATTTATTTAAATGTTACTCATAATAATACCTCTGACTCCCTTTATTTACTTAGAAATAAATTTCTTATGAGGATAAAAAATGGGAATCTAAACTTTGTACAATATTCTTATTGGCCCTCTTTAAGAAAATTGTTTTTCCACACCATGAATAACTCTAGGTGGTTGGTTAGCCTGGAATCCCCCACTGAGTTTTGGATGGATAACTGGACTGGCTCCCCTCTTATCACCATGCATCCTCCTAATACTTACCATGATAGAATTAACTACACTATAAAGGAAGTGATTCAATCTAGAACCTTGGATCTCACTGACTCTACCATGCAAGTGGTTGATGGTTACCATTTCACAAATGATGATGACTTTCTGGTTTTGGAACCGGCTCACAATGGTATTCTTGACTCAAAATATTTTTACAATCATTGTTTCTCGGACATCGAATCTAACTTTTTATGGTTGAAATTTTTTAAAAAACCTTGGTTTAAACCTTTCAGGCTTAATATTTATTGGTTTTTGGTGAACAATTGTATCCCTACTAAGACTTGTCTCCAATATTTTGGAATTCATCTCTCTTCTAAATTCCCTCTCTATCATCAGCACTGAGAGGATATGTAACACCCCAAGATTTTTTGAAAAATATTCTTTTTAATTTCATTAATATATTGTGTTGTACGCTACACCAAAAGGTTGCACAACACACATCCTTGACTTTCCTTGCATTACATGCAATCACGACCTTCCTTGATAGCATGTGTAGTACGCAATACCGAGTTTCACTAAACAATGATATGCTATTAAAATATTATTAAAATTAGCCGTTATGAGTAGTAATAACCACTTTTTGAAATTTTTTAAATTATATTTTTTCAAAATGGACTTCATTTTTGTATTCTCAATATCAAAATTAGCTTAGGGTGAAATTTTGGTACTTTTCGGATAACTTTCATATTCTGATGAATAGTAAAAATTACTAAATTTTAATTAAATTTTTTTTCTAATAGAAATAATTAATAGTGATAAATTATAAATTTGAGTGGTTTTAAAGTATATTTAGAATATATTTTTATAATTCAATACAATGTTGGTTATTGGATATAATTTCACATTTAAACCAGTTATAAACATGTGTCAATTTTTTGATAGTTATTATTTGTTAAAAACACGCTAATTGTTTTGAAAATGGGAATTAATTTTTAAATTAGTTAATGTAACTAATATGTTTTGAATTTAATAAAATAGACATAATTTTTGAATTCATAATATCAAATATAGCTTAGGGCTAATTTTTGGTATTATTCTGGAAACTTTCATTTTTTAATGAATAGTGAAACCACTAAGTGGTACTTAAAAAAACTGAATTTTTCATTAAACTTTATTTTACCGCTTCTGTGAGTGGAATTTTGAAAATCCGAGAGACACGGGTAACATCAAGGACTAAAATGTTGTTCAATGATATGAAAATAATTTTTTTGTGAATAGTAACTTTTTACTTTTTTTGCAACGGTTAAAAGTAAATAGGGTAATTAAGGGTAAAAATGATAATATTATTACCCTAACACATGTCCTAATTCTATTGGATAAGTTTAATTCGACCAAAAACAACCTTAGGAATAAAATATGACCATTTAGGCCCACTTGGATTAGATTAGGACATTTATTATCAATTTATTTAAAGAATGGTTAAAATAGTTAAAATCAAAGTTTAATAACTAATGCATTTTTAATATAGAATTATACATAGGATAAATTCGACTATAAATATTCATTAGAAATAAAAAAAAATATTTCCTACATAATAGTATTTTATTTGTAATTTTTAGACTTAAAATAATTTAATTTATTAATGATACAATGATGATGCAGTAATTATCTTATTAATGAAATATTGACATAATTGATGTTATAAATACTCAAATAAATGTTCTTTGAGACTTTTTATGAATTCCAATACATTTATATGTTAATATGACATGTTATTATTGATTTAATTAAATTTTTTCGAACTAATCATTCTGTTATGATTTTCACAAAAATCAATTACCAAATAGTGCCAAAATTGACATAAAATAGTTTTTAAAAACAATACTATATTATTAATTGTTATTTTATTCCTAAAAATCTAATGTTTGGACAAATGAAATAGATAAGACTATATATATTAATAATAAACAACTTTGGGTTCGTTTGGCTTGATATAGTAAGTTTATTAACCTTATAGTGTAAGAAAACAAGAAGACACGGTAAAAGTTAAATTATCTAACCTAAAGTTAAATCTAAATGATAAGGTTACAATTGATACCTAAACTTTTCTAAATTCTATTGGATGAGATGATTTATACCCATACCCACCATATCTTCTAAATATATCAATTTCGAGCTATTAAAAACCGAATTTGACTTTATAATAAAATAATATTTTTAGTCATTCCAAAGGTACCCCTCACCTCCCTTATAAAAGGGCACCTCCTCCCTCTCTTCCTCACACCAATTTTAGCCTTCAAGCTCGGACAACCCTGCCAAATTCTCTTATCCACTTCCCTAGAAACATCCTAGAGGTCCTGGTATTTTTCAAAGACCAATTTTAGTGCCCTAAAAGGAGGTCTCAAATAGGTTCTTCAAAGAAGAGGTAATGTCCGTTACCGATTCTTTCAACTTTATTTCTTCTGCCACTTATTCTTATTAGGTTGTTTCATAATGAAGTTATAACATCAGTATCACTCATATATGGATATGTTATTATAAGTATGAAACAACCCTATATCACCATCTATCCATCCTACGGAAAACAAAATCACCGCGCGTGCGTACGTACGGAATATCGTCTTCACGCCGTGGTGTAATCTATTTTTCCACCAACACCTTACTTGGATAGGTATAATGATGTACATAATTACTATATATGATTATTTTAAAGTGATATTGATTCTGAAATAGTATACATACACTCCAATACAATTCCACGATCATGAGAACGATATCATCGCTCGTGCGTACGTACGTACGGACTACCGTCTCCACGAAGCGATGAGATTCATTCTCCACGTTAACCATTCATGAATGATTATAAAGTATATATAATAAGTAATAATGAAATAAATGACATAATAATACTACTTAATTTATTTATATATATATTTATGTCATCTACTTAATTCCACTCAATTCAATAAAGAAACAAAAACAACGTTCATTCTTACGTACGGCCTACCGTCTCCATGAACGGTGTATTTCTTTCCATTTATAGATCCATTATATATATATGTATATTCTGAATATATATTATATGTAAATCATGTTTTACATTCTGGATTTAAGTAATAATGATCTAAGTAATCATATGAATAATTACAAGTTAAAACACGAATGACAAATGAGATAATTTTACACAAAATGCTACTTTAACATGAATTTACAAAAGAACGGGTAATATAAATTCATAAGTGAACCATAGATGATATAATAAAAATGAATATGATTCTTTAATAATTCAATGAAATTATTTAAATCATTATACAGGAGGTTCGGACAATTACGAAGCAAATCAGACCTAAGGTAAGGGAAAATATCACAATCTCATTTTTATCCGAGATTGTTTATACTTCTGTATTTACTGGGGTGTATTTTATCATCCACATCCATGTTCCCTCAATATGTAATATTGTTTCCATCCACCTGCAATTTTTTAAATCCAATTTTACCCTTCGGTGAGTTTTTAGTAAAAGATATGAAAGGAATCTTTTGTCATTTTTCGTACGAGGTACTTTTTGACTTTTCCGACAAAAGTACGAGAAGAATGTTTTTTAACTTATACGGAATGAATGGATTTTTAAAACATTGTTTCCATGAAGCTTCCTTTACATGTTTTCAATTTTTTTTTAATCAACTTCTTTTAGTTTAAAATTGTATGACATGTTAAAGAAAGGAAAATGTTTTTGAAGTAGAAAGGATATTTTCCTCAAGAATGGAGTTCAAGTAATTTATCAAAATTATTTTCCATCTAAGATAATATAGGGTTCTATTTCTATACCTATTATTACATTGATTTGATTATGTTGTTATGGAATTATTTTTATGAATTCCTTTATTTTATATGAATTGTTTTATGATTCCATGTTGTTGAAGAATCCCATTTTTACTACATGGGTTATGTAATGATGTAAGATTTATGATTTTGTGGCACACATAAGAATGGTATCATTATGAGATGGGTGGGACCTATATCTCCCTCCAATGCATTGGGTAAAGATTTTATATCTCATGAGATAGACATGGCTGAAACGGTAGGTTAAACCGGTTTAGTGAAACATGACTGAAATGAGGAATGAACTCGGTTCAGAAATGGACTTTGTCCACTAAAATAGTCTTGACAATGAGTCTTGACTAATAAGAAATTATACTCTATGATTATGTATGTATGCCACAAAGTTCCATGTTTTATTTTATGATTATTGGGATTAAATTTCATTTATCCCATGTTATGATATTATGATCTCTTTTGCAGGTTAGGATTTCCAAAATTTTAAGTTCTTATGAATATGATGTGATTGATATTTCATTTGTTTACCCTTACTGAGTATTTGAGCTCACCCTTTTGTATGTTTACTTTTCCCCAGGCTATAAAGAAATGTGTTAGGTAAAAAAATGAAGATATTTATGGGGGATGTTGAGGATCTTTCACCACGATTAGAAGATTATATTCCGAGTTTCCAAAGACACTACACTATTACGGTCCTTGTGTGTGTGTTTTTGTTATGTACTAAGTATTCCGCAAAAGTAATGTAATGTCCATGTACTTCAAGCTTATGGTCTCTACAGTTGGTATCAGAGGAAAGGTTTATTCAACCTTTGGAAACTAGGATGTGAGAAATTTAGTGAGATCCCTAGAGATATTTCTAAGGTATGTCTAGGTATGTACCTAAGGATAAGTATATGTATAGGATGTAGTCCTAGAACTAGGGTAACGATATTATAATATAACCTAAGATTTTAGATATTGAGGGTGCTCCACCTTTACTATGTTGTTTTCCCTAACATGATTTTTTCCTCTCACACTATTCTTTTTGGGTTTTAGAAAATGGCTAGAAACAGGAAGATTCATGGTAATGGAGGATATGACGGACAATTGAATGATATTCTTCATGAGAAACCAAATGAAATGGGATTTGGAAGTCCAAACATCGTTATTATCCCTAATCAGCAATCTCATAATATGATCAATAATCTCAACTTTGGTAAGTTTCCTGACTCAGATAATAAGAGAAAGATGGAGTTTCATGATGATCATAGAGGAAAGAAAGTTCAATTTCCCTCATGTAAATCATGTGGGAAGAGGCATCGGAGAGATTGTTTCAAGGGAACTAGAAGATTCTTTGGGTGAGGAAAAGAAGGACACAAATCCAGTAAGTGCAAAGGAAAAGGTTCAGTTAACACCATGTATGAGGATAATGGTATTGTTACGACATCAAAAATGGTTAAATGTTTTAAATGTGGAATGTATGGGCATTATGCAAACCAATACCCTAATGTAAAGTCTCATGAAGAGAATCAGTAGGGTCGTATGGGTAGTATTTATGTTGATGACGATGAAGAGACTACAAATGATATCCGAGATAAAAGAATTGTTGATGCTCGGTAAATTGTTTAAGAAGGTAGTGGAATGATTACATGTTTATCAAGTGTAATGTTGTATAAGTAATCTCATGGTACTTTGGAATAAAGAGACATATAAGGATTGTTACACTTTTGTCCTTCCTTGAGTTTTGAAAGTGTATGATTAATGGTACTAGTATCCATGAAAGGTTATTTAGATATTATTGGAATGTAGATGATATGCGCATAATGAAGGGATAAGGAGAAAATTAAATGTTTGATAGTATTCATGAGCTCTAGACTAATATAAAGAGAAGGTTATATCATGGTTTGAGTATATAGAATATTTGGATTTTGGTATGAGGAAAGAGTTAACTTTTGATAGAATTCATGTTTTCACTAAGGTTTAATGAGTATTCATTTTTCAAGAGAATACATGATTAAGGTATTCCCATGATTGGAATGTGACCAACAAGATATATGGGGGATAAATGATGGTATTCACATGCTTGGTTGATGACATTTCATGTAATCATTTTCTTTATACTATGAGCATGGATCGAAGTATTTTAGATAAGCCTAAATATTGGAATAGATTATGTTAGACATATGTTAGTATTGTTTAATTATAGTACATTTTTCAATATTACTGATGTGATTTTATAGTAATGTAGTTTTATAAAAAGGACAACCTACAGGACGGGCGACAGCCCATCGTGTCGGACAAGGTTGTGGGAATCGAACCCACAACTGAAGTGTGACTGGACTTTATTGCCTACCACTGGCCTACAGATTGTCCTTTTTTAGTAGAAACTAGTTTTATTATATTAACCAGTATGATATTTGAAGTATAAGTCCATTTTAGGAACCATATATGATTAATCTCACTATAGATGGACCTATGTATTTTTTGATAACTTTTCTAACCTTTTGTTTGAGACAGATGGAATGACCCATGATTCTATCACATGATCTTCTAACACATCACGAATGAAAAATTCATCTTCATTTCTTTAAGAGATGAAGTGGAAATTGTCCAAAGAATGACCAACGGTGAGACTATATCAAAATCATGAAAGTATTTCTTCTAATTCCAATTTCATCATCTTTAGGGAAATGATCTTGAAAACCAAAAATGTTGTCCTAGTGCTCTTATATCCGATGAATCAGATGGTACCATAGATCGTCACAAATTTATGGCTTTGTGATTGCTGGCTTTTCCATGGCCATGTTCTCTACCACTCTCCATCAGAATATGGTGGTTAGATTTCTCTTCCATATCCATATTTTCACATATGTGGAAACCCAGTGATTAGTTTATTTGGGTAACCTTTACGTTTCATACTTTTATTTTTAAAGAATGGTTTCGTTATTCCTATTTAAGATGTGAGTTTCTATTAAAGAAAATTTTGAGTAGTAAAACATTTATAACCCCGACGAATTTCGAGGGTGAAATTCATTTTAAGGGGGGAAGAATGTAACACCCTGAGATTTTATGAAAAATATATTTTTTTAATTTCATTAATGTCTTGTGTTGTACGCTACTCCAAAAGGATCATGAACAACACGCATCCTTAACTTTATTTGCATTACACGCAATCGCGACCTTCCTCGATAGCGTGTGTAGTACGCAATACCGAGTTTCACTAAACTATGATATCCTATTAAAATATTATTAAAACTAGCCGTTATGAATATTAATAACAAATTTTTGTAATTTTGTAATTTTTTTATTTCAAAATGGACTTCATTTTTGGATTCGGAATATCAAAATTAGCTTAGGGTAAAATTTTGGTACTTCTCGGATAACTTTCATATTCTGATGAATAGTGAAAATTACTAAATTTTAATTAAAAACAAATTTTTTAATCTAAATAATTAATAGTGATAAACTATTAATTAAAGTGGTTTTAAAGTATATTTAGAATATATTTTTACAATTTAATACAATAATGGTCATTGGATGTAATTTCACATTTAAACCAGTTATAAACTAGTGTCAATCTTTTGATAGTTATTATCTCATAAAAACACGCTATTTGTTTTGACGACGGGAATTAATTTTTAAATTATTTAATGTAACTGAAATGTTTTGAATTTGATAAAATAGACATCATTTTTTAATTCATAATATCAAATACAGCTTAGGACTAATTTTTGGTATTTTTCTGAAAACTTTCATTGTTTTGATGAATAGTGAAACCACTAAGTGATAGTTAAAAAAACTGAATTTTTCATAAAACATAATTTTACCACTTCTGTGAGTAGAATTTAGAAAATCCGAGAGACACTGTTAATATCAGGGACTAAAATTTGGTTCAATGAGATGAAAATAATTTTTGATGAATAACAACTTTTTACTTTTTTTACCACGATTAAACTTAAATAGGGTAATTAAGGGTAAAAATGATATTATTATTACCCTAACACATGTCCTAAATCTATTGGATAAGTTTAATTCGACCAAAAACAACCTTAGGAATAAAATAAGACCATTTAGGCCCACTTGGATTAGATTAGGACATTTATTATCAATTTATTTAAAGAAGGGTTAAAATAGTTAAAATCAAAGTTTGATAACTAATCCATTTTTAATATTGGATTATACATAAGATAAATTAGACTATAAATATTCATTAGAAAGAAAAAATATTTCCTACATAATGGTATTTTATTTGTAATTTTTATACTTAATATAATTTAATTTATTAATGATACAATGATGATGTAGTAATTATCTTATTACTGCAATATTGACATAATTGATGTTATAAATACCCAAATAAATATAATTTTATACTTTTTTCGAATTCCAATAATTTAATATGTTAATATGTCATGTTGTTATTGATTTATTTAAATTTCATCAAACTGATCATTCTGTTATGATTTTCTCAAAAATCAATTACCAAATAGTGTCAAAATTGATATAAAATAGTTTTTAAACCCAATACTATATTATTAATTGAGATTATATTCCTAAAAATATAAGGTTCGGCCAAATTACATACATATGATTATATATATTAATAATAAACAAATTGGGGTTCGTTTTGCTTGATATAGTATGTTTATTAACCTTATAGTGTAAGAAAACAAGAAGACATCACTATAGATAAAAAACTCACCATTTCTAGATGCCAGTGCCAAAATTGGAGCATTCACCAATCTTCTTTTCAATTCCTTGAGTAATAACTTGAATCAACTGTGCCATCACTGCAGTAAACTGTTCATTTCTGATTCTGACCACCTCAGGATGCTGATTTGGAAGGTCATTTCCCTATGTATGAATTTCCATCAAAACTGCCCTGTTTTCTCTATGAAAAACCATTCTCAACTCAAAAATATCTTAGACAAAGCAACATTGTAATATGTAAATGCTATATCATTTCAATATTACAATAAATTAATTTAGGGACATTAATTTAACAATACCCTAATTCCTAAAGTTATCTAAACCGACCTCTGATACCAACTATAAGGACCCGACCTTTAACCTTACATAATATTGAATTAAATGAATAATTCACATTGAATATATTTTCAGGTTTAGAGTTTTTGAGAATTAGGACATAACTATTACATCTCAAAATATTTCAAAGTTGACACTTCCACTCAATTTCCATTTTTTCATAAAACAAGACCTATTGAAAAAAAAGAGTCATGTCTAGTTCCATGTTTAAGACAGAATGACTTTTCATTGATCCCATCCTTGACCGTATTCCACATTATGTCCTCTGAGAAACATTTCAAAAACATTGGATGATCATAAGAAGCTCAGAAAGGGATACACAAAGAAGGAAAACTGTTTTTTTAAAACAACATGTAAACGATGAATACTATAACATAAGTAATTATTTTCTCCTTTATTAAGTATTAAATACTCTTCACTGAATAAAAGATCATTACTTAACATTTTGTAATCAAAATATTACCATAAAACCAATATAAATAACATATAACATAATAAAGGTAACTTGGGACATAATCATACATATATAGAAAAACCATACGGTCAACTTCAACACATATCACTAAACGGAATAGCAATATGGCCGACTTCCATACCCAATGCATTGGTGGTTATAACATAACCACCTGTCCTGGTATTCATAACACCACATGTCATTTGGTTTACCACGTAACCACTTGTCAAATGTCTAAGTACCATTATAAAACAAAAAGACATAAAACAAATATAAAGGAAAGAAAAACATTTCCACATTTCAATCACATTATATCACTTAAATATATCGACATAACAAATCCATTATCAAAAAAAATTTCAATGCCAAAATACATAAAAGAGTATATGGTATTTATTTTCTTTTAAAAACATTACGGCTTGTTGAAAAAGCCAAAGATCAAATGATACTCATGGTGGCGGAAAAGGTCATTGTCACCACTTACGTTAAAAAGAAAATTCTTCTTGTCATTTATTATAATGGTTTGAAGAAACATATTCCCCTTGAAAATTCAAGGGTGTTTATACATCGTATAAAAGGAAGTCTTGTATTAAAACAAAATATGCCTTAATGAAAGGAGATTGAGACAAAATCCCTTACAAAGATCATTTTGTAAATAAAATAGATCTATTAGGAGTATTCAATAGAAGAATAGAAAAAGAAAGTATAAATACATAAAAATTAATTTATCACATAATCAAATAAAGACATAAAAAAGAGAAGATCAACCCAAAGAATGGAAATTGGGTTAAGAAGATCCATTACCTTGTGTCCGACTTGACTCGATCGTTCTTTAATCTCCTGAATAATAAACTAAAGTTAATTTCTACATACTTAAGAAACTTTTTAAAGTTTATTATTCCTTTTATTTCACTTATTATCATGTTATAAACATTTTTTAATCATTTATGTTAATAACGTTCATTTTGTTGATATTTGGTACTTGAGTCAAAAATGAACTTCTTATAATTACATGTTGCTCATGTGGTCAAAGGTTAATTATATCTAGAATGATATTAATGATTTATATATCATATATATCATATATATCCAGCATATACATGTATTTATAATAGTACATAACATATTGAGGTAAGAAATGAAATGCACCGTTTATGGAGACAGTAAGTTGTACATACACATGAACGCTCCTTTCATTTCTATTTCTTATTTTTATTTAATTTAAGTATAATTATACATATTTATATTATAATCACCATATAATATCATATATAATATCATTAACTCTATCCTTTATACATCCCACATAATTCATTAATGAGTCATATCACTTTGAGGGGGCGGTAGTCCACACTTCCACAAATGATATTATCGTATTTACACACTATGGAAACCATAAAGGCCTACTATAAATGGAAAATACAGAAACATAAAGAAAACATAAAAAGAATATATATCATATATAAATACTGTTACATCATAATGTCCACCATGAGAGGTGGTAGGATAAAATAGAACAATCATCATTTCGTGAGGCGTTAGTTTTCTATCCACAGAAACATTATGTTCTTCACCCATTAGATGGAGGTGTGTGCATGTGTAGTTATAATACCTCTCATAAAAACATACTAGTATATTGAGGATACTATTGTTATGACAAAATAAAGGAATAAATAGAGTTTAGGGGTTGTATAAGTAAAAAAAATAAAATAAATTAAGAGAAACTGTTACCTCTAATTTGGGTAACATCCTTTGGTTTGAACCCAAAGGACTTCTTTAAGTGCCTTCTGCCTAAGGTAAGGCCTCTAAGGGGAGTATAGGGATGCAAGGAACTTAATTTGGTAGAGGTTGGATGAGCCAAATGGCTTGAGAGGTGTGAGGAATGGGTTAGAAATGGTCTCCTTTTATAAGGGAGAGGAGGGGATCTTTAAAAAAGTATGAAAATATTATTTTATAATATAATGATATTTAGTTTCTAATTGTCAAAAAATCATTATAGTCCAAGATAAGATGAGTCATGGTTGAAATAAAATCATCCAATCAGAATTTAACATGTTTTGGATAACATTGTAAACATTATAATCTTATTTATTTAAATCATTTATTAATGAGATAAATACTGCATCATTATTGTGTCATAAATAATTTAATTTATTTGATGTATAAAAATTATAAAAAACTACAACCATGTAGGAAATAAATTTATCTTTCCAAATAGTATTTATAGTCGAAAATATGACTTATATAACACCATATAAAAATTAATTACTAAAATATTTTTGTTAATGTAAATTTTTTCTTTACTTGATGTTAATTAATCTAAATTGTCATTTTCACTTCCAAGTGGATAAAAGGGGGTCCCAAAATCGGCCCAAAGATGCACATGGTCGTAAGTGACTCATAAAATAAGGTTTAGACAAGTGTTAAGGTAATTTTGAATTATTATAATATTTTTTTAACCTTTAATTACCATATTTATCTTTAACCGCGGTAAATAAAAGTCAAACGTTACTATTCACCAAAAATTATTTTCATCTTATTGAACCAAATTTTACACCTCGATAAAAACCATGTATATAAGATTTTCGAAATTCAATTAAAAAAAGTGGTCAAATTTCATTTAAATTAAAAGGTCAATTTTTTTAACTACCACTAAGTTGGTTCACTATTCATCAAAAATTGAACTTTTTCAAAAAAATACCAAAAATTCAGCAAAAGCTATATTTGATATTCTGAATTCAAAAATGATGTTTATTTTTAAAAATTCAAAAAATATGAGTGGCATTAATTAATTTTAAAATTAATTCCCATTATCAAAACAAATAGCGTGTTTTTAAGAAACAATAACTATCAAAAGATTGACATTTGTTTATGTCCAATTTCAAAGTAAAATTTGTTACAATGAACAACAATGGATTAAATGGTAAAAATATAATTTAATTTCACTTTAAAATAAATTAAAAAGAAAATATATCAATATAAAGAAATTAGATTAAAATAAACTTTTTAATTAAAATACAATATTTTTCACTATTCATTAATAAATTAACATTATCAGATAAATACCAAAAATTTACACAAAGTAGATTTTGATGTCCCCATTCAAAATAAGTATTTTATTTGGTCAATTAGAATGTATTAAAGTGACCAAAACTATATTTAAAGAGGGTTCTCCATTAAAAGGTGATAAACCGGCCTTTTAAAATAAATTATGCTTAAAATTAAATTCATTCACATTTTAAGCCTTTCAATTTTTATTGGATAATGTAAATACATTTAAAAAACATGTATAATCATATTTTAGTTAGTTTCATTCATTCCCTCCAATACAACTGCTAGGAGTTTACTACCATTTAAATGAATAATATTATATTATTAGTGTGCAACGTAGGATTTCAAAGAAACCCGTTGTTGCGTATCGGGAATGCTATCGAAGATAGAAACCCCTTTAAAGTAAAATTAATATTTAATTTAAAAATATTAATAAATATGAAATCTGTCTTATTATTTATTTACATGGGATGTTACATCCATCCCCCCTTTTGGAAATTTTTTCCTCGCGATTTTTATTTACTTATCAAATAAGTGGTGGTATTTATCCCTCATAGAATTTTCAAGTTCTCACGTTGCCTCTTCAACCATATGGTTTTTCCACAAAACCATTACCTAGTGAATTACCTTATTCCGCAACACCTTCACTCTACGGTCAGGGATCTGTACTATTTTTTCTTCATAAGAATGATTCTCTTCCAACTGAACTACCTCTATGCTCAAAACATGAGATAGATCTGGCATATACTTTCTCATCATCAAAACATGAAGAACATTGTGTACCTGGGATAAAATTGGAGGTAAAGACACTCTGTACGTAACTGATCCAAAATTATCTAGAATTTCATAAGGTCCAATAAAACTCGAACTCAACTTTACCTACTTACCAATACACATCACACTTTTCCATGGAGAAAATTTGAGAAAGGAATGATCACCTACCTCAAAGAAAGATCGTTCCTCCGGTTATATGCATAACTTTTTTGTCTACTCTGAGCTGTTCTCATGTGCATCTGAATCAACTGAACTTTCTCTACCATCTCTTCTACCAATTCTAGTCCCATCAGTTTCCTCTCACTTACTTCATCCCAAAAAGCAGGAGTTCGACAATGATTTCCTTATAATGCCTCAAATGGATCCATCTGTATACAGGAATGAAAAC
Organism: Viscum album; assembly: GCA_963277665.1. Classification (NCBI taxonomy): domain Eukaryota; kingdom Viridiplantae; phylum Streptophyta; class Magnoliopsida; order Santalales; family Viscaceae; genus Viscum; species Viscum album. The sequence goes on along the minus strand of OY728140.1, from coordinate 762,045,695 downwards.
TGTTAATATAAGAAAATTCAAACAAAGAAAGATGTTGGTCCCAAATTCCCAGATAATCCATAGAGCGAGCACGTAACTTATCCTCCAAGGTCTTAATTGTTCTTTCTGACTACCCATCTGATTGAGGATGAAAAGCTATAATAAAATTTAATTCAGTACTCAATGACTTCTGAAGGCCTTTGCAAAATTTAGAAGTGAACCTGGGTTCATGATGAGACACAATGGAGAGGGGAACACCATGCAACCTGACTATCTATTTAACATACAACCAAGGAAGTTGATCTAGAGAAAACGTATCTCTAATAGGAATGAAATTCGTAGAGTTAGTCAATCAATCAGCTATAACCCAGATTGCATTATTACCTCGATATGTCTTTGGTAATCCCACAATAAAGTCCATGGATATATTTTTCCATTTCCACTCTGGCACCGGTAAAGGCTGAAACATCCTTTTCGGGAACTACCTCTCTGATTTAACCTACTGACGAGTCAAACACATCATAGTAAAATCAGCAATATCTCTTTTCATTACATCCCACCAGTAATACTCACAGAGATATCTGTATATCATAGTACTGCCAGGATGAACTAAAAACTGAGAACTATGAGCTTCACATAACAACTCATTCTTCAACTGTGAATCAAAAGGTACACATAATCTCTTCACAAACCTTAATACACAATCATTATCAAGATTAAAATCAGGAAACATACCATTTTGAACAAACTCTACCTTTTTCTGCAACTCACTATCTTCTTTCTGTGCTTTCTTTATTATGTCTGATAGAGATGATCTCACTGAAACCTGATAAAAAACAGAAGAATTTCATATAACAACAACTTCTATACCAAATTTCATCAAATCATAAACCAAAGGATCTCGTTACAAATGTAATATGGTTAATGAATTATTACTTTTTCGACTCAAAGCATCATACAATTTATTTTCTTTTCCCGGATGGTAAAGGGTCGTGCAATCATAATCCTTGATTAATTTTAACCACATCCTTTGTCTCATGTTCATTTCTTTCTGAGTGAATATATACATAAAACTTTTGTGATCAACATATATTTCAAAATTCACTCCATACAAATGAATCCTCTATATTTTTAAAGCAAAAACAACAGCAACTAATTCCAAATAATGTGTTGGGTAATTTAACTCATGTGTTTTCAACTGATGTCAAGCATAAGAAATTACCTGATCATTCTGAAATAGGACACATCCTAGTCATTTCAATGAAGCATCACTGTAGAGAAAAAACACACCATTTCTGGATGGAAGTGACAATACTGGATCATTCACCAATCTTCTATTCAATTCCTCCAATAATAACCTGAATCAGCCGAGCGATCACTGCAGCAAACTATTCAGTTCTGATTCCGCCCATCTCAAGATGCTGATTTGGAAGGACATTTCCCTCTGTATGACATCCCGTCACAACTGCCCTGTTTTCTCTATGAAAACCCATTCTCAACACAGAAATATCTTAGGTGAAGAAACATGGTAATCTGTAAATGATATATCATTTCAATATTATGATAAATTAATTTAGGGACATTAATTTAACAACACCCTAACTCCAAAAGTTATCTAAAACAACCTTTGATACCAACTATAAGGACTCGCGATTTAACCTTACATAATATTGAATTAAATGAATAATTCACATTGAGTATCATTTTAGGTTTAGAGTTTTAGAGAGTTAGGACATAACTATTACATCTCAAAATATTACAAAGTAGGCACTTCTACTCAATTTCAATTTTTTTATAAAACAAGAACTCTTGAAAAAAAAGTGTCATGTCTAGTTCCATGATTAAGACAGAAAGACTTTTCCTTGATCCCATCCTTGACCTGATTCCACATTATGTCATGTGATAAACATTTCAAAAACATGGGATGATCATAAAAAGATCAGTAAGGGATACAAAAAGAAGTAAAACTGTTAGTTTTACAAAACCACAAGTAAATGATGAATACTTTAACATAGGTAATACTTTTAACCTTTTTAAAGTAGTAAATACTCTTCACTGAATAAAAGATCATTACTTACCTTTTTGTAACCAAAGGATTACCATAAATCCCATATAAAGAACACATAACATAATAATGGTAACTTGGGACATAATCATACTTAATGGAATAACCATACAGTCGACATCCACACATATCACTATATGGAATATCCATACGGCCAACTTCCATACCCAATGCATTGAAGGTTATAACGTAACCACCCGTCCTGGGATTCACGTCACCACCCGTCATTTGGATTATCATGTAACCACCCGCCATATGTCCATGTACCATTATAAAATTATAAGATATAAAACAAATATAAAGGAAAGAAAAAAAATCAACATTTCAATCACAATATATCACTTAAATATATTGACATAAGAAATCCATTATCAAAACCATTTTCAAAACCAAAATACATAAAATAGTATATGGTTTTTATTTTCTCTTGAAAACATTATGGCTTATTGAGGAAGCCCAAGAACAAATACTACTCACGGTGGCGGAAAAGGTCATTGTCACCGCTTATGTCAAAAAGAACATTGTTTTTGTCATTTAGTAAAATAATTTTTAGAAAAATATTCCCTTTGAAAAGTCAAGTGTGTTTATACAGCGTATAAAAGAAAATCTTGTATTAAAACAAAATATGCCTCAATGAAAGGAGATTGAGACGAAGCCTCTTACAAATATCATTTTGTAAATAAAATAGATCTATTGTTTATATTAAATATAAGCACACATAAATCAAGTATAAAAACTTAAAAATTCATTTCTCAAATAATCAAATAATGACATAAAAAAATAAAGAGAAGATCAACCCATAGAATGGAAATTGGGTTAAGATGTTCCCTTACCTTGTGTCCGACTTGACTTGATCATTCTTTAATATCCTGAATAATAAACTAAAGTTAATTTCTACTTGATTAAGAACCCTTTTCAAGTTTATTATTCCTTTTATATCATTTATTACCATTTTATAAACATTTTTGAATCATTTAAGTTAATAACGTTCATTTTGTTGATATTTGGTAATTGAGTGAAAAATGAACTTCTTATAATTACATGTTGCTCAGGTGGTCAAAGGTTCATTATATCCAGAATGATATTCATGATATATATATATCATATATATCATATATATCCATTATATACATGTATTTATAATAGTACATAACATACAGAGGTAAGAAATGAAATGTACCATTCATGGAGATGGTAAGGCGTACATACGCCTGAACGCTACTTTCATTTCTATTTCTTATTTTAATAGAATTTAAGCATAATGATACATAGTCATATTATAATCACAGTATGATATAATATATAATATCATTAACTCTATCCTTTATACATCCCACATATGGCATTAACGAGTCATATCACTTTGAGGGGGCGGTAGTCTGCACTTCCTCAAATGAGATTATCGTATGTACCCACTATGGAAACCATAAAGGTGTGCTATAAATGGAAAATACAGAAGAATATAGAAAAAATAAACATAATATATATCATATATAAATACAGTGCCATCATAATGGCCACCAAGAGAGGCGGTAGGATAAAATCAAACAATCATCATTTCGGGAGGCCTTAGTTTGCCATCCACATATACATTATGTTCTTCACCCATTAGATGGAGGTGTGTGCATGTGTAGTTATAATACTTCTCATAAAAACATCCTATTATATTGAGGATGTTGGTGTTGTTACAAGAGAATGGAATAAAAAGATATTCGGGGATGGAAAAGTAAAATAAATGAAAACAAATTAAGAGAAACAGTTACCTTTAATTTGGGTAACTTCCTTTGGTTTGAACCAAAAGGACTTCTTTAGTGCCTTCTGCCTAAGGTAATACTTTTAGGGGTAGGATATGGATATATGAAGAATAATTGGTCAGAGTTTGTACGAGCCATATGGCTTGAGAGGTGTGAGGAATTGGATAGAAATGGCCTCCCTTTATAAGGGAGAGAAGGGGCTCTTTAGGAAAGTGTGAAAACATAATTTTATAATATAATGATATTCGGTTTCTAATGGTCCAAAAATCATTATAGTAAAATATAAGATGATTCATGGTTGAAATAAAATCATCCAATCAGAATTGGACATGTTTTGGATAATATTGTAATCATTATAATCTTATTTATTTAAATCATTTATTAATGAGACAAATACTACATCATTATTGTGCCATGAATAATTTAATTTATATGATGTCTAAAAATTATACAAAAAATACCATCATGCAGGAAATCATTGTATCTTTCCAATTAGTATTTATAGATGAAAATAGGACTTATATAATATCATATAAAAATTAATTACTAAAATATTTTTGTTAATGTCAATTTTGTCTTTACTTTAAGTTAATTAATCTAAATTATCATTATCACTTGAACATGGATCAAATGTGTCTTAAAATCGACCCAAAGATGCCCATTGTCGTTAATGAATCATACAATAAGGTTTGGACAAGTGTTAAGGTAATTTTGAATTATTATAATATTATTTTAACCTTGAATTACCCTATTTACCTTTAACCGCGGTAAATAAAAGTCCAAAGTTACTATTCACCAGAAATTATTTTCATATTATTGAACCACATTTTACTTGTCGATAACAACCATGTATGTCGGATTTTCAAAATTCAATTCACAGAAGTGGTAAAGTTTCATTTAAATGAAAAAGTCAGTATTTTTAACTACCACTGAGTGGTTTCACTATTCATCAAAAATTGAACTTTTTTAGAAAAATACCAAAAATTCAGCCTAAGATATATTTGATATTCCGAATTCAAAAATGTTGTTTACTTTTCCAAATTTGAAACATATAAGTGGCATTAATTAATTTTAAAATTATTTCTCGTTAGCAAAACAAATAGCATATTTTAAAGAAACAATATCTATCAAAAGATTGACATTTGTTTTTGTCCAATTTCAATGTGAAATTAGTTCCAATGACCAACATTGGATGAAATGGTAAAAAATATTTTAATTTCACTTTAAAATAAATTATAAATAAAATCTAACCATATAAATAAATTAGATTAAAAGAAACATTTGAATTAAAATACAATATTTTTCACTATTCATTAAACATGATCTTTATCAGAAAAATACGAAAAATTTACACAAATACATTTTGATGTCCTCATTCTAAAGAAGTATTTTATTTGGTCAATTAGAATGTATTAAATTGGCCAAAAATATTTTTAAAGAGGGTTCTCCATTAAAAGGCGATAAATCGTCATTTTAATATAAATTGTGCTTAAAATTTGATTCATTCACATTTTAAGCCTCTAACATTTTATTACATAATGTAAATACATTTATCAAACATGTATAATCATATTTTAGTTAGATTCATTCATTCCCGCCAATACAACGACAAGGAGTTAACTGCCATTTAAAATAATAATATTATATTATTAGTGTGCAACATAAAATTTCAAAGAAACCCGCTGTTGCGTATCAGGTACGCTATCGAACATAGCAACCCATTTAATATAAATTTAATATTTAATTTACATATATTAATAAATATGAAATATGTCTTATTCTTTATTTATGTGGGATGTTACATCTAATCGGTATGAAGTGGGATGACTTGGTGAGTCGATCAACGACCACCCAAATCGAGTCGTGACCCCTGGATGTACGTGGAAGACCCATCACAAAGTCCATGGATATGCCATCCCACTTCTACTCTGGAACCTCTAAAGGATGAACCAATCTTGCTGGTACATTATTCCCTACCTTCACTTTCTGACAAGTGAGGCATCGAGAGACAAACTCTGCTGCTGTCTTCTTTATACCTGGCCACCAGTGCTATCGACGAAGGTCCTGGTACATCTTCACCACTCCAAGATGTACCGCTAGAGGTGATGTGTGGATCTCCCTCCACACTTCTTCCTGAAGTGACATTGGTACCATAGTACGTCCTTTGAAGAGAATGGCATGCTCCCCACCATCAGAAAATACATCAGGTGCATGTCCTATGGATATCTGAGCACATCGTGTCTCGCAGTCAGCATCTCCATACTGCGCCTCCCCAACTCGCTGAAGGAGAGGAGGAGTGACTCTAAGAGATTGAAATAAAACTGCTCCATCTCGGTCCACAAAGGATATCTGTAAAGTATCCAACTGATCTGTCGCCTCTCCTAGAAGCTGTATACAAGATCTCCTAATGAGTGCATCTGCTAAAACGTTCCCCTTCCCAAGAGTATAGACAATCTCGAAGTCATAGTCCTAGAGGAACTCAAGCCAATATCGTTGTATAATGTTCAGGTCCTTCTAAGAGAAGATATACCTAAGACTATTGTGATTAGAGTAGTATGTGAAATGCTCGCCCGTCAGATAGTGCTGCCACATCTTCTTGGCAAAGACCATTGTTGCTAACTCTAGGTCATGGGTGCCGTAGTTCTGCTCATGATGACTCAGCTGACGAGAACCATAAGCGATCACTACTTTCTCCTGGATCAGAACACACCTGAGTCTGGTCCCTGATGCATCATAGTAAACTATGTACCCTACGCCTAACTATGGAAGCCTCAATATGGGGGAACTAGTTAGCCTCTTCATTATCTCTTGAAAGATCTGATGGCATCTCTCTGACCACAGGAAGGGTTTCCAATTCTTTTTCAAGGTTGACAGTGGTGCTGCAACACTGGATAAGTATGGACCAAAACTCTGGTAGTAACCAGCCAAACCTAGGAAACTTTGTACCTCCGTCACACTCTTGGGTGGCTCCTAAAAAAGTACCCCCTCAATCATCACTGGTTCCACTGAAACTCCAGCCTCGGAGATGACATGTCCCAAAAATTGAACCTCTTGGATCTAAAAATGGCACTTCAGGAGCTTACCATAAAGCTGGTGCTCTCATAGTGTGTCCAGTACTACTTGCAAATGGTAGGAATGCTCTTCCTCAGTAGTCAAGTAAATTACAATGTCGTAGATGAAGACTATGACAAATAAATCGAGGTATGGAAGGGAGATCCTGTTCATGAGTCCCATGAACATTGCTATAGAATTGGATACACCGAAAGGCATAACAAAGAACTCATAGTGGTCGTACCGACATCTGAAAACCGTCTTCTACATATCCTTGTCTCAAACTCTGAGCTGGTGATAGCCAGATCAGAGGTCTTTCTTCGAGAACCACCATGCTCCCTTCAGCTGATCAAAGAGGTCTTCAATCATCATGATTGGGTACTTGTTCTTCATAGTCACTTGGTTTAGGTAATGGTAGTCGACACAAAGCCTTAAGCTCCCATTCGCCTTCTTGGCGAACAGAATCGGGGCTGCCTAGGGAGAAACACTGGGCCGAATGAATCCTTTCCCCAGCAAGTCCTCTAGCTATACCTGCAGCTCACGAAGCTTAGCGGGAGCCATCCGATATGCTGGTGTTGATATCGGTGCCATCCCGAGGAACATGTCAATGAAAAAGTCCAACTCTCCGTGAGGAGGTAGACCTGGAACATTATTAGGGAAAACATCAGTGTACTGGTCCAACACTATAAGATAACTCAGACTCTCCACATCAACTGCTCTAAGGGTAAGGCAGGCCAACTGATTAGTGATCGGATGCACCCACCTCCGAGTAAGTCTCTCCTGTGCTGCAAAGGCTCCCTTATCACTGGTGAAGAGAGACCATGTCCCATCCGTGTGGACACACCATACTTTGCACATAATACAATCAATCTGAACATGGACTGTAGATAACTAGTCCACACCCAATATGAAATCGTAAGGCCTCGACGCCACTACTAGAATATTCCATACAAAGCTCTCACCTCCTAGAGTAATCTCACACTACCGAAACTAGTGTTTAATCGTCGAGTCTGCTCCCGTAGAAGTCTCTACCTGTAAGGATAGAGCCAATGGCTTCGTCAGAATCTCCTAGATCTAAACGAGGGCAGTGGCAATGAAAGGGTGACTAGAACCTGTATCAATATGAACTGCAGCTTTGGTGGAGTAGACATAGATAGTACCTCAAATCATCTCCACAGCGCCATTATCGTAACCCTCAGTTTCCTAGAGCTGAGCTCTCGCCTGTCCACATGCTCCCTGCACTCGGGGTGGACCTCCTGGTGGTGGTGGCGGTAACACCTCAAAATGTCACCCACCGCCAGTTGTATGACCAGCTCCTCTACCACGTCCGTCTACTCCCTGCGGACATCCTCGATCGAATCTATGTCTCTACCTAGGCGGTCCTTCGACTGTCTGCTGATCATTTGAACGATAGGTCAGACAGTCACGAGCCATATGACTCTTCCCACTGTATGAGAAACATTGACCGCTCCTGGAATGTTTGTCTCTGCCCTGGGTGCCCCGCACAACCAATCCTGAGTCATGCGGTCATCCACATTTGGGTCTGGTTCTCTTGAAACTCTTCAAAATCTGTCTACTGCCAGCTGCAGAAGACTCCGCTGCATGTCGAGTAGTGGTGGGTCTTACTGCTGGAGATTACTCAGCAAGGAAACTCTTCATTAAGAGGGCTCGCTCCAACACCCTCGCCTACTTCGGGATGCTGAGTGAGATCATCGAAGCCATGATCTCGCGACTGATCCCCTTCTTGAAGGTTTGGGCCATGAAGAATGGGTCTCGTACCATATTTTGGGAGTAGAACGAGAGGTTAGTGACCCTCGCTGAGTATTGTGTCACTGTCATGATTCCCTGCTGTAGATATAGTAGCTCATGTATCCACGCCGCATGTAGGGTGGCTGGGACAAGCTCCGCCCGAAACAGGCACTCAAAGTCTACCCGGAGTTGTGTTGCCTCATCCTACTACTAGAGCATTAGGATCCACCATCTACCTGCTTCTTCTTGAAGGAGAATCACGACAAGGATCACCATAAGGTCGGATGGTGTCCCTACTAGTCCGAAGACTCTCACCATAGCCTCCAGCCAATCCTCAGCTACCTGCGGGTCTGCCTCGCCCCTGAAGCTGGGCGGCCTATGACGCTGAAACTCATGCAATGCGCTCAGGTAGCGTGCACTCTCTTGTACTAGGGATGGTGGCATCGGTGGCCCAATGAGTAGTGGTACCACTGGTGCCTCCATTGTGATAGGGACATGCTCTGAGGCGTCATTGCTCGGTGGGGTTCCATCTCGTACAAATCCTAGAACCTTGGCTAGTTATCTAGGTGGGGGAATCCTGAAAAAAAATAGGTGCACCACAGTCAATAAGTTATACGTGGTTAGCAGAATCAAAGAGATCACTAAGAAAACTCTTTAAACACACACACAATCAGTGTTTTCGTGCACTGAGTCATACATCAAAAGTACAGGTCCTGGTGTATGGATACGTTGGCCGCCACACCAACACTGGACACCCTGAATTGAAAACCACACTCAATAACCTTAACACCATTGGTTCACATAAAAGATCAGAGTCCTATGTTCTGCGATAGAACTGACTCCTTTGATACCAATTTGTTACGACCCGTCCCCCGAGGCCTGTTCCGTGACTACCCAAGCCCTCCTTCCATAGGCCATGGGCTAGCAACTAGCACCAAAGGCGTAATTCCCTAAAACTGGGAAGGTATTTCCTTTATAACCTGTAAACACACACATCATAGTACGAGTTGGAAGAAAAAACACTAAGTAAAACTCTATACATAATGTTCTGAAAAATAAACGGGTCAGAATACAAGCCCAATAGGAAAGTACAAGTATAACTGAAAAAAAAAAATTATAACTAAAGAATGGTAAATAGCTACTGGATCGTCCACCGGGAAGTCCTACCTGAAGGGTAGGTACATATAGCCTCCATTGCACTCCACATCCGTCTATATCCACTGTGTACCATCACGTTGTGTGGTCCACCTCTGGGTACCATCCATTCCAGGTACACTCAGCCTCGGTCATCGTTGTCCGTCATCTCAATCCACAGAACGCTCATACTAAACGACGTGTTTGTCAAAAGTATACACTGCGTATTCTAGAATTTTCCAAAAATGGCACCTCCGGCCAGCGCACCTCCCATGAAACATGTTCTTTGTTATGACGGTCCATTCGTCACGAAACATCAGACATTGGGCCACCCCGATGTCCTGTAGACATCTATGGTGTTTTCAGGCCTCTGATTGGCTCTGAAAACACGATTTGATTTACCCACTCGAAGAACGGTCGAGGAACGATCCTTCCTATTCCGGTCTGATCCGTCACCCGCAATTATCATCACACATCCACTAGGTCATTGTGATGTTGGGTCTTTGATTTGGTATCTTTTCATCTCACAATGAACTCACAATGATCCATTGTTCGTCACACCGGAAGAACGCAAAGAACACACCAAACATTCACAAGAAAGAAGGAGGGATCGGGCCGTGTTCATTTGGCCTAGTCCTTCCATGTTAGATTGGTAGAAAGCAGGTCAAAAGAAACAATCATGGAAGGAATAATTAATATTTATCAAATACAAACAAACCCCAAACTCAGATTTGTTGTTTTTGGAAAAGAAGATGAAGAAGTCTAGGACAACTTCATCGGCGTTCTTCAAGGACGGTGCATCCTCCCTTGTTCTGGTTAGAGATCAAAGAAGAAGATGTATGTTGTCGGCGAATAAAGCATTATTCATTCTTTGATGGTCTTTCTTTGTGGGAGCTTTCTCCCAATAATTCTCTTCTCAAATCACCAAATTGAATAGATGTTCCAGATAATAGATTATATTATCTATTATTTCATTAGTAATAAATTCAAAATGAATCTCTAAACACTTGGTTGGCACAATTAATGTGAAGGGTGGTGTAACCATTATGTGGGGAGCTCAAGAGGTTTCTACCCACTTAATGGGGAGTTCAAGAGGTTATAACCTCGGGTGGTCCCCACCAAATTAATCATCACTTGGGAGGTTGAGATTGGGTGGGCCCTACCACCATAACCTCTCATGGGAGGTTAAGGTGTGGTGGTCCCCACCTCTAACCTCCACATGAAGGTTTTAACCAACTAATAAAAATATTTTTTACAAAAACTTATTTTTATTTAATTCATTAAAAACCAAAAAACTATCTTTTATTTACAACCAACTTCTGTCGATGTGAAAGTCTTCTTAAGAGAATACCCGTGCTCCGAGTTCAACGGTGCCCTCAGTTTTCAATTCCAAACACCGGTTCAAAAGTTATAGAAACCCACTTGTATGTTTACTGAACGTACTCAAACAAAACTTCAAAAATTGATTTTGGTCACACCAGGCCTTGGAATAATGCGCGCTCAGTTTTCACGGACTCGTAAAATTCTCATGTATTTATGAAAAAAAATTCCACGGAAATTCCGGTTCTTTACAATATGGGAGACATCAAATATCCATAGAAAAATTATATTATTGTGTTCCTTTTCTCTAATGACAATAAAATATTATGGTCCTTAGTACTTTTGTAATAAAATAAATATTTATTTGAAAAGATGTAATACATATCAATGAGAAGACTAGATCATTATAGTTTCTATCAGAGGAAAGATGAAGTTAACCTTTTGAAACTAGGATTAGAAAACATTTTTTAAATATCTAGAAATATTTCTATGAATATGATTAGATATAACTCTTTGTATAATTCTAAATATGATTCAATGTATTTGAAAATATTATATATTTTTGGTATTGGATAAAGAGAGTTGTTTCCATGAAATTTTATCCCCTTCTACACATTATAAGTAGATATATAACATCTATAGAGGTTTATGTGGGTTATAAATCCTAAAAGGGTTCATTAATCTTGGTTTGATCAAAATGTGGTCCACAAAAATAGGCCTTGATGAAAACCTATATTGATACTCTATATTGATATGTTTTTAAAATTCATTAACTATTTACAAAACATCATCTCAGATTTAAATAGTTGGTGACTATGAATTATCATTGATAATTATAAGGTGTTAGTGATTTATAATAATATTTTATGATTTAGACATATCATAAGTAATATTTAATGATTATTTTATCTTCATCTCTGAATAATATTTCTCAGACATTAAATTCTAGTTATAGCCAATGGATGGATCCCAAAGGAACAATGCTAATAATGAATAAAACAGACAATTAAATGATCTTCCTCACTATCAACCAAATAATATGAGAGCTATAATACAATATAATATTAATATTCTCAAACAAATTTCTCAATATATTAATCATGTTTCGCATCCAAATGAGAAAAAGAGGGAAGAACAATATATTGTGTCTTTTAGGAGGAAAAACATACATTATATTAGTAGTTCCAAAGATCCAATAGTTTTTAAGATATTGATTAGTGCTAATGAAATGTTATTTTATATTCTTCATTGTAGTAACCATGAATAAAACATTTTAAATTTTTAATATTTAGAAGGTGAAGTGGATCATTAGTAGAATCTTATTAAAAATAATATGGAACAAGATGAAATTGAATCTATAAAAAGGGAAAATTCTATGGAGATGTTTCTAATAAATGATTACCATGTATTTAACAATAAATTATGGAGAAGGAATTACTTGAACTTAATTAAAAAGGAAGATCAACATATTATTATATAAAATGAAATTTTACAAGAACTGTATGGTACTCTTCTAGTTTAATCATCATTCTATAATGAAAAATTGATTTATTATGTTGTGTCCTAAAATTATGAGTTCTAAATTATTTTACTATAAGATATTTTTTTGAGATAATGAATTTATTCAGTGTGCATTGAAGGTACAAATTGAAATTGGATATCCCCACCATTAATATTATTATAATAAAAAATAGAATACTTAGTCTCATGAAAACTGAAATGGTGGAAATAAATTACATCCACATATATGAAAAAAATATGGGAATAAGCATTAATGGAATTGGATTAATGGAACTGGGATGTTCATTAAAGGTGTAAAATTAGGTTATAAATCGTAGTAATTTTTAAATGTGAATAATGTAAAGGTTAATAAAATGTAGGTGACGATTAAATAAACTAATAAACCACTTACACTCTATATGTAAAATATACTAAAGAAAAAATAAAAAGGGAACTCTTATGAAATCAAAATGTATAAATTGAATCATGATAATTATGGAACACCTATCCTCCCATCCTTTTTAGAATTTCATGTTTAATTTTTATATGAATTAGAACTATGATGATTTTATTTTTCATCCTTTTGGGAAATTTTATGTCGCTATCTCTCTCTATACAGATTCTGGAATTATCAAATCACATTTCATATTTTGTCGGTATAAGGATGAACCCAATCCTACCATGACAACTGTTTCTGTATAAGATAACAGATTATTAATGGAATAAAGTTTGAATAGCCATTTTGATTCATATATTTATAAAGATAATATTATCTTAAGATTTATGGATATCATTATGTGTTCATGGGTTTATGGTTGATTATATGTTCAAAGTCAATGACACCCCTCTTGGGGTTTTATGTGATGAGATTTTATGAAGACTAAAAATATTTTATGAGTCATTTATTCTAATTAAACCCTCCAGTTTTTATATGATTCAGTGGAAAAATTTTTAATGGAGGAACAAAATTAATTTTTTTGGGAATATGATTAATGATTCCGATAAAATTTAGAGATGATATTATCATTGATATTCTTGTATTTATGGGTTGTTTTTAATATATGTAAAATTCATCACACTTTATTTTTATTGAAGAAATTTTTTCCCAAGATCCTATTTCCATAATATATATTAATGATGTGGTATGTTGAATGTGGTACCACATTTAATTGTTTCTTATCTGGATAATAAATGAACATTTATGTTTTGTAAATGGAAATATGATTAACTTAATACCCATTGGATTTTCAACTATACATATCATCCTCACAAAGATGGCTAGTTTGAGAAAACATTTAAAACAATAGATGATATGATAAGATCTTGTAATATATATTTTAAATGTACTTGGTATCAAAACCTTCATTAAGTTGAGTATTTCTACATAAATTTCATTCACTTTATAATTTATATGGATCTTCATGAATACCTTTATTGAAATAAGTATAGAACTCCAATGTATTGGAATGAAGTATAAGAATGAATGATATTGTGACATGAAAAAGATAATAAGATGGAAGATAAGGATAGATCCATTCAATAACTTCTTATATTAATAAAATAAACAATAATTCTATTGTGATAAAAATCAAAATCATCTATATTTTGATGTTGATGAGAAGGTTATTCTATGAATTTTTATATGGATGAATGAAGGGAAAGTTATTACCTAGGTATATTGGTCCCTTCATATCTACTAAATTCAGATGTCATGTTTCTATATAAATTTAATTCTTCTAAGGAATAATCAAGAGAGATACTGACTGGATCACATATTGAATGTTCTATGAAACAAGACAACTCACTTGGTCTAAATTTTATGCTGAAACCACTAGATTGAAGATTCTACATCGGATATCTTGGTTCTAATGTGGTAAACATGTCCTCATTTTCTTTATTTATATGATGAGTCTTTATGGAGAAATTTTTATTAAGTGTGGTAAAATGTAACTCACTGAGATTATATAATTATTTCTTTGAGTAAATTGAATTTCATGGATATCTTCTATTACATGATACAAAATGTTATGATTTCAGTACACACAACTCCATATTAATCTTTTGTTATATGAATCACTAAGTTAATCTGTAACTACACACAATATTGGGTTAACTTTCATTACAAAAGACACATAGTTTTAAAAAAATCATGATATAATAATATTATTATTATTCATAAATGGTTATTATAAACAAGATATTAACCATCGATAGGATAATAATAATAACTAATTTTAAAATTTTATGTATTATGGTTTTACATAATGAAAACACATTTTTAAAAAACATCTTATTTTATTTATTAAATTCATTATATGTTTTGAAAATATTATTTTCTAAAAAATATTGTTTTATTTTATTTTGTTAAAAATGATGAATGTAAATTTATAAATATTAGGAAAATTATTTGATAAAATAATATTCATATTTTAAATCATCATTTAAATGTTGTATTAGGGTCAATTATTCAGATTTTTTTCGAAAAGTATCATTTTTTGATAAATAGTTAAAAATAATGAATTTTAATTAAAACCGGTATTTTAATTTAATTTTTTAAAGATAAATTATAGTTAAAATTGTATTTAATGTGTAATTAAATTCAATTATACATTAAAAAAATTAAATTAATGTAGTTTGATTCAATTTAATAATGTTGTTTTATAAAAAATATTTTTAAACACTAGAAAATTTTCTCTATCAAAACCCTTTCTCATCATGTCTGTTAGTTTTATTTTATATTAAAATATTATAATTTATTTAATTGTATATGGAAAATTTATTCCATATTTTGAATCAGAATAATTTATATTTTCTAATAAGGTCCAATTTATTTTTCACAAAAAATAATTACTACGGTGAAGGTAAAAATGTTTTTACCATGGGGTTTAACTAAAAAGATATGGTTTAAAACAAATAAAAAACTTTTCGAAATCTGATTTTATATACATATTTATAGAAATACATCCCCAAAATCCCATATCTATCTTATAATACCCTTACATTGGCATTATGAAAAGAAATCAAATCTCTAAGGATTAAATTGTTAAATAGTTTTGGTAAACAAGATACCTACATTAGTGTTATATTACAAATGAAAAATCAATTACAATTTTTTTTTCATTTTCTAATAATGTTATTCCCACTTAGGATATCCTTAAATATCATTCATATTACACTTCTTAGATTCCTAAGGAATGGAAACAAAATAGGTTGAGCTTAAATGCTTTGTGAGGATAAATTACAGCAGAAGAAATAAAGAATTTATAAACATAACCAATATAGAAATAGAATGATTGAATAAAAATTCCATATAATCAATAAACTTATAACAATGTTAATAAAAAATATTAAATGTATGTAACTAAAAATGGAGACATAAAAATAATATACTAAAAAGGAAGTGCATAAAAAATAAGAAAAGGTAAATAAATCAACACACATACTATCTAATCAATAATATGATAAGGTAGTTCATAAAAAATATGTAATGTTAAATACCAAATAACATTTATGTCAAAAAAATCAATAATAAATAATCAATATTGAATGGAAAATAAGTGAAACACATCTATTAACAAATGATCTGAAAATAAATGAATCTGTAGATATTTTCATTGAAATAATTTGTGGATAATAATAAATTAATATTGAATGAAGGAAATTAATAATTATAGGGTTTCATGTTTCCTTTGAACATGATACCTTTAACACTAATACTATTCAAAAGATGGTTTGTCCTACTACAATCAAGAAAATTCACAACAGAGTTTAAATATGTGAGTAGAAAACAGTCTATTCTAATTTGAAACACACTTGAATGGTTTTTTTCTTATTGATTTCATCTCATGAATATACTGATGCATCAAGTGGCTTACTTTAAACCATGCACAACTCATGTCTTTAATTTCCATATCATTCTATATATATTGAATAAATGCTTTAATTTTTTATCAATGTGCCTTATAAAATATTTTTATAGAGTAAAGGATAAAATTTTATCAATGATTACCATATAATTCAATTAAAACTCAAAGTAAATAATATTTGTTATAACCTTATATGATAAATTAAATTAACATATCCATGATTAATGATATATCTAATTAGTGTAAATTCATTGGCCAATGATCACAAGAAATTTAATATTTCAAGGGGAATAATCAATTAATCAAGTAAATATTAATATTATCCATGGTCAATAAAATCAAAAAAAAAACCAAAGGAAAAATAAAAATCGTATAAATAAAAAACATCCCATGTGGATTAAAAATAATAGGTTTTTTTCGTTGATCAATTGAAATTTTATAAAACGCTATTTTACAAACATTATTGAAGAAAATATCCTCTTTATTTTGAAAAACATTCTGAAAATATTTTTCATTGAAAATACCAATAAAAATAGTTTCATTAAAAAATAAACCCGTTAATAATTATATGTAATATTAAAATAATTTTTTGTGCTTAATTTATTACATGTCATAAAAGGTAAAAATAATATTTCTTTATCAAGCTAAAAATGTTTAGAAAATTGCCATTTTTAGAATGTGTGAAAATGATTACTTTAAAAAAATGTTTGAAATAAAAAGGGTTATATTTTATTTCACTAATCAATATTGTAAAGGATAAAATATTTATTAAAACCATTTTATAAAATAGGGGTTTGAGAATAAAATATGTACTTCGACAAAAGAGGTTAATTGTTTTAGGTTTTTATAAAAACTATTCTAAACAATTTCGTGTACCAAAGAGTGGAAAAATTTCACCTTTACATGAAAAATTTTATTAGTTACCATATAATAAAGAAATTAAAGGTGTTAATTAATAATTTCGATATATATTTTATTAATGGAATATTAATAATAAAAAATCTCAATTATAATTAGATTGTTAAATAAACCATAAAATTCACATAAAATTGAAGTGAGAATTAATAACTGAAGAGATTATTTGTATAAATTACAAATCCATATAAAAATGATTCAATATAAAAATAGATAGTAAAAATTTATAACACACATAATTATTTAATATTAACGAAAACAAGTAAGTAATATAACCCAATGAAAAGGAATCATGTTATGAAAATCTTTACCACATTAAAAAATTTAATTCAAATCCCCTTAGAAGAATTAAATAATATTGAAACTAAAAATACCTTTAATTTGAAATAATTAATTATTTAATATATTCAATGGTTATTATATACAACAAAAAATAATAAAGTGGTGAATATAATATTAATCTCATAAATGTAATATTTGATATGAAAATACCTTACCTTGAGCCTGAATTGTTATGAATACCATTATATTTCCGAATAATAAAAACATTTTAATTAGCTAACTGATTCATAATATTTTTAATATTTTTCATTTATTTTATTAAACTTATTATAATGGTGTAAAAAACTATATAGACAATTATTTTTACATATGGTGGTTTGATCATATTCAGTTTATATGTCAAAAAATGACTTTTGTTTGTCAAATATTATAAAATTAGTAACTATATAAACATATATATAGTAATAGTTATGAAATAGTAATCATGTTCATAAATTAAGTACACATTTAAACTAATCATGAAATATGATTATAAAAAATGGACTGATGTTACAATCATTGAGACGATATGTTGTACATATGCATGAGTAATGTTCCCATTTTTAATTATTATAATGAAAAGTTTGTAAGTATCATTTATCATTACATAATGATAATTATATCAGAAATACCATATTATCTAGTCATATATAATTATATATATAATAATATTTATGTAATTGGTATCACATCATGTTGAGGACGCGGTAGTCCACATGTCAATGAACGAAATAATCACTTTTTTAATTTATGAACAGTTTATGAAGAAAATGATATATTATATTTTTAAAAAGGAAATTATGTCATTGTTATCATATATATTTCATTTATTCCACCAATATTTAATTAAACCCATCCTTAATACATTCCACGTAATGTGGCAACATATCACATCAGTTTGAGGTGGCCATAGTCAACACACCCACAAATGATGTTACAGAATTTATAAAAAATGTAAGACATGGTGGTATATTTATATAACAAATAAAAAGTATTAATTTATAATAAATATGATATAAATAATTATTGTATAATTTTTTTTCATTATAATACCCAACCATGTGAGGTGGTGAAGTAAAAATTTAATGATATCATTTCACTATGTGGTAGTTCTCCATACACAAACATTAATTTCATTACAAATTTGACAGAAATGTGTCTATGATTAGGTATAACCCTTAACATAAAATTTTTGGAATATTTTGGATACTAATTTTTTTATATAATAATTTAATTAGAATAATCAAATGGTTTGTGAAATAAATACACCAATAGTTATCATCAAAGAATGTTACCTCTTTTTTCGAGTTTTTATATTGTGTTTAAACGAAAGGAAATAATTGGATTTAATTATTCCAAATTTGAGGCTTGTTGGTTAATGGAAGGTATATTAGGTTATTTTTTTAGGTTTTTTCAAGACCAAGTGGCACGAGTGGTGTGATTAAGGGGAAGAGTGGATGCGTTATCATTGGGAGAGAATATGAAACACATTGACTTTTTTAAAAGACTTGTGTTTTCCCAAAATGTTAACCTTACATGAGGCTTCCATAACAAATCAAATTAGAGACATGAATTATTTTGGTCTATAAATGGTCATAATTATTTTTCATATGTGTATGTACATTTATATAGATTATGTTTAATGATAAACCAATAAGTAATCTTATTTTTTCCTTAATCACTATAATTTATGTTATTTACTTTTAGTCAAATTTTTGGTCCAAAACTATGATTAACTCATTATAAATTATAAAATTTTCTAATTCAATATATTGAATCAATTGTTTTGATTTAAAATCAAAAAATGTGTTGAAAATAATTAAAATTTAATCGCGTAGACAAGTAGAAAAATTGGCTTTTTAAAGTAAACATGATCAAATTTTTTTAAAATTTAATTATATAATTTCAAATTGAAATTAATTGAAATGAAATAAATTGTATTATTTATATTATTATTGATAAATTATTACTTTAAAACTAACTTAAAATATAATTAAACTATATATATATATATGACGAATAAATTTTTTCAATTAAAATTTAATATTTTTCACACATGATCAAGAAATGAAACATCATTGAATTTTTTTTTTAAAAACTACTTTAAGATAATTTTACATTCCACATTAAACAATGAATTTTATATTGAAATATAAAATTATATAATTTAGAATTTTATTTTTAATGATGGTTCTTAATCCAAAGGCAGTGAAATTTTTATTTTAAAAAATTACAATTTTTATGCATAAAACTGGATTTGATATTATCTTCTGCATATTAAATCTTTTCAATGAATTTAAAAAATATTTTATTCAATATATAATATTTATATTTTATTAATATCATTCATTACTATTAATTAACTTAATTTATTATTATTAATCACATTTTGTGCATAATAATAGTTTTAATTAAAATATCTTCTTTGTATTTAATTGGTTCATATATTTACTTATAATTAATACGTATCCAATTAATTTAATAATTTATATCCATATGTTAGTTAATAATATTCAAAACTAATAATTTAATGTATAGGTTGTATCTTATTATATTAAAAATTAATATATTAATAATATATTGTTGTTCCGTAAAACTCATTCTTTCATGAAATGCAATCAAACTCCGTGTTGTATGAATTACAAGCTATATAATATATTAAATTTAATTAAAATAAAATATAATATAAATTCATGATATTTTATATTTATTTCTATATTTTGGGTTATGTTTCATACACACTATCTAATAAATGTTACTCTTTAATAATTTTTGGGATTTTACATTCCCCCCATCTAAAATAAATTTTCTATCTTTAATTAAAAATCAATCTCAAAAATCCAAGGTTTGATATTAGAAAATTAATTTTTTTTAAAAACTAAAATTTTAAAAGTGTTTATAAAATATCATTTTAATAATATTTTATGAGAATTAAAATTTTCACATTGAATAACTTATAACTAAACAATATTGGAACATGAAAATATGAACTTGGAGGAAAAAACTCCAATAATTATAGGGAGTGATGGAGGTCGTCAACCACAAATAGGTTAAGGATGAATGGAATGTTTTGGGACTCAAATCCAAAAATCTTTGACAATTTAAATGTATATAGGTTTAAAAAATGAACTTATTATTATATGTTTTTGTTACACCCCGAGCTTCCACGATACACTTCTCTTTCAATAATGCAATACCTTGCATTGTACGCAAGTTCGAGATTCTAACAAATCGAGACCAATCAAAGTAGCAGTTATGAATAGTAATACCTACTTTTTGAAATTATATATATTTTATATTTCGAAATAGAATTCATTTATGGATTCAGAATTTTGAAATTAGCCTATGTTGAATTTTTGGTATTTTTCTGAGAACTTCCAAATTTTAATGAATAGTGAAAAATACTTCAAAACAATCTTTTTAATCAAAATAATTTATAGTGATAAATTATAATATTGAGTGGTTTTAAATTATAATTAGAATATATTTTTACCATTTTATCTAATGGTGGTCATTAGAATTAATTTCACATTGAAATTGGACATAAACAATTGTCAATCTTTTGATATATATTGTTTCTTAAAAACACATTATTTGTTGTGACAACAGGAATTAATTATTAAATTAATTAATGCAACTTATATGTTTGGAATTTTTTAAAATAGTCATAATTTTTGAATTCGGAATATCAATTATAGCTTAGGGTGAAATTTGGCATTGTTCTGAAAAACTTCAATTTTTTATGAATAGTGAAACTACTAAGTGGTAATTAAAAAACTGATTTCTCGTTTAAATGAAACATTACCACTTATGTGATTTGAATTTCAAAAAACCAACATAAATGGTTGTCATTAGGAGGTAAAATGTGGTTAAATGGGATTAAAATAATTTTTTGGTGAATAGTAACTTTTAAGATTAATTAATCGCGATTAAAGGAAATTAGTGAAATTTAAGGTAAAAATGATATTATAAAAATATGAAAATATCTTTAAACTTGTCCTACCCCTATTGGATGTGTCATGTCCGACCAATACAATCCATGGGTAAACTTGGGGACCCCATGGAGCCACTTTGGTAGGAAACTGACATAAATAACTTTTATTTAAAGCTAAAATAAAAATGTCACAAACATAAGTTGTTTTACTAAAAGAATTTTTAAATGGGTTTATACAAGTTATATTTTTGACTATAAATATTAATTAGAAATATAAAAATATCTACTACATCATGATTTTTTTTTTATAATTTTTAGACATTAAATAAATTAAATTATTTATGACACCATGATGATGCAGTGATTACCTCATTAATTAACGGTTTAAATAAAATAAAACGATAATGTAAAATCTAAGACATAAACTTGTCCAAAGTCTATTGGATGGGTGGATTTCTAACCCTTATCACCATACCCTCAAAATATATCATTGTGGGACCTTTATAATCTGAAAAGCATTTCATAATAAAGTAACATTTCAATCCTTCCAAGAGTGCCCCTCCTCTCCTCTTATAAAAGGCCCCCAACTCTACCACCTTACCCACACCTCTCAAGCATTTTCCTTGGCCAACCCCTGCCCATTTTGTCTCTACAAAACCCAATATTACTCCTAGAAGCATAACTTTTGGTAGTATTCTGCCCAAGGAAGCCTTTGGCTCAAATCAAAAAAGAGTTACCCGATTTTAAGGTAATGTCTTCTCTAATGTTGTTTTGTTTTATTTTGCTTCTCCAACCCACCAAAACTCTTTTTATTCTTTTATTTTTTAAAAACACCAGTATATACAATATACTAGGATTTTTTTATGATATGGATTTGGTTTACACTTACACACACTTTCTTCTAATGGTTAAAGAACATACTGTTTCTGTGGGTGCCGAAAGACTGCCTCACGAATCGATGATTGTTCAATATTCTTTTAAAACCTCTAATGGTGGCCATATTGATGGAACTATTTTCATATATGATATATATATTATGTTTATGTTTTCCTTATTCTTATGTATTTCTCATTTATGTCATACTTTATTATTTCCATCATGGGTAAACGCGATAATTTCATTTTAGGAAGTGCGGACTACCGCCCCCTCAAAGTGATTTGAATCGTTAATGCCATATGTGGGATGTATAAAGGATGGAGTAAATGTTATTATACATTTTATTATAATGTAATTATATTATATCTTTATATAATTATAACTTCATTCCATTAAATATGAAATAGAAATGAATGTAGCCTTCATGCGTACGTAAGACATACCGTCTCCATGAACTGTGCATTTCATTTCTTACCTCCAAATGTTATGTAATATTATAAATGAATGTATATACTGGATATATATTATGTATATGGTATATACATCATGATTATAATTATGGATATAATGGACATATTACCACATGAACAAAGTGTAATTACAAGAAGTTTATTTTTGACTCAAGTACCTAAGATCGACTAAACGGCCGTTATAAACATAAATAATTAGATAATGTTCATGACATGGTAATAAGTGATATAAAAGGAATAATGAACTTGAAAAAGGTTCTTAAGATTGTAGATATTAACTCTAGTTTATTATTCAGGAGGTTAAAGAGCGGTCGAGTCAAGTCGAACACGAGGTAAGGGAACCTCTTAACCCAATTTCCATTCTTTGGGTTAATCTCTTACTTTCAAATTATGTCATGATATTATTATGTCCTATCTTGTATTTTTTACTTTCTTTATGTGTACATATAGTGTATATACATAATAAATATATTTTATTTTAAAAAAATTATCTTTTTGGGGGACTTCGTCTCAATCTCTTTTCATTGAGGCATATATGGTTTTATACACAACGTTCCATTATACAGTGTATAAACCCCTTTGACTTTAACGTTTATTCAAAAGGATTATTTGTCACGACCCGTCCTCGGGGCCCGTGCCGTGACTACCCCAAGCCCGCCTTCCATAGGCCAGGGGCTGGCGACTAGCACCAAGGCGTAAAATCCCAGTAAACAGGGAAGGCATTGCCTTTATAAGTAACAACCACACAGAGTCAGCAAGCGGAAAGTAAAGTGCAGAAAGTAAAGGGGGCCGGAAATACAAGCCCAATTGTAAAGTACATGTGAAAAGTAAAGTACAGCAACTGAAGAAAAGACGGCGGCCTCGTGTCGTCCACTGGCAATCCCACCTGAAGGGTGGGTACAGATAGCCTCCAGGCTCCTCGGGTCCCACGTCCGCTCCGAGCACGTCCCGCCCAGTGGTCCACCTCCAGGTACCATCCTGCTCCATGCCCCAACCGTGATCAGCGCTGTCCGTCGTCTGCAACCAACACAACAAGGTGCGGGCATAGCCCGTGCAGGGGTGAGTACAAGTTACTCAGTAAGGACCCCGAGACCCCCGAAGGTCTCCCGAAATCCACAAAGGATATAGCACAAAAGAAAGATGCAATCACGAAGTAACATCTGACTCGACTTAGGTATATGCCCATACATATACCTAAGTCCCCAATTCTAGCTCTGCTCACGAGCTCAAGAACAACTCAATCCACAAAGGAAAGCAAGACTCAAATCCATAAGGAGAGTAAACGGTAAATCCACAAAGGATAGTTCAACACAATCCACAAAGGAGAGTAACATATGATTCAGCTCAACCAGGTATACTTTTTCAGATGACGTCAAAGATGATCACTGATCCATCTAAGTCGTCGGACCCACGAAGGATCGATAGGTACTAACCCCCGCAGAAGACCCACACAGGATCGGGCTCACACAGAACCTGTAGGCAGTGGCTCACACAGAACCGGTAGTAAGGACCCACATAGGATCGGGCTCACACAGAACCTGTAGGCAGAGGCTCACACAGAACCGGTAGCACTGATCCACGTAGGATCGCTGAGTGCAGTAGTCGACGCAGTCCACTGAGGATCTCTGCACAGTCGTCGCCGCAGTCCACGAAGGATCTCTGCTCTGCCGTCGTCGCAGTCCACGGAGGATCTCTGCTCTGCCGTCGTCGCAGTCCACGGAGGATCTCTGCTCTGTCGTCGAAGTCACAGCCAGCGCTAGGGTTCCCGCACATAGCGAGCTCGTTTAGGAGGGTCCGCTCCACGAGCCGAGAGGCTGATACATCAACTGACACGTAGTCCGAAGTTGATGTATCCAAAAGTTCCGTATCGACAACAGGATCTCAACGCAACAGACGGCGCGTCAATCGGACGCCCGGTCTGAGAGTTATTGACATTTTCGTCCCAGGGGCCCGGTTGGTTTTTAGGGCAAAACCAACCCGACCGTACTCCGCCTGTATCCGATCCTCGGGCAGAGTATGCCAAAAGTTCCGTCTCACTTAGAGGAATCTACCACAGCTGACGGTACGTCGATCGGACGTCCGTAGCTCACGTTATGAGCGTTTCCGCTCCGAGGGCCCGGTTGGTTTCGTGTACGAACCAACCCGGCCGAACCCAAAGTCTTCCGAAACCTTGAGCATAATATACCGAAACGACCGTCTCGATCCAAGGATCGCGTAGCCGCTGACGGTTCGTCAATCGGAGGTCCCAGGCCCAAGATATGGGCGAAAGACCGAAGAGGGCCCGAAACGGGGGTTCTGGGCCCGGGGCGACCCGGCCTGAACCCCCCCTGGGGTCGGCCGAACCGGGTCAGCCCGAACCGGGCCGGCCCGAACCGGCCCGAACCGGCTCGGCCGGGTCCGGTTCGGCCTGGGCGCGGCCCGGCCGACCGGACCGGCCGGCTCGGCTTCGGCCGAGCGGCCGAACAGGCCGCCGCCGCGGGTTTGACCCGCGGCAATTGAAGAAACGCGGCCCCCGCGGGGGGCCGCCTGTCACGCGGACGCGGCCGGGCCGCCGCGTCCGTTCCCGGTTCCGCGCGGCCGCGGAACCGGCCGCCACCGCCGCGGCTTCAGCCGCGGCGGAAGATCTCCACGGCGGCGCGCCGGGCGCCGCCGCCTCCGGTCGCCGGCGCCGCCGCGCCGGCGACCCGCGCCGCCGCTGCCTTCCGCGGGCCGCCGAAGATGCTCCGGTGGCCCGTTTTGCCTCCCGTCTGCGCCGATGCCTCTCCCGGATGCCGACCTTCACTGCGGAATCAACGGATCGCCCCTTCCGCGCGGTTTGTCGTCGTCCGTCATATCCGCACAACAAAAAGGGATCGGCGGAGGGTTGTCGGGTCTTGTTCGTTAGACCCGCACCCTCCGCGTTAGCCATAATCAACGGGAGAAAAGAAAAAGGATGATCAAAACATAATCCAACAATTTTATTTAAAGATAAAATTGTTCGTTTGAAACCGACTTTTTAAATTTTCAAGAACGTTCACGAGAAAATTTAAAAAGGGGTAACTTTTCCAAAATAAATCCCTACCTCGAAGTCGTCGTCGGACGAGAGGTCGTCGCGGAATCGCTCGTCGCGGAAGAAGGAGATCGTCGCGTCATCGCGGTATCCGGCGTCGCGTCTCCAATCTCCGGATCAAGAACAAACAGATTTAATTAATTAAATCCGTTGTTTTTGAAATTAAGAAGGGAGAATTTAGAAGTTTCGATTCTCACCTTTAACCGCCGATCGCAGGTTCGGCGCGGAAGAAGAGGCACCGAAGAAGAAGAAGAAGAAGAAGGTCGCGGAAAAGCTGTTGACGTCGCGGATCGTGCGTCGTCGGATTCCGGTTCCGGCGTTCTTCGCGTTCTTCGCGTTCTTCACATTCTTCGCGTTCTTCGCGGAGAGGGTGGAGGCTCAGAAAAATTGCACAACGATAGCAATCCTCCAAATAGACAAGTTTGTCTATTTTATTATTTTGCCAACAAACGCAAAACGCGTAAGTAACGACCCATTTAATTCGTTGAATTAATTCAATGAGCGAAACAGCACATTTAATTCACGAAAGAAACAGCCCATTTAAATGGTCTGTTAAGAATTAAAGAAACGCGTCGGTTGACTTTTCAGTTTCTTTGACGGGTTTTCGCGGGTGCGTTACTTAGCGAAAGAAACGGCGGGGCTCGCGCGGTCCCCACCTCACAAATATCCTATCAAGGGGGTAGGATATTTCTGGATAGCATCCTATCCAGTTCAACACAGTTCAAGCCGCCTTTAAGTGGCTTCAAGTGGCTTCCAAGCAGCTTAAGTGAAATAAAATAAAGTTGTCGCACAATTTATTTTTCTGACTTAAAGCCGCAAAATTTAAAAACCACGTCTGAGCAAACGCAACTCCGGAAGAGGCGTTTCTAAGCAAATACCGGCGCTGCGATTTCATCGGTGCCCTCAGAATTTGATTCCGGGCACCGGTTCAAAAGATAGAAAAACCCGCTCGTCCGTTCACTGAACGTACCCGAGCCAAACTTCGGAAATTGATTCCGGGCACACCGGGCCTCGGAATCAGGTGCCGTCTGAAGCTGCGCTCTTGTAAAATTCCAAAGAAAATTAAGAAAAAAATTTCCTTGAAATTTTCGGGTCTTTACATTACTCCCACCTCAGGGCTTTACGTCCCCGTAAAGATACATCAAAAACTAGGGGAACAAATGGGGGTACTGAGCACGCATCTGAGCCTCCCGCTCCCAAGTGCTCTCCTGGAGGTTCCCGTGCTGTCATCTGATGCGCACAAGAGGAATCGACCGCCCACGTAGGACCCGCTCCTGTCGATCCTCGATCTCTACTGGGACCTCCGCAAAAGTCGCCCCATCGTCCACGTCCAGCTCCCCAAAGTCGATGATGTGCATCGGGTCGTGCACGTATCTCCTCAGCTGAGACACGTGGAAGACGTCGTGCACCCGGTGCAACTGAGGTGGTAGAGCCAGGCGATAAGCCACCTCTCCTATCCTGCTGAGGACCTGGAAAGGCCCGATGAAGCGTGGAGACAACTTGCCGCCTCGGCCAAATCTCCGTAAACCACGTCGAGGTGAGACACGCAAAAAGACGTGGTCGCCACCCTCGAACTCTAGTGGCCTCCGCCTCCTGTCAGCATATGACTTCTGCCGGCTCTGAGCTGTCCTCATCCTCTCCTGGATGATCTGGACCTTCTCTGTCATGGCTCGGACCATCTCTGGTCCCACGAGTACTGACTCCCCAGGGTCTGTCCAGCACAACGGTGATCTGCAGGGTCTTCCGTACAACGCCTCGTATGGTGCCATCCCGATGGTGGAGTGGTAGCTGTTGTTGTACGCGAACTCCACCAAGGGTAGGTGGTCCTCCCAGCTGCGACCAAAGTCGAGAACACATGCACGGAGCATGTCCTCGAGTGTCTGTATGGTCCTCTCCGTCTGACCATCCGTCTGAGGGTGGAAGGCTGTGCTCAGATGGATCCGCGTCCCGAACGCCTCCTGCAACCCCTTCCAAAGCCGGGAAGTGTAACGAGCATCTCGATCGGAGACGATAGATGATGGCACACCGTGAAGCCGTACGATCTCCTGGACGTAAAGACGTCCCAAGCTCTCCACTGAGCCCTGCTCTCTGATGGGTAAGAAGTGTGCCGACTTGGTGAGTCGGTCGACAATCACCCAAATGGAGTCGTGACCTCTGGAAGTGCGTGGAAGTCCAGTCACGAAGTCCATAGATATGCCATCCCACTTCCACTCCGGGACCTCCAAGGGCTGTACCAAGCCTGCTGGTACCTGATGCTCTGCCTTCACCTGCTGGCAGGTGAGGCATCGTGAAACGAACTCTGCCACAGCTTTCTTCATGCCCGGCCACCAGTGCTGTCGCCTGAGATCCTGGTACATCTTCGCCACTCCGGGATGCACCGCCAAGGGAGAAGTGTGAAACTCTCTCAACACCTCCTCTCGTAAAGCAACTGGTACGAAGGCACGTCCTCTGAAAAGGATGTCGTGCTCTGCTCCAAGGGAGAAGCCATCAGGCGCCTGACCTGAGGATATCAGTGCACGCCGGGTCTCACAGTCAGCGTCCCCACGCTGAGCCTCTCTGACCCGCTGTAGAAGTGGAGGAGAGACTGTGAGAGACTGAAGAAAGGCTGCTCCGTCTCTATCCACGAAGGATATCTGCAAGGAGGCTAGCTGCTCTGTCGCCTCCTCAAGTAGCTGAATGCCCGTCCTCCTGCTGAGGGCATCGGCTACCACGTTCCCCTTCCCAGGAGTATAGACTATCTCAAAGTCATAGTCCTGGAGGAACTCAAGCCATCTCCGCTGTCTCAGGTTCAGGTCCTTCTGAGAGAAGATATACCTGAGACTCTGGTGGCCTGAAAAGACTGTGAAGCGCTCACCCATCAGATAGTGCCGCCAAGTCTTCAGAGCGAAGACCACTGCTGCCAACTCCAGGTCATGAGTGGCGTAGTTCTGCTCATGCGGCCTCAACTGACGTGATCCGTAGGCGATCACGGCCCGCTCCTGCATCAGGACGCACCCGAGTCCAGTCCCTGACGCATCGCAGTAAAATACGTATCCAACTCCCTCCTCAGGCAACCTCAAGATAGGTGCGCTGGTCAACCTCTGCCTCAGCTCCTGGAAGCTCTGCTGACATCTGTCTGACCACACGAAGGGTTTCCCCTTCTTCGTCAATGCTGAGAGTGGTGCCGCAACTCTGGAGAAGTCTGGCACGAATCTCCGATAGTATCCGGCTAGGCCCAAGAAGCTCCGCACCTCTGTCACGCTCTTGGGTGGCTCCCAAGCTAGCACTGCCTCGATCTTCGCGGGATCCACTGCAACTCCCGCCTCAGAGATGACGTGTCCCAAGAAATGGACCTCACGTAACCAGAACTGGCATTTTGAGAGCTTTCCATAAAGCTGGTGCTCTCGGAGTGTGTCTAGCACAACTCGCAGGTGGTAGGCATGCTCCTCCTCAGTCGTCGAGTATACCAAAATGTCGTCAATGAAGACCACGACAAATCGGTCGAGGTATGGCTGGAAGATCCTGTTCATGAGGCTCATGAACACTGCTGGAGCATTGGTTACGCCGAACGGCATAACCAAGAACTCATAATGGCCATACCGACACCTGAAGGCCGTCTTCTGTACGTCCTCGTCTCGAACTCTGAGCTAATGATAGCCTGACCGGAGGTCTATCTTCGAGAACCACCGCGCTCCCTTGAGCTGATCGAAGAGGTCATCAATCCGTGGCAGCGGATACTTGTTCCTCACTGTCACCTGGTTCAGGCGACGATAGTCGACACACAGTCGCAAGCTCCCGTCCGCCTTCTTGGCGAACAATATCGGGGAAGCCCAGGGTGAAACACTGGGTCGGATAAACCCCTTGCTCTGCAAGTCCTCCAACTGTACCCGCAGCTCTCGAAGCTCGGCGGGGGCCATCCGATATGCTGGAGTAGATATCGGGGCTGTCCCGGGGTACAAGTCGATGTAAAAGTCTACCTCTCTACGAGGAGGTAGCCCTGGAACGTCGTCAGGAAAGACGTCCACGTACTAGTCCACCACTGCAGGAAAAGCCGGACTCCGCACGTCCACTGCTCCCAGGATGAGGCTAGCCAACTGATGAGAGATAGGCTGCACTCTCCTCCGCGGAATTCCATCCTGTGCTGCAAAGGTTCCCTTCTCGCCGGTGAAGGTAAACCTGCTCCCGTCGGTGCGAACACATCGCACCTTGCGCCTAAAACAGTCGATCTGGGCATGAACCGTGGATAGCCAATCCATGCCCAAGATGACGTCGTAAGGCCTCGACGCCGCTACAAGGAGATCCCAGCCGAAGCTCTCGCCTCCTAGAGTAAGCTCACACTGCCGGCACCAGTGCGTAATCGTCGAGTCTGCTCCCGTAAGAGTCTCTAGCCGTAAGGATCGAGCCAACGGCTCAGTCGGAATCTCCGAGCTCCGAACAAGGGCAGAGGCTATGAAAGAGTGACTCGCTCCTGTGTCTATAAGCACTGCAGCAAGGGTGGAATAGACACAGATCGTACCTCGAATCATCTCTGGCAAGTCGGGGTCGTAGGCCTCCACTGCCTGGAGCTGGGCCTGTCTCTGCCCGCCAGCTCCCTGTGGTCGAGGTGGCCCTCCTGGTGGTGGTGGGGGTAGAGCCTGGAAGCGTCGCCCACCACCCGCTGCTCGGCCAGCTCCTCTGCCTCGTCCGCCTCCTCCCTGCGGACCGCCACGGTCGACCCTCTGCCTCTGCCTGGGTGGCCCCTCCACCGTCTGCTGCTCCTCTGGTCGGCGAGTCGGGCAGTCACGAGCCATGTGACCCTGCCCGCCGCAGGTGTAGCACATCCTGCCTCTCGGAAGGCTGGCACTCCGCTGTGTGCCCTGCACTGCTGAGCCAGTGTCCCGGGGTCGCCTGCCGGAAGGTCTGGTCCGCCTGGAACCCTGGGTCATCCATCGGCTACCCGCTGCCGAAGACTCAGCTACCTACCGCCCTGCGCTAGGTCTCGCCATTGAAGAAGGCTCTGCCAGGAAGCTCTCGATCAGGAGGGCTCGCTCCAGCACTCCCGCCTGGGTCGGAATGCTGAGGGAGATCAGCGACGCCCGAATCTCCTGTCGCAAGCCCTGCTCGAAGGTCCGGGCCCGGAAGAAGGGGTCCCGTACCATGTCGGTCGAGTAGCGAGATAGGTCCGTGAACCTCGCCGCGTACTGAGCGACCGTCATGCTACCCTGGCGCAGCTGGAGAAGCTCCTGGATGCGCACCGCTCGGAGGGTGGCCGGGACGAACTCAGAGCGGAAGAGGCTCTCGAAGTCCGCCCAGAGCAGGGATGCCTCATCGTAACCTGGAGCATCAGGCTCCACCATCGTCCTGCCGCCGCCTGCAGGAGGCTCGCTGCGAGAATCACCATGAGATCCGCTGGTGTCCTCACTAGCCGAAAGATCCGTACCACCGCCTCTAGCCAGTCCTCGGCGGCCTGGGGGTCCGCCTCACCGCGAAACCTGGGCGGTCGCTGGCCCTGAAACTCGTGCAGTGCCCTGAGGCGACGTGCATCGTCAGCGTCTGGTACTGGCAGCATCGGTGGCTCGGCGGGTAAAGCTACCGCCGGTGCCACTGCTGGCAAAGGGCCCTGCACCGAGGCCTCGTCGCTCGGTGGGCTGCCGTCGCGCCCTACACTCGGAACCCTAGCTGGCTGTCGTCGCGGGGCCATCCTGAAAAGGAGAACAAGAGCACCACAGTCAGAACAGTATACCTGGTGAGCTGGCACAAGTAATCACAAGGAAAACTTGAGACTTTCATAAAGCAGATCAGTATACCCGGTGAGCTGACACAAGTAATCACAAAGAAAACTTGAAACACACACGCAATCAATGTTTTCATGCAATAAGTCAGAAATCAGGAGTCAGGGTCCTGGTGTACGGATACGTCGGCCGCCGCACCAACACTGGGCTCCCTGAACTGATAACCACACTCAATACACTAAACACTATTGCTTCATATAGAAAGAAAGGACGATCAGAG
The DNA here is from genome assembly GCA_963277665.1 of Viscum album. Taxonomy (NCBI): domain Eukaryota; kingdom Viridiplantae; phylum Streptophyta; class Magnoliopsida; order Santalales; family Viscaceae; genus Viscum; species Viscum album. Next base: position 762,013,742 of record OY728140.1, on the reverse strand, counting down.
TTTGCGGTAGAACCGACCACCTCTGATACCAATTTGTCACGACCCGTCCTCGGGGCCCGTGCCGTGACTACCCCAAGCCCGCCTTCCATAGGCCAGGGGCTGGCGACTAGCACCAAGGCGTAAAATCCCAGTAAACAGGGAAGGCATTGCCTTTATAAGTAACAACCACACAGAGTCAGCAAGCGGAAAGTAAAGTGCAGAAAGTAAAGGGGGCCGGAAATACAAGCCCAACTGTAAAGTACAACTGAAAAGTAAAGTACAGCAACTGAAGAAAAGACGGAGGCCTCGTGTCGTCCACTGGCAATCCCACCTGAAGGGTGGGTACAGATAGCCTCCAGGCTCCTCGGGTCCCACGTCCGCTCCGAGCACGTCCCGCCCAGTGGTCCACCTCCAGGTACCGTCCTGCTCCACGCCCCAACCGTGATCAGCGTTGTCCGTCGTCTGCAACCAACACAACAAGGTGCGGGCATAGCCCGTGCAGGGGTGAGTACAAGCTACTCAGTAAGGACCCCGAGACCCCCGAAGGTCTCCCGAAATCCACAAAGGATATAGCACAAAAGAAAGATGCAATCACGAAGTAACATCTGACTCGACTTAGGTATATGCCCATACATATACCTAAGTCCCCAATTCTAGCTCTGCTCACGAGCTCAAGAACAACTCAATCCACAAAGGAAAGCAAGACTCAAATCCATAAGGAGAGTAAACGGTAAATCCACAAAGGATAGTTCAACACAATCCACAAAGGAGAGTAACATACGATTCAGCTCAACCAGGTATACTTTTTCAGATGACGTCAAAGATGATCACTGATCCATCTAAGTCGTCGGACCCACGAAGGATCGATAGGTACTAACCCCCACAGAAGACCCACACAGGATCGGGCTCACACAGAACCTGTAGGCAGTGGCTCACACAGAACCGGTAGTAAGGACCCACATAGGATCGGGCTCACACAGAACCTGTAGGCAGAGGCTCACACAGAACCGGTAGCACTGATCCACGTAGGATCGCTGAGTGCAGTAGTCGACGCAGTCCACTGAGGATCTCTGCACAGTCGTCGCCGCAGTCCACGAAGGATCTCTGCTCTGCCGTCGTCGCAGTCCACGGAGGATCTCTGCTCTGCCGTCGTCGCAGTCCACGGAGGATCTCTGCTCTGTCGTCGAAGTCACAGCCAGCGCTAGGGTTCCCGCACATAGCGAGCTCGTTTAGGAGGGTCCGCTCCACGAGCCGAGAGGCTGATACATCAACTGACACGTAGTCCGATGTTGATGTATCCAAAAGTTCCGTATCGACAACAGGACCTCAACGCAACAGACGGCGCGTCAATCGGACGCCCGGTCTGAGAGTTATTGACATTTTCGTCCCAGGGGCCCGGTTGGTTTTTAGGGAAAAACCAACCCGACCGTACTCCGCCTGTATCCGATCCTCGGGCGGAGTATGCCAAAAGTTCCGTCTCACTTAGAGGAATCTACCACAGCTGACGGTACGTCGATCGGACGTCCGTAGCTCACGTTATGAGCGTTTCCACTCCGAGGGCCCGGTTGGTTTCGTGTACGAACCAACCCGGCCGAACCCAAAGTCTTCCGAAACCTTGAGCATAATATACCGAAACGACCGTCTCGATCCAAGGATCGCGTAGCCGCTGACAGTTCGTCAATCGGAGGTCCCAGGCCCAAGATATGGGCGAAAGACCGAAGAGGGCCCGAAACGGGGGTTCTGGGCCCGGGGCGACCCGGCCTGAACCCCCCCTGGGGTCGGCCGAACCGGGTCGGCCCGAACCGGCCCGAACCGGCTCGGCCGGGTCCGGTTCGGCCTGGGCGCGGCCCGGCCGACCGGACCGGCCGGCTCGGCTTCGGCCGAGCGGCCGAACAGGCCGCCGCCGCGGGTTTGACCCGCGGCAATTGAAGAAACGCGGCCCCCGCGGGGGGCCGCCTGTCACGCGGACGCGGCCGGGCCGCCGCGTCCGTTCCCGGTTCCGCGCGGCCGCGGAACCGGCCGCCACCGCCGCGGCTTCAGCCGCGGCGGAAGATCTCCACGGCGGCGCTCCGGGCGCCGCCGCCTCCGGTCGCCGGCGCCGCCGCGCCGGCGACCCGCGCCGCCGCTGCCTTCCGCGGGCCGCCGGAGATGCTCCGGTGGCCCGTTTTGCCTCCCGTCTGCGCCGATGCCTCTCCCGGATGCCGACCTTCACTGCGGAATCAACGGATCGCCCCTGCCGCGCGGTTTGTCGTCGTCCGTCATATCCGCACAACAAAAAGGGATCGGCGGAGGGTTGTCGGGTCTTGTTCGTTAGACCCGCACCCTCCGCGTTAGCCATAATCAACGGGAGAAAAGAAAAAGGATGATCAACACATGATCCAACAATTTTATTTAAAGATAAAATTGTTCGTTTGAAACCGACTTTTTAAATTTTCAAGAACGTTCACGAGAAAATTTAAAAAGGGGTAACTTTTCCAAAATAAATCCCTACCTCGAAGTCGTCGTCGGACGAGAGGTCGTCGCGGAATCGCTCGTCGCGGAAGAAGGAGATCGTCGCGTCGTCGCGGTATCCGGCGTCGCGTCGCCAATCTCCGGATCAAGAACAAACAGATTTAATTAATTAAATCCGTTGTTGTTGAAATTAAGAAGGGAGAATTTAGAAGTTTCGATTCTCACCTTTAACCGCCGATCGCAGGTTCGCCGCGGAAGAAGAGGCACCGAAGAAGAAGAAGAAGAAGAAGGTCGCGGAAAAGCTCTTGACGTCGCGGATCGTGCGTCGTCGGATTCCGGTTCCGGCGTTCTTCGCGTTCTTCGCGTTCTTCGCGTTTTTCGCGTTCTTCGCGGAGAGGGTGGAGGCTCAGAGGAATTGCACAACGATAGCAATCCTCCAAATAGACAAGTTTGTCTATTTTATTATTTTGCCAACAAACGCAAAACGCGTAAGTAACGACCCATTTAATTCGTTGAATTAATTCAACGAGCGAAACAGCACATTTAATTCACGAAAGAAACAGCCCATTTAAATGGTCTGTTAAGAATTAAAGAAACGCGTCGGTTGACTTTTCAGTTTCTTTGACGGGTTTTCGCGGGTGCGTTACTTAGCGAAAGAAACGGCGGGGCTCGCGCGGGCCCCACCTCACAAATATCCTATCAAGGGGGTAGGATATTTCTGGATAGCATCCTATCCAGTTCAACACAGTTCAAGCCGCCTTTATGTGGCTTCAAGTGGCTTCCAAGCAGCTTAAGTGAAATAAAATAAAGTTGTCGCACAATTTATTTTATTTCTGACTTAAAGCCGCAAAATTTAAAAACCACGTCTGAGCAAACGCAACTCCGGAAGAGGCGTTTCTAAGCAAATACCGGCGCTGCGATTTCATCGGTGCCCTCAGAATTTGATTCCGGGCACCGGTTCAAATGATAGAAAAACCCGCTCGTCCGTTCACTGAACGTACCCGAGCCAAACTTCGGAAATTGATTCCGGGCACACCGGGCCTCGGAATCAGGTGCCGTCTGAAGCTGCGCTCTTGTAAAATTCCAAAGAAAATTAAGAAAAAAATTTCCTTGAAATTTGCGGGTCTTTACATTATTTTTATACGAAGTGTTTTACTAAATGATAAAATGGAATGTTTTCTTGTCGTACGTATGCGGCGAAATAGAATTCTTCGCTGCCATGGCCATTATTTGGGTTTCAGCATCCTCTACAAGCCATAACTTTTTTTAAATGAAAAATAAATACCAAGTTTTAATTTTCTTTTATTTTGGTATTGCAAATGCTTTTGATAATGTTTTTATTATATCAATGTGTTGTATTGATATCTTGTGATTGAAATGTAGAAATTTTATGTTGCATTTATGCATGTTTTATGTGATATGATTATGTTATGGTTTATGATATGTTTAAACCTATTCATATGAGGAATGCATTGGACTTCATAAGTGACGGGTGGAGACCGCTATAGCTCCTCGATGAATATGTAGGTCTCATGAGACAAACTACTGTCTTGGCACGAGGCCTTGACAAAATCTTATTTATAGTCTTGGCATAAGGCCTTGGCTACGTGGTTATGATAGTCTGGCATTATGAATTCCATCATTATGAAAGTTGTTATTAATATTTCATGTGACTATTCGACTAGTAGAATATCCATGTGAGTATGTAAATGGAATTATTTCATTTTACTTGTTCCATATTATGCTAAATTTCAACTTTAAAAGGCTTTTGTTTTAGTTATACATTTCCTTAAATGTTAATGTTTATTTATGAAAGCTTCTGCTATATTGTTATCCTTACTGAGCATTTGAGATCACCCCTTTCAATGTTTTTATTTTTCCAGGATGTGAAGAAGTATATTAGGAATGACCTGCTGGGATAATATAAGGGGATTTGAAGAGAAGATGTTGTAGTTTTATTTAACTTTATGATGTAATGTAAGACCTATGAATGTATTTAGTGTTTCCAAAGCTACTAAACTAATCAGTCTTTTGAGACTTGAACTTTTATGATCATGCCAATGTTACGCAATAATGCACTGAATCTGGGTAACTGGGGTCAGGGCATTACAGTTGGTATTAGAGGCAGTTTAATACTAATCTTGGAAGCTAGATTTAGATAAACTCTGATTAGAGCACATAGCCCGAAGATAGATTTTGAGGATTAATATAGATAAATTTTTCTAGAATTTTGTTATTATAGAGAATTTGTGAGTTTTCCGAGCAATACGTCCTTGTCTGGATACGAGAAGGTAGAGGCGGATCTGACACAGATGTACCTAGATGTAAAACCCGAAAACACCACTTTGAGCTACACTCGAACCGGAATTGGTGCACGACAACGGGCCTTGCTGCACTCTTGGTTACGAAACTCCCGAGGGATATTATTAGGATAATTCTCATTTTCTTTAAAAACCACTATGAAGGGTTATAAGTATATACTTCCTCAAAGAAAACATTTTTATGATTATGGATTATATCCATAAATAGTTCAATTTATGTTAAGTATTTTACAAGTATGGAATTATGTATTTTGGTTCATAAACTAATCTAGTTTATGCCATTGTGTAGAAATGGAACCTAGTGTAAGGAATGGAAACCGTATTAATGCACGCACTCCATGGAGGGATTTCCCTCCTGCTCAAGATAATTATTGTGGATCTGGAGATACAACTGGTGCTGATCAACTTATTACCATACTGGGAAAACTCACTCAGGTTATGAATAATAACCTTTACTCGTATGGAGTGCCCTGATCCGCAACGTGGAGGATCAATGTTAGACCACTTCATAAGGCAACAACCACCAACATTTAATGGGGGTACAAATCCATTAGTAGCTGAGCAATGGATAAACTCCTTAGAGAAAATATTCCATGCCTTGGGGAGTAGCGAAAGGGAGAAGGTTGTCATGGTAGTCTATCGCCTCACTGGAGATGCCGATCAATGGTGGTCGCTGATTCCAAATACAAAGGAAGATGAAGAAGTATCAAGTATGGAATGGAGAGAGTTCAAAGATCTTTTTTTAGAAAAATACATTACTCGTGACCATCGAGCAGATATGGAAAGACAATTTCTGAGTCAGAGACAAAAGGAGGATGAGAATGTTGCAAAGTATGAGGCCAACTTTACAAGGTTAGTGAGGTATGCTGGAGATTATATACGTAACCCAAGAAGTAAGATTGATCGTTTCTTTGATGGGTTAAAACCATTTCTCCGTCGAGCTTTAGTATCACAATCCTTCTCCTCGTACGAAGATATTGCCTCGTCTGCTATCAAAACAGAAAATGAATTCTCTAAGTCTTATGACAACAAAGTAAAGAAAGAGAAGAAGAGAATGGTGGAACAAGAGATGTATAAAAGGAAAAAGGGAAAGAAGGATTTTCCATTATGTGATAATTATTGGAAGAATCACCCCATTGAATTCCTAAAAGGAATGGGAGTTTGTTATAAATGTGGAGAAAAAGGTCACTAGGCTCGTGATTGCAAGGAAAAGAAAGAGGCTATCAATGTTGAATGCTACAATTGTAGGGAAATGGGGAATTATGCAAATGAATGTTCTAAGCATCAGGGAAACTTACCTCATAAAAGGCCAATGGATCAAGGACAATCTTATGCAGTTACTACAATTGAAGTAGAATAATTAATGTATTGGTGCTTTTGGACTCAAGGATTATATTCTGGTTATAAGAATAATGTGATATATATAAGAATTGTACTGCAGTACTTGTTCTTTTAATTAAGGTTTTAATATGATGAAGGTAATCATATTTTTGGTATGTGATAATAAGAGAAAATTTACTTTGTTTGGGGAATCTAATTTTACAATTGATTTTGGAATTTAAGGACCTTTTAGAGAAAGTCTGGACAGAGGTATTTTGGATAACTATAAAGGTTGGGATGGATTAAGTTGAACTTTGAATAGTATTGTTTAAGGTTAAAACATTTCTGAAGATTATTTTTGGAATATTATAATACTATATTTTTTGGTAAAGGACAACCTGCACGGTGGGGCATAACCCGTCATGTCGGACAAAGATGCCAGAATTGAACCCACAACCATAGTGCGACAGGCCTTTACTACCTACCACTAGCCTACAGGAAGTCCCTGGTTATTAAACAAAGTTTTCCTAATCTAAATGGTATGTGTTAATATTTGGAACCTTATTCAATTATGATAAATAAAATATTTTCGAGTTCTATTACCTTTTAGAGTGAAATATGGGTTTGTGGTAAACATTTATTAAAGAATGAAAGTCTACATGACCAGTATGTATATTCCCTTACGTTCTTAGTAAATCTCCTAAATAAATTCCTCAACTTTATAAAAGGTAACTTAAAACAAAAATGTTGCTGGTTAACTTTTCCAACTGGGGATTCCATGACCATTTAACCAATCACAAGTTTTTGATTTTATTATGGTTAACTTTCTCCTAATCTAGTTTTCTACAACTATCCATCAAACCTTGATGGTTTTTTTCTTCCATATCCATATTTTCAAATAATCCTATTGTGGGCTATCTCGGGTGACCTTTGTACTTATCTTTCTTTCTTTTAAAGTTATATTTTTATTAACCGTATTTCCGATGTGGGTTTTCCACAAAGGAATTTTTTATTTTCAACATTTTATTTTCAAAGAAAAATTTCAAATTGTGAGGACGGAATTTATTGAAGGATGGGAGAATGTAACACCCCGAGCTTCCACGATATGCTTCTCTTTCAATAATGCAATAGCTTGCATTGTACGCAAGTTCGAGATTCTAACACACCATGGCCAATCAAAGTAGCAGTTATGAATAGTAATACCCACCTTTTGAAATTATATATATTTTATATTTCAAAATGGACTTCATTTATGGATTCAGAATATCGAAATTAGCCTATGTTGAATTTTTGGTATTTTTCTGAGAACTTCCAATTTTTTATGAATAGTGAAAAATACTTAAAAACAAAATTTTTATTCAAAATAATTTATAGTGATAAATTATAATATTGAGTGGTTTTAAAGTATAATTAGAATATATTTTTACCATTTTATCCAATGGTGGTAATTATAATTAATTTCACTTTGAAATTGGACAGAAACAATTGTCAATCTTTTGATATATATTGTTTCTTAAAAACACACTATTTGTTGTGACAGCGAGAATTAATTATAAAATTAATTAATGGAACTTATATGTTTAGAATTTTGTAAAATTGACATCATTTTTGAATTTGGAATATCAATTATAGATTAGGGTGAAATTTTGGCATTGTTCTGAAAAACATCAATTTTTTGATGAATAGTGAAACCACTAAGTGGTAGTTAAAAAAATGATTTTTTGTTTAAATGAAACATTACCACTTCTGTGATTTGAATTTCAAAAATCCGACATACATGGTTTCCATTAGGAAGTAAAATGTGGTTCAATGGAATTAAAACAATTTTTGGGTGAATAGTATCTTTTAAGTTTAATTAATCGCGATTAAAGGAAATTAGTGAAATTTAAGGTAAAAATGATATTATAAAAATATGAAAACACCTTTACACTTGTACAACCCCTATTGGATGTGTCATCGACAATGAAGAAAATCCACGGGTAAACTTTGGGACCCCATGGAGCCACTTTGGTAGGAAACTGACATAAATAACCTTTATTTAAAGTTAAAATAAAAATGTCACAAACATAAGTTGTTTTACTAAAACAATTATTAAATGGGTTTATACAAGTCATATTTTTGACTATAAATATTGATTAGAAAGATAAAAAGATTTAATACATCATGATATTTATTTTATAATTTTTATACATTAAATAAATTACATTATTTATGACACCATGATCATGCAACGATTACCTCATTAATTAACGGTTTAAATAAAAAAAAGATATTGTAAAATCTAAGACTTACACTTGTCCAAAGACTATTGTATGGGTGGATTTCGAACCGTTATCACCTTACCCTCGTAATATATCATTGTGGGACCTTTATAATCCGAAAATCATTTCATAATAAAGTAACATTTCAATTATTCCAAGAGTGCCCCTCCTCTCCTCTTATAAAAGGCCCCCACCTATACCACCTTACCCACACCTCTCAAGCCTTTGGCTCGGCCAACCCCTGCCAATTTTGTCTCTAAACACCCCATAATTACTCCTAGAAGCCTCATGTTTGGCAGAATTCTTCCCAAGGAAGCCTTTGGCTCGAATCAAAAAAGTGTTACCCGATTTTAAGGTAATGTCTTCTCTAATGTTGTTTTGTTTTATTTTGCTTCTCCAACCCTCCAAAACTCTTTTTATTATTTTATTTTGTTACAAAACCAGTATATAAAATATACTAGGATGTTTTTATGATACGTATTTGGTTTAAACTTACACACACCTTCGTCTAATGGTTAAAGAACATACTGTTTCTGTTGGTGGCGAAATACTGCCTCACGAAATGATGATTGTTCAATATTTTTTAACACCTCTAATGGTGGAAATTTTGATGACACTATTTTCATATATTATATATATAATATGTTTATGTTTTCCTTATGATTATTTATTTCTCATTTATGGCATACTTTATTATTTCCATTACGAGTAAATGTGATAATTTCATTTTAGGAAGTGCGGACTACCACCTCCTCAAAGTGATTTGAATCGTTAATGCCCTATGTGGGATGTATAAAGGATGTAGTAAATGGTATAATACATTATATTATACTGGAATTATATTATATATTTATATAATTATAACTTCATTCCATTAAATATGAAATATAAATGAAAGTAGCATTCATGCGTACGTACGGCTTACCGTCTCCATGAACGGTGCATTTCATTTCTTACCTCTAAATGTTATGTAATATTATAAATGAATGTATATAGTAGATGTATATTATGTATATGGTATATAAATCATGAATATAATTATGGATATAATGGATATATTACCACATGAACAAATTGTAATTATAAGAAGTTTATTTTTGACTCAAGTACCTAAGATCGACAAAACGACCGTTATAAACATAAATAATTACATAATGTTCATGACATGGTAATAAGTGATATAAAAGGAATAATGAACTTGAAAAATGTTCTTAAGAAGGTAGAGATTAACTCTAGTTAATTATTCAGGAGGTTAAAGAGCAGTCGAGTCAAGTCGGACACGAGGTAAGGGAACTTCTTAACCCAATTTCCATTCTTTGGGTTAATCTCCTACTTTTAAATTATGTCATGATATTATTATGTCCTATATTGTATTTGTACTTTATTTATGTGTAATTATAGTGAATACACATAATATATCTATTTTATTTAAAAAAATGATCTTTGTGAGGGTCTTCGTCTCAATCTCCTTTCATTGAGGCATATTTGGTTTTATACATAACATTCCTTTATATGGTGTATAAACCCCTTTGACATTTACATTTATTCAAAAGGAATATTTTTATATGAAGTGTTTTACTAAACGACAAAAAGGAATGTTTTCTTGTCGTACGTATGTGGCGACAATGACTTCTCCACTGCCATGGCCATTATTTGGGTTTTGGCTTCCTCTAAAAGCCATAATTTATTTTTTAATGAAAAATAAATACCATGTTTTAATTTTTTTTATTATGGTATTGAAAATGGTTTTGATAATGTTTTTATTATATCAATGTGTTGTATTTATATCTTGTGATTGAAATGTGGAAATGTTACGTTTCCTTTATGCATGTTTTATGTGATACGATTAAGTTATGGTTTATGATATGTTTAATCCTAATCATATGAGGAATGCATTGGACTTAATAAGTGATGGGTGGAGCCTGCTATAGCTCCTCGATGCATCGGTAGGTCTCATGAGACAAACTAGTGTCTTGGCACGAGGCCTTGAAAAAATCTTATTTGTAGTCTTGGCAGGAGGCCTTGGCTACATGGTTATGATAGTCTGGCATTATGCATTCCATCATTATGAATGTGGTTATTGATATTTCATGTGATTATTCGACTAGTAGAATATCCTTGTGAGTAAGTAAATGGCATTATTTCCTTTTACATTTTCCATATTATGCTAAAGTTCAAGTTTAAAATTCTTTTTTTTTAGTTATACATTTCCTTAAATGTTAATGTTTATTTATGAAAGTTTTAGCTATATTGTTATCCTTACTGAGCATCTGAGCTCACCCCTTTCAATGTTTTAATTTTTCCAGGATGTGAAGAAGTATATTATGAATGACCTGCAAGGATAATATAAGGGGATATGAAAAGAAGATTTTGTAGTTTTATTTTACTTTATGATTTAATGTAAGACTTATGAATGTATCTAGTGTTTCCAAGGCTACTAAACTAATTGTTCTTTCGAGACGTGATCTTTTGTGATCATGCCAATGTTACGCAATAATGCACCGACTCCGGGTAACTGGGGTCGGGGCGTTATAGTTTTCCCGATCAATTTCCTAATATTGGGGAATAATTATATTGACCAATAATATATGTAAATATACATATTTCATAAATTTACGTTTAATATAGAAAATTCCATATTTTTTTGAATTTCAATAAAATAATATTTCATCCCCTACATCATTAAATGGATATCCTATAATGAATTTTTGTAATTCATAAAGCATGAAAATTTCTTTTAATAGATCATCAGATACATGGAAGTGTAAAAAGTATCTTTGTCTTTACCTAAAAATTTATTGAACACCATATTGTTAATACTATATTATATAATCAAAAAATTATAATCGAGATCCTTGAAATGATTTTAATCACTAAATAACCTTTTTACTATAGATTTCAATGCAGCCTATTTCTTTTTGTAAATCCTAATCATCTTATTTGAATAATATAACAATGTCATTTATGACCATTTTAACCCTAATGGTTATCAATAAAATTAATATTATTACTCAACAATTTAAAGACAGTATTGTACAAATAAAATTTCCACTAAAACATTTACTAAACTAATGTGTTGTAAGTTCAAAAATTTATCCCAAAATATCATTAATCTTGGTAGAATACCATTAGAAAAAACCAAAATAAAATAATGACTTAGACCTCTGGATAAACCATAATCTCCTAATCATGTGATGGTATCCATAACACAAAAGTTAATGAAAACATATGTGCTTTTATCGTTATCCTCAAAGTCTATATTAGGTATATGTTCCATAATATATGTTTTACTTAATATATTTTCGATTGTTTCAACTAAACTTTAACTGTTAATGACTATAGTGACCTAAGCCCAGAATCTTGGAACCGGTGTCCTCAACCAATAAATTTTCATTATTACATGACGTAAAATCCCGAAGTGTCAAATTGTTTAATAGTCTTGGTAAATGGGATACATACAAGAGTATATTTTTACTAATGAATAAAAATTACGAAATAATTTTCTTTCATTCTATAATAACTTTTTTCCCACATACAATATGCTTTCATATCCTTCCTAGTACACCTCGTGGAATAATAGGGGAAATAAAAAAATAAAGGTGAGATCAAATTCTCAGTAATGATAATTTTTAGTATAAGGAATAATGAATCAATGAGAAAATAAAAATGGAAAGTTAATAATTACACAAACATGAAAAATAATAATTAAATTGAGAATAATTGCATTAAAATTTGGAAAGGTAAATTACTGAACATGAATTCCATATAATCAATAAACTGAGAAGGAAGTGAATAAATAATATTTCAAGGTAAATAACTGGAAACGTTCCATTTAAATAATGAGATTAGTAATAATCAATATAATGTGTAAAATAACTAAAACCCTATTTCATTATATAAATGAACTGAGAAATAAATGAATCCATAAATAATGTTAAATAAAAAATATCAAGGATAATAATAATTGAATATTGAATGAAGGAAAATCATAATTATCTGACATCATTTTTCTTTGGAACATGACACCTTTACCACTAATACCTTTCACAAGACGTTTTATCATACTACTATCAAGACCCTTCACAACACAACTAAAATCTATTTAATGAAACCCATATATTATTATTGGAATAATACTCAAAATTTTTGTTTCTAACAAATTTTTTCTCGTGAAACTATTGATCCATTGAGGGGGTTGATTTCAATAATAGCCGACCCACATGTCCAAATCATTCCACATATATCAAATAAGCTATCATGTTCTGAAAAAATGCTTTGTATAAAATGTATTTATGGAGAAAAGGATAAATTTTTTTCAATTATCCCCCAATAAATCAAAAAATATTTAATGTAAACCCCATTTTCAAAAATTATATAAGGTTTGGGAAATTAATATATCCATGATAAATGTTATGGATAAATATAAGAAATTCAATTTTCAATGATCATAGGAAATTTAATATTTTATATAGTAAAAATGAATCAAGGTAGTAAATTTTAGTATTATCTCTGTTCAAATAAATTAAAACCCCTCTAGAGGAAGAATAAGGATTTTATAAATGAAAAATAAACCAAGTGGAGTAAATATAAAGTGTTATTTTAAATTATTAATGTAAATATTATAAAATAATGTTTTGAAAATTTTCATGAGGAAAATATCGACTTTATTTTGAAAAGAATTGTGAAAATTATTTTTTAAGTCACTTTTAAAAAACTTTCCAATAAAAATTTATCCTTATAAACTTTCAAATAAATAATCAACGACAGTATAGTGTGTAATTCCAAACATGTCATTCAAGTTATAAATAACATTCTTTTTGAAAGTTAAAAAAAGGATAGAAAAGTGCATTGTTCAGATAGTGACCTGAGGATTTCATTGAAAAATTTTGTGCAAGACAATTTTTGTGAAAAAGTATTTAAAAAATTATGTTATAATGTTTAAAATATTTTTAAAACCCTTTTCTAAAACAAGGTTTCAAGATGAGATCATCTTTTCTTACTAAAGAGAGAAATGATGTTGGGTTTTTCTAAACACATTTTGTAAAATATTTTGAGTACCAATGGGTGGAAAGAAGTTAATACTACCTAAAAAAGTTATCAATATCCATATGATAATAAAATTAATGTTTCTAGTGAAAAAATATCATATAAATTCTTTAATTGGAATATCATGAAGAAAAAATCTTGATTAGAATAAGATTGTATAATAAACCCTTAAAATGATCATAACATCAATGTTGGAATAAATGAATAAATAGATTATGTGTATCAACTATAAATCAATATAATATATATAAAAAAACAACAATAATTAGTAAAAATTAATAAAACACATAATCTTATAATATTAATGAAATTATATAATAATATAACACAATGAAAAGAAACTAGGTTATGAAATTCATTACCAATTAGTAAATTTTAATTCTAATCGACAAAGAATAAATATTTCAAATTGAAACTAAAAATACTAGGTAGGTAAAATAATTCATCATTTTATATATCATAATATTCATTATATACACCACACAAGATTAAAAAAGTGTTGAATATGGAATTTATCTCACAGATGTAAAAAGTGAGTTGAAAATCCCTTAACTTGAGTTTGACCTATCACATGACTCTTTGTCTTCATAAAAAAATTATGTTGATTATATAATTTTTTATATACCTTTCTCAAGTTTATAATTAATTTTATTCCACTTATTAAATGATTTTTATAACTACATAAATAATTAAATTTATATCTGGTGTTTTGACCGTGCTTGGTTTATGTGTCAAAAATTGCATTTCTAGGTCAACTATGTTCAATAGGGTATTTATATAAAAATCTAAAAAATAATAATATCTAAATAATTATCATATGTATACATAAGTTATACATTTGAAACAAATCTAGATTTTTTTTTTTTGAAAAATGATCCAACGTTACAGTCATGGAGATGGTTTGTCATATGTACACATGTGTAACATTCCCATTTTTCAATAACCTTTATGGAAAGAATATAAGTAAAATTTACAATTACAGGATGATAATTATATAATAAATACAATATTTTTTAATCACATATTCTTATATCTATAATTATTATTTTGTAAAAGGAATCACATCACATTGTGGAGCCGATAGTCCAGACATCCACAAACATCGTTATCACTTATTCATTGTGTGAAAAGATAATAGAGAAATTGACTTATAATATTCCCAGAAAAGAAATTATGTAATGAATATAATATATATTTCATTTATTTCACATATATTTAATTAATACCATCCTTAATACATTCTATTTAATATTTTAATGTATCACATCACTTTGTGGAGGCGGTATTACACAAGTCCACACAGAATGTTATCGTATTTACAAAAAATGGAATGCATGATGATATGAATATATAAACCATTCTGAAGTATGAATTTGTCATAAAATTATTCTTTATATTATATGAAATCATTTTTCCATCATAATACTGAACCATGAGAGGTGGTAAAGGAAAAAACGAGCGATATTGTTTCATGACAACGGACTTCGTCGTACACAAACTATACTATCATTATTCATTTGATTGGTGTGTGTGTACGTGTAGGATGAAACATTATCATAAAAACATATAAGAATATTTATTATACTGATTTTATTATATAACAATGTAATAATAAAAATTTAATGGTTTGATAAAGAAATAAAACAATACTGATCGTAGAATAATGTGACCTCTTTTTTGGGTAACATATTTTATTTACCCCAAATGAATTCCTTCAATTTTTTTCATACCAATATGATGATTATAGGATTATTAGAGTGATTTAAATAAAATAATTGGTAATGTAATGGATGACTCAATGTTCCTTGAGAGGTGTGTGGAATGGTAATATTGAATTCATTTTTATAGTGATGGAAAAGGACAACCCTTAAATTTTTTGAAATAATGATGTGCTCCAAAACATTTTACATACAAAGAGGCTTATGTAACACAAAAAATATATAATATAATGTGGATGCTCTAAATATGTTTATAAAAAGTTTTTGAAAACCTTTACGGCCATTTTTATAAATTGAGATTAATTTTTAACCATTAAGTAATCTTATTTTCATATTTATCATTGAAAATAATTTTAATTAATTTAAAAAATATTATTTTTCCAAAAAATAAGTTATTTTATTTGAAATTATAAATTATCTAGATTCAGAATATTCAATCCACTTTTCCATTTAAAATCATTTAAGTGGCATTAATTAATTTAATATTAATCCCATGGATGGGATGACAATGTGGGGTTTTAAATAATATATGTTCAAACATTTGTTTTGTTTTTATATCAAATTTCAAAGTGAAATTGACTTCAATGACCAAAATTGGGATAATTTAAGTATGATTAATATATTTATATATATAAATAAATTAGATGAAAATGAATTTTTCTATTAAAATTCATTGTTTTCATTATTCATCAAAAAATGAAACATCACAAAAAAACCCAAAATTTCACCTTAATATAATTTTGATGTTCCCAAATCATAAATGTAGTATTTATTTACATATAAATGTTTTAAAATTTCAAATAAATATTTTTAAAGAAGTATTAGCATAGGCAGACTGAAAAAATCCCTTTTTAGAAAAATATTATTTTTATGCATAAAATTGGAATTATTTTTAACATATTCCTATAAAAATAATGCATGAAAATATTTTTTTATTGAATTTATAATATATAAATATCACTAATGTCATTCACTAATAGTAATTAATTTAATTTATTACAATAAATTCTATTTTGATCATAATGATTTTGTTTATGAAAACCTCCCATTATATTCAATTGGATATTATATTCATTTATAATTAGTTGGTAACCAATTAGTTAAGTCATGTATATTAAAATGTTAGTTATTTATATAAATATCTTCTATTTTAATGTCTAGGTTGTATCTTATTATATTAAATAATAATATTTTAATTATATATTATTATTCGGTAAAACTCAATCTTTCGTGTAATTCATAATAAATAAGTATTACTTATATTGATATATATTGAAAATATTATATATATTTAAAATGTTAAATATACCGTGATATTTGGAGAGGGCATATTCTTTTATATATTTGGTGTTGTTTGTTATACACTATTGAATAAAACTTATTTTTTTATATTTTGTGGTGTTATAATATTTCAATCTTATATTCCACATGTTTAAATCATGGGTAACTTGGTAGAATTTGACATGGCAATATCCATTTTATTTTGGATTGATTTTAATAAAATCAATTTAGATTCAAAGGGTGTTCCTTTCACCCACTTATAAAATGCCACCACCGTCCTCCACATTTTCATACTTGTAAATCCATATACATCATTAAAACCCAAAAAATAACCATCCAAAATATTCATAGAAAATTTATAAAGATTCTGGTCCTCCCAAATGACCAATACTAGGGTCCTTAATAATTTATCCAATTAAGGGACTTCTAATAGAACATAAATTTCCTCGCTAAGTATATACTTCTTAATACATTAATATCCTTTATTAATTACATATTAAATATTTCAATACAATAAAACAAATATATAATATATACTGATATGTTCTTATGTTAATGTAATATCTTGAAACCATTTTTAATTCCATAATATGGGTTTTTAAATCAACATTTATGTATATAAAGGACTACCGCCTCACGAACTGATGTCATTTGTTTTTCCATTACCCACTCTCAGAGTCTAGTATAATTATTGATATAATGTATATATTTTATATTTATGAAATTATTATATCTCTATAATTTTTATATAATATATAAATTTTTTACATTTCGTTATATAGATGATATGATAATGCCTTTCATGTGAATAGCCGAATACCACCTCGTGATGTAATGTGATTTGTTTTCACTAATTCAATAAAATAAAGATAAGAAGGAAATGTTTAATCAATATATTTGATAATAATGAAATAATTATGATATACATTAAATAATTCTCATTATAAAGTGATAATATATCATTTTACTTACTAAATTTTCAGACATTAAAAGATGTCAACATTACTCATTTCTAATAGACTACCACCTTTAAACAGTGATGTGACTCACTTTTTTTCATAACCACACTGAATGGATGATATATAAAAGATTAAATAAGGATATAATATGTTTCTCTGATATTATCATTATTATTTTATTATAAAATATTACTTACCATCTTTCCATACTAATTTATTGAAATTAGAAACATTACTCATGCATACATACGACATGCCATCTCAATGATTACAAAACACATAATTTCTAAAAAAACTAAAATGATTGGTCATAAAATAATAATTTAAGTATATATATTTTAACTATGTTGATATTTTAACTTTTTAAATTATTTTAAAATGATCATTTTAATAGGACCAATAATAATAAATCAAAATATATATGGAAAACAATGTGGTCATTACCTTAAAAGTTATTATAACAAGAAATTTCCAATAAATATGTAATAAAAGGATATAATTTAATCATATATAGTATTATATATATATATTTATTGTTATTTAATGTAGTTTTAATAAATATTTATTTATTATACATGATTTTATAATGAGTACGAAGGATGTTGAGACTTATTGTAAGGGATTTTCGTCATATGTTTTTACTTCTATAAGATAGATGCCATATTCATTATTGATTTCATTAATGTGGTGTTTATAATACCATTGAATTTATATAATTAGTCAACTACATAAAATTATATTGTTATTAAAATTCATTTTAGGATCTCCATTTCATGGGGTTTTTGGTTTCAAATGTTAACAAAGAAGTAAGATATTTTTGGTCTCAATTTTACTTTTTTGAGATATATGGTTATGTTTTGCACCTATATTCATTTATAACTTGTATATAAATCCTATATGACATTAAATATAATGTATTTATTCATCCTTATGATATTTTATGTTTATTTTAATGATATTACATCATGGGTATTACGTTTCACTATTATAAATGTGGTAATGATTTTATGTTGCAATGTTATCATTTATCACGATAGTTTATGACTATGTTTTTTATGACCACATATTATGATCCATATCTGATGATATAAATGGAATTTATTCTATTATTATTATTTCAGGAGACTTTTTTATCAATTAATTTTATTCTATTCCTATAATTAAATGTTCAAAACTATTTTTTTAATGAAAAATCATATTCTCGGTCGAAAATGGTGTATTCAAAAAATGGTTCATAAATTTTCTATAACCTCATTAAAATTATATATATAATATATATTTATCCATGTTTTAATTTTATGAAAATAAAGGAATCCACATTCCTTTTTCTATACATTTCCCATTTTTCATTAACTAATAATGTGAAATGAATTGTTGTTTTAACTTGTGTGACATGAAAAAAAGTTATTACCATCATGGCCATTGTTTTTTTGAAGTTTTTTTAGTTTTTAACTGTTATTTTCAAATAAAATGATTTTGAATATGATTATGTTTCAATAAGTTTTTTCAATTTGAAAATATTATTTTCCTCGATGAATTGTTTAATTGATTTTCAAAGCTTACATTATTTGTTTTCCGGGATATTTTCAATGAATATGATTTTAAAAATGTAATATGTTTAAGAAAGTGTTATTTAAAAAATGTAAGGAAATTTTATAAAAAATAATTAACTGATTTTGAAAAATACTTTTATATGTAATTCATGTTTTTTTCAAAGGAAAGGATTTACAAAATATTTTTATTTTTAAAAAGTCTAAATCAAGGAAAAGAAATATTTCTCAATAAATATTCCTAGTAATTTATCATTAAAATTAATTCTCCATGTTGGATGACATATTTTCATTTATCGTATAAATTAATGGGTGTATAAATCACGTTAACCATTATTATTAATTTTATAAATTGTTTATGATGAAAATATATTTATGAATCCCATTTATTTTCCACATGTTATACAATGATAAAATTATGATGTATTAGGT
This sequence comes from Viscum album, assembly GCA_963277665.1. NCBI lineage: Eukaryota > Viridiplantae > Streptophyta > Magnoliopsida > Santalales > Viscaceae > Viscum > Viscum album. The sequence continues at coordinate 761,994,424 of OY728140.1, read as the reverse complement.
TTATTTTTTCATGAGTTATTATTTGTTTAAATGATAACATGATAATTAAACCTCTATATTTCTATGTTTATATAATATAATTAAAAGTTTTTGAAACCCATTTCATTTATTAGGATATGATAAGATGAATTTATTAAGATATTGTGGAACAAATATGTATGATTTTCATTATGTGAGGGGTGTGACCTATATATCACTCTAATTAATTTGGTAATGATTTTTATCTCAAGAGATATACATGACTGGAATGGGTAGTGAACCTGGTTTATAAAGTCATTATGCCTAAAATTATGACCTTGCAAATATACCTTAACATCAATGATGAATAATGAAGAGAACCCATGAAACTATGTGGAATGATCGGCCATAGAGGATTGTGGTGTGTTTTTTCCATGAGGTGTATCCACACATAGAGTTCCCTGATATTATTTGGTGGTATTCCTTGAAAACTAAGGAAATTATTTTATATACACATGTTTTTGTCCCAATATTATTCCTTATGTCAATTTTATCCTCTCATTTCTCATTCTAATTGACTCCATTATTATTCATGTCATATGGAAATCTTATATTAATTAAATGAATGATGATTATGATATTTTATATGCATGGTATAATTTTAAAATGTTATGACCATATTTTTATACACATATTCTCTTGTTATCCATATATAACTATATTTTTTAACCTCATTTAAAATTTGAGATCTCCCTTTCTTATGTTTTCATTCCTCATGATACTGGGAATGATTTTTTAGATGGAGTAAAAAATGTGAAAATATTTGTGATAGAAACCAATGATAATTAATGAGATGAGTGGAATGTTGTCCAATTATCCAAAGGAACTAAACTATTATGTTCATCAGTCATGTGTTTGTGTAATGTGATGAATATTCATCTAAAAGGACATAATATGCATGTTTGAGAATTCTGGGTTTATATGTATGTAACTTTTTACAAAGAAATGTTTTTATGTCATTTAGTTCTATTAAATAATATGGTTGGGTAATCAGGATTTGTTTTTCTATAAAATACCCCTATGATATTTTATTTTAAAATAAACGAATTGGTATCATGAAATAAAAATACATTGTTAATTTTAGCTAATATAAACAAATATAGTATAATAGTAAATGTTTCACAAATTTTAACACATTACCTAGGCTAACGATAAAATGAATTTTATTCCATTTAGGAAATTTATATAATAATATATATTTTAAAATTGCAATCATCACTATAATAGTCGTTTTTTATGAGAAGATAATTTGGTATAATAGTTTATATGACACGTGATAATGATAATAGACATGTTTTTAACACCCATATACATAAAAATATATCTATTTTTAAATAAATTCAACCTATTCAATATCATGTCAGGCACACCTCATGGGGTATAAATAAAACACAAAACTCTATTGAATCGTTTTTATTTAAACATGACCATTAAAACCTAACCATTATGTTGAAATGTATGAATATGAATACTATGTTATAAAAAGTATATTTTTTACAAATTCATAAACTATTTCTAATGGACATATGTTGATTACAAATAAAAAAACGCTCCATTTCAAAGAACGTTTTTTTATTTAAACAATATTTTTTCTATTAGGTTGTTAATCCTTGATTTACCAACATAATTTGAATTTCTTTTTACATATTTTATAAAAATTATTTTTAAGAATAGAATTAAAATTTTAATGTTATAATATAATATTATCCTTATCTTATAATTCAAAAATAGATTAATTTCTTTCATGAACAGATAATAATGGTAATTTTTATTAAATAATAATTTTTTTAAAATATATAAAAGAATACACTACATTTTTAAATTTTTTAAATATGAAATTATTCCATTCTATAAAAATTTATATAAAGTACCCCATTTGAATAAATTTATTATTTATTTTTTAAATAAAATATTTTTAGTATTTTGAATGTTATTCTTTGTAAAACCTATTTTTTTCTATGAGTCTATGCATTTAATTTTATTCTAAATTATGCCACTTATGTAAACTGAATTTATTAAAATGGAGTCCACATTTGGAATCATCATAATTTACATTCTCTAATATAGACAACATTATTTTTTACGATTATGAATACAAATGTTTAATAAACTAACTAATGTAATTAAAGGATAAATATGTTTATTGGGTGTTAAATAAACAATATAAGGCTTAAAAATTAATTTTTTTATAAAACACAATTTAAAACCATATATCTTCATTATAAATAATAAGGGACAATAATGAACCATTTTTTTACCTTTTATAATTTCAATGTAATGGGTACATTTTATTCTTTTCAAGCATACCATGTATATCCCCTCCCCTACATCTAAATGGACTCTCCCTCCCTCCACTTCATCAAAAATTTAAATCCATATCCATGAAAACATTAAAAATATATATCCCCAACATCCTTATACCCATTCCAAGTATTTTTTTCTTCCCTTAAAGACCAAATACAGGGTCCTTAAGAGGATATCTAAAGGAGGTTTATCTAGGAGAAGATAATTGACTTAATGATGGTCATTCATTTTCATTCATCTCTTTCCACTTTAAATAATGTATTAACACATAATATATGATAAAAATATTATATATTATATACTTATATTTTAATGCTTTGGAATAATAATATTTATCCATCTCCTCCACAATCATATATGAAACAGAATCATAAATCTGTGGTACGGAAGACTATTGCCTCGTGAACAAATGTAACTAATTTTCCATAAACACATCACAAGATTGCACATAATGATTAATATAATTTATCAATACAATATTTATTTTATTATTAAACTTATATATTTATTATATGACAAATACTTTCTTTAATTATTATATTTTTAGAAATATGGTAATGTCGCTACTGTGTACGAAAGACTACCCCCCCCCCCCCGCAAATCGACGAGATTAGTTTTTCAATTACTCATTACATGGAATGTAATAATGATGAATTATATAAATATATGTTATATATATATATATTAAATTTTATCTTTTTGGAAAAATAATACACCATAAACTTCCTTACACTTTAACTCGTTAAGGGAATAACATCATCGCTCCTATATAAGTACGTCATACTATCTCCATAAAGTGATAAAATTAATTTTCCATTTCCATATTTCCAAAATGATTCTATAAATAAATATAATTAATAGATATTATGTTAGTATATTTATTATAATTATGGATATTTTGTATCTATATCCTATTATCAATAAAGATAAATCTCATGACGAAACACGCTTGAGAAAACATGGAAAATAACAACTAAAACAACAAATATAAAGAAATATAATTCACAAAGAGGTAGGGAAATGTAATTAATGGATAATATATGTTATTTTATAAATGAATATGGTTCTGGTATAAATTAAAAACATTGATAAAAATATGATATAAGAGTTTAAATTACAATCATCTAGAATAAAACATAAGGTATTTGACTTCATATATATTTCCCTTCATTGAGGTATACTGTAATGTTATGCACCAAATGTATTTTATATATTGTCTTTAGTAAAACATTTACATGTAATATAATAATTACATAATAATTCATTTTAATTTATGTTAATGTATGAATTATTCATGGGGATTTGAATAAAATGATACCAAGTGGTAAAGGTTTTCATAACAAAAATTTCTTTTCATTAGTTTTGTTACATTTTCATTATCAGTGAGATTATATGATTATGTATGTAATTTGATTTGAAACTGTTGTGTTTTTTCACTTATTTATGTGGATTTTAATTTAATAAACATAATTGAGTCGTTGGATTATTCTAACTTTAATGTTATGATCTTTGTACGTTTTTATTAAACAATTATATTTTAATTAGGATTTATTTTTTTTAATTTACATTAATGGGAATTATATGATAATTTTTGTAATAATCCCCTTAAATTTTCTTCTTCTCTATTTATTTATGATGTTTTCAATCAATATTTCCATTTTTTATCGCATTTTTATAATAAATGATGGATAATATCTTTATTAAAAGCTGAAATCATTTCTTCCTTAGGTTGAGAATACTATTTTCATCAAAAACCAGTTTTTCTAGGAAAAATCAAATATGTTTGTAAAATTATAAAATGTTATATATAATATATTTTTTTACACAACTTTCACTTTAACAAAAATTATTAAACGGAATCTTCATGTAATTTTCCAAACAATGCATAATGTATTTTACTAAAATGTGAAAGGAATCATTATTTTATCATGTATGACATATATGTAATTTCATGCTTTCAGGACCAATAAATGTTGTAATTCTTCCATCATATGATTCCAATGTTATTTTCAATGAAATTGAATTTCAAAATATTTTGGTAAATTTTCACTTTGAAATGATTTTCAATGTAAAAATTCATATTTTTATCAAAAATGTGTTAATGAAATTTGATTTTATTTATATTAATCAAAGACAACAACCATTTATTTAAAATATACTCAAATAGATTAATGTTTTATTGACACAAACCATATTCATTACAAAGGTTTTTTATTATCATTTTAACAAAGGAATGTATTAATATTAACATTGAAGAAGTATTTTTTAGCCATTTACATTCCCTTGAAATATTAAATTTCCTATGATCATTTGACATTTAATACAACATAAATATCGATATTATATATCATGGAAATATTTAATTATTAAATTGTAAATCATTTCAAAATACAATGTTATAAATTTTAATGTTTTTGATTATCTTGTGATATATTGGTCAAAAACTATTCTTTAATGAATAAAAATATTTACTGATATGGAATATATCTCATTAATAAAATTAATTATTTAAAATTTAATTAATTAATTGGACATACATATACACGTGCAACTCGGTTATAGATTCCCCTTGATGAATTGGTAGTCGCATGAGATGAATGTGATGGCTAGAATCAATTAAATGGGTTGTTGGGGTATACTTACCCATAAGTTTTTATTTTTTTAATGGTCTTAATATTTCATGTATCACAATGTCTCAAATCATGAAATCATATTATTTTGATTTTATATATTTATGATTTTAGTCATTATTATTCACGATATTTTCGTAATGATATTATCTCAGGATTTATTTCACATTGAATTTAACAAATAAATTTCATACATATTTAGTTATTTACATTATTATATTTATTATGAATTATATTAAAATTATAGTAAAATTATTTAAATGAAATGTGTGGTCATCTATTTTTTATTCCATATTGATTATTCATATTAAATCATGGTAGTAACTCTTTATGTAACTCTCACTAATCATGAGAGATCAAAATTATTTTTTTCTTTTCTCATGAAACTAGGATGTTTACAATGAATGAAATTAAGGCATATGGTAGAGGTAATAATGGTATTCTCAGAAAACAATTCTCTTTTAATTTTTGTACTTGTATGTAATATGGGAATCATGTATGAATCTAGTTTACCATGACTAATAAACTAATTAGTCCTTCAGAATTCCATTACTTATACATAGTGACAATGTATAAATGTAGACACCTACTTCGAGAATCATTTGTCTGAATATTTACATGTATGGTGTCATTTAGTTTATCTATTTTATTTTAATCCATCAAAATAAAATTACCTTGGTAATAGAGTGTTACAATGGTAAATTAGAAATTTTATAATGTAAAAATTATAAGGGTATTTTATGTTTAAAAAAAATTAAACACATGTAGAAATTTTAATATTAAGGTAAGTATACATTATCTCATCCCCATCTTAATTAAAATCCATTTTGGATTCACAGGACTTGTGAAGCATGTTTCTTTATTAAAGTATGAATAAATATTAAAAAACATGTCATTAAAACCAATTATAAAAGGATTTTTTCAACACCCTTTTCAAAGAAAAATAATTAATTATAATATTGAAAATATTTTCTTATACCTTCATGTGTAATCCTTTTTCAACACATTTAGATTTTGGTCACATGATATTATCTGAATCCCTGACTTTGTTTAGAGTCCATCAATTGCAAATCCATGACCTCTTGTTGAGTTATAATATTCCTCAATTTATATTCTATTACATCTCTCATTTTCATATAAAAATTTTAGATTCCATTATTTTTCAATTTTTATTTTATTTATACAAATTTTTATTATTCTAATAGAATAAATATTAACAACCTTTCCCCACTTCCCTTATAGAAAAAAACGGGCATTCATGCATGTGTGCTGACAACCACCTCTATAATGCGTCAACAGTTTTTACAATAACGATCTTAATCAAATTTTACTATTATTCAAATTATAATATAATTATTATTATTCTAACATATTTTTTATTTTAAAATGTTAAATTATATTCTAAATTTCTCATTCTCAATAGGAAAAATCCTTAATCATGTATATGTGTGGAATACCACCTCCATCAAACAATTTATTTCTCTATTTTTTATTTCATCACATTTATTAATGGTTTTTCATGGGAATGTATTTAGTGTATAAAAGATTATTATCATATTATTATTCTTATACTATAAGAATTAGACAACATAATTCAATTTTAACTGATTAAATGCGTATTCTATGTGAAAAAATGGATTCATTGTTCTATGTAATAAAATCATACATATTATTTTCTTCATCTAATTAATTAGTATTCTAATATATGATTGTAATTATTAGTAAATAAGGTTATTTCTCCCTTTTTATAGAGATATGTCCACTAAATCAATACATATTACTTCATTAGTAATGGTATATTCTTTTTTATGTTTGATTAGCCACCTATATGAATAATGATATAAATATTGTCACAAACCAACTTCACCGAGATGAGGGAAGGGTTGGAAAATTTCCAGACCCTTCCTTGATCATGTTGAATGAGAGATAGTGACCCCTGAGTCCCACCTTCAATAGGCCATGGAGTGTCGACTAGCACCAAGGGTATATAGTCACACATAATATGGAAGGCATTAACCTTTTTATTTAGTAGGATCAAGAAATACGATTGTAAAACCCCAAAAAAACTCCAAAAATTAAGGTAAAAGTGAATCCAACACTCATTCCCATATGAATGTTCAAAGATAATCCCACACAAGCACAAGAATAACTCTAAAGGGAATGTACCAAAATAAAGAAAATATCAACGACAACTATCCTAATTATTGAGCTAGTATCGTCATGACTGGTCCCCGTTGTCCTCCTGGAAACCTGAAATAAATTTTATAAATATATGTTTAGTATAAAGGTATAATCAGTAGGGAAAATCAAAATCTCTCGAGCACAAGGGGGGAGGCATTTTAATGCCCCATGAGAAAAGGAGATAACTGAAGTACCTAGAAAGATAACTCTCCACCCAAACCCCACCGAGGCACACTCCCCAAATAACGCAAGTCAAGTAAATTAATTATAATAACACATCGATGTTTGGGTACCCCACACCAATTTCCCACTAGTTATTGAAGACATCCTACGCATCATACCTCTTTTTACATTCTCACCGTAGTCCAACTGCCGTCCCAATAACAACCTTTTCAGCCACCAAAACCATTGCTACACCCACAAACACCTGGTCCACCACAACAACATGTAACCACACATGTAGAAACCTAGTCTAGAACATTTACAGCCATGCCCGAAGACACCTAGGCCTCATCCCAAAGACACATGGGAAACAACCTGCCCGCACACACCTAGGCCAACCACCACAACACGCCATGCCCAATGAATCATGGGCTATAATGGACCCCAAGCTGTCACAGCCTGACATAAGAGTCTTGTGCTACTCGGTAGAGGGAGAATAAAGGAGCTAATATCCAGCCACCCAGTAGGATGTTTTGAAAAACAACCTCCCCCCTAAAATGAGGGTGTTCTCCAAGTAGTGCTCAACATGGGTGGGGTGAGAATAAGAAACACAAAACTAAATTTCATACAAATATATAAACAAGAACTTGTCCCAACCTAAGGGTTCCAAAACTATCCCATACCAAAACTCCCTTGTTACTATTCATCCATACAAAATCACAATATCCAAATCAAGAGCATAACTCATTCCTTGATAACAAATTACATGTTAAATGAACACTTGTTTTCATATTCAAGTGATTTTATTTAAATAATTCTTCACTTCCAGGAAAGTAACAGGCATAGCCACAAGTCAATGAATGAAAAACAACCAAGTAGTAATTTAATCATTCACACCCAGTTCTCATGTAAAGTCGCAACAAAAAAGGGATTTGTGAGATCATGTGAAGTACTAGAACCAAACCAATTCCCAACATACGACTTCACATGGCCCCAAATCCACAAACAACAACTCAATCATAGGGGATCCAATCCCCATCCACATCGACCCACACGACATCAAGAAAAGACACCACACATATCACCATAAAAGAGGAAGGATGTTTTTATAGATTTAACCATACCATTAATTAAGTTCCTTCTTTCCTTTTTGGTTAACATGGGTTATCATACAAAGATTATTGTTCATTGGGAATTCATTTAATAAACCATGTTTTTGTGATTAACCATTTTCCATATTACATCCATTAAATAGTTGGATTAAACATAAAAATAGAGGATAATTAGTGCATAAGGAAGGACCACCAACAACCAAGATTTTTTGTGGAAAAAGCCCATTAAAATAATAACATATAAGCAAAGGTGAAAGATTACAATAGTAGCAACAAATAAACCGTTATTTATTTAAAAGAAGTTTATTATCTTTACTAAGGTTTGGTTTCATCCATCCCCATAGAAAGTTTATCATAACCAACCCGTACGATACATAGTAAAGAGAGTCAAAGGAAAAACCCTTATTGGTTTATCAACGATCGATGTTTTTCTCCACATGCAAAGAACTGGGGATGCACAATTTATAGGAGAGGAAATCTGAGTACTCCAAGAGTGAGTAGGAAAGGCTCCAGCATGGGTGCACAACTAGCCATAGGTAGAGGGACTCCAAACGCACCAAGGATAGAAAAAGAGACTAGCCCAAAAGTTGAATGAAACTATAAAAAGGTGATATCCTGGAGTTGCGATATATGAAATCATGAACTCCTTTAATGGCTGATCATGGTTTCTACAAATATTTTTGTAGTTACACATGATGGAATTAATAGTTATTTAATAATTCTCATCGGAGAGGTGGCGATAAGGGCTATGAGTTAAAGGGTTTCACGAAAACATGAACCCAAAAGAGAAACTATAAATTCACAACACGGTGTGACACCGAGGAAAGAGGCCATAAGTTTTGGTGACCCCAAGGATCTCCCAATTAATGGGGGTTTAAAAAATAGTTTAGTTACTTTAAAATAGTCTTGAACCTCTTTAAAGAGGTATTAAAACTTAAAGGAGCCATTAAGGGAAAAATGGGGAAATAAACCCCAAACCCCCCCCCCCCCCTATGGCACTGATCGTGTGACCCACCAGTTGGTGATACCGATTGGTGACAAACTGATTGGGATGCATCGATACGTGACATCATGATCAAGACCCACCGATCGGTGACACAATGATCGGGATGCACCGATCGAGGACACACTGATCGGGACACACCTATCCGGACACACTGATCAGGACGCACTGATCGACGACACACCGATCAGGAAGCACCAATATGTGACACACTGATCAGTGACTCACCAATCAAAATGAATAGATTGGTGACCCACCGACCAGTGTCACCAATATTGACACCACGGTGATTCCCTTCCACCAACAAAAATTCCCTCCTCACTCACCCATGTCATCCAAGCCACCCCAAGCATCGGATTTTGACAATGTAAAGGACCAAGAGGGATTGGTCCATTACATCAGATACCTCTTAAACTATTATCATCCTTACGAATCAAAACCAAACATGCATAAAAGAGAGTGGTACGAACAACCACCTTGCAAGATACCTCTCAAGAGTAAACCTCCATAACATATAGGAACACCTCTCCCTCATACTGATCAAATGTAGAGGCATTACCGCTCCCCTCCATTAATTAGCCACTTAAACATGTAATGTTCATACCATATAGTCCTATGGATTAAGCAGTACCATCCTCTATGTAATGATATTATCCTCTTTGGGCGTCACTGACTCGCCTACACAGGTTTAATCGAATCCACCTTAATGCATCTCGATTAGGGATCAGGTCCTCCCCTACCCGCAGTGATGACTCTTCGCACACATTTATAGAACAAGGGAAACAACACATCTCATAGTTAAAAAAGTCAATAATTACATCATAATCAATAACAAAACAACACAGATCAAAACTCCAAACTTATCATGGTAAGAGGTGCACATTTGTGACTCCTGTTTGCAGGTAATCTTCTCGAGGAAAGAATGCCTCCATAACACACAAACCAAGGGAATGGTTTGTACATGAAGTACCTTATCCTCACGATCCTGAATACTCACTGGTTTATCTACAAATGTACTGTCGTCCCCTATATCCAACTCTCCACATTCAATGACATGGGAATCATTGTGTAGATATCGACGAAGCTGGGAGTCGTGGAAAACTTCGTGGATCTTTTCTAATTGATATGGAAACACCAACTGATATGATAGCTCACCGACTCTCCCCAACACTTCAAAAGGATCGATAAACCTTGGAGATATCATTGGCCCCTTTTCAAACCATATCTACCCACTTCTTGGGGAAACCATCAATAACACATGGTCTCCATCCTCGAACTCCAAAGGCCTCCGCCTACGATCGGCATATGACTTCTACTGGTACTGGGATGCCTTCATCCTTTCATGCACAAGCTAAACCTTCTATGTTGTTCTCTGCACTACCTCTAGGCCAAGAACACCTACCCCCCAACCTCATTCCAACACACAGGCGAACAACATGGCCTCCCGTACAAGGCTTCAAATGGTTCCATGATGAGAGTAGATTGATAACTATTATTCTAGGAAAATCTACTAAGGGAAATTTTTTTTCCCATGATCCCTCAAAGTCCAAAACACATTCACATAGCATATCATCCAATGTCTAGATGGTCCGCTCTATTTTCCCATCTGTCTGGGGGTGGAAACTAGTGCTAAGGCATAACTAGGTTCAAAAAGAATGCTACAATCCCCTCAATACATGTGAGGTAAATCGTGCATCCCTATCAGAGACTATGGACCTCAAAACTCAATTAAATAGCTCCACCACATCAACTTATCTCCATGATAAGGCGTCCACTGCACTTGACTCATTCAATGTCTGAAGAGTGATGATTTCTTCAGCCGGTCTACCACTACCCAGATAGCATTACAACCTATTTGATCCATGGGTAGTTTTATGATAAAATCCATCGATATGTCATCCCACTTATGCTCGGGGAAATATAAAAGTCATAACAAACCTCCTAGTATGTGGTGATCAGACATCACCTACTGACACCCTAATCACCTTTCCAAAAACTCACCAACCGACCATTTCACCCCATGACACCAAAATTGTTCACTCAGGCCTCGATAAATCTTACAATCTCTTGGGTGTACCACTAAGAGTTAGTTATGGAACTCAGGGTTAACTATCTCACACATTGTCTCTGGGACAATGAACTTTCCTCGAAAAAGAATATGATTCTGACCATCCTCCGACCACCCTTCCAGAGCATTTCCTTGGTTAACCTGAGCACACATCACTTCACGCTCTAAGTCTCCCCACTGAGAATCATCCAACTACCTCAATAGAGATGACTTTACTTTCATCTGAAATAGACAACCTCTTCCACCATCCAACATTGCAACCAAGTGTAAGGTAGCCAACTCCTATATTACCATCCATGTATCCATATATTCCTGAACAGCTTCCCTTTGTGACTTCCAAATCAAGGAATCGGCCACAACGTTATCCTTACCTTCAATGTAAGATATCTAAAAGTTTTAGTCCTAAAGAAACTCCACCCACCTTCACTGTCACAAGATCATGTCCCTCTATGTAATGACATGCCTCAATCTCTTGTAATCTTGGAAGAACACAAAGTGCTTCCCGATTAGGTAATGCCTCCACATCTTCAATGCGAACACTATTGTTGCAAGCTCTCGGTCATGGGTGGCATAGTTATGCTCATGAGGATGTACCTACCTAGACCCCTAATAGATCACTCCCTACTACTACATCATCACACACCCCATGAAATTTACATATGCATCACAAAACACCTCAAAAAACACCACTTCTGCTTGCAACCGTAGCACTGGAACACTGACCAACCTTTCCTTCAGATAGCTGAAAGCTGCTAGACACTATTCACTCCACATGAAGGCCTGATCCTTTCTTGTCAAAGATGTAAAAGGACCTGAAAATCGAGAGAAGTCGGGTGTGAAACTCCAATAATATCATGCCATACCCAAGAAACTACGAAACTCTATCACATTCTTGGTTTCTTCCCAAGAAAAAACTACTTCAAAATTTGAAGGATCAATCGCTACCCCATAATGAGACACAACGTGTCCATGAAAGAGCACTTCTCATGTAAAGAACTTTCACTTGGACAACTTAACATAGAACTGATGATTTTGAAGGATCCCTAATACCATTTTGTGGTTCTTAGTATTTTCTCCCTCTTATCTTGTGTATATCAGTATCTCATCGATGAACACAATGACAAATCAGTCCAGAAACACTCGAAAAACAGATTTCATGAGCCCAATGAACACGGTAGATGTGTTCATAACACCGAACGACAATACTAAAAACTCAAAGTGCTCGTAAATGCACTTGAAAGTAGTCATCGGGATATCATTGTTTTCACACTTAACTAGGGATACCTGGACTAATGATCGATCTTATAGAACCAACCTGCTCCCCTTAGCTGGTCAAAAAGATCGGCTATCATCGGGAGAGGGTAATAGTTCATGACCATTATGTAATTCGGTCTCTGGTAGTCTATGCGCATCCTTAGACCACTATCTACCTTCATCGCAAATAATACCAAAGAACCCCATGGCGACATGTTGGGTCGAACAAAACCCTTCTCCATCATATCATCAATCTGAATCCACAACTCCTATAACTCATAAGGAACCATCCTATAAGGATCCATTGAAATCAGACGAGCACTAGGTTGTTTGTCAATCCTAAACTCGACTTCACGTCGAGGGGGTAGAGTCAAAACCTCCTTGGGAAAAACATCTAGGAACTCTCTGACAACTCCTGGAACATCCATCATCTCAGCATCCACTGATTATATTGAATTCTTGGCCAACTTAGAAAGAAGAGGCTCCACACACCATCTCCCCACATGAAAACTCTGTTTTCCAACAAAATCCACATGAAGGCCATGCTCATTAGAGAACATGACTCTTCTCAGGAAGCCGTTGATAATAGCATGCCTAGAAAATAGTCAGTCGATTCCTAGGATGACACCATATGGATGCATTTGCAGCAGAAGGAGATCCCCACTTGACTGATGCGGCCCCAACATCAGTATGAATCCTCGAAAAACATCAAACAGGCTAGTATGACCCCCAACTGGCATACTCAGCACCAAGGGAATGGAGAGTCTCTCTACATCTAGGCCCAAGGCATGTGCTAGACAAGGTGTAACAAAGGTGTGCGATGCTCCTGAATCAAACAAGGCTCAGGAAAGAGTGCTAAACAAATTGATTGTACTTTGAATGACTTTTTTCAATGCTGGAACTGCTACCTCTATGGCATGAGGCTTCCCACACCTAGCTCTTCTACCCCTCGGCTACCAGCCACCTCCCCAACCACACCCTGGTCGAGGTCCCTGAGGAGCATCTTGAGGTCGACCTCTTCCTGAAATTTCATCTCGCGGAGGAGGGGGAGCTCATTGTCCCTACTACTACTGCTAAAAGGTCCGAGATGGAAACTAGTACTACTGAGGTGGGTGTTGAACATTCCCACCCTCACTATACTGTACTCGGTCTGGGAAATGATTTAGAATGTACCCATGACTACTACAGATGAAGTACCTTAGTCCTTGGCACATAAAGAAACGGTGAGGACCGGGAGATCAAAACTGGAACTGATGGGGCATACTCCCCACTAGCCAAATCCTAAAAGGCCCTGACACTGGAGGCATGCTGCTATGGACCTTACCGTTTGATGATCCCAACTGGCTCCCATATCACGACACAACACCCAGTGTGTGCATCCTCTCCAACACTTCAACCTTCTTATGGACCTCCATGTACGTCGGTAGGGTGAAGGGAGTAACAACATACTGAAGAAAAGGTCAGATTGCCTCCTCTAAACACCTCGCCCTAGACTCCTCATGTAGAAAAATGGCTAGTGAAAATAGAAAGAGATCCTTGAACTTGATCCCCAACTCCCCCACTCACATACTCCCCTGTTGAAAGGAGAGTATCCCCTGACACATCTCATCCTTCGGCGTAGAAGAAATGAATTCCTCTAGGAACTCCTTCTCAAAGTCAGCCCCCAAAATCTTAGTCTCCATCCTCTCTCTGAGGTAGAGAATCCTCCACTGACACAATTCTCCTCTCATCTTGATGACTTCCAATAAAGCATAGTACTCATCGAGAGACTGGATCAAGCTGAAAGCTATCACAAACTCTTAGATCCAGTTTCTGGTCTCCATGACTAATACTCTTCCCTCATACTTCCCAATGGTCTTTCGCTGAAAGGAACGAAGCATAATCTACCAATTTTCATCATACTCCTCTCGATCAGTCCCCTAATGATCTTCCAGATCAGCCTTCTGGGCCACAATCTCCCACACTACTCGTGCACTTCGTCCAGGTGCCATAGCTGGAAGGTAAACAAGGAATGCCTAAGCCCGGGTAGTGGTGAAGATTTCTTTTAAATTTTTCATAAACATGTTATTTATTTAAATTCCCAAAACATCCATAACACACAATAACAAGATTCATTATGATGAATGTACCTTTCCTAGGGTCTGTACCCTACAATCAATGTATCCTCACTTAGTCGATCATTAGGTCAATAATCCTTTCATCGGATCACGGGGGGGGGGGGGGGGGTGCTAAAATCCCATGTCGTAGCAGCCCATATCTGGCGTATTTCACACACCAAGAATGCCTAACACTATTTCCCTACCATCCCATTCAATCCTTACTATTCATAACCTCGAGCTCCATCCTACCTCTCAACCATTCATCTGATAAAAATTTTTCACGACACTCCTTCACTGAGATATGGGAAGGGATATAAAATTTCTAGACCCTTCCTTTATCATGTTGAAGGAGAGATTGTGACTCCCAAATTCCCACCTTAAATAGGCCCTATAGTGGTTAATTTCACCATGGATATAGAATCAAATGTAATATAGAAGGGATTACCCTTTTTATTTAGTAACATCTAGAGACATGATGGTAAAAACCCAAACCACTCTAAAAATAAAGGTAAATGTAAATACAAAACTCATTCACATATACATGTTCAAAGATAAACCCATAAAAATACAAGAAAAAATCCAAATGAAATGTACCAAAAGAAAGAAGTCAACAATAACATCTTTCCTGATGTCTAAGATAGTACTATCCCGCACGGTCCCCAAAGTCCTCCTAGAAACATGAAAGCTGTTTTATATACGTAGGGTGAGTATACAGATATACTCAGTTAGGAAAACCAAAATATCTTGTGAGCAAGTGTGGATGCATTCTAATATCCCATGATAAAAAGTGATAACCAAAGGACGTAGCAAGGAAACTATCCCACTATTTATTGAAGACATCCTACGTGTCATACATCTCCCTCCATTTTCACTAGA
Organism: Viscum album; assembly: GCA_963277665.1. Classification (NCBI taxonomy): domain Eukaryota; kingdom Viridiplantae; phylum Streptophyta; class Magnoliopsida; order Santalales; family Viscaceae; genus Viscum; species Viscum album. The sequence goes on along the minus strand of OY728140.1, from coordinate 761,978,717 downwards.
GTCCCGATACCACCCCAAAAAACAACATTTTGGGCCACCACAACCACAGTTAAACCCTAAAACACCTGGGTCACTACAACCACATGTAACCATGCCAACAAACACCTAGTCCATAACAACAATTGCCACACCCGATGACAACTGGGCCCAAATAACTACTATCACACCCGAAGATACCTGGTCCTTATCCCGAAGACACTTGGGAAACAACCTTCCCACACACAACTTGGCCAACCACCACAACACAACATTCTTGATGAATCTTGGGCTATAATGGACCTCAGGCCATCACAAACTACCCGAAGAGTCTTGGGATACTCAGGAGAGGGAGCATATACAAGCTAATATCAATCCACCCAACAGGAAGTTGGTAAAAACATCATCCCCCATGAAATGAGGATGTTCGAAACTATGTTCTCAACTTGGGTGGGGTGCGAATAAGAAGCACAGAACTAAATTTCATACATATAGGTAAACAAGCACTCATCCCAACCTAAGGGTTCGAAAACCAGTCCATACATAAACACCCTCATTACTATTCATTTATATAAAAGCACAACAACCCCAACCAGAGCACAAATCATTCTTGGAAAAACAATTCCCCATTAAACCCATTGTTTTTTTAAAATTCAAGTGATTCCATGTAAATAATTATTCACTAACAGGCATAGCCAAAAGCCACGGAAGGAAAATTATCCAAGCCATAATTTAAGCATTAACATCTGATTCTCTTGTTAAGTCACAACAACAAAATGGATATGTGAGATCCCACGATGTACTGTAACCAAACCAAGACCCAACATATGACCCCACACGACCCCAAATCCACACACAACAACTCAAAAATAGGGGATCCCATCCCTAGCCACATCGCCCCACATGGAATCAAGCAGAGTGACCACAAAGATCACCAGAACTGAGAAAGGATGTTTTTTACATATTTAACCACCCCATTCATTATGTTTCTTCTTGCTGTTTTGGTTAATCGGGGTGATCACAGAAAGATTATTTTTCATTGGGAATCTATTTAATCAACCACATTTATTTGATTAACCATTACACATATTAATGTCATTCGATCCCAGGATTAACCAGAAAAACAAAGGATCATTAGTGCACAATAAAGGACCACCAACAACCACAATTTTCACTGGAAAATGCCTATATAATTCATAACATATAAGAAAAGGTAAAAGAGTACAACAACATCGTCAAACACACCCTTTAATTCTTTAAACCCCATTTTTTTATCATTTTTAAGGTTTGGTTTCATGCATCCCCACATGAACATTATCATACCCACATAGCAAGACAAAGTTTAAAGAGAGATGAAGAAACCCCCTACTTGGATGATCAACGATCAAATTTTTTCTCCATGCGCTAAGAATTGGGGATGTGTAACATGCAGGGGAAGAACTCTAAGAACACCAAGAGTGGGTAGGAAGAGCTCCAACACTGGTGCACTACTAGCCATAGGTAGTGGGACTCAAAAAATGTCAAGGAAAGGAAACAATACTAGCCTAGAAGAAGACAGAAACTATAAAAAGGTGAGATCTTAGAGTTACAGGATATAAAATCTTGAACAACATTAAAGGAGGATCGTGGTTTCTCTACATGGTTGGGCAGTTACACATGATGGAACTAATTTTTATTTAATAATTCTCATAGGAGATGGGGCGATAAAGGTTTTGAGTTAAACGGTTTCTTGAAAATGTGTAACAGGGGGCGAAACTGTAAATACACAACACAGTGTTACACTAAGGGAAGAGGCCATATGTTTTGGTAACACAAAGGGTCTCCCAATTAATGGGGGTTTAAAATATCTTTTACTGCCTTTAAATAGGTCTTGAACTTCTTTATAGATTTATTAAAACATAAAGGAGTCATTACGGGAAATACTAGGGAAAAGATCCCTGACAACCCCCCCCCCCTATGGAACTGATTGGGTCACCCACCAGTCGGTGAGACCAATCAGTAACACACCGATTGGGATGCACCGATCAGTGACAAAACGAACGAGATGCAACAATCGGTGACAAATCGATCAGGACACACCGATAGGGAAGCACCGATCTATGACACACCAATTAGGTCCCATCGATCGGTGACACACCAATCAGTGTCACCGATCAGTGACACCACGTTGAGGCCCTTCCACCAATAATGACATCCTCCTCACTCACCCATGTCATATAGGCCACCCCAAGAACTAGATTTTGACAAAGTAATAGACCATCAGTGTCTGGTCCATTACAATTATATATCATAAAACACTATGGTAATACAATTTCTAAAAATAAAAGATATAAATAAGTTAGTGATTATTTTATTTAATTTACATAATTAAAACATTAATATTAAACTCATTACTCATGATAACAACATCCATTCATTCACAATCAATGAAATATTATCATCCCTAATTTCACCTATATAGACTATAACTATAACATCTATAGATTAAAATTATAAAATTATATATAATTATGAAACATACATTCTATTCCATTTTGTAATATTTTATTTATGATCATTTGGAGATTAAATAGGAACAAAATTGATATTATGAACATAGTTAAAAACATTATCGAAAATAGATAATGACCATAAAACATAAATATGTAGAATAATTAAATATTATATTTATAAAATATTATATATATGTAAAAGGTTATAAAATTAGTGATTAACATTATTTTTTTTAATAAATGAATTTAGACATTATCTTAATAATTATAGAGTTATGTTAAGGGTTTGTGATAAAATTATATTCTTTTATTGAGTGGAATCATTATTAATGAAACTATATTATAAAATTATAGAATAATTCTGAATTACTAAAAGTTTTAATTTATAATTATATTATATTGTTCCATAATTCTTCCATATAACCTATTTATAAAATAACTCTTAATCCATTGATTGTGTTAATTTTATGGGTTTCGTATCTAAAATTTTCAACCCTTGAGGAAAATTTCTTATTATAAAAAATGTTTTATTTATAATGTTGTTTCTATATCACCTTTAATTTTTATTATGGTCCTCATATTATTAAGGTTTTATTATTTTTTAGTTTCAAATCTTATCCTTCATGTAGATTTTATTCAAAATTTTCTAATGTCAAAAGTGTTTCTTTGCCTCATTTTAAATGGAATTATATATTTTTTATTATGTTTCCAATATTTTTATTTATATAGTTTATTCAGTGACCTATTTATTTTTTATAATGAATATCAAAAATTTAATTATATATCTCTCATATTATTTTTATACTTAAATAGAAATTTCCATATATATTTTTCAATAAAAATATTTCTCCGCTCATATATGATTCATATTCACAAATTGTTTCCCTTTTATAGTGTATATATATTGGTCATTTTTTACCTATTAAATCTATAAATACTATTTTATTATGATTAATAAACATTTTTATAAATACATCAACACCATTTTCTTTCCAAATCATCCTCTATTATTGTTATTATTGTTCGTCAAATGAATGTATATTCTAAATAATCTATATTCCCCTTCCCTTGGTTATAATGATTCCATATGTTTATTAAATGGGGAAATTATTGACATAACTATATTACAATGATTCTATAATGTTTATTATTTATAGAGGATTAAAAATATATTTTATTTATTGATTATGGAAATATTGGAAATATAAAAAAATCTTTTCTAATATATATTATTTTGAATTACTAGGGAATTTTTATTATGTACAATCTATCCATCCTCTTTATTCCCCTAAATTAACAATTACCATGTAATTATATTAATATTATATGAAAATATTTATGTTCCTTATCATTTTATCTCAATATGGATATTTTTTGATTCATATGTCATGTTTATTGTGAATTATAATGATATTCATATCATTAATATGGTAAATGAAGAGAACATGATATAGTGACAGTTGGGTTTAGAATTATATATCCTCCTGATGTATCAATACGATTAATGAGAAAAATATATATTTGGAAATTTTGTGAATTCATATGAAAGAAAATATTTCCAAAACACTAGAATTTGAATGGAGGATTATGAGGTGAAGGATCATGATGTATTGGCTTTTTTGTGGATGTAGTTGTCTAAAAGTAAGAATTAAATCTATAAAAACCTAGTTACTATTATCCTTTCCATTATTTATTGATATATCAAACATCAATATGTTATGATCATTGTTTATATTATTAATGGTTTTATTTTTATTTTATATTTCTCAAATATTATTCATTATAGTAAATTTCTCACTTATGATCATTGGTGGTTATCACTTATATTTACCCTTACCATGTTTGTTGGATGACCCCTTTTTATTTTTTCATTTAATCATGTTATAAATAATTTTATTTCCCATGATATTTATAATATATTGTCCTAATTGTTTTTTTTTGAGAAAATTTGAATACTTATTATAGATCATGTAGTTTATTTTATAATGGGAATCATTATTTGATGAGATACACATAGGAATTGTTTAAAGTTTTTTCCTCTAAAACAGTAATACTATCACTATAAATGGTATTTTTATTGTATATTTATCAATATTTTTTTTATTATATTGTAATTATTTATGGTTAGAATTTGTTTCCATTGATTATTTACAAGTCTAGTATCTAAAGAAGATGTTTATTCACACTAGATTCTAAGGGTTCAGGTTTGGGGAATCAGATTTAACCCTTAAATATAAAGGAATCATCTTAGACAATAAAAGAATCCCCATATATCCTTATAATGTATTTGGATAGATTATTCAAGTGTAAAATTAGAAATAAACCATGATAAAATAATTTAGAGTGGGGAGGAACAGGAGAATATGTTATTATTTATAGCAAATGAAGGGGATATTTTTATTAATTTAAAAATTGTTGAAATGAACTCAAACATAATAAAAAATAAAACCATTGAAATACCCATGATTTTTGAACACTTAATTTTACATTTATATCATAATTTTGAATATTTTTTTGAACTATAATTTTTTAAAATTTATTACTTCTGATGTAGAAAATATTTTCATTCCAAAATAATTAGTTCTATGTTCATAAATATTAATTTTTATTTTTTTAGATTCATTATTCATTTGGAAACATAATTTTATTACTTTATAATAAAATATTTTAACTACTAAACCCATTTTTTGTCAATATTTATTTATATTACTTATTACATAATATTTATTTCATTATCATATCATAATAATCACCATATATTTATACTATATATTAATATTTACCTAAAAAATCAATTGTATCATAAATACATGAAAAACCATTCAGTAATTTCAAAATCTAAACACAATTTTTGAATTCCTTTTTAAGATAATTACTCATATTTTTTTTGGAATTTAATTAATAAATAATTATATTTATGTTTTTTAAAATCTGACATTTTGTACCAAAAATTCAGAAAATATTATTTATTCATATGTTGACACTCAATTGTGTAATTATAATATTCCATCTAACATTATTAAATTTTATTGAAAAAGGGAATTGCCCGAAATCATTATAGGGGAAAAAATAATGTAATTTTTATTATACAAAAAATTTTCAAATTAAATTGTAATTTAATATATTATAACCTTAGTTATTTTATTTTATCCCTGTTATATAAATTCAACATTAATTTTTTTTCATTTAATCTCGGTACAAATAATGGTATTTCATCAACATTGATTCCCCAAGTTTTTATATTTGTGATTCCTCAGCAGAACATTCACTAGTAGGGAAATTTAATTTTGTATCACATTCTATCTATTGTAAATAATATAGAAATTATCTTCATTTTCATGTAGATTATTTCGACACACCATTTCATTAGGCTTTGGTACATGTGTAGTTTATAGTTTTTAAATACATAACATTTATAAATTGAAGACATTAATCACTTTGGAAATATTGGGAGGAAAATTTAATTTGTAATTAATATCTCCATTTCTCTCTAAAATTTCATAATTCCTAATATACCATAAACATATAATACTTTTTGTACCAAACAATATGACTCCCTTCCTTTGTTATACATTCAATAATATAGGGTATAATACTTATAATTCCAATTTAATCCACTAATTATTAGTATATATTTCATGTGTAATCTAAGCTATATTGATATTATTCTAAATAACTCTCACATTTGTAGTTGTTTCTTAAATTAGTTATAGGAAATGTAATCTTTTCCCACCAATTTTACCTCAACAATTTTTTTAATAATATATTTTTCCATATAGGTCCTCTTATGAGTTAACATGTTTTGTCAAATCAAAGTATAAATCTAATGAAACATTCAATAAGGGTGGGTATTGGTCCCATTAATCCATGATTTCCAGGGAGCATGATCTCAATATTTACCCAATGGTTTCAATATCCCTTTAAGATGTCCCATTAGTTCGAGAATGATAGTTAGTGCCCAAATAAATCATGATATCAAAATTAATTTGTAGAATCCACTAAATTAAAGACATTATTTTAGGCGTAGGATTAAATAATATGTCAACAATGAAAAATGAATTCTCAAAATGTTATTAATATATAGGCATTAAGGATTATCATAGGGTATATCCTTCCCCATTTTTAGTAAATGTGAAGGACACATATATCAATCCATAATGAAACATATAGAATTATTTATCTAAGATGTCACTGACATCATAGTGTCAATTTCTATTTAGATATTGTACCACCTCCATGTTGATATATGTAGAGGTTACATGAAACATATATGAAATTGTATCATAACATTTTGGTGAATGAATACCAAGAATCAGGACAAATAATATTAATTTATATGTCTTAACATTCCCCAAAATAAATAATCTTTTGGGTGATGATACAACTTGGTACCACAATAATGTATTAATATGTTTGAGCTATGAGGTTTTCCTAGAAAAAACACTTTATCGTAGTGACTGATTAAAAAAATACTCATTAAAAACATTAGGACACATAATTAATATATGATTTTTAATAATATTCTTTTTTTAATTAAACTAATATTATTTTGTAAAGCCTTTAAATATTGTCGAGGAATTATTATAATATCTAGTATGGTTTAGAAATTTCATAGAAAAGGGATTCCTATTCCCTTTTATTGATAAAAACTTCATCTAAATTTATATATGTATATATATATATATATAATTTTTTGATACTAGACATCAATACAACTCATTGATCCTCTATTAGTGATCAAGAACCTTGTTCTTCTTTATCAGGATGTAGTGTATGATAGATTCATAAGCCATGAGTAGTTATAGACATCTTCATTTTTTAGCTCTTTTATGTAAATACATAATTCCATATTTTATGGATCATATAATTTTCATAACTATCACCATAAAAAAAAGAATTCATAATTTTAATGAAAAAGATACATTTACCAAATCAATTTATTATGTTGGTTAATTTTTTGGTTATTAATTACCTCGATTTATAAATAGCTATATCATTTTTCATAATCGCAAGCCATATTCATTTCATTGATACATAATTATATATAATAAATTATCCCTTTAAAATGGACAGGTTAATATTACAACATTAATTAATCACTTCATTAGATATTCAACTTGGTATTAATATTCTATAGACCATTCCAATTTGACAAATTTACATGTAATTTTGGTTAACATATTAGTTAATCCAATTATATGTTTAATGAATTCTTTATATAATCATTAATAAAATAAGAAACTACGTATATGAATTCTATTTATTTACATAGGACACTCTTTATTATAATTTTATTTGTAGGTTCATCTAATATAACATAATTTGAGACAATATAGAAATGAAACAAAAACTATTTAAAATATTATTCACACCTACTGTATTTCCCATATATACCATTATTTTATAGAGTATAGATAAGATTTTTTGAATGGCCTCTATTAACTTCATAGAACATAGAATATATAAATATATAATTAATTAAAACCATAGATATTATCAATAAAGTTCTTCAATACAATATTCATTAAGCCTATGAACATTGAGAGTGAATTTTTAAACTAAAAAGGCATTACTGTGTTCCTATACATATCATTCCTTATAAGAAAATAAGTCCTTATTATACTAGAAGTCATTATTTTCAATTGATGATAATGAAAAAAGAGATACATCTTTGAGAAGTATTTATTATAGGGAATTTTATTGAATATAAAATTGATGAAATGTGATGAATATATGTTATTAATAATAATGGAATTGATTTTATTATAATATATTTACAGTAAAATAGACTCATCATTGATTTTAAATTAAGACATAAATTCTTCCTATGGTGAAGTATTTTATGGGATGAATCCCTTATCATTGAACTCCTTCATTAATTTTTTAAATTCCACTAATTCAAATGGATCCATTTTTAAGTTTTTTTTTTGATTTAGATAGAATATCTTGTATAAGGTTATTAAATAATTCAACATCACTGTTAGGTAGATATCATATTTTTTTTAGGATATACCTCAATAAAATACCTCTCAATAGATTCATCCTCTATTCATGGGATATACTAATAATTTATTATTTCATATTTACCTTGGATTTTCTTATGATGACCCACTAGTGGTTCTTCTAAAGATATCTCTATAAATTAAGTATCTCCTCTAAAAAAGGGATTCTATATATGCCTTGGATATTTTAATCTCCATCACATGAAAAAACATATGTATTATACTTTCATATCCTATCAATCTGATGGATTATAGTAATTATGTCAATTAGTATTATCAAATTTTTTAAAACTAAATATCCCGAATTCAATATAAAATACAAATGAAAATTTACTTTTGTTGCTATAATATTTCCACTCTGAGTATAAACTGATAACTTGATCTATATTCAATCAATTGGAGATTCAATTTTTTTGTAATCTTTCATGGTAGTAAGGACTGTATAGATCTATTATCAATTAATTAAAAAATTTCTGTTAATTTATGATAAAAGAACCCTCTATGAAAACATTTTGCATATTTATTTTTTTCATCTAATAATCTTGAATTTACACTCTTGGGAAATTATTATGTATAATCTCTTGATTCATAAGTATTTAATTTTAATAGTTTCATGTCACCTTGAAATTGATGCATTGGATTTTAGCGGAATAAATTTTTCATTTTCATTCACGATATTTATGGACTTTATCACCATAATTATAGGAAACCATTTTTCCTTTCAAGAAATACCTAGGATGTTACTTCCAATTTTATCTAAATTTTGTTAATTCCCCCTTCCATTATTTTCAATTAGAAAATATATCCCAATATTTCCCCCAGATATAATCTTTTTTTTCATACTTCCATTTGAAATTTTCTTGATAATTATTCAACTTTATTAATGGAACCATTCACTATATCCTAAAACAATTAATATATATGAGAAATTAATACCCATTGAAGGATTGGAATGAACCCATTAAAGAAGGGATCAATATTACTTCATAAATTGTTCATATAGAATGTAATATGTCTTAATAACCTTGTTTTGTTGGAATAATAATACAAATTAACTGCCTCTTCCTTTTGAATTAAAATTATGAATTTATATTCCATGTTAACTCATGTTCCACAATGAATATAATTTTTATTGAATATCACCTTGAAATAATTCTATTAAATATTATCTATCTAAATTTTCAAATCAGTGTTTTGGTTCAATGAATATTATTAGTGACCATATCCCATTCATGATTCATTTATAATATAACATTATTATTCTATCTATATACCATTGAAAATAATACCTTCGATGTAAATTATTAATTATTAATCTACAAAAGGGATAATGGATTCGTTAAATGATATAGGTTGTTATTTCCCAAGGATTTCCAAAATTATTATAGTATTTTTTTGAGAAATAGAATCTTCCATAAAGATAGGTTTATTATTAAACACCTAACTAATATTACATATTTTTTTATATTTCTATCATCTCCAAAACTATCCTCATTAACAGGATTTAGGGCATATCATTACATTTATTATCGGTGTTGACATGGTTTTGGTCCCCTCCACTATCAACAATATCAATGAAATGTTTTGTACATTACTAGTTTATAAATAAAATTTATAATTATAATTCATGATATATAATATTTATACATTTATTAAAAATTAGTTTCATTTAATCATTAAATAATTTTATAATATCCAATGTATTTATCGTATTTTTTGTTCTATCAAACTATGTTTTCTGAAATACAGTTTCTATGGATTCTACTAAAATTTATTTCAAATAAGGTTTGATACCCCAAATCAAGTAGCATAGAGTTATAGTTTTTTATTTATAATGTTTTAGAATATATATATATATATATATTTACATAGAATATTTTAGAATAGATGTGTCTAGAATCCAGATAAAACTTGAATATTTTATTACATAAAAAACATAAGATACATCAATTGAATATGAGAAAACTTATTATTTCTCATTAAAAAAATTAACTAACATGTATTAATCTTCATGAATTCCTCATAAAATGGTAAATAATATAACGGGGTAGCGTCGTATTATCAGTAAGGGTAAGAATATAGTATAAGATATGATTTATTTGAATGGAATCAGAAATATGGTTGGAATAATTGTTTTTATTATAAATGGATATGTTATCATAATGTATCCATGGATTAAATAAAAAAATAGTTCATATATGGGAATAATCAATCACATAGTGATGGAATATATAATACCTAACCTAAAAACTTTCAATTAAATTATATTTCCAAGAAATCATACACTAAGTGGAAAAGAATTACACAAAATACCATCATTGTTTTTCAAAAGAGAATTAATGATGCATTGAGGGGATAAATCATTTCATACCCCGAATATCATATAATAATTCAAACACATCAATAAAATGATTAGAATATGTAATTATTACAATACATAATGTAATATCTTACATAGTATGGGATATATGATTAAATATTTTCAATATTGAAATAATTGTTCTGTGGAATATCAATATTAACCAATTCAGTAAAATATATAGTTATTTATGGGAATATAAAACAATAAACATCGATCATATTAGATATTGAAAATGTAATAAAACGTTATTACATTAATGGAAGGATTAAAAATGTATTATAGAATGGTAAGTTTATGGTTTAGTTTTACAAATATGAAATATTCATTATATTTAGTAGTTTTAAATACTTGGATAAAAAATGAATGATATAAAAATATCATATAGAACCATACTTTGATATTTGGTGAAACTAAAACATTATGTTGATATATAAATTGAAAAAATATGCTATGAAAATTTATTTAAATCCTTGAATTTGGTTCTTCTTGATCCTGTAGATCATCAAAATTATATCCTTTGAGTTTGTCAAACCAAAATGTTTGTTATGCAATTTTTATCACTGAATTATTATTGATATAATAATCAAACAACCCATTCAGAGTTAATAATGGTATGTTCATCTAATAAAAATCATTATTACACATACAATATCTATAAGGCCCAAACATTTAACCTTACTTAATCTTGAGTTACTTCAAGAATACACATTGAGGATCTTTTCAGGTTTAGTGTTTTAGAGAATTAGATTATAAAACATTAATTACACTCCACATTTAAACAAAGTGGTTACATGAAAGATGTTAATAATTTTTCCCATCAATGGAAATATATTTAAAATAAAACATGGATTCTTTCTTAACACTTCCTTGACACTATCATCACATCATGTACCTTTCCCTTGACCTGTGAAAATCATTGCAAAAACTTGAGATGAGCATAAAAAGCTCAGTAAGTGATATAAATGTCTGTAATGAAAACATTAGTCCATTTATGAAATCATAAATTACTCAGAAAACATAAGAACTTTAACATACCTCATCAAATCATGAATAAATCATAGAAATCATAAGACATAAAGTTAACATGAGGCATTGATAACATTCTTACATAGGGAGTAACCCTCTTGGTTACGTTTGGAATACCCATCACAGTATATTCCCTAAATATCTTCAGAAAAACCTTAACGTTTAACTCATTTGCATTACCCAATGCATTGGAGAGCTATATCGGGCTCACCCGCCCTTAGATTATCACGAAACCACCCATCTTCATAACAATTCCCAAGAACCATAACATAATTGTATCACATAAAACATGAATAAAGGGAACATAAAATTTCCATATTTCCATCACAAGATATCAATACAACACATTGATATAATAAAAACATTATGAAATAAAAATTAATACCAAAATAAAATAAAAGTAAAACATGGTATTTATTTTTCATTCAAAAATATGTTATGGAATGTAGAGGAAGCCGAAACTCAAATAAATGTCACAGTGGCGGAGATGTCGTTGTCGCCGCATACTTACGAAAAAAAAAACAAAAAAACATTCATTTTGTCGTTTAGTAAAACTCTATTTATAAAAAAAGATTCATTTTTAATAAGCATAAAAGTCAAATGGGTTTATACACCGTATAAAATAAAGTTGTGTATAAAACAAAATATGCCTCAATGAATGGAGATTGAGACAAAGTCCCTTACAAAGATCATTTTTAAATAAAATAGATCTATTATGTGTATTCACTATAATTACACATAAATAAAGTACAAATACAAGATAGGAAATAATAATATCATGACATAATTTGAAAGTAGGAGATTAAACCAAAGAATGGAAATTGGGTTAAGAAGTTCCCTTACCTCGGGTCCGACTTAACTCGATTGTTATTTATCCTCCTGAATAATAAACATGAGTTAATTTCTAGTTTCTTAAGAACCTTTTTCATGTTCATTATTCCTTTTATATCACTTATTACCATGTCAGGAACACTATGTAATTATTTAAGTTAATAACGGTCGTTTTAACGATCATTGGTACTTGAGTAAAAAATGAACTTCTTATATTTACAAGTTTTTCACGTATTCAAATATCCATTATCTCAAGAATGATATTCATGATTTATATTCCATAAATATCATATATATCTAGTATATACATGCATTTATAATATTACATAATAATTTAAAGGTAATAAATGAAATTCACCATTCATGGAGATGGTAAGACGTACGTACGTAGAAACACTACTTTCATTTCTATGTCATATTAATGGAAATAAAACTAAATAAGAGATATGTATATTTCAATTCCAGAAATATATTAATCAATTAGATTTATCATACATCATATATATCCATTATATATATGTACTTATAATAGTACATTAAATTTGGGTTAAAAATGAAATGCACCGTTCATGGAGACGGTAAGCCGTACGTACGCATGAACGCTACTTTCATTTCGATATCATACATTAATGGAATTAAAATATAATGATACATAATATTATTATAATTCCAGTATGTTATCATATATAATTCAATTAAATCTATCCTTTATACGTACCACATATGGTATTAACGAATCAAATCACTATGAGGGGGCGGTAGTCCGCACTTCCAAAAATGAAGATATCGTATATACCCTTAATGGAAGCCATAAAGGTATTCCATAAATGAAAAAATACAGAAGATTAAGGAAAACATAAACATACTATATATCATATATAATTATAGTGGCATATTAATGGCCACCTTTGAAAGTGTTAGAAGAATATTGAACAATCATCATTTCGTGAGGCAGAAATTCGTCATCCACAGAAACTGTATGTTCTTTAACCATTAGATGTAGGTGTGTGTAAATGTATCTTGAATGATTCTTATAAAAACATCCTATTATATTTATTATACTATAGTTTTTAAAAAATAAATTAATAAAAAGAGTTTAGGGGGTTGGATAAGCAAAATAAAACATAAGAACACAAGAGAAGACACTACCTTTAAATCAGGTAACTCTTTTTGATTTGAGCTCAAAGGCTTCCTTGGGAAGACTTCTGCTCAAAGTGAGGCTTCTAGGAGTAATATAGAGATATGGAGAGACAAAATGAGCAGAGGTTGGCCGAGAAAAATTCATGAGAGGTGTGGGTAAGGGGGTAGAGGTGGGGGCCTTTTATAAGAGGAGAGGAGGGGCACTCCTGGAAAGTTACAAAATGTTACTATATTTTCAAATGAGCTTCAGATTTAAAAAGTCCCACATTGATGTATTTCGAGGATAAGGTGATAAGGGTTCGAAATATACTCATCCAATAGGTCTTTGACAAGTGTAGCTCCTAGATTTTACATTATGTTTTTATTTTATTTAAATATTTAAATAATGAGGTAATCGCTGCATCATCAGGATGTCAAAAATAATTTAATTTATTTAAATTCTAAAAATTATGAAAAAACTACTATGATATAGGAAATCTTTTCAGATTTCCAATGAATATTTATAGTCCAACATATCATTTATTTATACAAAATTAAATTTTTTTACTCAGGTGATACATTCTTTGTTATATTAAACATTCTTTAACAATAAAAAGATAAAAAGTCACTTTCACACAAAAGTGATTTCATGGGGTCCCCAAGTTTGGCACAAGGTATCCCATGGTCGGACATGAGACAACCAGTAGCATTAGGACACATTTTGGTGTCATTATTATTATTATATTATTTTATTATCCTCAACTACCGATTACTCATCAATCAAGATAATTAAAGATAATTACCATCCTTACTATTCATAATGTCTAAAAACAAAAGAGTCTTGATTACATAATTTGGACCATCTGATTCCAAACATGTAATTAATTTTACCAAATTCCAATCACAGAAATTGCAATAATTTATTAAAAATAATTCTCGTTGTCAAAACAAATAGCGGGTTTTTTTGAAACAATATCTATGAAAAGTTTGGCATTAGTTTATGCCCAATTCCAAAGTGAAATTAATACTAATTACCGACATTGGATTAAATGGTAAAAATATATTCACATTACACTTTAAGACCAATTAAGAAGATAGTCTAACCATATAATTTAATTAGTTGAAAAAGCAGTTTTGATGTAAAATGCAGTATTTTTCACTATTCATTAAAAATTGAACATTGACAGAAAAATCCCAAAAATTTATCCGATGTCAATTTAAATGTCCCAATCATAAATAATATATTTATTTTGACAAATAGTGATTATAAAATTGTCAAAAGTTTGATTTAAAAATGCTTTTCCATCAAAAGGCAGTAAAATAATCTTTTAAAAATATTAGTGTATTCCATGCTTAAGATTGGATTTATTCTCATTTTAAGCCTCTAAAACATTATCTAATTCATAAATAGATATATATATATAAATATATATTATTAATTGATTACTTGGGATGTTACATCCTTCCCCCCTTTAGAAAATTGTGTCCCCGCAATTTATTTACATATCGAATAAGTGGGGGTATTTATCCCTCATTGAATTTTCAGATTCCCATGTTGCCTCTTCAATGATGTGGGTTTTACACAAAACCATTACTTGATGAATCACCTTATTCCGCAACACTTGCTCCCGGTGATCAAGAATCTGAACTGGTTGTTCCTCATAAAATAGATTCTTTTCCAACTAAACTACCTCTGGACTCAAAACATGATATGGATCTGGCATATACTTCCTTAACATTGAAACATGAAAAACATTGTGTTCCTGAGATAACCTCGAAGGTAAAGCCACTCGGTATGAAGTTGATCCAACTCTCTCCAGAATTTCATATGGTCCAATGAACCTTGGACTCAAATTTCATTTCTTACCAAATCGCATCACACTTTTCCATGGTGATACTTTGAGAAAAACATGATCACCTATCTCAAAAGAGAGATCCTTCCTCCTATTGACCGCATAACTCTTCTGCCTGATTTGAGCTGTTCTCATTTGTTTCTGTATCAGCACAACTTTTTTCTACCAACTCTTCTACCAATTATAGTCCCATCAACTTCCTTTCACCCACTTCATCCCAGAAAGTTGGAGTTCGACATAGCTTCTCATATAAAGCCTCAAATGGTTCCATCTGTATACCAAAATGAAAACTGTTATTATAAGAAAACTAAACCAAAGAAAGTTGTTGGTCCCAACTTCCTTGATAATCCGTCGAACAAGAACATAGTATATCCTCATATGTCTGAATTGGTCATTCTGACTGCCCAGCAGATTGAGGTTGAAAATTTGTACTAAAATTTTATTCAGTACCCAACGAATTCTTAAGGCCATCCCTTAAGTTAGAAGTGAAACTGGGATCACAGTCAAATACAATGGAGAGAGTGAAGGTTCCGGGAGCAGCAGAAGCGCGTTGGTGGGTTTGTCCAACTTAATTTTTCGTTAAAAAATGTTCAATCCGAGATATGTCACAATATAAAACGCCGAATCTTCTGAATAGAATGAAGAACGAAAAGAAAAAGGAAGAGTCCTAGAACCCTTGAGGAGGATCCTCATATGTTGATTATAATTAATTTAATTAATGCCTAAGAATTACCTCGTTGGAATTCTTTCTTCATTGATGTGTTCGGTCATGATTCGGTGATCTGTAGTTGCGTTGTAGAATCCAAGTGTATGATTCCTCTAGCGGTGATCCACACATGTGTCATGTATCTCTGGTCGTCGCCGAAGGGATCTCCGAGTGCTAGCGCGGAAGAACCTTCCCTTGCGATATCCGCCTTTTACCACCTTGATCCGGTAGAGGATCTTGCTCTCGTAACTTGAGGGCGTTCTTAGTGGAAAGGGAATTCTCTCTTGGCTTATGAGTATTTCCAAATCCGTTGTGCACAACCAATGGCTCTCCAAAATGTTGGGGTTGTGAGGATATTTATAATCATGTTTGAGGTTAATAGAGTAATGACAATAAATAAACGTGTTACGCGTTTTATTTATTTCATTAACTCTTATTGAACCCCCCCCCATGTTGAATTATTAATTCCTTGACATGCGCCCACGCTGATTATAATAAATTTCATTTAATAAAACAATATTAAATCCTCAAATCCCAACTGGAAAAACTACACTGCGTGTAATAATTAATACACGGCGTGTACTTTTATTTTCCAGTTTTCTCCACCACATGTATTAGACCTTGAGTAATGACTATTTATTTCTTAAATAAATTTAACTGCATTACTCGCTAATAAATATATTATTTCGTCCACAATATATTCTCTCGAATAACTAGTGTCAAAATAAATGCGATCAGACATCCTTAAATAATTATTAAACCACATTCGGGAATAATATTTAGTTAACTTGTTAAATTAATATGTAACTGAGATACATGGACACACTTAGTGTGTGACCCTCTAGGCCTCTTTCTCAGTGGCATTAGGCTGAGCCTACCTAAAGTCCAAGGTTAGCATCTAACAACACGCCAAGGCACCCATAGAGAAATAAGTTAACGCCGCAGTGACGTGTTACCTCCTATGAATGCTTACCGTGTAATATAATCTCTTTGTCATGATATCTCAAATCAAGCGGGTCGCATGCTAGTGCCATCAACCCATGTTCTTGATTATTCTTCCTTTGACTTACCAGAATTGAACTTTACCATACCTTACCATGGCCATGGATTTATTTAAGCTATATCAATTCCATCAAAGGGCCTGAGATATCTACTTCCGTTATGGAACGGAAGGGAAAAATCCTTTCTCGCATTATCTATTAATGCAGTATTACTCGTGATGCACCCAATGTATCCTACATCGCTGCGAACAGTGTGTCTTCATAGTTTTCGTCAATACATCTAAGTGTGCAAGTTGTAATACCCATTAATAATAATTTAAAAGTCTAAGGATCAATACACACGTCCATAGATAGGAACATCCAATGAAAATATGAAATGTGGATTTCCTACTGGCGGGTCTCGTTCTCATAATATCCTCCTGGATATTACCAAGGTCGCACACCATGAGATGGTGCCTCAATGTTTTATCAGTCCTCACCCCTAATGACCTGTATTATTTGGGTCCCTCAAATAATATCATCCGTCCATAGAACATACATTCAAGAATAGTGGTATGGCACATCCAGGTTCTCATCATAGCAGGGATCTGCTACGAACCTTTAATGCAACAGCTGTCCTTAGGACATTATTACATGACATGTCACGCAGAAGAACAATCAATATGTGATAAGGCTATTATTTAATGAATAAAGTACATAGTAGTTGGTTCTAGACCACCAACTCCAACAGACTCCCACTTGGACTAGAGCCAACTACTAACAACCTTTAACCCGCTAGCTCTCACATGATATTCATGCTTCTGCTAAGATAGGCCTTTAGTCATGGGGTCCACCACGTTCTCTTCTGTGGTCACTCTGCTCACTGCAACATCACCCCTTTGATAGAAATCCCTCAAGAGGTGATACTTCTGGAGTATGTGCTTTGTCTGTTGATGAGACCTTGGTTCTTTTTCAAGAGCCACCGCTGTAGTATTATCACAATACAATGTAATGGGATCTTTACTGCTAGGCACCACATCAAGCTCCAGGACAATGTTCCGAATCCAAACGGCTTCTTTGGCTGCATCAGAAGCCGCTATATACTCGGACTCCGTTGTAGAATCGGCGACAACTGGCTGCTTTGAACTCTTCCAGCTCACAGCTCCTCCATTGAGACAGAAAACATATCCAGATTGTGACTTCAGGTCATTCTGATCTGTTTGAAAACCAGCATCAACATACCCTCTGATGACAAGCTCCTCGTCTCCTCCATACACCAGGAACATATCCTTAGTTCTTCTCAGATACATAAGGATAGTCTTAACAGCAGTCCAATGCTGTTCTCATGGATCTTCTTGATATCTGTCTACCATGCATAGTGCATAGGCAACATCAAGCCTGGTACATAACATGGAATTCATGATGGATCCTATAGCCGAAGCGTATGGGATCTTTCTCTTCCTATCTTTCTCCTGTTGTGTCTGGGGACACATTTTCTTAGAAAGATGTAAGCCATGTGACATTGGAACCAATCCCCTCTTGGATTTTTCCATACTAAATCTCTTTAGTATCTGGTCAATGAATGTACCCTGACTTAGTCCAAGCAACCTCTTGGATCTGTCACGAATAATCTTGATCCCTAGAATGTAGGCTGATTCTCCTAAGTCCTTCATGGAGAAACACATGTTCAACCAATCCTTAACTGACTGTAAGGCTGGTACGTCATTTCCAATAAGAAATATGTCATCATCATATACCACTAGGATGACGACCGCATTCCCATTAAACCACTTATAAACACATGGCTCACATTCGTTCTTAATGAAACCAAATTCCTTTATGGCTTCATCAAATCGAATGTTCCATGACCTGGTGCTTGCTTCAATCCATAAATGGATTTCTGCAACTTGCAAACCCGTTTGGCTTCACCTGGTAACACAAACACTTCTGGTTGTGTCATATAGACATCTTCCTGAAGGTTCCCATTACGGAATGCTGTTTTGACATCCATCTGCCAAATCTCGAAGTCATGGTAATCTGCTATGGCAAGTATGATTCTTATGGATTTAAACATGGCAACTGGCAAGAAGGTTTCATCATAGTCAATTCCTTGATGTTGTCTGAATCCTTTAGCCACTAGCCTTTCTTTATAGTTTCTAACTTGACCTTCCATGTCCAGCTTTCTTTTGAATACCCATTTTCATCCAACAGGCTTTACATCAACTGGATCATCGACCAGAACCCAAACTTGGTTCTGATACATGGAATCCATCTCAGAATTCATAGCTTCTAGCCATCTTGCAGCTTTTGAGCTTTCTACTACTTCCTTGTAGGAGAGAGGTTCATCATTGTCCAACAATAATGATTCACCATCCTCGGTGACTAGGAAACCAAATCTCTCTGGTTCCCTTAGCTCTCTTGAGCTCCTACGTAGTACTTGTGTTTCTGGATCCTCTTCCACAGGGACCTGTGGAACTTGTTCCTGTACCAACTCCTATATATCTTGAGCATCAACTTCGTCGAAGTCAATCTTGCTCCCACTATCCTTCTTGAGGATGTTCTCCCTCTTAAGACAGACGGCTTGTCTGGCGACAGTCACTTTCTTGACTTGGGGGTTATATAGGTAATATCCTTTCGTTTCCTTGGGATATCCTATAAAGATAAAATTCGTGCCCCGGTGTTCTAGTTTGTTGCCTGAGAAGGCCTTAACAAATTCCTCGCATCCCCATACACGTGTGTGCGACAAAGTGGGTTTCCTTCCATTCCATAACTCTGATGGAATTCCATTTTCTGCCTTAGTTGGTACTCAGTTTAATGTGTATGCTACAGTTTGTAATG
This sequence comes from Viscum album, assembly GCA_963277665.1. Classification (NCBI taxonomy): domain Eukaryota; kingdom Viridiplantae; phylum Streptophyta; class Magnoliopsida; order Santalales; family Viscaceae; genus Viscum; species Viscum album. The sequence goes on along the minus strand of OY728140.1, from coordinate 761,958,532 downwards.
CATATCCCCAAAAGGATAATGGAAGATCTGCATGACTCATCATCGACCTCACCATGTCCAACAAGGTGCGGTTCCTCCTTTCACTAACACCATTCCACTGTGTTGTATAAGGAGGAGTGAGCTGAGATAGAATCCCAGACTCCCATAGAAGATCGATGAACTCTTGGTTCAGATATTCTCCACCTCGATCTGATCGAAGCTTCTTTATCTTCTTACCGAGCTGATTCTCTACTTCATTCTTGAATTCCTTAAATTTCTCTAAGGACTCTAACTTATACCTCATTAAGTAGACATAGCCATATCTACTCAAATCATCAGTAAAAGTAATAAAGTAAAAAAATCCACCTCTAGCTTCTATTGGAAATGGTCCACACACATCTGTGTGTACCAATCATGGAATCTCTATGGCCCTTTCACCTTGTCCACCAAAAGGTGGCTTGGTCATTTTTCCTTGTAAACAAGCATGACATCTATCAAGTGGTTTTAGCTCAGTAGAGTCTTAATAGCCATCTTGGCAGAGTTTTGTCAAACGCTTCTCGTTCACATGACCAAGGCGGTGATGCCATAACTGGGTGATGTATGAGTCATGTGAGTTTGTTTTGTTATCGATTTCCAACACTTGGTTTTCATAATTCAATACATACAAACCATTATTTAAATTTGCCATACCATAACATACGTTGTTCTTATAAAATAGACAACCCTTATTTCCAAATTTGAAAACAAATCCATCCATATCCAAACAAGATACAGAAATTATGTTCTTGGTAACATTAGGCACATAATAACAGTTATGTAAAATCAAAATCATCCCAGTCGGCAATGAGAGGTGGTAGTCTCCAATAGCCAACGCAGCTAGCCTTGCACCATTGGTAGCTCAAAGATCCACCTCTCATCTGGCGATCTTTCTAAATCTACTTGGTTCCTGTATTTGAATACAGATGTGAGCCCCACAAGCTGTATCTAATACCCAATGTGTAGAAATAGAAAGATTGCACTCGATAACAAACGCACCATTAGTGTCCCCACGCTTCTGGGTGTAGTTCCTCTTCCAGTGGCACTGCTTGCCACATGCAAAACACACTACCTCCCATTCCTTGCCCTACCTCTGGATCTTCCCCTTCTTGGAGGGACGGTGCTCAGTGGCTTCAGACCGTTTATAAGTCTTTGGCCCCTTTTCCTTGTCCTTCCTTTTCTTGTTCACCATAAGTACCACGGGTTTGTCATGCCCCATGTCCTTATCTACCTGGAGAATCAAGCTCAGAAGATCTGATAGACTCTTCTCATTTCCGCTCATGTTATAGTTGACAATGAAGCTAGAGAACATCTTGGGCAGTGATGATAGGATGAGATCTGTACGCAACTCATCCGGGAATTTAATCCCTAAGATGTCCAGGCATTCAATGTAGACAATAAGCTTGACTATATGAGGCCCAGCTGGCGCAGACTCTCCATGCTTCGTGGTAAACAAAGCATTGAATATCTCATACCTCTCATGTCTCGCCTTCTCTTGGTAGAGATACTTAAGGTGAGACATCATTCTATACGTGTCCATGTATTCATGTTGCTTCAAGAGCTCATTAGACATGACCGATAGCATGAAACACTGGAAATATTTGGCATCATCCATGTGTTTCATGTAGAGAGACAATTCCTCATCACTAGCCTCTTTCCCAGGCGCAACTAGAATAGGATCTTCCAGCACATATAATTTCTTTTCGTGGCGAAGGACGACGCGTAAATGCCTCTGCCACTCTTGGAAATTGGTGCCGGTGAGAAGGTTTTATTTTTCGAGTATGGTGCGCAATGATATGTTTGAAGTCATTTTATTTTCATTTCTACAAATTAAGATGTGCAAAGATTTGGTACTTCATTACAAAATTTGAGACAAATAAATAAATTAATAAATTTTAGTCTCCCACTATTTTATCGAAATCCAATAGCCCTCACTATTGACTTTGGAATATTCTGTTGTGTGAATATTCTAGTGGAAAGGATCCATATTGTCCTTCACATTACCCCAGCTAGGTTTGGTCAAGCAACTTGAAGGGTTTTAGGTAGGCATTCCAAATGCCAACTGCATTAACTCGCAGCTCCTTGATCCGTTGAGTGGACTCCCCAATCCTGAAATCCATTTGGATTTCCTCAACCTTTGCCTCTTGGTCACACCAAGTCCTTCTGTGGTAGTCAACCCTTGATGAGAACCAAGTCAAGTCAACCCAAAACCCTGAATTAGAATTCCCCGATAATTGAAAGCACCCCAACCAGGGTTTGCAAGCACTTTGAACTATGGTTTGATTCTAACCAAGATTATGGAAGGCTATGCCGACTTAATATTTGTTTTGAGGGATTTTAGCCTTATACGTAAATTTCCATTTTATTATCTTTGATTACATGCTGGTTAATATTAAGTGGGATATACTTAAGTGATTAACAATGTCTATGATAATATTTACGTATAAGCCAGTTTTATTTTAGTTCCATCTTGCATGCTCGTTTAATTCATTAATTGTGTGATCATGACAAACCACCTACAATAAATAAACCATACAACTGACAGAAATAAAATAAATGGTATGATCATGAGTTTTTCTATTGGTTAGTCTATCTAGCGGTTGATAAACTAACCCAAGACCTATGGGAGAAACACCTTGAACCTTTCGGGTTCGTGTTTACAGCTTTCCACCTGTCCACCTTTTTATCTCCTTGGATTGGTTTCACCGTGGCTCCTGACTTGAGCCGCCTCCACTAGATTGGGAGCTCCATCCATTAAATATGCATTTATCTCACATTCATGTGAGGGTAAAAAGGGGTTTTTACATAAAAGAATCCTTGGGCGCACATGCCCTACATATTAATGAGGAGATGGCTCGCAGGCCAACAAATTTAATTTAAATAAATAAATTAAAAGAAACCATTCACATACAAAGGTCTCGGTCTAGCTCATGATCATCCATACATGCAACGTTATTTACGTATAAATAAAACTAGCATTCAATTCTTTAATTGTTCTTTTTTAAGATAAATCACGCTCGAATCAATTAATTATCTTTAATTAATCAATCCTTTTATCTTAAATCCCTTTTCTGAATTTCCTAGAGATTCTCATCCATCATAATTTTAAACAAATACATTCATTTAAAATTATAATTGTATGTAACTTGTACCTTGGAGGCAACCTGGTGAATTCCCATTTACTATGCAGATGTTAAATTAAACACATATATATAAAACACCTATCACGTGTTGTGCCTCAGCATTACGCCTGCACCATGGTACACGTCTCAAGGGTTTGTATAATATAATAATAAATTTTAATAAATCTATGTAATTTGGGTGAGTACACGGCGTGTAGTTCTGACTACACGGCATGTACTTTTCTTCACTGTCCATCCGAAGTACACGCCCGGGGATAAGGCGTGTTAATGTACTTCAGAAATTTTCATAGTACACGGCGTGTATAGTGGGACACACACCGTGTAGTTTCCGCATTACATGGTTTCCAGCCGGGCAGGCCGTGTACGGAGTACACGACCCAACCCTAACACGAAGGGACTACACGCCGTGTTCATTGGACCACACGGCATGTATTCTGGAAACCATGTGCCACCTGTTTCTGGTCAACACAGGGTGTCATAAATTCTTAGAAAGAATCCAATACACGGCCTGATTTGGTGGATCAGTCAACGCATTGAACCTAGAATACACGACATGTACTTCCGAATACACACCGTGTATTCTGGTGTTATACGTCTAGAAACGTTTGGCTCCTCCGGATGAGTTCCTCTATTTTATTTTAATCAAAATTAAAAGAAAAATCAGTTTCTGTGAGGTAAACGAAAAACGAGGGAGGAGGAACAGATCTCGAGATTCAGATTTCCAGAACGATTAAACATGAATTGAAATAACTAAATTATTAAATGAGTAAATCACCAACGAAAAAAAACTAAATAATTATAACCAACGATATAAACCCTCTGATACCACTTGAAGGTTTCGGGCGCAGCGGAAGTGCGTTGGTGGGTTTTCCCAACTTGATTTTTCGTTAAACAATGTTCAATCCGAGATCCTTCACGATATAAAACGCTGAATAATCGGAATAGAACGATGAATGAAAAGAAAAAGGAAGAGTCCCGGAACCCTTGAGGAGGATCATCATATGTTGATTATAATTAATTTAATTAATGCATAAGAATTACCTCATTGGAATTCTTTCTTCGTTGATGTGTTCGGTCACGATTCGGTGATCCATCAATGCGTTGTAGAATCCAAGTGTAGGATTCCTCAAGCGGTGATCCACACGTGTGTCACGTATCTCTGGTCGTCGTCGAAGGGATCTCCGAGTGCTAGCGCGGAAGAACCTTCGCTTGCGATATCCGCCTTTGACCGCCTTGATCTGGTGGAGGATCTTGCTCTCGTAACTTGAGGGCATTCTTGGTGGAAAGGGAATTCTCTCTCGGCTTGAGAGTATTTCCAAATCCATTGTGCACAACCAATGGCTCTCCAAAATGTTGGGGTTGTGAGGATATTCATAATCATTTTTGAGGTTAATAGAGTTATGACAATAAATAAACACGTTACGCGTTTTATTTATTTCATCAACTCTTATTGAAAACCCCCCATGTCGAATTATTAATTCCTTGACATGCGCCCACACTGATTATAATAAATATCATTTAATAAAACAATATTAAATCCTCAAAATCCCAACTGGAAAAACTACACGGCGTGTAATAATTAATACACGGCGTGTACATTTATTTTCCATTTTTCTCCACCAAATTTATTAGACCTTGAGTACTGACTATTTATTTCTTAAATAAATTTAACTGCATTACTCGCTAATAAATATATAATTTCATCCACAACATATTCTCTCAAATAACTAGTGTCAAAATAAATGCGATCAGACATCCTTAAATAATTATTAAACCACATTTGGGAATAATATTTATTTAACTTATTAAATTAATATTTAACTGAGATACATGGACACACTTAGTGTGTGACCCTCTAGGCCACTTTCTCAGTGGCATTAGGCTGAGCCCACCTAAAGTCCAAGGTTAGCATCTAGAAACACGCCAAGGCACCCATAGAGAAAGAAGTTAATGCCGCAATGACGTGTTACCTCCTATGAACGCTTACCGTGTAATATAATCTTTTTTTCACGATATCTCCAATCAAGCGGGTTGCATGCTAGTGCCATCAACCCATGTGCTTGATTATTCTTTATTTGACTTCCCGGAATTGAACTTGCCCATTCCTTACCATGGCCATGGATTTATTTAAGCTATATCAATTCCATCAATGTGCCTGAGATATCTACTTCCGTTATGGAACGAAAGGGAAAAATCCTTTCTCGCATTATCTATTAATGCGGTATTACTCGTGACACACATAACATATCCTACCTCGCTGCGAACAGGATGTTGTCACAGTTTTCATCAATACATGTAAGTGCGCGAGTTGTAAACCCCATTAATAACAATCTTAAAGTCTAAGGATCAATACACACATCCGTAGATAGGAACATCCAATGACACTATGAAATGTGGATTTCCTGCTGGCGGGTCTCGTTCTCATAATATCCTCCTGAATATTACCAAGGGCGCACACCATGAGAAGGTGCCTCAAAGTTTTATGAGTCCTCACCCCTAATGACCTGTATTATTTGTGTCCCTCAAATAATATCATCCAGACATAGAACATACATTCAAGAACAGTGTTATGGCACTTCCAGGTTCTCATCATAGCAGGGATCCGCTACAAACCATTAATGCAACAGTTGTCCTTAGGACATTATCAAATTACATGTCACGCAGAAGAACAATCAAGATGTGATAAGGCTTTTATTTAATGAATAAAGTAAAAAGTAGTTGGTTCTGGACCACCAACTCCAACAGAGAGAAACTCCATGTAACCTGACAATCTCATTAAGATACAAACGAGAAAGTTTATCTAAGGAAAAAGTATCTCTTATAGCAAAGAAATTAGCAGATTTAGTCAAGCGATCAACAATAACCCAAATTTCATTATTACCTAGATGTGTCTTTGGCAATCCCACAACGAAGTCCATGGATATATTTTCCCATTTCCATTCTCGTACTAAGAAAGGATGAAGCATCCCTTTCGGTAACTACCACTCTGCTTTAACCTGTTGACATGTCAAACCCTTCACAGCAAAATCAGCAATATCTATGTTTATTCCATCCCACCAGTAATACTCCCACAGATCTCTTTACATCTTAGTACTGCAAGGATGAACTGAAAACAGAGAACTATGAGCTTCACATAACAACTCTCTCTTCAACTGTGAATCATAAGGCACACACAAGCTCTTCCCAAATCTCAAAACACAGTCATTATCAATGTTTAATTCTGGAAACATACCTTTCTGAACTAGGTCTACCTTTTTTTGCAACTCACTGTCTTGATTCTGTGCTTGATTGATTCTATCTGATAGAGAAGATTTCACTGATACCTGAAACAAAACAGAAGTACATCCTACACCAACAACTTCTATGCCAAAGTTCATCAAATCCTTAACCAAAGTATCACGTTCCAAATGAATCATTGTTAATGAAGAATTACTTTTTTGACTCAAAGCATCAGCCACTTTATTTTCTTTTCCCGGATGGTAATGAACTGTAAAATCATAATACTTTATTAATTCTAGTCATCTCCTCTGTCTCATGTTCAATTCTTTATGAGTGAATATATACTTTAAACTTTTGTGATCGGTGTATATTTCACACTTTACTCCATACAGATGATGCCTCTAAATTTTTAAAGAGAAAACAACAGCAGCTAATTCAAAATCATGTGTAGGATAATTTAAATCATGAGTTTTCAACTGACGTGAAGAATAAGAAATTACCTGATCATTCTGCATTAGGACACAACCAAGTCCTTTTAATGAAGCATCGTTGTAGATAACAAACTCCCCATTCCTGGAAGGTAGTTCCAAAACTGGAGCATTCACCAATCTTCTTTTCAACTCTTAAAAACAATTATCAAATTCTTTTGTACAGATAAACTTAACACCCTTCCGAGTTAGCTTAGTCATTTGACTAGATAACCGTGAAAAAATTATAACCTTCGGTAATAGCCTACCAAACCATGGAAGCTATGAATCTCAGTTACATTTGTGGGTCTTGGCCATTCTTCCACAAATTTTTTTTAGGATCCACAGTTATTCCATATTTAGAAACAATGTGACCAAGGAAAGAAATTTGTTGCAACCAAAACTCACACTTTCTGAATTTCCCATACAATTTCTTTTCTTTTAAGGTTTGAAAAATAACCCTTAAATGTCTTTCGTGAACTTCTTTAATTTTAGAAAACACAAAATTATCATCAATGAAAACAACCATCATTTTTCACCTGAGTCAACTGAGCCATCACTGCAACAAATGGTTTAGTTCTAATTCTGATCATCTCAGGATACTGATTTGAAAGGTCATTTACCTTTGAATGCCTTCCCAGAAAAGCTGTTCTATTTCCTCTATGAAAACCCATTCTTAACACAGAAATATCTTAGGAGAAGAAACATGGTAATCTCCAAATGATATATCATTTAATTTTAACCATAAAAAAATATTTTTGGATAATCATTTATTAGAATTATAACTCCTAAAGTTATATAAACCTACCTCTAATACCAACTATAAGGACTCAGCCTTAAAACATACTTAATCTTTAGTTACTTCAAGAATACACATTGATGATCTTTTCAGGTTTAGATTTTTAGAGAATTAGATAATAAAACTTGCATTACACTCCACATTTAAAAAAAACTAGATACATAAAAGATAGTATTCATTTTTTCCATCAATGGAAACATATTTAAAATAAAACATTGATTATTTCTTGACACATCCTTGACACTATCATCACATAATGTACCTTTACCTTGACCTGTGAAAATCATTTCAAAAACTTGGGATGAGCATAAAAAGCTCAATAAGGGATATAGAAGTATGAAATGAAAACATTAGTCCATGTATGAAGTCATAAATTACTCATAAAACATAAGAACTTTAATATAACTCATAAAATCATGAATAAATCATATAAATCATAAGACATAATGGTAACTTGAGGCATTCATAACATTCTTACATAGGGAGTAACCCTCTTGGTTATGTTTGGAATACCTATCATAGTATATTCCCTAAATTTCTTCCGAGAAACCTTAATGTTTAACTCCTTCATGTTACCCAATGCGTTAGAGAGCTACATCGGGCTCACCCTCTAGTTTATCACAGAACCACCCATCTTCATAACAATTCTCAAGAACCATAACATAATCGTATCACATAAAACATGCATAAAGGAAACATAAAATTTCCACATTTCAATCACAAGATATCAATACAACACATTGATATATTAGAAACATTATGAAAACCATTTTCAATGCCAAAATAAAAGAAAAGTAAAACATGGAATTTATTTTTCATCAAAAAAACGTTATGGCTTGTAGAGGAAGCCGGAACTCAAATAATGGTCACGGCGGCGGAGAAGTCATTGTCTCCGCATAAGTACGACAAAAAAATAAAAAAAAACCATTCCTTTTGTCGTTTAGTAAAACGATTCGTATAAAAAAAATATTCCTTTTGAATAAGCATAAAAGTAAAATGGGTTTATACACCACATAAAAGAATGCGGTGTATAAAACAAAATATGCCTAAATGAATGGAGATTGAGACGAAGTCCCTTACAAAGATAATTTTTTAAATAAAATAGATCTATTATGTGTATTCACTATAAGTACACATAAATAAAGTAAAAATACAAGATAATAAATAATAATATGCTGACTTAATTTGAAATTAGGATATTAACCCAAAGAATGGAAATTGGGTTAAGAAGTTCCCTTACCTCGGGTCCGACTTGACTCGATCGTTCTTTAACCTCCTGAATAATAAACATGAGTTAATTTCTACTTTATTAAGAAACTTTTTTATGTTCATTATTCCTTTTATATCACGTATTACCATGTCATGAACACTATGTAATTATTTAAGTTAATAACGGTCGTTTTAATGATCATTGGTACTTGAGTCAAAAATGAACTTCTCATATTTAAAAGTTGTTCACATAGTCAAATATCCATTATCTCAAGAATGATATTCATTATGTATATTCCATATATATAATATATATCCATTATATACATGCATTTATAATATTACATAATAATTTAGAGGTAATAAATGAAATGCACCATTCATGGAGACGGTAAGCCGTTCGTACGCATGAACGCTACTTTAATTTATATGTCATATTAATGGAATTAAAACATAATGAGAGATATGTATATTTTAATTACAGAATTATATTCATAATTTATATGTAACATACATCATATATATCCATTATACATATGTACTTATAATAGTACATTACATTTGGGGATAAGAAATGAAATGCATCGTTCATGAAGACGGTAATCCGTACGTACATATGAACGCTACTTTCATTTCTATCTCATAATTTAATGGAAATTAAAACATAGTGATACATAATAGTATAATAATTATAGTATGGTATCATATATAATATCATTAAATCTTTACTTTATACATACCACATATGGTATTAACGAATCAAATCACTTTCAGGGGATGGTAGTCTACACTTCCTAAAATGAAGATATCGCATATACCCATAATGGAAGCCATAAAGGTATTCCATAAATGAAAAATACCGAAGATTAAGGAATACATAAACATATTATATATCATATATAAATATAGTGACATATTAATTTCCACCATTGAAGGTGTTAGAAAAATATTGAACAATAATCGTTTCGTGAGGCAGAAATTCGTCATCCACAGAAACTGTATGTTCTTTAACCATTAGATGTAGGTGTGTGTAAGTGTAGCTCGAATTATTCTTATCAAAACGTCCTATTATATTTAATATACTGGATTTGTTACAAAAGAAATGATGAAAAAGAGTTTAGGCGGTTGGAGAAGCAAAATAAAACATAAGAACACAATAGAAGACACTACCTTTAAATCGGGTAACTCTTTCTGATTTGAGCTCAAAGGCTTCCTTGGGAAGACTTCTGCCAAAAGTGAGGCCTCTAGGAGTAAGATAAATATGTAGAGAGAAAAAAGGAGAAGGTGTTTTCTGATCCAAAGGCTTGAGAGGTGTGGGTAAGGAGGTAGAGGTGGGGGCCTTTTATAAGAGGAAAGGAGGGGCACTCTTGGAAAGTTACAAAATGTTACTTTATTTTCAAATGCGTTTCAGATTTTAAAGGACCCACATTGATGTATTTTAGGATAAGATGATAAGGTTTCTAAATATACTCATCAAATAGGACTTTGACAAGTTTAGGTCTTACATTTTACATTATCGTTTTATTTTATTTAAATCATTAAATAATGAGGTAATCGCTGCATCATCATGATGTCATAAATAATTTAATTTATTTAATGTTTAAAAATTATGAATAAAATACTATGATGTAGGAAATCTTTTTATATTTATAATGAATATTTATAGTCCAAAATATCATTTATTTAGACAAAATTAAAAATGTTTTACTCAGGTGATACATTCTTTGTTATATTTAACTTTCTTCAAGAATAAAAAGATAAAAAGTCACTTTCACACAAAAGTGATTCCACGGGGTCCCAAAGTGTGGAAAAAGGCATCCCATGGACGGCCATGAGACAAATAGTAGCATAAGGACACATGTTGGTGTCATTTTTTATTATTATGATATTATTTTATTATCCTTAACTACCCGATGACTCGTTAATCATGAAAATTAAAGATAATTACGGTCGTTACTATTCATAATGTCCAAAAACAAAAGAGTCTTGATTACATAATTTGGAACTTCTGATTCCAAATATGTAATCCATTTTACCAAATTCCAAACACAGAAATTGCAATAATTTATTAAAAATAATTCTCGTTGTCAAAACAAAGAGCAGGTTTTTTTGAAACAATATCTATGAAATGATTGGCATTAGTTTATGCCCAATTCCAAACTGAAATTAATCCTAATGACCACAATTGGATTAAATGGTAAATATATATTAATATTACACTTTAATACCAATTAAAAATATAATCTAACAATATAATTAAATTAGATGAAAAAGCAGTTTTGATTTAAAATGCAGTGTTTTTCACTATTCATTAAAAATGAACATTGTCAGAAAAATACAAAAAAATTATCCAATGTAAATTTCAATGTCCCAATCATAAATAATATGTTTATTTTAGAAAATATAGATTATAAAATTGTCAAAAGTTTGATTTAAAAATGGTTTTCCATCAAAAGGCAATAAAACAATCTTCTAAAAATATTAATGAATTACATGCTTAAGATTAGATTTATTCTCATTTTAAGCCTTTAAAACACTATCTAATTCATAAATATACATAGATAAAAATATATATTATTAATTACTTAATTGGGATGTTACAGTATCAATATAGGGATTATGGATTACTATAATTAGAGTTAATGGAGATATTTAGTTTCTTTTATGATATTATTTAAAAAATAATCATCATAAAATGTTACATATAAATGAAAATGTATTTCAGAGAATTACGAAAATGAATCATGTGAAGGGATTATAGACCCTAATATCGGAATATGAATAGTATTGGATAAGGGAATTATTAGTGGGTATATGTACTATATAATTAAAAATATGTGAAATAGATAAAGATACCATGAAATTACATTAATTCAACTACATGATATTAAATAATATATATTATTCTAACAAAAGGAATGTCATTAAAAAGGAAAAAGGAGGATTTTGAATTGTTACATATAAAGTTGGTTTCTTAATGCATGATAAGGGGACATTATAGCCATCAAAAAACCATAGAGTGATTTTTGATTGAGTTAATGAGAGAAATTCCAGGACCACAAACATTATAGTGAATTGTAATGGAATAAATTTTGGGTATTTATTATTAATTAGGTGGATTTGTGTATTAATTTAAAATTATAGTCTTTGGACTCTAGGTTAATTAAAATTATTTTCCTTACCACGGATTAATACTATGAAATTTCACATTTAGATATTTGTTTTGTTTTAACAGTTTTATGAATGAATACCCATTAAAATATAACATATTAAATGTAAAGATATATTATTATTCATAAAATTTGTTATTGAAATCATAAAATATAATTTCAATTTTGAAATATTAACCATAGTATTGGAAAATATTTTTCTCACTTACATTTACATAATTATAAATCTTTTTAAAAAAAATCATAGTCAAGAATGCCTTTATATTTAATATTAAATTATATTTAGGTAATTATTATGTCATAATACTTATCATATTTTCATTCCTTATTTTAAACATAAGAAAAAAATCTCCCTCTCAAAATTACAAAAATATACCTATTAGATAATTTCAAAATTCTTATTCCAAATTTAAATTCCATTTTATGAATTAAATTCTACATGTTTGAATAATTCTTTATTTAATAGTTAAATAATTGGAGGAGAAAATATTAAAACACTTCATATTTTTGTTTTGAGATAAAACTATGTAATTATATTATTATTTATATAAATAAATATATATTTTAAATTTATAATTATATTATTTACCATTTATTTTTTGGTAATAATGTTATCAATAATTTTAATTTTAATTTACTTTTTTATTGTATTTTAAGGAGTTATATTACTATGAAGAAAATTTCAAAATTTCATTATGCCACTAGTTTTTCATGGATTTATTATTTACAATAATATAATATCATGTCATTGATTTATAGTAAATTGTATTTGATCATATGGCGACACTTCACCCATGTTTGCAAGGTTGTATAAAATTTAATGTGATGGAAAACAGGATAAGAGTATTTGGAAAACATTATACATATATGTATATTGCATGAAATCAGGATAATTGGGCCATGGTGCAGATATGTAATTTCATAAATCATTGGCCCAAAGATTATATGGACAATATTTTAAGGTAAATGTGACTACACAATGTAAAATAAGTCCCAATACTAGTATATACCATCCATGTTTATGGGGATAAAGTTTACGATCATGGTTCTAGGACCATTGAGTTTTTTAGTTTTGGATCATGTTAAGATGACATGTAATGGTTTTGGAATGGGATATTATATAAGAAATTTGAAAATGGGAATTATGAATGAATTCATAACATAATGTATTCTTAATCTATATAGATATTTGGATTATAAATATGGTAAATATTATCTTAAGACATATGAATTTGGTTATGATGATATGTAACTTGTATATAGGGGAAAACTATTAACCATATTTGATTGATTTTTTCAGCTATTATTTTATAAAGGGGGTAAATTGGTTTGATGAAATGTTCATTAAGAAAAAATGTGCTTCCTCAAAGAGGGTTTAAATATAGCTTCATTGATATAATTACTAATTATATGCGTCCTCTAAAGTTTAATGTTATTATTATTTATAGTAATGAGTGGTTAGTGAAGTTTTAACCACTTATTAAAGGATGTAGGATTATAGAGAGGTGGGTATTGAAGAAGGTTTTAGGAACCCTTTGGGTTTCACCATTATATATTGAACACATTTTTTGAAAATTTGATATAACAATAAATTACACTAAAATTTTTCATGATTAATATGTCTAATGAGATTAGAAAAAAATTTGTAAGGTTATAAATATGTTACCTACATTAATTTTTCCATTTATATCCTTTTCTATAACAAGAATTTATATATTTTGGGGATTAAATAGGGATTGATACTTGGATTTTACTTAATATTACCCCTCTTCAGTTTCTATCCTGAAAATATGTTTCCCTATCTCATTTTTCAATTTAAGGACCATTAAATTTAAAAAATTGATGGATGGAGTTTATAATCATAAAAAATTACATGGACATGAAATGATTTACACATACTCATGTGAAAGATAAACATTACTTGAATAAGGGTCCCAATACTATTAAAAAGAGATCTAAGGTATGTGCGTACTGCTTATGTTCATACTTATTGGATCATAGGTTGTTGGGGTCTATGGTCACACCAAACTAAATATTTATATCGATGTTTTATTATTAGAAAACATTTAAAATCATAACATGGTATTAATGTATCAAAACATAAAATAAATATTAATAAAAATTATCACGGAAATGTAAATCAAACATGATGTGAATGGCATATAAATACTAACATATATTATCTCATAAAGGGGCACATGTTTGTGGTCATAATTCAAATACTATTAATAGATATGTTTCATAAAAACCTAGACATGGGCCTATATATAAGAGTTTAGTAAAACATTATTTTCACACATAGATATTACATATTTTGAGATGAGTAGTCAGTATATTACAAAATCTCATGCCCATTTACCATAATATATTACAGTCTCTGGATAATAGGTAAAATTCTTATTATTTGGTGAATGATATAAAATATATCCCATAATAGTCATAATATTTATAACTCTCCACAAAAATACAATTCAGAAACCCTTACATCATAACCTAGGGAGTGGATTCATTAGAAAGTGTGCACTCAGATACTCATTAATAGAAAAAAAGGAATATATATAGGAATAAAATGAACATAAGGGTATGGGAAAATTAGAATAACATTTTAAAATCCTAACTATCATATGAATGATTATAATCATGATTCAAGTCATAAATATCAAAATTTTATATCAAATTAATCATAATAGAATCAAAAAAATTGATCTATTATAGAATAAAATTGGTATAAGATATAGAATTTTGGCATACATATAAGAATAAAAAATAATTTCCATTGTAGTTGTGTATTATTGCAAAGATTGTAATTGTGAAATGGATTATCTTTCAAATCCATCATAGTAGAAAAGTATCACATTCAAGACTATTATTTCTAAAAAAAACCTTTAATATACTTGGTTTACTCCCAATTACAACAATTTCTATCAAATGACATATTGATCATTAACCAATGCATTGGATAGAGTAATAGGTTACACTAATCACATTTTGAAAATCATATCTATATGCAACATATGATCATAAAAAATTAATCATATCATAATGCATGATATTAAATGGGTTTTATAAATATTTCATCATTTAAGATCCTATATAAAATATAAATGATTCACTATCAGTTCATCGTTTATTCATAGTATAACTGATGGTAAATGGTGGGTTTCTTATGAAGTTTATCATAGTATAACAAGAGTAAGTTAAACAATATTCATGAATATGTGTCATAATACACACTTAAGTTAATGAATATAATTTGTATCCATGGTTCATACCCCAATGAATAATAAGTAAAATAAATGGATGTCATCATAGATGGAATTTATTTTTTAAATATCACATGGATGATTTCATAAATAATGTAATTTTTTTTGAAATTCAGTTTTTAAAACAAAAAAATCATAACATATTTTATATATAATTTCAATTAAAAAAATTAAATCTTTTAAATGTATAATTAAAAATAATTTTGAATATTTTCTAACAAAAATATCTTTTTTTATTTGAAAAATATATTTTATAACATTATCAAAACATTTTTTTATATTAATTTCTTTTATAAAAAACATAAATTTACTAAATATGAAGGAAAACTTTTTATTCAATTTGATCACAGAAAAAGTATAATGGATTCTTGAAATATATGACCAATCATGATAGTAGGAAATGTTTTTCATTCCATTCATGTTAAAAATAATGATTATTTTCAATGTTTCATTAAAATCCAAATGAGCATTTTTTTTGGAAAATGACATAATGATTCCTTCCAAAAAAATTAAAAAAATTAAATAATATTTAAATATATCATTAATAAACCATTTTAGGAATATCAAATACATGTTTTTATTTTTTATTTAAAAACCCATTTTTGAAGAGAATGTATTTTCGACAAAGGAGGAAAATAAAGAAGATTTTTCTTAACAATATTCATTTGAAATCATCCAGGAATAAATAGTGGAAAATGAAGGAATAATCTGTATTATAATGATATTACCAAGGTAGATGAAATCTAATGATTTTATTGATATATATATATATATATGATTTAATCCTTGGAAACATAATCACAAACAATCATGAATAGTGATGAGATTGTAACATAAAATCATTACAAATATTATAACATTGAATTCTAATAATCATGAAGAAATAACATTAAATTAATCTCAATATATCATTATAATGAAATAAATTTTACATATTACATGTCAACAAGCAATATTTATACACCTCAAAAAATGAATTAGGTACAAAACATAAAATATGTCTCATAGAATGAAAATTGAGACCAAAATCTATTCATATTTTGGTACCTTTTGAACTGTCAATCCCATGAATAATAGATAGTAAAGTGGATATGTAAATAATTATAAAATTAAAGAGAATATACATAAAATAAATTCATTTTTATTAGATTCACCATATAAAATATAAATCTGGTGAATATGGAATTTATCTCACATAAGTAAAAAAGTTTGACAATATTTCATTACCATTATATTAATATTTGGAATTATAAGCCCCAATAAATCATTGCATAAAATGATACATTAAATATCTTGAAAAATAATTCTATATATTTTAGTAAATGTAAATAGTGTAGTATATACACCAAATAGAAGCAATGAGGGCTGAATTTGAATATCTCTCCCAGAAATAAAAAGAGACTACAAATCCCTTACAGTTATAATATAAAATTCCTTCATAATCCTCAAAACCACCTATATAATAAATGTAACATTATTATAAATATATCAAACAAATAAACTATAATATATCATAACCCATATAAACTCCTTATTTACTTTATTCCCTATTTAATAAAAATTCAATGTTACAGTCTTGTTTTAGGTAATAACCTTTTTGTATTTTGTATATGTTATGATTTGTTATTTTTTTTCATAATACTCAAATCATGATTAAATAAAGTCCAGAATAATAATAATGAAATAATTATCATATTTATACATTATTTTTTTAATACTAGTTATTAATGACTCCTTTGATACATGAACTCTTATACCATCATGGTGAATGTAGGCCATACGTATGCTTGAGTAACATATTCATTTTTCAACGATCATTATAGAAAAGTGGTAAGTAGTATTTTATCATTAAAAATGATAATAATATCATAAAAAATATTATTTCTAAAAATATACTGATATATATAATCCATGTGGTTAGGTGATGAATAGAGTGAGTTGGTTCACTTCATGAATTCAGCAGTCCACAGGTACATGAACTATGTTATCCTCCATCAATGATTGAAATGGTAACATATAAAATAATATACGATCCTTTCTTAATGATAAATATTTAATTATATAATAATTATTGCATGTATATAACAAATATTAATCCTTATTTTAATCCCTTTAAAGAGTTAGTAAAAAATAAATCACATCGATTTGTGAGGCGGTAGTCTACCGTACAGTGAGTGACGTTATTATATATCATATTTAATGGAATATGAAAAAGAAATATATGATATAATTAAAAATATGTATAATTTTTTAAAAGTATAATATATATATATATATATAATATATCAATAATAATACCCACACATGATGGTTGTTAATGGATAAACGAATGACATTGGTCTGCGAGGTGACAGACTTCAATACACATGTACCATGATTTCATAAACCATTTGATATAAGCATATATTATTATATATTATTAAATTAATATAGAAAATCTCATAAATTTTTAGATACTTTGGTGATTATATCAACATATTTTATAAATAATTTTAAGAGGTGATGGATGAACTAAACTAAACATTCTCATTCAAAAAAGATAAATTTTCATTGTGTAACCTCCTCAGTTTTTCACCACAAGCCTTCCTAGGTTGCATTTAGGAAAAAAATATGGTTCTAAGATGAAATTATTTATGATGGGAATTGATTTGGTTATGTATTAGACAAATAAAAAGGGCATGATCCTATGAATATGGGAGTATAGGGGGTGTCCAATTAAAGTGTGGTGAGTGCCACATTTGTAATATATTAGAATAAAAAGGTGTGCCCTCATTTTTTAGTTTAAAAAGGATCCAAAATGGAGTATTACGGAGCATAAATAATTATATGTTTGAAATATTCCCAAAAAATATATTTTCTACCTTTTTTAGTATATTTTAACCCATATAATTTTACTTTAACATGGTCTGGTAAATCCATTTTTACCGTATCCATGATAATTAATTATTACATTTTTCATAATCCATTATAGGAAAAAAATAAATTAACATTAATTGACAATATAATTTACGATGATTACATATATGGAATCTATTTTTCTGAATTCCAAAAATAGAAGTGGAAAATGTTAATTTTAGATTAATCCTAGAGACGTGATGGAAAAGAATCTTTTCAAAGGCAATATGATCAAAATATTACAAGGTTTTTATATTAAAATTCAATATGAAAATGATTACAATGACATTAATTTGATAAATATATATATAATTGATCTAATTTAACTGTAAAAAAAAGAGATAAAATATAATTTATTATTATAAATAATTTAAATTAATGGGCATTTTTTTATTAAATATAAATATTTTTTATATTCAACTGAAAAATTAATAATTTCAAAAAATTATCAAAAAAAAATTGTGGGATAATTTCTGGATTTATGATATTAGAAATTAAATTTTTTTTTCAAATTAATTTTTTAAATTTATCATAAATAATTTTAATATAAATGTTATAATGGTTTACAAAACTTATTTGAGAAAAATACACATTCAAATATAAAATTAAAATAATTCTTATCTCATTCCTAGAAAACACATAGGATGAATTTAATATTTTTTAAATATATAATTTATAAATTTAATTAAAATAATGAAAAAAATATATTTTTTAAATTTTTCTAGGTTAAAAGTATCACCCTGAAATTTATTTCTATTATTTTAAAATTGATTTAATTTTCATTTTTAATTAATTAGATACCAAAGAATTCATTTTATAATCATGTGTAAACCTTATATTTCAATAATTTCAACAGTCTAATTCAAACCCACCATTCCAATAACTTGGTGATAACTATCATAAAATAATACATTAATAATATTTCATATTTCTTTTAAACTGAGGGTTGTATGTAACTAAATATCAAATCAGTGTTGTATTTAAAAAGTATTAAAAGGAATAATTTAAAATGAAAAAATTATTTCACAAACTATCATGATGTTAAATGTCACCCCCTTTAAAAAAATTTCTTCATTAAAATTTATATTGGTCATAAATCAATTATCATATGCCAATTATTTCATAGAAACTAGTATTATAAAAATGGTCAATGAAAAATTTTCATGGAAAAGAGAAAGGTATGTGAAATTTTCATCTGGTATAATAGAATCAAGGTTTAAAAGTACAGGAACATAAGTGAGATGAGAAAAACTAGACATATACTAGAAAAATAACACATAAATTATGATGGAGAGTGGTAGAGAATCTGGTTAGGAGAGTGTTAACAACCACTAAACCATAAACCAAAGTGGACTAAAAAATGTCATCTTAATAAAAAAACGATAATCACAGGGAAAAATTTTATTTATAGATCATATTACTAATTGTTGGAAATTTATTTTCCATCTAGACTAGGAAAATATGAATATACCATTATTTGATATTGTTATATATCATAACAACAATTTTTTCCTTGGGATGTTCCTTAATCAATTTTTACTTACTCTATTATTCATATAGTTTAATTTTTCATTTAGAAGCACTAAATAATAACTATATAAGAATGTTAAGTCATTAATTTTATCTCTAGTTAAAAAAAGATTAACAAATGTTTTTCAATGTTGATAAATATTCATATGTATTTGTAATACTTAAATCTCTAAAACCCTTCCCAAAGTTAATATTAAACCATTCCATAAATGGTTATCCCTATAACAAATCCAAAAAATAAAAAATATAAATAAGGTCACCTAATTTCTCAAAATAAACATAACATTGATCCACCATATATCATAAAGTATATCATGATTTCCACTTACCAATCATGTTAATACATTCATCATGTATTTTAATGAAACATGTTAATAACCAAAATTAACATAAAACCATTTTGAAAATATACATGCTTCCAAATTTCATACACAAAATGAAAATTACATTATATATTCATTAAATCAAAAAAAATTGTAGTGACCATCAATGATATCATAAAACACTTTTAAAAATATATTATGGTAATAATTACAATCCAATCTATTCATTTATGTCCAACATCTCTTTGTCCCAACATCATTATCTCACCATCCATAACATATTATGGGATATCATCCTTTAATAAAAATATTACCATGGCATTAAATAACATTTCTAGATTATCAGTACCATTTAAAATATTTTTTAAAACCCAAAATGAAAAAATTATTATGGAACATAATTTGTATATTTATTGATTCATATAACATTATCATTGAATTAATATACATAAATACATTAATCATCCCTCTTATTTCAACAACCATTAACAATGCTTCATCATATTATTCCTTCTTATTTTATTTAATATGTCATTTTTATTCTCTCTATCTTTAAAAATAATTTTGTTAATCATACAACCATGTTGAATCTCTTCATGATCATTCCCATTAAGACATCAATTTTTATAATTCACACACATTCCACATTTAAACAATTAAATTGTTAATCATACAATATAAGTTCAATTATTATAATCCATTATGTTAATCAATGTTTTCAATTTTCCATTATAGTTACATTTATTATGTACTTATTCTCCACAACCAAAACATATTATCATCACCCAGTGACATTACCTTGAGTTACACATTTCACATTCTATACATATTGGAAACTCAATCTTCTTTCATATATGGTCTCTACTACCCAAACTCTCAATAAAATAATTCCTTCTATTCTTTGGTGAGACTAAGAGATTGTTATGGTGAACATTATTAATGATGTTCTATGATAAAGGATAAAAAAAATCACAATTTCCATTACTCAAATCATAATTTTATTTGGATTATAATTAATAAATTTTCCATAATATTCATTAGGAAATAAATTCCTTCTGTTTTTCACCATTGACTAAAACCAAAAAACACAGTGTGAGAAACAATAATCATAATGGAAAAATAAATTTTCCTAAAATCATTTATAGTATGTATAAATAATGAACCAATATTTTAAATCTATTATCCCTTTTTTAGATAGGTAAATCCATGATCATTATTTATTGAGATCATTCATGATTATTTGTATAGAGTTTGTGAATTTTAAAAGCACATCCCCTTGGAGTTTCAAACTAGGTGTGTTGCATGGTTCAATGTCATGCACTAGGTGATGATCGAGCCTTTGTAAATATTCCATGTCTTGGATTTATTAACCCTAATAACCTTTATTATATATCCACATAAACATATAGTAACCAGACAGTGGTATAATTTCACAGAAACCACATTCTCTATCTGCTACCAAAAAAATCGATGACATTTTAAAATACTATGACTCTTCCTTATACTAATCCTTAGAGGAAAAACATTTCATATCCTTAGAGATATCCCTAGGGATCACACTATGTTATTCATCATCCATGTTTCCAAAGGTTAAATAAATTTTTACTCTGATACCAAATATAGAAAACCAGTATCCTTAAACATAAATAATATAACTTTTTATATTAATATTCAATAAAGTACACAAATAATCTCCTTAGGACTGTAATTGTGTAGTGTCTTTGGAGACTAGGTACAAAATATTAATATCCAGTTAAATTTATTCAATATCTCCAATAAAGTCCTTCTCCTTTAGTACTATTCAAATATATACACTACATTAATCCTTTATTCTTAACCTGGGGAAAATATATGGGAGGGTGGAATCAGATGCTCAGTAAGGGTAAATAAGAGAGATACATAAGAAAAAAATTATCCTATGGGTATGTTAACAGTAGAATAACATCTCAAGAACAAACCCTATATATAAATGATCATGATATTGAGTCATAGATTAAAAATATGCATCTCATAAGACATGAATCATAAGGGAATCACAGAACATAATCTATTAGTGAATAACATTGGCATAAGACATAGAAATATGTCAAACACACAAGTGTAGAGATTCATTTACATATTAGCTAAGGATCACTTCCAAATCTTTCATATTGTAATAAGTTATCTCCCCAAACCATCATATTATCTGAGGTTCACTCTTATGACTATCAGAGTGGAAATTTTCCTGCACTGAACATGGTCCATTCACTATTACATTAATTTTTATATCCTGATATATACATCATTACCCAATTCATTGGAGGGAGATATTGATAACACCCATCACATAATAAAAATCATATTTCTATGTTCCAAAAAATCTTAAAAGATTCATTATATCTGAAATAATGAAATTAAATCGGTTTCATAAATATTGACCATATCATAACCTTTAAAAAGTAGATAAAATTTGTAATCATATCATTATTTCTTTATAGTATAACCTTATTAAAAGGAAGGTTGTTTTATATGAATTTTATTATATTATGACCCATGGAAGAGAAATTTGATTCATAAACATATTTTCATGATAAACCACTCACTAAATGAGAAATACTGGTATCCTTTTTCCATGACCCATGTAATTATTATGATACATCAAAATACATCATCTTATATTGAATATTATTTTAAATTATCACTTAGAACATTTTATGATGAAAATGATATTTCATTAAAAAAAACTAAAATTTTATAAAATGTTTTGGAAGAAATTTTCTTAAACTATAACCATGAAAATATATATAGAATGAGTTAATATCAGTTAAAAGATATCTTGATAAAAACATCCTTTGTTCTTTGAAAATCATTTTATAATAAAATCATTTTTATTAATTTTAAATCACTTCTTTAAAATTTATTATTTTCACAAATATTAACAATAAAATTTTCATTTAAATAAACCTTAATCATTTTTAAGAAAATATTGATATATTTAATCTATCATGAAAATGGAAAATAATTTTCTTCCAGTGCAGGTTAAAACTAATAAATCAGTTTACATTTTCATTAAAATACAAACATACATTGAATGAAAAAAATATGAAAATTCCTTTTTTTTATTTTTTTAAAAAGTAAAAAAAAAGGAAATGTCTTCAATAAACCATTTTATGAATTCTATTATTTTTTAAAAACATTTTTTTTAATATGGTATTGAAATTGAAATGATTTTTTACTAGAGGGGAATATAAAGATGGTTTTTTTTAAATGTTATTATATACTATGGAGTACATAAATAGAGAAAAAATAAGGAAATCATGTATTATCATAATTGAACTGAAATAAAACAAATGTAACGAGTTTCTTGAGAGATGGGTAATAATATTTGATACTCAGAAACATAATTGTAAACAGTCTATAAAAATGATGATATTGTATATTAAAATAATTACCTAATTGTTAACATTGAATTGTTTGACGAATAAAGGAATAAAATTAAATACAACAAAAAATATAATTAGAATTAATTAAATTAATGATATTATATTTCAATGGGATATATATTCCCTTCAAAAAAATAGGTGAATAACTTAACAAATGTATCAAGGAAAGAAAATTAAGACAAAAATCCCTTACCGCTTTAGTATGTTTAGAAATATCAACTCCATAAAATAGTTGTCTAGATATAAATCAATAAATACATATAATATTATGTAAAGGTATAATAAAATGAATTTGTTTTCAATATATTCACCACCTAAAATAGATATGCGTTAATATATCATTTATCTCACAAAAGAATAAACGTGAGACTGTAATCCCTTACTACATTAGTAATATATTGAATAATAAGTACCAATAAATAATTAAATATAATTTAAAAATAAATATAATTTAAATTATGGGATATATTATATAAAATTCAAAAGGGGGTGTATATATAACACACAAAATAAATGATACATGAATTTTTATATGTCTCATCAAAATAAAAGTGAGATTAAAAATCTTTTACTGCTTTTGTCTCATATTCAATAATACTCATTTAATACTAAAATATATTAAATATAAATTAATAATTAATATATTATAAAAAAAATACATTTATCATTCCATATATTATTTACATATGTCATTTTATTACCTTTTTATCACTACTTCTATGTTGCAGTCAGGTTTCGAGTAATAACTGTTTCCTTTTTTGTGTATGTTTTTGTTTCTTTACATTCCTCATACATTTTTCATGGTTTCATCATATACAGAATAATAACCATGATTTATTCAACGTATTTATATGTTAGTTATACTTTTAATTCAATAAATTAATGGTGGCTTTTAGAAATGATTTGTTGTACGATCATGGAGACGGTAAGAAGTACATAAGCAGAAGTAATATATCTATTTTTCAAAGATCATTATAGAAATGATGTAAGAAATAATTTATATTAATATAATTATAATAATATAAAAAATAATATATTACTTATTTAAAAATATTTATACATATAATTTTGCGGTGTGGTGATGTAAATAGAGATTCACATCACATGGTGAAGTTGGTAGTTCACATGTACATGAACGATGTTATCATATTTCCTTGAGTGGAATGGTAAGATATTAAATAATATTTTATCATTAAAAAATTATAAATATTTAACTAATTTCATAATTATTTCATAAAAATCACCTATATTTATAATCATTATAATCAATGTAAAGAGATAGTGAATAAAGATTAACATTACTTTTGAAGGTTGTATTTTTCCGTACAAATGATTGAGGTTGTAATATCCCCAATGTAATAAAAAATAGAAAATGTATAAATTATATAATGGCTCCTAATGTATAATTATTTTATAAATATTACAAATTTACTTTATATCATTCATCATACCCTACAATCAATGGTTGTAATGGAAAAATGAATGATAATGGATCGTGTGGTGGTTGTCCATTGTAAAAATGAATGATGATTTCATAAATTCTCTTATTGAAGTAAATATGGTTGTAGGTCATTACCATAATAAGAAAAAATATTTTTAAGTAATATAGTGAGGTTATTGTGTTGTCCTGGTTTAATAATAATTGAAGGAGGTTAAGGAAAAAAGAATATAAAAACACTTGCAGAAGAATGTTAAATCTTCTTTGTGTAACATGTTTAGAGTTTCACCAGAATCCTTTCTTGCTTGACTTTCTTAAAAAACTAATGCTTATAATAATATTTTAGTGATTTTGAAAATTTAGTTTTTTAGTTATTTTCTAAAACAACTGGTTTTTATAGTATTATGAACTGAGGAGAGGAGATTTCCTTTTATAAGTGAGGTGACATGCACATTTATAATGTTTTGGAAGAAAAAGGTGTAACAATGTCTATCGTATGAAAATATAGTCCAAAATGGAGAATGTTTTAGGCTTAAACATGATATTTTCTAAATATTTCCCCCCAAAATATTTTTTTAAATAAATTTAGGTCATTTTAAGGCATTTTTTAATTTAACACTCGATGAATATGTTTTTACCTTAACTACAAAATTAATTTTTTGTATTTTCACTATTAGTTTTGGTGAAAAATTATATTGACCATATTTGAAATTAAAAATTGTGATTATTCACAATATGTAATCCATTTTTAAAAAATATATTTACATAATTAAAAATTTTAACATAAAATTAGTTATGTATACATGATGTTAAAAAAAGGTTTTAGAAGGGAATGGCTTCATTAAATTAAAATTATTTTATATCAAAATTAAATATTAATATGATTAAAATGACTTAAATTGTATTAGTGAATAATTATTTTAACATATATTTATTTAAACCCATTAAAAATATAATTTAAATTAATAAATAGTCAAATACAAAAATAGTTATCAATTAAAACTCAATATATTATTCAATTCTTTCCAAAAATTATTCTTTTCAGAAAATTCGCAAAAATTAACTATAAAATAATTTTTTCATTATGATTTCCAAATTTATTTTTCCAATTATTTATCTATAAGTTTGAAAAATATTTTTATGATAAATGCGCATAAGGGTGAAAGAACCTCTTTTTAAGAAAATACAAGATTAATTATTAAATTATATTTATTTATATCTATTTTCTAGAAAACACCTAAGATGAATGATTTAAATTTTATTGAATATATAATATTTAAATATAATTAAAATAATTTACTAAATATTTATGAATTTTTACTATGGTATATATTCTTTTTTGAAAAAATGTCAATTATTTTCAAATAATTTCTATTTTAAACTGTATCTTATTGATCACTAATTAACTCATTTTCTAAGCATTTTTTAAATCATATATTTTAATTATTTAATAATTTTTTCATAACAACCAATAAAATGGAAATTTGATATCTATCATATAATAAAATTTTATTATTACTACATGTTTTTATTCAGCATGGGGTTGTATGTAATGTAAGTTAAACTTAGTGATTCATGAAATGGAAAGTATAGAAATAATTGAATTAATTAGAAACAAATATTTCAAATAATACTGGGTTGTTACAATGAGAACCCATTACAATTTGGAAAATAATTTTTACGTCATAAATGATGAAACCTTCCAATTGAATCATTAAATGATGAGATGTTACATGTAACCCAAGAATTATCACACACCATATATGATTGAAGGATTCTAATGAAACACTTCCATGGTGTATAAAGTGTAATATAATTTCTCTTTAAGACTAAACCCAATACATTGGTTCGTGGGGACATATTTATTAACACTAATATCATTGACAGAAAAATGTGTTTTTGTGATTAGAATACTATTTCTTCATATGAAAATTAATTTTTTAAGTGAGTTTAGTAATGGAGATAGATTATAAGATTTGTGAGAGTATGATATTTGATAAGATTGTACCAGTGTCCCAGTCTAGATCGATTCCTTGTTGATCTATAATGGTCATTCTGAAATGAGTGCTAATGGAAAATAATTTTTTAACTATTGCTAAAATATATGTTTCAAAGATCTGCTCATATCTAGATGTAACAAAAATATGGAAACGTCTAGTCCTTTAAAAATATATTCATTACATATATTTAACTAACGTTCATGAAGTGGGTATTTTATTATTACATATATTAGAGTCAAAATAAGTTCAATAATTGTATCAATGGAAAATCAGCAGTTCATAGATAAATATGAATATAGAGATCCCCAATATTTAATTTATATAGTAATAGGTGAACTTTATCATATTTTAGGGCCCCCTATCTCATGAGCACTTACATAGGTTTCAATCTCATGTAAGGTTGTAAAAACATTAAGTACATACAATTATTAGAGGTTTAGGGTCTTCCATGGTGAATAACATGTCCTGATATTACACATTTATTACAAGAAAAAATTTATCATATAGTTCAAGACCATAATATAAGGAACGATAAATGGAAAATTTATCACACAAAAATGTTTTTTGAAAAATATATCAATTTATATAAGTGATGGACTTTTGAATAAAGTAATAATGTGAATGGATGGGGTAAATCAAGATTATTCTCTAAAATATGGTGGAAATTATTTCTTAGTATAGGTTCATAGATAAATTATCACATTCCTTGGGTCCCATATTGATCTTGTTCATTCATGGAGAAAATATGTCTCGCTGAACAAAACAATCATATAAAATTTACGATCATGCTGGATAACCCATATTCTATATAGTTTAATATAAAGATAAAAGAATAAAGGTGTTTCAAAAGTTATTCTTATATAATTAGTAACTTTATTTAATGTGATTTCTAAAAAATATAGCAAGTGCATGAGTGAGGGAAAAATTCTAAAATGTCTGTGTTTTTTTTATCAAAATAAAGGTAATAAAATTATTCCTAAATATCAAGAGAAACAAGATCAAACATCCATTAAGGGAAAAAATCAAGCCAGAGGTGATTTTCTCTATATGCAAAATCAGAATCTAGTTTGTGAGATACTTGGTTTCCATCCCTTTTGATGATAGAGAACAAGAAAACTTAAAAGTTGCGACTGAGTGACTGGATTTTTCTTTTTGAAGAAGAAAAATGATTGGAAGAGAAAATAATTTGTGTTGATGGTGTTGATAATGTTGAGACAGTTAGATTCATTGTGAATAGCATTCCATCCAAGCTCTTTTGCAAAGGCTAGACCAGTAAGGACAACCAGTGCTTCAGCAACAGCCAGATCCCAGAGCATGTGGAACAAATCCTATCTATCCATGATGATCATTCCCGTATGATAATGGACCATAAATCCAATTAAGAACAATCCACTATTATAAAAAAGAATCATCAAAATTGATTTTGAATATACCTTCTGAAGTGGGATTCCATCTCGTTTCAGCTGACTAGGAATAAGGGAACACATTTTATTTGGTGTCCCAATTACACTCATCAATCCAAGATGTTGTATGTGTAATCTAGAAACATCAAGGTTTTTTGATGTGATTAAATATTAAGTCATTCTATATAATCAATAAAACCCATGCCATAATTAATGTGGAGGCCTCTTTATCAGTGGCGAATGAGGAAGTCCCCTGCTTCAGTAATGATGGGAGGTCACGTGCCACATGAAGGATGTGCATTATAAGATATCCCCATGTAGTCCAAACCTCCATGATTTCTGGACAATGAATGATGGATTTCAAAGGGGATTCTAAATAATCTAATAAAAGGGTGCATAAATGGGTATCCGTAATATGTCGGAGGGATAGGAAGTATAAGGTGGGGTAGATACCCAAAAATATATGCCACCATAGGTAGAAATTATTTTAGGGGATGTTCAAATGCCAAAGAATTTTCCATATCTCCTCTCTACATCAGTGTAAGAATCAAGAGAATTTTGGAAACTAGATCTCACTGAGTAGGATCTTGAACACTCATATCTTCAAAAAATAATGTCCTAACCTACATCCATATGAGAAAGAGTGCTGAGAATAATCTTTCTATCGCTTTCATTACACCAAGAGTAAATTTTACCCAAGCACAAACCAGATCCAAAATAATTGAATAGA
This sequence comes from Viscum album, assembly GCA_963277665.1. NCBI lineage: Eukaryota > Viridiplantae > Streptophyta > Magnoliopsida > Santalales > Viscaceae > Viscum > Viscum album. Next base: position 761,929,506 of record OY728140.1, on the reverse strand, counting down.
TAGTGCATGGTGGCCTCTTCAGATCCAGGAAAAAAATAAAGAATTAGCCATTATTCTATCTATATCAATCAACCAATGATACTTACAAATGTTGAATTTTGGACTTTCCCCAATCCGCCAGCCAATTCCATTGTCAAGTAATTATCGTGAACCCCAAATACTTCTCCATAGGAAGTTGGGATGGGGACCAAGAGAGGAGTTCTAGAATTCTGACTGAGGAAAATATTTTTCCTGAAGAATCAACATGTAGGGAGATGAAGGTTTATTTAAGAGGTTAAATCCCTACATAGCGAGCAGCGCATCATTAGACAGGATTATTTCCTAGAAGCCCATGAAACCACCTACTTTTGGGGAAGAAAGTGACTTCATGGAAATCTAGTGAATTTTTCTCCATATATTACGATGGACCCACCAGAAATTTGAAATACATGATTCAATATGGTCGAAAATTGCAACAGGATTCTGGAATAGTGACATGAAATCGCTTGGGATAGACTTAAGTGAAGCTGTGATGAGGGTTTCTTTTCTTACATTATATATTCTTATCAAAGACAAACCATGAATTGTTTCCACAATTATGTCCATAGAGGATGGGAATATTTCTTATTTCGACTGTCCAACTGTTGTGGGGAGACCAAGGTATATATTATGTTTTTATAACAACTGAATTCTTGTAGTTAGATAGAGATACGCTCTTTTATTTGGTGGCACACCTTAGATGAAGAAATTTTATGTTTTTCTTGATTAATCACATATCCAGATGCTCTCTTCTAATGGTGGATTACATTTCACATGTATATACATTCATTATGAGTGGATATGGAGAAGAGAATGCATCCATCTGCAAAAAAATGATGAGAGACTGATGGGTTATGTTGGCACACCTTTTCCCCATGAATATACTTTGAGGAATCATCCATAGAAATGACGTTAGAGAGAACACCAGCCACCAAGATGAAGAAAACGAGTGAATGAGGGTCACCTTGGAAAAGGCCTCGTGAGGGAGAAAATCTTTGTGAGAGTCCACCCTTAATATATATCCTAAAAGAAATAGATCAAACATGTTGCACGATCACATCAATATATTTTGAACAGAACCCCATTTTTGTCATAAAAATCAGATGAAATTTCATTCCACTCTATCATGCACCTTGTTAATATCCAATTTGGATTCTATAATTCAACTTTTCACTACCGATATATTTTTAATTGAATGGAATACATCGTGGTACATAATGGCAGTATCTTTGATGATCCTTTTTGTGAAAAAAGAACTTTAGTTTTTAGATATAATGAGTGGCAGCCACTTGTGCAGGAAATTGATTAAAAGCATTGGAAAAATTTATTGGAAACGTTGCATCAGATGATTTTCTTGAAGTCTGAGGCCAACAGTGGTTTCATCATCATACAGATGAGGGTTAAAATGGTATCGTTAAGAGATACTAGATTATGTTTCCCCACCCAAATACCATTTGTAAGAGAAGAAATATCTGGGAAGATAATGTCTGAGTCATTCATAAAGAATATAGCATGAAATCCATCAGGGGCCAAGGATTTTGTGAAATAGATATGCATCAAATCCCGTAAGAACTCATCATTCGAAATCTCTTTTGTGAGATATTTGTTCATTGTATCAGTGATAAAATGTTTAATGCATGCTTCTACCTCATCCAAAATAGTGGATTCCCCTACAAAATAGAGTTCATGAAAAAAAGGAAATAATGTCATGGATTCCTTTACATTGGATATAGTCCTTCTATCAGGATACAAGAGGCATGAAATCGTGTTTTTTCAGCACCTAGCAGAATCCATCTAGTGGATGCAACATGTGTTGGAATCCACTTATTTGATGTGACTTTTTCATGACCACATATCCTAGAATATATCATTAATAAGAGGTGTTTCATTCAGTTCGCCTTGGAGAATGTTACTTCAAGAAAGAATAGTATAATTCATTGGTTATGAAAAAGGGGCATTCAACTATCTCTTGATTGATTCACAATGCCTCTCGGCTTGGAAAAATTTATATTTTCTATAAGATCATATCATTGATTTCATTTGTTGGAGGTTTGAGCATATATCTTATTTACCACCATTGCAGCATTAGGGAATAATCTCTGTGCATTCACGATCATTTTCCCATAATATTTTGAATCTGAAAGGATTCCCATATCATGTATTGCAACCTCTATGAGATAAATTAATAATGCCAGTGAAGTGGTCTGAAGAATTAAGTGAAAGGTGAGAGATGTGGAACGTTTTGAAGATGTTGGTTCATTTTATAGAGCCCAGAAATCTATCTAGATGCTAAGAAATGCACGAGATTTCTGAATTCCTTTGAATCTAGGTGAAAGGGATACCCGAAAAATTAAGGTCAGACAATTCCTCCATGGAGATCGAATCCAGATAGCCAGACATCCCAATAGAGGACTGAAGAACTCCACCACATTTTTCATAATTAATAGAATCTCATTTATGTCACTACAAAACAAGATAGGGAAATACATTTTTGGTTGTAGTGAGGAGATAACATCCCATGATTTCCATTTCGCATTTTGAGAAGACCATCTATAAAAACCAATAAATGTCCCTGGTGGATAGGGGCCATCATGAATCAATGCAACTACATGATTTGAAGATTAAGAGATGAATTTGACATCAATATTATTCTTCCATAAAATACACCCTCCCCCGAATGGACTTGGACGGGGATTGGGAAGCATCCATAAAATCCACTTTTTGTGTGCAATTCTAGTGTTTTCCTTGTTTTACAACATGGTTTCAGATAAAAAAACCATAAGAGGGAAACTTTTAGCACAATAGAACTGGAGCATCTGAACCATTAGTGGGTTTCGAAGACCGTGACACTTCCATCTTAGAATGATCATTTTGTTAGGCAAGGTTGGTTTATTTCAGCCTCCTCCTCTTGTAGTTCATATAAGGCTCCCTCTTTAGTAACAATCCTCTATGTGGGGTACTTTTCATTTTCCAATGGTTCCTATAATGATATTTTTCAAAAACATTTTTTATGAGTCATTTCACAACCATAGTCTCTTATTGTCTTCCTTGTCTACATATGTGGCATTTTAAGTGCATGCACTTTAGTTGGAAGTACGGCCTCACTTGGTTGAATAGCTTGAGAGGTGTGGCAACCCATACAAGTACTCATGTTGTTCGGGGGGTATGAGTAGATGTGTTTAGTGTTGTCACTTTTTCTCCACAATATATTTTAGAAATTTCCAAGAAAATCATAGAAAATGAAAAGGTTTTGTATGCTTTTTTTATTCAAAGGATATCAAAATTATCACTCCATTAAGTGTCAAGAAAGTGCCTCTCGTGAGTGGTTTGACGAACTAAGCCATCACTCTAATCATTACTGAGAGTCCACAATATATGGGGTTTGATTGGTCTCATTACACGAATTGGACAATATGATTTCCATGTTCTTCCATCACCTATTTTGATCTACCGTTAAATGGAATACCTGTAAATCGGACTCAAAAGGGGGACATGGAAAAATCAATAGTGAGTCTATCATCTCCAATATTTAGGTATTCCATCCTTAAGAGATGGTTATAAAATGACCATGGTATTCCCTATAGTGATTTTTGTTTATCCTTCATGTTGAAGAATTCCATGATTAGTTGCCCCTCTCTAACATCCCTTATTTCTAATATGTAAACCAAGTTCCATACCGACTATAATGTATTCTTCAGTGCGTCCAGGTTGAAGGGTCATCCAGATATAGATTTCTCAATTAATAATTGGGACATGGTCCGTGTCAGGAAGCTATCATAACTGTTATCGGTAATAATTGTTTCTTTCATTTTTCTGTAAGTGAGAGAATTTTCAATCTAATAAACAGATCATTTTCTATAATATTGATGGATACCCAGTTTCCAAGAGGTTCATCACAAAGAATACCGAGTAAAATAGTTTGTGTTGCAAGAAACACACCTAGAATCTAGCACGGTCACACGTCACGAACTGCACCCCTACCGGCCTCAGAAAATTGTTTGAATAGGACCTTCATAAGAAGAATCTCCAATATCATCTATCTATAGAGAATAGATCAACTGGAGGTTGCTCACTGTCTATAGATAATAAGAGGCCCAGAAATTGCATATCTCAAACAAACAGAGTCAGCCGACGGCACCAAATCTGGTCATGAACTGAAAGAGGGTCGGAATTTGACTGAAACGAGGTCTATAGGCAGATAGAATGTGGGTACCAGAGGAATATAGGAGGCCCCAAGTTGCAGAATCCTAGAACTATATCTGGGAAAAGGCTCAAGATATAGAGATTTCACAACCGGATCAATAGGGGAAGAACAAACGGGGTGGAACAATGAGAGCGCTAATATGAGAGGTAGGTCACCGCCAAAGAACAAATCATACTCTAGGGAATCCTAGGAGGGAACACTTAAAGCCGGAGAAATTCTATTTCATAACAAAAGATTATTTTTATCCTAAAATGTGTATATTTTAATGAAAATTTTCAATTCGTCTTACGATAGGAGATCAATATTTATCTAAAAATCCAAATCCCTGTGAAGAAATCCATATAGTGTTCTTTTTAAAATTGGAGGATTTTTCCCTTTATATTGCTTAAGAAATAGAGAAGAACATGTTGTCATTTTAAAATTCATTGATTTTATTTTTCACAAATCACACATATTGTATGTAATATTTTCATTTCATTTATGTGAAAAAAATTACATCTTTTTAGAATCCACTGAATGATCTGTAGATGTTTTTTATTGGATGTTTTGAATCCTTACAAATATTATTGAAGAAACAAGGACTCGTGACGAATGGTGGGGTTGGGTAGAAAATAATGAAGATAATTTCCATAGGTTACAATGGATAGCCAATGAAATGTAACTATCCAATCTGTTGCATGCCTTAAGGGTTACCCACTTCGAAGGATCCCAATGGATACTTGATAGAAAAGAAATATATAGTTTGTGATGAAGTTAAGCAACTATATATTCTCCACAATAACAGAAGATTGCTTATGGAGGTACATCAACTAGAAGGTGGTAACATGAATCATCCATGGTCTTCAAAGACTCCAAAAAACTAATCATTGGATGCTATCTTGTAACCAGTGGGATCAACCCAGCTACACCAATCCCAACATTTATTACAGAATATTATAAACGAACATGTAACTCTTCAGCATAAAGACTCTTAATTTATTATAGGATATTACTAAATGTATTTGAGACTCTATATAGATACCATGATAGCCTATGAAATTCAAATGACCATCCAATCTCCAAAAAATAATGTTCTCGATCTATCCATCACTCTCAAATATCTCTCCTTAGAAATCATCATTCTGTATCTTGATTATGTCCCAAAATATTACTGTTATCATCACTCTATATGATTATCATTCCCTTCTATAGTCCATCATACTCGTTGAGAAAATTGATACCAAGCTACAAATTGGTTTCTTCCAAACAATTCCATCATCCTTCATATTTATTCTATATTTGGTAATTGCTGCCAAAAATAGAGGGATGTGGTTTTGGTAGCATTTTGTTATTAACTAATATGAAATATTATTCATGAGTTTTTTTCTTTACTATTAAAGAGTTTGAGTTTATTTTATTTGCAGTTTTTTTCCAAAAAAAAATTATAAGGGATTTTTAGGTATCATGGCTACCATTGATGAAAAAGAAATAATACCTTGAATCCTTATTGTGGTAGAAATTGGGGATTCATTTAGAGATATATCCAAAAATATTTACAAATTACCATATCTCATTTTATATCCATAATCTAAATTATTTCTTTCTTTCAATTATTATATTATACATCAATGATTTATTGATTATTATTATATTCAAATCACATAATCATTTTAAAGAGAACATTGTTTTTATTCCTATTATATTAATATTATATATTTTTTCTTTCCACATTGGTCATTTTATTTCAATCAATAAATTATTAGTATATATTTTTAATCATTGTGTATTCATTTTATTTTTTAAATGGTAATTATCTATCATCATTTTACTTTAACTATTTTGACCAACTGAATTTAATATTAGTTAATTTTGGAATGTATTAATTACATTATTTTAAAATCAATTCAATTCATTTTTTTAAATCATTAACCAGTTATTCAAATAATAACCTATTTTAAAAATATAATTTTACAACACACATGGTGGTACCTAAAGAAAATACTTGGACCATCCTACAATTTTTTAGGGTACTAATTATGATAACTGGAAATCAATAATTTCTAATTTTCATAGATCTATTGGAAATCATGTTTATAATATCATAACACAAAGAAAAACTATATCATGAAAAAATAATAAAAATGGATTCATGATGATATTTTTTTGAACATGATGGTAATTCCCTGACTTCGATATAATTTGGGTTAGATGTAATGTATTGAATAAGGTTTCTTCATATAAAACAAGAAATTAAATATGAAAAAATTTATATGTTAATAATGAATTTATAAATACAGTTTAGGATAAAAGGAATGAATTTTATATCCACAAAATTGACAGTATCTTTATAATACCTAATGAGTATAAAAATTAAGTGATTATTATATTTTATATATTCTGAATGGATAGAAATAATTTTATAACTCTATTTCTATATAAATATTTTTCATGAAAATACTTTGTTTTATACCAAGTAGTTAGTAAAAAATGTCACCATTACATAAGATGCATCATATTTTAAATACATTGATATTTAAGAACTCATAGGTTCTCTAATTATGTGTGAGATAACCATGAAGAGACAAACTAATAAGGTGTATTTAGAGGTAAAGTAAATTTAAAGAAAAATTTTTGTAATGAGAACCATGATGAATCATCCAAGAGTGACTTTGAGATTTCCATATTTACCAAGATGATAGAAAAGTTTAAGGAAAAAAATATAATTTCAAAACAAAACAAAATACTAAATTTCACATTAAATGTTTTAGTTGAAAATATAATAGTAACATCAATATAAAAATTAGCTTGAAGAAGAAAAATTCAATACAAAAGAAGATAGATAATAAGTAAATAATGTTATCAAATTAGAGAAATATATAAGACTCAATTTAAACATATGAATAAGGTAATGAAAATACTATGTGCCTCCTAACACATGTTGAGAGAAAATTTAAGTTACATATATCATATCTCACTCTATTTATAATTCAAATTATTATTTATAAAATTCTCTTCCTACTTATTTAAATTATGATGATCTTTTGAACACTAAAAATGAATATCAAAATGATTTTTTTATCCCTATTCAAAATATGATCTTAAAAACACAAAAATATTTTTCGTAATTTAGATCTACATTTAATTATGACTAATGATATAATTTAAAAATTTGAGGTATAACCATCTGTTGAAATTAATAAATTTCTAAAATAAACAACTTCAAAATATTTTTTCTTCTCTTACCCATGAGGAATAAAATTTAAATAACACTTCACGTCTTTGAAAACCTATTAAAAATCACTATGGTTTTATTCTTTTTCATGAAACATAGTTTTACTAAATTTTATAAAAATATTAATTTTACAATGTAAATCTCTAAAATTAAATTTTATAATCATTAAATTAAAGTATTTAATCGTATTTTTGAATAATATTGTAAAAATGATAGGCATTAAAGAAAAAAATATCATTCATCATTCTTCACATATTTCAACTAAAACAGATCATCTAAACAGGTATGGATTCCAAAAATTATATTATCTTAGATTAGTAGCCCCTAATATCGGTACTAAAAGATATAGTATTTTAGTGATTTCATGAATTGGGGATTGACCCAAAAATCTACATGGAATATGGATAGCTTGGTCTCGAGGAACATGTGTGTTTCTCTTTCAAAATTAAATCATCTCTAAGATTTTATTGAAGTAAATTCCTCATTTGGTGATCATTAAAAAGGAAAAATTATTGTTATATGTAAGATAGTATTCTTTAAAAAATCATTATATAATGATGTTTTTTAAAGAGTTAATGAGAAATACACTAAGTATTAATCAATGTAATGATAGTGGTTTTTGAATTACTTTTAAAAATAATTAATGCAATATTTTTATTTTTAAATATAAGGTCTTATTAACCATATCCCATTTAAAAATTATTTATATTAGAAATTTTATATCAATTAAAATATAAGTTTTTTTAGTGTTTATGTGTAGAAAAAATTATTCTTGGTTTTACCAAAAAGTTTAAGAGACCGGCAAACCTGCTCCTAAGAAATTTTATTAAAAGAAAAATGTGTAGAAAAAATAAAAAAGCACATTCACATCCAATTATTACAAATCATAGTAAGAGAAATCAGTCTCATGAGAAAACTCATCTGTGGTTTCCCATTATTATAGAGAGTTACCTTCTTTTGAAGTCATCAAACACCTCATCATTATCATCCTTAACATATTTGATAATGACCTTGTCAACATGTTCCTTTTGATGTTGCATTATTCCTTCCTCATCATTCTCTTAAGGAGAACATAATCATTTTTTTCTATTACATGACGAAATCCTTGAATGATACTTTATTTTGAGAGATATTTCAATCCATTTTCTTGTCATCATCGGCGATATTCTCCCATTAACCTAAAATATTAAAATATTTATATAGTTTTTGAATCTCCTCATGAAAATTAGTGTATTCTGTTCTAAATAAAATATCCCCATACCATGAATCTTGCACTGGAATATCCAAACTTGTTGATTTCTCCTCAACGTCCACACCATATGAACCTATATCATATACTTGACCATCATATGCTGCATCTATAGTTTCAGCTTCACTGGTTGGTTCCATAATTGGTTCTCTCTCCTCATTCCCAACATCTTCAGGATTCGAAATCAGATCATCACTTTCGATACAATCAAATATATTACCCAGGATATGAGTTGCCTCATCCTTTTGAGGGATTACCACAATATGAGTGCCCCCAAACACCAGAATAATCTCTTGAACACCCCCTACAGCCTCATGTGAGACACTAGAACCATCGCGATTTCTATTATCATCCACCACTAATCGCTGCTTCACACTTGGAGAGGTGATAACCTTAAAATTCCCCCTCGAACATGTCAATAAATCCACTAAAATTCAACTCAAGAGGTGACCCAAAGTTTGTTTTGGTATAAAAAAATCACTTCAGTTCATTGGATGAGACCCCATTCTAGTTCCACTATGATGCAAGACAATATCCACATGAGACTGGTGGATCGTTACGTGATTGTTCTGTAGTGGTCCCTCAAGGGAATCATTTCGGTGCAACGTCATATGATCCATGATAGATCCATAATAATGTCAAATAATTTCATATTGTATCACTTTCACATTTCTATTTGGAGACCCACTACGAAGACTAACACCAGATGTCCAATTCGGATGCAAGACATACAAAAATCCATCCATAATTCAAACATAACAACCCACTTCCACCAGAATTGATGTCTGTCAATAATCTACACCAAATCCACTGGTGGCTTGGATAAGTCCACCTCCACATAGATACAGGGGAAAATAGGATAGAAAAAAACTTTGGATTTGGAATCAGAGCACAAATATCGATAAAATATATTCCCAAGAAGTTTTAAAATTGATGAGGTTTGGAAGGGAAGTGTGAGAGTGGGGAAACATACACAACCCACCATAGTGAAATTATATCTCTGTATAAGGAAATAGATGTTACATATATGATGAAAGAAGAATAGGCTAGCACATCATCAAGGAGAAATGAACCAAGAAATGTTGAGGTCTTCCATCAACCCAAACTGAATCACAATATGCCTTAGATCAAGAATCAGAACAACCACACGATTTTACAAACCCGAAGAATCAAAGGAAAAGTGGTCAAATGCATCAATAAAAGGGAGTTGAGAACGAAATCGAGCCAACAGGGTCATATAGAATAGGAATGATGCACTATTTTACTATGATGGTGATAAATATAGTTGAGGTGAACCTCAATACTAATATTGGACTTTCGGTCATATTGAGATTCGAGGATTCATATGAAGAAAAAATTGATTGGAGAAGGGGTGGAAGGAAAGAAGGATCTTCTATGGTAATGAAAGTGAGTAAAGAAATATGTAATGCCCTAGACCCTTATAGTCCTTTACATTGTCAAATTATAAGGTTTGGAGTTTCTTGGGGACCATTGATGACTCATTAAAGTGTTTTCCAAATTTCACGTATGAGCGTCTGTGGAACCTAAGGGAAACAGTGGCACCGATCGGCATCAGTGGAAACAAGGAGTGTCAGTGGAACTGATAAGCGTCGGTGGCACCGATCGGCATCAGAGGCACCAAGTGGCTTCGGTGGCACCAATGGGCATCGGTGGCACCAATGGTTAACAGTGGCACCAATGTTTACAGGTCAATGAAGCTAGGGCCACGACGCCATGGTGACGGTAACAGGGTGACAGCACTAGAGCGACAGAGCCAGGGAAACAGTGCTAGGGCGACAGTGCTAGGGTGACAGTTCCAGGGGGATGGTGCCAAGGCGACGGTGCTAGAGTGTGGGTGCCAGGGTGACAGTGCCAGGGCGACGGTGCCAAGACGACCATACCAGGGTGACGGTTCCAGGGTGACGATGCCAGGGAGACGATGACTCAACTAATGGTGAGCCCTCCCCTATTTTTTCTAGGACCTTACTGTTTTTCCCTATTAAAATAACTTTTTATGTAAAACCATTTTAATTCCCCTTCTAAGGGAAATAAAAGCTTTTTTAAATCCACATTAGTTTGGAGACCTTTCAACTAACAAAACGTGCGATCTTTTGCTTCGGTGTCACACCTTGTAGTGTTTTACATTTTTCCCCTTTTCTCTATGTACAGGTAATTTATTAACTCATAGACATTATCACCACCTATTTTGAGGAAAATTATTAAATTATAGTTTCTTACATCATGTTTAACCACCAAACTGCATGAAGAAACAACGATCTTCCTTTAAAGATGCTCATGATTTTATATCATGTAAATCTAGGATCTAATATTTTACCACCTGAGATCTTATTTTTCCCTATTCACTTTTTCCATTCCATGGTGATTTCGAGTCCCAAATCTGGAGACGAATTGTGTTCCCATGTAGGAGCCCTTCCTGCTTATCCTTGAAGTCCTTTGAGATCTTCTTCTACAAGTCGCACATCTCCAATAAATGGTTCAAAGAGAAAACATTGATCATTGATCATCTAAGAAGGATTTTTCCTTAGTCCTTATTTTCTATTTGTGAAGTGGGCGGGGGGGGGGGGGGGAGGTATGATAATATTTCCTTGGGGAGTGGATTAAACCAAACAGTAATGAAGATAATTAGTGGTTTCTAAAGAATGAAGTGGTGTGTTTGATGATGATAATGATGTATTATTTTATTTTCATTCATATGCTGCGAACTATATGAGCCAATTACCACTAAAAAGATTGTCTATTAGTGGTCCTTTCTTGCGCACTAATGAAAATCTTCTTTTCTGGAAAATATTGTGATTAAATGTATATAACAAGGAATCTGGATAATCACATAAATATGGTTGAATATATGGATGCATGATTAATAAGTTCCCTTAGATGATCACCCCGGTTAACCCAATGGAATGAAGGAAATTAAATAATAGTTTTGGTTAAATATGAAAACATTCTCTTGCTCTGTAATGCTATTAATCGTAGTTTTTCTACTTGATTCTTTTTGGGAGACAGGGATGGGGATGGGATCCCCTATTGAACAGTTGTTCGATTGGGGATTTAAGACTGTATTTTGGGTCTTGGTTTGGTTCTATAACTTTGAGGTTTCTCACAGATCCCTTTTGTTGTTTTAAAATTACAAGAGAACCGAGTGTGAATGCATAAATTTTTGTTTCGCTGCCTTCTTCACTCTAAAGTTGTTTTGTCTTATGGGTGTGCCTATTAGTTACCCGATAGTGAAGAATTTGTTTTATAACGAAACTTCTATTACATGATAACAAGAATGGGTGGTGCTCTGGTTGTGGATGCTATGCTCTATGAATGAATTAATAGTAACGAAGGTGTTTGTGTATGGGCTTCTTTCAGGACCCATGCGTTGGGATGAATTCCTATTTACATATATATATAAATTTAGTTCTTATGTTTCTTATTCTAACCCCACCCTAGTTGAGAACTTCATGCTGAACTCCCCCATATCATTGGGGGAGGTCTTTTTTTTTCAACATCATATTGGGTGGATGGTTATTAAATCCTTTCTTCTCCCTCTCCAGAGTTTCCCAAGACTCTTAGGAAAGGTTGTGATGGACTATGGTCCATTTTAGCCCAGGACTCTTCGAGCGGGGTATGTTGAGGTGGTTGGACCAAGTGTGTGTGAGTATGTTTATTTCCAAGTGTCTTTGGTATGAGGCCTAGTTGTCTTCAGGCGTGGTGGTTGTTGTTCTGGAACAGGTGTCTATAGGCGAGATGCGTGGTTATGGTGGTCGAGGTGTCTGTGAGTGGGATGCGTGGTTGAGGTGTCCTATAAGGTTGTTATTGGGGCGGTAGTGGTACTGTAGTGATAAATAGCTAGGGAGGTCTGATGCATAGGATGTCTTCAATATCAAGTGGGAAGGTAGTGTTGGATACACAAATAACGATGTGTTATTACTAGTACTTTACCTGACTTGTGTTATTTGGGATGTGTTCTTTGGTGAGGCTTGTTGGAACCATGGTTGTTCTATGCAGGAATTGGAGTTTGGTTTGTGTTTGTTTTCAATCCTCAGTGGAAGGTCCGAATGTGTGCCAGCAAAGCAATCATATAGTTCAAGCAGACAACAGTATTGAAGGTGGCGCTGTTTCCCAGTGTTTGCCAAATTTTTGGGCCTCAAAATCGAAAAATGAAGACATGGATTGTCTGCAAAAGGAGGTTCTCACAAAAAGGAAGTGGTGCGTGAAATATAAGAGGCTTACGCCAAATACTTAAGTTGGGCGTGAAAAACAGTGGGATGCGCGAAATAGTCGATCAAGGTTTTTCGCACAAATAGTGTTTCGAAATCAGATTGGTGAAAAATGGAAAAGGCATGGGCTGCGCGGAAAATAAGGGTTGTGCGCGAAATACTTGAGCTGGGCGCGAGAAGTAGCGTGGTGCGCGAAATAGCGGAGCGAAGTTTTTTGTGCAAATATTTTTTCGGAATCACACCGTCAAAAATTGGAAAAGGCATGGGTTACACGAAATATCTGGAGAGGTGCGCGGAAAATGATACTTGCGCGAAAGATTGCGCGCCAGATGAGAGGTTTTGTGTGCCGATGGGGATTTTGCACACAGGGGTCTCTGTCACCTATAAATATGAGGTGACCCCATTCATTCCGAGTGTGTGGAAGAGTTAGAGAAGATCTGAGGTCTGATGCGTGGAAAAGGACAGCGTAAAGGGGTTTGGGAGAAATATTTAGAGTGGCGCGAGAAAGGGGATTTTTTCGCGAAATATTTTTTCCGCTTGAAAAGTAAATTTGCACACAAAAGGAAGGTTTTGCGCACAAAGGTTTGGTGTTGCACGCAATTGTCAATAAGGTTTTTCTACACGTTCTGGCTATCTAGTTCAGTGGTTCTATGTGTTCTAGTGCATCTATTTCAGACTTTGATGCAAGCAGAGTCTCGTGCTGAGCAGAGGCGAAGACTTCAATGAAAATCTATTGAAGAGACCTTCACCTGTATAAACTGAGGGAGACTTCACCAACGATAGTCAGATAGGGGGAGTCAATGGGAGTGACCCGAGGGAAGCAGTGAGCTATCCCTAAACCTTTGTAAAGGCAGTGAGCCTGGGACAGAGTGACTGTGCCTGGACAATTGTAATCCACAACTTGTGAAGATTAGTGGATTTTGGTATGACCGGAAACTTGTCGGCGTATGCTCCTTGGACGTAGCCCTTAGTGGTGAACCAAGTAAAAAGTGTTGTGTCCTCTCTGTGCATGTGATTTTTTGCTTTATAATCATAATCATCATAGAAGTTCAACATGTTCCTACCAACGTGGGAACAAGATCCACCACATTAAAAGAAAAAGTTTTAACCTGATTCACCCCTCCCCTCTCAGGGTGTCCCGGGGTCCTTCAAGTGGTATCAGAGGGTAATGGTTGCTGGTGTTGAATCTGACCTTTTTTCGTCATGGAAAATGCGGTCAATGTCAGGGGAGCCCCTCACTTCGATGGAAGCAATTTCCAGATCTAGAAGAACAGAATGAGATCTCATCTAATATCTCTTGGAATGGAAGTTCTCTTTTCTACTGTGCAAAGAATACAAGTCACTGATCCAATAGGCCTAGCTATGACTGAAAAAGACAGGAAACTTCTTGATGCAGATGCTAAAGCACAGAATACACTCACTGCATCCCTTTCTGATCAGATCTACCTAAAGGTGATGAATTACATCTCAGCAAAATACATGTGGGATACACTTGAGAATATTTATGAAGGAGATAGAAAAGTGAACGAGGAAAAACTACAAGTGTTGCACAATCGGTTTGATGATCTGAGATGCATCCAGACGAGAATGCAGACTCTTTCTTCAATCGAATTACTGATGTGGTTGGAGCAATTCAGGGTCTAGGCGAAGAAATCAAAGACATTGATATTGTAAAGAAAATATTAAGAAGACTTCCACCAATATATAATGCAAAGGTGTCAGCCCTTGAGGAAAGAGATCTTACCAAACATTCTCTAGATGATCTACTGAGCAGCTTGGTAGCATATGAAATGAGAGTCAAACCAGAAGATGCTACGACTCGGGTGAGTAAGGAAATGGCATTCAAGGCAATCGATAAACTGAAAATCTCAAAGGATAGTAGCTGTGAAGATCACGAAGAAAAAGAAATTTTTTCTCTCATTGCAAAGAAGTTACAGAAGGGGAAAGGGAAATTTAAAGGGAAGGTACCTATCGCATGTTTCCATTGTGGAAAAGTAGGGCATATTGCCTCTCAGTGCTTAAGAAAGATCAATGATGAAGATAGTGAAGATGAAAACATCGAGAATCCTCAGAGAAGGTTCTTCAAAAAGGGAGACTTCAAATATGGTAATAAAATGAAATGGAAGTGTTTTTTCTGTGAAGAGGAAGAAGATGATATTGAATTCTCTGATGAAGAAGTACCAGAATTCAAAATTGGGAACCATGCTTCTATGATGGCCACTGTTGAAAAGTCAGAAGATACTGATGGAGAAAAACAAATGAGAACTTGTGTAGATCCTGAGGTGCAACTTAAAGATGTGGTTAGTAAGATTAAGATTAAATGTAAGAGCTGCAATAAGTGGAAATCAATTGTAGAAGAATCAACTGAATACGTTGATCAACATGAAGCTAAAATTGAACGATTGGAAGAATTTGTGAAGGTACAGTCTAAAATAATTAAAAATAATGATGATGTAGTAGATCTGAAGATGAGAATTGAAGTGCAGGCAAAGGTCATCAATGACCTCACCTCCAGACTGGATGAAAAATCCAAGACTGCTAAGGTTCTTTAGGAGGAAGTTGTTACTCTAAGGAGAAAAATAGATACTGAATCAGTTCCAAAAGAATCGAGGAATAAAATACAATTTGGAAGATTCTCAGATGCAGAATTACTAGAAAGAGCCATGTGTGGTTCAGATGGGGTTGGAAAAATCTTGAGTGATCAAAGACCCTCTTGCATGGGAAAGAGTGGAATTGGTTGTGAGGCTGAGACATCAACTGGTGGAAGTGAAAAGATCCAAAATAAAGAAAATATGAAAGTTGAACATGTGGAAACGTTACCTAGAGTGCCAAAAAAGGAACCCTCAATCCAAACTAAAAGGAGAACTTAAAATTATCCTCAAACATTTAGAAATGAAAGACAGTCTAACTATTCTCCCAAGGAAGAAGGTATGAGGAGAAATTAAAGTGAGAAGACATTTCTTCTCATGAAGTGTCAGTTCTGTGGCTATCTGGGCCATACCATGTCTTATTATGAAGAGGCAAGAAGCTATCTGAATGGAGAAGATATAGAAGCTCAAAAAAGGAGAACAATTTCATATCGTAATTCTTATAGAAGAAATAATTTCTATGGATATTGTTTTCTTTTTTATAACATTGTTCATAAGGCCACTCATTGCAGGCAGATAAGGGACATGGACACCTCATACCGAAGTTCAATACAATTCAAGTCTCGTCAGCAAGACAGTGTTTCTCTTTCAAACAGGTTTTCACCTCTCAAAGAAGTCTTCGACTATGAAGAACCTGGGTATGTGAAAGAGATAATTGAAAGGCCATCAGTTCTATATAATCAATCTAATGTCTCATGGAAGGAAAGGAAGAATATTGATAAATCCAACCTTGCAGAGGTGGCCCTCAAAGCTACAAAGAACAACAGTACCTGGATTCTGGATAGTGGTTGTTCATCTCATATGACAGGTAATGCCGGCCTACTAACGAATATCATAAGGAAAGTTGATGGTACAGTAATATTTGGTAATGATGGGGCTCTAAAAATCAAAGGGAGTGGAAGTACTAATGTAGCTAATGGAGAACTAAAGAAGACTGAAGTCCTTTACGTAGATGGCCTACGTCATAATCTCCTCAGCATGAGTCAACTCTGTGACTTAGGACTTATAATTACTTTTAATCAGAAAGGATGCACTATCAAGGGAAAGACTGGAAATTCACTTATGAAGGGATGCAGAACAGAAGTCAACTTGTATCAGGTTGATAGTGAAGAAAATGTATGTTACATGACTATTGAAGAAGAAAACAATTTGTGGCATCGGAGAGTGGGACACATCAATCAACAAGACATTGAGAAAATATAAAAATTGAGAATTGTCATGGACATTCCCAACCTGAAGCGTGAGTGTGAAAAATCTTGTGATGGTTGTATTCGTGGGAATTTGGTCTGCAGTTCATATCGGCCAAAGAAGAAAATGGCATCTCACCTTCTTGATCTGATTCATACTGATGTATGTAGGCTAATAAATGTTGTCGAAACTCATGGAGAAAGGTACTTTGTACTTTTCATAGATGATTATAGTAGAATGGCATGTGTGATGGTCATTCACAGGAAATGACGAGTCCTTGACTGCATGAAAACATATCGGCGAATCGCCGAGAATGATACTGGACGAACAATCAAAGTGTTGTGATCTGACAATGGAGGAGAGTACATGTCCATTGAATTTGAAAATTATCTGGAGAAGCATGGGATACAACATGAGGTAGCTGCTGTGAGAACTCCACAACAAAATAGAGTTGTTGAACGTAGGAATCGACAAGTGAACAACATGGCACGAACTATGCTGATTGAGAGTCGTATTCCACGACATTACTGGAAAGAGGCTGTTCAAGCTGCAGTGTACAATCAGAATCGAAAAGGACTTTATATGGGTGAGACGAAGACACCATATGAATTTTGGCATGGACGGAAGCCTTCTCTAAAATAATTTTTTGTCTTTGGAAGCAAATGCTTCATTAGGAACAAAGAAGGAAATCAAGGTAAATATGGCGACAATGCAGATGAAGGAATTTTCCTCGGTTACTCAATGAACAACAAAGCCTACAAATGTTTCAACATGAGTTTGGGAAGGATTTTGGAAAGCAGTGATGTTATGATAATTGAAGAGAAAACCACAAATGCTTCAAGGATGTCATATGCTGACGTGATAGAAAGTCAGGAACAATGTTAACGTGAAGAAAATAAAAATGCGGAAATAGAGGAAGTTGTTCAAAACACTCAGCATTCACATCATGATATTGACTCAGAAGAAGAATCTGAAGAAGAAACTATGGCTGAAGAGAAGACTACTGAACCTCCCAGGAGAAATCGAAGAGTTGAGATTGATCCATCCAACATAATTGGGGACGTGAGTCCACCCACTCAAACAAGAAGGATGACGAATAACACGCAATCTGCATTTTTATCAGTTGTAGAGCCATCCTCATTCGAAGAAGCTGCAAAAGATGAATCTTGGGTGAAAGCCATGAATGATGAATTAGATCAGATCGACAAGAATCAGACATGGGATCTTGTCCAGAGACCCGAAGGTCACAATGTGATTGGTACCAAATGGATCTTCAAAAATAAGTTTGATGAGCATGGAAGTGTCATCAGAAACAAGGCATGACTGGTATGTAATGGATACTCACATATTGAAGGAATTGATGTTGAAGAAACCTTTTCTCCAGTGGCTAGACTGGAGTCAATCAAGATTTTCCTTGCCATGGCACTCTAAAGAGGATATAAAGTATATCAAATGGATGTCAAGACCACATTCTTGAATGGTGTGCTCAAAGAAGAAGTATACATTGAACAACCGGTGGGCTTTGTTTTGGGTACTAATGAAACTAAGGTCTGCAAACTGAAGAAAGCTCTATATGGTTTGATGAAGGCACCACGGGCGTGGTACTCACGGCTGGATTCATATCTCAAGAAGTTGGAATTCAAAATAGGAGGA
Source organism: Viscum album (assembly GCA_963277665.1). Lineage (NCBI taxonomy): Eukaryota > Viridiplantae > Streptophyta > Magnoliopsida > Santalales > Viscaceae > Viscum > Viscum album. Next base: position 761,911,109 of record OY728140.1, on the reverse strand, counting down.
GTTGATCACAATCTCTATGTGAAGAATTCTCCAAAAGATCAATTCATTGTTCTAGTCTACATTGATGATATCATATTTGGTGGTAGCAGGTAGAAATAAGTTGATGAATTTTCCAACCACATGAAATCAGAATTTGAAATGTCTATGATTGGGGAGCTCACATATTTCTAGGGGATGCAGGTGATTCAAAAGAAGGAATACACATTCATTTCTCAGGAAAAATATGGAAGATAGCTGTTGAAGAAGTTTAATATGCAAGACACCAAACCAATGTCAACTCCGATTGTAGTTGGATTTAAACATGGAAAGCATGAGGATGGGGACTCTATTGATCCCACCATGTACAGGAGGATCATTGGAAGCCTACTATACCTGATAGCTACAAGGCTAGATATTGTCTTTGCCACATGCCTTTCAGCCCGCTTTCAGAGTAATCCAAAGGAGGAATATATGGTGGCAGTAAAAAGAATCATGAGGTATATTCAAGGTACACATAACTTTGGGTTATTTTTTGCTGCAGGTAGGGACAATGAATTATCATCATTTTCTGATGCTGACTGGGCTGGTGATATAGTAGACATAAAGTCCACTAGTGGTGGAGCTTTCTATATTGGGCAGAAATGTGTTGGCTGGTTGAGCAAGAAACAAGAAAGTACTTCTCTTAGTACTTCTGAAGCTGAGTATATCTCTGCCACAAAGGCATGCACTGAACTGCTTTGGATGAAGTAGAAACTAACAGATATTGGTGATAAGGTGCAACAACCAATGGTGATTTACTATGATAACAAAAGCGCAATTGATCTTACGAAGAATCCAGATCAGCATTCTCGGACAAAACATATTCAACTATGGTATCATTTTATCAAAGAAAAGGTTGAACAAGGTGTGATTAGAATGGACCATGTTGGAACTGATGAGCAAGTTGCTGATATCCTGACCAAGACACTGTCCGCAGCTGTGTTTGAGAAGCATCGGTTGAACCTCGGTGTTCAACAACCTCCTAGTGCATAAGGAGGTTATGGATTTCCCCTCTCCCCATTTACAGTAATTATTTCTATCTGTTTATGGCTGTGATACAGGTTTATATGGGAGATACTATCCAGGGGGAGTATGGTTTGAGATGAAAATTGATTAATTTACCGGCCTTTGGGTTTATTGTCAATGGGGGAGAAAGGAAAGGAATAAATTCAGGAATTTAGGATTGTTTGTGGACATGTAATGCTTCTGTGACACGGGGACCCAATTCATGCTTCCTCTCTTGTTTTCTACACCGAGCATTACTCACGTAGACTTAGAGTGTTGGCGGAGTTGATCCTTGATTTTTTGGTATGCATGTGGACGGTGATATATTGACTTTATTTGGTTATTTCCAACAAACCCAAAGGGGGAGCTTGTTGGAACCATGGCTGTTCTATGCAGGAATTGGAGTTTGGTTTGTGTTTGTTGTCAATCCTCAGTGGATGTTCCGAATGTGTTCCAGCAAAGCAATCATATAGTTCAAGCAGACAACAGTATTGAAGGTGGCGCTGTTTCCCAGTGTTTGCCAAATTTTTGGGCCTCAAAATCGAAAAATGAAGACATGGATTGTCTGCAAAAGGTGGTTCGCACAAAAAGGAAGTGGTGCGTGAAATATAAGAGGCTTGCGCGAAATACATAAGTTGGGCGCGGAAAACAGCGGGATGCGCGAAATAGTCGATTGAGGTTTTTCGCACAAATAGTGTTTCAAAATCAGATTGGTGAAAAATGGCAAAGGCATGGGTTGCGCGGAAAATAAGGGTTGTGCGCGAAATACTTGAGCTAGGCACGAAAAATAGCGTGGTGCGCTAAATAGCGGAGCGATGTTTTTCGTGAAAATAGTGTTTTGGAATCACACCGTCGAAAATTGGAAAAGGTATGGGTTGCGCGAAATATCTAGAGAGGTGCGCGGAAAATGATACCTACGCGAAAGATTGCGCGCCAGATGAGAGGTTTTCTATGTCGATGGGGATTTTGCGCGCAAGGGTCTCTGTCACCTATAAATATGAGGTGACCCCATTCATTCTGAGTGTGTGGAAGAGTTAGAGAAGATCCGAGGTCTGATGCGTGGAAAAGGACATCGTAAATGGGTTTGGGTGAAATATTCAGAGTTGCGCGAAAAAGGGGATTTTTGCGTGAAATATTTTTTTCCGCGCGAAAAGTAAATTTTCACGCAAAAGGAAGGTTTTGCGCGCAAAGGGTTGGTGTTTCATGCAATTGTCATTAAGGTTTTTCTACACGTTCTGGCAATCCGGTTCAGTGGTTCTGTGCGTTCTGGTGCATCTATTTAGGACTTCGATGGAAGCAAAGTCTCGTGCTGATCAGAGGCAAAGACTTCAATGCAAATCTATTGAAGAGACCTTCACGTCTATAAACTGAGTGAGACTTCACCAACGACAGTGAGCCAGGGGGAGTCAACGGGAGTGACCCGAGGGAAGCAGTGAGCTATCCCTAAACCTTTGTAAAGGCAGTGAGCCTGGGACAAAGTGATTATGCCCGAACAATTGTAATCCACAACTTGTGAAGATTATTGGATTTTGGTATGACCGGAAACTTGTCGGCGTATGCTCCTTAGACGTAGCCCTTAGTGGTGAACCAAGTAAAAAGTGTTGTGTCCTCTCTGTGCATGTGATTGTTTTCTTTCTAATCATAGTCATCATACTGGTTCAACAAGTTCCTACCAACGTGGGAACAAGATCCACCACTTTAAAAGAAAAAGTTGTCACCCTGATTCACCCCTCCCCTCTCAGGGTGTCCCGGGGTCCTTTAAGGCTGGGTGGATAATTTATTTCTAGGTGTTTTGGATATCTCTACTTTCTCACAGGGAATTAGAATTCCTCCCCACTCGTGCATGAGAGATTTTGGTTTTTCCCTATTAATTATACCTATATACTTACCCTGCATATATAAAACTACTTTTAGGTTTCTAGGAGGATATCAGGGATCGTGTGGAGCCAAACTAGCTCGGACGTTGGGATAGTTGTTGTTGCTTTTTTCCTTTATTTTGGTACTTTCCCATTGGAGTTTTCTTGTACTTTGTATGGGTGTACCTGGGTACATGAATATGGGAATGGGTTTTGGATTTACTTTTACCTTCAATTTTGGTGTTGTTTTAGTTTTTACCCTCGTATCTCCTGATCCTACTCAATAAAAATTGGAATTCGTTCCATATTATGTGTGATTCTAAACACTTCGTGCTAGTTTCCACTTTAAGGCCTATTCAAGGTGGGACATGGGTTTAATTATCTCTCATTTAACTTGAGGAATGTAGGGTATGTCAGTTTGATGTTCCTTCCATCATATTTATAATTGTTGGTTATGACAAACTCCCCCTCCAATGGGGAGGGGGAGCCATGACCCCTATCATCGGAGCCTAGGTAATTTCTGTGAAGGGAAGTGCTACTGAGATCCTTGACCATTATTGGTTTTGATATAATGGAATAATAATTCCAATATTCATTCTATTTTCATTATCAACTGAATAATATACAATTTAGTTATATAATCATTTCTAGATAACATAGTTCTTATAATTTTTAACTTGTAATGTAAAACAATCCTCATATCAATATAAACATATATTTTTCACTTAAAATTCTATTGAACTATCCGATCTAGACAGTTTTTGACTAAATATTGTTTCTGGTATCATAGCTAAAAATTAAACCTTTATTATTATCAATGACTATAATATATTTAAAACTTTTTTCTTGTTAACTAAAAAGAATGATTCATTTAATGTACTTATCAAATATTTAATGAATTTCAACAAAAAAAAACATTCAAAAAAAAACCTTTCCCTTATAAGTTTCCATGTTGGAGAACCTCATAACATATACATCAATGAGTTTTGTTTTTTGTACGGTTATCATCACACTGTTTCATATACTATAACCCTTCAAAAAAAAATTAGTTGTCAAAAGATGAAATATGACACCCTATGAAATGGAATGGGCTCTCATAAATGATTTTCCCTATAAATTTTTATTTCAATGATGAAATTGATACCATATAATATATCCTAAAATGTTTCCTCATAAGTACCCTATTGTGAAAAACTCCTTATTAAATTGTGAATGGTAAAATTAAAAATGTTGGATACCCTAAAGATATCGGTTGTAACTTCTTTATCTTTATAACAATGTATAACCAGAGAATGTTTGGCCTTCATTTTATGATGTAATTTTTCCGGGGAAATCTAACACAATTAAATATATATGTTTTTTTATTGTGAGGAGCATGACCCATTATGATATAATGCAGGCCAATTTTTTGAGAACCTTTCTATTATATATAAAATTTGATGATAATGATGAAAAACCCATTTTGACCAATTTTAAATATAAATCATATGATATAATTGAATATTATCTAGAATCGACATATAATCCATTACCTAAATTATGAATTCAATGAATGTACCATCCTCATAAGATTTTTATTGGTTTAATACAATATTAAACACATACATGATTTTCTCACATAAATTAATTTAAACCCCCAAAAAATTCACTAACCATTAACCTCATTCCCATGATGATACATTTAATGATGATAATTCGATACATTTTATGCAAGAGTATTTAATCCACTTTAAAATGAAAAATGTTCAAACTCTCTTAGACTATCACAACAATCATCATATTATTTTAACCAAGTGTTTTTTAGCAATAATGATGGAAACGAGATTTAATCAATAATGAGTCCTGAAATATTTCAAAAAAATATATTCATGGAGAAGTTATTGATTTTGGGGAAACAATTTTACTTGTGTTTGAATAAAATGTACTAATTTATTTTTTAAATTTACCATACAATTGAAATTAAAAATTCTTGATTTTTTTTTTGTAAAAAATAGTTCAAAAATCATTTTATTTTCTCCAACTTTTTTACCAGAAACCTAATTTTAAAAATAAATAATATAAATTTTTTTTAAGATAAAAACAGATCTATATGGTTTATAACAAGCCCCTATGGAATGGTATGAGATTTTAACTACATTTCATTGAGTAAATGATTCCAAAATTTGAATATATGACTACAATGTTTTTCTAAAAGACACATTAAATAATTTATTTTTTATTCAAATTTATAATGAAGTTGAAATTTTTTCCTCAAATAATTAAAAAGTTTTTAATGAGTTTATTTAATTAATGAATAAAGAGTTTTAGAATTTATTTATTGGAGCTATTAAATTATTCCATGGCTTTCAAATTTATAAAAAAAATTATAAAACCCCTTAAAATATCATAAATACAATAATGAACATCTGAGGAAGTCTTGAATGAATCAAACTATGTTATTTAAAACCCCATTTGTAAAAAAATAATATAACATTGAATGAAGTTGATCAATTGGTTGATAAAATGTTTTATCAATGTTTGATTTCATATTTACATTACCATATTTTAACTCATCCAGAAATCATGATCAATGTATGAGTTTTGTATCCTATTTAATACAATACAATGTAACAACATTTAAATTATCTAGAAAAATACAATATTTGAATTGAATTTGATAAAATGGATTAGTTTATCCAATGGAAACCCCTTTTATTTTTTTAATTTTATTTTATTGGATTTCAATTTTATAGGAAATTTACTAGAAGAACCTATCATTTACTAGAAAAATACCTCTTATATTGGACAAATACAATTCAAAAAATTGTTCCGCAATCTATAACTAAGGTGTAATACATAGATATAGGTAATTATTTCTCCCATAATATATTGATGAAACATTTTATCTTGTACATAATGTGAACATATTATTTAATCCCAATCGAGTGTGAAAAGACTAGTATTATCAGTTTCCCTAAAAACACTATCCATGAATATAATTCAAAGAACATTAACTTATGACAAAATTTCCCATGAGATCGAATTAAAAATGGAATATAAATATTGATTTTTTTCAAGAAAAATTGAATTATGGATAAAATCACTAAATCACTTCCTCTTAATAAATTTCATATCATCAATAGTTATTTGGGGATGATTATATTGTGAATCCTATAACGTATTCTTACAAATAATGATGATTTTGTATGTTGTTTGTGAAATTAATTTAAAAAATGAATTTCAAAAAATATATTTTTCGTACATTTCATAATTATAGAAATTTAAAGTAAATTCAAGGATCATAAAAAATTTTATCTAGAAATTAAAATATGGATGTGGTTCTTATGAATATGGTGTAATGGATTTATCATGAAAAGAGTAGAATAGGATTTTAAGAAATTATTGATATGAAAAATTATGAGTAGGATTTTACTGCACACATGGTTCCACACTACCTTGAAAATTACTATAGTTTATTAATCCAAGATTTTATAACCAATAAATATGGATATTTGTTCCAAAATACTTTATTTTTAGATATTTAGTTTCATTATTTTAGTTATTATTAGTGGGTTTGATACTTTTAAACACTTTTAATTCATTATTTGAGGGGGTTAAATTCATAGTAATACTAATATTATAAATGAGGAGATATTTTATTTTCAAAAATCAATTAGCAATATTTATTTTAATACATAACTTTATTTACATAAAAATATTATCCAAAATTCAATTTATAATTTACAATCAATCTACATTTAATGTATTTTCATTTTTATTTTCAAAATTATTGAATATATATTTTTCAACATTTTAATGAAATTTTCTATTTTAAATGATTTATTTTTATCTCTCTAAAATTATCATTAAGTATTATAAATATAGTATTAAATATATATCTTTTTATTATCGCATTAAATTCTTAAATTATTTTTGATAATCCCAAGGGGGATAATTTATGCATTATAAATATAAATTTGTTTTCTCTCATAAGGGGGATAATATTTATCCTTTATTTAAATGTAGGAAAAGATTATTATTTTGGGGTAAATTGTAATAAATTTATAGAATATTATTCTTTTTTTGGATAACCATGATGCTGGTACTAAAGGATATTTCCAAAAAAACACACTAGTAAACCACCAACAATTCGATGTAGGTGTTGGATGTCTAGTGGTAAGAGGAAACTTGTGTGGGTTTCAATTATTCTCAATAGCTATTCAGTGGAGACTACTGGGTACCCAATACTATCAACCATGTTTTTTCATGCCAATCACTTATGGGGATAAAATTTCAATGAAAATTTATTTCTCCTACATAAACACCCCCAATAGAATCTTGAACATTATTGAATTTATTTTATCCAATAAATATAGAACTCGAATGACTTGTCAATTCACAAGATCATTAAATATCCAAAATAAAACATTATCAATCATCCTTTTTCTGTCATATCTATCCCATTATAAATTAAAATTTACCTTCTATAGTGTTTTTCAAAGTAGTAATATTATTATCACTATCCTCTAAAAATAATTCTCTCCTAAATATCATTATATTATTGGAGACAACTGAGGCCAAGCTATAAAGTTGTTCCTTCCTTCTAATCCTCTCATCATTCTTCTTTCTTAAAAATAACTATCACCAAAATTATTTGTAGGGTCATTAATTCATTGGAATTATATTTATAATGAATGGACTATTCCTTTGAAGGATTCTTACATTCAAATTAATCATATATATTAAATTATATTTCCAGTTTCCTATTATAAAATAAAAATAATCATATAGATTTAGTATCTTTGATACTATTAATGGTAGGGGACTACTAAATCATCATGTCATTAGGGTGTCATATGTATGATATATTTTTAGAGTTACTATATATCTTTATTACCATACATATTACCTTTCTTAATTCCAAATTATCAATCATTTATTTTTTAAATTGCTTTTTATCCATCAATAGTAGCATTATGATTTATATATAGAAATAGATATATAAATTTTAGTATCTTTTTTTTGTATTATTCTACTTTTATTTCTATATTGCTTTGATTTATACATTGATTCATTATTTTTTAACTATTTTTAAAATAAGTTTTTAGTCATTTTTTTATTCCTTTTATATAATAAAAAGGAATCCACACATTATAATTTTCTATACTTATGTAACATGATTTGAAGACTCCAGCATAGATATAAATATTATATAATAGATACATGTCTCACCCATAGACTATTCTTATTAGTAAAGTATTTAATTTATTACCAACTATATGCCGTCTATTTTTACATCATGTGACAATGATGAAATTATATTTATTTTAAAGTCGCATCACTAGTAATTTTATGTTTTCATTATATAGTCATCATTTTTGGAATTATTTTAATATTTAATGTATCAATATGAATATATATACTTTGAGTAAGATTGAAGGATTTGTGACTGTCCATGAAGTAGTGAATACAATAATCTCTACATATCATAAAACAATAAGAATAACTTGTCACGTACAACTAATTTTATGAGGAAATTTTGGTAGTAACAAGACAATATAACAATTTTGTCTCTATAAGTGGAAAATTCCCAAATAGGTAAATAAGATTCCTATGTGAAAATTAATTCATATTATATGTTATTGGGAATATTCTTCTACACTAGAGTCTCTTAATTCGATACATATCATACATGTGATGGGTTAAATTGATTTTTTCATTCTATCGAGCAACATATTGACAAACCAAGCATGTCCTGTGATGTTCAACCAAAATAAATTTTTTTATGAAATGGGATCATTAATAAATTCATGTTTTTGTAGGATTTAAAAAAACATAATCCTTATGTAACTAAATTAGGATTGAAAACTTTGTTTATTATAAGTAGATTTTTTCATTTAGGGTGGGCCAGATGTCAAGATCATTAATATAATGTGAAAATGACTGAAATGATATTTCACTGATTCAGATCCTAAAAAATAAAATTCCATCATTTAGATATCATATTTTTTACGAGATACCAGATATTAATTTAATATCTTTAACATCTTTATAAATCTTGTATTAGATTAAAACATACAACTAGGATTATGATAATTGATCTAAGTATCACAACATATATAAGAATAATATCAATCTAAAATATATATTTTTTATAATATATACCTATCTAGATCAATATAATCAATTTGGAATATATTTACATTGAAATACATCCTTGGATATGGATCAAGAGGCCAATAGATCTTTTATATACCATGTTAATATGTTAGGGAAATCATTCTCCCATTGAAAACATATAGTTTAGGTACGATGGACCATTTTTAATGATATGAAATTTAATGGGAGAGTTATTGAAGTGGAATAATATTTATAGGTATTTAATGATCACCCTTATATAATAATTTTGGACTATATTTTGTCTATTTTTGGTAAAATAAATTTTATTTAGTATCATGAAATGTTATAAATTTGAATATGAATGAAAAATGTCATTGGCAATCTATCAAAGTAGAGAAATAGTGATAAATGAACATGATGATGGGTCCAAATAGTCTATATGTCACTACAAATAAAATAATAATAATGATAAAGGAATTAATTGTTCATGCATTAAAATATATCTTCTAATGTATGAATTATATATAGAATAACGATAGAGAATTGAATGGGTGTCATTGTGGTAGACTAAAATATGAAACCTTATTTTAATATGTAATGGTCTCACCTATATGGAACTAAAAATGTTTAAGTGGAGTATTTATTGGTTTCTATGATAGAATATATTGGGGTGGATACTTATATCATAACATAAGAAATTATATTGTATATAATTCATATATATTAATGTAACCTCATATTAGTGCATATCATTAAATAAAGGAATAAAAAATTAATTAAGTATTCATACAAAAAAAATAATTTTTTATGGAGAAGGGGAGTCACACATATACCATGTCAATAGATTCATAATACCATGTATTTTGGACCATATTTCATGTAGTTTTAATAACATAATACAAGGAAATAGTTTATTTGTAGTTTACTTTCATTTAAAAATTAGTCAATGTAGATTTTTTCTTCATCCTACTACATATACCAATTATCTAATCACTAGATTCAACTTTTGGAAGGTCCCAATGATAATTCACAATCAATATGGGATAAAAAAATGTAGGGGCCTTAAATAACAACTATTGGGAACTGTTTTTTCTATTTAAATAAATAAATAAATACTAAGAACCCAAGATTATATTTCTTTATTTTTGGGAATTCATAGAACAATATAAAAAAGAAAATAATACCTTCTAAATCCTCCAACCAAAAAAAGTAATGTCAATATAAAACAAAACATTTATAAAATTATTCAACCAACAAAACATAATATAAAGAAATTTTATGTGAATACTACTTAAAAGATAAATAAAACATCTACAAATCCAAACAAAAAATGGATACCCATCACTATGTGACACAAGGAACTAAATCCCACCATATAACCACCATCCCAAAACCATATCTATGAACATGAGTACAAACCCCTAATAAGTTGAACCTTGCATTTTCCAATATATTTCAAAACAACATATAACTAAATTCATTGGGTGAATATAGTATTTCAGCATAATTATCACAGTAAGATCCCACTATGAATATACTTAAAAAAAATTCACCCTTGAAAAAAATAAAAAAGATTTAATTTTTTTAATCAAGTGTGATGAAAACATTTTTAAATAATTATGAAAATGCTTTCATATATAGTTTATATAAACATTTCCAATATAAAATATATAAAATCCCTTATGGTATATATGTTTATGGGTTTTCTTGGATACTCATCATCACATGGTCATATAACCCATAATATCAATAAAAACTGTAATTACCCATTCATTACATAGATAGATATTACTTACAAATTGATGATTATTCATTAAAAACATAAAAACACCATGACAAAACCACATAGGTTTATTGTATTTATAAACTGTGAAATTTAATCTACTGATTCATAAGACATATATATTTTCTATTACATAATTCTTCATAACTAAACACCCTTATGACATATCATACTTAATACCCTTCTTCCTGACCTAGGGAAAAGAAACATAAGAAAGGGTGTTCTCAGATAATCAATAATGATAAAAAAGATATATAAATCATATCATTATCATAAGACATAAGAACATAGAATTTGAAAATCTCTTCCTACATTTGAAATATCATGGTATTATATCTTGGGATAAATCATAAATGTTCATAAATAAATAATAAACATATTTCCAAAAGGCATAACATAAGACATGGAATATGTGGAATACAAATAATCATATAAAATAATATCATATTAATCAATTATTATTTCCAATAACATCATATAAGAAAAATTCATTTACTAAACCGAGTTAAATTCTCATTCCAGCCATGTGTTACTGAACTTAGTTTACGTTCAATTCTAGTCCTATATTACTGAACCATATCATTTCTCATTCTAGAAATTTATATCTCATAAGATATAAATATTTACGTATTGCATTGTAAGGAGGTAGTTTTTTCATCTATCTCATAATGATATAATTCATACATGTACCATAAAAATAGAAATCATTCATCATAATGTAACCCAAGGAATAAAATGGGTATCTTAAACATCATTCAATCAGAACATAATCCATGTTAAACAAATAAATTTCACAAAAACAATTCCACCATAAAAATATTCAAACCATAGTAATAATGGGGATAATATAATTAAAACATATCCCTATCTAATAATTTCTTCTTAGATGGAAAATAATTCTGATAGAACACTGGAAATTAATTTTAGGGGAAAATATCATTTCTTTATAAAAAATGTTTTGTCTTCTCAAAATGAAACCCAATATTAAAAGAAAATAATTTCATTGAAAATAAATTGAAATATTTTAAATGAATCATCATGGAAATAATTAATTATGAAAATGTAAAAATCCATTCCTGCTTAATAATTTAATAAAAAACATTCCTCTAATACTTTTTTTGAATAAGACATTGATTACCTTGTATCGAAAATGAAACAATATTCCTTTCATACAATTAAATAAAAATTCAAAAATGGGTAAAATTGACTTTAAACAATTATATATGAATTGATAGAATATTATGTAATAGATATTTAGTAAACATGTACATGGATGATAAATATATCCCAGTAAATACTTATTAATAAACAATCTCAGATAATAATGAGATTTTTAAATTATCACTTACCTTAGGTACAATATCCTTTGTAAGTATCCCAACCTATTATATAATTATTTATATAATTTCATTGAATTATAATAGAATCATTTTTTTATTTATGATATCATATATGGCCATATTATCACCTGTTTGTTAATAACATTTCATTAATACTCGTTATCCGGGTATGAACTGCTTCATTTTCTTATGCATGTTTCGTTGAATAAGTTTTAGTTATCAATCTTGGATCACAGTTATATCATTTCAAAATTATTTTAACATAATATATATAATAATTATTAATTATATACATTTATATAATCTTTATTTAATACATATCAAGTTGAATGTATCATAAAATATCATGGAGATGGTCTGTCTTATATATGCACGAGTGACAATATCATTCCCATAATTATAAAATGGTATAGATGTGGATGGTATATATATATATATATATTCTAGAATCCATATCATGATTTCATAATTATATGTAGTTTTTATTTCCATCAAAATACATATCCATTTTTGATGTTGGATGGAAAAATATTACACTATGCCGTGGAGACGGTAATCCTTTCAAACACAGGCATGGTGATTTCTTTTTTCTTTGGATGGATAGAAGGTGAAATATGGTTATTACATAATCATAATGACATATAATTATTTATGTTTTACTATATTTAATACATTATAATGGAAACAACTCATGAATAAGAAGTATAATAATAAATAATTTTAAAAGAATCGGTAGAAGAGATTACCTCTTCTTTGACGTGATCCAAATAATTCACCTCTTAATTCACTAGAATTGTTTTTTGGAGACTAAAAAACTATAATTTCAATAAGTTGGTTTATATAGAAAATTGGAATAGGATATTAGAGTATTAAGGCTCAATGTTTTGTGAAGGAATGAGGGATGAGGTTCCCTTTTATAACTGAGGTGAGGGGCAATATTCGAATGTACCAAAATAATAATTTATAATAAAAATAAAACCACATAGAAAATCCACCAAAATTTACTAGTTTCCTATATGATATTAGATAATATGTTAATAACATTATCTAATAAATATTTGACATGTTATTTTATAAATTTAATCCTTAGAATTTTTATTAACAATTAGTTATTCTCTATAATTATAATTATGGTAACAAATATTTCAATATTGAAAGGGTGTAATATTTAATTATTTGATGTCAGTTAGACCATAAATAAATAATTTAAAACCTTTTAAACCACATAATAATTATTCTATATTTTTAAAACTCATTTATGACTCTCAAATAATTAATAAGACATTATTTGGATAAACAATCAATAGTGTCAATTTTGACGCTATTCATTTTATTTATTATAAAAAATATAAACATATATTTTTAACTTTGAATAAAATATTTTAATATATTCATAAGATATAATTGGAATATATAATTTTTTTTGGATGTGTTAATTATCCAAAATTATATTTATTTTAATATTTTAAATAACATTAATTTTTGGTCTCTATTAAAAAATAAGTACTACATTAGTTTTGTATAATTATTGAATATACATATTTTTTTAAAAGAATTTAAAAATAAAATATTATGAAAAACATTTATCCTCCAAATTTTAGAATAATATATATATTCAAATATATATTTTTTAATATCCGACATTAAAAATAATATATTTATTAAAACATTAATGTGACTACATTAATATCATTATAAGTAAAATATTATAAGTGTTGTAATAATTTCTATATTACTTCAACTGGTAAATAACTCGATACTTGTATTATTATGGTTGAGATATATGAGAATGATATGATTGGGGAAAGTGATATTTGTTCTTTTAATGGATATTATCATTTATAAAAATTATTTGAATGATTTCGAATCAATTAAATATTTTAGGCATCATCAATGTATAATCCTTTCATTTAGTTATTAATTTTATAATGAATAAAAACAAATTACTTTGATAAATAAAAGGATATTATATTTAATATGAGTATTTATAGTAGGATTTATCTTTTCTATGTCCTTATATTAAAAATTATATAGTTGCAAATTTTTTATTATGAAATATTTAAATTTTCATTAAATAAAATAAATTAAATGTTCTAATATCATACATGTTACTTCTAAAGGATTATATTTTGACTAGAAAATTATTTATTTCAAAAAAAAACTCATCTAATGATATTAGGAAAACTGTTTGGATAACATTATAAAATTATTTTTACCCTTAATTTCATGATTTATCCTTTTTACATATTAATAAAAATTATTATCATCAATTTTCTTAATGCCAAAAAATAAAATAAAGATATTTAAATAATTATAACCTACTAATTCTAAATATGGAATCCATTTTTCAAAAATTCATAACACAAAAGTTATAGAAATTTATTTAAAATTAATCTCATTTTTGGAATGAGAAAATAGGTTTCAAAAGTTAAAACATTGCAAAAACTTGAAATGTTTTTTACATTTAAATTCAATTTAAATTTATTTACAATAAAAAATATTGTATTAAATAATAAAAATTTAATCTTTTTATACTTAAAAACCATTAAATAATTTAATTTATCCATATAAATTATTTTGATGAAATATGTTTTTTTCAATTAAAATTTAATATATTTTTACTATTGATAAAAACATGAAAGTTATTAAGAAAATATGAATAATTTATCCAAAGTTTATTTTTACATCTAGCATATAAATAAGTGTTTTATTTTTTCATATAAAATTTATTAATGTGTCAAAATTATATTTTAAAATTTTTTTCACCATCAAAAGGAGTTAAATTTTCCTTTTAAAAAATATAGGGTTTTATACATAAAATAGGGGTTATTCATATCATGTTAATAACATATATATTGTATGAATATAAAATATATTTTATTAAATATATAGAATATATATTTCATTTATTTCATTTATTAATCTTAATTCACTTAATTTATTAATAAAATATACAAATATTTTATTTAAATTTAATTTGTTTGAATTATTTATAAATAATTGTTTTCCAAATTAATTCACCATATATTTTATTAAGTTATTTATATTTATTATTAATAACTTAACGACATGGTTATAGTGGTAATATTATACTAATGGTGTCTCTCAGTTTTGTTTAAACTCATGATTTTGTGAAATTCAAGCTATTGATAAATTAAAATTATTTAATGAAAACATTTCATAAAAAAAATCCTGGTGTTACATTATACCCCCCATAAAATTAATTTCACCATATAAATTCCTCACATGGATAAAAAAAGATATGGATACCTCCTCCATATCACATCCTCAACTTCCCACATATCTTCCTTAGATTGGTGGCTCCTCTATAAAACATTAACCAAGCGAGTGGTCTTGTTTCGTATATCATTATCTCGACAATATATAATCTCTATCAGTTGTTATTCACAAGAAATATATAACTCCAGTGGTATGAATTATAACTTTAGTACATTTGAAGAATCATGTATGTAATTTATTAGGTTAGATACATGAAACACATCATCAACTTGAGAGCGATTCAGTGGAAGCCCAAATCTATAAGCTTCCTTCCCAACACGATCAGGAATTTCAAAAGGATTGATATACATAGGGCCCATCATTCCCTTATTTCCAAATCTCATTACACTCTTATAGAGAGATATTCCTAGAAACAAATTATCACTCACTTCAAACTGTACGTATTCTTGTTATATTTCATCATTATTTTTTGTCTACTCTGAGATTCTTGGATGTGTTGTTGAATAAATCAGGCCCTATCAAACATTTCCTAAAAAATATTATGTCCAAATAGATTTCTTTCCCCAACTTCATCTTTGAAAGTTGTAGTTTTTCACTTCATTCCATACAAGGCTTCATATGGATCCATCTAAATACTGTAGTTAAATATATTTTTTATGATAAATCCTCCTAATGTAGGTGTTCATCCCTACCACCTTTTAAATAAAAAAACCATTATCTCAACATGTCTTATAGTGTTTGAATTTTCCTCTCAGATTTACTGTCTATATATGGAGGATATACAATTCTAAAACATATCTAAGTATCCAGATCCTACTGAAGACTTCTTCAAAACATCAATTTAAATATCGGATCCATATATAATATAATTGGAATTTGTACTAAAATAAATCATAACACATCTTTTATATTTATCCTGGAAATATGATCAAGTGATAAATCATCTCGAATATAAATGATGTGTGCTGACTTTGTAAGGCAGTCAAGTTAATCTCAGATAACATTATGGCATTTAGATGTTTTGGGAGATTCGATGACAAAGTTCATAATGATGTTTCTTCCTTTCTATTCTGGTATATGTAATGGTTGTATCATCCCTTTATACATCATTCTCTCTACCATAACATGCTGACAAACCAAGCACCCAATTGAAATATTCAGCAACATCTCTTTTCATGCCATCCCACCACTAATACTGTTTCATTTCCCTATATATATTTGTGCTTCCAGGTTTAATAGATAATGAATAACTATGATCCTTATCTAATATCTATTTTAATTATGGTATGGAATGAATAGAAACATGGTTCTAGAAATTTATTCTTCAATTTCAATCAAGGTTGAATTCAGAGATATTTCTCAACTTCTTTTGTGGTTTTAAATATTCCTTCTACAGCTCCTTAATAATTACGTGTATAGATGATAGAACCCAAATTTGGGAATGATAATATTTCCCCCTTCCTTTCATATTTCAAGATCAACCCTTCGAAAAACCATAAATATTGAATCGTTGGTTATCCACATCATGGATATGCCAGAATTTTCCTTTCAGTTTAATGTATCTTCCACCTTTTTTTCTCTCCTTAGGTGGTAATATTTTGAGCAGTCACAATATTTAATCAAGTCCCACCATATTAATTGGGGAATATTCATCTTATTTTGTGTCAAAATATACAATATTTTTTAATTATAAGTATAAATATCATAACTTTTACCATAAATATAATGCCTCTATATCATTAATGAAATGATTACAATATTTACCTCCAAATAATGTGTTGGGAAATTTTTCTCATGGATTTTCAATTTCCATGAGGAATATCCTATCACCGTTTCATATCGTATGAGAACACATAGCGTCTTTTTATTGGATTTATAATTATAGATCACAAACTATTCTCCACTACAAGGAAATGTGAGAACATGTCCACTAGATAACTATTTTTTAGATCTATGAAAATCTCATCACATTCTTCCATCCATATGAACATAACTCTTTTATAAGACAACATTGGGAGTAGTTTAGATAGTCATGAACAATCTTACACAGAACATCAAAAATACCCCGCCAGCCCATGAAAAAATCGGATCGCAATTACTATTTTTATTCTAGGCCAATTATCAATAACATCAGTTTTTGGTTGGATCCACTGATATCCCCTCTATTGAGATTATGTGACACAAAAATGAAAAATTATGATGAAAAAATCAACACTTGGTAAATTTTGATAATAATTCCACTTTCATAGTGTATTTGGTACAATTATCATGTGATCTTCATACTTTTTCCTTTCGGTTGGAATATACAAGAATATAATCTATAAATACTACAAAAACTGATCAATATAATCTAGAGAGATATATTCATTACATCTATTAATATATAATTCCAATTAGTAAAACGAAAAGGATCACTATAAATTTATAGTGTCCACAACATGTGCATAATTCGGGATTTGGTTTATCCTTCTCTTCACTTCTTATGTGAAGTTATCAGAAACAATGAACAATATTGGAATAGTATCGAGCACCACATAGTTTGTCAAATAATTAATTAATGTGGGGAAGATGATATTTGTTCTTGATAGTGATCTTATTGAGTTATCAATAACCAATGTATAGTCTCTTTGATCTATATTTATTCATAAAAAATAGAACAGGATCACTACAAGGTGATACACTAAGGAATATGAATCCCTTTTCAAGATTATATTATATATTATTCTATAATTCCTACAAATCATTTAGAGACATTCTATAATGTGTATTTTAAATAGGAATATCACCCAGTATGAAAACTATTGAAAACTCAACTTCACGATTCGGTGGAATTCCTAGAAATTATTCTAGAAAGACATCAACAAACTCCCATAAAATATGAGTATTCTTAATGGTGAGTTTGTCCCCAACCATCTGAGATAGATAACCTTAATTTATAAGAAACAAGACCCATAATATAGACAAAATTTCCACTAGATGGTTTCATTACTCCCAGCATCGATATATGATCATTGATTGATCCATAATATGACCTCCAACATCCCTTCCAGGGAGATTTATATGAGATCCATATAGTGAAATCCAATCCATGTAATGAATCAAATCAAATTACACAAAATGAAGGATCACAATATTTTCCAGAAGTGATTTCCAATACTCTTTAATTAGAAAATAATTGTAAACATCGGATGAAATCTTTGTGCCATTTAGAGTTGTCACAACTAACTCAAGATCATGGTTTTGAAGTAATACAATGATACCTTATAAAATTATGAAAAAATAAAATAGTGGGTGGATCCAAAATCAAATAAAAAATTTCCTAAATTAGATTGTATATTAAGTTTACCTTTCATAGGATTATTATCATACTCAACATCATCGACAGTGATTGCATGTGACATGAATTTTCCTTAATGTTATGAGATTGTGGACATCAATCATCATCGATAACCTTTGTTTTAGGGAATTGGGTTCCCATAGTGCCCCATTTCCTTACACTTGTAGCATTGATGTGTAGGAAGCACATTTTATGTATCCTTTTCACTATTTGCATTAGTAGACATCATTTTTCAATTACAAAGATATCAAATAGCCTTATGACATTTTCTTCTAAACGAAAAACTTTTTCTAGTCCCTTTTAAAAAATTTCCACCATATTTATTTCCACACATTGATAATATTAGAACACTCAACTTATTTTCATTGCAGTCTTTATATTTTCCGTTTAATTCCAATTTCACTTTCTGTCAAATCCATAGGACTGATGGGTTTATCCAATCTCTATATCAACATTTAGAGAACATGGAATGATTTCCTCATAGATATTGAAGTCCCTTATGGATAATAACATTCAAAGATTTGGTTTTAAGCCACTAAAGAATCAATGAATTTTACTCTAAATTTTGATAATAAGTCGATAAGTGTACCATTCAATTCTTGTAAAATTTTCATCATAGGTACCAAAAAATTTAATTTCCTTTTTCTTAAGCTCAAGGAACTCCTTCTCTATTTTTTTTCAAAGAATATGAGGAATGTAATTATTATAAAATATTTTCTTGACCCAATCAAATTCTATAGAGAAAATTTCATCTCTCTCCTCGTATTATTTATAAAAGTCCACCAATGATCATCTTAACCATCCAAACAATAAACTTTTAAGATTACTTTATCATGCTCTAAACATTAAAGAACAGAAAATATCTTTTCATTCGTACAAATCCATTATTTAGACATTATTGGATCTGAAGACCCACTAAAAAAGGCAGACACTGCCTTATGAAGGAATCAATAGAATTATTTTCCCTCCTCTCAACATTTTTTCTTCCTGTATTAATCATATCCTGATAATGTTGTGAGAACGTAATGATAATATTTTTCATTGAAGCTCCCATAACATTCGTTTCCTCAGGAGCACAATCATTACATTACCCTTCAAATTAAGTATTAATTTGGTTCCTTATAGTTCCATCCATTGACTAAAACCATGAATAAAAGTGTGATACACAATAATCATAATGGGGAATACACATAACCCAGAATAATATTTCAATTTTAGAAAATTTAGTCTTTTATCCTAGGTTATTCAAGATTATTTCTAAAATACTAGGATTATAACCTATACTTTGATATATTCTTAGGTTTCTTACTATGTTGTTATCATCCTAATTAACAATGGTTATCTATACCATTTATCTAATGCTAAATATAATGGAATTTTTTTATATAAATAGATATTACTTCAAAATTAAAGAATATTCATTAAAAACATGACAAAACCATTCGAAGACCATATTTGATTAGTTTTTTAGATATATGGAAACATAAACAACTATTTCATAATAAATATACATAGTCTCCCCTTTATTTTTTCATGACTAACCCCCTTTTTATATATCACACTTAATACTATTTTTCATGCCATAATAAAATAAAACATAAGCAGTTGTGAGCTCAGATGCTCATAAAGTTTAAAAAATGAGATATAAATCATATCATAATTATAAGTCATAAGAACATAAAATCTGGAAATCTTTTCCTATTTATGTAATATCATGATATCATGTAATGTGATAAATCATAAAAATTAACAAAGAGAAAATGAACATATTACTGAAATTCATAACATAAGAAAGGCAATTTATGGAATACACATCAACATATAAAATCACTTCACATTAGTCAAGGTTCCTTTCTAAGACCATCATTATAGATGAAATCGATTACTACACCGAGTTCACTCCTCATTCCAACTATGTATTACTAAACCAGATTTACTTCACGTTCCAGACCTATATTACTGAACCAAGATCATTTCATATTCCATCCATGCATATATCTTGATCTATAAATAACTACCCAATTAGTTAGAGGGAGATATATGTCTCGCCTATATCATAATGAAACCATTCTTATGTGTTTAACAAAAATATAAATCACTCATCATATCATAACCCAAGGAATACAATGGGTTTCTTGAATAACATTCCATCATAACATAATCTATGTAAAACAAATATATTTAATAAATATCATTCCATCACAAAAAAATAAAACCATATGAATAATATGGATAATATACATGAAACATAAACCTATTCAATATTTTCATCTTATATGGATAATATTTTCGATAAAACACTATAAATTAATTATTGATTAAAATATCATTTATTCTTAAAAAAAATTATTTTCTCAAAATTCTTAAAAATTTTAAAAGAAAAAAAATTCCTTTAAAATAATATTGAAATATTGTAAAATATTATTCATGGAAATAAGGAATTATGAAAATATAAATTTATTTCATGATTTTTAGGTTAAAATAAAGAATATTTCTCGTACTTTTGTTGAATATTTTATAAATTTCCATATATCAAACATGATAAAAACTACGTTGATACCATTTAATAAAAAGTCCTCAATGGGTAAAATTAACACAAATTTTTTTTAGAATAATAGAAATAATATTTTTGAATACATATTTAGGAAACAAAGAAATGGTTGATAAATATACCCCAGTAAATACAAACATATAAAAAATCTCTGATGATAATGAGATTGTGAAATTAGAATTTACCATAGGTCCAATTTATTTTGTTTATATCAGAAACTATTTTATAATTAATTTAATAATGTAATTTAATAATTATAGAGACATATTAATTTTTATGATATCATATATGATCCTATTATCATCTATTTGTTAATAACATTTCATTATTAAGTGTTATTTCGGTATTAACTACTTCATTTTCTTATGCATGCTTTATTAAATATGTTACAGTTCACCTTCATAAGTAATAGTTATATCATTATAAAATGATATTAGCATAATAAATATCATAATTATTCATTCTATACATTTATATAGTCATGATTTAAGGTATATCATGTAGAATGAATCACGTCGCAACGTGGAGAGGGTGGACCTTACATATGCCTGAGAAATGATATGATTCCCATAATTGTGGAATGGTTTGGAAGTGGATGGTTTTTATTTTGTTACAGAATCTATATCATTTTATAATAATCATATATAGTTATTATTTATACAATTATAACCATCTAAGTATGGTGGTGGAAAAAAACATATTGCAACACAATGTGGAGATTGTAAGTTGTACGTACACACATATTGTGATTTGGTATGTCGTAAGATGGGTAAAAGGTGGAGTATCTTTGTTCCATAATCATAAAAACATATATTTATTTAATTTATAAATCATTTATTACATTATAGTGGAAGAAACTAATGATGGTAGAGTATAAGAAGGAATATCTTTGAATGAATCGGTAGAGGAGATTACCTCTTCTTCAACATGCTCCCTCTAAATCTCATCTTAAATAACTAGATATTGTCTTTGGAGAGTAAAATAACCTCTCTGGTATCACTAGGGATAGTTATAATGGAATATGGTAGGGTATAGCTGATTTTTAATTCCCAATTAGTTGAAAAAAGAGGTATAAGGTTCTCTTTCTTAATTGTGGTGGGGGGATCTTTTGGAATCTCCAAAAATATTAATTTATAATAAAAATCAAAATAGATGCAAAAACATCCATATTATACAAGTTTAAAATATTATATGAGATAAGATTGTAATATAATCAACCAGTAAATTTTAGACAAGTTTTTTTTCAACTTAAACCTTGTCATTTTAATTAACACTTTGTTATTCTATTTAGTATTAACTAAGGTAAAAAAATAAATATTTCAATATTAAAAGGGTAAAATATTTACTTATATGATATCAATTAGATAATAAATAAATAATTAACAACATTTTAAACCATATCATAATTATTAGATATTTTTTAATATTATTTATGATTTTATAATAATTTAAAAATTCATTACTTTGATAAATAATCAATAGTGTATATATTGACACAATTCAATTCATTAATTAGTAAAAATATAAATATAACATGTTATATTCAAAAAAAATATTTTATTATATTTATAATTAGTCAAGGTCTTCAATATATTTTCTGAATATATTAATTATCATAAATAAAATTTATTTTAATATTTTTAATAACATTTATTTGTTATGTCCATTGATAAAATAATTACTACATTAGTTTTTTATTAATATTTAATATACTTATTTATTGAATAAAAATTAAAACAAATACTATAGCAATGATAAAACCTCTAGATATATAAATAATACTTATAGTAGAATATATCTTATGGAAAATATTATATTAAAAATATAAAACTTATGAAAACATAAATGTGAAAACTTTAACATCACTTTAAATAAAATATTATATGTGTCATAATAATTTATATATGGCTCTAAATAGTTAATAATTATACCCTTTGATGATTATTGCAGAGCTATAATCCACCAATAATATTTGGTCAAGTGATTTGTGTTTTTTAATGGTTATCGTCATTTTGAAAAAAATTATTTTATTGATTTCACAGAAGTTAACTAATCTATGCATCATCAATGTATTAGCCTATAAGGAAATTATTTACATCCCAAAAATTAAAAATAAATTACAGTGATAAAGAAAAAAATATCTTTAAAATGATTATTTTCAGTCTAATTTATCTTTTGTATAACTTTATATTAAAAATGATATAGTTAATTTTTTTTGAGTTAGACATATTTATAATTTCATTAAATAAGATAAATTAAATGTCCAAATCTTATCCAAGTGGCTTAAAAAAGATACCATTTTTACTCAAGGATGATTTAGGTCAAAAACCTCTCATCCAAATATATTAGTAAATGTGTAAGGATAATTATTTGATTTTATTATTACCCTTAATTACCCGAATTACCCATTTATCATATTAATATATATTATCATTTTTACTATTAATAATTCTAATAAATAAAGTAATTTTATTTACATAATTTAAACCAATTAATTCCAAATATGGAATTATTTTTTTTCAAATTTGAAAACACATATGTTTCATTAAATACTTTAAAAGTTTTCATGTTGTCAGAATGAGAACAAGATTTTAAACGTAAAAAATTGTACAAGATTGAAATGTTTTTATATCTAAACTCAATGTAAAATTATATACCATGAACAAAATTATATTAAATAATAAAAATAAAATATATTTATACTTTTAAACCATTCAATAATATAATATAACCATATATATTATTCATATAAAATATTTTTTTCATTTAATATTTTTTATATTAGTATTGTTCATCATAACATTGAATGTTATCAAGAAAATATCAAAGATTTATCCAAAGTAAGTTTTTATATCCATCTTACAAATGATAGGCCAATTATTTAAAATAAAAATTATTAATTTGTAAAAATTATTAATTTAAAAATAGGTTCTCTGTTAAAAGGTAGTAATATTTTTCTTTTGAAAAATATCGGTTTTTGTACAAAAATTGTGTTTAATCATATAATATGACTAAAATATATATTGTATGAATATTAAAACTGTTTTATTAAATATTTAATATTTTTAATTCATTAATTTCATTTATTAATTTTAATTCGATTAATTTATTACTAAAAAATACAAATATTTCCTTAATATTTAATTGGTTTATATTTTTCATAAATAAGTAGTAGCCAAATGAATTAACCATACATTTTCATAAGATAGTTACATTTATTCTTGATAACTAAATAGTTTGGTTTTGATGGTCATTTTAGACTAATGGAATCTTTTGGTTTCATTTAAAATAGTGATTTCATACAATGCAAGCTATTAAAAAATTATAATTATTTAACAAAAATATTTTAGATAAATTTCTAGGTGTTACTAAAACATTATCTATTCTCATGAAAAATAAACCATTGTCAAATAAATGAAATCTCAATGGTAATACTCTTCTATACCAATATATTTTTTTCGTTGAGTGGCACACTCAAAATGAAAAGTATTTCATGGAATGACTTGATTGAGTTCTCTTAGCCTTCCATGTAGTAAACATAATTTTATATATTTTCCCTTTTTATAATCATTTTCATATCTAATGTTACAAGACAATTCTATTCAATGAGGATACATGTCACACCCTAACTTTTTTAATTTATTTTTTTCTGGTCGAGTTATTTTTTGTTGGGTTTTGAGTGAACCGTTATTTAAAAAAAATTGAGTTTGTTTAAGAAAAACACACGTCTTTGGTTTGGTGTCACGGGGCGCATGGGAAGGGAACATTTCTGAGACTGTATGACTCACCGAGTTTTCAAAAAAAATTAAAACATAAAGGAATGATGGAATAATGATGTGTAATAATATGAGGATAAAATTAAAATAAGAATTTTTAATAAAATTTAAGAAATTTCCTTAATGACAATAATAATAATATTGTTTGAGAATATAATAGTAATTACTATTAAAAGTGTTTTTAATATAAAAAAATTAAGTTTTTATTAATATTGTAATAATAATTTTTATTATTAATATTAAATTATGTAGATATATTTTATTATTTTATTTGGAGTCGGAATGTTCTTTCGAGGTGTTAGGTGAGTCCCAGTTGAATTTGGTGTTTTTGTTAATAAACGAGTTTTTTGAAACTTGACAACAAGCGACGCACGAGTGAAGAAAAACTGATAAGATGTGGGGATTTACTTGGGCCTCCATGTGACCCAACCATTGTTCAACTAACCAAATTAAATTAATTAATAATAATGATATAAAATTAAATGAGTGGTAACATAAAAATAAAACAAAATAATAAAACGTAATAAAATTTAATGAATTTAGTTTTAATGATAATAATAATATTATTATTTTTATTATTTGAAGATATTATTATTACTATTGTAAATGTATTAATTATGTAATTATTTATTATTAATATTATTATTAAAATTATTATTATAAATATTGTTCATATTCTATTAAGATATTATTATTATTACTATAGTAATTATATTAGGTTTTTAGGAGGGATTTAATTTTCTTTTTTTCTTTTTTTATCCCCTCTTCTTGCCCCCCCCCTCTTTAATGTGTCGCGAGCTATCCCCTTCTCTTGTATCCCTTCTTTCCATCATACCCCCTTCCCCAATTGTGTTACACCGCAGCCCCCTTCCTACCCAGCTCGAAGCAAACCTTGCTTCTTCCCCGTACACTACCAGCACACCTTGCCTCTTTTCCCTCAGCCATTGTGCCTAGCTCTATACCTCCTGGAACTCCATCGTCCTTCCCTCCAGCTTAATTCCAGCACTGATCTCGCCTGTGCACGCCGCCTGTCGGCCTCCCCGCTCCCATCATGACAGTCACCGACTATCAGCCTCCTCCTCTTCTCATATGTTCTATCCAGTTCCTCCTGCACCTCCAGTGTTTCCTCCTCATCCTGATTGACTCTCCATATTTTTTTTATCATGAATTTTTCTTTTCTAGAAGGTTTGAGGTCCAATTTATAGGGTTTAAATAAGTGTTTTGTGGTTTGAGTTCCTTTTTTAGGGATCGCACTGGGTCCCTGGTGGTGCAAAGAGGTTTTTACTGCATTTTCTAGGAGTTTCTCTAAGCAATCTAGGTTTTTCCATGGCATAACATCATTATATTGATATAATATGTTTTCTTAAATTTATTAATGTATTATTTGATTTAATTATGTGGTGATTTTTGTGAATTTGTTTTTTCATCATTATAGTATCAGGTTCTTGTATTTTTTTTCATGGTGCAAAGGAAATATTCACATTTTTTGGCTAGGTATTTGGCTTCAAATTGGGGGTTTCATGTGAAATATGGTTTATTAATGGTGTAAAACACTTTGTGCATCATCAATGTGTTTTTTTAAATTTTGTAAAGGTTTTATTAACTTATTTCAGTAGTGTGGATTGTATTTTCCAATTGTGTTAGAGTGCATGTGGTTTTGAAATATTATTAGTGTGTGTAAATGGTGACTTTGACATGGGTGGTGTTTTTTTGGGTTCGTATTGTGACTAAGTGTGTTTTACTAATTAATTGTGTGGTGTGTAAATATGTTTTGTAGGTGTTTGACATACATGCATGATAAGGTTTTTTTAAGTGAATTAGTTGTGATTTGTATATGACTTGTGGTGATTCTCGAAATTGTTTTATGTTTTATGTGAAAAGTACAAGATAAATCATGAAAGTTATTTGAAAATTAAAATGATTCTTCTAAACAAAAAAAAATATTTTCTTCATGTTGTCTTCCCTATTGTGCACTTTTAATGGAAATGAAATATTGTTAGAAACACATTTCAAAAATGAAATGATTTTATGTGGGGGTTTAAAAACGGGCTTTTTCATGAAAATGTTTTTATTTCTAATGCACTCCACTGTTATGTTTTCAAATGGTTTTTATTGAATTGTGAAAATGGTCAAAAAAATTTATTTCTCTATGGTTTTGGTGTGCTTGTGTTTTTAAAATGGTATTTGGGTATACAAGTGGTGACTTTTGTGAGTAATGACTTGTTTTGTTTGAGATATGTGAAAGCGACATATTATGTGAATGTGGAACATGATTTAGCACAAGAGAAAAACCATGGGTACTTAGGTGTGTGGATTAGGACTAGTATGCTACATGAAACATGAGTTGTTTTTCATGATTTCATCTGGAAGGATTGACATTACAACACTAACTAAACTTTTATGATGATTTGAGAACATCAGGTTTTGGATGTGTTTCCCTAGTAGTGGATTGTGCACAAGATCATTGATTATTTTGGTTCCTATACAATTTTTACACTGAGGTGTGATGTCTCTAGTGCACCACACATACTAGCTACCTTAGGGGATTTACATACAATGCTCTACTATTTATGACGTGGTGCCTTATATAAGCATACAGAGGACCACTTGAGTATGTGTCTGTTCTTTATAATTTTTCTATTATATTTTAAATTAGTGTTTGTGAAATGGCTTTCCTTACATTGTTTTTTTCTTTTTTACTTTCAACCATTAAATGTTTTCTTTAAATTCATTTTAAAAGTATGGTTTTATCAAGCATGTTAAATTATCTTTTTGATGTTGTGGCATGGAAGTTTTTTATTGGGTGGAATCCATCTGGGCATTTGGCTCACACCATATATACACCTTTGGGTGTATTTAGATCTTCTCCATTGTGTATTATAGGTTGAGGCATCATGCTTAGTGATGGTGGTTCAGGTTATCGATTGTTTTACCATGTAAGTATGATGATGGTGGTTTGTGGATCTAGATCCTCATGTTGCATGAAGGTGAAAATAGATGTTTTATTTTTATTTTCCTTGTAGACTTCTTAGAGTTTTGGGGTTAATTGTAAACTTCATGTTTGGTCCAAAGTTAAGGGGGTTGTTTGGTTGTTAGTTTTCAATTTTAGTTTATCTATCATCTTGGTTGATTGTGTTTACTATTTCAGGTAAATCATTCCAATGTATTGTTTTGATACCTGGGCACTTGTTCCAGCCTTTGGGGATTGGGAACACCTTTCGGGCCACCTCATGGAATGGGACAGGCGTCGTGTTAGATGAAGACCCGACCTGGTTCATGAAAAAAT
The DNA here is from genome assembly GCA_963277665.1 of Viscum album. Classification (NCBI taxonomy): domain Eukaryota; kingdom Viridiplantae; phylum Streptophyta; class Magnoliopsida; order Santalales; family Viscaceae; genus Viscum; species Viscum album. The sequence goes on along the minus strand of OY728140.1, from coordinate 761,882,818 downwards.
GGTATCAAATGAGGTTTTCTCTCCTGGGTCGTGTTCCTTTAGGAAGATTCATGTTATACTGGAGTTAAGGTTTTCAGAAATCGACATTCTTTTGGCAAGCAAGGTTCCTGCTAGCACACATCATGCTGGGACTGGAGTTTCCAGGGAATGTTGAGATTTTTCTAACTCTTTGATCCTTGTGGTTAATCTTGTTTAGGATAAATGAAAAGGGTGTAGGGTTAGTGGTCTCAATGAGCTCGTAGGGTTTGGCAAGACATGTGGAGTTAGGGAAGCTATTTTAGAATACCCTTCATGGAGGTGGTGTGCTAGGCGTATGGCTGCCAACCATATGTCCCAGTCCCCCGTTGACACTAGTCTCCTCCTACATTGTCTCTTGCCTCTTTGTTTTGGAATCATAGAAATCTGTTTTCTAAGTAAAAATTATTTTGTCTAGGATTTTTTTTAAATGAAGCACTTTAAAAAGAAAATGATATTTGAGGTTTGAAAGGTGTGGGTTGAATGTTTTAGTTTCCAAAAAAAATGGAATGTTCTGATTTTGATCCTTGGTGTTCTCAGGGGAAACCACATACATGGGTATATATAGAATGATAAATGGTTAATGGTACGAGTGAATTTGTGCATGGATGGACATGAGGTGGGTTCCAGTGCGGTACGGGACATTCATGTGTGAGGCCCATGGCACACCAATCCTATTTTTGAAACCCACAATCTTTTATTATATTCAAAAAGTTTTCTTAATATAAAATTTGTCATTTTATTAAAAGGTGATTGCGTGGTGTGTTATTGTGTTTTGGAAATGTGGGACGAGTGGCATTTTGTGCTGAGAATAATTTTTTAATTATTTGTGTCTTGATTTTGATTTTTTATTTGTAAGTTGGTGTACAATTGTGTGGTTACTGAATTCTTTTGAAAAGTGCATCGAGAAACCCTTGGAGTGGATCCCCCTAGACGTTTGGTGTTCAATTTCAGTATGTCTTGGACATTGGAACAGTTTTATTGGGTCCACTATTTTATTTCTTGACTAGCCCCATAGTGCATTAACATGCGATTGAAGGGAGGCCATATTTAATTTGTCATTGGCCAACCCTCTAGTTGATTAAATCAAGGACACTTCCTTTTGCGTGATAATGTTATTTCTATCCCTTTTTTTGGTTATGAATATCCCATCACAGCGGGATGAAATATGTGAGATGAGTTTAATGGATTCTTAGTCTCATTGAATTTTCTGAGTCATTGATTATGAAGTTTGACACTATTGTGTCTGAAGGTTCCCCTTCGAAATGTTGAAAGGAATTATAGTGGGGTAGGGTGAAGATGGTTCGGAATTTTCTATATTGACTGGTGGCCTAAAAGGTTTATAGTGCTTTCATTGGCCTCAAGGGTCATGTTTGGCTACATCTTGCAGCATGATTTATCTTTAAAGAGAAATGGGGTATTTCGTAGAATCCTCCAGGAATCCATGTTTTCATAAGAGTGTGTCATTTGGAGAGTTCTAAATTTTTTGTTCAAAAGGGAATGTTTTTTGCACTTATTTCATTATTATGTTTCCTGGTCAAGGTGAAGAGGTGATGCATGTTCACCAAATAAACCCTTGTTTTGGTGGATGTGTCGCGAGGAAGCAGTTGGATATTTTGGTGAGTATTTTATTTGTTGGTGTTTTCTCTGTTGTGGTGTGGTCGTGTGTGGCACCAAATGGGGAAGCTTATTTCAGTTTTCTTCGATACCTGACTATGAGGAAGTAGATGGTTCAAGCATCAGGGCTTCATCCATAGGCCTCAGAGTGAAGCTGGTGCATGGCCAAGAACCTGAGAGTGTAAGGGACCTATACTTTATTTATATCATCTGCATTGAATGTAAAAACTGTTTAAATCATTTACTATAGCTGTTCTATTTTGATCAACCATCTGGGTGCATGATCTCTCCTATGGCTATGAGGAGGCATGGTCGTTTCATTACCTTAAAGTCTTGGGGTGTAGGTTTCGGGTGCAGTGGAAGCGCGTTGGTGGGTTTTCTCAATATTAATTTTTGCATTAAACAACATTCAAACCGAGATTTGTCACGATATAAAATGTCGGATCTTTGGAATAGAACGAAGAACAAAAAAGAAAAGAGGGAATCCCGAAACCATAGAGATAGGATCATCATATATTGGTTATAATTAATTTAATTAATTCACAAGAATTACCTTGGTGGAATTGTTTCTTTGTTGATGTGTCCGATCATGATTCAGTGATCCGTCTTTGCGTCGTAGAATCCAATTATAGGATTCCTCTAGCGGTGATCCACACATGTGCCATGTATCTCCGGAAGTCGGCCAAGGGATCTCTAGGTGCTAGCATGGAAGAACCTTCGCTTGCGATGTCCGCCTTCGATCACCTTGATCTCTTGGTCTTGAGAGAGTTCTTGGATTGAGGAGATCTTTCAATCTTGGAAGAATTATTCAGAATTGTTGTGCACAACGATTCTCTTGTGGAAAAGTGTTGGGGTTGTGAGGATATTTATAATCGGCTTCGAGGTTATAGAGTTATGACAATAAATAAATGTGTTATACATTTTATTTATTTCATTAACTCTTATTGAAAACCCCCATGTTGAATTATTAATTCCATGACATACGCCCACGCTGATTATAATAAATATCATTTACTAAAACAATATTATATTCTCAAAATCTTGACTGGAAAACTACACGGTGTGTAATCATTAATGCACAGAGTGTACTTGTTTTCTATAAAACTACATGGCATGTACTTTTATTTTCAACTTTCCTTAATTTACTCCACCACATTTATTAGACCTTGAGAAATTGCTATTTATTTCATAAATAAATATAACTGCATCACACACTAATAAATATTATTTCGTCCACAATATATTGTCTCAAATAACTAGTGTTGAAATAAATGCGACCAGGCATCCTTAATTAATTATTAAACCACAGTCAGGAATAATCTTTATTTAACTTGTTAAATTAATATTTAACTGAGATACATGGACACACTTAGTGTGTGACCCTCTAGGACTATTTTTTAGTGGCGTTATACGGATCCTGCCTAAAATCCAAGGTTAGCATCTAGAAAGATGCCAAGGCACCCATAGAGAAATAAATTAACGTCGTAATGACGTGTCACCTCATATGAAATGCTTACCGTGTAATATAATCACTTTGTCACGATATCTCGAATCAACCGGGTTGCATGCTAGTGTCATCAACCCACATGCTTGATTATTATTTCTTTGAATTTTTGAAATCGAACTCGCCCATACCTTATCATGGCCATGAATTTATTTAGGATATATCAATTCCATCAAAGGGCCTGAGATATCTACTTATGTTATTGAACATTAGGGTCAAATCCTTTCTCGCACTATCTATTAATGCAGTATTACTCGTGACGCACCCAACGTATCCTACCATGTTGTGAACAGTGTGTCGTCACAGTTTTCATCAATACATCTACGTGCGTGAGTTGTAATACCCATTAATAATAATCATAAAGTCTAAGGATCAATATACACGTCCGCAGATAGGAACATCCAATGACACTATGAAATATGGATTTACTACTGGCGGGCCTCGTTCTCATAATATTCTCCCAGATATTACCATGGGCGCACACCAAGATAAGGCGCCTCAAAGATTTCTGAGTCCTCACCCCTAACGACCAGTATTATTTGTGCCACTCAAATAACATCATCCGACCATAGAACATATATACAAGAACAGTGTTATGGAACTTCTGGGTTCTCATCATAGCAGGGATCCCCCATGACCCTTTAATGAAACAGCTGTCCTTAGGACATTATCACATGCATTTTCACTCAGAAGAACAATCAAGATGTGATAAGGATTTTATTAAGTACAAAGTAGTTGGTTCTAGACCACCAAATCTAACAGACTCCCACTTGGAATAGATCCAACTGCTAGCAACATTTAACCCGCTATATCTCACATGATATTCATGATTCTGCTGAGATAGGACATTAGTCATGGGGTCCTCCACGTTCTATTCTGTGGACACTCTGCTCACTGTAACTTCACCACTTTGATATAAATACATCAAGAGGTGATACTTCCGGAGTATGTTCTTTGTCCGTTGGTGTGACCATGGTTCTTTTGCAAGAGCCACCGTTGTAGTATTATCACAATACAATGTAATGGGATCTTTACTGCTGGAAACCACATCAAGATCCTGGAAAAAGTTAGGAATCCAGACGGCTTCCTTGGCTGCATGAGAAGCCGTTATATATTCAAACTCCGCTGTAGAATCAGCAACAACTGGATGCTTTGAACTCTTCAGGCTCACAACTCCTCCATTGAGACATAAAACTTATCCAGATTGTGACTTCAGATCGTCAAGATCTGTCTGAAAACTAGCATCAGCATACCCTCTAATTTCAAGCTCCTCGTCTCCTCTATACACGAGGAACATATCCTTAGTTTTCTCAGATACTTAAGTATAGTCTTAACAGTAGACCAATGAAGTTCTCCTGGATCTCCTTGATATCTACCTACCATGCTCAGTGCATAGGAAACATCAAGCCTAGTATATAACATGGCATACATGATGGATCCTATAACCGAAGCGTATGGGATCTTACTCATTCTATATTTCTCTTGTTTTGTCTGAGGATACATTTTGTTAGAAAGATGTAGGTCATGTGACACTGAAACTAATCCCCTCTTGGATTGTTCCATAATAAATATCGTTAGTATCTGGTAAATGTATGTACCCTAACATAGTCCAAGCAGCCTCTTGGATCTATCATGAATGGTCTCGATCCCTAAGAAGTAGGATGCTTCTCCTAAGTCCTTCATGGAGAAACACTTGTTCAACCAGTCCTTAATTGACTATACGACTGGTACATCATTTCCAATAAGTAATATGTTGTTAACATATACTACTAGAATAACAATCGCATTCCCATTAAACCTCTTATAAACACATGGCTCACATTCATTATTAATGAATCCAAATTCTATTATGGATTCATAAAATCGAATGTTCCATGACCTGGATGATTGCTTCAATCCATAAATGGATTTCTATAACTTGAAAACATGTTTGGCTTCACCTGGTGTCTCAAACCCTTCTGGTTGTGTCATATAGACATATTCCTGATGGTTCCCTTTATGGAATGCTGTTTTGACATCCATTTGGCAAATCTCGTAGTCATGTTAAGCTACTAAGTCAATTATGATTCTTATGGATTTAAACATGGAAACTAGAGAGAAGGTTTCATCATAGTCAATTCCTTGATGATGTCCGAATCCTTTAGCCACTAGCACTAATTTATAGGTGCTAACATGACCTTCCATGTCCAATTTTCTCTTGTATACCCATGTGCATCCAACAGGATTTACATTAACTAGATCATCAACCATAACCCATACTTGGTTTTGATACATGGAATACATCATAGAATTCATAAATTCTAGCCATCTTATAGCTTCTGATCTTTCTACTACTTCCTTATAGGAGAGAGGTTCATAATTGTCCAACAATAATGATTCACCATACTCAGTGACTAGGAAACCAAATCTCTCTATTTACCTTACCTCTCTTGAGCTCCTACGCAGTACTTGTGTTTTTGGAACTTCTTCCACAGGGACCTGTGGAACTTGTTCCAATACAAACTCTTGTGTATCATGAGAATTAACATCATCTAAGTCAATCTTTCTCCCATTATCCCTTTTGAGTATGTGCTCCCTCTCAAGAAAGATGGCTTGTCTAGCGACAATCACATTCTTATCTTGAGGGTTATATAGGTAATATCCTTTCATTTCCTTAGGATATCTTATAAAGATCACTTTGTGCCCCGAGGTGCTAGTTTATTGGTTGAGAAGGCCTTAACAAATGCCTCGCATCCCCATACACGTGTATGTGACAGAATGGGTTTCTTTCCATTCCATAACATGGATAGAATTCCATTTTCTACCTTAGTTGGTACTCAGTTTAATGTGAATGTTGTAGTTTTTAATGTATAGCCCCAAAAGGATAATGGAATATCTGCATGACTCATCATCAACCTCACCATGTCCAACAAGGTGTGGTTCCTCCTTTCACTAACACTATTCCACTGTGATGTATAAGGAGGAGTGAGCTGAGATAGAATCCCAGACACCCATAGAAGATCGATGAACTCTTGGTTCATATATTCTCCACCTCGATCTGATCAATGTTTCTTTATCTTCTTACCAAGATGATTCTCTACTTCATTCGTGAATTACATAAATTTCTCTAAGGCCTCTGACTTATACCTCATTATGTAGACATAGACATATCTACTCAAATCATCAGTAAAAGTAATGAAGTAAGAATATCCACCTCTAGCTTCTACTAGAAATGGTCCACACACATCTATGTGTACTGATCCTAGAAGTTCTATGGCCCTTTCACCCTATTCGCCAAAAGGCAGCTTGGTCATTTTTCATTGTAAACAAGCATGACATCTATCAAGTGGTTTTTTCTCAGTAGAGTCTAAATACACATCTTGGAAGAGCTTTGTCAAGCACTTCTCATTCACATGACCAAGACGGTGATGCCACAACTGGGTGATGTATGAGTCATGTGAGTTTGTTTCGTTATCGATTGCCAACACTTGGTTTTCGTAATTTAAAATATACAAACCATTATTTAAATGTCCCTTACCATAAGATACGTTGTTCTTATAAAAGAGCAACCCTTATTTCCAAATTTGAAAACAAATCCATCCATATCCAACCAAGATACAAAAATTATGTTCTTGGTAACACTACGAACTTAATAACAGTTATGTAAAACCAAAATCATCCCAGTCGGCACTGAGAGGTGGTAATCGCCAATAGCCAACGCAGCCAGCCTTGTGCCATTAGCATCTCGAAGATCCACCTCTCCTCTGTAAATCTTTCTAATTCTACTTGGTTCCTTCTTTTGAATGCAGATGTGAGCCCCACAAGCTGTATCTAATACCCAATGTGTAGAAATAGAAAGATTACACTCAATAACGAATGCACCTTTAGCATCCCCACGCTTCTGGGTGCAGTTTTGATTATAGTGGCCTTGCTATCCATATGCAAAACACACCACCTCCCATTCCTTGCCCTACCTATAGATCTTCTCTTTCTTGGAGGGATGGTGCTATGGGGATTCAGACCATTTTTAATTCTTTGGTCCCTTTTCCTTGTCCTCCCTTTTCCTATTCACCACAAGGACTGCACGTTTGTAACGCCCCATGTCCTTATCTACCTGAATAATCATGGTTAGAATTTCCGATATACTATTATCATTGTTTCCCATGTTGTAGTTGACAATAAAGCTAGAAAAGGCCTTGGGAATTGAGGATTGGATGAGATCTGTACGCAACTCATCATGGAATTTAATCTCTAAGATGTCCAGGCATTCAATGTAGCCAATAAGCTTGACTATAGGAGGCCTAGCTGGCGCAGAATCTCTAAGATTAGTTGTAAACAAAGCATTGAAGATCTCATACCTCTCATGTCTTTCCTTCACTTGGTAGAGATCCCTAAGGCGAGAAATCATGCTATATGTGTCCATGTTTTCACGTTTCTTCAAGATCTCATTGGAAATGTCCGATAGCATGAAACACTAGACATCTGTGGCATCATCCATTTGTTTCATATAGATATATAATTATTGATCACTGGCCACTTTCCCAGGCGCAACTGGAATAGGCTCTTCCATCACATAAAATTTTCTTTCTTGGCGAAAGATGACGTGTAAATGCCTCTGCCACACTTGGAAATTAGTGCCGGTGAGAAGGTTTTCCTTCTCGAGTATGGTTCGCAATGATTTGTTTGAATTCCTTTTCTTATCGTTTTTACAAATTCGGATAAGCCATGTTTTAGTACATTATTACAGAACTTAGATAAATAAATAAATTAATACTTATTAGTCTCCCACTATTTTATCGAAATCCAATAGCCCTCACTATTGACTTCAGAATATTCTATTTCCTGAATATTCTAGTGGAAAGGATCCATATTGCCCTTCGCATTACCCCAACTAGGGTTGGTCAAGAAACATGAAGGGTTTTTATTTAGGCATTCCAAATTCCAACTGCATTTAACTCGCAGCATCTTGATCCGCTTAGTGGTCTCCCCAATCCTGGAATCCTTTTATTATTTATTTCCTTAACCTTGTCCTCTTGGCCACAACAAGTCTTACTGTGGCAGTGAACCCTTGATGCGAACCAAGTTAATTCAACCCAAAACCTTGTATTAGAACTCCCTGATAATTGAAAGCACCTCAACTGGGGATGGTCAAGAACTTTGAACTATAGTTCGATTCTAACGATGATTATGGAAGGCTATACCGACATAATATTTATTTTGATGTATTTTATCCTTATACATAAATTTCAAATTTATTATATTTTATTACATGCTTGTTAATATTAAGTGGGATATAAATAAGTGATTAACCATGTCTAAGATAATATTTACGTATAAGACAGTTTTATTTTTGTTCCATCTTGTATCCTAAATTAATTCAATAATTGTGTGATTGATACAACACACCCACAATAAATAATCCATTCAACTATCAGAAATAAAATAAATTATATGATCATGATATTTTTCTATTTGTTAGTGTATCTAGTTGTTGATAAACTATCCCAAGACTTAGGTGAGAAACACCTTGAACCTTTCGGGTTCGTGTTTACAGCTTTCCACCTGTCCACCTTTGTATATCCATGGATTGGTTTCACCTTGGCTCCTGAATTGAGTCGCCTCCACTAGCTTGGGAGCTCCATCCATTATATATGCATTTATCTCACATGCATGTGAGGGGTAAAATGGGTTTTTACATAAAATAATCTTTGTACGCACAAGCCCTACATATTAATGAGGAGATGGCTCGTAGGCCAACAAATTTAATTTAAATAAATAAATTAAAAGAAACCATTCACATACAAAGGTATCGGTCTATCTCATGATCATCCATATATGCAACAATATTTAAGCATAAATAAAACTAGCATTCAATTCTTTATTCATTATTGTTTAACATAAATAATGCTCAAATAAATTAATTATATTTAATTAAACAATCCTTTTATCTTAAACCATTTTTTGAACATCCTTGATATTATCATCCATCATAATTTTAAAGAAATAAATTTATTTAAAATTATCGTTATACGTAACTTGTACCTTAGAGGAAACCCGGTGAATTCTCATTTATTACACATATGCTAAATTAAACACATATATATAAAACACCTATCACGTGTTGTGCTTCAGCTTTACACCTACACTATGGTACACGTCTCAAGGGTTTTTATAATATAATAATAAATTTTAATAAATCTGGGTAATTTGGGTGAGTACGCGGTGTGTAGTTTCGACTACACGATGTGTACTTTTCTTCACAGTCCATCTAAATTTCACGCCTGAGCATAGGACATGTTAATGTACTTCGGAAATTTTTGGAGTACATGGTGTGTTCAGTGGGACACACACCGTGTAGATTCCATGTTACACGGTTTCCAATCGGGCAAGCCGTGTACGGGGTACACGGTCCAACCCTAAGTCGAAGGGACAACACACTGTGTTCATTGGACCACACAGCGTGTAATCCGGAAACTGTGTACCACATGTTCCTGGTCAAACCACAGTGTCATTAATGGCTTAGATAGGATCCAATACAAGACCTGATTTGGCGGATCAGTCTGATACACGAATCTAGACTACAGGCGTGTACTTTTGAATACACACAGTGTATTCTTGTGTTGTATGGCCTGAAATTTTTGGCTCCTCTGGATGAGTTCCTCTATTTTATTTTGATCAAAATTAAAAGAAAAATTCGTTCTTGTGAGGTGAACGAGAAACGAGGGAGGAGGAACAAATCTCGATATTCATATTTCCAGAATAATTAAACTTGAATTGAAACCACTAAATTATTTAATGCGTAGATGGCCAACGAAAAACTAGATAATTATAATCAACGATATGACTCCCTCTGATACTACTTGTTGGTTCTGAGTGCAGCGGAAGTGCATTGGTGGGTTTTCCCGACATTAATTTAACATAAAACAACATTCAAAATGAGATCTGCCACGATATAAAATGCCAGATCTTCAGAATAGAACAAAGAATGAAAGAAGAGGGAATCCTAGAACCATAGATATAGGATCAGCATATGTTGGTTTTAATTAAATTAATTAATTCACAAGAATTACCTAGGTGGAATTATTTGTTTGTTGATGTGTCCGGTCACTATTCGGTGATCCGACGTTGTGTCGTAGAATCCATGTTTAGAATTTCTCTATATGTGATCCACACATGTGCCACTTATCTCTAGATGTCACCGAAGGGATCTACGGGTGCTATCGTGGAAGAACCTTCACTTGTGATGTCTACCTTCGATATCCTTGATCTCTTAGTCTTGATAGCATTCATGGAGGAAGGAGTTCATTCTGGCTTGAAATAATTATTCAGAATTCTTGTGCATAATGATTCTCTTGTGGAAAATTGTTGGGGTTGTGAGGATATTTATAATCGGGTTTAAGGTTTTAGAGTTATGAAAATAAATAAATGCATTACGTGTTTTATTTATTTCATTAACTCTTATTTAAAACCCCCATGTTGAATTATTAATTCCTTGACATGCACCGACACTGATTATAATAAATATCACTTAATAAAACAATATTATATCCTCAAATTCTTGACTGGAAAAACTACATGGCATGTAATCATTAATACACGGCGTGTACTCATTTTCCATAAAACTACATGGAATGTACATTTATTTTCCACTTTCCTTTATTTCCTCCACCACATTTATTAGCCCTTGTGTAATGGCTATTTATTTCTTAAATAAAAATAACTGCATCACTCACTAATAAATATTATTTCGTCCACAATATATTCTCTCAAATAACTAGTGTCGAAATAAATGCGATTAGGAATCCTTAAATAATTATTAAACCACAGTCGAGAATAATATTTATTTAACTTGTTAAATTAATATTTAACTAAGATACAAGGACACACATAGTGTGTGACCCTCTAGGACTCTTTCTCAGTGGCATTAGATGGAGCCTGCCTAATGTCCTAGGTTAGTGTCTAGGAACATGCCAAGGCACCCATAGATAAAGAAGTTAACGCCGAAATGATGTGTCACCTCATATAAAACACTTACCGTGTAATATAATCCCTTTTTTCATGATATCTCAAATCAAGCGGGTTTCATTCTAGTGTCATTAACCCACGTGCTCGATTATTCTTTCTTTGACTTTCTAGAATTGAACTCGCCCATACCATACCATGGCCACAAATTTATTTAGGCTATATCAATTCCATCAAAGGGCCTGATATATCTACTTCTGTTATGGAACATAAGGGACAAATCCTCTCTCACATTATCTATTAATGATGTATTACTCGTGATGCACCCAACGTATCCTACCTCGCAGCAAACAGTGTGTCATCACAGTTTTCATCAATACATCTAAGTGAATGAGTTGTAATAACGATTAATAATAATCTTAAAGTCTCAGGATCAATACACACATCCGCAGATAAGAACATCCAATGACACTATGAAATGTGGATTTCCTACTAGAGGGCCTCGTTCTCATAATATTCTCCTGGATTTTACCAAGGGCGCATACCATGAGAAGGCGCCTCAAAGTTTTATGAGTCCTCACCCCTAATGACCTGTATTATTTGTGCCCCTCAAATAATATCACCTGGATATAGAACATATATTCAAGAACAGGGTTATGGAACTTCTGGGATCTCATCATAGTAGGGATCCTCTATGACCCATTAATGAAATAGCTATCCTTAGGAAATTATCACATTCATTGTCACGCAGAAGAAAAATCAAGATGTTACAAGGCATTTATTAATGAATAAATTACAAAGTATTTGGTTCTAGGCCACCAGCTCCATCATGGGGGTAGCGTCCCACCAGATGTAATCACTTTTAGCGGTCCTTATGGGTCTGTTTTGGTGAATTGATCTCAATGTTGAATGGTGATCATCCTAGGATGTTGAGATATTGTTTTGTCTTTGGCTGTGGTTTTGATTCCTAATTAGTGGGTCACACCCTTTCTTCCCTATTAGTTTTGTATTGGGTCAGTGTCAGGAAGCCTCTATGTATTTGTGTTTTCATTGGACCCAATTGCTGTGAGACCCATTGGGGGCCTTGCTGAAACTCCCTAGAAATAAAATGATATTTCCCTATTCTTATGGGTGGGAGTCCGTTCGGGCCTCCCCGTATTAGTTTTCCAGTCTTGTCTCGAGCATGGATAAATTTTTTATGCTTTAGGTCCCCTTAAGACATTCCTATGTTGACCTTTTAGTTAAATTCCAGTAGATTATTTGGTGATAGGTGATAACAGTGCTCCTTGAATGTGGTTGGTGTTGTTTTTTCATTCCATCCAAAAGGTGTTGTTTTTTTAATAGTGCTTGGAGTGTTCTTGTTTGTGAAGTTGGTTTCTATGGGTGCGAGAGTTCCTTTCCATGACCAATCAATTGGAGGTGTTCAAAATCATTGGGGAAAACGAAACATAATAGAAAAATCTTTTTATAAGTTACTTGATGTTGGCATTTGAGTAACATTATCTGAGCACGATTCTTTTCCCTCCTTACACTTGTTTTTCTGTTGGAACCCTCTTTAAATTTTAAGGTGTGTATCATTTCTACTTTGGGCCTTAGTATTAGTTGTGACTTTTTGAGGATGGAAATCTATATGGTGGGGAGAATTTTCACTCCCTGACATTTTCAATTTTTTTTTCTATCCTAGTGATTTTTTGTTGGGATTAGGTTGAAGCAGTGTTTAAAAAAATTGAGTCTGGTTGAGAAAAACACATGTCTTTGCTTTGGTGTCACCGGGCACACAGGTAGGGCACAGTTCCGAGACCATGTGATCGTCCCCATTTTCAAAATAAATTAAAACACAAAAGAATGATGGAATAGTTATGTGTAATAAAATGAGGATAAAATAAAAATAAGAAGTTTTCACTAAATATTATTATTACTATTGTTAATATTTTTATTAAGTTATTAGTTATTATAAATATTATTATTACAATTAATATTATAAATATTTTTATTATTCTCTTAATATGTTATTATTTTTAGTAACGTAATTATATTAGGTTTTTTAGGAGGGATTTCAGTCCCCCCATTTTCTCCTCTCATCTTGATCCCCCCTCTATTGAATCAAGACCTATCCCCTTCTTTTGTAACACTTATTTCTTTGAGACCCCCTTCCTTATTTGTGGTACACCACAACCCCCTCTTACCCAGCTCGAAGCACACATTACTTCTTCCCTGGACACCGACTGTGTACCCTGCCTATTTTCCCTCTAACCATCATGCCCTGATCCTTACCTCCCAACGCTCTATTTCCCTTCCCTCCAGATTGAGTCTAGCAACTCCCTTTCCTGTGCACACCATGCGCCAGCCTCCCTGCTCCCATTGCCAACTGCCAGCCTCCTCTTCTTCTGGCAAGTTCTGGCCGGTGCCTCCCACGCCTATAGTGTTCCCTCCTCATCCCAGTTGAGTCTCCCTCTTTTTTCCCATTATTTTTTGTTGTACAACAGGTTTTAGGTCCAATTTTTAGGATTTTAATAAGAGTTTTGTGGTTCATGTTCTTGTTTCAGTGTTTTCTCTGGGTCCTTGGTTGGGATAATGTTGTACAAAGAGGTTTTTACTACAATTTCTGAGAGTTTCTCCAAGAGAGTTATGTGTTTCTGTGCCATAACATCATTAGATTAATTTAATATGTTTGTTTAAATTTATTAAGTTATTATTTGATTTAATTATGTGGTGATTTTGGTTAATTTATATTTCGTATTTATAGAAGCATGTTCTTTTATTTTTGTGTGTGGTGCTAATGAAAATGTCACATTGGTTGGCTAGTTATTTGGCTTCAAGTTGGATTATTCATGTGAAATATGGTGTATTTTTTGTGTAAAACCCTTTGGGCATCGTGATATTTTTTAATTGTGTAAAGGTTTTAAATTATTATTTTTGTCATTGTAGATCATATTATTTAAGGTTGTTAGAGTGTGTGTGGTTTTGAAATATAATATTGGTGTGTAAATTTTCACATTGGCATGTGTGGTGTTTGGTTTGGTTGGTTGTGTTCCTAATCATGTTTTATGGTTTAATTGAGTGGTGATAAAATATGTTCTGTATGTGTTTGACATACATGTATGATAAGGTGAAGTTTTTTATGTGAATTAATTGTGATTTTTGTATGCCTTGTGGTGCTTTTCAAAATTATTTTATGCTTTATGTGAAAAGTACGTGATAAATGTTCTAAGGTGTTTGAAAATTTAAATTAGTCTTCTAGAAAAAATAAATTGTTTCACATTGGCTTCTCTATAGTTTACTTTTAATGGAAATGAAACATTGTGAGAAACATGATTCAAAAATTAATTGAGTTTATGTGCGGGGTTAAAAAGGGGATTTGTCGTGAAAATGGTTGGTTTTCTAATGAGAACTTTTTATATGTTTTAAAGTGTCTTTTCATTAATTTTTAAAGTGGTGGAAAATTTTATTTCTATACGGTTTTGGTGTACGTGTGTTTTTGAAATAGTGTTTGTGTATGAATGTGGTGACTTTTGTGGGTAATACCTTGTTTGGTTTGAGATATGTGAATGCGATATATTATGTGAATGTGGAACTTGATTGGGCACAAGGGAAAAACCATGGGTACTTAGGTGGGTGGATTAGGACTATTATGCTATATGACACATCAGTGGTTCATCCTAGTTTCATCTTATAGGATTAACGTTACAACACTAACTAATCTTTTGTGATGATTGGAGACCACTAGGTTATAGATGTGATTCCCTAATAGTGGCGTGTGCATGAGAGCATTGATTATTGTGGTTCCTAGGACGTGTTTACACCGAGGTATGATGTCTCTAGCACACCACACATACTAGCTACCTTAGGGTATTTACTCAGAGTGTTATACTATTTAGGACAAGGTGCCTTCCGTTGGCATATGAAGGACCACTTGAGTATGTGTGTGTTCTTTATTATTTTTATCTTATATTTTAAAGTCGTGTTTGCGAAATGATTTTCCTTCCAATGTTTTTTCTATTTACTTTCAACCATTAAATGCTTTCATTAGAATCATTTTAAAAAAATGGTATTATTAAGCATGTTAAATTATATATTTAATGTTGTGGCATGAAACCTTTTTATTAGGTTGTATCCTACTGGGAATTTTTCTCACACCCTACATACACCTTTAGGATTATGTAGATATTGTACTTTTTGTATTCCAGGTTGGGGCATCATGATAAGTAATGATAATTTGGGTTACTTATGGTTTTACCGTGTAGGTCTAACAATGGTCGTTTTAGGAGGTGAATCCTCATGTTGCATAAAGGTGTGAATAGTTGTGTTAGTTTTTTTCCTTACTGTCTTCTGCGAGTTTTGGGTTGAATTGTAAAATTTAACGGTCTATTTGGTTGTCGATTTTCTACATTAGTTTATCTATATTGTTGGTTGTTTGTGTTTACTATTTCAGGTAAATCATTCCCATGTTTTGTTTTGATACCTGGGCACTTTTTCCATCCTTTGGGGATTGGGAACTCCCTTCAGGGTAGGTCACGAATAGTGTCAGGAACCATGTTGGATGGTGACCCAACCTGGTTTGTGACAATAAATATCAATTATGTAGCATCCCATACCTAGGAGCCACCTAAAGTCTGCTTCGAGATGAGATGCACACATAACCTCAGGCGCATCTCCACAAATGCTAGAGGCTACCGATTAGCACCAAGGTCCTTTTAACATGTCTGTGGGAGAGACTGTTACCTCATAGGTAATAGATAATACACAGTGGAAGAAACAATAATTTACAATAATTAAAATAATCATATAAATAAGAAAACTACACAACACGACATTAAATATTCCCAAATGATTAAAAAATATGGGTAAAAATTGATAAATAAAACTATATATAGAATGATGTCATGATATGATGAATGTACTAAAGCAATGGTTTTTCACACAGAAATAAAATCATGTCATAAAATATGTAAAGAAAATGACACAGAAATAAGTTAATCTCGAAGAAAGACTCAGTCCTCTACCCCCAAAAAATCATCTTAAGCAATAATAAACACTCAAACACTAGAAGAAACATTCTTCCCTCTATCCATACCAATGAGCATAAAGTCTACTTGGGTAATAAGTGATTCCCAATCAAGGATTGAGATATAATCATAGTATCTGTCACCCACCGTGTCTGGGCCTTTACATTTCATTTTGTGAACAAAATCAGTGAGCCAATGTATGATAAATTTAAGCAATTAAATAAACATAGTAAATTAAAAATAACTTGGTCTGGATTCTCAAAGGCACATGTCCCATATAACCTACTTCGACCTATGTTGTGAATCTAAATAAGATACCTGTGATAAGAAGACTATATATATATATATAATGCTAGAGAATCAGAAGGTAGAAAAATGAGAACATACCCTCAAGCATGTTCTTTATATTGGGGTCTAATTTATGTGTCTAAAAGTTGTGCCTCAAGGCATCATAAATGCATCACAATTCATAAGGATCATAAAGCATCATAAAAAATAACATTCCTTTAATTTTAATTTTTATTATGTTTAATTTATGAGATGGAGTCTGAGACTCGCCCTAAGATATATATATGGTACATCATTAAATTTATCCAATACCATGATGCTCGTTCAAGGAAATATTTAGAAATAATAACTATCACTCATTGAATGCATTTACCATGAGTCTATATAAGCATCTCACAGAGGTGGTCTAGTATCACCCATGGCTTGGTGTTGCCACTTTTACAGTGGGTCCATCCTTGATTATCTCTTTGGGAACTGGTATCACCCATAAGCATATAAAAAGCCCAGGGAAGCCCTCATCTAGAATAGCCTAAGACATTATCCTCTAACGTGTAGTGAAGTAACCAATCATGAATAGAGAATCCATGTGTGAGTCCTCAATACAAAAATCATGTCATCTCTCCTTCTTGAATTTAATTAGATCTCAATAAAGTATATATCATGGGGAATGCATTTATAATTTCTACAAAACAATTAGTCAACGGAAAACCACATATTTTCAGATCATTCAACCAAATAGTTACACCCAAAGTACTTTATCAGTGAAATCAAAAAACAAACATTTCTATTTTGTAATTTTATAACACGATAATAATTGTAACAAGTAAAAATGATTGGGAATAAATAAACCAACAAATCCAAATTTTCATGGTCCATAATTATCTAGAATAATTTATTTCATTTAATATCAACTTAATGGGATCACATAAGACATGAAATTAAATATTTCTATTATTCAGGGCTAATGGAAAATAAACTAAATACATCGGCAGACCCAAAGGGGAGTCCAATGATGTTTCAAAAATTTAAAAAATCTAGTTTATCTCAAAAAAGAATGCAATAATAAATCCTAATAGTTAAATTAAATTAGAACATGTGAAATTAAATATCTCTTATTGGCACCGATGATTGGAAGAACATGTGATCTAAGAGACACAACAAAATGAAGGTAATCAGAGTAGAATCCCTACCATGTACTCTTAGTATATCATAAAATCTATGATGACCTTTGATTTTACCTAAAATAGATAAAATCAGATGATTTTAGAATAACCCTCATTTCATGTAAAAACCATCTACGGAAGATTGCACAACAGATATTGGAAGATATCTTATGATTCTTAGTGGGTGAGGATAAACTTAATGAGACATTTACTTCACAACTAAAAGTGAAGTAAATAGTAGAGAAATAGAGTCACAAAAAGCTTCTGAAAGATGAGGGGAGGTAGAGGAGGTTCACCACAAGGGATAACTACAAAACGTCACATACCAAGGGAGAGGATAAAGAGAGAATAAAAAAGAAATGAGAAATAAAGAAGAAAAATAAATGAAAAAAAAATAAAAAAATAATGAAAAATATATAAAGGGGAAATAAATATAAAATAAATAAAATAAAAGGGATAAGATAGAAAAGGAAATAAAAATAATAAAAATGGGATAATGATGATTCTAATTATATTTTCATTTCATGTAACCCACTTCTTATGTTATTCTAAAATTTATTTTTATCACTTTTTTACTTTCTTTTAATTTCATTTAAATTTCTATTTATTCCTTTTTGATATATTTGTATTATTATTTCCTTGAATTCTATGCTAGGGATTGACATATTATTTTACATAAATCCCATGAAATTATTTATGTAATTTTAATAGCTTCCTAGGACCCACAATAGGGTTTATAGGCATGCTCTTTGGGTCAATTTGAGGATTTATATTAACAACATTTAATTGTCCATTCATTTGATTAAGCCAAGACGTTACAAACATTTATGGGCACAAATAATAGTGTATTCTCTAACATAAAAATAAATGTCCCCCCATATATATATATGTGTGTGTTTAATTTATATATTCCCATGTCTATATGCAAATATATACACCCACACATGTATATATATCTACATATATATTTAATCTCCATAAATATATACATACATCATATATATATATACCTAAATGTTTTTGACCTAATCTAATAATATTAACTATAAATGAAGTTGTTATTATTTAATATAACCCATCAATGAAACCGTTAATATTTTAATAAAAAATACCACTATAAATAGATTACACCTAATAAATTAATATTAATTGCACATTTTCATTTAATTAGAATAATTAATAATATAACAATTATTAAATTCTATACTTATTAATTACACAAATACATAATTTAATAATTATGGATTTACATTTTCATTTTTTGTCTTCAATGAAAACAATAATATTAATAATAGAAGTATTATTATTATTTCTAACTACCCAATAAAAGAATTTATAAAATATTTAAATAATCTTCGTGTGCGATCTGACCAAAAGCATGATGATCGCAAATGTTATACCCCACCTAGGGTAAACCCCACATTACAGACCTAACAATGGTCTCACATTTTGGATACGATGCACCGTATTAGATTTTGTTTTAAAATAACACTCATATATGGGAAAAATAAATTTAATATTTTAATTCTATCAACATCAAGGGTCTGTGGGACTCAGAACCATGAATTGATTATACATTTAATTTTAAAAATATTTTATAAAATATTTCAATATTATAAAGAAGGTTTTTGACCTTAATTTAATTTTTTTCTTTTTTATTTTTAATCTAATTAATTTAATTCAATTTCTGTAAAAGTCACATCGTAGTATAAACTACTAGAAAAAAATGTTACTACACACTCTTTCCAAACAAGAAAGCCCAACTAATGGATTTCTTTAATTCATTCTCCATATTTCTTGGTTCAAAACATGTGAAGTTACAACCTTCCCACCTTAGAACATCTCATCCTAAAGAAGTCATTCAGAACAATGTAACTCTCACCAGATATATAGGGTCCTGAAATCTAATTTAAAAGGTCATACTGTGTCTCCAAATTCCCAACACATGTTCATACATTTTTTAGTCAAGCAGCACCTAAGACATTAAGATATAAACCAACACTAATTTTCAAACTGAAGCACTGATATGGTATTTATCCAAACCCAGTTAGATAGAGACCCAGACATGTTGTCATCTCAATAAAAATCTGGTCAAAGATAATTTATACATTAGTCTTTAACATTAGAATGGGGAAAATTATGAGTCACGCCACCTTCCACTATCAAAATTTTCTATAAGACATGACCATAAGTATTCTAGAAAAGTTTCTCGTGTGATTTTTAAAATAAATAAAATGGTCAAATACCGTTGGCCTAAAATATTAGGTCGAGCCAGCTTTTAATGAAAATCCTTGGTCGACCCAAACACGCTCATCTTAACTGACAACATTCTATAAATAGGTATATCACTGGATAATTCATTGAATAGGAGAGATATCTAGTCAAGACACTCTGGGTGACCATTTCATAATACGTCAAACTTAGATAGATGACGTTTTACAAACTAAAATTTGATGTATTTCTCAAAGGTATATTTCATTTACCACAAACACATCCACCAATGTTTATATCTTACTTTTGGTGACTTTATTTGATTTAGGAATCATTGAGCCCAAAAAAAAACTAGGTAACCTTGTATTGGCACAAAATGAGTTAAATAAACTAACTCAATGTAGTCTAAACTTCATATTTATGAGTGATAGATTATTACACAGACAAGATTCCCATATCAGATTATCGAACTATCCCAGAACTTCATTTCACTGGTGGTCAATTTAGATGAAGTGGTTGGTGTTAAAGAGTTTCTCTAAGTAATATATACATGGGAGTCCAATTTTCACTCATGAAAACCCACGCTTTGAAAAAAACCATTTTTTTAGCATGAAACACTGGGAAACCAACAAATATGGACAAAAACTTTTAAAACATTTGCATGGAATTAGGATGAGGCTCTCTTAGTACATCAAAGATAGAGGCAAGATAGGAGACATCCTCATCGATTAAGGAAGAGTACAATAAGAGAATTATAAGATTACAAATAAGATTGTTCAAACCACTTCTAGTCAATACCATAGGAGAAACTCGACTTCACCTATTAATAAAACATCATTAACTGATCACCAAGCCTTTAACAAATGAGGAATACAATGATTGCTCCAGAAAAACCATCATTGTTCACAAAAAACCAATGTAATTAATCAATGTTTTCATAAACTACCAACCACACTGACGTCGTGTTGCTAAGAAATCACCAACACAATTTAATGTTTATAGGCCTCCCGACATTTAAGTCAGTCGGACTATTCTCTAATGGTCTTCTTTGGTCGTGTTCATTCTATCCCAAAGAACAAAAATTTAGTAGAACCAACATGACACATCCCTTCTCAGGACCATCCTAATCATCAAATCAAGAGATCGACTTGCCACTCCAAATCGTGCTAGTTCAGGACCTCCATAAACTCAAACGTTTGAACAATTAGCTTGAAAACAAAAACCACACTAACTAGTGTGTCAAAACACCTGAGTCTCTTGAAGTTATATTATACGTTGGGATAGAATTTATTCCATTAAAAAACATGTCACCTTACTATAGAGATGACATAAAATGTAATTAATAGTGCAAGGCTTGGTGATTACACTATAATCATCTAGTTTGTAATGACATTAGGCACTCGACATGCACCACATACGTGAAAACATACTACCCTGAGGTGATATAGATGTAAGATTACTTTTAACTCAGATGAATATGTATCGTTTCATTAATGACTATAGAGAATATATTGATGAATGACATAAAATGTTTCTGACCATGCCTGAGGGATGTATATCATTTTGAAAATGAGCATTACCCAATGCTCAAGCCCTGAACATAAGTCAAGGAAAACATGACCACCCAACCAAAAAAGGGATTCATTTTAAGTATGGGGTCATTCTAGAGACAAAGACAAACAAACAAAACTATAAGGGTATAAAAATCATGAAATTAGAAAAGATTTTAAGTTTTAAGGGTGCTACCTACCATGGTCTATCCCATAACGAAGAACAAGAATCAACCATAACACCGTGTCCTAAAAGAAGTAACTAGGTTCAAAAGTGGATCATTAAAGGAATTGTTAAAAGAAATGGAAGCTATAGAAAAATTTCATGCTATTATTACAAGGAAAATCAAGTAAGCTTTATCTACCTTTACATGTGGGTCTTAAATAGAGGACACCATTGTAGGTTCCATTTCAAATCCCTTTACATCTAAACTCATTTAATAATACAACATGAACATGTTCAAAAATTAAATTATATTGGTGGCCATCTACCAATCAATAAAATTCCCATACACTTTATATGTTTCATTTATATCCTATTTAATTTCAACAAATTCATTTAGCACATGTAATCAATTACATCAAAACAAAACTAGCATGTTGTTATAAGAATCTAACAAAAATTAGACATTCAATAGGCACCGAAGTATGGAATACTAAATAGAAAAGGCATTCTAAAAAGGTAGGAGGAATGAAACATTAAAAACTAACCACGTTATATATGAAATCATGCGAATGGAGATAAAAACAAGGCATATGACTCAAGGCACGCAATACAAATCAGTAAGCACACTAAAATGAAACTACATGGCATGGAACTATGAATGGAATGTGAATTAAATATGTGCCTATATGATGCATGAAATTTAGATTCCATAATATATTAAGAAAATGGATAAAATCTATAATGTCTATAAATCCATACACTGTAGAAATTACACCAATCACTCAAGGTGAAATCATATCAACTTTAATATCAAAAATCATGAAAATCAATTTCAAGGCCTAGACACTTGTTTATTTACCATATGCGGGGTGAATATTCATAAGCACGACTATTAAATATGTGTTGACACATTCCTAGCCTTCTATCTACCAATACAAAATATTAAGAAAAAAGAACCCGATGGGTCAGAGGATCTAAATCTCTCTTTGATACAACTTTTTAGCATCCCCAACTCAGATTCCACCTAAAGGGTGCTTCGAGCGGGGCTATCCAAAAAACCATAAGCGCATATCCCCATATTCTAGAGGTTTGTAGACTAGTAGTTAGGTACATTTTAAAGTGTCCATGCGGGGACTATTCTCTCATAGGTAACAGGTAATACACCATGAATGAAACAATAATTTAAGACAAATAGAAAAAGTTAATAAATAAGAAAACTGTTGTAGAATAAAATCAATAATTCCAACTAAATAAATAAAAAGTGTGGAAGCTGATAAATGAATATAAATACAATAACATGTAATGATATGATGTATTTACTAATGTAAATTTCGGGAAAGTAGGAATAAAAGCCTGAAATAAAAGATATAAAGAAAATTACAATAAGAAACAAATGCATCCCAAGAAAAGACTCGGTCCTATACCCCCAATATGTATCATATGCAGAAATAAACAATAAAACACTGGATAAAAAATTCTTCCCAATATCCATATATGTGAGCATAAAGTATACTTGGGGACTAAATGGTGCCACTGTATGGGGTAAGATAGAATCCGGATAAGCCGGCACCCATAGTGTCTAGGCCTTTCCGTTTCACACTGTAAACAAAAGAATCTTTCCAATTTATGATAAATTTAAGAAATTAAATAAATGTAATAAATTATGTATAACTTGGTTTAGGTTCTCAGCGACACATGTACCATATCACATACTTTAGCCTAAGCTGTGAATCTGAATATGGTACCTGTGATATGCAGAATGTATATATATATATAAGGCTAGAAAAAGAGAGACAAGATAAAAGGGAACATTCCACAAGCCCGTGCTTTAGTTTGGGGCTTAATTTATGTATCGACAAGGTGAGCTTCCAGGAACCACAAAGGTATCATAGTTAACAATGAACTTAAAGAAACATAAAAAATAACCTTAAAACATTATTATTATTATTATCTTCAAGTTGAGAGTTGGGGTCTTAGCCTATTCTAAAGGTATCACTATGGTACATCCTTAAATTCCCCCAATACCACTGATCCCATCCAGAAAAATCTTCCAAAAACCATGTATCCCCGGAGGCAAGGTTTTATTATGAGTAAGTCCCGGTATCTCTTTAAAGAGATCGAGTATCACCCGAGGCTTGGCGTAGCCAAATTTCTAACATGCCTATCCTTGATGATAATGTTGGGAACCAGTATCACCAATAAGTATATAAAAAATCAGGGAATAAATCATCTGGAAAAGCATAATACACTACCCCACGACGATTAGTGAGGAAATTATTTTGGATTGGAGAGTCCATGTGCGATTCCATCATTCATAACTCCTATTCTCCCAACACCGTAATAGTTAATTTGATTTAAAATATGTAGATATCATAGAGTAAAAATTTATAATTACAAAAAATCAATTACGAAACTAAAAATATGAATTTCTAAATCATTAAATCCAAAAAGTTACATCCAAAAGTACATTATCAGCAAAAAAAAGAAAAACATACATTTCTCTTTTATAATAGCACAACATATTAATAATAGTAATAATGAAAAAAACATTTGGCATAAATAAAACAACAAAACCAAATGTTCATGGTTCAAAAATATCATAAATAATTTATTTAATTAAAACTCAACTAAAAGGGATCACACAACACGTGTAATTAAATAATTTAAGTATTCTTGCCTTATAGAAGATAAACCAAATACGTTGCACCCCAAATGGGGTATCCAATGACATTGCAACATTTTGAGCAAGACAGTTTATCTTAAACTGGGGTACAATAATCAAGAAAAATAGTTTAATTAAATTAGAATAGGTGAAATTAAATAACATAGGTAGGCACCGATGATCAACACATCATGGTATGTAAGAGTCATCATGAAACTATTTTAAAGAGATTATATTATCTATGAGGCACTCCTGTCATAGGGCATGGAAAAAAATTATTTCCTAAGTCAAAATGTAGTAATTTGGTTGACCAAGGATGTCTCCCGAAGAGGAGTGCACACAAAACAGGTTGTCAATTTAAAATGAGGGTAAAAATGTTGTGTTTTTGAAATTAAAATTGAAATTAAAATTATTGATAAACTATGATATTAAAAAGGGTGATTAGTTTGGGGTTGGTTTCCTAATTATAATGATATCCTTGTTCAATTTAATTCAAAACTCTTCTTCTTTTTTGATTAAAGTGAGTTTCCATAATTGTTTCATCTCACTTCCTTGGTGAAATTACGATGGTGAGAGAAATCGTTACCATGATATCGGTTTGGTCAAATCTCCATCCATGTGTAAAACAGTTTTATTGAATTTACTTAATTTAAATGGGCAATACACGATCAGGTTTTGTCTATCCCAAACAATCAAGAACATTCACTACACATTTTACACGTACTGACGATCGTCGACTACTTCACCACTAATCTCTGGTCTATTCCATCGTATATAAACCAGAAATCAGTGGAGGGAGATTATGATTATTTTACCAAGGAAAAAATCAATAACAGAATTAATATTTAAGAATGATCGCACTTGATAATAAAATCCGCTATTAGAAATTGAAAACAAGTTTGATAAAGAAATAAATTTATTCAATTGCTTCCAAGAACTCAAGCATTACAATGTAGAAAACCAACCCTTTCCCAATCACTCCAAAAGTTTAACCCACCACGGTAAGTGTAATCAAGATGAATGGGAAAGAATAAGGAATTAAAAAACAATGAAAAAAAAAGAAAATACATTAAAGAGAAAGCCGAAAATATCTCATTCTTGGTGTCCCAGAAGGAATGGGATGGAGATTGGGATGCATTGAGAGGGTGGAGCTCTCTTCGTTTTATAGCCAGAATTTTTCCCCCAGATGTTGATGCGTTGTAGCCCCATTAAATTACATCTTCAAGATCTGAGCCCTTCTTGAATGTTGTTTATAATTATATTTTCCATGTCCCCCAAAAATATCTTCTGATTTGGACATGAATTCGGAGAGTTATGACCATTTTACTTTGAGCATTTATTCTGTCCAGTCAGACTCTCCAAAACGCAATCTTCAAGATTAGGGTTATTTAATGACCCCATAAACGGCCAATTGACGTGGCCCTTCATTCATGGAAGATGATACAAAACTTCTTTATCTTCCACCCACAGAATATCACAACATTTGGGCCTACCATGGATTAGTTATGTAGCCTACACAAAAACAAGGCATAACTGCGAACAGTTTTCTTAAGCCAACTTGTGAGCTTCGTTGGAGATTCAATATGGTCGATTCAGCTATTTTTACAAAGAGATGAAATAAATCCATGGATTTTTAGGATATGGAAAAGAAATAATTTTTCAATTTTTATTAGTGTAGAATATGTTAGTGCAAAAATAAATAAATAATTTAAAATAGTTAAAAACTTGAAATGACCCATTTTTACTATTCAGCTCAAAATAACACCTATATCATAAAAATGAAACAATTCATCTTAAAGAAACACTTTTGTGGGTTTAAAAACATGATATTAAATATAAATTAATTGAAAATATTTTCTCTATCAATTCCCCCACACTTAGCACTCGGACTCCTAGAGAAGTAAAAGTCAAATCAAATCAAATCCAAAACACATACCAATGAGATCAACCAAATCAATTCCAAGAAACAAAAAGATATCATGACTCATCAAAAAAAAATTATTTCAAGTTCTTAATTTTAGATTTTAATATATTTCAACTTCAATTATTATCTCATGCACACAACACACCTACCTCACATGAATTTTCTCTCATCTCACAAATGTGAATGTTGAACAAGGATTTTCTCATCCAAACTCACTCACGAGTCACCATAGGCTTGATAAATTCATTCTTATCCACCCGATGTGAGTCAAGAATATGAGTTTCCCATGAGGATTTTCCAGAGTTTTTCTCTGGCTTCTGGTTGGTAGGATTTAGAAGTTTAAAAATTCTTGTTCTGAAAAAGGAGGGCTTGGATCGTATTGAAGCAAAATTTCAAGATTCTAATTTTCAATCAAATATGGTCTCCTTATCATCCCCTTTGTAGAAACTCAAATCCATCATCATTCAATCAGCTCAGGATTTCAGTAGTAAAAATTTCAATCCTTTCAAACATGATTTTTCTTGAAAGATCCAGATAGGTACAACTTTATTTGTTTTATATCGGAAGCTCCAGAAAGGCACAACTTCTCTTATCATGAAAGCTCTAGAAAGGTATAGTTTTTAACAAAATGAAATATTCAGTATGAACGTAAACTCTTAAACATTTTGTATTCCACCAAAAGTATCAACAAATGGGGTAGTATACCACAATACAACTTCCCCCACACTTATGTTCAACTAGATCATGCAATTTCACTTCAAGAGCAGGCATGATAGGGAAAATTGGATTGTAATATGGCTAACCTAACAGGAAATTCAAGGCATCTAGGGGATACAATGAAGGTTAAATGCAAAGGTTGGCCATAATGAAAAGGATTATTTTGAAAAGTGGGATTCAAACAAAATAAATTACTCAATCATTTAGAACACACATACCCCAAACCCTCACGTTTTGAAAGTAATAAATCAAATTCTGGTTAAAGGAAGAATGGTCTGGTTCTCTCATTAAATGAGGATAATGAAAAGAATATGACAAAAATGGTTCATAAGCCTCACAGGAAAGTAATTTCAAAGATATAGACAGTGAAATATGCATGATTTTCAAAAATCAGTGTACTTTTCATGAAATTCCAAAAGATTTGAACATGGAAAAAAGTAATTTCAGCATTCATTTATGCTCTGTTTTATGAAATAGATTGGTTCACTCATTAAAATGGGTTCCAAAAATGGTATTGATAATCATTCCAGCTGAAAAGTTTCAAAAACACACCAAAAATTGAAAAATAAACCCACAAAAATTTGAAAACAAACCATTTTATTATTTTTTGTGAAGACAAACACGAAATGAAAAAACTAAACTACAAAGGTTCCCTCCACCACACTTAAATGATGCAGTGTCCTCAATGCATTCAAGTAGATTTAACATGTAAGACAATTTTCAAATGAATCACAACATCAAGAAAATGTGAAGGAGAGTTACACCCTGATTTCTCTTATTCATAGTCAAATTGGGGGAGTGGGATCTCCTCCACTGGTTATTTTCTATTTCTTAGTAATGATATGTTCTACACACAAGAGTCTGATTTGTGTCCATAGATAACACCACAACAGTAAAACCCCTGAAATCTTCTTCTTCTGGAATGCTTTTCAATCTTTTTGGATATTTGTTTCTTACTTATTGTAATGTGAACATAACTCATTTTAAGGATTTGTCATGTCCTTTGAAAATTCCTCCCATCTTTTGAGGCAGGAGATTGACCCTCAATTTTCCTTACCCATACGAACCTGGTTTTGGGTCTTTCCTCTTTTTCTTTTGATCCACCCTTCCCATTGGTTTGAGAATATCCTTTACACTCTACAGATTTAATGGGGGTTTCTTTGACCTTCTTCAGCACATTCTCCATTACAAGGCATATGGAATTATTCTTATGTAGTTCTTCTTTTTTTGTTGAATGTTCTTTCGGGAGATCTATGATAATTTTTTCATGTTCAGACTTCTTGATTTTATACTTCTTGATCTCAAAATCTTCTCCTGATTTTGATTCCCCATCCTCTTCTAGAAAACTATCCATGAATTCTAAGGTTGTCTCTTCAAAATTATCATTTGGTTCTTTTCCTTATTTGTGGTAGATTTCTTTTAGCAAATGAACATCTGAGAAAATTCTTCATGGATTTGAGTATATTGAAATGCACTCGACAATGTCCGAGCTCAATTGAGAGTGTTCCCTCATGCACATTGATGATTGTCTTCACAGTATTTAAGAATGGTTTCCCCAATATGATGGGTGAGTGTGATGAAATAATATCTTCTTCCATTTTTAGCACATAAAAGTTATCTGGGAACAATAGATCTTTTACCGTTACAAGAACATCTTCTAGAAAACCTACAGGAAAAACTATGGATCTCTTTGCGAGGTGGACCACCTCCCTAGTAGGATTCATTTTTTATTATCTACAAAGATGTAAATAATGAGTGAGGCATAACATTTATTGAAGATCCAAGATCACATAGTGCGTCGATAAAATTTAAAGAACCGATAGTGCATGGAATAGATAAAGTCCATGGATCTTGACATTTTTGCAGTATCAGTGGTGTGATCAATGCTGAGACACTTCTTCCTAAGTTGATTCTTCCATTTCCATCCAGCCTCATTTTTTAGTACATAGCTCCTTCAGAAAATTTCCATATTTAGGGATCTGTCTGATTTCATCCAGTAGTGGGATGTTAATCTCAACTTTTCAGAATGTTTCTTGAATTTCCCGTCGATGTCGTTATTATTCACCATTCTTTGACTCAATTAATGCTGATGGGAATGGTGTTGGGATATTATTTTTCCCCCTTTGTTGTTTTTTATGAGGTGTTTCTATTCTTTCCTTCTGAAACCTTGTTATTTCTCCTTTTTTGTCGAGTCCATCTTTTGGTTGGACAGGACGAGTTTCAGAAGATTCCCTGGAATAATACTCCTCATTGTTTTCTGGTGGTGTGAGCTCCTTCCAACTTTGGGTGGTGATTGCACTAACCTTATCCTTTGGATTGGGAATTGTTTTTGAGGGACGTTTACCTTGGTTCTTGGTGATGGAATCCATAATGATTGTAAATTGATCAGTTATCTTGTCCATTTTATCTCATAATCTTGCAACTCTTGTCTTCAGTTGTTGATCTTCATTTTTCGGTGCACTTATGGACGGTTGCTCATAATTCTTCCACTGGAATGGTGGTGGTTGGAAAGTTTATTTTTGTTGGAAGGGCTATTTATAAGGTTGTTGGAATGCTATAGGGTTCTGATATTGCTGCTGAAAAGGTGCTCTTGCTTGGTTCTATTGAAACCCATACACTGGTTGGTCTTGCAGTTGGTATTTCTTTTTTTGATAGGCTGCAACACAACTTTTTGTCTCCTGCACTTCTGGACATTGATCAGTGTAATGAGAATTAGAAGAACATAAACCACATACCTGATTCAACCCTTATTGTTCCTTAACATGGTTCACAGCTACTTGTCGCACCAACCTGTTGAGTTCACCCATTTTGTTCCAAATTAAATCTACTGAATCATATATTCTTACCTCATGGATTCCTCTGGTGATCATACCTCTGGTGCAAAACTACTGTGAGGTTTGTGCAATCTTTTCAATCAATCCTCTGGAATCCGTTGGTGACTTGTCAATCAAGGATCCTCCAGATGATGCATCTAGGAAGTTCCAATAATTTTCAAGCAACCCTTGATAGAATAAAACAATGAAATGGTGTTCTTCCACATTCTGGTGTGGACAACTGGCACGTAGCTTCTTGAATCATTCCCAGTACTCGTTAAGTGTTTCACCGGTTGATTGACGAATGGCGAAGATCTCTTTTTGGATAGTTGTGCTCTTAGATGCGGGGAAAAACCTTTGCATGAAGCATCTGTAATGATCTTCCCAGTCTTGGACTTCTTCTTTTTGTAGACTATACAACCATTCCTTTACTTCTCCCTCAAGTGAGAAGGGAAATTCCCTCAACTTTACCTGTTCTTCTGCAACACCTCGGGGTCTGCAGCTGGAGCACACAATTGTAAATTCTTAGATATTCCTATTGGGGTCTTCACCTACAAGACCATGGAATTTAGGAAGAATTTGAATCATGTTAATGCACAATTTAAAATCATTTTCTAATGTAGAAACAGCTGGTTGATTTCATTGGTTAGCAAATTGTGGGGAACAAAGATCGCACAATGTTTGGTTGGGATTGCCAGCCATTGGAAGTTTAGAGTGATCATAGGATGTGTCGCTTGAATCTGTATGTTGAATTTCTTCAAAATATAATTGAAAATGTTTCTTTTTCAATTGGGTTATTGTTCACTCAATTTTGGGATCAAATTCAATTAAATTTTTGTTTTAACTTCGGGCCATTCAAAAGAAAGAAGTAAAAAATGTTTTCTGAAAAGGTTTTTTTGAGGAACTGCCTCATCGGAAATGGTGCCAAGTTTGAAGCATGCCTTTCATAGGTCATGGCAAAACAATTATTTCATAAGTTAAAATATAGAAATGTGGTTGACCTAGGATGTCTCCCAAAGAGGAGTACACACAATATGGGTTGTTAGTTTAAAACATGGGTAAAAATGTTGTGCTTTCGAAAAGAAATTTGAAATTCAAATGATTGAAAAGTTATGATATTAAAAATTGTGATTATTTTGGGGTCAATTTCATAATTGTAATGCTATCCTTGTTCTATTTAATTCAAACCACTTCTTCTTTTTTGGTTAAAGTGAGTTTCCACATTCGTTTCCTCTCACTTATTTGGTGAAATTATGGTGGCGAGAGAAAACCTTACCAAGATCTCAGTTTTCTAAACTCTCCTACCATGTGTAAAATAGTTTTATTTAATATACTTAATTAAAATGGGAAATATAAAATCGAGTTTTTTTGTCCCAAACAATCAATAACATTCACTACACCTTTTACACGTACTAACGATTGTTGAGTATTTCACCACTAATCTTGCTCTATTCCATCTTATATAAACCAGAAATCAGTGGAGGGAGATTATTATTATTTTACCAAGGGAAAAATCAATAACGGAATTAATATTCATGAACGATCTAACTTGATAATAAAATCCGCTATAAGAAATTGAAAAAAAACTTTTAAGAAGAAAGAAATTTATTCAATTGCGTCTATGAATTCAAGCATTACAATGTATAAAACCAACCCTTCCCCAATCACTCCAAAAGTATACCCCACCATGGTAAGGGTAATGGAGATGAATGGGGAAGAAGAAGGCATTAAAAAACTATGAGAAAAAGTAATTAAATAAAAAAGAAAGCTGAAAAGATCTCTCTCATGGTGTCCCGAAAGGAATGGGATGGAGAATGGGATGTTTTGAGAGGGTTGAACTCTCCTACTTTTATATCCAGAATTTGTCCCCTGGATGTTGATGTGTTGTAGCCTTATTAAATTACATATTAACACGTTGATCTCTTCTTGAATGGTGTTTATTGTTCTCATGGACGTGTCCTCTAAAAATCACAGTAGATTTGGACATGTATTCCGAGAGTTATGGCCGTTTACTCTAAAAATTTATTCTTTCCAGTCAGACTCTCCAAAACGAAATCCTTCAGATTAGGGTTATTTAAGGACCCCATAAACGGCCAATTCATGTGGAAATTCCTTCATAAAAGATTATAAAAAACTCCTTTTGAATCCACCCACTGAATATCACAACATTTGAGCCCACCATGGATGAATTATGGAGCCCACAACAAAACTAGACATAACTGCAAATAGTTTTCTTAAGACAACTTTTGAGCTTCATTGGAGCATCCATATTATCGATTCAGCTATTGGTCCAAAGAGATGAAATGAAGCCCTGGATTTTTAGGATCTGTAAAATATTGAAGTTTTCAATTTAGATTAGTGTTTCATATGTTATAAACAAAATAATTAAATAATTTAAAACATTTCAAAACGTGAAATGGCCCATTTTTAATATTCAGATCAAAATAACACCAATATCTTTAAAATGAAACAATTCATCTTAAAGGAACATTTTTTTGGGTTTAAAAAATGACATTAAATATAAATTAATTGAAAATATTTACTTTATCACTCTACCTCGTACTCTTAGTAGATCCAATACTATGTGACGATCATTGATTTGACCCAAACAGATGAAATTAGATGATTTTAGAAAAAACCCAATTTCAGGTAAAAACCATCTGTAAAATATTTTTCAACAA
The DNA here is from genome assembly GCA_963277665.1 of Viscum album. Lineage (NCBI taxonomy): Eukaryota > Viridiplantae > Streptophyta > Magnoliopsida > Santalales > Viscaceae > Viscum > Viscum album. The sequence goes on along the minus strand of OY728140.1, from coordinate 761,850,560 downwards.
ATATTGGGAGATATACAAATTATTCTCAGTGCATGAGATTTTTCCTAATGAGGGATTTACTATGAAACCAATAGTGAAGAAAATAGAGGAGAGACAGAGTCCCAGCGGGCATCTGAAATAGGAGAAGAGGAGGAGTAGGTTCACCACAAAGGTGTGATACATAGAGAGACACACTAAGGGAGTGTAGAGAGAGATAAGAAGGAATAAAATAAAATTAATTGAGAAAATAAAAGAAAAGGAAAAATGATAAAATATAAAAAATCTAAAATAGGGAAATAAATAGGAAATAAATCAATCAAAATGGATATGAAATAAAATAAAATTCAAATAATAAAATAGGCTAACTCCCATTTTAATTATCATTAGATATATCATAAACCCCTTTTTATTTTATTTTAAAATTTCTTTTTATCCCTTTAATATTATTTTAATTTCAATTAAATTGATTTTTATTCCTCTCTAAATTTATTTTATTATTTTTAGCATGACTAATACATTATAAAGTGACATAATATTTTACATAAATCAAATGAAATAATTTTAATAATTTTAATAGCTAACCAGGACCCATAACATGGTGGGTAAGAATGCACTCTGGGTCACTTTAAAGATTTGTATTAAAAAATTTAAATGGTTTTTATCATGGATTAAACTGAGAGGGTATAAGCATTTATGTGGAGAATTAATATTATTTTATCTAACCCAAAAATAAATATCCACCCATATATATATACCTATTATATATATACACACATCTCTATATTCCTATATATACTCCCGCATATATATATAACTACATATATATGTAATCCCCATATATATATACATCATATATATATTCATCAATGTTTTTATCATAATCTAATAATAATTATTATAACTAAAATTATTATTATTTAATACAACCCATCAATGAAACCATTAATATTTTAACAACATAAACAATTAAAAATAGATAACACCAAATAAATTAATATTGATTGCACATTTCTATTTAATTTTAACCATTAATAATATCACATTTGTTACATTTTACACTAATTATTTACAGTATGACACAATTTATTAATTATGAAACTAAGTTTTCATTTTTTTTCTTCAAAAATAATATTATTATTTATAATAAAATTATTATTATTATCTTTAACTACAAAAAAATTATTTATAACGCAATTTAATTATCATCGGGTGAAATCAGAGAAAATGGTTGACGCTCGCAAATGATATACCCTGACTAGGGTAAAACCCATGTTCCCGACCTAATGGTGGTATCATATTTTTGATACAGTACAACATTTGAGTTTTATTACATGTTTTTTTAAAACAAACACCAATGAATATAATAAATTTAGAATTTTTATTCTATCAACGTCAAGGGTCAACATGCCTCATATCCCCATGATGAATCTTTGTTTAACTCTGAAAAAATTTAACAAAATAGTGCTAAATAAGGTTTTTACCCTTAATTTAATTTATTTTCATTTTAATTGTAATATAATTAATTTAATTCAAATTTTTTAAAAGACACATAAGAGTGTAATGTGTCAGAAATAAAAGGATTACAATGCTTGGTTTTAAAACTGGCATGACCAACAAAAAAAAATAACTTTCTTCATTTTTTTCGATTCCAAACATTAGATATTTAAAACTACACATAAAAAACAATGATTTACAAAGTTAAAACATTACATTACATCACATTTAAAAAATAATGAAATATCATTAAAAATTTATTTTACACATGTAACAGCGCATTGAAATAAAATTAAAAATGAGAAAAATATAATAATTAATATTTATATGTGAGAGATAATTTATGTTTCATAAAAAAACATTACACATGAATGGAACAACCATAATCTATTGAAATTCTTTTCTTGTGATTTTAGGCCACTATGGAGGGATTAAAAGAGGACTTGACACCATGGGATAGACCTACAATATAATCCAATATCCTTTAAACTACGTTAACTGATAACCGAGGCCAACATGGACATATGGATGAAAGAAATCCACTGGAAGTAAGAGGATGAAGTAAAAACATATGATATGATCAAACATGAGGCTTATTTAAGATTAGAGGTAAAATATTTCAGATTTTTTGATTTATAGAGGGTGGTGGTTCCATGTGTTTGTGGGCATTGTGAGTGTTGAATGGAGGAGAAACAGAGGGTGATATGGAATTAAGACATGAAATATACATTTAATATATTTATTATTATATATATATTTTTTCATATTTGGAATCATCCTAGGTAAATTTGGGGTTCATATAATTTTCATTTTTAGTAATAAAATATTTTTCCATTGTAAAAAATGTGTTAACATGTTAAAAGTAAATTATGGTAAACATAAATATTATATATAAAAGGAATAAAATACCTAAAAAACTATCACTTATTTGTGTATGATATTTTTATATGATAATAATTTCCCATGCCCACTATTATCCTCATTTGGAGACAGATTCCATGAATAGTGTATCCTATTATTAAAATCCCACACATGTCACATATAAATGGTTCCATTGACCACTCTAAGACATCCTCGCATGATAATAAACATTTTTTAACCAAAATAAGCCAAATTACCTCCCCAAAACCCCTACTAATGTCTTATTTTATTTTTTCATTAATATACATGACATTGAAGACACAATCATGATTCCAAAGGAGGTATTCCAAGAACTAAGGTAAATGTTCCTAATCACACCTTTATAAATTGTATTTCTTTATTTCAGCTTCTACGTATTCCAAATAAATTATAATAATTCTGATAAAATTAAATATGTTTAATAATTATACTAAAATTATAATATTTTTAATGAATAATTGTTTTTTCATCCGCCCAAAAATTCAATATATGAAAATGTTGATTGTGTTACCAGAAAAATACAACCACGATGAACTATGTGTTTAATTTTTCATATCTTTCAATCATTGTTGTATAAAAAATATATTTTGTTGATGTATAGGAATGTAATTAGTAATATATATATTAAATATGGTTCTAAATGGATGAAACAAAAAATTTATGATTATAATAATGTGATTCATTAATGTTGATAAATTATTCCAAACTAATTAACATGGATCCTATTCTCTTACACAAAGAAAATTGTTTCCTAAATTCTTTAGGATTCTTATATAATTGAAATAAAATGATTTCAAAATATTTTATAATATCTTAATAATGATATTTTAACCAATGAATCATGTCCATAATTTATAAAACATGGGAGAAATACTTGAAATTACTATCATCAAATAATGAATATAAATATTAATTAGAATATGGATGTATAATAAATGAATATTATTTATGACTATAAAATATAATATATATGAATATATTTATGATCATTTTTATTAATATTGTATTAATTATAAAAAATGTGGTCATAGAGATTTCATGTAAATCATATTAAAATGGGTTTTCTTTCTATTCACTTTTTTAATTACAGATTTCGTTAAATTTTTTTATATAAGGTAATTTTATGAAAATTTTATCTGAAACCTTGTTATTTATTTTTTATTTAATTTTATAATAATTATTATGTGCTACTTAATTATTCCACCTCCCCATTTAGCAATATTTCACTGATAATAATTCCTTTATGGGAAACCACACATATCACTTCCTATTATTCATATATCTATTTCTTCCATGAATATATTACCTAGTTTGTTTTAAAGAAGTAATAATCCTGAAAAATAACATTTCATAAGTATTTTAAAATGGAATTTTATTTAATTACTAAATGAATAATATTTTTTTTTATAAAAATAAATTTTTTGATCAAAACTGACCTTTATTAAAAAATGATGAAGGAAACTAATCTTCTAAATTATCCATACAAATAAATTTTTTATGATTCCTTCATTGGTTTTCATAAATAATACTCCTCTAGTAGTTTTTAATTTTATTTCAAATATATTTTAATTCCATTTATTTCTAATATCGTTTCAAAAAATGTACTAACAAATAGAAGATAATTTCTTTTCATTTCACTATATATTTCTTTATGATACTTTGAAGTTATTTTCATATATGTTAATAAAATTAATTATATAATTTTGTCTACTGAGAATATCATGAAAACTGAAAATTTTATCTACTTTCACTAGATTATATATGATATTCAAACTCGTTTCTTTCCCATGGATTAATTGATCTATGTTAAAGTTATAAATATTTCCATGTTTTCCTAGAAAAGTATGTATTGTTTGAAATTATGTTAATTGGGGGATAAAAGGATATAAAAAGTTAATGAATATGGTAATCCATTATTTATAATTAGATATTTATTGGTGTTTAGACTGTGATTCTTATCCACATTATTATGGGTTCCATGAAGGTCATTCCAACTCCACTATCTTATGAGAGTTATGAATGGGGTTATTAATCCCCTATATCCGAATTTATAAGTTTATATTTGTGCCTTATTTATATTTTTTTATTATAATCAGGTAATGTTTTATTTTGTATTATAATATGATAAGATACTTATTTTAGTTCTTCTAATCCATAATTACTTTTTTGTATTCTCTTATTGAAATGTTATGGGACTATGATTATGTTCTCATACCAATGCGATTAACTTTATTTCAAATATGATATTCCATATATACCCTAAAAATAAGAATCTCAACCATTCTTATGATTATTTTATAGAATTATAAAGAATATTATTATTCATTATGTGTTATATGTATTTCTTATAAAAACAATTATGGGTGATGTTGATTACAACGAAGAATTAAATGATTATGTAGAAATTTTTTAAATTCACTAATTCTTTTGGTTTTTGTGGTGTGAATAATTGTGAAATATAATTAATAATAATAATAAATAAATTATTTTATGATGTGTTTTAGGTTTTTTCATTTTATTTTGTATTAGGTAAGGGTTTAGTAAATTTTTAGAATTAATTTTGATATTTTTTAAAGAACTATTCTATATAATATTACCTAAAACATTTATGGGAAATCCAAACTATAGGAAAATATCATTAAATATTGATATGGTATAAATTTAACATATTTCATGAAATAACATTCATCCATGGGTACAAACAACTGTATAATGTCTCTAGCATAGACCAAAAAATGGATAAAAACACTAAAAAAATATTGGTTGGAAATTAAATCGTTCTACCCTTGGTGCATGAATAGTGATAATAATTTTATTCATGTTTTGAAACTCATAGAGGATATATTTTGTCTAATTCCACTTCTATTTTTGAACAATTGTGGATAATAAAAATATATCTAGTTTAGAGAACCCAATTTAAAATCACCATGGATAACCTAGATTTAATTATAAATATGTATAATTTCATTTATTCATGTCATTTAAAATTTTAATTATATATATACATTACATTATTTAAATTATTAATTTATCATTCCTCCACATTACATCATTAGTATAGAGTTACGGAGAAAAGAGAAATAAATTGATATATCAATGTTATGAGCTATTTCGTGATTATCCCAATGAGAAACCCAATGAGTTGGGAGAAAGAGTATAAAATCATGTTTAGATTCTCACTAAAATCTCCAACGTAATTAATTTTTACATTAAATATATTTATATTTTAAGTACAAAAAATAAAGATAACCATGTTTTCAATTACATTATCCATAAAGGATGACCCTCCATTAATTTCTTCATAAATTAATTAATTGAATAGAAGATTATAAATTCCAAAGGGAGGAAATTTTATATTCGCAAGTTCTTAGAGAAAGAGAATAATGTTTTATCCATTGTTTTAATGTCTTGACATGGGTTCCACAAACTGGTGCCCCAAGACATTTAGTTATATGATCTCGGTTGCACCTCCCCATAGTCCAAATTCAACTGACTAGAAGTGGGGGTAAATATTGATCATGTGGAGACTATACTCACTTTATCAATGTACCACTATAAATGAAACGAAATAATCAACAACTAATAGAAGCAACCATAACTCGAGTAATAATAATATCACATGATGACCAAAACATAATATATGATATCTAAAACTAAATTGTCAATATGTCTTGAAAATATGTGACAAGGTTCGATATGGAAAACCAAAAATAAATAAAGACCCTGAGAACTCCCAATAGGATCTCGAATCACATCTATTTCTCTCATACATGATTAATCACATATAATCCATTTAATACATGCAATTTTCCCTTAACTGATCATGAAACAATGATGTCTATATAAGTACCAATCAGGCAGCCTGAGTATGGTTTTAGTAAAACTCAATAAACCACCACCACTAGTGTCTAAAATAATATCCCCACAATATAATGGATATAGTGTATTATAAATAAATAAAAATAATATTGTAAATAGTTTACATTTATTGCATTACTCAATATATAACCATGTATCCTCTATGTTCTAGAGGACAACAAAACTAAATAATACATTCTTTGGCCCATGTTGGAGTCTAAACTATCCTCAGGGGATGTCATATAACTGAATTCCATTATTACCATTCACCATATCAATTCATATTTGAATTAAATTCTTAATATTAATCATCTAAATTCACATATGAATTTAATTCTCTATTCAGATTGGAATTCCTTTGTTACAATTCATAATTTAAATTCATGTTTGAATTCCATTGTTATCATTCATCATCTTAATTGATATCTAAATGTCGTTTTTTATAATATTCATCTCAATTCATCTATATGGGATTTTTATGTTACAAACCCTGTCCCACTGATGATTATCATATATATCGTAATATCAAAATATCACATATATCACAAAAACTAATTAAATAATTCACCAATTACTTAATCAAGTGTAAAATTTTCATATTCACATCATTCCTTTCGTTAATTTAATAGTTAATTAATCACATATATTACATTATTTAATTCAATAATTAATTAATCATATCAATTCTAATAATTAATTTAATACATTAATAATCACGTCAATTCCATTAATTAATAAAAAAATTAATTAATCCAATTCAATAATATAATTATCCTCATAATTAATTCAATGATTAATTCTTCCAATTAAATGATCTTGATATCCCCATAATTAATAAAACATTTTGATATTCTAATTCAATAATCCAAATATCCCTATAAATAATACAATAATTAATCAGTCCAAGTGAAAATACCAATATCACTGAAATTAATTCCACAATGAATTATTCCAATTAAATAATACCAATATAACAATAATTAATTCAATAATTAATGCTTCCAATTAAATAATCCGGATATCCACATAATTAATTAAATAATTAATTATTCATACTCAATCCGTTCAATATACCAAATTTCAAAATCCTTTACCTAATTCATTTACCAAATTAATTAATAAAATAAGAAAAACTCAATTCAAAATCATCCAATAGAAATTATAAAATTATATACACGTAATTAATATCATGACATATGGATTTAAATAATATACCACCTACCTCAAGTCATTGAATAGCGATCTCCCAACTGAAATCCAAAATGGAAACAAATCAATGCCAAAAAACAATATTTTGATCTAAAACTGAAATTAAAAACTAAATAGATTAGATATGTAAAACCTAGATCCGGAACTATCATAAAAATAGAATAATATTCCTCTAAATAATGGGATAAGAATGAGAAAGTGATATAAAACCAATCAAGAAGAAACCAAAAAACGGTAGAGGTTCAAATATGGCAATCAAGATTCAAATTTTCCTAAACAGAGGTCTGAGTGGGTTGGAATCCATCCAAGAGCCTCCAAAAATGATATATAAAGCTTATAGTTGATATATGGCCATTTATGGGTTTATATGGGGGGGTTCAATAATTTTTTTAAAAAATTTCATGTTAATTTAAAACCCACACATGTTTTCCTGGGTAGAGGTACACTCCTTTCCAATCCGAATAACTTAAAAATCCTCCTATTCTAGGTGGTGAATGGTTTCATCAAAGAGGATAGTGATCATATTATTTTACACCTAACATTACATGATTTAAGCATAATAAAACATCATATTACAAGCCATGTATTGTGAAATATTCTGTCTTGAAAGACTAGGTACCAAAAACTGATTTAATATTCATATTGATATCCTAACATCCATTTTTATCATAAATCGGTATAAGATATCCTGGGGATAACATGAAGAAATGGGTGAGATAAAAATCCCAAAAAGGGAATAAACATAAGAATAAAGCCTTATAAAATGAGTTAGAAGGCGTAACATAATGAAAATAAAAGGCATGGAACATATGTAATCAGAACATATAAATATGGGATAATATAAACATGGAGTAATAGTAATGTGTACAAAATATCAAACAGGAATTTATCACGATTCAAGGATCATTACACATAGAGGATCATAATTCACTGTGAACCACCAAGACCACTGCACATAGTAGAATGAGTAAAGGCTAACCACTGATATTATTGCCCATAAAATCTCATGAGACTCAACATTAACCAATTCATTGAAGAACTATCTGGTTACATCCATAATAAAATGTTAATGAATTTTCATGTCACATTTAGAATCCTAGATAATCAATCATAAACCTAAGGGTGCCCATAGAAAGAAATGGGTATCATAATCTTACCCTAAAGCATGATGAATGGGTGTACTATATAATATTCCACAAAGGAATGGTATTATAACATAAAAGGAAATTTATAATGGAATGTATTCATATATCATGTTATATTTTGTTCAACATATGTCATAATATGTAAAAAGATAATTTAATAACTTTTAGCAATAAAACATTTTTGCCGAGTTTTATGGAAAATATTAACGAGCATTTAAAATAAAAAATGGAATAATATTTTATGTAAAACAAGAAGTAAAAAATCAATGTTTTCATATTATAAACAATGATTCTATAAAAACAATTGCAGATTACACCAGATGTTAGAGTTCACTTTAAATTGGGTAAAAATTCAAAAAGTTACCTTAAAATGAGTTTTCTTATCGGGAAGTATTGAGAAGAGAATAACTTATAATATTTATATCCCAGAAACTGAATGATTAATGGATCCTGATACATGATTTTGGAAATTTAAATAGTAATTAGAAGATGCACATAAACAGAATATAGGGTTTCATTTGAGTAAAAATAATGTAAGAATAACACGATGGAATAATATAGGTTTCTGGTAAAACCCCTTACCTTAAGTCTGATGGTGTTCTCCACTTCATATTAATGACCTGAATAAAAAAATAATGTTTTTTAATTTATAATTATAGAAATTATTTTACATTTAATTGATTTATTATAACGTTTTCATGTTCATTCATAACCATTTTGATTGGTTATGAGGATTAATTACATTGTTCAGGTCTGTTTGTTTCATGTTCAGTTTACATATATACATGAATGGATAATCATATAAAATGAGGATAGTTGTCCATAATTGCATTAATATTTTATAATTTAACATATATAAGGTTACATGCTGGTCAATTTAATTTGGTTACTTGGAGTGATGTTGAATCATTTTATAAAACTATTGTGATTAACTTTTGGGTTAATGGGCGGTTTTTTTTCACAACAAACACATTTTATTTTATAAATAAAGACCATCTATATAAAAAGACTATATAAATATAGATGAGACATAATAAATATGTTACAGTTTGGTTAAACCATGAAAATGGTTTCATGGATAGAAATGAAGATGTTAATGGAAATTGAAAACCCATTGACCTTGAATGTGGTAAATTAACACCTATTAGATGGTATTTTTACTACTAGTATAAAAGAAGGTTAATGGAGAGATTATAATGAATTATTACATTATCATAACAAAATTTCAGTACATATATGGTACTGTATTTTTCATAACATTTGGATAGGGAGAGTTAAAGATACAAAATAAAACAAAGGAAACTGGAAGGAAAGTAACAGAATTGAAAAGAGGGATTTACCTCATGGGTTAATCTTCTTTGAGAGCCTCTTAAGGGGAGATGATTTTTCCTTTTGAGGATACCATGGCCTGATAGAAGTGATGGAAGAGAATGTGGATATATTTGAGTAGAATTTATGTAAGTTACAAGGATCAAGAAGAGTTAATTGATGAAGGGAGTGTGGGTGGCTTTTATAGTGGAGGGGAAGAGTGTTTTTTAATATTTTAATCATTAAATTATTATATTTCCATCAGACATGAAATATTAATGACTCATATGACCCAAAAAAGTAATATTTTCATTTTATTTTGAACACAAGGATATTACATCAGCCATGAAAAAATAAATAGTTTATTTAACATATAATGCATATATTCAGAAAATTATAATATTTTACTATTCATAAATAATTCAAGTATTTTAGAAAAATCCAAAAAATTCAACCTAACAATTTTTTCAATGTGTATAATCCAAAATTAAAATCCAATTTTCAAAAATAATTTTATAAATATGATTATTTTATTTTTAATTAAAATCTTAATTTACATGAAAAAACAGATTTTAATACTATAAATGATATTACAATTCATTCCATAATTACATAAGGGCTTATAAAATTATATTAAAACAAGAAGACATAAAAAAATTAATTTCTGAAAACATTTTAAGAAATATATTTTCTTTTAAATAAATTAATTAACTGTAATTAATTATTTAGGACTTACAAAAATACCAATACTTTTAATGTGGTCATATTATCACATATAAGATGACAAAATTTTATTTATACATTCAATTTTAGGTTACTATTCTTTTGGAAGATATAAGATTCATTAGGGTTGGTTATTATTCATATGGGTGGCTTACACTTTACATAAATATTATGATTGTTCCATCAGACCCCAAAAAGCACCCTGAACGTAACCATGTATGGAAAATATTTGAAATTAAAGACACATAAGTGGAAAAACTATGTTTACTGGTCACATAGAACTTATTATCATTATATTACATTATTTTTCCTAATTTTATTATACTATAATGAATTATAATCTGATGATAATTCCATTGATAAAACATTGGGTCATCACCTTCTTCCCCCCCCCCTTATGAAATTTTACCCTCAAAATTTTGCCATATACAGGTGAGGGAACATTTTTCTTTCTACCTCCTCGAGTTCCCAGGTTGCCTCTTCATACTTATGGTTCCTACATAGTAATTTGACCAGGTGAGCAATATTTTTATGTAGAACATTATCACTACAATCCATGATCATCATTCCCTAATCCTAATATAAAAGACCATTCTAAAACTATTCCACATCTAAAGAGAGTACATTTGAAAGATCTAATATTTACTTACTTAGGAGGGATACATGGAATACATCGTGTACTTTAGACATAGTAATGGGAAGTTCCATTTAATAAGGCACAAATCTAAGACAATTAGGAGTATAGAAGGGGTTGATATACATTGGAGTTATTATTTCATTATTTTGAAACCTCGTGACCTTATTCCATGGAGATATACAGAGGAATACCATGTCTCCATCATTAATCTCAAGGTCCTTTGATGATTAGTCACATAACTCTTCTATCAAATTTGGGCTACCTTGATGTGTTGTTGAATGGTTTTCACCTTCTCCACTATTTCATTGACTATTTCATGTATTATCATCTTACACTCATGAACTTCAACACAACACGATAGTGTTTTTCATATTTTCCCATAAAGGGATTCATATGGTGCCATTCAGATACTGGAGGGGAAACTATTGTTGTAGTAGAATTCAACTAGTGGAAGATATTGGTCCTATCCTCCATTAACGTCCACATAACATACTCTAAACATTTATTCCAATATTTGAATAGTTCTCTCACATTGTCCATCATTTTGAGGATGATAGGCTGTATTAAAGTTATGTTCAATGCATATAACATGTTGGAAAATTTTCTAGAACATCGATGTGAATCTAAAATATCTATAAGATACAATAGATAGTGGTACTCCATGAATTCTTTCCAACTCTTTGATATATATCATTAAAAGTTGATCCAATGAGTAGTAATCTTAACTTTCGATATGGATGTTATCTTGGAATGAAGATCCACAATGACCCATATATAATTATTTCCTATGGATGTCCTTGGATGTTTAGTGAAAATTACAGGGTGATATTTTCCCACATTCATGTTGGTATGGGTAGTGGTTTAATCACCCCATTAGAGTATTTCCTTTCAATCTTCACTTGTTGACATACCAGGCACTTTGTTATATACTCAGCAATAACCTTTTTCATATTGTCCCACCAAAAGTTCTCTTAGAAATATTCATACATCTTTGTGCTCACTAGATGAATAGAAAAGGTTGATCTATTTGAATCATTAAAAAGCTCATTCTTTATCTCTGGATCAGATGATACACATAATCAGGAACCAAATATTAAGACATCTTCATCATCAATCATTGATATAGAGTATTTCCCATTTCTAATGGTTTCTACCCCTTTCAGAATTTCCACATCTTTTCTTTGAGAAACATTCATTTTATTCATAACGGATGGTTGAGAAATAATTTGAAAATGATTGGTGATATTCCAAACTTAATTATTCCCATGTCCATCCTATGTAAATCTACAGATATTCATGATTGTAAATTTTCATCATTGATAAAGATGCATGAACCATTCAACATAGAGCATCTACCACATTATTTTATTTACCGAGATGGTTGTGGATTGAGTAGTAAAAATCATTGACGATCTCTAACCATTTTATCTAGAGAATATTAAGATATTTTTTTGTGAATATATATTTTAGACTCTTGTGATAATTATATATATCACACTTCTCCCCATAGATATAAGGCCACCAGATTTTCAATGCAAAGATCACACCCTCCTACTCTAGATCATGAATATGATTGTATTGCTCATGGGTTTTAAACTATATCATAGTGTAGGATATCACATTATAGTTTTTTATCATCACACAACCTGATCCCATTATTGAATAAATATTGTATACCACAAAGAGTTATCAACTCATTGGGAGTGTGAGTACTGAAGCAATGATAATCTTATTTTTAAACTCTTTAAAGCGGTATTCACATTCATGAATACAAACTATCTATACTACCTTTTGTGTCAGCTTGGCCATTGGGATTGATAATCATTATAAGTTCTTCACAAATCATTTATAATACCCTTCTAGACCCCCAAATATGTGGTTCTCCACTACAGATGTTGGCTTGGTCCACTCTTTAATTTCATTTTTCATTGAAGGGTACACATATATCACTTTGTTTGTGATAACATGCCCTACGAATGGTACTTCATCCATATAAAACACACATTTACTATAATTTTCATATATTTTCTCCCTTTGAAATTTCTTTAACATATTATTCAAATTCTCATTAGGTTCCTCCTTTTTCTTTGATTATATTAGAATATCGTCGATAAAGACTACCACGATTTTTTCAATGTAATCTATAAAGACTATATTCATTAAATCCCTGAAAATTTATGTATAATTACTAATTTTGAAGGGCATAACTATGAACTTATAGTGTCTATTCATCGTTCAAATGGCATTCTATGGAATAGATTCCATCCTCGCCTTTAATTGGTGATATCATGGTAGAAGGTCCACTATAGGAAAATAGATGGACCCATGAACCCGATCAAACAATTCATATAACTGAGGTAGGGGATATATGGTGTTTATCATGATTTTATTAAGATCATGATAATCAATGAAGTGGAACATTGAACCATTATTGTTTTACAAAAATTATCAGTGCACCCCATAGTGAAGCACCCAGGAGTATAAATCCCTTCTCCAAATTTTTCTGTAACTACTTTTCAGCTCTTCTAGTTATAAGGGGGTCCTTCTATAAGGTGTCTTTGATATAGGTAACGATCCTGTAATAAGATAAATTGAGAACTCAACCTTCTTGATCATGAGGAAGATTAAGAAAATTTTCAGGGAATACATCAGTGTAATCTCTTATGACGTGCATATCGTCGATCTTGATTTTCAACTTTGTCTCAATCAATTAATCTAGAAATGCATGCTCAAAATGAATAATATCGACATATGAGGAATTGATTATAAAGGAGATTCATCTTCTTCCTTACACTTGTATAGAGTTTTAGGATACTTCAGGATGTGAAGAGTGATCTCCCTTTCCCGACAGTTGATGTTGGATTTGTATAAAGATAGCCAATCCATGCCCAATATAACATTGAATTCCACTAAAGGATGTATGAAGAGATTTGATGGGGGTTTATTCAACAAATATTTACCTATAATGAGTTATAAACATTAGATGCAATAATTTAAACCTTCTTTTTTCTCATAGATAACTTATCCTCCAAATATTTAGGTTGTGTTTTAATAGTTATACTAATCTTTTAAGATATGAAAGAATGTGTACAACTATAACGAAATAGTACATTCTCTATTCTTGAATGAATAACTAGCATACCTATTAACATATATTTGTACATTTCCACATCAGTAGTAGTGATAGAAAAATACCTTCCTTGTTTCCTTGGAGGTTATTATTGATTTCCTCCGACAACCCTTGGCATAATGAAAATTTCATACATAATTCCCATGTTCCAGGAAGTTGTAACACTACACTACATGCTGATTATTTATATAAACCTTACTTTCATCTTCCACATTTGTGGAATTCTTCCCATCCCATCATAATTTATTTGCTATATGTCCCATCATTTCTCATTTTAAGAATTTATGGGTTCATTTTAGATAGTTCCCAACATACATCTTCCCATAATTTTGACATGTTGGATGTTCGATTTTCTTTCCATAATATGATTTATTTACCAAAACACACGTATTAGAATACATTTTCAGCTTCTTATCTCTGATCCCACAAGACAATTGAGATTCTCTGATCTCCATTTAATCTATGAGGTCGTAATGAACAATTATCTCATAACTATAGAAGTCTCAAATTGACAACACTTTTCATAGAATCGGATTTAGTCTTCTAAATAAGTGATCCACCTTGATTTTAGTGTTCAATACAATTCCATAGGTGTATCCTTAAATCATTGTGATGTTTTATTTATATGCCCCAATGGACTCATCTTCCTTATACTTAACTCCGAGTAACTCTGCTTCCATCTTGAGAAAAAAGTTCAAGGAAATTATTTATTGGAAATATTTTATTAAATTCCTCCCAATACATGAAATCAACATCCTTTTGGGACATCATGTACTTGATTAGTATCCAAAACTGAGAAGCTTCCCCAAACAAATGATAGACTTACAGTATGAAATTATCTTCTCTTGAGCATTAGAATATAGATAATATCTTTTAAAAGTAGTTAATTTACTATTCCCAGAGGAGGGGATTTGAAGATCTACTAATCATGGATGGCCTTTTCCACATTAGGAATTATATGGTAACATGCTCCTTCCATGGAGGAGGAGGGTGTCCCGCATTATTCATGTAATTATTAATAACTTGATCTAGTTGAGCAAGTAATATCATTATGTTTTGATCATCCATTCCAAACATATTTGGATTATCATTAAGGAAATATTCACATTCGATATCACATTGATTGTTATCACGTGTTATTATAATTCCCTATATTAACTAAAAATATAATGTACAATTATAGGGCATGAATACTTAGCTATTATGAGAAAAATGACACTTTGAACAAAAAAGGATGAACTCTTAAAGGAAAAGTATGTCATAAATTTTGATTCCCTAGGATTTAATCTCAGTTATCCATGATTTTTGTCCTAACATATATTCTTTTGGGGTCTTTTTTCCCCTTAATAATGGATATTACTAAGATCCTGAATTTACCAAAGCATATCCCTCTAGAGTGTTAAAGAGTGTAGCATGACCCGTTGTTGTCCACCAATTCCTATTCGAGTCTAGCTCAAAGTAGTCTTTTCCGGATTTACCCCAAGTTACATATGTTCTAGAGACAGCTCTATATATTTATACCCATACATGGAAGTAGTTTTTTTATAACACACTTACTCTATACTTACCAAATTTAGTGATGTTTTCTTATACATAGTATCATCCTTAAGGTTCTTACTACGGTGAACTATTCCTAATCTCCAAAAATAACTACACCATGCTCTGATACCAACTATAGTGACCCTATCCTTTTATACATAACATTTCATTATTTTAATAAAAATGAAACATAATATTATATTCTAAGGATCATAAAGTCTGCTGTCTTAGAATACTAGGTATATAAAATTAAATACATTGGACTAAATAAAACAATTATTTATTTAATCTTCATATTGATCCACTAACTTAAATTGTTCTCATACATCTTCATAGGATATCCTAGGGACAACATGAAAAAAATATTGACCTATAAATCCCCAAAAGAGAATAATCACATGAATAGAGCTTTAAAAAATGGGTTAGATGTCATGACGTAATGAACATTAAAGGCATGGAACATATGGAATCATAACTTATAAACATGGAATAATATAAAAATGGACTCAGAGTAATGTGGTAGAAACATAAATCATCAACTTAGCTTGATTCAAGGCTCATTCAATAGAGAGACACACATTTCCTGGTTATCCACCAACACTGTTGCACATGGTATCATGAGTCAAGGCTAACCACCAAGACCATTGAAGATAACATCTCACGAGACTGAAATTTACCCATGTGTTGCAGATCTATCTTCGAGCACCCATATTAACATGTTAAATAATATTTTTTTCATATATATAATCATACGTAATAAATCATAAACATAAGTGTACCCATAGAAATAAATGGGTATCATTATCACGTCATAAAGCCTGATAAATGTGCATATCATAAAACTGTCCGTGAAAGAAAGGAATTAAAACATAAAATTAAATTAATAAGGGAATATATAAATATATAATGTTGAGTGATGTCCATTTGAAGTGATAACATTTAAAAAGATCATTTTATATTTTTTAGGAATAAAATATTTTTAGTGAAGTTTTAAGGAAAATACAAACGAGCATTTAAAATTGAAAAGTGAATAATCATTTACATAAAACCAAAAATGAAAAAAAATTATTCACATTTAAAAAACCAATTTAATAAAAAAACATTAGATTAAAATAGATGATATATTGCACTTGAAATTGGGTAAACATTTGGGTTGTTCCCTTAAAATGGCTTTGCTTATCGTGGAGTAATGAGGAGGGAATCAATTATAAGCATTTATATCCCTCCAAGAGATTGAATAAGTGAACTTGATACATGAGTGTGGAAATACAATAAATATTTTGAATATTTACATAAATAGAATATAGGGGTTCATTTGGGTAAAAATAGAGTAAGAATAACTTGAATGAATAATGGAGGTTCATTTAGAATCCCTTACCTAAAGTATTATAGTGTTATCCACTTGATATTAAAGACCTGAATAATAAAATTGGTATTATTAATTAATAATTACAAAACTTATTTTACATGTAATTGATTTATTAAAAACTATTCAAGTTCATTCATAATCTTTTTCATTGGTTATGTGGTACAATTACATTGTTCGGGTCTGTTTGTTTCATGTTGGGTTTACTTATATACATGAATAGATAATCATGCTAAATTAGGATGGTTGTCCAAAATTGAAGATATATTTTATTATTGAATATAAAGTAGGTTACATTTTTGTATGTATAATTTGGTTACTTGGAGTGAAGATGAATCATTATATAAAACATTGGTTATAATCTATTGGTTTAATTGGTGTTTTTTTATCACAATGAACACATTTGGTTTTATAAATTAAAAAATATATAAAAATAATTCCAGAACCATATTTGAGATATAAGACATCTATTTTAGTATTATTCAACCATGAAAATGGTTTCATGATCAGAATTGAAGATTGTAACAGAAATTGAAAACCCATATTCCTTGAATGTGGTAAATTAACACATCTCGAATAGTATTTTTATTACTACTATAAAAGATGGGTAAATGAGAGATGATGATAAATTATTATATTATAATAACAACATTTTAGTACATATAACATACTATATTTTTCATAACATTTATATGAGGAGAGATATGGATAGAAAAGAAAAAAAAAGGAACTTGAAAAGAAAGTAAAAGAAATGAAAAGAGGGACTTACCTCTTGAGTTAATCTTCCTTGAGATCCTCTTAAGGAGAGATTATTTTGACTTTTGTCTATACCAAGGGATACTAGACGTGGGGGAAAATATTGGGTTGATATTTGAGAAGAAATTAGGAAAGGCACAAGGCTTGAGAGGAGTGAAGGGTAGAGGATAGTGTAGGTTGTTTTTATAGTGGAGGGGAGGGGGGTTTTCATAATATTTTAATAATTAGTTTATTATTTTTCCATAAGACAATAAATATTAATGATTATTAAGACTAAAAATAATAATATTTTCTTGTGAGTTCGAAACCAATGCCCTTTCATCATCCATGACTGAATAAATAGTGTATTTGACATATAACATATATATAAGGTAAATTACCATATATTACTATTCATCAATAATTCATGAATTAAATAAAAATCTCAAAAATTCACCCAGACCATTTTTTATGTGTATAATCCAAAAATGAAATCAATTTTTTCTAAAATAAGTTTCAAAATTTGATTAGATTAAATTTTAATTATAATCAAAATGTACTTGAAAAATAAGGATTTTAAAACATTAACTGAATTTGTAATTCTTTAAAAAATTACATAAGTTCATATAAAATTATTATAAAACCATAAGACATAAAAATTTTAATTTATAAAAACCATTCAGGGAAAAAATATTTTAAGTTGATTAAATAATTTTAATTAATTATTAATGACTTACAAAAACACCAATACTTTTACTGTGGTTATATTATCAATTATACTATACCTATATTTTATTTATACATTCAAGGGTGAGGTTACTATTATTTTGGATGATTTACTATGCATAAGGTTAATATTACTATTCATAATAGTAGGTTACTATTCAGAAGAGTAGGATACTATTAAAAATAATTATGTTTGTTTTATCAAACTGCAAAAATCGCCCTAAATGCAACAGTGTATGTCAAATATTTGAATGTCAAGACATAGAAGTGGTAAAATTATATTTAATGGTCATATAGTATTTATTATGATGATATGACATTGTGTTTTCTAATGAGATTATACTAAAAGTAATAATTATAAAAAGGTAATTCCCTTGAAAAAACATTGGGTCATTCCATGTATAGTTTTTCAAATAGTGTTTCATCCATTGAATCCCTATTTATCAAGGGTTTCATGGTTTGATAGGCCAAAGCACATGGTTTAGGAAAATAATGTGCCATCTGTGTACTACCCATAATTAATCCAAAACATTTTAATTTCAACCAAACTATTTGTAGGGTAACATCAAAAAATAAGTCCTCTAAAAGGTAAAACATTATAATAAAGCAAGCCCTATACATCTCTATAAATGGTCATGTTCTTAAATCCTCCCCACCTTATAATATATCTTCCTTGGTTTTACTCATAGAATCTCTATGATTCAATGTCAAAATGGTTGGGAAAATACACCTACATATCTTCTTCTCTCTCCCGTGTTTCCACCTGCACACACTCAGGTTTCCGAAATATATGAAATAACTCTTGGAATTTCCCCCTGAATGTTTTTTTCACTATAATCCATCAAACCTATAAGAATCTCTTCAAAGGAGGAATAGAAATAAATCATAAAATCATACATAATGATAACTTGATAAGGGTTGGGGTGATACCTCCAATGTTTTGACACATAAAAATATCATGCAATGAACTGTATCTTTGTGGAAGAGAGAATTGGTATGCCACTGCTCTGATTCTCTCTAAAAATTAAAATAGTCTAATTGACCTAGGTTCTTACATGACGTGTCTCCTTATCCTTCAGTGTCCCAATCTAGGAGACACCCAAATGAATACATGATCACTTTTTGTAATCTCTATGGGTCTTCAAAGTATATCATTATATGACATATATATACTCTGGTTCGTTGAAATATTATTATGAATTAATGGAAGCTTCTCCTATGGATCATATACATGACATGGTCCCAACAACTAGGACTCACCTACCTCAATTGGTCATAGGTGTCATATTCCTGGACTACCATAAAGTGACTTGTCTAATTCCGTCGATATACATTCCTTATAATGGTTTTATAGAAAAAATCCACCAAATCCAGGTACTTATCTGATGATCAATCTAATTCTAGGATACTTTATCAAATCATATCATCTAGAATATTAATAGTATGGTTTGAATTCCCATTTTTATGTGGGTGGAATTACATACACAAAAAATTGTGTGTGCAACAATACTTCTACAAGCCCTACCAGATGTATGAAGTAAACATGAATCATGGTCTCAAACTATGATCAGTGGAACTCCATGCAGACACACTATCACATAAATGTATACAAATCCCAACTGATCCACTGAGAAATTCACCCTTATAGAAAATTAATTCACTCCTTTAATTAGCCACTCCAAAACCACCTCAATGGTTTGTTCTTATAAAGATTCCTCATGAGACCTGATACGAAGTCCATAGAAACATCACCCCACATCCATTCTGGAATGGTCAGTAACTATTGTAAGCCTCCAAGTCATTGATGCTTTTCCTTCAACTATTGAAAGTTGTGTCATCATGTTACAAACCCTCATATATCTTTTCACATGCCAAGTCACAAATACTATAATAATATGTTATTGTACAATTTAGTCACATTTGGATGCACCACCCACTTTAATGAATGAGATTTGTCTATCATATCCTCCCACAAGCTCATAGACGCAATAATTTGATTCTATACATAGATTATTTCATCCTCATATGTAATTTCCCCTAATGTTTTATTCCCACCTTCAAGGTTATTCCTAAAGGATAAACATTTGGATCCTCATACTCTATGTATCAAATTTGAATCAAAAGTGTAGACACCACTAAAACTGACATGAGAGTCATCTTCTCCAGACTCTCCTGAACCACAATGTTCATCTCAGCTAGTGAAGTCATTGTAATCCACTCAACACAAGACTCTTTATCTTCCAAAGTATTTTTTCTTAATTAGAGTTCTAGAAACATGTTTCCCTTCCCTATATTATATTATAACTGAAAATCAAATGACATCATAAACTCAATACACCTTTACTGGTGTTGATTCAAGTCTCGTTGCGAAAATATATACATTAAACTCATTTATCTGTTTATATAGTAATCATTTCACCTATAGGATAATGTTTCCAACACATCAATGAATAAACCACTAATGTTTTCTTACAATGACATGATTTCATAAGGGGACTCACGATGATAGGGTTTCCCCGTGCCTCCTTCCTCTTCTTCTTCAATGATCGACTATAGATCTTCTCGATGCTTCTTCTTGGCACGTTCATGGAATTATCATCTTCCAGTTGCGGCTTCCTGTGAGTCTATAACACTCATAAATTCTCATCGTTTTTGCCCCTATCCCCCTATCCTTTGATCTGGTTAGGTATTCTTGGTGGTGTAGTGATATTCCAGAGTTAGAGATTCAGATTCCACGGTCTGGGCGTTGTTGTCGCATTTCGGGTTGGCTGTGGGTGTGTTGGGAGATCTGGTCTCAGAGAGCAGTTTTGAAGGTGGTGATGAGATTTGAAGCTCTAGATTTCAGAGAGGTAATCTTATTCAAGATGGATTTGGGAGGCCCTAAATCTGATGTTGGTTTGTGATTCTTGTTCCTCATCTGCATTTTTTGGTTTTGGTTCTTTAATGGGTGGATGTGGATTTCATCGATGATAGTTCTATTTGGTTTGATTTCATATTGATAATGATGGTTTCTTCATTTTTTCTGAATGGTGTTGTTGAGTTTGAGTTACTAAAGGTGGAGGCGTAGAATGGAACAGTCTGTGAAGGTTTTTTGATTTTTTGTATGGTTCCATGTTGCATTTTCGGTATGTTGTGATTTTAGTTATGGTATGAAGTGTCACTTTTTGGCCTGTGGTCCCAGTTTAAGGGTAAATGATTCTTGATTATCTTAAGAGACTTCCCTAGATGAGGATTAGGGCTTCAAGATTTCACCAGACTTACACGATTCAATTTTGAATGATTGAGAGGGCATGGCCTTGGCCATCGGTACTAGCCCATCTTTGTACGAGATTGATTGTCGTGCTACGTTGGAATGGTGGAGACCCATCATAAAGTGGTTTATGCTAGGAGGGGATTTATTTGTTTTTTGATTTGATTTTTTTAACTTATGTACATGAGAATTGTATGAATTCTTTAGTCGTTGAAGTCATGTTTGGTTCCCCCTCTTCCATTAAAAGGGGATATGTGGTAATAAAAATAATTATTTTTCTATAAAAATAATAAACCACTAAGGATAACTCTAATTCATTCCTGGTATAATTATTTTCTTGTGGCTCAAATATCGAGATGCGTACACCAAAAAATGATATCCAAACATCAACACTAATCTATGCCTGATACGATAAGAATCACAAAACATCATATACTAATCACTTGGCTTAGCTCGTATAAAGATTGGTGTATTTCTCAATTTCCACATATGCTCCTTGAAAGAATTCTCACATTATTTCATCTATTTAAAATTAATATCCAAATTGATCAACCACAAAAGTGATTATTCTAAATGAGAAGTTTTGGAAGAATATCTAATAATATTATAATATGTGACGCTCTGATACCATTTACCCAGAGTTAGTGCGTTATTTTAATACATTGGCATGATTACTAGGAATCATATCTCAAAATACCAATCAGTTTAACAGTGTTGGAAAATAGATTACATACACGAATGTCACATTACACATTAAAAAATAAAACACAACATAAATGAAACATTGATAACACCATTAATCCCCTAGGTTAACCCTGATTATCAATCATAATACACTTCCTTGAATCTTGGGAAAATTAAAACATAGAAAGGCGTGAGCTCAGATGCTCAATAAGGATAACAATATAGCGGAAACATTCACAAATAAGCATAAACATTTAAGGAAATTTATAAGACTAAAACAAAAGCCTTTTAAACATAAACTTCAACATAATATGGAAAAGATACAATAAAATAATCCCATTTACTTATTCACATGGACATTTTTCTAGTCGAATAATAACATGCAATATCAATAGCCACTTTCATAATGATGGAATTCATAATGCCAAACTTCATAACCACATAGTCAAGTCCTTGTGCCAAGAATAAAAATAAGATTTTGTCAAGGCCTTGTGCCAAGCCACTAGTTTGACTCATGAGACCTACCGATTCATCAAAGCGATACAGAAGGCTCCAACCATCACTTGCTAATTCTAATGCATTCCTCATTTGGAATTGTTTAAGCATAACATAAACATTTGTATTAAAACTAGCATAAAAAAATGTAAATACTTTATCCAATAACCATGAATGTTATAAAAATAAAACATCCATAGTAAAACATATCACAAAACCTTCAGTACAGTATGGATGATTTGAATCATAATAAATCAACTTCAAACAATTTTAAAATCCATCAAAGGATGTTGACATACATGAATTTTTTTGTAAAAATCTTTGAGAGAAATATCAATTTTTCATGACAACATTTAAAGGTCACACAATTTTGAAAGGAAGACAATTAAATAAATTTTTTCATCAAAGTGTCCCATATCACTTTGAAACTTTTAAAAGCAATTAACATTTAAAAAAAATTCATTTCCATAAAAATAAATCCTTAAAACCCATTTTAAAATCATGGACATTAATGAGAATTATTTAGACTAATAAATATTTAAAACATTTAAAATTATGTTTTTATAAAAAATCCCTTTAAAAATAATCCCTTTGAAAACATTTTTATGAAACATGGACATAGATAATAAATATTTCCTAGTAGATACTTACGTAAAAACAAAACCAGATAATAATGAGATTGTGAAATTAATCCTTTCCTTGTACTTTCCTTTAGTCGAGGGTACATTTAACCTCCTGTATAAAGACCGTAGTATGTTATTAAAATATAAAAAACCATATTAATATTTATGATATCATAAATGATTCATTTATTATTTTATACTACCTATTTAATAAAAATTTCCATGTTAAATTAACATTTTGGGTAATAATTGCTTTCTTTATCATACGTGTTTTTATTTGTTACTCTTGATTATATTACTTAGATCATATTTTAAATACATCCATAATATAAAACATGATTTATATATCATATATATTTATAATAAAAATATGTATAATAGTCTTATATATGAAATGGAAAACACCGTTTATGGAGATGGTAGGCCGTATGTACGCATAAACGTTGTTTCCGTTTTCATATCGTATTGAACGAAACTATGTGAATAAGATATATATAAGTACATATATATATATATATATCTTGTAGAATTATTATTTCATATATTACAGACTTATTAATGACATATATATTTTTATAGTCATCATTGAATGGTGAACATGGAAATGAATCACATCGCGTCGTGGAGACGGTAACCCATATATACGCACGAGCGACAATATCAATATATTGATAGAAAATATTATATAATATATAAATAATACTTAACATATTATATTTATTATTTACATCAGTTATACTCATTATTAAACCCATCCAAACAATGAAGTGTTTGAATAACATACTACACCACGACTTGGAGACGGTAATCCATACGTACCCACGTATGGTGATTTTTTCATTTATAGGATGGATAGAATAATGAATATGGTTTTAAAGTTATATAATGAAATCACAATATATATATGATACTATAGATATTATTTTATAATGGAAACAATAAAGAAAGAGGGAGTGGAAGAAGAAAAGAACTTGAAAGAGGTGATGAAATATTTACCTCTTCTTTAGGGTCTTCCTTTTGATTTGATAAAAAGGGATTCTTAGGTTGGATTTATGACCAAAGGAAGGCCTCTAGGATAACGTTAGGAAAGTTTGGAGGATATTTGGGTAGGTTTTGGACGATCCTAAAGGCTATGGATGAGTGAAATTAAGATAAGGGGAAGTGCCCTTTTATAATAGAGGTGCGAGTCACTTTAGGAAAAGCTTGAAATATTATTTTATAATAAAATACATTTCTGTTTATAATGGCTCCAAAATGAATTATTTAAATGATAAGGTGGGTATGGGTCTAAAACAACTCATCCAATATTTTTTAGACATTTTTAGGTAATCATATTAACCTTATCTTCTAGATTTAACTCTTAGTTAAATAGTTCGACATTTACAATGTCTCTTTGTATTTTTATATTATATAGTTAATAAAATTACTATAACTAGACAATAGAACCCCATGTGGTTCATTATTAATATATATATCATTATCTAAGTCTTATTTCTGAACGTTATATTTTTAAGAATATTATATCAGTTAATAATATGATATTTGTTTTAAAAACTCAATTCTGTCAATTTTGACACTATTTAGTATTTCATTATTTTGAAAGAAATAAAAACATTATCACTTTGAATAAAATTTATTTCACCAAACATAAAATGTTATATTAACCTATAAAATTAGTTTAATTAATTTCATGTCTCAAATTACATTTTTTCGGATATTTATAATATCAATTATTTTAATCTTTCATTAATAAAGTAATTACTGCATCATCATTGTTCCATAAATAAATTAAATTATTTAATGTATAAATATTATAAATAAAATAAAATTATGTAGAAAATTTAGTTATATTTCTAATGGATATTTATTGTTGAATTTATCTTTTGTATGAACTTATATTAGAAATGGTTTATTTATTAAACATCGAATTTAACTCTTTTAACTCTTCTTTAAATTAAATAATAATAAATGTCCTAATCTTATTCAAGTGGATAAATGGGGGTAAAATTTTATTTCTAATGTTTTTTTGGTCGAATTATACTTATCCAATAGAATTAGGACATGGTTAGGGTAATTATGATATCATTTTTACCTTTAATTACGCTATTTACTTTTAACTGTGGTAAATAAAAGTCAAAAGGTATTATTTACCATAAAATTATTTTCATGTTATTAAAACAAATTTTCCTTATTTATATCAATTGTTCCTCTTGGATTATTGAAATTAAAATCACAGAAGTGGTAAAATTATGTTTTATTCCAATTTGCAAAAGCCCCTAGAAGGTGGGTAAAAAAATGATAAAAAGTTCAATAAAATTTTATACATCTAATTTTATTATAAAATGATTCCAATGAATTAAATTGAACTTATATAGGTATTATATATCTATTTTTACCTAAAATAAATTTAAATAAAATAAATAATTTTTTAAATTGAATGTCTGTTTTAAATAATAACGTAGGGTTTTTCACTATTCATCAAAAATTGAAATTTTTCAGAAAAATACAAAAAATTCACATTAATATAATTATGATATTACAAATTTAAAAATTAATTCCATTTTACCAAATTTAAAACATATAAGTATAATACATTAATTTTAAATTTATTTCTATTCTCGAAACAAAAAAACGTGTTTTTAAAAAGTAAAAACTATCAAAAGATTGACATGTGTTTATGTCAAATTTAAATGTGAAATTACATATAATGACCTGAATTGTATTAAATGTTAAAAGTATAATCTATTTATACTTCAAAACCACTCAAACCCATAATTTTACACTTTAAATTATTTCGATTAAAAAAGTTGTTTTCAATTAAAACATAGTATTTTTAACTATTCGTCAAAATATGAAAGTTATCAGAAAAGTACCAAAAATTTATCCAAACTAAATTTTTATGTCCTAATTCTAATTAAGAATATAATTCTATTAAATTGAATATATAAAAGTGTCAAATATTGGGTTCAAAATGGTTCTCCATTAAAAGATGGTAAAATTGTGTTTTTTGAAAAAACCTCTTTTATCTGAAAAAATAAATTTGTTATTATAGTATGTCCAAGAAACATATAATATGGATGTTAAAATAATATAATGTTTATAAGATTCATAATGTAGTTAATACTATTCAAACCACGTTTCGAACGGTATATTTAGTAAGTTGTGGTGTGCTCAAACTCGGTGTTTCGTGTAGCGCAAGCTATTTTATTACTTTAATGAGATAACATACAATGCAATCATGGGGTGTTACATGCTAGGCCCCAGGAAAATGAGGATATAAAATATATACTTATGGTGATCCCAAGAAACCACTTCCTGAACATTTTTTTGGTCCATTGACACTACTAGAATGGAGGGATATACCAACACATTGATGCCAACGGTTAGAGAAAACCATTGGTATATGTGGAGTACACACATTTTTCCAATGGTTTTATCAAACCATCAGGATATCTCCCAATAGAACCCATTTTTTCCAATGGTTTGATAAAACTATTGGGATATCTCCCAATTCCACCACCTCTACCAACGGTTTTAGTGAACCATTGGTAAAGCATAGTTTTCCCAATGGTTTTTTAAAACCGTTAGGGAAAAGTTCCTCCAAATACACAGAGCCCCCAATTCTCTGTTCGCCTGACTGTAGCCCTGAAATTGAAGCTCTCCCGATGCTCTCTCGTTACCCAGTCTCCAAAACTCCATCCATCCTCTTAAATCAAACAATATTTATTTTCTAAACTTCAAATATGTAAGTTCTACCTCAGTTATAATGTTCTTCATCTATTTTTTTATTTTCTATTTCTGATTTGACCTAAAGGTGAGGGATCTCCCTATAAAATGATTCCGAAACTTGTTCCACTAATATTTCCATCTTAAATCAAACAATTTTTTAGTTCTACATTCTAAATCTTTAATTACTACCTTTGTTTTAATGTTTTTAATCTATTATTTTTGTTTTCTGTTTTAATTTGGTATAAACTAGGTTGTGTTGTTTATGGCATGCAAAGGTTAGTGATATTGAGAATGAATTGGATGTTGGTTGGGTGATGGATTGGAATAGTGATGTTTTTTGGATTAATTTTAGTTAATTTTCAACAAATTATTTGGGGATTACCTCCCATTAACAGAGCCCCCACTCCTCATGGACCCTAGACACCCCCCCTCTTGGACCCTAGATAGTCCCCCCTCCTGGAACATAGACAGCATGCCCCCCCTCTTTCCTGAAACTTGGAAATCCCCCCTCTTAGACCCTAGATAACCCCCCTCCACCCTCCTCCCGGGACCTTGTATAGTCCCCCCTCCTTCCCGGACCCTAGGAAGCCCCCACCCTCCACCCTAGACCATGGATAGCCCCCCTCCTCGATGGACCCTGGAAAGCCCCCCCCCTCATTCTGGGACCATGGACAACCCCTTCTACCCTTCTCTTTGACCCTAGACAGCCCCCACCCCCATTCCTGGACCCTGGACAGCCCCCACCCCTCCTCCTAGACCTAGGAAATCCCCCCCACCCCCTCCTCAACCAAAAAATACCCCCCCCCCCCCCCCACTTCAAAACATTGACCACCAAACTTGGACATGCTGGATTTTCTCTAAAAAGATAGATTTAATCCTCAAACCACCTCAATAATATCCTAAAAAATGCTTATAATGTGGTTTTCACCACATAGAATCCAATTGTATGAAAAATCACAAGTCTATCCTCCCTTGGCAAGATTTTACAAAAAGCGCTCAACTTTAAGGATCCAAATAAAAATAAATTGATATAAGACATTTGATAATGGATTAAAATTTCAAATTGGGATCCAATGAGGAATATTTGAGATATTATGCATCATGTCCATGAGGAAATACATTTTTATATATCTGATAAGTTATTTTCCACAATTTTCACACATTAATTTTTTGTAAAAATGGGACAAACATTTATAAAGGTTATAATATATAAAAATGAATCTATTTGTGGATGCAGCTTAACCAATAATGTCTAGCTTGTCTGGCTCTTCCATGATCATCGATGTGGACGTCCCGTCTCCATATGACCTCGTACGATGGGTGACTCAGCTTCTGGATGATGTCAAGTGCCAGATTCTCTTACTTCTACACCAGATTCACGCCCGCTACGCTCCTGAAGAGATCAATCCCACTAAGCGTCTGGCTGATGACGGGCGCCAGAATATCTTAATTCCACACCAGATTCACGCCAGCTACGCTTCTGAAGTGATCAATCCCACTAATCATCCCTGTGAGCTTGATGACACGACCACTAGTTTTTGTAAGAGGCAGAAGAGTTCTGAGCTGATGGACCAAGGCGATTGACCAGTGTCCATCCATCTGGCTGAAGACATAAAACTTAGCACTTCCTGGGAGGCAACCCTTGTTCTAGAGTTTCATCATTTTTCTTTTTTTACTTTTTTTAGTAAATAAACATGGAATTTATGCAACAATTTTTTAGCTTCTTCTGATCTGTATGTGCACTTGTCATTACACTTCATGACTGCTTCTATTTTGTCTGATCATTGGTGTTATTTTTTATGACATGATCAGGCTATGTGATATCTATGTGTAGATTTTATAGGTACATAAGTATGTGCACTTTTCATTATTCCATTATTTCAGTTCTTATGCCGATGGTACGAGGGAGGTTCATACCATAGGTAGACGAGCATCTCCACGTACCCGACTAGACCCTTCCTCTCCCACTGACATGTCATCCTCCTACCTGGACCCCATACATCCCCCCTGGCATCCCCCCATCCTCCTCTTTGGTCCCCAGACTGCCCCCCAGATAGCCCCCTAAATAGCCCCTCCACCCTCCTCCATGGTCCCCAGATAGCCCCCCGGACACCCCCAGACAGCCCCCTCACCCTCCTCCATGGTCCTCGGACAGCCCCCCCGGACACCCCCCAGACAGCCCCCCTCACCCTCCTCCCTGGACCCCGGACAGCCCCCGACAGTCTTCCTCGGTCCCCAGACATCCCCCGGACATCCACCCCACACTGCTCCCTGGACCCCAAACAGCCCCCCGGACACCCCCCAAATGTGATGTGTACGAGTCAACCCCGCCTCAATACGAGGCTCGGTGTGGCCGACACCACTCAAAATGCCTCTGTTTTGTTAAAAATGGAGTTAATTTTAAGTGCAATCCACAACTAACATATGGTAAACCGATCGAACACATTCGTATTCTACTGATACAATATGACAATGATCCATGTGTCATATATGACGTGTATGAGTCAACCCCACCTCAATCTAAGGCGCGGTGTGGACGGTACCATTCAAAATGTCTCTTTTTTGTTCAAAATGACTTTAATTTTAAGGGAAAACAACAACTGGCATACCGAAAACAAAACAAATGTGTTCCAAATCTATTTAAACTGTAGTAAAATGATCCATGTGTCATATGTGACGTGTACGAGTCAACCCCACCTCAATCCATGGCACGGTGTGCCTGGAACCGCCCAAACTGTCCCTCTTTTGTTTAAAATGGACAAATTTTACGTACATACGCCAAACCGATCAAACGGATTCTGATTGTGTTGATACATTTTCAAAATGATCCATGACTCATATGTGATTTGTACGAGTCAAACCTGCCTCAATTCGAGGCCCGGTGAGGCCGACACCACTCAAAGTGCCTCTGTTTTGTTAAAAATGGACTTAATTTTAAGTGAAATCAACAACTGACATATGGAAAACCAATGAAATGCATTCAGATTACATTTAATCTTAAGGAAAACGATCCATGAGTCAAATGTGACATGTATGAGTAAACACCGCCTCAATACGAGGCTCGGTGTGGCCTACACTACCCAAAATGCCTCTGTTTTGTTAAAAATAGACTTAATTTTAAGTGAAATCAACAACTGACATATGATAAACCGACCAAACGCATTGGGATTCTATTGATACTACAGGAATACAATCCATGGGTCATATATGATGTGGATGAGTCAACCTTGCCTTAATCTGAGGCGCGGTGTGGACGGTACCATTCGAAATGTCTCTCTTTAGTTCAAAATGACTTTAATTTTAAGTGAAAACAACAACTATCACATGAAAAATCAACCAAATGCGTTCCGAATCTATTGTAACATTTGGAAAACGATCCATGGGTAATATGTTATGCGTAAAAGTCAACCATGCCTCAATCCGAGCCGCGGTGTGGCCGAAACTACCCAAACTGTCCCACTTTTGTTTAAAATGGACATTATTTTACGTACATACATCAAACTGATCAAACGGATTCTGATTGTGTTGATAATTTTTCAAAACTATCCATTACTCATATGTGATGTGTACGAGTCATCCCTGGATCAATTCAAGGCTAGGTGTGGCCGACACCACTCAAAGTGCCTCTGTTTTGTTAAAAATGGACTTGATTTTAAGTGAAATCAACAACTGACATACGGCAAACTGACCAAACTCATTCAGAATCTATTGAAACTTAAAGAAAATGATCCATGGGTCAAATGTGATTTGTATGAGTCAACTTTTCCTCAATCTGAAGCGTGGTGCGGCCAGGACGACACAAACTCCCTCTCTTTTGTTCAAAATGGACTTATTTTTAAGTGAAATCAACAACTGACATACGGTAAACTGAACAAACGACTTTGGATTGTATTGACACTTTAGGAAAACGATCCATGGGTTATATTTGATGTGTAAGAGTCAACATTGGCTCAATCTGAAGCACGGTGTGGCCAGTATCACTCCAAGTGTATGTATTTTGTTTATAATGGACAATATTTTACGTACATACGCAAAACCAATCAAACGGCATCTGATTGTGTTTATACTTTGGAACAATGATCCAGGACTCATATGTGATGTGTATGAGTCAACCCCACCTCAATATGAGGCCCGATGTGGCCGGAAAGACTCAAAGTGCCTCTATTTTCTTAAAAATGGACTTAATGTTAAGTGAAATCAACAACTGACATACGGCTAACCTACCAAACACATTCGGATTACGTTAAAACTTAAGGAAAACGGTCCATGGGTCAAATGTGACGTGCAAGAGTCAACTTCGCCTCTATCCGAGGCACGGTGTGGCCAGGACCACTCAAACTTCTTCTCTTTTGTTCAAAATGGACTTATTTTTAAGTGAAATCAACAACTAACATACGGGAAACCGACCAAATGCCTTCGGATTGTGTTTACAATTTAGGAAAACGATCCATGGGATATATGTGATGTGTAAGAGTCAACCCTGGCTCAATCCAAACTACAGTGTGGCCGGTATCACTCCATTTGTATGTATTTTGTTTAAAATGGACAATATTTTACGTATATACACCAAACCAATCAAATGGATTCTGATTGTGTCGAAACTTTTTCACAACGTTCCATGTCACATATGTGATGTGTTCGAGTCAACCTTGCGTCAATCTGAGGCCCGTTGTGGCCGACACCACTCATAGTTCCTCTTTTTTGTAAAAAATGAACTTAATTTTAAGTGAAATCAATAACTAACATATGACAAACTGACCAAATGCATTCGAATTCTGTTGAATCTTAAGTACAACGATCCATGAGTCAAATGTGACATGAACGGACAGCCCCAGACAGCCCCCCACCCCCCTTCCTGGACCCTAGACAGCCCCCCACCCTCCTCCTTGGACCCCAGACATCCCCCGAGACATGAATAAAATTTTCCTTTTATATCACTAAGAATGCAAGTAAATGAGACTCGTATGACTTATGTATAATTCTATTACAATATGATTAAATGTTATACCTCATGGATGACATGTAAATGTAGGAATGTTGATTTCACATGCTTTTTTATTTCTTTGATCATGCAATGTTATTTATGATTATTCAATTTTTGTATGTCTTGAACTATATAGATGACTTGGTATGCTTATTAGCTCACGCTCATCAAATGCATGTTATGATATGATATAATTTGAATAAAAATCATTGTTGCACATTCTCCATGACCCCCATACTCGCTCCCTTGAAATCTCCCCTCCCCTCTTCATGGAAAACCCCCTCCCCTCTCTAGACATCCCCCCCACATGACATTCAATGCAAGTCATTCATCACTCTAGATGATGCACAAATATTTACCACATTGTTAATTCACCTTATCACACATACCCCTCATGCACCAATTTTTATCATAATCATCACCTTTTTGAGTAAGAAAAAATTGATATGTGTGATCCCAAAAAATTTGAATAGGTTAATTGGAAGAGTTGTTTTCATATGAAGATTTAAATGGGGAATTTTAGTACATGGCATGGTTGGAAGAGTGATGTTTTTATGTGTTTTTTTGTGCTATTTCCGATGTTTTTTGTGGTGTTTGAAGTCTATTTCTAGATGTTATTTGTGATTTTTTTTATTCAGGTGTATCAAGGGGAGGCAGTTGTATGTAGGCTACTAGTTTTTTGTGAAAATACACAATACCAACGATGTAAAACCATCGGTATACTTTGATCATATATGAATATATATCAACGGTTTATCTAAATCATTGGTAAAAAATTGTACCAACAGTTTATAACCGTTGTTATGCTTTGAGTAGATATAAATATATACCAACTATTTATCTAAACCGTTTGTAAAAAAATATACCAACATTTCAAAACTGTTGCTATAAGCTCAAAAATATGAATTTCCCAACGGTTGTAAACCCTTGGTAAATCCTTTTTCCAACGGTTTAGAGGAACCGTTGGGAATTAAAAACATCCACCACCTTTTGCCAACATTTTTCCTTAAACCGTTGGTAAACGGATTTCGCAACGCCTTACTTCCCTACGGTTTGGGAAAATGTTGGTATATCTTATACCAACGGTTTTCCAGCCTATACCAATGGTTTTGAACCGTTGGTATTGCCTATATTTCTAGTAGTGTGACACACCTTCCACTGAGATGTTGTTACTCAAGAAGTGTACTCGAAAATCAAAAATTGAAACATAGATAGCTGGGCATATAGACGATGCTCGATCAGTGTACTCAGGATGATGTTGATATATTGTAAATGACCATCTTGAGTCATGGATTACTCCAATATGTCATCATTAGTAACAAGCAAAAACTGATCTAGTTATGGATGGTAGATTACGTTCATTAATTCCATAAACACTGCTAAAGTGTTTGTCAACAGAAGCTGAATAACGAGGAATACATAATAGTCATACCTTCACCTTAACATAATACCCATTATATAAAAATGCCAAAAATTCAACTGATGATACCTAGATCAAATGTGGATATTTTTGAAGATACATACTCCCATTAACTGGTCAAAGAGATCATAGATACATGGATAAAGATCTAGTTTCTGCACTGTCATCTGATTCATCTTTAGGTAATCAACACAAAAGCATGGCATCCCTTCATCCTTATTTTCAAGAAAAATGGATAACCCCATGGTGATGTACTAAGAATTATAAAACCCTTATCCATCCACCCTTTCAACTGAGTCTTTAGCTCATGAAGCTCTGACAGCGCCATTCTGAACGGTGGCATTAAAACTAGATTATCTCTCGATATGATATTAATGGTAAATTTCATATCTCTCTCATGAATAATCCTTATGAATTCTCCAAGAAATAAATACTGAAAATTTCCCAATACATGTGTAATGAAAACCTTCTTTACACCATGTTCATCCATTAATATACTAGAACCTTCGTGGTGATATCCCCTAGTTTCTAATGAAATGGCCATGTACGACCTACCTGAATATCCCCTTATTCTCAATGAAAATTGTAATATCTCATAATTATATCAATATGATTTCCCACCCTTTATTTATTTCATATAGTGTGAATCATATAAAACAACATTGGAAACACAATAAAATATTTATAAATGAATAATGACTGAAATAAGAGGTATTTCTATATTTTATGGAACCTATACTGATGAAATAGTAAAAATACTTTTCAAATAGTTATATGACACTTATGAATAGTAAACGGGCCAACTAAATAGTAACCACACCCATGAAACTATAAATAAAATTTAGGCATCTCATAAGTGATAGTATTATACCATTATATCATATTATTAGTAAGTAAATTTTTTTAAAATTAATTTTTAAATTTTGATATTTTTATATGTAATATATATTTAATTAAATTATATAATTAACAAAATTATTTAAAGGGAAAATAATTTTAATAAAATTGGTTCAGAAATGAATATTTTGTAATCTTTTTATTTTAATATAATTTGAAGAGACCTTAGTTAATTTTTAAATGTGTTATAAAATCAGTTTTTCATTTAAAATAATTATGTGTGAAGTAAATAATGATTTGATTAAAATATTAATTTTCAAATAATAATAAAATTATTTTGATAAAATGGATTAAATTATTTAATTCAAACATTAATTAAATCAATATGGTGAATTGTTTTGTATTTTTCAAAAAATACTGGAATTTTTTATGATGAGTAAAATACAGTAATTTACATTATAATTGCATTAGAAGCTAAATACACTATTCCATGTCCCATCGCAAGTGTAAGAACCATAATCTAGAGTATTCATTCAATATATTAATATATTTTATTATATATCTCAAACTATTCAACGTATTCAGTCATACTAATAAACAAATGAATTTGATATTCAAATAACACCCCTCTCATCCACTATAAATGCCACCCCTCACCACCTCTACTCCTCACTAATATATGCCATGAATATTTTCAATTATCTCCCACAATAATCTTCCCTAATCTATCCCCACATCCAAGAGCACTTTTTATATCCAAATGAAAATCTCGTTTCCCTAGGGAGGTTTACAAGGAAGATAATTCAGAAGGTAAACCCTATTACATCTTCATAAAATATCATTTTCAATTTATTTTCTTTTCTTATCCTCTCCTCACCTCCTATATCCAATTGATAATGATATCTCTAGTATAATATATATTCTTTAATGATATAATTTTAATGGAATATTCATTATCAATCTCTTTACTCTCTCTCTATTTTTTTAAAATGAAATCGTTGTCCGGGAGGTGCCAATTTATAACCTTCATAGATGACACACTTTTATAATTTAATTTCTTCTACAATGATGGTCATAAAACCATATATATGGTTAAAAAAATTATAAAATATTTATTATATCTTATTTATGGTTCTTCAACCATTATATATATATATTATATAAAAAAATAGAAAAAAACTAGTTCATTGTGATAAAAAACTGCTAAAATTTAGTTAAACGATTGTTATTGACATGTTATCTGATGATTCATCATCACATAGGGAAACCAAATAATTAATCATACCAGTTACGCTTATGTTTTTTCATTAATAACATGTAATTCCAATTCTGGATAATTATACCCATTTTACATCAACAGCATAATTCAAATACAAGTATACCAATATTCAATCCCTAGGAAATGAATACCCTCAAGCAATAAAACAATATCTTATAACTCATCAAAAAGTACATAATTTGAATTGATAAAATTAAAATAAATAAAATACTTGTATAAGAGGTTCTAAGATTAATTAATGGATTTATGTTTATTATATATGATGTTAAGGCCATGTGAAGAACAAATTCATACAAAAGGTAAGGGTTTTCTACCCAACCCTCAAATTTCTTTCAGGTTTCTATTTTTATATCCTTAACCCAATAAAATTATGTATTATTTTTATTTAATTATAATAAATTATGTTTTAATTATTGAAATATATTTACAAATTATAATCCTTCATTATTTTTTGTGGAGTTAATATTTTGAATGGATCTTTCTCAAATTCATCCGGATAAACAACCCTGATTCAAGGGAACTTCTTGAATTTGTACATATTTTCAAGTGAACTCTATAATCTTATTTTTTTCACCATTATATTTATATAATCAATCTTTTTATTTTTTTAAAAACCATATTACTTCACTTTAGGTTTTATACAAATATTTTTTTATAAAACTCTTCTTGGAAATGTAAAAGAGTATTCATCTCAAGTATTACTCGATGATTGTTAAGAGTATTTAGGTCTATTTCATGACCCTTGTTGATTATTATATTTAATTTGGAATAATATTTTATGATATCATCTAGAATATTTAATTGAATGTTTTATGATTAGTCTGATTGTGGATGTGGTATCTTAATACCATTCACCATATTACTCTGAATGGTTAGTGTTTATGTTTACTACATGGGAAAATTTATTTACATTTCCTATGTTAGTTTCTATATGAATGTATATGTTGACTATGTTACTCTCCTTTCATATGATTAATGAATTGGACTTATAAGGGATTATTGGGGCCACTCTATCCTCTCAAGGCATTGGTAGGTATCTTAAGACCAACTTTCCTGGGATTTTACATATTATGTATGGTGTCTTGGAAGAATCCTTAAAAATATTATTATGATGTCTAGAATTATGTGTTACAACATTATTAAACTAGTTATTGATAGTCCATATTATTATTCAACTAATATAATATACATGGTTATTTTTTATTGTGGAATTACTTAATCATCTTTTATTTCTTCCATTTTATGATCAAGATTATGTTTTAATGGAATGTGTACATTTAGTAATTCACCTTGACTTATTATTTATGCTTATAATTTTATACATACACTTAATGAGTATCTTATCCCACCAATTTCTCATGTTTTATTTTCACCTAGAATCTGAATATGTATATCTTAAATGACATGAAGGGATAATCTAGAATTTATGGGAGTTAATAATCGATTTTCAATATTGTATTTCATTTGAAGAGTTAATGTTGAACATATGTATGTATTTAGTTTTCCAATGCAACAAAAATATTTGGTCCTTCGAGATGAATCTTCATTTACTATAGGAAAATGTAACAAAATAAGACAATGAAACCGATATTCTGGGGTCGATATCACTATAAATAAAATTTTCGCACTTAGGATACGTAAAAGTCACTCTTCTTATGTAACAATAAATGTGGGATTTGTATGATACAGTCCAATCCATACACATAATTAAGTTATATACTGACTTTCCAATGATGTAATGATAAAAAAATGATACTACACAAACTTGAGATAACACCCCTTACAAAAAAAATGCCCCTCGACCATACTCCCAGCAGTGTATCTATCATCATCACTCCACTCATGAACTCCACCTACATGATCAAACAATTTATATGTTTTATAGATATAAAAGAATGAGATGCATGAGTCTTAAATAAGGCATTTTTACACATAAAATCTTCAAGAATATGTCCTCTCAATATTGAAGGTCCAGAATCACTATGCACAAGTATAGGATGAATGGAGAGTAACATTCATGTACCTCTTCCCTATGATACAGTCTAAGCCCCTTGACCTACACCATTCAGAAGATATTGGCATGATGGTTGGAGTAGGACACTAAATATGGGGGTGAATTGAGTTCTTATAAAACATTAGGTTAAATATTTTTATTTAAATGATTCCCCAAACTAAAATAAAAATGGATACTTAATCAATGTAATTATATTATAATAGTTTGATTGTTCAAATAGCTTCTAGAAAGATTGATTAATTATCACTAATATCAATATGAGTTATTGATTTGACTTTTAAAATCATTATAATAAGGAAAATAAATTATAAGTAATATCATGGACTAACTATCCATGAAAATTTTAGTTTTATGAAATATAAGTTAAAATAACGAAAAACTAAATTGAAAGACACAATAGATAAAACAAGTTGTTCAGTATGAAGTTGAGACATAGTCCAATCCACATGGTGATCACCTTACACCAGGAAAAAAAAATAAAGCTCGAATCCACACCATGAATCGAAGATAATAATAGTACATAGGAATATCTAGGTTACAAGACCTCTTCCACTGTTCTTCGTGGGAAAAAAACAACTAGGTCACACAAGACCTCTTCTACAGTTACATGTGGGTAAAATAAATTGTAGAAATATATTTTAGTGCGGTTATATTGTATCTAATAGTTTAAAATTAGAGGTAGAGTCTATTTTAATACAAACACACATACTACTCAAAATGTAATTAAAAAGTACACAATAGAGAAAAAGATAATTAGAAAGTGTTAGAAATTTTCTGAGTGTTGTTCGATGCAGATCTAGAGTTTTATGATGTAAGAGATGTGAATTTCAATTCCTCTGGTGAAAATAGATTATTGTGAGTCTCATGTTCTATTATCGAGTTCAATGAGATGTATTCTTCTTAGTTTCGCTGCTACGTGAATGTTTGATGTTCTGATCTACAACAGTTTAGCCTTCAAACATTTAGAGTTCTTCATCTGTTCATTAGTGTGTGTTGTTTCATGCTATCCACTTTTTGAACCCTATATCCCTTAAATTCTTCTACAACATGATTTTATTTTATTTCTAGTGCATGTGTTGTAGCATAATGTATATAAAATTTATATACCTTGTACCTCATATTATTTGTAACAGGTCTTCAATAGAACATTAATCATATCATTGTCATTAAGTGACTCAAATATGACTGCTATAAATTATTTTTAAATTTAATTAAAAAGAAAAAAATGGTTAAGTATAGAATGGTGTCATAGTTTGTCTTGAAATGGTGTCACTAGAAACAATGTCTTATCCATTACATTTGAGTGGTGTAGTAGTCACAGTGATATAGTTACAATGCCATGGTTGAATTGAGATCTGGAACCATTAGCAAAGATGTGGTGTCTGGTTCTTTACAGAAATCTGAAACTAGTAGAAACTGTCAAGGGTAGAAAGATTACGGTAGTAGATCCATTGTGAGATTTTCAACTGATAGCAGGGTCACATTGTCTATTCCTTTTCTAATATCAAAAACAATGACTTGGAAATGATAGTAAGGAAACATTGTCATATATTTATGCAATCCGGAACTAGTAATGGTGTCTGAGTCACGGTGTCAGGGTTACGGTGTCACTGTCATGTTGTTAGGGACTTTTCCATTATTCTAGAACGAGATATAGACTTACATTTCATAGACTTATCCAAATATATTGAAACTTTATGAAGAATCAATAATCACATAATGGATTAGATTCAAGAATAATCATATTGAAATATAATATAACAAGAGTAACCATAGTTTATAAGAATCCTACATGATTTTTGATATTTTTATACAGGATATGTGATGATTAAAATATGATTAACATGATTTTTGATATATTAAAAAGGAGTGACATGATTTGTGAGTATTAAAACATGAGGAGTCCAAAAATATCCCCCTTTTTTCTAATAAAAAATATTGGCCTTTATAATCTATATGGATTGGAATAATGAAAAGATATTGAGAATATATGTGATAAGCTGTATAAACATTGATCTTCTCCAAATAAGATTATTTTTCCATAAATTCCATTGTTTATTGCTCCCCCTTTTGGGATTATCAAAAAGAGAATAATGAAAATAAAATAACGAATTAATAAATTTAATTAAGAAAGTAACCAAAAATAATGTACATTGTATTGCATAGAAATATAAATTTTAGTACAATCATAATGGAACATAAAATGCATCCTTATAAAAATAAAACCTTCAATTATCTTTAGGGATAAAAGTATTCTTCTTTGCATGTGCAGAAACATCAGTAGGATCCACATGAGAAGATGTAGAAGTGGTATAAGGGATTGATCCAATTATTATAGAAGGAAAAAAGAACTCCTTCAAAGACAGACGGTGCAAGAGTACGTTCGGTTGAATAAAAATCCAATGGACACTCAATAATAATAGGTCTGATCTTGCCTAGTGACTAAGATATAGACATAGTACCATGAGAAAAGGTGGTAGAAGAGGAAGGGGTTGAACCAGGTTGCAAAGGGGTAGCTGCAGGGGCCATAATGGAAGTACCTCACACATAGAGATAGGGATTTAACAACTACTTGAAATAAATAAAGATCTCACAGCCGTATTTCATAGCCTTATAAAAGTCATATTTTTTCTCAAAAAACATTTCCAACAAAGGATTGATTTCTTTCATATTCTGAACCTATGTCTTGATGGCTTGATTTATTGGAGGAATTTTCAAATTCACTACAAGATACTTGAAGTGATTTGTAAGATCATTCATAGATTATGTTATGTTAATGTATAAGTCCAATTTCATTAAAATAAATTATTGAGCATCATTGGTGGTCTCTGAATGAATCTTGACCAAATAAATTACTCGTTCGATATTATTGATGATTGTAGAGATCCCTTCTTTATCAATATAACTTAACACTGGTTGAAGATCTTCTTTAACAACTTTTATGATCATTTCACTATCTATAGGCTGAGATGATTATCCATTGGAATTTAAAGTTGTATGAGGTGAAGTGAGAGAATTATGTTAATTTTGAACTTTCTGTAAACATCTGTTATACTCATTAACCACCTTGTTAAGTCCAATAAGAATCTCACACATCTCATTGTTTATCTTGATGTCTCTCTCAACCACTTTTTCATATATTGATATAAGATTTGGTTAAATAATAGATACAATATTCTGTGGGATCTGATCGCAAACTTCCTTGATAAGATGAGCTATAAGAGCTTGTTTAGTTTGTAAAAACTTATACATATCATCAACTATAAATCTGAGACACTTCACCACATAACTCAACTTCTTATTTTCAATCCAAACTTATTATATTTCATGAAG
The DNA here is from genome assembly GCA_963277665.1 of Viscum album. NCBI lineage: Eukaryota > Viridiplantae > Streptophyta > Magnoliopsida > Santalales > Viscaceae > Viscum > Viscum album. The sequence continues at coordinate 761,809,163 of OY728140.1, read as the reverse complement.
CATTTTTGGTTGATTCTTCCTTATGATTTTCTCTAATAGTAGGGAAGCATCTCTTTCTCTGATATTAGTCACTCACACAAGAATTTGAGGTATTTGAGATGGGTTATTTGTGACGGGATCCCCCCACAAATGAGGTTTTGCGACGGGGTCCCATCGCAAATAGCCCATTGTAAAAAACGACATCAAAAATAGTATTTTTTAGCAATATGATGGTTTATCATCATAGATAGTTCTTTATATATATAAATATATATATATATATATGTATATCAACCTATTGTGATAGGCCCATTGCAGAAATAGTAATTTTGACAGACCTGTTTTCCCATCACAAATAGTTATTTATAAAATATATAAACAATTTGCGATCAGAACAAATCGAAAATGGTATCATCGTAAATACTTAAGAAAACAATTTATTCAATAAATATGTGACAAAATAATATTAGAAAACAATAATAATATTAATACTGTTAATATAAATAATATTATATTATATAATAATATTACTATTATTAATAATATAAAAACTTATATTAATATAATATTAATAATAAAATATTTCTAATATCATAATAATTTTATTATTATTATAATTGATGAAAATATAATATTAATATTACTAAAATAATAAAAAAATTAGAAAATATTAAAATCCTCAATAATCAAAAAATTTACAAAAAATACAAAAATTATTATTATTATTAGTAGTAAAATAATCAAAACATTAAAAATAATTATACTGATAATAAATATTAAAATATTAAATTATAAAAAATTAAAAAAATAAAAATTATATAATATTCGCACCAATATGAAAGAAAAAAACTATAAAAAGTTAATATTACAACAATATTTTAATTTAAATGTTTTTAACATGTCAAAAAAATCACTGTGGGGATGGTCTTCTAGAGGAGGTGGAGGAGATGTTGGAGATGGTGGATCAAACTCAATCACTAAACTATGAGTTAGATGGTGTATATACTCTATATGCTCGTGCTGCTGCTGCCCTCAAAGTATCTGGTCCTCATACTGATGATGTTGTCGTGAGAACTCCTCCTCATACTGTTGCTGGTGCGGCCGCATCTCTTCCTACTCCTTACACAAACTCTATATAAGCTCACTTTGAGTTAGCAACTGCTTTTGATACTGTGAGCCAGAAGATGTTGCCTCTCTACGAGATCATCTCGATCTAGAAGCCTACATCACAGTAGTGAAAAAATAATTCCTAGGAGTTAATCATGAGTTTATTGCAACTACTTGGCCGTTCTCGAAGGAATACTGGGTCACTTGCATCCACGGTGCCTCATCGAAATGGTGGGAACTAGTCTGATCATCTGTATCGGCCTTTATCTCAGCCGATGTCTAAGTTTTCACAACCTCATATGACACCTTCAGTTCAAATTTGAAATTAAAAAAGTGAAAATATTATATGTAGTTATAATAAAACTAAAGAAGAAGATAATACTGACCACACTCCAACAATGGTTATCCCCTCTAATATCTCTAGTGGCTGGATCATGGTACATCCTCCAATAAACATCGTACTCCGTAATATTAGGCTTCTCAACTGCCTTTATGAATATAAAATATACTATTTATATTTAAAGTTATTTAAAATATTTAAAAAAAGTACTTACCAGATGCTCTCTATGAATACTAATTGTATGAATACTAGCTCAATGTGTCACCTCCTGTTTCCCTCAGTTCTATCAACCCAATGAAGATATCCTATGAAAACCACTATCAAACCAGTTTGAATATAATCCTCCCCTAATGTGAGATGAAATATACTCTAGTCGGTGGGTTCTATATGAATTATCATATACTGCAACTCCTACTTTCTTTATGGCTGTCCTTCTCAAATTGTGAAAAAACTGATGAACATGGGCACACATAGATACCTCCCATGCCGCGTGGATAGAGTCACACAAGCTATCTTCGATGGGATTCTATAAACAATAAAAATAATTTATAATATAATTTTAATAATGCAAAAAATTTCCCAATAAATATTATTTATTTACTTACTACCCAATGATAGAACATGTCAAAATGCACACCAACGAGAATTTATTTCCATGTGACCCATGACTGTGAAAAATAATTCCCTAGATAGCACTCCCCTGTCCAACGACTATATGTGCAAAACTGGGAAAAAAGAACAAATAATAAAACATTTAGTATATAAATAAATTAATAAAATCTAACTAAAATAAACAGGTTAATATACCTCTATGTGCATGGATCGAAGCCAATATATATATGTCACTGGGGATATGGCCAGAATCATCGGTCATGTAAGACGGTGCCCAATCTTCATACCCCCTAATCTACTAGTAGTTGAGGGGTCAAATGATCCCAAATCCTCATCATTTAATGGTAGTCCACCCTCCTATAATTGATGAAATAGTCCATCATCAATTTGAAACATAAAATGATTGTTGTTAGAAAATAGTTGAAAATAACTATTATATATAGATATATATTTGTTATGATTAGAACCAACATTTAACTGTATCAATGTTTACATTCATCATCATCTTCATATCTGAATAGTTCAATGTCTTCATATTCCTAGTCAGCATCATCAATATCCTTATGAGTTTCAGTTTCATCATCTCTTTCCATTTTAAATTAATTTGTAGCATCATTAATATCATTGTCACCATCGACCCTTAATTATGCGGTGTCACCATTTATATTCACGTCACTTTGTGAAAAGTGTGGATTTTATATATTCTTTATAAAAATTTTGATTCCTTGCACATCAGTGAAACCAGATTCACTTTGAGTAAAACAATTTTCCCAAAATTTGATTTTTATTATGCCTCACCAATCACTCGGGTCTCTTAAAGTACAACAATACATTACGTTGAAAATTTGATGTCCTTGTTGAGAAAATAAAAATGGTTCATTTACTACAGGAAGACTTTTATATTTAATATCATTGAGTACATGAGTCGTATGAATATACAATCATTTCTCAGTATCCAACCACACACATTTAAACATCATTATGTAATTTTTTCTTAGATAACACTGTTCAATAATATCATCTATCATGCCATAAAATTCAACATCATTTTCTCTAGGATGATATCCTTTCATGAAAACTCCTTTATTCATTGTTTTTTTATTCCCTATATTTACTTGAATGAAATCTAAAACCACTCAACACATATTCATTAACATGTTTAACCATTTTGGGTGGTGGGTTACACAATATATACAGTAACTTATCAGTTTTATCAAAATGTTTAGACACCTAAATATTTTTAAAACAATTATCAATATAATAAATAATAAATAGAATTTATAGGTTAAACCATATATAATTTGTGTTACCAGTTTTTGAAATCATTGAGAAAAAAAATTGCCGGCGTTCTTTTAGAGAAGCTGCTATAATTTGTGGAAGTTGTTTCTTGGTATGATTAGCATAAAACCTACAAATAGAATAATTTATCTTTATGTAACATATATTATAGGATAAAATATAGAATAACTCACAATAAAAATGATTTCATTTCTTTATAGTTGAGTTGAACATATGTATGTGCTATGTGATGTTCATCATCTGAAATCCATCATTCATGAACTCCAATGAAGCCATGATCCGGATCATTAGAATCTAATAATTGATTTATCATTTCATCATCAATATTCCTCATATTATGTCCCATGCAGTTTTGTTTTGAGGGACATTAATATTCAAAATAATAATAGAAAAAAAAAAGAAATTTCCTCTTGCAAATAATCTTTACCAATTGAGCCTTCAACTGATGATTTGTTACATACTTTTTTCTTCAATTTCTGTATGCATCTCTTGAATGGGTATATCCATCAAAACTATAACATACCAACACATTTTTCTTTATGTGGTAAATGTTATATCAAATGTTTCATTCAGTCAAAAAATGTCGGCGAAAATATTTTTTCTAGATTACATAAAATTACAACAACATCTTCTTCCAATTTTCTTAGTGCACCGTAGTCTATTGTCACCACAAAAATATCTCATAAAAAATAAGATATGTCTGTAAGAGAATTCCAAATAATAGAATTAAACTAACCTATTAATCTAATCGGTATACGTCTTTCCATTATAACATGAAAATAATGTATTTTTAATTCGGTAATATGACCATTCCTAACACATCATCCCAAATTGGAAGCATATCCATCTGGAAGTCTCAAATCAGTGATCCACTGAAAAAAAAAATAAGATATTCTATTTGTATAGTGTATAAGATGCTACTATCTTCATTAACCTCTATGATCTGACAATTTCAAATAGTTCATGTTATGGTCGCCTAAAAATTTCGACAACATCTAATTATGCCATTAAATTATATTTGATCTTACCTGGTGTATTCAAAACTATATGAAATAAATTATCAAAGTATTTATTCTAAATATGTATTACATCCTACATGTGGTAGAACAAAAAATTAGACCAATACATCATATCTTAAAAAATTCCCCATTCTATCAACATCTATTTTTCCCAAATCCATGAATTTTCTATAGGTTTATTATTGGTCTTCATGTGATGTAAGGTAATGAAAATACAACTAATTTTAACTATGTACTTGAGATGATTTTTGGAGGTCCATCCCTTTTAATTGTGTCTTTTCTAAAATGATATTTAATACTCTAAATAAGATGATCTGTTAGAATAAATCTGTGATGACAATAAAAAAAGTAAGTTTTTTTCCATTAATGATCATAAATGATTTATTGTATCCAACACAATAAGTACATGATTTCTAACCATGTGTACTCTATCCATAAAACATTCCATATACCATGAAGTCAATAATTTACCATATCTATGTAGTTTTTTGTAGGAAATTTTGTTTCAGAGAAACTTTTTATGTACTAACACCATTACTCCACATTGAATTTAACTCGTAAATCAATGGTTTCAAATAAAAAACCATATTATTTTTCTGATGTATGGGGATTAATAATGTCAAAAATATATTAGGCTCATTTATCAACATCCATAGAGGTAAATGTTATGGAGTTATAATGTTAGGCCAACATGAATACTGATTACGATAAGAACCAAAAGGACATAAACTGTTAGTATAATGACACAATCGCACGTTCAGGGATTTTAAAGAAACATATTGATGCACTCAGTCAAAATGATTCCATGAATCACCATATGATTAATGATTCAATCTTTTACCAGTTAAAAACTAGGTTTTATGCTATGACATCATTGTCACTATGTTCTAAGACACAAAATAAAAGATGTTACCTCGTGTAAGTGGGAAATATCTAAAATATTTTACAATAATTGATCCAGACATCCCCGATTGAGATTCTTTATACCTTGATTTTCCACATCTGGGAAAATTATTGAATGACTCATTTCACTAGAATATAAGATGAAATAATTTGAACCAGTATGAATCTTCTTAATAACAAATGCCCAAATTACGAACTAGCTTCTTACTCTCATGGTAATTTATAGGCAACACATATCCTTCAGGTAATAGTGTTTTAACTAAAGAAAATATCTGGTCATAATAGTTGTTTGACATTCTATTATCTGATTTACTAGCCTTAAATTTTACAATTGCATCTAATTTTTTTATTATGCAACCAGGATATAATGCAACATCAACAGACCTCAACAACTAATAAAATTCAGATGGTGTCAACTGAGGGGTTAAATCAATATTATACTATGTTTTAGTTTATTGAAGAGATCGACCTGTGACATAATGTACTGGATTTTGAAATCGCGATGGATCCAAAATCAAATTAGTAGTATCTTCCCTTGATTAATGTTCACCATGTTGATACCAAAAAACAAAATTTGGTTGAAAATCAAAACACAAGAGATATCCCCCAAAGTTTTCAAATGTGTCAAATATTCTCAGAGCACATTTTTTACAAGTACACTTAATTATTCATTACAAAACAAATTATGGGATTGATGATGTAAATGATAATAAAGCTTCAACACCATCAATATATACAAGATTTAAACTAGAGATATTTGGATTTCTGCACTGATTATCCAATCATGATCATATAATAATGACTGCTATTGACATCCTTGTTCCATATGTTTTCTAAAAAATTTAAAATAATTAAAATTTTGAATAATTAGATATAAGAAACAAAATTTACAAATAAGAGAGGATAAATAATTACAGCTAGTTCTTACAGATCACCACTAATTATGGGTGACAAAATTTCCATTTGATTGGAGACTACTCTTCTTTCGGATGGCTCTTTTACATGTTACTCTCTCACACTGAAATCCTAATGAAGAATCTTCAAAGAGGTACACAAATTCAATACTATTCATAAGATAATTCATAAGAATACCTTTGGCCAGATTCTTCAAAACAATTTCAGTGTGAGAAAGATGTATGTAAATGAGCCTTCAGACAAAAGAACCCCCTTTTCATCAACGAATAATATTCTTACAACTGTCACGACCTGAATACATTATAAAAATGTGCTTCTACATTTGAATATGTAGTCTCATTCCTATAAGATTTGATATGAAACGTAGGGGAACATTTTTCATAATGTTTTATTTTGGTGAGAGTTGAAAATAGAATAATCATTGTGTAAAAGGAGTGTCTCTAGTCCACGGAATATTTTTCAATATTAATACAATTTATTGAAATTATCCCTATTTATTACTGATTCTTTCAATTTATTTATAATAAATTCAATTTATTATTAATTATTTCTAATTATTACTAAGTATTTATAATTATTAGCATTTATTTCTATTTTCACAATTTTTACTATACTTTTTACTATATATTACCATTTTTACTAATGTTTACTAATTTTTACTAATTATTTCTATTTTTTACTAATTATTAATATTTATACAATTTATTACTAATTAACACTATTTATTACTATATATTACTAATTAAAACTACTTATTACTAGTTAATTCTATTTATTACTATTTATTACTAATTAATAGTATTTATTACTAATTAATACAATTTATTACTAACTAATACTAATTATTATTAATTATTAAAAATTATTGCTAATTATTAATATTTATTAATATTTATTAATATTTATTAATATTTGTTAGTATCTTGTAATTGTTCTTAATAATTATTACTATTTTTACTAATTATTAATGTTTTTAGTAATTATTACAACTTATTGCTCATTATTACTTTTAGTTTCTAGTCATTACTATTTATTGTTAAATATTACTATTTATTGCTAATTATTACTATTTATTACTAAATATTACTATTTATTGCTAATTATTACTAATTATTTCTAATTATTACTAATTATTACTAATTATTAGTAATTATTACAAGTTATTAGTAATTACTGCTAATTATTAGTAATTATTTATAATTATTAGTAAATATTGATAATTATTACTAATTATTTCTATTTATTAATAATTAATACTAAATGTTACTAATTAATACTAATTAATACTAATTATTATTGATTATTACTCATTATTACTAATAGTTACTAATTATTACTAATTATTACTGATTATTAGTATTTACTACTAATTATTAGTATTTATTACCAACTATTGGTATTTATTACTAACTATTAGAAATTATAACTACTTTTTACTAATTATTACTATTCTTACAAATTATTACAATTTTTTACTAATTATTACTATTTATTACTAATTAACACTATTTATTACTATTTATTTCTAACTAATACTATTTATTACTATTTATTTCTAACTAATACTATTTATTACTAATTAATACTATTTTTACAAATTATTACTATTTATTACCATTTATTAAAATTTAATACTAATTAATTCTATTTAGTACTAATTAATACTATTTATTTCTAATTAATACTTTTTATTTCTAATTAATTATTATTATTACTAATTATTTATAATTAATGTAAACTATTACTAATTGTTACTAATTATTACTTATTATTAATACTTATTACTAATTGTTAATATTTTTTAATAATTATTACTATTTTTACTAATTATTACTTTTTTCCTCATAATTACTAATTATTACTATTTATTGTTAATTATTACTATTTATTACTAATTACTACTATTTATTGCTATTTATTACTATTTATTAGTAATTCTCATTAATTATTGCTAATTATTATTAACTAATGCTAATTATTAGTAATTATTGTTAATTATTAGTTGTTATTGCTAATTATTAGTAATTATTGCTAATTATTAGTAATTATTAATAAATATTAGAAAATATTTCTAATTATTCGTAATTAGTGCTAATTATTAGTAAATATTTGCTAATTACTACTAATTATTTCTAATAATTACTAATTATTAGTATGTTTTACTAATTATTACTATTTATTACTAATTAATACTATTTATTTTTAATTAATTCTACTTAATACTAATTATATCTATTTACTATTAATTAATACTAATGATTACTAATTAACAATAATAATTAGTAATTAATATTAATTAATACTAATTATTACTAAATATTACTAATTATTACTAATTATTACTAATTATTTTAAATTATTTCTTATTATTACTAATTATTAGTATTTATTACTAATTATTAGAATTTATTTATTTTTTTACTATTTTTACTATTTATTCATAATTATAACTTATTATCGCTAATTATTACTAATTAGCTTTAATTATTATTACTTATGGCTAATTATAGGTAATTATTTATATTCATTACTAATTATCGTTAATAATTCTTAATTTCCACTAATTATTAATAATTATCACAAATAATTTCAATTTATTACGACAAATAAATATTGATAACAAAAATTTCTAAATCTAATTTAAATACAACTAATAAAAAAATTAAAATTAATAATAAAAAATTGATTAAATATTAAATTAAACAAACCATAAATACCTTTAAAATTGATCTCTTATAGGTATAGACGACTTTAAAATCTATTTGTAAAAAAAGTACTCAAATACATTTTAACTATAAAATTAAAGTTTAGAGAGAAAGAGACAGAGTATGAATAGAGAGGAAAAATAAAAAACGGGTGAGGGGGTATATATTTGTTAGATAATTTGCAACGGGCCCCGTTGCAAATACCTTCAGCTGCATTAATTACTGTTAGCGGTTAAAAGGGTATTTGTCAAGAGGTCACATTGCAAATAGTGACACGCCGACACAATATTTGCGATGGGGGAATATCCCATCGCAAATTTTATTTACTGCCATCGGGTATTTGCGGCGGGGAGCCACCCCCCGTAACAAATACCCTTCCTGTGGGTTGGCGTGCAAACCATGCCAAACATTTTGCGATGAGACCACCTTTCCTATCACAAATATCAAATTATTTGCGATGGGATGACGTCTTCATCGCAAATAATCTTTTCGATGGACTATATGCGATGAGATCTATTTGCATCACAAATAACTCGTCGCAAAAGGTCATTTTACCTGTAGTGACTGGGTCAGGTTGAAACATTATGATCATATTAGAACCAGCTAACCAGGTGTTTAAAAAAAATTTAGATCACCTTCTCTCACAAAATAAAATGATTCTAGATTAGGTTCCAGAATAGGAAATGGTATAGGTTTAGGCTCCTTAATACTGGTTAATTCTATAGCAAAAATTAGTCTCAATTGAGACTCATTGGAAAGAGCCATTCCATTTAATGATTCTTTTTGAATATTATCCACGTTAAAATAATTGGTTTAATTGTACCCGGTATCCACATATCTACGATCAATAGGATTGGGAACTTAAACACTTTCAAGGATAGTGTATTTCTCCCCCTCAACAAGTTCATCTCTTCTAGAACCCAGAGCCTCAATCTCTTGACCCATTTCCAAATTCTATGCACTGTCAGGCCCACACATCTTTTTTCTAGCGAGATGAAAATATTATACAATTATTTATTTTGTAGATATGATTATTACAGGTTTACATTTCTCTTCTGACTGTTCCACAACAGCAGGTCCTTCCCCAAAAATAAGTTATTCCTCAACAGTAGGTTCTTCTAAATGATCCTCAAGAACAACCTATTCTTCTACACAATCAGCTAGTTCTTTGTCAGCAAAAATCTCATCATCAATCAATTTTTATGGAACAGGTACACCACTTTCTTTTTAATTTAAGATTGTTCCTTATTCAGGTGTAGCTTCTTCATCTTCTAGTTCTTTCTTTTAGTATTCAACTAATTCATTTGGTTCCATACCATGGTCATATGTTTTCTAAGGTCTTAAAGGATTCTCAATTGGATTGAACTACTTAAGCAATCATTCATTTTCTTCCACAGAAGACTTTTTTCAAGGATCCCAACTAATTTTCAACCTTCAAACTATATCATTTCAGATAAAAAATTCATATCCTTCAATTAATTTTTTATTCGGACCAACTAATCCCTTATCAATCAACATTACAAAAATTAATCTTGAATAAAATAGAGAAGTTGATTTTGACTCTATCTTGATCACATCACACATGTGAATTATAGTATTCTTACACAGATTGATCTTATGCCCATTCTTACGAAGATATATCAAGAATACATCTTGATACTGAATGGTGGAAAATTATCATTTCCTTAGAAAAACGATATTTAGAATAAACTTAAATAATAACCTTGTCTCACCATCAAGCTCACCTACAATTTCCCTTCTTGTCTTTTTATTTCAAGTCAATCTTCCAATAGCCTATTCTAGGATAAAGACATCACTAGGAGGAGAATGACCTCTTTAATAATCCTCAAAATATTCATTCATTAGGTATTCCTAGGCATCCAACCCATAACCTTGAATAAAAAGTACACTTTTGTCCTTTCACCCATTTTCATACTATAAAATCTTCTTTAATATTGAATAAAAACTGAACATATTGATAGAACTGAGAAACAAACTTCAGATAAATCAGTCATTTTTCTTTTGTGAAAAAATCCATCTATCCATTTTCTTCCAGTTCATTCAAAACAAGTGAATTAATTATTATAAACCACTTCAAACATGATTCTTTCTATGGCACTACTATTCCATCTGCATGACTTGGATTCGGGGGCCCCCAATGAAATATTTTCAGAGCCTTTTTCACTTTATTTTAAGACCCACACTTCTCAGGAGTTGAAGAAGACAGAAACTTCATTTTGGGCATCTAACGAGGGTTCGAGAAAGATTAAGGGTTGAAATAGGTCTAAGAATTTGATATAAAAGGGTTTTAGTTTCAAAATAAGAGAGCACGAATGAAGAGAAGAGTTAAACATATCGTGTTTTTATCATTCAGGTATTTCAAATGTCATGGAAAAATAAAATAAAATAATTGATAAAAAGATATGGGAATTAAGATTCTAAAAATTGAAATCCGAGTCATTATAGTGAGATGGGAACGGTTTTTTACAGTGTCAACATTATGGTGTGAGGTGTGACAACATCATTTGAGACAGCAAGTATAAGACCATAAGATAGAGACAGTAACTATGAGACCATAAGCATGAAACAGTAACTTCAAGACATTAACTTGTGAATCCATAAATAGTTCACATGAGTATTATCATTCATAACTCATATATGATGTAATTTATTCTTTCAAAATTTATTGGAGAGTGAATATATCAGCAAGCTGAAGTTCAATATTAATGAATTACAATGTTATATCACCCTTTTGATAATTATCCCTTTAAAAGTGATGTCTCACATCAATATGTCTAGTCATGGAATGTGAAACAAGATTCCTTGAAATTTTAATACCACTTTTATTGTCACAATTTATAGGTACATGTCAGAATTTATATCCATAACCCAGTACGGTGTGTTTTATCCACAAAATTTGTGAACAACAACTACCTAAAACAATGTATTCTGCTTCGGTAGTGGATAATGAAACAATTTTTTTAGTACACCATGATATAAGATATTTTCATAAATTGTGATAAGTTCTATAGGTCTTCCTTCTATCTAAATTGCAACCACAAAAATAAGCATCTAAAAAGCTAACTAGGTCAAATGATTATCCTTTAGGATAAAATTGTCCTAAATTGGTTGTATGATTGATGCATTTTAAAATCCATTTATCAATAATTAAATGAGACTCTGAGGTTTGCTTGAAAATATCCACACATGAAAACACTAAACAAAATAACCATACAACTAGAAGTTAACTGGGGTATACATTCAACCATTCTTCTATAATGGGTTTGATTAATAGATTTGCCATTTTCATCAAGATTTTACATACAGGTAGTACTCATTGGAATACCACTACTTTTGGGTCTATCCAAGCAAAAACGTTTTATAAGATCTTTTGTATACTTTCTTTGATTTAAAATAATACTATTTTGTCGTGACATATTTGAAATATGTTAACGAATTTTATTTCACCCATAAATCTCATTATAAATTCATTTTTCTTCATATTTGAAAAACCAGTACATAAAAAATATCTTGAAGATCCAAAAATAATGTCAACTATATATATTTGAACAACTAAAAAATTTTTAGAAATTTATTTTATTAAATGAGTAGGATTAGCTATAACTTTTGTAAAATCATTGGAAAAATGAAAACTACTTAATCTATCATACCAAGCTCCCAAAGCTTGTTTGAATCCATATAAAGCTTTGGTTAATTTAAAAACGTGATATAGAAGTTGAGGTTTGTAAAAATAGGGGGTTTTCAAAAAAAACATCCTAAACTAAATACCAATTTAGGAATTTAATCTTAATATCCATTTGATATAGTTTTAAATTGGTATTTGCTTAATATGAAAGAAATAGTCTAATGGCTTCATGTATAAAATCTATTGATGAGGTTTTCTCATAGTAAATTTCTTATTCGTGACTATAACATTGTGTAGCCAATCTAGCTTTGTTTCCAATTATGTTACAAGCTTCATCTACATTGTTCCTAAACACCTATTTAGTGCCTATAGGCAAGGTATTGTAGGGTTTATCCACATGTTTCCAAACATTATTCCATTCAAACTGATTTAACTCCTCTTGCATATCTATTACCAAAAATTCTATTCAAATAGCATCATTAATGTTTTTAGTTTCAAGCTATAACAAGTAAGATTGATTTTTAACCTGATTTCTTAGAGAATCTCGATTATTTGTTCCTATATATAAATCTCCAACTATTTCATTTATAGGATGGTTATTAAGGGATCTAACAACTCTAGAAAAAGAAGGAATAGTCTCTTCAGATTCTTTAACTGGTTTGGGTTCATTATAGATGAATCTAGAGCATTTTCAGATCTAGAAGTTTTAACAGAATCCTTTATAACATGGTTAGAATATTTAGCATTATTTTCCTTATTTAACATATCATCTTCAAGATTATATAGGGATATCATAGGTTCATTTGGATATGTTTCACCAAATTCGACATGTACATATTCGTCCACACATTTGGTTCTTTTTTAATGACTCTATAGGATTCACTAGTGATTGAATATCTTATAAAAAATTCATTCATCACTCTTGGATGAAAAATTATCAAGATTATCCTTAGTATTATATATATAGACTTTTAAAACAAAATTAATGATGTAATTAACCTTGGTATTTCTATTGTTTCACAACTCATAAGGATATATTCTAAGAATAGGGCTGATTAAAACCCTATTAATAATATAGTAGGTCGTATTTACAGCTTCATCCCAAAGTAAATAGGTAAGTAATTCTCACTGACCATGGTCCTAGAATTTTTTTGCAAGGTTATATTTATTCTTTCTATAACTACATTTTGTTGAGGTGACTTAGGGCAGAGAAAATATGACTATATCCATTTTGTGTTCAAAAGGATTCAAACTCATGGTTTTAAAACCCATGGTCATCTTTACTTCTTAAAGATTTTATCCTACATCTACTATGATTTTCTACGGTTCTAGCGTACTTGGTAAAATGAGAGAAAGCTTCACTTTTGTGTGTGTAAAATAGGGACCAAGTATACCTAGAATAGTTATCTACAAGAACAAAAACATAGTGCTTCCCATTTAAACTAGAAACTAAAGAAGGTCCAAAAAATTAATGTGAACCAACTAGAGAGTTTTAAAAGTTGAAAACTCATTCTTGGGCTGGAAAGATATTGTTTGTTGTTAACCCTTTTTACATGGACTATATACTATATCATTTGGAAAATCATGTTTTGGTAGGACCTTGACAAAACTTTTTTAGGTAGGATTTCTATGGGAGTGTATTTTATAGTGTCCTAGTTTTCTACTCCAAATCCATGACTCATTGAAAACTCCTAACCATGAAATATTTTGAGAAACTAAGTAATATATGTTAACAACATAAACATTTTTATTTCTAAAATCATAAAATACTAATTAATTTTTAGAGTTAAAAACATTTCATGAATCATTTTCAAATTTAACATGAAATACATCATCACATTTCTAAGATATACTAAGTAGATTTTATTTCAATCCATCAACAAAAAGTACATAAGAATATATAACTGAGTTAGAGTTACCAATCTGAAATAATACAATTATTATTTTCCTTTAGCATTATCACCAATGGCAACATGCCCACTGTAAGAACCCGGTTATTGTTTTAGAGGTGCGGGCTTCTTCTTTTCCTTTCCTTAAGTGATTTTGAGAAAATATGGAAAATTGGGAAAAATTCTAAATTTTGGAACTACACGTCGTGTCATTTATCCATACGCTGTGTCATTTTGGCCGTGTTGGGATGAGTACACTGGGCGTGTGGCCATGCCGACGACGAAGGGTGTAAGAACCGAATACACGCCATGTAGTGGTACCTTAAACGTCGTGTAGTCAATCGGCAGGCTTAAACAGTAAGGCAGGGGCGTCGCCGCCAGTTGGGCGATAGTACACACCATGTACTCGAGATTACAAGCTGTGTACTCATGCCGACGTATGAACAGCGCGGCGGTGCCGCCATTTGAACTATTAAATGAGGGGAGTACATGTCGTGTACTTTGAAGTACACACCATGTACTTTGTTTTTTCGGCTTAAAACAGGCAGTAGCCTCTTCATTTGGCAGGGGAGGCACTTGAACCATTTTGGTGTCAAAGGAGGAGGCCAGATCTTTGAAGATCCACTGGGCATTCATCTAGAGTCTGATTCGGCTTCAAATGATCTCATTGGAACCACACGGGTAAGCGCTCTCCTCTCCTGGTACCGTTCTTAACAATTCTTCTCCTAACATATGTTATTGACATTTTAATGGATTTTGTTGTTCATCAGATCTATGCTATTCTTCGGCATTTCTGGAGTCGGCGTTCGGGTATAGCGTTCATTGGCATATAAGGTAGGTGGCTTTGTGTTTATTTTCTAACTATTGTTCGTGTTTTGTGCGTTTTAGTGCCACGAACCCATGTTGGGGTGTCGTGTGGCTGAGTCCATTTCTATATGTAATGCCTAGAATTGCATAGGTGATTAAACTATGATATTAAAATTCTAGTTGGGATCATTGATTGGATCCGAAACCACCCTAGGGGTGTGTTTCACTGTTTAGCCGTTTGGCCAGGATACCCGAGGGTATGCCTTAAATGTAGAAATTGTAGAACTGCCTTAATAGGAATTGCTTGTTTAATGCATTTTTATATGTTGGGCATAGCCCGGTTACCTGTTAGGCTAAGGGAATTGTTGTAATTAGCCTGAGGGCGTGACTGTTTTAGCCCAAGTAGTGTCGTTATTCCACCTGAGGGCAACCTTTCGTGCCTAAGGGCTTAACTTCTGTGCCTGAGGGAAATACTTCGTATGCCTGAGGGTGAGAATTTTTGTTATGCCTGAGGGAAATACCTACGGGTTGGATTCTGTATAGCCTGAGGGCATGGTTTACTAATTTAGCCTAAGGGCATGGTTCTAGTTAGCCTGAGGGCTTGGGGCTGTTGAGCACAAAATTGTTACTAAATTAAAGGAATTAAATGAATAATAAAATGGAAATTTAGCTGTTAAGTTAGTTACTTTTGATTACAGTTTAGTTATTGCATTTTACTACTGCACACTTGTTGCATGTTTTACACAGAGTTGAGCACGAGCCTTTGGTGGGTGCCTACTGAGATATATTTCTCACACCTTGTTTGGGTCACTCTTTTCGGCCCAAACAGATTACGTTGTTGCATGTGTAGATAGGGGCAAGAGTCCCTATACAGGTACTTGACTGTTGCTGAGGAGTAGGAGGGCATGGGACCAAGCCGAGGCTCGCGATGCCGCTGCTATCTGTTTTTCTTGCTTTGATGTACTCTGTTTTCTACTGTACTGTATTGATGTATAACATGTTCTAGCTGTTTTCCTAGAACTTGAAACATGTAGCATCATCAA
Source organism: Viscum album (assembly GCA_963277665.1). Classification (NCBI taxonomy): domain Eukaryota; kingdom Viridiplantae; phylum Streptophyta; class Magnoliopsida; order Santalales; family Viscaceae; genus Viscum; species Viscum album. The sequence continues at coordinate 761,792,899 of OY728140.1, read as the reverse complement.
TTATATACTGATGGTTATATCCACTGTTGTAGTTATTTTAGTTGTGTATGTTTACTGCTTCGGCTGTTTTTTAATGTTTATTTTGGTATTCCGCTACGCTACACTTTGACAAATGAGGGCATAGTTTCCCCACTATCAGACCTGGGCCCTCACTGCTAGTCGGCAGCCTCTGGCATTTGGGGAAATTCGCTTGTGGTCATGTGGCGAACCGGGCTCGGGGCACCCGTTGCGTGGCACCCAGGTCCGGGATGTTACAAAGTGGTATCAGAGGGGGTTTATTTTCTTTGACTTACTATTTGGAGCCGTAGTCAAGGATATAACATAACGGTAGTTTGTTATAAGTTGTGCTCGGGCGTAGCTAACCCGTGTACAGGGAAAATCCATTCTACCTCATATTTTTTCATTCCTTTGATTTTTCAATTTTACGGTTGATATGTTTTCACCGTTGGGTGACGCACTTGGATTGTGTTGTTTATATTTTATCTGTGGGTTCTATTTAGTTGCAACCCGATGAGATGAGGGTATGCTATCTCATGCATCATATATGCACATGCTAGATATCACATGCCATGCATAGTTTCTATGCCATATAGGTGCATTAGGAATTCTCATGTTGTTGTGATAGTTGTTGTGCTAGAAAAGCATGATGTTGTGATAGGTGCTTGATAAATATCTACCTTGTGATATGGTGTTTTTTTTGAGATTGTTTATAGAATGGACACCAAACAATGGTTTTTGGGGAGTATGGGCCCCCATTGACCATAATTTGGTGGATCATTGACTGTTTTTGGTTATAACACAAATAAGATGTCAAACTTTGGTTCGTGGGGCGTATGGCCCCCCACGGGTCGTAATTTAACACTTTGGTGTTTTTTTTCAGTATTTTCTGGTTTCCAGAGATGTTTCTGAGGCATAATGTCTGAAAACCCAGTATAAACGCCATGTAGTATTTTTATACACGCTGTGTATGTTCTTTTGTTCGGGAATAAAAATGAACTTTTTGAGTACATGCCGTGTACCCTGTGTACACACCGTGTAGTCTCTTACAGTGTCACAAACTATGTGGGCGGCGACACGGGGTAGGGAATGTCTTGGGTAAAACACGCCGTGTATTTTTGGTACACGTTGTGTAGTGTTGACCCGGAGTCTGACCGTGTAACTAACAACACGGGTCGGCGAACTCCTTGACAGAACACGCCATGTAGTGTGACCAGGGTACTCGGCTATGTAACTAACAACACGGGTTGGGGTCACCTCTCCCAGAACACGCCATGTACCTTTGGGACACACCGTGTAGTCTTGTCCAAGGAAAAACCGTGTGGAGTTAGCCGTGTGGCTGGGAAATGGGATGCTGTACACTCCATGTTCGGGTGTAACAAGCCGTATAGAGTAAAGCCGAGTAGTCGGCCGTGTCACAGAGGACACATGTAGTTGGAAAATAACACCGAACATGCCGTGTAGGTAGTATACACACCGTGTAGTTTTGTCGAATGGAATCCGTGTGTCATAGCCTTGTGGATGTACCCGGGCAGGGGAAGGGAAGTCAAGTACACGCCATGTAGTCATTGTACACGCCGTGTAGTCTTGTTTTTCCAATTTTGAATTCCTTCTTCCTCTTGTTCCCTTTGTGGTTCCTTCGCTTTTAGTCTTAATAATATTGAATCAGAGGCGTGCTTTTGACCTTGTAGAGTCATGCTGCCTGGACGAACGCGAGTTGTTCCCCAAGAGAGCGGCGACGATTATACTCCGGAGATGGTGGACCATGGGCTACTAGTTGATCCACAAGCAGATCCATATGCTGCACCAGCTGTTATACCGGACACGGGCGCGGAGGCGCAGTTCCGTGAAGGCTTATTGTGGTTCATGCAGACCATTCAGGGAGCACTGCAGGCTACCACATCTATGGCTGAGCTGACGAGTATCTTTTAGCTTCCACATCCGCCTACGTTTTCAGGGGATGGCGGACCACAGGCTGTAGAGTCTCGGCTAGGATCGATGTAGACTATTTTCGAGCATCTTGAAATTCCTCCAGGGCGTAGGGTCAAGCTCGCGAATTACATGTTGCGTGATTCCGCCAAGAGGTGGTGGGATGTTACCACCTGGTCAGAGCATCACTGGGACATGGCGTGGGAGGATTTTCAGACAGTCTTCTATGACTTTTTCTTTCCCGAGATAGTGATGGAAGATAGAGCTCGAGAGTTCATGAATCTGCAGTAGGGTGCTATGTCGGTGATGGACTACTCTGCTCGTTTTACAGAGCTTCAACGTTTTTCACCCGTGTTGGTGGGTGATGAGACACTGAGAGCCAGATGTTTTGAGGATGGTCTTCGGTATGACATCAGAGTGATGGTGAATGTTTTAAGGTTAACTACTGTACACACGATTTTGAACCAGGCGTTGATTATAGAGAGGAACCTGTGAGAATCTATTGGTGTGGGATAGAGCAGTTTGACACCAATTACTGGTACTATATCTGCTGGCAAGAGGAAGAGACAGGTGGAATTTTCTCAGGGCAGCAGTACCAGCCAGGCAGCTTCTTCAGGTGGCCCGATCAGGTGTTACCAGTGTGGAAGAGAGCGGCGCAAGAGGCCGCAATGTCCACGAGACCCAGTGGAGTTCCGAGCTTGTGGAAAGATGGGTCATCTACAACACTTTTGCTGGGTGTTTCTACCAGTGCCTAGTTAGAGGGGTTCTGTGCAGACTCGGCATGCGGGAGCAGGACTAGTGGCTTCTTACCAGTCTGGAAATTGGAATACGTCAGGGCATGCAGATAGAGATGGTGGTCGTGGCCGTGGTAGCAAGACACCAGGATCGCAGAGGCAGCAGGGCGGGACAGCTGAGGGTAGCCAGGCTGTGTCGCAGGGCCACGACACTGGACATGCATATGCAGTGCAACAGACCCAGCAGGAGAAAGATTTTGGACATTCGACAGTCAGAGGTAATATTCTAGTAGCTTCTGTCTTGTCTTCAGTACTTTTTGATATGGGTTCTACACATAATTTTATATCTGTACCCGCTGTGGAGATCCATGGGCTTGGTGTTTCTACTTCATCGGATATCTTGACGCTAGACACTCCGTTGGGGACTAGGACGGTTGGTGTGAATCAGTTCAAGGAGTGCCCCCTTGAGGTTGGTGGGTGTAACATCCTTTGGACCTCTATGTCTTGGAGATGACGAGCTATGATGTCATTCTCGGGATGGACTGGTTGGTTCCCTTTTGAGACTTTGTAGACTACTATCGTCGTAGGGTGCGTTTCATGTCACCAGAGGGCGGGGATTTTCTATACAAGGGAGAATGGGATGTTCAAGCGAGTTGAGCTGGACCAGAGCATCATGGGCAAGGTGGACTCACAGCCCAGATTATGAGCTTATATCTGGATGACCGGGGGACTTGTCATATGGATTTCCCTCCAGTTTTTGATCATTTCAGGGAGGTCTTCTCGGATGACTTTTCAGGCCTACCTCCGGTGCGCGTGGTGGATTTCTCTATCGAGCTAGTTCCAGGAGCCGCACTGGTGTCCATTCCTCCTTATAGGATGGCCACGCCTGAGTTGCAGGAGCTCAAGAGGCAGTTAGTGGATCTATAGGCGAAGGGTTTTATCTGACCCAGTACTTCTCCTTGGGGTCCTCCGGTCCTTTTTTCAAAGAAGGTCGATGGTACCCTTAGGATTTGTGTGGATTATCAGAAGCTGAACCAGTTTACTGTTAAGAACTGATATCCCTTTCTAAGGATAAATGATCTATTTGATCAGCTTTGTGGAGCACGAGTGTTCTCGAAGATTGACTTGAGATCTGGATATCATTAGCTGCGCGTTAGACCATCTGATATACCTCTCACATCTTTCAGGAGCAGTTATGGTCTATATGATTATACGGTTATGCCATTCGGACTCACGAATGCGCCAGCAGTTTTCATGGCTCTGATGAATCGTGTTTTCCATCCGTAACTTGATTAATTTGTGGTAGTATTCATGGAATACATCTTGGTGTACTCTCACACTCGACACGACCATGCCACCCATCTTGAGATCGTATTGAGTACACTGAGAGAGCATCGCCTATATGATATGCTCTCAATGTGCCACTTTTGGATGGACCAGATTCACTTCCTGGGTCATATCATCTCAGAGGCAGGAGTTGCAGTAGACCCAGAGAATGTGAGAGCAGTAGTTTTCGGGGAGCATCCTAAGAACGTGTTTGCGATACGGAGTTTTTAGGGCTGGCTGGTTACTACAGGCGCTTTATACAGGAATTATCCCGCTTAGAAGCACCGTTGAAAGGTCTGACTAAGAAGGGTGTGAAGTTTTCTTGGTCAGAAGCTTGTGAGATAGATTTTCAGGACCTGAAGGGAAGGTTGACATCAACACCGATCCTGATACTCCCAGCGCAGGGGAAGAGCTATACATTTTACTGTGAGGTGTCAGGGATTGGGCTGGGAGCCATTTTGATGCAGGGCGACCGAGTTGTGGCGTACAGGTCTTGGTAGTTGAGGCCACATGAGAGGAATTACCCAACACATGATCTTGAGTTGGCTGCAGTTGTGCATGCGTTGCGTTGTTGGAGACATTATCTATTGGGAGAGCATTTTGTGGTTTTCACTGACCACAAAAGCCTCAAGTATATCTTTACTCAGCGTGAGCTGAACCTGAGGTAGAGAAGGTGGGTCAAGTACCTACAGTCCTTCGATTTTGAGTTTGCCTATACACCTGGTAAAGGTAATGCAGTAGCCAACGCACTGAGCAGGAAGACTCAGATACAATTAGTGCAAGAGGCCAGTGGTGAGTGGCAGCTTATGGCCTTGTTCTCTGAGATGCATCTAGAGGTGCATGACAGTCAGGGTCAGACTTTTCTTTCCTCATTAGCGGTGACTTCTACCCTCGTGGACGGAGTGAGGATGAGGTAGCTATCAAATTCAGAAGGCCTAGTTCTACGGGATTCGGTGGAAAGTGAGGACCCTCCTCCTGGTTGGACGGTAGGCGATGATGATGTTTTGCATTTCCATGGACTTGTATGGGTTCCAGGGGATATACGTGAGGAGATGATGCGGGAGTTTCATGCTTCATCTTGGGCAGTTCATCCCAGGGTTTCCAAGATGTACTAAGACTTGAGACGTCAGTACTGGTGGCCGGGTATGAAGAGAGAGATATCTGGTGTTGTTACGAGGTGTTCCACCTGTCAGCAGGTGAAGGCAGAGCATCAGAGACCAGCTGGGTTGTTACAGCAGTTGCCCATTCCGGAGTGGAAATGGGATGATGTCGCGATGGATTTCGTGATGGGATTTCCAAGGTCACCTCGAGGCAATGACGCCGTATGGGTTGTTGTGGACAGACTTACGAAGGTAGCTCACTTCTTGCCGATCAAGGAGACCTTTGGTGTGAATGAGCTCGGAAGGCTGTATATCCGAGAGAGCGTACATCTTCATGGGGTCCCTTTTTCTATCATTTTAGATAGGGACGCCCGCTTCAAGTCTTGTTTCTAGCAGAGTTTTCAGAAGGCGCTGGGTACACAGGTGCTTCTGAGCACAACATACCACCCTCAGACAGATGGCCGGTCAGAGCGGACGATACAGGTGCTAGAGGACATGCTGCGTGCATGCATCCTAGACTTTGGGTGCTCTTTGGAGAAGCAAATACCCTTAGTCGAGTTTTCTTATAACTATAGTTTTTAGGAAACTATTGTTATGGCACCATACGAGGCTTTATATGGTAGTCCATACTGATCACCTTTGTGCTGGTTAGAGGCAAGTGAGGCAGATTTACTGGGACCACAGCTCATGCAGGAGACATCTGAGCAGGTCTAGTTAATTCGGAAGTGGATGGCTACCGTATAGTCTCTTCAGAAGTCTTATGATGATCACCACAGATGACCTTTGGAGTTTGTGGTTGGGGATCAAGTTTTCTTGCATGTTTCGCTGAGGCTGGGACACAAATGTATCAGGAGACACGAAGCTTTCAACGAGGTATGTGGTACCATTTGAGATTCTGGAGAGAGTCGGGCATTTTTCCTATCGGTTGCAGTTACCGCAGTGGTACCGATCCATGCACGACGTCTTCCACGTGTCTCAGTTGCGTCGCTACCATTCAGACCCATCTCACACCTTTCTTCCAGAGGAGGTTGAGCTTTAGCATGATGCGTTCTTTGAGGAGCATCTGATCCGTATCGTTGACAGGAGCACAAAGGTTCTCCAAGGCCGGTCAGTTCCTCTCGTATTGGTGCTATGGCAGCATGGCCGAGTACAGGATGAGACCTGGGAGAGGGAGGCCGACGTACGTGCTCAGTGTCCAGAGCTATTCTGAGTTTTCTCTTCGCCACCCTTGAAAGGGAAATTCGGGGACGAATTGCTATAAGGGGGGATGTTTGTAAGAACATGGTTCTTGTTTTAGAGGTACGAGCTTCTTTTTTTTCCTTTCCATAAGTGATTTTGAGAAAATATTGAAAATTGGGAAAAATCCTAAATTTTGGAACTATACGCCGTGTCCTTTATCCACACGCGGTGTACTTTTGGCCGTGTTGGGATGAGTACACAGGGCGTGTGGCCATGCCAATGATGAAGGGTGTAGGAACCGAATACACGCCGTGTAGTGGTACCTTACATGCCGTGTAGTCAGTCGGTGGGCTTAAACAGTAAGGCGGGGTCGTCGCCACCAGCTGGGCGACATTACACGCCGTGTACTCGAGAATACATGTTGTGTACTCATGTCAACGTATAAACAGTGTGGTGGTGCCGCCATTTGATCAGTTAAATGAGGGGAGTACACGTTGTGTACTTTGAAGTACATGCTGTGTACTTTGTTTTTTTGGCTTAAAACAGGCAGTATCCTCCTCATTTGGCAGAGGAGGCACTTGAGCCGTTTTGGAGCCAAATGAGGAGGTTGAATCTTTGAAGATCCACTGGGCATTCGTCTGGAATCCGATTCAGCTTCGGACAATCTCGTTGGAACCGCACGGGTAAGCCCTCTCCTCTACTGGTACTGTTCTTACCTTTTATTCTTCTAACGTAAGTTATTTAAGTTTGAATGGGTTTTTTTCATTGTCAGATCCCCGCCGATCTTGGGCGTTTCTGGAGTCGGTGTTCGGGTATAATGTTCGTTGGCATATAAGGTAGGTGGCTTTGTGTTTATTTTCCAACTATCATGTGTGTTTTGTGCCTTTTAGTGCAACGAACCCATGTTGGGGTGTCCTGTGGCTAAGGCCGTTGCTACGTTTAAAGCCTAGAATTGCATAGGTGATTAAACTATGATATTAAAATGCTGGTTGGAATCATTGCGTGGATCCGAAACCACCCTGGGGGTGTGTTTCACTGTTTAAAAGTTTGTCCAGAATACCCGAGGGTATGACTTAAATTTAGTAATTGTAGAATTCTCTTGAGAGGAATTGATTTTTTACTGCATTTTGATATGTTGGGCATAGCCCGTTTACCTGTTTGCCCGAGGGCGTTGTTGTAATTAGCCTGAGGGCATGAATGTTTTAGCCTGAGGGCAGTCGTTATTCCGCCTGAGGGAAACCTTTCATGCCTGAGGGCGTGACTTTTGTGCCTGAGGGAGACACTTAGTATGCCTGAGGGTGAGAATTTTTGTTACGGCTGAGGGAAATACCTGTGGGTTGGATTCTGTATAGCCTGAGGGCGTGGTTTACTATTTTAGCCTGAGGGTACGGTTCTAGTTGTCCTGAGGGCTTGGTGCTGGTGAGCACAAAAATGTTACTAAATTAAAGGAATTAAATGAATAATAAAATTGAAATTTAACTGTTATGTTAGTTACTTTTGAGTACTGCTTAGTTATAGCATTTTACTACTGCACACCTGTTGCATGTTTTACACACAGTTGAGCACGTGCCTTTGGTGGGTGCCTACTGAGATATATTTCACACACCCTGTTTGGGTCATGCTTTTCGGCCCAAACAGATTATGCTGCTGAAGGTGTAGATAGGGGCAAGAGTCCCTATACAGGTACTTGACTATTGCTGAGGAGTAGGAGGGCATGGGACCGAGCCTCGGCTCGCGATGCCGCTGCTACCTGTTTTTCTTGCTTTGCTGTACTGTGTTTTCTGTTGTATTGTATTGATGTATAACATGTTCTGGCTATTTTCCTAGAACTTGAAACATGTAGCATCATCACTTATATATTGTTGGTTATATCCACTACTGTAGTTATTTCAGTTGTGTATGTTTACTGCTTCCGCTATTGTTGAATGTTTATTTTGGTATTTCGCTGCGCTACACTTTGAAAAATGAGGGCATAGTTTCCCCACTATCAGACCTGGTCCCGCAATGCTAGTCAGTAGCCTCTAGAGTTTTGGGAAATGCGCTTGAGGTCACATGGCGAACCGGGCTTGGGGCACCCGTTGCGTGGCACCCGGGTCCGGGACGTTACACCCACCATAAATATTTATTAAATTCTCGATGCATGAGTAATCTCCTATTATGTGTCATTAAAGTCCACATTCCATGTACCATAATATTTTTTAAGATCTCTTTTAACAACGTTCCTACAATATAATCTATCAAAAACATATTTTAGCACCCAATTTTTTTGGGTCCAGTAACATTAGTAATCAGTGCTTTATTAACCCACATCTGGTTCATGGGTTTCCTATAAGAATTATGTAATGTATCGAAAAAATAGACTTCGTTTGGTCCTAAAAAAACTAGAGGTAGTAAAAGATATTCTATGGCTATAACTACCAAGAAATTATTCATTTTTATGTACAAAAATATATTTTCCATATTGAGTTATGAACTTGTCTTAGTTGATATTTATTTTCCCAGGTTGGTATCCTATACCAGTAGTGTATATAATAGAAATTTTACTACCAAGAATCCGTGTATGTGTATTTTCTCTATTAAAAAAATTTGGTAGGTCCACTTTCAATTTCTCATTATATAACATATATTAATTATTCTCTTTGATTAATTGGACATTTTTCTCATTCTATACCAGAAGTTTAGATTTAACAGTGCTAGTAAAGGCATACTATTTCATTAAATATTTTTATTTATCATTTAGCTCATTATAAGTGTCTTTTATCATATTACAGTTTTCAAATAATTTTCACTATTAATATTTTCATAATCACTTTCATCCCTAGAGGAATTGTAATTTTTCATAGGAAACTCAAGAGTTGCCTCATATGTGCTTTTCATTAAACACTTATTTTCCTTTCCATAATTTTCACCATGTGAAGAGTCTGATTCACTTGAACTATCCTCATAATCAATCCATGATTCCTTCATTAATTTGATATAATATCTATATTTTTCCTCATATCTCTTCTTATATTTTATTTTAAGACTATCATCCTTTACATGTTTATTTCTCTTGCATTCATAATAGACTATTTCATCATATTTTTCACTTCTTTTCCAATCCTACAACTATTTTACCTTGTCATTATATCTTACATTGAAGTCATGATTTCTAAAAATTTTCATTCTTCTACAAAACTTCTTAAGACTTCTAGATAAATGATCCATTTCCTCGTCACTATCTGATGATGATTGCTCAATGCTGGAAATTTTTGTTTTGGCTTGTAATTTCTCATTTTCCCTTTCTTTAGTTTTGGATGTATTGGTTTTAAAGGCCACTTTATTTCTCGTTGGATCATCTTCCTCACCCTTGTTGACATTAAATTCTTACCCATACATCATAAACTTCCCTATAAACTCCATGAATGTAAGCTTAATAATATCACAAGATTCTATAATTGAGATAGTGGTCCTGCTCCATCTATCTGGTAAACATCTGAGTATTCTCATGATTTTCTCTATGGTTATAAAAGCTCTTCCCCGAGAGATCATAGTGCTCAAAATCTTATTAATAATGAGATAAATTTCTAAAATAGGATCACCAGGCTTCATTTTAAAGTTATCATATTTAGTATTATATGTGTTACATGATATTTCCATAATACTAGATATTCTTTCATGTGAAATAGTTAAAGTATCCAACATTCCATGGGATGTTTTATATAAAAAAAATCTGTTAAAATCTTCATCTCCTAAAGAACAGTTTATGGAATTCTTGGATTTTCAGTTATAATTATAGGAAGCATTTATTTGATCATCCCAAGAGTTCCTATTAGAAACAAGACTCTTATATTCATCTATAATGAAAGACAAAATTTCAAAACCCATACTTTCTAAGTGCAATTTCATTTTTATTTTCTTTTATGAATAATCAGTTTCATTAATGAATGGAGTTCTATTGGTATCAGAACCTTAAAATATATTATACAAGATAAAGAAATTATCTTTTAAGGAACATGAAATTTAGATCTAACAGAAATTCAATTAAATTTAAAACAATACTACAATAAAAGTTGAAAAAATGTATTAAAAATATATTTAAAATTTGGAAAATATGTATTTTAAAAAAATCCTTTTATATGAAATGTTGGTCAGAGTAGGATCTTAAAGAGGGTGGATAATTGATTTCCTATAAGAAATTCTGTTAAAAGGGTTTATTGAAAATATTCCCCTAATTAGAAAAATATAAAACCAATTATTCAATGTAATAAAATTATAATAGTTTGACAGTTCAAATAGCTTCTTAAGAGACTTATTAATTCTAACTAATATCAATTTGAGATATTGGTATAACTTTTTGAACTATTATAATAAGGAAAATAGTTATAGCTACTATCCAAGACTAACTATAAAAGTATAATTTAGTTTTCAGAAATATAATTTGAAATAGAGATATAATAATTTGAATGGCACAACAGATAAAAAAAGTGGTTCAATATCGAGACAATACTTAGTCCACACCACTTGGTGATTACCTATAACCATAAAATATATATGTATAAATCATTGATCGACACCCTAAATCGAGGTTAACAACAGTACACAAGACTTTCCAGGTCATAAGACCTCTTTTATAGTTCTTTGTGGGAAAATAATTTACCTGGTCACATGTGACCTCTTCCATAGTTATAGATGGGTAAAACAAAATGCTGAAATATATTTGAGTGAGGATATCTTGTATCATTCATTTTAACAAAGGAATCATAGTGTTTTTCAATACAGACACACACAATACTAGAAATTTAATAAAATAGTCCATAACTGATCAAAATACAATGAAAAAGGGTTAGAAATGGTATGTGTTTTGTAGTATATAGCTCTGGACTTGTAGGATGTATAACATGTGATTTTGGATTCCTCGTGTGAAAATAGAGTATCATGAGTCTCATGTTCTGGTTTCCAATCCACCAAGATATATTCTTCTTAGAGCTATTGTTGCGTGAATCTTTGAGGTTATTATCTACCACCATTCAACCTTCAAAAATTGAGAGTTATTTGTTTTTTTTCTAGTGTGTTTTCTTTCATTCTATCCAAAATTCTAACTCTGTCTCTTTTCCATTCTTATACTCTGTGATTTTCCTTTATTTCAAGTGCATGTGTTGAAGCTGACATGATGCATGATTTCTACACCTTGTATATCGTACTGTCTGCTGACAGGTCTGCTACATAATATTAATTATATTAGTGTCATTATATGACTCAAATATGACTATTAGAAATAAAGTATATATTTAATTAAAAAACATTAGAATGGTTATCTATGGAACTGATTCATAGATTGTCTTGAAACAATTTCACTGGAAATAATGTCTTCTCTTTTGCCTTTGATCAGTGGGGCACTCATAGTGAGATAATTACAGTGACATAATTGCATTTAGATCTAGATCATGTATCACAAATGTGGTGTCTGGTTCTTATAAGAAATTTGAATCCAATAGCATGTGGTAATAGTAGAATGATTTTGATTGCAGATCAATTGTGAAATTTGAAACAAATGGCATGGTCACAGTGTCTGGTCTGTTGCTAAAATTAGAAATGGTGTCTTAGAAATAATAGCAAGGAAATGGTGTAATAGGATTTATGAAATCCAGAACTGGATATGGTGTCTGAGTCATGGTGTGCGGGTTATGGTGTTAGGGTTATAGTTTTTGGGACTTTTCCAAAATCCGGAATCGATGATAGACATACGGTTTGTCATAAATAACCAAATATCTTTAAACTATCTTAAGAATCAATTCTCACAAAATGGATTAGGTTTAAGCATAGTCATACTAAAATACAATATAACAAGTTAACAATAGTTTACAAGATTCATACAATATTTTTGAAATGTTTAAACAAGACATGTGAGCATTACAACATGATTAACATGATGTTTTATATATTAAACATGTGTAACATGATTTGTGAGATTTAAAACATGAGGGGTACAAGATGGAATTCTTTTCCATAATAACCTCATCAACTACCTCTATCTCCAGGGATAGTAGAACTATAGCTAACGGACTAATAAGGTGTAGAAGATCCCATTCCCACACACCGATTATCATTGCTTCTCCATCGCTACCCACTTAGTAGCGTATCATACATGACATTAAGTGATTTATAATATTTCTATAAACGTTTCACTCTACCAGTGGTTTAGGAATGTGTATATCATAGTGTCTGAACCTACCTCACTAGTGTCAATGAAAACATGTGATTTTGTGAGTGACTGCTCATTCCCCATGTCCACTCTTCCTTTCACTTCTCAGTCCATCATTATCGTAGTTATGCGTTCTACCTTCGAATGACATAAATAATGACCATTTAGAAGAAGCCACATTTATTACATAATGAAACTCCTTCAGGTTCCCCTCAATAAGAGATCCTTATACACAGCCTCAGTAAAATTATTTAACTAAAATATGTTAACATGCATCTTAATTTCACATTTATGTATTTCCTGGAACCTCCTTGTCGTATAAGTTTCATCTCTAGCCAATGTTGGAGAATAATACTCCAGGTCAATAAATCACCTAGAATAGTACATCAAGGACATTCTCCCTTGAGTAAATTTCATGAAATAAACTTCCCTATCATATCTCATTGTCTCTGGATAAAAGTGTACCATCAGTATCTCCAAAAATTCTTTCCAAACCATACCATCATATTGTATACTCCGAGCCTAAATGTCCCACAAATTATTCACTTTCCTCACAATATATAAGAATACAACTTGACCCACATATCTTTTAGAGTCTCTAAATATTCATTTATAATTTTTTTAATTGATCCATAACTCTTACACCTCATGTATACCCTCATGTAAATGTCAATGGGTTCTACAACTAAAACAACCTCCTCATATCATACATGGTTTTCACAACCCGACCTGGGTCTCCTCCTATTAATTTCATAAACTGAGAAACAATCTATCATAACTGCTAGACGACATCCCCACACTGCATTATCACTACCTCAGGTTCTATTTCGGGTGGAGTATCTCCATCCACATCCTCTCATAATCCTATCAAAAAACTTCCTCAGGGATGCATATCTCTACAATTATAAACACACATCATAAGATACATAACACAACATTAACATAACTGATAATAGAGTCTCAAAAATTCCATAAAACGTCATTCCAACTTGCCATTTCATATATTCAACACCAAGGACTAATCAATAACCATTATTTTTTCAACATCTGGGTCATTGTTAACAAGGGGTAAACTAATTATCATTATTCATTTATTCATTAGAGAACCATTTATTAAAGATTATTATTAGTTTTTAATTTCATAGATGACAGAACATTAATTTTATCATTAGGTACCCTCTTCCATAAAATTTAAAAAAGGAATGAAAAAAGAACATTTTAAACAACTTACCCCAAAACCTTTTATTTTATTTCCTTACTAATGTAAATTATTCCATGAAAATAATGCTGAGTTCTTAGACTGATGTAGGCATAGTCAAATCTCATTACATATTAGTACATGAGTCAAATATCATAAATATCAAAAAAAAATTAAAATCACAAAATATGTGCATCACGTGATTTTAAATGACATGAATTTTAATAACACACATCAATAACAACAACTCAACCATGTGTACATGGATTTTGCCCCTTACACTGGTTAGCTATCCCCATGAACAAGCTCTTAACCATGGATTCACCATATTATTATCCTGTATACATTTAGAATTAGTAATACAAAAGGAATGAAAAGAAACCCCCTTTGATACCACGATGAATTATCAAGACCTAGGTGCCACACACCGTTCCCTAATCCAATCGATTAAATGACCTCAGGCATGAATTCTCATACGCCAAAGGCCTCAAACTGATAGTGAGGGTCAATTTTTATTATGGGGAGACTATAAACGCTTTCAATGTAGCAAAAAATCAGAAAATATATAATCAACAAACAAGATAGACAACTCTAACAAGAATATTTACAATATCACATGATGAAAAAAACTGAAAATACAATATAAAAAATTTAACAGTATATATTTAATGCCAATAAATATCAATGGTCAATATGAAAATACCTAAAGAAATTAACACACACAAAAAATCCAATGCACATCCTAAAACACATTCGGTTCCCTCATCTGTGATCCAAACCATGCCAGAAATCTAAAACATGTCTTTTCCCTTCACATGTCCTAGAACCATGAAGTCTATTTGGGTAATGATCAGGAAGCCTAAGTAGGGTGTGTGTAAAAATCAGTAGGCCGCCACCAAAACTGTCTAAAACAATATCTACTAAATACGAAATATACAGTGTATAAATAAAAAATAAAACCAATAATGTGAAGAGTTTAATTTAATTAAATTACTATATATTGGACCACACAACCCTAGGGATGTTGATGATGCATGAACCAAACAATACATACTTTGACCAATGCCAGAGTCAGAACTATCAACTTGGGATATCGTGTATCTTAATTCCATTACTAAAATCCGTTATCTCAATTCATATCATAATTTCATTTTTACTAGTCATCATCTCAATTCACATCTGGATATTATTGTTACCATTCATTATATGAATTCATATCTGAATTCCATTTTTACAACTCATCATCTCAATTCAAATCTAAATAACATTTTTACCATTCATCATGTCACATAATATCTTAATTTCATTTTTACTATTAATTATCTCAATTAATCTATAAGGGATTTAGATGAAGTATACCACGTTCTACACCAGATTATCACATGTATCACAATATCATTATATCACAAATATCAGAAAAACAGATTAATTAATTCAAAAAATAATTTATCAAATGTCAAAATTTCATAATCACAAAATTAATTTATTTAATATAAAAACTAATTATTCACATATATCATGGTAATTAATTCAATACTCAATTAAAAAAATCAATTCCTTTAATTTATTCAATACATTAATTAATCCAATCAATTATATAAATTAATTCAACAATTAATTAATCAAATTCAATAATATTAATATACCAAAAATTAATTGAAAAATTAATTATTTCAATTCAATAATCCCAATATCGAAATAATTTATTATACAATTATCTATTGTAATTACGTAATCCCAATACCACTATAATTAATTCAATAATTAGTCATTACAATTCAACAATCCCAATATCCCAATGGTTAATTCATCAATTAATTATTCCAATTCACTAATCCCAAATCACTCTAATTGATTCAAATGTTTATCATTCATATTCAACAATAATAGTGTCCCCATAATTAATTAAACAGTTAATTATTCTAACATTATCTTTTTAATATCCCCAATTTCATAATCCCTTAATTATTTTACCAGATTAATTAAGTCAAGGTATGAGACTAAATTTATAATAATTAAATATATATTCAACAATTACATACATGTAATTGAAATCATGACTTCATGATTTGAATAGTCAGCCATGTACCTCAAATTGATCGATGAGCAATCGCTCAATAGAAATACCCAATTTAATTTGAACAACGTCGTAGAAAAATATTTTGATCTAAAACCAAAATTCCAGAACAACTACATTAGATATACTAAACCTATATATAGATCCATAAAAATATATAATAACAATCGTCTATAGAATTGGAGAAGAACTATAGAGGGATGACAGACTAATCGGGAAGAAACCACATACCAAAAGAGGTGGAGATCTAACAACCAGGATTCAAAAATCTAGGAATGGATGTAATATGGACTTAGATTCCATGTAAGAGCCTCCAAAAAATTATAGATAATGTATAAGGTAGATCTTTTTTCCAATTAAGTGTTTATATGTGTGGTTTAGTAATTTTAAAACATTTTTTTCAGTTAATTTAAAACTCAAGAATAGTTTCGGTGGAAAGAGAACAATGTTTTCTATGGCATGCACCTCACCTGGGGGGAGGGGTGTATTGTTTCTCTAAAGAGGGAAAATAGTTTTTCAAACCTTGCGCCAAGCATGAAACCCCTCTATGTACTAGGTTTCACTGTTTACAGGGCCATGGTACCCGGTTTTCAGTAATTGTGTGCCAATCATAATCTATCTATCTTGCTTAAAAAATATTTCAACTTCACGCAAAAAATACCCATGGTAAAACCGAAAACAAGTAATCAAAAAAGGTAAACTTTTACCTAAATAAATCTTAATAAATCTCTATAAAAGTTCAGTTTCTTTCATGTTGTCATATTGAATTTTTCGCCGACCAATAATGAACTGTTATTAAGAAAATGACCTTAAAGGGTGATATTGACTCAATATAATGTTTTATGATTAATAAAATATTATTCTTTAAATATTTTTATTTCAAATATTCAAAAAAAGTGATATAATTATTAATTTTTAAATAATAGAAGGTTGAATCCATGGGTACTTATGATGAAAATTTCTTGAGGATCGAAAGGATTAGCTCTACTTTTATTAGTAAAATTTGAATGAGAGGTAGATTGATTCATTAATGGATTTAGAGAAGGTATTTGAAATTAAATATAAAAAATAGACTATATAAAGTATGGATATATTATTTGATGCACTATTTTATTAGAACTAGAGAGTTTAGAATACCAATTTCATCTCATTATTGGTCATATGAATAAATAAATGATGTTTCATGAAAAAATGAATGATAAATCACATTTAGGAAATTATTTTAATCTTCGGGTATGCCAAAACTTCTGAATATAGAATTGTAAATTTTCATTAAAGGATTTTAAAGATGTATTACTTATGAATTAGTTAGAGATAAATTATGTGATGATTGGATAGATGTAGGAAGGATGGATAATGAAAGAAAGAATAATAATGTTCAAGACAACACAAAACCAAGACTATAGTGCTTCAATTATAATTATTTATTTTCATTAAAAAAATAAGGGAACTAATCTAACTATTAATGGAAACAATAACTGTTATCAAACACTTATGAAATAGAAATATTGGTATAATATTTCTTTGCTAATTTCTAAAGAGGGTATAGAAAATAGTGGTAAAATGTACACATATCCAAAAATCTATAAATAATA
This sequence comes from Viscum album, assembly GCA_963277665.1. Taxonomy (NCBI): domain Eukaryota; kingdom Viridiplantae; phylum Streptophyta; class Magnoliopsida; order Santalales; family Viscaceae; genus Viscum; species Viscum album. The sequence continues at coordinate 761,775,580 of OY728140.1, read as the reverse complement.
AGGTTTTATTTAATTATCATTAAACATAATCCTCTATATAGGGATTTTTTTGAAACACATTGAATCACTATAATAAATTATTTGATACTGAATTATCAATACAATATCATGGTGGTGTGATAACTAATTTTCATTTTTATAATCATATATAGTACAAAATTATGAGAATGCAATTCTGGAAAATCATAAATTCATTCCATGGGAAAAATAAATTGTGATTTTAGGAATGGTTTTAATCTATTTATGTAGATACTATATTAATTTTATCGATAGAGTCTCAAATCAACCAATGATCCTCTAATAATTAAACCAAGACTATGAAACTGTTCAATAAATTAACCAACTTGTATAAAATTTCATAACCAATAATTATGTTTATTTAATTTAAATTGTTGTGGAATAATTAAATATTTCTATATACCTATTTCATGGTAATATTTTGATATATTTCCATAGGAATTTTATGATCTTCCATAATATCATGAGGTTAGGTTTCTTATTTATCTCATACGTTATTAAAAAAGCATCATATAGTTTCATAAATTGATTTAGATGAATTCAATAACAACACCCTTAAAAATATGGATGTGGAATATATATTTATGGGTAATTAAACACAGTTTGTGTAAGTGATCACTATTATGAAAATGTATGGATCAATAGATGTCTACATTATATTTCATCAACATAATATGGTCATAATTAGGAAAAAAAATTCTACCACATATTAACGTTTTGTTCAATCGACTATGAGGTGTTCATTATTTCTAAAATAAAGAACATAAATATTTATATCCTAATTGAAGGGTGAAAATTAAAGATACAAATTAATGGAAATTTCCATAGAGATATCGAAACGATGAATTTATATTAATACCATTCATATTATCAAATTCCCATGTTGTAATCATGTATATAACAAATAGTCGTTATATATTTCCCTAAAAAATTAGTGGTACCCATTAATAATGATATAATTAGATATTATAATGTAATTTAAGAATATGAATTAATTTTTAATATTGGTTTAAAAAATATATTAAATGAAAAATTATATACTATGTTTAGAAACCATAATTTTTATCTTAAAAAATATATCTATCTTAGTCCATAAAATCGCATGGGTTGTTTATCTATAGATATATACAAAAAATTGTGATTTAAGAATGTCTGATGCATACCACTATGAACAAAATTTGAAGTAATCAGTGATTAATATGATATTAATGATGATATTTGATAAATTTATCTTGGTTCCATAGTCCTGTAACCACATTAATGCTAATGGGAAGTAAAATACTATGTAAAATTGAATATATAGAATGGAAAAAAGTGCATAAAAAGATATTCATCACCTCACCAATTCATACACTACCATATAGCGACGAAGGGTTTGTAAAATAGAATGATTCTTTGTTAAATGTTTTGAGATTAATCATTATAAAAATGAATAGGTGAAATCTTATTATACATGACAATAAATTACTTATAATAAAAAATTACCCAAAAATAAATTCGGGGCTTAATAATATAGTCTGCACATTTAAACATTGGTGTAATTACCTATATAGAGAAATATGTGATATATTTTGAAGAAAAAATAAAAAAATTATATTTTTACACAAAAGGAAAATAACATTTTCATTATGATATGTTTAGAACTAATCAAATATATCATTTGATAAATTCATTACATCCTATAGCGGACATATAAAGTGATTTATTTTCAATGATATTGTTATCATGGTAGTCTATTGACGATAATTGTATCATTATGCAATTTGAAAAGAGGAAAATCATGTTTTATAGTATATATGGAAGGAAACATAAATCATATAAGATAATGTGAAAACCTTATTAATTATCATCTATTTATTTTTGTATAAATTTAATCCATTTGATACCTTGTGATGCATGCAATTCCAGGTTTAAAAGAAACATGCTACTCTATAAAAATATTGTTATTTAAATATGACTAATATAACTAAGCTGTTAGGTTAAAGGGTATGAATATTAATAAATAAATTATGAGAACTATATTATTTAAAAATTTATATATTTAATTCAACTTTCATAAATTTATTAGAAATAAAATTGAATGTATCTACATTAAAATGTAATGTTTTTTTGAAAAATTATTATTCTAAAAGGCAATTTATATAATTTAAAATAAATTTATTCCATATTAAGATTTTTTTTTGAAAAAATACACTTAATTTAGGAAATATATATGTCTAAATTATAAATGGGTGCGTTTTTTAAAATTTACTGAAATGATTAATTTTTTTGATTAATAGTGAAGATATTAATTTTAATTGGTAACTACCTTTTCATTTAAATTTTTTACAATTTTAAATTATATATTAAAATTTTAAATGTATAATTAGATAAATTATATTTTTATTAATCTAATTTGGGTCTTTTTATTCAATTATATATGAAATTTACAATGTTAAAAATTTCTATTCTTATATAAATTGTATCATTGAAAAAATAATTTTTTTTCGTATATATCTGTTTAATTTTAGATTAAATTATAAAACTTCTATGAATTTAATTCTTGAAAATTTATTACATATTTTTATTTAAAAAATCAATATTTATTTAAATTGGTCAATTTAATTTTTGATAATAATCAATGATGAAAACCATTAAAAATTAATTACAATGGTTAATGTAAAAAATAGGTTTACAATTGGTTTAATCTATAATGATGAGTGTTTAAATGAACAACTAAATAGTAAAACACCATTTTTATGGAAATATTTAGACATTATTTTTCAATAAAAAAAATTTAGTAGGCCTGTGGAAGGATAGAAAAATGGATGTAAATGATTTGTTCAATAATAATATGTTTATCCTTTCCCCCACTTATAAAAGTCCACCCAATATCCTCTCATAATAACACAAACAATCCCCTTTGGATCATCCAATAAAAAATAAAATATCTTACTTACATCCATATGATAATCATATATTCCTTAGTCAGATTCTAAACCTAGTATGTGACATCTTTAGTTTAAACCTATAAAAGTCGTCCCTATGAATTTGTAAAATTTTTAACTGTGTGTTTTAATTTTACTTATTCATTAAAATAATTTTAATAATATCCAAATATTCCAAAATAATATAACCATTATCTCCTATATTATTATTTATTATTATGTTAATGTAATAAAAAATATCAATATCCACTTCCATAAAATAGAACATGAATAGATTGATCATTTATATGATGAACTGCCACATCATAAAACAATGTAATTCCTTTTACATAACCACTCTTAAAATATTGATATAATGATGGATTAAACAAATGTATAATATATTTATGAACATATTATAGTTCATTAATTATGATATCACATATACCTTCTTACATTATATTCTATTTAAAATATGATAACATCTCTCATGTGTATGAAAAACTACCACATCGTGAAGTGATGTGACTCATTTTTTCCCTTACCTATTACATGAAAGGTTGTAAGGTCGATTTTTTTTAATATATTTGATATATATATGTTATAATAATAATTATATAATTAAAATGTCACATCCCTTTTTTCCCATCCAATCCTTTGGAATATAATAATGTTGGTCGTACATATTTGTGGAATAACCCCTCCACCATGTGATGTGAAATATTTTTCCTTATATTTATAAAAGGATGATAATAAAGATGGATTTTACAAATATATATTATATATAAAATATTTTTTTTTCTGAAAATTCTAATTACTAGTTATTTTTCTATCGTTCCATATGTCGACAGAATTGGAATCATCATTTATATGTACGTATGAGCTACCATCTCCATAAACTATGTAATAATTTTTCTAGATCTATCATTTATAGATTACTATAATTATATATATAATGAAAATATATGATATTTATATCATGGGTCATATTATGTATATCTTTTAACAATTATTAAATTAAAAGAACCAAAATTAATTAACTAAAACATAAATAAACATTAATGAAAATATAACCTTTATCCATGAAAATTAAAAATACATTTTAATAAATATGTGCTAAAAAGTTAGAAAACCATATAGGATATGAGATATATTATTATTTTCAATAAATATTATTATAAAAATATTATATTTAATGTATATGAAGATAAAAAAACATGCAATTGAAGTCAATCTAGTGTGTAGGGTTTCTCGACGAACTTTTACTTCAATGAGACATACACCTAATTCACTAATTATTCCTTTGTGTGGTGTAAATAATTCCCATTTTATATGTTATATCATGAATATATTTATATCAATGGTACTTAAGGTTTTCTATTATATTATTAATTCTTTCATAAGGATTACAATTCTGTTATTACATAAGTGGTAAGGGTTTATTTCAAAATCTCATTATTTTCGGGATTGTTTTTTTGTCTACCTTAGAAGAATTATTATATATTATTATCCTAAAATGAATATAATTTACTTTCATAGAATTATTCATATAATTTTATTTTAATAGTATCATTTACCACTATTGGGTATAAAAACGATTGAGATATATTATTAATGAAAATATGATATTAATTTTACTCTTCAGTCAAATACCCTTTTAAATTCATGACCATGCTTCATGAAATTTTTCTCAAAAAATTTTTTGACATTAAAAAATGATTTATAAAATAGTTTTTACCCTTTTATATCATTTTACCAATTTTTTAGGGATATTCATATCAATTTCTAAATTTTTTTTTCGTTTACGAAAAAATACAAAGGAATATTTTTTAACACGCATGACATAAATTGAATTTTCAACTGTCATGACATCTAAATGTTTTAAAGATTATTTTAATAATTTTCGGAGTATAATTTTTGTGAAATATATTTTAATAATAGTTTTTGAACAATTAATTTAAATAATATTTTAAAAATTAAAAAATTATTTTTCTAAAAAATGTTTTACAGATATTTTTAGGGATTTTATATTCATAAAGGGGAAAAACCAGTTGTTGAATTAATAATACAGTAGTGATTTTTATTCATTGATATCATTTTTATTATTTATTTGGAATGTTTACGATGAGTTTTAGTATGTAAGTATAATTTTATTACCATCTCCATATCACTCTTAATGGAATATGATTATATTTATTGGTTAAATAAGGCATTTACATTTTGTATGATTGTTTCCAAATAGAATGATTATATTGATTTTGATTCATATATTTATTATTTGGAATGAATTTAACATATTATGTGATTTATGGGGTCAGGAACATCCCTTATATGTATATCTATGTCTGATGAGACCAACATGAATATTTGTTTTCCATTGGCATGCCCATTTATTTAGATGTTCTGGAATATGGAATGGATATTATATTTCACATGTCTAGTATTATTCATTCCATAATTTTTTATAAAGTAATATATAATCCATTTTATTATTTTATTATCTATAATATTGAATCTTTAATTTCAGGATCATATGATTTATTATATGAATTCATTTTATTATTATTTATTCCTTCCATATTATGATGGTGATATGTATTAAATGACATGTGTTTTATTTATTTACCATTCCATATTTTTTATTACATATTTATCCATAGATTCTATTGTATTATTACCCATAATGAGAATCTATTATCACTACATTATAATATTTTATTTCCACAATGATAATATGAAGGGGTTTTTTGGGTTGAGATGTAGGGATATTGTCAAGGGAAGTAATGGTGTTCTAAAATAGAAATCATTATGTATATTTTATTTCAAATAAAATTGGATATTATAATATGATTTTAGATTACCAGTACTACTAAAATACTACATAATTTGAAATTCATTTCTTGATTCTAATTCCAATGTATTTAATTAACAACTGATTATGGGATTCTGGGATTGGTTTCAATATAGTTAGTATCTAAAAAATATTAGTAGAAACCTTGGGAACTATATTTTGAAAGATATCTCTTCAGAGATATAAAAATGTGACTTCCTTTAATGATTATTCTACATATTAGATAACATCCAAATGTTTTAAATATATAGATATTAAATGGCTTACATATAAACAAACACACATATAGATACGATAGGGGGACTAGGTTATGGAATATATGTATATAGGGTTAATAACATTGAAAAAAGTGTGTATGACATCACAAAAGAATCACCTAGTATGCGAAAAAAGGCTTTACTAGGCACCTATTACGACACTCATAGTGTGTATTCAATGGTTAATTCTCATTTTCATTACAAACCATTATGAAGTATTTGAAAATATTTTTATGAATTTTAAATATCCAGTAGAAACCATGTTTCTCCTTATAATATTATATTTTATTTTCTTTAATTAATTTTAAATGTTTCACTATTTTTGGAAATAAAAATTATGTTTCATAATGTTGTGATATAATCTAGCATAATATATTGTATATAAATGGTTCATAGTGGAAGTAATGTGAATTTTATCATTGCATGTACCCCTTGTATGGATCCCCCACCCTCAGTATGAAAATGAAGCCAAATCTAAAGTTGTAGTTAGAACTGATAATATAATAACCATATTAAAGAAACAATCTTTTCTTATGATAAAAAACCTTTCCCATAGAGAGCATAATGCTGACCCACCACACATTATAACATTGTTGAAAAACTTCATGCTTATGTAACCCACATACTTGAATGGGTGTAAAAATCCATTAGTCTCTACGAAATGGATATGTTCTTTAAAGAAGTTATTTCTCTCCTTTTGATGTTATTAAAGGGAAAAGGATGTAATGAAAATTTATCATCTCTCATGTTATGAAGATAAATGGTGGTTGTTAAATCAAAACACAAAGGATGTGAAGAAATTTTTGTGAATATTGTATATGTATTTTTAAGAACTCTTAATGGGATACTATTTTCCCCTGTGCAAAGAAAGGATATAGAGAGTTGATTCCTGAGTCTAAAAAAATAGGAACATGAAAATGCTCACATGTATGGCACTTAAATTACATGGTTATCACAATAGTATGTATAATTCCTATGTAATCTAAAGATAATTATTGACCATTTACTTAATATTATTAATCCATTTAATTAAAGGGAACTAGTCGCTAAATATTTCTCATCATACGAGAAAAAATATCATATATTAGTAATACATAGGAAGAATTTCCCATGTCTTATATCTTCATGTGGAATAAATTCAAGTAAATTTCAACATAATGGAAAATATATAATTTAAATGATACAAATAATGATTTTACAACTTGTAATACTTGTAAATGGAATCACCATTGTACATGATTAAAAGAAAATGGAGTTTGCATCATGATTATAGAAAAAATTCACCATACCCAAGATTTCAATGGAAATAACAAAACATCCAATGTCTAATGGTTTCACTGTATAGAGATGGGGATCTATGAAATTTAATTCCTATGAAATCATGGGAAAATACCTAAAAAAGTTAAGGGTTCAAGTAAAATCATATGTTATTAGCACAAACTAATTGGAATGATTAATGTGGTTTTGTCTCAATTTAAGTATTATTTTATAAGGGTATATTAATTAATGATATTATAGTCATTGTAATTATAAAATTTATATAAATTTAACTATAATACTATTTCATTATGGATTTGGGAGTATACGATTAGTGGTAATAATTACCAAGAAATGTGATACATAGAAGATGAAATTATTATAAAACAGATGATTTAGAAAGGATAAACATCGATATGTTTCTGATGTTAAGATAATAAGGATAAAGTTGTATTTATACATGTGTTCATAACCTTTACAGTTTATCCTATCTCTGGTGTTGTTATAATTATGGGTTATTACAATTTGGGAACATTATAGAGATAAAATTAATATAGTTTAAGAAAAAATAGAACCCACATGTCAAGTCATAACATATCCCATATGGGTAGGTTGTTGGGATTTAAACCACAACTGAAGGTTGAAAAGGATAAAGTGTCTACCACTAACTTTAATTATTATTTTTTAATAAGGCATTTTCTATAATAAAAATATTTTAATTATAATTAATTATGGAATGGATTATGTTATACTTAGGTTGTTACTAGAATGGATTTGAGATTAATGTATACTAATGAATGTTTCACTATATTATGTATCTTATTATCTTATAAATTTTATTTTATTTATCCATTCATAAAAAATCATCATATATATTCTTTTTGTGTATTAATAAATGAAGTGAAAATTTATTGATGAAAAACCTCAAAAACGAAATTGATCCTATGGAATATAAATATATAATGTATGTTTATTTCCATATTTTTATAGTCTAGATCATTGAAGAATCCCTCAATAATAAAAAACGATTTTAATATGAAAATTATGTCATATTACCTTAATTTAAATCATAGTTTTGTTTATGTTTTATTGTTAACATTCTCTTGATCATTAAATTTATTGTGATCAATGGTCTTTATCAATCATTATTAATCCATTTGCTTTAGTAAATACTTCTATGTTCATATCTTTACTTACAATAATTTTTCTTCTATTTGGAAACCAGGTATGTGTTATTATATATAATCTCATACTCCCTATTCCCTATTATCAGGAGGGTGATTTATTAACAATTCTTAAAGTGTGAGATTCCAAAAAAGGATTTTAAAATGTAAACCCCTTTATTACAATGATCATGATAATATTGTGCATATTTTATTTATTTAGAGGGGTAGACCATGACACCATGAGATTATAAAATAGGTTCACTGTGTTTGATAGAGTATATGAAATATAACATCAAATATCGAAGATACGTTGACACATAATAAATAATGATACATATATTTTTTATTAAATTCAATCTATTTGATATATTATGATTCATTCAACATCATGTTTAAATGAAATGTTATACTCTCTTAAAATAATATTATTTAAACATGAACAACATAACCTAATTGTTATGATGACATGTGTGAATAGTACTTACAAAATTATTAAAATTATATTGTGTCAAAATTTATATAACAAATTCAATGGTAATATACTTATTATAAAAAATATCGAAATCATTACAAAGAAAAATATATTTTTTAAACAAAACTATTTTTTTTTAAATTGGTTTTTAGTCAAGCATTACCCAAAAAAATTAATTTTAAGAACATTCAAAATATTAATTTTTAAAAATAATTATATATTTTTAAATATAAATTCCCAATTTATCATTGCATTATTTTTTTAGAATTTTTTTTAAATTATTAAATAAATTTATAAAATGTGATACTGATTATTTTTATTGAATGATTCCTTTTCGATTAAATTATTTAAAAGTTTAAATCATATGTTAATTTTATTTTAAAATATATATAATTAAAAATTATATTTATTAATAAAATTTAGGTCATTGTAATAAATTTTATATTGAATCTTGATATTAAATCTTTTTACACATATGATAATTATCTCATTGAAAAAAATATTTTCATCATGACAATTTGTTAAGTTTAAAATAATTTCATCCACTTCTATGAATTTAATTTTTAATAATGGATTTCACAGTTGGATTAATCATATTTTATATTTTATAATATTTTAAATAATAATTAGTTATCATAATGAATAGTGATAATAGTGAAAATTAATTATAATGGTTAATGTAAAAATGGTTATACTAGTGGTGTTACATCTCGAACCCAGATGCCACTCAATGGGTGCCCCTAGCCAAGTAGGTCATATGGCCTCAAGCACATTTCATCAAACACCAGAGGTTATAGACTAGAAGATATGGACTAGGGTGTGTCAGTGGGATGATTATGCACTCATTAACAATGTGTATCGCATCGAGTGAATGTAAACATATGTAAATAGAATAATCAATATATGTAAACAGGAGGCATAATAAAAAATAGACACAATAGTACCAATAACTAATGCAACTGGAATATAATTCAACAACTAATGATATGTCATGACACTAGAAAACTTTAAAACATAGATAAAATACATCAAGAATAACATGTTTCACAAAAGTATAAAGGAATCAAAAGACTATCCCAAGAATAACAATCTCTGTCGCTGTCATCATCTATCAAAATTCATACTAAATAATATGAAATCAAATGATTAAAATCGTATGTTTCCCTTTGACAACACTAATAACCATGTAATCTACTCTGAGTACCAAAAGGTTCCTGAAGAGGGTGTGTGATAAATATTAGTGGGCCACCACCAATGTTGTCTATAACATTTGTCCCGTGTAATTTAAATTTTATAGTGGGGAATAATGAATATATAATTTAAAGAAGTACAATGTAACTAAATAACAAAGTACCTAATTCAGACCCCATCTGGTTTCTAAACATCTCAAAAATTCATTGTTTGACTATAACCAGTTATTAAATAACCCTCATGTTAGAAATTGCAAAGGTTTCTTGTTGTAATATGGAAACTGGTAATGATATTTTATAGTGAAGCCCCATGGTACTATCCAATGTGTCATATACCTCAAGGGTTTCCAATATAGTAATTAGTGTTGCTTGGCATGGGGTAAGAGTGTAAGTCCTAGAGCATAGTCTATGTCGTTCCTCAATAAGGCAACTACTGAGTCCATGGTTATCATGCAAGGTAAAATATGGAAAAGCATATACTGGTCCCTATGGATTGTAACCATGGACACTACATGTCAATGATGGATCAAAAGAGTGTATCAAAGCATTATGTAATGATATTGAAAGGAATATATGATGTCATACTTGGCATACAAGAACATAAAAGGATTAGTATATAGGTGGGTATAAACATAAGAAAGCCGTACCCTTGAATTGGAATGGGGTTCTTGAGTGGTCGTGACATTTTTTGATAAGAATCCAAGGAGAGCTTGAGTCGGGCCATTATTATTTGATTATGAAGTGATATAATATTTAATTTTAGTCACACATTTCCTTTAATTAGAGTGATAAAGAAATCTATTATTCCACCTATTGTTCATGCCTTTCATTTCATTAGTATGATATGGTCAAGTAGCATGAAACATTTTAATCATGTCGTAATTAATCAATAAGTCTATATGGTTCAAGCCTTTCCATTCTTTAGTGTGAAATGAACAAGTAGCATGAAACCATTCATTTAATCCCATTAAATCATATTATATATTAAATTTTCATTCTTATACCTTCCATTAATGTGGTAATGGTTTCTACAGATACGCAACCTACTATTCATTTACATTTTAGACCAAGTCATATCATTAGTATACTTGCCAATTCACATTTCACATTTCATTGTCAAATTAAATCACCAACATTTTATGGGTCAAGTGGTTACCATTCATGGTACTTTACATTATAATAATCATAATATATATAAATACCTTTAATATAGAAACATTTACCCTTATGAATTTCATGCCATTTCACACATGAACGGTGGAGAAAAGGTTTCAAAACACTAAACAACAATTATGGATTAATATCCTACATGGGATGAAAGAGATTGTAGGTGTAACCACTAAAAATTAATTACATATATGGAAATATCATATCTATATGGTTCTAATGATTATAAGCATGTCATATAAATTCTATAAATGGAACATGATGAAATTAGTGGGCCCCACATGACAATCCAAAACCAATGAACTTGAGGGAAAAATCATAGAACACCCACGTTATACTTATACAATTCAAGTAAAATAGTATTGGACTATGATTTGGCTTATATTAGAGCAGATCTAAGATAAATAAAAAATTACTCATACCTCGATATCTAGGTTGAGAGAAAGAGAGGATCTGAAAGGCTTAAATGGACTCGAGTACATACCCTTGCAAATACAACATGATGAACATAAGATTGATCATATCCCAGATGAAGGAGATCACATTATTCCAACTTTAGGACTTCAAAAAACTCCCAATTGAAGAAAAAATAAGATAATCTAACCGGTTCATGAATTAGGGAATAAGTGGGGATACAATTAAATCATTGAGGTCAATTTTGTAAAATTACCCATACAAATAGAATGTGCATGGTATTTTAAAATCGTTTTAAAACCCATGCATAAATCATGTACGATTACCTCAGTGGAAGTTCAAATTGCACAGATAGGATGCATGGTCATTTTCTAACCATGTGAGGTGTCATTGTTTAGAAAAACACCGTCCGCACATTTAGGAAAACTGTGTGAAAACCATTTTATAACCATGTGATGGAACTGAAATTCCTGCTACATAATGATCAAACAATGTCATGGAAGGTTCAAAATAAATCTGGACTCAAAATTTCCAAAAATCCATCACAACACTCCCAAAGGGCCTGCATCGTGATGGCCTTTTCATGGCTATATTGCCTCCACGATCACGAGCATCCAGGAAAGACCCTCCGCAAGTCTGATATATGATGATGCTTATGCGACATCACATTTGATCTGTGGCTCGATCTGTGATGGACACCTAAACAATCTCTTACATGACTCAATGGATCCATTCCTCTCTGTGGAATCACATTTTCTCCATTTTGGGCTCTGGAATCTACCCTTTGACAGTCCCTTGGCGTGTTTAACTGAGTTTGATGCCACCTCATTGGCTATGCCGTGTCACCTCCTATATTCAAGGCCCAAATTTCTCTTCAGAATGCTCGGTGATCCTCACTGGCCTTTTTTTCCTATATATATAAGGTTCCCCTATTTCTAAACATTGGTAATCTACCCATTAACCTTCCAAAATCCCATTTCTCAAAGACCTTCATGAAGTCGAAAAATGGATTGTCCAAGGTACGTGGCCATTGCAAGCCCTGCATATTTGTTCACTTCATGGCCCCTACCTATGGTGGGGATTCCCTTTATGGAGGCTAATGAACTTTTTAAATGTGGTTTCCCCTTTTGTGTGCTCATGTATTCGCAACGAATTAATCTATTAGAAAGGACTATAAAAAAAGATTTATTTTCCCAGACAAATCTCTACTCCATTGAAAACCTCCCTTCATAAAGCATCTATCCTTCAGAAAGATCCTTTCCTTCCTGGAGAATATTTACTTCATAATGTACATCCTACTCACGAAGCACCAAAGCATTGTGAGGTCTATCCTCCTCATGAATAATCGAATCTTCGCGAATCCCTCCTTTGAAAGGTCTCATACTTTGGAAACCCATCTACCATGTGGCCCTCTAGGCTTGTATGATGTGATTTCAGGGTCCCCCGAGTAGTGATTCATATTTTATTTCCTTGTGATTCCCTTCTTTACACAGTAATGATAATGGCTATTGCCTCTTCACATAACCATGCTAAAATAGACCCTTCAATGGATCACTCCACAACCTTGCTACCTCAACACTAATAGTTCCTTCCTTTCACTAAGGTTTAAAGTTGACTAGTTATGTAAGTCCTAGTGGTGAGGAGTAAACCCTCGTCTTCTGATATTCAAGATGTTAAAAAATCAAGAAACAATATTTCCTCAACACATGACGTAAAACTATGATCATCACATTAGTGACAAGCCTGGGAGGACTGAAAAGGGGATGTGCACCAACACCCTCTCACTCCTCTTCTCCTATTGCACATTGTCGCCGCATGTGCCCCGGCAGGCCTTGTGTAAGCCCCGACACTCCATGATAGGGAGTTTTATATTAGGTTGTCATATCCTCCTCATAAATCTATACCACTACTCGGGACCCCCCTCGGAGTACGCCCATGTTTCCACTTTGGGTCTCTAGCCATGAAAAATACCTGAACCATCCCTAGTGGCCACACCTTTCCTGACACGATCATCATGATTGATACTACCTCTTGTTTCTCACACTGATCATGAATCACATAGGCTTAAAGTGAGCATTGACAATGACATTCTCTATGGGACTCTATCCATGTGTAATCCCCATTCCCCCCTTCCTTACCGAACTATATTGACATTTATCCTTATCCTTTTCATGAAAGGTACATATGAAGCCTCCCTGAGTTTCAACCCCAAGTACTGGTAAGCTTCAGTATCCCTTTGTTGGGACCCACATCCATTGCCTTCCCCTTAGGGGTGTCAGACAAGTTCCTGGGTAGAAAACCATGCGTATGTCCGACACTCAATCGATACAACCCCAAACAAGTGTGTCCCTCTTGTGACATGATTCTAACCATACCTAAACTTTATCACGTCTCTGGGTTGATTTCCTTTGTGTAGAACCCGATCTTATGCTCTACATATGAACTATGTATACATTGATCTTTTTACTTTTTGAGAAAGGTAAATGGGAAGCCTCCATGAGTTTCATGCACGTCTCTCATGTCCCATCCAGTTTTATCCCTCAAGCCTTTATGTCTCGGGAAGATCATGTTATAACTCGTAGGTTCCATTTCCATTGGGCCCCAATCCATGCATCCATTTTCATGAGTCACCTCCTATGGTGACTCATCTCCCCATTCCCAAACAACATGGACATTTATTCCTAGTCATTGATATATGTAGAAAACCTCCTTGTGGTTTAGTCCTAGAATTATCAACCTCATGTCTGTTCCACTTCATTCATACTCATCCTTCGACACTCCCTCCATATAAATCCTGATTTTACCCTGGCTTCCAAGTCCTTGTGAAATCATTCCATCTATATGGGAAACTAACTTTGTGTAAGCCTCATTAACCTCATTGATCTTTTCACCACTTGGGCCACTTACCATGTGTAAGCCCCAACATGTGTTTGGGTTGTTGTCCATTATGCACACTGCAATCCCATGACTCACCCTCTAGAACTACATTGGTTTGGAACTATTTCCACTATATGGGGTATCTAGGAAGCCTCCCTGAGGTTCAATCCCAGGCAATGGTAAACCTTTGTGTTGCCTTTTCTGGGACCCATCACCCATTGATCTATCTTTTGTGGTGTCCAGATCATCCTTCACAGTGTAAAACCTTCCCCTTAGTGGGACATTCCACCCTGGTTCCATCCATATTGGGAATTATAACCCATTAATACAGTAAATGATCTATGTGTACCTTCTACGTATGTACACATATGATCCACCCCCATCAGTGTTCTGATCAATCCGATCCCCTTGAAAGATGATTAACTCACGACATACCCTATGTTAAACAAGGTATGTGTATGAAAACCATAAAGGCATTTCTCCGGCATACAAATCACCACATTAGAATTGATATTCCTTGGTCATTCACACCTTTGAGAATCCCTCTAATAAGGGAAAATTTAGATGTACCAGTGTTTCATCATCCAGACATACCAGTGATGCCCCACTGTGACTACTCTCGTGTCCAAATGTTGGTGTTCTGAAATGACCCCTTATAATGTCTTGAAAGATGTAATGTAATTAACATAAAACCTTAATGATATAGAACTAGGAAGAGGTTCATGAAAAATAAAATAATCTTAAGGATTCCCTAGACTATGCGATGAATTCTGTGGAGAAATCCATAGAAAGAGGAGCCTATATCCTATAATCCAGTTTTGATCAAGGAGGAAACATCTCTAAAGAAGTGATGAATTTCACCTACCTTAGTAAAGCATGAATGGAGGGAATAATCATCACATATTCAAAGGTGGTGCTTTCCAATAGAAATCATCATAAATATAATTGGTGAACACTATTTGATGTTATATTCCTTGGTATAGGGTTTAGTATCATTAGGGGCATCAAAATATAGGCAATTAACTGGATCCAGTTATCCCATGTTGGGTCCCACTAAGAAAATAGTGGGCATGGAATAAAACTCACTAGGATTTGTGGGTATTTAATCATTGTTCATCCTAGTATGTGATGTTCTCTACATGGATATTTCTTACTTTCCATGGAATATTGAACGACACTATCCCACTAGGCATCACTTTCTGACTATCTGTTCTAATGACTGAATATTCTTGCATTGTAAGACCCATGCTATATCTGTAGGAAATCGATTAACCCTTACCCATAGAAACAGGGGCTGGGAAAATAAAAGTGTGTCAATCTTGTGTGAATTTACCTCTTTTGTGAAAACTCCCATGACCACATATACTAGTTTCCCACTACATATGTCACCTTTTGAATTCATTCAAATGAAGGATGATTGATATGATTTTTCAATGATTCGAACATGAGGGAGTCATCTCGACAAGGGATATAGAACTCTAGGAGTTGGTGGATTCTATGTCTCACTAATGTTGCAACCACCAAGGGCCACACAGGTATTTATTTCTCTGAAATCCGACCATTAATCATTTCTGGAGCCTCTCACTGATATTCTCTTACGAATCACTTCATTACGCAGATGAGGTAAGGGATCTCGGAGTCATCACAGCATCAAATTTAGCTAAGGAGTTTCCAAGGAGGTATCCCATCAGACCACATCAGTGCCACCAAACAGTCCTTCTAAATGGGGTTCAGGTGCTCCATATCCCTATATAGATGGATCTTGGTCGGTTCACCCAATGTCAATGTCAGATGCTAGATTAAGAGGATTCTTGCCAGGGGGCATCATCTTCTACAACTTCAGTAGCCCGATCCACCACAGACATGTGTTATTAGCTCCCTGTCACAATAGATCAAGGTAACCACTACATGTTTTTCAATTAAGATCCCAACAACCCCCTAGGATGGCTGGGTTGACCATCTCAGTCACCGGTGTAAGCAGCAGCAATCACGGTCCGACCCATGATGATGACGTTCAGTATAGAGGTCTTCCTCATACCATCATATGACAGATTGGATGTCCTCCATAATATCACATCCATCATGGAGGCCAATCACATGGCACCATTATTATCCCAATTGGAGTTCATTCCCATTTTGTTGACACTAATCATGAAGGTCCTCCCCGTTCCCTTGGTCATAGGTACGGATATTTCCCATGTCTACCAGGTTATCAATGTGAGGATTACCCTCATATTTTTACCTGCCATCATGGAGGTCCTCCACGTGTTCTCACCAACCCCAGTAGAGGCCATACTATGTTAATTTACAATCATTATAAAGGTGTTTTTTTATCTATTATGGTCAGTATGAAGGCCCTCCTTATACCACAGCTCCCAGATCTGACCGACGTGAGGTTCCTCCACACACTACAGAATACCGCCATGGAGGCCATCCCCAAACAAGTTTCAACTCCACTAGAGGTCCTTTTCACTCCAACACTCTTCCTCACAGAGGTACTCCCTGTGTTACATTCGATATCTGTCCATGTGCTCCCCTCACCATGGATATTCCAAGAGGAGGTCCATCCCATGACATAGATATGACATTCCCTCAATTCCCTTCTTGGGGTAGGAGGGTAGGTCCTCACTTCCAAGGGAATAATCCTGAAAATCCTCAGATCGTAATCAACCTTGTCTATATTTGACACTCTGAGGTGGAGTGTGATTAAATTATGGAACATTCACCGCAATCCTCTATGTCGGAGACAGTGGTGGGAGCTTGGTATATTATAATTGTCCTTCCAAAATAAGAGATCCACCAAATCCTATAATCCCTCCATATATTCATATATTAGAATGATGATTTGGCTCATTTATATGGGTTATATATGAAATCCTTCCTATCATCAATATGATCATTCTCTAACTTGATAATGGATAACATAGAATTTTTTTGGGGACTGTTTGATAGTAAGCACTAGCCTGACCCAACACTAACAACTACCACCCATGTATGTGAAGTAGTGGTTAGTACCTATTATTATAGGGATGTGGTGGTATATTCATAATAGACCCACGATGAAGCCCAAGATGTAGTGGTTTGTCGGCTCTAACACCGTACTCTCCATCGACTAGTCCCACATTGAAATAGTTCATGTCAGTTCTATTATAGGTCCCTCAATCACCCATAGTCGATCAGTGGGGAAATGAAGGGCCAGATCTCAATACTGAGCGAAGAAGTTTGTGTGACATTCTCACTACAGACCATCCCCTGAGATGTTCTGGTCGATTGCGATCGCAAGCTTCAACATCCTGAAGTCCCCCTCCCAAGGTGAGACTGTGTGTTTCCACAGAACCTTTGGGATGATGCATTTTGGTCTCTATCATCGACAGTTAGTTTCCAAAAAGATCTGGGAACACCTCGATGAAATTATCTAGCGTTGCCACCTAATTGAGTTAGTTGCACTTCATATGGCTCAACACCATGCATCACCTAGTTATCATCAAACCATCGAGTGATGATGCATTTAGAGCATTACAGTTCTCCACAATGTTATTGAAGAAGCTTCCCCACATGTCTAGATCCATGGTTAGGGGTCGTATGCCACCCTGCATAGTAGTCACATCCTATTCTACCTTGGTTGACCCAGTGATATGGAGGATATTACTTCGAGTGTCATCACAACGAACATGGTCGTTCCTGAGATATACCCAGAATGGATAACTGGCATAGGGTCTGGAGAAGTGGAATAATCCACTAGGGTATAAAAACACTTAGAAGACCCTTTATGTGTTCACACACTCCAAAAAAGCAGATGCATGGACTTCATGTGCCATCCGAGTTGTTGCCTCTCAGTCGAGACCCCAGTAAGGTTCAATAGCATAATGGGACCTTCAAACCCCTTTATCCATCTACTTCCATGAATAGGATAGTGGATGATCCCTAAGAGGTTTCACTGTATCAGCAGCTCCCTGAACAGGGAAGGATGGTTAATGAGCACCTCACCGAATGCACCATGGAACAACGACTAGATTATGGTAATCCATAGATGGGGCCGCTAGGGTAGGTAAAACATCCACCCCAACAAGATTCCCTCATGATATAGACATCCCGTTTCATCTATATAGGGTATAGGCTAGAGTTTTTGGCAAGAGAACGTGGTATGTAACACCAAATCCACCCAAACTGTGTGAGAATCATCTTCTAAACCAAACTTAGGTTTTACAAACTGCTCTACATATAGCTCTAGTTTCCCCTTCGGTCGTCCCACAAGTTTCTCTACTAGCCACTCATCTATCTTACCATGGTGATGAACCTACCAATGCATTGGTAATTAAGGACACTAATCAATAAAAGAGTCCTCACCATAATGATATGATGGTCTCCCTTATTTCTCACATCAGGGATCTTGAAATTTTGTTAGTGGCAAACCCGTGTGACAGTAAGCCATATATGGCATGGGTGAATGATATACCAGCACCCTGAGTTTCGGATTTCATACCTTATCCCCTTTCAATGGGATGAGTTATCCGATATATTATATGGTCTACATTATTTCAAGGGGTGGACCAATGATAGGAACTCCAATTCAATAGATTATTGCCAAGCTCTAGTGTTTCATATAGACACTAGAGGGACCCACACTTGTCTGGTACAACCAGTTACCCATTGGGTCCATAGTTGGTTGGGTGGATCTTCATAGGCATTTTCTCTACCAGTTCAGTTCCACCACCTAGAAGTATAGTAATGCAAACTTATTCAAGTGCAAGAAAAGGATATATGAGAAAGTCATAGACATTGTTTTCAGGTGTAAGGGCCACACATATTCACTCAACATGCCACTTACTCAAGAGTATATTTTAATGATGTGTGTGCTGAATTTGAATACTAAACCGGTCACTTATCACATCAATCAAAACATACCATATGGGTTTTGGAATTTTTCTGTTAAATCTTAATGTTTAGATGAAGCCTTGTAACAAGACAAGTAGACACATATGTTACCTCCCACAACTCGTGCAAGAAAACTTTCCAAGGATGAGACAACTGCTGTTGAGTAGATATAATCCCCTAAATAGCTATAATTTCTACTAGTAGAGCTTCCTTTTGATTCTCAAAAAAGGTCCCCACCTCAGGATTATAATTTCCCTCCTAAAAATCAGAAGGTGCCACCGCGTGACACACCACCCCTACCTACAAAAGACAACTAGGTTCCACCTCTTTTCCAGGCTCTACCAACCCATCATCAGGGCTTGGCTCCCAAAACCCATTTTATGGATTGAAGAAACTGGACCTAGTAATTTGATGAGGCTCATATCCCCAACTATTTATAGACTTCCTTTGATTATGGAATCCTTTGGCTTCTAGAATTCATGGTGCCCAAGGAGGAAGATCTCAGTAATCACCACAACTATCATCCTTATCATCAGTTCCTTGGGCATAACCTCAAGCAACGCTATGTTTTCAAAGACTGGCTCTGAGACAAAATCAATAACAACATAGTCATATTGACTATGTCCCCAGAACAAGTGGAATTTGTGTTTATAATTCTGAATTGTGACTTCGAGGATGAATGGAAGTAGGTTTATAACCATGGATTTTTATAGAATGACACCTGGATTTATCATAGTGCAGTCAACCATACCCATTGTATTATCTGTCCATGTTTAAATCAGCCTGATCCTTGTAAAGTAACTATGATACCTTTAGATACCCCTTTTTCATAGACACCTCAGTATTCACCATCTCATGAAAGAAATCATCAACGATGAAAGGGAAATGAAAGACCTTTGTTGGTACCAAATGAATCTGGTACTCTTGTCTACTTCATACCCTCAGATATGTGTATTGCCCTCAGAATGTTCCAAAAAATGGAGGATTAGTCAAGTGACGATCATGAATACACCTTAGTGAATACCATCGAACTGGTGGACCCTTATCGAGTACCCAGATATGAAGATCACCAGATATATCATCCTAATCTCCCCAGTTGATGCCAGCATTGACAGATACATGGGTATATGAATCACCGCAATGTTCAGTCTAGTGCTCCCTGCCAATCCGTTTATGCCAGCGAGACTATATAGTCATCCTAGTGTTGAGATCAGTATGAAAAAACTACTCATCCTATTCTATCATATTCACCCCCACAACAATTCATATTGCATTATTGGTTAGTGTTTTCATGACCACACCATGAAAAACCATATTCATTTTCAGAAATAACTCAATAATTTGGCCATCTATCGGTGGTAACTATAGGCGATTTATCTAGTGAGTAGCGAGACATTCACAGCACCATTCAGAATCCTCCAGTTCAATCAGCAACACCGATCAAGCCTCCTTCATTGGAGCAACCTCAGGTCGGAAGAATTGTGCACCTTCCATGGATGTATGATATACTTAAGATTCTTTCCATAATTCCCGCAATGCTCTCTTTATTCAATGATTCCTCTTCCTTTATACATGAATGAATCCCTCATAAAGTCTTTGAGAGGCCCCCTCCAGTTTGAGATAGAGATATATCTTCTTGACATGAGTACTAGGATCAATCTTATCCCAATCTGAATGCTTCAAAAGATGGGACTGTCTGAAATGGATATGATCCCCTCAGACATGATGTTTCAAGGCTATGATAGCGTGAAGTATATACCAGTTGGAAAGAACTGCGTGATGACCCAGTTCAGTGGCATGGTTTCTATCACTAAGTTCATGGTTGTCTCATAAGACACCGGTTACAACTCATTTATGCGTAGGACGTGGCTCTAATTACATGTGATTGCCCCTACTAATATCACCAATTCCTCAAGAACTCCCTCAATGGTCAAGTTGGTGTGCTTTATGGTGATTCATCTCCCTTTGCTTCTTATGAATCCCTCTACATAGATGCCTACTATTACAAAATTAAGGACAAGTAGGTTCATACCTATGATATTGAGAACACTACTACTACAACTGACCGATGGGAAGGCTTTGATGGTGGATTCGTTATAACAATCCATCGGTTAGTGGACACGAACCCAAAATTGGGGCTAGGATTCGTTTTTTCTGGATGAAGTGAATGTTGTGTTCTTGGTATAAGGAACATGAGAAGATCAATACGCATACCTACAATAATCAATCTTCAGTGATCCCAGAGAACCTTATCCCTAAGAGGTATTGAGATTCCCACCACATGGAAACAAAAATACATCATACTAGCTTGTTCTATGGGGCTGGGCTAATCTAGATTAGAACGATGCACCACACCTTCTTTGATATTATCCGGCATGTCCCCTTGGGTCGATGTCCCGATAAAATCAGATTAGAAAATATAATTTCTATGATTTCAACTATGTTGGGGTTCCTATTGGATGATTCCACCGCTTCTCAAGATGGCGCCAACATTCCTTCAGGTTCATCAAACTAAAAAGAATTTTCCTCTTCCGATGATCCTCCCACCGTGGATAATGAAGTTAATTTGAAATATGTTTCTACCACATTTCAAGAAGGTGTCACTACCACCATTGATGAGTTCGTACAGGTGAATAATTATGCATATACAACTATGAGAGTAACATTTATTAGAATTTCTATTCCTAAAGAAGACAAACAATAGTATGTGGATTTCGGAAAGTAACATTGAGATGTATTTTCCCAGATCTATGATGATATTCCATGAATAGATCTTCAATCCATCTACCAATGCATTGGCCTCCCAATAAAACTTCAAGGGTTCAAAAATTTCCCAAAAACAGATTATCCCTTCTCACAGTTCCATGTTCAAGTCTGAGGTTAATAAGATAATTAAAGACAACTTCTTCAAGGAAGTCCAGTACCCACAATGGCTAGCCAATATTGTGCCCATGACGAAAAAATAAACAAATAAAATTTTTCATTGACTTCTATGATCTGAACCATCAATATTTTAAGGTTGATTTCCCCTGTCTAAAATAGATATGATGAATGATTCTATGGTTGGATTCCATGCTCTCTCCTTCATGGATGGGTATTCCAGACATTATTAAATCTGAATAGAATTTGGGGATGAAGAGTACACTGCCTTCAGAGACGTATAAGGTGCATTTTTCTACCAGGTAAGGCATTTTGATCTAAAGAATACAGAATCCACCTATCATCATGACATGAATAATATATTCAATATGATCCTCAGAACATTGGTGGAATTTTATGTGGATGATTTGGTGGTTAAATCCCACCAATTCCATAACCATATCAGGTATCTTGATAAAGTGAATGGTATCTCTCACTCCTACCATCTAAAGATGAAACACTTGAAATGTTTCTTCGGGATTACCTCTGAAATGTTTCTCGAATTTTTTTTTCAGATATAGAGGCATCAAGAAACATACAAAAGGCCATCAGTCAAATGCCTCCTCCAAGAAACCTTTGAGAAATTATAGGGTTTCATGCCCACATAGCAAACATACACAGATTCATCATGAATCTATCCAGTAAGTGTAATCCCTATTCCTATATTCTTAAAAATGTATCAACTACTAGTGGGATGAAGACTGTTAGGCCACTTTTTAATAGATCAGGAAGTGCCTACTACAACCTTCTTCCATGTAGCCACCTGTCTCTGGAAATTCGATGGTATATTATGTGACCACCATGGAATGATCCCTCTGTACCCTTATATTTTAAAATAACAATGAGGGAATACAGAATAGTTTATAGAATTTTAGAAGAATGATCCTTGATTCATAGTCCATATGTTTACCTATCAAAAGGACCTCCCTGGAACTAGTATTCATGGTCCAGATGATACAAAATTACGTGTATCCATATGAGATATAACTAGTTGTTGGTGTGGATCTATAGAAATACATTTTAAAGTGCCCCATATTGATAGGTTTTCTAGATCTATGGAAAGTGATCCTTCATTAGTTAAACATAAGGATCATACCACGAAAGGCTGTAAAAGGCCAAGAACTGGGAAAATTTCTTGATACCCATCCAGCCCCCACAGAGTAGTGTCTACATTATGATTACTCATATGAGGCAAGTCTCTCAGTAGATCATGCAATTACATGTTATAAGATTTACTTTGATGGTTTTTTGTGAAGCCAAATTTGTAGGAGACTTAATGATCTGGGGATTAACAGGGTATGCATGAGTATCATATTGACAACACCTACACAGACAGATGGCCTCGAGTTGGCCTATGAGATTGATGTTTCTCACATTCATGTGAACCGGGGCACGAACCAGTCATCAAAAAGATCAATGGTTACTGCATTGTCTGAATGATATATTGTGTACCATTGTTAGAGAGAACTCTCCATCTAATGGCTCAGTTCCCTTCCCAGCCTGAAGTCACTCATGTTCCTTGGTCATAGAACGGTCGAGCTGATTCCTTGTCTATCCATGTTGCATCTCTTATAGAGCCTAACTATGATGGTTTTATTATCCATGTGGCACATCAAATATTTATCACTCCATTTACACTAAATAATGATTATATCTAGTTGTTAATCCATAATACCCTCAATGCCTCCACATCAGGACCTCTAGGTCCCCCTACCACAGTAATTAAAGAACCCCTGGGTTTGATATCCCCTTTTTTTCATGTACCTCCAACATAGTGATATCTCTATAGATGTAGCCGAACCTGAACAAATCCTTTGGAATGTAGTGCGGTTCACCTACCAGAGTGGTCCAAATCTTGAAAAGATCCTTTACAGAAGTGGGTTTGATGGGGTTTTAATCCACTAAATTCAAGGAGATGTTATTCCCCAAGTTATGAAGGAAGTCAATGTCTATTCTTGTGGAGCTCATTAGGAAGGGCCGAAGCTCTTCTATCATATTCAAAGGCTGGGATGCTTTTGTATCACCATTAATCATGACTGTATAGAGTTTTCCAAAATGTTCCATGCATGCCAGATCCATGATAATTCTGTGCATCAGCCTCCAGAGCCTCTCAATATAACCAAGTACTCTTGGCCCATTGCGGTATGTGGGAACGATGTCATGTGACCATATCCACTAGTGAATGTTCACCAGTTCAAACTCATCCTGACCACTATGGATTTTTTTTCTAGGTGGGTAGATGCAATTCCACTCAAGGAGGTCAAGGATCATTCTATATTTGTTTTGGTGATCTCAAATATCATCCACCTATTTGGAGTCCCTCATGAAATCTACATCGATTACAACACTATTTTATGTGTCGATGAGATGATGAAATTGTATTCCAAGTATAATATCTTTTAAATCATACCTATATCTATCCTGAACATGAAAATGGATAAATATAGGTGTTCAACAAAACCCCCTCTAACATCTTACAGACAATGGCTGGTCCGAACAAAAAGAATTAGCCAGAAAAAATTTCCATCATTCTCTAGGATTACTAGAGAACATTTCATAATTCCACCCATGTCACTCCATGTACAATGGTGTATAGAATAGAGGTAGTCATGCCTATTGAGGTTCAGTTTCCATCACTCCACAAAGACATCTATGATCAGAAGATGAAAATTATAGTAGAAGATTTCTATTTTTAGGAACTCTAACCACTTGATGAGAATAGGCTCCTGGCATTTCATAATCTAGATAGGCATCATAACAAGATAGACAGATACTTCAGTATGAATGTTCACCTATGTTCCTTCATCTAGGGTGACACAATATTTGTTGTAGTAATTCCAATGATACTCGATAGGAGACCACCAAAGATAGAGCCTAAATGGGATGTACCTTATATCATTCATAAATTTTACCTCAATAGTGCATATTCCCTAGTCACTATGGATAGTGATATCACTAATCCTTTCACCAAAGCCAAATTACACAAGTTTTAATTTTTATGCATCGTCCCTTTCGTCCTGTATAATGAGAAATGGAATGTAGTCCAATATCTAAGACCTTAAACTATGATCGCCACATCCTACATGACAATAAACTCAAGAGGTAAAAATAACTATGGGTCTGATCTCTATAACATTAAACTATATTCTACCATTTCCTTATTGTATGATGTTAAAATTCACGAGAATTAAGAACTATGTGTGGCTTGATTCCCATATTCATGGGATATTCTGGAATTCTCGGATATTTCAACTTCAAGTCCTGCCCAAGTTTCCAGAAAACTTCTCTTTTGCATGGCCTCTTGTCCTATGGTCTCCCAAGTGTACGTAGTGTGGTGTGGACTTATTTTCTCATTAACATCGAGTTTGTAATAAAAAAACCATGTACTTATCTTGAGATATCTATATTCTTCTATCCTCACTGCTTGACATTAAACTACACAAGCGTGTCCCACACACATGACATTAAAATGTGAATCTTTAACTTGATCTGTATGACATTATACCAAGATCTCCATAAACATTACCACATGATTTTCAACTACATAGATTTCATGATATATGTATTGCTTGATTCCTACCCTGGTAAGATTCAGTGGAATACCCAGACATTTTTTCTACAGGTCCAGCTCAGCAAAACTATCCATATCATTGGTTTCCCTCATTGGGGTTTATGATATCGTCAGATACTGCATGTGGTGTGGTGTCAAATGTTTTCCACATTCACATTTGGAATACAATAATCCCATTATGTACCCATCCATCCATAACACCCCTTGTTTAACTTTTATCCTTACTGTATGATGTTAATCTACATCGATTTCACGAACTATGTGTAACTTGATTTTCATACTCATGGGATATGTAGGAATGCACGAGAATTTTATCTTTAGATCCATCCCTATATCCCTTGACACTTTATGGCCCCTTTTTCTCCTTGGGAATTTCAAACTATGTGGTGTGGATTTGTTTTCCCTCATTCACATTGGGTATGCATCACGAAGCCATAACCATTCCCCCTAAAACCTCTTTTAACCTCGATGTATTTACCAGATGACATTAAACTGCTTCTGATTCAAGAAATATAGATGGATTGATTCCCATCCTTGTGGGATATGTAGGAACACCGAGACATTTTTTCTTTGGGTCCCTCCCCAAGTTTTGCATTTTTAGCCTTACGAACCGAGGATCCTTTTGTAAGCATGTGGTGTTGTATGGACTTGTGTCCCCATTCAATCCATGATTATAACAGTCATACCATGTTCCTAGACGAACATATCATATTCCTCTACGTCCTTACTGTATGACTATAAATTTCTTGTCATTTCATGAATTATGTATGGCTTTATTCTTGCTCTCACAGGATACGTACGGAATCATAATAATTTTACCTCTGGTCTAGCCTCAGGTTTACTAATCCATTTTACCCCTTTCCATAGATCATCTATTTGATCTGTCTACACCCAATAGAGACTTTTGACCATTTACCATCCTCACCAACATTATTAGACGTGTTGTGATTTTTGACCTAGAGTGTAGAATTCTGTATGATCATGCTCTTATTCAATTTCCATGCTTCATATGTGCCCTTCATTTCAGTCATCATCATATTTTACTTCTAAAAGGACCTCTTTGGGTCATGGTCTCATGCCACCATGGCTCACCAGCCGTTCTAGGATAACATCTTGAAGGATCATGAACTACATTGGATGTTGGTCCCGCATCACAAATTTTCTCAATGGTTGAACCTCACTTGTTTGTTCTCATCCCAGGTCAAATGATATGGATATTATGCTTTGAATATAGTCAATAGTTTTCTGACATCATTACACCAACCTCATTATGCCCTGAATATTGGTTTCATGATCTACATCCCATTCCACGTCATTATGTTCATACCAATCTTTAGCACCCTCAGTTTTATCACTCCGTGTACCTTTGTGCACTCAGAGGGAGAACCAGTGTCATGGGGTCATCCTTGACTTAGCACCTTCGTCCCCAAATATTTGTTTCTAAGAATCATAATGATTTCATCTGAGCTTGTTTCCCACAATGAGCATGGTTCATTTGGGATTGGGTATTTGAGTATGTTTTGTGGCTGCATGAAAGAGTCAGAATTACTTTTGGTCCAAACACTATGTCCTTAAACTAGGAGCTCTATTCCCTTAGTCAAGGCATTATTACTGTAAAATATTCATGTTCTGTTTGAAATTTTTGTTGCGATGCGGAATACTTATCCCTTATTCATGTTGGGCCACTTTAGGGAACAACACCACATATTTTCACTTTGGAGATCATCCCCATTTGGTCTGATCTCCACAGACATTAAACTAATACTTTCATCATACGAGTCTGAATGAAATTAAAATGTATAATAAATACAATTTTCCTCACATGAGAAGATATAATTTCTTTTGGAATAGTCAATCTACTATACCATCCTCAACAACTATGTGTCTCTTGATTCTCATTCTCATGAGATACATAGTAAAAACTAGACTCTTTATCTATGTTTCACCCACAATACTTGTCATCATTCTAGACTCTTGGTCTTGGACCCCCTTTCAGGAACATATACTGCAGTGAAGACCTCTTTTTTCCATATTCATGTTAGGTTTATGAACTACATCACATATATCTCCCTTGGGATACCCATGTACATAAATGAATTCTTGAGTCAATAAGGTTTCTTTATGACCTTTCCATTCCAATATTTTTTGGAAATCACAAACATTCTATCACAAGGAAAATTTTAATTCCATGAGGATTTATCTTAGTAATGAAATTTTCCTTTCCCAGGGAAATTTTCTCCTTACCCTCATTTTCATTGTTCATGTTATAGTTTCTAAAAATCCAATTCCTTTTATTTCTAATTGAAAAATTCAGTTTCATATCTAAAACCTCAGAATTACATAAATTCTTAGATATAGAGTATTCTATTTTCAGGTTATGAATTCAGACTCCAAATTCTCTGAATTTTGACTCTGAATTCTCTGAAATTCAGATTGTGAATTATCTGAATTCAGCTTCCAAATTCTCAGAAATCAGACTCCAAATTCCCTGAAATTTATATTTCGAATTCTTTATAATTCATGTTCTGAATATCTTAGTATTTAGGTTCTTTATTCTCTGAATTCAGACTCTGAATTCTTTGAAATTCAAATTCTGAATTCTCTGAACTCAAATTATGAATTCTCTGATATTCAGACTCATAATTCTATGAAATTCATATTATGAATTACTTATAATTTAGGTAACAAATTCCTTATTATACAGGTTTTGGATTCCTCAGAATTTAGACTCTGAATTTATTAGAATTCAAACTCCGAAGACTATAGAATTGTGATTCTGAATTCCTTGAACAATAGAATCTAAATATCTATGTAATATAGACTCTAAATTTTTATTTCCTTAGACTCTGAACATTATTTTTCCATGAATCTAGAAATTGGATTTTTTTAAGAAAGGATATTTTTATTACCCTTGTTTTAGTTATGAAATGATGTCATGAAATCTGTTTCTTACTAACCATTGTTTGAGTTACAAGTGTATAGGTCCCTCCGAGATTCAAGGAAAAATATTACTGTTGGAGGAGGGAGTAGACCGTTGGAGAAGTGTCTATAAACAAGAGCTCATATGAATGATCTAAATACTTTTTAATGATGAAACGTTAATCATTCTAGAGACCACATGCAGTCGAAGTGATTTTTAGGGAGAGAGACTCTCATGGTTTATGCGTACTGAACATCTTATTCAGCTTGCTTCTTGTGATTCCGATTATTACTGTGAAGAAATGAGGTCTTATGTGGATATGAAGATAGTGGTGCTGACTACCTTAATGTTCAAGGGCTTCCTGGGATAAGAATATAGAGTTGTTGACTACCTTAATGTTCGAGGTCTTCCTTGTTTAGGAAGTTAGAGGTTCCAACTACATTAAGGTTTGAGGACTTCATTGTTTAGGAAGATAGAGGTGCTGACTACCTTGATGTTCGAGGGCTTTCAAGGATAGCAAGATAGATTCATATATTCCAATTGAGGTCTTACCCTGGTTTGGGCATGATAAACTTTATTGAATGTATAAGTCATGGGACCATTATCCATGGTTGTTGGATACCATTCTCTTTCAGTTAAAATATTTCATACTTGTAACTTGTATTGTTTCATTTTTATTTTTCTCTGCATTTTGATTAATCAGGAAAGTATAACAATCTTATACATTCTTGTATTTGTATACTCTAACTTGCAAGATTCTATACACTTTACGGTAGAATCATTTTCCCTGTAATATTTTCTTAAGTTTCATTTTCAGAACCATTTTTTCAGAACCTAGCATGTTTGTATAACTATTAAGTCTTGTGAATTTACCTTTTTTAACTTTATTATACATAGTTTTCCAAACGAATTAAAATGACTGTTTTATACCAACTTTAAAGGTTCCAATGGGATTTTTATATTATACAATTCACCCCTATTTTATATTGATCATCTTAATTAATATTTCAATCCCACAATTGGTATCATATGAGGTCTCTGAAATACTTATATTCACATATTAGTTTTCATGCTCAAGTTTTTATTGTTCTAAATATTTTAGTTGCTTAGTTTTTTATCCTTGTTTACAAACTTTTACTATTAACAAGTTTCTATGGAAAGATAGATTTTTTAGATGTTAGGAATGAATGTTGGATCGATTGACAATATTAATCCTACTATACCACATTTTATTGATGGGAATGATTATGAATATTAGAGAGATTGTATAAAGAAATTTGTTATTAATACTGGAGTGGAAAAATTTGTTATGCTTACTAGAGATTACAAGATTCCTGATAAAGAAGTCATAACATTTACCAATAACGAAAATTCAGAATATCAACTAAACTATAAGGTACACAATACTTTGTTGTGTTCCATGACCAGGAATATATATAGTTAGATTTCTTATTGTGAATTTAAAAATTGTATTTGAAAAAAATTAAAGATTACTCATTTTGGTACATCAAAGGTTATAAAAACTGGAAGAGATATGCTTAGAGCCTAATATCATAGATTTCTATTTTCTTATGTAGAACCGATGTGCGATGTACAACAAAGGATTATGACTATTGTTAAAAGCTTACATTCAATGGGGGAGAATGTTTTAGATGATGAGGCACTTGTGGACAAGATTATAGACATCATGCCTAATAAGTGGGAATATAAGAGAAAAGTTATTGGAAAGAATATGAAAGTATCTCAGATTACTCTTGATGAGAATTTTGGAACTCTTCTTCAACATGAGACAAGAATGAAAAGAGATGCTGATTTGATTATGAAGAAAAAGAATGGAAATGGAAGTGTAGCATTTACTACTACTAAATTTAGGACTCCTGAAAGGGTTACAATATCCAATTCAAACAAAGTCAATGTTTTATCTGAATCAATTGAAAGTGATCATTCTGATAATGAGATAACTAATCTTGCTCAAAGGATAAACAAGATAGTTTGGAATAAAGAGTTTCAATATAGATATAAGATGAAATAAAGAAAGGACAAGAATGAAAGTGAAGTTACTTGATATGAATACAACAGAGCAGGGCGTACAAGGCCAGATTGTCCTATTCTTAAAATAAAGGATAGAAAGGTAAAGAATTCTGAGAATAGTGGAAATAAGTACTACAAAGATAAATCTAGTAATGTTTTGAAATCTAATTACACTTAGAGTGCCAGTGGTGGAGACTCTTATGATGAATCCTCAGAATATAAATCTTCCGATCAAAATAATCATGGATTACTAGCCAGATTACCCAATAAAAATCATTGTCTAATGGATAAGGTACACAATGTTGAATTTATAACCAATGTTTCCTTAAATAAAAGTTATAGTGATAATAGATATTATAAATCATCAGATGAAGAATATTTTTCTGATAAAGATAATACATTACATACATATGAATAAGTATCTAGGTTTTCTAAGCATCTTGAGAATGAAAATTCTAGTGTAATGAAAAATCATGATGAGGAAAATTCTATAATTTCTGTTCTTACTAAAGAAGTATCAGATCTTTATAAAGATCTTTATAAGAAAATTTATTATTTTGAATGTATTTCAAAAAACCATTTTTGAAGTTAATTCTAACAAGGATAATCTTTTTAAGGATCTAGAAAAATTAACTTCTAAGAAAAATATTTTAGAGGAAAACTCTAGTGCTAAATCTATTGTTTTTAAGATAAAATCATAGTTATTATACTGATGTCAGATATATTTTCCTTGAGGAAATGTTTTTTAAACACTACCTTTAGTATGTAAATCATTAATAAGATGTATTCCCAAATTTTACCCTTAAGGAATAATTCTGGTTTTGGTTATACTCATTCTAAACTGATTTTTAGTAATAATTATTGTGTTCCTCAAAGTGCTCCATTCTACACTAAATGTCAGGGTGGTGGGCATCAGGAAAGAAATTATTCCTTAAACAAAACTCAATATTTAGGTTTTCATAAAGCATGTTTTTCTATGAAAATTTGGATACCTATAATATTTCATTCTAAATTTTTTGGAACCTAGAAAGTTTGGGTTCATACATTCTAACATTCCATTTTTAGGAAAATATTGATAGCACAACATTGAAAAAAACATAACTGGTAAAAAAACATATTTGAAAAGATTATCAATATGAATGAGGAAAAGTAACTTTCGGAGATAATGATCTCGGATTAATTATTTGGACAGGTAACATTGTTCTTCTTGAAAAAACATTGATTTGAAATGTTTTATTTTTAAAGGAGATATCATTATTCAATTTATCAGAACGCAATATCCACATTCAAATATTTTCACAAAATTATTACCCTTCGATAGATTTGAATATATAAAAAAGAAGTTAGGAATGCCAATTGTAAGGTAATTTTTCCATATTAACTTCCTGTTGAAACCAATGTCCTTACTGTAAGAAACTCCTTTTCATAGGGGGGGTACATTTACCTGTTAGTCAAAAAATTGGGTAGTATATTTTTTCTATAATCTAAATTTTTCAGTTTAAATTTTTCGTAATATAAATTTTTCATAGTCAAAATTTTAATATTCTAAAATTTTTAGAATCTAATTTTTTCATAATCATATTTTCGTAAGAAAAGTTTTATGTAATTTTTTTTTATTTTTTTTTTGAATCTAAAGTTCTTCAAGAAAAATTTCCCTCATTATGAATAATCTTCCTAGAAATCCATAAGGTATGTTTCTTTTCCTATGTTTTCGTAATCGTCTTTTTATATGTTGTTATTTTTATTTTGTTTTAAAATTTTCAGATTCTTCCTTTTACTAAAATGTGAATGTTTATTTAAAAAAAACCTCAAAAGATCGAAATTTTTCAAAATCCTTCTTCGGTTATCATCTCAACCATCTGATTTGATTAGAAGTTTTCTTCAACCATTGGAACATCCAAGGATGTTGAACCGTCACCTCAATTTCCCATATAAAGCCCCTATGATGGTTGTCCCACATTGGTTTTTCATGATTTCACGTGTTGAAACTCATCCTCTATACTTAATCCCATATGAATCTTCAAAATTTTCCCTAGTCCCGAATTCCTGCTGAAGCTTCCACTCAGAAAGATATGTTGACTGTTAAAGAAATCATTGAGTGGAAGATATACAGACAATGGTTGGTTGATTCGATGATTTATGCCAAATATGATTATATCATATCAAATAAAGTTAAGTTAAATATATTGCAGAGCCTTTGTGTTTCAAATCCAAAGGTATAGGATCCGGTGTATCCAGACATGTTGATTTACTTATAAGAGACAGCTAGTTTATTTAAGGAATAATGTAGAGACAAGTTCTCTTTCAAGTGTTATGGAAAGACCTACACTCTTTCTTTCAGCAAGGCGAAAAGTATTATAAGAATTCCATATGAAGGAGAAGTAGAGTATTGTACTCATAAATTACATGACAAATTAGGATCTTTTGATAAGGATAAGGCAATTGAGTGTCTTGTATTGAATGGAGTGAAGAATCTGATGATTGTTCATCTGTCAACGAACTTAAAAATTCTTGAATTATGGATTTTAGGCTTTATAATTCCAAGGAAAGGAGATAAGGATACTCTAAATAAGAGTTATTTCTATATATTGGGTTTCTCGGTGAACCTTATGAAGATAAACTTGGTTAAATATATCTTAGTGACAATTGAGAATATCGAGAATGGAAATATAAAATCTCAAATCATTATGTATCTGACTATTCTCTCAAATATTATAGTTCATTGTTTACAATTTTTTGAAATTCCATGCAGTTCCATGTATAGAAATTACAAGGTAATGTTGTTGAGTGATGATACATTAAGGAGGATGAAGGCTGGTTTCTCCAATGAATGTGGATAATTTTATTATTTCTCTGATGAAGAAGTTGAATATTTGTAAAAGAAGTGGGAAATGGGTAAAACCACTAATAAAGGAGGAAGGAATATAAAGGAAAAATAATCGGAAGAGAATAGAAAATCCATTGTACCTAAGGATACTCGGTTAGCACAACTGTAGCCAAAGAAGCAAAAATCTTATCCTGATGACGTAGTGGCCAATTGGAGAGAGGATTATAAAAATATGAAGGAAGGGGAGCCTCTATATCGCTTGGACTCTACTGAGGAAAAATAATTAAAAGTAATGTATGATGAAGAGATTGAGACGAACCAGAAAGAGAAGAAGAAAAAGGAGAATAAGTATGAGTTTGAGATAATACAATATCTTCTTAAGGCTACTGAAAAAGACTCTGAGAAAATTTCGGTACCAGAATCCTTTCTACAAGAATCACTACTAGAGTCTCCAGGAAACAAGTTGGTGATTCTGGAACAACATCAAGAAGAAGAAATAGAGGATGAAGAATAAGTGGAAGAAGAATAAGAAGAAGGAAGTGGTGATACCAAGGATGTGATAAGGCAGGTAGAGGATTATCATGAGAAGAAATTTCTTTCTAATAAATTATCAATCCGAACTTCTGAAGCTGAGTCTTCAAAACATGATACTCTGGGAAATTATGAGAAGGGTGAGGAAGAAGTGAATGAATTTTCGGAAGAGGAATGAATAAATCATGAATTTATCTACCTAGAGGATGTTAAGGCAGGATCCAAGAAAGAAGAAGTTCATGATGATAATATTGTTCAACTATAAGATAGTGAACACGAATCTCCCAAAGCTCAAGACATCATTCTGGGAACTGAAAAGGGAAATCAGGCGGTAGTAGATACAACTAGTAAATCTGTGGTGAAGAAGAAAGATATTGGTGCTTCATCAATGAGGAAAGCTAATGACATATTAAAAGAACCCTCATCAACCAATCACTCGAATTCAAAATCATCTTCACTTGGACATGATTTTTTTGTTCATTCTGTGAATTTGTTTTGATACTTTTACTTTATTCCAAAGCATATAATCAAGATGCTAGATGCTTTAGTACACGAATAATCAGAAATCATATTTAGTTTCCATGGTTATAGAAAAATGTGTGGGACTCGAGGCAGATTTTAAATCTTTCCTCATTGGTTATATGGCTCATAAAAGATCTTGCAATAAGATAAAAAGGTGGTCAAAGAAGACAATATAAGAGATGATAATATTCTATGATTTTCATGATAATGTCAAGGTTGCCTTTGAAAACGAATATGGGAAGATTATGGATCTTTCATATAGTTTTTAGGAAAAGTTATTCCTAGGACAGACTACTCAGAAGTAGAAAACTAAGGATCTAAATGGAAATATTAATTAAGTGGCCATTAATTGGAAGACAGAAAGGAATCTCAGAATTGTGATCAAAGAGAAGCTTTTTTATCAAGATGAAGTGTTAAAATCTCAAGTAGAATGTCTTAAGGATCAAGAAGAAAGAATTGAAGAATTAAAGAAGAAAAGTGAAGAACGAGATCAGTTGATTAAGCATGTAGAAGAGGATCACAAGGACCTCAAAAAGCTGAAAACCATTATGAAGAAGATGACGTCGAAGGAGAAAAATGATAATTTCTTTCCATTCTAATATTTTGTTGTACTTTTCCATGTACAAATACTTTCAATATAAGTGAAATTATGGTTGTTCATTATATATTTTGTTTTTGGTTGTTTAGTACTAATTTTTTAGCTACCAATTACTTTTTATTTCCATACCCTCAATTTCATTTTGAAAATCAAAAAGGGTGAGAAAGGAATAATAAAAAGAATAAATAGTAAAGAAGAGATTTTCCAATGTAAGGGGGAGTTCATCTAGAAAAAAGTTCTTATAAATGAAGATATTTTTATGCAAGATAAAGTAAAATCTCATTCAGGAAATCCAGAATATGATCCTTAGTGATTTTGAAGCCTAAGGGGGAGTTAGTCGTATTCACCATGAGCCATAAGTAAAGGAAGATATTTTTTTATTTTCTTGTCCATAAAATTTCTATGTCCTTATATTATTTTTAGTAAGGATGTTTGTGCTCTCCAAAAATGGGGAGATTGTTGAGTCAATACGATCTCCTTATGACTTTTCCATTATTTAATGTTTTGAAAATCTAAAACACTCTATCATAAGGAAAATTTTATTTCCCTAATGATTTATCTTAATTAGGAAATTTTTCTTTCCCAAGGAAATTTTATACTTACCATCATTTTCATTGTTCATGTTATAATTTCTATAAATATCACAACTTTTATTTCATAGTGTAAAATTCGGGTTCATATCTAAAATCATATAATTCCATAAATACTTAGATATAGAGTATTCTTTTTTCAGGTTCTGAATTTAGAATCCGAATTCTATGAAATTCAAATTTTGAATTCTATGAATTCAGATTTTGAATTATCAGAATTAAAACTCAGAATTATCTAAAATTCATTTTCAAAATTCCATGGAATTCAGGTTCCAAATTCCTCAGAAATCAGGTTTTGAATTCTATAAATCCAGACTCTGAATTCTCTGAAATTCAGATTCTAAATACTTTGGATTCAGATTCCTAATTCATTGAAATTCAGAATAAAAATTCTATGAATTTCAGCTTCTTAATTTCTAAGAATTCAGGATCCGAATTCCTCAAAATTCAGGTTTTGAATTCCTCAGAATTTAGGTTCCAAATTCCTTATAATTCAGTCTATGAATTCCTTAGAATTAAAACTATGAAGTCTATAGAATTCTGATTCTAAATTCTTTGAACAACAAAATCTGAATATCTATGTAATATAAACACCAATTGTTTATTTTCTTAGACTCTGGTCATTATATTTCCTAGAATCTAAAAAAAGGATTTGGTTAGGAAACCATATTTTCTTACCCTTTTATTAGTTATGAAACGATGTCGGGAAATCTATTTCTAACTAACTGTTATTTGAGTGACAAGTGTACAGGTCCCTCCAAGATTCAACAAAAAATATGACCATTTTAGGAGGTTGCCTACCTTTGGAGAAGTGACTATAAATAAGAGCTCACTTGAATGAGATAATGACTTCTGAATGATGAAATTGTGATCATTATAGAGACCAAATGTTATTGAAGTGATTTTTATAGAGAGATACTCTCATGCGTTCTGTGTATTGAACATCTTGTTCAGCTAGATTCATGCGACTATGATTGTTGTTGTATACAATCGAGGGCTTCCGGGGATAGGAAGAAAGAGGTTATGACTAAAATCAATTTAGAGGGATTCTGGGGAATGTAAGACAGAGGTGTCGACTACCTTAAAACTTCAGGACTTCCTTGTTTAGGAAGACATAGGTGTCAACTTCCTTATAG
The DNA here is from genome assembly GCA_963277665.1 of Viscum album. Lineage (NCBI taxonomy): Eukaryota > Viridiplantae > Streptophyta > Magnoliopsida > Santalales > Viscaceae > Viscum > Viscum album. The sequence continues at coordinate 761,738,485 of OY728140.1, read as the reverse complement.
TTCGAGGATATCACTGTTTAGGAATACAATGGTTCCAACTACCTTGAAGTTCAAGGGATTGATGGGATATCATGATAGATTCAGATATTCCTATCGAGGGCTAACCCTGGTGTGGGAAAGACAACTTTTAATGAAAGTATAAATCGAGGTACATTTATACAAGGTTATTGGATACCCTTCTCTTTGGGTTGAAAGATAACATACTTGTTAATTTTATCATTTAAAGTTTATTTTCAACTATATTTTGATTATTATGGAATGTATAACTATCTTATAATTTATTGTATTTGTATAATATGACTAGAAATATTATATACAATTTAAGGTAGAATATTTTTCCTTGTAAATTTTTCTTATGTTTCATTTCCGGAACCATTTTTCCGAATCCTAGCAAGTTTGTTGAACTAATAGGTCTTGTGAATTTACCTTGTTTAACTTTGTTAAAAATAGTTTTCCAAAAGGTTAAAAACAAAAGTTTTATACCAACATTAAAGGTTCCAAATGAATTTTTAATTTATACAATTCACCCCCTTGTATATTGCGAATCTTCATTCATATTTTGATCCTACACACATGACCTTAAACACCGAACTCAACATTGATACATTTGGTATGCCTCATAATAATTATGGGGTGATTTAATTTCCACACTATAGAGGATTACCAACTACATTTTGGGTTTATATCCACAATGTAAATCAAGAACTATGTTGAACTTGATTTCATCCCTCACAGAATACATAGAGACACCCTGGCACCTTACCTAGGGCCCAACCACTAGTTCACTAACACTTCCAGCTTTTCACCCCTAATTATAGTCCACATTATATGACCTTAAATTAGAAATACCTAGTCTATGTAACAAATAGTTAAACTGTTCACTAGGGTCAATGTTCTATTAACTTATACTATACATATCATCCTCATAATATGATGTTAATCTATTCTTTATATCATTTTCATCGTATAATGCTAAACTATGTGCCTATCTTCATCAATTACAAGAAAAAAAACCACAAGGTGTCTTGGGACCTTACTATAGAAGTCATGTTCAGAATATGGTTGATATTTTCATATACTAGTAGACTCACCTAATGTACTTTCATCATGGTGGCCTAATTTCAAGACTGTTGGACTTTTTTCGAACATCCCATCATTACATAACCATGCTTTGTGTTCCCTCTATTTTGGATCCTCATTCTATATCACATTTGAAGAACCACCTATGATTAGGATGCACGACCATTAGGCTCACCTACCATCATGTTCTAACTTTTCATAGGACATCAGATGACATTTAGAGTTTGGCCCTAAGTTTCTTAATTCAATCATTGGTCATCCCTCTTTTTTGGTTCCTATTTTAGGATAATGAGATATTGATGTTATGATTAGAAAATGGTCAACAGTTAGCCTCCATCATTAGGACACCCTCATTATATTCTGAATTTTAGGTATCATGGTTCACACCGCCCATTCTGCTTAGTTTAAAATGATTCCAGTGCCCCTATCGCTATCCCACTAAGGTACTAGAGCATGTTCGAAAAGTGAAATTTGGATTTTCTGAGAACTATATTCTTTTACTACACCCCCTTCATTCCTCCTAGAAAGTAAAAGTGGTCATTTATACCCTATATGTATGTTTATTGGGTATATATCTTCTATTCAAGGTGAATAATTATGTGGTCATCACTTGTTTCTCATACTAGGCATGTACCAAGTGAGATTAACGGTTGATCACTGGTTATTTTGCTGATATGATTAAGATTTAATAATCAAATTATATAATGATACACATGAACAATACCAAAATAAGAAATCAAGCATGAAAGTATGTTAGTGAGTTCATTTGAATTACTACCCCCTTGAATTAGACCCTCCAATATATGGGTTGACCTCTTCAATGGAACGTCTCATCTCATCTAGTATATAGTGTGTGGATTCCAATGGTTATTGCCATCTTTTAAGCTCCCTCTCATCTTTTCAGCCATAGGGAAGAGTTCATTAGCCCTGGTTAGTGCCTGATCCTTATTAGCATCGATTTTGGCCATGAAGCTTTTGGGTGTTGACTTCCTTCCTCTACTATATGCCAATATTGAGTCCATGCTTTTCCTCCTGTGACTTATTGGCGAGGTAATCTTGAATGAGCACATGAGGGCACCTGGAATCCACTGATCTAGAAAATTGTTCGCGTAGCCGGGGATGAAGTCTTCACATCTATAATATTCACTCTAATTGTGGGGTGTTATCGATAAAGTGATTTATTAGATTCCATGACCTGTAGCAGACAACCTTGTTATCCTCTTTGTTAGAAGTGGTCTCGTCTTAATCCTCTGAACCATCCAGCTCATATTCACGAAATGCCTCCAGGAGCATAGAAGTAGGCTATTATTTAGGTTTTTCTTCATCAATTGATTCTAATTCAATGATGTCCACCTAACCAGCTCTAGAATCTGTCACACTAGTGGTATCGATCATCACCATTGGTAACCCATATGAAACTATGACCTAGTAAGATCAAGAATTAGGTTCTTTATGGTCAAGAACCATGATTGGAGAGGATCCTTGAGTCCTACAACCACATTACCTAGAATCATGTCTGGCATTTTGGGAAATGTTCAGATATGGGTTATGTTAGCCCGTTTTATTTAGAAGACAACAGATGCAGCCTTAAAGGTAGGGAACTTATGTTGGTCAGACACATGCTCCCGCCTTGAGCCCGTCATTGATGGGATACTCGGTCGTGGTCCTCCATAAATGGTTGTGGACTCTGAATGTTCCAAGTATCGCACCCTCACTTCCCAAGAAGTATTTTCTTATGCAATTATAATCTCATGGGTTTTGGAATTCAGTGCTTGATCCTTCAAACCTATCCTCATGCCTTCATCCCCATTCATAGGAAAATTTGGTTGAAAATTATCTTATATAGATAGTTAATATTGAGATACCAAAATAAAGTAAGAGGGTAAATGACCTAACGAAGGCAATTCTATAGTTACACAAAGAGTTACGATTGAAATTCTCATAGATTTCCCTTCTGAAGCTACTATTTCACCTATTTCTAGAGTTAACCTATTTGAAATCGCTTCCTCTTCACCCTTCCAAAGGTTTTCCTCACCAACATCCTCCCCCAAAGAATTTTCTGAGTCATCAGGCCATTGAATGAATTATTCTAATTGAGATGCCGACACCATTGGGGAGATGGTCTTGTTTGACAACACCCTTACCCACTATGGCAATGGGTTTGGAGTTCCTTTGGAGTTCACCAATCTCTCCAGTTCCAATACAAATTTTCTTATCCCTTGCACGATCTCACTAAAATTGGACTTCACTAAACCATGTTTCCCTAAAAGCATCCTGTGATAGATTAAGTTCACCCAGAAGTAGTCTATTATGAGGTATCGCTTACAGAGTTCTCAGTCTTTCTAGGCCTCTGGATAAATAGAATTATAAGGAATCACTACTTGGAACACCTACTTCCATATGGCCTAAGGTGACCACCCACACAAATCACTAGATGGTTCCCCACTCTAATGGGTTCTTATGGTCATGAAATCTAGGCTCATTGATGGAACTTCTCATTCTTCACCTTCCATTGGAACATGTTTGTGGCCCACATCCCCTATGGTTATAGCATTGTTTCCCTAGTATATATCAAAACCACCCTCATGATGTACCCCTTTGACCACTCTCTAATATCAAGGCATGGGGACCACTGCCTAGCAAGGACAGATGGTAAATAGCATCAATATCTCTCATGGGTAACCAGCTTTCCAACTCACCAAATATTTATGAAAAAAATCCAAATGTGGTGGTGGTTGGAAGAAACTCGTTCCGCATTTTCCCATAATTCTGTGATAAAATCAGACATAACTGCCTCATTATGCGTATATGTCTCTCTTAGAGGACCCCTAGATACACCTTCTTGGTCAATATCTTCCTGCATCTAAATTCTCTATTGAAATGGTGTGGAGTGTGTGGCTCACATATGGGTTCACAATCTACCCATTCCACCAGCACACTACCTCAAAAAGACATTAGTCATGATCATTTCTCATTGCATTCCATTCCGTCATCAGTATATGATCAAGTCGTTAGAGGAAATGGTGGAAAATGAATTGTTCTACCCACCCCAGCTTACCCAACATGGATGATGTGTCCAGTCCCATGGGGGAGCTCCCTACGATATTCAAATTTGTTAGTGAAGATTGTATCCCGTTTGGAGTGATGGGGTTCAGATATTCATATCCCCCCAACTATGCTAAAATATATCTATAAAGGAAATATAACGACATGTATACCCACAATGGCCTCTTTCCCTCCCTAATGTGCCGAAGTAGACGATATAACTTTTCCAACACCAGTATTCCCTAGTTCACATGTTATCCACCATGCAATCACTCCTCCATAATGAATATTCTTAGTTTTACACTAATTTGAGAATATATAAATAATAAAACCCAACTACATATTAGGGCCGAGGTAAATGATTCCAGACTAACTATTGTCCACTGCATGGTTTTGACACAATAACCCTATAGATTCTACTAGCTATCCTCCAGGATCCTTCACCATGAACCATAGTTTCCCCGCTAAGCTCTTATCGGGAATATGGGGGCCTTGGTGGTAGTGTCAATTAGACTGGATGGATGTTCAGAAAGTAGTTGAATGATTCCTTATTGTGGACATCTTGTCTATTTTTCTTGTCATCATTTATGCTGGGTACTAAATTGAGTTGTACTATTTCAAGATGGGGTATCTGTTCTGCATCCTCCCCAATAGTTCATTGAATGAAATGCTTAATCATACATCACTAACAATAAATTATAGAAATTTGATTAAGTCGCCAGAGGCTAATACAAACCTCATAATGGCTCAGATGGAATGTGTCGTAATATGGAGACCACTGACATAATAGTTCCAGTATGAATGCCTTCTGTTGAGAAATTCTAAATAGAGAAGCTCAGGATGATTCATATAGCCCTACCTGCCTCATCATAGTCTTGAACTTTTCATAGGATGCACATGCCCAGTATGTGTAGACACACTCATCAATAAATTTTCATCCCTAGATTAGATCCCCACTTTTAATCAATATTTTATCAAGGTTTATGAGCCCTTCCTTGATAAGGTCTTATACAGAGTTCGAGATATCTCTACCGACAACTCCTTGACATCTATTTTTTTGGAGTGGTTGTAAAGGAATAATGTTGTGATAGGAGTATAATACTTTCCAGTAATATAACATGTAGCCTTATATCATTGTTATTGTTCTAGGGTGCTCTTGAACTTGAATGTTGGTTCATATCTATTCAAATCTGGAATGAATACATTATCCCGTAAGCCGAATCCATATAGAGGAAATCACTTTCACAATAGATATTCATTCTTTGCCTCTGTCAGTAGCACTGTCAAAGATGGGAGACCAGATGTTCTATGAATTTATTCCCCGATTTAAAATTTGTTCTCTATGGCCACCCTTTGAGCGGCATTCATCATACAATGATTCAATATTTTATATCACCCCTATACAAATGTATTAAACTAGTTTTTTATTAAAAATTAAATGTATATTAAAAAGTTACACTTCATGTTTGATTGACTTATTTTTTGTCTAGAAATATTATAAATGAAAATGAAAATTTTTTTTAATTAAATTGTAGGTGGAGGTGATATAGAGGGCCCATGATAAAGTCCATGAAAAATGGGCTAATCAATAGAGGATCTAACCACACTAGTGGAAGAAACTGAATAATTTTACTAAAAAGAAAATCTATATGGGATGAATGTTTTTGGAATGCACCATAAATTTATTGTGCTACATTTAATATGAAGGCACCCAATCCAACATCAACCTCTACGATTCCTATCTGAAATGATCTGTCTAGGGAATCAAATTTTCATAAAGTCAAAAGCGGTGTTCTGTATTTTATTAATATCTCAATTCATAGTTTTCCAAATGGTTGAAACTTTATCATGTAACTATTCAAGATGTGGGGAATTAATGTTATAGTTTTCTCCAAAGTGATATAAGACAATATAAAGGTAAAAAACAATGGGATAAGTGGTTTTACACAATATGTGTTCTATAAACCACCTTCCAATTTGACTATGAAAAGAGGCATTGGGAACCCCACTTAGAAGTTCAACCAATATGTAGGGTGCTGAAATTTTTGATTCCCATGGTAGTATTATCATTATACCAAGATTTTACTATGGCTATGGGATGTATAATTAAACATATTCTTCTTCCTCCCCTCTCATAGATTTCTAAATTCCCTATGGTCACCTAGGGAGGAACGTGATGTAAATCCTAAGATTCTTGTTTTTAATTTTTGATTTATCTTTTTAATTCCATGAGGTTATCTTGTTTTCAATCATAATCTTTTTTTATTTTTTTGAGTTATATACTATTATGTCATTCGCTACCCATATGATTGTTTTAGGGTGTACCCATTAATGTGTTGTTTCACACAATGTTCACCACTTCTTCTTCCCCATTTCAATTTTAATGATTGTGTGGTTCATATTGTTTAATTGAACTCATATAAACACTATAATGGACATGTAAATTAAATTAATGGTAACACATTGAAATTATATACAATATTGGACGTCTTCATGTGTTTCCTTAGAGAGTTTTGGCTAGAATTCGAACACAAATAACACAATCATCAGCGGTATCTGATGAATCACTGTGTGTTTCCAATTAAACACATTGTGGTATCATAGTATAAGATCAATAAAATTAGGTACTATGTGTTAAAAAATATATATTTAAAGATCATAAGTTTATCTCTTGAAGTGAAGAAGGATGATCATCACAACATTTCCCTAGGTAGATCACGTTCAATTACTTTTGTTAACTTCCACTTTGTTTTTATTGGTTTCCTATTTCTTTTGTAATATTAAATCATAAGACCACATTTTTTCCAAAATCCCATTCCACATCTATTTTTATAATCAGAACCATATTTTTGAATTAATTATCCATGGTCAATAAACATATTACCTAGGGTTCCTTCAATACTGTATAAATTCTGGTAAAAAACTATACCACTAATTTGACACGCTCTACAACACGATCAAATTTTTACATCATTTCCTTGGAGTCAAGATAATTTTATTCTTTATGTAATTTTATTTATTTATTTTACTTCTAAACTACTACTCTTTTTAATATCCCACCACCCATTTTATTGTTTTTATGGGTTTTTTCATTGTTTTTTGTTTGTTTTTGTGGGTTATTCCTCTATATCTCTATTTTCATCTTCTATCACTTCCTCATTATGAAGTATAACAAAATATTTTTCATTTTTTCATTATAATTTTATTACGTTATTTTATTTTATCTACCTTCAATCATGAAAAGAAAAAAAACCAAGTTTTACAACTTATTTTCATGACCCAAGCAGAAAAAGAAAAACTACTTGAATTTGACACTAAAAATGAAAATACACTTTACTCACAAATCATAGAATCTAGAGTAGGTAAATCAAGTTACTCTTAAGAACAACTTGTGGAAACTAATGTGGTTCTAAACCAACAAAAAATTAAACCCAATCAAATTTAAGAAAACATGGATTAAAATAATTGAACAATAAAAGAAGTGACCACCCCAGACGTCGATTACCAACCTACATACATCAAATATCCTAAGGAAGCAGCCATATATGAGATGATGTCATTACTCACACACCTACTTCTCAATTTCTATGGTCTTCCTGGTGATTACCCACACAAACATCTCAAAGAGATTCACATATTTTTCTCCACCATAACCCCCAAAATGTGAATGTGGACCTAATTAAGATCTGATCCTTCCATTTATCCCTTGTTGGTGTAGCTAAAGACTGGCTATACTATATCCCTTCCAAAATTGTGGAAAAAATGACCATAAACGACTCTTTTTATAGAATTTATTACCTACCTCCCAAACTACACAAATTAGAAAAGGAATCTGTGGAATTAGGAAATCACAAGGATATACACTTTATAAATATTGGGAGAGAATTAAGACTTTTCTCATGTTTCCCCCACCACCAAATTAGTGAAAAATTTCTAATTCAATAATTCTATGAGGAATTTTTCCCCTTTATTGTGGAATGGTAAATTCTACATCTGGTGGTGACATTTTTGATAAAACGTTTTTCTCTACTCATGAATTATTAGCCAACATGGCTCAAAATGCACAACAATTTGGTACGTGAGCAATTGAAGCAACCCAAGGAGTTCATGAGGTAACTTATTCAACCATAGAATAAAAGGTAGAAAATAAACATGATGAGTAGCATACCCATTCTAAGGAAATTATCTCATGCACAAGGTAAATAACACTCTTCTTCTATTCCATAACATTGTGGTATTTTCTCTGATAACACTCTTTTTTCTTACTAGTGACCAAAACATTAAGATTCATCTGAGTCTTGTTTAGTAGTATTCCCAAGGAATCTTTTTCATCAAGAACCACCCATAAAGTAAGAACCATTAAGGTAAAATCCAAACATTGGGTGGAAAGAAAAACCATAGTACCCAAAAAAAAGAAAAATAGAGCTACACAAAGAAAATTTGTTATCAGAAAGGCCAATGAATAAAATATTCTTATCCCTCAAATTTATAGAGTAAAACTCCTCTTACTCCAAAATGTGAACCAAGCCTCGAGGTCATGGTGAAGTAAATGGAATCCCAAAATCTCCATTCCCAATAGACCACACTATCGGCTATTCAAGACCTACAAACACAAGTGGGACAAATGGAAAACAGAATTAGTGAGATCAATATGAAAGGTTCTTTAAAAATATAAGAACACAATTATTATTTTAGAGGTACGAGTTTCTTATTTATCTTTTCGTTAAGTTTTTTTGAGAAAACAAGGGAAATGTGTGAAAAATCCAAAATTTATGGGTACATTCCACGTACCTTTGTACACACATCGTGTACTTTGGATGTTTGGGAGGAGAATACTTGGAGTGTCAGCTTGTCAACATTTAAGGGTGTAAAAAAACTACATACCATGTACAAAGTAATACACACCGTGTAATCAGTCGACAGATGAACAGGGAGGTGGTGGAAAGTATCCACCAGAGGAACAATTTAAAAGGAAATAACACATCGTGTACTTGAGAGTCCATGATGTGTAGTTATGTTTTTTCATTAAAAATAGACAGTAGACTCCTCATTTGACAGAGTAGGTAGAGAAGTCACCTAGAGCACAAAGAGAGGACTAAGAGGGTTGGAGGAGCTCATGATCACACACTCAGACTCCGACTCTTCCACCACCAATATCGTTTGAACCGCACAAGTAAGGTCTTCCCTATAATTGAATATTTATTTACAATTTTTTCTTGAAGGGAAGTTATTTATGTTTGAGAGAATAATTGTTTATATCAGATCTACATTATTCTTGGTCATTTCTTGAGGCGCCTTCCAAGTATATCGACCATAGGAGATCGAGGTAGGTGGTATTGTGTTTAATTCCAACTGTCGAGTTGATTTTGTGTACCGTTGTGGATCGCACCCATGTTCGGGGTGTCATGTGACTATGAATTTGACTGTTTAGATACCTATAATTATATAGGTAATCTAATAAATAATTATAAATTTTTTGTTGGGATCATTGCTTTGATCTAGGGCCACTCCGAGGGTGTGTTCCCTTGTTTATCCATTTGGCCAGGATACCCGTGGGTATGCTATGATTATAGTATGTTATGAGTTTTTTTGAGTGGAAAAATATATAATTGCTTTCTTATGCATTGGGCTTGGCCCGGTTACTTGATTTTCCTATGGAACGCCTAAGGGAAGTTTTTTGTTTAGCTTGAGGGCATAGTTTTGTTTAGCCTGAGGGAAACGTTTCTTATGCATGTGGGTAGTAACCTCTGTTCCTGAGTGAAATATCTTGTATGCATGAGGGAAATACTCATTATTCTTGTGGGCAGTCACCTGAGGGCTTCGTTTCTACTTGACTTAGGGTAAGGACTTTCATGTTTGTGGACAATGGTTACCTTGAATATTCACAGTGGTGGTTTCTTATTTTGTACCTTCCCAGTTAAAGCACAGTCTTGGAAATTGAGAAATAATTATTGGAATGGAAATGTAATTGGTATATATAGCTACATTTTACTAATTCCTTGTTTACTGCATTTTATTATTGCACACTATTGTTGCACATTTTCACTGATAGTTGGGCACAAGCCTTTGGTGGATACCTTCTATGATTTATATCTCACACCCTATTTGGGTCATGTCTTGGGCCCAAACTGATTAAATTGTTGCATGTGTTGATAAGGGATATAGTCCCTACATAGGTTCATGATTTTTGTAGAGGAGTAGGAGAGCATTGGACTGAGCTTAGTCTTGCGATGCTGCTGATTTCCTGTCGCATTGTTTTGGATTTATTTGTTGTACCTTTGTACCTTGTACTTTATTTTATCTGATTTCAGTGTATCTTGTTTTGGTTTCTTTCTTAGAATTAGTGAAATGTTGCATCATTATATATATATGAATTCTAGTTATATTTTACTTCAGTTGTTCATTTATAGTTTATATTGTTTACTTCTTCTGATTTTGCATGTTTATATATTTTATGCCACTGCACTACAATTTGACAAATGAGGGCATAGTTTCCCCACTATATGTACTTGGCCCTCTTTGCAAGTCAGCAGCCTATGGAATTTGGGAAAATGTGTTTGAGGTCATGTGACCAACCAGGTTCGGGTCACCCATTGTGTGGCACCCAGATCTGGGACATTACAAGGTGGTATCAAAGGGTCTTTTTTCTTTGACTAACTGTTTGGAGCCTATAGCTAGAGGTAGGATGGAATTGGTACTTGGTAATGAGCTATTACCAGAAGTAGCTATCCTGTGTATAGGGAAAATCCAATATACCTCCTTTAATTTCAAATATTCTGGTTTTTCAATTATTACAGATGATTTGATTTTCAATGTTGGGTGACGCACTTGGGGTGTGGTGTTTATATTTTATACATGGGTTCTATTTAGTTTCAACCCGATGAGATGAGGGTGTGGCATCCCATGAATCATTTAGGAATATGTTAGAATCACATGTCATGCATAGTTTACAGGCCATGTAGGTGCATTAGAATGTGCATGTTGTTGTGATAGATGTTGTGCTCGAAAATGCATGTTGTTGTGATAGGTGCCTTGATAAATACGCCTACTGTTGATAGGGTTTTGTTTGTATGAGGTTTGGTTTGAATGAACGCCAAACATTAGTTCTTGAGGTGTTATAGGACCTCATTGACCAGAATTTGGTGGATAATTGACTTGTTTACCTTGTCTATAACATGTATAAGATTCCATGATTTGATTCGCAGGGAGTATGGGCCCTCACAGATTGGAATTTGGAAATTTGGTGTTCATTTCTGTGTTTTTCTAGGATCTAGAGTAGTTTTTGATGCATACTATCCGAAAAAACTAAGAATACACGCCGTGTAGTTTCTAATACATTCCATGTGTTCTTTTTTTGGGAAGAAACCGGTTTTTCATAAGTACACACCGTGTACCTTATGTACCCGTCGTGTAGTCCCTAACCGTGTCCGGCTGTGTGGGTAGAGACACGAGATAGGGATGTTCTTATGGGAACACGTTGTGTACCTGTTGTACATGCCATGTAGGTTTGACCCTGTGTACACCCATGTAACTAACAACACTGATGGAGAAACCTTGGATAATGCATGCCGTGTTAGTTATAAACACTCCGTGTAGTGTATCATGGAATCTTTCCATGTAACTAACAACATGGGTCGGTGTTACCTTTCTTGTACACACCATGTACCTATGGAACATGCAGTGTAGTCTTGAACGCTGAGAGACCATGTGGAATTGGCCGTGTGGCTGGGGAAATAGGTTGTTGTACACACCGTGTGAGGGTGTTACACGCCATCTTCCTAGGGTTCCAACATCCCCAGGCCGATATCAGAACACGACCATGTGAGGGATTTATAGTACATTCCATGTAGACCATATACACATCATGTAGTTTCATTTTTCTAGTTATTGTGTTTTTCCCCTATTTCATTGGCACACTTAAGCAGACAAAAAAAACCTCAACAGTAAATTAAACTATGGTATGTGTGTGAACTTGTTGAGTCATGCCACCGAGATGACCACAATTTGTTCGCCAAGAGAGTGGAGATAATTATACATCAGAGATGGTAAGACACAAGCTACAGATGGATCCTCCAGCAGTTCCAAATGCTGCACCAACCGGTATACCAGATACCGGCGCAGATGCACAGTTCCATTAAGGCTTCATGCGGTTCATGTAGACCTTTCATGGAACACCACAGGTTGCCACATCTATGGTAGAGCTGACACATACATCCTAACAGCATCATCCGCCAACATTTTCAGGGGATGGTGGACCACAGGCTACGGAGTCATGGCAGGATTCTATGCAAACGATCTTTGAGCATCAGGAGACGCATCCTGGGAGGAGGGTCAAGCTCGCTACTTACATGATGCATGATTCCACTAGGAGATGGTGGGATGTAACCACCCAGACTGAGCATCAATGAGACATGGCATGGGAATATTTTCATGCAATATTGTATGACTTTTTTTCCAGACACACTAAGGGAAGATCGAACTCGAGAGTTCATGAATCTACAGTAGGGAACCATGTCAGTGATGGACTATTTTTCCTGCTTCACCAAGATACAATGTTTTTCACTTGTTCTTGTGGGCGATGAGACGTAGAGGGCTGGACTCTTTGAGGATGGTCTTTAATATGACATATGAGCGCTGGTGAATGTTTTCATATTTTCTACAATGCATGCTATTGTGAACCAGGATTTGATTACTGAGCCGAACCTGTGGGAAGCTAGTGATACGGACCAGGGCGGTTCAACAACAGTATCTGGTACTCATTCAACCGGCAAGAGGAAGAGGCAGATGGATTTCTTTCATTGTAGAAGTACTATCCAGAAGAGTTCTTGAGGTGGCCAAATAATGTGCTATCAGTGTGGTAAAGAGGGGAAAATGAGACCTCAATGTCCACATGACCTAGTGGAGTTTCGATCTTGAAACAATATGGGTCATCTTTAGCATTTTTGCAGGGAATTTCTACCAGTGAAAAGTGAGAGGGGTTCTGTGCAGACTCCACATGCAGGAGCAGGACCAAAAGCTTCTTACCAGTCAGGGAATTGAAATACGCCAGGACGTTCAGTCTGAGGTGGTGGTCATGGACAAGGTAGCCAGACACTGGGATCTCAGAGACAGCAGGGCGGGTCAGCTCAGGGTAGCCAGGCTGTGTCACAAGGCTGCAACACTGGGCTGACATATGCAATGCAACAGACCCAACAGGAGCAGGATCCCTAACCTTCCACTGTCAGAGGTACTATTATAGTTTCTTCTATTTTATCTTCTGTACTTTTTGATATTGGTGCTACACATATCTTTATATATGCCCCCGTAATGGAGAGACTTGGGCCCTATGAATCTTCTTCTTCATGTATAATGACGCTAGAAACTCCATTGGGAATTAGGAATGGTAGGTGTTCATTAGTGAAAGGAGTTTCTCCTAGAGGTTGGTGAGTGTCACATTTTATGGGACCTCTATGTCTTAGAGATGAAAAACTGTGATTTAATTCTTGATAAATACTGGTTGGTACCCTTTCTAGCCTTTGTAGATTGTTATCATCGTAGGGTGAGTTTCATGTCAGCAGAGGGTGAAGAGTTTCTATACATGGTCGAATGGGAAGTCCAAGCGAGCCGAGATGGACTTGAGAATCGTGGGAGAGGAGGAGTGAGAGCCCAAATTGTATGTTTATATCTGGATGACCAGGGAACTTGCAAGAAATATTTCCCTCTAGTGGTTAACCATTTTAGGGATGTCTTCCCAGACAACTTCTCATGTCTACCTCTAGTGTGAGAGGTGCATTTATTTATTGAGATTGTTCCTGGAGTGGCACCGGTGTCCATTACTCCTTACAAGAAAGATATGCCAGAATTTTAGGATATCAAGAGGTAGTTATAGGAGTTACAAGCCAAGGTTTTTATCCAACCTAGTATTTCCCCCTAGGGTTTGACTTTATTTTTTTCTAAGAAGGCAGATGGTACCCTCAGACTCTACGTGGATTATCAGAAACTGAACCTATTGACGGTTAAGAACTGATATCCCTTATCAAGGATTGATGATATTTTTGATCAACTTCAAGTATCAAGAGTGTTATCAAAGATTGAATTGAGATCTGGATATCACCAGTTGCACGTTAGACCATTGGACATACTTCTTATAGCCTTTTGGAGCAGATATGGACTATACGAGTACTTGGTCATTCCATTTGGTCTATAAAACGCGCCAGTAGTTTTCATGGCTCTGATGAATCGTTTGTTCCACCCATATCTGGATTCTTTTTTGGTAGTCTTTGTGGACAATATCTTGGTGTACTCTAACACTCGACACGACAATGCCACCCATCTTGAGATCATACTGAGTACACTAAGAGAGCATCAGTTATATGCTAATATCTCAAATTGCCTCCTTAGGATGGACCTTATTCAGTTCCTGGGTCATATTATCTCAAAGGCAGGTGTTACGGTAGACCCAAATAAAGTGAGAGAAGTAGTTTCCTAGGAACTGCCTAAGAACATGATTGATATATGGATTTTCATGGGGATTTCTGGTTACTGCAGGTGCTTTATACATGACTTATTTATCTTAGAAGCATTGTTGATGGGTTTGACTAAGAAGGGTATGATGTTTGTTTGGTCGGAAGCTTGTGAGACATCCTTTCAGAAGCTGAAGGGAAGGTCGACATCATCTTCAGTACAAATACTTCCAAATCAAGGGAATATATATATAGTTTATTGTGATGCATCAGGCATTGGTATGGGAGTAGTGTTGATGTAGGGTGATCGAGTAGTTTCATACGAGTCTCGGTAGTTGAGGTCGCATGAGTGGAATTACCCAACACATGATCTTGAGTAGACTTCAGTTGTTCATGCCATGCGCTGTTGGAGGAATTATCTCTTAGGAGAACATTATGTTGTGTTTACTGACCAAAAAAGTCTTAAATATATCTTTACCCAGTGTGACCTGGATTTGAGACAGCGAAGGTGGGTTGAATACGTTCTGTCCTTCGACATTGAGCTTCCCTATACACTTGGTAGAGATAACGTACTATTTGATGCACTGAGTAGGAAGACTAAAATACAGGTAGTGTAGTAGGAAAATTGTGAGTGGAAACTTATGTCTTTTTTCTCTGAGATGCATCTAGAGGTACAGAATAGTTAGCGGAAAACCTGTCTTTCATCCTTATCTGTGACTTATACCCTCCTGGAAAGAGTGAGAATGAGACAACTATCAAATTTAGAAGGCCTATTTCTTGAAGAGTCGGTGGAAATTGAGGACCCTCCTCATGGTTGGACGATAGGCGATGATGGGTTACATGGTATTTATGGATGATTTTGGGTTCTAGGGGATATACAAGATGATTTGAGGAGGTAATTTCATACATCGGGTTGGGAATTGCATCATGGAGTTACCAAAATGTACCATGAATTATGATGTCAGTATTGGTGGATGGGTATGAAAAGAGAGGTAGCCGGTTTTGTTATGAGATGTTCCACCATTCAGCATATGAAAGCAGAGTATCAGAGTCTAGCTAAACTATTACAAAAATTATCTATTCTGGAGTAAAAATGGGATGATGTTGCGATGGGCTTTGTGACCATGTTTTCGATGTCACCTCGAGGCAATTACGTCGTATGGGTAGCTGTGGAAAGACCTACGAAGGTAGCTCACTTTTTTCCGATTAAGGATACCTTTTGTCTTAACGATCTTGAGAAGTTTTATATCTGATAGGTAGTATGTCTTCCTGGGGCCACTCATTCAATCTTATCAGATAGGGATGCTTGTTTTACATCTCATTTCTGGCAGAGTTTTTAGGGGCCAATAAATACACATGTGCTTTTGAGCACAGCTTACCACCCTCAGACTGATGGCCAGTCAGACCATACAATACATGTGCTAGAGGACATGCTGCGTGCATATGTCCTAGACTTTGGGGGATCTTGGGAGAAACACATACCTTTGGTTGAGTTTTCCTATAATAATAGTTTTCAGGAAACGATTGAGATGGAACCTTATAAGGCATTATATGGTCGGCCATGCCAATCACCATTGTGTGGGTTAGAGGTAGGTGTGGCAGTTTTTCTAAGACCACGTCTCATGTAAGAGACATCAGAGCATGTCCTTTTGATACAAAAGCAGATAGATACTACACAGTCTTGTCAGAAATCTTATGCTGATTTCTGTAGACGACACTTGGTGTTTGTAGTAAGGGATCAGGTTTTCTTACCTGTTTCACTGAGGTTGGAACATAGGTAGATTCGAAGATAGGGTAAACATTCACTGAGGTATGTAGGTTCATTTGAGATTCTATAGAGAGTCGTGTTGGTTGCCTATCGGTTGCAGTTACCATAGAGGTATCGGGCCATGCACGACGTCTTCCGCGTATCTCAGCTGCGCCATTATCACTCAGACCCGTCTCATGTTTTTCTGCCTGAGGAGGTTGAAATTCAGGTCGATTCATCCTTTGAGAAGCATCTGATTCATATTGTTGATAAGGGCATGAAGGATCTCTGAGGCTGGTCAGTTCCTTGCGTATGGGTGATATGGCAGCATGGTCGAGTGCAAGACGAAACATGGGAGCAGGAGACCGACATACGTACTCAGTGGCCACAATTGTTTGTAGTCTTATCTTCACCACCCATGGAAGAGAAATTATGGGAATAATTACTTTAATTGGGGAAGTTTGTAAGAACATGGTTCTTATTCTAGAGGTACAAGTTTCTTCTTTTTCTTTTCCATAAGTGTTTTTGAGAAAACAAGGGAAATGTGGGAAAAATCCCAAATTTATGGGTACACGCCATGTACTTTTGTACAAACACTATGTACTTTGCCTATGTGGGAGAAGAATACTTGAAATGTAGTATTTTATGCATTTAAGGGTGTAAAAAACCAACTAAATGTTGTGCACTTAGTAATACACGACATGTAATCAGTCGACAGATGAACAGGGAGGCGGTGGAAAGTAGCCGCCAGAGGAACAATTTAAAAGTAAAGTACACACCATGTACTTGAGAGTACATGCCATGTAGTCATGTTTTTTTGTTAGAAATAGGCATTAGCATACTCACTCGATAGAGGAGGTTGAGAACTCACCTAGAGCCCTGAGAGAGGAGGTCGAGGCTTGGAATAGCTCCCGATCGCACACTGTGACTACGATTTTTCCACCGTCGATCTCGTTTGAACCACACGAGTAAAGTTTTACCTCTTATTGAATCCTTCTTTACAATTATTTCTCTTAGGTAAGTTATTTAGTATTGAGTGATTAATTATTTATATTAGATCTACGTCATGATTGGTTGTTTCTGGAGGTTCCTTCCACGTATATCAATCAGAGGAGATTGAGGTAGGTGGTCTTGTGTTTAATTCCAACTATCGAGTAGATTTTTTGTACCGTTGTGCCATGCGCCCATGTTTGGGTTGTTGTGTGACTGAGTATTTGACTATTGAGATACCTATAATTACATAGGTAATATAATAAATAAGTATAAACTATTGTTTGGGATCGTTTCTTTGATCCAGGGACACCCCAAGGGTGTGTTCCCTTATTTATCCGTTTGGCTAGGATATCCATGGGAATGCTGTGATTATAAAATGTTTTGAGTTTTCTTGAGAGGAAACATATATAATTGCTTGCTTATGCATTGGGAATGGCCTGGTTACTTGTTTTTCCTATGGAAAGTCTTAGGACAATGTTTTTGTAGCATGAGGGCGTAGTTTTGTTTAGCCTGAGGGGAATGTTTCTTATTCTTGTGGGGAGTAACTTCCATGGCTGAGGGAAATATCTCACATGCCTAAGGGAAATACTCGTTATTCTTGTGGGCAGTCACATAAGGGTTTCGTTTCTACTTTCCTGAGGGTAAGTATTTTCATGTTTGAGGACAATGGTTACTTTGAATATTCACTGTGGTGATTTCTTATGTTGTACCTGCCAAGTTAAAGAACAGTCTTGGAAATTGATAAATAATTATTGAAATGGCTTTGTAATTGATAGAGATAGTTACTTTTGAGTACTTCCTAGTTTACTGCATTTTATTATTGGACACTACAGTTTCACATTTTCACTTACAGCTGGGCATAGGCCTTTGGTGGTTGCCTACTGGGATTTATTTCTCACACCCTGTTTGGGTCATGTGTTGGGCCCAAATAGATTATATTGATGTATGTGTTGATAAGGGAAAGATTCCATACATAGGTACATGATTGTTGCAGAGGAGTAGGAGAGAATGGGACCAATCTTAAGCTTGTGATACTACTGAGTTCATGTTGCACTGTTTTTGATTTATTTGTTGTACTTTGGTACCTTGTACTTCGTTGTATCTGATTTCAATGTATCTTGTTTTGGATGCTTTCTTAGAATTAATGAAATGTTTCATCATTATATTTATATGACTTCTAGTTATATTTTACATCACCTTTCCATTTCTGGTTTATATTGTTTATTTCTTCCTCTTTTGCATGTTTATATATTTTATTCCGTTGTGTAACACTTTGACAAATGAGGGAATATTTTCCCCACTATCAGTCTTTGGACCTTGATACTAGTCAGTAGCCTCAAACATTTGGGGAAATACGCTTGAGGTTATGTGACCAACCATGTTCGGGGCACTCGTTGTGTGGAACCTTGATCAGGGAGGTTACAAAAACTACCTTCCCAACCCATGCTAATCTAATTCAAACATGTAATGTATATTCAATTAAACTTCATAGTGGTAATTATGTTTCTCCTTCTATTGATTCTACACAACAGTTATGTCCCCCTCTTTAAAAAACTCTGTATCCACCCATAAATGATTCTATTAAATAAATACAATACAAAAACAATAAACTAATTATCATTGGGGATTACCATGAAAAATACATTCCACATCCATTCCCCCAAAAACTCTCTAAATCAAAGAAGAATTTTGATAATGTCATTGATAAAGAAATAATTGATACATTTAAAAAAGAGAAAGCTAATATTCCTTGATTGAATATAGTTAAAAATATCCATTGATTTTCTAAATTTATTAAAGAGAATTTCTCCCATAGAAGTAGACTAAAGGGTAACGAAAGAGTCAACATGGGAAAGAATGTCTCATCCTTGATTAAACCATAAATTACAACCATGTGCAAGGATCTAGGAACATTCAAAATACCATAGACTATAGGGGAGACATTCTATTCTGATTATATAACAGATTTAGGTGCTTAAATTAATGCAATACCTTACTCAGTGTACAATTATATTCATGTTGGAGAGCTTCAACTAAAAATAATCATAGTGCAACTTTCCAACTGAAGAACAAAACACCCATCAGGTGTGGTCGAGAATGTCCTTGTAAAAGAAAAAAAAATCTTACCCATAAAATTCTAAAATATTGGGATGGAGGATACCCAATCCCAATGAAATTCCAATATCATACATGGGAGGATATTCCTAAAAACCACAAAGACAATCATAAATGGTCACAATGGTATGATTTGTATGGAGTTTGGTGGACAATAGGTAAGTTTTAATATCCTTCAGGCTATGAAACACCCCATTAAAGATCACTACACTCTTCCTATATATTTTATGGATGTTCTAAAAAATGATACACACACACAAAAAACTCTCTCCATGAACCATACTATGATTATTTTTCCAAATCATCACCTTTGGAAGATTTGATCTTAGATTCAATTTTTCAGTGTTGTGTGGGTTCTGAAAAGTTATATTTTGGTGCTTTATTTCATGAGTGTGTTCATTATGTGGAACCCATTACTATAAATGATTATAAAAATATCATTTTAATAGACACTCTATATTTAGAGTATAAATATGAGAAAATGGATAGTTTAATGTACCTCACTCCCCTTAAATCCTCTCCCTCAATCAAGAAATCTTATAATGTTTAAATTAAAATAACTTGTATCTAATATAAAATATTTGTATCATGATGGTATTGACCAAGTTCCCATCATTATTTCTATTAACCTCTCTCAATAGTAGGAATAAAAACTACTTGATCTTTTGAGAGAGTGTAAAAAGGTGATAGGATGGTCATTGGATAATAATACTTAGATAATCCCATATATTTTTATACACCAGATACTTTTGTATGATGAGGCTAAGCCTGAAAGGAATGATCAATACCAGTTTAATACCACTCTCTTTGATCTGGTAAAATTGGACGCCAATAAATTACTTGATGATGTGACCATTTATCTTATATTTAATAATAAATGGGTTATCCCAGATAAATATTTTCTTAAAAAACATGAATAATAGTAGTGTCTAATGGAAGAAATGAATTGGTTCCAACGTGTGTGAAAAACAGTTGGCGAGCCTATATTGATTCTCGTCAACGGAATCAATCCACATGAAATGACCACTTTTATCTACCTTTCATTGATCATATTTAAGAATGATTGGATGGTAAGTTCCATTATTGTTTCCTTGACGGCTATTCATGTTATTTTTAAATCCCTATATCCCCAAAGGATCAAGAAAAGGAAACATTTACCTATCAATTTGGAACATTTTATACAGAATGATTCCTTTTGGTCAATGTAATTCTCCCGATAATTTTCAAAGATGTATGTTGAGTACTTTTTATGAGTACCTAGAGAATTGCATGGATGTTTTTATGGATTATTTCACATTTTGTGGAACTTCCTTTTATAACTATTTGGATCACCAAGGTTCTATCCTAGGTTGTTACATAGAAAAATATCTTGTATTAAGTTATAGAAATTCCACTTCATGGTTGAATGTGGGATAGTTCTTGAGATTGTTATTTCAAAAGATGTAATTCATGTGGATAATTCAAAATTTGAATTAATTTCAAGACATCCATTTCAAAAATTTGTTCATGAGAAGCGATTTTTCATTGAACATGTTGGTTTTTAACATATATTAATTAATGAATTTAGTATGATCACACATCCCCTATTTCTATTATTATAGAAGGATTCTGAATTTGGTTTTGATAAAAATCACAAGGATTCCTTTATATCACTAAAATTTTTTCTCACATCACCTCCCATAATCAAAACACCAAGGTGGGATCTCCCCTTAAAACTTGTGTGTGATGCCTCTAACTTTGATGTTGGGGTAGTTTTATCACAAATGGTTGGGAAGGATCCTCATGTGATTACATATTCCTCACATACCCCTGAATCTACCAAATAAAACTACACAACCACTAAAAAATAACTTCTTTCTATTGTGTTTTTCCAAAAAAAAATCTATTCATATCTTTTAGGGTAAAAAATCATTATATTTTCGGATCATTATGCCATTCATTTCCTCCTAAGGAATCGAGAAAAAATCCCCACGTCATTCATTGGAGCTCCTCCTCAAAGATTTTGATCGTGATATTAGAGATAAGACAAGAGTGAAAAATGTGGTAGTTGACCAAATTAGTAGTATTTTTCCACCTCTATACCATCATGTTTTCTCACCCCTACCCATTGGATAATTCTTTCCTCATGAGTACCATTGTGATGTTGTGGACCTTAACCCATGGTATACAGACATTGAAAATTTTATAGAATCATCTAGGGTCCCCATTGATTTCAGCACTTCCCAATCCTAGGGACATATGAATTATTCTCAATGGTACCTTTTGGATGACCCTTACATGTGGATAAATTATAGTGATGAAATTGTTCATCGGTGCGTCCCTGACCATGTGCCTACCTTTATTTTTCCCTTCTACAAAACTATGGCTTGTGGGGGCCACTTTGTCTCCCAACGTACAACTCGAAAGGTCCATGACTCAGGTCATTATTGAAAACATTGTATAGAGATTCCCATCAATTTTATAAGTCACATTCTAGATGTCAATCTATAATGAATATCTCCAAGAGGAATGAAATTACCCATCAACCCATGTTATTTTGTGATATCTTCAATGCATGGGACATTGACATCATGGGGACTTTTCCAAATCCATTTGGATTTGTGTATATCATATTGGATATTGACTATGTATCTAACTGGGTGGAATAAAAGGCCACCAGGCCGGATGAGTATTGAGTGGTTATTGATTTTTTGTCTTCCCAAATTTTCATAAATTTTGGTTTACTGAGATTCAGCAATAGTAATCATGATACACATTTTTGGAATCACAACCTGAAAAATTTACTTTTTATGTGTGGGGTTGTTCATAAATTCTCCAAAACATATCACCCCATAACAAATGGATAATCATAAATCTCAAATGAGGAATTCTAGAGAATCTTGAAAAAATGGTACAACTAAACAGGAAAGATTTTATTTTGCACTTGGATGATGAACTTTGGGCATACCGAATTTTTTTCAAAAACCTAAATATAAATTTAACCGTATAGGATTATGTTTGGAATGTCCTTTCACCCAGCAGTATGGGTAGATCACCATGAATATTGATTTGTTAAACAATGTAATATGAATATCCCAAATGCAGGTGAGCATTGGAAGTTACAAATTCCAGAGTTGTAAGAAATTTTTCATGATTCATCTAAAACCTCTCGAATATATACATAGAAAATTGAAAATCCATGATGAGATTATTCATAAATAGAAGCTTGACATTGGTGAGATGGTTGTCATGTATAATTCCAAGCTAAAGCTCCATCCCTGTAAGATTTATTCTTGATGGATCATTCCTTATACCATTACTAATGTTTATCCTTTTGGTGATATACATGTTTTTCATTAGAAGAGTGGAAAAAGGATTACTATTAATGGTAAGATGCTCAAACACTTCTATAATTATTTTCCAAATCTTCTCATTGAAGAAATCCAACTGATAGATGCCACATTTGAACCACTTAACAGGTTGTACCTTCTCCCTGCATTTATTTAATTTTCTATTTATTTAGAATAATTTCATTGAGAATAATTTAATATATTTGTGTGGGGGAGGGTAACATGTCATAATTATGATAAAAAAACAACAAATATTTTTTCATTTTTAATGTATATTTCATTATTTTGTGCTTTTAGATAAAACTTGATCTTTAAAAGAATATCCCAATTCTTATTTCATGATTGAGTTGATTGTGTGGAAAATTCCATTGTTTTTGGAAAATTTATTTCAAATGAATGTTGATATGTAATCATTTTCTTGAATTTTTATTTCAAAATCATTCTTTTATGTTTAAAATATTTTTTAATCTCTTATCTCTTTATCACTTACCAATATTATAATCCCTTACCTGAGAGACATTCTGTTATATTTATTGGATATTCTTATTTTTAATATCATCCCTGAGAGTCTCACGTAATTTAGAGAAACTATAACTTTCCATGATACAGTTTCAATCCATTAGATTAAGGTATGCTACATTTATGATCGACTAAATCATTCATTAAAATTCCCATTTGTACAATTATCCGCTACATTCGGCCACCATAATATTTTATCATTATTAACCCTTAGAGACCATGAAATGGAAGCTTGGTAGCCACCTTAGAAACTAAATTATCTGTACATAATCATATATTGTGTATGTGTTTTTTTATTTTGAGCAAGTTTGGGAGATAAGATGTTTCCATGGGAGTTATGGGGATATAATAATTATTATAGGTTGATATAAAGGGTGCCTCCATTTTCCTTATGTAATGGGTTCACAATCCAAATTTCATCATTTTATTACATATTTTTTCTTAATTATTTCAAATAAAACAATATATTAAAAAATAGTTCTTTATATTGACAAAAAATATAAAAAAAATAAAACAGAGAAAAGAGGATGTTTTCTCATTATTATTCACTGCTTTGTTGTGACACACACAAATGAACAATGGGGATAGTGAGTTGGAGGTAATAAACATTGTGATGCTTTGAGTGTATACATTCATTGTGAAATGATTTTGAATTTTTACATTTTTTATTCATAAGACATTAAACACACCTCTTCAACCTCATATTTTTAAACATTAAATCCTACAATCCCTAGAACCTCAGAACAACCTATTGGATGTCCTCTTGATTAGAACACTAGTTAATGTTTCTAGAGAACATATAATATTGGATATAATATTGTAAGATCACAAAAACATAGGTAAAATAGTATAAATCCACTTTTATATATTCCCTGAGTTAAAAGGAAAAATTTCTAGGTGAGGTAGGTTGCGACATGTTGCATTGGTAAATTAATGAAATTAAAAAATTTGAATGTGAGAAAAAAATGATAGAAAAATAGATTCCATAAATGAGACATGATGAATTTTATTTAAAAAGAAATTTTTAGGCTTTAAAACCTTTGATTTATGAATGGAATATGAAAATGATATTATACTTTTCCCAGGAGTGAAAATGTTTAGGTTTGGTGGTGTGATATTTCAATGATTCACTGTTTTATTTCATCCTTATACCAATGTGTTAAACTAGTATTGTACTGAAAATTACATGTATGATAACAAACTTTACATCTTGTTTGATTCAATTATTTTTTTAAACTGTTGAAAAGAGAAATTTTAAATGTTTTGATAATTACTTTGAAGGTATAGGTGATTTGGAGGGCCTATGATGAAGTACATGAAAAATTGGCCAATCTACACAGGATCCAAGAACACCAGTAGACTAATGTGAATAAATTTACTATAACATGCATCAAAATGGGATGATTTATTTTGGGATAGTCTAAAATTTAATGTTCAACATTTCATATGAAGGAACCCAATCCCCATTCAGCTTCTAAGTTGCCAATCCGAACTGATCATTACAATGAATAAAATATTCATAAAGTGGAAAGATGTGTTCTGTATTTTATCAATATCTCAGCTTTTATTGGTCCCAATAACTCCAAATTGTTAATGGGGATAGTAAAGATTCAAGGATACAACTTTTTAGTTTTCTCCCAAGTAAGATAAGACTTTATAGAGGTTTCAAAAATGGGATAAGTGGTTTTACACAATATGTGTGCTCAAAACCTCCTTCCAATTAGCCTATAAAAAGTGACATTGGGTACCCCATTTAGAAACTCTATCAGAAGGCAAGGTTATGAAATTTTGGAGTCCCAAAATAGTATTCTTATCATCCCTAGAAATTCTGAATGCTATGGGAAGTGCAACTTCAACATCTTCTTCTTCCTCTCCTCTTATGGATTTCTAAACTCCTTGTGATGACCCGAGGAGGAACATAATGAAAATCCCAAGAATAATGTTTGTAATATATGAATTATATTTTTAATTATAGGTTTTTATTTTCCTTTTCATCATCTTATATTGTTATAATAATTATTATTATATTGTAATGTCATAATAAACTCATATTATCATGTTTGGTGGTACCCATTCATGTGATGTTTCACCCACAATTCACCACTTCTTCACCCCTAACAATTGTAGTGTTTGCGTGGTTCATATAGTTTAATGCAACTCAAATAAACACTTTAATGGCCTTGTAGTTCAAATTCATGGCAACACATTTAAATAAAATACAATCCTAGACATCATATGAAGTTCTTCTTGTGTTTCCTTGATGATTTTCAGTTTTGAAGTCAAACACAAATCACCCAATCATTGGTGATATCTGATGAATAATTGTGTGTTTCTAACTGAACCCAAGGATTCATCCTAGTATAAAATAAATAACAATATAGTTCTTGTTTTTACATAATAGGGACTAAAAGATCATAACAGTGTCTATTTAAGAGATGAAGGGTGAGCATCAAAATATTTCCTTGGGTTGATTAGGTTTAAAAAAATTAATCAACATATACTTTGGTTTTATCACATTCCTCTATATTTTGTCGTATTAAATCACAAAACCCCATGGTTTCCAAAATCCCACTCTACATATATTTTTATAATCATACACATATATTTGAATGATTGATCTTAGTATCTATCGAGATATGACCTAGGGTTCCTAATATACTAAAAGAATTCTAGTAAAAAACTAAACAACCAATTTGAAGTGCTCAACAACGCGATCAGTCATTGACACAGACCTCTTGAGCATTCACTTGAGAATACATTGGACTACGGTTTGGAGAAAATTATTGTAGGGCCACAATTACCATCACAGAGACCCTTTGTGAAGGTGGTTCGCAAAGAGGCATCCCTCTGGGAAGCAGCCTTGATCATGGTCCGTATCACAATGGAAAATAGAAGATCATGATGCACTGGTTCACAAAAGAATTGGTGGAGCACCTGACCAAAGAACATGGTTCACATACTATCAGTTTTATGGAGGATTTATTCAAAAAGAGAGTTCAATGGAGAAGTTCTTCATGGAGATCCATGTATGGAAAAAAGGCACATGTTCAACTATTTATAGGCACAGTTAGCTCTTACTTCATGATGCCCTTATGATGGTGCCGCTTCGAGATACCACATCATGATTCCCCTTTGTGCTTCCACATCATGATTCCCTTTGCGATGAAGAATCATAATGAATCTTCATGATCATTCATTATGATCTGGATCACTGATCCAACTATGTTATCCACCTTTTTGCAATCCTTATAGTTTTTCGGTGACTTCCCCCCATAATTCAACCATCTTTTCATTCGGATTCCATTTTGAGTGAGGAATTAGTTGGGTTAGAAATTTTTGACACATTAGGTAAACACAAATTGGAAGAAAGTTCAAAAAAAATCGAGACTCAAAATTTCTATAAAATCCATCAAAACTATCCCAAAGGGACTTCTTCTCGATGACCCTTATAGGGTCATCCCAAATCTTCTGTCGTGAGTATCTAGGACGGATCCTCAATGAGTCTGATGGATTTCGTTTCCTACATAGTGCCTCCAATGATCCATAGACAACTTTATAATGTCTGCCTCAGTGATCCCCTACATGACTCGATAGTTCCATACCTCTCCATGGTGTTACATTTTTCACTAGGGATAGCTCTATGATTATCCCATTGATGGACCCTTAGTGAGTCCGGCTAAGTCCAATGCCACCCATTTGGCTCTATGTAATATCCTTCTCTTCTCAATCCTAAATTCTCTACACAATAATCTCTACGATCTTGAATAACTTTTTTTCCAATAAAGAGAAGGATCCAACCTCTTTCTTACCAATGTTACTTCACCCATTCGACTTCCAAACTCCCATTTTTCAATGTCCTTTTAAAAGTAAAAAAAAGGATCAAAAAAGGTACTTAGACTATGTGATTTGTGCTTCCCAGTTCTCTTCATGCCCCCCACCTATATTGGGGATTCCCTTTTCAAATGAATATGCCATTTTTAAAGGAGCGAGCCCCTTTAGTGCTCTCGATGATTCTTAATGCATTAAGAATTTTGGAAGGACTCTCCAAATAAAGAGTCATTTTCTATGGTGAAGATCTAATCCATTGAAAAGCTCTCTTCATGAAGTATCAGTCATTTGTGAAGATCCTTTCGTTCACAAAAACCCTTTCCATAAAAATTTATATCCTCACAAAGAAGATAAAAAGCTTCACGAAGCATTAATGCTTCATGAAGCCCATCTTTTCATGGTATCTTACTTTTAAAACCCATCTTTTGTGGGCCCCTCTAGGGTTGTAAAATGTTATTTCAAGGACCACTGATTGGTGATTCATGTTCTGTTGCATTAAATTGGGATTCTTTTCATAGGCACACTAATAAATATTTCTTCTTCACATAACCATGATAACATGGACCCTTCAATGGATTACTCCACAACCCTGTTACCACGTCATTCATGGTGCCTTCTATTCACCCAGGGATAATGTGAGCCAGTTATATATGTCCGAGTGGTGAGGATTGAACCCTCACTATCTAAGATGAAATATGTTAAACTATAATGGAACACCACATCCTCAACACATGACGTTAAACAATGATCACAATATGAGTAACAATCCTTATAAGACCACATAGGGGATGGGCACCAACACCCTCTCACTCATATGCTCATGCTTCTCTTTGTTGCTATGTGCACCAACGAGCAACCCTTGTGTAAGCACCAACACTCCTTTATATGGTGTTCCATGTACAATGGTCATATCCACCTCAAACATATGACCACATACTTGGTTTTTCTCTTGGAGTAAGCCAATGATCCTCTTTGGGCCTCTAGTCATGCATATGCCCCACACCATCCCTCGTGGTTTCAAATTTCACAAAGAGATCATTAAGCCTCATTCTACCTCTTGTTTCTTACACCGAGAATGACCTTTATTGGATTAGAGTAAGAATAAACCATGATATACTCTATGGTCTGCTAGCCATGCATTTTTCCCATGCCCCCTTATTTACTGAACTACGTGGAATTTTATCCATGTCATTTTCAAGCAAGCTACATAAGAATCCACCCTATGATTCAACACCAAGTACAGGTAAAATTCGGTGTCCACATTATTGGGATCCACATCCTTGGTATGCCCCGTAGTGGTGTCAGACCAGTTCCTTGGTATCTAACAATGCGTAAGTCCCACACTCAACCCATACTCCTCTAACCAAGAGTTTCCTTCTTGTGATTAGTTTCTAATGATTAGTAGGCCCCAGTATGTATCTTCATTTTATTCCTTTGTATACACCACTATTCTATGCCCCACTTCTGAACTATGTAGACATAGATCTTTAAACGTTTTGAGTAAGGAATATAGGAAAACTTTTTGAGGTTGAAGCCCATCTCTCATGTCCCATCCAGGTCTCTCCCTTGAGCCTTTGTGTCTCAGTAAGATCATTCCCTAACTTGTTGGATCAATTTACTTCTGGCCCCAATCCATGCTTCCATTGTCACGAGTTACCTCATCTAGGGACTCATCACCCCATTATAGAACTATACAGACTTTGATTCTCATCCACTGAGAAATGTAGGAAACCTTTATGAGGCTCAATCCCTACACCGTCATCCTCATGTTGGTTATAGGTCATTCATCTCGATCATTTCCTAATTTTACCCAGGCCCCCATATCCTAGTGAACTCATGCAATCTATATTGTTAGTTATCAATGTGCAAGACCCATTCTTATCATTTCTCATTGCACCACCAAGTCCACTAACCCCATGTAATACCCAATATGTCTTTGGGTTGTTATCAATTGTGTACACCATGATCCCACAACTCACCATATTGAACAAAGTGGATTTTGATCTCTATCTCCAAGATTGGTTACGTAGGATCCTACCTCATATTTGGTCATGTCCAATGGTGAACCATGGTTCCACCTTACCTGGGACCCCCACCCTCTGATCCAAATTTTGTGGTGTCCAAATCAACATTCAAAACATGAAACCCTCCCCTTGTAGGACATGTCACCTTTAGTCTGTCATTATTGGGTATTATAACTCATTAATTTAGTAAATGATCTATGTGCTCCCTCCTTGGGATTTACCCATCTAATCCACTCTAATGAGTGTTCTGACTAGTCTAATCTATCTCTAAAAAATGTTAAACTCAAAACATTCCTTTTTTCAAACATGATAATCCAAGGAAAATCATGGATGAATTACTATTCCATACAATTCCCCACATTCAACGTAGGATTCCTCAGGATTCTATGCCCTCGATAATCCATCAGATATGGTTAAATCCTGGTGTACTAGTGTTTCAGCGTCCAAATACACCAGCGATGACCCAACTTGACTACTCTCCTGATAGACGGGTCCTACCCTAACATGATCACATGGCATCTCCTAATAGAATCAGTGTAATTAAATAGAATACATAAAGATATGGCATTTATATGAGTTTCAAAAAAAATGCATTACTATTAAGGGAGACCCAGACAAGGTGACGAATTCTAAGGAAGAACCCATGGAAGAAGGAACTGACATACCATTATTCCATTTTGATCAAGGAACAAACATACCTTAAAATGTGGTGAATTCCACCTGCCTTTAAAAAGACAGAATACAACACAAAAATCATTGCATCTTCTTAGTTGATGCGAAACCCCATTAAAGCATTAGAGAAAACATTTGACCGATCTAGTTTTCCAAAGAAGCTGTGTTGTGGGCTCCGTAATTTTCCCAGACACCCCTGACACCATTACTAACTCATTAGGCATCCAAATTGTGTCCAATGTAATGATATACCCTGAAATTATAAAGGATCCATACCTAAGGTAAAATTAAGCTTCTTACAATATTCCCCCCTTAAACTAACTCATCCCTAAGTTCACATTCCAATGGCAGAGAAACTCTGTATGAGAAAAACTATGCCATTAGGAATGTACGTCAACTTCCCTCTCCCAATTCTCATCATGTACTCCATCATGATTCCATAACATTCATACTTGAGGGATATACATGCCACATAGATAATTCATTCTTTGATCAATGATAAATACTCGATAATCCTTAAATGTTGCATCAAAATCAAAATAAACTTCATTGGGATAAAAAATATGAGAAAGTTTGGAATGATATTGGTGAAGATGTGGAACATGAAAGATGGTGTGCATTGAACGGTACCTCTTAGGTAATAACAACTGATATTATACTAGCCCAACTGACTCTAGAATCTCAAACAACCCTATGTAATAAGGCAAAATCTTTCTCTGCTTTTGTAACCATCAATTCACTAACCTGGGTGATAACCACAGGAAAACATGATCTCCAAACACAAACTCAAGAGGTCGTTGATTAAAAGTAGAATAAGATTTATTTCTAGACTGAGTAGCAGTCATACACTTTCTAATCAGCTGAACATACTGTAAAATATCATGAATATTATGTGAAACCAGTTGGGATGCCTCGCCTATCTCAAGCTAGCACAAGGATGAATGAAATGAACTACCATATACCGCCTCAAATGGAGGCATCTGTATTGTCTCATGGAAGCTGTTATTATAGGTGATCAAGACGAGAGGGGTATGATTTTCCCAAGAACAACCAAAATCAAGGACACAAGCTCAGAGAATATCCTCTAGAACTTATAATGTCTTTTTTGATTGTCTATCGTTCTAATGGTGAAAATATTGTTTAGTAGCACCATTGTTCCCATAGCCTTTTTCAATACCTGCAAAAATCAAGATGTGAAACGAGTTTCCCTATATAAAATTATAGTATGTTAAACCCTATGTAGATATATGATCTCACAGACATACATTTTTCCTAGGACATCAATTGGGAAAGTATTTCAAATAGGAATGAAGTGTATTGATTTGGTTAGTCGTTCATTGACTAACCAAATGGCATCCATACCCATCAATGTCATTGGTACACCAATTATGAGGTCCATAGAAATATCATTCTATTTTTATTCTAGGACTAGAAGCAGCTATAACAAGCCATATGATATCAGGTGCTCCACCTTCACCTACTGAAAGGAGAACACCTAGTGATCAAGCCTACTATATGATGTTTTATCCACGGACACCAATGATGACACCACATATATTAATACATATATGAGATTCCTAGATAAACTTCCCACAAAGATGTTTGAGACTCTTTAATAAACCAATCTCACATATATGTAGGAACACATATACATCCATGTAGATGTAAGATTGTGTCTCTATCCCAAAACCAATATACAGGTGGGTTATCACCTGATATACACTCATGGGGAACCAAGACATCCAGATTTTAAAAAGGAATACCCTTAAACATTTTAAAGAGAGAAGAGGTAATTGTCAAGGATGTGAGGCAAGACTACTATTGACTATCATGAAACTCCAGATAGAGCTCCAAATTAGGGACATTAACTTCCATTAATCATTTTCTTCCTGTACGACTTGTGTTTGAGTTTTCTGACTCAGTGAATCTTCAACTACACTACCCTTCATAGGCCTATAAGAAATATGAAAATAAAAGGATTGTAGATATTCGACCCATCTCCTCTATTTTAGGTTCATATCATTATTAAAAAAGATATATGTGAGTCTCTTACAGTCCATGAATACAAAAAAGTTCTATCCAAATATATATTATCTCTAGCAATGTAAGGAATAGAAAACTGTTGCTTTTTCAAGGTTGAGCATAATGAAATTTCTATCATGAGGCCTCGAATGCCGATATCCGTATGCAAAAACCTTGTCCACCATCATAAACACATATCCTAGTCCAATACTTGATGCATTATACATGACAATATAACCTATGTATGGCTATATAAGGGTTAGAATTGGTGTAGACACAAGACTCCCCTTCATCTTTAGAACAAATTTATCAATTGATTCTTACCATATGAACCTAACAACTATCTTTGGAAGATCAGTTTGAGGATTAAAAAGACGTGATAAATATTGTATCAAACACATGTAATATCCGACCATCCCCAGGAAACTCCATATATCAAACATGTTCTTGGGATGATCCTAGGTAACCACAACACTAACCTTTTTAAGTTCAATAGATACCCCATATTTTGATATTATATGACCAAAGAAGATAAATTTGTTGATCTATAAGTGGAATCTCCTAAGATTGGCATAAAACCAATACTCTATTAGTGTACGTAGAATGACTTTAATATGTTTGGAATCTTTGACATGTGTATGAGAATACGACATGATGTAGTCCACAAATACGATGACAAAAGTGTCGCAATAGGGGTGGAAAAACCTATTCATCAGATCCATGAAAACAACGGCCAGGTTCATAAGACATAATGGTATAAAAATGTACTCATTCAAAATATACCTACTATGGAATGTTTTATGAGGTATGTATGATGGTCTTACTTGTACCTCATGATAACTTTATCTTAGGTAGATCAAAGAGAAGATCTTTTCTCCTCAGAGCCGGTAAAAGAGATCATATATTAGAGGATTTTGGTAATAGTTATTGACCGAAAGATGGTTCAACCGTATGTAATCCACACATAGACATAAGTTTCCATATTTCTTTTTAGATAAAATCCCGGGAAAACACTAAGAGGATGTATTGGGTCTTAAAAATACTTTGGCCTATAAATCCTATAACAACGTCTTGCGATCTTCATGTTTTATAGTTCTTATCCTGTATGGAGGAATGGACATTGGATCTACTTTTGGAATAAGTTCAATTATAATATCTTACTCAATATCAAGAGGCAAACTAAAAAAATCATCAGTAAATATAACCATGAAATGATCCACTATTGGAGGTAAATATTCTTATCATAAACCATAATCCTCCATGTGGTGATTATAAATTTCAGTGGCCACTTCACCTAGACAATGATGCTCTAATCCCACTCTACCAGTCTGGACATCCCACTCACCCTTATATAGATAACTATTTCCCTCTAGTGATGTAAATGATGCCTTTCGGTATTAATAGTCTAAAAAAGTACGACATTGAACTAACATGTCCATCATGAGTATGACATCGAAACTATTCATCTCAAGAAAAAAGAGGATCTATAAGAAAGGGTATCTTTCTACTTCAATTGGATAGTCCAAACACTGGTGTATGCCCTCTCTGTTCATACCCCTAATAGTGCATCTAGTGTCATTAAACCTTTGTAATATAATATCTCGAGTCCAAGAACATCCAATATATATACATAGATAAAAGAGTTCAAAACACCTATATCAAATAAATTAGATACTTTGTTACATGACACAAGAATAACACCTCTTACCGAAGATGGTCTCGTAGCCTGATCCTCGAGTATCGACTGTTGTGAATTCAACAGACCTAGTTCATGAACTTGTGTAATAGATGATCTAACAAGACCATAACTAATATTTTGGAACTTCTAGTGATCTAGGGCCTGGCTACAATGGCCACAACCACCACTTTTTAAAGACCTACCAGTGATATTATAACTCCCTTCCTGACGTGGTGTAATGGAAAATGCTCCTGAAGGTTGAGCTGGTGCTGATTCTTTTCTCCTTGAAGCTGGTGGAATTGTCCTACAGAAACACTGAAGATACCCCATATGACCACAATCCCGAAACTCCTATGGGTATCTATCATAATAGGGCCTCGAATTCCCCCATCATTCACACTAATGAAACACCAAAGTGTGACTGACACATGCACTCTGGTTGTCACTCCCAGATGCTAAACCTCAAGAGAACACTTCATGTAACAAGAATAACTACTTGACTAATGTGGCATTGGTCTTCTATGAAATGTACTATTTCCACCCCTTAGGACGTGCTTAGTGACAATATATTTATTTGCAATTGAATAAAATGTAGGCATGAAAAAGAGACTCACATGTGAATGGATGGCATACTACAACTTGTCCTTTAAATGTCAATCATGTGAAAGCTCCTCACGAGCTATAAGTGGTGTAATGTGCTATAACATTGTGAAATGTGTTGAATTATACAACGCCAACATAGAACCCTTTTTGATATGCATGAAATCTATGGATATGCTATCTCTTTATGGTTATGGAATGAACTGATCCTAGAAGGCAGTCGATAAATCAACCCATATCAATCCCTAATGATGACCAACTTGGGTAATCAAATCCCGCAATCGCTTGGTGGAATCCCAAATCATGTCTGTGGAATGATTGACTCTCTATTGTATAGATTTCTTCCATATGTTCAGAGATAGATAGGGTGTATTCTACCTAATAATTAGTAGCATGAGGACCTCCATCCATTATTAATGTTGGAGGATGCTGCTACAGAAACATAGGAGTCAGATCAGCCATCATAGGTGAAACTCATGGAGCGCCAGACATATATTGCTTCAGATGTAGGAACTATCATGGACATGAGAATAAGTAACCATATTAGGTACAACAGGTTGTTCCTTGAGTGGAACTCCTTGAAGTAATTTTCGTGGCTCAGGGTCCACCATGTCTGGAGCATGGTCATAGCCACCCTCTAAATGATACAAGGATGTCATGGTGGCATTGATCTACAATAGCAAAGCAAATGCCTCACAATAAGAAAATCATAAGGATATCATCACTAGAGGAATCTCCAATATAAGAAAACTCACTACACAAGGCATACTACCCCCCCTACTCTCTTAGATGTCCAGGTATCAGTACATGCTAAAGTATATGTTTAATTATTATTTACATTTAATTACCAAGTTAATTCCTTTACATTTCATAAACATGACAAGTCGAGATAAGTATGTGAAACCAATTCATTTTATATGTCATGATTCAGATTATAGTGGATAGTAATTTCCAGATAATCAGTTCCATAAACTAATAACTAGAAACAAAAACCATTTATTTATAGAATAATGGTT
The DNA here is from genome assembly GCA_963277665.1 of Viscum album. NCBI lineage: Eukaryota > Viridiplantae > Streptophyta > Magnoliopsida > Santalales > Viscaceae > Viscum > Viscum album. Next base: position 761,703,375 of record OY728140.1, on the reverse strand, counting down.
CGACTTATAAAATTACTCATCCCAACCCATGAGAGACCATATACCACATGCATTGAGATATTAATTCAATCAATCACAAAACAAATCAGTGAAAGCCTAAACTAACTGACAAATCATCAATTTGCAATCATAGGCATATCAAGAAATGAAAAAAATTGAAATAAACCTATATAAAATAGAAATATGCATGACATGTGAAATCTAAGTGCCTAATATGATCCATGTGACAATGTTCTTTTCCCTCATATAATTAGGCCAAGGATGAAAAAATATCCTAAATCTGAGTAATAATCCCCAACTCCACACAACATGTACGTCACATAATGGTGAAATAATATCAAATATAATAGGAAAAAGAAAAACTATAATTAAAATTTAGGAATATTAGTTTATACCCTGAACATGGGTTCATGATGCCCAATCATAGCTTATGACCACATCCTAAGAATTTCTAATCTCTAATCTGTTGTCACCAAATAGTAAAGCATGAAGAGAACCACATATAAAAAATCTTTGTGAAGTCCCATAGATGGATTCCACTCAACGAGTTCCATAAGCATGGTGGGCCACATGTCTACAAGCACATCTCCCTAAATATCATAGGCTACCGACTAGTAGAGAGGGCCTAGGGTGTGTTTATTGGGATACTATGCCCTCATTACCAAGGTGTAACACATCGGGTGAATGTAAAAATAGGTAAATAGCATAAGAAATAAATATTTAAATAGAAGGAATAATGGAAAATAGAGACAAAAGTAGAAATAAATGAAAAAATTGTGATAACATTAAAAAATTGATGATATGTCAAGTCAGTAGAAAACTAGAAAACTTGGATACAAGAATGTATTCATATTAAGTTCTAGAAATTTATAACGAAATTAAAATACTATCCCCACCATCCCAAGATATGACTCAATCATATTATATCAATATTCACACTAAACAAAATGAAATAAAGTGTTTGAATCCATTTGGTTACCATTTCAAAACCTGCATCTATTTAATCTACTCATAGTACGAAATGGTGTCTAGAGAGGGTGTGACATAAATATATGTGGGAATCCACCAATGGTTTTTATAATATACCTCCCATGTAATGGAAATATAATAGTGTGAAATCATGCATATATAATATAAAGAAGTAAAATGTAACTAAATACCCAAGTACCTACTTCGGCCCTTAGCTGGTGTCTGAACATGTTAATAATTGATTATTTGACTATTAATAGTTTATAAATAATTCACATGTTAGAAATTGCAGAGATTTCATTTTTTAACAAGGAATACTCTAACAATATTTCATAGTGGAGTTTTAAGGTAATAACTAATGTGACGTAGACTTCTATTGGTCTGTTAATCAGTAATAATTGTAGCCAAGCATGGGGTAAGAGTGTAATCCAATGAGCATAGTCTAAGGAATTTTACAATGAGGTTCCTAATAAAACCAATGTGATCATCTAGGTTAAACTGGGACTATATAGAGATAGCTCCCTATGGTCTGTAACGATGTGAAATACTTTTCAATGATGGATCCAAGGGCTGTATCAAATTCATCTTGTAATGATATTGAAGGGATCATTTGGTGTCACACCGAGTGTCCAATAATATTAAAGGATTGAGATCTAGGTGGGTCTCAACCTAATCAAGCTATATCCTTGAATCAAAATGGGGTTCTAGATTTCTCATGGTATTCTCTGATAATAATCCATGGTGACCTTGAGTCTGGTCATTCATATTTGATTATGAGGTCAAGTAATAATTCATTTTGTTCATGTATTGGATTTCATTAGTGTTATAAGGTAAAGTAGAATGAATCCTTTGGTTAAAGTCATTCCTTTCATTGGGGTGACAAGGTCACGTAGCATGTACCCTTTTTATAATGTCATTATTAATCAATAATTCCATTTGGTTTAAGTCTTTTATTTCATTAGAGTGATAAGGCCAAGTACCATAAACAATCAATTTAATGAATTTAAATCATATTCCATATTCAGGGATCATTATTCATCCTTCCATTAATGTGGTAAGGGGTTCTACGGATATGAACCCTATAATACATTTACATTTAAGGCCAACTCATATCCTTACTATACTTTCCAATTCAAATTTCAAATTTCATTTTCAAATTGAATAAGTTACCTTATACACGTAAAATGGTGAGTATACATGGTACTTTCCATTATGATATTCGCAATATAAATCAATCCATTTAATAAAGAAACACATACTCTTAGAAAATTCTATCCCAGGCACACTCGGACAGTGGCACAAACATATCAAAACACTAAACAAAAATTATGGGATAACATCCTGCATGGGATGAGTGAAGTTATGGGCCTAACTGCAAAAAATTAATTAAATATATGGAAATAGAATATGCATATGGTTCTAATGATTATAAGCATTGAATATAAATTATATAAATAGAACATAATGAAATCAATAGGCCCCACACAACAAATCCAAAGTCAAAAACATGAGGGATGAGTTATGGACCACCAACCATAGTCATTCATGATCATCCTCTTACGGTATTGGGCCGAAATTTGGTTTGAATTAAGGATTATCTATGAAAAAAAATGTTCACACCTCAATATCAAGGTCGAGAGAGAGAAAGGATGTTAAATGATTAAACATACTTGAATACATACCGTCGTACACAGAATGTGATGAACAAAAGATTGATCAAATCTCAGATGAAGGAGAACCCTTGATTACTACCTTAGGTATTAAAAAATCTCCAAATTTAGAGATAAATAGTTCAATATTGTAAGTTCTTTGATAAGGGAAGAAGAGGGTGTTTAATTAGATCATTAAGGGAAAATTGGTAAAATTGACCTGATAAATGGACTGTGCACAGTTGCCTACACGGTTTGAGAAACATTGTGAAAGCCATGCATAGTTAACAGGGAATAAGGTCACTTTTTATGGCTAGGATTCATGGACATGCACCAACCATGTGAGGGGGGTCTTTCCAAAAAACACCATTATCATATTTAGGTAATCCATGCACCATCTGTATGCTATCTGTGTTGCTTAGCCAATTTCCCCAAAAAAGATGGGTTAAAGGCTCCGAATATGCCCCGAATACCCCAGATACCTTTTCTAACTAATTATAAATCCATATTAGGTCCCGAGTAAATTTTCAAACCTAAATTTTAAAGGATCCATACCTGTGTGAAAAATCGGGTTCATACAGGTTGTTAATATAAATTGATAAGTAACATAATGACAAACCATCCTGTAAAAAACACATTTTGTGGGCTTATTGAGACCTTATTACCTCTAGGGTTCTATAGTTACAAATTTTTTTAGGATTTGGAATTATTAAAATATTGGTGAAAATGATTCTTTTCAAAAATAACAAGTGTGTTCTCTCCCACACTTATAAATGGTCAACCTCTACCCCCATTTCACACATCCAAATCCAATTAGATCATGGATTTCATGACCAAATATATTTTTTACATCACTCCCTACAACCTATATGAATTTTTAAAATAAAAAACAAATCAATGATGGATTTAGGTCAAATATAATGGGGAATCTTGAAGAATAGGTACCATTTGAACCTAAGTTTTATCATTTTACATATTATTATCATTTCATACAATATATTCCAAATACACAGAAATAAATAAAAATCTGAAATATAATATGATTTTATTTTTTAATTTCATAACCTATATCCATATGCACAATAATAAAATGGAAAATTAAATTGTCTGCCATGTTTATGGTGGACTACCACATAACAAACTGATGTTTTACATTTTATATCACCAAATATTAAGAATAAATATAAAGGTGGATTCTACATATATATATATATATATATTTAATATTAATGAAATTATTAATCTTCTATAATTATTATAAAACATATACCTTCTTACATTCCATTAGGTTTAAAATTTGACAACGTCTCTTGTGTGTAATTCAAACTACCACCTTGAGAAGTGATGTGATTCGTTTTTCACTTTTTATAGTATAAAAGGTAGGAATAATAATTTTTAAAAAAATATTTTATATATAATTATAAAACATATATTTTTAGATCTATTATTTTACCTTCTTATTATTTTGCCAATAGTATCATTCCTCATGCTTATATGTGGACAACCGCCTCCACATAGCGGTGCGAATTGTTTTCAATTTTATATAAAAATGGACTTTAATAAGGATATAATTTATTAATAGAAAATAAATATATAATATAAGAATGATTATAAATAATTTGTTAAATATTTTTTTTAATTTCATTCAATCTATCAGGAAAAATGAAAGCAACATTTATGCATAAGTACAACCTATTATATCCATGAACAGTTTAATACACATTATATCTATTAAATTTAACAATTAATATAGACACATATATAACTAATATATGTAATCTATATATAATAAATAAAATTAATTAGATTATTTAAACAAGCACAGATTAAGAGGGTAAAAAATAATGAACTCAAACAAACATAAAAAATAATGCAATTATCACCCAAAACATTGACTATTACAATGAATTGTTAATAAATTGGTGATAAAAGATAAAAAGTAATTAACCTATTAAATGAGACATATTTGTATGGTTAGAAATATGATTTATAATTAACATATATTTTTTATATAATAGGATGATACATATATGATGGAAGTTGAACAAGAAGTATGTTTTCCCATCACACTTTTTTTTCCTGTGAGACATATGCCACATACACCAATTCTTCATTTGTGCGGCTTATATACAAATTAATTTTAAGTTATATATCATGAATCTATTAATATTTATGGTATTGATATATTCATTTTAGTACTATTTATTTTATGGGGATTATGCTTCATAAGTTAACAAATTGTAATGGTTTATTTCCCAATCTCGTCATTATACATTATTTTTTTAAATCTCCCGTGGTCGAATTATTTGGTATTTTTTTATAAAATGAATCTATTTTATACTAAAATTATTATTCATTAATAATTCATTTAATAATTTCATATTTAGACTCATTGGTAAAGAAAATCATTGTGAATTTTTTAAATAAAATATGATTTTTATTTCAATCATTGGTAAAAAATGATTTTTCTCCCAAAACCAATTTTTTTAAAATAATTTTTGAAATGATAATGAATTATCAAATATATTTATTAAATAAAATTTATACCTTTTTTCAAATTAAAAAATATGTATATGAATCTTATTTTCATTTTCCAAACAATTCATTTTTCACTTTCACTAAAAATGTTAAAGGACTCCTTATTTTTACATGTATACCATGAATTGAATTTTCTAAATCCATGAACTTCAATTTTATAGTCAATATTATATATGTTTTCAAAGGTTATTTTAAATTAAAATAATTATTAAATATATATTCTAAACATTTAGTTTTAAAAATATTTTCATTATGAAAAGGTTACATTCTTCATGAATGTTACTGGTGAAATATTTATGTAATTTGTATTCAGAAATGAAGAAACCCCTTAATTAAAATTATAATCAACTAGGTATTTGTTATATATATATATATATATATGTCATTAATATTTTTTATTTTTATTTTTTACGATTATTTGAAATGAGTATGTAAAATTTTATTATCATTTAAAATATTAGTATGGATCGTTTATGATTATGTTTCTTGATTGGGAAAATTATTATAATTTATTATGATAGTATTCCAATATGATTTTTTATGTTAATTTTTTCCAACATTTAATATGTAGATTTCTTTGGATATAGTAATTGATGGTTGGGTTCTAATATATCCCCTACATGCATCAATAGGTCTCATTAAACAAACTAGATAGTGTTTTGGTAATGTCGTTAAACATTTATTTATATTTCATGGAACAGGGACTAGCTGATATGTTTCAGATGTCTATTATTATTAATATAGTTATTTATATTCTATGGTACCATTTGATTTTCTATATCATCCCTAGCAATGATTCAAATTCATATGACTATTTCTATTTAATTTTTTGATCATCAATTATAATATCCACATTATTATCATCTTATTGATTAAATAGAATGGCTTTCACTTATTTACCTATAAATATTTCCTATTTAAAAATTATTTAAATTTTTTTCTATATTCTTACCCTTAATGAGAGTATTATCGCACCCCTTTCTTATGTAAAATTTTCCATTTGATACCAGGATGTGTTTTTTGGTCGATTAGCAAGGATATTCTTGGGGAAATAATATATTTTTCAAATAAGACACAAAGTCTATTTTATGTTTTTATATGATATGTAAATTTCAAATATAAATCTAGTTTACCATGAATACTAAAATATTTGGTCAATTAGGATGATATTTCTTCTATAAAGATCCATGTTAATAAAGTAACATCTGTATCTAGGTTACTAGGGCTTGGGTCATTTCAAGAAGGACTAAAAAATTACCAATACTTATAGATATTCACAGGATAAAACATAAAATCACAAGGTAATGTATGAAATACTGACTTTACCAAATGATGGTTCAATCACCCATCCATGTAAATATGCAGGGGACATAAAAGTAGGATACTCAACTATATAAGATGGTGAGAAATATTATAAAGTTTCTCATAGAAAATTAATGAATTATAAAATAATTGAAATAAATATTATATCTATTACCAATATTATTATATATGTTGTAGTTGTATGGATCACATAGATAATAAATCTCTATCTACCCTAGAACCAAACTTATTTATAGAGATGAAAAAATATTATTTTGGGGTATCAAGAACTGTGAGTTTTAAAATGATGTACATTTATGTGTGATCTTCCAAAATGTTAAGGATAAATGATAAAATTCAATGGGCATGATGCACTAATTACCTATACCATTAAGGAAATTGAATTACCTGATGATGATGGTTATCATCGGGCTTCCCAAAATATCTTTTGTTTATAATTACATTTTAGATTTTATCGATTACTATATGAAGTGGGATCATTTTATTTCTATCAGAGAAGTATTCATTATTGAGAAACATTATATTATACACTTAAGGTTTGTTTTATTGAAACATATTTTATAAAATTAAATTATATAATATTAGTATAAGAGTTTCACAATTTTGTTTCTGTGGAGTCTTATATTTGATTATGATAAATTCCTACACTTTAGTACATATTATCATCATCATACTAATAGTTAATCTAAATGAAATATTAAAATAATATAGGTTATGTGAATATTTGTTTCAATAGATATTATATGATTATGGGACTTGAGCATTTCACCAGAGGAGTTCTTAATGATTTATTGGTTCGATTTAAACATTAAATTGTAATCATAAATGAATCTATATTACAATAGATGCATAAATCAAATATAGTTTGATTAATTACATGGTTTTATGTTGGTGGTACACAAAATTTACCAATATATATATAGAATATAAATATTCATCAATATAAAATTAAATCTCCATAATGTGGAAAAATGATTTATTCTGATAACCATTTACAATTTTTTAGTTTTATATCATATAAAATTCATTCATTTGATTCTAACCATAAAAATTTTATGAAATTTATATTTAAGAGGATGTTAATCCCAAGATACATTTTTTGGCTTATAATCCTTGATCATGTGTGGATGTTAGATTATTTTCTTTCACTTCTTACAAACCACTAGAAATAAAATAAATTGTTCCACATACCAATTTTGAGGAATTTATATAACTAATTTGTGAAATCTACAAAAAATAGATATTATACAGCTAATAAAATATTTCTACTATGTTGAAAAAGTTTTGGTAAAAATTATAAGTGGTTATATTGTAATTTGAAAGAAGTATACTCATTTGGTTAAAGTTCAATAGAGAAATCATACACTTTCGGAGGAAACATAGAACCATAAGAGGCAATAATCGAGAAATATCCTCATCTATTTATATCATAATAAAAAAAATTAAATCGTGAAATCCATTAAGAGGTATTGAATATAAAAACCCAATATTTTAATATTTATCATCCTTTAATTAATAATGTTTTTCAGAGATTCGTATAAAAACAACATTGAAATAAAATGAATTTTAATACATAATGATAAGTTAAAAAGTATTTAATATGATTTCTATATTGTAATTTTTGAATTAGTGGGTATAAGAATAATTTTTTTCATTATAAAATATATTTTTAATGAAAATAAATGGCATTAAAAAATTATTTGATAAAATTATATTATAGTTATAAGATAACTAATATAATCATTTTATATATCAATATTTTATTAAAAATCCTATATCAATGTTGTGATTTTTTATTTTAGTAAAGTGAATACATTATGGAAGTTTTATCATAATTTATATTACCAAATGAAAAATATTTTTTCACTAATTTAATTTTTAATTGATCATATGATTGAATAATAACTATTAATGATTTAAAAACCGTTTTCTTATAAATTTTTTTTACCTTATATTCTATGATTACATTTAAAATATTATTTCCCAAATTTCATAATTAGAATTTTAGAAAAGAAAAATAAGTATTAGGATTATAATTTGAATATTATATTAACATAAAATCTTATTATTACTCTAAAAATATAGATTTTTATGTGAATAGTACAAAATATCATTTCTTAAAAATATCATGTCAATTATTAAATCATTAGAATATAAGAATATAAACAAAATATTTAATCCTTTTTCTAGAATAAATATTTTTTATGATGTTAAAGAAAAAATCAACATAATATAATATCTTTTCTTTAGAATCGTATGATAGAAATATTTGAACCATTGATATATTTTATTATATAACTATTTTTATGTTTTATACATTTAATATTTTATAATTATGTTTTCTAACATATATAAATTTAATTTGTAATTTTTTTAGTTTTTCAATTTTCACACCTGAATTATGTAATAGTTGAAATTTTATTTTTATTAAAAATATTCTGTATTTGAGATTAAAAAATAACTTATTATGGTAAAGGTAAATTATGATAAATGTGTAAAATAATGGGAAAAGTCATAAACTTATTATTTCTTTTTCAATTATTTTTTATTAATAGAATCATATTTTCAAATAATGACAATATATTCATTATTTTATACTTTTTATGAAATTTTCCCTAATTATTTCATTTCATGTTACAAAAATGACCCCATATTACTTATAAATTGATCCCTACATACCTACATATCCTCTCACCCTAAGCCTAATGTATCAAACATAATCTTCCCAAATACCTCATTAAATCCCTTAGAAACAACAATTATGTATTGGTTTTATCAAACAGTATCCTTTATAGGATTAATAAAAAATTTATAGTTGTTTCATATAGTGAGGTAAATGTTTATAATCACAAAATTTTAATTTATGTCTATAGAAATCATATCTACTTCATTAAAATAAATTACACCCATGATACATTAATTAAATCAGAATAATATGTATACAATAATTTTAGTATCTTGATCAAATAAATATTCTACCTTCATACCAACAATTAAAAAAACAAAAACATCATTCGTGTTAGTCTCAAACTACCAATGTAAAATATGATGCATTCTATTTTTTCATCACAGATATGCATGTATTTCTTTAAAATACATTTGATATATATATATATATGATATTATGGATTAATATATATCATTAATATTGTTCTAGCAGGATTACATTAACATTAATTTTTTTTTATAATTTAATTGGGTGATATCGAAAAATTACATAAAACATGATTGTTATAGATATTGTTCTATAAAACCATAAATATTGTTTTATAATAAGATCATTGGGATAAATAAATAAATAAAGGAAAAAAATTTAAATATATTTATTAATTTAATAATGATTGAATTTTTATCAAATAATTAATTCTGACATCTTCATTATGTATTATAGGAGAAAAGATTAAATTATTGACATTTGATCATGTAAATAAAAATTAATGTGACAATAAATGTACAATAATTTTTTTGTAAAAAAATAAAAATTTAATTGATATTAATAAGTTTATAAAATATATTATTAATAATTTTATTTTTATTATTTTATTGGATAATGTTATTTCATGGGGACCAGTGTAATGGTAAGCAATTTCATTCCAAAATGATTTTAATTTCGATATTATTTTGAATTTTTTTCCATCTACATAAATCATATGACCATTCTCTTTGAAGTCATGTATAATATATTCTAATATTGGGTTTAATACTTTTTTATGACTTCAAAATATTTCACTTACCCTTATGATCATTATTCATTAGGAGTAATGGTAGTAAGGGAAACCCACCTTACAACTTATTTTAGGTGAGGAATCCTATCATTCCATGACTATATTATCTATTGAGTTTTATATATGTAATTATATTTGAGTATATTATTAATTATTTTAATTTTTAATGTGTATTACATTACATAAAGAATATATATATTTTTTATTCTATTCAGTACAGTCATTATCCACAAACATAGACCATCATTACAAAATATTAATAGAATATTCAATTAAATATTATTTTATCTAAACCATATTCCTAATATAATGATATATTTAGATTAAAATGATCCTTTAACTTGAACTAATATTTTTCAATGAGAAATATATAACCTTTTTATAAAATATTTTCCAAAAATAAATCAAAAAATTGAATGGGATTTATTCCTTATTCCCAATGTAAATAAATATCTTCTTATAAGTATTCTTTTCATCATGGTTAATAAATTTATATATTTCATAATAAATATAAGGAATATATTCTTAATAAAACTATCCACCTTATATTTGTGGATTGGTATTATTATTGAATCCAGTTTCATTTTCATTGGTTAATTGATTTATAATGAAATTAGGAATATTTCATTGTTCGTAGGGAACAGACACACACACACACACAGGATACCATTATATGATTATTGTGCCCTAAATTATATATTCCTCCAACGAATTAGGTCTTTATTGATATCTAATTATAATATTATTCCTATAGAAACATGATTCTATATAAACAATGATATAGTAGTTAAGAATGTGATTCATGATGCATTATTTAATGGAATATAAGAACATGATTTATAAACGACTATTTTTATTATTATTTTCCCTATTTTTTTGGAAAATTCATATGATTTGCAATATATTCATGATATACGGTATTTTGACTTGTGTTTTGACTGAATAATTCATTTAATTCATATTTTCCATGATTATTTGGTTGTCATATGTTATTTTTATTCGTATAGAAAATGATTGTGTTCCCATACTCAAATGATTATATTTTTCCCACATATGATGTTCATTGTTTACACTAAAAGATCATAAAATCTCCCCCTTTCTGATGTTTATTTCCACAAGTTATATAAAATATTATTATATATAATTTTTGTAAAGGAAATAATGTAAAAAGTCCTTTTTTGGGAGATTTTTGTGACATTGCAGAATATAATGATTATATTACTAACATTCAAATAAAATAATCATTTGAGTTCTATTGTGGAGTAATTATTATATTTAATATATAATTAGGTGAAATTAACCATTTTTATGGATTTCTAGTATAGTTCAACTCCATGATCCTTTTTGTGAGGCTCTCTCATAGTCTAAGAATATTTAGTCATGTGTTTCTATAATACTCTGACTAACAGGATTTAAATTCCATATAGAACATTTTCTCAAAGTTCGTGAACTTGTATCAGTTTCTAAAAAATTAAGACTTGTAGTTTTAATTTTATATCCACTAAAATGAAATATTTTAGTTGTAATTGGATAGTAAATATTAATTTAACAGACATGGAAGAAATTAAAATTATATATTATCAAGGGATTTTTGTTAATTGTATGTTACAATCCCTATCGTCACAATGTCATCAAAAAGAATAATATACATTTATTAATTTTTTCCCTATCTCCCAATACATTAGTGACATAACCATGATGAACCATTTAAGGACACTTAGTTACCAAATGAATACATTGAATGAATTTATTCGTGAAATATAGGGGACATATGGCCATTTTGATTCATCACAAGTTAATAATAGTGTTTATGAATCTCCAAAGATATGTTCATATCATATATGGTTCCATGAAGTAATCCTAACCAATTATGGTCTATTAATATTGAGATTGTAATTTCCTCACACACAAAGTCTTAATATGATAGATTAAACTAATAATCATAAAATATTAATATTAGCTAACTAAATAAATCCCATATAGGTATCCCATAAAAATTCAAAGTCCATGATACATGTACATTAAATATGATATAAAATATAATTTTATAACTTTGTCTAAATGTTTGTTTAAAAAGGGTAGGTGATTCCAAACCTCAGCCAATATACTATAGCCCTTGTAAAACCATTCAAAAATTAAAATCTGAATCGGGTGTCCCTGTCAGAATTGACTATTGAAGAACCATGTAAAACCTCACAATTTCAGTAAATATGACCTCCTTTTCAATTCCGCACTGATTTTTCCACTAATGAAGTGGAATGAGATGAATCATTTATCCATTTGATCTCTAGTAAATTGGAATATCTTATATTTAGTAGTATGAGATAATCTTGGGGCAAATTCAATCACCATATTGTCCCATTTCCTAGTTGGGATCGGAAAATTCTAGGGCCAACCATAGGTATTTTTATTTTTATCCTCAAAATATTGAAATGTATAAAAGAATCATAGAAACAATTTATGTCATTTTTAATACCAAGGAACCAATAATGACACTTTATATCATAATTTGTCATTCATGTGTTTAGGAGGATGAACCAAATAAATTGATTAAAATAATTGGTCACCACATTACTTATAAATAACCTAACCACATACTATCCTCTAAAATAGTGAATGTTATCTAAGGATAGAAACCACCCAATATCAAATATATATTATATTATTCCTCCCTAATATGGAAGAAAGAATAGCCTCTATTAATTACGTGGATATGTAAGTTCCATAAGAGTTGGTTTTGATGAAATGATAAAAAGGTAAAAAATGATCATAAGTTCTCAAACATTTAAATGATTTCTAACAATTTAACCGATAATATACAATTAATCATAATATTATTATAGATTATGAGTAAAATAAATTTTAAAGATGTATTTTGTGAATACATTCAACTTTCATAGGGTGTGGGTAATGAATAAAATAATATAATAGGTGATATTACTGTAACAAAATATACTTGATGTTCAAGCATATTCTAGAGAAGATTCATGATAATAATTAGTTATTAAAATTGAAGATATAAATTTCTAAAAGAATGGAACTATTTAAAACTTCTATGGCCCTGAAAAGTTATTCGTGATCCAAATAATAAATTGGTTAGTTCCTCTCATGAGTAACAATTTTAAAAGACCTATTGTCCACCACATTATTTCCCTTCACGTGAATAAAACATAAATTTAATTCTAAAATATATAAAAATCACATAACCAATAATTTATTAGATTAAATAACATTTTTATGTAAAAAGTCATTAATCAATCAATGGATTTTCATGATTCAGGGATCCACACAATTATCATCCCTATTAGAGTTTGTGCAGTCAAGGTTATTGTGAGATTCCAGAAATCCATTCTGATCTGCTGATAATAAATTTTTTTTCCTTAGAATCTTTTAATTCCAAATTCATTTTTTGAATCCACCAGATATGTGAAAAGTAATTTTTTTTAATAATTAAATATTATTTTTTCTAGAACCACATTAACCATGGATTTTACATCTTTAATATATAAGGATATATTCAAAATCTTACTATATAGAGTATCATCATATTAACTTTCAACTACTATAATCAATAATTCACATGCTCCTCAGTCCCTAAATAATCTAGAATATCATTCCTAAATACCAAAATATATTTGTAAACAAATTAAGGGAATATATAAATCACAATACACATAAAAACTATATGTTTATTAGTTATTAAGAAAAAAATTATTTGACATTTGTTGTTTTCATACCAAATATTGATGTTGGTCCTATGAATATCTAACTCTATCTCTTTTGGCTTATGATGGCTACAAAAGGTTCATTTTTTGAAAACCACCTTTCCCCCATCAATGAGTTAAAACATCCTCAATATGGGTTATGAGGAATTGTTTTTTTAAATTCTCAATATTAATTTTAGATAAATGACACATAGACGGAGGGTTCCATTATCCTTCTTCAAATAATCATTTGATAAAACCATTTAAGAATTCATATCATTGGAATACCTTGGAATTTTTATTATCTAATAAAATTATTATTTATTTTTTTCTATAGGTGACATAAAAATTGAACAAAATAGCATTTGTTGTGTCCTAGGTACATGATGAATTGAATACAAACTTCCAGTTATAGGGGAAAACCTAATAATTGTTCAATTAAAACAATCCACAACACTTTAACTACTCGGAGAATATCACCCACAAAAATTTATTGATTGAATATTATTAATGGAGATATTCTTAGTAATAAAAATCATCATATTTAATAAATAGTTTTTCATTCATTATTTGATAAGGGGACCCATTTTCTTTAATACTCATGGAAGATTATATCAGTGGTGGTGACAAGCTCCTTCTATTGATAACAATTAGTGTAAACATTTAATGTTACAATATATTTCAATGATGATCTCGGTAAGATACATCTTATAGAAGAAAAAATCCCATGTAATCTCATTACCCAATATCCATTTAATTCATTTGGTTCAGAAAAAACAATTTTTTATTCTCTCCTATAGTTCTTTCAGTAACTCTATAATATAAGGAATGATCTAAAATGAATTTGTTTGAATACCTATAATGTGATAAGATATAAATGAGTGATAGGAAAAATATTAAATGAAGCAGTCACTATGAAATAATATATATGAAACATATCTATCACTATAAATGATCTCACATTAGTTCCCACAGATACTAATTCTATATGATGTAGATAAATTACGTAATAAGAGGGTTTATATTTTCAACTTTTATATAGATCATGTTTCTAACTATATCATAATCGAGGATGAACTAATCCTACCATCAAGATCATAAGGTCAAGATCCCACAACATTTGATACATCAAGTTAGATAATATATCCTCTGTAATTATAAGAGCAGACATCCCTATGTAGAGAGTAGATATCATGTAACAATTAAAATATATAGAAAAGAACCCAAATGTGTGAAAATTAATTGGAATTTTCAAGAAATAGTTACCAATATGCATCCTCATTCCAAAGTGATAATAAATGAGAGGGAAAATACTATCCACCTTTGATGGTAATGACTGATAGGTATTTCAGGAGAAACCAATGTCTCCATTTAATAGAACATCCATCATTTTATATTTTAATGGAAAACAAATGCTCTCTCCATGAATGGATAATTCTCTAGAAATCATTTCTATTCCATTATGATTAATATACACTATCAAATATAAAAAAGAATTCATTGAAAATTTTATAATCAAAAAGAAGAAAAAACCTTTAATACGATGTTGGAGGCCCTTCTCAAACACATAACTCTTCAATCAATCATAATATATTTTCTCTGTTGAAAAGTTGTAAAACTTATGAAATATGTTTTTATATTACATAACAGTGATTTCACTATTATTACAGGTGGGAAATATATGATACATAGCCAATGATGTGCTGTATAAATCAAATTTATATTCAATGATATCATTGATGTCGCTTAATTCTTGTTTTTCATGATTTTTTTAATAGAACACCACCTCCTAAACTCTTTAGTAGAGAAAATTGATCATAATGGGGGAACCTCCAAAAATTATGGATGTTTTATTGTAATGGAAATGAAATATGTTTTCAAATATATATAACATACCCTCCATCAATTTCTCTTTATTAGCCCCTAAAATGATAGGTAAAAATGGTAATAGATTTCTCAAGAAATGATACTTATCACTACATAGTCCATATTCTACATCTTTATCCTGATAAGTGGTAGTTCCCCCTACTTCATCCATTACAAAAAAATATAGACCCCTTCTATGTAATATTTTTATATATAATGGAATTGAATATTTAAAAAAAATTCACCATTCAAAGGATTCACATTAGGACATTCATGGTGTATAACCCAGGATCAAATCAAATAAAATTATAAAAAATTCATAATATTAAAATATTCAATGTTAGTTACCATCATCCCTAAAAATTTAAGAAATTCATAATGAAACTATTATTATGAATTAAATCCCTTATTAAAACATTAAAACAATAAATATTTCACTCCCCATACATAGATATGGATATGAATTATAATTAATCAACAATATAAATATTGTTCCTAATACCCCTAGAAATTCAAGAGTGGATTATAAAACCTTTTTAATAGAATTCCTTCATACCTATTACTTGATCTATTCTATTCATATATCATAACTAACAATATTCTAATATAACAACTAAAAATGTGATATAATACAATTTCTCAAGAACCAAACTTGGACACCCCCTATTAGAAAATTCAAGAAGGATTATGTCAAGGACGGGATGGTGATCCAATCCCCATTAATTAGAAACAAGTTACAAGGAATTGAATATAATCCTTTCCTAAGTTATTCAAAATTTTAATTATAAAATAGTTCATGTCTGAGAACCCAATATCGTCCTTTCCCAATTTATGAATTTCAATCATCTAAATAAGATGAACAAAATTATCACTAACACATCCAATAGTTCAACAAATTAAATTTTTTAAAAATTAATAATTGCAATAAAGAGAGTGGAAAAAATATTAATCAAAATTAAAAGGCTAGGGAAGATAATTGGGTGATACATAAACATTCTTCCATACCAAACCAATATTTAATCAAATAATGGATACCCATCACCGTCTAAAATGAGTGTCTATATTCTTCCATGTCTATAGAAACACTAACATAGCTCTTCTAGAATGATTACAATATACCACAAATATCTACATTAAATTTTTATGAATCGTCTGAATTATTATTTTTTAAACTACTCAATATATCGATTCATGGATTCACTATAGTCTGATAATTTGTTTGATAATAAATTTTATTCACGATATATCAATTTACAATATGATTACATTTAATTGTATTTTTTTATATCAATATTGTTCGAGGGAAATTAAATCTGGTGATAATATTTGGATTCATAAAATTGATAACAACAATTATTCTATCTTTTTTCAGATATATTTCATTAACCCATGTGTAAATCATGTTTTTATAGTTAATAATGCACTATAAATTCGTTATAGTTGAGTGGGGATATTTATCCATAACCACGATTCAATAGGGAAAATAGTGATATGTGTATTTTGTAATATGTAGTTGTTTTGGTGATTTGTGAATGAAATTTTAAAGTATGTAAATACCATAACACATCATTTTGAACTATATTAAATTTTCATTATCAATTGATAGAATTATTGATGTGTATTAATTTGATGAATGATACAATCTATTAACTAAAGGGATTTCCGGAACATTTTAGGAATAAAATTCATGATAGCAAGGGTCTACATTACATTAATAAACTTGAGTAACAACCTGTAATAACATTAATTTTTGATTACATTATGTGAATTTAGGTTATGTTAAGGATGAAATTTACTTCCCACTATTGGATTTTTTATATAATGATATGTTTTATTATGAAGGTATGTTAGAGGGAGGATGCATGTACCCTATATATTTGGAGTATTCTTCCCCTTTTCATCTTAGTTCCCTTCTTCCTCTCTCATCATATGTTGCTTCAAAAAAATTATATGTATTCTGACATTCATTATTGATTTTACCTATTTAAATCTATGGTTCACCCTTTTCCTTCAGTACTTCATCCCAACTATTCTGTTTGGATGCTGATTTTTTAGGGTATCTTATAGTTTCTTGTAATCCATCTTTGGTTTTGATCATTTTTTTCTTCATTAATATTTATTATGTTATATATTAATTATTCCTACATTTTTTCATGTAATCATCAGTTAGTTATTTCTATTAAATCTCATAGTAAAATAACTCATTCTTATGTACATATAATCTTTCTACTCATTCCCTCGTGTTTGACACCATCAAGGTCTAGTGTTATGGTTCTGTTGTGTTCATTAGGACATGCTTATATAGCCTATATTGGTGACTAAGACAGCATGAATTTCATTTTTTTTCTTGGTGATAATGTCTCTCTGTTAAGGCAATCATTGTTTATATTAGTAGTATTACATCCTATGTTATCTCATAAGAATACATTTTTTCATGTGTGAGAGATATCAAGGAGGTTTTGGGAAATGATGGTCGATTATTTTATAGGGTTCCAGTTGCAACAAGTTTCTTTCAATTTTTTTCATATAAGAAATTTTAGTTTCCCATTTTTTCGTTTTTGGGGATTTATATTGGAATCAGTTTTTCTCATCTCTCTTATTAGTTATGGTATAATAAGGGTTATTCAAGTATTATCACCCATGAAAATGATGGTGATAAATCAATTGTTATATTTCTAATGATTCTATCATTATTTTTAGTACAATGGCGATTGGATCAGGGTGGAAATAATTATTTTAGTTCATATTTATTATTTGATAATTGATAATATATGATGGGTTTGATTTATTCAATTGGGATTGTAATTTATTCAATTCTGTTGTTTCTATAGTAGAGGAATCTATATTCTACATCAGTAAAATTTTTTCTAGTGGGGCATCTATAAAGGCCAGTTAAGAACTATGTTTCATTATTCATTCCCTCTTATTTTAGGATATTCAATGGAAATTCTTATGTGTATTTTGTCATTGGTTGGTAATGATAAAATATCTTGGAAATTATGATGATTAAATAAAATAAGTTGGGTATGTTTCTTGAACGTGGTTTTTTATTATTGGATTGAGGTATACAAAATTGTCATTCTGATTATAAATTCTGAATGATATTTATTTTTTTGTTACCTAAGTGGACCATATCACACTTAGGCATACCATTTGTACTGCTTTATTTTTTACTGTATGACTATAAAAGTGATGATTTGAAAATCATTACTAATTTTGGTTGGTAACAATTTGAGATAATATAGTCTCAAAATGGACTTGGGTGGGGTAAATATATTTTATTTATTCCATTTCCTCATTGGTCAATAAAAATACCACCATGTGATGTTCCATATAGATAAAAATTTTGTATTGATATAGGGATTCCTAGTCTATGGGTGTATAATCCAATGCATTAATATGGTCATTCTATATAGGCATAACATAAAATGATGTTGGATCATTATTAAAAATTATAAATGGTCATGAAATAGAGTTATTTATTACCTTTTTTATTTCATATTCATCATTAATTTTGATAATTTATGAATCTATGTTGCCCTTAATGGTCAATCAGGAAACTTGTATTTGGATAGATTGATCCAATCATGTGATAAGGGATTGGTTTCCCACATAAATATTGGTTTAGAACATTGACTAGATAAAAATAGTCTGGTATGGCCACCTTCAATATATAGAAGTGAACAATTCTTCTTCCACCTATTTTGGGCATTGAAATTTCTATAATATCTTATAAATTAGTCACAAAATAACAATATATGTATATTTACTCTATTTTGTTAGTGTCACAAATATAAAATTCTCTTAATTGTGATTCATTATGTTTATCTAGGGACATTATGTGGTTCAATGTTCTATGATAAATTTTCCTAAAATATTACCCCTGGATTGATTCTGAGACATGAAATATATATAAATTTTCTATGGGATAAAATACCATTACTCTTGACCATTTATAAGAATTCAGTGATATATTATAAGCATATGAAGATAAATATGCGAGGCCATATATGACTCTTGAAACTAAAGGTAGTTTATTAACTTATCCACTATAAATATCAATTTGATGAAATTCTATAGATGTCTGAGTATTTGGTCTCAGTATCTAGTGTTGTTATAACATTATAAAAAAGGCTATTATATTTTCCTGAAATATTCTCTTGATAAAATCTAGATATCAATATAATGTTTCCTCATATATGATTAGTTATTTCCATTTAGTAGTTAGAAAAACATTCTTTGGGATATTATACAATTAGATAAGTTCTTCAAAACATCATTGAGAACTCTCATCCCACTGAGTGGTAAGAAATTTTATCATCATCTCAGTTTAATAACTTTATAATGAGGTAAGTTATGATTCACATTATTTATCCTAGAACCCCCAAATGTACACTCAAGTCATTAATGTTTTTGACATGTGGCATATCAGGGATGTTCTTATCCTTTTATAGGTCAATATTGATATAATAATGGTGTACCATATTAAAGAGTAATTTTTATAACATTATAATAAAATATATTTTCATGGGGTTAATATTTAGGTAGTTTTTCCAAATTTTATTTCTAATAATTCTATTATTGAATTATAATCATACATGTAAAATGACTTAAGCAGTTTCTCCTCAACAGAACATTTTATTTTCTTACTTTCTTATGGGATGAAAATATATTCATGTAAGGATAATATGAGAAAGTTATATACCTAAACTAGAAGGGATTTACATTTAATTTTTATACCCCTTGGGGCACCAATGTGTTAGTGTATTCATTAACTATAACAACCTCAAATATCTGGTTTTCCATTATTATTGATCCCAAATAGATAGTTTATGAAATCATACTATCTCATTGACCAATGACAATATAATTGTGACTAAGAAATCATTCTTAAATTTTTTTTGGTTTAGATCCATGATTTAAATGAAATCCAAAATCTATCCATTAATTTTAACAATAAGAATAGTATTGGAGACACATTTCTCGTGTTAGAATGCCAAATATAGAAACATTTTATAATTTTATTAACATTTTCTTCGATATTTGTTATGTGTGTATAATATATTGTATTGGATTACTCATTTTAGATACAGTGGTTATACGCTACCCCAAAATTATGTGTGAGGATATTATAATTTAATAAATGAATTTCTATATTACGTTATGAAAATGAATCACACTATTGTTTCAAGAAAAATGTGTTTGTCTAATATTTCATAGTATCTATAGAGGATAACATTATAATAGTATATAGATCCGCATCTAAAATAAATTTAACTACAAAATATCATCAATAGTTATTGAGGGGCCATTAAACAATACTGGAGGAGTATCACCAAGATCATTTTATACCATTTCTTCAACCCTACCAATATATTAATTAGATTAAGAAGGGGAAATTCATGAAAAAGAAAAAGTTACAAAATAATATTTAGATCAAAATAATGTTGTTTTTTGGGACATTACTTTTATAGGAATCCTTATTAAATTATCCTTCCCCTGTACTATAATCATGGGGGAATATATAATGATATCTTGAGATTTAACTGGTGATAAGGGGATTTTATGAGCTTTATAATTCATATATTTTCCAAAAACATATCCCACTTGTACAAGGAATGATTTTGTGGATTCTATTGAGATAATGAGGACATGGTATAATTTTCCAATGACATATTCCACCTCCTCCACTAATGTTTACAGTCCACTTGATCATAGGTAATTATATGTGTACTCTAAATACAATTTAAACCATCCCTCGAGTAGAGGCATGAAGCTGTGAAATTACATCACATGGATAGTTTATCAATATTTGTATCTACTAATGGTGAATTCTATATTTGTGTATCT
The DNA here is from genome assembly GCA_963277665.1 of Viscum album. Lineage (NCBI taxonomy): Eukaryota > Viridiplantae > Streptophyta > Magnoliopsida > Santalales > Viscaceae > Viscum > Viscum album. The sequence goes on along the minus strand of OY728140.1, from coordinate 761,681,751 downwards.
TCTTGGACATCATATAACCATAATGTGGTCACATTATTTGTCCTATCATATAGAGTTCTCATGACCTTTCCACTACCAAGACTAGTAGTTGTCACATAGAATTAATTAATAGGTAAAATGTTGTTTTCATGAAGTTTATATCATGTAATGAGATGAAAAATCATTAAACATTTAGCGAAGAATCCCAAAAGATAATTTCTTCTATCAGATTAATTCCATACCTTTTATATAATCTTACACAAATATATTTAGTTTCTCAAGAATAAAAAGAATAATTATTAACATATAGTACCCTGACATGTCCATTAACATTGTATTTGAGGAATTTATCGTATGATGAGAGAAGAAACACAAATATATATAGAGAAATGTCCTTCCCAGAAAATAATTTATTGATGTTTTATAGACGAAATACACAAATTTAGAGTCATATATAAGGTACCTAAACTAGATTAGTATCTCTATTGTACCAGGATGATTCATATATCACTTTCCACACCCATGGATCACCAGGTTGGAAGGGGATATGTCTTCAAAAATATCACCTAGTAATTGGGAAGACCACTATAACATGAGATTCTATAACCATTTACTAAAAAACATTATTTACTATCTTAGATAAAAATTGAGATTATCCATGGGAAACATATCATCATTTTAGATCAATTCTATATGAAATACATTTTGACTAATAAATAGTCAAGAATAAGATAATTTTGTTTATTTACATTGATGATAACCCAAATAATAATCTTTTTTAATGAAAATTTATAATATGTCTCTATAATTTAGCCACACTAGAATTCAATATTGACTTACCATAAATTTATCTCATCATCATATCCCAGGAAAATGGAAACATAAGAAAAGATGTCATCTCAAACTCATATTGAGGGAAAATATAATTTTTTATAATTAAGGATATACAATCAAAATATTGTTATAATATATATATATATAATCAATATAAATAGAAAAAATATATTTTTACTATTATAAAAAATTGAAAAAAAAATTCACGACTTATGGAATAAGCATTTGTACAGCCTAATATATAAATAAAAATATGTGGAAACATATGCAAAAAAACATGATCCATATGTATAATAAAAATATTTATACAAATGGGAAGATTTGGCATTGTCTTAAATGAAATTAAATAAATAATTTTTTCATTCCATTTGACTATATAATTTTAATGTGAAATATTATCAAAGAAAGTCATCTTAGAGATTTATGGAACAACTGTTGGTATTAGGAAATAATAACTTCGAGGGTCACCCATATTCACCCATTTTTATACGATAACATAATTATACACATGTATACATAAAAATAATGATATATATAGTTAACTAAAATATTAAAATTAACTAAATATAATCGGAATACAAAATTATCATGATATTTAACATATGTAAAAAAGAATGATATGGACCCAACCCACCATTCCACCATACATACATACTCCATTTGAAATAAATTATTTAGAAAATAAAATATATCCCATTAACAAAATAAATGTGTTATATGAATTTAAATATATACTCACATATGGTAATATTCATAAACCCAATCATAATCATAACATGGTAAACCCAAGGAAAAATGGGTAACTTATGGATTCATCTAAATTTCATGCCACGAAACATTCAATTTAGATAATAATGTATATAGTATGTACACTACATTTATATAAGGGAATATATTGTACTAAATAATTATCTTCATACATTATTTATAAGGCCCCAGCCTTAAACCTTACTTAATCTTGAGTTATTACAAGATTACACATTGAGGATCTTTTCAGGTTTAGAGTTTTAGAGAAGTAGATCATGAAACATTCATTACATTCCACATTTAAACAAAGTGGTTACATAAAAGACAGTATTCATTCTTCCCATCAATGGAAACATATTTAAAATATAACACGGATTCTTTCTTGACACATCCTTGACACTATCATCACATCATGTACCTTTCCCTTGACCTGTGAAAAACATTTCAAAAACTTGGGTTGAGCATAAAAATCTCAGTAAGAGTTATAAAAAAATGGAAAGGAAACATGAGTTCATATATACATTAGAATGAAATCATAATTTACCCATAAAACATAGGCATATAAAATCATGAATAAATCCTAGAAAACATAAGACATAAATGTAACTTGAGGCATTCATAACATTCTTACGTAGGGAGTAACCCTCTTGGTTACGTTTGGAATACCCATCACAGTATATTCCCTAAATCTCTTCGGAGAAACCTTAACGTTTCACTCCTTCGCGTTACCCAATGCATTGGAGAGCTATATCGGGCTCACCCGCCCTTAGTTTATCACGGAACCACCCGTTTTCATAATAATGCCCAAGAACCTGAACATAATCATATCACATAAAACATGCATAAAGGAAACATAACATTCCCACCTTTCAATCACAAGATATCAATACAACACATTGATATAAAAACATTATGAAATCCATTTTCGATACCAAAACAAAATAAAAGTAAAACATGGTATTTATTTTTCTTTTAAAAAGAAGGTATGGCTTGTAGAGGAAGCCGAAACTCAAATAACAGTCATGACGGCAGAGAAGTCATTGTTGCCGCATACGTACGGCAAAAACATTCCCTTTTTTCATTTAGTAAACGCTTCGTATAAAAAAGATTCCTTTTGAATAAACGGAAAAGTCAAAGGGGGTTTATACATCGTATAAAAGAATGTTGTGTATAAAATAAAATATGCCTCAATGAAAGGAGATTGAGATGAAGTCCCATAACACCTTGAAGCATAAAATTTTAAACCATTAATATCCATATAAATAAAATCTTAAAACCATTTTGAAAACACGGATATTAATAAGAACAAATAATTAAAACATTTAAAATAATATTTTGGTTAAAGGGGTTTTACCAAAATTAGAGACACTTGAACACAACAATTGAGGAATAACATTTAGTTATAACTTTATAATATCATGAGAATAAATGGATTCATGATATAATACTCCAAAGGACAGTATATACACTATATAAGAGTGAATTGGTGCATAACAACAATGAACCCTCAATAGAAATGTCAAATGTGATGAAATCCCTTATAAAGAATGTATCCTTAAATTAAGGACAAATAAATCTCAAAAATATGTGTGACAAATATAAGTACACCCAATATAAGTGGATATTAAGTGTAAAACAATAAAAGTTCATTCACACATATTCAATGGATGAAATATTCAATGACTACATGTTGAACCCAAAGAAATCGAAATTGGGTTAAAAAGTTCCCTTGACACCCTAACAGCATCACATCAAAATGTGTTGATGAGAGATAAAAAGTGTATCTCATCATGTGGACATAAAATTTACATCAATAAGGATATATGAGAACATATCCCAACATAACAATATGTAAATTAAAAGACCCAACAAAAGAAGTCTTTTAAAAAAGAGGAGGGTGAAAGGTTCCCTTACCGACTTGGGTATCTTTCAAAACATACACCCCATGAAAGAAGGACAATAGATCATTGATGTAAATACTAATAAACGAAATTATATTACACAAAGAGTAAAATAATGGGCAGTACATACACCACTCAATGTAATTTGTGGCAAATGTAGCATAAATCTCACGGGAATAAAAGTGATATGAAAATCCCATACGAAAACTCAGCAGCCTAACGACGCCACATAGAACTTCCGAATATGGATTGATGAGATCAAATAGGGTATCTCATCACATTAAAATAAAATGTACAGAAAGAGGAATATAAAATAATATCCCCCAACATTACAAAGAGGAGCTTAAAAGAAGTGACATAAAGGAGAGTACTTAAAAAGAAAGAGAGAGGTTAGATCTCTTACAAAAGTTTGGCAGCCTAACGGCGCCACTCAAAACTTCCAAAATGGATTGATGAGAGAGAATAGGGTCTCTCATCACATGGAAATAAAAATTACAGTAATTTTAATATAAAATATCATCCCAATAACAATAAATATGATCTTTAAAAGGATTGACATAAAAGTGTGTACTTAAAAAGAAAGAGAGGAGTAGGATCCCTTACCTCGAGTCCGACTTGACTCGATCATTCTTTAATCTCCTGAATAATAAACTTGAGTTAATTTATACTTCATTAAGAACCTTTTTCAAGTTAATTATTCCTTTTATATAACTTATTACCATGTTATAAACATTATTTAATCATTTAAGTTAATCATGTTTGTTTTGTCGATATTTGGTTCTTAAGTCGAAAGTGGACTTCTTACAATTACATGTTGTTCGTGTGGTCAAAGGTTCTTTATATCCAGAATGACATTACTGATTTGGAAATCATATATATCATATATATCCATAATATAAATTTATTTATAATATTATATAATCATTTAGAGGTAAGAAATGAAATGCACCGTTCATGGAGACGGTAAGCCGTACGTACGCATGAACGCTACTTTCATTTATTTGTCATATTAATGGAATTAAAACTAAATGAGAGGTATGTATATTTTAATTACAGAATTATATTCATCATTTAGATTTATCATTCATCATATATATCCATTATATACATGTACTTATAATAGTACATTACATTTGGGGATAAGAAATGAAATGCACCGTTCATGGAGACGGTAAGCTGTACGTACGCATGAACGCTACTTTCATTTCTATCTCTTAATTTAATGGAAAGAAATAATAATGATATAGAGGTATATAATAATTCCATTATAACATCATATATAATAACATTAAATCAATCCTTTATACGTCCCACGTATGGCATTAACGAATCAAATCACTTTGAGGGGGCGGTAGTCCGCACTTCCTAAAATGAAGATATCGCGTATACCCATAATGGAAGCCATAAAGGTAAGACACAAATGAAAAATACAGAATAATAAGTAAAACATAAACATATTATATATCATATATAAAAATAGTGACATCATAATGGCCACCATTGAAGGTGTTAAATGAGTATTGAACAATCATCGTTTCGGGAGGCAGAATTTCACCATCCACAGAAACCGTATGTTCTTTAACCATTTGATGTAGTTGTGTGAGAGTGTAGCTCGAATAAATCATATAACAACATCCTAGTATATTTAATATACTGTTGTTGTTTCAAATGAAGTAAATAAAAAGAGTTTAGGGGGTTTGAGAAGCAAAATAAAACAAATGAACATGAGAGAATGAATTACCATTAAAAGTGTAACTCCTTTTGATTTGAGCCTAAAGACTTCCTTTAAAAGGATTATGCCCAAAGGGAATCCTCTAGGATGTGGAGAGGGATGTGGAGAGAGCAAATGGGAAGGTGTTTGCCGAGACAAAGGCTTGAGGAGTGTGTGAAATGAGGTAGAGGTGGGGGCCTTTTATAAGAGGAGAGGAGGGGCACTTTTGGAAAGTAAAGAAATATTACTTTATTTGAAAATAAGTTTCGGATTTAAAGGGTCCCACATTGATATAATTCTGGGATAAGGTGATAAGGGTTCGAAATTAACCCATCCAATAAGTTTTGGACATGTGTAGGTCATAGTGTTTACATTATATTCTCATTTTATTTAAATCGTCAGATAATGATGTCATCGCTGCATCATTATGATGTCATAAATAATTTAATATATTTAATGTCTAAAAAATATATAAAAATTACTATGATGTATGAAATCTTTTTATATTTCCAATGACTATTTATAATAAAAACTCTGACTTGTATAACCCCACTTAAAAATTGTTTTAGTAAAACATATCATGTTTGTGTCATTTTTACTTTTACATTAAATAAAAAGTTATTTATGTCATTTCTCAACCAAAGTGGCTCCATGGGGTCCCCAAGTTGACCCATGGCTTTTCTTGGTCGGCCATTTCACATCCAATGAGGTTAGGACATGTGTAAAGTTCATTTCATATTATTAAAACATTATTTTTACCTTAAACTACACTAATTACCTCTAATCGCGATAAAAAACTTAATAAGTTACTATTCACCAAAAAAATTATTTTTATCCCATTGAACCACATTTTACTTCTTAATGACAACCATTTATGTCAGATTTTCGAAATTCAAAACACAAAGATGTCAAAATTTCATTTAAACGGAAAAATCAGTTTTTATAACTACCACTTAGTGGTTTCACTATTCATCAAAAATTGAAGTTTTTCAGAAAAATCCCAAAAATTCACCCTAAGCTATATTTGATATTCCAAATTCAAAAATGAAGTCTATTTTACAAAATTCAAAACATATAAGTCACATTAATTAATTTAATAATTAATTCCCGCTGTCAGATCAAATAGCGTGTTTTTATGAAACAATAAGTATCCTAAGATTGACACTAGTTTAAGTCTGATTTCAAAGTGAAATTAATTCCAACGACCACTATTGGATTTAATGGTAAAAATGTATTATAATTTCACTTTAAAACCAATTCAAAAGATAATCTAATCATATAAATAAATTAGATTAAAAAGAGGTTTTGAATTAAAATACAACATTTTACACTATTCATTAAAAAAATGAACTTTATCGGAAAGATACCAAAAGTTTACACAAAGTAAATTTTGATGTCCTGATTCTTAATAAGAGTTTTATTTGGTCCAAAAGAATGTTTAAGAGTGAACAAAACTATATTTAATGATGGTTCACCATCAAAAGGCGATAAATGAACCTTTAGTGAAAACTAGGGCATATACGCCTAAAATTGAATTCTTTCCGTATTTTAAGCCTCTATCCTTTATTGGATAAATGTAAAAACATTTAAGAACATATATAATCATATTTTAGTTATTTCTATCCATTCCCGCCAATAAAACGACTACATGTTAACTACCATTTAAAATAATATTATTTTATTATTAGAGTGCAACGTAAGATTCCCAAGAAACTCATTGTTGCGTGTTGGGTACACCATCGAGAATAGCGTCCCCTTTAAAGTCATATTAATATTTTATTCACAAATTTGGATAAATAAGAAAATGTCATATTCTTTTTTTACATGGGTTGTTACATCCTTCCCCCCTTTTGGGAATTGCGTCCTCGCAATTTTTAAAATTTAGCTTGGAAACATCCTTGAAAGTCCCACATCGGAACAAAAGTAGGTAAAACAAACACTTTAAAATAAAGAAAGATAAGTACAAAGGTCACCTGAGTTAACCCATACTAGGATTCCATGTATGAAAATATGGACATGGAGGAAAAAACAAAGGGTCACGTTCTGAAGGAGAGTGATAGAAAACATGTTTACGAGAAAGTTAGCAATAAGAAAATCACAAACTTGTGATGGGTTAAACGGTGTTGGGTTCCCCAATAGGAAAAGTAAATAGACAACATTTTTGTTTTAAGTTACTTTTTACTGAGGAATTTATTCATAAGTAAGCATAATCACTTATCATTTTGACTTTCTACTTTTACTAGATTCCTTAGTCAAACTCATATTTTTTCCAAAAGACGAGTATTTAGGGAGACTTGTTCGCATTAAGAGTACTATAATCAACCTCTAGAGAATCACCTAATCCACAAAAGATAACTATATACTTCCCATATCTTTGGACCTTAACCATAACCAAAACCAAAAAGGTTAGTACAAGGTCAGATAATCCAGAAAAGGATAACCCTTTATAAAAAGAAAATCTATTCTTAATCTCCAAAATTTGTCAAAAAAACCCAAAGTTCAACAAGGATCATCCGATAAACAATTTATCCATAAAATTCTTCAAAGTAAACCAATATAAGATTGAAACCCAAATATTTGAATGATTTAGTCATATATTCTTCCAAGTTAAATTGTGACATTTATCTCCAAACAACATCAGTTGCTCCTAAAGTCTCGTACTGAAAAGTAATTAACCTAATCACATATCCTCCATGATAGGTTAATCATTTTCATAAATAACCCAAAATAAACTTACTCTTAATTCATAAAATCATATAACTAGAATGAATCGGTCATACTAACCAGGGACTTCACGTAGTCCAGTGGTAGGCGATAAATACCAGTCGCACATTGGTTATGGGTTTGATTCCCGCAGCTTTGTCCGACGCGATGGGATGTCACACGGTCTGCGTGTTGTCCTTTTTCCAAAACTATATAATTCTTAAAACATTCCGCAAAATGAGATAAAATCTTCAAGAATAATCATAACATATTTTAAACTCAAGTTAATCTCATTCCTTTCATTTTCCATCATATCATAGTGTAACCCATAATTACCTAAAAATTAAGTATCATATAAACCCTAATGGTTACCTTAATAATTATTACCTGAATTTCCACATCGAGTTGGCCATCTCGTACATGATGCATTAGAGAACTCACCAAGGTTGAAGTGGTTGATCATGAATCCTTGACATTTGGTTTAGAACAACCACGAGTTTCCTCATTGAATCCTCCATTTTATCTAGTATCTTAATCAGAGAACCACCACAGTTTCCTTCAAACCTGTTGTCTCTTTGGTGCCTGCTAGATCCATCCATTCACTAAAAATAGAAATGTCAGTGTGAGTATATCAACAAAACCATCATGTACTAATGAGGAAGGTAAGCACTAAGATACACTTACTCATTCACTTTAACTAAAACTAGGACTCTTTCTGAAATCCTAACCATTATGGTAATGTCACTTATGCTTAAAGAATACCCTAACCTCTAAAGGTATCTAAACCAACCTCTAATACCAACTATAAGGCCCCAGCCTTAAACCTTACTTAATCTTGAGTTATTACAAGATTACACGTTGAGGATCTTTTCAGGTTTAGAGTTTTAGAGAATTAGATCATGAAACTTGCATTACATTCCACATTTAAACAAAGTGGTTACATAAAATACAGTATTCATTCTTCCCATCAATGGAAACATATTTAAAATATAACACGGATTCTTTCTTGACACATACATGACACTATCATCACATCATGTACCTATCCCTTGACCTGTGAAAAACATTTCAAAAACTTGGGATGAGCATAAAAAGCTCAGTAAGAGTTATAAAAAAATGGAAAGGAAACATGAGTTCATATATACATTAGAATGAAATCATAATTTACCCATAAAACATAGGCATATAAAATCATGAATAAATCATAGAAAACATATGATATAAATGTAACTTGAGGAATTCATAACATTCTTACGTAGGGAGTAACCCTCTTGGTTACGTTTGGAATAACCATCACAGTATATTCCCTAAATCTCTTCGGAGAAACCTTAACGTTTCACTCCTTCACGTTACCCAATGCATTGGAGAGCTATATCGGGCTCACCCGCCCTTAGTTTATCACGGAACCACCCGTTTTCATAATAATGCCCAAGAACCTCAACATAATCATATCACATAAAACATGCATAAAGGAAACATAACATTCCCACCTTTCAATCACAAGATATCAATACAACACATTGATATAAAAACATTATGAAATCCATTTTCGATACCAAAACATAAGAAAAGTAAAACATGGTATTTATTTTTCTTTTAAAAAGAAGGTATGGCTTGTAGAGGAAGCCGAAACTCAAATAACGGTCATGACGGCGGAGAAGTCATTGTCGCCGCATACGTACGACAAAAACATTCAGTTTTGTCATTTAGTAAACTCTTCGTATAAAAAAGATTCCTTTTGAATAAACGGAAAAGTCAAAGGGGTTTTATACACCGTATAAAAGAATGCTGTGTATAAAATAAAATATGCCTCAATGAAAGGAGATTGAGACGAAGTCCCATACCACCTTGAAGCATAAAATTTTAAACCATTAATATCCATATAAATAAAATCTTAAAACCATTTTGAAAACATGGATATTAATAAGAACAAATAATTAAAACATTTAAAACGATATTTTGGTTAAAGGGGTTTTACCAAAATTAGAGACACTTGAATACAACAATTGAGGAATAACATTTAGTCAGAACTTTATAATATCATGAGAATAAATGGATTCATGATATAATACTCCAAATAACAGTATAAACACCATATAAGAGTGAATTGGTGCATAACAACAATGAACCCTCAATAGAAATGTCAAATGTGATGAAATCCCTTATAAAGAAGGTATCCTTAAATCAAGGACAAATCAATCTCAAAAATATGTGTGACAAATATAAATACACCCAATATAAGTGGATATTAAGTGTAAAAAAATAAAAGGTCATTCACACATATTCAATGGATGACATATTCAATGACTACATGTTGAACCCAAAGAAATAGAAATTGGGTTAAAAAGTTCCCTTGACAGCCTAACGACATCACATCAAAATGTGTTGATGAGAGATAAAAAGTGTATCTCATCACGTGGACATAAAATGTACATCAATAAGGATATATGAGAACATATCCCAACATAACAATATGTAAATTAAAAGACCCAACAAAAGAAGTCTTTTAAAAAAGAGGAGGGTGAAAGGTTCCCTTACCGACTTGGGTATCTTTCAAAACATACACCCCATGAAAGAAGGACAATAGATAATTGATGTAAATACTCATAAACGAAAGTATATTACACAAAGAGTAGAATAATGGGCAGTACATACACCACTCAATTGAATTTGTGGCAAATGTAGCATAAATCTCACGGGAATAAAGGTGATATGAAAAATCCCTTACGAAAACTCGGCAGCCTAACGGCGCCACATAAAACTTCCGAATATGGACTGATGAGATGAAATAGGGTATCTCATCACATTACAATAAAATGTACAGAAAGAGGAATATAAAATAACATCCCCCAAAATTACAAAGAGGAGCTTAAAAGAAGTGACATAAAGGGGAGTACTTAAAAAGAAAGAGAGAGGTTAGATCTCTTACGAAAGTTCGGCAGCCTAACGGCACCAATCAAAACTTCCAAAATGGATTAATGAGAGAGAATAGGGTCTCTCATCACATGAACATAAATATTACAGTAATTTTAATATAAAATATCATCCCAATAACAAGAATGATGAGCTTTAAAAGGAATGACATAAAAGTGTGTACTTAAAATGAAAGAGATGAGTAGGATCCCTTACCTCGGGTTCGACTTGACTCGATCGTTCTTTAATCTCCTGAATAATAAAATTGAGTTAATTTATACTTCCTTAAGAACCTTTTTCAAGTTAATTATTCCTTTTATATCACTTATTACCATGTTATAAACATTATTTAATCATTTACGTTAATCATGTTTGTTTTGTCGATATTTGGTTCTTAAGTCGAAAGTGGACTTCTTACAATTACATGTTGTTCGTGTGGTCAAAGGTTCTTTATATACAGAATGAAATTCCTGATTTGGATATCATATATATAATATGTATCCAGCATATACATGTATTTATAATATTACATAATCATTTAGAGGTAAGAAATGAAATGCACCGTTCATGGAGATGGTAAGCCGTACGTACGCATGAACGCTACTTTCATTTATTTGTCATATTAATGGAATTAAAACTAAATGAGAGGTATGTATATTTTAATTACAGAATTATATTAATAATTTATATTTATCATTCATCATTTATATCCATTATATACATGTACTTATAATAGTACATTACATTTGGGGATAAGAAATGAAATGCACCGTTCATGGAGACGGTAAGTCGTACGTACGCATGAACGCTACTTTCATTTCTATCTCATACTTTAATGGAAAGAAATAATAATTATATAGAGGTATATAATAATTCCAGTATAACATCACATATAATAACATTAAATCCATCCTTTATACGTCCCACGTATGGCATTAACGAATCAAATCACTTTGAGGGGGCGGTAGTCCGCACTTCCTAAAATGAAGATATCGCGTATACCCATAATGGAAGCCATAAAGGAAAGACAAAAATGAAAAATACAAAAGAATAAGTAAAACATAAACATATTATATATCATATATAAGAATAGTGACATCATAATGTCCACCATTGAAGGTGTTAAATGAGTATTGAACAATCATCGTTTCGGGAGGCAGAATTTCACCATCCACAGAAACCGTATGTTCTTTAACCATTTGATGTATTTTTGTGAGAGTGTAGCTCGAATAAATCATATAAAAACATCCTAGTATATTTAAGATACTGGTTTTATTTCAAATTAAGTAAATAAAAAGAGATTAGGGGGTTGGAGAAGCAAAATAAAACAAATGAACATGAGGGAATGAATTACCATTAAAAGTGTAACTCCTTTTGATTTGAGCCTAAAGACATCCTTTGAAAGGATTATGCCCAAAGGGAATCCTCTAGGATGTGGAGAGGGATGTGGAGAGAGAAAATGGGCATGGGTTTGCCGAGCCAATGGCTTGAGGAGTGTGTGAAATGAGGTAGATGTGGGGGCCTTTTATAAGAGGAGAGGAGGGGCACTTTTGGAATGTAAGGAAATATTACTTTATTTGAAAATAAGTTTCGGATTTAAAGGGTCCCACATTGATATAATTCTAGGATAAGGTGATAAGGGTTATAAATACACCCATACAATAAGTTTTGGACATGTGTAGGTCATATTTTTTACATTATATTCTCATTTTATTTAAATCGTCAGATAATGATGTCATCGCTGCATCATTATGATGTCATAAATAATTTAATTTATTTAATGTCTAAAAATTATATAAAAATTACTATGATGTAGGAAATCTTTTTAGATTTCCAATTACTATTTATAATAAAAACTCTGACTTGTATAACCCCACATACAAATTGTTTTAGTAAAACATATCATGTTTGTGTCATTTTTACTTTTACATTAAATAAAAAGTTATTTATGTCATTTCTCAACCAAAGTGGCTCCATGGGGTCCCCAAGTTGACCCATGTCTTTTCTTGGTCGGCCATTACACATCCAATGAGGTTAGGACATGTGTAAAGTTCATTTGATATTATTAAAACATTATTTTTACCTTAAACTACACTAATTACCTCTAATCGCGATTAAAAACTTAATAAGTTACTATTCACCAAAAAAATTATTTTTATCCCATTGAACCACATTTTACTTCTTAATGACAACCATTTATGTCGGATTTTCGAAATTCAAAACACAAAGATGGCAAAATTTCATTTAAACGGAAAAATCAGTTTTTATAAGTACCACTTAGTGGTTTCACTATTCATCAAAAATTGAAGTTTTTCAGAAAAATCCCAAAAATTCACCCTAAGCTATATTTGATATTCTGAATTCAAAAATGAAGTCTATTTTACAAAATTCAAAACATATAAGTCACATTAATTAATTTAATAATTAATTCCCGCTGTCAGATCAAATAGCGTGTTTTTATGAAACAATAAGTATCATAAGATTGACACTAGTTTAAGTCTGATTTCAAAGTGAAATTAATTCCAACGACCACTATTGGATTTAATGGTAAAAATGTATTATAATTTCACTTTAAAACCAATTAAAAAGATAATCTAATCATATAAATAAATTAGATTAAAAAGAGGTTTTGAATTAAAATACAACATTTTACACTATTCATTAAAAAAATGAACTTTATCGGAAAGATACCAAAAGTTTACACAAAGTAAATTTTGATGTCCCGATTCTTAATAAGAGTTTTATTTGGTCCAAAAGAATGTTTAAGAGTGAACAAAACTATATTTAATGATGGTTCACCATCAAAAGGCGATAAGTGAACCTTTAGTGAAAACTAGGGCATATACGCCTAAAATTGAATTCTTTCCGTATTTTAAGCCTCTATCCTTTATTGGATAAATGTAAAAACATTTAAGAACATATATAATCATATTTTAGTTATTTCTATCCATTCCCGCCAATACAACAGCTACATGTTAACTACCATTTAAAATAATATTATTTTATTATTAGAGTGCAATGTAAGATTCCCAAGAAACTCATTGTTTCGTGTTGGGTACACCATCGAGCATAGCGTACCCTTTAAAGTCATATTAATATTTTATTCACAAATTTGGATAAATAAGAAAATTTCATATTCCTTATTTACTTGGGGTGTTACATTATTTTTGTCCAAATATATTTGTACACTCATAATGAAGGAATAAAAAATACCATATTCACATAGGAAATCTACTATAGGAAAAATAATTTTTATACATAGTGGAAACTTAATACAAGTGACGGGTCATCTCATTTATGAAACATAAAATAATAAAAAATATCTCCACATAATAATGTGGTTGTGTAATTTTTATAATATATGTATAAATCATAAATTATGTTAAAGTAAAATTCCTTATATTGAGAAGAAAAGTTAGAAGTTACATAAAAACACATAAAAATTAAGAAATACACTTTACATCTTAAAACTCTATTCCATTAAATATTTTATAAATATATGATAAAATAATTTATATTTTAATTTATCAAAACCAATAGAAAATGTTTCATGTAATACGTAAAAGTTGATAGAATGATTTTTTTACATGAAAGCAAAAAAATATTGTCTTCCAAAATGACTAATATTTGAAACAATAATATAGTTTTCTAGAAATAAAAATTTAAATAATTTTGTTGTAATTTTAAAAACATCATTTAATTTTCTGATATAATTTTAGGTTTATCCAAAAAAGTAGATTCAAATATAAAATACTTGTGAAGAATAATTTATTTTTTACTGTAATAGAAATACCAGTGTTGAAAACTACATCTCTTAATATGATTATAGAAAATTGTTTTTTAAACATGATAAATAGAAAAAAAATATAAGTAATGATAACTAGGGGAAAATAAAATTATTTTTTCTGTAAATAATGGCTTTATAAATATCCCATAGGTGTTATCATATTTTTGATATCATGTTTCTAAAATGAGTTTTGGAAAAAGAAAAATTACATTTTGAATAACCCTAAATGGATATAAAATTTTTAACTAAAAAATTTGAGTTAAGAAAATATAATTTATGGTATAATATAAAAAAGAATATATATATATAAAGGTATAATATTAAATTTATTCATAAAAATAATAATCTACTAAGATATAGGAATTGATACAACGAAACCCTAACAAGTAACATAATCATTGAGGTGAAAATATTATTAAAATTAGTTTATATTAATGAAATCAAAACCCACTAATATAATGAGGAAATGATTTAAATATTTACTAGTATTTGTAATTTATACAATATTGAATAATAGAGTAAAATAATAATATATGTAGCTCGATAAAAGAAAATCTATTTTCTGAATACCCTAACGTTGTTTCTCCACTTAATAGATTTCATTGTATCCTCCTAAAAACAAAAAACAAAAGTCATAATATTCAACTGTAAAATGATATCCATCACCATTACCATTTATGTACTTCATTTATTATATTTCTTTATTATGATATTTATTAATTATAGATGATGTTTTTTCTATCGGGTGATTGAAATTTAAATTATTTTCACGCATGATTTATGATATCAATTTTGGTATCCATACATGGATACCAAGATCAATATTATTTTATTATTTAATTTAATAGAGTTGGTAATGTATATTTATTTTAATATATTATTTCATTTCATGTATGTTTTTATGATATACTATGTGAAAATTTAATCAGTTCCGAATTATATTAGTAATTTAAGAGAATGATTCAGATATTTTAAAAAAATTAAACATATTGAATATAATACCATAAAAATTAATTATATTATTACTTATTAATAAAAATATTATTATTTATGTTTCTTTATTAATATTTGATATATTTTATAATTTTTTTCTTTTTGGTGGTTATTCTAACCCAAACAAGAATAAACTATCACTAAATGGTGAGAGTGGTATTAAATTTTTTTAATTACATTATATATTATTTATATTTATATTTTATTGATTAGTTCATTTAGTGGATAATATTTTATGTTGTTTGGATTTTTAATGAATATAAAATTTATAATAATAAAATATAATTTTATGGAGGTTGTAATCAATATGTATGATTAATAAACACCAACATTTTTCAATGAATGAGACGAGATGAGGGTATATAAAAAAATTTTATTTAAATAAATAAATAAATAAATAAATTTTATAAATCATGTTAATTCATATATATCATCATTAATACCCAACATGATACGAATTGATGATAGATAGAAGAAATAATTTTATGGAGGTTTTAACATGTATGTCTTTAGGATAAATGATCATTTGTTTTTCTAAGTTTATGGGATGGAATAAATATATTTTATTCCATTAAAATTATTATAATTCAAATTAATAATGATAATTAGTTAATTATATTTATATCATTCTGTAATTGTTGGATGATAAATATTTATAAAAAATTTAAAGGATTGAGTAATTTTCTAAGTTGGGACATGAATTTCAACTTAAATTTCACCATAAAAAAGAAAATATTGTACTTATATCTAGTGTTCTAAAGAATTTATATATGAAGTAAAATTAAAGGACTGTAAAAATGGGTGGTATTAAAATTAAATAACTAAGGTAATGTGGATTATTTATGGGATGGAAGTGATCCCATTTTATAAATGATGATAAGTCTCTTTAGTGAATATCTATTATTTTACAGTAATGGATTGACACTAATAACAAGTTAATGAATCCAGAAGTTAATCATAATATATTTTTGTATGATATTATGTTGTTAATTATATAACCAATTTTTTTCAAGTATTTTAAATATTTTTGATGTTATTACCTTTACCCTGTTTTTAGGATTTACAGTGGTAAATGGTTTTTGACCAAATAATTTTTAAATTACAAAATATATAAAATAACTAATAAAAATATTAAATTCCATAATATTAATTCAATACCCATTTAATTCAATTCAATTACAAAAAATCAAAAAATTAACTATGAAATTAAAAAAGATATTATAAGAAAAACTATTTTTTTAATGTCAACTTTTACATTAATTATGACTAATCATTTTTAGTACTGATTAAATATTATTTTTTTGTATATTTATATTTGTGATTATTAATAATATTAGTGTACTAATTCAAGATATAATAATTTAATTGATGATATAATGTTCCACAATATTAATAAAAATGCATTAAATGTTTCAGTTTCTTCATTATCTCAATAATTGATAATATTCAATGAAATATCATTTTAATTATTAGAATTTACATTTAATTTATTAAATATTATGTATTTATTGATATTTAAAATTAAATAAATTTTATTATATATAATTTAAAATAATTATTAAATCTAATTTTAATATAATACATAAAACCATTTTTTGTGAGATATATTACTTGAGTTTCTTAAAGGATATATTTTTTATTATAAATTTTTAATAATGTTTTTTATTCTTTTATATAACCTATTAAATATATTTTATTTTCAAATAATATTTTATAAGAATAAATTTAATTTTTGTATTAGTATAATGAAATCAATTTAAAAATTATGAGAAATATCAATATTATCATTTTTTACCAAAATAAATATATTTCAATCAAATTTGTAAAGTTCATAATATGAAAATTTTTAAATTTGAACATAAAAAAATAGTTCATTATGGAAAAATTTTATTATCTAAAATTGTATATTTATCTTCTAAAATGAAAAAAACACACAATAAAAGGCTTATTTAATTCCAAAATGGCCATTTTACAATTTTTTTATATTATTTCATACAAATTTCTAATTTATAGAATTTAAATATATATTAAAAATATTTTGAATATTATTAATATACAATATCAATATAATGTTTTAAGATAATATACAATATACTTCTAAAAATAATTTATATTAAAAAAATAATCATTTTATATCATCCAAATTAACTGTTTTTTATTCATTAATATATTTTTTTACTCATGAAATTATTATTTTTAATGTATTATAAATTATATTATTCAAATATTTATTTGGTTCATTTTAGTTAGTTATTTCATGTAGAATATGATATTTAATAAATAATAATATATTGTAAAATATATTAATAAAAAACCTACGACATTATATTTTCTCCCCGTGATAAAAATTATTTCAATTAATTTTTAATAATATATTATTGATATAAATAAAAAATGGTATCATGAGGATATAGATGACTCAAGTCAAAATTTAAAATGATTCACCCAACACAATATCCTTTATAAGTCTGTGACATTATTTATCCAAAATATTATTTAGTTGGAGTCCCTAGGGGTACACATTTCATAGCTTCATTTCCATGATCATGATTCCATCTAAATATATTATCAATAAATATAATGGTAGTATAAAATAAAATCATATTAAATGACCATATGAACATGAAAAATTAATCCCATTATTTCTTCTCAAATGACACATTCATCTCAATATTTGATACTTTCAGTGAAATTATATTATAATTTGATCACACTACCACCCCATTTGATTAACATAGAGATTCTATGGATATATTTCAATTAGGATCTATAAAATACCAAATATATATTAAATACTAATATTTCATTAAAATTATTTATTATAGTTCATAAAGATAATATGAATTTAACAACTCATATCCCATAATATTTTCAAATGAGGTACATTGTTAGAAATCATTCTTTTGCACTGCGGGATGACTAATTTAATAGCCAATACTCCCCATACGTGGATACTATCGTAAGGTACTTTTATTCTAGATCCTAGATCAACTTATATTATCTAAAAAGAAAATATTTTTTCTAGAAAACAAAATTATATTGTCATTTCATATTTTTTGTTATTATCTTATACATATAAATAATCCATAGATTAATCTAGATGGTTTTCAATAATGTTTTATCATAATATTCCTAATAATTAAATAATATAATACTAAACTATTACTAAACATGTCCGAGAATAGCTAAAACCTACTTAGATACAAACTAAGGTAGCATGGACACAAAATCCTATATCCAATATAGAAAATATTTTATTTAATAACTATCTTGGGTATACAATGATATGAATAAATCAAATAATATATTTATTATAGATAATTTATATAATAAAAATGTCATCTAAATACACACAATCCCAAGAATGTATGTTTTTTATTATTATAGCTACCCGACCTTTTATAGCATTTCTAATACACCATTATAAAGATAAACATAATTGTTTTACACCATGATGATCCATAGGTTTAGTGTATTAGGAAAACTAGGACCAAACATAAAATTTACCACATCAAACATAATAATTTAATTAATTCATTCTTCTCAAACTTTTTGGTGTCCTTTGAAAACTCTTTAGTGCGCATAATCTCTTGAGGATATACATCAATAAGGGGTGATCTAAAATCCCAGGAAGAGGATATATAAAAATAATATAACATGTCATGAGAATGTTCATAATATCATCATCAAAATCATGATAGGAATAATTAGATAAAGTTTTAGAATTTGGAATTTCATAAAAAATGACAACATCTTGTATTATTGGTTAAATAACAGACATAGTTGTGAAACAAGCTATAATCATGTTCACAAATAATTTCACTTTAGCTCATGAGATTCATCACTTTAACAAATTCTTTGGAGTATTGTATAATTCATGGCACACCTGTCACATTCAAACATTAATATTGCATAACGTAATTTCTGGAGCACCCGTCTCATCATAACATTTACTTAATCATGCATGCCAAATTGAAAATATTTAAAATGTGAAAAATAATATAACCAAAGGAATAAAATTGTTTAACATCATACGTTAAAAAAAATTCCAAAAAAAATACGGAATATCAATCTTGACATAGAACCATTATCCTTGGGTGAAGACTGTGACAAACATCATGAAGTAAAAAGGGTGTGATTTTTTGAAAGACGAATTCTTTTGGAAGACATTGGGTTTTTAATAAAATCAATTAGTGGATATATATATATCTGAAAAAAGGTTATATAATCATGAATAAATTATTTTTAAGGAATATCCATACTGGAAATGAGTTGAATAGGGATAACCAAAAGAAAGAGAGTCGGGTTCTAGAACTTTTCCCTACCTTGTAACTAAACTATTGCCTCATATAAATGTCTTATATAATGAAATTATATTCATTAATTATAAACTATATAAAATTTTATAAATGAATCTTATTCATTATGGTTTCATTAATTTAT
The DNA here is from genome assembly GCA_963277665.1 of Viscum album. NCBI lineage: Eukaryota > Viridiplantae > Streptophyta > Magnoliopsida > Santalales > Viscaceae > Viscum > Viscum album. Next base: position 761,661,740 of record OY728140.1, on the reverse strand, counting down.
ATTATGGGCCATTGATGAGTTCTAGAGTTCAAATTCATTGTTCCGGAGTGGTCTTTTTCATAGTTTTCATGAATGGAATGAATGAAAGATCATGTAGAACAAGGATAAAAAATAAAAAACTGATATTAAATGTTATAAATGTTGTTACAGAACATAAAATGATCATATAAATAAATTTTTTATATTCCATGAGAATAAATCGTTAGTTAAGAATATAATGATGATCATTTGGCTTAATTCGGGTGGTTTTTCGACCAAAATGAAATTGTTTTGTTTAATTTTTTTAATATGTACATAAGTTTGTTCCAGAAAATTAAATAGGATATAATACATATAACATAATTTGGTTCAACCATAAAAATGGTTTCATGACCAGATGTGAAAGAGTTAAAAGAAAATGAAAACATGTCATTCTTGATGTTGATAAAGTAACACCTCACGAACAATGTTTTCCTTTTTAAAATAAAAAGAAGAGGAGAAGGGATTTGGATGATATAATAAACCATTAGTATCATAAAATTGTATTATATGTATGATAATCGAGTTACATTACCATTAGGATGATGATATTTTGTGAGATATTATGAAAGAAACATGATATTGAAAGGAAATTAAAGAAAAAGAGAGATAGGAATTATCTCTTGACTCCTTCTCCAGAGATCCTCCATAAAGAACCTAGGCTTGGTATTGTGATGAGACCATAGTGTCTTAATCATGGGGGAGTGGCTAGGAAAAATTTTTGGGTGGAGTTTATATAAGTATTGAAGCATGATAGGTTGGAATAAATTGGGGTGTGTAGGGTAGTATTTATAGTGGAGGGGATATGGGTTTTCTAAATATTATATCCATTAATTTATTATTTATCCACAAGGTAATAAATAATGATGATCCCATGACCAAGAATAAAAAAAATTTCTTCTGCGTTCAAATCAATTGGGCGTACATCAGCAGAACAACATACATGACTCTATAATTAATGAATTTATCTTATTTTGTAAATTATCGTATTTCAATATTCATAAAAAAGTCAAGAATTTCAGAAAAATACCAAAAAAATGTCCTTAACCATTTTTTGATGATTAATGTCCAAAAATGAAATCCATTTTTCTAAATTAATTTTAAAATTATTATTAATTGAATTTTTAATTCAACTCATAGTTTACAAGAAAAATACTTATTTTAAAATTAAAATTTATTTTGAAATGCTTTCAAAAATTTAATTAGTTATTATAAAATTATATTAAAAAAAAGATAGAAAATTGATAATTTATGAATTTTTTTAGGAAAATGAATTTTATTTTAAATCAATTAATTAATTATATTTATGTATTTTTGACTTAAAAAATATCTCAACTTTCAATATGGTCATCTTTTCACTTAGAAGATGTCTAAATTATATTTAATCATTCATGGGAGAAGTTACAATTATAAGGGTCATATTACTAATAATAAGGGTAAGTTAATATTCAACAGATTTGTTTTTTTTCATTAGACTCAAAAAATCACCTTGAACACAACCGTGTATGTCAAAGTTTTGAAATTAAAATCATAGATGTCACAACCCAGGATTTGATAGTACGTGATCTCTTTAAAGTAATTAAATAGCTTGTGCCACCCACAACACTGAGTTCGAGTATAAATCAACTTACCAAACTAGTAGTTTAAGAAGTAGTTATGAATAGTAATAACTGTATTTTGAATTTTATATACTCCATATAATTTAAACAACCATTTTATGTGTTTTTAAACATAATATGAGAACAAATAAAATTTTTCATATAAAAGAAGTATTTTTCAAGAAATACAATTTTACCACCTTTTAATGGAAAAAAGTTTTTAAAAAAATATTTGAAACAATAATAAATTAAATTTTATAAAATAAACTTCTACATTATAATTGCGACATCAGAATTTAGTTTTGTTAAATTTTTGTTTTTTTTTGAAAAATTTCATATTTTGATAAATACTGAAAACTAATATATTTTAACTGAATGTTTTTAATCAAAATAATTTATAGATTTAAATTATAAATTTGAATGGGTTTAAACTATAATTATATTATATTTTTATCATTTAGTCAAATTTTGGTCACTAGAAGTAATTTTACATTTAAATTGGGCATAATCATATATAAATCTTCGGATAGTTTTTACTTATCAAAAACCCGCATTCAAATTTTGACAACGGGAATTAATTTTAAATTAATAAATGAAACATATATATATTTAATTTGGTAAAATAAATAATTTTTTTAATCTGGAACATCAAAATTATCTTTAGGTGAATTTTTGGTATTTTTCTGACAACATTCATTTTTTGATGAATAGTGAAAACACTACGTTGTAGATAAAAAATGAATTTTTTTCATTTATATAATTATTTCTAATTTTTCTTAAAAGAAAAAATATATAAATAAAACATATTTAGGCCAATATAATTAATTTTTGTCATTTTATAATAATATTAGATATATAAAATTTTATTGAACTTTTTAACATCTTTTACCAACCTTTTTGGCACATTTAATAATTTGCATAAAACATAATTTTACCTCTTCTTTAAATTGAATTTCATAAATCCAAGATACATGATTTACATCATTACGTAAAATTTGTTTCAATAAGATAAATATATTTTTTGGTGATTAATAATGTTTTAATTTTATTTAAAACTGTTAAAGGTAAATATCATAATTAAAGGTAGAAATAATTTTATAATAATATAAAATTATCCCAACACATGTCATAATTATCATGGATAAGTGTTTTTAGACAAAAATTATCCTTTGGACCAAAATAGTTTCCTTTTGGACTCACATGGTTTAAGATGAGGTCATTTATTATATTTTATTTAATGAAGTGTTAAAAGTGTTATATTCAAATTTTATAAACAAAATATTTTTTAATATAAGGTTACAGATAAGATGTATTCGACTATAAATATTAATTATAAATATAAAAACATTTTGTACATAATACTAATTTAATTATAATTTTTAGACATTAAATAATTAAATTTATTTATGACACAGGGATGATGTAGTAATTACCTTATTAATGAAAGATTAAAATAATTGATATAATAAATATCAAAAAAATTAAATTGAGACTTTTGAATCCATAAAAAAAAATTTCTGGTGAATATGACATTTTAGGGTTTATTGAATGTATTTTTTTCAAGGAAATCAGATTGTTATGAATTTCACAAAAAACAAAATACTAAATAGTGTCAAAATTGACATTAATGAGTTTTTAAAAAAAATACTATTTTATTAAATTATATAATAGTCCTAAAAATATAACTATTGGAAAACGGACATAAATAATGTTATTTATGACATTAAGAAACCAATGGAGTTTCTCTTGGAAGTTTAGAGTAAGTTTATTAGTCTTGGAGTGTATGAATACAAGAAGACATGGTAAGAGTTAATATATATAACTAAGGGTTAAACATGAATGATAAGGATAACATGGTAACCTCAACTTATATAAAACATATTAGATGAGATGATTTAGACCCATAACAACCTTTTCCTCAAAATTAATCCATTTGGAGCTATTAGAAACCGAAAATTATTTTATTATAAAATAATATTTCAAGCTTTTGCTAAAGTTCCCCACACCTCTCTTATAAAAGGGTATTCCCCTTATCTTAATTTTACACCTCCAAAGCCATTTGGATCGGCCAAACCATGCTATAAAATCCTCCTAAATACTGTTAATTTAACCAAGATTCCTTAATTTTATCATAAATTAAACCAAGGGAGACCTTTTGTTCAAATCAAAATGAAGTATCAGAGGAAGAGGTAATTATTTTATCACATCTCTTAGAGTTATTTTCTTCTTCCAATTTATCTTTCTTTGTTGTTTCAATACTAAAATAATAAATCCGGTACATTATAAATACTGAGATTTTATTATAAATATGGTACAACTATATTCATTATTATATCTATTATATGAATGAAAAAGTCACCAAACATGCATATGTACGACTTACCGTCTCCAAGTCATTGTGTAGTTTTTTATTCAACACTTCATTATTTGTATTGGTATAGTAATGAGTATAATTGTTTTCCATAATTAATATAACATGTTAATGTTTTATGTAAAATTAATATAGAATCCAGTTTCCTTCCATTTTATTATTAAGGAAATGATATTGTTGCACATGCGTACGCACGGCTTACCATCTCCACGACGCGATGAGATTCATTTCCACGTTCACCATTCAGCGATGATTATAAATATATATTATTAATATTTATGTAATATGTGAAATAATAATACTACTATAAATAAATAAATATATATATATATGTATGTATGTATTTACATATATCTCATTCACTTACTTTTATTCAATACAATAAGAAAACGTAAACTGTGTTTATGCATACGTACAACTTACTGTCTCCAAAAACAATTTCTTCCGGTTCATATATCTATATTCTATAGTTATTTATATTCTGAATATATATGATATATATGTTATTTTTTATATTCTGTAAGTATGTAAATCAGGATATACGATCAATAATAACAAGTTAAAACACGTACGAAAAAGAATGTGATTATTACCCAAAAAGATACTTTAACATGTAAATTACAATTTGTGGGAAGTATAACGTCATAACTGAATCATGTTTGATATAATAAATTTGTATGTGGTTCTGGTATAATTTAATATCATATTATAATCATTATATAGGATTATAAACATACCCACAACTAAATGAAAGTAAAAGGTAAGGGTGAATTCCTCAATCACATTATTATCCAAGATTTTTCATGTATAAGTATTTACTGGGAAATATTTTCTATTCATTTCCATGTTTCATAGAAGAGTTTTCAAAATGATTCTTATTTAATGGTTTCTTCAACTAAAACATCATTTTAAATGTTCTAAATATTTATTATTCTAAATATTTCTCATTAATGCCCATTTATTGAAAATGGTTTTAAGTATTTATTTATATAGACATGAATGTTATAAAATGTTAATTCATTTCAAAAGTTTCCATGTGTTATGGGACACTTTGATTCAAAAATATATTCTAAATGTCTTCCTTTATAAATTTTTTTACTTTTAAATGATTTCATGAAAAAGGTATATTTCTCTCAAAGAGTTTTACTAATCAATTTTCAACTATGTCAATATCCTTTACTAGATATTATTCCTGATTGAGGTTGATTAATTATAATAAAATATTCCATATTTTATTGAATGAGTAATGATATTTTTGACATTGGATTTTTAAATTTTTATATAATTCATGGTTTATGGATAATGTATTGACATTTCATATTATGTTTTAATACGAATGTATATGTTATGTTTTAACCTTTTCCTATGAAGAATGGATTGGACATAGTAAGTGATGGGTGGAGCCTGATATAGCTCCTCGATGCATTAGTAGGTCTCATGAGACAAACTAGTGTCCTGGCATAAGGCCTTGAAAAAATTTGTATTTTTAGTCTCGGAACACGGCCATGACTATGTGGTTATGATGTTGGACATTATGCATTCAATCATTATAAGATTAGTTATTGATGTTAAACGTGATTATTAGACTAGTATAATATCCATGTGAATACGTAAATGGAATTATTTGATTTATCATTGACATATTATGCTGATGTTTAGGTTTTTAATGGATTGGGTTTCAGTCTTTTACATTGGATTAAATTTTTTGGATTATTTATGATAGCTTCCATTATACTATTTATCCTTACTGAGTATCTGAGCTTACCCTTTTCTTATATTTTATTTTTCCAAGATTCCAAGAAGTGTATTGTGATTTATAATCATGTTTAAGCTAGGAGAATAATGGAATTATCAAAGGATTATCTATGTTGTATTTTATGTTTGAAATGGTAATGTGAAGTTATTTTATGTAATCTATTTTCAAAGACTTCTAAACTTATCAATCCTTCTGAACTTGATTCCTAGTAATCATTCCAATGTTATGTAATAATGCATTGACTCTTGGTAACTAGGGACAGGGCTTTGTAGTTGGTATCAAATCAATTTTATCAACAACATTGGAAATAGATTTAAATAAACTCTAATTATGAAACATTAACCTATGATAGAATATGAGGATTAGTATAGAAAAAATCCAAAATTTTTGTCAATATAGATATTATGTGGGTTTTCCAAGAAATACATCTTTGTATTGATACTACAAGTCAGATTGGTTTGGACACAAATGTACCTAGGAGTGAAAATCTAACAGGGATTTTCAGGCTTGACCATTGGTGTCCTGATAAACGACAACGAGCCTTACTATGCACCTGGTTTGACACCCTCAAGGGATATCCATAAGATAATTTAAATTTTCTTTACAAACCATTATAATGGATTTATGAAAAAATATATCAACAAAGAAAACATTTTTATGATTATAATAACAAAAGAGTAAAAATATTTAATTAATATTGAGATTTTTTTTGTTTCTGGATTATAAATTATGATATGATCTAACCTACTGTATTTTATCATTTAAAAATGGCTTCCAGTAGAAGGAATAAGAACTCTAGAAATTTTCTTGATCCAAAGAGTAACAAGGATCATATCATTCAAAACCTTAATCCAACATTTTGAATGGAAATATCCTTCCTTGAATTGTCATCATTTCCGGAAATAGTTTAATGTGTTTATAAGATAGGTAAACAATTCTATGAGTCCTATGGATTTTAAGGGAAGTTAGACAAGAAGAGGATGGTAGAGAGAAAGATGGATAAAGGGAATAAGGGAAAGAAGGATATTACCATCTGTGATAACTGTGGAAAGAATCATCTTGGGAAGTACTTGAAATGACTGGGATAAAGGGAATAAGGGAAAGAAGGATATTACCATATGTGATAACTGTGGAAAGAATCATCTTGGGAAGTACTTGAAATGACTGGGTGTTTGCTATAAGTGTAGAGAAATGGGTCATCAAGAAAAATAATTCAAAGGAAACAAATTAAATACTAATATTCATTGTTTAGTGTAGTGAAATGGGAAAATACACAAATAAATGTCCTATGATTAAAGGAAATATAACTTAGAATAATCAAAGTGATCAAGGTCAATCATAAGCTGTTAATTATGGTCAACTTAGAATAATTAATGTATTTGTGTTTATGAATTATAGAATTATTTCATTTGAGTGTTGTATTAATGATATTTTTGTTATATGAATTGTGGAAATAAATAAGGATTGTACTGCAATACTGTTACATCGGGGATATGATAATGTATCATACTAAAAAAAGTGAATAAATAGTAAGTTAATTTTTTTGAAAAAATATATTGTTGAGGGAAAGATAAACCATAAAATAGTCATGATTCATAGGTTATGATTTTGGAATAACAGATAATTGAGTTTGATAAACTATATTGGGTATTGTTGAATACCTTGGAACTAATTAATGATTTGTTTATTCCATCATTATTCGTATTTACCACATATATGGTTTTAAAGAGTATATCCAGTATTCTATGTTTTATAGAAGAAATATGGAAGAATGAACGTATTAAATGTGGTTTTCAGGTAATTCATTTTATTACCATGTCTTAATAGAATACATGATGAAGGTATTCACATATACGTTATTTTACCTTCATTATAAATATTAGACTGTGAATTTGGACCAATGTATTTTGGATAAGTTTGGAATAGATTAAGTTGTAAATTGGATACTATTGTTTAAGGTTAAAAATTTTCATAAGATTATTTTTGGATTGTTAAAAAGAGGACAACCTGGAGGTCGGGAAACAACCCGTCACGTCCGACATGATATCGAGACTTGAACCTGCAGCAGAAGTGCGCCAAGGGTGCATCATCTACCACTATCCTATGTTATGTCCTAGTTTGTATAATTTCATTTTTATAAATGGTCTGACATATGAATTATAAATTCATTTTTTTGTAACCATATACGTTTATGTTAAATATAATATTTTTGAATTCAATTATCTTTTAGAGTGAAAGATGATTTTGTGGAAGAAATTATACAAAGTATAGAACTCTACTTGTCCAGTATTTTTTCTTATTCTATGAATAAATTAATTCCTAATCATTAGGGAAATGATCTTAAAACCAAATATGTGTTATCCAAATATCTTATGTTTTGTTAAACTGATTATATTTTAAATCATCAGATATTTATGGATATGAGGCCCTCAGTTTTCCATTTATTGTTCACTTTTTTGTGATTGATGACCTCAATCACTCCCTATAAATATTTACGTTTTGCTCCAATTATTTTCCTATAATTTCAAAAAATGTTCTCTTGATCTAAATCTTAATTTGGTGGTGAATTTTTCAATTTCATTTCCCTCTTATTAAGACTAAATTTTAGAAACCGTATATTGGATGTCAATTTTCCACAAAGGTAATTTCTATTTTAAACCTTTTATTTTCAAAGAACGTATTTAAATTGTGAGAAAAAAATCTATTGAAGGTGGTGAGAATGTAACACCCCATGATTTCATAGTACATTATCTCTTTAATATAATTCAATAGATTGCACCACATGCAACACTGAGTTATAGCGCACAACAACGTACCCAAAAAGTCATTGAAATCGCAGTTATGAATATTATTAACTGAATTTTGAATTTTATATACTCTATATAATTTAAACAACTATATAATGTGTTTCTTTGAGATAATATAAGAAAAAATTCAATTTTTCAGGTAGATGAAGTATTTTTCAAAAAATGAAATTTTACCACCTTTTAATGGAGAACCCTAATTAAATCCAATATTGGATACTTTTATATATACAATTTAAAAAATATAAAATTCATCTTTATAATTGAGAGATAAAAATTTAGTTTTTTCTAAATTTTTGGTGTTTTTCGGATAACTTTCATACTTTAATGAATAGTGAAAAATACTATATTTTAATTGAAAACAACTTTTTTAATCAAAATAATTTATAGTGTTAAATTATAAATTTGAATGGTTATGAAGTATAATTAGATTATATTTTTATCGTTCAATACAATTTTGGACATTAGAAGTAATTATACATTTAAACTGGACATAAACACATATCAATCTTTCGATAGTTTTTAATTCTCAAAAACCTGCTTTCTGGTTTTGAAAACAGGAATTAATTTTAAATTAATTAATTAAACATATATGTTTTTTATTTGTAAAAACATTAATAATTTTTTAATTTTGAATATCAATATTTTCTTTCGGTGAATTTTTTGTATTTTTCTCAAAACACACAATTTTTTTGAATAGTGTAAAACACTGCATTGTAGATAAAAACCAACTTTTTAAATTAAATAATTATTTTTAATTTATCATAAAATTAAAAATAGGTAACTAATAAATATTTTAGTAGAATTTAATTCATTGAAGTCATTTTATAATAATATTATATATATATATATATATATATAATTTTATTGGTCTTTTTAGCTTCTTTTACCCACCTTCTTGGCACATTTGAAAATTTGCATAAAATATAATTTTACCAATTCTGTGAATTGAATTTCAAAAATCCTAGTGACACGGTTGAAATCAGTAAGTAAAATTTGGTTCAATAGGGTGAAAATATTTTTTGGTGAACAATAACTTTTGAATATTATTTGCAACAATTAAAAGTAAATAGAGTAATGAAAGGTAGAAATATTGTTATAATAATATAAAATTACAAAAACACTTGTCCAAATTATTTTGGATAAGTTTTTTTAGAAACCATTAAACATTAGAACAAAAATATGATCCTTTATAATCCACATGGATTAAGATTAGAATATATATTATATTTTTTTGAAGAAATTTTAATAGTGTAAAATTCACATTTTATTAAATACAAAATATTTACTATAGGGATACAAAATAGATTAATTATAGTATAAATAATGATTACATAGATTAAAATATTTCCTAAATCATAGTATTTTATTTTTAATTTTTATACATTCAATAAATAAATTTATTTATGACCCAATGATGATGTAGTAATTACCTTACTAATGAATTATTAAAATAAATGATATTATAAATATATAAATCAAGTTAAATTGAGACTTTTGTTTCCATAAAAGAATTTTATAGGTAAATATGACATGTTAGGGTTTACTAAACTTATTTTCTTCTATGAAATATTATTTTTATGACATTGAGAAAAACCAAATACTAAATAGTGTCAAAATTGACATAATTGAGTTTTAAAAAAAATATTATTTTATTAAATTATATAATAGTAGTAAAAAATCTATGGTTTTAAAAAAAGAATTAAATAATGTTATATATGTAATTAATTAACCATGGTAGGTTCTCTTTGAATTTTATAGTAGGTTTATTGACCTTATTGTGTAAGAATACTAGAAGACATGGTAAGAGTTAAACTATTTAACAAAGAGTTAAATAAAAAAGACAATGTTAATATGGAAACCTAAACTTTTCTAAAACCCATTGATTGAGATTATTTCGACACATACCCAATTTACACTTGAAATAAATATATTTGAAGACATTAGAAACCGAAAATGATTTATAATAAAATAATATTTCATGATCTTCCTAAAGTGCCCCTCACCTCTCTTATAAAAGGGTACTTCCCCTTCTCTTAATTTCACACCTCCAAATCCATTTTTCTTGGAAAGAACCGAATTAAATATCCTCCCAACTACCATAAATTCATCTTATATGCCTTAATATGACATGAAATCCAACCAATTATTCCTTTTTGTTCAAATCAAAATGATGTATCAGAAGAAGAGGTAATTATTTTATTACATCTTTCAAAGTTCTTTTCTACATCCACTTCATCATTATTTGTTGTTTCCATAATTAAATAATAACTCAAGTACATTATACATACTAAGATGTTATTATAATTATAAGAAAAACATATTAATTATTCAACTCATCTTATGAATGACAAAGTCCCCATACGTGCGTACGCACGACTTACTATCTCCACATATAAGAGTAGTTTGTTATTCAACACTTCATTATTTGGATGAGTATAATAATGAGTATAATTGTTTTAAATAATAAATATAAAATTTTAATGTTTCTTTATAATGAATATACCATCCAATTCCATTCCATTTTAACATTAAGGATATGATATTGTTTCTTCTGCGTACGTACGACTTAGCATCTCCACGACACAATAAGATTCATTTCCACGTTCACTATTCAATGATATTTATAAATATATATATTATTAATAACTATGTAATATATGACCTGGTAATACTACTTCTATATATATATATATATATATGTATATATATATTAATTTACATATATCTCATTCACTTACTTCCATTCAATACAATATGAAAACGGAAACTGTGTTTATCCGTATGTATGACTAACCATCTCTATAAATGGTGTATTCCATTTCATATATCTAACTATTATTCATATTTATATTCTGAATATATATAATATATAAATAATGTTTTATATTTTGGATGTATTTAAATCATTATCTATGTGATATGATCAATAATAAAATGTTAAAATACATACAAATAAGAAAACTATCATTACCTGAGATGTTACATTAACATGGACATTATTATTAGTGGGTAGTATAAATTCATAAAGGAATCACATATGATATAATAAATATTAATAGGGTTCTGGTATAATTTAATAACATACTATGGTAATTATACAAGAGATTAAACATACCCTATACTAATGGAAAGTACATGGTAAGGGTTAATTATTTAATCTCATTTTTATTTGAGATTGTTCATGTAAAAGTATTTACGGGGACATATTTGTTATCCATGTCCATGTTTCATAATTTTTTTTAAACAATATTCTTTGTTAAGGGAAACTTTAACTAAAACATTATTTTAAATGCATTAAATATTTTTCATTCCAAATCTTTCTCATTAATTCCCATGTTTTCAAAATGGTTTTAAGGATTTTTTTTATCTAGACATGGTTTTTTTAAAACATTAATTCCTTTCAAATGTTTCAATGTGGTATGGGACTCTTTGATTAAAAAATATCTTTTAGATGCCTTCCTTTATAAATTGTGTGACTTTTTAATGATTTCATGAAAAATGTATATTTCTCTGAAAGTGTTTTATTGGTCATTTCAACTTTGTCAACATCCTTTACTAGATATTATTATTGATTGAGGTTGATTAATTATATTACAATATTCCATATTTTATAGAATGAGTTATGATATTATTGACTATGGATATGCTCGTTTTATACAATTCTTGGTTTATGGTTAATGTATTGAATTTTTGTATGATAGTTTTAATATGAATTTTTATGTTATGTTTTATCCTTTCCATATGTAGAATGCATTGGACTTAGTAAGTGATAGGTAGAGCCTGATATAGCTCTCTGATGCATCGGTAAGCCCTATGAGTCAAACTAGTGTCTTGACACAAGTCCTTGACAAAATTTATATTTTAGAATTGGCATGAGGCCATGAGTATGTGGTTATGATGTCCAACATTATGTATTCAATCATTATGAGATTAGTTATTGATGTTACCTATGATTATTCTACTAGTTGAATATCCATGAGAATTATTAAATGGAATTATTTGATTTATCTTTTCCATATTATGTTGATGTTCAAGTTGTAAATGTCTTGTGTTTTAGTCTTATACATTGACATTAATGTTTATGCTTCTTTATGATAGCTTCTAATATATTATTTATCAATGTTGAGCATCTGAGGTCGCCCCTTTTTTATGTTTAATTTTCTCAGGATTCTAAGAAGTGTATTATGATTTATATGCATGTTTATACTAAGATATTAATGGTATTTTCAATCGATTATCTATGTTGTATTTTATGTTTGAAATTGTAACGTGATGTTCATGTATGTAATCTATTTTCTACTACATCTAAACAGATCAGTCCTTAGGGACTTGATTCGTAGTAAGCATACCAATGTTATGAAATAAAGCACTGACTCTGGGTAATTGGGATCGGGGTGTTAAAACTGACATGAATAAATTATGTTTATTGATCATAGTATTCAGTATCATGATATGTCATTGTGCTTTCTAATGTGATTATACTATAAGGAATAATTATAAAAAGGGAATTCTGTTGATAAAATTTAGGGTCATCACATTTTTCCCCCTTATGAAATTTCACACTCAAAACTTTTTTTACATAAACATGTTAGGGTACTTCTCCTTCATCACCTCTTCAAGTTCCCAAGTATCATTTTCAAACATATGGTTACTTCAAAAGACATTAAAAATATGGTTTATCTTATTGCGTCGGACCTTATCTCTTTTCTCTAGAATCTTTACAGACTTATCCCCATATAAGAGATCATCTTTCATCTATACCACCTCATAGTTCAATACATGTGAGGGATTTGGTATGTACTTCTTTAGGTTTGATACATGAAACACATCATAAAAATGAGCCATATTCGGTGGAAGTGCAAGCCGATAGGTCATGGATTTTATGAATTCAATGATCTCAAAGAGGCCAATATACCTTTGAATTAACATCCCTTTCATTCCAAACCACATGACTCTCTTAAATGGTGATATTAAAATAAAGGATTTATCTCCAATGTCGAACTCTAAGTCCCTTCGATGGTTTTTAGCATAACTCATTTTCCAATTATAAGTAGCATTGATATGTTTCTGTATAAAATGAACATTCTCTATGAGCTCTCGTAGAAGATCAGGTCCAAGTATATTTACTTCTCCAAATTTACCCCAATAGGTTAGAGTCCTACATCGATTTCCAAAAAAAATCTTCATATGGATCCATCTGAATACTCGAGAAGAAGCTATTTTTGTATGATAAGTCAACCAAATGGAGATTCTGATCTTATCCACCTTTTAATTTTAGAGATCATGCACTTCATATATCTTCATATGTGTGGATATTCATTTTAGATTGGCTATTAGTTTGGGGGTGATAGGCCTTGTTGAAATTTAATTCAGTACTCAAGGCTTGCTGAAGACTCCTCCAAAATTTAGATGTGAACCTTAGATCACGGTAAGAGGAAATGAAGAGTGGAACACCATGTAGTATAACCAAATTCTTAACATATATTATTCCATGTTTTTCAAGTGAGATATCTTCCCAAATACTGATAAAATGGAAATTCATGGTGAGTCAGTCAACCACCACCCCTATAGCATTATATTCCTTGGAGGTCTTCTAGAGACCCATGAAAAAGTCCATAGTGACATTCTCCCATTTCCATGCGGGTATAAGAAATGGTTACATCATCTCTTAAGACTATTGTCACTCTGATTTAACTTTTTCACATACCAATCACCTTGATATATAATTCTTAATATTTTTATTCATGTCATCCAAACAGAAGTGTTCTCTAAGATTTTGGTAATTCGTGGGGCTACCAGGATGGATACAGAAAAATGAGATATGTGAATTTTCCAATATCTCTTTCTTTATCCCAGTTGATGAAGACACAAAAAATTCAAGTTCCAAACCAAATCACACCATCATCATTGATATAGAACTCTTGCAGCTTCTTATACATTTCTTCATTCAACTTCTTTTGTAACTCTAGATCATCCCATTGTGACTCATTATTCTTCTCTTAGAAAGATGGTTGCGAAATAACTTGGGAAAGGGAGGATATATCCCTTGACCATTTGATTTCAAAATCCTTCCTTCGAATATCTTGGAAGATAAGGTCTTTCTCAATCCTTAACATGGATAGAGTAACAAGTTATTTTCTTCTTAGAGCATCATCTACCTTGTTCGCCTTTCTATGATGGTAGTGAATAAAGAAATAGTAGTACTTGATTATCTTTAACTATCACCTTTGATGCATTTTGAGCTCATTTTTTGTGAATATATATGATAGGCTCATGTGGATGGTGAATATGTCACACTTCTCACCCTAAAGGTAGTGCCTCATGTTTTTCATGAAAAAATCAGGACTTGGAACTCTAATTCATGTGTCTAGTAGTTCATCTCATGGATCTTCAACTGCTGTGTGGCATAGTCTATCCCATTATCATTTTTCCTGAGTACATAATCTAATAATTTATTTGATGAATCAGTAAATATCACAAAACATTCTCTACTTTTTGATAATATGAGTTGAGGTTGAGTGATCAACCTTCTCATTAGGTCATTGAAGCTTCCCTTATATTCTTCCATATAGACAAACTTTACCCCTTTCCAAGTGAACATAGTTAGCGGGCTTGAAAATCGTGATAAATTTCTCATTTAATGTTAATAGTACCAATTAACACAAGAAAAATGTGGACTTTTGTGACACTAGAGGTTCTGGGCCATTCTAGAATCACCTTTGTTTCTAAAGGGTCTAATGAAATTCCCTCACTTGTGATCACATATCCCAAGAAAGTTACTTTCTTCATACAAAAGTCACACTTTCGGAACATGGCTTAGGACTTCTCATTTCTCAATGTCGCCAACTCAAGACATATTTGTTCTTCATATTCCTTCATTCTTGTAGAGTATATGAGTATATCATCGATAAAAACTAAGGAAAATTTATTTAAGTAATTTATAAAGACTCTATTCGTCAAATACATGATGATTTTAGGGGCATTAGTAAGTCTAAAGGGCATCACCAGAAACTCATTGTGCCAATACCTTTTACAAAAGGTTGTCTTCTGAATATCTTCCTTATTCACCATCAGTTGATGATGTCGAGAATAATGACCCCCCCCTTTGAGAAGTATTGGTATCCTTTTATCTGATCAAACAAGTCATCTATCCTTGTAAGATGATAATTATTTTTTATAGTGGTTTTTTTGAGTTCTTGAAAATTGATACACAACCTTATTGATCCATCTTTATTCTTCACAAAGAGCACTGAAACTCCCTAAGGTGATGCACTATAGTGTATGAAACCTTTATCCAAATCTTCTTAAAGTTTATTCTTTAACTCTTATAGTTCTATTGGATCCAACCTAGAGAAACACTTTGAGATATAAGTAGCTCCTGGTATGAGTTCTATTGAGAACTATACCTCCCAATCTGGGGGATGTCCTGGTAACTCGTCAGGATATACTTCACTATTATCCCTCACGATGGGAATTTCCTCATGGTTAGAAATTTCCATTGAATCAAAAATTTGGGCATGGTATTCTTCTTCATAGGGTATCAACACCCACACCATTGAATGATTTTTCAAAGGAGATTCATGGTATTCTGTGAATTTTTAGAGGATAATGGGATGGTTCAGAATATGAAATGACATTTACATTTCCCTTGAGTTGATATGTTCTATATATAATGAGATCTAATCCATTCCCATTATTGCATAAAATTTTACCAAGGGAATTATTACAAGATTCACTGGATAAATCTTCCCACATATGCCAATAGAAGAACATCAAACACTTGGGTTGCAATGATTTCACAACATGGTGTTTTTATATATATCTATTCATCAAGGTTTTGGATATTTGATTGCATAGTTATAGAAATGTTTCTAGATATAAAGGAATGCATAGAACCATAATCAAATAAGACATTTACATTATTGAGTGAATACGAAGTGTACCTTATAAGATTTATAATATTTTATACTTCCACAGTAATGATGGAATAATCCACCACATGATCTTTTTGATTTGGTGTATATTAATTCTGAATCTCCTGAGGACTCGAGGTTTAGTACACCGGATTACATCGTTCCCTTTCTCCTTACATTAGTAGCATTGAACCATGGATGGGTACCCCTTTCTTCCACTATATTCTATATCCTTATCAGTGTTTTTAGACAATCTTTATTATGGTTTCCTTCTTTCCCATACTTGAAGCTTCTCACCATACCTTTGAGACAGTTCCCATGATGCAAATTCCCACATTTTGTTTCATGTGGGTAGTTAAGTTTTCTTCCAAACATTATCATTAGATAAATAGGCCTGAAACTATATATTTTGTTTCTTATCACCCTATCCATGGGACCATTATAAAAACTCTATAACCAATTTTAGGGAACATAGAAAAACTTCTTCATAACTCCCAATGTATTGAATTTTAATATTCTTTAAATTGTGTTGTTTTAATCAACTAAATAACCTATCAAATTTTCTATCATTATTTATAACAGAACCTGAAGCATACATTTCATGACTTTTGAAATTCTCATCATAGTCGGTTACAGATTCTCCTTCATTTTTCATGAGCTCTATGAAATATATATCAATATTCATAAAAAGAGTTCATGGGAAATACTTGTTAAGAAACATGATCTTAATGTATTCCCATTCCATCTAATTGATTTCATCACATGGCTTGGTGCTCTTAGTCGAATTCCGCAATTTATCAGCCTCTCCATCTAGAAGATAAACGTTTTGTGTCACCTACTCTATCTTAGAATAGTGAAGCACATAAATTATCTTCTTCATGGAGTTGACCCACTTTTCCACAACTAGTTGATAAAAAGACCCACTAAACATCGGTGGCCATTGCTACATAAAACACATGACATCTAGTTTCTCCCTCTTTGTTGAAAGATGATGTTCCCACTTATTTTCATTATTTTTCACAACCTGAGATAGTTAGGAATGCATTACCATGAATTTTTGAACTAAACTTTCCAAATAATAAGGGATGACATTTCTACAATCGTTTCATCATCCCTCGCATGGGTTCTTGGACTGGTTTCTCACGGTTCCCACCATTTTCTAAAATTGAAAAGTCAATAACAAAACATTATTCAACAAATTCATGAATATATAACTTATTAATTTGAACAATTTTAACAAAAAACATATCTTGTGGAATCCTTATGTTTAGAAAATCTTTTTGGGTTCATATTTTTTTACATAGTCTCATACTAGAGGTTTTCTCTTGGGTACACTAATCGTAATTCCCTAAATTAACTAAACCATGCCTCTGATACCCACTATAGTGACCAAGAGTTTCATTAAATTACTAATAAATAATTATAAAGATAACCAAAATTTTATTACACCTCGAAGATCTATATTTTTTGCGTCTTGGGAAAACTACGACCAAATATATAATTTTCTACTTCAAACATAAACATTTATTTAATTCATTCTTCACCAACTTCTTATTATCCCCTGAAAACCCCTTAGTACACATAATAACCTATGAATATACATCTGAAAGGGGTGACCTAAAATAATAGTAAGAGTATAGATAATAATAATATAGCATGGGGTGAGAATAAAAATAACATCATCATAAAAATGATGAGAGGAGTTATTAGATAATGTCTTGGAATGTGGAAATGCATAAAAAATTAAAACATCATGTCTTAGTAGTTAACTACCACACAGAGTTGTGAAAATTGCTAGCATAATGATCACACATCATTTCAATTTAACGCATTATATTCATCAACTTACCCAATTCATTAGATAATTATCTAGTTCCAGGCGCACCTTTCACATTAAAAAATATATATTGCACTAAATAATTTCAGGTGCACCCATCTCACCATAACATTTTTCTTATAATTAATGACATATTGATAATATTTAAAATAGAAAATAAAATAATCATTCGATGAAATGGGTTTTAAATCATACATTCATAATTTGTTTCCAAAATAAATATGTAATATCATTCTTGTTATAGAACCATTAAACTTGAGTGATGAGTGAATCAATCTCTAGGAAGTAAAAAGGGTGTTTTTATTTGAAAGTTGAGTTCTTTTGAAAATAATTTGGAATTTAATAAAATATATTAGAGGAAATTTATATCCTAGAAAATTTTTGATAATGAATAATTAATTATTTTAAGTCATATTAATACTGAAAATGGGTTGAAGAGGGAAAACCCAATGAATGAGAGTTGGGTTTGAGGATTTCACCATAACTTGTATCCTAATGCTTTCATCAATTTAATGTCTTTTATGATAACATTATATTATTTGATTAGAAATTAAAAAACCTTTATTAAATGAATATGGTTTATTATGGTTTCATTAAGTTCTTTTCTAGAAAATTATTTGAGTTATAGAGTTTAAATTCATTGTTCGGGAGTGATCTTTTTCTATGTTTTCATTAACAGTATTAATGAAAGTTTGTATAGAACATGGATAAACATACAAAACTGATATTGCCTATTATTTAAGATTTTATAGAACATTAAATGATATTATAAATAATTGTTTTATATTCCATGAGATTGAATCATTAGAAAATAATTTTATGATGACTGTTTGGGTTAATTCATGCGGTTTTTCGACCATAATGAACTAGTTTTTTTAATCCTTTAGTAATATGAACATAATTTAGTTAAGTAATATTAAATTTGATATAATACATATAACATAATATGGTTAAACCCTAAAAATGGTTTCATGACAAGATCTGAAGGTGGTAATGGAAAATGAAAACATGTTGTTCTTAATGGTGATAAATTAACACTTCATGAACAACATATTCCTTTCTAAAATAATATGAAGAGGAGAAGGGGTTGGATGATATAATATACCATTAGTATCAAAAAATTACATTATATTTATGATACTGGAGTTACTATACAATTTGTATGAGGATTGGTGGGGAGGTTAAAAAAATAACTTGAAATTGAAAGGAAATTAAAGGAAGATAGAGATTGAGAGAGAGAAATTACCTCTTGAATCCTCCTCTTGAGACCATCCATAAAGAACATAGGATTGGTCTTTTGAGGAGACCAGAAGCTACTATACATGGGGGAGGGTATAAGGAATATTTTTGAGTAGATTTTAGAAATGGATTGAAGTTTGAGAGGTGTAAAAATGAGGGTGTGAGGGGTGGTATTTATAGTGGAGGGGATATGGGTTTTCTCAATATTATATTTATTAATTTATTATTTCTAAACAAGGAAAGAAATAGTGATTATTACATTAAACAGAATTTTAATAAGTGATTTTGAGTTCTAACTAACATTTATTTCCTCAGAATAACATCATGTAGGAGTCTATAATTAATGAATTTTACTTATTTTGTGAATTATGATATTTCAGAAATCATAAAAAATTCAAGTGTTTCAGAAAAATACCCGAAATTCACCCAAACCATTTTTTAATGTGTAGAATAAAACAATTGCCTCCATTTTTAAAAAATAATTTTCTAAAAATGATAAATTTAATTTTTAATTTAAATACTTATTTACTTTAAAAATATTGATTTTAAAATTAAAACTCATTTAATAACGCTTTCAATAATTACATAAGTTCTTATAAAATTATCATAAAAATAAAAAAATGGATTTTTTAGTTTTCGAAAAAATATAAAAATATATATTTTCATTTAAATTGGTTAATTAATTATAATTAATCATTTACGAATAACAAAAACACCAATACTTTGACTATGGTCTGATTATCACTTAGAATATGACTAAATTTTATTTATTCATTAATGGGTGAGGTTACCATTATAAATTTCATATTAATATTCATAATGTTAGGTTAATATTTTTAAGGGTAAGTTACTATTAACAAAAATTATGTTTTTTCCATTAGACTCCAAAAATCACCCTGAACGCAACTGTGTATGTTATATTTTCAAAATTCAAAACATATAAGTGGAAACATTATTTTTAATTATCAAATAGTATTTAGTATCATGCTATTGAATTATGATTTAAAATGTGATTTTACTATAAGTAATATTTATAAGAAGGTAATTCCAATGATAAAACATTTGGACCTTATATTCTTTGTGGATTATCTATTTTAGAATCAAATATGAGTATGAATTAGAATATTCCTAAAAAAGTTGGCAACACTGGAGTCACTTTTAGAAAAAAAAATTACACTTATATTCACATCTTTGTGATGTGAAAATAAAATAAAATGGGTGATATTACACAATAATTATTGGTAAACATATGTGTTTATAATAAATGGTCTTACAAGTGCGTAATTCTAGAATGTTTTTACAATCACTACACATGGACTTATTATATGAATTCTATACAACAAAAAGAACTAAAAAAATTACATTTCATGGAATTATTCAATTAATAACATAATACATGAATCAGGAGAGTATAGAAACATATTCAAATAACTAATAGCTAAAATAACAATCATAAGTGATAATCATGGAAAGAAAATATTTCATATCCTAAATGTAATGGAATCATAGAAAAGTTATATAAAATTAGAATATATATTGGAAATGATTCATTTCATAAAGTCTTGTAATTTTAGAGAATCTTGGTCCAACCATACCTATTCGGAAACATCATCTTCATTATAAATAAAAAACAACCATCCTAGTAAAAAACTAAATTGTGTATCTATGTTCGTAACTCATGAAATTTAACCATCAAATTTTATGATGGTATAAGACTCCACCCATTATTAATCTATACTTACATATTCCACTACTAATAAATCATTAATCATAAAATAATGAACCCATGGGACAAAAATATGTTTTATAGACTTTTTAAAATTGATTCACATATGGTAACACTCATAATCCATAAAAAATACTAACATGATAAACCAAAAAAAGGTATCTAATTGAATTAAGAAATATTATTAGTAAATGAAATATAGTTTTTGTAATGAAGTTAATAGTATAATCACATTATAGATCAAGGTAATATGGATTTTTCATCATATTCCCAATTTTAAAACGTATATAAATATATGAGAACAATGATAATTAATGATCTAAATTTAGTGTATTCACCTAGGAAAATAAATGGAAAAAATTATTTCCAATATATTGTTGTAATAAATTGGTAATGATGGAAAATTTATTTTATAAAAAATAAAACTAGAGAAGCCACAAAAACATATAAATTGAAATCTATAATATAGAGAATACAATCGATTAAACATATAATATGTCACATGTCAAACAATTGATAAACACAGTTTTTAGAAGTTTTAGATAAATCAATATAGAAATTAAAAATATAATCAATATTTTTAATTTAAATAAAATTAAATATTCTATATAAGTGAGATAAAATAAATTTATTTTGTAATCTTTTAAAATATTGGTTGAGCGATACATATAATTTGAAATCTTTCATAGAATGATAAATTGACATGGCCACACTAAATGATAAATTTATTAAAAAAAATTTCTTCATACATAAAACAATGAAAAGATTTTATTGTTATTCATTTTAAAATAAATTCAATAAAGGTGAAAATATTATTTATACATTTTTTAGAATAAATATAGTTTTATCAATTAAACAGGGATCTAATTAAAAATATTAGATATAAATAATCATCTTCTAATTGTATTATAAATACCTTTATTAAAAATTATATTTCATAAAATCATTTTAAACCATATAATTTAAAATTTGTTAGTGAGGAAATAATTATAACCATGTATATCCAAATAAGAATAAAATAATTGTGATTTTAAATTAAATATTATAAATATAACATATATGGGACATGTTATTTGAGATATCAAAATTTTAAAATCTAGTTGGGAGAACAAATATTATGACTTCGATAACACATCATAGTGAC
Source organism: Viscum album (assembly GCA_963277665.1). Taxonomy (NCBI): domain Eukaryota; kingdom Viridiplantae; phylum Streptophyta; class Magnoliopsida; order Santalales; family Viscaceae; genus Viscum; species Viscum album. The sequence goes on along the minus strand of OY728140.1, from coordinate 761,639,331 downwards.
GTAGAGAGAGCTTATAATTTATTTTCACAAAAACCTAATAATGGATAACACTTCATATAGATTAATAAACTTGAAATACATGAATAATATGGAAGTATATTAGTCTAAAAAAACATTTAGAACATTGGATATATTATTTAAGACCATGAATCCCTACAAGTAGAACAATCATTAAGGTAAAAAATATAGAAAATGGGGATATATGGGATAAATTTAAATTCTGAAAATATGATTAAAATATACCATATTGTTTTCATGGGGATGTTTTAATAAAAAAGTGAATAAAACAATAAAATAAGAAAAATTATAACTCAATGAAAGTAAATTGTTTTATAAAAAACCCTTATCCTTTTACATTTTTAATTAAATGTGACCTAACATCCTATAAAAACATAGATAAATTAATAAATATATTTAATATTCATATTCATATACATGAACCTAAATAATAATATTTTATGATAATTTATTAAGAATATATTAGTTAGTTGTAGATTTTTTTACCACCAGGTATATTTAACATTTATTATATCGTGCTTGATTTTTGAAGCCTATTTAAATATCCATTATTTTATATAAATTTAATTAGTAAAATATAATTTAATATACTAAAAATGATAAACTATATATTAATTTATAAATATCTAATAATATTATTTATTTGTTTTATTTATATTAGATAAAAATGGAATTAGTGTTGGAAAATATCGATAAATTTATCAATAAAATATCATATATCCATTATGAAAAATAAAAAATTTGAATTTTAAAGCATAAAAATGATTTATTTTTTAACTAAAAAAATAATTATTTTATTATATATGTTTTTATTTGTATCCTTTACATAATTTTATATTTTCATTGATGTGTGTGGTTAAATCATCCCAAACTTGAACACACCACAACTCAGTGGGTGTTTATGTTTAATAAAGTGTCTAATATCATTATCATATAAGCATAATGATATTAATTAGATTTTTTATTCACTTTTTGATTAATATTTTATTTTATTTGGATATATAATGATAATTGTGATGATTAATGGAATTACTTACTTCTTGGAGGTGGTAGTATTCACATAAAAATGATTAACTATATTATTTCATAAAGAATGAGTGGGTATGTGAAAAGATAATAACCTATAAATTTATATTCATTGATAAATTATAATTATCTTTTATATTCATCAGTTCTATCAATAGTTCAAGCCATGAGGATCACTAAAGAAAAAGTGATGTCATCAATTCATAGATCTAGTCATTTAAACTTACACACGATTAAGGTTATTCAGTTTTTTTAGGGATCAGAATGAAAAAATAATGGATATTAAAAAATAATAATAAAACAACGGTATAATAATGAAACAAATTTCATTGCATTAATTTGTTCTGGATGGGTTTTTAAATAAATATCAATAATTAATAGTTAATTATTTATTCATACTAACAAGGGGACCTTAAGAATTTTGTGGAAAGTCACTATGAAAATAAAGGGATTAGGTTAACATCTAGTGTAAAGTAGATTTATTATTTTAATAATCTATATATTATTGGAAACTATTTTAGGGTTTTAGAAAAATTAATCTGGGAATATGGATCATTTAAGGGGATGAAGTGATTCCATTTCATAACTGATGAAAAGGGAACTTCAGTGATTTTATACTATTTTTCAATAATGAATTTATTCAATCATAAATGTATAATCTTATCTTACGTAATAGATTTTGGGGTTATATTACATTGATTGAGAATCAATAATTAATTTTCTAAAATGTTTTAATTTTTTGATGTAATTAATTCATAGCTTCTTTACTTTTACCATTTTTCTTATTTTTAACGTATTAATTAGTTTTCATCCAAATAATTAACATCATACTAAAAATACACTATTTCACAATCTAAAATTACTAATTTGATGAATATTAATTTTATTTATATTTATTCAATTTAATTCAAAAATAATCTGAACAATATATTTTGAATAAAACAAATAATATATATTAAAACTGTTTGTATACCATATTTACTTCTTATTAATTATGTATTCTTTAATTTATTCATTATTGATTGATAAATAATTGTGCTAAGAAAATTATATATGAGTTCAAAATTCAGATTAGATTCATTACACAAAATAGATTAAAGATATTTTTTGGCTAAATTATCACAATGTTACTATAAAAATTCTTCAAAAAATACTAATCTTATAATTATAATAATGATTAAAATTCAATTTAGTAATTATTTTTTTATGAATAAAAATGAAATTTAATTTTTATATAATTATCTACTTGTTTATCTCAAATATTATATTATATTTTTAATATTTAATTTATAAAATTGAAGAATATAATTTTAATGTAGGTGCAAAATGTGTGTTTTAGAGTGAAATATTTCTTGTGTTTTTAATATGATAAACATGGATCTTATCATATAAAAATTATATTTTAAAATTTTCTATATAAACTCTAAAATACTCATTTTCAATTTCAAATGTTTTTTCACAATATACATAGTTATTCTTACATTAAAATAATTTAAAAAATGGAGAGATTCTTAGAAAGTATTTATTTTCAATATTAAGAAAAAAATCAAGGATTATTGAAAATTAAAAAACTAATAGTAAGAAGATATTTATGTCATAACATTAAAAAATATCAAATTCAAATTCTAAAACATTTATATATTTATTTAGAACAAATATACAAAATATAATGTTAATATTCATTTATAGAAATTTTTCCTCCTTAAAAAATATATTTTATAAATATTATTTCACAAATAATTTCATATTTAAATAATTATAGTTTGTAGTATAAATATTATATATATTCACAGTGATAATTATGAACATAATTTATTAGGGTAAATTAAAAAATCAACATATGAAATAGTTAGTAGGATAAAAATACCTTTGGAGTCATATTAATTTCAAAATAATTGGTATTTAATTGATTAAGATAATTTTATTATATCATGATTTTAGTATTATTATAAATTTTTTAATATTACCAAATTAATGTTTTCAGGATCATTTAATATAGAGTTTTTGAGGGATAAGTAATCGACCAAATTATGATTTAAACAAAGAATATATATTATAAAATATTGGTCAGGTAGACTGAGATTATATCTAGAGTTTTTGGATATAACATCTCTATTAATGTCATCATTGTTTGGTTTCTATGATATATATGTGGTCAGGATGTGTCCTTGTGTGGTGGTCACTTAATCATTCTCCATGATGTAGAAATATTTGTGACACTCAGTGAGAAAAATTTTCATGTGATATGCCGTAAACCTAATCAACTCTATCATAAAATCTTTTCCAATTAACATGTCATTAATTATTCCCTCATTAATATTTATTAATAAGTTAATTATGTCCATGATAGATATTTTATCATTGAAAATAACTATCTATTTCAAGATCCATACATTATCAAAGTGAGCCAACACATCATGTCATGAGGTCTCTACCTAGTCTGATGTATAGAGGATTATGTTACATGTACTGGATATTCCTTTTTAAAAAATTCATAAGGAAAATTTTTACTTTCAATGAAGTATTGGTTATGTATTTTTAACTCATTTTAATCAAAAAAGATAATTCCAAATTCACTTTTTTCCAAAATATGATTATATCTAAATAAGTTATGGATGGATAAATTCTCATAAAGATCTCACTTATTCTCATATCATTGAGTTTCCATGGTATATATGTTCTTAATAGAGGATTATCCTAGTTATTGATACCAATTTTTGACATTCCTTCTAATAACTCATTTGTATTTATGAGACCCATTCATATACTTAGTGGAGAAATCATGTTTTTGTGTGTCTTATTATTTAGAGAATCATCCTAATAAGTAGATCCTATTGATGAAACCATATCGGGATTCATTAATGGATGCTAATTATATTTCATAAGTCATTTCTCATTGAAAAATATATTTATAAAATATCTATAATATACGATATATAGGTAAGAATTACTGAAGCATATAGACCATCTTTCCCACCATATAATATAATTCTTATTATGCCTCTTTTCAATTGTAGTTATTGAATCTACATGTAGATGAATGGAATAATAAATATGTCACCATTGGTTTCACAGATAAAATTTGGGGTAAAAATGGAAGGTTCAGTTTCACGATGGAATGTTTTGTGCATATTTGGTTTATTTTAAAAACACCCCATAAAAATATTTTTTGTTAGGAATATTCATCAACTCCCCTTCCTCTTTTAGTGGGGTTACCAAGAAACAAGCCACCATTTTCTGTTGTTTCCAAAATTTTACATTCATATATAAAAACATATTCTATAGAATGTCTTTAGTAAAAATGAAATCTAATTTTCTATGTCTAATCATCTGATAGAAAGGCTAGTAATTAGGGTAGTTCAATATATTTACATCATTTGGACTATTAACTTTTAAAAACATTAGTACGTTATTCTCTACGTTGATCAGGAAGTATGATTGAACATTATACTTTTAAAATTATTATATCCTATATCCATGATATTCAATCCGTGTTTTATTGTATCATTTTTTCAATATAATAAGATAAATATTACAATTAATGTGAATTTCAGGGAGGCATTGTATGATATATTATAGGAATGGGTATCGAGGACAAATAATTTTTAGTATTAGTGTTACAGGTACTAGTTTTATGTTTACAACCTTATTTAATTGGAATAAATATTATAGTTTGGATATACATAGAGATAATTAGAATTTATCCTATTACCATTGTGTAATTACAACAAACTCTTGAAATCCATCGAAGTATTTCAGTGAGACCAATAATGCCGTGAACACATTAAAAATATATTTTATATAAATATATTATAATTATTCATGTAGGAGTAACAAATTTTATTAAAAGTAAATACTTTCCAATTTTAGAGTGAATTTTAAGACCTCCTTTTTATTTTAAATATATCAATTTTTAAAATCAATTAATATAGTCCTACTCTATATGTATAAAAATCGGTAGTGGGATTATTGATGAAGTTCATCCGAAATTGTAATTGAACTAACAAGTATGTAGTTTAAGAAATATAATACAAGTACCTATAATGTCTATATAAATTATTATAAATTAGATACCTCTTTTTGTTTGATCATTCATACAATGTGTACACATGAATACAGAGAATGCATCATATGATTTTTTAGGTCTTCCATACCATTTAAGATTATAAATTCAAAATTCTAGAAGTTAACATGAGAAAGAGTCACATCATGCCACATAGGATATGGTTTCATTACATGATACACTATTTTTAGACTCCAATACATTTATTCCATTTTTATAAATTCAGAGATGATGGGTTTTAGAACATTGGGATGGACTACAATCAGGGTAGACAACCATGTTTAGGTGGCGAGTTGACCTTGATATAAATAGATCGTGAATATCAACTACAGATATGTAGTTTTATCTGGCATTTTGTGTCATTATTGAAATGGAATATATTATAACCCAAATATAGGAACCACCCGATAATATCCCTCTACTAGGTCTAGATCACTAGTTTTCTAATCCTTCAGAATGATGGATTTTTATACTCCACACCTCTAGTTTCGGTTATTCTATCCAATAGGGTTTATACTAGAGTGAGAATATTTTCCTCCAAAAAGGGATTATACTTTATTGTAATATTTGTCATATCAAATCAATATTAATATAAATAAATCAATGAATCCAATTTTCAAATTAGTTTTACTTCTCCTCAACGATGTCATCCTGAAATTCCTCATATTTTTTGTAGGCAGTGGCCACAGCCTTACCATTTTCATTTATGGTGTTCACTAAGAAGGATGTATTTTATATTTTAGAGGAACTCTCATACTTCAATTATTTCTCATGTTCTAGGGTATGTTCACCCTATATATGTATTATTATAAGTACCATATTTCAAATTGTTATTTCCATATTATATTCTTTAATGTCGTGTTCATGCATTAGTTAATCCTAAATTAAAACGATACTTACATTTACAGACATGATACACATAATTGGACCCATGTATTCATGCTTTTCATAGTTATTAAGCAACTTCAAACCCTTGGATTATCCTTTTAGGTAAAAATCAAAATATTCATTAGTATTAAATTTTATGTAGAAAATTACTGATTAATATATCTATTAATAATCAGATATATATCTTGGAGAATGGTGATCATAATAGACTCCCTTGTTGATTTCATTGAGTATAATTCTAATGATAAATACATGGGCTTGTAGTGAATGGAATTCTGTGTCATCACCATGTTATGATGACTCAAAAATAAATAATGTTAAGTTACAATGAAGATGGGTGGTAATAATGCACTATTTATTTTTGGATGGGGTGTGATTGGATATTACGACATAACATCTTGGATTCACTATATATATAATGATCCCAAAATTTGTTATGAGGGAAAAAATATACCTAGAATCATATGATCAGGAAAATACCATAATGTTTCCTACATAGAATCAATTAGATACTTTCAGACCTTTTCCCTTTATAATGATCATGGTACAAGGTTATCATATATTCTAAGGATGAGTTATTCACTACCAGGCACTTTTGAATATTTATATGTTTTTATTTCCTCAATTGGGAGTGTTATTTTTAAATTATTATCTTCTAGAGGTAGGTGATTATTAATGGTTCAAACTGGATAGTTTTGTTTTCTCAAAGGTATGTTGACAGTGAATTTTTTTTTTGAAATACCAAATAGCATATAAGAAACCCATTCCCAATATTTTTTTTGAAAGATATGCCTTTTCACCTTTCTCTCCTTTTAGAACTATGTAAGCCAGTAAGCGTAGTGAAATGTCGTGGTCCTTATTTTCCTATAATATTATTGTGCACATCAGGATATTAACTATTTATAATTAGGTGATTCACCATTACGGTATTGAGGCATGCCAATTTGATTATATATCATAATGTTACTAGTTTCATGGTTTTGGGATATTGTGATAGTAGAAAAAACAACCTCATTGAAAAGTAACTCTTATTACCTTAATTCCTCTAGTGATATTCCCATATGAGATATTCATATTCAATAATATATGGTGGGTATCCCCAAAATTATGATATAGATGTGGCATACATTATTCATTATGAATCATCGAAAATATATATTTTTTTGTGTCCATGCTCTATAACATGATAGATAATCTCTCATTATCCATATCTTTCCATATTACCCTAGATTTATACATATTATCCCCAAGTTATTACCCCAATTAATATAACCATACATTTCACATACCCTATGATTTAATGTGGGGTGATTTATTTTTTGGAATAAGATAAATCATGTAAGAAGGAAACTATTTTAGGGAGGTTTTAATGTTGATCGTCACCCAAAAAATCCTTCAACTATGATGAGATGTCTACATTCAATGATAAGGATCTATTTGTAGTAAACAATAATCCCCCTTGTTGAAATCAATATTAGTTCAATACTTAAGTGGTTGCATCATCGTGAGGATATCATCAGGATTTGTTATGTCATTGTGTGGAGGTCCTTTACAATGAACACCACGAGGAAGTCCTTTATGGTTATATTAATATTATTCAATATGGGGATGAATTACGTTTTAGATTGATGTTTGTCTATTGGTAGGTCCTATAATGTAATTTTTTAGGAAGAGTATTTTCATGGGGGGTGAATTGGTTTCCAATCGTATGACTATCATTGTTACCAATATCTAATGAGTAGGATAACGGTGGATCAATTTGTCTAAAATTATTATTTTTATGGAGATAAAATCCAAAACAAAAATCAAGGGGATGAATTTCATGATTGTACATCTTATTACCATAGAGAGTAACTTCATGGTTAGTAATTTTGGAAGAACAAATAGTGTTACATATTTTTATACCAACAATAGTACCTCTACATCCATTATTTATTTCTATAAGAAATTGTAAGACAATATATTCATTCTAGGTTCAATTAAAAGTAATTATAGGGTTATTATAATATTATTTTAATCACATTATTTATATGATCCTAATCATAATTTATACATTATTCATATGAAACATTCTATTTCTTGATTGATCTATGAAAATGGTTGAAACCTGTATAATTATTTGATTTTTAAACTATGGAAAACTACCCTGATGTGTATAAACCATCCAATGAATCATTATATATATCAATAAAAATATTCTTGTGAGATTCATAGATAGCTATTAAAATATGCCATCACACATTAGAATTAAGAGACAATATATTTATATGAGATAATTATTGATCTTGGGTCACATTTGAGGTATGATAATATCCCTTATAGATAGGGAAAAAATATTATCTTAACCACATATGTGTTTCTTATTGATATTTTCGTAAACATTATGCATTTGAATAGGATTTTGAGAAATTAATTTTATTTCCACTAAAAACATGATAATTTTCACCTGAAGTACATATGATCATTATCTGTATAGATTTGAAAAGTATACTAATAATTCCACAATATGTTTATATAGAGGTAAGTATGCCCTTAATTGAATTATATAAAATACCATAATCCAGGGAGGATGATGAGAATGACCCTTCTTTTAGATATGCTTATGTAATAGAAGAAAATTTGAAATTCCCAAAAGATCTGGACTCATGGATAGATGGGAATGATATAATTGCTTTTAGAAAATACAAATATGGTGAATTGAGTGCTGACACTTATCTGGAACATCAGAAAAGAATGTTCATCTTTGTTGTTGAGGAATTCAAGAAGAATTCAAATTTCGACTTCAAAGGGATTCCATGGCAATGATCTCTATTATGCTTTTGAGTCTATGTCTCATATCTCTATCTCATCCTTCTTTGATCATTTTTAAATATATCCTTTGGATGATATGGTTTAGAACTTAATCTGACCAGTTATTTTTGCTCTCTCTTGGATCTGGATCAGATCTATTCAGTGGATTTATAAATGGGTTTTTCTTTGAAGGAACTTCTATGTCCTGTTTCAACTCTCCTTCCTTCCATTCTGCTTCTGTTCTTGTCTGCTCACCTTTGATTGGTTTTCGTTTTGAGACTGTTTGAAATCTATTTGATGGAATCTTTAGGATACAACTCTCTTGTTGTTTTGACTTTGTTTGATGATGGATGTTTGAAGTATAGTTCGGGTTTCTACATTCAACCAGTCTCTCTATTTAAATTGAGTTTTCGGGATCTCTTGTCCTAATGTGAAACTATTTGAAGGTTGTCTTCTCTTTGCTTTAAGACTACAACTGACTGATCTAAATCTGGTTGTTTGGATTTTTATTACTATGCTTTGAACCTCTACCTCTAGACTGGATTGTAGGGGTGTTGATGGAATATGAGGTTTTGTGTTTTAGCTTCACTCTAGTTATTTTGAAAGGTCATTTTAGTCTGCTTCATTGATAGAAGCTTCAATGAAGTTGGTTATCTTTTATTTTTGATGTGAATAATTTGGATGGATGGATCACTGCTTCTGTTGGATTCTATTTGAATTGAATGAAATATTCATCTTCATTTTTCTTGCACTCTGGAAAACATGGATGATTATATCTGGATGTTTTCCACACTCTTATGGAGGTTGGATACCACTAAACATTGAAGAATTTCATCTCGACAGATATGTATCTATTTTTTTTTATTTTCCATGATTTCCAATGTTCACTCTTTAAATCCCCACTGGTGTAAACACATTACACCTCATTCTGGTACTGCAACTTTTTGATTTTAATAAATTCCCTTGATAACAGGTACTGGGAAACTGGTTCATGTCATCACTTTAAAAATTATATATAAAATACCATAAAACTATAGTTGTAAAGAGAATATAGTCCCATGAAAGTACTTTATTATTCTCTAAGATATGATAAAAATCATATTGAATAATATTTAGAATAATGGAGAACTCTAGAGTACATATCTATGTATAATAGAAAGATACAAGAACTATAGATGATATGATATAGGTCTTCATTCTTTTGATACTCATGATATAGAAGTGACGTTCCCATATTTACACTGCTATAATATTCTAGATCCACTTTATGATATGACAAAGGATATAATCATTCCATTTCTTTTTGGAATGGAAATTTCGATCAGATTCATTAGGAGGAATAGGGATATTGGTAAAATATTTAGGGAGAATGGGGATATGTTCCCTATTCAATCCTTCGTTTTCCTTTAGAATATACCAAAAATCGCTATGTGTGGTAGTAAACATATTGTATATCTCTATCTAGTTACTTCTATAATATATCATAATGGTCCATTTTATTCTCCTCCTATGTTCTACCAGACATGAAGTGTTGGACCAGTGATATAAGACTAATTATTTATTATTTTCTATGTATGTTAATGGGTTGGTTTCTTGTGAATAGGAATATAGGAATGTTATTTGAATTTTCTAATCCTCCACCCACTGTGATTTCTTATCTGGGGTGCATTTTCGTGAATGTTTGGGGAAATATTAACTTATATATATTATATTGTTTTTTCTGATTAGTTTTGGAAATACAACGTGACATACATTAGTGGTTGATTAGATCCATATTGGATTATTCATAATTATGGTGGGGATAACATTTTCCTCCTTGTCTATCTCCCTATGATTATAGAGTCTTTCATTTTTATGTACCAAGGATATTATCATAGTATGTTATTTGATGAGTTCCGAAAAATTTATCATTGTCCTCTATTATGTTCATGTAAAATTGATTTTCTAGAATATTCACTTAGCTACGAAATGATTAGAATAATATCATTTTAACACAACATATTCACCTTATAATTGACAAATTATGAATGAAAGAACTAAATTGGAAAAAATGCATTCTAGTTCAAGTGGTCTGAACTATTATGCTTGATATAGTATATATGGGGTTCTTCAGTAACTGAGAATTAAATTGGGATTCATCATAGTGGATAAAATTCTATCTATAAAAAATGAACTGATGTAATTTCCTATATGATTCAATATTTTGTATTCAATGAGGCCCTTGGATAATTTAATTACATTTGAGAAAATGATAATAAACTTTGAATATAAAAAAATAATATCTTTTCAGAATTATGATTTTTTGTGATTGAATAATTTCATGAATAAAATATTAACATCTTGTTCTCTATTCTATTACAAATTAAAATTTGTTTCCTCTAACACATCATGTCATGTGTGGACCTCCTTTCAATATGTAGGTAGTTTCCATATAATTTTACAATAGACACATTAAATCACACATAAATAAAGAGTATATCGTGTTCACATCAAATCAGTATTTATGGGAAATTATATTCCATTCTAATATTCTCCTATTGATTTATGATAATTTTTGAATCCTTCCCAATTCTATTATGTTACTAATTACAATATTTTTTTGATTTGATCATAAAACCCACATCAATGTAAATATATATATATATATATCATAAGTTCATTAGTGATGTTAAAATCAGAATATATACATATTTATATATATATATATCATAGGATTTCACTTAGTGGTACCATATATATATATATATATATATATAAGGTTCTCAATATTTCTATTATTAATTTTTGATTATATGGTTTAAAATCATATTTTATGGAACTCTATAGTTTATCTCTAGAAATAGAGTCGATAAGTGATTATAGTATGTGGATGAAGCTTATAAGAGGTGATTATTCCAACTTCCTATGAATGGAATAATAATCTTTATATTATATACCTATATAACAGTCATATCATACATTGTATGTCCATATGTCATGGATCGTAGTGATACATTTTAATGTTGTGTTTCCATAAACATTTCCTATAAGTATATTGTTGAGAATATAGTATTATTATGTAGAATTTTCCTAGAAATGGTTAGTGTGGGATATACACATCAGAGGCCCTTTTTCCTACCATGTTAATTTTTATATTGACTAGAGAATGTTTGATCGACATATGGGTGTACATGGATCCAGTTAGAATGAGTTGTTTATCACAAAAAGAATATATCATAATGAGAAAATTTCTTTTGTAGGTAGTATAGAATGAAGGAAATATAGTTTTGTATGATTGTTTTTAACTAAAGATATTAATTTTATAAACTATAATATTAATATTCATATACCATGTATTTTTGTTTCTATAGTTTATATTCCTGTGACGATACACTAAATGAAATTCTTGTAGATTGTTTTCATTTAGTTTTTCATCATGCATATATAATGTATGTGTTGTGAACTTCTTGAAAAAATGTATTGATTAGGGATTATATAGATGTAGAAAAGATAGTGTTTTTTCACTAATAAATGATTGAGATATGTTCATTAGTGAGGTAATTATTTATAATGAAAATTAAACAATTGTCCCATATATGTTTCCAAATCATTCTAATTGATGATTTTTTAGTGATTAATGAATGAGGTCATTATAGAGATAGATCCATAAGTAAATTGTATTGGATTAAACTTATGTCTCTAATATATTGCTCTTACATAGAATGAATGACTACTTCTTAGAGGGTATGGATCTATTTGTGACTCTACTAAAGGTTTTTTATCATCGATTATTCCTATTTGGAGAAAATTTATGGATATTTTGGGATTACACTGAATAATATTTCATATATTAATGCACATGTATCATTTAGTGAACCAAATGGGGGATAATTACATTACATGGGTTTTAAGGATAATCATATTGTGATATGATAGATTTCTCTAGTATCATTGTAATGGGAACCCTTGATATCAATGGATTACATAATGGTTATTACACAATGGGAACCATTATATTAGGAGGAATATATGGTTGAAAACTTTTCTCATGCGAATACTTGTAAATTTAATTCCATATTGATTTTAATACCATGATAAAGTATCAAAATACTTTTTGTAAGATGTATCATAAGAATGGATTTTTCTAGGGTCTGACCCCTGAGGGATATGACCAAGAATGTAATTTAGAGTAACTAGATATGGGAAGATGACCTGCGAAGAACAAGGGATTCTTAAAATTTCAATTTTACATAACTAAATTATTTTTAAGGGTCTAGGAATGAATCAAATTAATTTTACATAGTACCATTTGAATGAGGGAGATAAACACCATAGGAGGCATCAATTTTTCACAATAGTAACATGTGATTTGACTTGGAATTTTTTAAAGTAATTTTTTTTGTAGAATATTCATTCTATATACCATATGTTAATAATTATGAAAATATATATATATGTAATTAATATAATTAAAAAATATTACGAAATAAGTCTTATAAGATATGAATTAAAACTGACAACACATTTTTCATTCAAATGTTTGACATTATGGTGGTAGTAAGTAAAACTATTTATTAAACACAATGTACTATTACTTGATGTGGATAAAATATATCCATTAAGACTGTATAAATAAACAGGGGATAGTAAATTGAAAAATATTATAAAACAATTAAAAGGAAATCCCCAAGATTATCTTCAACCATGAGAATCACCAATAGCCAAAAAAACCTTTAATGAGGAAGATCATTATTATTGAATAAAACATTCGTAAAAATATATATAATGAAAAAAGAATTATCCCTTGTGAAGTGACAATAGAATGAATGAATGATTTAGTAAGTAAATAAATAAATATATATATATATTGTAATGAAATATTCCCCTTTAAAACATGGTTGTTATAAATATAGTTGTGTCAACTATGGTTGTTGGACATATATCCAAGAGGATTATAAATGTCATTTATTTATAAGTTGAAAATTTTAAATATTATAACTCCTAATTAAATTATCTTTTGAAATTAAAATATTATATATATATATATATATATGAATTATAAAAATATTAATTATATTATTAAAATTATGTTGATAAAACTAAAATAAATAACTTTATATAAATAGATTTTTAAAAATAATTTTTTTAATGTTAATTCATAATTTTAATGGACATTATTAAATCATATATAATATTAATTTAATATTAATTTGTCTCAAATAACATTTTAATATTTTTAATGTTATTTATACTATATAAAATTTAACACTAAAAAAATTATTATAAATTAATTAATATAACAGAATCACTCAAATTATTAATTTATATGAAATAAAATTAAAAACACTAAATGTTTTAAAAACATCAATTTTAAATTAAATTAGTTTCTGTTAATATTTTGATTTTCATTTTTGAAATTTTTTTATAAATCTCAGAATATATAATATATTAAATTAATAAATTTATACGATAAATGATATCATAAATTTCATAGTGCGAATTGTTGGATTTTTCCTTCTAAAAATTATACTTTTATGTAAAAGAATATGGTTTATGAAATATTTTTTGTCTTATATTACCATTTTATTACTATGTAATAATAAATGAGATAATCAAATACCTTATTAGAAAAAAATATTTATTTATGAAATACAATTATTCATTTTAAAATATTATTTTGATATATATATATATTAAAATTTTGAAATTATTCGATGTAAATGAAAATGTTAGTTTAATAAAATCCATATTTTGTAATATATTTTAATTATCTATTTTGATGATGAAATGATGTTTTACCATGATATTAAAGGAATAATCCATCCATTTGACTTACGATATATGGTTTTTTAATGAAAATAATATTTGATAATCTTATCTTGTACAAAATTTTTAATCTTAGAAACAAAATTTTCCAAAAACCATTTTTATGCATAATCTATGATTATTTTATTATTATAATATCAAAAACATAAAAAATATATTTATAAAAATTATAAAACAAGTGACACATAATATTTTAAAATTTAGCTAAATTGTTTGGTCTATCTTTATTTAAATAATATTATATAATATAGATATAAATTAATTACCATGTTAAATGTATATAAGGGTAAAAGATAAAACACTAAATAACAATCATAAAAAAAATAGTATCTACATAAATGAGTGTTTGAGGATAATATCCAGTTAAAACTAATTTCCTTCCACTTTTTTATTCAATGGAACTAGTGAACATTGGATAATAACATTATATAATGGTATATTTAATAGTTACTACAAAAAATAACCTTTAATTCATTTATAATTTGGTAACAATTACATGGCATGAATAATAACCTATAACATGATTTTAGTTCTATAAAATAATCCAAAATACATATCCTATAACTATATCCCTCATTCAAATTATTATTTTCAATATTATTTACCAGAAGGAAATCATTTCTATAGATAAATTAATTTTAAATTCTTGTCCACAACATGAGTTTTATAAACTACATATATATTTATCATAATTTTGTTCATTCAAATTTACTACGCCCACCCCAATATGATAAAATTAGTATCATTTTTAGACATTAATTATTTATTATATTATATATGATCATTATCTATTCATCTATCACATCCATTAAGAAAAATGAAACATTTATTCATGTGTATGTGAAGAAAACCACCTCCATGAGAATTAAAATTCTTTTTAAATCACATCCCATCATTTATGATTGCAAGACATGATTTAATGTTGATATATGATGTTAATTTCAATTTTAACATTTTATATATTTCACATTATGATTATTTATATATATTCCCTTACTAATTAAATCATTAAATCATATTAATATTTCGGCCAGTATTCTTACCTATATCAATGATGATATAAAAAACATTAATAATGATTTTGGGATATAATTTAATCTCACTACCATATAATATATAAATATATACAGTTTTATAATTATTCGTTATTTTTTTGTTAATATTTAAAATATTTGTTATAATATCACATTTTAATCATTTAACTCATTATAAATTACTTTATTTTAATCTCAAATTCCACAAGTCGTATTCATATATTCCACCGAATGAAAATGAGACATAAGTAATAATTAAAAAAATATAATTTATATATCATGAATTATATATAATTTGGACACATGAAACCACAGAGTTCGACTCAGTCCTATCTTCATGATGTTTGAACAAAATAATCAACATAAACATGCATTAATCGGTGAAAAAATAAATGTTAACTAAAACATTTATTTATAATAAATGATAATAAATTTAGTAAATCAGTTGTTAACTATTATGAATAATGTTTTTAAATAAAATATTTTAATATTAGATCCATTTTTATTGTACTGTAGATTACATTCTACCACTATGGAATAATGGTATGTTGTTCATTGCCTTATATTTATTTTGTAGATAATTATTTCTTAATGTGATCCATGATACCATTAAAATGATATGATTAATGAATAATATATTTCAATTACCATATATTTGGTGTTGGGATATCTATATCATTCACTATGACGAAATTTCTATTGAATCAAAAGATACTCAATATGAATGTGGTCTTAATCCAAATGTTACACAATCCATAAGTGTTCCATTACCAATTAAATTTTTAAATAATGATTTTTTTGAATGATAGTCCATCTAGAGAATTTTAATTAATTATAAATCCACTCATCATTTCTTTTTATATTCATGTGGTTTTATATTTTCTCTTAAAATTTTATTTCTCCTTGACTAATATTTTACCCAACGTGTTTCCTATAAATAAAACTAAACCTATCTCTTTTTTTCAGTTGGGAACCTCAGTTCTCTATATCTTAATTAATTAGATTATTTTGAAACTTATTTACCTATATATCAACAACTAATTTATTTCATTTTATATTACATGATATTCTTTTAAATTTTTTAGGAAATCATTATCTTTTTATATATGGGTCCCTTTTAGAATCAATAAAAAGAATCTATTTTTAATGTTTTCTTAATAAAAACATATTTTTTACATATTTCTCATTTTATATAAAAAAATATTTATATAATTTATCATATTTATAAAATAAAATACTTTTCTAACTTATTTATACAATATTTATATGATCTAAAATAATTAATTTTTTTTCAATATTTCTGAATCATTTTTTCCAAATACTATGTATATGGTTTCATATAATCCAATTAATTTGTCATAAATTACGCTTAATCAAGTATTTTAATGTAATTTAACCGTCCAAATTATTTATCTTGTTGGGAAATGTAATTTCCATCAATTTTAAAGGATTGGTATACTATTTCCTTTATCTATCCTAATAATACACTATGTTCGATTCTTCATTTTTACCCAATTCCATTCCATTTTTGATACCGAATTTTTTATTCATCCGAGCGAATGGTGGTCTCATATATGAGGTTAATAAATTGAAGTAGGGAAACTATTACAATAAAAATTACCATATATTTTTATATTATAAACAACATTTTATTTTCTATCATAATTAAAAGGAATTTAACAAGATATTTACTTGGTGATATTGGATACCCATTTCTTTTCTTTAGGATAATCTTATTTTATTCACTGTTTTAATTTTTAATGATTTACCTGTGTGAAACCATATAAAAATATATCCATCCCGAGGGTTGTTAATGAGGCGTTGAATTAATTCCATTTTATCTACAAAGGATATTTATGCAATTAATGTTATTTATATTCAATTAGAATGTTTAATGAAAACCATTTATTTCAATTAGTTTATAATGATGTGATATTTTTTGAAACTCGTGTTTCACTAATATGTTTTGATGAACATGGATGAAGCCATATATATCACTCCAATGAATTATTTGAACGATTATTTTTTAGGATATATGTATTCATGGATACATTTTTCTATCACTCAATAATGTGAGCATATAATGTGGATCATAAATTTAATTTTCACTATACTAGTGTTTGATAAAAAGTTGAAATAGGTTTCAATATTTTATTCTTATTATCATGATTGTGTTTATATATCATGGATAATTATTTTTACTCGAGATTCAAAAATATTTTCATTAATATTTAATGATATGAAATGTCACGTTCCCTTATTTATGATAATTGAATAGAGGGTATGATTTTTTTCTTACATCATGGTTATAAATAAATTCCCATGTCATGTTCAATTATTATATTAAATTATTATTGGTTATGTTTACCAATAAAACATATCTACTGTCACCAATATCTTATGTTTCTATTCCTATGTTATGAATATAATTATTATAAATATTAAGAATATGAAGGATTTTTAAGAGTCTCTATAATGGGAAAAGTTTCTCAGGGGTTTTAATATAAGTTGTTTATGTGGATAGCTTTATAAGACACTAAATCTAATATTATTTATATTGGATTATTTTTTATGAGATGTATTTTCTAATTCATGAAAATATTTAAAATAAATGAATTTCATTCCTAGTTCATTACCGTTTGTATCATATAAGGGTTTTGTTATTTTTGAGGATTAATTTAGTTATTATAGGGATTAAGATGATAGATACATTATACAAAACCTATGGATTAAACTATGAGAAATGTCCTCATATAGGATAAAATAATGATATTTTTTAATGAAACTAATTTTTCATTATAAATAACATACTAATATGGATACATAATGTGGAATAAGTTGCACGAATATGTGTACATAGGTTAAATAATCTATAAAAGGGTAGGTTAGTTAAAAACCTAATCATTAACAGATGGATGAAAAAAGACCTCAAAATACATTAATGGGCACATCTTGGGGATATTAATTTGTTAAACATGATCACATTGAATGTGCTTATGATGGATTTATTTTTTAATGATATAGGATATGTTGTATAAGAGAACCTGACCAAGGGTAACCTAGATTAAACCATGATCATTTATTATAAACTAAAATCTAGTGAAATTGTTAGACACACGGAGGATGAATAAATCTTTTGATTATCATACAAATAGTATATCATGAATTTATCAATCATTATATATAAAATAGGTTTTAGTAATTGAAGAATCCTAAAGAAAAAA
Source organism: Viscum album (assembly GCA_963277665.1). Lineage (NCBI taxonomy): Eukaryota > Viridiplantae > Streptophyta > Magnoliopsida > Santalales > Viscaceae > Viscum > Viscum album. The sequence continues at coordinate 761,620,483 of OY728140.1, read as the reverse complement.
AAATTAATATTAGATGTTATAGATAATGTAAAAAAATTTCTTTTGAGGAATATAACAGGACATGAGATGGAGTGAAAAATCATGATATTATCACAGATGTGTAATTATGAATTATTAATAAAATTGTAAACATAGTCAGAATCTTAAATACACAAATTTTGTTAATTATAGATTACTAAGAAAAATAAAATATTTGAGATAATGTAGGAAGAAATATTCATCCTTTTACATGTTAATTTTTTTTGAATAAGAACAATGGGAATTAACTCAAAGGGATAAGAATATAGGTTTCCATTGTTAAAAGAGAGAATAAAACATCATGGTTCCATGAACAATTAATAATTTTTTTGAAAAACAATTTAATGAAATAAATTTTATTCAAGAAAACCATAACTAATTAAATATCCTATTGTTAGGTAAATTGGGAATAATCTATTTCAATTCACTAATCCATGTACTAAACTAGATCATGTGAATCACTAACCATAAAGACCGAGAGGATAGTTTAATTTCCAATAAAACTATACCACTGAAATGGATCTTAAATTTTATTCTATATTTACCCTCTAATACATAGATACATATTAATTGTGGAAAATTTATTTTAGTAACTATTATGGAACCCCAATAATTTAATTGATGAAAAAAATAATTATTCAAAAGGTTAACTTACAAGAATAACTGAGTCTATATAAAAAATGATATAAAAAATTGTTATGTACAAGTTGTTAAATTTACAAGTAAGAATATTAACAATCAGTTTAAGAAAATGTGTATAAATATTTTAATAAATATGAGTTATTAATTAATTTTATATAAATAAGTTCATCATTTTTATTAAATTCATTTTATGCTACATAAATATTTTTTCTTCAATAGTAGATTCCATCTCATTTTCACATGAATATTATATTTAGTTTATATATTTTAAAATATTTATTTTAAGAATTTAATATCATTTTTTGAATTCATCAGGTCTATATTTTATCATGGTGAATTTTATGGTATTTTATAAAAATATTTATTTTTTGGATAATAGTGAAAAATACTAATATAAATATAATCAATAATTCACTTTAAATTTAAAAACCCATTATTATTTTAATTTCATATTAATTTAAAATAAGTATCTTTTAACTATAAATATTTTTATTAATTACAGAATAATCATTATTATAATTTATTTAGGTATATAATAATTATTTACCTTAAGAACACGTTTTTCTAAATTCTCTTGTCATGCACCAAATGTGTTTTTACTAAAAAATAAATTAAAAATATATATTAATTATATTAATAAAATTAATTTATTAAATATTAAATAATATATTTTAACATTCATTTTATGGTTCTTATATTAAATGCAATGTATGTAAATTATGTTTCATGCTTGAGGATTAATTCTATTAAAGTGGGCTTTGGTTGTAGGTTTCATTGTTATTTAAAATTAAATTCATTGACCTATTGAAATTGAATCTATTGAAATGGATTATATATTTTTAATAAAATGATATATAATATAATATTATCATCATATTTTATGCATAATTAATTTTGAATATAGTTTAATTTTGACACCATTGTTTTCATTAAAATGGGTTTTTTGAGGGTCAATCCAAGGGATAAGTATAGTATTTCTAAAAATAAAGCTAAAATACTATTTTTTTAAGAACATTAAACCTTATATTATCCTACCTTTGAATCAATGGCTAATTGGTTATGCATCCCCATGAATGGGACCTTATATAATTGAATATTTTTATGAAATTCGTTTTGTTTATCCATCCACTCACTGATAAAAGATCACCTCTTCTAGTCCCTTATTTACAAAATTGGATATATATATATATATATATATATATGAGAATCCATACATGAAAAACATCTTAATATCCATAAATTCATGAAATATCCTATGGTATTCTTCTATGACCAATCCCTAATTTCTTAAGGTATAAGCGAAAAGAGGTATCTAAAAGAAGAAGTATAGATCATGAGAAACCTATTTCTACGTAATTTCTTCTACCACAAGAAATATAGAAATTTATCTACAAAAAAAAGATGAATCTAGTATAATAAATATAAAAATATAATATCATGTTGATTTAACAACCATTTACCACCAATTCTTTATCAATATGAATATGTGTTTACAACTACATCCACATAAAGATACGATTAATTTTCCACCAACATCATTTATGGTTGGTTATTATAATTGATTTATTTTTTATATGATATTTTTTTTATAAAAATGATTATATAGAATTTAATTAATATTTATTTTTCATTAGAATCATCTATAAAAAAATAGTGATATCACATGTGTGTATATATAAAGTACAATCTCACAAATCAACTTTCTTAAATGGTTAGAAAAATTTATAAAATTTATATATATTATATTTAATTCAGATTAAAGTTATATGGATAAATGATTCTTGATCAAATTTCAAAGAATATAACCAATGAAAAAAACACCAATGTGAAACATTGTACTTAACACCATAAATGGTGATTATAATGATCTATTTTTAATATATTATCAATAATATTTTCTAATTCAATAATGTGTTGTATTATAGAAGAAATTATAGATCTATAATACTGTTATAATAAAATTATAATTTAATACCAAAATGATAAAGAACCTACAAATCATGATAGACTTGAGGTAAGGGTTCTTGGTTACAATCTCATTTTATTGGAATTATTTGTTATTAAATTTACAATGAATAAAGTATATATTATATCTCTCAAAAATTCATATCCATTTTTTTCACAATTTTTTATTACATGTTTTAATTTATTTTTTTCTCTTTATATACTCAAGGGTCAAAATTACATTTTTATGGAAGAATATCATTTTTTCTCTTATTAGTCAGGAATATTTTATTCTAGGTCTATATATTTAAGATTTTCATTTGAGAATTTGGTTTATACGGTCTATATATTTTATAAATTTACTTTTACCTATTCTTTATTAAATTATTTAATTATAATAAATCTTTTTTTATTTTCTAAATGAGGAACTTATTTCATTTTTTAAGAAAATTGTGAAAAAATATTTATCTCAACCTACACTATAAGAATTGCTTCCAATACCAACATGAAAACAAGAATCATTTATTCCTCCATTATATGTTTTTTATTATATTTTAACGGAAAGTTTTCTCTTTAACATATTAGATAATTAATTATTTCACATTAGTGATTTCAAAATGATAGGTGTATTTTACTAGAAAATGATTTAGGGTTATTTCAAATATATTTTCACGTATATCCCCATTAGTTATTATTTGTTATGATTGATGGGGTATATGATCTAATAAAACCATGATTACTCTTTCCATATATTATTTATGGTTATAATTATGATGTTTTAACTCAACATGTATCATTTCCAAGCGTTATGATTTGATAATATGATCAATGTATTATGACATTGTGGAACACAAGTGGATGGTTTAAAATATATAATGGGTTCGATCAGAATTATATATTCCTATAATGAAATGGGTAGATAAGTATAATCATTAGATAATATGGACATCAAAGTGGACTAATACTAGTTCAGTAAGGGAATTGTTTTAGAAAAAAATATTATTATGAGTCACCATTGACTGAGGAAATTATGGAATTACAAGTGAACCCAATCCACTATGATAGTCATGGAAGTGATCCCTGACCATGGATATGATTTTATATTCATATTATTATTATATTATGTTATATCATATGATTATTATATGGTACCATGCATCATTATAGGTTTTATAGGTCTATATAGTATTATATCTTATACCTTTTGATTAATGAATCGTTTTTATATGTTTCATGATTATGGTATTTCAAATGATGGTTATTCTTTACTGTTATCATTGGGTTACCATAAAATTATACTTATCTCATGTTTATACATGTTAAATTATTGAAATCCCGTATTTTTACCCTTACAGAAAATCAATATTATTCATTTATTAGGATTCCATTCCACGGGTTATAGAGAATTGTTGTACGTATTTTGTGTATATTAATGTTGTTACCTGTGAATAACATAAAGAGAAATTATGTATCATTTTTGATATATTTTTTTAAATATAAATTTATATGAGGAAACTGAACTTATCTACTTCTTGTATAGACTAAATTGATATATAAGGGAGATATAAAATAATAAGATGTAGTATTTATGTGTCAAATTTTTTTACAACTATATTTTTTATCAAGGATTAATTTATTATCATTCGGAATATTGTTTGATAATAAATTAATTAGAGACCTTATGATAAGAAATATTATTGGATAATTCAATATGTTATAGAGAACAATGATGTTTTGATTCTCTAAGAAAATAAATCCATGTATGGATACTATAAGTGGATGTTGTTTTTTCATATATCTATTACCGAATTATAAATATAGAAAGAGTTGCGCCACAATAATTCTACCACCATTCCCGTGTATAGGGAATGAGGCATTACTTCACACATGGTTTGACACTCTCATGGAATATTCTTTGGTCAACTCAAACTTTCATTAAGATCTATTTTTCCAGAAATGGATAGATAATTAATCTATATTACCTTGGATAGGACTAATGTTGCATATATTGAAAATAAGGTTTAATTTTTTGTAAAACCAAGAAGTTATTTTAAGGTTAATGTTATTTCCCAATAAGATTAATTTTTAATATTCAATTTTATTTGTATCAGTAAAGGGATGGAACCAGAAAGTAATTATTTAATGAAGAATGTGATGGACAATTAAATCTACCCCCATGAGAAACTGATTTTTATGGGAGATTTAATGAAATATCATGGTATTATACTTATGAAAGATTAACATGCCATGAATCATGTTGATCATAAAAATTAGAATAGTATTGATGAATATAATATTGAAACCATTTTATGAAATTCAGATTTTCTTACAGTATGTTTGAAGAACCACTATTTTCGTAGTAATTAATTAATACCACTAAAAACATATCATCAATTCTCTTTTTCTAAAAATTTAATTTTCTATTATATTTTTATCCTTTGGATAGTGAAGTGGACCAATGGTGGGATATTAAAAATAATATATGGAAAGGTTAATAAATTGACTCTATGAAATGGGATGAATTTAAGAGGTTCTATTTAAAAAATTATATTCACTTTTTTCTTCTTACGAAGATAAAGAAGTAATTTATTGAGCATTTATAGAAGGATGTTGAATCTATTTATATTAATGAGTCAAATTTAAAAGACATTAATTGTATGTTTTTTTATTTTTATTGAAACATAATATAATTATGAAAAATTTGACATTATATTAAAACCATATTTCTGAATCGATTTATCCATATTAGAATTTAGTGGCTAAGAATAAATATTTTGATGTTCATTCATGGTATAGTTTGGGATTGGATTCATGTCACGAACCGAATCTGATCACCACCAAAATTGACACCAAACCCAGCCCGTGAAAAGGCCGGAAGGGCGTTCTCGATCCGCACGGGCTGGCACAAGTGGTTGGGTATCAAAAACTGAAAATTGGTAACTATTTACCTACATTTGTATACTTAAAACAACAAATGAATCCAAAAATCAAATATGTATTTTTCAAACAAAAACATATTTTACTAAAATTTAGAACTGAATTACACAATTTTAAACAATGTTTGAAGACCATTACAAAGGTACAATCCCAAGAAAAGATAGCCCAAGAACCTCCACATGGAAAGAGGCTCTTCCCTCAATCCATATCCATGACACTACATCATGATAGACCACTAAAACCCTAAACCAATGGCATAAAACCTATACCCAAACATGTGAAATAAAATAAGAAACAATACTTACACCCAAAGGTGTATGTAGGGTGTGAGCGAGAGGCCAGTAGGATAACACCACTAAGAGATTCTATGTTACAAACATTTCATGACAAAAAGCATTTCATGTTTTGTAAATAAGAAATGATTGTTACAATTTTATAAAGGATGCAATAAAAAATGAAAACAGATTTCATGTGGGCTAATTTTAAAGGACCAAAAATTTTAAAATAAATAACAAAGCTAATGAATTTTCTATCCAAGAATACCATATATTGATGGTAAGTATTAAGGATCTAATGAGCACATGTAATAGGAAATAACCCCTAGGTACTAGCTAGATGTGGGTCCCAGGTACCTTGTATCGCGGTGGGAGTAACCACAAAAAATATTCGTTCTTGTGCACGAGACACTAGTAGGGAGCATACCCATAACCTAGTGTTACCCAATAATCATAATAATAGTTTAGTTAGAGTTGTAAGCGTCAACATTTCTAAGTGAAATTGAGGCCAAACCCCACAGATTTTCTAGCATACTAGTATACGTCCACCCACCTAGATACCTGTGTTTCCCTTTGTTCTCAAACAAGTTCAAAAATCCAAGAAATATAGTTTTCACATGAAAATATCACTTCCAAATTACACATTAACCAAACAACCCCATGTACATAACACAAGTCACAAATTACACTTTTCATTCAAATGCATTTTGAAATCAAACTCACACCAAAATTGCTTATAACAATTTTCACATTTCTTTAACAATTCCACAAAACCTTTATACAATTTTATGAAACCATTACAAGAAAATCAATGCACATAAACACCCACACACATGTCACATAATACCCTTCTCACCTTCACAATTAATTTTATCAATAAACTCACACAAAACATCCCACACCCATGTTTCTCACACAAAACACAATTTAGAAAAACATTTCGGAAATTTATAAAACATTATAAAAATGTTTGACATCTCAAATCACCACTTTACCATTCAAACACCCACATTAGGTGAACACACTCACCCAAACAGTACATATACACCCTTTCCCATCTTTGTTTAACCAAATAAATCATTTGCAATTTTTTATAAAACAAACCCAAGTCGTATAACCATTGTCTGCACACTAAACCCATTTCAAAACCCTCAATCAAAACCAAAATCATACAAATACCAATCCAAAACAGAATTTTCAGCCCTAAAACAATTACTAAACCACATCCATGTGTTATAAAAATACATCAAATAATACCACAATGATACACATGAAAAACACATGTTTTCATAAATCACCTTCAAGAAGTACAACACGTTTTTACACCTTAAACTCATTCAAAAACCTCTTTTCAAGGCCCACATGACAATAATTAATTGAAAAACCATAATTGGAAGCCCCTTTAAAGACTAATAAAACACATTAATATGTTATAAACTAAACCCAAACATTACCCCAAGAGTCACACATGAAAAGTACCCAATTTCAAGCTAAAATACAACTAAAAATTAAATGTTTAAAAAAATCCATCAAAAACAGTTTTCAAACAACAAAAAACAGATTATAATCATAATAAATTAATAAAACATCCATGCTAACTCATCATAAAATTGTTACACATGGAATCACCTACCCTTTTGAGTCGAAACCCTCAAAACATTGTGCGAAACATTATGCGCACCACCGCTGCACCACATGGAAAATAAATCTAGACCTGAACAAAAATAAATGACCCAAAACACCTGAAATAGGACCTTAGGATCGAACCCCACCTTATGGATATGAGAAACTTCATTAAAGTGGAAATAAAAATAAAAGAGGATGGAAGGAATCAAGAAGGAAATCTCTTACTTGAAAAATGTTGATGAAATCGGCCCCAATACACCAATATTTGAATCTTGAAGTACCCAAAACTGGTATGGAGGATTTAAGGGTTTATACTATGTCATGTGGGGACCAAATATGAGGAAAAGACTGAAAATTTATTGATTTATGAAAGAATCATTTTACCTCATCAAATCTGGTCGATTTGAGAAATATTGAGAAATATCGCCCTAATCCGCGGGTTATATGATCTCGAAAGAGGAAAAATCAATAAAGGGGGTGATCATGAGGTGTTTGGAATAAAGTGGGAGGTCTAATCACTGAAATAAGTAAAAAAATAATGATATATTGAAATTTTAAAAAACTAATTTAAAGTAGGAAATAAGCTTACGGGTAGGCCCATTACCTAAATTAAAAACCCAAATCCATCATGATTTTCATTTTCTATGTGGTCCAAAAGTATATGGTGATTTTAATATATCATGGTATTCAAATTGGGATGTGGAATGGGTATAAGATACAAAAAATTTAAGTAGTTATAGAATAAACGAAATTAGTTTTTAAATCTGGAATTGGGCTCAAGGTTTGGCCCATATTTTCAAACCCCACCATTTTCAACAAAATGACTGGTAAACCCCCTAAACAGATCAAGAATGGAAAATAAATGAATAATGAATTTAAAAAATGGTCATGGGTGTGATAATTTTCCCCACCATAAAAATTTCCGCCCTAGGAAAGCCACATCAAGGACAATGCAAAAACCAAACCCAACCAAAAGGCAGAAATGGACTCCTTTGCTAAGCTTTACCCCCAAAGGCCAAAACACCTACAGTGATAAATTAAGGAATGAATATTTCACAAACAAAACAAACACCTCTTTACTAAAATGATAAATTACATTCAAGATTATTCCTAAAAGAAACCTCCTCAAATAGTATCTAAACCATTGTCAAGCAATTTACCCAAACAGACAAGAACATCAAACAAGGTTACACTTACCTTGATATAACTAAACCATTGGGCACTCTCCAACCCCAAAGTTTACCCAATGATGATATAGATGGTTATAGAGCTCCAAAAGAGACTACCAACTTCCATGCCAAGACCAGGGACAAAAGTGAGTTACTGGTACAAGGCTACACAAATGGGCTCCCCACCATAAGAGACAACTTAAAATTTTCCGAGACAGAATCAAGACACTAATAAGGGAGCCCCGAACAAACTATCTATTACAAGGGGTTTAATCCCATTATTAATATTCAAAATAATATTTATGAGACTCATAGTGGGTCTCCCCACCATAATAACTGACCATCTTAGCTAACCAATATGGGCCGACACAAAAAGACCCCGAAACTTAAAGAGTTGGGACGGTAGCACGGTTAGCCCACACAGTTTGGGAAACTGTGCGCTAACCATGTGGATCCTTATACCTACATGGTATATTAGGGAATGGTTACTAATAAATGTGCACTCAACATGTCTATACAAATCTGAAACATTTCCCCCAAAACTAAATAAAACAAAAGGGGAAAAGAAAGTCATTGGAAGATAACATGGGGATGAGGCCCTCCACATCATTACACCGAATGGGAACAAAATAAGCAAGATGACAACAAAAAATGTTTAAACTATTCCCATATCTCAAACTGATAACAATTATTTGTATAAGGTTAAAAACTACACTGGTATTTCCTCTGACTACGTGTCAGCTTCTCTCTAGGACCTATGGCTAGAGTTGGAATGATTGAAGCATCTTCAGCCTCGCAGTTAGGATTTGGAAACCCCCAAATAGAATGTATTCTTCTGATTCTACAAACAACTACATGAAATCCTAGATGGGTTAACCAAGACATAACAAACTCCATAACACACTTTACCTTAACTTGGAAATTCACTGAAATAAGGGTTTAGAGGATGCACTCACATCACACCTTGTTTCTTTGGGTAAGAAACAATAGAAATAAAGGACACATATAAACACCTTCCTCAAAAATAGAGGATGTTGAGATCTCCCAAAAGGAGAAACATTTAGGAAAAAAATAGACTCGCAAAATATTGTACAACATCACCTTTACAATCAAACAAGCATATGGCATCACATCGCGTCACCGAGCATGACCAAAGCGACTGATAGAAATAATAAAAGGAGGGGGCCTTACACAACACCCCAAAAGATCACAGCATTCCAAAAAGTGTCCATAATAGCCTCTCATGGCCAGATTTCCCACACTGGTGGTTTAACATAAACCCTTTATTCGAAGAGACTATGAAGTACATAGAGGCCCTATTAGACACTATCCATACTGACAACCCCAGACAACTTTCACCTTCGATGAATCAGTTAGATTAAGAAACTAATGTCTCTTTCAACCATCCACGAGAACTCTTCCGCAAAAAGGGGATTAAAAAAACAAGAACATAAATGGTGTAGAATCATTCTACAATGCTCAAGAATAGATTCCTTACATAAATCAACTGGAGGATTTTCCAATGGTGAAACAATCTGGGTTGCACTTCAGTTGTGCACTAAACTTTAATGGGGGAATACCTTATCAAATGAGAGAACAGAAGGACCCATCCAAGATGGTAAATTGGTAAAAACATTCCACAAAACAGATCCAAACTCATTAATGGAACCACATTAATGTTTTCCTGAAAAATATATCATAGTATACTACTAACTGGACCTTCTACCCAGCTTATCGACCAAACACAAACCCAAAACACAGTTCAAAGAGGAGGGGTTCTTGGACTCAAAACATCCCACATCATCAATATTTTCCAAAAACACATAATATACAACATCCCAAACAATTCATCAATACATAATATTTTTCTTTAAAAACATTTCATTGAAAACCAATGGTTTAGCAGTTAGCGCATCCACCAATGGTACCCCATGGGCCTCACATATGCATGTTTCCATGCCACGTCAGGAAGCCTCCTCATATTCATCCCAAAACTCATCTAGTCATGCCATAAACCATTCATCATCCCATATAACTCAATGCATGTTGTCTCCCATGGAAAAACCAAAGGATAAAATGAAAATTCTTTCCACTTTTCAAAAACAAAACGGTCAACCAACCCATCCTTTTTCTCAAAACTGCTAAAAATGAAATCAAAATCTCAATTAACATCTTAAAAAACTATTTATAAGGAAATAAACATTTATAAAAGGACTCACTTTCAAGTTATTCACATCAATTTGAAAACATATCATCCCATTGAAACACCCTTTAATTTTTTAGAAAATTATACTGGAAATACTTTTAAAAACCAACTTCAATATAGTTCCTGATTTCAAAAGAGGAGTAAGCACACTATTTTCCATTTCGAAAAAATTCTAAAAATTCAGTTCCACCATTTAATATATCAAGAAACTCCCTATTTATTTGAAAATATTTTCACAAAAACTTTGCGCTTCGTAAAACCAAGTCACGTTAAACCAAAGTTCCATGATTTCAAAACTAAAGCACAAAACAATGTGAGAGGAAACTAGTTTCATTGGGTGACTTGGAAATATGGTTGGAAGCTATATTCCATTCCATTCACCCTTATAGATAGTGTTCTAGGGAATATCCCTGGCTCCACATGGCTTTCCATATCCTGCGAGCTCACTGAGACCATTAACCCAACTCTCTTTTAATTTCCCCAAATCATCATCAGACCAAGAAAAACAAAAGACATAGAAAAATCTCGACTTCCCCTGGCAACATGAATCCCGACATGAGGTGTGGTGATCAAGAACACTACCCATAACCATAATTTCATGTCCTAGAAATATTAACTTCAGACAATCCTGACTATTTTCCAAATAACATGACTCAAATAGAGATAACCTCATTTGATACCATTTTGTCATGAACCGAATCTGGTCACCACCAGAACTTGCACCAAACATGGCCCATGACAAGTCCTGAAGGGCGTTCTCGATCCCCACTAGCTGGAACAAGTTCCTGGGTATCAAAAACTGAAAATTGGGAATGATTTACCCGAGTTCGTATACTTAAAACAACAAATGAATCCAAGAAATCAAATATGGATATTTCAAACCAAAACATATTTTAATAAAATTAAGAACTAAATTACACAATTTTAAAAAATATATGAAGACCATTAAAAAATTACAAACCCAATAAAAGACATCCCATGAACCTCCAATTGGAATGAGGCAATGCCCTCAAGGCATCTCCACGACACTGCATCAGGATGGACCGCTAAAAACCCGAAACAATGGCATAAAACCTGTACCCAAACCTGTGACATAAAATAAGCAAGTTTACTTACACCCAAAAGTGTAATTAGGGTTTGAGATAAATCCTAGAAGGATACCTCCTCTAAGATATTCCATGTGATAAATATTTCATGACAAAAAGCGTTGCAAGTTTTGTAAAGAAAAAATTCTTGTTACAATTTTCTAAAGGATGCAGTAATAAATGAAAACAGCTTTCATGTGGGTTAATTTTAAAGGACCACCAATTTTAAAATAAATAACAAAGACACTGAATTTTCTATCCAACAATACTGTATACCAATGGTATATACAAAGGATCTAATGAGCACAAGTAATAGAAAATAAACCCCAGGCACTAGCTAGCTGTGGGTCCCAGGTACCTCGTATCTCGGTGAGAGTAACCACAAAAAATACTTGTTCTTGTGCATGAGCCCCTGGAAGGGGTCATACCCATAACCTTGTGGTCCCCAATCATCATCATCATAGTTTATTTAGAGGTGTATGTGTTAATCTTGATAAGTGAAATGGAGGCCAAACCCCACAGATTCACTAGCATACTAGTACACGTCCACCCACCTAGATACCCGGGTTTTCCCATTATGCTCAAAAAAGTTCAACAATCCAAGAAATATAGTTTTCACATGAAAATATCAATTCCAAATCACACATTAACCAAACAGCCCCATGTACATCACACAAGTCACAAATTCCACTTTTCATTCAAATGTATTTTGAAATCAAACTCACACCAAAATTGCCTACAACACTTTTCACGTTTCATTAACACTTACTCAAATCCTTTAAACAATTTTATAAAACCATTAAAAAATATTCAACTCACATAAGAGCCCACACACATGTCACATATTATCATTCTCACCTTCACAATTCATTTTATCAACAAACTCACACGAAACATCCCTCACCCGTGTTTCGCACACAAAACACAATTTAGTAAAACATTTCTGCAATTTAAAAAAAATTCTAAAAATGTTTGACATCTCAAATCACTACTTTACCATTAAAAACCCCACATGAGGTGAACAAACTCACCCAAACTGTACATATACACCATTTCCCAACATTGTTTTACCAAATAAAACATTTTTTATTTTTTATAAAACAAACCCAAGAGGTATAATCATTGTTTATACACTAAACCCATTTCAAAACCCCCATTCAAAACCAAAATCATACCAATACCAATCCAAAATAGAATATTAAGCCCTAAAATAATTATTAAACCACCCCCAAGTGTTATAAAAATACATAAAATAATACCACAAAGATACACATAAAAAACCCACGTTTTCATAAATCACCTTCAAGAAGTACAACACGGTTTTACACCTTAAACTCATTCAAAAACCTCTTTTCAAGGACCACATGACAATAAGGAATTTACAAACCATAATTTTAAGCCCCTTTCAAGACTAATAAATCACATTCATATGTTATAAACTAAACCCAAACATTACCCCAAGATTCACATATGAAAAGTACCTAATTTCATGCTAAAATACAACTAAAAATTAAATGTTTAACCAAATCCATCAAACCAAAAAAATAGATTATAAACATACTAAATTAATAAACTAAGCAATATAACTCATCATAAAATGGATACACATGGAATAACCTACCCTTTTGAGTCGAAACCCTCAAAACTTGGTGTGAAACCTTAAGCGCACAACCGCTACACCACAAGGAATATAAATCCAGACCTAAACAACAATACTTGACCCAAAAGACACCAAATCAGACCTTAAGATCTAACCCCAGCTTGTGGATATGAGGAACTTTATGAAACTGGAAATAAAACAAAAATAGGATGGAAGGAACCAAGAAGGAATTCTCTTACTTGAATAATCTTGAGGAAATCGTCCCCAATCCACCAATATTTGAATCTTGAAGTTCTCAAAACTGGTATGTAGGATTGAAGGGATTATATTAGGTCATGTGGGGACCAAGTTTGGGGGAAAAGACTAAAAATTTATGGAGTTATGAAAGAATCATTTTACCTCATCAAATCTAGTCGATCTGAGAAATATTGAGAAAGATCGCCCTAATCTGCGGGGTATATGAGCTCCAAAGGGGAAAACAAAATAAAGGGGATGAGCATGAGGTGTTTGTATTCGAGTGAGAGGTAAAATCACTGAAAAATAGTAAAAAACAATTTAGATATTGAAATTTAAAAAAATCATTTAAAGTAGGAAATGGGCTTACGGGCAGGCCCATTACCTTAATCAAAAACCCAAATCCATCATGATTTTGGATTTCTATGTAGTCCAAAGGGATATGGTAATTTTAATATATCAGGGTATGCCAATTGGGAAGTGTAATGGGTATAAAATAGTAAAAATTTAAGGAGTTATAAAAGAAACAAAATATGTTTTTAAATCTGGAATTGGGCTCACGGGTTGGCCCAAATTTTCAAAACCCACTGTTTTCACCAAAATGAGTTGTAAACCCTGAAAACACATCTTGAATGGAAATTAAATGAATAATGAATTTAAAAAAGGTCATGGGTGTTACAATTCACCCATCAATCTTATGCCATAGGTAGACAATGAATGGTCGAAATCAAAAAACTTTAAAACAATATAAACTATAGAGGGAAGAAGTTGAGTTCCCTTTTATACTAGATATATGAAAATAATTAAGGAGGGAATTTTTTTTATTTGTATAGGTAATATTTTTATGTATTGAAAATAATATACTGGGAAATAAATTTTTTAAGTAATGGGATGAATCTAAATAATGATATAGATGGATAGATATATCCATAGGATACACCAACCAAACTCAAATCCTATAATTTTATTTATTAGGAACATTGTGTTAAAAAATGAATAAAATAGATGGTTAATAATGATAGTCAATTCTAGAAACCCCTTAATCACAGAGACAATGGGAAATTTTGTGAAATAATTATTACTGATGAATGGTGAAATCACAACGTGTTGAAAGGTACATATACCTTCCACTATATTATAGATAAATTATTATTTTATTCTTTACTAACCAACTATTTTATATATAAATATTTTTCTAATGGTATTATATTATCACCAAAATGATTACATGTTTAAATAGCACAAAAATATATAATGGTTCTATGATTGAATCCTAAGACAATAAACCTTCCCCAGTTGATGACTGTGTTAATTTAATCATTCTAAATAATATTACACATTCCCTAGTTATATTTGTTGTTATTTATTTCTTGAATTATATTTATTTATATAAAAAAATATTAATTGTCAAAAATGGTATGTAATAATTGATATCCTATATCAACTTATGATTGTCTATTAGTGTATTTGTTAATATGAAACTATAAAAAAAAATATTTCATGATTGTGATAAAAATTAAATATGGGTATTTATCTCACATATTTTGGAAGAAAATCATCATCAATGATATTATTATTCTTATTGTTGACCAATATTATAGAGGATGATCCCATAAGGGGCATAATGTCACTCTACTAGGGTTCCTCTCGCGCTGCCTTCCCCTTCCAGGATCTGCTCTTCCTCTTCTCCTTGATTTGGCAGTTCGAGGTGGTGGTTCTCTATCGCTGCAGCCTACTGGCTCATCTTGCGCACAATGGTGTCAATCGTCATGACGTAGTGTTAAATCTGTGCCTATGTTCCTAGCCCGGCGGCTCGAGATCGTCACTTCGTTCCTAGATTTGGGTGTTTGGAGGTTGAGTGTTTTCTCTCTGGAGGTTGCGGTTGGTAGCTTCATGATATTTCTTTGTTTTGAGATGATAAGCCCTTGTTCCAAGTTCCTCTACTAAGGCTTCACATAGGACTTGGAATGAGGGTCTTTGTATGTGGTGGTTCTTATGTGTGGTATGGTTTGATTTTGATGATAACCATTTTGATTTTGTGAATTTTCTCAAGACCAGTTCAGATACGGTTTTGATTCTCCCTTTCATCTCATGTATTGGAGAGGTGGTGTTTGAATGTGTCATTGTTTTGGTTCCTCCATGATTTTTTATAACATTGGTGATGCAATTAATATGTGGGCAGTGATTCCATGGATGGTTTGGATGGAGCTCCAGTTCTTATTTGGGGGCATTTTGGTGTTGCTTATGAGGCAGATCAAGCTTTCTTGTTTGTTTGAGGTAGTGTGGCTCGTTCATCTTGTTTGCATCTCTGGTGGACAGTTTTATGGTTTTGACTGTGCTTTGGTGACGATAATGATAGATTATTGTCGTCGTTCTACTATAATTGGTGGCGTGTGGTGAAATACCACTGTCCGATAGCTGGTGTGTGAAACCGATGCACAGACAAGGGTGTGGTACGATGGTAGGTGCATGGCTTGTGGGCATGTCTCATTGATTTTTGGTTTTGGTGTTTTGAATATTATGTTTGAATTGAAGGGATTGATGTGTGATGTGGAAGTGATGGAGTTCTGTATGGGTACCAGCAACCCTTAACCTGGCCTATAGAAAATGGAAAAAAATATCACTAATGATATTTTTATTGTATATTATTTTGAATATGACTCTTCCAAAGACTTCCCTATACTTACTTTTAACCATATTGTAATATTTTTACTCAAACTCCTAAATTGTTCTACACCCATTTCATCAAATCTATATTGAATGGACCTGATTGGGTTATAATAGTTAAATAATATAAAGTAGGTGAGTCTTAGTGTGAGAATTTTTCTAACTTGTGTGTCATCATTGGGTGAACCTATCTATTTTTATTAATAACGATGGTTCAATGGTACTTTGTATTTATAATTTGGGACATAACAAGATCGTGATAAAGAATAAGTATTTTATTCATCATATTAATGATTTTTGGTCAATTATGAGGAGATCAATATTTTAAAATGATTGATCTTTTATACACATTCATTTAGTTTAGGTTTATATTTGGGGAAATATAAAATATAACATTCAAACTTTTTGTATTGATAGTGTGAATTTTTAATGATTGAATTAAGTCTTACTATTTCTATGGTTATATTCATGGATTTAATAAATAGTTTCTTAAATTATTAAAGTAATTAGATTGAGGTAGTCTCCATAGATTATATTCAAAAATATATTCCATTATAATGGAACATCATGGAGATAACATGATGATTATACTGAATAATCTACAGAAGGATAAGTTATAAAAAAAAGTACCATGCGTGAATTTTGGAAATAAAATGTTTCATTTTTGGTTCATAAAATCCTATTTGAGTAAATATCCAAGAATATATCACAGAAATATATTATTTAAAATTATCCCATGCCAACCACTATTATTTAGATCCATAGTTTTCTTACATTTTATGGATATGATCACTTCATTGAGAATAATTTCCCACGACTATCTAACAATCACTATGATAACATATAATGGATTTAATTTCTTTTGGACTGATGCATTTGAAACAAATATAATGTAACTAAATATAATGATTTTCAATGAACCTGTTCTCACAATACCAACCAATTTTGAATGACGTATGATTTATAATGGTGAATTGATGAAAATGAAGGTTAGTGTTCACATGAAAAATGATACGGTTATAGAATATTCCCAATTCCAGATGAAGGTTCATGGGAAAAATTACCCAAATCATGTATTTATATTAGATGTACAATCTATATATTAATTCTGTAGAGGAATTATCTTAAATAAGAGTGGTATGACATATGTACTAATCATAAAATTTGATTTTATATATTCATTTAGGAAGACTTTAGTATGAAATAATGAATATATTTATTTTTGATTAAAGATTATGCCTACTAAACACATTATTGTCCTACTAAACTAAAAAAAGTGACAAATTATTTGAGTTGAAAGTATCAGGATATTTTATTAATGATAACGATAAAAAAATTTCAATTAATTATTTTTTACAGAGGATAGACAGAAAATATTCTGGGAGATGGAGAAACTTTGTATTTATCAAATGAGTTTTCAAATTTCTATACATGTAATGATTAAAGATGAACAGAAGGAATATGTTTAAGGACACAAAATGTTATAAATGTCTTAGAGATCAATCTTGATTGTGATGGATTAATAAGATTCATGAACATATTATGTGTCCTCCTAATAGGACACCTAAAGATTGAAATTTTTAAATATTTCTAAAGATCATCATTATATAATCATCATGGAAGTAAAATGATGTATTGAGATAAGAAAGTGTATTTATGGAAGGAAAACATGAAGAGAGATATTGAAGAGTATATATCATAGCACATGGTATGTTATAAAGTTATGTATAAGGTACTAGAATCCAAGGGGATGTTATAGTCATTCCCATACTAGAGTAGAAATGGAGAAAGTCACATTGTACTTCATCATCACACTCACAAAAACATATAAAAGATATAATTTTATTTTGAATATAGTCAATCATCTTATGAATTCAGAAAACCAAATATCTATTAGAAAATATTTCTCTCTGGATCATTGTGGAATGATATAAAGTAACTAGTAAGGTTTTTTAGGGTTCCACATTCTATTGAATCTAATCAACACCATGTTTTTAGATTGATTTTCATGAAAAGTCTACAAAAATATATATATACAAATTTTTGTTTCAGTACATCTTATTATCCATATATAGATTTTCAATCAGATAGCCTCATTCAAAACCATCCAGATATTTTTGTATCATTTTTTTAATATTTCAATGGGGGTTGGGATCAACAAATCTATTTAGTTGAGTTCTAATACAACTATAGATTATACAAACCATTTAGATGGATCCATATAAATAAATCTATTGAATTTAGTGTAGAATATCAATATACTGGTTTGATGAAGGAGAATGAATGTTATTTATAGATGATATATTCATGTAAATGAATGGAAATGTATATTCCTTACAGTTGAATACCTTTGTAGTTCATAGAAAACAAAATATGTTTTCTTAAAATGATTGATGAGATATACTACTGATGGTTTTTTAAGGGTTTCCTTTGAATTTTTTCACTATAGAGAGATTTTATATTTGGAAGAAAGGGAATGTTGGGCCCGATGTGTATTGGTCCCTATGAGATTTATGATTGAGTAGAAACTATATATTTTCTCCTTGAACTCCAAAAAAACATATAAAAAGTACATAATGTATCTCGTGTATCTCTCTTGAAGACGTAAATAAATTATCATTCAAATGTACTAAACAATGGGGTTATACCATTGGAATGTTTTTTAATATATAGATCAACTAGTAGATATTGTTTATTGGAGAGATTATGTTATACAGAATAAGACTAGCTGAATGGTAAACAATCTATAGAGGAATGATAAATATGAGGAAGTTACAATGTCTCTTTATTATTTTATGATTCATATATATCATCATTTTTAATATTATAGTAATGGAATTTTGTGGTTTTAATCTATTTTATGGGAGTTAGAATTTGACACCCAATGATTCTATTTGTTTAAAAATGAAATAGTTTATACCCTTCATTATATGAATTTATTATTCAATATGAACCACAATATAATAATATATTGTATCCTAGATGTTAAATTGGTTGTTATGAATTCTAATAACCACTTTTTTCAATATATGTATAAAAATATTAATAATATAAATTTATTTGTAAATTATTTATAAATAATTAATAAATTTCTTGTAATGTAATATTGTTATTCAGTATTATTTTTTCCCGTAACATTGTTTTATCTTACTTATAGGTGTTAAAATTTTAATTAATTAACAAAAATTTCAAATTTTTATTTTGAAATATTGATATATTTATACAAATAAATTTTTTTATATTTTATTAACTATGTTTTTAGAATTTTTTATAGAATAGTGTTAAAGATTGAGTTTTATAAAAATATAAATTTCTCTTTAACAATGATCCCTTTTATTTTTTGAATTTGAATTTAAAGTTATAATACTATATTTTAAATTAGAATAATATTATTAATTACAAAATAAATAACATTATACTTATTTTATTGAAAATTGTATTTTTTTGGAATAAATTTTTCATTATCTAAAATAGTTTCTTTTTGGACATGATGTGTTTTCAAAATAATAAATTAATTTAATCATTATTTATTAATAATTTATAATAAATGTATATATTATATATTCAATAAAATAATTTAACTTTCATTTCATGTTTTTTCATGGATACGAATTCGTGTGAATTATTTTTCATGGTCAAATATTCATTCTTAATAAATGAATTTTCATTTTGGGTTGCATGCTTGTTTGAAATAAAATTCTCCAAGTAATATAAATTTAATATATCAAAATGGATACCATTTTTGGAAAAATATTAATTAATATATCATGATATGATCAACTTAATATATGTTAATATTGAATATTATTGAACATACAATTTTTTTCTACGGTTATGGATAAAATGTGTTTAACTAGGGAATACGATAAAAACAATTATAATAATAGAATTTCCAACCACATATTTTAATATATATTTTGGATATATTTCAAAATTATATTTTACTACCTTATTATCCATTTCCATATGGATTTAATTTCCCATGATTGTGATCTTTTATATGTTAAATTATTTAAGAAATTCAATGTTTCTCTCCCCTTGCATGTAAATAGAAGATTCATATCCTCCTTTTATAAAAAACTTTTGATACTTCTACCATGAAATTAACTACTATAAAACCATAATATAATTTATCCAATTATCAAAGATCATATATATTCTCTATGAAGAATCTATTATGTATGTAAATGAAGTATCTCAAATAATAGGTATAGATCATAACCATTATCTTTTAATTTTATTTTTTTATACTTACTATAAATATGATATTTCTATAAAAAAATTATTATTATAGAATATTCATAATTCGTAGATGTTATTAAAGTTTGGGAACAAACATTTGACCCATATTCTTAATCAAATAGGATATGGAAGTATCACTTTTGTGTATCAGTGGACTACTACCACTGGAAGAGATACCATTCATTTTATATCACCATAATTGAAGGGTTTTTATTATGATATATTTAATTTTTTTATATTATATTTATTATATTATTTTTTTAAAATTGAATGAAGTTTTAACTTTCTTTATTCAATTCATAAAAAATGGAAACATCACACATGCATTCGTACAGACACTCATCTTCACATAGTGATTTAATTAATGTTTAAACACCTTGGAAACACATTGTTACCCTTCTTTCAGGTATGTTATAATTATTTTTATTGTAATCCATTTTTATTATTTTATACTCTATGAACACTAATTCGTTGGATACTTATAATGGTGATGTATGGGATTTGTTGGAATTTTCAATATAAGACCTAATGTTTCTATTATTCGTTGGGAAATTACACACTGTAATAGGATTAAATTGCCTGTAATGACCACTAGACAGATCCCATGAAAATAGTACACCACGTTAGAATTTTACACATCATTCAATGGTGGAACATCGTTTAATGGATAAAATAGGTTTTTATTGAAAAAGGAAACATGTTTTTCATCATAAAATTAATAGAATTAATTCCATGATGTTTAAAGTACTAAAAATAATTTAATTCCCCAAATTCCTTATATTAATGTTCTATTCATGTGTTCTAGGATTCATTATTTTTTATAGGATCCTCCTTTTAGTTAGATCCTTGAATCACAAGTGATTTTGGGAAACTCAATTCCATCTTGATTAATCCGTTTAGGGGATTCTGAAAAGGGATATGCATTTCTTCTCTTTGGGTAAGAATTCCATTCAGTTTCTTCCTTGTTTCAAGTTTGACAAACATATTTCATTAGGGATTTATAAATGTATTATTTTTTATATAAATCCATTACAGTGTCTTATTATTCCTTATCTTTATAAGGCATATATTTTGGTTTCCTATCACCATTATAAATGGCTATTTGGTTTTCCACATCTTTTTGATAGGTGGATCTATCCGATAATTCTAATTTCATTATTTTTATTTTGTTATTATTTTTTCATTAATATTTTAAAAGTATATTCATGTTTTGAAATTAGATATGTCATTGGTTAATGTTTAAAAGTAAATTTTTCTTTGAAAAGATAATTGTCTTGATTCAAATTAAAATGAATTTTTCAAACAACAATGGAGATTTTCTTGGATTTGAAATAATTAAAAAAAATATAGCGTTGTGATTATAATGGGAATTTAAAAACATTTCACAATAGGAACCTTGGGTGTGTTAGGAAATATACATGGGTATCCTTAGGTTCTGTGACACCACTTATAGGTAAACTCTTTTATATCGATGGGCTGTAGTAGGACATGATATTAGTTGGATACAACTTTATTCCGCTATGTCTCATGAGTGTCTCAAATGTATTATGAAATACACTAGATCCCAACCGGAAGGTTTATTATTGTTTTTAGTTTTTTAATATATGATATTTTATTTCAAAGATTTTTGATCACATGTATATTTATATTTTGGTGTGTTTTCCAACATTGATTTATGAGTGGCATGTTTTTGGATTTGGAAAACCATATATGAAATTGTTGGAAAGCTCCAAGTATTTCATTAAAAAAATTAAAATCGTTATATTTATAATGAAAGTTCAAAAATATTTTATTTTAAATCTAGATGAAGTAAATTATTGGTATTATATATTTTATAGTACACTTGGTTGTTTATAATAGGGATATGTTACTCACAACATAGTTCTGACTTTGGGTTATTTAGACAATAATTTATTGGACACACGTAAAGGGAATGGAATTATATAGCATATTGGATTCTCATTATGTCATTGATTCATGTTATGATGTTTTTTCGGATATTAAGGCTGATCGTAGGGAGACGTTTTGTCTATCATTTTCATACATCTAGGATTTTCATATTTTTCTTTGTTTTATCTCCTCTTTTTTCTCTTGGTACTCTGGTTTTGTGTATTGTTTTCCTATATTCTATATTTTTCGTTATATTTATTATACCGGTCATTGTAATTGGATGACATGGGTGAATATTCTGGTTGACCAGGTTTGGTCTGTTAAAATTTTTTATTAGGGGAGTTACTCATCTTGAAGTGTTTGAGAACTGCATATGTTCGTTCAATGTATTGGGTTCTCTTGTGTAAGATCATGAACATTATAATAATATATATGGAAAGTTGGCTTCTCTGCCTCAATCTGGTGACTGAATCTGAGTTTCCATGGGTTGTTAAAAAATCAATAATAAGTCTAAGACCTATTAGTTTTGTTTATTTGAAAGAATTATTTTTTAAATATATTTAAGTTGTCAAATATACTATGTTTGGGGATGTTGTGTGTGTAATATTGTATAAAAAAATTTGTGTGGATTTATTTAGATGGTTTTATTCTTTAAAAAAGGTGTTTACTTTTTGTTATTGAATTCATAATTTCATTAATTTATTATAGTTATAGAGTATTGTTTTCTTTTTCATAGGTTTGTTCCTATGTTTTAGATAATTCCTATGACTGATTGGTTATTTTATGTTGACTAAAAAGCCATTACTCATAAGATAAATCTCCTAAATACGATATGCAAAGCCATTGGAATGGTTCCTTAGTTGGATCCTCCAGTGGACCCTTCCATGGTTGAATCCGTTTTCCATACCATTCTGAATCTGGGTTTAGTGGATGTCCTGAACCTAGGGAGCTTAGTGGAACATGGATTTGAATTTAATAAGAAGTATCCTCTTCTCTTCAATGGTGAAAATATAACCCATGAATCAGAAGAGTGGATTGAACAAATTAAAGCAGTCTACGAAACTTTGATGAATATCGATGATTCTCAGTTGGGGTTTTCATGTATATCCTTGGGGACCAAGATTAAGATCATGGGACTCTATATTTCTTGATATGGTGAATGAGGTACCTACCTAGGATTCATTCAATAAAACTGTTCATTATTTCTTTTAAGATGATAACTTATGTTAGGAAAATACCTGAGAGTTTTTTTACCATGGAGAAATGTAAGAACCCAGTTTTTGCTACGAAATACTTTGGAATATTCTTGATGATATTCCAGAGCAGCGCCTTCAGACGGCGTGCGGTTCCGAGAACCAGAGTGGCAGGAATTAAATTTTTAGTGTGTTCACACAGGAAATGCTAAATAAATAGAATAACTCTTAAACGGTGATCCAGATCAGGGATCCAAGTGTACGGATGGGTCTGTAATGGGGTGTTTACCCTAGGAATGACATAAAACTTGTCGGCGCGGGATGTTTGGACCCCTCGCTCGCTTTCGAAAGGTTAAACGGATAAATTAATTTATTTATTTATTCATTTAATGTTGAAACGCAGGTATCTCTTAAACAGTGGCTCGGATTGGAAAATCGAGGGCACCGTTGAGTTCGTAGTGTGCCGTTTACCCTAGGAGGGGTGTAAGTTTTGCAGGCGCGGGTCGTCAGTAAAAAATGGCCCAAGGGGCGTCTTCGTAATTTGGCAGCCTCAGACGCTAAGTTTAATAACTATTGAAAGGGGTCTCGGATTAAAATTCCGAGACCTCTGTTGTGCTCGGAGCGTCATTTTTACCCCAGGGACGCCCTCCTTTTTGTCTGCTTCGGGAGCGGAGTCGGGGGCGTGTCGGGCGGGGTGTTTAAGTGTTTTTATTTAAACACGCACCCCCCCTTTTTCCTCTTCTTCTTCTTCCTCACAACCCCTCCCCTCCCTTCCTCCTTTCCGGCGAGCTCCAGTGAGCTCTGGAGAGGCGACCCCGGTGACGTGACTCCGGCGAGACGATGGCGCGCGGCGGATCGCGCGGGAAGCACCGGGCAAAGCCCAACGAGGTAGGCGGATTTGAGTTTTCCTCCCCTTCCCCATTTTAATCCTCATTTATGCTCAATCGCACCATTGGATTCTCAAAAAAATCCCGTGGTTGCGTAGATCCCGTCCTGAGCTTTCTGGAAAGCTATCCGGATCGAAATCTCGACCACCGGATCATTCCTGATGGTCCTTGGAATTTTTCCGGCCACGGCCGCTTTCCGGCGAGGGTCGACGGCGGCGGAAGGCGGCGGACGGCGGCGGCGCAGGACGGCGCGGGGCGGAGCAGGGCGGTCGGCGGTCGGTCGGGGCTTCAGAAGGCGGCGGCGGCGCTTCCGAGAGGCGGCGGCGGCCTTCGGCGGCGGCTGTCGGAAGCCGGCCGCGGGCGCCAGCATGCGGACGAGAGGGGGGCCGCGAAGCGCGCGACCCCCGTGCAACGACCGCAACCCACAAAACGCGGGTCGCTGTGGGGAATCAACCGGCCGCGAGGTGGACGGTCGGTAGAAGCAAGCCACGGCCAGCTGGCCGCAGCGGGGTGAACCAGACCCATGGCTGAGCCGCGGGCCGGCTGTGCGAACCGGGCCGGCCGGCGCGGGCCGGCCCAAGCAGGGCGGACCAGTCGGTCCGGCCCAAGGGGCTTTGCCCCTCAGTCTTCGGTCGCCCGTATTTTGGTCTACGGGCGTCCGTTTTGCGCGCCGTCAGCGGAAATGCAGTGCTCGTTTTGAGGTTTAGTTTTTGAGATGGGTTTGGAAATTTTTAATTCTCGAAACGAGGGGCCTCGGAGACGCGATACGTCTTTATGTGGATGAGCGTTCTTCCAGGAAATCTTGTTTTGGACGGCGCAAACACATCCGACGTCCGTTTTGAGTGCTGTCGGCGGCGTTGGAACACTGGCACCGAGGCAGAGCTTTCCAGGGTGGTTTCGGGCATTGAGGTCGTAGTTGGTGCGGGGGCCCACGACCCGTCTTTGAGCTGCGAGCAGCGTTTAGCGACTTTCTCACCGGGCATCCGTTCGAGGAATGCGAGCAGTCGATTCGGGGTGTTTTTCCGAGGGCATTGCAATGGCGCAATCCGCCCGCTCTAATTTGGCACGATGGTGCGGGCCCCACGAGGGGTGTTTGGGCGTTGACGGTTGTTTTCCATTACCGGACGACTGTTTTGGACTAAGTGAATAGTCTATATTGGGTTCTTTTTCAAGAGGATCGCAACGGTACGATCCATTCGTTGTGTTTGGGGACCGGGATGCGGGTCCCACGAAGCACCGCTCGTGTGCGGTGCACCAAAATGAATCTTTTTCTCCGGATATCCATTCTACACAAGTGAGTAGTGCTTTCGACGTGTTTTACCGAGAGCATCGTGATGGCACGGTTCGCCCAACCTGTTTTGGAGACGTGGTGTGGGTCCCATCCGACCTGGCTACGATGAATAGTGCCCTTTTCACCGGGTGTCTGTTGTGGGCATTTGAGTAGTCGATCCCGTGTATTTTTCTGAGGGAATCGTAGTGGTGTGATCCTTTTGTTCAGTTTTGGGATTCTAGGGTGGGCCCCACACGGGGTGGTTACGGTGAATTGTACCTTTTTCACCGGTTGGCCATTTCGGGCCAGTAAGTAGTCAATCTCACGTGTTTTTCCGCAATAATTACAACAGTGTAATCTGTTCAAGAGAGCGGAGCCTCTTGCACAATCTTATTAAATGTCGAAGCATGGAAGGTGCTCTAATGGCGGGCCTTCTACCGTGTTTGTAGCGGACCCTTGGAATGTGATAGCGTACACTCCCGTGTGAGTGATGTAAATGCTTGAAGGGATGTGGATGGCCGTTCTTGGGCCTCTATGATGGGGTTGTTGTGTTACACCTTCGTGTTGACGTTGGGTGTCGTGTGCACGAAAGCCCTTGGGCTGGAGACGAGGTATACTCTGGGAGTATACGGGAGCGCTTGGAGGTACGTGTGGTTTGTACCTGAGATGTTTCTGCGCTTGGTTGGGGTTGACTTGGGGCCACAAGTCATGTGGGCCCCATGCGTGTGACATGTTCTGCTTTGCGTACATTGACCTATCGCGGCGTAGTGGGTCCCTTTGTGTGTTTGGTTGACCAACAGGGTTGAGTGGTATCCCCCTGGTTTCGTTCTCGATGGATCGGCCAGTAGCGGTGCTAGTGGCACCCGGTCAAGGAACATGCACTAAAACTATTTTAGATGAGTTGTTCTGGAGATGGGTGGTTGCACGATACCCACTCCGCATTTGGTTGGCCAGTGTTGTACCCTCGAGTGGAAGTGGCCATAGCAGTTCTGAGTTCTACCCTCTAGTGGGGCTGGGCAGTGGGTTACTCATCGACCTCTTCGGGTTTACCCACCAGCAGGCCTGGGAAGTGGGTTTCTCACTGACTTCTAGGGTTTACCCTCCAGTAGAGACTGGGCAGTGGGTCACCCGATGCTATTAGGGTCTGCCCTCCAGCAGAGACTGGGCAGTGGGTCACCCGACTCTAGTGGGGTCTACCCTCTAGCAGAGGCTGGGCAGTGGGTCACCCGACGACCTCTTAGGGTCTACCCTCCAGCAGGGCTGGAAAGTGGGTCGCCCGTCGTCTAGTTCGAGGTCTACCCTCCAGCAAGGCTGGGCAGTGGGTTGCCTGTCGACTTATTCCAGGTCTACCCTCCAGCAAGGCTGGGCAGTGGGTCGCCTGATGATGTGTTATGGTTTACCCTCCAAAGGGGCTGGGCAGTGGGTCACCTGATTATGTGTTATGGTTTACCCTCTAGAAGGGCTGGGCAGTGGGTCGTCTGATGATGTGTTATGGTTTACCCTCCAGCGGGGCTGGGCAGTGGGTCACCTAATATTTGGTTATGAATTACCCTCCAGTGGGGCTGGGTAGTGGGACACCTATTAGCATTCCAGGCTCAGTCTTTTCTACTAGGCTAGCTTGTGGCTTCCCTCCGTGATTACCGGATCGGGACCCTTGGTTGTACAGGTCGGTGATGGAATGGCTTTGACTTTGAGGATACCTCTTGACTACAGGGCAGTGATGAGGTGTGGTTTGACTTTCCTAGAACTCTCAAGTATGAGGGGCGCTTTCCCCACCGAGACGCGTTCTTGCGACGCGATCTAAAACTATGCAGGCGAGTCAGTGCCGCCCAATGCGGATAGTATCAAGGTGCGGTGACTGGGCCCCTTGTCTTGCGGTTCAGGGAAGACGTGCGGGATGCTGGGCATCGATGATGGGGTTACTTCTAGGACTGTTGGACACTCTTTTCTTGGGCTGAGCTACGGGACGTAGATCCCCTTACGATGTTGTTCGGGCTTCTCGCTGAGCATAAGGATATGTATATACCTTGTTCTGGTACCCACTCCTTGGGTTTTGGCTACTCTCCTTCTAGGAAAGGCGAAGACGCGCGGGGTATGCCACGTGCTTTCCGTGTCTAGCTTCTCGTGGTTGTACGAGTCTACTCTCCTGCTATAGGTAGCAAAGACTCGACGGGAAGTTCATCTTCTCACCGTTTCCAGCTCCTTGTGTCTGGATGAGTCTACCTCCTTTCTCTTGTTGGGTTGAGCTGGACACTTTACTGCACTCTCTGTTGTATTCTTTTACTTCTCCCTATTCGCTTTACTTCTCACCCTTCGGTACCTCCTTTTGTTGCTCCCTCGAGCTTTCGGGGTATCCTACTGAGTATTTTTATACTCACCCCTACTTGGGATTTGCCCACACTTGGTGTGCCCTTGAAGATGATAGACAGGTTGGTCGTGACCTCAGTGGAGCGTAGGAGCTTGGGATCTTGGACCGCGTGTGGTGGTCGTGGCCGGGATCCAGGTGGGAGACCCGTCAGCTATTTCTTTTTGTCTACCTGTTGCCGGGTTGTGGCACTTTTTGGTTGGGCGTGTGTTTTGCCCCTTTCCATTTCAGCTTGTACTCTGTACTATTTAGAGGTCGATGCACATCTGAGGTTTATATATATAGCAGTTGTTCTTTTTACTCTGCTTGTTCATTCTTTTACTCTGCACTTTTGCATTGAGTTTGTTGCGTGTGTGTGCACAGGTGATTAGGCAAAGGCCTCCCCGAGTTATTGTGCCTTCGGTGCTGGTCGCCAGCCCCTGGCCTATAGAGGCAGGCTTGGGGTAGTTGTGCATCGAGCCCATGTAGGGTCGGGTCGTGACAAAGTGGTATCAGAGGTGGTTTGTTCCTTGGGACATTGTGCAGATGTCCCTAAAAGAGGAATTGGTTGGGATTTAGGGCAACAGTGTTGATGTGTCTCGAGAGCGGCTCTCAGGCCAGGGAGTCCAGTGATGGTGCGGCGACCGACATATCCATTCACCAGGACTTTGATAACCCGCTTGTCAACTCGGTATGCTGAGACACTTGTTGGAGGGAAAAATTTGTTTGTGCATCACATAGGACTGAGTCTTGACTATCATTCTTGATTCAGCTCCCCATCGTTGTTGTTATTGGTATATACATATATGCTCATTTGACCGTGGCACTCCTTGATAATATTCAGGATGTCTCCGTGAGGATAGCCAGCTAGGATACCAGCTTGGGTGCGTGAAGACGACCCTGTGAGCTACGAGGCAACAGTCCAGGACCCATCGTGCGAGCCCCTTCCTCCGGGTGGGCCAGTAGCAGCACCCCCACCCGTTGAGCAACAGGCAGTTTCAGCAGAGCAGGCTGAGCATGAGCACAGGTTGAGCACGCTCCACGAGTTCCAGTGGCAGAGACCGCTGAGGTTTAGTGGTGAGCCAGACCCTCAGGCAGTAGAGGTTTGGCACGAGGCAGTGGTTCAACTTTTCAGGCTTGTGCAGACGCCGACAGATCAGAGAGTGGCTTTGGAAGCCAGCCTTTTTCATGGAGCAGCTTGGTATTAGTGGAGTCTGGTGACTCAGTTTCTTGAGGAGTCGTCGCTTTCGTGGGACGACTTCTAGTTTTTTGTTTCGAGAGGATTTTTTTCCCTCATGCTTGTACTCCGTTCGGATTCAAGAGCTCTTGCAGTTTCAGTAGGGAGGGATGACGGTGGCCGAGTACGTGGCTAGTTTTGCAGACCGTGCATGCTTTTACCCGGACTTGGTCCATGAAAACCACTTCTGAGCGCGGAAGTTTGAGCAGGGTCTCCGCCGAGAGATTCGTGTTGTCATAGTACCCTTGGGAATTTCCACATATGTCGGGGTGCTAGAGCAGGCACTGGTGACAAAGGGCTTCCTGTCATGTTTTTCAGTTGGTAGTGGCAGTGGGCACGACGAAGCCGGGACGTCTGTCGTAGTTAACAGGCGCCGGAGGATAGGACCTCAATGCAGGTGGCCTTCCCACTGCCGGTTCCGGAGACGTGGTCGCATACCACTATGGCGAAAAGGCGTAGGGCCTCACCCGAGGATGCCCTTCCGTGATAGGATCCCGGGCTGTGGCCGTACACCATAGTGGCGCCGGAGGGCACCAGGGCAGGCCAGAGAGCGCCGGTGTTATGATTGTGACGGGCGAGGTCACTTGGCATGAGACTGCCCGACCCAAGTTGATGAGAGCTTCGGGCAGGCAGTAGGCGCACCACCACGACAGAGGAAGCATCGTGATCGGAGTAGTACCCAAAGAGGTGGTGCTAGAAGAGGAGCGGGAGGAGCTGGTAGTGGGGTATGACTTTACGAGATCTCCCCATCACCACTAGGTGGTCCACGTCAGGCTCCGGGAGCAGACGTTTGGGTCCATGGACAGCCGCGAGCTTTGGATGTCTACAATCATGCAGAGCACGAGATGGTGAGAAGTACCCCTTGCGACTCTTCTACTTCTTGCAGTAGAATTGTTAGGCTCTGCGTGTGAAATGCGTTTCTCCCTGCTCCTTGTTTGAGGTGTTACCAGGGTGATGCAGGGCATCGGGTGTAACCCTATGTTGGTAAGGAAAAAGGCGTGAGACCTTTTCCCTTTAGTCGATGGTGTGACTCCTTCGCTTCCAAGAGTGTAAGAGAGTTTTGGTTGAGAGACATCGACTGTGAAATCTTTCCTGACCAGATATCCTTGGGTGCTTCACCATATAAATATTCTGAAGGAGGGAATCACCGGGCCTTGTCCCAGGTGCAGGCGGTGATTCCAGTCATGGTGTGCGACGTAAGGGTTTGACCGGGGAGGTGAGCTACCCCTAATGGCCTTCCGGCCATTTGAGATCGTGCAAAGGGATGGCGAGGTACCCTACCGCCTTTCCCTAACCCCAAAGTCTGTAGTGGGTGCACGATGTCGCCAAGGGCCGACCTTGCATGAACAGATCAATCCTTTGGTCTGTGTGCGGTGATGCAGAGCTCTGCGTGGGTTTTTCAGGGCATGGGAAAGCCAGGTGTGGGCTTAGTACCCTATGTTGCTCCTTAGTTTTTCTTTTCAGGGATTAAAATCTTGAATAAGGGAATGATGTAAGAACCTGGTTTTTTCTATGAAAGACCTTGGAATATTCTTGATGATATTCCAGAGCAGCACCTTCAGACGGCGTGCAATTCCGAGCCCCGGAGTGGCCGGAATTAAATTTCCAGTGCGTTCACACTAGAAATGCTAAATAAATGGGATAACTCCTAAAGAGGTGAGCCAGATCCGGGATTCGAGTGTACGGATGGTTCCGGAATGGGGTCTTTACCCGAGGAACGACATAAAACTTGTCGGCGTGGGATGTTTGGACACCTCGCTCGCTTTCGGAAGGTTAAACAGATAAATTAATTAATTAATTTAATCATTTAATGTTGAAACGCAGGTATCTCTTAAAACGTTGCTCGGATTGGAAAACCGAGGGCATCGTTGAGTTCGGAGCGTGCCGTTTACCCTAGGAGGGGTGTATGTTTTGCGGGCGCGGGCTGTCTGTGAAAAATGGCCCCAGGGGCATTTTCTTAATTTTGCAGCCTCAGACGCTAAGTTTAATAACTTTTTAAAGGGGTCTTGGATTAAAATTCCGAGACCTCCATTGCGCTCGGAGCGTCGTTTTTACCCCAAGGACGCCCTCCTTTTTGTCTGATTCGGGAGCGGAGTCGGGGGCGTGCCAGGCAGGGTTTCAAGTGTTTTTATTTAAACACGCACCCCCCTTCTTCCTCTTCTTCTTCTTCCTCACAACCCCTCCCCTCCCATCCTCCTTTCCGGAGAGCTCTGGTGAGCTCTGGCGAGGCGACTCCGGCGAGGTGGCTCCGGCGAGATGATGGAACGCGGCGGATCGCGCGGGAAGCGCCGGGCGATGCCCAATGAGGTAGGCGGATATGAGTTTTCCTCCCCTTCCCCATTGTAATCCTAATTTATGCTCAATCGCACCATTGGATCCTCGAACAAATCCCGTGGTTGCGTAGATCCTGTCCCGAGCTTTCCAGAAAGCTATCTGGATCGAAATTTAGACCACCAGATTGTTCCCAGAGGTCCTTGGAAATTTTCCGGCCACGGCCGCTTTCCGGTGAGGGTCGAAGGCGGCGGACGGCGGCAGCGCAGGGCGGCGCGGGGCAGAGCAGGGCGGTCGGCGGTTGGCCGGGGCTTCAGAAGGCGGCGGTGGCGCTTCCGGGAGGCGGCAGCGGCCTTCGGCGGCGGCTATCGGAAGCCGGCCGCAGCGCTGGCCACGGGCGCCAGCAAGCGGAGGAGAGGGGGGCCGCAAGCGCGTGACCCCCGTGCAACGACCGCGACCCGCAAAACGCGGGTCGCTGTGGGACATCAACCGGCCGCGAGGCGGCCGGTCGGTAGAAGCAAGTCATGGCCAGCTGGCCGCTGCGGGGTAAACCGGACCCGCAGTTGAGCCGTGGGCCGGCTGAGCGGACCGGGCCGGCCGGCGCGGGCTGGCCCAAGCAGGGCGGACCGGCCGGTCCGGCCCAAGGGCTTTTACCCCTCAGTCTTCGGTCGCCCGTATTTTGGGCTACGGGCGTCCGTTTTGCGCGTCGTCAGCGGCAGTGCGGAGCTTGTTTCGAGGTGTAGTTTTTGGTGTGGGTTTGGGAATTTTTAATTCTCGAGACGAGGGGCCTCGGAGACGCGACACGTCTTTAGGTGGATGAGCGTTCTTCCGGGAAATCTTGTTTTGGACAGCGCGGACACATCCGACGTCCGTCTTGAGCACCGTCGGTGGTGTTGGAACCCTGGCACTGAGGCAGAGCTTTCCAGGGTTGTTTCGGGCATTGAGGTCGTAGTTGGGGCGGGGGCCCATGACCCGTCTTGGAGCTGCGAGCAGCATTTAGCGACTTTCTCATCGGGCGTCCGTTCGAGGCGTACGATCAATCGATTCTGGGTGTTTCTCCGAGGGCATTGCAATGGCGCAATCCGCCCGCTCTAATTTGGCATGATGGTGCGGGCCCCACGAGGGGCGTTTGGGCGTTGACGGTGGTTTTCCATATCTATCACTGGGCGACTAATTTGGACAAAGTGAATAGTCCATCTAGTGTGCTTTTTCGAGAGAATCGCAACGGTGCGATCCGTTCGTTGTGTTTGGGGACCGGGATGCGGGTCCCACGAAGCACCGCTCGTGTGCGGTGCACCGGAATGAATCTTATTCTCCGGATATCCATTCTACACAAGTGAGTAGTGCTTTCGACGTGTTTTACCGAGAGCATCGCGATGGCGCGGTTCGCCCGACCTGTTTCAGAGACGTGGTGTGGGTCCCACCCGACCAGGGTACGGTGAATAGTTCCCTTTTCCCTGGGTGTCCGTTTTGGGCGTTTGAGTATTCAATCCCATGTATTTTTTCAAGGGGATCGTAGTGGTGTGATCCGTTCGTTCAGTTTCGGGATTCTGGGGTGGGCCCCACACTGGGTGGTTACTGTGAATTGTACCTTTTTCACCGGTTGACCGTTCTGGGCGAGTAAGTAGTCAATCTCGGGTGTTTTTCCACGATAATTACAACGGTGTAATCCATTCAGGCGAGCGGAGCCTCTTACGCGATCTTATTAAATGTGGAATCATGGAAGGTGCTCCAGTGGTGGTCCTTCTACCGTGTTTGTAGCGGACCCTTGGCATGTGATCGCGTACACTCCCGTGTGAGTTATGTAAATGATTGAAGGGATGTAGATGGCCGTTCTTGGGCCTCTGTGACGGGGTTGTTGTGTTACGCCTTCGCGTTGACATTGGTTTCCATGTGCATGATAGCCCTTGGGATGGAGACGAGGTATACTCTGGGAGTATACGGGAGCGCTTGGAGGTACGTGTGGTTTGTACCTGAGATGTCTGTGCGCTTGGTTGGGGTTGACATGGGGCCACACGTCGTGTGGGCCCCATGTGCGTGTCGTGTTCTGCTTTGCGTACTTTGACCTCTCACGGTGTAGAGGGTCCCTCTGTGTGTTTGGTTGACCAGCAGGGTTGAGTGGTCTCCCCCAGGTTTCGTTCTCGATGGATCGGCCAGTAGCGGTGCTAGTGGCACCTAGTCATGGAACATGCACTAAACTTCTTTTAGATGAGTTGTTCTGGAGTTGGGTGGTTGAACGATATCCACTCCGTGTTTGGTTGGCCAGTGTTGTACCCTCAAGTGGATGTGGCCAAAGAAGTTCTGAGTTCTACCCTCCAGCGGGGCTGGGCAGTGGGTTACTCATTGACCTCTTCAGGTTTACCCTCCAGCAGGGCTGGGCAGTGGGTTGCTCACTAACTTATAGTGTTTACCCTCCAACAGAGACTGGGCAGTGGGTGACCGGATTCTATTAGGGTCTACCCTCCAGCAGAGACTGGGCAGTGGGTCACCCAACGCTAGTGGAGTCTACCCTCCAGCAGAGGCTGGGTAGTGGGTCACCCGACGACCTCTTAGGTTCTACCCTCTAGCAGGGCTGGGCAGTGGGTCGCCCGTCGTTTAGTTCCAGGTCTACCCTCAAGCAAGGCAGGGCAGTGGTTCGACTGTCGACTTATTCCAGGTCAAACCTCCAGTGGGGCTGGTCAGTGGGTCGCCTGATGATGTGTTATGGTTTACCCTCCAGCGGGGCTGGGTAGTGGGTCACCTGATGATGTGTTATGGTTTACCCTCCAGCGGGGCTGGGCAGTGGGTCGTCTGATGATGTGTTATGGTTTACCCTCTAGCGGGGCTGGACAGTGGGTCGCCTGATGATGTGTTATGGCTTACCCTCCAGCGGGGCTGGGCAGTGGGTCGTCTGATGATGTGTTATAGTTTACCCTCCAGCGGGGCTGGGCAGTGGGTCACCTGATATTTGGTTATGAATTACCCTCCAGCGGGGCTGGGCAGTGGGACACTTGTTAGCATTCCAGGCTCAGTTTTTTCTACTAGGCTAGCCCGTGGCTTTCCTCCGTGATTACCGGAGCGGGACCCTTGGTTGTACGGGTCGGTGATGGAATGGCTTTGACTTTGAGGAGACCTCTCGACTGCAGGGCAGTGATGAGGTGTGGTTTGACTTTCCTAGAA
Source organism: Viscum album (assembly GCA_963277665.1). Taxonomy (NCBI): domain Eukaryota; kingdom Viridiplantae; phylum Streptophyta; class Magnoliopsida; order Santalales; family Viscaceae; genus Viscum; species Viscum album. Next base: position 761,585,587 of record OY728140.1, on the reverse strand, counting down.
CTCTCAAGTACGAGGGGAGCTTTCCCCACCGAGACGCGTTCTTACGACGCGATCTAAAACCATGCGGGCAAGTCAGTGCCGCCCAAAGCGGATAGTATCAAGGTGCGGTGACTGGGCCCCTTGTCTTGCGGTTCAGGGCAGATGTGTGGGATGATGGGAATCGATGATGGGGTTACTTATAGGACTGTTGGCTACTATTTTCTTGGGCTGAGCTACGGGACGAATATCCCCTTACGACGTCGTTCGGGCTTCTCGTTGAGCATAAGGATATGTATATACCTTGTTCTGGTACCCACTCCTTGGGTTTTTTCTACTCTCCTTATAGGAAAGGCGAAGACGCATGGGGTATTCCACGTGCTTTCCGTGTCTAGATTCTCGTGGTTGGAAGAGTCTACTCTCCTTTTATAGGTAGCGAAGACTCGACGGGAAGTTCGTCTTCTCACCGTTTCCAGCTCCTTGTGTCTGGATGAGTCTACCTCTTTTCTCTTGTTGGGTTGAGCTGGACTCTTTACTGCACTCTCTGTTGTATTCGTTTACTTCTCCCTGTTCGCTCTACTGCTCACCCTTCAGTAACTCCTTTTGTTGCTCCCTCGAGCCTTCGGGGTATCCTACTGAGTATTTTTATACTCACCCATGCTTGGGCTTTTCCCGCACTTGGTGTGCCCTTGCAGACGACGGACAGGTTGGTCATGACCTCCGTGGAGCATAGGAGCTTGGGAGCTTGGACCGCGTGCGGTGGTCGTGGCCGGGATCCAGGTGGGAGACCCGTCAGCTGTTTCTTCTTGTCTACCTGTTGCCGGGTTGTGGCACTTTTTGGTTGGGTGTGTGTTTTTTCCCTTTCCTTTTCAGCATGTGCTTTGTGCTGTTTAGAGGTCGATGCACATCTGAGGTTTATATATATAGAAGTTTTTCTTTTTACTCTTCTTGTTCTTTCTTTTACACTGCACTTTTGCATTGAGTTTGCTGTGTGTGTGTGTACAGGTGCTTAGGCAAAGGCCTCCCCAAGTTATTGTGCCTTCGGCGCTGGTCGCCAGCCCCTGGCCTATGGAGGCGGGCTTGGGGTAGTTGCGGCTCGAGCCCGGGTAGGGTCGGGTCGTGACAAGAAAGGAGACTATATGGTTGCGGATATCTCCAACTCTATTCTTAAGTTAGTGCATCATGGAGTGGATCCTATCACGAACGATTGCCTAATGTTTTGGAGGATCGATGTGGGGTTGAAGGATGATATTTGGTCAGTTTCAGTATTTTTCCCTTTTGACCTTTGAGGTGGTACTGGATAAAGTGGATTTGGTTGAGTTAGATGTAGTTTGAAGGAAAGGTTTGGGAAGAGAGTTATTTAGTATTGTAGTTATCCAAGGTTCTTTTTTTGGTTAGAAATGGAAGGGAAAGTGTGGTCAGTTTTCTACCAGACTAGTTTTAGAGGAATCATAAAAATGAAATATCTTATTTTATACCAATGTGTGGTGTAGTCATTCCATGAAAAATTATATAAAGCATCCTTGGGAATTATATAATTAATAGAGATATAGAAATATAAAATGTTTCATTGATAGGATCCCCAAAGTTAGTAAGGCATGATCCACTTCCACCAATGGATCACATGTTCATGTAGATACTCCCATTGGTTGTGGATGTCACTCTCATTCTATGTGGGGTATACAATAGTCTATGTCTGGATAGATTATTACAGAATAGTCTGGTTAAGAGGAATATGAAGGAGGTACATCTACTAATATATTTATAGTGATTACTTTTTCTTCTACGGTTCTATTTTGGTTTGGTATAACTACATGTCATAATTTTGAATATCCAAAGTTGGGTTATGTATTTTTTTTTTATGTTCATAACTTAAATATTTATTGTTGGATAATTACATGCCTTTGTGAAAGGGTTATGAACTTTGCTTAATGTTCCCCATGTGTTTGTAGTTTATAGACTACTTTTTGTTGGTTTAGGACTACGTAGGGCATGAAATATACAAATTTGACTTGATTATCATCCTGGATTGGATGTTTAGTGTAAATTCCTAGAAAGAATATTATTGTAATTAGGTAATGTTATTATCTTCTGATGTGGTTAGTCATATTTTCTAGGGTGATTGGGACACTAGATAAGGGTGGGTGGGGATTTTCGATTCTTATTCAAGAAAAATATAGTGCTAGTTACTAGAAATGTTTTTTTTGATGGAATTGAACTATTATTGTGCTGTAAGTTACAGACTATTATGTGTGCATAGCCTATGAAACATTTGACATATTTTTTCTGTTTACCACCATAGAGAGAGGTTGAGTTTAGTATTGACCTTTTACCAGTAATTTTTCCCACTTCTATGTCATCCTATTGAATGGAACAACCTGATTTAGTGGAACATATGGTGTAGCCTGAGGACATTGAAGTGAAATAATTTATTCATACATGTATTTTAATGTGGGATTTTCCTATAATATATTCTATGAAGGTTGAAATGAGTATCAGGATTTGCATTGATTGTTGAATGTTAAAATGAGATAATATTATGAAAATATATACTTTTCCCAAAAAATGATTATTTCTTTGATCTACTGAGATGAAATAATTGGTTTTATAAGAATTACTTATTTTCAAAGTTACATTAGTTGAGATTCTAATAAGAGGGCATACATAGTACACAATTTTTGATTTTTTATGGCCATTTTGACTACCTAGAATATCATTTAGACTCACTAATTCTCATGTGCTGTTTAGAGCTTTGAAGAAGTGAATCATTCATCAGTTCATGGCATAATTTTTTTGTATATAATATCATGGTGTACTCCAATTAAAAGGAGGATCATTTGGACCATTTATATATCATTATCCTAACCTATAAAAATAATAATCTGGATGGTAAACCTTAAAAATGTGATTTCTGGATCATAGAGGTTATGTTTTTGGGGAATGTGATATCTGAGTGGGGTGTCTCATTGGATCCTTAAAAGTTAAGGGGAGGTATGTTCCGGGAAAGACCCAAAAATATCTTTTTCTTCTGAAGTTCTTGGGGATGGATATTTATTTCAGATTTATTTCATGGTACTTTGAAAAGCTTGCATAACTGATAATTTTTTTTACCTTAAGGGAGTAAATATTGAGTTGGATGATAGATTTCATCAAAATTTTAAGGATCTAAAAGCTTGGTTAGCCTCAACACCAGTGATGATTCTCCCATAGCCATTTTTGAGATTCAATGTTTTTTACAATACCTCATGTATGAGATTGGGTTTTAACTTGATTCAAGGGAATTAGGTTGTGGCTAATGGATCATAATAGTTACATCCTCATGAGTATAATGACCCTACCCATGATAATGAATTGGTTTTAGTTAATATGAAACACAAGATATGATATCCCATATTTTGGGGAGCTATTTAAAGTGTACTCTGATCCAAAAAATTTGAAGTATGTTTTCAATTAGATGGATCGTAATTTGAGGAAAATATAATAGGTTAGTATCATTATAAAATTTATTTTTACATTCTATGTACCATTTGAAAATAAAATTTGGTTGTAAATGAACTTATAAGATGAGTATTAATCCATGTAGTAAATAAATCAATGGAAGAGTGGTACTCTGATGATTTTTTTACTAATTTGATCATTGAAGTGAAAGAGGGTTGTGAAATGTGTCCATGGATTCAATAAATGATCACTATCCCTATGATGATCATTTTTTACTTGATAAGATGATAAATAAAGAAAACTAATGCATAAGAGAAATCCTAAAATACGGTGAGAACTTTGGGCGAGTGGTCTCAGTCTCACAATGGATCTTTGGTATATCATAGAATATTAGTTGTTCATTTTTTCACCAGAAAAGTGTTATTAGATAGTGGAAACCATTCATGTTGGTCTATTCACCCTGAGGATACATAGATATAGCAGGATTTGAGATATCGGTATTGATGGATGGGGATTTGGTGGCCAGTTCCAAATTTTTTACTATGGTGTCTCACTTATGAAATAGTTAAAGAAGAATATAAAATACCTATACATTTTTTTTCAACATTTACAATTTTTGGAATGGAAGTGGGATGAAATTTCAATGGATTTAATTGTTGGTTTTCCAAAATATCCAAGATTAAAGGATTCAATTTGGTCAATTTCCAATGACCCACAACATCATTGCATTTTTTACCAATAATGGAAACGAAAAACGATTAATCTCTTAGGGAAATATATGTTCGACCGATTCTGAGACATCATAGGTTTCCCTATAAACATATTTTTTAGATGCACATGAGTTTTACATCCATATTCTAGAATTTTTTTCAAGAGATAATAGGTTCCCATTTGAAATTGACCACATATTTTTATCTGATTTTGGATAGGAAAAAATAGAGGGATATCTATGTTTGTAAGGGTATGGTTCGCATTTATTTTCTTGATTTAAATTGATTTTGGGACAATTATTTTCCTTTGTTTTAGTTTTCTTATAACTATATTTATCAAAAATTTATCAAGATTGAACTATTTGTGGCTTTTATGGGTGGCCATGTTAAAATCCCATACACTAGGAAGAGCTGGGATACCAATCCTTGGTTTGACCCTTTATTGTTTAGTAGATTACATAGATGGTATAATTGATTCAGATGTATAAGGCCCAGACCTTTAACATTACATAATCATGAATTAAGTTAATAATTCACATTGAGGATCTTTTCAGGATTATAGTTTTATAGAATTAGGTCATAACTATTACATTACATCTAAAAAATTACATAGTAGACACTTCTACTCAGTATCCATTTTTTCATAAAAAAAATCTTAAAAGAAAACAATAATTATTTATTTGATATAAAATATTCTTGAGTTCTATTTGTAGTTGGGGTTTGTCTTAGTGGTAAGCACCCCATAATTCTACATGAAAAATGGGGGTTCAAATCCCATGGGGCGCAGGGTACTGTAGCAGCACTGTAGCGCTACTGTAGCATCCGAGATACTATTGCAATAGCGGCACTATAGCGGCGTTAGGGGAACTATAGCAGTGACAGGGGAACTGTAGTGGTGGCAGGGAAACTGTAGTGGTGGTGGGCATTGTGTGGTAATATAGAAGCGTGGTACTGTAGCAGTACTATTAACAGAATGGGTCTTGGGCCTAAAATTTGGGCCTATGGGCTATGTAATGGGATAAATTTCCACTGGGCATATGGGCTATGTAATGGGTCTCCCTCTACCCAGTTAAAGAGGTCTTTGCTTTGTTTTAATAATAAAAATGAGTCTTCGACCCCAACCTTAAAAAAAATATTCTTGAGTTCTTGATTTTTTTTACCCAGCCTTATACCCTATGAAAAAAATTTATGAAACATGGTATGAGCATAAAAAACCACAATAAGGGTTATAAAATAAATAAAAAAAACATTAGTTCATCAATACATACAAAATATAATCTCTTTAATATACCTCATGAAATCATAAGAGTTATGAATAACGCATAGAAATCATAAATAATAAAGGTAACTTGTTGAATCCATATCAAAATTTCATTGTAGATTTCATAGATTCATAGGGAGATTAATTTGGAATACCCATCACAATATATTCCCTAAATCTCCTAGGAGAAACATTAACGTTTACATCCATCACGTGGACCCATGCATTAAAGAGCTATATCTGGATCACCCACCCTAGGTTTATCATGGAACAACCCGTATACGTAAAAAATTCCCAATAACCATAAAATATTCATAACACATAAAACAAGAATAAAGGAAAGATAACATTTTCACATTGTAATCATAATATATCATTTCATGATATTGAAATTATCAATGCTTTTTCAATCTATTTTCAAAAACATATAAAACATTTAATAAAGAGATTTTTGAATATAAGTGTCTCATACCACATTGAATATTTTGAAATTTATTTTAATTTATAAAACATTCATGTCCTTACAAATAATTTGTTAAAACCATTTTTAAAATATGGACATTGATGTGAATGTTTTATAAAAATAAATAATTAAAACATTTAAAATGGTATTTCTGTTAAACAGTTCCTAGAAAAATTAGAGACACTTGAATACAAATAAAAGAGGAATAAAATTAATAAAAACATTATAATGTCATGAAAATAAAGGGATTCAAGAAATAATATTCCAACGTACTATATAAACAACATATAAAGGTTAATTGGTGCATAACAACAATGAAGTCTCAATGGAATGTAAATTGAGCTTAAATCCCTTATAAAAACTATATATTTTGATTAAGGATAAATAAATTTAATAATAATGTGTGAAAATATAAATACACTAAATATTATTGGATATTCAGTTTAAATCAATCACATGACATTCACACATGTTCTTTTTAAAACAAAACCAATGACTTTGATATTTTACTCAATGAATGGAAATTGAGTTAAGATTACCCTTATCATGTTCATATCAATGACATGATAATTTATCAATGGAGTGATTGTGTGTATAAAATTTATATCCACACAAATGTAATTTGAAATTACAACATAAATAAATAAATTGTGCTTCCACCCATAATCATATCATGACATAATTATGAATTAGAATATTAACCCAATAAATTGAAATTGGGTTAAAATGTCCCCTTACCGATTCGGTAACTGACAAAACATACACCACATGAAATAAGGATCATACAATGAAGATTTAAATACCCATAAATTAATTTATATTACCCAGAAAATACAATAATGGGAAGTAAATACTCCACACAAAAGAAAAAAGTGCCAAATATAGCATGAATCTCACTCGAATAAAAATTGAGATGAAAACCCATTACCACATGTTCAAAAAGACTCATATGTTCTGTGTTCTTCCTGAATATTGAAATTGAGTTAATTCATAATTATTGAAGAAATTTTTTGAAATTTGTTATTCCTTTTATATCAATTATTTCCTTGCAAAAACAATTATTTCATTACTTGAGTTCGTATCAGACATTTTGTTAATGTTCAGAATTTTAATAAAAAATGAACTTGTTATAATTACAAACTATCCATGTCATCAAAAGTCTATTATATCCAAAATTATATTTAGGATTTAGATATAATATATATAATATATATCAAGTTTATATGATTTTATAATATTCCATATCTTTTGGAATTAAGAAATGAAACGCACTATTCATGGAGACGACAAGCCGTAGGTATGCGTGAACACTAATTTCATTTATATTTAATATTTAAACGAATGAAAACTAAATAATAAATATTTATATTATAATTTCAATATAATATATGTTTTATTTAATTTAATTAACACCATCCTTTATACGTTCCACGCATGGCATGAATGAGTCATATCACTCTGAGGGGGCAGTAGTCCATACTTCATCAAATTAAATTGTTTATTTTACCCATTATGGAAACCATAAAGGAATTATATAAATGAAAAATACAGAAGTATAGAGACAATAAAAATATAATATATCTCACATGTAAATATTGTTCCATCTTAATTTCCACCATAATAGGTGGTAGGAGAGGATTGAAAAAATCATCATTTCGTGAGGCAGTAGTTTTCCGTCCACAGAAACAATATGTTCTTTACCCATTAAATGGATTTGCGTGAAAGTGTAGTTAGAATACATAACCTATAAACAACATAATATATTGAGGATATTTGTGTTGTTATAAAATATTATAATAATAAGAGTTTAGGCGGGTGGAGAAGTAAAATAAATGAATAGAACTTAACATATGGTGTTACCTTTAAATCAGATAACTCCCTTTGGATTGAACTAAAAGGATTTATTGATATACTTTATGCCTATGGTAAGGCTTCTAGGTAAAATTGAGGGACATTTAGAGCTTATTTGGGTAGTGTTTGGACAAGTAAAGGGCTTGAGAGGTGTGAGTAATGAGTTAGAGGTGAGGAATTGTTTAAGGGGGTGAGGGGATCTTTAAGAATGTTTGAATATATTATTTTATTATATAATGATTTTCAGTTTATAAAGGTCTAAATATTATTAAAGTCAAAGATAATACGACTATTGTTTGAAATAAAATCATCCAATAATAATTGGAAAATTTTTGGATAATTGTTTCAATATTATAATCTCATTTATTTAAATCCTTCATTAATGAGGTAAACACTTCATCATTATTGTTTCATAAATAATTTTATATATTTTATGTCTAAAAATTGAAAAATAATTACCAGTATGTATTAAATCATTTTATATTTCAAATTAATATTTATAGTCGAAGATATAACTTATATAACCCCATGTAAAAATTGATTTACTAAAAGTTATATGTTTATGTCATTTTTGTCTTTACATTAAATTGTTTAATATAAAATGTCATTATCACTCTTAAGTAGATCCATGGGGTCCCAAAATTGACTGAAATATTCCCATGGTTGGAAATGAATCATTAAACAGTATTAGGACACATGTTACTTTACATTATTATTATTATTATATTTTCTTACATTGAATTACCGAATTTACATTTAATTACGGTAAGTCAAAAGTTACTATTCTCAAAATATTATCTTCATCTTATAGAAACATATTTTACTTTCTAATAATAACCATGTATGTTTTATTTTTTAAATTCAATTCAAAGAAGTAGAAAATTTTCATTTAAATGAAAAAGTCGGGTTTTTATATACTACTTAGTGTTTTCATTATTAATCAAAAATTGACCTTTTTTAGAAAAATACCAAAACATCATCCTAAGCTATTATTTTATATTAAAAATTAAAAAATGATGTATATTTTACAAAATTAAAAACATAGAAGTTTCATTAATTAATTTAAAACTAATTCCCATCGCCAAAATAAAAAATCCTATTTTTTAAGAAATAATAACTATCAATAGATTGACACTTGTTTATGTTCATTTTCAAATTGAAATTACATACACTGACCGAAATTGAATTAAATTGTAATAATATAATATAATTACACATTAAAAAAAATAAAAATATAACCTAACCATATAAATAAATTAGATTAAAAGATAGCTTTTTATTTAGATACAATATTTTCCATTATTCATTAAAAAATGAATTTTATCTGAAAAATACCAAAAATTTATCCAAAGTAAATTTTTATTTCCCGATTCCAAATAAGAATTTCATTTGTTCAAATAGATTATATAAAAGTGATCAAAACCATATTTAATGATTTTTTTCCATCAAGAGGCAGTACATCGACCCTTTAAATAATATTAAAGTATTTATGCCTAAAATTAGATTAATTCACATTTGAAGCCTATAAATTTTATTAGATAAGTGTAAAAACATTTAATAAACAAGTTTAATCATAATATGGATAGTTTTTTTCATTCCTATCAGTAAAAAGACTAGTCATTAACTACCATTTAAAATAATATTATATTATTATTTTTCAGCATGGCCCAAAGTTGAGTGCAACATAATATTTAAAAGAAACCAGTTGTTGCATATCAAGTATTACATTGAACATAACATCCCATTTAAAGTGAAATTAATATTTAATTCACAAATATTATTAAATATGAAAATGTATTATTTATTATTTACATGGGATGTTAAAAGATGTGTTTTATCATGAAACATATTCGTCAGTAATATTATGTGGACCTTCAATGTTGGTCGTTGGAGTTTATGGTTAGTGATTATGATTTTTCTCAATGTCTCACCTCGCTTGGGACTTCATTGGTTGGGTAAAAAGGTTATGTTGGCACTTAGGTATACGGGCCTCTTTGATTTTGTTGAGTGACTAGAGAGGTTGGGATAATAGTTAAAATTTCCATCGGGAACAAATTTTATCTAGGATGTGTTTCATGTTTCCTAGTTATAAAGGTATATACTAGATCCCTCCCATGTGATTATATGTGAGTATATTGATGATGATCCATATAAAAACTTTTTTGAGAAACAAATATAGATTATAGATCATCTGGATATGGTGCTATATTTTTAAATGATCCCCCTAGTCCGGGTATTATTGTAGTGGAAACTATATCTCCACGAGATGTCAGAGTGAGAGTCAATTATGAGGTAGTATTGCCCTTATCATTTTGTGGATATAGGATCTTGATAACATTTGAGAGATAAAAAAAATTATGATGGGGAGATTATAATTCCTCATTAACAATCTATTAGGTATGTTATAATCTCTTCTTTTTATTTCCTTTTTCAATGGGTGTTTTTTTTCACCCTGAATATTTAGGATACCTTTAATGGTGATCTCTGGGATTTGTTATAAATTTCAACATAAAACCAATCAATTATTATTGTTGACAAGGTAGTTACATGAATTGTAATAACGTTTCATAGTGTAAAATGATTTCCAAAAAAATCCTATTAAATGAATAAACCATAAGGTAATTATTCATGTTGTATAATGGTTGCACATCATGTAATGTGAAAATATATTTTTAATTAAAAAGAATAATTGCTTTTTGGTTTCATATAAAATGATATAATTTTCAAAAAAATTAACTATTACACTGTATGTCCTTCCTTAAGTTACTACATTTGGGGAATCATGTTAGTTTTTGAGGATTAATTATCTTTTGCAGCCTCCTACTCTCAACCAATGATCATACTATATGAGATTTTTGTGGAAAATTTCCTTTATGATCGCTCCATTTTAATTGGATACAATGGGATATGAGTTTTATTATTTAAGGTATGTATTCCTTTTGGTTTCTTTCTAGTAGCACGTTTTGTGGCATCTATTTTAGTAGGTATATTGTAAATGGATTGTTTCTTTATATCAATCTATTATAGTATATCATTATTCTATTCCTTCAGAAGGAATATCATGTGGTTTAATATCATAGTTATAAAAGGTGGATAGGGTTTTTGTGTCATTTAGGTGGGTGGATCAATCTAGTCATTATAATTTCTTAAATTCCCTAATATTTATATTTATTACTTGTGATATGAAATGAAATTTCATGCCTTGAAAATAAAAAAGGAATTAGATCAGGATTAAAATTGGGATTTTTTATAACGAAATTACCATTCACTTGGAAGAAAATATATTTTCAAAACCATGATTTGGATTTTATTTTAATTGAACTAGTTTTATAAAAATTATCAAATGGTTTCTAAAATATAAATTCAAATATATTTTGTAGTGGGAATATTGGGTGTGTAGAGAAAGAGACAGAGGTATATTTATTTTTTGTTACACCATATATTGGTATCCAATTGTATATTGATAGAATATAAGAGGGTATGATATTAGTTTAATCCTACAATACACTTTTTTTATGAGTTTATAGTATATATTATCGCATAGTCTAGATCCCGACTGGAAGGTTCATTGGAGTTTCAATTTTTATTGCAAGATTTATTATTTCATGGATGATGGATCGCATGTAGATATATATTTCGATATGTTTACCTTTTATATTTCATGATTGTAATGTTTCAATCATTTAAAAGAATGATATGCAATTTCTGGAAAAGCCCAAGGAATATTATAGAAACATGTTCAAATTATGTTTTTTTATAAAAATGATGGTAAAACTATTTTGTTAATTTAGGGATTTTGAATTCATGATTTAATAACATGTATAGATAAGTTGGTGGTTTACTATGAGGATCTATTTCTGAGACCCTAATACTATATTTTGGTTTTTTTATTGTATGTTTTTTAGGAAACAGGTAATGTGAAGTGAGTTATTTAGCATGTTGGCTTCACTTTTTTTTTCATTTTCTCAGTTTAGGAGTCTTTTTGGAAGGTGATGATTTTTCACATGGAGACTTGTTTGTTTGTAATTTTAATGCGTCCCCGTTTACACTATTTGGATTTATTTCAACTCTATTTGTATACAAAATCTAATATGTTTATATGACCTATTTTTATATTCATGGCATCTTTTGTTATTTTATAGTACATAACCCCATAATGGGAAGACATGGGTGATAGGTCGGCTTGACCATTGTTTTTATATTACCAAATATTTATATGAAAGTGTATAATTATTTTTACAACTATTTTATATTAAATTTTTATCATGAATATATTTATGGATAATAAGTATCCATGATCAATGTGAAGGTATAATATCCTCTAAAACAAAACATTTATAAAAAATTAAGTAGTTAGCACATTAAATGATAATTATAATTGAAGAATATTGATGAACAATTTAAATGAAGTTATACATAAACCATATATTTTATAATTGTTATAATTATGTTAATATGAATTAATTATTATAAAATTTATATTTATTATATATGAGGTTAGATCTTTTATAATGAAATATGAATATAAGGAAAAGGTTTTATGTTACAATCTAATATTACCGTGTTTTTTTATGATTAAATTTTAGATGATGAAATTATTTTTCCATAATCTATAAATAAATACCTATTTTTTCTCTAATTCTAAAATTTATTGTATTCATGTTTAAATATTTTTTACACACTTTACTTATAGAATTTTTCAAAATAATGTTTATAAAAACCAACAGTATTTCTTTCTTCAGTCAGTAATCATTTAATCCTTATCAATATATTGATTAAATGATTTTAAATCATGTTTATAATACATCCCAATTGTTTAATAATACATTTTTTATCCACAAATATTTTTAATTTTCTTCCCTTATCCATTGAATAGTACAGTTATAAAATTAAAAATTGAAATTCCAATTTGAAAACTATATTTATCTTGAATTATAATGTGTTAAAAATTCACCCACATCATGAGACCCATCAATTTTTACTTGACGCTTGATAAACATCAATATTAATCCTAATATGACCCTATATATCATTTTGAATCTTAATTTCAAACTTATTCTATATAATTATTTTATTTTAAGGGTAATTCCAAGGAAACTTCTAACCTCTAACGTAAGTTTTATCATCTACTAAGGTTTTGTTCGTAACAATATCTATTAAAATTTATTAAAGAAAAAATGATATGATTTTATCAGTATGTTATATGTACTGTATAATTATTATCATTAGGTTATTTTTATTATCTTATATTCTATCTCATACATTATAAAAAACGAAATTGTCTTTCATGAATGTGGTTGAAGTATATATTCAAAAAGAAGAAAAAATATTTTTTCATCACTACTAATCATTGATAATTCATTTATTTTATATATAGATTATATATGATTTTTAATAAAATTTTATTATTATTTTCTTACATTAACATTTCCTATATACACACCCTTACTCATTATGTTAGTAAAAAACATTACCATTTGGGTAAATTGAACCAGCTAAGTAAATTATTTTAAACTTATTATGTCATAAATTTTAATCTGATTTCATATATTGAAGATAAAAAGTAATAATTATGTATTTAAATTTTTTAAATGATTTTAGATAGGTTATGTTATTATATAATATATTTATTAATATATCACCTTTCAATCGTTATCCAAATTGAAAACTAGTTCATCTGGATTTCCATTTTCACATGTGGAATTATTATATTTAAACTAATGAAAATGGTAAATAATTAATCATTTATGATCATTTATTATTCATCCAAGAATGATATTTTAATGAAAATTTTGAATCCACTTATTGAGAATAATCATTTATTCATGATTTTTTAAATAATATATAGATTCTACAATCATCCCCTCGTTAAAATAAGCGATAACAAACAAATATATTCATAATAAATTATAATAAATGAGATTTATTATATGGTAAATTTTATGAATATGTTTTTTAAATATCATATTATATTTTGAATGTACTTTTATTATCTAATTTCATCAATACATAAAAAATATAATCTCTTTAATATACCTCATGAAATCATAAGATTCATGAATAAGACATAGAAATCATAAATAATAAATGTAACTTGTGGAATCCATATAAAAATTAAATTGTAGCTTTCACAGCTACACAAGGAGTTACATTTAGAAAACTCATCTCAGTATATTCCCTAAATCTCTTGAGAGAAACATTAACATTTAGATTTGTCACGTTTCCCCATGAATAAAGGAGCTATATCGGGATCACCCACCCTAGGATTATCACTGAACCACCCGTATAAGTAAACAATTTCCAATAACCGTAACATATTCATAAAACATAAAATAAGCATAAAAGGAAGGTAAATATTCTCATTGCAATCACAATATATCATTTCAAGATATTGACATAATCAATGCTTTATCAAACCATTTTCAAAACAATATGAAACATTTAATAAAGATATTTTTGAATCATAGTGTTTCATACCACTTTGAATATTTTAATGATATTTTAATTTTAAAAAAATAATCTCTAAACAAATAAATTTATAAAACCATATTTAAAAAGATGGAAATTAATTTTAATTTTTTAGAAGAATAATTCATTAAAATATTTAAAATGACATTTTAGTTAATGTGTTCTTAACCAAATGAGAGACGTTTGAATACAAATAATTGAGGAATAAAATTAATAAAAAATTATAAAATAATAAAAATAAAGGGATTCATGATATAATAATCCAAAATAAAGTATTAACACTGTATAAAAGTGAATTTGTGTATAAAAACAATGAAGTCTCAATGGAATGTAAATTGAGACTAAATCCCTTATAAAAAATGTATCCTTATATTAAATATAAATTAATTAAAAAAATAATGTTTGAAAAATATAAATACGCTCAATATATTTGGATATTAAGTTTAAATCAATCAAATTAAATTAACACATGTTAATTTTAAAAAAAACAATGACTTGGTTGTTTTACTCAATGAATGGAAATTGAGTTAAGATTAACATATCAAGTTAATATTAATGACATGAGAATTTATCAATGCATAGATTATGTGTATCAAAAGAATATCCACATAAAGGGGAGTTTAAATTACAACATAAATAGATAAATAGTGATTCCGCACATAATCATACCATGAAATAATTATGAATTAGAATATTATCCCAAGGTATTGAAATTGGGTTCAAATGTTCCATTATCGATTTGGTAACTGAAAAAACATACAGCATATAAAAGAACGATCATATAATGATGATTTAAATACCTATAAATTTAATTATATTACACAAACAATACAATCATTGGTAGTTTATACACCACACAAAAGGAAATAGTGGAAAATAGAACATGAATCTCATGGGAATAAAAAGTGAAATGAAAACCCCTTACCACGTGTTAGACTTGACTCATATGTTATGTGTTTGTCCTGAATATATAAATTAAGTTAATTTATACTTCTTGAAGAACAAGTTTCAAATTTAATATTCCTTTTATATCACTTATTATCTTGCAATAATAATTAGTTAATTAATTGATTTCAAATCAGAAATTTTGTCGATGTTCAGAACATTAATCAAAAATTAACTTGTTATAATTAAAAATTGTCCTTGTCGTCAAAAGTCTATTATATCCAGAATGATATAAAGGATTTAGTTATAATATAAATCATATAAATCTAGTGTATATGAATTTATAATATTCCATATCATTTGGCATTATGAAATGAAACTCACCTTTAACGGAGACGGTAATCCATACGTATAGGTGAACACTACTTTCATTTCCATTTTAAATTTTAAGGAATGAAAAATTAATAATACATATGTATATTATAATTCCAGTATAATAACTATGTAATTTAATTTAATTTAATCCATCCCTTATACATTCTATGTATGGAATGAAAAAGTCATATCACTTTGAGGGGGAGGTAGTATGCACATCCTCAAATGAAATTATTTTATTTACCCATTATGGAAACCATAAAGGTATTATATAAATGAAAAATACAGAAGTATAGAGATAATATAAATATAATATATCTCACATGTAAATATAGTTCCATAATAATGTCCACCAAAAGTGGTGGTAGTAGAGGATTTAAAAATCATCATTTCGTGAGGCAGTTGTTCGCCATCCACATAAACCGTATTTTCATTACCCACTAGACAGAGGTTTGTGCAAGTTTATTTAGAATCCTTCTCATAAAAACAACATAATATATTCAGGTTTCTGGTTTTGTTATAAAATAAATTAATAAAAACGATTTTACGGGGTTGGAGAAGTAAAATAAATGAAAAGAGCTTAAGAGATGATGTTACCTTTAAATAAGGCAATTCCTTTTGGTTTGAACCAAAAAGATTTCTTAAAGTGATTTAATCATAAGGTTAGGATTATAGGTGGAAAATAGGGATCTTTAGAACTTATTTGGGATGATTTTGGATGACACAAGGGGCTTGATATGTTTCAAAAATGGGGTAGAGGTGAGGGATTTTTCTATGTTGGAGGAGGGGATCTTTAGGAATGTTTGAAAATATTATTTTATTATATAATTAGTTTCGATTTATAAAGGTACAGAACTTAATAAAGTCAATGATATGATGAATATTATTCTAAATAAAATCATCCAAAAAAAATTGGATAGGTTATGAATAATATTTTAAATTTTATAATCTCATTTATTTAAATCATTCATTAATGCGGTAAACATTGCATTATTATTTTATCATAAATAATTCTATATATATGATGTCTAAAAATTATAAATCAATTACCATGATGTAGGAAATTTTTTTATCATTTAAATTAATATTAATACTGAAAGAGATAAATTATATAACCACATGTAAAAATTGATTTACTAAAAGATATATGTTTAGGTCATTTTTTTCTTTACATTAAATTAATTAATATAATGTGTCATTATCACTCTTAAGTCGATCCATGGGGTCCCAAAATCTACTGAAGGATTTACATGGTTAGAAATGTATCATATAATATTATTATGACACATGTTAGGGTAATTTAATATTATAAAAATATTATTTCTACCTGGATTACCTTATTTACCTTTAACGGTGGTAAATAAAATTCAAAAGTTACTATTTAGCAAATTTATTTTCATCTAATTGAACCATATTTAACTTACTAATAATAAAAATGTTTGTATAATTTTTAAAATTATATTTATTAAAGTATTAAAATTTCATTTAATTGAAGAAGTTGGTTATTTTTCTACTAATCAGCGTTTTCATTATTCCTCAAAAAATAATGTTTTTCAGAAAAAAAAAATTCAGCCTCAGATATTATTCGATATTTCAAATTCCAAAATGACGTATATTTTACCAAATTCAAAGCATAGAAGTTTTAATATTTAATTTAAAATAAATTTTCTTTGTCAAAACAAAAATCATTTTTAAGAAATAATAACCATCAAAATATTGACATTTGTTTATGTTCAATTTTAAAGTAAAATTACATACAATGTCCAAAATTGAATTATATGGTGAAAATATAATAGAATTACAGTTTAACACCAATTAAAAATATAACCTAACCATATAAATATATTATATTAAATGGTAGTTTTAAATTTAGATAAAATATTTTTCATTATTCATTAAAAATGATTTTTATCAAAAAAATACCAAAAATTTACCCAAAGTAAATTTTGATGTCCAGATTCTAAATAAGAATTTTATTTTTTAAAATATAATATATAAATGTGAAAAAAATACTATATTTAAAAAGGTTTCACCATCAAAAGGCAGTAAATTGGACTTTTAAAGAATATTAATTCATTAATGTTTAAAATTAGATTAAGTCACATTTTAAGCCTCAAACTTTTATTAGATAAATTTAAAAACATTTAATAAAGATGTTTAATCATAATATAATTATTATTTTTTTCATTCCCTCCAATAAAATAGCTATTCATTAACCACCATTTAAAAAAATATTATATTATTATTTTTCTATATAACCCAATGTTGTGTGCAACATTAGATTTCAAAGAAACTCATTGGTACGTATCAGGTATGACATCAAACAAAGAATCCCCTTTAATGTAAAACAAATATTTAATTAAAAATAATTAATAAATATGAAAATGTATTATTTTTTATTTTCTTGGGATGTTAAAAGATGTGTTTTATCATGAAACATATTCGTCAATAATATTATGTGGAGCTTCAATATAGGCTGTTAGAGTTTAGTGTTAGTGATTATGTTTTTGCACAATGTCTCACCTCACTTTGGACTTCATCAGTTGGGTAAGACGGTTATGTTGGCACTGTGGTATGTGGGCCTCTTTGATACGGTTGTCTGACTGCAGAGGTTTGGATAATTGTTAGAATTTTCATCTGGATCCTATTTTATCTATGATGTGTTTCATGTTTCTTAGTTATTTAAGTACATAATAGATCCCTCTCATGTGATGATATGTGATTATATTGATATTAATCCATATAAAAACTTTTTTTAGAAAACAATATAGATTATAGATCATCAGGATATGGTAGTATATTGTAAAATAATCCCCCTAGTCTGTGTATTATGGTAGTGGAGACATGATCTCCATGAGATGTCAGAGTCAGATTCAATTATTAGGTAGTAGTGTCCATATCATTTTTTGGATCTAGGATCTTGATCACATTCGAGGGATAAAAAAACCTAAGATGGGGAGATTATAATTCCATATTACCAATCTATCAGGTATGTTCAAATCTCTTATTTTTAGTTCCTTTTTCAATGGGTGTTTTATGTCACCATGAAGAGTTAGGATACCTTTAATGGTGGTCTCTAGGATTTTTTTTTATAAATTTCAACATAAAAACCATCAATTATTGTTGTAGAAAAGGTAGTTACGTGTAGTGTAATAGGATTTCATGGTGTGTAATGGTTTCTGAAAACATCCTATTAAATGAATAAACCATATGATAATTTTTCATGTCGTACAATGGTTACACATCATGTAATGTGAAATAAATATTTTTATTTATAAAGAAGAAGTGTTTTTTGGTGTCACTTAAAATGATAGAATTTTTAAATTTGTTAACAATTACACTCAATTTCCTTCCCTATGTTACTAATTAGGCGGAATCATGTTAGTGTTTGAGGCTTCATTATCTTTTTCAGCCTCCTCCTCTCAACCAATGCTCTTACCATAAGCGATTTTGGTTGACACATTTACCTCCAAATCACTCCATTTTAATTGGATACATAGGAATATGGGTTTTATTATTTAAGGTATGTATTCATTTTATTTTCTTTCTAGTAAAACATTTCTAGTATCTGTTTCAGTAGGGATATTGTAAATGGATTGTTTCTTTCTATCAATCTATTATAGTATATCATTATTCCATTCCTCTAGAAAGACGATCATGTGATTTAATATCATATTTATCAATGGTGGATTGGTTTTCTATATCATTTAGGTAGGTGGATCAATATGGTCATTATAATTTATTAATTTTTCTGATGATTATATTTAATTATTGCTATTTGAAATGAAATTTCATGTGTTGAAAATAAAAAAGGAATCAGATCTGGATTAAAATTGGATGATTTTTATAAAGAAATTGCCTTCATTTGGAAGAAAATTTATTTTTAAAACCATGATGTAGATTTTATTGTAATAGAACTAGTTTTATAAAAATGATCAAATAACTTCTAAAATATAAATTCAAAAATATTATATAGTGGGAATATTGGGTGTGTAGAGAAAGATAAAGAGTTAGAATTATTTTTTCTTACACCATAAGGTGGTAACAAATTTTATACCGATAGTCTATAATAGGGTTTGATAGTAGGTGAATCCAATAATACACATTTTTTCTTATTAGTTTCTCATATATATTATCCCATAGTCTAGATCCTGACTGGATGGTTCATTGTTTTTTCTATTTTTATTGTAAGATTTATTATTTCATGGATGATGGATCACATGTATATTTATATTTTGATATTTTTACCTTGTATATTTGATTATTGGAATGTTTAAATCATTCAAAATAATGATATAATATTTTTGAAAAAACACAAGGAATTTTAGAAACATGTTCAAATTATGTTTTTTATAAAAATGTTTTTAAAACTATTTTTTAATGTTAGGGATTTTGAAGTCGTGATTTAATAAAATTTATAGATAACATGGTGTTTTACTAAGAGGATCTATTTTTAGACCCTAAAACTATATTTTGGAGTTTTTATTGAATGTTATTTTAGAAATGGGTAATGGGAAGAGAGTTATTTAGCATGTTGGAATCTCTTTTTGTCGTTTCCTCTGTTTGGGTGTCTTTTTGGTAGGTGAGGATTTTTTACATAGAGATTTTTTTGTTAATAATTTTCATACGTCCTAGTTTACCCTATTTGGATTTGTTCCAACTATATTTTTTACACTACACGATCTTTTTATATGACCAGATTTTTTATTCATGACTTATTTTGTTATTTTATAGTACATAACTCCGTAATGGGCTAACATGGATGACAAGTCATGTTGATCATTATTTTTCTATTAAAAAATATTAATATGAAAGTGTATAATTATTTTTATAACTAATTTATATTAAATTTTTATCATGACTAATTTTATAGAGATGAATTAACCATGATCAAAGTGAAGGTAGGCTAACCTCTAAACCAAATCATTTATAAAAAATGAAGTAGATAACACATGAAATGATAATGACAATTAAATAATATTGATGTACAATTTAAAAGAAGTTATATGTAAACCATATATTATATAATTATTATAATTATGGTTATATGAATTAATTATAGTAAAATTTATAATTATTATATATGAGGTTAGAGTTTTTACAAAGAAATATGAACTTATGGGAAAGGTTTTACGTTACAATCTCATATTAACTTTTTTTTATGATGAAATTTCAGGTGATAAAATTATTTTTCCATACTCTCTAAATTAATACGTATTTATTCACCTATTATTAATTCAATTTTATTTATGATTAAATAACTTTTTACAGACTTTACATATATAATTTTTTAAAATAATGTTTAAAAAAACCAACATTATATCTTTCTTTAGTCGAGAATCATTTAAAAATTAACACTATATTGATTAAATGATTTTAAATAATTTTTTTAATACTACTCAATTATTTAATAATACATTATTTATCCTCCAGTATTTTTCATTTTATTCCCCTTATCCATTGAATAGTACCATTATAATATTGAAAATACAAAATTCCACATTTAAAATTATATTTCTCTTCAATTATAATGTGTTAAAACATCACCACCAGCAAACACACATCTATTTTTATTTAATTCATGATAAACATAAAAATTGATTCTAATATTACCCAATCTGTCATTTGGAATCTTATTGTCAAACTTATTCTGTAAAATTCATTCATTTTTTAGAATAATTCCATGGAACATTCTAATCACTAACATAAGTTTTATCATCTACTCTGGTTTTGTTCTTAACAATATCTATTAAAATTTATTATAGATACACTAATATGATTTTATAATTATGATATGCACTATATAATTATTATAATTAGGGTATTTTTATTAACTAATATTTTATCCTATCAATTATGAAAAATGAAATTATTTTTCATGCATATGTTTTAAGTACATATTCAATAAGAATAAAAAATAATTTTTCATCACTACTCATCATTGATAATTCATGTATTATATATATATATATATATTATATTTTGTTTAATGATATTTTAATATTAAAATTTTTTACATTAACATTGACTATATACACACCCTTACCCATTATGTTATGAAAAACATTACCATTTGGGCAAAATTGAACTACCAATGTAAATGATGTTAAAATGATTATTTCATAAATTTTTATCTGATTTTATATAAGCAAGATAATGTGTAATAAATATATATTTAAATTTTTTTAAATGATTTTAGATAGGTGATGTTGTTATATAAACTATTTATTAATATATCAACTTTCAATCATTAATAAAATTGAAAACTTGTTCATCTGGATTTTCATTTTCACATGTGGTATTCTTACCTTCAACCTAATAAAAATGGTAAATAATTAATCATTTAAGAACATTTATTATTCATCCATGAATTATATTTTAATGAAAATTTTGAATCCACTTATGTATAATAGATCATTTATTCATGATTTTTTTAATAATAAATAGATTTTAGAATCATCCTCTTGATAAAATAAGCGATAGCTAACAAATATATTCATAATAAATTATGATAAATGATTTTTAATATATTGAAAATTTTAGGAAAATATTTTTAAAATACTATATTATATTTTAAATTTATTTTTTATATGGGTTTAGATCATATTCATGTAATATGGAAAAAAGATATTGGGTTCTTTGTTTCATATTTATTTTCATGAGAGTTATTTCTTAATATGCCTCTTGAAAAAATTAATATATTATGATTACTACCTAATGAATTTTTTTACTATAGTCTTTGATTTTACATGTAGATAATAATTTAAATTCATAATATGAACATTGATTCAAATAATACAAATCCTGATGGTGGTTATGATCATAATGTTACTTAAGCTATAAGGGTTTTATTTCAAATATTATGTTCAAATAATGATTTTTTAATAATAAATCCACTTGTGTGTTTTTTATTTTTTATTAAAACACTTATCAATTCTATTTTATATTCAAATCATTTTATATGATCACTCAATAATTTAATTCCCCTTAACACACATTTTACTCATAGTATTGATTATACATGAAAATCACCCCATAAATTCATTTTAGTTAGGAACCCCCATTTCTCCATTTACAAAATTTTCGTATTCTCTTTAAAAATTCTTGAGATATACTTAAATAACTTATTGGGGAAATATTTTACTATTTTAAATTATTCTGAAAAATTAATAAGTTTTTTTTCATTTTTATGGGTCATTTTATCAATATTTATAAATAATTTTTTGAGGTTTTCCATGAGAATATATCAGTTAAAAAAATTTATCACATTCAATGATACACACAATATATAATTTAATATTTTAACAAAAACAATCATATTATATATTTATTATAAATTATTTCTACTTTTTAAAAAATAACAAGGATAGTTCTCATTTTGGATGTGATTTTTTTATGATCCAAAAATTGGTTTATATAAAAATCCATATCCTTTGGAATTCATTTGGAAAGACCAATTATATTCTTCTAATGTACCATCTAGAGATATTTTATAGATTAAATATGTAATGTCATTTTCATTTGGGGGAGTATCAATCAAAACCATTATATGTCAAAATCATATACTATGTGTGATCTTAAGTATTCACTTAATTCCTTTTTATATTCCATAATGTTGATTCAATTTTTACGGGATGTACTATTATAAGACATACCATCAATTATTTGAAAAAATTAGTAAATCAATAATAAATAAATGTTTGATATGGTTTAAATTCTTTATGTATTTTAATTTTGAATGGATAATATTTACCAAATATGTTCCTTGATTTCATTGGATACAAGTTTAATTTCTATGCTTTTATAATGTTATGATTATTGGTGTAATTATAAATTATTTCTTTATATGAATCCATATGAAACCCATTTATATTCAAAATATTATTTACGATATATTAAATGAAACTCATTTTCCCATTGGTTATTTTTACTATAAATGTAATTCCTTTTCATTTGTAATGTTTTATGAAGGACATTTGTTTATTAGAAAATTATTGTGTTATAAGTGACTGATTTAATGTGGCACTTGTAACTATGGATGATGATGGGTGGTTTCTCATA
Source organism: Viscum album (assembly GCA_963277665.1). NCBI lineage: Eukaryota > Viridiplantae > Streptophyta > Magnoliopsida > Santalales > Viscaceae > Viscum > Viscum album. Next base: position 761,562,099 of record OY728140.1, on the reverse strand, counting down.
TAACCATATAATGTAGTCAATTAATTTATATATCTCATGAGATAATTATTTGTGAAAACATTTTAGTCACTCAAAATCATTGGAACTAATTTTGTGGCTCATGATTGTAATTATCCCTATACTGATGTTTGTGACACATTCAAAAGAAATTTCGTAGTTTTATGCTTATTTTCATGAAATTTTTAAGAAATCATGGTTCATGTTTATAGAATCTTGTTTTTTCACACATTTTATTCTTGAATTATATTATTAAAAGTATTATTCTATGGTTGATGATCTATTCTCTGTTGGGAAAGAATTTTCAAATGTATCTTGATTATACCTATATGATCATATAATGTTCACTGAGGATATTCAATTTTTATTTGGTATGATTTCCTTTAAAAAGAATTTTAGATTTTCATTTAATTATATTTTACTTTTTCTAGGTTATGGAGATGAGAATAATTTATAGGATGGAGAATAGTGCTGCTCAATTTTAGATAAATGTTTTAATGAGTTCCAAAATATGTTTAATATATGACATCACATATTAGTACCTAAAACATCTTTTCCTTGGATTTTTTTATTATTTTATATATATAATGTTTACCATATTGAAAAATTGTCAAATAATGGCTTGTATACCATAGCTCACTATAACATTCCCCTTATAATGTTCAGTTTAATGATTGAGAATGAATTAATCTAGGATATAATTATTTGAAATGAAATGAGTAGCCCCTCTTGAAAGATCCCCATATATGTGGGCTGTAGATTAGCCTTCATAGATGATAATATGAATAGATTTTAATAAATTCATGAGAAGAATAAATGATGGGAAGAGGAAACTCAAACATATCAAAAATTGCACACCAAATTGACTACACTGATGTCGTGTTTATGTTTATGTAAAAAGAACAAAAAAACATAGAGAAATGTTATATATTTATAATAAGTGATCAGTCAGCTGCTTGCCATGTTCTAGTCAATTGATGATAAATGAGCACAAAGGATGAATGGATATCTTAGGTAGTTTCTCCAGCGACTATAAGTGTAGATCCTTGCCAGTGAGATTACTATAGAATGTTTTTGAAGTCAAAATGTCATTTAGTGTAGGCTCGAAAATCTAGAAGTCCATTCATGGGGAGATCTAGTTATTATTAACAATCTAATGAATATGTTCTATATGATCATTTATACATTTTAATTGATCTGAAATTGAGGAAGAACGATCTGGAAATAAATCCTCATCCATGAAGGATTTCACCAGAGGATCTACAATCAAATTTGAAGTCCAAAAATTTAGGGATTAATATTTTCGTACCATACATACAGAATTAGAATCAATAATAGAGAATATAGATATGAGGGCATGCTAAACGGAAGAGGTTATATTGGTGAGATTCCCATATTTTAGTTTGAGTATAAATATAGCATAAAGAAAATCCATTGACAAATAATTTCCATTGAATATTACTTTAATGAAATTGGATTGAAAGGATTGATTAAAAAATGAAGGTTTTTTATACCGATACCCCTGGTGGCATAAGACAAAATTCTTTTTTTGAAGAAAAATTAGCTAACTTCTATTTAAGAATACTGCCACTTAAAATAAATTTTTTAATGGATATAAAAATACTCATAATAAGAGACATCGACAAAAAATAAAACATAAGAGAATAAACAGTCTTTCTGTTCATGATGGACTTCACCATATAATTATGACCAGCCATGGAAATAGATTTTTAGTTCCATGAAACAAGGTGCTTCCTTATTTGGATAATGATATCAACAAAATAAGAAGCCATTAGTGTGTACTAGAGCATAGAGAATTTAAGATATAATAAAGGAAAAATCTCTTCTCTAATGCTCAAGAAATGAATAATATCAAGCCTTATGATAGTAGACATCCCCTTATCATAGTACACAAAATATATTTTCAAACTAAAAACCTGGACATAGGCTTCTTTATAATGTAATAAAAAATTATAAATTCATAAATATATTGGCATGTTTTCAAACCACTCATATGGGATTAAAATAGATCAAATTAAAGGTTTTTAACATATAATTATGCATATAATTTATAGATGAACCTGTAATATATAAAATATAATTACAAGTTATAAGACTAGTGCTCAAAGTTATATAAAATATATTTCAATATTAAAATTTTGTGGGTAAATTAGTTATTCTAATTAGTAATAAAATTTTCCAAAATTTAAAAACTCATTATCTTGTATTTTTATACTTATGGTGAAATTTTATTTCATAAAATTATAATATTTAGGTACTTTTTTGAGTTCTCCTATTATAGTGTTGTTAATATCAGCATTTTTTAATGAATGAATAATATGAATTTTAAGGTCTTCTCCTAAGATCATTTTGTATTATACCACCATTAAGGGAAAAATTGGATATTAGGGAATTATTATACATAGTGTACCTTATAAATGATTTAAATTGACTTTTATTCCCTTATGGATTAGCCCTTACCTCTTATTTTTTCATTTCCTCTCTTATGGAGTTTGATGTGAGAAATCTGCATAGAATTATCAGTTTGTTTTTCTTCAATTTATTATCCCATTTCCTCAAGTTATGTTTAAAAATTGGCAGGAATTGACATAAAAATAAATTATGGTTAAAAACACAACATTATAAAGTGGATTTAAATTTTTTTTCGAAAGAATATTTCCTTGCGGTTTAATAAAATTTCCAGAAAACAACTGAACTGATTACTAATGTCTTATATTTTAGTCAAATTTATTTCTAATCTAGGATCATATTTCTATTATTTTTGGGGTTATAAATTGGTGTATGATTTTTAATAGGTCCAAATTTTCATTAATCATAGGGTTCAATTATGGTAATAATTTTTTAAAAGGTTATTATTACTTGTTTGTTGGGATTCATTAGAACCAGTTTTTCTACCTTTGAATAGATAGTTGTTGGCAAATATTTTGGAAGTGTGTATAAAACTAATAATATTGATTAAAAAAATCAAAATTGGACTTGGGGTTTAATTCTTGATTTTTTTGATATTTCCCTAGATTAGATTATTTCCTGTAACTCTCTATACATTGTGCATCAGCTAATTGGTTAATGAAATGGAAAAACAATGATCATAAAACACATACCATAACCTGTTATTATTAAAAATATATCAACTTAAATATATTATATTTTAAATGGATTATTATATAATAAGAATATTTCCTAATAATGTGGATTAATTATATTTCCTTTCATGATAGATACATAATTTTTGGGTACGATTTATTCTAAATTGATATGAATTTTTTGAGATATTCTAAATAATTCCTTTGCATTCTATTAGTTTTTTTTCATTCATCGCTAATATAGATGAATAATATAATACATTCCTATCATTTCCTATAAATAATTCGTAAATATAGACAATAATTTGGTTATACTCTATAGATATAATTGGTAATATTATATTATTATCATATTCTCATTACTCATAGAGAGTCTCTACATAAACATGTTTGATGACATAATAATACTTATTAATGGTTATTCTCTAAGAGTGTGTGAGGAATATCTAAATAAATAATTTCTTCAAGTAATCAATTTCATTAAAATATCATTGTCATATGTTTCAAAAGAAATCCTAATATTCTCTATTTATTGGGAACTGGAATTAAATTTACTTCACTTGTTCTTTATCCACCCCAATGTGCTTCAATTTATAGAATAGAAGTAGGAATTATTTAATGATTTTTCCAGGTTATGTGCTACCTGAACAATGAATTTTATTAGTAGATAAATTAAACATTATATATATATATATAGAATTATTGAATAAAAAATTTGTGTACTGATTTTTGAAATATGATGTAGAATGTTTTGTCAATATCCTATGGGAATTACCAACTAGGAGTACACAATCGATATGAACATTTGTGGGTTGAGTTGAGTCTAAAAGGGTTATTTATTCAATCATAAAATTTTAAATTACTTTTTATATGATTTATTAGTAATTTTTCTTTAATTTCTTGATCAATTTTACGTGGTTATTGATTGAAATATAAATTTCTGGAAAATAATGATTTATTTTTTTATTAGAACATTTATAATGAAAATGATGCCATATTTTTAATTATTCATTTTAATTGGGGGGTAAAATAAATTAATAAATTAATTTACAAATAATTATTTATAACTCATGGTTTTCATCCACATCGTATTTCACAAAACTATTAGTCAATTATTATGTTATTGAAATGGATTTGTTTTCCAGTTATTACTGATATTGAAAAACGAATAAAAGAAGTTTAATATGGATAAAAGTATTATGGCCAAAAGTGTGATTTTTTTAGTGTGTGTCATCATATTTAAGTGATATAATTTTATAATATTTATTTGAATGAACATTTTTTACCATCAAATAAGATATAGGATTTACATTCTCATCCACAATCACACATTATTGGATGGTTTTGGTGATAATAAAACTTATTTAAATATTAGTATGGTATTCCATATTCTATATATGTGTAAGGGTTATAGTAAATTGAAACTAATTAATACAGAATATAATTGACTCTGTCTTTTTCTTCTCATATAGTCAACTGTTCTAACTATACCTTCAACTTATATTAACATTCATTGAAGTCTTTATCACTCAGCTCCAGACCATTCCACTTTATGTTGAATGGAAACATTCATGGGGAGAAAACCAATAATCAAAAATAATAAAAAGAATGAAAATAACATAATATAATATAAAATATAATTTGATATTAAAAACATCAATTGAGTATTGAAATGATTCAATAAAAGGGATCGATGAAAGTAAAGATACTCAATAATCATGAAAGGACTATATCCTCTACCAATCACATATAAGATGTCCATTCACTCAAATGGTATTACTGAAGAATAATGGTGAAAAAGGAATTATAAACTGTATAATAATTAAATAAAAGGATAATTGTAAAATAAAAACCATATTTTAACTCATCATCTATCTCTAACTTATTTATATATAACAAACTTTTATTATCTTATAAATTCATGGCACCAAATTCACATCCCATGATCACACATTTGAGATGTTCCACCTTTAAAAATATTAAATATTTTATCTCCCCCCATATGTTTTCTCCACCATGGAAAATATATCTCCCTAAAATAAATATATTTCATTATTTTTCATTGATTAAACTATAAATCATTTTAAAAACCATGTATCCACTCAAAATTAGTCATATAAAGGAGGATGAATAATCATTGATCATCAACAATGAATAAAAAATGATTCAACCTTGTATCACCATTACGCTACCTTGGAAACATGTGGATAACCCTTTATAAGATGCCGATTACATGTATGTAGAAATAGAAAAAATTTATGTATTGTGTAAACCCAAAATGTTCCCTTGTGTAGTGTTCTCCTGTAGAAGGTAACCTTACACAACAAGTGACATGAACATGATACTCTTATACATTACTCACCAACATAATAAAACAACTAAATTATTGATGAATCCATAAAATGGAAAACATTCATGGGATCCTACACAATATATTATGATATGAATGTCCAAGGATCATGAATTATTATATTCCAATTTTTATCCATAAAAGAGATTTTGTATTTCAGAATGTATATTTCAAAATTCTTATTATTATTATGAGGTTTGGCGGGTCTAATTATAAAATTTTATTCTAATAAAAAATTCTTGTAAACAGTGGAATTTTATTAAAATTATGAGAAAATATAATTTATTAATTAAAACAATCCTATGACTATTACTACCACTATTTCATAAACCTATGGAAATTTTATATACTCTGCATGTCGTATTTTCTTTTAAAAAATTCATATAATCACACTCATAGAAAAATTGAAATTTCAAATTCATAATATATGGATTTAGAATGTCATACACTCAAATCCATTTTCAATTCCAAAACTACATACATATATAGTAGAAAATAAATTATGTTTACATACACTAACTAAAAAATTCATTTAAGACAATTTTGATCCACATTAAATCCCCATTACCATATTTAATTCTAAGGTCATTGTATGGATTCTGAAACCAATTAAAAATTGAATAAAGAAAATTAATTATAACAGTTATTCCATTTAAAAATTAAATGATAGGTTATGTAAAGAATCAATATATTTATATTTATGGAAAAATTAATAAAAATTTTGGTAATAAATTCATTGAAATATTAGAAAACTTGATTAGAAATTTTTATTTCTGAGTTTGTTAGTGAGATATATAGGTTTTTTGTTCGAGAACCAGTCGTGGGATCATAGGGGGTCACATACTAGATTTCTATTATTATATTATAGATGAGGAGACACATGTGATAGTCTCTCCACATATCATTTACTAGTCTCTAGTTGTTCTCCCTAAGTATTTATTTGTAATATAACCCAAGAGAAATATTAGTTATATGATCATATTGATTTCTAGTAGAGATTCCATATATATTCCACCATATCAGATATATCCTAAAAAGGTGTGATATTTAATATCATGGTTAAATTAATTATTTAAGAAAGGAATTATTAACCCAGAAAATTAACATGAGGGTAATCACATGTGATTTTAAAAAATATGGATAAAACATGATGGTTGTGTTTGGATTACCAGACAATAAACCATGTGATAGTTAATAATAATTATCATATTCAACACATCGATGAACTATTTGATCAATTATGTGGATCCATATTTCTCACCAAGATCCATATAATGATATCCTATAAATATTTGTTAGTGAGTCCTTATGATATTTTGCACACTAATTTTATTAGTACATATAAACTATTTCTTAATCTAATGAAATTTTTCTATATTGTTGAATGAAAAAATTCAGGCCCACAATGAATACGACCCCCATACCTATCAGAAACCACTCATTGTGATGTTTATTGATGTTATCATTATATACTACATGTCATGATAGGATGAATCTATTCATTTATATAACATATTGAGCTGTTTTTCATATGATTGAAAGTATATAGATCTCTCAAAGTGTAAATTTTGGACTAATAATGTTTTCTTCATTGGGAATGTGATATCAGAGGACATGATATATATAGATATTTATAAGGTATTATCTATTTTATAATGAGAGTAAGTATATAATTTCTTCAATATATTTATTATTCATAGTTTGAGAATATATAATAAATTGTTTTATTATATGTACATGATTTTGATGTGTAGATAATGTCCCTAACAAATAAGTGGAAAAGTTCATCCGATCAAAATTTTCAATTAAATCCTTTTATGAGATAATATTGAAATTTATATATATTACATTATTTCCCTTATCTAAATTTTTAATGGATTATACATTACATTATATTGATATAGGTCTCAGTCTAGAAGTTTTTCTAATAGAGTATGTATGTGTAGTCACATGTGGGATTGGTAATGAATCTCATTTTAGAAAATCTACATGATACAAGATTTAGACCATGAAATGGTAGTGGACACAAATTGGTGTCTCGTTAAACTTTTATTGAATGGTACGTATGGGGTGTACACTTACCATAAGAACTAAAATTATTACTTTTTAGAGTGTGAGAAGAACCATTTATAGAGAAGGTGCATTTAGTACATATAGCATTTCAATTTAGAGAAATAATATACCCTTATGAATGGATATGTCATGGATAATTTGTTTAGTTGAAAACCTCAAGTGGTAGTGGTATAGTTGGATTGTAGTTTAGGGAAGATAATGAGCCTATTTAATGAGATAAAGCTTCTTATTTTTGAGAATTAGTTTATTGAGTCATGATATTAATCACTATTTCCACATAAATCCTTGTGAAAGAGAAATTTGTAAGATATATTAATCAAGTTATTTTTTGATGAGGCAAAATAAAAGTGTTAGGGTGATTTTAACTAATTTTTCCTAGAATTATGATGAGGATTTTTTATATTTTAGGATGGGTTATATCTACTATTAGAGAGTATAATGAGTAATTGTGGGACTTACATAACTAAATATGCAATGATCATTCATTTATAAAAATGATGTATAATTATAAATAATATTTTTATTGGAGGATTGCAATGAAAAAAATAATTCATGGTTTTTATGATGATTTACATGCAAGAATTTGAGTCCTAAACACAAATGATTGATTTAAGTGGCCACTCAATGTGGAAAAATATTATCTAAAAATGTCTAATTTATCACATATTATAACATGATGAGCAACTTCTAAATTTAGAACTCAGGTAGTTATTTTTATGAAACAAACTTCTACCCTTTCAAATGAATGTTTATTTCACTTTCACATCCATTATGATTAAATTCCCATCCATCTCTTAATTTAATTATTATTATTTATCCATACTTATGACATGGTATATACTACTTATCCATGGTCTCTCAAAAAATAATCTTATTAAGAATATGACTATAATTATATATGACCTATTGTGGCATATTATAATCATTGTATGTGTCATTATAATCCTTCAATTTTGATTAGGGTTGATAATTTCAAGATGGATATATATGAATTTTTTGTGGAATAACCAACTATTATAGTCGATTAGAGTTAGATGAATCAATAGAACAATGATTTCCTCTTTTTTATGGGTGTTATATTAACAAGGTTTTATCTATAAGTAGACATTGTAGTTAGTGCCCAATATCCATTTAAAGTGGATAGAGATTTTCGTCATGGATGGTTAATGATGTTATATAGTGTAAATTGAGGAATATTTGATAGATGTTGTGGATTTTACGAAACCAAATCTATTTAATTTTATGTATTCTTTCTAATTTATATCACGCCTCATGTTTTTTTTGCACATTCTATGTTGGATAAATTTATGGGGACTTATTTTGCGATTATTGAATGCGTGTTTGGACACCAATCATTTTGAAAGACTCCCATGGTTACCCAAGAGACTATTACTATGTACTCAATGGTATTAGTTAGTGGGGATATACCTCTATGTGGATGAAAATATATCTCATTAGTTGAAGGATAACATAAGGGTACCTAGTGACTAACTGCCAATAATCAGTATATGTGTGGCACCATGTTTGGTTGCATTAGAGGAAAATAGAACCATACGAACAATATTTTCTCTTATCTATCCATATCAACTATTTCAACACCTGTAGGAGTGAATATTATTGTTACAAAATAATAATTTATATATTATCATCCTCTTGAGAGGTTATAATTTTTATTATGTGTTTTTATCAAATGTAATGAAATAAAGATCTACTGATAAATTACTAATTTCAGTCACATGTTTACTATATGTTGTACTATAGATGATCAATTAATGGATATTTTTTAATAAAATTAAACTCTAAAAATATTATCCATTGATATAATATAGAGTATAAGTAATTTTTTCAACATATATTATTATTTCTTATACCTTGAAATTCAATTTTTTTATTTCACACACATATAATATGGATAAACCATAGTCATACAAATACTCCAAATATTGTTCATTTTTTTATTTTTATATTCCATATGGTGGTAATTTTATATTTTTTATAATCAAAAAATCAATATTAATGTGAAGTGTGGGGAATTATGGGTTTTCATCCACACTGATGGAGTTTTACTTCCATTCGTCCCCTCACAAACAATTCAATTATTTTTATATAATTGATTTTGACAGAAAAAATTGATATTTTCATTGGATATTTGTAATTTTTATTTACAAATTTTATATAATAAGTAAACCAAATACTTGGTTTTATACTTGGATGTAATATCCTCTATTTATTTTAAATATATTATTATTACTAAAAAATTATCCATCAAACAAACAGATTACTTTATCTCAATCATTCAAAATACTATTCATGTTTTAAGTAAATATGTATTTTTCTATATATTTATGTTATAATAAAATATATTCTTTGATTTTTCTAGCTTCCATTAATTTGAAATTTTAATTTTTTAATAAGTATTTTTATTCTATCAGATATTGATAGTAATTTTTCGAATCACAAAAAAATCATTAGATTAATTATTATTTTTTCTTATGAGAACAAATTTATTAATATACATACTATTACCATACACTAATTTTTATAATTCCTTCAATATAATTATCTTCATTTTGGTTTATGATTTTATATATTGGGTTATTTGTGATATTGACAGCAATATCATTGTTGAGGTATGGATAATCATTATAAACTAATGACTTAATTTTCAGGAGGTTACCACCTTTTTATTACCAAATGAATTCATATTTCTATTTACATGTGAACATTACTTTAAGAAAATTCATATTTTAGGGTATTAATGAAATAAATTCATCAAATTCCCCTTATTTTAAATCATTCTCCCTAGATAGATTCTTTATTTCCTTGAATTGAACTTAATGGGATACTAACATTTACTCTAATTCGTTTGTATTAATCTTGGAATCAAATTCAAGTAGAGTTTCATGAATATTAACCAATGAATAATTCATTGGATCCTTTTCGTGAAGCATAAAAATCATTTGGGTTGAATAAAGGTGGAAATATTAATATAATAATATGAACACATGTGATTGTGTCTTAAATTGAGAGGGGTGATTTGGAGTTGGTATACATTCATTAAAATTTAATGTTTCATCCATTTTCACTTCATCAAACATGCATTTTTCAATTATCTCTTTCTCTCCATTAATCAGTACGAATGAATATATAAACTGAACTTTAGCATAATAAGAACACATGGGTTTCATAAAGAGACTCACATCCTATAATATTACTATGTCCCATGTAATACATTATTTTAATCCTTGGAACAGAACACCATTCTTACAATCTAACGAAACCTATTAATTGGTATAACACCCCAAAAAAATAATGAACACTATATATTTTATATTGTAATTCACACAACCCTTAGATTAAATGAACCAAGACATACTCAAAATATACTATTATTTAGATATAAAAATTATGAATTATCTATTGGGTTGATATGTCTGAATTGGAGTAAGAATACTATAAAATATATGGTCAAAACATTTCTTAATAAAAAATATATTTATAATATATATGGAAAAATTACTCAGTTTTAAAGAATAATAATTAAATATTATATGGTTCAGAATAAATACTTTTTAAAAGAGTTATTTTTTAAAAAACAAAATTCATTTCATTTTAATGATTAATTTGAAAATTTAAATGTTGAATATGATAAATATGATTTCACTTTTGGTTTCACCGTATCTATATTAACATAATGTTATATATTTTGAGCTTTTGAAAGTAGTTTATTTTGGGGTGAATAGTGAAAATTTTAATATGTATAAATGCAGCAATTGTTTTGAAATTATCTGTATAAAAAATGACATGATTGACTAGTGAAAAATTAAAAAAAATTAAAAAATGGAAAATTTTAAAAAAAAATTGTAATTTCAAAACTGTTATTATCTATTTGGAAATCAATTTTATGTACTTATTGAAATTAAGTTAACTTTTTTATTCACTCTTTATAATGTATTAAATGGGTTACCTTTCTTTATGGGTTCATTTCAAAAAAATAATAAGAATCATTTGAATTTATATAATTCAATTAATTCTATGAAAATAAATCGTATAAATGATTTTGGTATATAATTGAGTTTATTATTAAGTGGGATTCTATTATACAAATGGGTTTTCAAAGCATTTTGAAAATTAATTCAAAATGAAATTTATACCACTTTATATAATTGGATGATGAAAAATAGATTTTGTTTCAATATCAACATAATAATTTTATTTAATTATTTTAAATTGAAATTTTATGAAAATAAATAATAACCATAGTAAAAATTATCATATCGGATAATGGTAAAGTGGTTTTAAATTTTTTAAATAATTTTATAAGTGTTCAAAATAACAAAAAAATAATTCCAAAATATCATTGTTAAATATTAATTTTATCTATACTTCTAATAATTGAAATTATGATATTTCTGAGATATTTAACTTATGTAAGATAATTATAATCTAATAGAGCTCCATGTATTTGAATTTTTCCATCCACATCATATATAAAAGATGTATCCTATCCACTATTATATATACATCCTGACCCACGTAAAGATGAAAATACCCTCAAAATTATCTTCCCATAATTATTTTTCACTACCTAAAGGTATTGGCATCACCAAAATTCTATAATAATAAGGTTTAATGTTTAATCCATTGTAGGTTTTCAATATATGAGTTATAACTCTTAATTGAGTTCAATAATGAATATATCTTCTTATAAATCCTTAATACATATCATATACACTATTATATATATTATATTAATAATATAAAATATTATAAATTGATATTTTTTATCGTATAACACATTTTCATTGTCTTATCCATCCACTAAAAAGTGGAAATATCTGACATACATATGTACAGATAGTCTTCTCCACCAAGTGATGTTTATCCTTTTTCATCATCATGTTGAATAGATATATACATTAATGAAATTAATTGATATATATTTTTCTTAGAATATTTATATGTTTATATAAATATAAAATATTTTCCTACCTTTTTTTACTCCCATTTGATGGAAAGTGATCAGGTTTCTCATGTGTCCACATAGACTTCCACCTCCATGAAGCAACATAATATGTTTTTCATTTATAGTTCACATATATTATTATTATAATATATTTTTTTAATATATATTATATTTAATTTATTACTACTGTTTTGGAAACACTTTTAATTATATATATTATTTCCCTTGCATACATTTATAAAATGAAAACGTCATCATACTTATGTGAAAACAAACACCACCTAGAATCATGCGTTTGGACTTTATATTTCCGCATTGAAAGAATGACTCAAAAAATTAAAACATGGATTACAATTATATTAATAAAATTATTTTTTTTTGATAAATTTTAATCATTTTATAACACCTTTATCCATGGTCAATATACCGATGTAATTTTGGTGAAATTTACTAAACATCCTTAATTGGATAATCTAAGCAAGAACTAATCAACAAGTGGATTTAAAATGATCATAAAATGATCCTAAAACACTGAATATATATTAATAAGGTTAATAATAAATTATTTAATATATTGATATTGATATTCTAGATAATATAACATTTCTGAACAATCTTAAATCTATTATATGTTTTTTTCATCTCAATTCCATGCCATTGAGTCAAATATTATATTATATACATATTTTATTTTATATTTTATATTATATAACAATTTTATTTTATGTTTAATATATATTACAATTATGATATATTTTTTCATCAATTAATAATTATTTATGTAATTCTGTGTTTTAATTCATATTTAATTATTTAATTGGGTTTCATTCAAATTTAATCTACCTCATAATGGTTTATTTTACATTCGTAATCTTATTCAGATTTTTTCAGGTTCAAATTTATGTCTAAATAATTATATTATATTTCACATATTAATCCCAAAACATTTTCATATAACATTTATATTATGGGTCATATGTTTTTCATCAAACACTACTTATATTTGGAAATAAATATATTGAAAGAATGTTTTTCATAAAAATTTACCTTATATATCTTCTTTTGTACAAGAGTATTTTTTATTCATTATCCATGTTTTCAAAAATTATTCATGGATATTGTTATGTTGATTTAAATGATTACTAATGGAAGTTTCTATGAATTGTTTTTTCATTAAATATATATACAAGAAATATTATAAAATTCATTATAAAAAAGTATTTATTTTTACATTTAAAAAAGTATGAAAAGAAATTCATTTATAATGAACACATAGTCAATAGATTTTCCTAAACTTCCTGACTAATATTATTAATTCCTCTACATGTTTAAAAGGTTCTATAAATTATCTAAATTTTCTATTTTCTATCAATTCATATTATTTATATTAAATGAATAATGTATTATTTTATAAATGTATAGAGAAATGAATTCATAATAACAAAATATATTATATTTTCCACTCCATAATAATTTTATAAGTAATTTTTTTTCATGAATATTTTTGTCACAAATAATATTTTAAATGTTTATTTAAAACATCATTATTTGTGTCTGGAATATGATTAAAAATTTCCCTTTCAAAAAATGTTATTTTTAATGAAATATCATTTTATGGCATTTCTACCATTTCCCTTTTTAATATGATATGAAATTACATTACATCAACCATTCATTTAAAATGAATTTATAGTATTCTATAATAATTTTCCTATTTATGGGTTATAACACAATTTTATTTAATATCAATATTCTAATTTTATTTATTATTTTCTCTCTGTCATTTTTTTCTCAGTACTGAATAAACCATATACACATTTTTATACACTGTGTGAACTCAATGATTATTATAAATAACATTTTTTCATTTTTTGGGGAAAAGTTTTTGTTATGTATTATTAAATAAATATAGATATATATTGATTTATAATGGATATTTATTCTCCTATATTCTTTGTGGATTCAATATTTTTGAAATGCATTGGACATATGTTTGTAAAAAATATGGGGAGGTTATTGAGAAACCCTCAATGAATCAACAGTTTACTAGAGATATATAATTGGTAAAATTATATATCTTTTTTTTGTAAAATTACTCAATTATTAATATTATTTTGAATAACTCCAAGATATTAAGGTTCAAGAATTATTTTTGAATACTTTGATCATTTAATAATGGTTCCTAAAATTAAAAACATCATTCATTATTATTTTAGTTATTTTTATCAATTTTAATATTTTTTTGATATTTTTCAAATATAAATTTCGATAATTAAGTTATTAACTAAATTTAATACGTATTGATTATCTAACCATACATATTTCAATTCCTTATTTACTTGTGATAGATTCTAATGAAAAACTTCCTCTTAATATAAATATTTTATTATAATTTATTGTGTTTTCCTTTTTTGTAGGATATAATGATGAGACAATTGAATAATCTTTAGGGATTCAATATTTTTTTCCATTTTATGTTTTTTCAAATTAATATTGAAATCCTATATATATTCAATCTCCCGAAAATGATGAATTGATATATAAATCATGTCGTGACACCAAATATATTATTTCTTATTTATATATTAATAACTTATCGGTTATAGGAGTTGGGTTTGAAAGAATTTGTATTTAATGGAGATTTAGTTGTACCAATTAAAAAATAATTTTGAATGACATTTAAAAAATAAAATTTATCATAATCATATAGAAGTTTCAAATACATTTAGGTATATTTATTTCCTGAAAAAAAATTCAGGATATTATGTGATACCTTTTTGAGTTCCCTTTTACACAGATATATCCTTTGAGAATGATGATTACTCATATCAAATCCCATGGTAAATGAAGTGATTAACCACCTAAATAAGTCAATATGACTTTGGTAGTAATTGAAATTATTAGAACTATATTAAGGAAACTATCTCAATTTATAAAGAATATTTTTTATTTCCATGAAAAAATTATTTCTTATTAGCATAATGTGATTATTTTATACAAAATTATGTGAAACAAAATAGTATTTTCAATAATTCAACAACTACATTATTACTAATTAATCAATGGATCATGTGTCTAGAAAAACTATTTATGTATTTTGGAAGTACTAGTAACAAAATAGTAATTATATTAGTATATTTTCAAAATAGATATGCATATCACATGTGGACATTGATTCATAATAATAATGAGTAAAGGTATTTTTAAATTATAAACTGAATATTTTGATTGGAGATATTTGTGAAGAAATATTTTTCTCAAGAACAAAGAGGAAATGTTGGAAAGAAATTCGTATATTTTAAAAAGTCGAAGCATAAAATATTATTGAGGTTGATGTGACAATAATATTATTAGAATGTAATGTTAGGTACTTCATACATATTCTAAATGTAATCACTGCTGGAAATATGATCTATACCAACGGTTTTGGGAAAACTGTTGGTATAGTTAACTAATTTGGACCTATACCAATGGTTTTTCCAAAACCATTAGTATAAGTCACTTATATGGACCTATAACAACGGTGTTGGACAAACCGTTTGTATAGGTCCATTATAGAGACCCTATACCAACTATTTGGCCAAACCTTTGCTATAGGTCCCCCTATACCAAGGGTTTGTCAAAAACCGTTGGTATAGGTCCCAAAAGCAAAGAACCTATACAAATGGTTCTCAAAGCAGTTGGTATAAGTACGTCTATTTTTAATGGAATCTTCTTACAAGGTACATTAAATAAACCAAAATTTAAAATACTTATGATAATACATATATATCTATGAAATTAAGTTCAAAAAATAATTTAGGTTAGTGGTTAGGTCTTTCAATCAAAAAAGAGAGGTGCTGGGATCAAAACAAACCAGATGATTCTTTTTTGAATTACATATGCCAACGGTTTATGGAACCATTGGTATTGATTTCCATATTACTTATACCAACAGTTTTTAAAACCATTAGTATAGACCTATCCTCATGGATTACTTGGAAACGGTTCTCCAAACCGTTAGAATAGAATATACCAATTGTTTAGAGGCCAATACCAACAGTTCCAAACTGTTGGTATATGGTATTTTTCTAGTAGTGAATAATAACCATTTCAATCAATTTTTTTCGTAACTAATTCAAAAATGTTAAAATAATTATTAATTTCATCATATTATTAAATAGTATGAAGTAACATTATGATATAAAAATATTTCTATATATCAAATAAATACAATTTAATTAATGATAATGAAAGGGTGATTGACCACCAAGATAAATGATATATAATTAAGAGGAAGAAGGGATGGGTGGTACATCTGATAAGTGGCTATTAAACAAAAAATATACTTGAAATTATTATAGGGAATTTTGTTTTGTTACAAGTATAGAGATAAAGAAAATAAAAATAATGAATTTTAAGATAAAAGGAAAACATCAATATCATGTCCTTAAACTATATAGAGATGGATCATTATTATAATCAATGCCCCTTGTATCTGGGATTTCAATGAAAATTTCATTATTGTATTAATTGTGGTCATAATAGTACACTATTTAAGAAGATAAAGTGCATGATAATTACTTGTGAATCATTAATGGGAATCATTTTTAGAAAAATATTTATTCATCAAATATATATTATATTAATAATGGTTATAGAATGTTTATTTCCCTTAGACGTATAGTATGCAACAATGGAAAATTTATAAATGCATCTCAAAAAAGTTATAGTTTTTCTACTATATATAACTATTTTTATAGATATTAAATAACACATAAGGGTAATTATAGTAAATTTTGGTGAATATATTATTATTAAGTATTCAAATTTACTCTACTATATTTTGAATATTTTTAATATTTATTTTAAAATATTGTAACAAATGTTTTAATTTTGAGGTATTGGGATATATAAACATAATATAAGGGAATAATTTATTAATTATTTTAGTTATACTATCTAACATTGGGTTTTATTAAATTATTATATTTTGGGGGAATTGCTAATCTGAAAATTGTTGAAACAATGAAGAGATATTTACAAATCTGGATCTCAAAAACCATAAAATGTTTATTTTAGTGTTTTATTCAGGATGAATTATTTTTTAAAATTCATAATTTTGGATATGAGTTTAATGAGTGGTATAAAAGGGAATATAAAACAACCAAAGATTGTAATCAAGAGAATATATTTTATAAAAATTACCCAAACTAATGAAAGAAATGAAAAACATATCTTGTTTTGTGTGGAAAGTAACAATAAATAAAAATGTTTAATTTTATACAAATGTTCAAAGGTGGAAAACATATAAATTAAATGATATTATGAAATAAATATTTATTTATGAAATAATGTGGTTCCTTATCTTCATATTGAAAATAAAAATCCTTACAAAATCAATAATCATGTCAGGATACACGTATATTTTAAAAAATAAGTAAAAATTACGTGGATAAATTTTCTTTAGGGATGGGATAATTATACACCCCCAAATATGGGTTTTTTAGTACTATGATTTATATATTTTAATAAAAAAAACTATAAGCTTAAATAATATGTCACATACTATAAAAATATTATCATTTGAATATAACTTTTATAAATCATTGGTATAGTAGGTATGAAAATGAGTAACCAAATCATAAATTATATTCAAAAAATATTTCAAAATTCTTATAAATTTATAAAATCATTTTTATTAATTAAATAATTGTTAATGATAAGGGTTATATCATGTAACATTAATTTTAGTCTATGTTTCAAAGAGTAATTTTACTTAAAAAGTGTTTTTATTTCAATTTAATTTAAAAGTTAAAATTTTATTTTTTTGAAATTTAATTTTATTAAAAAAATAATTTTTATTTCATGATATACATATTAGTATGTGATAAAAGATTATTTTTATGAAATATATACATTTTATATGATAGTGAAAAATAAATATTTTGAAAAATATTATCACTTTAATTATACTATCATTCTATAAGAAGGTGGTGAATTTTTAAGGGAAACAATTTAACCAAAATATATTAAATAAGTTTCAACATCCATTTAGAAATATATTTTTTTGACTTATTAATCCATCTTTATCCTTTTTTAAATCAAATTACTTTTTAAAATGAAGTAATGTACAATTTTAGGTTTTCCTACAATAATTAAGTATTCACATGGTAAATTTATTTTTTTAATTTTAAATAAAAAATGAAAATTATTTAAGATAATATAATAAAATTAAATACTTTTCATCAAACGTTATACATGATTTTCATAAAAAAATATTTTTATTATTTATTAGACTTAAAAAAATGGGTTTTCATTTTGTTTTTATAATTTATCGAAAAATTATATAATCCATTTCTAGTAATTGTATATTTTAAAATATATTACAAAGAAATAATTTTCATAATCTATAATATTCAATTAGTAGAAAATATATTTTTTTATAATAAATATAAACCATGGAAAAATAATATCTCATTAGTTAAGGCTAATATAGATGAAAGTGTTAAAATACAAGGAAAATGCTTCAAGAATGTAAAAATCATTTTATTAAAACTCATTTGTTGGTAGGATTTCAAAACTAAACATAAAATTTGAAAACTTATAAAAACAATTGATCCTAAATTCACTAGGATATATCTTATATAATGAAGTATCTTATATTTACAAGTTGTGCACCTACATCTAAAATAAAAGGTAACCTCCTCTCCCTTACTATGCAAACATCCTGAGAGATATAGAATGATCAAGAACTCATAAAATAGATTGCTAACATTTTTTGTACCTTCATGTCATGATCTTGTGAAATTTCTATAAAAATCAGGATTAATAGGTAGTCTACAATATTTTATAAAAATAAGAGTTAAAACTCATAATCAAGTTCTTTCATGTATATTTCATATTCTACTTAATTAAAACCTATCATAACCATTATTATATATAATTATATTTAAAAAATATTCTAATTTTTTTTATGTTTATGGTATAATCCTTTTTCAAATCCTTTTCCATCTAATGATAAATGAAATCATCTCTCAAGTGTATGTATAGATAACCTTCTCCAAGAAGTAACGTGTATCAATTTTTAGCAACATATAGCACGGATGGTTATGAGGATGGATTTAATAGATACAAATTATGATTAGAAAATTATTTTTGTACACTAAATTTAATATATTATCTCACTTATTACCCTCCATTTCCTTTGAAAATGATCTTGTCACTCATGCGTACCTGTGGACAATCACCTCTACAAAGTGATGTCATTTTTTCTTTCATTTCCATCTTACATTGATGATCATGAGGGTATATTTACTAAATATATATGATATATAAATATATATATATGATAATATAATGATTTTTTATTATATATTTTATTTACTTAAAACCATTTTGGAAAACAAAAACCTCATAATTCATGTATATTAATTACCACCTCCATGGATGATATATTTCGTTCTTCTTTTTTATAGCATCCCCAATTTCATATTAGTGGGCCTTAATTTATTTATTTTATGTATGTAATGTTTTTATTTTATTTTTGGAATGGTTTTAAATCCATTTGAAATATTTTTTTAGATTTTCTATAGGTGAACGGTTTGAGTGTGGTTTGTTGAAACTGTGAAACTCTTACTAGAAACCATTGACTCTGAGAATGTGGCTAAGGTAAAGGAAAAAGAGTAGGATCACTATTTACCAAATACAAATTATTAATAATAATAAGTAGGAAAGTTTTATTTTTACATGACTAGTGTATAATATTTCTAGCTATACATTTCAACTGTGTGAGGACCCTTATGAGGTGAAGGTTAATGAATGATTAGCACACTATTTTTATTACTGTATAAGTAATCATTTAAGGTTTAGAAAATAGATTCTAAAAAATTGTATCTAGTTAAGTATTATGTTTCAATACCCATTAATTATCTGAATCAACACTAATTCAAGTATTCTTCCTCCCAAATGAATTAGAACCTTTACCCATTAAATCTGAAGTGATCTAGAGTCATTTTTGTGTGTGTTGAAGGCTGATTATCATGGTATGTCCTTATATGTGGTAGTTTTTCGTGGTTTTTTATGAAACTACATTACTACATATACTAATTTCTTCTATCTATTCCACAATGGATATATATGGGTTTTATGCCAATCATGGCTATACGTCTCCTTATTAATGATTGCATAAGATATTAAGCAGGATTTGGGATATTCGACCTGGTTTTGTGGATGTTTTCGTGTTGTTCATCATTTTTATTATAATAAAAATTTGTTTTGGATTCTATATCAAATTCTATTACTATAACTTGAAGGATTAATTTAAAATTTATTTTTTTGTGTTATATTGATTTTAAAATTGTATTAAAATTATTGGAGGAATCCTACGTTTGTGATGCTTTGTGGAATTGTGAAAATTGGGTGTTTCATTGCATAGTGAAAATGGAAACATGATTTTAAAATATATTTTTTTTATTTTTTATATGTTTTTTATTCATGGAAAATGGATTTCAATTAAAATCTTCACTTAATTGGTATTAGTTTATTTAAAAGTCTTCTTAATAAAAATGACAGTTTTATTGGAATTGTTTTTAAAAAAGATTTTTAAATAAATGATTTGTTTTATTGTAATAGGTTTTTATGGTTCTCAATACGATTGAAATATTATTGAAATGGTTAAATTGTGTTGGAAATGGTTTTATTAGCATGGAGGTGGTTTAAATGTTTTACAATTGATGGAATTGGATTGATAATGGTTATAAAATTACCACCATCAATGGGAAATGTTATGAATGTGAATGTTCCACATTCACTAGCAACATTAAGCATGTGTGTGTCACTGTGTGTTGGTATTTTATATTTATTAGGTAATCTCAAAATTAATTTTCAATTTTTTTACTAAATTGTTTGGTTTCTTTTCCAAGAACTTGGTGTTTGTTTGAGAAATCTATTTTCTATGGAATTTTTTTATTCCCTATTTCAATTATTTCTTATAAATTGAATTTTAAAAATCTTGGATAAAAATATTTATCCTAGTGGAATGAGTATGGTTGTCATTTAAGGAAATTCTATTAAGATTCATTACTCACCCTTAATTTTTTTTCTTTTGTTATTTTGCATATATTTTTCATTGAGACACTAGAAAAGGATAACTACCACACTTCTTTAGTAGGGCATAATTCTACTTGGTTTTATTTTTGGAGTTAGATAATGGAACATGTTGGAGCATTGGTTTTATGTGGAATTTATTGATTTTTGATGGTTTTGTCTTCCTCTGTGTACTTTTGTGTTAGTAAAATTCTATTGTGGTATACCATTTTAGTTTTGTTTTTAAAACAATGGTATTTCATTGAGTTGAATTTCATTATTATCATTAATCGTGTATTTCTTTAATTTAGTTATTGAATGTTTGGTTTAATTTTTTTATTTCTGAAGGAAAAATAACGCCCCACCTTTTAATGAATCCCGCAGAATTTATTTTTAGCTTTTAGCATCATGGGGATGTAACTTATGGAAAATTAATGTCCTTCCTTATCATGATAATGAGTAGGGACATAATTTTACAAGTGGTATCATCATTTCTAGTCCTAGAATAATAAGCGGTCTTCAACTATCTTGGGAAAATAATTGAAATGTGTTCAGGTTTATTCCTTATGTCAAGTTGGCATATTAGAGTAGGATTGTTGGAATTAAAATGAATACCATAAAAAGATCTATCTATCTTGTTTATGATGAGCTTAAAGTTACTAAGGATTTTGGTACATAACTTTTTTATATATGCTTATTGGAATGTGAATATCATTGTCACGAGTTTATAAAATTTTATGAGTATAACATGCATGAGATAAATGAATTTATACTATGATATCCTACTTCATATTGAGTAATTATTTCTAATTTGGTGAAAAGGTGTAATTTTTTGAAAAGTGTTAATGTTTTTATTCAAATGTGAGATTTTGAAAAGGAATCAAATAGTAATTTTTAAAATGGGTTTACATTCAAAATAATGTTTTAATTATAAAAAATGGTTGAACATGGAAGATGTTGAATTTTGGAATGCATTATTTTGATAGTTGAGATGAAGTAGAATTTGAAATTATTGAGCCTCTAATTTCTTGAGCGGGATACATATGGGGTTTGGTTTAGTTTTATAAAATTTCACCCTGTAGGAATTGTAGAACACAACTAAAGGAATATACAATGAATGTGGATGATCCTAATCTATTGGTGAACCAACAGTTGGTTCAGTGTATTATCAATGGTTTCTAATATGTAGATAAGGGAACTGATGGTTTGGACCCTTGACAGCGGATCACTCAGTGCAGTTATCGAAGAAAACCCCACCCTTAATTTGTGGTTTTTTGAACCACTGACAGAAGAGTTATGGAATAATAGTATGTATCAAATCGTTGATTTCATTGGCACACCAACAGATCTGAAGGTAAATCCGACGATACATATGATGGATAATATTTAATTCTAATGGTGGGATTTATAAGCTCAGGGTAAATTATATAAAGAACCTACATGAGAATATTTTTAAACATTGTTCACACAATAATTCTATACTCACATATTTTGAATAACAATATTGATTGATTTCATTATCCTAGAATATGAAATCCTCATAGTTAAAGAGTAAACTAGTAAGATTATGAATTTATTCTACTTTTCACTCAATGTTTTTTCTAGTTCAGCCTTGAAGGTTCTAATTTTAAATCATGTTTTATGTATGAGATTCTATTGTAGATAGTTGCTATCTGTATCACTGATTATAAAAAAATGGTTAATAGAGATATGGTCATAGAATATAAAATATTGGGAGTTACAGGAAGAGGTATAAAGTTGATACCTATGATAAATGGGGGAACAATAATTTTTGGAGCAGGAGGAAGTGGAAAACCTATTACCAATGTTGTGGGGCTGTTCAGAAATAGATGACATGATCCATAAATCTGACACCAAAAAAATATAGGCAGCCTGGATGATTTCAATATGGTTATCTATTCACATGAAGGGAGAATGTATAGAAAATCCAATATCATGAAAAAATATTCAATTAGTTATTGTATCTTCATCTCCATTTTTTAGTTCTCCAATTTGAGGTGTTTGAGACACTTTTCAAGTGTCGGAGGCATCTTATTTTTTAAAACAATGAGGTTAATATGACACAAATCATAAAAAAGCAGAGCTATCCATTTTCATTATAATAATACCATCACTCTCAGTAAGGGAAATCTGAACTGGGCAAAAAAAACAAAGTGATGTGAGAAATAAATTATACGGTGTTGATAATGTTATTATGGATTATCAGTCTAGACCATCAAAGTTACATTGTACGATTATTTGTATTTATGCTATTATTCATTATTGTTTTGATAGGTGTGTATCACATTCTTTTATTTATTCTCATGCTATTTATTTTCTATGTTTAAATTATTATATGATGTATTTTTTATTTAAAATGTAAACTCATCTTTTCCAAATAGAATGTTGTGCCTTTATGTGTAGGGAAAGATCTATATCTTTCAATAGACCTGAAATGATATGGGATTTCTATAAGCTTGAGATGGATGACTATTATATAATACTAGGTAGGGGTTGGCTAAAAATGTTTAATTATAACATTGACGGTTGTACTCGATGGGTTATATTCACAATGGAGGATGCAGTTGAGCATCTCTTTAGAGGAGATAAAAATGAAAACGAAGGTGAAACGATCTTATTAGAAACCGCAATTGAAAATATCACAAACTAATATGAAAGGTTAACATTATTATCAATTCAAATGATTAATAATAAAAGTTCCCATTAGTTTTCATTTAGTTTTAGGAAGTATTTCCTAATAATTTATCTGGGTTTCTATACATAAGATAAGTGTAGTTTATGATTTAACTCCTTCTGTGGAACAATCCAGTCTCATTTCCATATTATCTATTCAAACCAAAAAATATATTTTAAATATTTTTTTTGGGAAAGTTGGAAGAAACAGGTTTAATTTGGCTGAGCACATCTCGTTGGGAAGCACCGATCTTGTTCATCAGAAGGGGGCATGTGACTTTTTAGTTGGATGTGGATTATTATGGAATTATAAAGGTAAAAATAATTTTATTTATCCACTTCCATTCATTTTTTATATGTTCCATCAGTTTAGGGGAGCTCTTTGGTTGTCTAAATATGACATGTTATTAGGATATCACCAATTATGAGTTCAGAAATAGTATATTCTAATGAAACCATTATGGATTAGATATGGTCATTATGAATAGGTGGTAATAAATTCGGGTCATATGAATGATCTAGTAGAAATTATTGAATTGATGTATCATATATTTCATAGATATATTGATTCTTTTACGGTGCTGTTTTTGGATGACATATTGGTGTGGTCATTAACAATGTATGAGTATGATAAACACATGGCAACTTTGTTGGGATGATTAAGGGATAATAAGTTGGGTGAAAAATATCAATTTTTTATCTTTGAATACAATAGGTACACTTCCTCCGTCACGTAATCTCTAAAAAATTTCTTTCTATGGATCCACATAAGAAAAAGGCTATTATATCTTGGAAACATCAAAATAATTTCTTTAATATATGCAATTTCTTTAGTCTATATTGTTATTTCCAATGATTTATTCATGAATTTTAATTACTATATTAACATATTAAATCATTGAAAAAGGAATAATGTTCCATTACAAGGGGATTAGGAATTTCATAAGTCTTTTCAAGATAATAAAATTCCCTTTTAATTATTATCAATCATGATTTGGCTAGAATCAAGACAATGGAAGGTGGTATATTATGATGCTTTAGGATTAGAGATGGGATGTGTTATCCTGAAGTGAGGTCATATTGTTTGTTATGGATCAAGGATGTTATGGTTTTATGATAATAATTATGCAACACATGACTTGGTGTTAGCTAATATAGTCTGCGATTTATAGACATTGCATCATTACCTATTTTTGTTGAAAAAAACATTGTGTTTAGAGATCAAAAGATCTTGAAACACATTTTCTCACAAAGATATTTGAACCTAAGGTAATGAAGAGTGATGTAGTATATCCAGATGTTAATCTTTGACATTATCTATTCACTAAGTAAAATAAATATAGTGGTAGATACATTAGGTAGAAATTGGTATGCTCAGTTTGAAAATGTATCTTTAAATGAGTGGTAGTTGATGATGGTCCTCACAAATATAAAACTGTAATGTGAAGGCCATGGTGTAGTAGTGGGTTTTCCCCTAGTTTTTTATTCCTGATTTTGTTGAAATAGTTAAAGTATCACTAAAATTATATTCAAAATGTTTTTATATTATGTCAAATATCAATGGCGGAGAGACTATTAAGGGATGGATACTTGATGGGATTTTAGTGTTGTGGTTTATAAATTGGATGGTCACACCTATAGAATTAAATGAACAAATTCTCCACACTTACCAAAATTTTAGATGGGATATTCAACATATAATACTAAATATTTATAAATTATTTAAATTTTAGTTTTATTAGGTCATTATGAAATGAAAGGTGTATGAGTCTATTCAAATATATTTAATTTTTATGAAGGATAAGGAAGTGAATCAGTGACAAACATGTATTTTGTATTCACTACCTATTAGTATTTAGAAATGGGAGAAGATATCAAGATATTTTTTCAGATAAATACCATGAATTATTCATAAAAATGATGACATATGGCTGATAGTGTATCGATTCATAAATTCCTCCCATTTGATCCTTATTCATTAATCTCATATAGTTGAAGAAATGCCAAAAATATTTATCCAAAAGGTGGTAAAGAGGAAAGAAATACCAACTTCAATTGTGTTAGATAGAGATCCAACATTTACATCTCATTTCTGGATATCCTTATAAAAATCCCTTGGGTCTCAGTTGACTACGAGCACGATGTATCTTCCACATAAGGATAGCCCATCAAAACAGATAATAAAAATGTTGGAATACATGGTGTAGGATTCAGAAATGGATTTTTGTGGCTCAATGAAAGATTACATTGTATTATTAGAATTCCCATATAAACCAAAGTACCAATTCTTGAAACATATGGATCATTTTTAAGCATTATTTAAGAGTCCTTTTTTAATCCACATTGTTCTTAGAAATAAGTGAGTGGTCCCAAATTGCGTTGAACCTTGTACAAGAAACATTGTAGAAGCTTCAATTTATTAGTAAATTTATGGTGATGAATTAGAGTCATCCGAAAACATATGTGAATCATTGTAGATGATAATTTTCTTTTTAAGTGAGTGATCATGTGTTCTATAGGTTCTATCATAGTCTCAAAAATTGTTGTTTTGGAATGTTGGTCAAGTTATCTTATTCATACATAGTACATATTGAGATTGATGAAATATATGGTGAGGTGGAATATCTGTTGGATTTTCTACCATGGATTATTGATGTACATAATTATTTCATGTATCTTTACTGAAAATATATCATCTAGATCTTGACTATGTGATTCGATAGGATCACATTGAATGAGAGTCAGATGCTTCATTAATGCACATTCTACTGAAGTTTGTGGATAAAAAAGAGAAAGTATTGAAGGGTAAAGAGCATATGTCTAGTATAGGTTTTTTAAATGAATGGTCAGATTTAGGAAGAGACATGGAAATTCGAGAAGGATATGGTTCAGTAATGGACTGAATGCATTCAAGGAAATGAAAGTTTTCTTCCTTATAGGGATATAAATACAAATTTTGGTGAGAATGTAGAACCCCTGGATTCACGTATGTAACTATTAAATTAGGTATTTAATGTATATAATGTCTTTAATTTAACTTTTAGAGAGTTTAAAAATCTTTTATCACTTTTCGTGAAATTTCTACAGTTGAATTATTTTGGCATTGTTTCTCAAAATTGGGAAAATCCTACAGAAAAACATGCATAGTGATATAGAGAATTAGGAGAAGGGACATGGGATGGTTCATGTTTTTTCCAACTAGTTTATACACCAATAAGTAGACATAAAATGTGGGAAAATGGGATTTTCTATGATTGGTACATGAGTCGTATAACTGTGTAGGCCATCCAATTGTGCCTCCTTTTGAAGTAGTGGTTGGTGCATGGTTTCAAAACTAGATCCTAATAAAGTGTATCTACGATGGGATTATAGTTTAACCCCTTTTTTCTCCAAATATACCTAGATTTGAATATTCTTCCTCACAATATTTGTGTAAACTTTAGCAGTTAAATAAAAAATGATCAATAGGCGTAAATTGGTGCAGTAAAAACCAATTAATATTGTAATTTCTCATTTATGGTAGTTTTCACAGTTTTTTAGATCTAATTTCCTATCTATCTATGTTTCTAAGATCTAGTATAATATGTAGAGATACATGGTCCTTTTTTCCAATCATGGTAATACTTGGACAAGTTAATTACATGGTAAATAGTATATTGTGGGGTTTTAGAGATTGAACGTACTTTTGTTGATGTTTTCATGTCATTTTCAATTTTTTTCATACTTTTTGAGGTGACAAGATTCAATATTGACTCCTATTATTTTAACATGATAGAATAATTTCAAATTGATTATTTTTTTATAAAATTTTATTTTGATGTTACTATGCAATTTTTGGTTGAAACCCTATTTTGTGAGGTTTTATGGAATTGTTAAAATTGGGTGTTTTGATGGGAAGTGAAAATGGTAACATGATTTTAAAATGATGAATTTAAAATTATAATTTTGTTATGATACATAGAAAATGGGTTCTAAATAAAAAGGATGAGTTTTCTAGAATTTTTTAATGGAATTTTTTTTTTAATAAATTGTTGGTCTTCTTTGATTAGTATTTTGAAATGTTTTTTCAATGAAAGGATGGTTTTATTGAATTGGGTTGTTGATGTCATTTTTATTAAGAGTTAATTTTTACTAAATTGGTCTAGAAAATATTTTACTAAACTTTGTATGGCCTAAATAGTTATGTATGGATGGAAAGAGATGGATAATAATTGTGAATGTTCCACAATCAAAGGGATGGTCTATAGACATGAAATTTTAACAATTAATGGTAACACAAATCTTCTGTGTAGGGATATGTAAGAGTGTGTGTGGGTGTGTGATATGGAATTGGTAATTCAAATTTAACGATGAAATGGTTGGACTGAATTGTTTTTTTATTCCCTAAACATGACGATATTCGACAAAAACTATTTAGTATTTTTTTATTATTTCAACTATTTAAAATAAATTTATTTTCAAAAATGGGGTCTATTATATTCCATACTAGTGGCGTGAGAAGGGACTTCATTTGGGAAAGCATACTGGTTTTTATTACTCACCCATGATTTGGAACATCAGTGCTTTTGTAGAAATTGTTCATCAAGAAAATGGAAAAAGTTATATTATAACACTTTTTTCTAGGTGAATCATGATACATGGATTTTTTTAGAGATAGATCGGGGATATTATGGAAGATTTGGTGTTCTCTATTTTTCTTTGAGTTTTATTTTTTTCTTCTTCTATTTCTTACATTATTGTTAGTTGTCTTCTTCTACAGTACTCCATCATACTTTGGTTTTAATACAAATGGTATTTATTTGAGTTGTTTCACATTGTTATCGTGCATCATATACTGGTTCATTTTAGTTAGTTCATGTTTGTTTTTGTGGTTTATTTCTAATGGGAAAATCATTCCCCACATGTTAATGAATCCATTTATAATTAATTCCTAACATTGGAATATTGGGGGTGTCTCTTAAAGACAAGTTACGTCCTTACACCTTCTCAAGACAAAGAGGAGTAAAAGGATGTTAAATATTTACACCTTGAATGGTTGGTTATGGTATTATATACAATGAATAAAAATTATATTAATTAAATTATTAAAATTTTAATATTTATTTAACATTTTCAAAACAACTTTAATCATGGTTAAAATACACCAAAAATTTGGGGATGTTGATTGAACAATCTTAATTGGACATTATAATAATAAAATATACACTAGATTAATGAAAACTAATTATAAAAGTACACTGACATGTCATATATATATTGAAGATTAATGTAATCAAGTGATTAATTAGTTAAAAAAGGTTATTCAGATTTATATAGTTCATCTCGAAAATGATGAATCCTTGGTATCAGTATTCATCTCAATTCCAAACCATTGAGATGTATTTTATATTTTGAACCTAATTTCATGTTTTTTGTTTATATACATTCATTTTAACATTTTATATCATGAAAAATTATTTATTCACTATATTTTATATTTTATTCCAAATTTTATCTTTTAATGTATTTTGATTAAAAAAATATAATTTCTATAATGGATTACATTATATTCTCTCTCTTATTCAGGATTTTTAATTTTTAAATTTATGTTGGAAAAATTATATTCTACTTCCATCGAAAACCCATATATTTCATATCATGCATATTTTCTATGGTTTCCACTCATTCATCCAAAATTTCCCCACTTTAGTAATAAAAAATATGTTTTAATGAAAAACTAACATTATTTCTCTTGTTTTGATTAGGAATATTTTTCTTCTGTATACATATTTTTAAAATTTATTCATGGAATTATTATCTACTTTTATATTTATTTTAATGTTAATTTTGTTATATAATTTAATTTCTTTACACTTGTATAAAAGGTTTTCTTTTAATGATTACCAGAAAAGTAGTATTTTTATTTGAAAAAAAAATGATGTAAATTTTCTTCTTAAATAATATGTTGTAAATATATTTTCCCACTTTCATGGCCTACCAATCTACAACACTATATAGTTTGGGAAATAAATTTCATTATCCATTATTCTATGATTATTTAGATTTTATATCAAATAAACAGGTGTTATTTTAAAAAAATGAAAAGTGATATCATGTTACTTAAAAATAGTTTCTGTTCCACACAATATTTCATTTATAAGAATAGAATATTTTCATGATTATATTACATTCATATTAATATCTTTAATGTATCACCCAAACCACATGAAATTTGTTTTGAAAATAAATATTACATTTTTTATACAATAATGTTATAAAAATAGTAAAGAGTTTCCTTTTAAATGTTTCAATATGAGTTTCCTCCCAAATTAGAAAAAACAAATTATTGTAATTGAAAGATTTATTTATGATGAATTAATATCATTATATAAAACATTAATGATGTATGGTTTACACACAATTTTTATAGCAATGAAAAAAATCATTCTCATAAATATATCATTCATATATTTCTTTATATCAATTATGAGTAAATTTAATACTCAATATTATTTATTGTGTGATGTAAATAAGGTTTCATAGGATAATTAGTTCATTTATTTGTGAAATTTTATGTCATGTTTTCAATAATCATTATCGATATTTTTTGACTTAGACGTAATGTTTTTCTATGATATAATTTCTATTAAATATTTTTGAAATTCATATCTCATATATAGATAATGGGGGAATTAAACATATTTTATGTCCCTCGATTCATTGATAGAATACATGAGACTCACTATTATAAAAATTATATTGTTATTTATTGTATTGCTACAAATTTAATGAAATTTCATTGCACAAGTGCATGGACAGATAGTCGACGATGACTAATAACGAGGCCTTGATATTAAGATGATAAAATATATCTTTGTGTGTTCCCCTCATCACGATTTCAGTTATTATTATACATGATTTTTTTATGTTTATATATTTTATAAATTCTTTATGAAGATGAATTCAGTAGTTAAATGTAGTTGGTATTAATTATCCACTCAATTATATTGTTAATACCTTGTCCACTCATGACAGATTCTATTGAACAGTTTTTATTAATGTGTATATAAGCCCACCAATTATTATAATTTCAATTTTCTGTGATATAAAGAAGGAATCATTAATTTTTTTATGACAATTATTGAGTTTTTTTCATGCTATGTTTTTTTGAGTCTAATATGTACATATTCAGTCAATCTTTATTCCAAATCTAGATAAACTGATTGATTCTTTTTATTGTGATCCATAGTATCATGTACTAATGTAATAATGTTAAAATATTCATTTTCTTATTGGAGTCAGGGTTGATATATAGAGTATCATGTTAAACCAATTCATTGTATACAATTAAATATAATGAATTGATGTGCTCGTTTTTCTTTGAATTTCTACATATTACGATTTTGGTCTAATATATTTCATATTGATTTATGATTGAACTCTGGTATACCTCCTAGAAAATATAGATAATCACATTCTTAAATCACAATAAACAATTGGGAAACCTATTTGTTATAATTAATTGAGCTATCTCACCTTACATTTTATACATACAATACAATATTATATTATGAATTTAGTAATAATAATTTCTTGAATATTTGTATTAGTGGTCTCTACTGGAAATTACACCCCACATTTTATTCTATCAATGAGATGGTTGTTATTAGAGAATAAAATGTTAATAATATCAATCACATCAATGTTCAAATTAATAGTAGTGTGTGATGGTTTATATTCTCTCTTGTTCTTCTTCAATGTATGAGAAATGATTTTCAACTTGCACAACATAGACTCCTTATTCAAACATTAACATTATAGTTTATTTTTTGGATAATGTATAGTATTTTTATCTTATATCATGAAAAAATTATATTTATAGAATACACCAATGTGAATGATTCAATTAATTATTCACTTATTTACTTATTATTCCTCTACCACTTCATTCTATAAATCACTATATATTTCATAAACTATTTTTTTGAATATTATTACTTTATTTTAAATATTGAAATTATATGATTTTTGTAACCTTTAATAAATTATAAAATAGAGTGGATGTATTTCATTAATTTCTATTTAAATAATATGTTTATCACCCCCATGTTATATTGGAATTTTATAATCTTATTATTCCTATAAAATAAATGTATTTAAATTTATTCAGATTTCTCCTTTATGTGTTCATGATATCCAGCACTGTGATTGGTAGTTTCTATTATACCCATGGAACACATCTTATTATCCTCACCAACATGTGTTTCTTGAATCTCAGTTTGAATTATGATTATTTTATTTGAGAAAAATATTTTAATCTTCTAAGAAATAATCACAATCGTATTCAAATTTTTTTTCATATATTAAAAATATAATATTTTGAATACCTCAAAAACAATTTAAAAATATCATTATATTTCACACTGAATCAACTGATAAATTTTTATATATGATGTTTATATTTATAGACATCATAAATACAAATACATGTGAAATTTATCTCATATGTACTATGATGGATGCATAACCCTTAATATTTTTTTGATCAATCCTTTTATAAATTTTTTTATACATATGATTCATATGTATACAGAACTAATGTCTAAATTTCTCACAAAATAATCCATATTTTTACTTTAAAATTGTCCTTAAGAAGTTCATTATTATATTCGTGATGAATATAATGATAATGAATAAAGTCTATGACATATCAAAATGATTATTAAATATATTTATACATGATTATGTAGCTAAATGATACATGATAATATAGGAATTGATGTTTAGAAGTAATGTCTTGAAGGACTTCTATTTTATTAATTTTTGATAGTCCCGTTTTTAAGGTTTTAAGTGGAACCCTTACATGGACCGTAGGCTTTGTGACATTACATGACCCAAAGGTCCTAGAGGAATTCATTAAACTATAACTACATAAAAATGACCCTCTCTAGCATCTAAACTGTGATTTCATCTCCCCACCTTCATATAGTAGTTCAACTAGGATTCCCATGCAAACAAATGATAGTCATGATAGAAATTAACATATAAGATCATTCTTCCAAATCCATTAGCTCCACTCTGGTGAATGAAGCAGATCTAAATCCTCATCTAGAGAATATTTGTAATAGAGTCTATCTATTCTATGTAATCACAATTATCATGTGGCCCGATGGTCTTGAGGTAGCCCGTAAGCCTTACTAGCCTGATGGGCTTGGGTTTCCCAAAGGCATTGAAGGACCCTAGGACCAAACTGGTGGCCCAATGACCCCTACAGATTAATAGTATCAACATGTACTTTGATTAATTTTATATGATGTATTACCTTATAGAGTTCCTTATACTATTCATTCTACAATAATTCTACATTACCCAGAAATATTTCTCCACCTGTATTTGATCTCAAGTCTCTTGAATGAACCCAGGAAGAACTAGATATCTTATAGACCAAATTTATTCATTACAAAAAACATAAAATAATTTATAACATTTCATAAACAACTATCTTATAAATGATGAAATCTATTGACATATTTAGATTTAATTTATTCACACAATGAATAATTTAAACTGTTATAAGATGATATAGATATAAATTTCACACTCTGTACTTATCTTAGATTGTATGGGAATATGACCATAAATCATCATATATCATTCTAACTGTATCCACAGAAACTTTTATACGATATTTTACTTATGATTTATAATTGTACATCCCATATTTTCTTGAACGAAATACATATATCAACTACTAGTTACCAACAAGTCCAAACCACTGATTCCAAATGAATAGATGCTAATTAAATCCTAAATCATATCCTTTTTACATCAATAAATTTTCCCCAATATATTTTTCACATGAAATCATAAATGTTTTCTCATTCCTTATAATAATAATAATTCCATTACTATCTCAAAATATTAATTCTCATTACTCACATGTGATGAGATCTCTATGATTATTATTATAACACTTCCTTTGAACACACTTTCTTATCCACATAACGAATGATAGAAACAAATTAAAATCCATAAGGCAATATTATAAATTATGATATGATTATTATGAATACTATATCATTCCCAAAATATATAGGGATTTTCAAATATCTTCAAATAGACACATCATAAAAATATTACAATCAAAAAATGTGCAATCAATATAGGTTCCAATCACAACACTACCACAATGTGGGTTTAACAATCCGAATTCATATTTTTTATCTATACCTCCTATATATTTATATTTAAATATGTTATTCTAATTCCTCTTATTTTTCTCCCATTTCATATTATAATAATTCAATTTATTTTTTCCACATATTTGAAGAAAAAATAACAGAAAATGTGAGTGAATATGGTATCATTTTATAATTAAAAAACATTTAATCAATCATTTTAATCTAGCATAACATTGTCCATGACTAGTGTAGAAAACATGAGTGATTAAAATATCCAAATATGTGTTCCATTAACAAAATAAATATTATAACAACTTTTATATTCTAATAAAATAAATTATAATAGCTCAATCAAGGAATTTAAAAATATATTTAGGATGAAATAATGAATTCACTATTTGAATACATAATTTTACATCATATAACAATCAAAAAAACCACACTCATCTCTTTTCAAATATGGAAAATATTTAATCCCGTGTATTCGGTTTTAGAAACTGGTTATTTGATCTCCTCCAATTTCAATTTTTTTTCATAGTTTATTTTTTTATCCCCATAAATAATATGAATTGTACGTTTATAAACATAGATAAGATAAAATAAATAAATACCTTTTTAATTAAATTTTATATAAATTCATAGAAATTATATATTTATATTTCTTATATTTGTGAAGTAGATTTGCAATTTTTTCCCACTTCTCACCACCTCAATGAGATAGTCAAACATCCTTTTCATCATGCATGGTTATTAGTACATATAGTTTTGAAAATAATATTGTATATATAATTCTATGAATATTAAATATTAATAAATAGAATATGTATTAATTTTTTCACTTATTTTTCAGTACTCTCCTTTTATGAACTTTCTTTTCCTTTCAATTACTTATATTCTTAAAAACATAATACAATAAAAATATTTAGGTATCATGGATGATATAATTTAAATAATTTGAATAAGAAACATGAATGATAATTTATAATCAATCAAGAAACTATTTTATTTTTGTATTATTAATAATAAATGATTCCATTGTAACATTACTATATTCTAGTGTTATCATTTAGAGTTTAATGATTTTTTCACCATGTTTGAAATCTATTATTTAACAATAGACATAAAAGAACATGTCTATCTTTTTTTTTCAATGAGACTGTACCCTAGTGGTATAGTCTCCTACTTGGCATCCAAAAGACCCAAGATCAAATCCGGGTAGGGGAGAATATATGGATGTACTATAACGGCACTGTAGAAGCACTTTAGCAGTACTGTAGCAGCGGTGACACTGTAGTGGTGGAGGGACTGTAGGAGGTACTGTAGCGGTGGTGGTACTGTAGCAGGTACTATATCAGTGTGGGTACTATAGCAGTACTATTCACCGAGGGGTCCTTTGAGCAAAAAATGGGATTTCAAGCCTTGTATTCATGCCACTTGCCTTTAGCCTTCGGGCTATGTAATGGGTCTCCCTCTACCCAGTCTAAGCAGTTCTTTTCTTTAAATAATAAATTGAGACTTCGGCCCCAACATTTAAAAAAACATGTATATCTTTTTACATTCATAAATATTCTATAATTACTTACTATGTTAGTTTGATTTTTTAAATAATCTATTGAGTTGTGTCTAGTTTCATTAAACATCCCACACATCTAATTTTAATCCCATTTTTTATCAGTAGTTAATGACCTATCCTAAAAATCATATTATTTTTCATGTAAAACTAGTCATTTTCTATTGAATAATTCCTTTTTTTACTTCCATTTTTATATATATTCCAAAATCATCTACCCAAAATATTAAAATTCTTTAGGAGTCTCCCTAGATTTCAATATTTTTGTATATGAAATCTCAAGAGAATATTTCACTAATCTAGTTATTTTAATTTTATTTTAGACTTATTTTATATTGTTATTCACATTGCTTAAATTAATATATTCATCTATGAATTATTTAAATGTGTTAATAGTATTTTCATTTAATCTAAAAAATATTATGCTGATACTTATCGGTGCAATACTATTTTATATTTTTTTAGTTTTTTAATATATAGTTTCTTGTAATTAATATGCAAGGATGCCTCCTTTTCTTTCAGCATAATCTACTTTAGAGTATATTTTTTTATAATATTGTTCATACTCATTCCCAAGGAAATATAATTTTATTTAATTAGGTTTTAGAGTCTTAATTAAATATATTTTAAATTAAATGATTAATTAATGAAACATGTGTCAATCATATGACCATAATGATTATAGTTTTCATATGTGGGGTCCACATCCTTAAATATTTTTGAGATTGACGAAAAACATTATATCATATGTTAAGTCTTCATCATCTTATATTTTATCAAAATTTATGATTGGATTCATTTCATATTTGTAACACCCCAGGTTAATAAAGAGTATGACATTTTCACATTTATCCATATTTGTGAATAAAATATTAATATGACTTTAAAGGGGACGCTATGCTCGATGGCGTACCCAACACACAACAACAAGCTTCTTAGGAATCTTACATTGCACTCTAATAATAAAATAATATTATTTTAAATAGTAGTTAATGCCTAGCCATTGAAATGACGGGAATGAACAGAACTAACTACAAAATGATTATATATTTTTGTCAAATATTTTTAGTTTTTACAATAAATGTTATAGGATTAAAAAAGCGAATTAATCCAATTTTAAGCGTAAACATTCTAATATTCATTAAAAGATCGATTAACCGCCTTTTGATGGAGAACCCCTTTTAAATCCACTTTTTGAAACTTTTTATGTGTTATATTTGACAAAATAAAATTCTTCTTTATAATTGGGACATCAAAATTTATTTTGTGTAAATTTTTGGTATTTTTCCGAAAAAGTTCAATTTTTAATGAATAGTGAAAAATGTTGTATTTTAATTCAAAACAAATTTTTAATCTAATTTATTTATATGATTAGATTATATTTTGAATTGTTATTAAAGTGAAATTAGAATATATTTTTACCATTTAATCCAATAGTGGTCGTTGGAATTAATTTCACTTTGAAATCGGACTTAAACTAGTGTCAATCTTTTGATACATTTTGTTTCATAAAAACACACTATTTCTTTTGATAGTGGGAATTAATTATTAAATTAATTAATGCAACTTATCTGTTTTGAATTTTGTAAAATAGAAATCATTTTTGAATTTGGAATATCAAATATAGCTTAGGGTGAATTTTAGGTAATTTTCTGAAAAACTTCAATTTTTTATGAATAGTGAAACCACTAAGTGGTACTTATAAAAACTGATTTTCCGTTTAAATGAAAATTTTCCACCTTTGTGTTTTGAATTTCAAAAATCCAACATACATGGTTGTCATTAAGAAGTTAAATGTGGTTCAATGGGATTAAAATAATTTTTTGGTGAATAGTAACTTATTAACTTTTTAATCGCGATTAGAGGTAATTAGTGTAGTTTAAGATAAGAATAATGTTTTAATAAAATTAAATGACCTAGACACATGTCCTACCCTCATTGGATGTGTCATTTCCGACCAAGAAAATCCATGGGAAAACTTGGGGACCCCATGGAGCCACTTTGGTTGGAAAATGACATAAATACCTTTTTATTTAATGTTAAAGTAAAAATGACGCAAACATTAGATGTTTTACTAAAACAATTTTTACATGGGGTTATACAAGTCAGCCTATTTACTATAAATAGTCATTGGAAATCTAAACATATTTACTACCTCATAGTAATTTTCTTATAATTTTTAGACATTAAATAAATTAAATTATTTATGACATCATGATGATGCAGCGATGACCTCATTATTTAACGATTTAAATAAAATGGAAAGATAATGTAATATCTAAGACCAAAACATCTCCAAAACCTATTGGATGGGTGTATTTCGAACCCTTATCACCTTATCCTCAAAACACATCAATGTGGGACCATTAAAATCCGAAACTAATTCTAAAATAAATTAACATTTCTTTACTTTCCACGAGTGCCCTCCTCTCCTCTTATAAAAGGCCCCCACCTCAACCTCCTTACCCACACTTCAAATGCCTTTGGCTCGGCCAACCACTGAAAATTTTGTCTCTCCACATCCCTCCCTAACTCCTTGAATCCTCACTTTGGGCAGAAGTCTTCCCAAGGAAGCCTTTCAGCTCAAACCAAAGGGAGTTACCCGATTTTAAGGTAATGTCTTCACTTGTGTCCTTTTGTTTTATTTTGCTTCTCCAACCCCCTAAAATCTTTTTATTCATTTATTTTGTAACAAATACAGTATATTCAATATACTAGGATGTTTTTATAAGAATTATTCGAGCTACACTTACACACACCTACATCTAATGGTTAAAGAACATACTGTTTCTGTGGATGGCGAATTTCTGCCTCACGAAACGATGATAGTTCAACATTCTTATAACACCTTCAAAGGTGTCCATTAAGATGACACTATATTTATATATGATATATAATATGTTTCTGTTTTACTTAATCTTCTTTATTTTTCATTTATGGCATACTTTTATGGTTTTCATTATAGGTAAACGCGATATCTTCATTTAAGGAAGTGCAGATTACCGCCCCTCAAAGTGATTTGATTCGTTAATACCATATGTGGTATGTATAAAGGATATATTTAATGATATTATATATGATACCATACTGGAATTAAAATACTATTATGTATCATTATGTTTTAATTCCATTATATATGATATAGAAATGGAAGTAGTGTTCATGCGTGCGTACGGTTTACTGTCTCCATGAACGGTACATTTCATTTCTTATCTCAAAATATTATGTACTATTATAAGTACATATATATAATGTATATATATGTAATATATTACATTTAAATGATGGATATAATTCTATAATTATAACATATATATATATCTCCCATTTTGTTTTAATTCCATTAATGTGACAAAAAAATGAAAGTAGCGTTCATGCGTACGTACGGCCTACCGTCTCCATTAATGGTGCTTTTAATTTTTATCTCCAAATGATATGGAATAGTATAAAATGAATATATACTGGATATATATGATATTTAAAACATAAATACTATTCTGGATATGATGTACCTATAACTACATGGAAAATTATTTTCCAACAAGTTCAATTTTTGACTCATGTACCAAATATTGACAAAAACGTCTGATATGAACTCATATTATTAACCAGTTATTATAACATTAAAATATGTGATATGAATTGAATAATAATATTTATAGTAGGTCCTTATGAAATTATAAATTGAACAAAGTTTATTATTCAGGAATATAAAGAAACGAACAAGACAAGTTGGACTTGGGGTAAGGGATCCAACCTCTCTATTTCTTTTTAAGTACTCTCATTTATGTCATTTCATTTAAGCCCATATTTATTATGTCTGGGGATGTTATTTTATATTCCCCATAATTTAATTTTTATTTTCATATTATGGGAGACCCTATTTGATCTCATAAATCCATTTTTAGAAGTTTTAAGTGGCATTATTAGGCTGCCGAGTTTTCATAAGGGATTTTTCATCTCACTTTTATTCCCGTGACATTTATGCCACTTTTGCCACTATTTCCTTTCATTGGTGTATGTACTTACCATTATTATACTCTTTTTTTAATATAATTTCATTTATGGTTACCTACATATTCATTTTATGACCCTTCTTTAATGGGGTGTATGTTTCGAAAGTTACCCAAGTCGGTAAGGGAACCTTTTACCCTCCCCTTTTTAAAAGACTTATTTTGTTATGCATTTTAATTAACATACTATTATGTTGGGATATGTTATTATATATCCTTATTAATTTAAATTTTATGTCCAAGTTATGAGATACCCTTTTTATCTCTCATCAACTCATTTTATAAGTTTTGAAGTGAAGCCGTTAGGCTGTCAAATTTCTGTAAGGGAACTTCTTAACCCACTTTCAATTCATTGGGTTAAACCTATAATTCTTGATTTTATTATGCCAAGATTATGTGTGGAATCTCTATGTTGTAGTTTCCACAAACCTTTGTGTGGATATACTATTTCTACACATAATCATCTCATTGATCAATTCTTATGTCATTTAGAAGGACTTGTATCATAAATCATAACTCAATCTCATTTCATTGAGTTAAATATCTATGTCATTGGTTTTGCTTTTCCATGATTATGTGTGAATGACCTCTGATTTTTTTACACTTAATATCGACTTATATTTTTTGTATTCGTATTTGTCACACATAATCATATAATTGATTTATCCTTAATCTAAGGATACCGACTTTGTAAGGGACTTCATCTCAATCTCATTTCATTGAGGCATATTTAGTTTTACACACAAATTTCTTTTATACGGTGTATAAAACCCTTTGACTATTCATTTTATTCAAAAGGAATCTTTTTATACGAAGCGTTTTACTTAACGACAAAAAGGAATGTTTCTTTTAACGTACGTGGTGACAATGACCTTTCCCACCGCCGTGAGTATTATTTGGTCTTTGGCTTCCTCAACAAGCCGTAATGTTTTTTAAAAATGAAATAAATACCATATACTCTTTTATGTATGTTGGTATTGAAAATGGTTTTCATAAAGGATTTGTTATGTAGATATATTTAAGTGATATATTGTGATCGAAATGTGTAAATGTTTTCTTTCCATTATATTTGTTTAATGTCTTATGACTTTATAATGGTACTTGGAAATTATGATGGGTGGTGCCATGAATACCAGGATGGGTGGTTACGTTATAACCTCCAATGCATTGGGTATGGAATTCAGTTGTATGGATATTCCATTAAGTATGTGTGGAAGTCTTCCGTATGGATATTCCATTAAGTATGTGTGGAAGTCGACCGTATGGCTATTCTAATTAAGTATGTTTATGTCCCAAGTTACCTTTATATGTTATATGATCTTTATATGGGTTTTATGGTAATCTTTTGGATACAGAAGGGTAAGTAATGAACTTTTATTCAGTGAAGAGTTTTTACTACATCGAAAAGGTGAAAAGTACTACTTTGACAAAGTATAC
The DNA here is from genome assembly GCA_963277665.1 of Viscum album. Classification (NCBI taxonomy): domain Eukaryota; kingdom Viridiplantae; phylum Streptophyta; class Magnoliopsida; order Santalales; family Viscaceae; genus Viscum; species Viscum album. The sequence goes on along the minus strand of OY728140.1, from coordinate 761,520,669 downwards.
ATGGTTTACTTGTTGTTTTGAAAAACTAACAGTTTTCATTCTTTGTGTATCCCTTACTGAGCTTTTTTATGCTCATCTCAGGTTTTTGAAATGTTTTTCACAGGACTTAATGTGGAATAGGGTCACGGATGGGATCAAGGGAAAGTCATGCTACCTAAAACATGGAACTAGAAATGTTTCTTTTTAAGAGTTTTTATTTTATGGAAACTTAGAAGAAGTTTCTACTTTGTAATCTTTTGAGATGTAATAGTTATGTCCTAATTCTCTAAAACTCTAAACCTGAAAAGATCCTCAATGTGAATTATTCATTTAATTCAATATTAAGTAAGGTTTAAGGCTAGGGTCTTATAGTTGGCATCAGAGGTCGGTTTAGATAACTTTAGAGGTTAGGGTATTCTCTAAGCATAAATGGCATTACCATAATGGTTAGGATTTCAGAAAAAGTCTTAGTTTTAGATAAAGTGAGTGAGTAAGTATATCTTAGTGTTTACCTTCCTCATTAGTACATTATGGTTTTGTTGATATACTCACACTGACATTTCTGTTTTTAGTGAATGGATGGATCTATTAGCAACCAAAGAGACAACAGGTTTGAAGGAAACAGTGGTGGTTCTCTGATTAAGATACTAGATAAAATGGGGGATTCAATAAAGAAACTCGTGGTTGTTCTAAACCAACTATCAAGGAGTCATTATAAACCACTTGAACCTTGGTATGTTTTGTAATGCATCATTTATGAGATGACCAATCGATGTGGAAGTTCAGGTAATAATTATAAAGGTAACCATTATAGTTTATATGATCCTTACTTTTGAGGTAATTATGGGTTATTATATGATATGATGGAAAATGAAAGGCATAAGATAAACTTGAGGTTAAAATATGTTATGATTATTTTCGAAGATTTTATCTCATTTTGGGGAATGTTTTAAGAATTATATAGTTTTGGAAAAATGACAACACGCAGACCGTGTGACATCATGTCGCGTCGGACAAAGCTGTGGGAATCGAACCCACAACCAAAGTGTGACTTGTATTTATTGCCTACCACTGGACTACGTGAAGTCCCTGGTTAGTTTGACTGATTATTTTTAGTTAGATGATTTTATGAATTAAGAGTAAATTGTTTTGGGTTATTTATGAAAATGATTAACCTATCATGGGGGATATGTGATTAGGTTAATTACTTTTCAATACGAGACTTTAGGAGCAACTGATATTGTTTGTAGATAAATGTTACGATTTAACTTGGAATACTATGTGACTAAATCCTTCAAATATTTGGGTTTCAATCATAGATTGGTTTACTTTGAATAATTTTAAGGACAAATTGCTTATCGAATGGTCCTTGTTGATCTTTGGGTTTTGTTGGACAAATTTTGGTGATTAAGAATAGATTTTCTTTTTATAAAGGGTTATCCTTTTCTGGATTATCTGATCTTGTACTAACCTTTTTGGTTTTGGTTTTGGATTTTGTCTAAATACATGGGAAATATATAGTTCTCTTTTGTGGATTATTTGATTCTCTAGAAGTTGATTATAGTACTCTTAATGTGAACAAGTCTTCCTAAATACTCGTCTTTTGGAGAAAATATGAGTTCGTGTAAGAAATACAGTAAACGTTGAAAGTCAACATGATAAGTGATTATGTTTCCTTATGAATAAATTCCTCAATAAAAAGTAACTTAAAACAAACATGTTGTCTTTTATCTTTTCCTACAGGGGAATCAAATACTGTATAACCCATCACATGTTTGTGATTTTCTTATGGTTAACTTTTTCCTAGACATGTTTACCATCACTCTCCATCAGAACATGACCCTTTGTTTTTTCTTCCATATCCATATTTTCCTACTTGGAAGCATAGTATGGGCTAACTCGGGTGACCTCTGTACTTCTCTCCTTTTATTTTAGAGTGATTGTTTTACCGACTCTTGTTCCGATGTGGGACTTTCAAGGATGTTTCCGAGCCCAATTTTAAAATTGCGAGGAAGAAATTCCCAAAAGGGAGGAAGGATGAAACACCCCAGGTAAATAAATAGTATGAAATTTTCACATTTATCCATATTTGTGAATAAAATATTAATATGACTTTAAAGGGGACGCTATGCTCGATGGCGTACCCAACACGCAACAACGAGTTTCTTGGGAATCTTACGTTGCACTCTAATAATAAAATAATATCATTTTATATAATAGTTAATTCCTAACCGTTGTAATGGCGGGAATGAACAGAACTAACTACAAAATTATTACATATGTTTGTCAAATATTTTTACTTTTTACAATAAGTGTTAGAGGATTATAAATGCGAATGAATCCAATTTTAAGCGTAAACATTCTAATATTCTTTAAAAGGTCGATTAACCACCTTTTGATGGCGAACCTCTTTCAAATCCAATTTTTTACAATTTTATGTGTTATATTTGACAAAATAAAATTCTTCTTTAGAATCGGGACACCAAAATTTACTTTGTGTAAATTTTTGGTATTTTTCCGAAAAAGTTCAATTTTTAATGAATAGTGAAAAATGTTGTATTTTAATTCAAAACCACTTTTTAATCTAATTTATTTATATGATTAGATTATATTTTTAATTGTTTTTAAATTTAAATTACAATATATTTTTACCATTTAATCCAATAGTGGTCATTGGAATTAATTTCACTTTGAAATCGGACTTAAACTAGTGTCAATCTTTTGATACATTTTGTTTCATAAAAACACGCTATTTGTTTTGATAGCGGGAATTAATTATTAAATTAATTAATGAAACTTATATGTTTTGAAATTTGTAAAATAGACATCATTTTTGAATTCAGAATATCAAATATATCTTAGGTTGAATTTTTGGTAATTTTTTGAAAAACTTCAATTTTTTATGAATAGTGAAACCACTAAGTGGTACTTATAAAAATTGATTTTCCGTTTAAATGAAATTTTTCCACCTTTGTGTTTTGAATTTCAAAAATCCGACATTCATGGTTGTCATTAAGAAGTAAAATGTGGTTCAATGGGATTAAAATAATTTTTTGGTGAATAGTAACTTATTAAGTTTTTAATCGCGATTAGAGGTAATTAGTGTAGTTTAAGGTAAGAATAATGTTTTAATAAAATGAAATGACCTATACACATGTCCTAACCTCATTGTATGTGTCATGGCCGACCAAGAAAATTCCTGGGTCAACTTGGGGACCCCATGGAACCACTTTGGTTGGAAAATGACATAAATACCTTTTTATTTAATGTTAAAGTAAAAAATGACACAAACATGAGATGTTTTGCTAAAACAATTGTTACATGGGGTTATACAAGTCATAATGTTGACTATAAATACTCATTGGAAATATAAAAAGATTTAATACATCATATTATTTTTTTATAATTTTTAGACATTAAATAAATTAAATTATTTATGACATCATGATGATGCAGCAATGACCTCATTATTTAACAATTTAAATAAAATGGAAATATAATGTAATATCTAAGACCTACACATCTAAAAAACCTATTGGATGGGTGGATTTAGAAAACTTATCACCTTATCCTCAAAACAAATCAATGTGGGACCATTAAAATCTGAAACTAATTCTAAAATAAAGTAACATTTCATTACTTTCCAAGAGTGCCCCTCCTCTCCTCTTATAAAAGGCCCCCACCTCTACCTCCTTACCCACACTTCCAAAGCCTTTGTCTCGGCCAACCCCTGCCCATTTTGTCTCTCCACATCCCTCCCTAACTCCTTGAATCCTCACATTGGGAAGAAGTCTTTCCAAGGAATCCTTTGAGCTCAAACCAAAGGGAGTTACCCGATTTTAAGGTAATGTCTTCACTTGTGTCCTTTTGTTTTATTTTGCTTCTCCAACCCCCTAAAATCTTTTTATTAATTTATTTTGTAACAAATCCAGTATCTTAAAAATACTAGGATGTTGTTATAAGAAGTATTACAGCTACACTTACACACACCTACATCTAATGGTTAAAGAACATATTGTTTCTGTGGATGGCGAATTTCTGCCTCACGAAACGATGATTGTTCAACATTCTTCTAACACCTTCAAAGGTGGCCATTAAGATGACACTATATTTATATATGATATATAATATGTTTATGTTTTACTTAATCTTCTGTATTTTTAATTTATGGCATACCTTTATGGTTTCCATTATGGGTAAACGCGATATCTTCATTTAAGGAAGTGCGGATTACCGCCCCCTCAAAGTGATTTGATTCGTTAATACCATATATGGTACGTATAAATGATATATTTAATGATATTATATATGACACCATAATGGAATTAAAATACTATTATGTATCATTAAGTTTTAATTCCATTAAATATGATATAGAAATGGAAGTAGCCTTCATGCGTACGTACGGCTTACCGTCTCCATGAACGGTACATTTCATTTCTTATCTCAAAATATTATGTACTATTATAAGTAAATATCTATAATGGATATATATGTAATATATTACATCTAAATTATGGATATAATTCTCTAATTATAACATATATATATATCTCTCATTTTGTTTTAATTCCATTAATGTGACAAAAAAATGAAAGTAGCGTTCATGCGTACGTACGGCCTACCGTCTCCATGAATGGTGCTTTTAATTTTTATCTCCAAATGATATGGAATAGTATAAAATGAATATATACTGGATATATATGATATTTAAAACATCAATAATATTCTGGATATGATGTACCTATAACTACATGGAAAATTATTTTCCAACAAGTTCAATTTTTGACTCATGTACCAAACATCGACAAAAACGTCTGATATGAACTCATATTATTAACCAATTATTATAAAATTAAAATATGTGATATGAACTGAATAATAATATTTATATGAGGTACTTATGAAATTATAAATTGACCAAAGTTTATTATTCAGGAATTTAAAGAAACGAACAAGACAAGTTGGACTTGAGTTAAGGGATCCAACCTCTCTATTTCTTTTTAAGAACTCTCATTTATGTCATTTCATTTAAGCCCATATTTATTATGTTTTGGGATGTTCTTTTATATTCCTCATACTTTAATTTTTATGTTCATATTATGGTAGACCCTATTTGATCTCATAAATCCATTTTTGGAAGTTTTAAGTGGCGTCGTTAGGCTGCCGAGTTTTCGTAAGGGATTTTTCATCTCACTTTTATTCTCGTGAAATTTATGCTACGTTTGCCACTATTTCCTTTGAGTGGTGTATGTACTGCCCATTATTATACTCTTTGTGTAATATAATTTCATTTATGGGTACTTACATATTCATTGTATGACCCTTCTTCAATGGGGTGTACGTTTCGAATGTTACCAAAGTCGGTAAGGGAACCTTTCACCCTCCCCTTTTTAAACGACTTATTTTGTTATGTCTTTTAATTCACTTACTATTATGTTGGGATATGTTCTTCTATATCCTTATTAATGTAAATTTTATGTCCAAGTGATGAGATACCCTTTTTATCTCTCGTCAACTCATTTTATAAGTTTTGAAGTGACGCTGTTATGCTGTCGAATTTCTATAAGGGAACTTCTTAACCCACTTTCAATTCTTTGGGTTAAACCTATAATTCTTGATTTTATTATGCCAAGATTATGTGTGGAATCTCTATGTTTTAGTTTACACAAACCTTTTTGTGGATATAATATTTCTACACATAATCATCTCATTGATAAATTATTATGTCATTTAGACGGACTTGTATCAGAAATCATAACTCAATCTCATTTCATTGAGTTAAGTATCTATGTAATTGGTTTTGTTTTTCCATGATTATGTGTGAATGACCTCTGATTGTTTTACACTTAATATCCACTTATATTTTGTGTATTCGTATTTTTCACACATAATCATATAATTGATTTATCCTTAATCTAAGGATACCGACTTTGTAAGGGACTTCGTCTCAATCTCCATTCATTGAGGCATATTTAGTTTTACACACAACCTTCTTTTATATGGTGTATAAACCCATTTGAATTTTCATTTTATTCAAAAGGAATCTTTTTATATGAAGAATTTTACTAAATGACAAAAAGGAATGTTTCTTTTAACGTACGCAGTGACAACAACCGTTTCCTCCGCCGTGAGTATTATTTGGTCTTTGGCTTCCTCAACAAGCCATAATGTTTTTTAAAATGAAATAAATACCATATACTCTTTTATGTATGTTGGTATTGAAAATGGTTTTTATAAAGGATTTTTTATGTCGATATATTTAAGTGATATATTGTGATCGAAATGTGGAAATGTTTTCTTTCCATTATATTTGTTTAATTTCTTATGATTTTATAATGGTTCTTGGACATTATGACGGGTGGTGTCGTGAATACCAGGATGGGTGGTTACGTTATAACCTCCTATGCATTGGGTATGGAAGTTGGCCATATGTAAATTCCAATAAGTATGTGTTGAAGTCGGCCGTATGGCTATTCCATTAATTATGTGTGTAAGTCGACCGTATGGTTATTCCACTTAAGTATGTTTCTGTCCCATGTTACCTTTATATGTTATGTGATCTTTATATGGGTTTTATGGTAATCTTTTGGTTACAGAAGGGTCAGTAATGAACTTTTATTCAGTGAAGAGTTTTTACTACTTCGAAATGGTGAAAAGTATTACTTTGATAAAGTATACATGGTTTACTTGTTGTTTTGAAAAACTAACAGTATTCATTCTTTGTGTATCCCTTACTGAGCTCTTTTAGGATCATCCCAGGTTTTTGAAATGTTTTTTACAGGACTTAACGTGGAATAGGTTCTTGGATGGGATCAAAGGAAAGTCATGTTACCTAAAACATGGAACTAAAAATGTTTCTTTTTAAGAGTTTTTATTTTATGGAAACATAGTAAAAATTTCTACTTTGTAATCTTTTAAGATGTAATAGTTATGTCCTAATTCTCTAAAACTCTAAACCTGAAAAGATCCTCAATGTGAATTATTCATTTAATTCAATATTATGTAAGGTTTAAGGCCGGGGTCTTATAATATTAGTGGTTGAAAATTTATGATAACTGTTAATGGCCATGTATCTAAACATATTAGAGAAAAAACAAAAACCAATAAATTATGATTTCATATCATTAACTATAGCCTCTGTAGATCGGTTTTCTATTAAATATTACACCTTACTATCAATTATAATGGTTTTAATTGGATATTAGATCCTCAAAGGAAATAATTTATAAAATTTTGGGGTAGTAGTTACCTCCACTATATTTTTATTTTCCAATTTTATAAATTTATCTAATTTAAACATGCACTATGTATTTAAAATTATATAGGTAAATAATTATTTTTATATATTAATAGAAACAATGAATTTGTATATACATGAGATTTATGTTCACATAACATATGGATATTCATTCCATCATATAGAGGAATAATTAGCCACTGAATGAGGAAAATATTCATTTTTAATATATATAATATTTATGTGCTTTTTTATTCATAAACACCACTTTATAGAATTTTACTCTTTGAACATTATTTCATATTATAATTGTAATTCCTTCTTAAAATTCACTATTACATGGTACATTTTTAACATAATTTAATGTAACCAATGATATTGATTTTATTATCATATTTAATTTTAAGGTTTCTCATTACATTGGTAACAATTCATACTTCTGGAGTACTTGAAGATTCATATTGGAATACCACTAACTTAGCCTTGAACAAACAACATTTTTGGCGAAGTGAACTGGAAAACATCCCACTAAAAATACAATAGCAGCCAATATACAAAGCCAATAATTTTGAAAATTGATATGAAGATAGAGGACATCATGTGAAACATTTAATTACACAGTTTCCAAAGCAAATTATGATGTTGGAATTGAGTTCTAGGTAGCTCGTATTGGAGATAAATATCTTTTCCAGATTCTGCAGCCTAGAAAAATAGTCCATCATTTTACACATATCTCACAACCCATATATTATTTGGGGATGAAACTTTATATAAGGTTTGGGGAAATTAGGAACATAATTTTATTCTTATTTTGATGACTCTAATGAGGCAATCTAGAAACACATTTAGGCACTTCTATCCAGTAGATTCAAGATGGTTGCCACCTCGGGTCAAGAGTGGAAAAGTCCAAGTTTCATAAGCTTCCAACCACACTAAGACTACCCTAATCATGTGAGATGACTTTAATTATTGTATGGTCAACCGAAGGATCCCTAAATTTCTATTTATGGTATTAGTGCTAGAGGATTTATTCATCATTGGTTCATTGTTTAATTGTAATGTTATGAAGCAAATTTGTATTCTAATGTTTGTCTTTCTCATGTTTGTTGTTCAATTCACCTTAGTTTTCAAATACAATTTCTTCTTAAACTCTTATTTTGTACTTCCTAATATCATGTTGATATCGTTTGTTCAAGGTTTGAAATTATTCACATCAATCCTTGTGAAATGATCACACAACGGTGGATTGATCTTTATTTTATCGTCTTTTTTTACTTCTCCAATTCCTCCATTATGATTCTATTTTCCGCTTCCATTGAAACCATAGAATCATTTTAGGGATAACCCACTTATGGGTTGATCCAAGGGAGTATAAAGGGGATAGATTGGATGTTATTCTCCCTCCAATAATTTCTAATCACTTTTTTAATTGATAATTTTGTTTGAGGATCTTCAAACTCTGTCGTCCTTATTGAATTTATGGCCACACACTTTAAGTGATAATACGAAATTTTACCTAGAAGTGCTAAAATAATAGATCTTTAAAGTGTATAAGTGATTAGTATTAGGGTTTAGGTATTCAACTACTATGTGATGATGTTGTTTATTCGTCTTAAATGAACCCATATCAAATATAAGAAATTAATATAGATGAAAAAGAATGCATCTAATCCACCCCAAGTATTAACCTAGGATCAACTCATTCTTTTAATTTGAATTCAATTAAGTCTCTTAGAATTCAATTAACCCCATATAAAATCATCCCAATTTGGCCAATTTATAGCCAAAAACAATTCATAGAATGTATGTGTAAATTGGTTACTTCTTAGGTCTTTGAGGATTCAACAACGCAAGCTAAACTACCAGCGATCAGTTAACCCTAAAAACATGGGTAAATATGGGTGAGACAAAATTTTGGGCCTATTTCTGGGGAACCATTTAATTCATCCAATCACCCATTCTATTAATCCCCATTTATTCAATTCTCATCCAAATTCTCTTAATTTTCCCTTTCTCTCTTTTATTTTCTTTTGGTTCATGTCCGCCTACAATCGTGACCAATCAAACAATCTAGTTAGGGTGGATAGTCCTGTGGTTGGGGAGTCAAGTACAAGTTGGGAACTCTTTCCATTAGATAATAATCATTATAAACCCCCCGATTCAAAAAATTGATCCCATTTCAATGTATGGTCTTCAAATAAACTGAATCCTAAACCGGAGTGGGAACCAAAATGGAAATTCAAATGCGGCAGCCCCAAACATGGAGAATGCAGTCGATCAAACAATGATTGACTACCTCACAACTGCATGGACCAATTCCCCCTCATGAATTAGACACAATTCCCTATTATATTACAAATACACCATTAAACCCCATGTCCTAGACCACCTTCCCACATTCCGTGAAATGTAGTCTAAGATTCCCTACCATCATGTCGATGAGTTCAATGACATTGTACAAACCATGTGTCCTCACATCAAATAAAATCATATAAAATGAGGCTATTTCTCTTTTCATTACTGGATAGAGCCAAAAATTGGCTAAAAAATTTGAGACCATCATCCATCAACTCTTGGGACCAATTAATAAGATAATTCTAGAAAAAATAATTTCCCCACCAAAAATATTACACTTAAGAAGACCATATAAAATATTTTTGAAAACGAGGGAGGGTGATTTTATAAAATTGGGAAAGGCTAAAAGGCACACTCAAGATGGTACCTCGCCATGGATTATCAATCCCAGAACAAGTCTGAATTTTTTATAAAGGGTTTGTCCTGGGAAACAAACAATTCATTGACATGATGTGTAATGAGACCTTCAAAAACAAAGCCATGAATGAAGATTACGAATATCTAGGAGGACTAGACGAACAAAAAAAACATGGGGAACATGACATTACTATGAGAAGCCACCCAAATATATTGGAATGCATAGACTTAGAGAAGAGGAGGGGTAAACTTTCTGTAGTCACTAGGAAGGTCGAAGAGATCGATCTTAGGAAGGTCCTAGAAATTCAAATGGTATACCTTGTTTGCACAATTTGTGACAAACATGACCACTAGAATGGCAACTACCCAACCATACCATCCATTAAAGTTGTTCTTCTATGAGGACCACCAACAGAGGTCAATGCTCTTAATTTTCAAAATCCCCAATACCAAAACACACTCATCCCAAGGTATAATGACCACCTAGGATTCCACTAGAATGATAACAAAAAACCTAGCCATCCACAAGGAAAAAACCGCTACCCTACACAAAATTTCCAAAACCATAACCAATTCCAACCACAACCAGTCAAATACCAATATCTAATCAACTAACCAATGTATCCTTCTGGGATAAACCAACCAGCACAATCCCCTACCCAGTGTGTCTCTCTACCAATTCTTGTACCGTTGTGTAAAAAAATAGAGAAAATGAACTCATAATTATAATTCCTTAAACATGAACTACAAACCATAAAAAAACTAGAAGGAACCCATGCCTACTTAGGTGGTACCATACTTATCATTAAGGGGAGAGTTAAGTTTCACTCAAACATCTCATGAACAACTAAAGTCTGTGATCATTTTAAGAAGTGGGAAATAAATATAGAAACATTAAAAAGTAATTCAAAAACCATATGAATATTCAAAATCTAATGAAAATTCAAATTAACCACCATATCAAAATGAAAATATTTATAACAATGTGAATGAAACAACTCTTCAAAATTCAGTCCCACAACCTACACCATTTCCTCAACACATGAGGGGGAAAACTAAGCCTGAATTGAGTAAAACATTGAGGTAAATATTTTCACAAGTCAAGTTGAAAAAATCACTCTTCAATTCCATTCAAACCATTCATGCATAATCAAATTACATTAATTACCTCATCACATTTAAAAGAAAAATCTCAAAAAATAACCATGTCCTTCTGGGAGAAAATATTAGCAAAAAAATTCAAGGAACCATTCCACCAAAGATGAAAGACCCAGGATACCCTTACGTCAATGTTGAAATGGGAGAGAACAATGTTGTTAAAGACTTGTGTGACCTACCTAACAGTGTCAATCTCATTCCCTATGCTGTGTACTACCATTTAGGACTGGAAGATCTCCAACCCACATCTGCAACACTTCAACTTGCTGATCATAGTATTAGGGTTCCAAAGGTAATTTTAAATAATGTTTTGGTAAAATTAAAAAACTTCATTTATCATACTGACTTCATTTTCCTGGACAACAATCCAAACATAAGAAACATGGAATGAACCCAAATTATCCTTGGTTGTCCGTTCTTTTCAAAAATCAAATCTATTATCTGAGTCTGAAATGGGAACATAACCTTCATCTTGGGAAACATGAGTCTAGACTTGAACATCTACAATGAATAATTTAAAATTGGGGATGATGAATAGATTCATTAGGTTAATTGGATTGGTAGTGTTGATGGTGATCTTTAGGACCCTCATGGAATTAATGAAGGATGTTTAAGTCAAGAAGAGATTGATTTTCATTGTTCACATGAGGGGAATTTTTCTCCTTACCGTGAATCTGAATTAGAGAGCTTTGTGGATGATTTTTTCAAATCACAAATCAATGATGCAGTTGGTGAAATAAATAACATTGAGTCTGTACCCATTCATGACACTAATATATATAATTAAGTGGATGAAATTTCTATTTATAAGGAACTGATTCTGTCAAGAAATATGAACAATGAAACTGAGTTTATTACCAATTCCCATCCTTTCTTGGATATTGAAATCCAATCAGATCTAGATTTTATGTTCTTACCTTCTTCACTCAAGTATGAGTTCTTAGGGGCTAATTGAGTTTTTGTTGTTGTCATTTCCACTTCTCTTGAATCCAATCAAGTGATGATGATTTTGGATGTCCTAATAAATCATATGAAATCAATTGGATGGACCCTTTCTGATATCCCTGAGATTAGCCCACTCATTGGAACTCATTGAATTTTTATTGAATCTGAATCCAAACCATGTCTTTAACCTTAGCGGAGAAAAAATCCAAATCTTATGGATGTGGTAAAGAAATAACTTCTTAAGTTTTTGAAAGCAGGTATCATCTACCCCATTACTGAGAGTGATTGGGTAATCCCAATTCAAGTTGTCCCAAAGAAAGCTGGAATCACTGTGATCACCAATGAGGATGGTGACATTCTCCCCACAAGGGACAACAGTGGATGGAGAGTCTTTATTGACTATAGGAAGCTTAAATCTTGTACTAAGAAAGATTATTTCACACTTCCCTTTATTATTCAAGACCTTGAGCAAGTGGTGGGTAATCAACTCTATTTATTCTTAGATGTATTCTCATGGTATAATCAAATCGATTTCTCTTTAGAGGATCAAGGAAAAAACCTCACCTTTCAATTTGGAACTTTTTCCTTCAAGCACATGCCCTATATGTTTTGTAATTCCCCTGGAACCTTCCAGCGGTGCATGATGGGAATCTTCTCGAACATGGTGGGGGATTGTTTAGAGGTATTCATGGAGGACATCTCCATCATTGGTGATACTTTTGAGGGATGCCTTCTGAATGATAAAAGGGTATTGTCAAGATGATATGATAAGAATATCATCCTCAATTGGAAAAAATTCCATTTCATGGTAAAGTAAGGAATTGTTCTTGGACATCTTGTATCTGGTATAGGGATAGAAATTGATAAAGCTAAGGTCGAAATCATTCGTTACCTTCCCTCTCCTAAAACTATTAAGGAAGTGAGTTCTTTCTTAGAACATGCTGGTTTCTATAGAAGGTTCATTAGGAAGTTAATCTATATTTCTCAACCACTTTTTGCTCTATTGGTTAAAGATGGTCCATTTTTAGGGACATAATGCTCCGAGGAATATTTATATACACTCAAGTAAGCTATTGTATATACAACTGTCAAAAAATTTCAAATTGGAAACTTACTTTTGAACTCATGTGTGATTCTAGTGACTTCTCTGTAGGAGTAGTCTTAGGTCAATAGTGTGAGAAAACTCCACGTGTTATTGCTTATGCAAGAAAATATTTAAATGATACACGAATAAACTACACCACCATTGTGAAGGAGTTACTTTCTGTTGTGTTTTCCTTAGAAATTTTTAGGTTCTACCTATTAAAATCCCTCATCATTATATTCACTGACCATTCAGGACTAAAATACCTCTACCAAAAACAAGATACCAATGCTAGACTGATTAGGTGGAACCTTCTATTACAAGAATTTTACCTCACAATCAAGGATAAAAAGTGCGTTGAAAATGTTGTATCTGATCATATATCAAGGGTGGAATTCAAAGACAACTCAAATCACCATTCAATGACTGATTTATTTCCTAATCATCACCTCTATCCAGTGAGTGATTTCCCATGGTATGCTGACATATCCAACTTCTTAGTCACATGAGTCATTCCAAAATTCATAGGGACTCAAGGCTGAAGGAAATTATTTTCTGAAGATAGGAACTATGTGTTTGATAATACATACCTCTATAAGTTCTGCCCTAACCAAGTCATTAATAGGATGTACCATAATATGAACAAGAGTCTATCCTTAAATTTTGTCATAGTGAAGCATGTAGAGGTAACTTTTCCTTTAAAAAACATCTAAAAATGTTCTTTATTACGGTATCTTCTTGGACTCCATCTCAAGGGACTCCTACACATTTTTTCAAGGTTGTCCTAGGTGTCAACTAGGAGTTTCCATCATAAAAAAATAATCAAATTCCACTCACTCGCATCTTAGTGATTGAAATATTTTCCTATTGTGGAATCGATTTCAAGGGTCCCTTAATAAAAACTAATGGATATATTTACATCCTTTTATTTTTCAATTATGTATTAAAATGGGTTGAGTACATTCCTATAAAATCCAATGATCATAAAACAATGATAATATTTATCAAGGAAAACATACTCTCTAGGCATGGAATTCTTAGGGCTATCATTAGTGATCATGGAACTCATTTTTGCAATCACCCATTCTCAACACACATGGAAAAGTATGGATTTTCTCACAATGTGTCCACAACATACCACCCATAGGCCAATGGTCTTGTGGAGTTAGATAATCGAAAAATCAATAAATTTATTGAGACAATTGTTAATCCATCTAGGAAAGATTGGTTGAGAAAACTCGTAAATGATCTTTAGGAATATATAACATCATATAAAACCATTTTAGGAATGTCTTTATATAGGATGGTTGATGTAAAATCATTCCATATACCAGTTGAAATTGAACATAACGATTTTGGGGAAATTAAAAAAACGAATCCTGACCTCTCATTGGCCAAAAAAAAGGAAATTTGATCCCAATGAACTTGAGGAACATAAGATGGAGGCTTCTAAAAATTCAAGGATAAATAAAGCTAGAGTTGAAGACTACCAATCTTGAAATATTAAAACCAAACACATTTAACTGGGTAAAACTATTCTATTGTATATCACTAAATTCATTTCCACCTAGTAATGTTGAGGTCCAGATGTTCGAGTCTATACCTATTCTATAAGGACTACCCCAATGGTGTTGTAGAAATTCAAGATCCCAAAAATGTTCAATCCTTTAACGTTAATGGTCATACAGTTTAACCATTAATTTACCCATTCAAAAAACATGAAGTTGATGAAGGCTTGGGTGAAAAAAACATAGATGAATAAAATAACTAAAACATTAGGGGTCTAAGTCGAGCTAGAGACATTGAAAAAAAGCGCTACATGGGAGGCAAGCCATGGTTTTCATGCTTCCAATATTTTCAAATCATCATTATTTTTAAAATAGGATTCTTGAATCATTTTGATATTTAAAAATAGAAAATTAGATTATTGTATTATTATCCTATTATGAGTATGGATGGGTATAAAAGGGGAGTTCCATATTTATCTGTGTCTCATGGTGTGATCCTTGAGTAATATACTACCTATAAATTTAAATACAAGACAATGTATGATCTGTTCATTTTATTTTTATGTGTTTATAGGTTAAAAAATAACAAAAAAAAATTATTTAAACGACACATCATAGGTCATGGGTCAAACCCTGTAACAAGCAACAAAGCCTCGAGGAGTCGAACACAAGACTGAATGGAGACATGGGAGTGCACCTACCACTAACCTATAGGTTATAGTGAATCCTTATTATATACATTTTGTATATATACTTATATTTTACATTTTTTATTATATTAATAAATAAATATATGTATATATTATTTTTTTGTTTGTTTGTTTGTTTTTTCATTTTTCCACTGCTGAACTATGCATGTGACATGGATATCAAAAGAAAAAATTGGATTAGCAAGAACTTCAACTTCAACCACCGTGTCACTTTATTCCATGATCCTCATATTGTAAATTCCTTATATAACTCTTATCATATACCTCTACCACCTTCTAAATTTTATTTTCATTAAAAACTGGGGATAATGTTATTCAAATTTAGTGGGTTGAAATAAATGAGAAAAATTATTAATTTTGTGTGTAGAAAAAATTTATAGAAGGAAAAAAATTTTATCCCTAAACACGATAATAAAAACTGCACATTTTTAAACTGAATATCAAATAATTTTGCATGCCCTAACTTTAATTTTAATCCATGTATATTTTCATGATCATAGATTTTGGAAAGTGTGGTTTTCTAATATGAAATTTAATTATTTATATTTTAATATAAAAAAATAGATCACAAGGCACGTCCTTTGGATAGTGGGGTATTAGTTTGAGTTCATGGGGTCCCCCAAATAAATAGCATAGTTTTGGTGAAAATTTTAGTTTTAATTTGAGTATTCAATAAAAAAATCAAAAGAGAGACAATAAATTGGTGTGTAGAGAAATGAAATGACCAAATGTGTGGCTTTCATCACTTGGGGATTAGGACTATATAGCTTTTTGCCTATATGTAGTAATTTTATCTCTATTTGTGGTAATTTTACTTTGTTCTTTACTTAGTTAACTTGAGATGATTCCTGAGTATGTGGCCTTCACTCGGTGCCCTATGGTCTTTGATCATCGTAGTCATTGGCAAAGTCTCGCTACATGGGTTGACGCTTTTGAGTGAAATTTCATTTACCATGGATTTATTGAAAACAAAATGAATACTCATTTTAATATTTAAATGTGATTCCACCTAATGCTTCCTTCATTCCCCCCTTTAATGAAGATGAACCCCATGTCTATTGTGATAGACACCACATCCTCAAACATAATTGATATTGGATGAAAAATGGCGATGAATTTGAACAAAGGAATGGGCTTGGGATTGGGATCTCCTTATGAAACGATCTTGTATTAATATATATTTATGTGTTACATGGTTTTTTCATATAAGGATTTTTGGTGATAATGTTTTATAAATTTTTTTTTTGGAAAACGGAATTATAATTTCACATTTTTGAGATATATTTTAGTTATGACTTGAGAAACTCAAGTTTGTGGTGTGATTAGGCCCTGATTAAGGATAATATTCGTTGTTAATATATATAATATTTTTGAGATTTATTATTCATAAACACCATTTTAGTTCATTTTACACTTTTAACATTATTACATATTATAATAGTAATTACATCTTAAAATAAATTATTACATGGTACATTTTTTAACATCATTTAAAGTTCCCAACAATCTTGATTTTATTTTAATATTTAATTTTTATATTTCTCATTACATAGTTAAAAATTTATACATTTGGAGTACTTGATGATTCATATTGGAAGACCACCAAGTAAGAATTGAACAAACAATATTCTCGGTGAAGTGAACTGGGCAACAACCCAATAAAACTACTGTAGAAGAAAATATACATGCACAATAATTATTAAAATTGATCTGAAGATAGATAAAATAATGGGGAAAGTTTATTTCAACTGTTTTCAAAGGTAATTCTGATGTTTAAATGCAATTCCAGACAGCCCAAGTTGGAGATAAAATTCTAGAATACATTTTACGGTCTAGAAAAACATCCCACCATTTTAAACATATCACAGAAATGGTAAATAATATGGGTTGGAAACCTTATAGACGGTTGGGGGACATCAGGATCATAATTTTATCATTATATAGACCACTCTAATTATAACATCTAAAGATTATTCAGTCACTTCTGTTCAGTGGATATAAGCCGGCTGCCACCTTGGGTCAAGAGTGGAAAAGTCCAAGTTCCACAAGCATTCCACCCCCCTAAGCCTACCGTAAACAAGTGTAATGAATTTCACTATTGGAGGCTAGAAAAAGGATCCCAAAATTCCAATTTAAGGTAGTAGTGTTGGAAGATTTATTCAGAATTGGTTCTTTGTTTAATTGTAGTGTTATGCAGCGAATTTTTTTCCTTAAGTTTGTATTTCTCATTTAAGTTCTTCTACTCACCTTAGTTTCTTAATAAAATTTCTTATTTTACTCATATTTTTTTTCTTATTCATATAACATTGATATAATTGGTTCAAGGTGTGAATTTTTTCACACAAAACCATGGAAATTTATCACATAATGATGGAGTGATCATTATTTTAATGTCATTTTTACTTTTCAATTCCTCCCTCATTAGTCTACTTTCCTCTTCCATTGAAAACATACAATCAATTGAGGGATAACAAACATATGGGTTGATCCAAGGGATTATAAATAGGATGTATTGGATTTTATTTCTCACTAAATTAGTTTATAATTACTTAATTTAATTGAGAACATTGTTTGAATATCTTCAAACTCTTTTTTCCTTATTGAATTTATGGACACACACATCATGTGTTAATATGAACCTTTACGTTAATGTTCACAAAACATTGATAATTCAAGTGTATAGGTGATTATAATTAAAGGGTGTTGGTTTTAAACCATAATGTGATGATGTTGTTTGATATTATTAAATGAACCCATCTTAAATATAAGAAATTGAAATAGATGAAAAAGAAATGCATCAAATCCACCCCAAGTGATAGCGAAGGATCAAATCATTATTTTAATTTGAATTCACCTATGTATCTTAGTGATTACTTAAACCCATCTAAAATAAACCCATGTTGGCCACTTAATAGGAAAAAAAAATCCATAGAATGTACGTGTATATTGGTTACTTCTTTGTTATCTGGGTATTCGACAACACGAGCTAAACAACATGCGACCGCTTAAACCTAAAAACATTGGTAAATTTTGGATTTACCAAGGCCTTTGAACATGAAAATACTTTTTTGTGTTATATATTGAAGTGAAATTCTTCATGGTATTCTGTGTGGACATATCCTAAATAACTTTTAAATTTTAATTCTTTATAGAAAGTAAAATGATGTTTACATTAAGGATGTTTTCTCATCCTCTAAAATCAATTCATTCTTTACATGTATTTATCATTACATTTAAATTTCATTCATGTACAATATATGTCATTTCCAATTAATTTTAAAGATACTTAATCTTCACTCTCATAATGTATAGTTGCGTGTCTCTAAATTATTCTGTTTCATGAAATTCAGGGTAACATTATTCAATAATGTTTTTTGCATATTATCATTATAAAATTTTAGTAATCACCTCATTTTAAAAATAGTTGAAATTTACCTAATGTTCCCTGTTTATTTAATTTATAAACCCATCATTATTTAAAATATCTACAGTCATATTTACTATTAATTCAAATCAATTCTCAATTTTTTAAAATTTTTCTTCATTCAAGGTGATGTGATCCTACATGTTTCGAAAGGATTAATAATTGAAATTTATTATATATTGAGGTTATATATTTAGGATGTCCATTAAAAAAACTATTATCTTTCCATATGGGTACTTTGAATTGTGATATTCATCTCTTATTCATGGATAATTCAAATGATAGTTTGGATAGGAAATTATTTACCTTATCATTATTTAAATGTTGTGAACTACATGAGGTAAAAATATTTTTTATTTCCATTCTAGTGATCTGATCTACTATGTTATCACCTTCGAATTTAGAATCTTATTCTTTAGAATTACAACATAGGGAACTAATATTTTCACTCTCATTGAATATAAGTGTTATATATTATTTTATAGCATATTTAATATGGTTTTATCGATCGATGTAATAGAAATACTTCAAAATTTGAATAAACTCAAATAATGGAGATTCCTATTTATTTCAAAATGCTACCATCTTCCTTCATGAATATATTTACCTCCACTATCTTAATTTTCATATTTCGGTTCACAAATGGTAGTTTTTATAGTATATTTTTAGGATTATGAAAATATGAACATCTATTTAAAAGGGTGACTATTATAATTCAATATTTTTAGATATAACATAATCTAATTATAGGGGGTGACCTAATGATATATTAAATATTAATAAGATCAAAATGGAATGTTTGTAGAATTTAGTGGTGAGGGGCATAAATCTATGTTGGTATAATTTTATTCCAATTTTTTACAACATTTTATCTATTAAATGTTTGAGGGGTAAATTCCATATTTCTCTCCATTTATTAGTATGAAATATAATTTATTATAGAAGACAATACAAAATATAACACATTTTTTATGAGTTACACCTTCCATGAGATGACTACGTCTATATTTTTTCATTTTTGAAATTCCTTGATCACAAATTCCTCATTATTATCAAAATATTGAATGGATATGGTATGATGTATTACCTAATATCCTTTATCTCAGTAGGAATAATAAAATAATGATAAAGATATATGTTAAATCTCAATAAAATCCTTTTTATTGTATTATCCTTGTTATGTTTATTAGAAATACATATGTTGTTTCCCTCCAACATAATATGAATGAACCTTTTTCCCAATATCAGAAGATAAATTGTATCCCCTAAATTCAAATTTCTACTATAATGTCTCCTCTTTCATCAGTATCGTATAAAAGAGTGTTGTAGAGTATATTTTTTCACCAATATTTGTTTTAATATATATATGAGTATTCCAATAGTGTAATTTCAGTCATTTCCTTTTATCAGTTCATTTTAAGTACTCTCATTATGAAATATTTATTAACATGTTCCCATCAGTCTCTTAATAAGTACTGCTATAGGATAGAAAGTATTATTGTTCCATTATCTTATTCATCAATGTGAAAAAATATCATATTCTCTGTACAAAACAAGAAAATATTCTTCATAGATTAACTATATAGTATGTACTTAATGATAAGAAAGTCGACAATTTTATTAAATCTATATGAAATGTCTATCTATGGGTATAATTAATGTTGATAAACTATTATTTTCTTTATTTATATTATTATTCATATTCTTATGTTTTCTACAAAATCAGAAAATATTTTTTAGAAAATATTATTAACATTTATTCATTTTTTAAATAATAAATCTCCTTTATTTTTTATCAGGCTCTCCACATTTTGATTTTTAGTCGACGTCATCCATTAATTCCACTTTAAGACTCATGTTTAATACTCTTTCATGGTATTTGAAAACCAAAATGTTTTTCATCATAATAAATCAACTTAATCTAAATTTTTAGATTTTTAATTAATGTGTTCATGATATAATGAACAATGAAGTCAAATATTATCTTATTTCCATAGAAGATATCTCGGTAACCTTTTTAGAAGGACTACATTGATTCTCATATGTAATAGTGATTACATTTCCTTATTATAAAATTTGAATAATTTATTAATAGTTCATCAGTGTCATTTGAATTAGTTACCCATTTATTCAGAATATATATATATATATATATATGAATCTCTATCTTAGAATTCTATAAATGTTTTCCAGTATCAATAATTATGAAGTGTAAGATGATACTTACACAGATGGACATTTTTCACATAAAGGCATTAAATAATTTTATAACTTTTATGTTCATGGTTATACTACCTTGAAATTTTATTCAATTTTCCTTATATAGATATATTATTAAGTAGATAATTAAATAGCTTCTAAAATATACCATATAATTATAGAATAAATCAATTTAATATTTTTTTAAATTTTTTGAATTAAGTATATAGATTTTTATGAGGTTTTGTTTAGAAGTTTAATTTTCATGTCATTTAATTATAATATTAAAATTTGAATTTCATTCTTAAATTTATAATGTAAAAATTATCTAATGATGATTTTTTTTCAATTTTCTAAGAAGTTTCATTTTCCAAAGAATAGTGAAAATCATTAGCTTTTATAGAAAAACTTGTATTATATTTATAAAAAAATATTATAATTTAATTATTTTAATATATATTTCGTTATTTATGAATTAAAATAATCAAATTATTGTTTTTAAATGGGTTTCACACTTTAATTTTACGTAGAAACATTTTATAATTTAAGAGTAGTTTTTTCGTGACAAAACTGATTTCAGTGCATTTTTCTAGTTAAATTTTTAAATAAATTATTCTATTTTTTGTTTTTAATTTTAATGGATTCCATATTATGAATCCAAATGTAAATTTTTTTAAATAGTTCCATTCTAGTTTTATGCAAAGTGAACAACAATCTTATTAATGTATATTACCACTTTAAAGGGTAAAATGAATAATTAGGGTAGAAATAATGTTATAATAAATATATAATGAACCTAACACTAGAAATAATATTATTGGATGTGTTAGTATTAGAAATTATAATCTAAGTATCAAATTTATATCTGTTGGCTTCTACATGGATGAGATGATGACATTTATAATATATTATTTAAGGAAAATTCAAGTATGTCAGACTCATATTTTTAATAAATAATAAATTATTAATAATGGTTCATCCCAATGAAATATTATAATTTAAATATTTATATGAAATATAAAATATTTATCTTCATACAAGTAATTTATAATTAATATTTTTCAAATAAATTAGTACCTTAATTAAACAACGATAATGTGGTGATTATTCAACTAATTGAAAAAATCAAATAAATTCTATTATAAGTATTAATATAAATATTATTTTATTTAACTAATGTCATCTATGAATTTTATATATATCCTTGATACTTTTTAGATAAATTAAAATAGGTTGTTGAAATATAACATATTTCTATTGATATATTATTAATGTCGAATTAATGAATAGTGTAAAATTGACATTAATAATATTTTAAAATAATTAATATTTTACTAAGTGATATAAAATTTATAAAAATATAACATCAAGAAATATGATTATAATAACATTGAAAATATCATCAATAGTTATTTTGTTGGTATTTTGGTATTTTACTATTATTTTATTATCACTCAATGTGTAAAAATTCATATTGTTGCACTAAGTGTGAATGGGGTAGAATAAGGATTAAAAATGATTATGATTATAATATAGTCAAAACATTACTAATATTAAGTTGATATAGATATTTCAATCCATAATAATCGTATATTCTAAATAATTTTTTTTAGATTCATTCAAATTTAAAAAAAAAATTATTTTATATTGATTTTATATTTTGGGAAATTCTAAGAGTGCCCATCCCCTCTTTTATAAAAATGATCTAATTCTTATTATTAATTCACACTTATAAACCTATTGGGTAGGAAAGTATCAGTTTATATATCTTTATATGATCACTTAACTCATTTTATAGTCCTTAGTTAAAGATGAACAATAACATCAAAAGTATTATGTTGATAAACAATGAAGTTTCAATAGAGAGGAGGTTATGTTTTTAATCAAGTATTTCTGGTTTGCTTCTTCTTCCAACTTCTGAAAATATTATTAACCATATTAAAATAATATATATATTATCCTAAATATAATTATATGTTATTGTTTTGTTTAATGACCTGTATATATCACCACTTTTATCAAATGGGAAAATAATTCATCATCTTTGTGTATGGAGGACAACACATTCGTGAACTGATATAATTCGTTTCACATCACTATCTCTCAATAATGGTTTTAAAAATATAATTTATGTTTATACAAGATATTAATGAAATATATATCATTATTATATAATAATATTTCATTTATTATCTTACCTTTCCATGCATTGAGAAATGATAATGTCGTTCGAGTGTATGTACTAATTATAACATCCACAAAGCGATATGATTCTTTTTTAATCGAAATTTCACATTGGAGACATATAATATTATATTTAAATGATTAATATGAAATTAATGATATTATTATAGTTCATTATAGATAATTTAATACTTAACATCTTTATATAATTATCATTGAAAAATAAAAATTTTACTCATGCACATATAGGACCTACTATCTCCATGATTGTAAGATAGTTAATTTTTTATAACCATATTTTATGGCCGTATTTATAAGTATTAATTGAAAAATTAAAGCAAAAATTATGTAATTTATATTATTATTTACTGAAAATTTTTACTATAAATAACATACCAATGTCATTTTGGATACAAGTACCTAATATATTCAATATGTTCATTGTGATCTTAAATACTTAAGTAATTATTCTTTCATGGTAATAAATAACATTAAAAATTTTATCAATAATGTAAAAAACTAACTTACTTTTATTAATCCAAAATATATCAAGTCAATATGATGATTCAAAATCATTTTAAGGGACTTTCTTTCTAAAATTCACTATTAAGATTCCTCTTCGACCTATTTTTTTAAATTAAAAGTGAATTTTTATCATATATGAAATGTACATATTTTCATGATTCAATAAAGCTTTAATGTCATTATGAATCAATTTCACGTTAAAAATTTTATTTTCAAATAAACTTTTTTCATTTATGAGTGTGTGACATTTCAAAAATAATGTTATTTCAAAATAAAAAGTTGTTTTCTTTAAGGGTGTTATTTTCAAAGTTATCTTGTGATATTATTATGTTATAGTTCATGGGAATTGTTTATGAGGATAGGGTTTCCATTATCAACTAATGGTGGGTGGCCCTATTATAGATCTCCAATTAAATGGATAGTGGGACAGATTCAACTGATTAGGCTTCTCATAAATGATTATAAGAATATATTTTGGTGGCTATTTCAAATGTAACTATTATGGTTGCTCCTTTCATATCAAATAAATCTTAAGTATAAGTAAGATTGATAGTAAAATATTGTTAAAAGTAACCTTTCTTTTTATTTTTTTTACTATGTATTTCATATGAATATTATGATTTCATAATATCATCAAAAGATATTTTATTATTGAAAAGTATGAATGTTTGAAAATGTTTTCATACATTTATAAGAATTAATTTAATAATAGTTTATTTATTTATTTTTACCTCTCTTACTGAGGTTTTGATGCTAATACCATGTTTTAAAATTTTATTCATTGGGTATAAGTATGGGTAAGATAATGTAGTATGTCATGTTAAAAATTGTGATGACTCTTCATAAAGAGAATTTTTTTTATTTTATAAGTTTTTTATTATAAAAAAATGGGTCTGGTTTTAGTAATATACACATTTAGAGAATTGTTTTAATAATTTTTGTATTATGACCTCATTCTATAAAATTCTAAATTGAAAATATCCTCTGAACTATGATAAAATTAATTCTAGTTTAATGTTATTAGAATATGAAATATATATTGAAGGTTCTTTATAGATTCTATTAAGAGATGGTTTAGATAACTATAGGGGTCAATATATTGTTAATAGAATACAAATAAAAAGTTTTTTTACTTTATGATTATGTTGATATAATATATCATTATAGGAATATCGTATTTCTTTTTTCTATGATATGTCATTTAATAATGTTTTTTCATAGAATAAATAGTGAATTTGTAGTGTAATGGCATTGAGTTAAAAACAACCATTATAATTAGAATCCTTAGATGGATAGAATCATAAAAGAATATCATTTCATAATGACATATTGGTTTACACAATCTAAATTTGATTGGGTTATCTATACAGAAAGAATCCAAATCAACCATAGAAGAATATGATGGTATTGAAGAATTTTTTGAAGGAAGTATATCATACATTTAGAAGATCCTCTAAACAATGTTAGCATAAGCATGGATTAAATTAGTGGAAATATTGTTTGATGTAATGGGTTGTTGAGAACATCAAATGTTCAGTATTTCTGTTTACTGTATTGAAGGTAAAGCTGATTGATGTTGGTCGATGGTTTTTAATATTATGGATAGTGGGGAGATTGATTCTTCAGGATAGTATAAATTCAAAAATACATTTCTTCATAATTAATTTCCTATAACGATTTGACTTAGGATGGAAAAACAATTCATGGGATTAAGATAGGAGGATGATTTAGTAGTTGTGTAGGATGAAAAATTCACTCATTTAGAAATGTACACTCAAAATTATATCTATGACATTAACAAAAAAATATTTTTTTTACTCTGGATTGAATCAAGGATATCCAAGGAAATTTAATTCTAATGAACTCAAAAGGTAAAAAAACTTATCATACATGGGGAGTAGGTGTAAATGGAGTTATATAATGATCATGTATTCATTGAAAACAATCCCAAAAATAGGTCATGGTTTTAGGGAAAGTGATTACTGTATCATATAAGATCAATGGTATGAAAATTATGTTTTCAGTTTATTGAATTATAGTAATTAAGAAACAAGATAATTTCTTTTGATGTATCATAAGTTTTTCTAATGTTTTAATATTGTGAATATGGATCATAATTTCAATAATAATATCATGGTAGTGTTAAGACAAATTTTTATAAATGAAATAATTTTTTTAAATGTATAGAGATGGTGTAATATGATAATGACTGTCTAAAGATCCCAAATGACGGTAATAGTCCAAACTATAAGAAGAAGAGTGAGGTGAAATCCATTGAAACCATTTTAGTTGATGTTGGGGTAATAAACTAAGTAGTATCTGGTATATTGTATATTTTTTTAGATTATTTTAATGAATTTTTTCATCAAGGGTCTATAGAATCATTAATTTATATGAAATGTTCTAATAGATTAGAAAATTGACCTCCTAAAATAGATAAAAAAATTGGTAAAAACACTAAGAATATTTCTATCATTGTCTATAGAATTAATTTTCCAAAAAATGTAATTTTATTTCACCTAGTAATGTATGATGTTATTCTTTATATGGATTGGATTTAAATTTTCCAAGATAAGATATATTGACGTGTTAATAAAGTTTATTTTATAAAGGATTTTAGGTTTTATAAAATAATGATCCCATTCTATTCATAAATTTTTTTGATGCTGCGACACTGTTAAAATATGGAAATAAATGTCATCATTCCCAGATTTTTGATTTAGATCGAACTATTTAGATTAATAATATTCCAGTGGTAAATGATTGTCTGGATATTTTTACTAATGAATTTTTAGGTATTATACCTTTTGAGGATTTTAAATTTACTATTCACTTACTTCAATGCAATTAAAATATCAAAACCCCCTTATCAAATTGATCAAATTGATCATTTGAAATAGAAACTTTAATTACAGAAGATGTTAAGTAAAGGTTTTATTAGACCTGGAACTTCACCATGGGGAGATCCATTTTATTTGTTAAAATAAAGATACTTCTATGTATATTTAATTTTTTATATGAATTTTAATAGATTTACAATTATTAATAAGTATCAATTTACTCATATTAATTACTTGTTTGATCTACTCTATGGATTTAATTGTTTTTAAAAATTTTATATCAGACCCAAGAACCATCATTTGAAGGTGAAAGAGGACTCCCTCTTAAAAAATCACACCAAATTACATATAGGAATTATTAGTTTTTATTTATTCCAGTTTTTTAAATATTCCTCCAATATATATATATCATATGAATTGAGTATTCTGTGAATATTTGGATTATTTTGCGGTTATTTTTTTTAATTATTTTCTTTTTTTTTAAATAATTAATATGATAATGGAAAGAATATAAGTATTTTTATGAATATCCATAATGTAATAATATTATACATAAATTTATCAATTTTTATTGTTTGTTTCAAAATATTATTTCCCTTGGGAACATTATAAATAAGGATGTAAAACATTTTATCCTACAAAAAAAGTGGTCGCTTAATTTCCAAACCTAAAATTGTTACTAAGATGTGTATTTTTCCTATATTATAAAAATTTTAATGATGGGTTTTTATTAAATATCATAGTTATCCATCTAAATAAATATGTTAACACAAAATAGAGTTAAATATATTTTCAAAGTGGAATTTAATGACTGTTTTCCAGAATTAAAAAGTGTAATGTCCCTCATTCAGACACTATCACATTTGTCAATAAAGGTTTAAATTAGAGACCATAAATAGGCCTCCCCATATGCAAGAGGCTACCGAATATTAGTGGGGGTGTGATATGTATAGTTTGGAGACTATACACAATGATTAAAATTTTATAACAAAATAGAAAAGGCGATATTAATAAAGGAATAAATATCAATGTAAAGAAATAATTGAAACAATAAAATATTTTTGAATAAAAAAAATAAAATCCAACTAAATAGTCCAATAATAAATTATGTAACAATATATTGACATGTTAGAATTTATATAAATGTAGTGTTAAAAGTATGAAAACAACATACTAGAAGACTCTATAAAATAATTAAAATTACTTGGTCCTGAAACCCATGTTTGTCCCATCTACAAACATCATCCCATATAGAAATAAAATGATAAACTGTAAGGTCATTTTACCTTTTTCAAACAAGCATACATATAATCTTCATGGGTACAAAATGGAGGAAAAAAGTGGGTGTCAGTATAACTCAATTGGTCGATGCCACTATGCCTATATATAATTAGACTAATAGTAAGTGTATAAAAAATATAAAAAAATAGAATTAATTAATAATTATAGTTAAAATAATACCACATAAAACTTATTTAGGACCATGTTTAAATTTACCTGAGCATGTATGACAAAAATTCAAACCATAAACTTATAACTATAGTAAAACATTTCCTTCATTAAAACCATTCTATAATGTCTCTGATCTTGTCTTACATCCATGCAAACGACAACATTATAACCATTGAATAAATCAAAAAAATATAAGTGTAACCCAATATATAATAATTTCAACATAGTTTATAGGAATATCCCTCTATGTAATAATTTCATCATTTTTCATTGAGAATTTCTCATTGTGTATTAATTTCAGTATGCATCACTAGGCATATCCTTCAATATATTCATTTCAGTAAGTATCACTTGTCATAGCCTGCTATATAATAATTTCATCATGTTTCATTAGGATAATCCTGAAAAATAATAATTTCGGTGTGGATCACTTGGTCCATACCTCTATATAATAATTTAATCATATGTCACTAGGACAATCCCGCTATATTATAATTACAACAATTATTCACAAAAAAGTCATTGTTACAAGGATATCACAATATCACATCATATTTACCTATACATAATTATGAAATTGAATATTTTTATTTTAATTACACATTTCATATATCAATTTTCATTACCAATAAAATTATATTTATCTTAATAAAAAAATCCAATAATTGATGAATCTATATCAATTAATCACATAGAATCCATGTCATTTTTAACAAAAATTAATCTACTAAACAATTCACTTATATTCAAGGGTTCTTTAACCTGAATGGTAACCCAAATCTATGTAAATAATTAATTAGATCCTAAGATACTCTGAGGAATAATCAAATTCATTAATCTAATATATTTGGAATAATAAATTTTGGTGAAATATCACCATTTCTCATACATGTCAATTTTAAAAACATGGGTTTGAGGTTTATAACCTTACATTTTGCTGACTATCAAAAAACAATTTGAATGGAAAAAACCCCACAAGGAAGAAGGTGTGGATTATTTCAATAAGGATCCTAGATGGAAACCGATCTTGATGAAAAAAACAACACACATGATTAGTAGATTACACATAAACGATTGGAGATAAAATTGATAAAAGATATAAACAAGTAATGACCACTTACCAAGGGACCTTTTGAACTAAAATGACATTTTAAATAGAGGGAGGTGCTCCAAAATCACCTGGAAGGTCACCCTATGTCAAGATGAGATAAATTCACTAGGTTAAAAACAAAAATCATCCACACTACATGTTTTAAAAAACCATCTCGGTGAATAACATGGTGTGTAATCTAGATACACATCATGAAATTATTTTTAATGGAATTCAATGAAACCCCATTGCCTCATATTTTTATTAATTATAATTAAATATATCATGATGTATAATATAATTACATGATATGTATTCTTTTCAGGTCAAGAATCTGTTCATGGAATGTATCCTTTCATGACATGCGTTTGGATGAAATTTCACATTTTTTATTACAATTACGCTATGTGAAACTATTTTGAAGACAGTTTTTTAGTATATGTGCCTTATAGAAACTATATTCCCCTTTAATGATTCCAATCATACCAATGAACCAATGATAACATGTAAAGAATTAATACATAGAATCCATTAATTCAAGAAAAAATATCCCATGATATTATGCATTTTTTCCAATATATGATCACTATATATGAATATGAAATTCCAACAAAGTATGAAACAAAAAACTAAATGTGGAATGTAGCCAAAAAAAAGATATCTTACAGCCTCCTCCCCCAATATATTAGTTCAACCCTGAGCTAATCCAAGCATCACTATTGGGTCTCGAAAAACATTTTTGACCACAATTATTGCATATTAGACTCCCTCTCTCTAGTATCCTATTGAACTCACCAATTATTCTAGTACACTAAAACCAATATTATAGATCTAACACGGAAATTCATATCATAAAAATATATAATTAGTGTTGGGTAATCCATAAAGGATGCATCATAACTTAGCTCATCCTCATTTATATATATCATGTCTGAAGGGTCTAACCAATATATATGATGACATGAAATGTGTAATACGTCACAAATATAACTGTAGCATTTTTAGTGAGATAAATGATACACCACTGGACCAAACCAATCCATTGTTCATAACAGCCTACCAAACATGTGCCCTAACATTCCCCGTTTCCTGATACAACATTTATCCATTCTAGGATACAAAATATTAAAAACATGTGGAAATTCTCATACTCTATAGGTCATCTCTAAAGGCCATCATATGATTTCTTCCTCTTTTTTTATGGCTACCAATAATATACTGATCAACTGAACCTGCTCATAAGTATCCATCTTGAGAGTGGGACCCACAAGGGCTAACTCACTACCTCTAAATAACAAATAGGTGAACATTTCATCCATACAAAAAATCCATCAAAGTGTAATATCTTTATCGATTCTTAGAAGATGTAATTACATGAAAAATACACATGTTCCATATGCTGCTCCCATGAACCACCAATATCTAGAAAAAATTCTTGAAACATATCCTCCAAAACTTGAGTAGTCCTTTCAGATTATCTTTTAGTATATAGATGATTACCTATACTCAAAACAACATATGATCTTATATCTTAATAATGAACATTCTAAAAAACAATGTGAAAAATAATCTACATCTGAAATGATACTCCTCTGCACATCATACAGTTAAACTATCTCACACACATAAAGACTGCACAAATAATCTCCTATAAAGGTCTCTCATATAGGCATAAAGTGGGATTTATTTATCATTCAATAAAAAATAGCACATAATTAAGCTTTCTTATTAGTTTTATTTGGTAATACAGTCAGAAAATCTATAGGGATATAATCCCATTTCAACCCAAGAATGGGCAAGGGCTACGAAATCCCATATGGCCTTTGATGCCCTATTTTCACTTACTAAAAATTTAAACATTTCACCATAAAGTCTACTCCATAATTCGTTCCTCACCACCAGTTCAAACTATAGAGAACATGGCACATATGTTTAAAAGTGGGATCTACCACCCATCCAGAAGAATGAAAGTATTTCATTAGATTCTTACACAATTCAATAAGAACCCATAATTGGCCATCAAAAATTAAATATTTCCCCATTATAAGAGACTATTTTAATAGTGTATCTCCACCATAAAAGGTTTATCATTTACCAAATCCTTCTAGATCAGATAACTTTGACGTATTAAAATGGTTTAAAAGGATGGATATAGTAGATGTCGAAGTTAGAGCTACTAATTTTTGTGACTGCTAAACAGCTAGATGAATTCTTTTAAAGAGTGTCACCACCCGTAACTCATCACAATACTACCATATTACCCATTAATGTGCATTTCATATAAATTCATCCGAAAATATGTTTTCCTTTCCTATGGTATAATTCAACACATAGTAAAAATACATTATATAATCGACCCATCTTTTCTATCAAATGTTCTGGCCATGTTAAGAAAATATATACAAGAGGATATTTTGGTCCATGTATATCACAAACCACTCACCCAAGAGATAATTACTCAACTATTCTAGGAAATTTACCACTACTACTAACTTGCTATCTTTATTAGGGTAATTCCTTTATTTCGGTGTCTTCGTTTATGATTCATAAGCAACCACAAAATTCTAATACATCAGAATAGGTCCATGTTCCACTACATATTTGTTGTTGTACATAGAATAAACTTTACCAAGCATAGGAAAAGTTATGATAGGTGTTGAGAAAATCTTTAATTTCATCTCTTGAAAAGGTATTTAGCAAGAATCCAACCAAACAAACTTATACCCTTTCTTATCTATCTTTGAAACTGGTGATTTCAAATGGGAAAAGTCATGTATAAATCATTGATAGTAACCAGATAAATCTAGAACTATCTAAATGTTGAATACATTATTAGTTTTTTTTCACGATACAATGGATACAACCTTTTCTAGTTCCACAAATTCTCCCACCTCTAAGGTTACTTTTCCTAATAATTTGACCTTATCAATATAGAAACATCATGTTTTTATCTTGGCTTAAATTTGTTGATCTCTCAATGTTCATAATGAATATGTAAATATTTTGGTCATGATTATCTACTTACTCTGTGTAAAGTAAGTCATATTCAAAAATAATTACCACACCTTGGTCTAAAATAGGATGATTGATCTGATTCATAATGTCCATGAATATTGTTGGTGAATTGGTCAATCCAAATGACACCAGAACAAATCCATACAAGACATACCTACTCATAAAAGTATTCAATGATTTATCTAATGGTATCACAATAAATATATGTCATACTAATATCAAATAGATATTGTAAAATATCTTATAATGCCTCAATTGATCGAAACAATCAAGAATGTATGAAATTTAATATTGGTTATTGATATTCATTCGGTTCAATGTCCGATAATCCACTATCAGTCATAAAGACCCATTATCCTTCTTGAAGAAGAGAACATGAGTATTACCAAAGAGATATACTCTCTTGTAATAGACCTTTAGCTTTTAGGTCATTAAACAAGGCTTACAACTCTAGATTATTTATTTGTACCATTTAGAAGGGTGGAATATAAATTTCCCCTTCTCCCATCACCAACATGATCTCAAATGTTTTCACTTTATTAGGTGATATCCCATAGAACTCATTAGTAACGATAGAGTTAAATTATCCTAAAACTAAAAGAAATTAATGATGTTTCATTGTAGACTAATCTAAAAAAAGACCGACTATTTTAGAATTGAGAAAATAATTTCTACAATAAACTGGTCTTGCACAACCTACCTTATGATCAGACACACCTTGATGAGAATAGTTGTCTCCTTTATGAGATAAAAAGGTAAATCTTTACCGAAATCAGTCAATTAGAGACTTTTATAAAAATAATTAATCTAAACAAATAATTAAATCATATCATATCATATTCGGCATTAACTATTCCCAGAAAAATGGTAACCTCCAATCTCTATAGAAAAATCCTTACAAAATTTGATATTATTTGACCGCACACCAGGTGTTGTGTCGATGGTGAAATTATCATCACATAATTACACATACAATATTGGGCCATTTATATAATGTGTAGACAGAATGGAATAGGATGTTCTTGTATACCAAAAAAACATGGATGTGTATATGATATAACATTTTTACCTCTGATAGTATATGGTTTTGCATCTATAATAGCTAGAGTAGTCTTCATGTTGTGTATTTGATGAGCCCCTCTACCCTGGGCTCCAAAATGACTCCCCTGATCTATAACCTCTGCATAGAACAATCATTACTATATTCAAATATCGTATCCCCTTCCTTGACCAAAAAATATAATGGAACACAAGATACATGTCTACTATGTCATATTTGATTCCATTATAGACTCTGGTGCCTTTGAAGTTCCCTTTCCGCTTCTCTTATGTTGTATGACCTAAAAACCTATATAGGTCTCCAAATCATCTATAATAACTACACATTATTTCAGGGTATGGATTGAAATTTCATTTTTTCCATTCTAACATAATGATTGAACATCAAAAAAACTTGGTCCTCATATGTCTTTCCACCTCCCAAACTGCTATAACAGATGTTTCCTTGGAAAACATATAATATATGTGATTATTTCAACAAGAATAATTTACACATTTCCCTACTAAAATGGCATGGGAACCAGTAAGTGCCTCTTTCATATTCCCTTATGTGAGGAATTATAGATTCATAACATCTGAAAAAACTAATCAAATGTAATACATTCACCTTTGATATGATCCCATAGTGAAGACTATCATGAAAACATATTTGTCTTAATATATCATCAGCTACCAATTATGATTCAATTATATATAGGATGGTGAAATTTTTAGTGTGGTCTAGCACTGACACGACCTCATGTTTCAATTGCATGAAATCAAGATCCTTCTTACTCT
The DNA here is from genome assembly GCA_963277665.1 of Viscum album. Lineage (NCBI taxonomy): Eukaryota > Viridiplantae > Streptophyta > Magnoliopsida > Santalales > Viscaceae > Viscum > Viscum album. The sequence continues at coordinate 761,486,768 of OY728140.1, read as the reverse complement.
TAAACCTCTCACAGATTTTTTTTAATGAACTTCATATTGATTTTCATATATGATATTTTCTCCTATTTTCATGTCTGCTTTTATATGTCCCACTAATTATGAATTTTGCATGAATCATAAAAGGAATAAGAAATTCCCTCTTATCTGTGGGTGTATAAATATTATTAAATATGGTCTGGAATTACTTTCTCAATAAATCATATACATAGTGGCCTCCCTCCCTAGTAAACATAGGTAGATGAAACATCTAAAACTCTCCCTTCAAATCAAACATTGAAGGCATTGTGAAAATATTCTATCTATCAAAATATCTCGTGAACCATAGGAAGATTCTTTGAAGCTGAACATCCATCTAATCGATATGAAATAAAGAATATACAGTTTATCTATATTAGGAGTGTTATGATTTCCAATCTCTTTACAATCAACCTGTAGATGACAATGATACATTTTATCTATAAGAAAAAACCCTCCTTAAAAAACTGCATATAACAAAGTAATCCGTGTATGTGAAAAAATAGGTAAAAAATAACTCTTGACCTGTCTAAACATAGATTACAAGTGTTTTATCATGGAATAATATTATATTTTTTTATTTACCAATTTTAATAGATACCTCATGTCATTGTTCAATGTGCATGAATATATTACATGAAAATTAAATAAATCCCTATAATGAAAAATTCATGTCAATATATATCCTCATATTCTTATTATCACTCATGTACACTCATCTCATGGAATATCAGGACATCACTATAAATATGATGATTCAATATCATCACAACACTATAACCTCAGATAACATGTCAATCACTCAGAGTGAAATAACATCAACTGTAATAAGAACATTGTATAAAAAACAATCCACTCCCAAAAAGTCATATTTTCCATCAAACATGGGTTAGATAATCACACACACAAGATCATTACCATGTCAAGAAAAATCTTATAATCCATTCTACCTTTTCCAAATAGCAGAAATTGTAACACACCCTGATTCGTCACACTTTGATTTTAAAAGAAAGGGTTGGTTTTGAGACCTCATGAGCACCTCCGTGTAATCCAGAGGTCGGCGACTAGTGGGGTTGTGAAAAGTATAATGGGGAGACTATACCATATGTATTTATATTTTAAAAAAATTATTAAAAAAATAAATATGAGAGTAAATAAAAAATAGAGATAACAATACATTTTGGAATTCAAATAATCAAATCCAATAGAAAAATACAATAAATAATAAAGTAACAATGTAACGACTTGATTGAATATAACTAAATTTAATGATATACATAAAAAATTAATGAATATAATAATTAATAAAATATAAAAAATTCTCTATTGTTGAACCCCATGTCGGTCCCATCTCGAAAATCCAGCACATCCAGCAAAGAAAAAATCAACCGTAAGGTATTTTTCCCTTCTCTAAATGTTCATCCATATATTCTTCATGGGTACCAAACAACATCCTCAATAGGGTGTCAGTATGACACTTTAATTTAACACCACCATTTTTAAATATATAATGTCTAATATTAAGTGAATTAAATAATAATATAAAAAAATTTAATTAAAAAATCAATTAAATTAATATAACACCAACGTACTTTGGAAACATAAAAGAATGTATCAAATAATGTCTGAAAAACATGGAATCCATCACATTATTACTATGGTAAAACATGAAAATCCTCGAAGCCATTCCATAACATATCTGATCATGTCTTACAACTATACCAACCACAAAACTATTTCCAAGGTATAAATCACACAAATCGACGTTAAAAATACTATATAATTATTTCAGATTTCAACTTAGTATGTCCACCTATATAAGTATTTCATCAAGTTCCAGTAGTCATAGTTTACTATATAATAATTTTAGAATTTATTACAAGTCATACCCCTCTATATTTGTATATCAGTATTTAACACTAGGCCTAGACTCCTATATTAGCATTTCAGCATATGTCATTGGGAAAAGACCATTATATAATAATTTTAGAATGCATCATTGGGTCAATCCCACTATATAATCATTTCAGTATGATATATTAAGATTGTCCCTCTATATTAACTTTATTACAATTAATCAAAACAAAATTCAAAGATATAAATATATAACAATATAATATCATATAGAATAATGGTTAATTGTAGAAATTACCATTTATATTTCAATTATACATTTCATATATCAATTATTCCTACCCAATAACATGCAGGTTTTTGGAGTAAAAAATCCAAGGAATATTTAACTTATATCAACCAATCTCCCACATTCATGTAATGATATGAACATATTAATCTATGAATCAATTCATATATACTCAGGGGTTCTCTCACCAGAATGGAAGATAAAATAATGGTCAATAATCTATTTGACCCAATGGGACTAAAATGAATAATTCAATTCATTCATTCAATTTATTTAGAGAAAGCTATATTAGTAAATTTCAATATATCACATACATGCAAATTATCAAACCATAAGGTTATGTTTTTAAAACCAGTACCTTTAATTGATTGTAAAGTAATAATTATAACTACAAAATCCCATGAGGAAGAAGGTGCAGATGATCACAAGGAGGATCCTAAATAAATACTGATAAATTTCCAAACCAATGATGCTCACGGTCAAGGGATCACACCGCAATGGTTTGAGGATAAAGGGAGAGAATATAGAACTAATGATAAAACAATTAACAAGGGATCAATTTCATAAAAGGGTCATCCAGAACATAAGTACACACTCCAAAATTTCCTAAAAGGACACCTTTGGTTAAGAGGATAATGATACAGATGGGTAAATAAATATAAGATGCACACAACTTTTTAAAAAACCTTATAAAATAATTACCTGTAATGTAATCTAGTTAAGGATTATGAAATTTTTTTAAAGGGATGTGCTGAAAAACCAACCAATTCGGATTATTATTGGTTTTGATAAAATATTACATGAAATGAAATAAAACTACATGATGTGAATTCTATTCATGTCGTTATGAATTTTATGGCCTATAAACATTCATGAAATATGTCTGTAAACAATTACATGGAATTTATCATAGTAACAAGATTCATAAATATTATGTTGATAGTTTTCATCCCATTTTCTTTATAAAAACCCGAACATTCTTTAAGTCTTCTCAACATACCAAGAACCCATGATAACACCCGAACCATTTATACCGAAAATCCATTAATTGTAACAAACATATATCCCTAAATAGTTGTTTATTTTCTATAGTAAAGGCCTCAAATATTTAAAACAAACACATCCACCATGTCTCAAATGAAAAACACAAAGAGAGACATACCTATGAAAATATTAGATCATACAAAAATGAGATTGGTGAGTGCTCCAATTTTGGCCCTAACTTGGATAAATTGTTATATTGTTATCTATACAAATTATTCATTAAATAAAGTCGGTATATTTTTTATGTATAATGATGATATAAATTATTATGCATCACTTCAACTAAAACATCACAAGTTAAATTAACATACATAATATTTGGATTTAGCTATTGTGTGTATGTATTTAAAAATCTGGTGATATCTTTTTTATGGATTGAAGTGCGTAGTATATACTGATAAAAAGTTTAAATTATATATTTAATAAAAAAAAAAGTTGACCATGAGATAGAGGAAATGAATGGAACTGACTAAGGATCATTATTACATGAAAAATAAAAAAGTGGATGATTCTTTGAGTTAGAAAAATAATGCTAAAATAACGGTGTTACATTTGGAACATGAACCCATAAATAATGATATGATGATTTTTTTCGTGAAATATGTTAATTATTAAAATTACTATGTTTTATTTCTTTTCACATCAAAATAATATCTATCACACATAATTAGTCATGAATATAGGTATTGTCATTAGTTACATGAAAAATAATTATTACTTAAAAATAGTATGTGTCATGAATTTAACATTACTAATGATTTTTTTTAGATTTGGGAAGAGATTATGCAATACATGTGATTCAAAGTTGTAGAAAAACTTATTATGATATACCCTTAACGATCTATTTTCTGTTCATCTTGGTAGAACTATAATTTACAAAGTCCTCTATGAGTACTACTAGTGCGATGGGATGAAAATATATATTCCTAAAATTACCATGATATGTTTGATATTTTAACATGTAAGAGAAGAATAAAAAAGTTAAAAAATGTGATGCTTCATCCTTTTCTAATAATAGTATGGAAACATGAAAATATATGCATGGATTTCATAGTGAGACTTCCAAAGACTTCTCAATGTGACAATGTGATTTGGGTTATTTTTGATCAACTAACTATATCTATACTGTTTCGTTATATTAATGATTATATACCTTTATATCAAAATTCTTAGAAGTAATTTAAGTAGATACTTAAGTTACACGTATTTTCTCTCTCCATTGTATCTAATCAGGATCCTAGTTTATCATTTTATTTTTTTGAAAAGACTTCAATATTCATTAGGGACTGATTTAAAATTCACCCTTCTTTCCATACTTAATATGAGTGATATATAGAGAAAACAATTCATCCATTAGTTGATATTATTTTAGCATATTAAATGGATTTATAAGGATGTTGGGATCAACATCATTCTTTAATTCAGTTTTCATATAATAACAGTTTCCATTATATTATAAATATAAAATATATGGATAATTGATTTGAAATTAGTGGTAAACTCTATTATTTTGGAATAAGGTACGTGAATATAAGTTGGTGATACAATATTTAGTAGGGGAAATAGATAAGAAAAAGAATATGGTCTAGCAACACATGAGGGTAGCTTAGAGTAAAAAATAAATATGATGCATATAACATGATGATGGAACTTTCATTCAATTTAGGTGATCATGTTTTCCATAAAATACTGCCATGGAAATTTTTATTGTGTTTTGTAAAAAAGGGAATCCTATATCAATGGTTTATTGAATCATATGAAATATTAGGGAATTTTAGATCAATTTATTAAATGATGGTCCTAATTTTTTGTTTATCCTAGGTAGAAAATATTTTTCATATTTTAATATTACGAATGTTTATTCCATATTCATCTCATATTTTTAACCCTAATGTTTATCAGTTAGAATATATCATTAACTCTATAGAAAATCATGTTCATATTCTTGGATGTAGTGAGAAATTATTGCAAAAAAATTTAATTTACCAAGTAATGGTTTTGTAATGAAACCATATTGTTGAAGAAGAAGCATGAAAATATAAATATTATTTGATGGAAAAATAACTACACATGTTTAATAATTGAAAATTACAAAAAAGAAATTACTAAATTGGGGAATATAACAACCTATGTATTGATTTAATTAATTATTTTAATATTTATTAGTATACTTGAATTAGATAGATATATTATTATTATTTTTTATTTAAAAGTTTAATTATCATGTCACATAAATTAAATGATAAAAATTTAATTTAATTGTTAAATTTAGTAGGTAAAAATTATCGAATTATCGAATTTTGATTTTTTTTTTATTTTTATAAAAATACTTTTTTTTCAATGAATAGTGAAAAACAATGTATATTAATAAGAAATTTATTTTATTTACAAAGTGAAATTATGATTTTTGAGAATTATTAAATTATAATTATTTAGTTTTGAACAAAAAAAATTCCAATTATGGTTTATGAAATTATATTTATACATGAATTTATTGTTTAATCATTTTATATTTTAAGAGGATTTTTTTCTAAATTTTTTTTTGAATAATTTTATTGTTTTAATTTTTTATAAAATCCATTCGATTATATGTTTTAAATTTTAGAAAATGGAAAAAATGTTTTCATCATAATGTTTAATTTTAGAAAAAAGATCACTGTGTAAAATAAATCATTCATGATGTCCTCTCAGTGTGTTGATGTTTGATTATGTTTCATGAGAAATACAGATAACTACGAATGAGTAAGGTTGGTGTTTCCTGATGTAGGTGTTTAAGGTGGTGTATTTTCCTAGTGTTTGCATGATTTTTGTTCCACATAGAATCCTTCATGGTCAGTACAATGTGGCATTGTAGTCCACACAGTGTGGCTTTGGGAGTTTTGGTTATTGTGAAAGGGATGTTTTTCCATAAGAAATTATTCATAGACCACGATTTATAGTTCATAGACAACAAAGGGAGTATGCAGAATGGTTAAGGAAATTAGAAAAATAATGATTTTTTCAATGCCACAATGTGCGGACAGCGAACAAAAAATAGTTCAGTGGAGGCTTCTAGTCCATAGATGGAATGAAATTTTTGGGATGGATCCACATTTTTGGAATGTAGTTGATGATTTTAGGGGATGAAAATGGTTTTATTTAATTCAATAGATTAGACTCTTTTTGGAATGAATGGGACTATGTGTATTTAATAGTATAGTTCACATTGAAGGATATTGTACATAAAATATTTGAGTAAACAAAAATTAGCAGAATATTCATATCTATTTATGTATATAGTGACTGAAAATTCCATCATTACTAAGAGAAATTTTCACTAGAAATCATCATTTCTCTGAGAATAATTTGGTGAAGTATGAAAGATTTTGCGAGGAGGGATTCTAAAAAAGAGAGAGGTATATGGGAAGCAATTTCAAGAGTGTTTTATATGAATGCAATTCGTGAAAGGGTTTTTTAGGGCACCATATCCCAAAAATGAAGGGTCTATGTTGGAGAGGTGATCTATGTGACACCAACCATCTATAGTAGAGAATTGGTCCATGGAAGAGAAATTTTTCTACAATATTGGTATGGTTTTCCAAAGACATAGGTGGTCCACAATGCACTCACACCACATAGTGAAACATAGTTTTTGGAGGTCTTGAATAAGTTCATAAAGAGGCTAAAATATTTCATGAATGTAATTTATGTAGGATAATAGTACGAAATTTTATTTATTTCATCTACGAGTGAAAATGGGTCTCCAATAGGGTATCTATTTATAGTTTAGGATGTGTGAATTCATGAAAATGAAGGGACCTAGAAGTCCATAATCTCAAAGTGGATCTTTTCTAAAAGTAGTGATCATATAAAGAGAAAGATGATGATCGTTTCCACTGATTGTAATCCAATGAAATATGCATTGGGTGTGACCCTTGGTAGTGTAGTGATGAGACCCTAAATATTGTAAAGGAAGTGACCATGGGCATAGAAGTGATCTAGACTAAACATTATAATTTATAAGTGAACCTTTGTGGATTTTTAACATTGGAACTACAGTATTGTATGCTTCTTGGATGTATCCTAATAAATGATAAAAAATGAAAAATTGATGTGTCTTGTGCATCATTTAAAATCTGTTCATACATTGCAATGGGAGAGAGAGAAGAGTGTATAGTTTAACAACAAAAAATATCAAAAGAAAATAAAATATATTAATATATCACAACCTGATTCACCCCCCTTATAGGGTATTTAACTTAATTGTGCTAACAATTGGTATTAGAGCGTAGTGGATGAAATTCACTATTTTTCTCCAAGAAGAGTAAATGGTGGATGCAAATCACAAAGAGATTCTGATCATCGATGGAAATGATTTTATTCTATAGATTAATTAGATGTAGCTCTTCGTTAGATCATTAAAAATTTATTTCTTTATAGAAATTATTGATATAATTTCATTCAATATCGATAGTGGCACATTATCAAAATCAATCCTAATAGAATTGGATGTTGATGCTAAAAGGGATTAATTATTTTGAGGAAACCATATCGAATACAGTCTATAAAATGGTTATGTCATGCAAAACATGAAATGCTATCTGGGAAATGATGATGAACATTTATTAGGGTGACTCAAAAGTCAGAGAAGCAATGTTTCAGTATCTATGGATCAAATATGATGATTTAAAAATGAACACTAATGAGTTTTTTGATACATTCTTTGATTGAGTGAATTTTGTTTTGGAAGACAACCACGATGTCAAAAAAATTATTGAAGATATAAATATTATCAAGTGCATCATGTGAAAACATACATCGTAGTTTAATTTGAAGGATTATTTATTGAAAGATAACGATCTAAAGATGATGACATTGGATAACTTGTACAATACTCATGTTACATATGAAATTAGAAATGATTATAATCATGTTGTGGTTAAGGGTAAGTGATAAGAAGTGGAATCCGAGTCCATGAAGAAGGTTTTTATTGAAGATAGTCCATATTAGAAAATTTAGTTGATGTGGTTTCATTTATCACCTCCAATATATAATGAGTAAGGGAAAATTTCAACGGAAAACTTCAACTTTCAAGATTTCAATGTCGAAATATAGAACATTTGAAATCAAAATTTCCAATAAAATATGAATATGACTATAGCATCCCTCCTTTTTATCACATAAACTTTCATTACATTTTACAGAACCGAGGATCTTTAAGGTTTAGTGTCTTGGAAACCAGGAACTTAAAACATGAAACAACAAAAAAAACATTCTTCTTAAACACTTGAAAGGCTTCTCCTTATGTTCATCCTATGTTCATTACTGCATCTCATAACCTGGGGAAATACATCAAAGGAAAGGGTGAGCATAAGGCCTAGTAAGGGAAACAAGAGAAACATTTTACATGTGATCTTGAGATACTTAAATAAGGACATGAGAAGAACTTTAAGGCATGAGAAAGAAATAATGAGATACATCATAATAAAAATAACATTTTTCATAACTTGAATATGTGGATGCAACATTTAATATTGACAATCGTTTCATTTCACCAAGGTCCATCCCCAAGGTGTCGTTAAAAATTACCAAGGTTATTCACCATGGCGTCGTAAAAAATGTTCATCTCTAGAGATTAAGTCTTTACCCAATGCATTAGAGCACTATCTGGGCGCACCCTTAAACTGTAATCTCTTGTGGTTACATCATTATCCAATGCAATGGGGCGTTATCAGGACGCACCATTAAATTTGACTTTATTATCATGTGAGCCACATATATCATCATCAATCATTTCATAAACAACCCATATAGCATAAAAGAAATGGGTTTCATTCCATAATTATAATGTTTTAAAAACTGTTTTAAAGACATGATCTTTATGTCACTTTAAACCCACGGAAAGGGAAAGAGGGTTTCATGTATGTAAATCCCAGAATTTAAAATAGAACATTTTGATATATATGTGAATACCCCTGTAGAAATAAGAGCTTTGAGTATTCACTTTATAACATAAAATAATTTTTAGAAAAGAGAGAGAGGCACTTTGAGACGAAAATTCTGCAGCATAACGGCTATGTTACAAGGTTTTAGAAAAGATTGAGAAGAGAGGGGACATGGGTAAAACATTCATAAATGACCCATCAAACAGTAGAGGGAAAAAAATATAAGGGATTTAAGAACATGGTAATGAAATTTGAAAATATACCATATGAAATGAAGAATATTAAAGGAAGACAAAAATAAGATTTCTCCTGTGAGAATTCGGCAACCTAACGGCGTCACATAAACTTCAACAGAAATGAATTGACAAAGTAAAATAGGGTCTCTCATCATATGAACATAAGAGTTAAGTATGATAGATATAGATATCATACCCCAACATAATAGAAAGTAACTTTAAAGACTTGACATGAAAGTAGAACTTTGAAAAAAACAAGGGTGAAAGAATCCCTCAAAAATTCGGCAGCCTAACGGCGCCACATAAAACATCAAAATGCTGAATTGAGGAGATGAAATGGGGTCTCTCATAATATGATCATAAAATATCAGTATGATAAATTTATATATCATACCCCAACATGATTAAAAAGAACTAGAAAAACTTTACATGAAAATAGATCTTGAAAAATGAGAAGGGAGAAAGAATCTGTTACAAAAATTTCGGCAGCCTAATGGCGCCACATAAAACTTCTTAAAACGAAATAATGAGAGTAAGAGGGGATCTCTCATTATATGAACATAAAAAGGGCAGTAAGAGGAGTATAAAAAAACATCCTCCAACATAATAACATGGAGCATAAAAGGAATGACATAAAAGAGATCACTTGAAAAGAAAGAGAGGGGTCAGATCCCTTACCTTAAAATGTAACTTTTAAACCTCAAAGGTTGGGACCTTGAAGGATTGGGGGCACCTTGGGAGGACTCCTTCGGAGTTAATGAGACCAGAACTTCGTTGTGGAAGAGTGTGGAGTCGAATGGATGAGAGGCGGGCTTGGTATTTATAGGGAAAGTGAGGGGACAAGGCATTAATGGCCAAGGGACACCTCACATGTGCTTTTCTCAAACCCATGTGCTCTCCCCTGGCATTTACCATGGAGTTAGGCCACATGGGGCCCCGAAAACAATAATTCATCACCCTTGGCCGGCCCACCCTTAAAATATCTCATGACATCATCATGACACAGTTATGATGTCATTAAACATACCGAAACCCTAAAACTGTATTTTTACTATTCACTTAAAATTCAACTATCTCAGAAAGATCCCAAAAATTCACCTTAATCAAATATTAATGCTCTGATTTCAAAAATGAACTCCATTTTATAAAAATAATTTTCTTAAATATTTTTAATTTATTTTTTAAATAAATACACTATTCACCGAAAATTCATTTTTTCAGAAAAAAACCCCAAAAATTACCATAACATAATATCAGTGCTATGAGTTCAAAAATGAAATCCATTTTATAAAAATAATTTTCTAAATATTTTTAATTTAATTTTTTAATTAAAAAACACTATTCACCCGAAACGATTAATACTTGAATAATAATTTATGAAACCGTTATTTAACCATTTTATTGAATCACATTACTTAATCAAGGTGCCTAGATTATTTTAAAACTTTATTTAAGTGAAATTACTAATCCATTTGGTCACATTACTAATCCTAAGCGTAAAATCACTATTCACAATTTACTATTCATCAAAAATCATGTTGATCTTATTAGACTCTAAATTTCGTACTGGACATAGTTGTAGAAGACCATTTTTTGAAAATCATTACACATTTTAAATTATTTAAGGTTTACATAAACATTTTTTTAAAATATCCTTTTGAAAATTCATCAAAAATATGCATACTATTTTTATCCGGTCATTTGAAAATTCATAAACTTCATCATAAGAAAAATCCCAATTTTTATTTAAAACAAGGATTACACAAGGCAGTTACGGTCTCGTTACATAGCCCCTTATAATACCAGCATAAGAACCTAAGAGTAAGGTGTGCTAGGGTGATAGAATCTTTGGGCGGCTCAGTCAACATTGCCCGAGTAGTAATTTCTATCAGTTTGAACTTCTCGCAAAGGCGATTCCGTTCTAGCTTCACATGATGAAGTTCGGCTTGGATTTGGTCCAGAGAAAAGCCCAATGGTGCTACCTCCTTCCCAAGCTCTGTTAGATGGGCTTCGATCGGTCCAAGACTACTAGGTGAGGCCATCAAATCTTCTTTCTATAATAATTAACCATGATTACTTATATTTAGATATAATAATCAAAACATTTTGTTCACAGCGGTCATATTGACCGATGGTCATATAACAGTCAAAACCAACTGGTCTCATTTTAATTATAATCATGTTTATCAAATAAAACATTTTTGTTGAGTATAAAAATAAAATAAAATAACACATGAAATTAGGAAACAAGATTTATTCAAAATTTCGGGCTGTTACAATCTTCCCCCCTTAAGAAATTGCGTCCTCGCAATTTTTAAAATTGGGTTTTGAAATTTCATTGAAAGTCCCACATCGGAAAAAGAGTCAGTAACACCATTACTTTAAAAGAAAGAAAAGGAAGTACAAAGGCCACCCGAGTTTACTCATACTAGGATTCCATGTAAGAAACATGGACATGGAGGAGAAAAAAAAGGGTCACGTCCTAAAGGAGAGTGATAGAAAACATGATTAGGAGGAAGTTAACCACCAGAAAATCCCAAAATTATGATGTGTGTAAGCGGCCTTTGATTACCTAGTAGGAAACGTAAACCAACAACATTTTTGTTTTACGTTCCTTTTCATAACTTTGAGGAATTTATTTACAACATAGAACAAAAACATAAGGAAATATATCTATCATCATGTAGAGTTTCATACTTTAATAAGTTTCTACCAAAACTAATCTTTTCTCTAAACGATGAGCATTCAAAACTACTTGGTCTCATCAAAACACAAGAATCATCTTCTAGAGAATCACATAATCCACAAAATATCAACTATCTATTTCTTTTATCTTTAAACATTATCCCAAAAATAGAAAGGGTAAGGTAAAACAACTCTTCAAAAAGAATCCCATAGGAATAGAAACTACTTTTAAATCTTCAAAGTTCCATGGTACTACCCAAAGTTCATCATAGACCATTCCGTAAATAATGGTCCTTAAGATTCCTCAAAATAAACCAAACTAAGATTGAAACCCAAATACAAGAAGTATTTGATAACATAGTCTTCCAAAATAAACTTCATTGTTCATCTCCAAACAACATCAACCACTCCTAACATCTTATAACAAAAGTAGCTAACCTAAACATATTTTACCCAAGATAGGTTAATCATTCCCATTACTATAAGTCCACCTTAAATTCATCGATTCTTAAAAATATATGTCAACCATTACTCCTCATGAAAATATCGTAGTAATCTATTTACCTCGATCATATAGGGTCCCCAAAATAGTAAACGTCTTCCAAAATAATAATCATCTATTAATCCCCTAATAACCCTTTTTTTAAGAAGAAAAACTTCACTATATAAACATGTGGTGCATAAAAATAGATGTTTTCCTTAATAATATAAATTCATCTTAGGTAGTGACTCGATGACCTTAGAAAACCTAAAATATATGCTCATAGAGCACGAACTAAAATACAACATGACATAGACAATTATTGCGAAGAAGTTACATGTACTTCAGTCATCATGATCCATCTCAACATAGACTTGCATTGTTCCCTTGTCCTCAAAGATTGTTGATGCTCATCATGCTTCTCACCCATTCTAGGAGAGCAATGCCTTGGATAGTGTCTAACTTCTTCACATTTACGACATCGAAAAGTATAAGGCACATTAGATCGAACCTTATCTCTATTCATCAAACTATCGATTTTTTAAAGAAATTGGCTACTTTATGCCCTATCTTCCCACACTTAAAACATCTCCCGGTTCCTTTGTGACATTCTCCTTGGTTCCCCTTTCCACAGTTTTTGCACAAAGGAAATTGGGTCTTCTTTCCCTTATCAACTTTATCATATGAACATCCTTGAGACTTTGTCTTCTCCTTCCTTGATGAGTTTGGGCATTCAACTAGGTACCAATTGTTAATTATGATTTTTGATAGCTAGTTTGGCATAATCACAATATGTTCAAATTGATCTTTGGTCATCTCTGTCACATCAATAGGTCAATCATCACATTTCCTCCCACATTGGTTGTTGGTATATGTTCTTCCATTTCCCGCCATTAACTAAGAAAAGAAAGTATAATTGGGGTTTGAATACTTAGCCAATAATCATTAAAAGGAAACTATAAGCATAGAAGGATAAACTTATAGAAGGAAGGTATACCCTAACTTGTGATCCCCTAGGTTCAAATCTAGGTTATCCATGATCATATCTTGTTATGTGAATCTTTATTTTGTTCCTTTAATAATGGTTCATACTAAGATTATGATTTTACCAAGAATATCCCCTGGAGTGTCGCGACCAAGAGTGCAGCAAGGCCCGTTGTCGTGTACCAGTTCCCGTTCAAGTCTAGCTCAAAGCGGTGTTTTTAGGTTTTACCCCAATGTACATATGTGCCAGAGCCACCTCTACCTGCTCGTATCTAGACAGGGATGTGTTTTCTTGGAAACCCATTACTCAATACTCACCAAAATACCAGGAAGATTTCTTATATATAAACTTTTCTATAGGCTTCTTCCTAAATTTTTCATATCCTAATTTCCACAAAAAACTAAACCATCCTTTGATACCAACTATAGCATCTCGCCTTTTTATCACATAAAGTTTCATTACATTTTACAAAACCGAGGATCTTTAAGGTTTAATGTCTTGGAAACCAGGAACTTAAAACATGAAACAACAAAAAAAACATTCTTCTTAAACACTTGAAAGGCTTCTCCTTATGTTCATCCTAGGTTCATTACTGCATCTCATAACATAGGGACATACATCAAAGGAAAGGGTGAGCAGAAGGCCCAGTAAGGGAAACAAGAGAAACATTTTACATGTGATCTTGAGATACTTCCATAAGGACATGAGAATAACTTTAAGGAATGAGAAAGAAATAATGAGATACATCATAATAAAAATAACATTTTTCATAACTTGAAGATGTGGCTGCAACATTTAATATTGACAATCGTTTCGTTTCACCAAGGTCCATCCCCAAGGTGTCATTATAAATTACCAAGGTTATTCACCATGGTGTCGTAAAAAATGGTCATCTCTAGAGATTAAGTCTTTACCCAATGCATTAGAGCACTATCTAGGCACACCCTTAAACTGTAATCTCTTGTGGTTACATCATTATCCAATGCAATGGGGCGCTATCAGGGCGCACCCTTAAATTTTCCTTTATTATCATGTGATCCACATATATCATCATCAATCATTTCATAAACAACCCATATATCATAAAAGAAATGGGTTTCATTCCATAATCATAACGTTTTAAAAACTGCTTTAAAGACATGATTTTTATGTCACTTTAAACCCACAGAAAGGGAAAGAGGGTTTCATGTATGTAAATCCCAGAATTTAAAATAGAACATTTTGATATATATGTGAATACCCATGTAGAAATAAGAGCTTTGAGTATTCACTTTATAACATAAAATAATTTTTAGAAAAGAGAGAGAGGCACTTTGAGACGAAAATTCTGCAGCATAACGGCTATGTTACAAGGTTTTAGAAAACATTGAGAAAAGAGGGGACATGGGTCAAACATTCATAAATGACCCATCAAACAGTAGAGGGAAAAATATAAGGGATTTAAGAACATGGTAATGAATTTTTAAAATATACCATATGAAATAAAGAATATTAAAGGAAGACAAAAATAAGATTTCTCTTGTGAGAATTCGGCAGCCTAACGGCGTCACTTAAACTTCAACAAAAATGAATTGACAAAGTCAAATAGGGTCTCTCATCATATGAACATAAGAGTCCATTATGATGGATATAGAGATCATACCCCTACATAATATAAAAGAACTTGAAAGACTTGACATGAAAGTAGAACTTTGAAAAAGAGAAGGGTGAAAGAATCCATCAAAAATTCGCTGCCTAACGGCGCCACTTAAAACTTCAAAATGCTGAATTGAAGAGATAAAATGGGGTCTCTAATCATATGATCATAAAAGATCAGTATGATAAATTTATAGATCATACCCCAACATGATAAAAAATAACTTGAAATACTTTACATGAAAATAGATCTTGAAAAATGAGAAGGGAGAAAGAATCTGTTACAAAAATTTCGGCAGCCTAACGGCGCCACTTAAAACTTCATAAAACAAAATAATGAGAGTAAGAGGGGATCTCTCATTATATGAAAATAAAAAGGGCAGTAAGAGGAGTATAAAATAACATCCTCCAGCACAAGAACATAGAGCATAAAAGGAATTACATAAAAGAGATCACTTGAAAAGAAAGAGAGGGGTCGGATCCCTTACCTTAAAATGTAACTCTTAAACCTCAATGGTTGGGACCTTGAGGGCTTGGGGGCACCTTGGGAGGACTCCTTGGGAGGTAATGAGACCAGAACTTCTTTTTGGAAGAGTGGGGAGTCGAATGTATTAGAGTAGGGCTTTGTATTTATAGGGAAAGTGAGGGGACAAGGCATTAATGGCCAAGGGACACCTCACATGTGCTTTTCTCAAACCCATGTGCTCTCCCTTGGCATTTACCATGGAGTTAGGCCACATGGGGCCCCCAAAACAATAATTCATTACCCTTGGCCGGCCAACCCTTAAACTATCTCATGACATTATCATGACACAGTTATGATGTCATTAAACATATCGAAACCCTAAAACTGTATTTTTACTATTCACTGAAAATTCAACTTTCTCAGAAATATCCCAAAATTTCACCTTAATCAAATATCAATGCTCTGATTTAAAAAATGAACTCCATTTTATAAAAATAATTTTCTAAATATTTTTAATTTATTTTTTAAATAAATACACTATTCACCGAAAATTCATTTTTTCAGAAAAAACCCCAAAAATTACCATAACATAATATCGGTGCTCTGAGTTCAAAAATGAAATCCATTTTATAAAAATAATTTTCTATATATTTTTAATTTAATTTTTTAATTAAAAAACACTATTCACCCGAAAAGATTAATACTTGAATAATAATTTATGAAACCGTTATTTAACCATTTTATTGAATCACATTACTTAATCAAGGTGCCTAGATTATTTTAAAACTTTCTTTAAGTGAAATTACTAATCCATTTAGTCATATTACTAATCCTAAGCGTAAAATCACTATTCAAAATTTACTATTCATCAAAAATCAAGTTGATCTTATTAGACTCTAAATTTCGTACTGGACATAATTGTAGAAGACCATTTTTTGAAAATCATTACACATTTTAAATTATTTAAGGTTTACATAAACATTTTTTTAAAATATGCTTTTGAAAATTCATCAAAAATTTATCCGGTCATTTGAAAATTCATAAACTTCATCATAATAAGAAATCCCAATTTTTATTTAAAGCAAGGATTACACAAGGCAGTTATGGTATCGTTATATAGCCCCTTATAATACCAGCATAGGACCTAAGAGTAAGGTGTGCTAGGGTGATAGAATCTTGGGGCGGCTCAGTCAACATTGCCCGAGAAGTAATTTCTATCAGTTTGAACTTCTCGCGAAGGCGATTCCGTTCTAGCTTCACATGATGAAGTTCGGGTTGGATTTGGTCCAGAGCAAATCCCAATGGTGCTACCTCCTTCCCAAGCTCTGTTAGATGGGCTTCGATCGGTCCAAGACTACTAGGTGAGGCCATCAAATCTTCTTTCTATAATAATTAACCAATATTACTTATATTTAGAGACAATAATCAAAACATTTTGTTCACAACGGTCATATTGGTCGATGGTCATATAACAATCAAAACCCACTGGTCTCATTTTAATTATAATCATGTTTATCAAATAAAAAAAATTTGTTGAGTATAAAAAAAAAAAAAATAACACATGAAATTAGGAAACAAGATTTATTCAAAATTTCAGGCCGTTACAATGACGATGAGAACAATAATTAAATTCCTCATAAAAATTCATCATCCCATATGAATTGAAGGGAAAATCTTAAGAAGAAAATCTTCAAAAAGTTGAATATACTCTCAAATGAATATGATTGTTTAAACAAATATAAGGAAGAATATTTGGAAGATTGAAAGGATTATGAAGAATATTTTATGCTCGAATTTTGTGGAAATTACAAAATAAGGGAAGAAAGAGATAGTGGTAAGGGATAAGTATAAGGAATATTTGACCTTTAGGTTTAATAATATTATTCTATTAATGATATTGATGTTTTGGAGATTCAAAATGAAGATACAAGAAAAAACAGATTTTAATGATATCATTATATGAGGTAGAAATAAGAAGATAATTTTGATTTGAGTGAAGATATTAGAAAACTAAAGTATATAAGACCAGAATTCTCAAAAAAATATTGTTGAGTACAAACTCCAAATTTAATAATTGAAATGAGATCTTGATAGTTTGAATAATACAAAAAAATAAAATCAAAATTATCGATTTTCTTGAAGACTAAGTTGTTATTATCTAAAGAAAATTCAAATACGATTATAAAATATTGATTCTAGAATAGAATGAAAACCTGAAACAAAAAAAAAGGAAAATTTGAATTAAGAGTTCTAGTTTCGGAAAAAAACGAGTGTTATGGAAGGAAAATGATTGATCATAATGATACTGCTGTTTTGGGGATTGATCACAAAAAGAAAGCATTAATGGTTTTAGTTAGGTCACATGCTCCAAATATAAGGTTTGATATTGAATTAGGTATGAAACATAATAAAAAGACTCAAAAACCCTAAATAAAAAACAATTGGGTAGTATTTCCACGTAGAAATGCACCCCATATTAGATGTTATTATTGTGGAAAGAAGGGATAGTAAAAAAATGTTTTTTCTAAAGAAAACATTTATCAAAGGGAATAATAACAACATAGGTAGAAACACCGGGCTTAATATTCCATGATATCATTTGATAGTCATTATCCATAGTGGGGTGTATTTGGGCACATGTCAAAATACTACTCATCAACAATTAAAATAAATGTTTTAAATCTGAATGAATTTTGTCATAATCAGCATGTAAAGGTATCATAAAATAAGATGGAAATATGAAATCAATTATGAAAACTATAAGATGAATCTAGTCCATCATACTTAGAGGATGATACATATTATCAATGTGTATCATGTTTGATGTTAAAAATATTGATAAAAAAAGTATGAATATGTATTCGTTGTAGAGATTGTGTTTAGGGAGTTATATGACACTGGAATATGGATCATTAAATGTGGATACACATCTCATATGACAATAAATAAATATTTTGTGGCTATATTCATGTATAATAAGGAATGTATCATATTATTAGGTAATGATAAATGGAAAACAACTGTTGGCATGGGAAAAATAAAATTTGGGATAAAAGAAATGATACATGTTGATGTCTTAGTTGTTGTATGTCTCAAACATAACTTGCTTAGTGTCAATAAACTATGTGACCAAATTTACATAAGAATTTCAGAAACAATGTGTCATCAAGGAAAATGATGGTGTATATTTTTTATAGTAAGTCATGTGGAATGGAATATCAATCTTGTGAGTGGAGAAGATGACATGTGCTTTATGTCCAAGGAATAGGAAAACATGTTATGGAATAACTGTCTTCAGAACTTAAGCCAAAATCCCATGGAATGTTTGGTAAAATATGATTCTACACATGACCCCACTATATTATCATGCGATCATAATCATACATGTGATTCTTGTCAATAGGGGAAGATCATCCAAAAGTCATATAAGGAAAAAAGAGAAAGGACAACCAGAGTGCTTATGCTGGTTCATATTGATGTGTGTGGACCTATTTCACAAAGGGATATTGATGGGAGGAGAGATTATGTTCTATTAATTGATTATTTTAGTATAATGGAATGGGTATCAATCATCACCCACAAGTTTAATGTGTTTAGTTGCATTACAAAATATCAATGGGATATAAAAAGTCATTGGGTCAGAAAATTAAGAAGATCAAAATGGATAATGGAAGTAAGTCCACAAATATAAAATTTTAGGATTATCTAATGATATATTTTATTAGGTACCATGTTTCAACAGTGAGAACCCGATGACATTATGGAGTAGTTGAGAGAAGAAATGGAATGATCAACAACATGGATATGATAATGCTCATTGAAAATGACCTACAAGTTTTGTTTTGGAAAGAAGTAGTGATGACACCAGTATAAACATCAATTATATCTTTACTATGTCTCAAAGAAGAGAATACTCCATATGAGTTATGGTGTGGAAATTATCCATTTTTTATATAATTTAATGTCTTCATATGTAAGTTTTTAACTATCAATAAGGATAAAAACAAGAAGTATAAATCTTATGGAGATGTAGGGTTATTTTTTGGATACTCAAATGAATTAAAAGAGAATATATTTTTCAATAATTGTCTAGGAAAAATTTATTGATTAAATGATCTCACTATAACAGAGAATGAGAAAAATCTTCACAAAATAAATGGTCTGTCTTGGTAGGATAGCGGTGAAGAGTTAAAATCGTTAGGGGATGTTCTAGTTCCAAAGGATGAATCAGAAAAATATTTGAATAATGAAATGGATGGCCAGAATTCAGTATCTTCAAAAAAAGAAGATAAGATCCAAAATCTAATGATAGAACCTAATTTTTTATCATACATTTCCAGTATGCACATTGAAGATGGAGACTCAAAAGAATAAATCACACTTATCATAGGAAGATCATAAATGTTTTGATGAAGTAGTTGGAGATTAGAATTGGTTTTAGGCTATGAATGATGATCATGACCAAATTTGGAAGAATAAGATCGGAGATATTGTTTAAAGGTCAACAGATAAGATTTTCATTAGGACTAAATGGGTCTTTGGAAAAAAATGAATGAAAAAAATGTATTAATTGGAAATAAATCCTAACTAAGATGAAAAGGGTACTCTTATATAAAGGGTATCTATATCGATGAATCATTTTCACAAGATACAAGGCGAGAGACAATCCAATTATTCTTATCTATTATAGAAGAACGAAAATTCTAATTATTTTAGGTGGATGTAAAGTAATCAGTTTTTAATGAGGTTCTAGAAGTAGATGTTTACATTGACCATCAATGGGGTTTTCGAATTATTGAAGATGAGAACAGACTTTTTCAGCTAAATAAGAATTCATATGTCTTGAATAAAGCACCAAAATCATGGTATTGAAGTCCAGATCAGTTTCTGAAAAATTTCCTTTTTTATCATGGTAGATTTTTTTACAATATATATGTCATCAATGATATTAATCAAAATATTATGGTGCTTTTATATGTCAATTAAATAGTATTAAGTGGATTATATGAATCATAATGTATTAAATTCACCAAATTAGTAAAAAGTGAATTTAAAATTTTGATGATTGGTGAAATGAAGTGTTTAGTTGGTTTTGAAGTGTCCCTATGAAATAATGTAACATTCATTTATCAATCCAAAGATTCCAATGATGTTTTAGAATGATTTGGAATTGTTAATTCTGAGGAGATGAATACATTGGAATCTACCTAGATGAATCTATTACACAATGATAAAGGCAATAAAGTGAATATTATAGAATATAAGATAATCATTTGCAGTCTATAATACTTGATAGCAATAACACCTGAATTATTTTTTAACATGCCATGTAGAAATATATCAAAGTAATCCCATGGACTGCCAATTGTTTTCATTGAAAATAATTCATCAATATATCAAGGGAATGATAGGTTTTAGTTTTATTTATAATTAAAGTTCTCAAAATGAGTTATTGGTATATACAGATGCAGATTGAGCCAGATCAGCTGATGAATGAAAATTAATTTTATGTGGTGCATTTTATCTTAGTGGATTGTGTATTTAATTGATAAGAAAGAATCAAGACTCAATTTCATAGTTCACTGTATAAACTGAATATATTGAGGCGACTCGAGAATACACGTAGTTTCTACGGATAATGAAACATCTTGATGATATTGGAGTTGAAGTAAAGTCTATGATCAGAATCCATAGTCATAATTCAAGTTATATAATCATATAAAAATTATTTTCTATCAATCAAGTACAAATAACATTGAAATAATGTATCATTTTATCAAGGATAAGGTGTAAATAGGGCTTCTAATGTTGGAGTATGTGCCTACAGAATTACAAGTTTCATATATATGGACAATGGCCTTACCTAAAGAAGCCTTATAAAGGTATCGAATAGATCTAGTAGTCTAGTCGAGTAACCATGTATGGAAAAGTCTGGATGTGGGAACCCCACTCCCCAATATATGAAATATTTTTCCCCGATGTGATGATATGTGTTATATTACTTTTTGTAGACCACAATAGAATCACATTTCGTTTCGTTGTGCCACATGTCGGCCTTTTTCGCATAAAGCCTTTAAATTATGTTCTTTATATTAAATTGATAATTTCACTATGATATATATTCATTAATTCATATTTTGTGATCTAGAGGATGTGAACTTCATTTATGGACAACCCATGGGTGTGCCGATATATTTTCCTACATTGTTAGAATTTAATTTAATACATGGAATGACCTCCAAGCATTTGACCTGAATTTTTAATAAACTAGACCCTAAAAATAGAAAATAAAAAGGATAATGTAACCCTATAAATTTAATGTTAACTTGTATTAATAGAATTTACATGTCTGGTTGTTTAAATTAAATGATTAATTTAATTAATTGACATGTGGCTCTTTAATGTAACTGTTAACTAACTAAAATCGATTTTTAAACCATTTCCGGATTTTATAATAGAACCCCTCAGATGATATGTTTTTTATTCTAAACTAAAAATTATTGATTAGTTGTTTAATATCTGGTTGGCCGTTTTTATTTTTTAATTCTCAATGACTTGATTTCATTGTTATAATAAAGAAATTTTTGTAAACTTCCTATTTTGATGTCTTAAATGGAATTCCCCCTTCATAAATTCTCATAGATCTAATGCACTATCCATGAACATGTCATAGCTCACTTCAAAGTAATTGAAAAATTAACTGATCTCCTAATAAGGGCTTGGCATGATTTATTAATTGGATTACCTATGTAGTGAATTTGTAAATGGTCCATGGTAACTTATATATGCCCTTTTGAACCTTAAAAAATTGATTTTCAGGCTTGTTTAATTAAATGAAATGTATTAATTATTATTTCATATTCATGATGGCTTTATACCCTTGGATGTATATAATGGTTTAATTGAAATGTAAATGAATTGAAGAAGTTTTTCATTGCCACACCATTTACTTCATGATATGTACATACTAAAATTAAAGCATTATTCCATATTATAATGTAATAATAAATATAAATAATTAGAGGTGTTGTATCATGGTTCTCGTTATTAATTATTATAATTAAATGATTACGCCTTATATGGGTTGTGGAATGATGGTAAAGGATATTTAGAGCATGGTAAGAAATCAAGAACCTTACATCAAGTGTTTAGTTAAAGTAATATCACACTATTGATAACATGTGGTCGTTGGACTTTACATGCCTTGTACCATGATTAGATTGATGTACTGATGACTAACACACCATACCAAGTGACTTTCATGATGTTTTCACTCTATTGTTTTGTTGGTAATGTACCCTATTGCATCATATAATAGGCTCGTTCAGACATGTTATGGATGATTGAGTTACAACCAGTTCAAGCTAGCACCTTGTATTCCAGGTTTATAGCCACTTTCCACTACATGTACATATTATATATATATATTGATGCAATAAAGAAATATATTATATACACATATATTTTAACTATATATGTATGGTAACTGACCATAAAATTATTCTGGCTATGAGCTGAAGCATGTATAACCGCTATGTGTCCCTTAGGAACATGGTTGGTTGTTTTATATTCATTCAACACTGCTTTCTTATATTTATGCTTATACATACACACAACTTTAAATTATATTTTGATGGACTAGATTTACACATAGTGTAACACCCGATATTTTTATGAGAAATATTTTGTTTTTATGTTATATACTTCATCAAAAGAATCTTTAACTACACACAACACTAGCCTGGCTTGTTTTACACGCAATCACGACCTTCCTCGATAGCTTGCGTTGGACGCAACACTGAGTTTCACTAAACAACGATATACTATAAAAATATTATTAAAACTAGCTTTTATGAATAGTAATTACCATTTTTTTAAATTTTATAAATTTTATCTTTCAAAATGGACTTAATTTTTAGATTTGGAATATCGAAATTACCCTAGGGTGAATTTTTGGTATTTTTTTGAAAATTTCCAATTTTCGATGAATAGCGAAAACACTGGGTTACTATTTAAAACTGACATTTTATTTAAATAATTATTTATTTTATTTAAATTTATTTTATTTCAAAATTAATGCATAATACCTATATAAGATCAAATTAATTCATTGGAGCCATTTTATAATAATTTTTGATATATAAAAATTTTATTGAACTTTTCACCGTCATTTACCCACCTCTTAGGAGAGTTTGAAAATTTCCATAAAAAATAATTTTCCCACTTCTGTGAGTGGAATTTCAAAAATAAAAGATACACAGTTAACATCAAGGAGTAAAATGGGGTTCAATAAGATAAAAATAATTTTTGGTGAATAATAACTTTTAACTTTTATTTACCATGGTTAAAAGTAAATAGGGAAATTAAGGGTAAAAATGGTATTATTATTACCCTAAAACATGTCCTAATTTTATTTTATAAGTTTAATTAGACCATAAAAAAACTTAGGAATAAAATAGGACAACTTAGGTCCACTTGGATTACATTAGTACATTTGTTATTATTTTATTTAATGAATAGTTAAAATAGATAAAATCAATGTTTAATAACTAAAACATTTTTAATATAGGGTTATACATATGATAAATTCGACTATAAATATTAATTAGAAATATAAAAGGATTTCCCACATAATGGTATTTTATATATAATTTTTAGACTTTAAATAATGTAATTTATTTATGACACAATGACGATGCAGTAATTACCTTATTAATGTAATATTAACATAATTGATATTATAAATACCCAAATAAATGTAATTTTAGACTTTATATGAATTAAATTAATTTTATAGGTTAATATGACATATTATTGTTGATTTAATTAACTCTTTTAGAAGTAATCATTCTGTTATGATTTTCACAAAAATCAAGTACCAAATAGTGTCAAAATTAACATAAAATAGTTTTTAAAACAAATATTATATTACTAATTGTGATTTTATTCCTAAAAAACTAAAGTTCGGCCAAGTGACTTAGATAAGGTTATATGAATTAATATTAAACAAATTGAGGTTTTTTTGGCTTATTTTAGTGAGTTTATCAACCATATAGTGTAAGAAAAGAAGAAGACATGGTAAAAGTAAAATTATTTAACTTAAAGTTAAATCTAAATGATAAGGATAAAATAGTAACCTAAAATTGTTTAAAATCTATTATTTGAGATTATTTAGACCCATACCCACCTTTTCTTCTAAATAATTCAATTTGGAGCTTTTAAAAACCGAATATGACTTTATAATAAAATAATATTTTATGTTTTTTCTAAAGTGCCCCTCTCCTCCCATATAAAAGGGAACCTCCTCCCTCTCCTCCTCACACCACATTGACCCATCATGCTCAGACAAAACCTGAAAATTTCTCTTCTCCACTTCCCTAGAAACATCCTAGAGGTACTGGTCTTCTTCAAATACCATCTTTAGTGCCCTAAGATAAAGTTAAGAAGAGGCGCTTCACAGAGGAGGTAAAGTCTGCTACCGATTCCTTCAACTTTATTTCTTCTTATACTTATTATTTAGTTGTTTCATTATGAAGTAATGACATAAGTATCACTCATATACTGATATTTTATTATAAATATGAAACAACCCTATTTCACCTTCTATCCATCCTATGGAAAATGAAATCACTGCGCGTGCGCACGTACGGAATACCGTCGCCACGCCGTGGTGTAATCTGTTTTCCACCACCACCTTACTTGAATGGGTATAATGGTGTAAATAATAACTATATATGATTATTGTAAAGTGATATTTATTCTGAAAAAATATAAATACACATCAATACTATTCCACGATCATGGGAATGATATCATCACTCGTCCATATGTACGGCCTACCGTCACCATGATGTGATGCGACTCGTTCGAAATGATCTTCATTGTATAATGATTATATAAATGAATTGAATGAATAAATATTATATATATCACACTAATACCATTATGTAAATGTGGTATCTATAACCAAAAAACAATAATAAGAATTTATTCGACAGAACACACATAAGATCAAAAAGAAATAAACACCTGAATAACAAGTATCAATGAAATATTACTTATAAGAAGCTAAGAATATGACCATATATGATATCATAACAATGATTATGATTCCAAAATAAGTCAATGACATTATTTAAATCATTATACATGTGGTTCAGACACGTACGATGCAAATTGGACCTAAGGTAAGGGAAAATTTCACAATCTCATTTTTATCTAAGATGGTTTATACTTTCGAATTTACTTGGGATTATTTATCATACACATCCGTGTTTCCTCAATATTTAATTTTATTTCCATCCACCTACAATTTTTTAAATCCAAATTTACCCATTGGTGAGTTTTTATTAAAACATATGAAAGGAATATTTTGATGTTTTTATTACGAGGTATTTTTTGACTTTTTAGGCCAAAGTATGAGAAGAATGTTTTTTTAACTTATACGGCCTAGAATGGACTTTTAGATCATTAATTACATGAAGCTTCCTTTACAAGTTTTCATGTTTTTTTAATCATCTTCATTTAGTTTAAAATTATATGACATGTTAATAAAGGAAAATTGTTTTCGATGTAGAAAGGATATTTTCTTCAAGAATGGAGTTCAAGTGTTTTATCAAATTTTTTCCATCTAAGATAATATAGGGTTCTGTTTCTATCCATATTTTTACATTGATTTGATTATGTTATTTTGTAATTAATTTTATGATGTCCTTTTATCTTATATGGACAATGATATGATTGCATGATGTTTAAGAATCTCATTTTTATTACATGGGTTTTGTTATGATGTATGATTTGTGATTTTGTGGCACACATAAGAATGGTTTCATTATGAGATGGGTGGGAACTATATCTCCCTCCAATGCATTGGGTAAAGATTCATATCTCATGAGATAGACTTGGATCGAACAGCATGTTAATGCGGTTTAGTGAAACAGAAATGAAAAGATGAGTGAACTCGGTTGAGAAATGGACATTGTCCGCTAAGATAGTCTTGGCAATGAGTCTTGACTAATATGAAATGATTATCTATGATTATGTGTGTATTCCAAAAGTTTCATGTTTTATGTTATGATTATTTGGATTACATTTCACTATTATTATTTATCACATGTCATGATACTATGAACTCTTTTACAGGATAAGATTTTCAAAATGTTATGTTCTTAAGAATATGATATGATTGATATTTTTTTGTTTACCCTTACTGAGAATTTGAGCTCACCCATTTGTATTTTTTCTTTTTCCTAGGTCTGGAAGAAGGTTATTAAGTTGAATATGCCAAAAGGGACTCTAGATATGATGAAATAAATGGGAGACAATATAGATGATTTATGAACCAGTTGTTTATGTTTTCCAGTTTCTAAAGACACTATACCTATATGGTCCTTTCATGGTTTTTTATATGTTGTAATAAGTATGCTTCAATTCTAAAGTAATAACAATGTATTTAAAGAATGGGTCGTTATAGTTGGTATCAGAGGAAGGGTATAGTCAACCTTTATAAACTAGGTTGTGAAACCCTTAGTAAGAACCTAAGGATATATCTAAGCATAGAACAATCTTAGTGTTTTATAAATGGCCATGAACAACCTATTATAAGATCTTAAGTGTGCAATTTTATTTTTGATTATGTGGTTTTCCTATTATAATTAGTGTTTCTCGCACTATTCTTCTTGGTTTTAGTCAATGGCTGGAACCCAAAGGAACTGTGTTAATATGGAATGTGACAGGCAATGCAATGATTGTCCCCCAGAGCAACCAAACATTATGTGAGATGGAATGATAAATCTTGTATCCATGCTCACACAACTTTCTCAAGCTATAAATCATACAAGACATCCAAACGAGAAATGGAAGGAGCAACAGTCTGTTAAATCCTTCATGAGGCAGCATCCACCCTCATTCAGCGGGTCTACTGATCCATTAGTTGCTGAAAAATGGATCAGTGCTACTAAAAAGATACTTTTAGTTCTTCAATGTTCTGAACATGATAAAGTCATCTTATCAGTATATCGTTTGGAAGGTGAAGCTGATAAATGGTGTAATCTTATCAAGAATATGAGGCCAAGAGATGAAAGTGAGTCCATGGAATTGGAGGAGTTCAAGAACTTATTTTCAATAAGTACTTCCCTCGTATACTTTGAAAAAATATGGAGAAAGATTTTCTTGAACTAAAGAAAATGGATTATGAATCAGTTGGTACATACGAAGAAAATTTTACAAGGCTTGCAAGGTATGTTTCTGGGATTATTATCCAACCTGAGAGTAAGATTGATCGATTCTTTAGTGGCTTAAAACCAAGTCTTCGGAGGGCGTTAGCCATAACAGACTTCAATAGCTACGAGGAAATCGTTCGATGTGCTATCAAGGTTGAGATGGAGATTGGAGTAACCCATTAGTCATATATGTTTAATAAGAAGAGGAAATGGAATTCAAAGGGAAATATAAAGGGCACAATGAAAAGAAGATGATTTTTACTTTATCCTCAAAGTGTGGAAAGAAACATGGAGGGAGTTGTCTTAAAGGGACAAGTAAATGTTTCAAATTTGGAAAAGATGGTCATCAGGAATTTGAATGCTACAATGATGGGAAGAAGTTGTCTAATGATGTGAACAATGAAAAGGATAAATAGAGTGTAACTCCTAAACTTCAATGTTACAAGTGCAATAAAATGGGGCATTATGCTAATCAATTCCCTAATCCAGGGATTGTTGATGATGATCGACGTCAACAAACTCTTAAGGCTAATGGCAAGGAAAAGTCACATGTAATTTCTATCGGCGATGTGGAGTATGATAACGAAGTGGTTAAAGGTAAAATTACTATCCATTATAAAGTAGAAAATGTTTTATTTGATTCTAGAGCCACCCACTATTTTATTTCTTAATATTTTTTTAAGGGTATCATCGTATTACCCCAACAATTAGATGTTGAGTTAGTTGTGAGAACCCTTAATGGTACAACAGTTGCATCAAAAGCTTACAATTCTTCTCCGATTGAAGTTTGTGGGAATGTGCTTCCTGTAAATATTGTGATCCTTCCTATAGTGGAATTTGATGTGATTCTTGGCATGGATTGGATTTTTTTTATGGAGATCATATCAATTTCCAAAGAAGGGAAGTAACCTTTCATATTCCAGATCAATATATGATCGTTTATCGATGCAAGGATGAACATAATTATCCAATGGAAATTTCATCCATCCAATGGGTCTTGATTCCACTAAATGAAGGTTATTTATCTCAAATGGTTGGAGAGAAACTCACGATTAAGAATATTCCCATTGTACGAGAGTTTGATGATGTCTTTCCGGAGGAACTGCATGTTCTTCCACCAAATCGTGACACTGTGTTTTCAACAGATTTTATACCGAGTGCTTTTCCTATTTCAAATACACCTTATAGAATGACCCCAATTGAGTTTCAGGAATTGAAGAAGCAACTCCAAGAGAATCTTGATAAGGGATTCATATGCCCTAGTGCATCCCCTTGAGGAGTACCTATTCTATTTTTTAAGAAGAAATATGGATCAATTAGACTCTACATTGATTATTGAGAACATAACAAGATCACTATCAAGAACAAATATACTCACCCACTCATTGATGACTTATTTGACCAACTACACGGAGCTCAATAAATTTCCAAGATTGATCTTCGTTCAGGGTATCATCTATTAAGGGTGAAAAGGGAGTATATACCAAAGACGACTTTTCCGTACAAGGTATGGACACTATAAATTTATAGTGATGCCATTTTTTCTTACTAATTCCACTGCTATATTCGTGAATCTAATGGATAGAGTCTTTAGAGACAATCTTGATCAGTTTGTGGTAGTCTTTTAGAAGATATTCTTGTTTTTTCAAAGAGCAAGGAAAACATGAAGATCACTTGAGAATTGTATTGAAGACCCTGAGAAAGGAGAAAATTTATGCCAAATTTACCAAGTGTGAATTTTGGCTTCAAAAAGTTGCATTTTTGGGTCACATAATCTCAAAAGAGGG
This sequence comes from Viscum album, assembly GCA_963277665.1. NCBI lineage: Eukaryota > Viridiplantae > Streptophyta > Magnoliopsida > Santalales > Viscaceae > Viscum > Viscum album. The sequence goes on along the minus strand of OY728140.1, from coordinate 761,457,146 downwards.
AATATCTGTGGATCCATCAAAAATAGAGGTTATCAAAAGATGGTCGAGACCAAAAATAGTAACTGAGATCTGAATTTTTGTTGGTTTGGATGGATATTATCGACCGTTTGTGATTGATTTTTCACGATTATCTAATCCACTCACCAGGTTGACTGGAAAAGGAGTTAAGTTCGTTTGGATAGAGGAGTGTGAAGAGAATTCCAAGGAGTTAAAAAGAAGTTTATCTAGTGCACATGTGCCCACATTATCTTGTAGTGGAGAAAGATTTGTGATCTACAGTGATGTATCCAAGAAGGGATTGGGGTTTGTTCTTATGAAAAATGATATAGTGATAGCTTATGCCTCACGACAGTTGAAAACCCATGAGCATAACTACCCAACTCATGATTTGGAGTTAGCTGCGGTAATATTTGCATTAAAAATATGGAGGCATTATCTTTACGGTGAAAGGTGTGATATTTATACTGATCATAAAAGTTTAAATTATATTTTCACACAAAAGAAGATGAATATGGGCCAAAGAAGTTGGTTTGAGCTGACTAAGGATTACGACTGCTCAATTCATTACCACCCTGGGAAAGCAAACAAGGTGGAAGATGCATTAACTCGATAAGACCATGCTAGCTTATACATGATAAGGATCACAAAAGATCCAATATTTATGGATTTACAAAGGATGGATCTTGGAATTATAATGGAAGGGGAAGAATCTTATCTTTTTCAAATGAATGTTCAACCATATATACATGTGAAGATTAAAGAGGCACAGAAAGAAGATGTAGAGTTACAAAAGAAGGTGAGAAATGTTCCTGAATTAAACCTTGATTATGATGGGATAATAAGGTTCAGGAATTAGGTTTGTATTCCACCCATCCCAGAATTAAAGAAGGAGCTGCAGGATAAGGCTCATAGTTCTTCATTCTCTATTCATCCTGAAAGCACGAAGATGTATAGGGACCTGAAAGAGTACTTCTGGTGGGATGGAATGAAAAGAGATGTTGTTGAATATGTCTCTTGATGCTTGGTTTGTCAACAAGTTAAATTTGAGAGACATAAGTCTAAGGGGATGTTACATCCATTACCCATTCCAGAATGGAAATGGGAAAACATCACTATGGACATTGTCACTGGACTTCCTAAAACATCCAAAGGCAATAATACTATCTGGGTCATAGATGATCGTCTTACGAAGTCGGCACACTTCATTGCTATTAGAGAAGATTTCTCTCTGGATCAGTTTTCCAGGATGTATATAAAGGAAGTGGTAATATTTCATGGAGTACCACTTTCCATTATATCTGATCGGGATCCGGGGTTTAACTCAATGTTTTGGCAACGTCTTCAGCATAATCTGGATACAGAGTTGAGTTTCAGTGCTTCTTATCATCCTCAGACAGACGTTTAGTCTAAGAGGACAATCCAAACTCTATAAGATATGTTGAGGGCTTGCTCTATGGATTTCAAAGGCGGTTGGGATCAACACCTACCTTTGGTGGAATTTTCTTATAATAATAGCTTTCACTCAAGTTTTTATATGGATCCTTATAATTCTCTCTATGGAATGAAATTCCAAACTCCAACTTTCTAGGATGAAGTTGGGGAAAGAAAGCTATTAGGACCTGATCTTGTTGATGAGATGTAGAAATGGTCCGATCTATTCAACAACACATAAGAGCAGCTCAGAGTCAACCAAAAAGTTATGCCGATAACTGAAGAAAAGACCTAGAGTTTGAAGTGGGTGATAAAGTGTTCTTACAAATATCTCCTTGGAAGAGAGTAATGAGATTTGGAAAGAAGGCCAAACTTATCCCTAGGTATATTGGTCCTTTCAAAATACTGGATCGTGTTGGAAGGTATCTTACCTATTGGTGCTTCCACCGATTCTCTCTCAATTTCACTATGAGTTCCATGTATCTCTCCTGAAGAAGTGCATACCTGATCCTTTACATATACTCAGCTCAGAAGTTATACTGTTGAAGCAATATCTTTCTTATGATGAACAACTGATAGAGATTTTGGATCGTAGAGAAAATGTATTACGGAACAAGACCACTATCTTGGTGAATGTTTTATGGAGGAACCACCAATTAGAAGAAGCTACATGGGAGCTTGATTATATGATGGCGGAGAGTTATCCGCATATGTTTGTTACAAAGTAACGAATTTCGAGGGTAAAATTATTTTTAAGGGGGTGTAGATGTAACACCAGAGATTTTTAGGAGAAATATTTTGTTTTTATGTTATATACATCATCAAAGAAATCTTTCACTTCACACAACACTTTCTTGGATTTCTTTACATGCAATCACGACCATCCTTGATAGCTTGTGTTGTACGCAATACCGAGTTTCACTAAACAATGATATGCTATTAAAATATTATTAAAACTAGCCGTTAGGAATAGTAATACCCACTTTTTGAAATTTTATAAATTTTATCTTTCAAAATGGACTTCATTTTTGGATTCAAAATATCGAAATTAGCTTACGGTGAATTTTTTGTATTTTTCTAAAAACATACAATTTTTGATGAATAGTGAAAATGCTGGGTTACTATTTAAAAACCGACATTTTATTTAAATAATTATTTATTTTATTTAAATTTATTTTAGGTCAAAATTAATATATAATATCTATATAGGTTCAATGAAATTTATTGGAGTCATTTTATAATAATTTTAGATATATAAAAAGTTTATTGAACTTTTCACCGTCTTTTACCCACCTCCTAAGAGAGTTTAAAAATTTCCATAAAACAAAATTTTACCGCTTCTGTGAGTGGAATTTGGAAAATCTGAGAGACACGGTTAATATCAAGAAGTAAAATGTGGTTTAATATGATAAAAATAATTTTTGGCGAATCGTAACTTTTTACTTTTATTTACCACGATTAAAAGTAAATAGGGTAATTTAGTGTGAAAATGGTATTATTATTACCCTAACACATGTCCTTATTCTATTGGATAGGTTTAATTCGACCACAAACAACCTTAGGAATAAAATAATACCATTTAGTTCCCCTTGTATTAGATTAGGAAATGTATTATTATTTTATTAAAAGAATAGTTAAAATAGTTAAAATCAAACTTTAATAACTAAAACATTTTTAATATAGGGTTATACATATGATAAATTCAACTATAAATATTCATTATATATCTAAAATTAATTTCTACTTAATGGTATTTTATTTATAATTTTTAGACTTTAAATAATGTAATTTATTTATGACACAATGATGATGTAGTAATTACCTTATTAAGGAAATATTAACATAATTGATATTATAAACACCCAAATAAATGTAATTTGAGACTTTTTATGAATTAAATTAATTTCATAGGTTAATATGAAATATTATTATTGATTTAATTAACTCTTTTTGAACTAATCTTGTTGTTATTATTTTCACAAAAATCAAGTACCAAATAGTGTCAACATTGACAGAAAATGGTTTTTAAAAAAACTATTATATTATTAATTTTTATATTATACCTAAAAATATAAGGTTCTGCCAAATGACTTATATAATGTTATATATTAATAATAAATAACGTGTGGTTAGTTTGGATTATTATAGTATGTTTATTAGCCATATAGTGTAAGAAAACAAGAAGACACGGTAAAAGTAAAATTATTTAAATTAAAGTTAAATCTAAATGATATGGTTAAAATAGTAACCTAAACTTGTTTAAAATCTATTGGTTGAGAGTATTTCTACCCATACCCACCTTTTCATCGAAATAAATCAATTTGGAGCTATTAAAAACCGAATATGTCTTTATAATAAAATAATACTTTATGTTTTTTCTAAAGTGCACCTCTCCTCCCTTATAAAAGGGAACCTCCTCCCTCTCCTCCTCACACCACATTGAGCCTTAATACTCGGCCAAAACCTGAGAAATTCTTTTCTCCACTTCTCTATAAACATATTAGAGGTACTGGACCTCTTCATATACTACATTAGTGCACTAATAGAAGGTTAATAAGAGGCGCTTCAAAGAAGAGGTAAGGTTTGTTACCGATTCTTTCAACTTTATTTCTTCTTCTACTTCTTCTTATTTAGTTGTTTCATTATGAAGTAATAACTTAAGTATCACTAATATACTGAAATGTTATTATAAATATTAAACAACCCTATTTCACCTTCTATCCATCCTACAGAAAACGAAATCATCGCGCGAGCGTACGTACGGAATACCGTCGCCACCCCGTGGTGTAATCTGTTTTCCACCACCACCTTACTTGGATGGGAATAATGGTGTAAAGAATAACTATATATGAGTATTGTAAAGTTATATTGATTCTGAAATAGTATAAATACACTTCAATACAATTCCACAATCATGGGAACGATATCATCGCTCGTGCGTACGTACGGCCTACCGTCTCCACGATGTGATGCGACTCGTTCTACATGATCTTCATTTCATACTGATTATATAAATGAATTGAATTAATAAATATGAAATATATTAAACTAATAACATTATGTAAATGAGGTATCTATAACCTAAAAAGAATAATATTAATTTATTTGACAGAACATGCATAAGAACAAAACGCAATAAACACATGAATAACAAGTAACAATGAAATATTACAAATAAGAATCTAATAATATGACCATATATGATATCATAACAATGATTATGATTCTAGAATAAGTCAATGACATTATTTAAATCATTATACAGGAGTTTCGGACATCTACGAAGCAAATCGGACCTATGGTAAGGGAAAATTTCACAATCTCATTTTTATCTGAGATTGCTTAAACATCCGAATTTACTATGGAATATTTATCATCCACATCCATGTTTCCTCAATATCTAATGTTATTTCCATCCACCTAAAATTTTGTAAATAAAAACTTACCCATTGGTGAGTTTTTAGTAAACGATATGAAAGGAATCTTTTGTCATTTTTAGTATGAGGTAATTTTTGACTTTTCAGGCCAAAGTATGAGATGAATGTTTTTTTAACTTATACGGCCTGAATGTACTTTTAGATCATTATTTTCAAGAATATTACTTTACAAGTTTTCAAGTTTATTTTTAATCAACTTCTTTTAGTTTAAAATTATATGACATGTTAAGAAAGGAAAAAAATTTGAAGTAAAAAGGTTATTTTCCTCAAGAATGGAGTTCAAGTGTTTTATTAAATTTTTTTCCATCTAAGATAATATAGGGTTATTTTTATATCCCTATTTTTACATCAATTTGATTGTGTTATGATGGAATTAATTTTATGATGTCCTTTTATCTTATATGGATAATTATATGATGGTATGATTATTAAGAATCCCATTTTTATTACATGGGTTTTGTTATGATGTATGATTTATGATTTTGTGTCACACATAAGAATGGTTTCATTATGAGATGGGTGGGACCTATGTCTCACTCCAATGAATTGGGTAAAGATTTATATCTCATGAGATAGACATGGATAGAACGGAAAGTTAATCTGGTTCAGTGAAATAGGAATGAAACGAGGAGTGAACTCGGTTCAGAAATGGACTTTGTCCACTAAGATAGTCTTGGAAATATGTCTTGACTAATAAGAAATGATTCTATATGATTACGTGTGTATGCCACAAAGTTTCATGTTTTAAGTTATGATTATTTGGATTCCATTTCACTATTATGATTGATCCCATGTCATGGTATTATGATCTATTTTGCAGGATAATATTTTCAAAATGTTATGTTCTTATGAATATGATATGATTGATATTTCTTTTGTTAACCCTTACTAAGAATTTGAGCTCCCCCTTTTGTATATTTTCTTTTCCCCAGGCCTGGAAGAAGGGTATTAAGTAGAATATTCCAAAAGGGATCCTAGATATGATGAAATAAATGGGAGACAACGTATATGATTTATGAACAAGTCGTTTATGTCTCCCAGTTTCTAAAGACACTATACCAATACGGTCCTTTCATGGTTTTGTTATATGTTATAATAAGTATGCTTCAATTCTGAAGTAATAACAATGTATGTAAAGTATGGGTTGTTATACGTGACACCATGGGTGGGATCCCACTAGGATTATTATCTCACACCCTGCTCAGGCTTCCATTTCATAGGGGAACTCGAGTAGACATTATGTTTACATGACAATGGTTGGTTTCTTGTGATGATTAGATTCTAAATGAGAGTTAAGAGCACATGACCATGTTGGATCTCAGGATGCTGATGGAGATATACCTTCTGTATTTTATTTCATTTTTATAATTCTTGTACTATGCTATATATGTTTTATGTTGTATATATTTCTTTATGATTTGTATCAATATATGGAAATGCATGCATTTCTTCTATACATTGACATTGGCCATCTGTATACATTAATTTTATGTTATTCTTCATGTTCTATTTCATTCATTTAGTATTATTCAATATTTTTTGGTTCATTCATATTTGATAAAACATTATTGTACTCTAACCATGATGGTATAGTTTCCTAAATATCACTTCTTTACACCCTCACTGCTAGTCAACTGCCTCTAGTTTATAGGGAGGCATGCTTGAGGCCATGTAAATAACTGGTCCAATAACCTTTTAAAAGGTCAGTCTGGTCAGGACATCACAGAAAACATATAATTTCTCCATTATAAAAATTATCACCATACTATTTCATCATTTCAAATTCATTATATTCTTTAAAATATTAATTGAATATTATAAACATAAATTTTTATAAAATCTCATTGAATATCTATGGCAATAAGAATGTCATTAAATGTTATTTAAAATTATATCAATTTAAACCTTTTAATACTCAATGAGACCCATGAGTCCTTCCCTCATAACAATAATTTGATATATCATGGAATTTTATTTATTTAACCTCAAAAAATATTAAATTATACACAACACATGTATGCATTAATTTTATAAATATTTTAAAATTATTTCTTCTCTATATTTTTGTGTTTGGACACTCATATATCAATTGAATCAACATGGTCCCCTCTATAATAGTCCTTATTTTTTTATTATAGTTAAAAATTATTATGAATCCACTTATAATGTTTTTATATTGTTTATTTTATGAATATTTTATGACCAAAATTCCCACTACAGTTTTTCATGGATAAGGTTTTCTTCACATTTAATTATCTTTATGTATTTATTATTTTATAGCATGGGATTCATTTTATATTATCACCCTACATGGAATATCATTATTTATAATCATAATAAATAATTCAACAATCCTCTTTATTTTTTAATATGAATATAATAAATATCATCATAAAATTTATTTAGTCCTTTCCAATAGATTTAATATTTTATAATTTTTCTCCTTGGTAAGAGATGAGATCACCAATTTACATCAAGTTTTTTTAACTCCAAATTAGGTCATATATTCTCTTCCATATTTAAAAACAACTCTAAAGTACATAATTTCAACCCAATGTTCTTGTTACATTATAATTTTTATTAATTCCTCAACACCATATTATCCTTGGAAACTTTATGTTTGAAGCATGTACATAAAAATTGATTGAAATATAGGGGATGTTCACAATTATTGACATTAAATAAAGTCAAAATTGTGAAACATAAAATTTATTAGAACCATATATAGAAACAATATAATCTCTAAATTTTATAATTTTTATCTAGAAGAACTCTTTATCATCCATGAAAACAATGACACAACTTTAGATCACAATAATACATTGTTTTACTTTTCCAATATTGATTGTGGATAAAAACTACATTGGCCATGACATCTACACCACACCACCATATTAGTAAACATATTATTTTTTACATTCTTAATAGGAATTTTTTCTACGAAATAATAAAATCAATAATAACTTCTGCCTAAAACAGTTCCATATCTCAATTCAATACATTTATTAAATATTCTAAAAATCATCAAATAATATCTGAATTATATAAAGTCATAAACATTAATTAATATGTGTAATATGTAATTATAGAAGAGAAACACATTCCAAAAATCAGTAAGACCTAAAAAACAATCAACAATAATGATCTATTATAGAATAAAATACAAAATCATTCAATATAATGTAAAGTAATATTCCCCTTTGGATTTTTTTCAGTAATATCAAAGAAAACATCATCTTATTATTAATAATAAAATGAAATTTTAAAAATGATTTGGGTTTTAGGTAAACTATATCAATGATAAGATGAATCAAATAACACTCTTTTTCAAAGTGATCTATCTCAATGTAGAAAACATGAGTGATTAAAATGAACTATAATGCTATATATAAAGTAAATCAACTAACACATTCCCAAAAATTCAATCCCACATAACCAAAAAAAACTATTACATTATTTTCCAATTCATTTATACAAAATTTTAAAAAATAATTCAAAAATAGGGGAATATTATTTATCCTTTAAAAAAAATAATTTCCTCATGAATTTGAAAAAAAAATGATATAAGAGGAACATCAAAGCATTTTATTCCTCAATGAAGGTGAATAGGCTAAAACAAAATTTTTATCCTTTTCTAATCAAATTATTATAAAGTTATTGGTTTGGCAATAATATCATCAAAATATTATTTGAAATGTAATAAAATCTAGACTCCAAATAACCTCTATAATCTTTACTAAAAAAAGGTTACTTTTTCTCGATGTGTATTGACCTAGTGAATGATACAGGGTTTTTGGACTTCTTTATGACACATTGATTATCACAAATGATTAATTGTTGATATATATATTTAAAATTATTTCATTTAAAAAATTTATTGATCATATCTTCCATTTTGATACTTGTGATGTAGAAATATATTCAACATTAATTGTCTTGAGTTTCACTGAGGTTTTATAATTTGAATTCCATGAAGAAAAAATAAATCAAATGAAATGTAATCCACTATATTTTGTTTTATTTTCATTAACATTCCTTTAAATGTTAGCATTAGAATATCCACTCTAATTAAGTTCACAAAATTATTAATATGTAATTTCATAATTTATTTTATTTTATATAAATATTAATAATCACTTAACATAAAATGGAGATATTTCATTTAGATTAGATTAATAATGTGATTAATGTGTGAGAATATATAAAATGTCAGGCCATGATAAAGCCAAGTTTAGAAGACGTTTAAAAAAACTTCAAGACTACTTCTTATTAGTAGTTTTCCCTTCATCATGAATGATATGTGATATACCCATCATGATTACTAATGAAACTCCTCTATCTTTTGGGAGGTTAAACTTCTTCAGGATCCATTGACATAATATTATTATATGATAAATATAATATAATCTATCCGAATAGTTTATATATTTTTTGAAAATATTATTAATATATTTATTGATGTTTCAAATATTTCTTTAATGTTAATTGAAAACTAATAAAATAAGTTTTCTTCATTTCTCATAACATTTATATCATCAAAATACCAAATCCCAAATACTATCATGGTGTTGACCTATTGAACATGAATTTTAATTACCACATAAACTATTTGAAATATCATTATTTTAGATACTAATAAATATTAAATTTAAGTTCCATTATATCCATACTCATCCCATAAAGAGACGTATTTGGATTTAATAGCTCTTAACCATCTAAAAAACATAATTACTTTAGGCTGTTCTATGTACACTACTTCATCAATCTCTAAATTTATATAATTTGATAAAAATTATTTTAAAATATATTAACAATTATTTAGTTTAAAATATATACAATGATTCTAATAGATTCCCTTATTTATTCATGAAAAAAAATTCATCATTTTTTACCCCTTCAATTTGTAAATACCCATTACAATATAGTATACCCTTGTTTCTTACCATATCACATTTCTAATCCATATTATTAAGATTGATTATTCTCTATCCAATAACATTATTTTTTAGATATCAGAATAAGTTTCTATATATCATTATCCTAATTCAAGAAAACCTATCTAGTCATTCCTTGAAACCATTAATTGTATTCAAATGATACCTCAATGGTATGATGTTTATCCATTAACATGAAATTGGTATGACTAGTTTATATAGCCATCCTTATTGTCTAAACATCTTTATTTTGATCTCAAATAAAATTTTCATCATCAAAATTTTTTATCTGGAATTTATTTCCTCTTATATGCTTACTTTCATCATATTGATCACATGATATTGTAGGATCTATATTCTTAGTTTGAATATATATGTTTTCACTATCATATTAAACAGGTTTTTAAATATCAACATCATCCTTATCATATATAATGATAGTATTCCAAATTAATTTTACCTTTTCATACACTACAACATAATAGAATTGAATATTTGTATTTGATTACTAATTTTTCACTAATAATAACATCTTTTTTATAACAAATGAAAATTCTATTATTACATTTTCACCAAATAGACCATGATATCTTTAATTTTTCTAAATCAAAAATTAACTTCCAATTACTCTAAAATTACTAATATTTGGATTATTTTATAACCTAATCTCATAGGGAGACATATATGAGATTATCTAGATGATTTATATAATATAAATTAATTCAGTTGTGATGATACATTTCAACCTGTAATACATTAAGGTTAGAGTGTCAACTAGCATACTTTTAGCCATATTAAAATGACTCATGTTATTCCTTTTATCAAATTTATTTTTAAATGAATTTTATAGAGAAATAAATTCATATTGGATTCCATGTTTTCTATGATATTTAGTTATCTATTTTTCAATATCCTCATTTATATTATTCGATGTTAATCTATTTATCTATAAATACTTTTTCCTCAAAAAGAGTCTTCTAGATATCTAAATTTTTTACATGGCTAGTTGTCTGTATGTCATTGACATTTCTTAGAAAATTATTTTGAAATTATAAATGGATTTTTAAAAATATCTCAATTTACTAACCACTTAGTCATAGGTCTAAAAAATAAGAGAAATCATGATCAAGGGGGATTAATGTTTTCATTTCACCACCCCTGATAGTTTTCCTTACAATTTTACACATTTTTCTATTTTTAAAAGAAATAATGATATATTGTTCCAAAATGGTTATCTCCTAAAAATATTATATTTAATTAACATCATTACGTTATAATTGCTAATGTGACCGGAAACTTATACAACATCCAATTTATCTTTTTTCACTTAAGTAGTATTCAATACAAGCTTCCCTTAAATTTAAAATTAATAAAATACTTATTCCTATTTTTAAAAAAACTCTATATTGTATTATTTAGATTCTGAATAAATGTTTCCTCAAAATATCATAACTTCTAGCATCACAAAACTAAAATACCCTTATAAAAGGATCTTTTTTCCATCAACATAGAATACACTACCCGGCCTGATATTAATTTTACCACCTTTTGATATTATAATAGCTTTATATTTATTGAGATGAAATTTATGAACATCAAAACTCATCTATATAATTTTTTAGTATAATTATAATTACGTCATTCAAATTTAATTGTATATAAACACTGATTTTCCATGATAAATTGAATTTCATATTTGAAAGAAATTAATTATATTTCAACTACATTTTAATCTTTACTATTCTAATTTTGATTATTAATATTGTTGAACATCTATCATATATTAATCTATATTATAATAAATCCAAAACACACATATAAAGTGTAATTATATTCATCATAACTTATAAATACCTATATTTGGATTCCTAAAAAGTTTTTTATATAATCTTTTTTCTCATTTTGTAGAATCTTTTTCTTAGTTATCATTCATGGTTATTATCTCCTCATTATTCATCCTCCTTTCTATTTCAATGAATATTTATATCATACCATAATTTGTAAGAATTAATAACAAACAATAAACAACACTTGTATTACCCCTAATGTCATCAATTAAAAAAATGGCTTAACAGGTTTCCATATTGACTTGTTTTTAGAACTCAAATATACAAAACCAAAGAAATCCCCTTTTTTTAATTATTCATTTAACAATTATATAAAATGATGATTCATTATCATTATTTTTTCCATTTTAAATCTTAATATAATTTATATATTCTATTTACCTATTAGTTATTCTAGATTGTAATTTTTAATTTTTTCCTCATTAAATTAGTCATCCTTTTTTATACACATTATTAGATATTTCATACCCATAATATACATCTCATTGAAATTAAAAAAAAATATATAATTTTTCTTGAATTATACAAATTTATCTTTGAAAAACTATTTTAAATATTATATATTTTTCTATTCATTCTATTATAATTATTCAATCAATTTAGAATTTTCTTTATTTCCTTCTCCCAAAAGATAATGGTGGAATGTGTGTCCTCAATCGCTATCACCTTTTCTAAAAACTAATGATTTATCATAAAAATTCCATTGCCTATGATTGTATTTGAATATTATAATGTTTTATTATATTATCTAGACTGTAACACCCCAAGATTCCACAGTACGTTTCCCTTTGAATAATACAATAGCTTGTGTTGTACGGAAATTCGAGTTCAAACACACCACAACCAATAAAACTAGCTGTTATGAATAGTAATACCCACTTTTTGAAATTTTATAAATTTTATCTTTAAAAATAGACTTCAGTTTTGGATTAGGAATATCGAAATTATATTTGGGTAAATTTTTGTTATTTTTCTGAAAACATTCAATTTTGGAGGAATAGTAAAAAACACTACGTTATTGTTAAAAACCAAATTTTTAATTATATATTTAATTATTTTATTAAATTTATTTTAAGTCAAAATAGATAGATAATAACAATATTTTTTCAATTTAATTCATTGGAGTAATTTTATAATTTGTTAAGATATATAAAATTTTATTGAACTTTTTACCGTCTTTTACCCACCTCCTATGATCATCTTAAAATTTGTATAAAACATAATTTTACCACATCTATGAGTTAAATTTCAAAAATCCCAGAGAAACGGTTGATATCAGTATGTAAAATTTGGTTCAATAAGATAAAAATAGTTTTTGGTGAATAGTAACTTTTAACTTTTATTTACCACAATTAAAAGTAAATAGGGTAATTAACAGTAAAAATAATATTATTATTACCATAATCCAAGTCCTAATTATATTTTATAAGGGTAATTCCACCAAAATAAACCTTAGGAATAAAATATTATCCTTTAGGTCCACTTGTATTATATTAGGACATTTATTATTATTTTATTTAATGAAGAGTTAAAATAGTTTAATTTATAGTTTAGTAACTAAATCATTTTTAATATATGTTTTAACACAATATAAATAAGACTATAAAAATTAATTATAAATATAAAATATTTCTACATAATGGTATTCTATTTCTAATTTTTAAAAATTAGATAATTTAATTTATTTATGAAACAATGATGATGTAGTAATTAACTTATTAAAGAAAGATTAAAATAATTGATATTATAAATATCCAAATAAATGTAATTTGAGACTTTTGATGAATTCAACTAATTTTATATGTTAATATGACACGTTAGGGATAATTATATAATTTTTTTTCTAAGTAATCATGTTGTTATTTTTTTTACAAAAATAAAATACTGAACAGTGTCAAAATTGAAATAATTGAGTTTTTAAAACAAATATTATATTATTAATTGATATAATATTCCTAAAAGTATAATATTCGGACAAATAACATACATAAGGTTATATATATTAATAATGAACCACATGAGGTTCTTTTGGAATGTTATAGTATGTTTATTTACCATATAATATAAAAATACAAAGAGACATGGAAAATGACAAACTAATTTACTAAGAGTTAAATCTAAATGATAAGGTTAATATGATGACCTAAAACTTTCTAAATACTATTGGTTGAGATGATTTAGATCCATCTACAACATAAAATTGAAATAAATAATTGTGGATCCATTAGAAACTGAAAATTTATTTTGTTATAAAATAATATTTCAATCTTTTTTTAAGGTGCCCCTCACCCCTCTTATAAAAGGGCACATCCCCATCTCTCAAATTCACACCTTCAAAGCCATTTGGCTCAGCCAATACCTCCCCAAATATCATATCAAATGTACTCTATTAATCCGAGAGGCTTTTATATAGTTATAAGGACAACCTAAGGATCCCTTTTGATCAAATCAAAATGAAGAACCCGAAGAAGAGGTAAATATTTCATCACCTCTTTCATATTATTTGCTTCTTCCACTTCCTCTTTCTACATTGTTTTATTTATAAAATAATACATCCAATATATTATATATATTGTGATTTTATTATAAAAATTGTACAACCATACTCATTATTCAATCCATCCTATAAATGACAAAGTCACCATACGTGCGTACGTAAGGATTACTGTCTCCACGTCGTGGTGTAGTTTGTTTTTCAAATACTTCATCATTTGGATGGGTATAAAAATTTGTATAAAAATGAGAATAAATGGTGTAAATAATTAATATAAAATAATAATTATTCTGTATATATGATATACCAAACAATTATATATATTTTTAATATAAAAAATGATATTGTCGCTCGTGCGTACGTACGGATTACCGTCTCCACGAACGAAATGAGATTCATTCCCTCATCGTATCCATTCAAGACTAATTTTCATTTGATGATTAAAAATAATGTTTAAAGACTTATTATCATTTTGAATATGAATAAGATACATCCTTTCCATAGAAAACATTATTTAGTTAACAAAGCATATAATGGAAAAGGCATCAGTTAACAACCGAAATGATGATACTACTGAAATATCATTAACAATGAAATATTTGAAGATCATATATGATATCATATTTATGTATATAGTTCTTTTATAATTTAATAAAAAATATTTAACTATTATACAGTAGGTTAATGTACACTCGAACAAGGAAAAGTACATGGTAAGGGTTAATTTCACAACCTCTTTATTATATGAGGTTGTTTTTACGTAAGTATCTATTGTGACCTTTTTATCATCCACATCCAAGTTTCTTAAAAACGTATTCCAAAACAATTTTACTATTTACTAGACTATGGGTTAATGTAATTTATACCCTTGTTTGACTTTTTATAAAATGTTTTGAAAGGAATATTTCTATCTTTTTTCTAACAAGGTACCCTATGGCCTGTTCGACCAAATTAAGGTAATAATGTTTTTTATCTAATATGACGGGTGCAGATATTTTCCACCATTATAACATCGTTGAAGCTTCACTTATAAAAATATAGCAAAATTTTCTAAATAAATGTTTTCTTTTATAATTATATGAATTTTAAAGGATTTCAATATAGAAAGATATATTTCTCTAAAAAAAGTTTTGAATTCATCTATGTCTTCATCCTATGATGTATTTTAAGCTTATTTGAAGTTGATTTATAATGATACAAAACTTACATATTGTATTGAAGGTTTTGTGATATGTTTGATTGTGGATGTGTTAATTTTACACCATTCGTGGTTTATGGATAATTTTTTGACATTTAGTATGCTATTTTTAATTTGAATGTTTATGTTATGTTTAAACCATTTCATATGTGGAATGCATTGGAATTACTAAGTGATGGGGGGAGCCCACTATATCTCATTGATGCTTAGGTAGGTATCACGAGACAATATAGTGTCTTGGAACAATGCCTTGACAAAATCTTACTTGTAGTCTTTGTACAAGGCCTTAACTATGTGGTTATGAAGTGTAACACCCCGAGATTTTATGAAAAATATTCCTTTTAATTTCATTAATGTCTTGCATTGTACGCTGCACCAAAAAGAGCTTTCACAACACACATCCTTGACTTTCCTTGCATTACACGCAATCGCGACCTTCCTCGATAGCATGTGAAGTACACAATACCGAGTTTCACTAAACAATGATATGCTATTAAAATATTATTAAAATTAGCCGTTATGAATAGTAATAACCACTTTTTGAAATTTTGTGAATTTTTTTTTCAAAATGGACTTCATTTTTGGATTCGGAATATCGATATTATCTTAGGGTGAAAATTTGGTACTTTTCGGATAACTTTCATATTTTGATGAATAGTGAAAATTAGTAAATTTTAATTAAAAACAACTTTTTTAATCGAAATAATTAATAGTGATAAATTATTAATTTGAGTGGTTTTAAAGTATATTTAGAATATATTTTTATAATATAATACAATTTTGTTCATTGGATGTAATTTCACATTTAAACCAGTTATAAACAAGTCTCAATCTTTTGATAGATATTATCTCTTAAAAACACGCTATTTGTTTTGACGACGGGAATTAATTTTGAAATTATTTAATGTAACTGATATGTTTTGAATTTGATAAAATAGACATCATTTTTGAATTCAGAATATCAAATATATCTTAGGCCTAATTTTTTGTATTTTTTTGGAAACATTCATTTTTTCAAGAAGAGTGAAACCACTATATGGTAGTTAAAAAAACTAAATTTTTCATAAAACATAATTTTACCACTTCTGTGAGTGGAATTTCAAAAATCAGAGAGAAATGGTTAATATCAAGGACTAAAATGTGGTTCAATGAGATGAAAATAATTTTTGATGAATACTAACTTTTTACTATTTTTTACCACGGTTAAAAGTAAATAGGGTAATTAATGGTAAAAATGATATTATTATTACCCTAACACATGTCCTAATCCTATTTTAGAAGTGTAATTAGACCAAAAAAAAACCTTAGGAATAAAATATGACCATTTAGGCCCACTTGGATTAGATTAGGACATTTATTATCAATCTATTTAAAGAAGGGATAAAATAGTTAAAATCAAAGTTTAATAACTAGTGCATTTTTAATATAGGGTAATACAAATGATAAATTCGACTATAAATATTAATTAGAAAGCTAAAAATATTTCATACATAATGGTATTTTATTTGTAATTTTTAGACTAAAACTAATTTAATTTATTAATGATACAATGATGATGCAGTAATTATCTTATTAATTAAATATTGACATAATTGATGTTATAAATACCCAAATAAATGTAATTTGAGACTATTTATGAATTACAAAGATTTTATATGTTAATATGCCATGTTATTATTTATTTAATTAAATTTTTTCGAACTAATAATTCTTTTAGACGTTTCACAAAATTCAATTACCAAATAGTGTCAAAATTGACATAAAATAGTTTTTAAAACCAATACTATATTATTAATTGTTATTTTATTCCTACAAATCTATGGTTCGGCCAAGTGACTTAGATAAGATTATATATATTAATAATAAACAACTTGGGTTTCGTTTGGCTTGATATAGTAAGTTTATTAACCTTATAGTCAAAGAAAACAAGAAGACACGGTAAAAGTTAAATTATCTAACTTAAAGTTAAATTTAAATGATAAGGTTAAAATTGATACCTAAACTCGTCTAAATTCTAATCTATTAGCGGATTGTGACCCATACCCACCTTATCTTCTAAATATATCAATTTGGAGCTATTAAAAATGTAATTTTACTTTATAATAAAATAATATATTTAGTTATTCCAAAGGTGCCCCTCTCCACCCTTATAAAAGGGCACCTCCTCCCTCTCTTCCTCACACCACTTTTAACCTTCAAGCTCTGCCAACCCCTGAAATATTCTCTTCTCCACTTCCATAGAAACATCTTATATGTCCTCTTCTACTTCAAAGACCAATTTTAGTGCCCTAAAAGGAGGTCTCAAAGAGGTTCTTAAAAGAAGAGGGAATTTCCGTTACCGATTCTTTCAACTTTATTTCTTCTGCCACTTCTTCTTATTAGGTTGTTTCATTATGAAGTAATAAAATCTGTATGAATCATATACTTATATGTTATTATAATTATGAAACAACCCTATTTCACCATCTATCCATCCTACGTAAAACAAAATCATCGCGCGTGCGTACGTACGGAATGCCGTCTCCACGCCGTGGTGTAATCTATTTTTCCACCACCACCTTACTTGGATGGGTATAATGGGGGAAATAATTACTATATATGATAATTGTAAATTGATATTTATTATGAAATAGTATACATACACTCCAATACAATTCCACGATCATGAGAATGATATCATCGCTCGTGTGTATGTACGGACTATCCTCTCCATGACGCGATGAGATTCATTCTCCACGTTAACCATTCATGAATTATTATAAAGTATATATAATAAGTAATCATGAAATATATGACATAATACTACTACTTTATTTATGTATATATCTATTTATGTCATCTACTTAATTCCACTCAATTCAATAAAGAAACAAAAACAGCGTTCATGTGTACGTACGGCCTACCGTCTCCATGAACGGTGTATTTATTTCCATTTATCGATCCATTATATATATGTATATTCTAAATATATATTATATATAAATCATGTTTTACATTCTGGATTTAAGTAATCATGATCTAAGTAATCATATGAATAATTACAAGTTAAAACATGAACGACAAATGAGACGATTTTACCCAAAACGCTACTTTAACATGAATTTACAAAAGAACGGGTAATATAAAGTCATAAGTGAACCATATATGATATAATAACAATGAATATTATTCTGTAATAAGTCAATGACATTATTTAAATCATTATACAGGAGGTTCGGACACTTACGAAGCAAATCAGACCTAAGGTAAGGGAAAATATCACAATCTCATTTTTATCCGAGATTGTTTATACTTTGGTATTTACTGGGGTGTATCATCCACATCCATGTTCCCGCAATATGTAATATTGTTTCCATGCACTTACAATTTTTTAAATCCAATTTTACCCTTCGGTGAGTTTTTAGTAAAAGATATGAAAGGAATCTTTTGTCATTTTTCGTACGAGGTACTTTTTGACTTTTCCGACAAAAGTACGAGAAGAATGTTTTTTTAACTTATACGGCATGAATGGATTTTAAAAACATTATTTCCATGAAGCTTCCTTTACAAGTTTTCATGTTTATTTTTAATCAACTTCTTTTAGTTTAAAATTGTATGACATGTTAAAGAAAGGAAAATGTTTTTGAAGTAGAAAGGATATTTTCCTCAAGAATGGAGTTCAATTTCTTCATCAAAATTATTTTCCATCTAAGATAATATAGGGTTCGATTTCTATTCCTATTATTACATTGATTTTATTATTTTGTTATGGAATTATTTTTATGAATTTCTTTATTTTATATTAATTGTTTTATGATGTCATGTTGTTTAAGAATCCCATTTTTACTACATGGGTTATGCAATGATGTATGATTTATGATTTTGTGGCACACATAATAATGGTATCATTAGAAGATGGGTGGGACCAATATCTCCCTCCGATTCATTGGGTAAAGATTTTATATCTCAAGAGATAGACATGGCTGGAATGGCAGGTTAAACCGGTTCAGTGAAACAGGACTGAAACGAGGAATGAACTCGGTTCAGAAATGGACTTTGTCCACTAAGATAGTCTTTAAAATGAGTCTTGAATAAAAATAAATTATTCTCTATGATTATGTGTTTATGACAAAATGTTTCATGTTTTAAGTTATGATTATTGGGATTAAATTTCATTTATCCCATGTTTTGATATTATGATCTCTTTTGCAGGTTAAGATTTCCAAAATGTTATGTTCCTATGAATATGATGTGATTGATATTTCTTTTGTTTACCCTTACTAAGCATTTGAGCTCACCTTTTTGTATGTTTTCTTTTCCCCAGGATATAAAGAACGGATTTAGGTAAAAAAAGGAAGATCTTTATGGGAAATGTTGAAGATCTTTCACCACGATTAAAAGATTATATTCCGAGTTTCCAAAGACACTAAACTATTACGGTACTTGTGTGTGTGTTTTTGTTATGTACTAAGTATTCCGCAAAAGTAATGTAATGTACATGTACGTCAAGCTTAGGGTCTCTACAGTTGGTATCAGAGGAAATGTTTAGTCAACATTTTGAAACTAGGATGAGAGAACTTTAGTGAGATCCCTAGAGATATTTCTAAGGTATTTCTAGGGATGTACCTAAGGATAAGTATACGTATAGGATATAATCCAAGAACTATGGTAACGATCTTAGAATTTAACCTAAGATGTTAAATATTGAGGGTGCTCCCCCATTACTATGTTGTTTTACCTAGCATGATTTTTTCTTCTCAAATTATTCTTTTTGGGTTTTAGAAAATGGCTGGTAACAGGAAGATTCATGATAATGGATGATATGACGGACAATGGAATGATATTATTCATGAGAAACCAAATGAAACGGGATTGGAAGTCCAAACATAGTTATTATGCTTAATCAGCAATCTCATAATATGATCAATAATCTCAACTCTGGTAAGTTTCCCGACTTAGATAATAAGAGAAATATGGAGTTTCATGATGATCATAGAGGAAAGAAAGTTCAATTTCCCTCATGTAAATCATGTGGGAAGAGGCATTAGGGAGATTGTTTCAAGGGAACTGGAAGATGCTTTGGGTGTGGAAAAGAAGGACACAAAGATAGTAAGTGCCAAGGAAAAGGTTCAGTTAACACCATGGATGAGGATAATGGTATTTCTATGACATCAACAATAGTTAAATGTTTTAAATGTGGAATGTACGGGCATTATGAAAACCAATACCCTAAGGGAAAGTCTCATGAAGAGAATCAGTACGGTCGTATGGGTAGTATTTATGTTGATGATGATGAAGAGACTACAAATGATATGTGAGATGAAAAAATTGTTGAAGCTCGGTCAATGGTTTAAGAAGGAAGTGTAATGATTACATGTTTATCAAGTGTAATGTTGTATAAGTAATCTCATGGTACTATGGAATAAAGAGACATCTAAGTATTGTTACACTATTGTCTTTCCTTGAGTTTTGAAAGTGTATGATTAATGGTACCAATATCCATGAATGGTTATTCAGATATTTTTGGAATGTAGATGATATTTGAATAATGAAGGGATAAGGAGAAAATTAAATGTTTGATAGTATTCATGAGCTCATGACTGATATAAGGAGAAGGTTATATCATGGTTTGAGTATATAGAATTTTTGGATTTTGGTATGAGGAAAGAGTTATCTTTTGACAGCATTCATGTTTTAACTAAGGTTTATGGGTATTCATTTTTCAAGAGAATACATGATTAAGGTATACACAGGATTGGAATGTGACCAACAAGATATATGGGGGATAAATGATGGTATTCACATGCTTGGTTGATGACATTTCATGTAATCGTTTTCTTTATACTATGAGCTTGGACCAATGTATTTTAGATAAGCCTAAAGATTGGAATGGATTATGTTGGACATATGTTAGTATTGTTTAATGATAGAACATTTTTCAATATTACTGATGGGATTTTATAGTAATGTAGTTTTAGAAGAAGGACAACATGCAGGACGGGCGTCAGCCTATCACGTCATACAAGGATGTGGGAATCGAACCCACAAACGAAGTGCGACTGACCTTTATCGCCTACCACTGGCCTACAAGAAGTCCCTGTTTAGTAGAAAATAGTTTTATTATATTAAGAAGTATGATATATGAAGTATAAGTCCATTTTAGGAACCATATATGATTAATCTCACTATAGATGGACTTATGTATTTTTTGATAACTTTTCTAACCTTTTATTTGAAACAGATGGAATGACCCATCATTCTATCACATGATCTTCTAAAACATCACGAATGACAAAATCAACTTAATTTAATTAAGAGATGAAGTGTAAATTGTCCAAAGAATGACCAACGGTGAGACTATACCAAAATCACTAAAGTATTTCTTCTAATTCCAATTTCATCAACTTTAGGGAAATGATCTTGAAAACCAAAAATGTTGTCCTAGTGCTCTTATATCTGATGAATCAGATGGTACC
Organism: Viscum album; assembly: GCA_963277665.1. Lineage (NCBI taxonomy): Eukaryota > Viridiplantae > Streptophyta > Magnoliopsida > Santalales > Viscaceae > Viscum > Viscum album. The sequence continues at coordinate 761,435,350 of OY728140.1, read as the reverse complement.
ATAGATCGTCACAAATTTATGGATTTGTGATTGCTGGCTTTTCCATTGCCATGTTCTCTACCACTCTCCATCAGAACATGGTGGTTAGATTTCTCTTCCATATCCATATTTTCACCTATGTGGAAATCCAGTGATTAGTTTATTTGGATAACCGTTACGTTTCATAATTTTATTTTTAAAGATTGGTTTTGGTATTCCTTTTTATGATGTGGGATTCTATTAAAGAAACTTTTGAGTAGTAATCCATTTATAACCCCGACGAATTTCGAGGGCGAAATTCATTTTAAGGGGGGTAGAATGTAACACCCCGAGATTTTATGAAAAATATTCTTTTTAATTTCATTAATGTCTTGTGTTGTACACTACACCAAAAGGATCTTACACAACACGCATACTTGACTTTCCTTGCATTACACGCAATCACGACCTTCCTCGATAGCGTGTGTAGTACGTAATACCGAGTTTCACTAAACAATGATATGCTATTAAAATATTATTAAAAGTAGTCGTTATGAATAGTAATAACCACTTTTTTGAAATTTTGTAAATTTTATTTTTCAAAATGGACTTCATTTTTGGATTCGGAATATCGAAATTAGGTTAGGGTGCAATTTTTGTAATTTTTGGATAACTTTCATATTCTGATGAATAGTGAAAATTACTAAATTTTAATTAAAAACAACTTTTTTAATTGAAATAATTAATAGCGATAAATTATTAATTTGAGTGGTTTTAAAGTATATATAGAATATATTTTTACAATTTAATACAATGTTGGTCATTGGATGTAATTTCACATTTAAACCAGTTATAAACATGTGTCAATCTTTTGATAGTTATTATCTCTTAAAAACACGCTATTTGTTTTGACGACTGGAATTAATTTTTAAATTAGTTAATGTAACTAATATGTTTTTTATTTGATAAAATAGACATCATTTTTGAATTCATAATATCAAATATAGCTTAGGCCTAATTTTTGGTATTTTTCTGGAAACTTTCGTTTTTTGATGAATAGTGAAACCACTAAGTGGTAGTTAAAAAAAATTAATTTTTCATAAAACTTAATTTTACCGCTTCTATGAGTGGAATTTCTAAAATCCGAGAGACACGGTTAATATCAAGGACTAAAATTATGTTCAATGAGATGAAAATAATTATTGGTGAATAGTAACTTTTTACTTTTTTTCCACGGTTAAAAGTAAATAGGGTAATTAAGTGTAAAAATGATATTATTAATACCCTAACACGTGTCCTAATTATATTTGATAAGTGTAATTCGACCAAAAACAACCTTAGGAATATAATATGACGATTTAGTCCCACATGGATTAGATTAGGACATTTATTATCAATTTATTTAAAGAAGGGTTAAAATAGTTAAAATCAAAGTTTAATAAATAATGCATTTTTAATATAGGGTTATTCAGAAGATAAATTTGACTATAAATATTCATTATAAAGATAAAAAGATTTCCTACATAATGGTATTTTATATGTAATTTTTAGACTTAAAATAATTTAATTTATTAATGATGCAGTAATGATGCAGTAATTATCTTATTAATGAAATATTGACATAATTGATGTTATAAATACCCAAATAAATCTATTTTTGCCTTTTTAGGAATTCCAAAAATTTTATATGTTAATATTCCATGTTAATATTGATTTAATTAAATTTTTTAGAACTAATAATTCTTTTAAGATTTTCACAAAATTCAATTACCAAATAGTGTCAAAATTGACATAAAATAGTTTTTAAAACCAATACTATATTATTAATTGTTATTTTATTCCTAAAAATCTATGGTTTGGACAAATGACTTAGATAAGATTATATATATTAATAATAAACAACTTTAGTTTATTTTGGCTTGATATATTAAGTTTATTAACCTTATAGAGTAAGAAAACAAGAAGACACGGTAAAAGTTAAATTATCTAACTTAAAGTTAAATATAAATGATAAGGGTAAAATTGATACCTAAACTTGTCTAAATTCTATTGGATGAGAGGCTTTCGACCCATACCCACCTTATCTTTGAAATATATCAATTTGGAGCTATGAAAACCCGAATTTAACTTTATAATAAAATATTATTTTTTGTTATTCCAAAGGTGCCCCTCTCCTCCCTTATAAAAGGGCACCTCCTCCATCTCTTCCTCACACCAATTTGAGCCTTCAAGCTCGGCCAAACCCTAAAAAATACTCTTCTAAACTTCCCTAGAAACATCCTAGAGGTCCTGGTATTATTCAAAGACCAGTTTATTGCCCTAAAGGGAGGTATCAAAGAGGTGCTTCAAAGAAGAGGTAATGTTCGTTACTGATTCTTTCAACTTTATTTCTTCTGCTAATTATTCTTCTAAGGTTGTTTCATTATGAAGTAATAACATCATTATAACTCATATACTGTTATGTTATTATAATTATGAAACAACCCTATTTCACCATCTATCAATCCTACGGAAAATGAAATCACCGCGCGTGCGTACATACGGAATACCGTCTCCACGCCGTGGTGTAATCTATTTTTCCACCACCACCTTACTTGGATGGGTATAATGGTGTACATAATAAATATATATGATTATTGTAAAGTGATATTGATTCTGAAATAGTATATATACACTCTAATACAATTCCATGATCATGAGAATGATATCATCGCTCGTGCGTACGTACGGACTTCCGTCTCCACGACGCGATGAGATTCATTCTCCACGTTAACCATTCATGAATGATTATAAAGTATATATAATAAGTAATCATGAAATATATGACATAATAATACTACTGTATTTATGTATATATATATTTATGTCATCTACTTAATTCCACTCAATTCAATAAAGAAACAAAAACAGTGTTCATGCGTACGTACGACCTACCGTCTCCATGAACGGTGTATTTCTTTACATTTATTAATCCAATATATATATATGTATATTATGAATATATATTATATATAAATCATGTTTTACATTCTGGATTTAAGTAATCATGATCTATGTAATCATATGAATAATTACAAGTTAAAACACGAATGGTAAATGAGACGATTTTACCCAAAACGCTACTTTAACATGAATTTAAAAAAGAACGGGTAATATAAAGTCATAAGTGAACTGTATATGATATAATAACAATGAATATGATTCTATAATAAGTAAATGACATTATTTAAATCATTATACAGGAGGTTCGGACTCCTACGAAGCAAATCAGACCTAAGGTAAGGGAAAATATCACAATCTCATTTTTATCCGAGATTGTTTATACTTTGGTATTTACTGGGGTGTATTTCATCATCCACATCCATGTTCCCTCAGTATGTAATATTGTTTCCATCCACCTACAATTTTTTAAATCCAATTTTACCCTTCGGTGAGTTTTTAGTAAAATATATGAAAGGAATCTTTTGTCGTTTTTTGTACGAGGTACTTTTTGACTTTTCCGACAAAAGTACGAGAAGAATGTTTTTTTAACTTATACGACATGAATGGATTTTTAAAACATTATTTCCATGAAGATTCCTTTACACGTTTTCAAGTTTATTTTTAATCAATTTATTTTAGTTTAAAATTTTATGACATGTTAAAGAAAGGAAAATGTTTTTGAAGCAGAAACGATATTTTCCTCAAGAATGGAGTTCATGTGCTTCATCAAAATTATTTTCCATCTAAGATAATATGGGGTTTTGTTTCTTTCCCTATTATTACATTGATTTGATTATGTTGTGATGGAATTATTTTTATGAATTCCTTTATTTTATATGAATTGTTTTATGATGTCATGTTGTTTAAGAATCCCATTTTTACTACATGGGTTATGCAATGATGTATGATTTATGATTTCGTGGCACACATATGAATGGTATCAGTATGAGATGGGTGGGACCTATATATCCCTCCAATGCATTTGGTAAATATTTTATATCTCATGGGATAGAAATGGCTGGAACGGCAGGTTAAATCGGTTCAGTGAAACAGGACTGAAACGAGGAATAAACTCAGTTCATAAATGGACTTTGTCCACTAAGATAGTCTTGACAATGAGTCTTGACAAATAAGAAATGATTCTCTATGATTATGTGTGTATGACACAAAGTTTCATGTTTTAAGTTATGATTATTGGGATTAAATTTCATTCATCCCATGTTATGATATTATGATCTCTTTTGCAGGTTAAGATTTCCAAAATGCTATGTTCTTATAAATATGATGTGATTGATATTTCTTTTGTTTACCCTTACAGATTATTTGAGCTCACCCTTTTGTATGTTTTCTTTTCCCTAGGATATAAAGAAAGGTTTTAGGTAAAAAAAAGTAAGATCTTTATGGGAGATGTTGAAGATCATTCCCCATTATTAGAAGATTATATTCTGAGTTTCCAAAGACACTAAACTATTACGGTCCTTGTGTGTGTGTTTTTCTTATGTACTAAGTATTTCGAAAAAGTAATGTAATGTCCATGTACGTCAAGATTAGGGTCTCTACATGAAGTCTGGCATTATGCACTCCATCGTTATAAAAGTTGATATTGATATTGCATGAGATATTTCAACTATTAGAATATCCATGTGAATAAGTAAATGGAATTATTTTATTTTAACTTTTCCATATTACGATAAAGTTCATGTTTAAAAGGATTTTTGTTTAGTCTTACATTTACTTAAATTTTTATACTTATTTATGAATGTTTCTACTATATTGTTATCCTTATTGATCATCTAAGCTCACCCCTTTATATGTTTTATTTTTCCTAGGATGTGAAAAAGTATATTATGAATGACCTGCAGGGATATTCTAAAGGTTATGAGTGCGGCCTATGGAGACAATGTTATTTTAATTTTATATTTTATAATGTAATGTATAACTTATGAATGTATCTATTATTTCCAAGGACACTAAACTAATCAGACTTTCAAGAATTGACCTTTTGTAATCATTCCAATGTTATGTAATAATGAACCAACACTGGGTAACTAGGGTTGGGGTGTTACATAGACCACAATTTAGATGTTTTTATCTCTCTTACCTATTATTTATTCCAAATTTTTTTCCATTATCACAGTATATTTATTTTTGTAGTCTACACTTCCTTTGAAATTTATCCACTAATGTATTATGAATCATACAGTGATTGGTTCACCTCTTCTTATATCGATGACATGAACAGTCTTTGTGTAACACATTTTGGACCATCCAAATCGTCATTAACACATTCATCACTAATAGATCTATTTTTATCAACAAAAGTAAACCTACCTGTAATGGAAACAAGGGAAATAATATTCATTCATACGGACTGAGTTAATGGAAGATATCCCTTGTTTTTGATCTTGCAGATATATTATTTGTTATGATTTCCCATGACCCCAACATTCATATGCCTTTTGGATGAAAAATAGGCAACCTTCCCAAAATGAAAAATTTGAATAGAAATTTACCCCTTCCTGTTATTTTAAAATATATTGATACGAGAAAAAGTGTATTAGTATAATCTACCATATTTTATTGTTTATTAATTTATTTATTCTTTTCATCCATCATTTAACATTTACAATCTATAAATTCTATATATTTTTCAAATATAACTTATCATTTAAGACAATAAAATATTCTCATTTCATAATTAATTGTAGTACTTTTGAATTCATTTACCAATTATGTCATAAAAATCTCTATCTTCTTAAGGTCGTGATTGCATTATCAAATTTTTAACAGGTTCGATTCAATAATATTTTTTAACTTCATTAACAATATGATTATTTATATAATTATTGTCTTCAGTTATAAATAAAATAAATACATTTGTAATTTTACTATATTGAAGGATAATTAATCATTATTAGCCTTCCAATCATTTTCAATGTTTTATTTATTTGTTAGACACCATGAAAATGATTCATCTCTCACTGTCGATAAATGTTGATCAAAATTGATAACATAGATCCCTATAGAAAGAATTCATGATATTTTTCAATCAATCTAAAAAGGAAACCATAATCTATAAAATTATGTTATTCTTTGTATTTTGATAGAATAATATTGAACCATAAAATTTTATTGAGTGGATCTAGAGTATATAGCTCACAATCATAAAAAATATTACATCTGATGGAGGATTCTTCACACTATGTTGGGGGTGAATATATGTGTACCAATATATAATTCCCCTAAAAAATCATTCATATACAGAACATCTCTTAAAATATTCACATAAATTAAAATTTTAAATGGCCCAACACATTTTGTTAATATTATAATCTATTTTAGGGATGGTTAATCCTGGAGTGTGTTTTGATTACTTACCTACAAACAAAGATTCATTATTATTATTAAAATAAACTATAGAATGGATATAACCTTGAACTAATTAAAATACATAAAGAAATAGTCATTTTCTTGTATCAATATAATAGAGAAGTACATATTAATATTGATCAGTAACTAATGTTTAATCATCTATATGGACAACAAAAATATTTTTCATCTTATGCCTCCTTTTATAGTTATCACAATTAATTATTCCTCTTTATTCATATTCTATAAACAGTATTATAATCTATACTATCTAAAATTTATCATCACTATCATTATTAATTTATATTAAATTAAATTCACTAAATATATTTTGAATATTTCATCCATAATAGTTATAAAAATCTCACTAAATCTCAAGGGCATGGATCAACTATTTGAAATTCATATATAATTGATTGAAGGTACCCCTTTTAATATTCTTTAAGATATTTGGGCATTCACATCCTCATGATATTAAACAATATCATGTTATAAAAATATTTAAATCCCCTATATAATATGAATATGACTAGTCAACATATTTTTGAATTTAATGAATATTTTACAGTTATATATGCTTTATATTCATCATTATAGAGCCTTATTACTCATAGGAATCCCCAAATTAATCTATATTCCAATGTATAACTCATCCTTTGATAAAAATAATCATTATACATTAAACATTTGTGATTACCCAAAAAAATAAAGTAAAACCATAAATTCTAAAGCGTGTATGACAGGCGACAACATGCACATAAGGTAATATAATATTTATATAAATTATAATATATTTTAAATTTAAAATATATTATATATATTTTATTGAAAGAAACACCGAGTCAGATTTCAATAAATGAGATAGTGAGTTAGTGTATATCATAGGAAACAATAAACATCCTCTATAGATTGTGCTACACATTAAAGAGACCTTGTTCGATTGCTTTCTCTATAAGAAATATTGAATCTTCCTGAGAAAAAATATGTAATTAAAAGATTTTTATTTAATATAAAAAAATATAAACTATCCATTATGAATAGTATTTACTAATTTATGAAAATATATGGTTTATAAAACTAAATTTTTTGTTACAAATAAATTATAAATGTATATAAGAACCAATTGATTATTAAAATGATATTTTTATAGAAAACAATTTTAAGTTCATGAGGCTGTTTTACAATAATTAATATAAGTATTTATAATTTTCTAATTATTTTAATGGAATAAATATTTTATATATTGAATAAAATATTTTCAATATTGACACATTATATTTTGTAAGCATAATATAGAAGAAAACCCAATATTTAACATAAGACACGATATTTTTATTAAGGTATTTTTAAATTCTTTTATTGGAAAACATATTTTAAATATTAATTATGACACTTTTATCAATTTAATATGATAATATAAATTTTATTTTTTGAATTCATAATTTCAAAATTATATTAGGATGAATTGTTTTAATTTTTCAAAAACATTATTTTTTATAGAATTGTGAAAAATACTGTGTTTTAGTTTAAAACAACCTTTTCTTTTTACTAATTATTAATGTTAAATTATATTAATTTTTATAAAATTCACATTTTTTCAATAATACATCTATTAATATATTTTACTTCATTATAATAAATATAAAATATAAATTTGATATAAAAACATAATAATAATTTGATCATTTTTCTATTAAAATCGGTTAATTTGTCTATCTACCAGATTAACATTAATCATAATTTAGCTGCTTTTGTGATTTGAGATTCCAAAATATGTCACACACAATTTTCATAAAAATATTAATTATGGTCATAAAGGTTAACAAACTATTTTATAAATATTAATATATAAAGTGATTAAAATTATTTACAGTGATTAAGGTGTAATTTGGCATTAAAATTGACTACAACTTTAGGTTTAAGGGCCCAAATGACCTAGCCACCTTTCAAAAACCCTATTTACATGAATTTATCAACAATGAATCTTCCATGAATTATTTTGGGTCATTTTTATGACTTTTTTAGGTAACATAATGTTTACCATTATCTGGTTTTCAAGAATATCATGTGAGTCCTTTTCCTTACCTATAAAAGGCCTCCACCTATACCAATTTTTCACACCTCTAAAACCTATTATTTCTTTAAAAAATCTTCCAAAATAGTTTCCCATAAACCCTAAACTTGACCTAGTATCCTACCTTTTGTTGAAATACCTTCTATGGAATCCTTTTGGTTAAACCAACTGAAGTTACATGATTAGAAGTTAATGTATTTTCACAATTTCTCTTGTGTCACTTCCATTTTCCAACCCATAAAATCTCATCACTAGATTCTTGTGTATAAAAAAGTCTCTTAAATATACAAGGATTATTTTATTCTACTATTTAGGCCTTAAATTTCACAAAGCACCATAAAATGGGAAACAAACATACTGTTTCTTTTAATGACGAATTACTGTATCACGTAATGATGATTGTTCAATTATCTATTAATACTTTTTATAGTGTCCATTATGATGGAAAGTATATTTATATATGATATATATTTTATTTATAACTTTTTAAACATTTATATTTTTTATTTATATCATATATTTATGATTTACATGTTCTTTAAATTTGATAATCTCGTTTGAGGAAGTGTGGACTACCGCCACATCAAAGAGATGTGATTCGTTCGCATGATACATGGAAAGTATAATGGATTAGAAATAATTAAACATATGATATATACAAAAAATATATATTATATTTATGAAATAATTAATTTTCTAGATATATATATATATATATATATATATATATATATAATTTTCTTTCTTACCCTTTCACACACTTAAAATGGGGAAACATTATATATGGATGTGTGGACTACCACCTCCTCAACCTGATGTGATTACTTATACACCAAATAATTCAATATATAATTATAAGTTATTAAATAAATTTTTATTTTATTTATATTGATCATTATGGAATAAATTTCTATACTTTTTATTTTTTTTCAAAACAATCATTTAAAAATAGTAGCATTACCCAATCCTACGTAAGGCCTACCATCTATATTAGTGTAACACTGATTAATTTTTCATAACCATAATTACTGATTGATTTTAAAATTATTTTTTTTATAAATTTTATAATTATGTCATTTTTATTATTCCGTACAAGTTATATAATGAACCCTACAACCATATTTGACCAACAATAGTTGTTTTGACACATCAACTGAATTTGGTAAAAAACACCCAATACAAAATTAATTGTCTAATTATTTGTACAAAACACGATAAAAAAGTGGAATAAAATTAATTATAGACATGAAAAATATTTTAAAAAAGTTATAAAACAAACATATGTTTATTATAAAATATTTTAAAGGATATTTACCCAAAAAGAAACGCAAGTTAAGGAATTTCTGTTACAATTTAAATTCAATTAAAGTTTAATTATTGTTATCCAGTTATTTTCTTTTGTATGGTCTATGAACTACCCATTACATGATATTTTTTTACTCTACATACAAAAATGATATTGTAAAAATTCATATAATGTTATTCCTTCATGAGGATTATGTTTTAAAATATTTCAATGTGGTATGGGAAACATTGTAATTCTTAAAGATTATTTTCCTCATGACTAATCCTATTGATTATTCAATGGAATTTCCATTTGAAGAAATTATATAACCATTATTAATTAATAATTTTAATTCTTCTCTAGTTATTAATTTCTATTATCATGTATTACTACCATTTTTTCACTCTTTGGTAGTCAAACTGTTTTAGAAAATGATTTATGAAAACCAAACATTATTTTTCTCTTTAGTCAAAGAACATGTTTTCTTCTAAAAACCATGTTTTATTATAAGGGTTTAAAAAAATTGAAATGATTTGGAAAGACATTTTTACCCTTTTTTATTTAAGAATGTATCAATTTATTCATCTTTTTACATCCCCAATGATGCATTTTCCAACAATTTATTATAAAAATTGAATATTCTTTTTACCTTGTACTACATGTACATATTCATTCACCGTCATTTCATTAATGTGTCCCTTTCAAAAAATATTATTCTTAAAGGAAAATATTTTCAAAGGTTTTTTCAAAGGAAAAAAATTCATCAATAATATTTTTAAAATATATTCTCTTATTTCATCAATGAAAAAAATCCTCTATTTTTACTCCACATGGGATTTATTATATTGATACAATCTTTAATCTAGATATGAATGGTTTATAATTAATTTTTCCAAGAAGAGTATTTTAATTATCTTCGTGATTTAATTATCAGTCCCCTAGAAATATTCAATATCTTATGATCATTGAACATTTAATTTCCCCAAAATTATTTATTTCATTTATCATGGATATTACTATTTCCTAAAACATATTCTATTTTACATACAATGTTTACATAGATTCTTATTTGACTATCTGGGTTAATATTGATAAATATATATCTCTTACTACATACAAATATTTATTAAGGCACATTGTTAAATCAATTATTTGATATATGTGGAATGTTTTGGACTGGTATGACGTGAGAATGGCCCAGTTATAGATATCCATTCAATGCATCAGTAGTCTTATGGGATGAGTCATTTTTCTAGGTCCATTAGAATGGGTTTTACCAAACATTTTTTAAATCAACTTTTGATAGATTTTGATAGTTAAGGTACCATGTACCTAAGAAACATGGTGTCCAATGATTAAAAATTTTATTCATTTATATATTATTATTGTTCATCCATGAGATTTTGTGTCAACATATCTATGGATGCATATAATTTTTAGGATTAAGTTATTATTAATTCTTGAGATAATGCATTGATATATATATATAGATACATTTGATTTCCATTTCATTGAATAAATGGAATTTGTTTTTGCTTTCTAACATTCCATATTGATATTTCCTTATCTTGTTATTTTAATGAAATGTATTTCTAGTTATTTACCTTTACATAATTACTATTCTCATTGGTTCATTATTTAATCTATACTATTTTTCTCTTATAGAGCATCTGAGATCACCCATATTATGTTTCATTCCATAGAAATCCAAGAAGCATACAATGAATGATATATAGAGATTTACTAGATGGATTAGAGTTATACATGGAATTACTTATTTAGAAATAAGGTTTGAACTTATTTTATAATCAATATAATCATTTATACAATACTAATTTTTGTATCTAGTTCACTAAGACTACTAAACTGATCAGTCCATCGGGGCTTGATTACTTCTAATCATGCAAATGTATTTATTATGAGACACCTTCTCTGGGCAATCAGGGGTTGTATTGTTGTACTTGGTATCAATGGATGTTTATTATAAACCTTGGAAACTAGATTTTGGAAATCCTATATTAGGGAACTTTACCCTAAGGTTGAATTTAATGAATTATAATTGAAAACCCTATAATTTTGTTAAATTATAATGAATCTGGGTCTTCCTAGGAATACATCCATGTCTGGATATTATAAGAGGATGTCATTCTACCACATTTGTACCTTTGAGTAACATCTCTAACAAGGTGATCCATGAATGACTCAGGGTGACCTGGTATATGACAACGTGCCTTACTGCACACCTGGTTTGAAAGTATAGGGGGATAGGCATAGGATAATCCACGTTTCTTTAAAAACCATTATAGAGGATTTGGATACATAATATGTTACACAGGTTAAACATACAGAGTTTCAGATTTAAGATAAGTTGTCATGATTTAGAAATCCGACTACTTATATTATAGAAAAACCCTAGAACAATGAAGGAACTATGTGGAAATAAACTGTATGAGGTATTTTTGTATTAAGGTTGCATTGAATATTGTAGTTAAAATGAAATTTATAGATTAACATAATTTCAATCATTTCCATCATATTTATTTTTGTATGTTAAATTAATATGGTTTTAGAAAAGTACAACATATAAACCGGGTAAAAACCAATCAAATTTAGCAAGTTCGTGGATCTTGAACCCGTGACTGAAGGAACATAAGGGTTTCATTCCATTCCCTGACCTATGCAATGTCCTTGTTAAATTTTATTATTTTTAGGTAAAATATTTAATGAATAAATTTTAACAACAAACGAGTTGTAAATTTTTTGATGATTAGAAATTAATATATTAACCATATTTAGTTTGGGAGATAGTTAAAGGAAAATATTAATACTTTTTACACTTTTATAGGCCTTATAGTCTTTTAAATATTTCTTTCCATGCTTCATGCATTAAAAAAATCATTATTGGTAATTAATTCACCTTAGTAGTGGAATGAATTTAAATTTTATCTAAGAATAGAAAAAAATTAATATTGATCATATAAAAATGAAATATACCAAGTAAAAATATTTATTTATATTATTGGTCATTAAAAGGATTACTAACCATTAGTAAAATAACATCAAAATAAAAATTTTCTCCTAATACATAAATTAATGATGAACTGATGGCTTTCTAAATCATCAACAATTTATTGATTTAAGGTCCTAAATATTCCATTAGTAATTCACTTGTTTGTTATTGATGACCTCATTAATTCTCTATAAATAATTACAATTTTCTTCCACGTTTATATCTCTATATTCCTCTAATTATCTTATACATAGAGACCTAGTTACATAGTAATCCATGTGAGGGTCTCATGAACATTTAATATGTTAGCAGTGAAGAAATCGATAATATCATGGATATTCTATGTCATTATTAAATTAAAAAACCTCAACCTCTCACATTATTTTTATTCATCTCAATAATTTAGTTTTTTTCTAAAAACTAAAAAAATTATTATATTATTAGTGTAATTTTTTATTAATTTTTCATTGTTTTGTCAAAATTTTTATTGAATTAAAATTTTCTCCTCTTTATATAGTTTATCCTATGTGGACTCTAAAAAAGTAAAAAATACCATTTATTTTTCCTTCCTCTAGATAAGATCCAACCAAATATTTCTTCTTATCTATCACTCTTCAGTTCCTTTTCATTAAGCTAATGTGACAATTTCAGAAACATTGGGATTCATATAGTGGTGTACATATTAACTTGTTTTTCATTCCTATATTAAATTATAGAGATACCTAGTCCACCTTATATGCATAGGAATACATTACCCTATGTTAGTGCTATATATTTTGAACATCTAAATGGAAAACCAAATTCAATTGATGAACTATATGTCACTAATTTTAGTTACACTATCATTTATTGAAACATAGATGCTAGCCTTTTTCATTTAATCATATATTCTATGGTTTCTCATCTATGTTATTGAATTTAGTTCATTGTAACTATATCTGTAATTCATGATATAAAATTAAATAATATGTGGTGTACAACCTAGAATCTATATTTTAATAAGAATCCATAATCATTATGTATAGAGTTACATTTCATTAAATGGTTTAGATAATATATTTATTTTCTAGCATTTCTTTTTAAATATATCCTTAATGCCTATGGTTTCTCATTACACTAATTTCTTTTCATCTATTTAAATTTGTGACATTATTAGTTGAAAAGTAGTTTCATTATTAATTTGAAAAAAAATTACTACAATGGTACAATAAATATATCTTTGAATTGTCATTGTAGGTCTCACTCTTCCCATAGATGATGCTTTTAGATAAATTGATTCTGATACGTGAGAACTATTTTCAACATATTCATGGAATTGTGTATTTATACATGTTTCTAGTGTAGATTCACTCATTAGTGATCTAGTATCTAGTAAGAGAGGTTTTGTCAATTTCCCAGTTCATGGATTCTTCAAAGTGCTTCCCTATTAAACATTTTACAATACAAAAAAATACCTTTCAACTCATTTGGAGAGGTAAAGAGATTTTGGTGTTTTGTTTTTGGTGATTCATGGGGGCCCAAAGTCAAAAGTGGACTGAATGTAGTGACATAATGATATTTTGGTTGTTCAAGACTCTCTTGAAGTAATTAACGAAATGGCCACATTTCAAGTGTTGTATATTAGACCACTACAACACATGAAATATAACCTAGATCACATGGATGTGAGATGATTCTTGTTTCATTCGAATAAATGTAGAAGATCCCACATGAATCTAAATGGAAAAAATATGGGTAGTTGTTTCTTCCTCCCTCGTATCAATTATCATCATGTTGAAAAAACAAAATTAGGAAACATATGTGGACATGTAAACTGAATTGGACAAATAGACACAATTTTTGTTATCATGTTAATACTTTAGTCATCTATATCTAACCCTATAGAAATTTTATAGAATTTATTTGAAATTTATTAATTATATTAAATGGACTCCATTTTGACAATTTTCAGGTTTATGCACATTTTCTTTTTGTTGTAGTGTGTGATAGGGTTGAACTTCTTCCATCCAGTGACTTTCTTACAAGAGTGGTGAACCATGATAGTGAGTATTATATAACAAAAAACTATATGTATCCATATTTACGTGTGCAAGAAATTGGAGTTGCAAAAATTTTAGATGGACTTGATTTGTGATCTACAATAGTGAAACCATCTCATAAAATGCAACTTACACCTACAAGTACAAGTATAAAAAAATGATCTTTCAAGAATGGTGACATTCTTACATGGTTGGATCCTACCACTATTTTCAATTGTGATAATTACACACTATATATTATGGATAAAAAGTAGACGAAGATGATTTTAAATTATTTGTTGACATGATTTTTAAATAAAGTAACATTTTCTTGGAGTTTCATATAACCTGATTTTATTTTTATTACATTACATAAATAATATATATATATTGATAAATATTAAATAATTTTTTAGAAACCAATATTTGAAAAACCATGCATAATATTTGAATTTAAATATTATTTATCACGAGATATTAATTATTGTATTGATAAAATAATGTTAAAAATATTATTGATAGATGGATAAATGTTGGTAATAATATTAAAAAAGTAAATTATTTTATAAATCTATTGCTAAACAATTTAAAAAACATATATATATTTTTTTTGAATTATTGTAAATACAATTGAACTATTTTATATATTACAATAACATTTAGTGACATATTTTTTTATGAATAATACAGAGAACGGATTTTTTTTGTAACATTTTTTACCAGTACAAAATGTTCTTTTCCAATAGATATATAATTGTTGGAAGAAGATATTTTCTTTGTATTATTATTTTTTTAAAAAAAATCACAATGATAAGGGTTAAGACAATAAATTATGGGGTTAAACTTGAAGACAATGCAAAAAATATCAAAAACAAATGTATAAAACTAACTTTTTTTTGTAAATTTAGAACCTAAATTATTCTATGTTCCAAAATATGTCCATTTGGAGTCACATTTCATTCAAAATTACTAAATATTATTTCATATTTTTGGGTATTTCCATGTGTGTCACTCCCCTCACTTATAAATTGGATGATCCTCTTCTAACACCATCAAACAACTCGATTTCCGTATACCAAAAGAAGTATGCACTAAACAATACCAAACACCCCTAATAATAAACAATAGGATATGGTACTCCAAAAATGTACATCCATGTTTCCTTAATATTTTTGACAAAGGTAATTACCCATGTAAGTAGAAAATATTCTCTAAAGTCCTTTTAATGTTTCTTTCTATATAAACCTCCTTTACATTAAAGATAAAAATAATAAAATATTTAAATTAATTTAATTAATATGCTGAAGTATAGTTATATATATTTTACAAAAATTTCTTCTTTTTATTCAATCTAAAGAAAAATGAAATCACCACTCAGGCAAACTATTGAATTGTCACTTACATGGTGATATGTAATTCATTTTTTTACTAATACTCTTGTATAATTATATTGATTATTTTTATAATATAAATTATATTTGTAATATATGTGTGATTATAAAAATATTATTTACTATTTACATTCCTTTCAATCTTTCCCTTGAAAAAAGAAAATAACAGTAGTGTATATATGCATACTACATTTGGGAGGATATGTGATTTATTTTCATAAACATCACACTTGAATTGTATTATAAGTATATAATTGAAAAAACAATATTTAAGAAAATATTAATATTCTATATCTAGTGAAACAATAACCATGGTGCAATGATCAAAATCACTATAATAGAAAATTATTGTTGAAAATAAAATAGAAAACAAATGGATATTGATTTTAGTGAAAAATTATTACAAAATTAATTAATGGATATTATAGTGTAATGTTATGATATAATATAATTAATTATATTTTATTTTATTTTTTATAGTAATAATAAGTGTTAATTTATTATATATTATGTTAAATTATGTATGAATCATGCATGGTTTGGAGGTAAGATATTAAGTCATATTCTAAATTTTTACCATGATTATTTCTTATCTAATTTATATTAGGGTAATTCTATGGTCATTACATATTAAACCATATGTTTTTTCCTCCTCTTGGATTATTTTAGTTGTTCTCAATTATTACTTCCATTTCAACCCATTTTTTATTCAAATTATTAATGAATTCTTTTGTAACAATACTATCATATTTTCACTTTTTTGTGTAGGTATTTTTTCGTTCTATATAAATGTTAATCAATTTTTTTTCTAGAATTTATTTTCTTAATTTTAATTAATGATAATAAAATTTCATCGTACGTTTAATTTTTTTTTAAATTACCAAACTTATTTTTTTTGTTTTTTTTCATATCACATAAGATTTTTTTTACAAAATTAAGATTATAATGTTAATTAATGTTTACAGATCAAAATATTTTTCTTTAACAAAAGTATTTTTCTATCATTGTAATAATTCTTTAATGATATACATTCTTCCTTGTGGATATGATATTCTATTTCTATCCACTTCCCTTCTCAATAGGGATTATCTTGATGATGTTTTAATGTCATTTCATTAAAATCTATTGTCTTAATGAGTGAATTAAATAATCATGAAATGATCAAATCTATTTTGTTTTTTTGGAATATATGTGAATGGTTTATTATTATGTGATTCGTGGGTCTTCTATATCCCACTGATGTGTTGGTTATGTTTTTATATCTCATGAGATCAAATTATGGATGGGTAATTATAGAAATCCGCTTGTGGTGTATGGTAGGTTTTACAAAGAATATGATGGTTCATGGGATGATTTTCTTAAAATAAGAGAGTACATGGGTGATTAACCTAAATCCAAAATTGTACACATTTAGTTGCATTAGCCCAATAATTTACATAGGTGGTTAGCCAAATCCAACTTTGTGATTAATTTCTAGGTGAGAATCATTGACATTTGATTTCCATTAACTTTTTTATTCCACAATTTAATGGCATAAAATTATAAATCATGCTTATGATATAATATCATTACTAAAGATTGATTGTTGATTATTTTAAACTATTATAGTCATGAATAATAGCATCACAGCCTATTTGGATGATTGTAATCCAAGAGTGACACCCTTATCCCACATCTAAATGGACATGAGAAGTATAATAATTCCAAGTGGGTACATCACACACAATGTAGGCATTATCCTAAGGTATTTTTACACACACACACAAGAACATATCCATACCCCAAAATAAAAAAATTAAACAAATAATAATAAACATTTATTCATATAATATAATATTACATCAATGATGCATAGGTTTAATGTAATTAAAAAGGGTGAAATATATGCCCCTCAATACCATGATAGTCTATTATATACAATGAAAAGGTGAAAACTACCAATATGAAACATTAGGTAATTATATGTTTCTTCTAACATGTCAATGATCTACCTACTGCTGATCTTCTACAAAAATAATCTAAATGATAACCCTGTACATGAGACATGACATGTGTGGGAAGAACACATTTAGGTGTGAATATAAACAATCATAGTAGGATACGTTTAAATCCAGAAACACATAACATCAATGAATGTTATGGATCTAAATAACAAAATAATGGATAATAAAAGATTTAACAAAGTTATTCAAAATGAAAGAATCTTTTGTCTCATGGTGAGGTATGTTCTCACTAATATCCTTGGGATTCAACTATAAACTCTATGAAAATAGTCGATCATTATTTCTTATTCATCAGGTAATGCTAAAACATATAGTACTTAAATGATTTTTCATATGCATCATTCCTTCCATATTAATGTATGATGGAAATTTGAGTGATCATCATAAATACTTAATCATTCAGTATATAACTATTTACTATAAAATAGATATTGATACATATATAGTGGATGACACCAAAGGCCCATGTGGAAATCTGACCAAAAATAGATTAATGAACCTTACAGGGGTTAAAATATCTAGCCTAAAGGGTATGTGATAACAAATACTAAATAGAGAGAATGATGGGAATTCTGATACATCCCCAAGATTCATATATGGAAACCTATGCTAATATTCTAAGGAGACCTTACATATGAATCTTAGAACTAGATGATATAGTTAACCCTAATAGATAAGGACTGAGGATACTCACCATGTAAACAAAGTCACCTATAATGAAATGGAATATATACTAAATATATGAGGGGATCTAAAATTCTATAGAAGAGTACATATCATTTATTAATAAAAAAAATTTCTTACTAAGTCTAATATATCCCATGTATATTTATATGATCTCTACTAAGGATTTTGATCACATCCCATGTCCATGTTCACTACTCATGTCTATTCCTTTATAACATGGAGAATACACATTGTGATAATAACTTATGAGTCTAATTATGTGTTGGTAACAAACACATCCATTTTTTTCTCAAACCAAAACCCTTGATCCCCTAGTGGTGTCAATATGGTGTATGTTCTTCCAAATGACACACTCTGTAGATTTGAATTTAATATAAATTAAATATCCTCATTTGACTCTACCCATATCAACATCACCTTTAATTATACCCCCAAAAACTTCCATAATGTTCTTATATTTTTTGAATAGACCACATCATTACTAGTTTCTTAATTCATTCCACCCATTACTCATAAATTTTTATTCATATCCATTCTAAAGTACGCTTATTATCAAACTCATGAATCCACCATCATATATACCATAATCATATTTAAATGATTTAAATAATCCATTTTATATAGGTTTTATCCCAAATCATAAATCACACAATCAATCCACAAGAACATCAAATCAAGTACACATAATAATATGTTCATAGATAAATTTGATTCAGAAACCACTGAGAATAACAAAATTAATAAAATTTTGAATTAATAAAACATAAACCTAATTATTGATGATGTCCATGTTATTATTAGAAGACAAAATTATCTAAATAATGATGAATCATTATAGTTTTAAAATAATTGTTAATTTCTAATTTTTAGATAATTTTTTTTGAAAAAAAATTCTATAAAAATAATACATGAATTAATTTATTAAATTATTTACTACCATTTTTTGGAATATAATTAATGGTGAATAATGAAAAAAAATTACCTAGATAATGGATAAAATTCTTATGAAGAACAATCAGATTTCATTGGTTTTACTACAGTCAAAATTTTTATCACTGATTTCCCATTAATCCTTCTTCATTACTTCTCTCTATTCATCACCAACATAGTTGTACATTATGGTTTGTCTCTAAAAAATATATAGGGTTATGAACCTAACCCTAGTATTTCTGTATCACCATGTTAATATAGAGGAAAATTAGTGATTTATGAAACTAATAGTAAATAAATATTTTAATGATTTAATTTTCTATCATTTTTCTCATTAATATAGTTAAAAACTCCCAATACCTATATTAATTATATCATGACTATTATAAAACCAATAGGATTGAATTAATAGTGGTCTCATTTATCCCATATGTGAATCCCTCCAGTGTATATTACATTATTTTTGAAAAACTATACTTTTTTATATTCAATTTTTATTATTTTCAAATAAAATTAATCCATATCTACAGAGCGCTCAATTCCACACTAACATCACTCATAACTCGGAAACTAGTTTTTCAAGAATTCTAATTTTTTATAAAATAAAAATGGGGAAATTAGATTTAAGAATCATGTCTCTTATTATAAAAAATCCTTATTTAATGTCTTAGGATTTGTCATTTTTTAATTACATGTATGATATAGTACATTTCTATAATGTTCTCATGCATTTATCCATATGTTATGCTCACTTATTATAATTGACTAATATCTCACAATTTTACACATATAGATCATCTAATCTCACTATTCATTATCTTTCAATTTCATATTTTATGGAAAACTAATTTTACAAAATATCATTGAAGGGTACCTTATGAGAAAATATTTATTGGATATAATGTAGATCATTTATGGAAATAATTATTATATATGTAGTCAAAAAATAAAATAATTCTCTATTATACAATGGAATATATTTTGACTTATATTTTATATTATTCTAACATTATATAATATTTATGTATCTAATTCATAGGTCACCCCTATTTTTGTTACAATAATATTTAGTTATTATTGAGATTATGATAAGATAAATATTGGTATCTAACATATGATAACATAAGATAAACCTAAGTTATATATGATAAACCTTAACTAGCATAAAATGAAAATAATGTATTATAATTTAGGATGTTAATGGAATTATTTCTATTACCATTTGATTTATCATTTTTATTATTGAATCTTGAAACACACACAATGATATTTTGTTTTATTATACAATTTTATATATGAAGAATTGTGGTTCGAAAAATTGGTATGGCCAATGTAATGATCATCCCTATCATAAATGAAATGGAATGGTGGACATGGGAAAAAATATCTCTTTTATGCTCACCTAGCACTATCATGGTATGATAAGATACACGAATCATAATGAAAAAAAAATCAAAATAAGGAATCTCACACAATCATATTACCCATGAGGAAAAATTGATCATACTTCAGTTAATACATTGATACACTAACTATTGAAATATTAGTAAATTCAATAGAAATTTAATTTTCCATTCTCCTAGTATCATAAAATGGGATGCTTTATTTGGTTGTATATCAGTTTAAGAGTGAAGCTTGTCAATGGTGGAATCTTATCAAGGATTTTGAGGAAATAAGTGGAAGTCAACTCTATAACATGGGAAAAGATTTAAATGGGATTTATTAATAATTTATTCTTCAAACTCTTGATAATAAATGAGTTGAAATTCCTATAACATTAATTTGAGGATGGTTGAACTATGTTTTACCATTGAGGATAATTTCACCTAAATTGAAATGCATCGAAATTGTTTTTATCAACTATGATGATTTAAAAAAGTTTCAAATCATTAATTGTTTAAAACGTAGATATTTTATATAATTAATTTTAATAAATATTGATAGCTTGTATTTTTTGGAGTGGATTTATGAAGAAGGGTTAAATCGAGCATCTGACAAAAATTTAATTTTATGTTATTTTTAATAAAATAGCATTGAGATTATAAAAAGTAAATTTAAATAATAAAATGGATATTAATATTTTTAAATTTTTAAATGTTTTCTCAAATGTAGGTTTAGAATCTAGTTAATTTTTTTTAAATCATTTTAGTTTTTGAGATCATGTTACACAGATAAATATTATATATATATCACATATAAAAGATAAAAATAGAAGTAATTTTTCAAATAAAATTTACATATACTAATTATATAATATTTTTCTTAATTTTTTTTACGTAAATATATTTGAGAGAACATATGAATATTATATTAACACATTGGAATTGTAAAAAAATGGTGTTGTCTCATGGAAAGACATAGTCCTCTCTACTTGTGACTTCCCCACTTTTAGGCATGTTTTTCATTATAAATAAGATTACACACAACCTGAAGCAATTATACAAAATATACAATTTTTCATTGTTAGAAAAGATATCATGAATCCTCATAATTAGTTTTTCAAGTGATTAAAAATTATATATAAATTAGAATAAGGGTATCATTTTACTCATAAATATTATACTTGATTATTTATCAATGAGTACTCAAATTAAGACCATTACTCAAATTTAATGTTAAACCGAATGTAGGATAGAAAAGTGTAGTTGAATAAAACATTAACACTCATTTAGTTTCAGTTGATTAGTATTATTCTCTTCACATTCATAATTCCATCCCTTGGTTCTAAGTATAGATCTGATAATCAGATGTTGCCTCTTATACATTTTACTAATTCGTATTATACACTAGACTATTAGGGATTTTGAATTTGAGTAATTGAAAATCATTCATCATATTTTTTTCTCTATGACATTTTTCATAATTATAATAGAGAAAAAATTCTTATAAATAACCATTGTTGAATAATAAATTGTGAATTCTTGAATTTATTATGAAATACATAATTATAAAATGAGATGATCTTGTGTTTAATAATAAAACATGTGTAGTTAGAATATATTAGTTAGAAGTTTTAACTCTTATTCCTCCATGTAATTATGAAACATCAATATTTATTTAATATTTAGAAAAAAATCATTAATGATCATAATGATTCATGTTATAATAACTCAATTCGAATAGAAACATAATATGATCAATTAATGAATCAAACTGTCTATGTGGTTGATCATTTTCAAATGTTGTTTCCTCAGTTCAACATGTTGTTTCTTTTAAACAATATGATGTAACTATATCATAAAACGTAGAAGCTTATCATAGTTAAATGGAATGATTAATTCATTTACATTTATCCAACTCTAGAAAGATGTCACTCGGTTTTACCTCATAGAATATCAAACAGAACATGTCACCACACAAATACATTTTTGTTTGACTGCTAGGTTTTCTGGATATAACATGTAGTTTTTCTATATGATCATATAGATTTTTGAGGATCTTGGGGTAATATCATCATTTTAGATTGATATTTTCTATGTTCAATCCATTTTGTTATCTGGGACCTCCTATAATTTGACAAATTAAGTTGATTTATATATTTCTTCAGGCGATCGATTCATGCCTTCAATTCGATATTAACACATAATAACAATTACATATTTCTTTGGAATAAAATGATTATAATGATTTTATTTCACTAAAACAATGAATTATTAGACTAATATATCAATATAAACATTTTTTGATCCAAAATAACAGAATAAATAATGAATGAATATATTGTAATAAATCATTTAGTTAATACTTTTTGTCATTCCAGTAGTATGACTATTTTACTGATCATAATTACAAATATATATAGTAATAAAATAGAATAATTGTTTTGAATGAAATAAGGTAAAAAGAATAAATATATAGAATTTTAAAAAAATTACACATGAATTATCTGATATAATAATAAGAATTTGATATTGTAGTGTATGGAATAGAGGAAGGAATACAATGTGATTTTGTTGTTGTTGTTAATTTGATAAGGATAAGGTATTGGTGATGGTTGAGGGAAACAAACAGTATATAGAATGTGAATTACATTATAAATATGTTTTTTTCTATATAACCCAAATGATATGAATACCAGAATGATATGTAGGATCTATATAAATTGTAGTGGAAAACTAGGAATAAGAGGATCAAGTGGTTCCAAAATTATAGTTTTTGAAATGTAATGATAATGCTTCAAGTTTAGTGTGATGTTATTCAAAACACATAGAAAATTCATAATTATTTGATGGAATATATCCTTTTCTACATAAAATGATCCAACAAAGGATACAATACAATTTAATTTTATACTAATAAATTTAATGCCTTAGTTAGAGACAACAGAATATTAGTATCCAATGATATAAATAGAAAATTTTGATTTAATTGGTGATGATTTAACATTAGGTAATTAATTATGGAAATCAATATAATTTATATATCATTTTTATTCTGAATTTTTTCTTCCATGAACATTTCAGGATATTTACCATCATGAGAATCCATATCCATTTTAATTAAATTCATAAATTCGTATAAAATTTCAAAACAAAATTGAATTTTTATAAGCACAATTGTTTAAATGAGTAAGTTATTAATATATAAAGGTTTTTTAGGATGAGGATGAGGTGTTTAATAAATAATTGTATTATTTATAAATATGATCTATCTTAAGAATAATATCTATAAAATATACCCATAGTTCTATAAACTAGGCCTTTATAATTTCAATATCATGTTTTATATAATCAATTTTTAGAAATAAATTTCATTGAATGTGAATATGAAAACTATAAATTTGTAATTGTAATTTATTTTTCCCAAAAAGACTCACCTGTACATTCTGAAAAAAATATATCATTCAAAATATCTAAAAATTATTTTCTAAACAGCCTGATATTTTTCGATGAAATAAAATTAAAATAATCAGCTAGAGGGTATGGGTTATTGCTAGTTATGGAGTTGATGTCATTTAAATATAATGGATGATGTATAGGAAAATCATCATCTAATGTGTCAAAAATAGACCATACCATGTCTTAAAACAATAGTTCCAATATATCAAATATATATATAATTTAAATATGGGGATACAAATCATAAACTAGTTTACATTTGGTTAACTTATAAGACTATTGATCTAGGGAAGATGGGTCACCTTGTTTAGAAGGATTTAGACCAATGATATCTTCTAAAACATTATTAACTATGAGTTAATATCATCCCATTTCAAAAATAATATGTGAGAGGTGTCCTTTTATATTATTGGTTATAAGATTTATTTAATATCCACTATTTTACATTGAACTTACACCATTAGAATTATTTTCTTCATCACAATCTTGAGAAGAAGGGACCTGTTTAATAAGTCATATTTTAGGAGAATTCTCATCTACAAGAGGTCTATTGTCCTTAATTAGTAATCCTATTATATGATACATTGATGTAATATTGATAACTTTATCAACATGATCATCACTTCCAATGTAATTTATTTTATTTCCAAAATATAAACTTCCATTGATATCCAACCCATCATGAGAAACTACTCCTTCCATGGGTATTATAGCATTTATTTTCATGACAATGACATTTATTCTTTCACAATCATATGTAATAATGAATTAATCATTAAGTAAAATTAACACATCTTCTCTATCATCATTTAAATAATAATCCGGCTTCGAAACAACATATTTTTCCAAACACATATTCTATATACACTTTTTCCAATTTGAATTTTTCATAGAATTTTATCATTTATATTTTTTCTTTATCAACCTATATTTTTATCCAAGGGTTATATCAAATCCTCATAATTTTTAATGCGATTGGATTCCAAAATAATACTAATAGAAATTGTAGACTTTTTTCCCCTGTTGAATAATCGCTTTAATATCTAAAATGTTGAAAAATATTTAGGATAATGTAGTTATTTGAATTTAGATAAATTATATCTTAATACAAACATATGTCCCATAACATATCTATACATGCTTTTCTATACTCTATAGAACATTGTATATATGATGAATATGTATTGATGACTCATAATGGTAACATATTCCTTCCTAAGAAAAATATAATGATAAATAAATTTATCTAAAATATGAATAAACCATTTAAATATAAATAATTTTACCTTAATTGATTTCTATCACTTATCAGCTCTTCTAAGGATATATCAAACATAAAATTATGATTATTAACATGGTAAAAAATATTAATGTCCTCATATGAACTTTTATTATGTATTCATAATCATATTCCCTTGATTTTGAATAAAATATATGTTCTAGCCCATCAATAGTTATTCTAATGTGATCCCATTTGGTAAATATTTTAAAAACCTATTCAAATTTAACTCCTTTATTAAAACAATTTAAGACAATATTATTTCCCACATATTATTTTATCTATCCATTCTATTTCACAAATCTTTATACAAGAAATCTACATGATCAAAACTAGTGGAAACCGCAATAATTATTTGGGATCCTGGTCTTGAGGAAATATATGCAATTCAAAGGGTTTGGTGCATCTACTGGAGATTTCTTTCAATATATTTGACATACATGGGGCTTCCAAATATAGATCTTTAAGGGAATGCTTCATTCAGACCCCTCCAAAATAAAATTAAAAAATTTTATGGTTATGGTTTGGTTAACATTGATACTTTGATATAGAAGGAAGTAGAATTATACTAGTTCATTGATTTGAGAGAAGGAAGTTGATTAAGATTTTATTTAGGGACCTTTAAAATCAATATAATAAATTTAATATAGTAAATAATTGGAAAAATAAAATAAAATAAGATTTAAATTCCTAAAAAAACATATTGTAACTTAATATAATCCATGTTTGAGTGATAATACATATAAATTTAAATATAATAGATCAAAATGTAATAGATCATACCATCAAATTGATCAACTGTATACTAAAATATTAAATCTAGAACCTGAAAAAATTAGTTAATTGATAACCAAAAAATTATTAAAATAATTCAATTATATTAAATTTTTATATTAACATTAATATTACAAAATTTTAGTAAATTTAATACCGTCAATTAATTGAGAAATTAAAATAAAATTTATCAAATTAATCATTGGATAATATCATGTATTTAATTATTCCTAACTAATTTATGATACAATTTATTCTCCCAACATTCAGAAGATTTTTAAATACACCCCCTTTATTAATATTCAGAGTTTCTGATTTCAAGATTCTTATCCCTTTTTGGAAAATTACCTTTCAGAAGGTGATAAGTTATATCAATATATGTAGTCCCAGGATGAGATATACTATAATTAAAAATATTAATTTCACTTTTATTGAACCAATTTATATGAATTTCCCAATTGAAATTCATAATCTACCAATGTGTGTATTTAAATATAATCTACGTAAAAAACAAAATGTAGATAGGATTTCAGTTTCATCTTTGGATATGAAAACATAATTTTACTTTTTTAATATAACAAGAAAGATGTTAAATTCTAAAGAGTGACATATTAAAGATATTATCGTTAAATCTAACTTACATCCAATAAAATAAGATTTATATTAATTAACTATTTCAAAAGAATTTTTCGTAGAGTAAAAAATAAAAAATGTCAATTCTGTTATTTATGTAACTAAAAAACAATTAAATATATTTTGAATGAAATTCCAAATAGATTTATTTAAAATGGTCATAGACACAAACATTACACATAATATCAATACTTTTAGTAGTTAAATATAGTACAGTCTTAATCATACTACTATAATAAATTTGGAAATCATGATTCCCAATTTCACCAAAATATAATTTACAATGTGTTATTATTGGTAAGTGGCTAATTTTTATTAAGAACATTCCAAATTGTTTTAAAATATAATTTGAATATTTCAATTTATCTAAAACCCACTTTGTTATTTTGGAATATATGAAAACCTTGTGCGTACTTCAACTCACCAATAAAAATAATTTTTTCGAATTTGAAAATTTTAAATTCACATTTAGTTGTTAATTGGGAAAAAATATAATACAATCAATTTATATTCGAATCACTTAAACATATTTTAAAATAACTATTATAACTATGCTAATATCAGTTATTCCATTTGACGGTCTGATAGAAAAAAATATTGATCTTATCATACAATGATTTTGAATAAAATTTTAAAATGTCAATAGCACACAAATAAATAATTCCCCTATAATTTTAAATTTTTCAAATACATTAATGAAATATGTTTTTTTATAGATTCATGTATATTTACATGCGAAATACTTTAGTCATAAACAATTTCTTCTTCTTTAATATAAGCTTATTTAGATAATCATGATTTATTTATAATGATTATTTTTTTCAGATTTATCATCCATATTTATAAATTCCCATTTAGTTCCAACAATTAGGTTGTGTCAATGCTATTCAACCATTTCTTACACATAATTATTTATAGTAAAATTCAACTCTTTATACAAATCCATGATGAAAAATTCATCATTGATAACATTAGTAACAAATTTTTGTTCATGATGAGAAATATAAACATGATGTTAAAACATGATTAAAAAATTATATATATTATTAGTACACTTATCTAAATCTCAATAAATTATATATGAATGATAGTATTTATGAATTTAAATTCTCTATGGAAAATAAGTACATGATTCCCATATGTCTTCCGCAAGTTCTTGTTTTTTAGATAATTTTTCACCTATATTATTTTTCTATAAAATAAACACTGTATTGAGTAGTTTTAGAGTTATTAAGGAGATTCAAATCAGATATACCATTATACTATTTACTATTGAAATTTGGCCCCATTTTTTTCTATTTAATTAAATTTTACATATACATATTATTCCATAACATTGGATTTATTTCAGATGAATCTATATGATTTATTAGAGTTTGAGTAACTTAGTAAAATAATTTCATTACACTTTTGGGGAAAATAATTCAATATTTCCTTTTTTTACTATGAATAAAGGCATTACATACAATGAAATTTATGTAATTTACCATAGGTATTCACTCCATTTTGGTGCATATTTTATGGCGAATATAATTTATGTATATTTGAATGATGTCATAATCGGGACATAAAATCCCAATTTTTTAAACTCACAGCCAGGATAAAAAATTATTATTCTTATGGTGATTCAACTAGAATATTCTAGAGACATATTATGTTTTGAAAACCATCCACATGAATCACTTTTCTAATTCACGAAATAACTTTATGAAGATCTTAAAAAATTAGCAATAATAAAAATAACAATTCTTTCCTACTAAAATAAAAACTATAGATTTTCCAAATAAACCCATATGAACCTACTTTTTAGGTTTAGTTGTAGATTCCAATTTCATTACATTGAATATAATCATATACTCCATCTCATTTTTATAGGGATTTCACCCGTTTTTAGAGAATTATTGTTTAGGTAAATCATCGACTATGCCTTTATTTTTAAACTATATATGTTAGTATATAATGTAGATTCATAGTATTCAATTCCATAACCAATAAATGATTTGAATGAAAGTCAATAAAAAATCAGTATAGACAACTAATGAAGTTAGATCAATGGTGAAACAATTATATATATTTACACATTAAATACTAAATTATTCTTAAAATCTTAAGTCGAATATGAATTATTTTTAAATAAAATGTGAAAACCATCATCACATTATTATGAAATGATAAAAAAATTAAATTTCATAACATTAATTTATATAGACACAAAATATTTAATTGATTTAGAGTAATCGATTTGTATATGAATAATTATGTTTCCTTTATCATTCACACAAATAGTGAAATTTGAACTATCCAAATTCATAAGATTTTTGAAATAGGATTATTCTACAATCATATGACAGAAATATCAACCATCCATATACAATATGTTCTTACTAGATTTATTTAAAAATTTCACCATCAAATAATTGAATAATAAATGTTATTTTTACCCAAACATTCTTGTATCATGTAATGTTACAATATAAATCTTAAAAAATAAACACGTTACTAACTAATATATAAAAAAATAAGGTCTCTATATAAAATTCATTATTTTGGATAAATAACGTGATCTATTTATACATCTAGAAGATCATGACCTAGTAGACAAATTAATTTTATTAATTTCACATCGACCAAACTTGATTTCAAATAACATTATATATTAATAATTAGGTTATTTACCAAGAATTATATTCAAATTATCAATTATACATGTTGAAATTTTATATTCTTTAGTAATTTTATTATTAGATAATTAATGTTCATCGTTTTCCTTTAATATTGATGCATTCTAGCCCTTTTCATCAGAAATTTATGATTTATATCTAGAACAAAAAACAAAAAACCTTTTTTATTCTTTCATATTTTTATTGGGGTTCAATAATGGTTTCTTCCAACATCATTTAATATTTATTTAATTCTTAAATATACTTATTATAATCATCGTGGAATAAATTTTTCGAAAGGATTCATAGAGTATGTGTTACCTCACCTATAGAAGCTATAAAATAGTGGTTGGATTTATCAATACCCTATTTCGTTGAATTTTCTAAATGAATGGAGTATTCTTATGAAACCCCTGGACGTATTTTTAACATATTGGTAAATAGAATACTCCCTTTTAAGTTTTAGTGGTTTTTACTAGTGGTTTAGAGGGTGTTAGCGACAATATGTGTTTTTCAAAAAGAATTTGTACTTGGCAGTGATTGTAGAATATCCTCATGTCATGTAAGAATAATTCATGATTTTTATCTCATCGTGGGATGAACCCATGAATCATGTTCATGGTTTTTAAGGAATTCATGACATGAAAATAACTCACATCAAGAACTAGTTATCCAATGTTTTAATTTTTTGTGTCTCCATTTATGTTGTACATGCAACCTGGGTGGTTTTTTCTATTGATGTGGTTTTAATGATGTGAATTATTTTGAGAAACCTTTTTTATAATTATGGATATTAGATTCATATATCCATCAATTATTAATTCATAGATGTACCCCTAGGCATCTTCTCAACAGTGTTGGGATGTTTTAATCCTTCCAAGATCCTCTTTTTGGCACCATTATAACTTACATGGTTTGTTGATTCACTATTGTAAATAATTGTTTCACTTATTTTTTCCCTCATTTATATTTTATATAGAAGTGGTGCTGGGATGAATTTATGGGGTATTTTATCATGTTATGAATCTTATTATATCCCTTATAGGTCCACTTTGTGATCATCATCTAGATAAATAACCATATTTTTTATGGTGTTGGGAATGAAGATCTTGAGAAATGTGTTGATCTAATTACACCAGTGATACTTTTTATATGGAACATTCTTATATGATGTTAGAATCAATAGTAGTACCTCTATATATTACTTCTGTTTTTTCCTTTCCTCACATAGTGTGTGGATCCATTTTAGGTGGTGTGCTACATGATTTTATGGTAGGTTTTTCTGAATCAATCCTATGTTTGATGAACCTTGAATTCTTATGATTTTATAAATGGTATTCTAAATGAATTTTCATGATTCATGAATGAATTATTTATGTATTCAATATTTACCCCAATTTTTGGATTTTTTTTGAAAATAAATTGTAAAAAGATTAGAAAGGTGGTTTTAGAATCTTTTTTGAATGGTTGTTTATAACTATATTATGATATTTTATAATCCCTTATGAAAATTTTTCATCAATTCAACACATGGTAATCCTTCATAAAATAGGTGGAATGTTTTGTATTAAGATTTTTCTATTTGTTTTATCGGGGGATTTACCTTATGGGGTGATTCTATGATTACTAGGAACTATGTCATAGGGAGTTTATAATGATATTGTAGAGGGTTTACTCATAGGGAATTTCCCATTTACCTAATCCCTATATCATAATGAATCTAATGTTCATTTTTAATGTTGACAGTATGAGTAGTAAAAAACTAATACCTATTTTGATATATTGATATTTTACAATTTTTATTCGGATTGTATTATTTTGTAATTTATATAAAATATTTCATAAATGTAAATTTTTTTATGGATTTATGGTTTCATTTTCTTAACTATACAGTTTATGAACTATGGAAAATAAGGAATATATACATTTATATTTATATAATTTTTTTAACTAATCTCATGAATTTTTTACTATAGGTTAAAAATGTTGAAATGATTATACCGATACATGATTTAAAATTCCTAGTTGGGATCCTGCTAAACAAATTTAGTTCAAACACCGCACATTCCATTGGAAATGTGTTGACATTGAATTATTTTTTGATGCAATAAATGGAATGGAACAATAGATAGGTGGTGAGGATTATGTCATCCATGGTTGGGTAATATGTGGTTAGTTGGTGAAATGATTCCCACATATCACTCAATGTATATATTTAATTTTTTTCTTTGTCCATCTTGTTTTTTTGTTCATATACCATGGAGTTTTATGTTGCTACTTTTTATGTGTATTACAATTTATGTAATTAATTTCTTATGTAATCATTGATATTGGTTTTCATTCCATATATATGTTTTTATATTATTTTATGATGGATTAAAGAATTCCACTTATTTATTGTTTGATACCTTGATCCTAGCTACCTACTCATGGTGACAGATAACTCCCTTTAAGTAAGTTGTAATTTTTTTAGGTTCATGTTTAGAAGGAATCCCATTATGGTTCTTTAAAAATTTATATCATAAGAGGTATATCCTTATATTTCCTTATCATATTATTTTTGTAATATATGATATTGGAATTTTGGGACATCTGAATTTGGTTTTATTGTGTTTCTGACCAGCTCTGTCCTTGAAGAGCATCGAGATACAATGTGATGTTGGGATTAATATATCTTTAATGATAGTTTTTATTATGATCATAGCTTATTCATATTTTCACCATCTTTAAACTACATTTTTCTTCATTATCAAATCATTCTATATTGAATATGGAGGGTAGTAAATTTCCTTTGAGACATATACTATATGTTACATAGGAGGGCGCAACAAAAGGTGTTCCGCAAGAAAATCCTCCTCAAGATCATAAAATTTTAGAGGATAAGAAATAGGTAGATTTAGAAAAATATTATACTATACGAAAGGTTTAGACCCTTGATGCTTAGGAGAATTCAATGGTTATAGGATAAATTTAGGTGTTCTAAGATTTCTTATGTGAGAGGAATACTTTATTTAAGTGAATTAATTATCCCCAAGAGGTGGACTACTATATGGAGAAGATCGATTAAATATTTCTCATCCCAGATACACATAAAAATATAATGGGGTAGTATACAATATTTCAGCCCACGTTTCATAACATATTGTGGGGGAATAAAATGGTACAAAAAGTAGCCATGTTGTCTAGGATTTGAATTGTATGAAGACCCTATTCTTTTAGAAATTTTGTTCAATGTATCTAATGATGGATATATCTGTATAGTTACACTCCTTGAATATGTTAGAGCACTTAGTGTCAGAATACACTGTCAGTTTTGATGAGATATTTTGTTATTCATAGGATGTGGTGATGATTGATAAAATAATTTCTGATAAAATATCTCTGGAATAGTTAAAAATCATTGGATTTCAAGTATATATGAGGAGTATCACTAAATATTCTACCAAATTTGATAAGTATTTAATTTAATAAATTGATATATTAGGTAGGATTGTCTTCTCTATCTATTCACTACAACCCAACAGTCGAATAAATGGGCCATAGGAAAAGAAGAGAATGTTTCGCAATAATAGTAAGAGTGGTGGAGGTGATTCTTAGCATTATGCCTCCTCTTAAACATAAATATTATATATTTGAATATCCATAACCTTTTTTCAGTATGGATTTTTAGGTCACACCCGATGTGCTTCTCCATAATTTTTTATTATATGAAATGATTTTGGCCATTGAAGACATCTAATGGGGTTCTTATAGGATATAAATATACCCCACTATAATTAAAGATCTCATTATCTAATAGAAAATATGATGATGTATAATTATTCAATGTCTATAGAGATATAGTCACCAGAATTACTATCGAATCACCTTCATGAACAATATGATTTTTCAGATATGGTAGACACATGGCCAGTGATAGTGATTGTTTCAATTTTATTGGATCTTCTATATCTAACAATTTATTTGATATGGTTTCTTCCGACACATTTATATCTATATTTTATTTTTTGTTATAAACATCAAACATAAAACTTTTCATTTATTTAAAGTCAGGAAAAATCACTTCTAACTATGTAGTTTTATGTTTTTCCCTGTGTGTTCTCTATCGGCAGCTGTTGTGGAGCTAGTCTGATATTACCTACTACTCTGTCTATACTAGTTTGACAACATCATTTGAATAGAATGAAAATATTTATATAAAGATAATATTTATTTATATCATTAATGTGACTGCATTTTTTCTAAATATGGGAGATCTCGGTTTTTATAAGGAGAGTGGGATCTGAGGTCTATTAGTGCATGAATTTACCTCTTAGAGATAATGAGTCTATTTTCTTCAATTTACTTTGTTTCTAGTAATGGAATATCTATTGTAAAACATACCCTATTTTATAGGGACTTTCCTAATGTAATCCCAAAAGAAATATATGATCTTAGTCTAGAGATGGACGAAGAGTTTATGGTTGGTATGGTTTTGGTTACGCAACTGATCGTCAAAAAATCTTATCACATGGAACCAATTGAACTAAAAGAGATGATGATCTAGTAATATGATGTAATTGAGAAAGGGTTTTCTCATATACAGATATTACCATGCGTATACACCATTCCCTTTTTTATGTAGTTCTTTTCATTAAATAATTTGTGTTTGTACTACTAGATGTTGAACGGGGTGACAATTTAGGATATATACCATTTTAACCATGATTATAATTTGTTTGATTACTTATAGGGGCTATTTTTTTTTGAAAAAACATAATCATCTAGGTTATGATTATCTAAGTGATAGTACATTTATATTCCATATACTACATTCAATAGTTCTTATTTCCATCACGAACATCTTGTGATCGCTTATAGTCTGAGTAATGCTCATGTATTTTTTATGGAACTAAGGAACAAAATATAGAATCATCATATTAACACATGTTTCTTGGTGATTGAGTATTATATGATGGTTTATTAAGAAATAGAATGTGGGAATGAGGACCACCTAAATAATATTATGGAAGACGTGAGGTGTCGCTACCTATATGAAAAAAATTAAAATATAATTTTTATATCCATGAAATGATGTTTTTGAGACACATGATTTTAGAACATATACTTTTAGTCAATACTTATATGGAAAAGGATGTCAGGTGATTTGAAGAACCACATATTCTATTTGAGATTTATACCCTCATAAGTACATATTATTTTAAATTAACTATGGGGTTTTTAATGCTAGAATCACACATGAATACTCATACCATGATATTGGAAATATTAAATTGAGATGTTTAGTGTCAGACTTCATTTTTTGAATTAAAATAGCTTTCGACATCATCTTATATATTGAAATCACCAAAACTGCTATGAGATATATGGAATATTGATATGACTCTAGGGATTTATTGGTTTTGGTGGATCTATGGGATGATTTTTTTTGTATTATGGCACTCTTCAACTTCTCCCATGGGAGAAAAAAAATCCCACTTGTGATATAGAGTTTGATACAGTTATGAATGCGGACAAATTTTGGTGACATAATATTTGGGGAAGAGATTCATGGTAATTTATGATAATAAGAGTTTAAGAAATATATTTACTTATACATAAAATAATATTATATAAAAAATATAGTATGAATATTTAAATTTGTTTAAAATTCAATATCACTTATGTCCAAAGGAATTTGTATATTTTGGATGAATCTCTTAATAGGAAGGACTAAAAATATTCTATTTTGGAATTGATGAAAGATTAGATCCTCATGGGACGCTTTATTAAATCCTACCTAGAAAAATATGAGGATTATTTGTGGGTGGCTCTAACAAGTGATTAGTTATCATTCTCTATCTATGAGTCTGTTCAGTTGGTTAAATTATAGGATGATCAGTTAAATGGAATTAATGAATCATTTTATGATGGGGTGAGTGTTTGAAGTTGGTATCTCATTTATTATGTGAATATATAATTTGGGTATCATTTTTTCATCCAATCATCCATAAGGGGGTTAGCGTGTCCAAATTTTCACAGTTCATCAGGGTTTGTCCATCAAGGAACTATAAAGATTTATTATGAGATGATAATGAATTTATAGAGATGGGTATGAAGTTTGAAGTTGTTTATTATGTGTCCTACTATTAAATTTACCATTCATTAAAGGTATAGGAACTAAGGCCTTGTTTCCTTCTCGTATCACTTCTAGTGCTAGTTTGGAAATGGTATTTGGAGTCCATGAACATATTTGATGTATGACTCTGGACATCAAGAGGGAAGAATCATATTTGCGTGGTCCCTGACCAGTCAAAAAAACCATCCATTATAGTTATATCTATGACACAACCAAAATTCAAGATCAAGGTAATTTATATGTTTAGAATATCACAAGGTTTCTTGGAATTACCTTGACCATTGTAACAGATAAAGATCCTAGTTTTTTGTTCTTATTTTTTAATAGTCTCCTCGAAGCGATGGTGACTTAGTTTAAGTTAAGTATTTCCTAGAACCCATATACAAATAGTCATACATTTCATTATATTCATATCCTGGAGTATATGATCCATTAATGGGTCATATATTTCAGTTTATCATTATATATACAATTGGGACTTGTCATGTTCTCTAATGATAAAACTTACAAGGAGTTGTTCAGTATTTCTCATGTTTGGTAACTACATGGTCATCTATAGAGGTCACCTCTTTTATGGGATGAGTGTTTCAAGAATAATAAAGGTGAAAAATCAATTTTAGGATATTTTTTCAAGGATTAAAGATATAAATTTATAATTAGTAATATCATGGTTTTGGATGAAATCTTATGTGGATATTCAGAGTTATCCTTTGGAGTTTTCCATTGGTCACCTGATTTTATTAAACCTTTCTCCTTAGTTTGGTCATTATACAATTGTGAGATTCTGGGATAATAATATAATATTTTTTAGACCATTTATGTCAGTAGTAATCTCATATAAGTTTTATATCTGTTGTGTTAGAAGATAAATTGATACCTATGTGATATATTTTCACCAAATCTCAACTCAAGAAAAACCATTTTAATCTTTTCCATGCTATTATTTGGGATGATATTGAGTTCATTATATATTTTTATATTGTGTATAACATGATATAGGTCATTTAGTTTTTATGAATCACTTGTTTGGAATGTCAAATATTTTTTTCAAAGTTTTATGGTGATAGGGATCATATTTTCATGAGACTTTGGAGTTTTAATTGATGGCGAAGGAATAGTGGATTCACCTTTTTTAAGATTACCCTTTTTTTATTTGAACTTATATAGATAAAAAATATTTTGGATAATTAGAATATCATGGTAAATGTACTGGAAAATTTTATAGGTTTTGATTTTTAAAATTGGGTCAGTAAGGAATCATAATTAATCCTGGTGTTTTTCTAGAGGAACTATGCTAGGTAGGGTAGTAGCTACCAAAAATGTTCATGACATAAATGGTTTATTAACAACATGAATCTAATTTTGGGTAGAATACATGAAAATATTTTATGACATAAATAGAATTTATGGAAAAAAATAATTAATTTATATAATTAGTTGTTTTGGATTTTAATATAAGTTTACACCTTTTCATCGTACATGGAACCTCAGGGATTCATGATGTGAATCATGGATTCACAATATGAATCAGTTTGGGACAACATGATTTATTATGATTCATTCCTAAACCACATTTCACTCTATTTTTACATACTCCATTAAACCCTAGGTAAATTTTATATGTAGTAGGGTGGTTTAATTCCTTTTGGGCTCCTCCATTTGGTGCCTTTCTCATCATATTTGTTTGTTTCTTTGCTTTTTGGAAGCATTTATACCACTATCACTGATGAAATTTCTATTTTATTTTTAGGAAGTGTTGTGATGGACTTATGGGGTTATAGATCTTTTCAAAATTCTTCAAATATCCCTTCATGATAAGTTTTTTATATCAAATTATGATGGTTAAATATTGTCTTGGTTATGTTGCAGCATGCATGGATCATGAGCTATGAATTGATCTAAATCCTCTTCAGATGTTATTTTTTGTATAAATTGTTTCTAATATGTGATAATAAATTTTAAGGATAACTTTTAATGTTGTTATTGAGTTTTATATCTATACATGTTGTGTGGTTCCCATTTTATGTAGTCTATTAAATTATGATTGAGGTATGATGTTATTTGTCTAGAACGTATTTATTGAAACTTTAATGTTATTGATTTCATAAATGAGTTTCTAAAATACTTTTCATGATTATTTAATACATTATTTGTGTTTTTAAATTGGTTTGGAGAAATTTTTTACCATTATTTTGGTAAAACGCATGTTTTTTTCAAAGGTTTTTCAAAATGGTTGTGATGTTTTGTTTTCAAATGATGATTTTGAAGAAATGGGTTTTTAAAACTATATTGTGAAATATGATAATAACTTTTGAAATTATTTGATAAATTTAGAAAATGAGAACCTAGGGTAATTATATTGAAAGTATCGTATATGACCTCTCCTGTTGATATAATTAGGGTTTTCACTCTTTATGATGTTTTAATTCTCCCTTATCCATGTGTTTTCTATACATAATCTTGAAATAATAGGGTTTTCACTCATTGAGAGTTTCTCTATTCTCTATTACTTGTGTCTTAGGGACTTGAGTACTCACTAGCCTTTTTAATTATACAAGTACTCTAGAAATCATAACCAATTTTTATCCCATCAATGATTAGCATTTTGGAATGTCTTATACTATTTAGTGTTTTATAAAATTAATAAGATATATAAATTTTTTTAATGATTTATTATTTGAAAATGTTTTACCTATATTTCTATAGAAGTATTGGAAAAAATAATTTTCACACTTTTCATATAAAAATGTATAACCACTTATCATTCTTTATTTTTTGTAGTTTATTCAGGTTGAGATATTTATTCAATGACTTGATATGGCAAACTATGGTGGGGTTATTCTAATCTTGATTAGAAAACACCCTCCACATTCCCATGAGATATTTTAGATAGACAATTGTCTTCTGATAAATTAAAAGGAATTGAACTTTAGTGATGAGGTGAGGTTAATATCATTAGGATAGGGTAGTAGGTTGTGGGATTTTGGGATATTTCTCACATATCCCACGAAGTAGTTGTTTCTTGTATATGGTTTTCTATATTGGTTATTGGAATTAGGAAGTAGAGTTTCTTATTTCTGACATTGAGTAATATCACAATTGTATCCTTTCTTTGATTATGGAATGTTCTCTGTTGATGGTTTTCCTTCTATGTATATAACTCGTTTCTTGTTTCTAGTTGGGATAAATCATTCCCCTCATCAATCTTTTTTCTTGGGTGAAATTAGTCTACATGTAGATATTGAGAATTCCCTCCAAGTGAATGGAGAATAAATTTTGGTTATATTTTATAAGGTAGTCTACATTTTGTTTATTATGGATTTAATTTCCTTCTATTGCTTACATCAATCATTGACAAACATCTCACTTTTCTATTCTTTGGATAGTTATATTTAGAATTTGAAATTTTAATTCAGTCATATAAAGTTATCAACCAAACTGGTCATAATTTTTCATGTTTCTATTTTTATCAGTTGTTCCCATATACATGGATTGCCTAAAAAATATTTCTTAATGTAGAATAACATAAAACATTATTCTAGATGATCTATTTTATAATGAATTTCTGAGTCAATTTCACATGTAATGGAACTATCATCTTTGCTAAATTAATTTGATTTGGTTGTTATTGTTTCAATTTAATAGACTTTTTAGGCTTGGTATTTTCGTTTTTATTTACTTTTAATTCATCCTCATTCATCTCCAATTTAAAAATTAGATCCTCCACTAGCAATTTATTGATGCCAACCAACTCTCTAATAAGGGACAATATTTCCTCTACCATGATTATGTAGAAAACTAAAGATACCCAATACTCAAGAATTATCATAAACCATTTGTCCAATTAAAATAAGATATTATGATGTCATTGAACCAAATATAAATATCATTAATAAATTACAAATAATTAATTTTATATTTATAATATATATATATGTATGTATAGGAATTCATTCTCATTTTTCTAAACTTAAATGTTAGTTCATGACATATAAAGTTATTGGGAGGTATTTTTAATGTAATATCACAATATAATATTCAATTGTTTTCATAGTATCCAGAAA
Organism: Viscum album; assembly: GCA_963277665.1. NCBI lineage: Eukaryota > Viridiplantae > Streptophyta > Magnoliopsida > Santalales > Viscaceae > Viscum > Viscum album. The sequence goes on along the minus strand of OY728140.1, from coordinate 761,395,277 downwards.
TACTATATAAATCATTAAAAACATTGAAATTACAATAATAATCCTATTTTGTATCTTAACTCTATTCTTTACCATGTTATATTTTGGACATTTATCATGTAAAAACCCTTCGATTTTAGTTATAGTGATCTTTAAATTACATTAATTAAAGTATAAATTTATAATTATGTTCTATTCAAGATGTCAGAAATACATGGGAATGGGTTCAGGGGTGTTGATGGTGACCTGTAGCTGAAACATACTACAGGTAGAGATTCATGACATGATGAAATCCTTCACACCATGTAATGTTGATATAGACTTCATAGGGGTGGGGGTGTGTCTATGGTGGTTCATGGTGCGAACTTTTACTCACATCATGAAAACCTTTTGGGTGGGTATTTAAATGGGAAATGGGGGTAAATTCCCCCAAATCCTTCTAACCAAATCACCCCTCCCCCAATCTTTACTGGGATTTTTCCACCATTAAGCTTCATCTATGTTTTTTTGAACAACATTATTCTCTATTCAAATAATATTCAAGTATCACATGTTGTGAATGATCTCTTAAAAAACTTCAAATGGCAACAATTCCTTTAATACATGTTCTTTTAATTTTATCATGATTCTAGTTTTGGAAACTATAATATCCAAAATTTTGGATAAAATTAGGGATTTGAAATTTTAATATTAATTCCAATGGTTGTCCTTTGTGTTTAATCAATAAAAGGTTTAATGAAGAAATTACCTTTCTATTTTATTTTGAATGTATAAATACTCAAAAATAATTTTCATTTGTATGTGTATGTGGCCCTACGATACTTATCACTTACCTTCTTGAGTGAACGGGGAAGTATGTGTAAGTGTAGAAGACTCCTTAAACTGGGAATTGAGGCCAATATCTCTTATAAAAAATAATCTCTAATTGTATTTTTTGGTGACATAGGGGCTATCCTCGGTATATAATTCCTTCATTGGAACTATTTAGGGACAATGATTCCTATTTTGGTAGTATAAGAGGGTGTTGGGGTTGGGGTAGTGTGTTCCACTACTTCATTGTTCATTTTGATTGTTCAAGTAATTTCCTATTTCCTAATTCCTATTATGACCTCCCTATATTTTTTCTATGGTTTTGAATACATGTGATGAACTCCCAAGATCTCATGGGATTCTTTGGTGGTTATGATGACATCCCAAACCTTATTGAGTTTGTTAGGTGGATATTATTACCTTACATTAATACTTATGATGCATTGAGGATTCGTTTATGATGTGACCTATGTGTAGACATTAGATATGGGTGGTACATGAGTCATGCTTTTTGGAATATTTCATTCATACCATCAATGAGTCATAGTATGTATGGTTTTCAATAATGTCAAACTAGCTTGGACATGATTGCCTTTTGGGATGTGTATTTAATTAATTTTTTATTTCATAGTAATGCATAAAAATTTATTCAATTTTTTTATTTATGTTATCATATCACTGGTGGTGTACTATATAAATAATTGTTACACCCTTAATTGGAATCTTTATGCACCTGCAGACATCATCTATGAGGATCCGGATATGAAAAAGGGACCTATATTAGGATACAAAGTTAGTCAAGCATGTATGATAGAGGTGATGTTGGTACATTAATTGGGATATTTTTCATTAATGTATATTTATTTTTTATTTTTTTTTCTTTTGCTTCTCTCTTTATTTCATTTTCTATATATGGTGATCCCCTTTTGACTGATCTATGACATAGATACTTAATTCCATATTTTTATGGAATTTTATAAATGTATTTGTTAATTTTATTTAATTTTTGATTCTTGTATTTTCAATGATTCTTATAAATTAATTGTTTTTATATATGTTACACTTATGTAACCAAGATATTGAATCATTTACCACCTATTGTCAGTTTATCCCATACAACTAGCCTATTTCCTCTTGCGTATAGGGAGGAACGCCTGAGGCCCTCTATAATCTTGGCCTAGATAATGTGATCTGGTTTGTGAGATTGAAAATTAGTATCAATGGTTTGATTTTAAAAAATACTACTTGTTGCTTAGTGGAATTTAGACAGGATGGATGGTATTCATGTAGAGTGGTTAAAATGTCCCTTGATAGCATTATCTTAGAAAACCATTGAGATTATGGGAAAGTTGGATTATTTTTATTGGTTGCAATTTTGCAGTGTCATGTGGTTCATTGTTATTGTTGTCTAGTTACTATATTTTGGGTTTTCTATTATCCTGATTGGTGATATAGTGTGAGTTCCTAAATTATTGATAAATATGTTTGTCCAGATTTCATATATATTTTTATAAATAATTTATAGGTTTGAATTAAACTAGTACCTCTCCCGTGCATATGCACGGCACTGTAATTAAAATATAATTTTCAAAAATGTATTAATAATTTGAGTAGATAATAATTAAAATTAGTTAAAATATGTTAAAATAATAACTTTATTGCTATATAATAATGAAAATAAATGAAAAATAAGAACATATATCTAAAAATATATATTAAAAGGAATTAAAAGGAAATAACATGATGTAAATAGATATAAAAAAATAGGATGTATCATTAAGCATATATCAATGTGAATGAGACATTATTTTCACATGGAGATATCAGAATACATGATATGTGAGAAATTTGAAATAATAAATTGTGAAAATCAACAATGAATCATTAAAAATGAAATTTTGGTAGATACTTATTACAATTTTTTTTGAAACCAATAACAAATAATAACTTGTTTATAGATTATTCTTTCTTTGTAATAACATGTGTAAAAACATTAAAAATGGGTAATGGTTTTAAAGTATGTGTTAATTGGTTCTAAATATATAGTTCCATCAAATGTTTTTTCGTCCTAACTGCCAATTATGAAATCATTATTATTGCCAATGTTTGGATCCTTGTAGAGAGGCATGGATTATTGTCGTTCCCTTCCTATTGCTGACCTGATCCTGGTATGGTACTACAACCTGATAGAAAATCCCGTAATGGGATTTAGGATACCTAAAAATTATTCCAAAATAATTGAATGACAACTCGTAGTAAATACAAGTAAGAGTTAGAATGTAGTGAAACAAAATATTTTTACCTACTGTTTGCAATTCCAGCATTGAACAGGTATTCCATGATAGCTTATTTCTCCAAATTCGACTTCTAGTTACATATGTAACCATATATGAAGGATATAAACCATTCTTGGATATTATATATACCAACTATTTGAAAAATATATTTGTCTCAATCATACTGTTACAATTAAAATAGGAAATTAATTAGTATTCAGCATTAGTTAAAAAAATTCAAAATTAAAAACATAAAAGAAATATAGATGTAAGGATTAACGTAAGAAAATTCGCATGTTTATAGAATCATCTAATATGAAGAAAATTCAAGTGAATACATATAGATACCAAAATAAATAATTCATTTAAAAAATATATATTCCCGAAATAAAAAACCAGTTTCTATTCATCAATGGGACATCAATGGGAATGTCTTCCTTGACCTAGATCTGGGACTTGAGGCATTTGATGGTGTCAGAACACTCCACCTAGAATACAATATATATTCCTGAAGTAGTTATCATAAAAATTAGCATTTCACCCTTCCCTAGACGAAGCATGTGGAGTATGGAGTCCTTTTGTATGTTGCAATCTGCCAAGGTATGCCCATCCTCAAGCAGGACAGGGCCAAAAACATACTTCTAATCATATATAGGAATGTCCTCACTGCACTGGATTGTGGCCTTCATGCTATGGACGGTGTGGGAACTCTACACCTGGGGTGAATCCTCATTCCCAGTAGAGGTGTTATCAAATATCTACATTCCTCCCTTTTGGCGGAAGGCGGGCTTCTTTTGTATGTCCCTCTATTCTGGGGGAAGGCGGGATTCCTGCAAGAAAATGTTTTCAGATACCTGCATTAGCCACATCACCAAAACATTACATCACAACCCCAATGATGGACGTGAATATTATAGAAACAAATTCCATTTCCATTAATAACTTCATTACCCAATGGTTGCAAAGAAAACATGAAACTATTCTATATTACATACACGCAAACTAGAAAGAGAAAGAAACTTATTACAAACTAAAAAGAGAAAGAAACATATTACAAACTATAAGCTCATACAAGTTCGAAGTAATTAATCAATTTTGGTATCTTTTGATAATTGTAAAAACTATGAAACTAACTCTAAATCTGTGAGAACTGTAAGAAAATACAAGTTCGATGTAATTAATCAATTTTTCTATCTTTCAATACTTTTAAAAAATATGAAAGTAACACTAAATCTATGAGAACAAATGAAAATTCAGAGTACCAATCACCTCACATAGACATAGATTAAAAAAATCAAATAGTTGAATAAATACAATTGTCAATAATGGTTATGGAAAATTTTATTTCGATGTCCAATATGGATATTTTTCTAAAAGAAAACAATATTTATACAACATTTTTTAACCATTGAAAACAATATGTTTTTTATTCACACAAAAAAAGAGATAATAATCATCGAACATTCATTTAAAAGTAGTAGAATCTAGTTTGAGGTGCATCATAATTGTGAAATTCTCAAAGCAGTTGAACCTAGTAAAAGAAATTAATGATATAGTAAGTAGAGGAATCATAATATGGTTAGACATGTCATGATGTAAAATCAAGAGAATCTAACTCAAATTTAATGAATCATCTTTGATATTATGATATCATACCATGAATCTCTACTCAAAACAACGAATCAAGGAATTGAGAAATCATGGATTACCTAATCCTAGAAAAACATCTTGAAGTAAAAACACTCTTCCCTTGTCTAAAATTTTTATGTCAATGTCAACATTGGAAATTGGATTTATATAATCATTACTTCATAATTGGTTAATGGTGCTTGAACTGGAACCAATAGATAAACCTCTAGTACAAGATATACTATAATTGAGTATAATGAAAACAAAATTGTAAAATTATAATTAGAATAAATATAATTGCATGAGAAATAAAGTTATCCCAGACCCCAAAAGGTGTGGAATTTTTTTATAGTTAACTTCCTCCATATCCCATATTTGTTATAGTAGTTATTTTGAATTCTAGAAATTTGTGACATCTATTCCATGGTATGAGGAGTATGTATAGATATATCATTAAAAATAGTTAAGGTATTTAGTCATTAGAAAAGAAATTATAGAAGATGTCATTTGAATAATTTAGATGAAATTAAAAGAATCAAAGCACTAATAAATGAAGTAAAGGAAAATTGCAGATGATCTTTCATAAAAAAAATTGGATTTATGATCCACTTTAAATGACATATGTGAATTTATGAAGTGTGAAGAAATATCAGAAATAAAAACCATAAATTATCAAATAGTAATCTTTATAAAAAAAATTACAGATAAAACAATATTTATGTGTTAAAAAATGAGCAGATGCAGTAATTAGAGGATCTAAATTTTACTCCAGGAACAGATATTTGAATCTATAATAATGTAGTAACTATTAGCAGTTCAGTAATGGAAGGGAACTAGCCTAAGTAGGCCAAAAATAGTTAAAATTTCATAATGTAATGATGTCAGGGAATTTTGAATCTATTGTGGTAATTGAAGAAACTATAAGGTATCGATTGTATAAATCTATCTGAAAATTAAGGGTCATAAGAATAGTATTACAACCTACGAAGATTTCCATAGTGGGATGAACATTTTCTGGAATACATCTAAATGAAATGAAAATAGGGAAACTATAGTAAATATTGTTTACAAAAGTTCACAGCACATATAAGTCAATTTTTAATATAAGTGCATAAGAATTTAAGGACTCTAAATCATAAAATGCGTTAGTACCTTGTCAAATATGGAAACTCAGCATTAGAGCTAGAGCAGATATATGTTACTGCATATATAATTTTTAATATAAGTGCATAATAATTAAGGGACTATAAGGCAGAAAAAGTATTAGTACCTTGTCAAAGATGGGAAACTCAGCATTAGAGCAGGTGTAAATATATGTTACTGCATATATAGGTGAGCTTCATTTCCTTGTTTGAATATATTCATTAAGGAATTCACCAGTTTCAATTGTTCAGTTTCCTTGTATGTGCGTATATATGTTGCTGATCATTCCATTTTCTTGATTAGTATTTACAAAATAATCCTCCTTCAGAGACTACATGTTTACAAAGTCATCCAAATTCAAGGAAATGTAGATATCATACCTCAAATAATGTGCACCATGACCTAAATATTTAATTTCCTGATGTACATTGTCATGTGGTTCCAGAAGAGTGTACCATGAGTTTGGAATATGCCACCTAGACCTGGTGGGATGATTTCCCTGAAACATTACCCAGATATACCTCATATGGTCTGAAAACTGTAATGATCTCTTTTTAATAGGGAAATGAGTGAGAATTAGTTATGGTAAGATCAATACATGTTTGTATTTCTCTCAATATTGCCTCTTCCAGGTGAAAACCCATTGATGATTTGATCATTTCTCTGATAAGGGATCTTATTCTTGTCTAGTAGACTTTGTTAATTCTATTTCTTAGGTAAATTATATAGTAGAGGAAACAAATTGTACTGATGTTAAGATATCAAAAAAACATAGGATTCCTTCTTAGAAAGCTTGACCTGTAACATTTTTGCAATGTGACCTCCAGCACTAAACAATGCACGTGACAATCATGAAATGAACCAAATGATTAATAGTCTTAGACATTTAAATAACAAATCAAAAACCGGTGAATTAAACAGTTTCACTCTTCTTCTCAAATGTTCAATGACATGAGGAAAATGGGTAGAAGTTCATTTATAACACATAAAATTTCATATTAAATTATTTCTATTTGTAAATTAAAACAATTCCAAATTCAATTCTTAAAAAGAACCAGATTCATAGTGGACTAATCAGGACAAAGCTCAAGCATGGTAATTAATTAATAGATGAAATTTCAAAAAATAAACAGAATATCTCCTTTTTGAAATCCATGAAATATCAAAATGAAATAAGAATAAATCATAGAGGGATAAATCCAGTGTCATGAAATCAATACCTCTCTACTGAATTCCATATGTTACAGCCCTCATGAATATGTTGATATCAAAATGAAGTAAGAATAAATTAGATAGGGATAAATCCAGTGTTATGAAAACAACACCTCTTTGCTGAATTCCATATATTCACATACATAGAGGGAAAAATAGAAATGATTCAAATAAGTCTGGAAATATTAACATATGAATATAATGTATATTTTTTCATGAAATGAGGATAGAACATCTTTTGCACAAATAGTGTCCCTAAATATATGAAAACCATTTGTCAATATATTTTTGGGTAGAGTTTTAGCGTTTGTAGTTCCAAATATAATGCTAGATGCACCTGAACATTTTCCAGTACATGTCACAACTAATATTATCGCAAAATCAATGAATACAGACACTGGAAGACTTTAATTTACATGAAAATTTTATAGTGAGTATATTAGAAAAAACCATATATATGTCATTCCTACATTATTATGGTTCATTGTACCCTTGCATCTATAAAGTTTGATTGGCAATAGATGTTTGTATTTGACCGAGCAGATAACTATTCAGGCACTGCAATAAAAGTAGTAGAGTATGACAGATGTTGGTTTGTTTGAAATGCATTCATATACATATTAAATATGCTTCTGGTGGAAATATATTCAAGTACATGTCGCCACTAATATTGTGGCAATGTCAATGAATACAGAAACATGAATACTTTAATTGAAATGAAAAATTTATAGTGATAATATTAGAAAACAAACCATTTTTATGTCATTCCTTCAATAGCAAGCTACAAACAGAATTGTATAAAATCATTATAATCATTTGTTTCATATCTTTTTAGTCCAAAAAAATCAATATACAGTGGAGTCAATAGTGAAAACATATCACCTGCATTCATATGTTGGATGAAAGGGAGGTAAACTCCATGATTTTATGACCAATAACCTGCATTCATATAGTGTGTAAATGCAAATGAAAAATGATGCATGGTAGGGAGGTTAATTTTACAATTTTAGGAAAACATACCTGTTGTAGAGATCTGTCACTTATTAGTGCAGGATTCCCTTGATCTCTTCATGTGCAGAGTGAGTCACCTATAATATATAAATAAATATAATCAATATTCATCTTAAATGATGAAGTATGTAATTAAATCATTATGAGATGAATATCCCATAATGGAGACAAAACACTCTGAATCACAACATAATCATAATAAAATACTACCTTTTCAATATTCATTGAAGTCAATAGTGAAAACATATGTTTTTCGTTCACGAAAATCATTACACAGTGGAGTGAATAGTGAAAAAAGATTACATGCATTCATATAATGGATGAAAGAGAGGTTAACTCCATGATTTTACGACCAATAACCTGCATTCTAATAGTGTGTACCTCCAAATAAAAAATGATGCATGGTAGTAAGTAGTAATAGTAATAACTCATTCTGAGGGATGTATTGATAATTATATATATAACCCATACCCACTAATAATAGGTTCAACTATTGTATGGACACATTATCCTGCAACATCAAATTCAATCCCATCAAAATACCACATCCAATAAAATAATGATGACATGAGATAAAAATATCAAACATACTGGTTATGAGGCGTGCACTAATGATCCAAAAATACTTGAAAATACTATAAACGATATGTTATAAAATGAAAATTTTAATAAAATGCCGGGATTAAGAAACTTGATTACTGATATTTTCATCAAAAGTGGAATGTTTTACATGTCTTCATGACATTAATGTAAGATCTTCTAAACCATTCGTGTAAAATTAATAATGAAAAGATTCAATTTGATGAAAAAATGGCATAAAATAGATGTTAACTCTCTGATTTTACAACCAATAACCTGCATTCACATAGTGTGTACATCCGAATAAAAATTGTTGTATGGTAGTAAGCACTAACAGTAATCACATGGTTCAGTCGATCTATTACAAACATCTGGGCACTGAAAGAAAACCAAATCATTCAAAAATTTATTCCCATGGTAAACCAGTTGCCATCATGCAATATCCAGATACAAATCTTGAATGAGAGTCAATGAACACAACAAATGGATAAATAATGGAAGAATTATGCTAATATAACCTCAATTGGATGGCCTAGTACCACAGCCTGCATATGTTCCACCTCTGTGTAGACTCACATGCTTTAGATGATCTATTAATAACATCCGGGCACTGAAAAAACACAAAATCTGTTAAAAATATTCTCCAATGGTGAACTAGTTGACAGTCACACTATAGCGAGGAAATATACATTGCGGATGAAAAAAATAGAGGTACCATAGATGGTGAAGATAATCTTTAAACTGTAGAGGGGTAAGTGGAACGGTAGTGGGAACTCAGTTGTGGAGTTAGAGAAGATGACTGGAGATGCCAAAAAAAATCGATAGTGAAGAAAATGTTGATTGGGTTACACAATGTTGAGGATAGATAACAAAAAATTTAGTGGAAACCCTAGAATAGCCGATGGAAATTGAAGGTGGGAGATGAGTGGTATCGCGAGAATTAACCCATGGATTAGAGGAGCGGAATCGTAGGGACGGTGGAACTGGTTTCTAAGAACTATAGATTATAGGGGAAGGAAATCGTAGCAGGATGAGGGAGGCAGTGTTGAGAGGGGGCGAGGACGTAGTCGAGGATCAGAGTCGATGATCGGATGTAGTGAGGGAGGTTGTGTCGAGAGGGTAGTCGGTGTTAGAGGGTTTCGTTGGGAACTTTTCACGATGGGTGCAGGAAACCCTAAGAGGGAGGGAATATGCGAAGAAGCGCAGCATCATTGGTAGCATGTTTGAGGGAAGCCCGTAATTGGAAGCAGGTAAAGATGTAGTTAGGTGACGTGGTAACGTGTGGAAGTGACACGTAAGCTGGAAGAAGCTAGTTTTAGTATAGATAGTAGATATATTCCTCGAATCATATGTCATGTGTTTTTATAAGTATATTATTAGTGAGAATAAATTAATTTAACTTAAGGATATGTACATGTTTATTTTTAATTATATTAATTAATAAGAAGGTACTATGATGTGAGAATACACATCAAATATGTTATAATGATTTGTTACTATTATTTAGGGTAACTCTTGGGTGTGCATTCAATGGTTCTAGTTTTCATTTTTCATGTTAATCTCTAAAATATTTAGAATATTTGTAATGTTGTGATTTTCTCTTTTTATCTATCTTTTCATTTTATCCAATGGAACCTATCAAAGTGTCATGGTGTTACCAAGAGACTAGGGTGAGAATTTTCTAATGGGATGAAATGCTATAGTAGATCGTATAAATGTGTTATTGGATATAAATAATCATTATCTTGTGTCTACCTATTTGAATCATGTAGAAGATATTATTCATTCATGTATTAACCACATAGATTTGTTGGGAGTCAGGGGTTACCATTGGGGAGGACTATTGATGGATGACTATACCTAGGACATTCAGTTTCAAAATCATGAATTCTTTTTTCAATGGGTTTTCTATGTAAAACCCTAGCACCAATTATTTAGATCTGGTTGTTATTTTACTATATTGATACATTATATAATGGATCACTTCATGAATGATCCAATAGTTTAATTGTGTCCAGAGACTAGGTATATAAATGATTCTAAAATTAAAAAAATATAATTAAATACAATATAATATTATATTGTTAATTTTATAATTACTTGTAGTAAATCATGAAATTCATTCATAAATCCCAATACAAAAAAACCTTTGGAATAAATAAAATAATATAGGCTGATATGTTTTTCTCAATAATGGATAACATAAAATAGAATCCAAAAAAGGATAATCAATTTACAATAATATATATGAGATAAAAATAATCTAATTATCCATAAAAATAATATCATAAATTTTGGATGAAATCCATAGATGAAATAGAAACATAAACAATCACATTGATAAAAAACTAGATTCAAAATGATATAATTCAAAATACAATACATCATATTTTTTTTGTTCAGGCTGGGTATCAATACATTGTGAATAAATTGGGAAGGTGTACTAAAAATACCCAAAATACATGTTATCCTAATACCTAATGATACATCAATCAGATAAAATAGTCAATTTATATTACATTCAATGTCCAATTAAGTCATATAATGAAATAAATAATAAAAATTAAATACATAATCAACATAAATAATTGTATTTTAAACCTATCATGAAAATTTCTTTTATTTTTTCACATAAATATATAGAATAAAAAGAACATAATCTATAAATATTAATGTGATGGATTCTATTATAAAATAATATTCTATGTAAAACATTATATTTGTAAAATTATTTTTCATGGAAGAAAATAAATCAAACAGATAACTAGAACATTTCCTAAATAAAATACCCTTTTCACGTTGAAGAATATTATTTTAAATAAATATATTCCAAAAATATTAGAAAAAAAATCATTGATAATATCTATGTAAACTATTAAAGGATTATTTATTTCATGGAATAATTATCATGGTGTAAACATTCATTTGTTTGTTAGTCAACCAGATAACTTTTCTTTCACATAATCATTAAAATGGGTATTATTTCAAAAATATAATAATGTTTCATTTCAAAACATTTTATTGAAATTTAATATTTTTTAATAATTTCATTATTTAATTTTTTTAGAATATTAATAACATTATTCATAAAATTTTAATGAAATATGGGTTTTGATGAAAAATTGCTACTGAAATATAAAAATAAATTTGGTTTTCATTAAAAACATTTATATCCTATTTTTAGTACATAGACATGGCCAGGTAAAATGGTAAACATTTAATTTCTAGAAATAATAACAAGGTAATGAAACATATGGTTTTTAAGATAAATTGATCTCATATTCCCCTAAAAATACATAAATGTTAAAAATATCGAATAAAGATTAGATTGCAAAATAAACACTTACCTCATGTACGAATTGTTTGGTAATTTTTTTATATTACATAGAATAATTTTAGTTTTTTGTTAATATATATCAAAAAAATATAAAAAATATTATAACATACATGTTTTTATTATAACATATTATCAATATTTCTTAGTAATATTTCATTATTATCATCGTTTTCATGGTAGACCGCTTCATTTTTTAAGAATGATTTGATTTGATTCTTTTGACCCCTGTGTCATGATTATAATTAAATTATATATATAATGTTATTAATGATATTAATATCTTATATATGAAACATATAAAAATTTATAATCATCTAGCAATAGAAGACCTAAAAAATGAATCACATCAATCCGTGGATCTGGTAGTCCACACATACACAAGAGTGATGTTGTCTTTTATTAACATGGGGAAGCATAAGAATATATATGATTTATTATAATTATTATGCCCTAATTAAATCATAAAAATAATATATACTACTTAGTTCAATCATTATGACCATCCATTTATGGTTGTGATGAAAAGATAATTACACGACCACATGAAAATGGTATGTCTTACAAACACAAAATTATTATTTTCATTTTCCAATAGATGGAATAAATTTGAAAATGGATGTTTAATATTCATAATAAAATCTTTGTAAAATTTTTATAATCGACTAATTTTGAATGTATCGGTACAATAAATTCATATGAATGGAAGATAAATAAACATTGAAATAGTTATTAAAGACAACAACCTCTTCTTTGTGTGACCTCCTATGTCTTAGAACTTAATCAATTTAGGTATGTATATGGATGGGACCATAGCCTGTATTTAATATTTAGGATGGTGTAGAAGGTATATATTCACTGATTTTTCAATATTTTTGTATTATGAGTTTCGAATAATAGAATAAATGTGGTTCCATTTCATAAGTGAGATGAGTGTGATTATTATAATTATTCAATGTTTTCAAAAATTTAATGGTCTTATTCATGGTGATATTCCCCTTAGGAACCCTAAATTTATATATAACTAGTACTCCACCCGTGCGATGCACGACACTATAAAATAATTCATATTATTAACTATAGATTACTATTTATAAAACATAATAATTAAAAAAATTGTGAAGTCGTTGTGATAAAGATGGAGCACGATGGAATGGAAAGTTATTGTACTCAATATAATTATTAGAATAAAATTATGAAAATGAAATGAATTGGGTGCTCGTGACATGAGGAAATGAAGTTAAGACTCATTATGTTGAAGATGTAACACAATGGAAAGGAAGAGTTAGAGATAAGAGGCATAGATAAAAAAAGGTGGAGGTGAAGGTGAAGGTGAAGTTGGAGGTAAGAGGTGAGATTGTGATAAATGGTGAAAGGCATCCTAGAGGGAGTTTATTTTTTTCTGGATTTTGATAGGATTTGATGGGATTGAGAAGATGTTGAGGTGAAGATTAGTAGGAATCATGATTTCGTTCGGTGTAGTTTCTTTATAAGGTAATATAGTTGGGAGTTCATATTTATAAGCTATCATCATCATAAATAAATTACACATTATGATGAAAATATTATAACACCCTTAATTTACTTTCATAAGAAATGTTAAGATTATTTGAATATATATATATGTCTATATGTCTAGATGAATATAGAAACAGTCCAATTAGATGTTCATACATATGGAATATTTCGCCTCAAAATTCCAATCACACAATGAATTTCATGCTTTTATAGATAAAATGGATTTCCTTATGTTGTAATAGATATTGAAGAAATTTTTTGACTAAATATTTTTTTACTACTATAGTATGAAAACAAAATGCATACAGTGAAGATATTAGTGTCACTAATCAGACTATTCATGGATGGTTTGGATATTCACTGCATCTTGAGACTTAAATATTTATTGCGAAAAGAATTCTATATTGGTTACATAACATAGTCACTCCTATAGAGCCATTAAAATATGAATCTTTTAATCAAAAACTAAAATTTTTTACAAAAATGATTTAAAGTAATTAGAACCAAAATCATAAACTGAGTCTTGTGAGAAAGCATGAAAAATCTAAATAAGACATAGACATGTAGAGGCATGCATTCTAGATGATAAAGTGATTGATCCTCTCCCATTCACCTCCCTAGACCGTCATCCTTCAAACTTTAAACTTTGAAAATTACATCACTAAACAATTCCTTGTAATAATCCTTGAGGTATTGACCATGACCACACATCAGCAACTCTGTGGTGAGGCTTTTATAGCTCCGCTCTGCAGAGCTTCCGGCTGAGCAGAACCTACAAAAGCATCAGTGGAAGCAGAGTACACAGAAGGTCGAGGATAACCAGTAGCAAAGGCATTGTTTCCATTATTAGGGAGAGACCCTGGAGGCCTGTCATACAGTGGGACACCATACCCAGACTGCATTGCTACAGTTCCAAATCCAGATGGCTGAGGAATGGAAGAATCAGTCTAACCATAGCTGGCATAAGCATGTGGCAGGTAGGAAGGTGGGAACTGAACGTGGGATCTTTGTGCACCACTGGGTGACTGCTGAGCATGGCCATTAGATGGCTGACTAACATTAGGTTTATGGGTTTTGGGCTGTTCATAGCCAGGAGATGGGGAGCTATAGTGGTAAAAGAACATGTAATAATCCAACAGTTGATGATGCACACATTCATTCAATATTTTTACCTTCACATACATTAATGTTTAAGAAAACAAACTATGTGTGGTGAAAATGGAACACTTTAATAAGAAATCTAGAAACATGTATTACATATCTATAAAAACTCCTTTTCTCACAATAGGGATTCAATTCAATAATAAATCCACAAATATCAATGTATAACTTAGAGAAGAACATACATATAAATAATGTCGAATATTTTATGTTTAGACATGTAGTAGAGGTAGACGAAAAAACCAGTATTGTCTATGACATGTACCAAATGAAAATAATAGACAATTAAGATTCAAAATATATACCTGATTTGAAGAAATAGTTCCTAAAAAAATGGTTAAAATGAATATTACAGTTACATGTGGTGACTATTCTTTTTAAATAATAGGAATGGTAATGAACAATATAAAATTAGTACATAGTAATATTGTCAACAGTTTTTTTCAAAATTAATACATATTTTGAAAAGTTAAAAATTAAAAATAATGACAAATGTGTTCAAATTACATGTTAGTTATAGATAATACTGTAAAGGTTGTGGATCTTTCTAAGACATCATAATTATAGTAGAAAACAAAATGATATATGAAAATGAATGAAAAAATATTTTGATCATAAAGAAATAATATACATGCAGTAGCCTACCTTACAAATAAGTAGATATAGTCATGCATTTTAAAATTTGATAATTGATATTGTGGCTGTCAACATTAAAGATAATGTTTGAAAATATCTATCGGGTACAGTTTATCAGCAAACAAACATGACATATTTGAAAAACTAAAATGATTCCACTTCACTAAAAATAATCTAAAATATCAATTATAGTTTACACTATCACCAATTCATATAAAGAAGAGAATAAATCTGCAAGGAAAATATAGATCATATAAATGCTCAAAATTACCTTGTGTTTAAAGATTGGCACAGATTCATCCCATACTCCCACACTGAAATTGAACAACAATTAAGGAACATTTATTAAGATGCATCCTAACCAGATTGGTTAATCATTTGTAGAACATTACACTTCCCCCACATAACCCATCGTCACTGCCCCACCCCCATGCCCTCCCGTCCACCACCCCCCCTCCCCCCTACCTAGGCCCTCCCCTCCCCCTGCCCAGCCCCTCCCCTCCCCCATGCCCAAACCCTCTCCTCAACCCACTGCCCACCTTGTCACCTCCTCCTACCCCCATGCCCATCTCTTCCTCCCTCCCCTGCCCAGCCCTTCCTCTCTATCACCCTCCCTTCCCAGCCTGTAACCCCCCCCCCAATTTCCCAGAACCTCCTTCTAACCCCATACCTAGCTCTACCCCTCCCCTCCCCACCTCATTTGCTTTTCTCCCAACACATCCCAGCACCTCCCCATCCCACTTGAGCATCCCCCATGCCCAGACCCTTCCCCCACCACTCCCCCTGCCCAACTTCTTCCCCCACTAGCCCCTCCCCCATGCCCTTATCTTCCCCTCCCCTCCCCTCCCCACTAACCAGATATAACAAACACCACATATTGTAGAATGCTATAAAAATTTATTCACTTCTCAATTAAATAATAAAATATCCACTACTCAAAGAAATGCTTCCACTTCACTAAAAACAATATAAAATATCAATTATACTTTACACTATAACCAAATAATAGAAAGAAGATAATTAATCTACAAGGAACATACAATTCATATAAATTCTCAAAATTACCTTGTGTTTGAATAAAGGCACAGAGTCATCCATGCTCCCAAACTGAATTCAGACAACAATTAAGGAATATTTATTAAGCATCAACCTAACCAGATTGGTTAATCATTTGAAGAACAATTCCCTGCCCCGCCCAGCCCCTCGTGGCCCTGCACCCCATGCCCTCCCATCCACCCCCTCCCCCATCCATCCCCTCCCTGCATTGTAGCCCTCACCTCTCCATCGCCCCTCCTCTCCCCCTCGACCCAGCCCCTCCCCTCCCCCTTGCAGCACCTCCCCTCCCCCCACTGCCTAGCTTGTCACCTCCTCTTACACCCATGGCTATCTATACCCCTCCCCTCCCAACTCCTCTTATTGTCCTCCCTCCCTTCCCCAGCCCTTCCTCCCCCAACCCCCAACCCACACCCTGCCCACCTTGGAACCCCCCCAAACCCCACCCTGCCCAGCACCTCCTCATGTCCCCCTAACCAAGCTCTACCCTCCCCTCCCCACCTCCTCGGATTGTCTCACACCCAATCCCAGCACCTCCCCCTCCCACCCCAGCATCCCCCTGCCAAGTCCCTTCCCCCACTACTCCCCCCTGCGCAACCTCTTCCCCCACCAGCCCCCTCCCACTACCCTCATCATCCCCTCCACTACCCTCCCCTCCCCACTCCATTCCAACCTACCCAGCCCCTCCTCTCCCCTCCCCTGTCCACTAACCATATATAACAAACACCACATATTTTATAATGCTTTAAAAATCGATTCACTGCTCAATTAAATAATAAAATATCCACTACTCAAATAAATGATTCCATGTCACTAAAAACAATCTAAAATATCAATTATAGTTAACACTATAACCAAATCATAGAAAGAAGAGAAACAATATGCAAGGCTCATGCAGTTCATATAAATGCTCAAAATTACCTTGTGTATATAAATTGGCACAGAGCCATCCCATGCTCCCAAACTAATATCAGACAACAATTAAAGACAATTTATTTAGCAGTATCCTAACCAGATTGGTTAATCATTTGCAGAACACTCCTTCAATTAGTTTATTCAATTATGTTTTCCCACAAACAACATTAATTAATTAGAAAAGATAATATAAGGTAAATGTTAAAGTAAAAAAACTAATGATAAATTCCATATGTTCAATAGATTTTAAGCCTTTTCTTTAATTTATTTTAAACAGTATGATATTTATTTATATTTATAATTAGATCTTTGTATTAACAAATAGGGAATTTTATCAGATACCCAAAACATAAGTAACATGCATTATAATTCGAAGTCAGAGATGGATATATGAAATACCTTCACTATTGAAATAGATTCTACAGCACCTGAAGCTCCTATAAGGTAGCCATTCATAAAACTTGTAAATTTATCTTTTATTTGAAAACATGAAACATGGCTTAGAAAAAGATACTTCACAGAAAAAAAGGGTCATAAGTGGATTTGAGTGAAATTAAATTATGTGGAATACACACTAATTTGATAATGACATAACTATCATCTTACCCCAAGATTCTAGACAAAGTAGTCAATTAGAGCATCATATTTTATCAGGTTGAAATACATTGCATTTATATGCAACGTTCTATTTCCAAAGCATAGATTGGTGCACTTCAACACCCTTTCAACCACATATGTGAAATGCTGATTACATCGTAGTGGTCATCAATGAACATAAACATCTTCAATCAACAGTTATAATTAGATTAGGTTTTGTAATAACATGAACTGGATACATGAATATGTGAAATGATGGGATAGAGAGGGGTCACGCCAAGCTAGGATCTCTTCTTCTATCATGCCCCCGGACTGAAGAATGTTCTAACTGAAAAAATCTTTTATCGTTCCCCCATTATGAAGAAACTTGTAGCAGAAGAAACTCAGTCTGATGATGTTATTTCTTCAACCTAGTCAGTCAGAATCATTTTTTTCAATGAATGTCTATTATGAAACCTTTTCACCAAAAACAATTTTATCCCTACCTAAATGCATGACAAGTGGTTGATGGTAAAAGATAAATGTTTCCTATTATAGAATGTTCAATACTTATTATTAACATGATATATTCTTTGATATAACATTCAGTTTCCATGTTTTCTGTTAAAAATGAATTTTTATATATTACATTGATATTAATGATGATAAAAAATAAATGTTTTCAAGTGATTGGAAAGACATACCATGCCACAATTGAGATGAAGTATTTCTTCATGACGATGGTGGTCATTTCAAGTCAGTTATTCAAGCTACATAATAGAAATACGTGAAGGAAAAATTGTAGAAGACCAGTCATTGTAAAACAATGTGAGTACTGAAATATAGTTGATTGAAATGATCCAATTCTAAATATGCTAGTATTTTCTCAAATAACATTTTCAGAATGGGGGTAATAACACTACAGTAATGAATGGACAACTATAAAATCTAAAAAAGAAAAAAAGAAAAAAAAATGGATAGGTATGAATTTACAAAGATAAACAATTTCATTAAGATAATTAAAAATACGAAATTATGTGCTGACCAAACCAGTTTAGCATTTTTTTATAACAGAATATGTAAAATTAAAATAATAAAAAAAAATATGAATACATTCAAATAATAAGAACTTTAGAGTCAATAAGAGTACCTGCAACTAAAATCTCCTTCAACATAAATAGACATTCCCACATACATGGATGTGGGAAAATGAAATACGTATGTTATACCAATATGATAAGAGTGAGTATCATAGTGACCTAGTTGAACACAATTAGCGGCAGTAAGACTTCCTGCAACTAAATTTTTCTTCAACATGAATAGAAAAACACACATACATTGATGTGTGAAAATAATATTTGTATGCTATAACTGCATTAAAATCGGCAGGATCATTGTATTGAAGTTGGAACACATTTAGAGGTATTAAGATTAACTGAAACTGAAATATCGTTCAACATTAACTGAATTACAGACATTCATGGACATGAGAGATTTAAAATTGTAAGGTATACCATCATGGAAAGAAGCAGGATCATTGTATTGAAGGTGAACACATTTAGAAGCAGTAAGACTTCCTGTACCTGAAATCTGCTTCAACATACATAGAATTATACACATATATAGATGTGGGAAATTATAAATCCTATGGTATACCTGTATCATAAAAGGCAGGATAATAGTAATGAAGTTGACCACATATAAACGCAGTAATACTACCTGTAACTAAAAACTGGTTCAATGGAAATGGAAATATTGACATACATGGAAGTGGGACAGAATGATAGCTAATAAACACCTAATGTCAAGATGCAGTTCAACAACATGAAAATATTAACATAATTGAACATCATTTATTACCAAAAGAATGAAACAATAATTGATAATTCATAAAATTATATGTATTGTAATATACTATGAAAAAATTCTATGAAAAGGGAAATAGAAACTATTTTTGAGCAGTGAGAAAATTAATTTAGAAGTTATTAAAAATGGACCTTATGTAGGGTAGACTACATTTAGGGTCAGTGTAGGCACAAAGAGGTTATCAAGAACTTTTTTGAACGGTATTTTCATTTGGTAAAATTAAAAATGTTGTTCATACAGATCTAAATAACCAGGATACCTTGACTTCTTAACATTTACTGCATTTCCCATGAATAATTTCATAACTGGGTATAGGATGAAAGCAATCTAGCAGTAGTCTACTTCATCTTTTTGATGGAGAAAGCACCACTTCAAATATTTTACATGAAATCCTACAATTTAGAAATTTTTTCAATGTAAACATGCATCATCATTCAGTTGGAACTTCAATTCACAAATGTATCAGAGAGAATTGAACATCAATGTAGAAATGATAATATTTGATAGATTCTCAGAAGAACAGGACACAAACAATGAGTCAGTATTGGATTATGCATGCACCTCATGGCTGGAAACGAAACAGTAGGAGAAAAGACCTGTAGAGGGCAGTAATATTCAAAACCTAGGAATTCCTAGGAAAGGTACATGGATTAGTGAAGTAAAAAAACACATGATTCAAAATATTCCAATGGATCATATTGGTAGGAAATGTAGATTTGTAAGGTAAAAACATTAGTTATTCCCACAAAATTATTCCTTCCTAATCCTAATCCTTCGATGTATAAATGATAGAAAGAAAAAAATCAACAAGAGTGGCACTCACAGACTGAAAAATGATATTAAAATCAGCAGTAGATGCAATGGATACAAGAGTGGCACTCACACGGTGGAATGGGAGACTGATTCGACATGAAGCCATGAATAAGAGGTGGCCACATTAAAGAAATAGAAATCAGATCATTACAACCCTAAATATGCACATAACACTAATATCGTCATAGAAAATCTTAGGTTTCATGTCTCTTGATAAAAAATATATCATTATTCATAAATTAGGTTACTCGAGGTGCGCTCAATGTCTATACATACATGGTTCTATGTGAAAATCCATAAACGGTCCATGAGTAAGACACCAGTGATTTCTCCTGACAAACAACATCTTCAAAGGATATGAAATCCATGAAATAAATTACTCGTTGCGCTCTTGAGGGAACATGAAGTGTAGGTTGAGTAGAGTACATGTACATGGAAGAGCTGAAGCTAGAGTTTCTGGTTGCGGAGGAGACGAAGGTGGAGGAGTATGAAGTAGAGCATGCCGATATGGAGCACACTACTGAGATGGACCACATAGAGGCAATGGTGAAACTGGAGGGGAGAGTCGGGAATGGGAGCGGGATAGTGGAGTCAGGCACTTTAGGAGAGCGAGAACCCTAGTATAAATGAGAGGAAAATTCCGAGCATGGGGGGAAGCATACCGTGAGTTTTTTTTGGTTTGGAGGTAGAAATCTAGTGTTTTTTGGTGATGTGGAACGATTGGAAGGTGACACGTAAGTAGAAAATAAGCCAACTTTAGTATAGATAGTAGACATGTCATATTTTCAAAAAAATTAAAATTAATTTCATTAAGAAATGATGTCATGATATTTTATACATTAGCTACTTATTAAACATCATCAGAGCCAATTTAATCCTAAACATGATAAATTAAATTTTTACCATGATCTATAATTTTTTTAGAAAAAGGGAAAAACTAAAAATATATTGGGACTACAATTAAAAATTAGAAATCCATTTTAATAGATTAATATTCTATAGATATTAGATGTTAATTATAATATTAAAATAGAGAACGTATGGTATACAATTTTATGGAAAATATTTGATTTATTGGTGCAAATCATTTTACATTTAAATGAATTAAAAAAATTATTCCTATTATTTTTAGGGTCTTTAAATAAAAATCTAACAATTTTAGAGTATTTTAATTAAAAAAATAATTAATGTATCCTTCCACCCAATTAATTAAACCAATAACCCATGAATGTTTTTAAATATGTATAAAATATAACTGATGTTTACAAAAGTCATGAATGGGATCCCAAATTCAATATATAGTTTTAAATGAATTATTTAACTAAATGAAAACATATTCATTTGATAAAAATTATTTTAAAATTATTAAGTCCTTGTTATATCATAATAATTTAAAAAATGTGACAATAATTGTAAAATCTATATTTTTACAGTTAGTCAAAAAATACATTATTACTACAAAATATTAATATTTCACCCAAATATAATTTTCTATTGATTAAATTAAAAATGATATTTATATTATTATATTAAATTTATAAATTTATGTTACTTTGGTTTTAATTTCAATTATTAATAATGATGTAGGAATTGTAATATTATTTCTTTATAAAGAAAACCTTAGTTATTATAATTGAATCTCACTTGTTACATTATATACCCCATAAAAATCCATCAATGAAATTTTAATAATACCAAAAAAGGAATATATTTTGGTAGTTCTTCATTATAACATCTTTTGGTTCCCATTATTTCTATTCTATCATATGATTTTACAAAAGTACCCTAACTAGTTGAGCCGTTTTATTCCACAAAACATTTTTTATTCAGTGAAGAATTTGGATTTCCACATCATGTTATGATAAATCATGTTCCAATTCTATTTAATCAAATTTTTGAAAATATGTTGGGGATTCTATATAAAATAACCAAAAAAGTGATATGTAACAAAACATTTACTATAGATAGGGTTAGTGCCAATGCACAATTATTAGCCACAATTCATATTTGTTCAAGAATTTAAAATGGCATGAATATACTAAGGCTTAGTTTCCAATTTATATGGACATTATATCACTTTTCAATAAATAATATAGTGACATACGATTATGATACTTATATATTACATATTTTTAGATTAATATTCATTATATTACACAATCACATGATGAAGGACCATAATAGTTTAGTGTCTTTTCAATCATGGGACATAATCTTTTTATCATGTTAAAGATCATAAATGTTCCCCACAATGTTCATTACATTTAGTACTACTACATAAATCCTTTTTCCTAACATGTGGACTAGTCATAAGAAAGGGGCAGGTCAGATAATCATTAAGGGTAAATAAAAGAGATATACAAGAATAAAAAAACCTAATTATATAAGAACATGAGAAAAAAATTTATGATCTTAACATTTATATCAAAAATCATAATCAGGAGTTGGGAGATAGAGAAGTTAGTTAATAATACATGAGTCACAATGAAGTCTAATAGCATGAGTAATGAGAGCATCACATTGGAATAAGAAATAGCGTGTTTCATATATATAATCATATAAAATCATTTTCATATTTTTCATGGATCACTTCCAAGACCATCATAGAGGACAATGTCTTTTATTGAATTGGGTTCACTACTTGTTCCATCTATATAATATTTAATCTTGTTCACTTCTTATTCAAATATTGAATTGCTTAACATGATTCACTTAACATTCCATCCAAGTGATACGGAACTAGATTTTTTTCTCACTCTAGCCCTACATTAATTAATTAGAATCACATTCCCATTTTAACGCCTATATTACTAAAACTTATTCATTTCACATTCTAATCATTTATAACTCATGTGATATAAATATTTACCAAAGGAATTAGAGGGAGATATAGATACCACCCAACATATAATGAAATCATACATATGTGTATAAAAATTCAGAAAAATTCTTCACATCATAGCCCATGAAAGGAAATTGGTATCATAAAAATTTTATCATATTTTAAACCCTACAAAAGATATTGGTTTGATATTTATTTTACAATATCATAACCTATGATATTAAGTGGGTTTCAAATGCATTTTATCATTATATAACACATGGAAGATAACATCTTTCATAAATGAATATTCTTCTTAAAAATGAACCTTTTAAATAATTAATATGAATGGAAGCATTGGATAATATCCCTGGTAAATCATAAAAAATCTATAAGGATTCCATCATAGATGGAGAAGTATTTTAAAGATTATTTAAAACATTTCTTAAGGAAAATATCCTTGTTTTTTTACCACTATTTTTAACATAAAATATTTTTAAAAACCATTTATTTTAAAACCAATTTGAAAACATGTGATGTAATCTCTAAAAATCTATTAAAAAATTAATTGATGAAAATATACTTTACAAAATGTAAATACTTTTTTAAAACATAATACATGTTGTAAAACATTTTTGTTGAAAATGGCTCTCAAAACATGGAAATGGATCATTGAAATATTTTAAATAATTTTCATTGAAATTGTTAATTGAAAAAATATAAAATAATTTTATTATTTAAATGAATTAAATTTGATAAAAAATAATATAATAAGGACAATTTATGAAAAATTTAACATAGTCGTTTTAAAAAAAATCAAAGAAAAAAGCTTTCTGGTTAAAGATATAAATAACTTTATATTTTTATTAAAATTACTTTTATAATTATATTTAGTAAAAAATAGTGGTAAAATGGAACAATTAAATGAAGATAACTTGAATAATAAAGGAATAACAAATTAATTATTATCCATCAGTGTTGAATTAGAATATTTCAGCAATGGAATTATAATCAGAAATAATCCAATAAATGATGAGATTGTAGAAATAAACTCTCACCGCTTTGGTAACTATTGAATCGTAAAAACCAAGTAAGATAGATCCTAAATTTTAGATTTATATGCCAATGAAATTGAGTATAATCCTCATAAGATAAACTCAGGGTAACTATACACACCACATAAAAGAAAGCGGTGGTCATTATAGCATGTGTGTCACCATTGTAAAATGTGCGACGTAAATCATATTCCTTAAGTCACGACTCTCACCATAATCATTAAAAAATAATGTATATAATATATATTTTTATTGTATATATATCATAAAAACATATCCATATATAAAGAATCATATATTATTTTCTTAATACAATACATTACCTATTTATTAACAATTCCTTGTAAAAGTTATATTGTTGGTAATAACTGATTTCGTTTTTCATACAAGTTTTGACTTTTTATTCTTAATATGATTAATTAGGTTATTATTTCAAAATATACATAATATAAAAATTTATATAAATATCATATATATAAATATAATATATTTTTTTATATTAATCTATATAATTATGTGATAACAAATCGAATACAACACTCATGGAGATAGTAAGATGAACATACATAGGGAAGTTGATTCAATTTTATTATCATGATGAAAGGAATAAATAAAATAATATATATAATAGTAATAATTTATATGGAATTTTTAGTTCATATAAATCACATATGTATATTAAACCAATCATTAATATATTCCACTTAATAGTGAATGTATTACATTAAATCACGAGGCAGTAGTATGTTATACTCTTGAACGATGTTATCGTATTCCCAAAAAAATGTAAAGCATCAAGGTATGTGTTATATAATAATTATAGAAGAATAAATTAATCATAAATATAAATATATATATTATTTAATTAGTATTTCCATCATTATTTTGAACCATAATATTTGGTAATTGAAAAATGAACGACATTGGTTTGTGAGGCAGTATTCATTCGTACTCGGAATGTCAATTTTGAAAACCATTTGATGGAAGAGTGTGTGTTTTTACATAATAAACCTGACATAAAAACATATAAGTATGCTTAAATAAATTTTTCATTATTTAATAATGATAAAAAAATAATGAATCTGTTTTAGGATGATATAAAAAAACCCTCGTTGATGAACACTACCTCTTCTTTGGGTGTCATTTTTGGGGTTACACCAAGGATATTCCTTCATTGGATTTATTCCAAAAGTAAGGATTCTATTAGTATATTATGTAAGTGTAGGATTTATTTAGGAAGTTTTTTCTAGACAAAAATATCTTGAGAAATGTCAAAAATTTGATGGAGTGAGTGCCTTTTTATTGTTGAGGAGGACATGCATTCTTATAAATACTCTAAAGTATTCACTAATGGGAGGTCAAGAATAGCACATGTTTATCAAAAAATGATAGTGATTGTTTTTGGTGGATTTTATGTTCATTATACACATCCACTACACATTTTTACAAATGTTTTAAACATTTAGTTTTTTAACTCTTATATTCCTCATTTTACCATTTTTTCGTTATGGTAACAAGTTTTCAAACCAAAGTAATTTGACCATTAAGAGAAAAATAGAGTGATCCATATTATATAATTTAGACTCACTAATTATATATATTATATATAATATATAGTTTATAAATTCTATGTGTTTTTGAAATTATTTTTAGCACAATTACATGTAACACAGAAAACATCGCTTTATCCGTAACTATAATAACCATGTTTATTTTTATTTAATTGTAAATATATTCATTATAGTATAACAATTTCTCCATTAATGGAACATAATTGAAATTTATTAATATTTAAAACATAAATTTTTATAATATATTAATTTTAATAATTTTAAATCAATTAAAAAAATATCATTTATTATAAAAGACAGTAATGACATTTTTGACACTTTAAATTTAATTTAACATTAAAAAATTAAGACAACAATGTTACTTCAATAAATTATTTTAACACAAATACAACAAAATATATTCATCTAAAATAATAATTTAACAAAACAATTAATTACATTTATTTCACTTTTATTATTTTTAGTATCAATTGATTTATTTTTTTTACAAACTAGACAATTGATATGTTGACATTTGATAAGAATTTAATGTAATTATTTCATATATAACATTTGAAAATAAATTATCGTGATAAAAAATAAATCATTTATATTCAAAAATAATTATTATAACAAAAAATTATGTAATTTTTTTATATTTGAGTGCTTTATAAAAATTAAAAGGTTGAAATTTACTATTTGGGTATTTTTACTCGTATAACTTATTTTATTGGTAAATTTCATGGAAATGTGTCATAATAACTCATAAAATCAATGAAAATGGTCACTAATTTTCAAAAATGTCTAAATATTGGGGTTCTGACAGGTTTTGGTTCATTTCTACACGATATATTCTTTTTTAACAACTAGGAAATCAAATCATTAACTTAATAATTGTAATTAATTTTAATTTCATCCAATAATAACTATGGTAAAAAATTAATTGGATGTTATTATAAATTATTATGATTAAAAATATGGAATATATTTTAAAAAATTTTAAATCATATAAGTGTTATAAATTAATTTATTATTAATCCTGCAATCGTGATGACATAGAATGTTTTTCAAGTGAATAAATGATAAAAAGTATACAGTGTTTCGATATTCAATTTATATATGAAATTTATTATATTTATATAAATTAGATTAATTTTTTTTTAATATTTAAAAATTTATAAAAATTAAATATATTGTTTAAAAATTTAAATTATTTAAATGAAAAATCAGTATTCAGTTAAAATTCAGTATTTTATTACTATTCATCCAAAAATAAATCTTTTCAGAATATATGAAAAAATCACCCAAAGATAATTTTCATATTTCACATTCAAAAATGAATATTATTATTTTAATAAAAATTCCCTATTTTGTGTACATTACTTTTATATTATGTTCACTAAACATGATTAACCTTACTTATAAAAAAGATATTGTTTTTCATAGAATATTTATTTTTCATTTAGAGGATTTTTATATTATTTCTAATCTGTAGACAGCTATTAAAAACTTGAAAACTATATATTTTTTTCAGATATTTAATTTAATTAATTCAATCCTTTACAATGGATATATTATAACTATAAAATTAAATTATTATATTAATTGAATGTTGTAGTTTAGTATATCATAGTATTGTGTGTATCATAAGCATTCAAATGAACATAGTATTTTGTGTAAATGAAAAAACATAGTATTACTAGTAATGTGAACTAATACCATTGTTTATTGGAGTTCTATATTATATTTTTTTCATATAAATAATTCTTAACTTAGTGTAGAAAGTAATGAATTCCATCAAAGAGTGATAATTTATTTCAAAATAATAACAATCCATAAATACGCATGGTGTTTTTTTCTATCTCCCCTTAAAATTACTTTCTCCCTTTAAATTCGTATGGTTCATAAAAGGCTTAAAATGTGAACATTGATTTTATAGAAACATACGTCACAAAAATATTTACTAAACACCATTTGGAAATGATAATAGTCGAAACATAATGGTTGCCCAAATTAATTCATAATTATATTTCTATATAGAAGAACATAGTTTGTAAGTGTAAAATAGATATAGAAGAGATTTATAACACCGAAATATAGATGGATAGTGATAGGGAACATATTTGGTGAAAAGTTAACAATAAAAAACATATAGAATAATTTGGATTTTAAAAAAGTAATTGATATCATAAAAAAGCTTGAAAAATGGAAATAATATTAATACCCTTTTCATAAAATTATATAATTTTCACTTGAAGATATACATATATGACTTCATTCCATAACATCAATATCACCTTGTATTTATTCCTTAATCAATTTCTAAATCATCTATTATTTGTTGAAATATCGGTCAATTTTTATGCCTGAAGAAGTAACGGATCATATGATCCATAAATAGCATGATAACTTTTTTTCTATCATTAGATAACATCACAATTAAATGGTTTTAATAGGTTATCCAATATATAAAATTATTCATATTGTAAGGTAACAAATTAATATATATAACCTAATTTTATGTTTAACTTGATCCTTTACATAAATGGAAAACCATGTAACCCTTCCAAAATTTATCATTTATAATAATGGTTATTAAATTTCACAAAATCAACTTATCATTTATCCCTGATTTAGTAAATTATTTCGTGATTTTGACATACCAAACATGTTAATACCTTTATTATGTATTCTCTTGAAACATTTAATTAAACATAAATACCATAATATTTAATTTAAAACATTAATTCTTATTCATTCCATACATTGATCATAGATTATTATATATATTCATTATATCCAAAAAAATTGTAAACTTGATCAATGATAGTATAATCCACTTTGTGAAATAATCATTTTTCAATTCTTATATCTTAAATATTCTACAATTTAAATTATCCAATTAAATCATCTATTTATCCTATCAAAACATGATTTTCTCATCCCAATGACATATGAATGGTTACCATCCCATAAAATTGTTTTTCTATAAAATATAACCTCACCGTTTAATTGATTTTTTTGTTTCACCAATACTGCTTAACATATTCTTGAAAATACTTATTTTATAAAATCTACATACAATCATTATATATTTATTGATTAATATAACATAATCCATTAATTCAAATACTTTAATACTATGATCATTACACATCATCTATAATCCATTAATTTGGATTTATCCTTATATTGTTTAATAACACTTTTTTTTCATAATTCAATCATAGTCTCTTGATCATTAGATGTATAACCATTTCTCATACTAACTTACTGATTCTAATCATGATATTTCCACTTAGGACATAAATTTGAATGATGTCGAAATATTCCACATTTGAAACCTTAAACATTCAATGATATATTAGGGAGGTCATTATTCACATCAATTTATTTAACCTAACTCTCCATATCAATATTGTAGTTACTTGATTTATGCCATTATTTATCATTGTCAAATCATCTTCATTTTCCTTCAAAAAATACACATATTCGTCCCACAATATTTACACTTCAGAAGCTGAATCTTCTTTCTTCTTGGGTCTCAATTTCATAAACTCTCAAAGAACTCTTTTCATTTATTCTTTGTTAAGACAGAGAGTTTCTTAAGATGAAAGTTATTAATAATGTTCTATAAATAATTTTTAGGTACAATAGAAAACGTCAATTACTTGAGTCATCATCCCACTTAGCTATTCATTATCAAATAATATATGACCTTAAATTTCAACCTAGTTAATTATGTTTCTTTCCATTGAAAAAAACAAAAAACAATTTTGGGAGAAACAAAAATTAATGTGGGAAACTAAATAATCATGAAAAATAACTTATATGATATCTAAATCATGACACATTCTTTAATATATAACACCTTTGGTTAATCCATGATCATTCATAGACATATTCTATTGAAATCCTTCATGATGGTTTATAAAGGGTTTATGAATATCCAAATCATATCCCTTGCAAGTGTCAAACTAGGTGTGCATTCAGGCCCATTAGAGTGAAAAAATTACTCATTGAGTAAATATCAATACATATTTTTTGACATAGTTATCTCAATGTACATCTATAGAAAATTCACATCCAAATGTATTATATTGATAGGGATGTAATTTCTTATAAACCACTCTCTCAATCCTTCACAAAAATTCTAGGTCATTTTCTTAAACATTGAATCAATCTTAGACTTATCCCTCACAACATCCATTAACCTATCCTAAGAAATATCCCTAAAGACGACATTAAATTTTTTTCATCATTGTTTCCAATGGATATGTAATAATTTCCTATAAGACCAACTATAAAGACCTATTCCTCTCATTCATGGATATTACATAATTTAATTTGGATATTCACCACATTATGAAAATTCATTCTTAAAGACCTAATAAGTTTAGTTAATTTGGAGGATTAGAACCGAATATTCTAATTTTCTGAATGTTATTTAATTTTAGAAAGAATTAACATCGCATTTATTAATCCTATATAAATAAATTCTTCAGAAACTAGGGAAAGGAATCATAATAAAAGGTGAGATCATGCACTTCATAAGGGTAAATTAGAGAGATAAATAAGAATACCATGAACATAAGGGTATGATAACCCAATCATATCATTTGGAGATCATAACGTACAAATCAAGGATCATAATCAATATTCATGGAATAAATTTTTTTTAGTTCATAAGACACGAGTCATAATGAAATCAAATAACATGAGTCTTGAGAGCATAAAATTGTTCTACGATGAAGTCTTTCATCATAAAAATATGTATAAAACATCATTTTTATATTATTCAAGGACCACAACCAAGTTCTTAAGAGTGGAAAGATTCCATAATTGAATGGTGTTTACTTCATGTTCTATTCCTTTATTACTAAATTGGTTTGACTTCCCATACCATGCATGCACTACTAAACATGTTTCACTTCCTGTTCTATCCCAATATTAGTAGAGTATGATCAATTCCCATTTGATGCCTATATTATTGAACCAAATTCACATTCCCATTCTAACCCTCTCTTATTAAACTAGAATTGGTTCCCAATATAGTCCTGTGTATCTCATGAGATATTAATATTTACCTAATTCATTAGAGAGAGATATAGGTCCAACCTATCACATAATTAAATCATATAAATTTCTTCCATAGGATCATTAATATGAATCATATAATAACCCATGAAATGAAATTTTTATCATAAATATTTCATCATATCATAACATGTTAAAATATATGGGTTTTATATGCATTTCATCATACCAAAACCCATGAAAATAATGAGTTTCAAAAGAATTTTATCATTGTATAACCCATGGAAGAGAACAAGATTCATAAATGGCATATCATGTTAAAAATTAAATTAATAAACAATTAATAATAATGGTGTCCTTGAATTTTCTCATCTATAGAGGCCCTATCCTTTTACCTAAGATATTATATGACTTTACGCTTAATTATACATCAGATTACATGGTATGTATCATGAAGTCTAGTATGTTTAAATTCTAGGCACATAAAACTAAAAACACGGGACTAAAAAAACGTCTTTATTTAATATTCAAAAAGATCCCCTAACTTCAATTATTCTCATACATATTCATAGGATAAATAAGAGATAACTTGAATAAAGGGATGAGCTGAAACCATAGAAATGAAATAAACATAAGAATAAATCATTAGCACATGGGTTAGAAAGAATAACATGATGACATAAAATTCCATGAAACATATGGAATCATAACATATAAAAAGAAAATTATATAAACATGAAGTCATATTAATGTGGAAAAAATATAAAACATGTATTTATCATGATTCTAGGATAATCTCCAAGACTGTTGCACATGGTTGGACAAACCAAGGCTAACTGCCAAGACAATCACACATGGTAGCATAAGCCAAGGCTAACCACCAAGAATGTCACACATAGCGTATAATGAGACTCAACTTCACCAAATGAATTCGGGAACTATCTGGGAGCACCCTACTTCACATTCCATGAATATGGTTGCCATATTAAGAATCATAAATTATCAATCACACATAAACAAAAGGGTATTTATGGAATGAAATGGGTATCATAGTCATGTCATAAAGCATAGTGAATGAGTGTATCTTACAAGTGTCCCTAAAATAAAATAATTAATATATAAATAAAAATGAATAATGTAACATAAAAATATATCATGGTATGTGATGTAAAAGAGAATTGAAAATATCAAAGAAGAGTATTTATGTTATTTTAGCATTAATGTTTTTTGAGGTTCTACGGAAAATACTATAGAGCCTTTAAAATATAAAAGGAAAAAATATATTATATAAAACAATAAGTGTACCAAGAATGTTTTAATAATAAAAATATCAATTTTATAAATAATATGGTGGGTTAAAATATAATATTGTGTGCACTCGAAATTGGGTAAGAATTCAAGAAGTTCCCTTAAAACAAGTTTGCTTATTGGTATATATTGAGGAGGGAATCACATTAAATCATATATATCCCTGAAAGAGAATGATTAAGTTTCTTCATAAATGAATTTAGAACATGTAAATATCATT
Organism: Viscum album; assembly: GCA_963277665.1. Lineage (NCBI taxonomy): Eukaryota > Viridiplantae > Streptophyta > Magnoliopsida > Santalales > Viscaceae > Viscum > Viscum album. The sequence goes on along the minus strand of OY728140.1, from coordinate 761,362,775 downwards.
TTTAAGTCACACATGAATAGATCAGATAACTTCATTTTTGTAATAAGGAAGATGAAGCAACCCCATGGAGTAAAAGAGGTTCTAGTAGAACCCCATAAAGATTATTGGCATGGTAGTGGGTGTACTTAATTGGAATTAATGAGAGATAAAGGTGTTTCTCATAACATATGAATCATGAGGGAAGTATGTGTGAGGTGAGAAAAAATACCCCATCAGTAGGGATTATACTTAAAATGGCATAACATAGATGATAATCTTGAATAAGAGTGAAATAGAGAGGATCCCTTACCTTAAGTGTGATGGTGTTTAAAATGTTGACCTGAATAATCAATTGGGTCAATTAATTAATAACTTTAGTACCTATTTTACATTTAAAAGATTTAATATAACATTTTTAGTTCAGTCATAACCTTTTTTATTGGTTAAGTGCTTCAATTTCATTATTTTGGTTCATTTGTTTCCTTGGTTTTAATGACCAGTTCACTAATATTCTTTTTCGGACACACAAGTATGATGAATTTGGTTGTCCATAATTAAATTTATATAAAATTATTGATCATATAGATAATTACATGCTAATAAAAATCATTTGGATATTTGGAGTGAAGGTGAATCATTATATAAATCATTAATGGTAAACGATTGGATTAATTTGGAGATTTTTTTAATAATTAACTTGTTTTGTATTATTATTTTTCATCATGTGTGAAAGAGGATTATAGAACCACACATAAGATTAAATACCAATTTAATATTATGGTTCCTACATTAAAATGGTTTCATGCCCAAAATTAATGATGGTAAATGAAATTGAAAACCCGTTGTCCTTGAATGTGTTAAATTAACACCTCCCAGATGGTGTCTTTATTACAAAAATAAAATAATGATAAAGGAGATATCGTAATGACTTATTCCTTTATCATAAAAAAATTCTTTTACATGTAAGGTACTGGATATTTCATAACATTTGGATGAAGAGAAGTAATTACAGAAATGAAAACTAATGAACAAGAAAAGGCCGTAAAATAATTGAAAACAGGGATTTATCTCTTGAATCAATCTTCCTTGAGAGACTTTTAAGGGGAGATGATTTAGTATTTTGAAGAGATTAAGGGATTTTGGACATGGGGGAAGATATTGGGACAAAATTTGGGCATAATGTAGCTAAAAATGGCTTGAGATGAGTCAGGAGATGAGCTAATGAGGGGCGATATTTATTGTAGAGTGGATATGGGTTTTGTCAATATTATATTCATTAATTTATTATTTCTCGACAAGGAAAAAAATTAATGATGATTCCATGAATAGAAATAGTAATAAGTGCATGTTAGTTAGATATCTGGGTTATTACATCACTTATGATGTCAGGAATAGTTTATTTAACATATAATGTATATATATGGTAAATTAATGTTTTTTACTATTCACGAAAAAATCAAGTATTTTAGAATGATCTCCAAAATTCACCCTAAAATATTTTCAATGTGTAAAATCCAAAAATGAAATAATTTTTTCAGAAATAATTTTATAAATATGATTAATTTAATATTTAATTATAATCATAATTTACAGGGAAAATACAGATTTTAAAAATATAACAGATTTTATAATGTTTTTAAAAATTACACAAGGTCTTATAAAATTATCCAAATACTAAAAGATTGAAAATTTTTAATTTATGAAATCCTTTAAAAAAGTTTCTTTTAATTTAATTAGTTAATTTTATTTATTTATTTTTGACTTAAATAAATACCAATACTTTTACAATTGTCATATTATCACTTATAAGATGCCTAAATATTATTTATACATTCAAGGGAAAGGATACTATTCTTTTAGTCGATTTACTATTAATAATGGCCATATTACTATTCATAAGGGTAACAATAATATTCAAAAGGGTTAGTTACTATTCAACAAAAATTAAATTTTCCTAATCAAACTCCAAACATCTTACTGATCACAACCGTGTATGTAAGATTTTCAATATTCAAATCATAAAAGTGACAATATTATGTTTAAAGGTCATATATTAATTAGTAGTTCATTATGTTGGGATTTCATTAGATTATTTGACATTATTATAAGTATCAAATTTCCCAAGATAAAACATTTGGTCGTTATGTCACGACCCATCCCATTGGGGCCCGCGCCGTGACTCCCCAAGCCCGCCTCTAATAGACCATGGGCTGGTGACAAGCACCGAGTAGGTATATCGCTAAATTGGGAGGCATTGCCTAAGAACGTGTACACACGCACACATCTCCAAGACCAAAAATGCTGAAATGTTAAAACCACTAAGGAACAAAAATGCATGTATACAACTAAACCCAAACAACAGAGTATGGTGGAAAGTAATGTACTGAATGTAAACTAGGACAGAATACAAGCTCACCAAAAAAAAGAGTTTGAAAACTGCAAAGTCCAACCTATAAACACAAGAGGTAATGGGACAACTGCTCGTAGCTGAAGAAATGCCTCGAACTATTTGGAAATCAGAAATCTCGGTCCTGTCCTGGTCCTCCCTAGGCTCTTTCAAAAGGCGGCTCGTCCACACAGGACACGACAGGTGCGGGAATAGCCAGTTCAAGGGTGAATATAACAATACTCAGTAGGGGACCCCAAAAAACACAAAGCAATAAACAAATAAAAGGCACAATCAGCTCTAGAAAGCATATATCTACTGAACACATAACAGGAGAAAACATTCCATATATACCCAAAACTCAGACCTGTTGTCTAGAAACAAGTCACAAAACTGCATACCCCACTATGGATTCAGTTCAAAGGTTCCACAATGCACTCGTTCAGGGAGAACACAATCCACAAGTTTTTTAGTTCTGATGACGTCTGTCCGTGAAGTACTGTTCGTCAGGAAATGTCACGAGAGGTAGATACAATCATTATGGTAGAACTCAATCCTGAGTGGTGAAAATCATGATATATAGATGCACTCATTATGGGAGACACTGGGAAAGATCATGATACACAGATGACGATCACCACTAGGTCCCTGACAGAAACCATGACTCATCCGGATCCACCAGCTATGTAGAGGATTAACGCTCGATAGATTTGGTCACATCGATGACTGAATCTACCTAGGGTTAGGAAAGGATAGAGGATCTCACTTCGGGCCTCTCGAAGGGATGCTGACTATATAAGAGAGAGTCCTTCGGAAGGGATCGTACTCACATAGAAGGAAACGATGCCTAACCTTCAGGGGAATGAGAAGAAGGTGCGCTATCCCAAATGAAACATGTCCAAGATATGGTGGAAAAGAGGACCATGCAATTTTTCAAAAAGTAAATTGTATATAGAAAGGTTGTATGTCATATCGTTTGACCCTGGGTACTACCCGTATATAGCGTCCTGTGTCATATGGCTGGTCGTGTAAGAAAAGTTAGCACACGGAATTTAGTACGATGTACATGCCATGTTCGAGTGACTGGGGTCAGCTCCATGTACGCTATCTAAGTTCCTATACAAGGCCTCAACCCATGTGTTCCAACTAGTGTATTGGGTACATGGGGTGCCCTGCATTACTCACCTTTACTTGTCGTGTGATGGAGTACATAGTCATGCACTCCATCCCGTGTCCGTGTATCCCTTGGATACATGTTGAGTCCTATGTAGCCGCCTCTACCATGCTGTGTAGAGAGTACACGCCGTGTTCCGAACCCGTGTAGCCCATCCCATTTCCGTGTAATTTCTAAAACACACACCGAGCTTCTGGGAAAGTCCAACATGCCGTGTGACCAGGGTCACTTTTAGGTTGGTATGGAGTATGATATTATCCAATGATACCAATTGTAGGATCGAAATGATAATATAGATGCTCAATATAAAAGGGGGGGTAATTGTATAATTTAAAAATTCTTTTGGAACTTTTAAGGATAATGATGTTTAACAACGTTAAACAAGGTAAATAAAAAAACATCTACGTTCTACAAACTTGGTTGATTCCGGAAATGTTATTATGAGAATGTAATTCCAAAAAAGTGATTCCAGAAATGAAACATAACAAAAGTGTACAAAACAAATATTCTACCTTAAGCATATAGAATCTTAAAAATTATAGTATACAAGTATTACAAAGTATAAGATAGTTATAATTTCCTTAACAACTAATATGTAGTGGAAAACATGAAACAACACAAGTAAAAAGTAGTAAATCTTTTAACCCAAAGTGAAGGTTATCCAACAACCATGGATAAGGGTCCCTTGATTTATACTTTCAAGAAAGTATATCTTATGCACACTAGGGTAATCCCTTGATACAAAGATCGGAATCTGTCTTGCTATACCCACAAACCCTCAACTTCAAGATAGCTGGCACCTCTGTCTTCCTATCCCCAGAAGCCCTTGAATGTACTCTGCAACATTCAGAGTCGCACGACTCAATTCTAAACGAGATATTAAGTACGCACAAAGAAATAAATTCTATCTCTCTAGAAATCACTTCAGCAGCATGTAATCTCTAGATTGATCATCTTTTTGTAATGTATGTGAGCTCTTTCAAATGAGATTCTATTTATAGGCACATATCCAATGGTCGGCTCCCTCCTACAACGATCATAATTTTCCTTGAATTTTGGAGGGACCTGTACACATGTCACTCAAACAACGTTTAGTTAGTAACTAAATGCATGACATCATTTTATAACCAAAACCAGAGTACAAAAATAGGGTTATTTAATAAAATTAATTTTTCAGAGTGTAAGGAAAAATGAAAGTTCGGAGTCTAACCAAAAACTATTTGGTGTCTATAAAAAATGGTTATTTGGATTCTATATTCAAAGGTATTCGTAACCTGAATTCTATAAAATTCTAGAGTCTGAATTTCAAGGAATTTCGAAGTCTGAATTCATAAGAATTCAGATTCTGAATTTAGAATAATTCAGATTCTGAATTCATAAGAATTCAGAGACTGAAATCAAAAGAGTTCAGAGTCTGAATTCATGGAACTCGATGTCAAAACTCATAAGAGTTTGAAGTCAGAATTCAGAGAACTCGGAGTCAGAACTCATATGAGTACAGAGCCTGAATTCAGATAACTCTGAATCAGAACTCAAAAGAGTTCAGAGTCTGAATTAAGAGAACTCAGAGTCATAACTCATAAGAGTTTAGAGTCTGAATTCGGAGAACTCAGAGTCAGGAATCATAAGAGTTTGGAGTCTGAATTCACAGAGATCAGATTGAGAACTCAAAAAGATTCAGAATCTGAATTCAGAGAACTCAGAGTCTAAACTCAGAATGTTCAGAATCTGAATTTTGAGAACTTGGAATCTAAATTTGGATCCTGAAAATAGAATACTCTATATTGAATTATTTTATATTTTGGTTTTTGGGTACAAACTGAATTTTTCTAATTAAAAAAAATATGAACAATGAAAAACATGGTAAGGATAAATTTCCATAGATAAGGAAATAAATTTTATGAGAGTAAAGCACATGATAAAAGATATTTTCTTTAAGATAAGGTGTTTGTGATTTTCAAAACAAGAAGGAATGAAAAAGTCATAAGGAAACCTTACTGACTCAACAATCTCCCCAAACATGAAATAATTGATCAGTCATAAGGAAACCTTATTGAATCAAAAATCTCCCCCTTTTGGGAAAGAAAAAAATCCTTAAGGAAAATAATATAAGGAATTTAGATAATATTTTTCTGAACTATGAATGTAAAACTTATCTCCATTAACACATGGGAACATATGAATACGAATAACTCCCCCTTAGTCTTTGGAAACACTAAGGATCGTATTCTAGATTTCTGAAATTAATCTTAGTCATTTTATTGCTTACGGAAATCTTCTTGGATAAGAACTCCCCCTTCGACGAGCTCCCACTTAATTAGGGAAATTTATTCTTTTCTTAGTATTCTTTTTCCATTCTCCCCCTTTGTGATTTTCAAAAAGAAATATAGTGAATGGAAAAGAAATTATGGTACCTTAAATATTAGTAGTAGACAAAAAAAATATATCCAGAGCAACCAAAAAAATTCATTATGATTGGAATAATTTTTACAATGAAGGAATAGATAAAAAGATTGGAATTGAACAATTTTATCATTCCTTTTCCATCAACATCAAATTCTTTACAATAGTTTCGACCTTCATGATCTCTTTTTTATCTTCCTCTGCTCGCTTGAGAAACTGATCATGGTTTTCTTCTTTATTCTCTAAGCCTTTAATCTTTTCTTCTTGAGCCTTTAGAACCTCTGCCTGAGCCTTCAATACATACTCATGATTGACAAGCTATTATTCTACCTCAATCCAGATATCTTTTTATCTCTTCCAACTCTGAGAAACTGAGTACAAATCCCCATTCAGATATTTCAATTCTTGAATTCGGGAATTCTATTCCAGAGTCAGCTTTTTCTCAAAACTATCTGTGATATCCTTGATCTTACTATCTTCGGTGTCAAAACAATCCTTGACACTTTCTTGGAACTCATCAAGAATCTGCATGTATTCTATAGTTTTTCTTGACCAACTTGTTATCTTTTTGAAGGATCACTTGTGGGCTTCATAGTTTATGAAAAAAGATTTGAAATCAGCCTCTATATTGACACACATATCCATCACAATGGATATCGAATCCAATTTCTGATTTAGGGTGTGTTTGAGCATCTGGCATCTTGAGTAAATACTTGCAAATATCATAATAGTCCCAATAATCTTTTTCAAAGATTGGACTACAAAATCATTTCCTAGGGAATATGATTCTGAATCTGAACCTTTACGTGGTGAGGGTTCTTTCTCTATTTCAACTGATTTTCTCTTTGATGAAGCACCCATTACTTTCTTCTTCACTACTAATCTACTAGGAGTATCAACAATGACTTGTTTTCCTTTGTCATGTTTGGAAATGGATTCTTCATGGTTAGGAGATTCGTACTCAATATCAGACAACTAAACGATTTTTTCTTCCTCTACCTGTTCCTTCTCATCTTCTGCCTTAGTATCTTCTTGATGAATGAAATAATGATTATAACTTTCTTCTCCAGACTACCTATTCACTTCTTCTACATCGTTCTATTCATCCTTTCTAGGAGTATCAAGTATCGATGATTCAACTTGAGAAGTTTGGATTAATAATTTTTCTAAAGGACTTTCCTTCTCATGAAAATCCTCAACATACTTAATGAGATCTTCGATATCATCACTGTCTTCTTCTTCCTCATCTTCTTCCTGCACTAATTTTTCTTGGAATTTTTTCAGATTCACATATTAATTTCTCGAAGTCTCAGGTAAAGCTTCTACTATGAAGGATTCTGGTACCAGAATTTTCTCGGAGGCTTTCTTAATATCCATCAGAAGTGATTGTATTATCTCTACTTCAGTCATCATCTTCTTTTGTTTCTTTTCTTTTTCTTTCTTCTCAAGGTCATAATCAGTCTTCTCGTTTAAGGACTTTGCTTTAGTAGGATCCAAACCAGAAATATGCTCCCCTGCTTTCTTATTATTCTTATCTTCCTTCCACTTAGCTACTACCTCATCCATGTAATATTTTTTGCTTCTTAGGCTTTGGAGGTGCGGATTGGATTTCCTTGTTTGCTGGATTTGTTTTTCTCTTCTACTTCCTTTAGCTTCCTCTTCCTTACTGTGTTCTTATAGGTCTCATCAGCCTTCTGTTTCATCGGTATGGCTTCAACTTCTTATTCTGGAAAGTCATAAAATTCTCCAGATTCCATAGAAAACCCAACATTCATCCTTCTCAGAGTATTATCACTAACCAGAATGAATTTTCAATTCATTTGTATTGAACTACAAGGTATTTTGAATGAAAATAAGCATCAAACAATCAGATTTGAAAGAATAGCTGGATACATAATGATCTAAGCCTTCAGATTTCCATTATTCATATTCTCGATTGTAATTAGAATATGGTTGACCAAGTTAATTTTCCTTAGATTCACCAAGAAATCCAAGATTTCCATGTCACTCTTCTTCAACGTGTCCTTGTCCCCTTTCCTCAGAATGATGAATCCTTGAACACACAATTCTATAATCCTGAAATTTGTAGATAAATGAACAATATTTGGAGTCTTAACATCTGTAAGACCGTGGAAATCCAAAGCCTTCACCTTATCAAAACATACTTTAACTTTTTGCATCTTATGAGAACAAAACTCTCTCTCACCCTTATAAGGAACTCCAATCAGACTAGCAGCCTTGGTGTATAAAAGAGCATAAGTATTCCCATAACTCTTGAAAGAAAACTTTTCTCCACATTATTCCTTAAAAAAACTCATTGTTTCATAAAATTCAACTAGAAAATCTGGATACAATAAATCTTGAGTTCCTGGCTTCGATGAACAAACACTCTCCCATCCATTCAGCTAGATGTTCTTTGAGATGATGGAATAATTCGTAGAGAAGATGTTTGGATGAACCAAGCTTTGTCTATACACCTGCCACTCCAAGATTGTCTTGACAGTTGACATGTCTTTCTGAGAAGATTCCTCTACATACATTTGGATTTGAGCAAGATCTGAGAAGTTCGGAATGAGCTTAAGTAGAAGGGTAGCGCTCCAGCATGCACAAACATTAGTTTCGATGTAGGATAATCATTGGGGGTCCTCCATATAGGAATTTGAGTCAACGGTTCTACTTCCATACTCAATCCAATGGTTGAAAAATCTTGTGATCAGATCTGACAGTTGAGATGACAGCCAGAAGGAAATTTTGATAGAATCTGATATTTTGAGGTTTTGAATAAAAACATTCGTATTTAAGAAAAAGTGTATACGAGAAATTAAAAATGGATGAAAATAATAACAAGTAAAATATGATTACTAAAATTTAAGAAATGAAACATACCTTTTAGATTTCTAGGAAGATTCACTACTGGAAAATGGACCTATCCCCACGGTTTTCCTCAAAACTGTGGGGATAGGTCTTGAAAATTGACCTATACCCACGGTTTTCAAGAACCGTGGGTATAGGGGTACCTATCCCCACGGTTCTGAGGAAAACCGTGGGGATAGGTCTAGGATAAAAAACCTATACCCACGGTTTTGAAAAACCGTGGGTATAGGGTTCCCATGTGTGCGCGGGAAAAAAAAAATTTCCGTGGGAAAGATTTTTTTTTTGGAGGGAGTCCTATACCTACGGTTCTTCCCTCTATACCCATGGTTTATATAACTATATTTAACTAAATATAAATATATATACACATAATTGATAGTAGGGTAGTGGTTAGACGCGGTACTTTGCAGCGAAGAGGTCGTGGGATCGAAACCCGCCTGCAGCTTTATTTTAGGATCTGTACCCACGGTTTTGAAACTGTGGGTAAAAGTCATTGACACCGTGGAAATTGGGAATGTTTTGTTGACACGGTGGCAGAACACCTATACCCACGGTTTTGGAAAACTGTGGGTATAGGCTGGGGACCTATCCCGACGTCGTTCCAGCCCACGGTTCCCAAAACCGTGGGTATAGCCTATACCCACGGTTTTGGGGGCTATACCCATGGTTTTGAACCGTCGGTATAGGCCTTTTTTCCAGTAGTGATTATTCACATTGGAATAAATTCTTCATGAAGAAATTTAGATTCCTAAAATTTTGATTACGAAAAAATATTAATCTGTGAAAATTATATTATGAAAAATCATAAGCTACAAAAACATCATTACGAAAAACATAGAAAATCTTCGTTATGAAAATTTAAAAAATCATCATTACAAAAATTTAGAAAATCTTCATTATAAAAATTTAGAAAATCTTTATTACAATAATTTAGAAAATCATCATTACAAAAATTTAAAAAATCTTCATTACGAAAATTTAGAAAATAAATAACAAGAAAATATACCCCCCTATGAAAACGAAGTTTGTTACTATAAGGATATAGGTTTCAACAATAAGTTAATGAGGAAGATTACCATACAGTTTTTATCCCTAACGTGTGTTTAATGTATTCAAATCTATCAGATGGTAATGATTTTTTGAAAATATCATCAAGTTGATCTAACGTTCCAATAAATTGAAGAATGATATCTTAATTCATCTTGATAAAATTTTCAAATATATTTTTGTTACCAGTCATATTTCAGGAACATCCACTATCCATGTACTATGAATTTCTATTGGTACTTTCCTTATTTTCTTGAAAATAAAAGATTAAGACATTCAAAATCCAAACATTCTTGGATCTAGAAAATTCAGAAAGAAAATTTATAGGAACCCATATTTTCTTTGAAAAATAATCTTTATGAAATCCTAAATACTGGTTTTTTTAAGGAGAAACTTTTTTCCCAATGTCTACCAAACTGAAACTTAGTGCAGAAAAAAGAACTTTGAGGAACAAAATTAATGTTTCTAAAAAACGGTTTTGAACTTGTATAACCAAATCCAGAATTATTCCTAAGAGGTCATATTTGAGAATACATTTTACCAAAATTTTCCTTACCAAAGGTAAATTTTGACAAAAACCATCTGAAAGAAAACATTTCTGACTTCAGTCTGATATTTAAGTTCATGTCTTCTAAAACATTAGTTTTAAAAATAGAGTTAGTCTCCAAATAAAATCTTATAAATTAAATTTTCTAGATCCTTATAAATTTTATCCTTCTCAGAATTTACTCCCTCAATATTTTTTGAAATACTTTCAAAATAAAGGGTTTTATTATCGAGATATTTATAAAGATCTAATATTTTTTTAGTAATAATAGTATTCCTATAATTTTCCTTATCAATCTTTTTTATTTAGTTTTGAATTCTCATTCTCAAGAAGCTCAACAATCCTAGAAATATCTTCAAAGGTAGGTAAAGTTTTATCTTCATTAGAATAAGATTATTCATCAGATTAGTTATAATATATATCATTACTATAATTATAATTCAACGATACATTGGTCATGGATTCAGGATTGTGTACCCTATCTATTCAACTATGATTTTCAATAGGTAGTCTGGATATTAAATCAAGATTCTTCTTTCCACAAGATACATAATTTGATGATTCATCTGAAGAGTCTCCACCACTAGCCCTCCAAGTGTCATTATCTTTCAAGACATTCTTAGATTTATCTTCGTAGTACTACTTTATGTTTCTCTCAGAATTCTTTTCTTTTCTTTCTTTTCTATAAATCATTGGACAATCTGGCCTTATATATCTAGCTCTTTTTCATTCATAACATGTGACTTCTAAATCATTCTTATCATTCTACTTTATTCTTGTATCTGGATTGAAACTTCATCTATCAAACAATATTGTACATACTTTGAGCAAGATTGGATAATTCATTTTCTTAAGAATCACTTCCACTAGATTCGGATTGAATAACAACCTTCATAGATTTAGATCTTTTAACTCTCTCAAGAGTCATGGATTTCATATGATTTGAAGTTGTTGTAAAAGCAACACATCCATTCCAATTCTTTTCGACATATTATCAACATCTCTCTTTATTCTAGTCTCATGTTGAAGAAGAGTTCCAAAAAGTTCATGAAGATAAATCTGAGTAACATTTTTATTCTCATCAATAATAGTTCTATTGGATTCCCACTCATTGGGCACGATTTCTATGATATTGTGCATACGAGATTCATCATCTAATCATTTCTCACCCATAGATTTTAGCTATTGACAACAGTCATAAATCTATATTGCACCTTACATATAGTTTCTCATAAGGAAAGAAGAAACCATCATATTCATCTCTGAGCATGGCTCTTCTAGTGACAATATCTTTGGAAGTTCCAAAGTGTGTAACTTCAAACTTCTTCCAAATACAATTTTATTCATCACAATATGAAATTTGGATATATATATATATTTCTAGTCATAGAACAAATAAATGTTTTTCATACCTTATAATTAAGTTGATATTCATGATTTTCTTGTTTGGTGAAAGTACTACCTTCCTTGTCAGGGATTTTATAACCTATAGTAAGCATAAAAAAATTATCTACTCCATTATTTATAATGAATGTCTTCATGCGATCTCTCTAATTTTCATAATAATTTCCATCAAAAATAGGTAGTCTAGTAGGATTTAGGTTGTCTATGGAACCAACATTGATGCCTTCCGTCTTAAAGAAAATAAACTCTCCACAAAAACTTTTCAATAATAATATTTTTAAACAAGGATAAGAATATCCAAAGCAAGGAAATTATAGAACAATGAAAAACATAAGCAAGATAACTAATATGTGAATATAAGTATTTTAGAAACCTCCTCTGATAACAATTATTTGGTTGGTATGGATTATGATATTCTCCAATGATACCAACTGTAGGATCGAAATGATATTTTGGATGCTCAATATACAAGTGGTGGTAGGGGGAGGGAATTGTATACATTAAAAGTTATTTTGGAACATTTAAAGATAATGATTTTTAATAATGTTAAACAAGGTAAATTCACAAAACCTCTATGTTCTACTAACTTGCATGAATCCGGAAATGTGATTCCGCGAATGTAATTTCAAAAAAGTGATTTCGGAAATGAAACTTAACAAATGTTTAAAAAACAAATATTTTACATTAAATCATATAAAATCTTACAAAATAGAGTATACAAGTATAAGAAAGTATTAGATAGTTATAATTTCCATAACAAACAAAATACAGTGAAAAACATGAAACAACACCAGTAACAAGTAGTAAATATTTTAACCCAAAGTGAAGGGTATCCAACAATATTGGATAAACATCCCTTGATTTATACTTTCAAGAAAGTTAGTATTACTCACACTAGGGTAAGCTATCGATATGAAGATCGAAGTCTGTCTTGTTATCCCCGCAAGCCCGCAACTTCCATGTTGTCGGAATCTCTGTCTTCTTATCCCCAGAAGCCCTCGAATGTACTCAGCAACATTCATAGTCGCATGAAGGAATTCTAAACAAGATTTTCAGTATGCACAAATGTATAAAGTATCTCTCTGTAGAAATAATTTTTGCATCATGTAATCTCTAGATTGATCAGCTTTTGGTAACATATGTGAGCTCTTTCAAATGAGATCCTATTTATAGGCACATCTCCAACGGTTGACTCCCTCTTCCAACAGTCATATTTGTCCTTGAATTTCTGAGGGACAGGTACACATTTCACTCAAACAACAGTTAGTTAGTAACAAAATGAATGAAATATTTTTATAACCAATACAAGAGTAAGAATAAATATGGTTACTTAATAAAATTCATTTTTTTGAGTGTCAGGAAAAATGAAAGTTCAGAGTCTAACAAAAAACTATTATGTGTTTATAAAACATGGATATTTGGATTCTGTATTCAGAAGAATTTGTAACCTTAATTCTATAGAATTATGGAGTCTGAATTTCATGTAAATTCGGAGTCTGAATTCATAATAATTCGAAGAATGAATTCCAAAGAATTCCGAGTCTGGATTCATAATATTTTAGAGTCTGAACTCAAAAGTGTTCGGAGTCTGAATGCAGGGAACTATAAGTCAGAACTCATAAGAGTTCGGAGTCTGAATTCAGAGAAATCAGAGTCAAAACTCATAAGAGTTCAGAGTCTGAATTTTGAGAGATCAAACTCAGAACTCATAAGAGTTCAGAATCTGAATTCATAGAACTCATAGTTAGAACTCAGTAGAGTTCAGAGTCTGAATTGAGGTAACTTGGAGTCAGAACTCATAAGAATTCGAAGTTTGGATTCAGAGAGATCAGAGTAAAAAGTTAGAAAGTTACGAAATCTGATTTCAGAGAACTCTGAGACTAAACTTAGAATGTTTGGAATCTGAATTCAAAGAACTCGAAATCAAAATTCGGTTCATGAAAACAGAACTCTCTATATCTAAGTATTTCAGAATCCAAGGTTTTGGATATGAAACTGAATTATTATACATAGATAAAATATTAACAATGAAAAACATGGTAAAGATAAATTTCCTTGGGGAAGGAAAATTTTCCTTGTCAGAGTAAAGCACAGGATAAAATAGATTTGCCTTAAGACAAGGTGTTTGTGATTTTCAAAACAAGAAAGAATGTAAATGTCATAAAGAAACCTTATTGACTCAACAATCTCCAAAAAATGAAGGAATTGAAAATTCAAAAGGAATCCTTATTGAGTCATTAGTAACATTACATTTGATTCCTCTATGATCCTCGAAACTCTAGCGTCCATCACCATTACTACGAGGCGTGTTCTTCAAAATTACACGCTGTGTATTTTGGAAATTTCTAGAATCACGGGTTTCCACCTCCGCGCCTTTAGTTGTGCCCCATTCGTCGATCCGACCATCCATTCACCACGAATATCTAGAATCCAGGTCTCCCCGAAATCTCGAGGTCATCTTCGTTGTTTTCGGGCCTCTGATCAGCTCCGAAAAGACGTTTTGATCCACCCGCACAAAGAACAGTTGAAGACAATCTCTCCTGATCCAGTGCGATTCGTCATCTGTTATAGTTTTCACACCTCATCTAGGCCATCGTGACATAGGATCTTCAATTTGGGGTCATTTTGTCACAAAACGGACATGCAATGATCTGTTGTCCATCACACCATGACGAACGCGAAGAACGTGCGAGATAAGAAAAGGGGGAGGAAATCCAAAAAAAATTGAGGAATGAACCTTCAACGTCATTCTACATGGAGTTGATTTGCTCTCTTTAGTAGGATCAAACGGAGAAGGATCAAAATAATTAAAAAAAATCATGGATTAATCCCAAAAAACATCCCAATAACCCCCCCCCCCCCACCCCCACCCCCGCAAGAATGTACGAATCTGTAGATCAACATGTTCATGGTTGATCATCGTTTGTTTTTAAAATTCAATAACGGTGAATGAAGAATCAAAATAACAACCCCTACCTCAAAAGGGATCGATCGATGATTAAGGGGTGGTGTTGCCTTCATCATCGAGATCCTTTATCTTTTTGGCAGATATATTTTTAGCTTTGATTTGTTGTCATTCTTTACTGAGAGTTTTCTTTAAGGCTCTATAGTTTCTCTAGAGTTTTTCTCAGTTTTCCATCAACGACAATCGTTCGATTAACCCCTTAAAAATAGGGGGAGCATGTTTAGAAATTTTGTCACATTGCAGAAATAATGAGTCAGCGCAGCTATTTTTAGAGTCATTATAACATGATATTAAATAAATAAATAGCTGCACTGTCGTTGCGCTGCAGCGGATGTTTACAATTAAAATAAAATAAACTTGGATGATTTATTTTATTTAATTTTACTAAAAATGTCTGAAAAAACATTTTCCCTCAACCCGTGATGGTCAAGGTTAAACCCATTTGTAGGTAAAGTTGTCACCTGGGATGCAACGGTGCCCTCCGATTTTTAATCAGGGCATCCCATTAGAAACTGCCGCAACCGCACACAAGTGTCGATTCACTTAACTTAAAAAAAGTTCGAATTACCATTCCGGGATCATCGAAACTCAGAATGATGTGTCGTCTCTATTAATGTTCTCGTAATAATTCCATATAAAATGTAAAAATAATACACATAAAATCCGACACATTACATTCTCCCCACTATGGGGATTTGCGTCCCCGAAAATCAAAAACACTACTACTCAAAAAGATGAGGGTATTGGGCACGGATTTGAGCCTCCCACTCTTATGTGCTCTCTTGAAAATTCTCGTGCTACCAATGAATGTGAACCAATGGAATAGATCTCCCACAAAGGATCCTCTACTACCAATCCTCGATCTCCACCGGGTACTCAGCAAAGGTCAATCCATCCTCAATGTCTAGCTCGCCCAAGTTGATGACGTGTGATGGGTCATGTACGTACCTCCTCAGCTGCGACACGTGGAAGACTTCATGCACCCGATGCAACTACGGTGGTAAAGATAGTTGGTACGCCACATCGGCTACTCTGAGCAGTATCTGAAAAGGCTCAATGAACCTTGGAGATAGCTTTCCACCTTGGCCAAATATCAATAACCCTCTTCAAGGTGAGACCCAAAGAAAGATGTGGTCTCCCTCCTCATACTTCAGGGGTCTCCATCACCTATTAGAATAAGACTTATTCCCGCTCTGTGTAGTATTCATCCACTCCTGGATGATCTGCACCTTTTCAGTGGTAGCTCACACCAACTATGGACCCATGAGTGCTGACTCTCTAGGGTCGGTCCAGAAAAGTAGTGATCAGAAGTGTCTCCTATAAAAGCCTCGAAAGGTGCCATACCAACAGTGGGGTGGAAGCAATTATTGTACGAAAACTCCACCAGTGGTAGGTGGTCCTCCCAACTGTGACCAAATTCTAAGATACTGGCCCGCAACATATCCTCCAGAACCTAAATGGTCATCTCCGTCTGACCATCGGTCTGGGGATGGAACGCCGTGCTGAAGCGTAGCTGAGTCCCAAAGGCCTCCTGCAATCCCTCCCACAACTGGGATGTAAAGCAGGTGTCTTAGTCTGAGACTATCATTAAAGGGATGCTATGAAGAAAAACTATCTTATGCATATAGAGGTGTCCCAAGCTCCCTATAGAACACTACTCCCTGATAGCTAGGAAGTCGAACGACTTGGTGAGTCTGTCAACGATCACCCAGATGGAATCTTGCCCGTTGGGCCTCCGTGGTAATCCGGTCACGAAGTACATCAATATTCTATCCCACTTACACTCTTGAACTTCCAGGGGTGAGCTAATCCCACTAGAACCTAGTGCTCAGCCTTCACCTACTGGCATGTGAGGCATCGAGAGATGAACACTATTAATTTCGTTTTCATGCCTGACCACCAGAACTGTCATCGGAGATCCTAGTACATCTTTTCCAATTCAGGATGTACCCCCAAGGGGGATGTATAAAACTACCTCAGGACATCCTCCTTCAATGTTTCTGGTACAACAGTGCATCCTCTAAAAACAAGTATGTGCTCCCCACCTTGAGAATATCCATCCGGAGCATGTCCAATGTATAACTGAGCATGTAAATCCTTACAGTCGACATCCCCAAGATGCACTTCCCTAACTCATTATAAGAGTGTAGGGGTGACAGTCATCGACTGTAGGTAAGCTACATCCTCACCATCCATGAAGGATAACTTCAACGTGGCTAACTACTCTGTCGCCTCACTCAATAGCTATGAGCCTGACCATATGCTAAGAGAATCTGCCACCTTGATCCCCTTCCCCAGATTTTATATGATATTGAAATAATAGCCTTGTATGAACTCTATACAACATCTCTGCCTCAGATTCATATCCTTCTGTGAGAATATGTACTTGAGGTTCTTGGGGTCAGAGTAGATGATAAACTGCTCGCCCATAAGGTACTGTCACCACATCTTCAATGCGAAGACTACTGGAGCCAAATCGAAATCATGGGTTGCATATTTTTTCTCATGTGGCCTAATCTGGTGAAAAACATAAGAAATCACTTCCTGAATCTGCATCAGGACACAACCAATCCTAGTACTTAATGCATTGTAGAAAACTATGTACTCTACACCCTCCTCCAAAAATCTCAAGATTAGAGCGCTCGTCGAACTCTGTCTCAATGACTCAAAAGCCTGCAGGCACTTCTCCGTCCACATGAAGGGTCACACCTTCCTGTTCAAGGCTATCATTAGTGCTGATATTTAGGAGAAATAAGGAATGAACCTCCGGTAATATCCTACCAACCCAAGGATGCTTCACACCTCTGTCATGCTCTGAGGTGGCTCCCATGCTAACACTACCTCCACCTTGGCTTCGTCCATAGCTACTCCATTTGTTGAGATGACATGTCCCAGAAAGTTGACTTCTTGAATCCAAAACTGGCACTTCAAGAGCATCCCATAAAGCTGTTACTCTCAGAGTACATCTAGAACTATCTGTAGGTGTCTCACGTACTCCTCCTCTGACGTCGAGTACACAAGGATGTCATCGATGAAGACCACTACGAACCCGTACAGGTATAACTAGAAGATCTAGTTCATCAGTCCCATGAACACTTTGGGGGAATTTGTCATGCAGAAAGGCATCACAAAGTACTCATAGAGACCATAGCAGCATCTAAAGGTCATATTTGGTATATCCTCATCCCATTCTTGTAACTGGTGATAACCTGATCGAAGGTCAACCATCAGGAACCAGTGTGCCCCTCTCAGCTAATCTAAGAGGCCATCTATTCTCGGAAGTGGATACTTGTTTTTCACTATTACTTGATTCAGGCATCTGTAATCCACAAACAACCTCAAACTTCCATCTTCCTTCTTGGCATAATAGATTAGGGCTGCCCATGGTGAAACGTTGGGTCTCACGAAACCCTTGCTCTACAATTCCTCCAACTTCACCCTCATCTTGCGATGCTCTACGGGAGCCATCCGATATTCTAGTGAGGAAATTAGTGTCGCCCTGTGGAGTAAGTCGATGCAGAATTCGATTTCCCGGCAGGGAGGTAATCCTAGAACATCTTCAGGAAAGATTTCCTCGTACTCCACCACTACTGCTAGGAACTAAGAGCCCGCAACATCTATTGATCCGAGGGTAAGTCTATCCATCTCATGAGTGATCGGTTGCAACCCCTATGCATGATACCATTATGTGCTACCTAGGTCTCCTTTTCTCTAACAAAACAAAACCTCATCCCATTATGGTGGACACACATCACTCTTCACCTAAAACAGGCAATCTGGGAATGGACCGAAGATAACCAATCCATACCTATAATGACATATTAATTCCTCGATGCTACCACCAAGTGGTTCCAACCAAAACTCTTGCCTCCAAGGGTAAGATCGCACTGTCTCCAAAGGTGTGTGGTCGTCGAGTCTCCTCTCGCATCTGTCTCCAAGCGTAAGGATCAAGTCAAAAGTTCTACCAGAATCTCCAGGTTTCGCACAAGACATGAGGCTATGAAGGAATGACTGGAACCTGTGTCTATAAGTACGAAAACTAAGGTAGAGAAGACACAGATTGTACCTCGTATCATCCCTAGAGCCCCTGGGTGATACACCTCAACCACATGAAGTTGTCTCCTCCCCTGTCCCCCAGCTCCCTGAGCCAAGTGCGGACATCATGAGGGTGGTGTTAGAAGTAAGTGGAAGTGTCTGCCACCACATGCAGCTCCCCCGGCTCCTCTTCAATGTCTACACCTGGTAGGTCTATCTGCTCAAATCTCTATCTCTGCCTCGGTGGTCCATCCATTGCTTCTCTATCAGCAGCTCGATGGGTCAGACAATCTCTAGTGAGATGTCCCCTACCATCGCATGCGTAGCACCGCTTCAGGGAAAGTCCAACATGTCGTGTGACAAGGGTCACACTGCATGTGATTCCTCTCTAAACCCCGAAACCCTAGTCATCGTCACTGGTACTACACAAAGTGTTCTTCGGTAGTACACGACGTGTATTCTTGAAATTTCCCGAATTGCGGGCTTCCACCGCCATGCCTTTTGTGGTTCCTCGTTCGTCGATCCAGATATCCGTTCACCATAAAACTCCAGAATCCAAGTCATCCAAACATCCCAAAGTCTTCTTTGTTGTTATAGGGCCCCTGATCGGCTCCGAAAACACATTTTTATCAACCCTCATGAATAATGGTCGAAGAAAAATCTCTCCTGATCTGGTCCGACTTGTCGTCCTCTATCATCGTCGCACCTCCGCTAGTCCTTCATAACGTCAGATCTTCAATTTGGGATCGTTGAATATCAAAATAGACGTCAATGATCCGTTGTTCATCACCCCACGAAGAACGAAAAGAACATGTGAGATTATAAAAGTGTGAGGAAATCCAGAAAAGAAATTGAGGAACGAACCTCCGCTCATTCATCACGGCGTTAATCTGCTCCCGTTAGTAGGATCAAACAAAACATGATCAAAATAATAATAAAAAGTTGTGCATTAGTCCACAAAAACATCCTAATAAAACCCTCCCATAAGAACGTGCAAATCATCGAATCAACATGTTCACGGTTGATCCATGTTCATCATTTAAATTCAAAAACGGGGAAAGAAGAATAAAAATAACAACCCTACAAAAAAAGAGATTGATCGCTGATGAAGAGGTCATGCTGCCTTCATCATCGAGATCCTTCAACTTATTGGCACAGTGATTTCCAGCATTGATTCTTCGTCATTCATTGCCGAGAGTTTTCTCAATGGCTCCACGGTTTCTCCATAGTTTTCAATCATTTTTCCATCAATTACCATCGTTTGATTAACCCATTAAAAAAATGGGGAGTGTGTTTGAAAATTCCGTCACGTTGTGGAATTAATGATTCAGCGTTTATATTTTTATAGTCATTATGACATGACATTAAATATGGAAACAACTGCCTCGTCGTTGTGCTACAGCGGATATTTCCAATTAAAATAAAATAAACTTGGCTAATTTAATTTAATTTATTTTACTAAAAACGTTCAAAAAATAACTTTTTCCCTCGACCCGCGTCAGTCTAGGTTAAACCTATTCATAGGTAAAGTTCTCGTCCCGGATGCAACGATGCCCTCAGATTTTTAATCCGGGCATTCGTTTGCAAAATACCCCAACTGCGCGCAAGTTCCTACTCACATAACATAAAAAAAGATTGAACCACTATTCCAGGATCACTGGGCCTCAAAATGATGTGTCGTCTCATCACCTGGTCTCTTAAAAATTCCATATAATATTTAAAAATAATACACAGAAAATCTGATACATTACACATTACATCATCAGTAATGTGTAAAATATATCAAATGATTTCATAATACATGGAGAATGATTTTGAATGATCTCATGGAAAATTTCGTAAATAAAATATCATTTCTTTTAAAATAACTTTTTAAAGAATGATATATTTTAAAAATACTTTTCATTGATATCCTATTTGAAACGAATAGAGAGAAATTTTAAAAAACATTTAAAATTTTTTGAGAAACTTATTTTTCATTTTTAATATACCTTTTTAAAACAAAATATATTTATAAAAATTATTTCTTTGAAAATATCTACGAAAACTTGTGAAGGGATCTTTGAAATCCTTGAAATAATTTTCGTTTAAAATTACCTTTAGAACCATATAAAGTAAAATTTGGTAATTAATTATATATATTAAATGTTAATGGAGAATAGAAGAACATTCAAAATAATTTTTGTACGCATTGTTAGAAAACATGATTTTGGAGAAAAAACAGGTTTTTATCCAAAGAGGGAAGTTAATTTTGGTATTCAAAAATAAAAATTACAAATTATCATAAGTAATAAAGATTTTAGAAATTGTAACATTACATTATTATAAAATTAATAAAAATGGAATCATAAATTTCATGGGAATAATTGAGATATGGATCTTAATATTAAATCAATGGTAGCATAATTATAAAAAATCTCGATAATTAATGTGGTTGTATTGATAAACTCTTACCACTATGGTAACTTTGAATCATACTCCCCATGGAAGAATAACATTACATGAAGCATGAAAATACAACAAAATAGTGATATTAATAATATTATATATAAAAGGGGTAGTATATAAACAACATAATATAATATAGGTTAATATCATAACATGTGTCCCAATGAAATGAAATTGAGACAAACGTCCTTTTCAATGTGGTAACATTATAATAGTAAACACAAAGAAAATGATATACTCAAATAAATATGTAAATAAAAATAAATTTTATTATATGTATATTAAAATAAATTCATTTCAATAATTTAAACAGCATATAAAAAACACTTGGTGAATAAAACATGTGTCTTACAAAACAAAAAAGTGAGAAAGAAATCCATTACATTATGTCTGGACTTTTGTCGTGCCCGTTTAAAACACCATTGTAATATATATATTATTATAATAAATCTATCATAGAAAAATATTAATATATATCAAATCATATATGATTTTATTGTAAAATTATATTACATATTTATTAACCATTCTATGATTAGTTGTGTTTTGGGTAATAACTTATTTTGTATTTCATAGAAGTTTTGACTAGTAACTCTTAGTCAGCATTCATAGAAAATGATTTAGTAATATAAATAATGTAAAACATTATATTATCATTATATATATTAATTTTTTTAATCTATAAAATTTAGTGATAGGAAATGAAATACATCATTCATGAAGTTGGTTGGTCATATCTACGCATGAATGTGATTTCCATTTTCTTGTTGTATTTAACAAAAGAAAACTGAATGAAATATATAAAAATATTATCATTATAGTATAATTTTTAGATTATATATGTCACATATTTCAATTAAACCAATAATTAATATATTTGACCTAAATAGTGAATTAATGGAATCGCTTTGTGTGGCAGTAGTCTGCCGTACACACGATCAACGTCCTAGAATTCTCAAAAAATGTAAATCATGAAGGTATGCATTATATAATTACTAAAAAAACATATATATATATATATCATAAATATAATAAATATTATATATTAACATTATTCACATCATTATTTCAAACCCTAAATGATCATAATGAAAAACAATTAACATCGGTTTGTGATGCGGTAGTCTGCCGCACATAAGAACGATGAATTCTTAATCCATTTCATGGAAGTATGTGAGTTTTTTTGTTTTATCCATATAATTAAAAAATATATGTATATGTAAGATGATTATTTTATCATATAATAATCATATAAAATGTAATTAAGTTGTTTAAGGAATAAATTAAATAAAGACCTTCATTGAGGAATGTTGTGTCTTCTTTGAGTATCTCATATTTGTTTTCTCTAAATGGATTACATGATAGACATTAATCCCATTATATTAATTATAATATATTATGAGGTATGAATATAAGTGATTTGGTAAGTTATTTGCCGATATAAATCACATTAGTGTTGTGAAGAATATGGGGAGTGAGTTCATTTTTTATAGATTTGTTGGAGTGCCATTCGTGTAAATATTCAGATGTATTCACTATTATGAGGTCATTGTTAACTCAAGTTTCTCCGAAACTGATAATTAATATTTTTAGATATTATTTTGTCCATAAAATCCACTAACCCATATTTATACACATATTTTAGACATTTATGTCCTTAACTATTAATTTTTCATAGTTTATTAATTTTTTCATTATAATTACTAGAATTCTAACCAAAATTTTGTATTATTTAAGAGTAATATTAAGTGATAATTATTAAATAATTTGAAATGAGTGATTCTAAATATTATATAAAATTTATAATGTATACATCTCTTGTGTGCTATAAATTAACTTTAACACAAGAGCATTTAACGTGCAAGGAACAGATTCAACTGTATTTGTGTTAACCGAGTTTTTTAGATTTAACGTAAAATATAATAATTATAATAGAATCATTTGACCAAAATGGAAAATAGATTATATTTTTATGTATTTAATAAATTTATATAATATAGTATTTTTAGTAATTTTAAATCAATTAATAATATAACATTTATTATAAATTACATTAATGTTAGATTTGAAATTATTAAATTCATTAATATTAAATAATATAATAATGGAAACCGAATCCATGAATTTAAAACATATATTAAATGATATATTGATCTAAAAAACATTAACATAATAATTCATTCAATTTTGGACACCTTTATTATTCATATTATCATCTAATCTATTTAATTATTAACAAAATAATTCATGCATTGGTGTTCCTTATTGATTTAAAGTAATTATATCATGCCTAAAAAATTATAATAAATTTTCATGATAAAAAATTAAATTATATTACAAAATAATATTTATAACTAAATCTATGTAGTTTTTCGAAATTACACATATTTATAGAAATTAAAAGTAAAAAGGGATGGTTTTTTCTCTTTACATAGATATCATATTATATAGTTAACTTAGAGAAAAAATTGATCCCTGAACTAATAACATTAGATACAAAGGCCTCAAGGGTATAAATAAGTATATAAAATGGGGTTTGGAAAACTTTTTTAGTCAGTCTCACACCATATTTTCTATGTTTAACCACTATGTATTCTTGTTATTAACTAAATTGATGCAATTAATATTAATATCTTTCACTAATAAATTCGATAAAATAAAATAATTTTTCATTATGAATTTTTTTTAATTATTTTGATTCAAAAAAAAGAATCGATTTTTGAAAAAAAAAATTGACATGAATTTTTTTAAATTAATTTATAAATAGTCTTATATTTGTGACCAAAAATATTTTCTTCAATGAGAAAAAATGATTCAAAATACTATAATGTTTTTATATTAAATTTAATTATGAATATTATTCCAATATCATACATTAGATTAATTTATTTTTAATTTAAATATTTTTACATTATATGAAATATATTTTTAAATAGTCCTTTATAACAACCCCTTAGATTGATTTTGAGTGGAATTACATTAAAATATTTTTTTGTAAAGAGGATTCTGATTAATCTTCTAGAATATTTATGAAAATTGTGGATCACTACCATATAATCTATAAATATGTTCACCATTAAGTCTCTCAAGATAATTAATATAGATACATCCAAGTTACTCAACAGGTTGATCATCTCATAAAAAATGGCATGTGCATATATGGTAAAATAAATAAAAAATAATACATATGAGATTATTTAATTTTAATCCCTTCGAAAACAAGTTACAAATCCAAGAGTAATTTCTTCTAATTTCCACAATGTAGTTTGAAGGGGTTTCATGATTACATTATGATGTTCTATTTCATATATTTTATATTTATAAATAAAAATCTTGATACAAAATATGAAATTTCCTATATCATATAATCTCCCCATAAATTTTCCTAGAAATAGAAAATCTTTTCATTTATTCTAATGTTTTTATTGAAATTTGAGACATGAGATCCATATAGTAATTAATTTTTTATCTTAACCACTTATATAAAACATATCCTATACCAAAATTTTCATATTTTTTCTTCATTAATGATGTATACCAGAATCCATTCATTCTCAACATCAGTTTTTTTATTATTGTTTTCATCAAGTAATGATTTTTCGATAGGCCTATTTTGTAAATAATTTGGAATAGTTTTGATGTTCCATCATAAATAATGATTTCCATATAAAAGATTAATAAATATATCAATATAGTAACTTTTATAAATTCTCGTTTAATTAATATCACCACAATACAACATAAATATCACATCATCCACCATATGTTTCTACTTACATTGTTTGTTTGTTGAGAAATTGTATTCATTTTGGAGTTATAATAAACAACTTTGCCTCAATTTTAGTTTTTTCATCATAATATGTTTTACAAACATTTTTTATCCATATATATTTCAAATCATTCTATATAATTGTAATTCCTGCATTAAATCAATGCACTGATTTCAAAAACCAACTCAAGATAATAGGTTGAATAATTCAACTCATTGAGAATTAACTATCATCATTCACAAGTAAAACTCTATTATTCTAAATAATTTCACACCCATGTAATTTTATTTATGCCTCACACTCAATCTCATGTATGTATAAATTTTATAGGAAATTCAAAATTATTACATTTGTGAGTATCCTATTTAATACTTCAAAAAATATTACATTTATATGTCTATATGAACATTACACCATTAAATTACATATTTACTAATGATTTTTATATTAAGGTAAAATATTCAACAATTAATCACTAGTAACCCACTAATCTTTGTAAATTATATTTATTAGTTATATTCTATGGGATTTTAAATTTAATAACTACCATTTTCATTGAGGTATCAATCGATATTCTATACATAGATATATCATGGTCATGAAAAGAAACTTCCAAAATATATAATTATCATTAGATAAATTTACATATAACAATTTTTCTCAAAGAGTCATAATAGTTTCTAAAAAATAATGTTATTCATGTAATTTATTTTATAATATATAAAAATATAATATATATAAACCAAAATAAAAATATATTGACACTTCATGAATACAATTTCAATAATATCCACAAAAAAATAGATTGAGTTTGTTAATAGTAAATTAATTACTATGATTTCATAATCTTAATACCTCACATGAAATATGGTATTAAAAATATTATCCTTCTTCACATATAGTTGATGATTCTAGAAATATTTATTAATATTTCAAATTTATTGACCTCATTTATGTTGTTCGAACAAATAATTAATGTATGGTAATGTATTATTTTTTAATTTCAAAGTAATTAATTTCCATGTAATCGATAAAAAACCTAATTCACTCATCATATTCTAACAGAATATAAAGGGGATAACTATAGAGAAAATATGAGGTGAATAAATCCCTTTTTACAACACTGTTTTAGTATTTTCCTTAGATCCACTAATTTCTTTTGGACCATAATATTTGGACAATTGCAGATTTTTTTTTGAATCATTGGTGAGATCAATAGAAAAATACACTACATGATTAGGTTGGTGTCCATGAAATTATTTAATAAATACATCAATGCATAACTTTAATATAGGTACATCATGCATTCTATTGATTCCTTTAACATCCATGGGTTGGTTCTTCAATTACTACAAAACAATTTCACTATAGAAAACTAATAGAGGTGTGTGAAAATATGATTAAAATTTTTTATTCTCCCCTATAAAGACAATGAAATATATATCTCTATCAGAAATCATAATATGAATCCCTCTTTAATAAAATATTATTATATAATTTAAAAGTTAATCTAAAAAATATATAATATTAGAGTCAACCATTGTTTAGTAATCATGATTTCAAATTGGGTATTCTTATATGTCAAAATGGGGACTAACTAATAAATATTTATTGTAATAAGATTTCATCAAGGTGTCTTGATTCAAAACTACCTTATTTCAGTTATATGGAAATATATAATTCCATTATGAACCATTAATGCTATAAATTTGTATGTTAAAATAGATAAACTAATAATTAGCTCAATTTGACCCATATATCATCATATATTCCACTACATTATTGTGAAGATTATCCTTAGTTATAGTAATTTCATAATCACTACCTTTCTCCCATGGAATTTTCTATGGAAAATTCAATTCTATCATGGGAAATTTATGGATATATTACCCCATTTTATTATATTTAAGGAAATGGAAGTTAGGGTAATCATTAAACCATTGAAATCATGATATTGATAACCATTCTTCAAAAATTATGAAAATACATATTTCTATCAAGCATATTCTAAGTTGTTTTATTCAAAAATTATTTTCTGATTTAAATTCAACCATTCCCTTCATCCATTTATTCAAATTTCATTTTATAGAGTTCTTAGTAAACTATTAATTTTCTTAAATCCTCTAGAGAAAATATGTCTCAAAGAATTATTTTAGTATCATATTGGAAATATAAATTATAAATTCACATACTTAAAATTTCTAGGATACTAATTCTATTAAAAATTATATCATTATCCCATCATAGAAATGATAAATATTACTAATTTGATTAGATACATAATCAAAAACATTAGATTCTAACCATGTAATGTTATCATCATATTCCTAAATATTTTATCCTTAACTTTTCATTATAATTTCAAATTTACTTTAAATAATATCTGATTAATCATGAATTATTTTTAGATTAATATCACTATGAAAATATTTTACACAATGCTATTTAATTATTCTCCCATGTTTTAGATTAATTTCCACTATTGATCAAAATATCCTTTAGGATCATAAAATTCCATGATAATATTATCTTTTTTACTACATCATAGAGTAATAAATATCCCTCTAGGGACTTTATAAACTTATCAGCTACTATTCGGTTAGTAGTCCCATAGAATGATGGAGGTTTTTGATGTATATTAAACAATAAAACATTATTATACAAATATGGGGGTAAAAATGATTCTATATATGGTAATAAAATTTGGTCATAAATAATGTAATCTTCTCTAATATTGTTATAATTTATTCATGTCCAACTCTAGTTCTAAAAAATATTTATTTATCTTACCCATGAGTGAAATCCCACAATTGTTTATGTGAATTGATATGAATTTTTCAGTAGCTATCATTTATTGTCATTAGAATTTCTGATGTTAATTACTTCATTATTCATATATCCTTAAATTACACATTTATAGTCCATTCATATGGATCATTGATACATCATCCATATAATATCCATTATTATATAAATATATATATATATATATATTCATTTTTATAATCATCCATGAAAT
Source organism: Viscum album (assembly GCA_963277665.1). Lineage (NCBI taxonomy): Eukaryota > Viridiplantae > Streptophyta > Magnoliopsida > Santalales > Viscaceae > Viscum > Viscum album. The sequence continues at coordinate 761,334,724 of OY728140.1, read as the reverse complement.
GTCGACATGAAAAATGAATTATATCCCTTAATGAAGGTGGAAATCCACACGTATGACCAAATGACAATATCATTTTCCAATGGGTAGAAGGTAAATATGGTAATTGATATTTTGTATTTGAATAATCATAATAATGTCATAAATATCATATATATTAATTATATCAACCATTATATCCATTCATGTAAATAGCTGATGAAACATGATAGACTCTTCTTCATGGAGAAGGAAGATCGTACATACATATGAGCGATGTTTTCATTTTACATTGTATGTAATGGAGGTGGAAAATTGTGAAAATATATTCATTAATGTAAATTATAATATTTCTTATACTTATTTAATTTTGTTAAAATTATTACAATATATTTATTAGAAGTATAAGAAGAAAGAATCCAAGAAAAGAGTCAATAATGAATATTACTTCTCCATTTAGAGGCTTCCTTTGGATTACACCTCTAGAATTATAAGATGATGTTTTAATGAGAATAGAGTCTCTATGTCATGGGGAAAATTATGGTAAGATACTTGGGTAGTTATTGGTGAATATTATTGGCTCCTATCATGTGTATAATGAGTATATGTCGTTCCCTTTTTATGTGAGGGGAGTAGAACTCTCGTAATAATTTTGAGTTTTAATATACTAAATGATCTTATTCATTGTCATGGGAAACCAAGTCAAAAAAATTTCATTTTTAATACAAGATATTATTTAATAGATAGGTAAAATCAAATTTATAAATTTTATAGATACATGTTAATCAAATATCATTGGGAAACACCTTTGAATCTAATTCCACCTTGTGTGTGATATCATAAAATCTTTCCATGATAGTTTGATTTTGTAACAAAAAATAAAATGGGAAATATAACCAGAATTTTAAATATATGAAAATAAAATGGAATCCATTATTTCATATTATTACCCTTTAGGTTTCATAAATTACATTTAATATAATAATGCAGAATGAACAAAAAATTATTTTCAGAAAAATGGTGGATTTAAGCATTAAAAACATTTAACATTGAAATTATATAAAATAGTGGGTTCATATGAATATTTTTGGTAATTTAATAAAACCAAATAATGTTTTTACACACACTGATCAATAAAAAACTAAATGGTAGTTTCCAACCATACAATTTAATGTAATGACCCCAAAATACTTTTTAATTTTAATAAAATAAAAATAATGTTCATAAATTCGAATTGATGATTAAATTTAAATTGTTTTTCTCTATAAATATTTATTTGTTCAATACAGAGGTTTTATAATTAGTTACCTCTTCTGTTAGTAAAAATAATTTCATTATATTTAGAGTATTTTAAATTTTTGTCTTCTATACTATTCACTAAAATATCTAGAATTTCTGAAAGAGCATAATAATTAAATCTAATAAAATTTTAACATGATGAATTAAAAATAATAATCATTTAAAAACATTGAATTTATAAAATTTGGGAATTTATGTTGAAAACAATTTATTTAATATATATATATATATATTAAACTATAGTATATCTATAAACCAAATAGTAAATCATATAAAACAATCTTACATATTAAATTACTCAATATGCTAAAGGATATATCTAGGTCACTGAAAAATTTTCAAATACATGGAGGAAACTATTTGTTTTAGATTAATTATGTTGATGTTCATGCTATAGGGAAATTCCAGGTAATTTTATGGTGTGATTTTCTAGGCTCAAATACAAGAGTGTATACCGTGGGAAGTACTCAAGTTCCACTTCGAGCAGAAATTATTTCCCCAAGTGTTTAGATAGGATATAGATTTTGTGTTCATAGAAATCTAGCACAGGGAAATGACTGTTAATGAGCTTTTGAAATGTTTCAAATATTTTTTCTAAATTTATTTATTATGGGGTATAAATTAATCTCAAAGTAAATTATGTTTAAGATTTTTATTTATCCAAAAATGAGGCACCATTTCAACAATATTATGTTAACACTTTTTATGATGTTTTTTGTATGGATCTTACCATTTATAGGGACTTATATTAGGAAGTTTCAATGGTATATCTACCATATTTTGGCGGTGGACTACTGAATCACACAATGATTGGTTTATACAATGATGTAAATTATATAATTTTATTAACACCCTATGATAGTGGTAGATAATTAGTGCAGGGTAAGAGATCATCCCTTATAACATCAAGATGGACTACCCCATTATATTTTATTGTTGAAGACGTAATCATTTCAAATAAAAAATACTGGTCTAGAAAATGAGTTTCATTAATCAAATGGGATGGAACATGTTTTATGTTTTTATTAAATATTCTATTTATCTTTTTTGAGTTGGGGTTTGGGACAACATGATAATCATGGAATGCGTTAGTGGAAGACCATACGAATAGTCAAGCTTCTTCACGGTGGTTTGTAAATTGATCAAGATGAAGATATCAATAGAATTATTTATATATCTTCTATGTTTTTGTCTCTCCAATGTTTTTGGGATCATTGAGGATGGGTTGTGTAATTGAATATGGAATTTAGTACGCATTATAATAATCTCTATCTGATTTTGGAGAGGGACCCATGACTTTTAGAGTCATAGTATTAGTTTTACCATCCATTTAAGTTGATTTTTTGATATAGGAGTGTCTCATTAAATTATAACTATGACAAATATTTCTTGTTTAAAAATATATGTGATGTATTTCCCTTGAATTTTTTCCTTCATACACTAATTGGTATGTGGGTAAATGGTGTTCATAAATTCATGGAGTGTCTCATAGTGGTTTCTACCAATATAAATATATGAGAATATCTATCTTTGGAGACTATAAAATCTTATACAATAAAGTCAAAAAAAATTAGTTACATTATTTTAATATTACAAAATACATGTGCTCCCATTGGACATAACAATATAGAATAATTGAGAGATTAAATATATTCATACATTAACATTGATTACAAAGGATAAACCCTGAACACATTGAGAAAACATAACTAGCCATTCCTTCGTGTCCCTAAAAATTACACATATAACTCATCTAGGTTTCTAGGGGAAATGATAAAATAAGACGGATACCATATTCGCAATAAGTAGAAACATACAATGGAATAAATCATAACATAAAAAAGGCATAACTGATATGGTAAGAATAAATTGAAAACATCAATCCATAATCAACTAAAATTGATTGAGTACATTATAAATGAAAATAAAATAAAACATGTTTTTGATCACATAATTAGGGACGTAATTATACTAGACATAAATAAATAATATCATGGATTTTATCCAAGATAGGTTTCTATCATTGGAATATTCTTACACCAAAACCAAACATGTTTTATCACAAGATACATATAAATTTTCCATGGGGAAATAATATTTTGTCCACCAATCATTACATGATTATTTCAGGTGAATTAATCATAAGTTTCATGAAGAACTTTAATATAATTCCCTATGTATCCTCTTAGAAAAGAAAAAACGGAAATCTATATTTTGGGAGATATTGATATCAAAAACTCTCCCATACAAGATCAAATTGTGGATGTCTTAGAGAACATCCATTAATACACATGGAATTCAGGGGGTACCATCACAGTAATGGAATGTACACTAATAAAATAAATATAGTTGAATGGGTACCTTCAATGTGATAGGTTATTCATGGATGATACTAATTTTTTAAAATAGTCTAAATTTTTAAGATATTAATGTAATGACATTAAAACTTCCATATCAAGTTTCATTAATAGAATTTGAATATTCCAAATCATAATCATCAAGATTGTCTCACCATTTTCTCTTTCATTGTCCCACATATCATGTGTTGGGGTAATGACTAATTTAATTCTCAACCAACCCATTTCAATATGATTACCCATATTTGAATCTATTTCAAAACATTAGTAAACTTCCTGTATAAAGAAATGAAATTACTTTCAAGGAAATGTACATATAATTTTACTCAACCAAAAAATATTATGATTTTCAATCATGGATTAGAATGAGAATAGAAATGCATTAAGTAACTCTTGAATAAAAATAATATGTTCGAGGGATGACAATATTAATATTTAATTTCAAAAATTTTATGATTGATAAAGAAAAAAGTCTCCCGCTGAAAATTATGAAATATATAAAATAATATTTGTTCTGATTATAACATGAGTCCCAAAAATAATAATTGAGTGGGAAAATCCCACTAATTTACAGATAAAAAATTAAATCATAACCTCATAGAATAATGGTATTAAAATTTATCTCCAAATACCATTAATCTAGTATTTTAATGATTCAACATAACAATTAGTTAGTATATTAATGAAAGATTGAAATTTATTCCATTCACCTTGCCACAAAATTGAAGATTTAAACCTCAATATACCACAAAATGATCATTTTGAGTAGAAAAATGTCCTTTTTTGGAAATATGAGTAGAATTATTTTCCATTTATCAAGATTTACAATGACCTCGACAGGGCTTGGCAAATTTAGTGGTGTGACTCTTGATTTTTCATTGGGGTATGTGCTGGTAGTGAAGGGATAACCTGAAGGGCTTGGATTATAACGTGGATGTGATCTTGAGTAGGGGTGCATTGGAATATCCCCTATGACATGGAATAAATGTTTCTCCCATGTGATCCTCCCAAGGTCCCCATGCACCATTGGTGTGCAAGGATTCTTTGTGCGATATCTATGTGATTGACCTGTGCGTGACACATACATGAAATGAAACCTTTTCCCATGGTTCTATTTATTCCGATAAATAGGCCTCAAGGGTTATCATTTATATGGATGGATTTTCTATAAGAAAAATTTATACTATGATATCCGTAGTGCTTCAATAATTTAACTAGAAACCTTACTGGTTTTTCTCTACCGCCTATTGAAGAGAATGTTGAAGAGGAATAGTATAAGCTACGTCCTACGTGGGTTTAAATTAAACAACACATGCATGAAGAATTCACCAAACCCCTAATCAATGAAGACTATTGTGGAGTTACCTTCCTTGACTAAGGAATTACACAAATTACATCAATGAATACCCATGAGAACCCTTTTAAAGCTTGATAATGGTATCACCCAAGTGTAGTTGCCAATGTGGCATATTTCCTAAGGTGTATCAGTTTTCCAAGGCCTACATGTTGGTTCCCCCATTCACAATCCCCCTTAGTTCTCCCTCCTATCTAGCATGCATAGGCCATTCATCGGTCCTTCTTCAAATCCATTCCTGATAATTCTTCTCCAATTTTGGTTTTTTATTTCTATGGTAAGAGGTTTCCCTCACAAGTCCTTTTAGATGGTTAGGATTCTCAGGGCCATTGTAGATTTGAATATCTACAGTCACTAGGACCCTTACCCTAGGGACTGTGTTGAGGAGTTCCCATTCTAGGATTCTTGGGAGAGGACCGTGTCCATCCCATCTATTATCTGAGACCCGGAGTCTCAGGTTCCCTAAAGTGATGGTAAGGATCAAAATTTATTTTCTATTAAACATTGAGTGAGATCATCCTGTATCTTCAGAACAAATTTCAAGGAAACCCTAATGGAGTAATCCCCTGACCTTTCAAGTATGAGGTTGAAGTCTTTATCCTCCCTACCACTATATCATTCACATTCATTCCATACTTTCTATGGACATGTTTCTAATTTAAATTTAATAAGGGGATGTTTCATAGACCCTAAATCTTCTTTTATATCCCCATCCTCTTCCACCTGTAAAGGAGAAAAATGTGTGGTTTTGCCAAAACATCAGCTTCCTATTTTTTACCTCACCAATCATGACTAGGATTGTATTATAGGCCACTGAGGATCATGACTTGCATAAAATAAACATGATAAACTGAACAATGATTACTCTAATTCCTTCTATATAGGATATGTACTAATCCCATTTTGGGCTCGAGATCGTTGTGAATACTCCTAAGGAGTATGGTCAAATCATTATTTCCTTAATCCAAGATCCCCCTTAAGAGTAATCCCATTATTAATCCCCCAAACCACCTTGAGTAAATACATACCTCATGGTCTCTTTTACTATGTAAATCGCTTCAAGAATAATCACCAATTTAATCCTCTCAAAGAGATATACTCCCCATAGAGACTTACTAAACTACGTGGGATTTGAGTCCCATGAAAATTGGATACAAAAGAATCCACCTAGAGGTTGAAGAACAACTCTGAAATTAAACCTATTATTTTTGTAGGATATACTATGCACGGTCTAACTCATCTAGGAAACCCATATCCACTCCAAGTTCCGTGGGTTGTTTCGGTGTATGTCCCACACAAAATATTGATTAGAATCCTTCCTCCTAGACATCCTGGCCACATGATGTTAAACTATATGGTTGGTTCCTTACCACATGAAAATAAATGGAATGATGTGACCATTTAAGAAACACCAAACTACATGAGGTTTGATTCATTTCACAAGGATACATTAAAATCACATTAATTATTTTTATCCCAACATCAAACTATTTCTGTCTCCCGAGATAATGACAAGCACTATAGTAACCATCATCTAACTTGATGATTATAAAATCAAGTTTGACCTTCTTCTACCTGGATTAAAATAAACTCTAGAGTGATCTTCTTCTACCTAGATGAAAGTAAACTCCATATTATCTCATTGTGTTGGTAGCAAACCAGCATCATCGTAATAACAACCAAATAACCTCTATGTTGTATATAATAGGATACCATTAGTAGAGAACCTCTAATACATATAAATATCTCCATTGATGAAGAACATCGAATAAATATATATGATTATAAAAATTACACATTCTAGTAACTGATTTCTAATAATGGTATGACCCACATCATATATGGTCATTAATGAAGGATTCATAAACATATCATAAATATATAAGAGAGTCCCAGAGAAGAAAATAACTCCCTCAAAAATGGTTTTATGATCCTAAAATTACATCCACTCGACTAATGTTAGTTCATAAGGATAGAGGTTTAAAAAAATAATGAGAACCTACCTTTGGAATGTAGGTCCCCAGGGATAAAAAACTATTGGCTGTTTATAGATCAATGAAAAATACCATTGGAAAATGTTTGAAAGTAATAAACTATCCCAAGGAGTGGAAATCCAATATAAACAAACATCAATGGAATCTCCATCACAATATAAAATAGATTTACTAAATAGTCTCCATTGGATCATTTCATTTCCTAGATGAAGTGAAATTTCTAAGAGGAAGAAAAAATGGTGAACCCAACATGAATCCTTAACCAATATGATAATGTCACCTACTTGTTAGGCCCCACCCATTCTCAATGTAAATGAGGTTTAGAAATGGAAATAAATAATTCATTTGTTAAATCAAAAATGATTATGAATTTTTGGAGTTCATTATTTGTGTTTTTTGTATATATAGAAAATTATTTCCAAGAACTCCCTTTGATCTAATGGAATCCTTCATGTTTTTATCAATAAATGTCATGACTGCTATTAAAAAAGAATCATCATCTGCGCCAAAGATTTCATCACTAACTCAATAGCTTCAATGCTAGATCTCAAACTCACTATTCTAAGAGTACCATAAAAATTATATGATCCCATCCTTGGAGACTAAATGAAAGTCTCTACATCTCAACAAGAACCACGAATAGTCTAGTCAATGATGACTAGTGGTCATAAAGAAGATGATGTCACCCACAATCATCAAATATTTTTATAGCTTATCCATAGAATGTAATAATCAGTCCATCCAATATTTTTGGGAGGATGATCAAGAGGACACCTGTGGACTGATCCAGGAGACACATGGGTCCTTCTTAGGGGTCCTTACCATCAACTAACATTGCTAATGTAATGTGGAAGAGAACCATCATCATGATGAGGGTGTTTTCATTAGCTGACCGACCATGTTCCTTCTGACCCGAGCATTTTGGATGGACCACCAGTGAAAATAGTCAGCCAAATAGGAGTTGGTTCACACCTTTTCGACTTCTAGAGAGGCCCACCATCCTATTTTGTTGAAAAAAAATTTGTGAGTACATACACCTTTCTCTATTCAAACAGCCAGACAACAGAGTCACCTGGTGGCATTAAAATAGTCCCACTATCCAAATATGGTGGAATCTTGTAAGCAGGAACACACACCAACCTCTACCAACAAATTCTTCTATAATATAAATCTAGAATAAAACAAATTAGTTAATCAGCCATATTTGTTGGAAATCAATGAGCATTTACACACACCTGATAGAATTTATCAACAATACATGTTGCCTCATTTGGCACCACATGGAGATGTCAGTTGGAAAGTCCTAGTTAAAAGTAGAGGGAAGACTCAAATCTCTACCCTCACACATGAGTACTATCATTATACACTGTTAGGAAAGGGAGGTGAAAATATGGGACATTAACCTACTCCAAATACAGAATGGGAATATGAACCAATTCTGGTCACTGATGTCAATAGGCATATCTTGGAAATGGTAATAGGGTAGACAAAAATCCATGCACACATCCCACAAATATTTCAGGTTGTCATTATTGAGATGAAAGTAGTTCCTGATTCATGGAAACATAAATTTTCCCAACAAAAATGGGGTGGCTTATCAGGATAACACGCAAGATAAGACACACACCTCTTCTCTCATCTAATAGGGTCACGGGAGAAATTATCAGATATTATACAAAAAGATGGATCAAGACCATACAACTTCTCCAATTTAAAATAACCATTATATTCTAATATCCACTATGAGGTAGCCTCAAACACCTTTGAAGGATGACCACTTCTCTAAAAATGTTTCCCCAATCACTCTTAAAAAGATAATTAAATATAAACCTCGTCAAACATGATTGTAAAATCTAGTGGCGATCTACAATCAATCATCTCTAGATGTTGGAGTTCAAGGAGCCCTAAAAATTTTATATATCATAGCTCAATATCCTACCTCCACCCCACCAAATTCTTGGAGCATTAGCAGTAATTATGAAGGCCCTAATTAGGCACTTTACCATGATGGATTCCTTCATGGAATAATTCTGTCCATCTAGGGATCCTATATCTTTATGTGAGCCATAACACCCCTATGTGTGGCTATAAGACTAAGGAGAAATATGGTCTTCCACTTGCTGTTGTCAACCATGATGGTGATCACTGTGAATGTTATCTCTATATTAATGATTTACATTGTCAAAAAAATCTTATAATGGACAATTTAGTGTTTTTAAATCCCTCTTATCATGATGTTCTTACAAACACAAGTCCAATCATGTCTTATTCCTTGTCACAGGTGGGTGAAATATTTTATAAACCAGAAGACAACCCAATGAGAAGGTTATTTTCTGAACCCCCTTATGCCACTTTCCATCCAACATAGAAGAGAAAATCATAAAAACACATTGTTTTTTGTAAAACAATTAAGAATAATCCACTCTGGTCAGGCCAGTTTGAGGATCCTTTTGTAAAATTTAAATAATATTTTCTAAACATGAGAAAACATCTAGATAAATATGGTATACCCGTCATGTTTTCTACTTTATCCACATCTCAGTACAACATTCCCTAGGTGTTGTTGGATGATTGAATTCATGAAATAAACCTTAACATATGGAAAAATATTCATCAACTAAAAAAATGTATTACCTTATGATGAGTATCATAGTCACTTCATGTTTATAGAAGGATTATAATGGAAAATTGACATGGAATCTAACCTAGATTCCCAACATCAAAATATTGAGAAGTATCAAGGAGACTTTCAACATGAATTCCTAAATGCATTAATGATATTATGAAAGTTGATCATAGATACTCCATCTGGTGTTCAAATCAGATGATGGGGTGTACATGGAGAATTTCATTTCACTATGATCTAAAGCCAGAAAAGCACTCCAAAGGTGTTATCAGGAAATGACATTGACCTAGTTCTGCTACAACAAATTTTATCTATACATTATTGATGATATGTGAAATTATAATAGGCCCTGGCCAACTTTTACCAATGTTAGACAAGAATAGGTAAGGTTTTTTAGATAATTTTGTGTTAATCATATGATCACAATGAGAAGATATTCCTTTTACATGATTTAAACTCTCATATTGAGAAAATGTCAGAAATAACCCAAGGGTTTTTCGAAACGGGTGATTTATGTGAGTTCCAAATAATTCACCATGGAAACTATCAGACCAGAATTTGTAAAATCAAATGAGTAGCTAAGGTAATATCATCAATGTTAGTTCAAGAGAAACCTCATCCCATAGGGATGTGGTATTTTTAACCCAACACTTGAGATTATCCATCCAAGTCCAAAGTGTTGTTAAACTAGAATAATAATAACCCCTTCCCTAATAACTGGGAGCATCATCACTTTAATAATCCCCTCTTTAGTAAGAATCAGTCCTATTTCTATTAGAAAATATTTCTCAAAGTGAATACCCTGAATTTCTCCCATCATGATATCAGATACGTTCACATGGGACATGTAAGATTGATTTCTATCGAGATTCAAATATGATTAATGTCTGTCAAATATATCCCAGGGGACTAATAATGAAACAAACAAGGTCTCATAGAAGGCACAAAAGAAGTAAATCTCATAGATATTCCAATTGAATGCCTACGATGAACTATGCATCTATGAATTTCATCAACACCATCATTGAAGACCCTCTAGAACATAAGACTGATTCAAAGGATTATAATGAAGATGTTCCTTTTATGGAGATTGTCCGCTCTAAAACAAAAGCAAGAGGCATGCTTACCCAAAACCATATACTTTCTCTAAATCTAGACATTCCCTTGAACAATCCTCATTTTACTCATAAAAAACCTAATAGGCGAAAAGGTATGGCTCGTACTGTTGAATTCACCTGTTTTGATAATCCCAATTATGTGTTAATATGTGTTCATAATCCTATGTTGATCAAAATAATAATTAAAATATGTTAATCACGTTTTATCTATGTTTATACATACTTTGAAATAGTCCTAACTCAATCTGGATATGTTTTTCATAGAACAGATAAGTATGAAGTGTTGGGTCACTGATATAGACCTACCAGTACTGAGTATACCGATAGACATAGTCACAGATATGGTTAAGGTCATTAATATGCATAATTGTTACCGATAGAAGATGAGCTACAGATATAATAATTATACCGGTATGCAAAAGTCTGCCAATATGAAAAAGTCTACCGATGTGCATAATTCCACCGGTATGCACTTAATCGCTGATACAGAACAGAGCTACCGGTATGTAAAATCAACCCATAAAAAGTCCACCGATAAAGAATGAAAAAGTCTACCGATACAAGATACCATTAAATTAAGTCTACTGATATAAAGAGCTACCGATAGAAGCTCACCGCTACACAGAGAGCTACCGATATGAATAGCTACAGCTACCGATAGAAGTTCACTAATACAATGATCCACAGACTGATACAAGTAGCTACTGTTACAAGGGATAATAGCTACCAATACAGAAGAGCCACCGCTACAAGCTCACAGTTATAAGGAGCTACTGATTGGAAACCAGTCACTGTTACTCAAACTCTATACATTGTCAATATTATTAAAATAATGCTAACAGTCATATATGATGATTTTAATGCAATTAATGTAATTTAATGATAGTTTTTGACATGTTAGGGAACCGTACCTCGTACTAGTCAAAGGTAATCATTCCCAGTGTCTGACCTCAAGGAATAAAAGGGGATATCAAGCTACTAGAGGAAGGGGATGAGAATACATGAACACACATACATGCAAAAAACAACACACAGAGAACTAGAAGAACACTCATACTCATCAAGAACAGAAGTTCAAAGAAGAATCTTAATAGATTTAAAGAATACTCTCCTACTCAAGCTGAACACCTACACTGGAAGTGAAGTAATTGAACTACGACACTTTGTTTTTCTTAACAAACAACAGAGAAGTATTCAAAGCTTCAACTGCTTCAAACCAAGGAGTCTAGAGCTTCACTCACAACACATAGAGCAATCTAAACTCATATTTATTTATTTAGATCTGTTGCGTTTCATTCATTCACATTTTGAGCAGTGTGTGTACTCTGTATATTTCATACACACATTGACTCCTGTGCTGAACTGGATGATTTAATCCTCACTCACTCTTTCCCGATACTCTTATTTCCCACTATGGATAGTGGTAGAGGTCATGTAGGACATGGATAGCCTGTGTGCTATTGTTTTGTTTTCCCACGAATAACTATGGTAGAGTTCATAGTACTTGGACAGTATTTGCACTGTTGTTTAACCCAATCCAGGGTGAGGATCAAAATTTATATAAATTGTTTTGAGAGGACTGAGTCTCAGCTTGAGACTGAACCTCTTGGTTAAAACTGCTATGCTGAATTGTTTTGGTTTTAACTATATATTATCTTCCTCTGCTAATTACTTTTAAATATAAAATTCTTTTTAAATTACTTTGATAGTTAATCTAGCAAGTGTTTCCAACTATTATAAATTAGTAGGTTTGTTTCAAAATCTAATTTGATATTCTGATTAAATTAACTGAGACCTGATCAATCTTTTGAGAACCTAATTGAACCATTACAGTTTTTCAAATTCACTATAGTTTAACTTAGCTTTTAATTTGGTGGATTTTAATAGAAATAAATTAAACATAAATTCTAATTGGAACTCAATTAAACCCCCTCTTAAGTATCCACTTTGACCAGCATTTTGTATCAGAGGAAGGTTATTAAAGGATTCTTGAAATAATCTGTTTCAACTGTGATTTTAGTTGTATCTTAATGATATTTAATTTTTATTAGTTCTAAATTTTATCTCTTTAAATATTTTTATAAAATATAATTATGGATAATAGACTTTAAGGTGATTCTACCAATATGACACCTTTCATTAATGGTACAAATTATTCCAAGTGGAAACTTAAAATGAAAATTCATTTAAGGAGTATGGGATTTGACATCTAGACTGCTATAGAGACTCAATATAAGATTCGAGAAACTGAAAGAACTACTTGGGATGAACCTAATAAGACTGCTTACAATAATAATTGTAAAGAAATGAATGATTTGTATTGTGCTCTTGATGATGAAAAATTTAATAGAATATCTTCTTGTAAAACTGCTTATGAAATCTGGGACACTTTGGCTATTTCCCATGAGGGAACAAAAAATGCAAAAGAAATGAGATTGAATACCTACACTATTTAATATGAAAATTTTAAAATAAAGCCTGATGAACTTATTTCTGATATGTATCTCTGGTTCAATGAGATTTTCAACACTATGATCCCACTTGGAAAATATGTTCCTATAAAGGAGCATATTATAAGAATACTACGATGTCTGCCAGAAGGATGGAGAGGCACATCAGTTTCAATAAGAGAATCGTGTGATATATGTTCATTGGCTATTAAAGAATTAATTGGTATGTTGATAATGTCTGATGAATAATTGAAAGTAAACAAGTAAGAATATGATGAACCAAGTAAGAAGTTAGTATCCTTCAAGACATCTGCTTCAAAGAGAAAGGACAAGGAGAAAGTTCACATACAAACTGAAAGCTCAAGTAGTGAAGAGAGTACATCTGACAGTGATGCTGAGATGGCTCAAATATCCAGGTGGTTCAAGAAGTTATACAGGAAGAATAAATTCTTCAAAAAAAATTATAAAGGAAAATATGACAAAAAGGAAATTGGAAGAAGGATTGGAAAAATCCTGATAGGAGTGATGACATTGTCTGTTATGAATGCAAAGGGAAAGGACATGTATAGGATGATTTCCCAAAGTTAATGTTCAATATGAAATATGTCTATAAGGAAAATATGTATAAGAAATCTATGAATGAAACTTGGAGTGCTTCAAAAGATTGTTCAAGTGATTCTGATTTTTCTTAGGATGAAAAATCTCAAAAAGTAAATATGTGTTCCATGACAAACACATTCGAGGTAACATTAGATACTCCGACTTTAAATTCATATTATTCTGGAGTTGATTCTGATTGTGAATCTTAAAATCTGTCTAGTGAAGAGTTATTTGAATACTATAATATGATAGAAGAAATCTGTAATGAATTGAAGGACAAGTACAAGACATTGAAGAAACACAGCATGCTTTGACCAGCTCTGTTAAATCTGCATTTGGTATAGAAAAGGAAAACAATGCTCAATTACTTATGGAGAATACTGAACTGAAATTTTCTAATGATAAATTAAGGAAGGACATAGAGAAATTAAAAAATGGAAAGAATAATCTAACTCAAATTCTAGGAAAACAAGTGGCACCAAAATATACCACTTGAATAGGCTATCATCCTGGACAGAGAAAAATTACTAAAAATAGTTTTATTCCTAAATCTAGACAGAATGATGCTAGTTCAAGTTCTGGAAATGCTTATTCTCCAACTAGTTATTCACATTTGTATAGAACAAATAAAGTGTATATTTCAAAATCTATTGATTATGTAATTTATTTGAGACCCATAAGGCAAATCTGGGTACCTAAAGCTTTGCTTGATAACCTTTCTAGACCCAAGAAAATATGGGTACCAAAATCATTTTCCGTTTAAACCAGTTTTGTTGGAAACCTTTTTAAATATTTTCCATAAGAATGTATGGTACTTGGAAAGTGGATGTTTAAGGCATATGAATGGATATTACTCATGCTTAAAGAGCTTAATCAAATTTGATGGAGGCCATGTCACCTTTGGTGATAACTCTAAATTAACAATCATCAGCTTAGGCCAGAATGGTAACACTGATTAAGTTTTAATTTCTAAAGTATTATTTGTTGATGGACTTAAATATAATTTGTTAACTATTTCTCAGTATTGTGATAATGGTTTCAAAGTTAAATTTGATAATGATTCTTGTAATGTTTTTAATTCAAAAAATATTTTAGTTTTTTCTGCTCTAATAAATGAAAATTTATATACAGTTGATTTGAATTAGTTAGCTAAACAAAATGTTACTTGCTTAAGTGCTATTCATAAAGAGTCTTGGATATGGCACAGAAGATTAGGACACTACAATTTTCATTCACTTAGAAAAATAACCAAAAAAAATGTAGTTAGAGACCTACCTAAACATGAATTCTTAGCTGATAAAGTATGTAATCTTGGTCAAAATGGAAAGCAACATAAATTTTCTTTTAAATCAAAGAAAGAAGTATCAACTTATCAACCTCTCGAGTTGGTTCGCATAGACTTGTTTGGACCTTATAAGGTTTCTAGATTAAATGGGAAGAACAATGTCTATGTCATAGTATATGACTTTTCTAGGAAAACTTTGGTATACTTCTTAGCTCACACGATTTAAGCTTGTTTGTACTTCATTTTGACCAGCAATTTTTTTTGGTATTTTATAAATGCCAATTTTTGGAAAGTGGTAACCATACATAGATACAAATCATACCACATTACAAATCCACCACATCTCAATTTAAAAATACAAACCTTCAAAAACAAATCAACCGCGCACCTTGAGCCACGAACCGACAGCCTCAAAGCACGGGTCTCGATTTCTGCGCCACCTCGAGCCACAACCAACCTTGGAATATCCACCATGTGGTTTCTGACTTATCCTCATCAACCAGATCACCGACGATATTCATCTTCACCATCTCCATCGAAGGAAATAATGAGAAAATCACACCCACACTGCACAAACATCCTCCCCAATATTCAAAACCAAAGTGAACCATCCGCTGCATTCAAAATCAGATGCAAACTATCCACTATCAACGAATCCAAAAGAAATACAACAGCCTTAAAATCCAAAAACAAAGCCTTCACAAGCTAAAAAAAGCAAGCCATCAAATCACACCGTCCATTCGCCAGAGCCAAATCGGGAAGCACCCCACCCCAACCTCGATCCCCTCCATACACATCCACAGAAAACCGATGAGGAAGACAGTCCAAGGAGAAAGAAGTCGGTTCTTTTTCACCTAGGACTGGGAGAACCAACATCACCTAGATGGAAAGTCTACATTGAAGGAATCCGAGAAGATCACAGCCGACAACACCTCTCTGGGATGAAGCTGGACAAATCGCTACCAAAGAAGAACCCTTAACGGATTGCTTAACAAAAATCCATGGAAAGAAAGAGGAATTGACGATGCAGAAGGATACACTAAAATTGAAACCAACACAACAACTCCAGCAAACTGTCACAGAATGAAAATTTCAAAACACCTGGAAAAACAAAACCATCAAAGCCCCTCCAACCTCCATGCCATAACGAAACTGACGTCGAGCCACTTAGGACTGAATCCATCGCCCACAGCCACCAAGCCCAAATATACCATCAAGTCACCTCCCAAAGCCTCATCCCACTGAGATGAGGCTATGACGACAACCGTGCCACCGAGGATTGATGATGAGGGGACATGGAAGCCGAGCCAACCGAGGCCGGAGGAGGGAATAGAGAGAATCTCTGGTTGAAACCCTAATGCTTGAGAAGTTATCATGGTCGTGAGTTTGAAAATTTTGAGTTTGAATCTTACTGCTCACACAATGGCTATAGTCACAATTTTTCTGCGCCTAGGATGCCTCAGCAGAATGGTGCAGTAGAAAGAAGAAACAGAACCCTTCAAGAAATTCCAAGAACCATGCTTAATGAGTATGACCTGCCAATTTCCTTTTGGGCTGAAGCTATGAACACAACTTGCTACATTATAAATAGAGTCCTGATTAAACCTGTTCTCAAAAAGACCCCCTCCATGTCTGTAGAAAATCTTAGTGGACTTAATATTAAGACCTTGAGAGGTGATCATTTCCGTGAGTTTAAAAATCTTGAGTTTGAATATTATTGCTCACACAATGGCTATAGTTACAATTTTTCTGCCCCTAGGACAACTCATCATAATGGTGTTGTAGAAAGATGAAACAAAACCCTTTAAGAAATTCCAAGAACCATGCTTAATGAGTATGACCTACAAATTTACTTTTGGGATGAAGCTATAACCACAACTTGATACATTATAAATAGAGTCCTGATTATACATGTTCTCAAAAAGACCCTTTATGAGTTGTGGAGACATAGAAAACTGAAGGTTAATTACTATATAGTTTTTGGTTGTAAAGTCTTTATTCTCAATACAAAAGACAATCATGAATGGTTTTCATCCAAGAGTGATGAATAAATTTTCCTAGGTTATTTAATTAATATAAAAGCTTATAGAGTCATTAACAAAAGAACCAAATGTGTGGAAGAATCTGTTAACATCAAGTTTGATGAAACTGATCCACATGAACCCAAACATCCCATTGAAAATATTGAAGAATCTTTGTCTGTTTTGAACCTTAATGATAAAATCAAAGAACCTGTTATAAAGACATCCAGTTCTGGAAACTTTCCAGAACCTATTTTTGTAGAGCCTGAATCTAGAGAAAAACCTGAAAATTATAGTCCTTCCTTTACTAGATCAACAAGGATTCTAAAGAATCATCCTTTAGATGTTGTTGTTGGTAATCTTGATAGAGGTACATAGAGTAGAGATTCTCTAAGAAACTAGGTTGAACATCAGGCTTTTCTTTCACAGTTAGAACCTAAAAATTTCAATGATGCAATCAATGATGAATTTTGGGTAATGGTTGTGCAAGAAGAATTAAATAAATTTGAAAGAAACAACGTTTGGGAATTAGTTGACAGACCTAAGGAAACTTTGACCAAAGGCACTAAATGGGTTTTTAGAAATAAATTTGATGAGTCTGGAAACATAGTTAGAAACAAATCAAGGATAGTTACACAAGGGTATAGTCAAGATGAAGGAATAGACTATGATAGAACCTTTTCCCTGGTATCCAGATTATAAGCTATTAGGATTCTACTTGATTATACTGCTCATCTGAATTTTAAGTTATATCAAATGGATGTTAAAAGTTCTTTTTTAATGTTTTTATAATTGAAGATGTTTTTTTTGAACAAGAACATGGATTTACTAATCCTCATTTTCCAAATCGTGTATTAATCTATCTAATGCTTTATATGGTTTGAAACAAGTTCGACGAGCTTGGTATGATAGACTTAGCAATTTATTTATGTCAAAAGGTTTTACAAAAGGGATTGTTGATCCAAATATTTTTATAATATAATTTCTAAATATGTTTTGATAGTAAAAATCTATCTTGATGATATTATTTTTGGATCTTAAAAAAATAATTTGTGTATTGATTTTTCAAAGAGTATGCAAAATTTATTTGAAATGAGTTTAATGGGTGAACTCAAATATTTTCTTGTATTTCATGTTTTTCCAAATGAAAATGGTATTATTTTAAATCAAAGTAAATATAAAAAGTATATTTTAAAACTTTTTCGTTTAGAAAGTATTAAGGAAATTGATACACCCATGGGTACCACCTGCAAGTTGGACATTGATGAATCTAGGAAACTACTAGATCAAACAAATTATAGAGTTATAATCGGGAGCTTAATCTATCATACTACTAGTTGACCAGATATTATGTTTAGTGTGTGTATGTGTGCAAAATTTCAAGCTAATCCTAAAGAATCTCACTTGCTTGCTGTTAAAAGAATTTTCAAATATCTTAAACATACTGCAATTTTAGGTATGTTTTATCCAAAAGGAAAATCATTTGATTTAATAAGTTATTTAGATGCTGATTTTTCTCATTCCAAGTTAGATAGAAAGAGCACTTCTGGAACATGTCATATTCTAGGTAAGTCCCTAGTATCGTGGTGTAGTAAGAAGCAGAATTATGTTGCATTGTCTACAACTGAAGAAGAGTGCATTGCTGCTGGTAGTTGTTTTTCACAAATTCTGTGGATGAAACATACATTATTGGACTATGGATATTATTTTAAACATGTATCAATAAACTGTGATAACACGAGTGCAATTAACATTTCTAAGAATCCCGTGTCACACCCTAGGTCCAAACACATTGATTTAAGGCACCATCTTTTGAGAGATCATTACCAAAAAGGTGATATTACTCTTTAATTTATAGGTAATGAACATCAATTAGCTAACATTTCCACCAAGCCTTTAATTTAGGATAGGTTAAGGTCTATTAGACATGAATTAGGAATGATAGACTCTTTCCATTAGTAATCTCACTGTTATACCTCACCAGTATACAACCTCATTCTTATACCTCACTGGTATGAACCTCACCATTATACTTCACTATTAGTGGACCACACCGTTAGGAATTCTCAACAGTATACCCTACCATTAGTATGAACTATTTTAAACTTTTGTCTATCACCGAAATCTGTATATTTTTTTTATTATATTTTAATTATGTATTTTATGACTCCTAAATGATAAAACTAAGTCTTAGTTACTCTCAATCCACCGAACTCTCCTTTCTGAAACCCGACTCCTTGAATCCCTGAAACTCGTGAAAACCATACGTCCTTGAACCAGAGATGGAAAAAAAACTCCCTACTGTCAAAGATGACATTGATGAGCCGAATGCAAAGAAGCCGAAGACAGGTCCTGAAGCAAGAAGCAGTGGTAGAAAAACAAGGTCGGGGAGGCGTCCAGTGAACCCGCATCTACAAAATAGATATATGGAAACCGAGAAAGAGATATGTGCGGAATGGATGATTTCTAGTAAATCGTTAGTTTTAGAGGTGTTGGGAGATCATAAATGGGTAGAATGCTTCTCAAATAAAAATGTCCCCTACTATCTGAAGCTAGTAAGACAGTTCTATGAGTTTGTGAGTTTTGAGAAATCTGATGAGGAAAATATAATTATTTCATGGGTAAATGGCAAGTAAATAGCCTTTTCATATTTTGAGTGGGCTGAGTACTTGAGAGTACCACATGAAAGTGTTTTTGGATTCTCATCGAAGATAGTACCACCTACAAGTGACATATTTGATTATGAGACTGCCTTAGATGACCTCACTAGTAGTGGCAAGCAGAGAAAGGTGGTGGCTGCTGAAATGGATGGAGAAAACATATTGTTGTTCAAATTTGTGCAACATGTGCTAAGTCCAAGAAGAGGAGACTTTTAAAATTTTGGATATCAAGATATATATCTGTTACATCTCTTGAAACAAGTTCTGAAAGTGAATCTGTGCAGGCTACTAACGATTAAATGAAGGATATGACCAGACCCAAATCACAGACCAATTCTTTATTCTTTTCCAAGTTGATTTCAGTTATGATTAAAGTGAAGTGTGTAGCTGAGTCTCAGGATGAGACATTAGTGTTAAGAAATAACTTTTGTATCACAAGCACAGTGTGTAAGTACATTAAGATAAGATGGAACCCATGGATAGAGGAGTGGGTTACTGATGATAAGAAGATATATGATAAGTTTAATCATGTGGATCATCCTTCCAGACCTAAGGATTTGAGGGATCCAGGTCTAGGACCTGATGAGAAGGTGCCACAGTATAGTGATGATTCAGAAGAGGAGGATTCCTCTGCAACAGATGGAGGAGATCCGGATATTCCTTCTAGCCCAGCTCCTGAAATTGTGTCACAAGAAAAGGTAGTTTAGTAGAGATCAGATCAGGAAAAGGCTTCTTGAGAGAATGAAGGAGAAGTTCATGCAAATGAAGAATCTGTTTCTGTCAGCTTGAGCCTTAGTCTACTGATTGGACACTTCTTAATGCCTAATGAAGAATTTGATGAAGTTGATAGACTTGCTCCTATTCCTGAGGAGCCTCATACTGTTGAAGAAATAGAGATAGTTGTGGAAAATTATTCTAAGGAAGAAATAGCTACTCACGACTCTATTGTCATACAAGAGAATGAACCAATTGAGGGGGAGCATCCAACCAGAATTTTTAGTGTTTCAGTGGTTGTTGAGATTCAAGACTAGGTAGAGGACCCAATGTTTGTAGTTTGTGGTTTGGATTACCCAGATTCTGATAATGAGACATCCCTAAGTCGACCATAAGTTGATTATGATATTCTGTCTGAGATATTACCTAAGGATTTGATAAGAAAATCTGATCTGGATCAGTTGAAGTCTGATCTTAATACATATTTTGTGGAAGAGATATGTAAAATGGAAGCATCCTTAGTTTCATCCATTTAATCGGTTATGAATGACCCAGTGGCCAGTATTGTGTCTCAAAGAGCACCAATTCATGTTCCTACTAATATAGTCACCAGTGATGACTTAGAATCTTTGAAGGAGGGAATTAAATAGTCTTTGAGTGATTTTGTTTCTATGTTAAAGAGTCTCTTTATTGAAGTGATGAGCAATATGAAAAAGAATTTTGAACTCTATCTTGGTTATAAGGTTTCAACCTCTGTGGCAGAGATAGTGGGTGAAATCGCAGCTTTCCAAAATCATGTTTCTAGCTTGGAAGAGGATGTTGAATTTCTAATGAAATTAGTTGTCTCTCTAGAATACTATATGATTTCTACATCTCAAGCATAAATGGATTTGGCTTATGTGAAGATTGTAGTTAGCCAAATGGTCTCAGTTTTTTAGGACTTTAAATATTCCATAACAAAGCATGTTAGCACCCAAGATTCTGCAGTGACAAATCTTATTAGTGGGCTAAGTAAGAGATTCAAGGAAACTGTGACTTTTTCTTCTAGTTATTTTTCTTCGAGACCTTCAATAGAATTGGATCAGATTAGATCTTTGATGAAGGAGGAGCTTGGTTTAGCTTCAACTAGTAGCTCTGTGGACTCATCTTCCATTACCCAAGTGGTGTCTACCACTAGATATATAAGGAAGATTGTCCAAGATTATATGAGAGAATCTTCTGCTTCTCAGAAAGTAGTGAAAGATAAGGTAGATAACTTTTTCCAAAGGGTCTACACCAAGCATCAGCTCAACAACCATTTCAATCTTATTTTAGAAAACATGAAGCTACCTCCAGTCAATCAAGCCTTCAGAGAACAAGTCAGCAAGCTCAGGGAGATGACTCCATCCATGGATAAGTTTTTAGAAAACAAGGATGATTTCATTTCTGCTATGGAGAGAGGAGGAGGAATCATTATGGATTCCAGAAATCTCTTGCTGCCCTTCTTGCATGTTGATGCTCATCCAGTGATTATACCACCAACATTACTTGCATCTACCTCTACTACTTCTCATACTCAGATGACTCGAGCCCAAGACATCTGAAGCCTTACTCCTCTGATCACTAAGAGAGCCACATAATACAGGCCAGGAACAATTTTAGTAGCTCAGCCTCCTCTGATCATTTCTAGTGTTCCTAAGCCTCCACCTACATTCACACAGTCTGAGTCTACCTTGGATCCCAAATTAAAATCCCAAGTGGACTTTCAGGCGGTTGATTAATTTTGTGTCTAGGATATTTTAAAGGAATCACCTATATTTCTTTTTTCATTTATATATTTCTTTGTATCTGTTTAATCCAATGAATATATATGATCTTACTTTTCCTTCCCCTCTATTACTTTTCTTTTCATGTATTTCCTTTTCTTCCTACTTTTTGCTAATCACAAAGGGTGAGAAATAATATCTAAGGGTATCATATCTGGGGGATAAATAATATCTAAGGAAGAACAGGGAAAACTGATGTGAATATCGTTATATTTTATGAGCATAATACATTTCCCTCTGGTAAATTAGTTTTTTTTCTTTATTTTCCCTCTGATACATGTTTTTTATAATATATTATTTTCTATTATTCATTTGTTTTGTAACTCTAGTACACTATTTTTATTACTACCTATGATACAATTGCTTTTAATACTATATCCTCTGATATTATTTTAAAATCTCACATTTTAAAATGTCATTACTCACACTGATAAATAAAAACAATTGTATTTTATACTGAGACTTTACTAATTATTTTGGATTATAATACAATGAGTTGTGATTATCAAAAATGGGGAGATTGTTGACCCCACCTGTTTCTATAATCCCAATTATGTGTTAATATGTGTTTATAATCCTATATCGATAGAAATATAGAAATAATCATTGGAATAATTTAATCACAGTTTATATATGTTTATACATTCCTTGAAATAGTAATAAATCAATCTGGATATGTTTTGCATAGAACATATAAGTATTAAGTGTTGGGTCACTGATACAGACCTACCAGTACTTAGTCTACCAATAGACATAGTCACCGGTATGGTTAAGGTCACTGATATGCATAGCTGTTACCGATAGAATCAGAGCTACCGATAGAATTATTCTAATGGTATGAAAAAGTCTACTGGTATGAAAATGTCTACTGATATGCATAAGTCCACCGGTATGTACTTAATCACTGATACAGAAAAGAGCTACTAGTATGAACAAGCTACCGATACAACGTCCACCGATAAAGAAATACAAATTCTAGCGATACGAGCTACCATTAATGTATGTATACCAATATAAAGTGCAACTGATAGAAGCTCACTGATACACAGAGACTCACTGCTACACAGAGAGCTATCGATAAGAAGAGCTATAGCTACCGACATAAGTGCACTGATACAATGAGCCTCTGACTGATACATGTAGCTACCATTACAAGGAATAACAACTACCAATACAGAAGAGCCACCGCTACAAGCTCACTATTAGAAGGAGATACCGATTGGAAACCAGTCACTATTACTCAAACGCTATACATTGTCAGTATTATTAAAATAATGCTAACAATAATATTTAATGATTTTAATTCAAGTAATGTAATTTAATGATAGTTTTTGGCATGTCAGGGAACCATACCTCGTACCTATCAAAGGTAATCATTCCCATTGTCTGACCTCAAGGAATAAAAGGCGATATCAAGATACTGGAGGAAGGGGATGAGAAGACACAAACACATGTACATGCAAAGAAGAACATTCAGAGAACAAGAATAACTCTCATACTCATCAATAATAGAAGTTCAAAGAATAATCTTATGTGCTACAAATAATACTCTCCTACTCAAGATGAACACCTACACTGGAAGTGAAGGAACAGAACTACGACCCTCTGTTTTTTTTTTGACAAAAACCAGAGAAGGAATCAAAGCTTCAACTGCTTCAAACCAAGGATTCCAGATCATCACTCAGAACACATAGAGCATTCTAAACTCATCTTTATTTATTTAGCTCTGTAGTGTTTCATTCATTCACATTTTGAGAAGTGAGTGTACTCTGTATATTTCATACACACATTGACTCTTGTGTTGAACTGGAGGATTTAATCCTCACTCATTATTTCCCAATACACTTATTTCCCACTGTGGATAGTATTAGAGTTCATGTAAGACCTGGATAGCCTGTGTGCTATTGTTTTGTTTTCCCACAAATAATTGTGGTAGAGGTATTAGTACCTTGACAATCTTTTCACTGTTGTTTACCCCGATCCAGGGTGTGGATCAAAATTTATATAAATTGTTTTGAGAGGACTAAGTCTTGTCTTGAGACTGGACCTATTGAATAAAACTGTTGTGCTTAATTGATTTGGTTTTAACTATATCATATATTCTGCTGCTAATTACATTGAAATAGAAAATTGTTTTAAAGTTACTTTAATGTTAATATAGAAAGTGTTTGAAACAATTGTAAATCAGTAGGTTAGTTTCAAAAGCTAATTTGATCTTCTAATTAAATTAACTGAGACCTCATCAATCTTTTGATAACCTAATCGAACATTTACAGTTTTTCAAATTCACTACATTTTAACTTAGATTTTAATTTGTGGGATTTTAATAGAAATATTTTTAACAGAAATTTTAATTGGAACTCATTCCACCCCCCCTCTTGAGTGTCCACTCCGACCAACACGTAACATGTCTCACCTTCCACCTAGAGAAGTCCAATCCCTTTATCTAGAGGAAAAAGTTTCTTATCCAAAGTAGAAAGTAATATATTTAAGAAAACACAATGAAGAGTTACTCCAATTTTTCCTTCCTATTATATATACTATGTAGGAAGAACAAAAACCCACAATTCTTGTTAGATCACCTCAGTAGATAGGGTTTTCCACCACAAATAAATAAGATAAAGAACATCCACTCAACTTGGTACATAAACCACCAATATATTTGGATCCCGCAATAGCATATCAACACTTCCTTCCATTTGGTGCACAACTATAAAAGGACTATTCATATACTTACAGACCTACCCTTATTAGTTACCCATGAAAGATAACTATAATGCAATAAGTAGTGGTTGTTCCTATCTCTGCACCCATTCATTCTCTATCTACGGCACCAATTCAAGTCTTAGCATAACAAGATATTCCTTGAATTCATTTGAACATCATTTAGTTATTAACGACATAGTTGGAATCCATGTAAGGATGGTGTGTGGCAGTACAATAAAAAAAGAAGGATTTCCCCCATGTTTTGGATTATATCCCTCCTCCAAAATTTGTAAACCCAGCATTTCATATTGTGAACATCTAGAGAGATCTGAAGTGGCACTTGATGCATTTCTACACTTGTTGGGATCCCCTAGTGGGGATCCTTGGGAAAAAAGAAGTAGTGAAACACTGATGATTCATGAAATCAATGTAGGAGAATACCTTTGTTTGGTACATGAGTTTTTAGTCTTGATCGATAACCTGATAGGATAATCCACATCAATTTTTCCTCTTCTAGTATAGATCAATGTAACAAAAGAAAACAACTATTGATCTAATGACCTAAACACAATGGTAAAATGAAAGGTTCATACAATTCATTTATCGATGCAATGGATTGACTTAATCCTTGAACTTTCCACACCATCATGAATATATATTGTCTATCTATGTGTGAAATCTCCTTCAAGAGTTGAGGACACCATTAATCCTTGTGAAATACTTATAAGGGTTTAAGGATCTGGCCGCAATCTCTCAAAAAGTAGAAAACTCCTCACATTGACAAAATATAAGTACCAATTAATTCAATCAACTCATTGAAGAAGAATTATAAAATATTTCTGCTTATATAGTTACACTTAATCTAGCCCCTTATACCGCATCCCACCTCAAAACATGCACTGAATCATAGGACTCCACCTTTTGAGCATTAGTAGAAATGACTACATCTCCATGATGATAATAGAGATAAAATGTGGAGATAGTTTGAGGAGATTAACAATAAGTTATATTTCATTTGATATGACTAAGTATCTTGTTACCACATCTAAGTATTGGAAAACGTTTTTTTTCAGTTGACAAAGTACAATAAGTCTTGAAAAGAAGGTAATGAATATATACCAAACTATTACCCCATCCATCAAATTCTAGGTCACCCCATCTAGGAGTGTTCTATTTTCAAGGACCTCTTAAAAAAGATGGTGGAAAATTGTAATGTGACACTATAAAATTTTCCAACCCATGTAGAACATGTTTCTGCTATGAATCCAATAATGAAATATGAATCGAAAGATGTTAAGGGAAAGAGTACGCAAAAGTTTGATGATAGGATGGTCAGAAAAATGATCAATGAGACTCATGCTATTATCTATGAAAATTTAACATAACCAACTATGGCCTCAACCCCATATGTTATAGAAAAACTGGCTGCATCAAAATCCTAATCCTATGATGACCTATCCTAAAAAAACGATCTGGCCATAATTATAATATAAATTTATAATAATATGATCTTTTCTCAAGGATAATGATTTCCTTTACCTTATATAAAATCCTTCCATCCATCCCAAAAGCATGGGAACAGCCCCACAAAATTTTACAACAAATGTTTACCCCCATATAGAATCATCATCATATGAAGAGTTCATCATTGGGTCTGTAAATGTTATTCACATGCTGAATCCCTTCTCAAATGTTGATTCTGATTTGAACTTAATATACTGGCACATTATTGGAGAACTATGGGATGATATCATCAATGTCAAGGATACATGGGAAGGAATTGTCATGCTTGGAGCCACCGCATCCACCAAACCCCTTCTTGAACTATTTAGGCAACTAAAACTCATGTAAAATATATCATGTGAGCTCAGTGGGAACATGGGAGTTCTTTATCCACCAATGATTGGGTTTTCCCTAATATTATTATATTTAATGAGTAATTATAGGATTTTATCCAGCTTTCTAGACAAGTAGGATTACCTAGTCGGCTCAATCCACCAAGAACAAGAACACTTCTAGCTCATTTACCAAGGGATGACCCGTCTACATCAGAAACATCAGCTCCAAAATTGCTTGTAAAAATAAAATCTTATATCAAGATGTTGAAAACCATTAGACATAAAAATTATGTCTTGATGAAATTATTCCACGTATCGGCATTTTTATCAATATTGGATTCTCAGAGTCTGTCAAAATACCTCTAAGAGACACTCATTGAGGCAATTTCATCTCCTTAGGCATTTGAATTTGTGGCCACTACTACTGGATTATATTATTCAGAGAATAATCAAGTGGAATTACATGCGTTCATCTTTTTCATGGACCAAGACGAGATTTTTTTCGTATAAGAAAATTCCAGACCATTGTATATATCTATCCAGTTAAATGACATTGATATCTAACAATCCTTTATTTAAGATGGATCCAGAGTCAACCTCATCCCAGTCCAGAAACATTATCAAATGGGTCTCAATGTATCTCATTTATCTCGCACACACTAATGATACATTTTTATGAAATTATTGATCAGGATCCTCCTAGAAAGATAACACTTAGAACTCATTTTTAGATCTTGTATCCCAAGTCAAGGTTTGTGGTAGTTCGACATGACACATATTTCAATATTCTATTTAGAAGACCTTGGATACATCATTTCTTTTTTCACTCCGTATTCATAACATTATTGTCTCAAATATTCTATCCATGGTCAAATTGGGTCATTTCATGGTGACCATGCCTCGTTCAAATCCTACGAAACACAATAAATTAATATAGGATTCAATAAAAATGGAGTGAAACAATTAATTGATAATGATTCTCCCTGAATCAATTCATAAAATGTCTTATAGATGTTCCAATATAACACTTTTAATAATATTAGTGCATATTACACATTTCCTATAAATCATATTTATAGGTTGGTTTAAAACTCTTGAATTCATTCAGTATCTTCTATAATGTCAATCATGATTTTTGAGCCGGATGGGGATGAAGAAGTTATCAAATCTCTATGTGATAATGTAAGATTGAATGAAAATTTATTCATTCTTTCTCTCAAGATTCAACATGTCTCAGTTTTTTCAGTCGAACAAGAAGAATACATCCTGATTTTAGGAGAAACTAAAGAGACTCATTCTCAGTCCCTCATTTTCCAATTAGGACACTAAAAAGGATGCATGCCATCAAGTGATCCCGAAATGAATTCCTCATCCATTAGAGGTCCATATTAAAACTACCATCTTTTATATGAGGAATATGTTTTTTTACTTCTCCTCCCTAGGAATAAAAAAATAAGTCGATCATGAGGAATATGAATAAAAAAATATTTCATGTATACCCCTCCAATGTTCGAGGAAGGTTTCTCCACCACTGTAGATGAACTATTAGAAATAAATCAAGGTAAAAAAGAAGATCCATGCCTCACTCTAATTTTATTAGTCATGACTTAAGAATAACAGATGGTATAGAACCCTTTCTTAAAGAAACACATAGTTCTATTTCCCTATAATTACACATAGATTCCAGATATTGACCTTGAGGTGGCCACCCATAATTTGGTTTTTCAAGAATACCGTCGGGGATACAAGAAAGAAGAGAGGAGGATGCACCCGAACCACACCTCAAAGATTAATGTTGATGTTGAAAAACACATGAAGGATGATTTTATTCAATAGGTACAATACCAAAAACTTCTAGCCAACATTTTACATGTGAAAAGGATAAATATAAAAATCATGGTTTCTATCGATTTCAAATACATCAACCAGTATTGTACCAATGTTGACTTCAGGGTTCAAATTATAGAACAAACGATTGATGCAACAACTAGTTATCAAGACCTATCCTTCATGGATTGATATTCAGGGCACAACAAAATCTAGATGGCCCATAATGATTAAGAATTCATAGCTTTTATATCCTCTCGAGAATTTTTATACTTTCGAGTTAAGTTATTTGTCTTGAATAATGCCGATGCCACATACTAATGTTCCATGCAACACATTATTAAACCCTTCATGAGGATGTCTGTTGAATTATATATTGAAAATCTAGTGGTATACTCTTAATTATTTCCATACAACCTATTTGATCTAGAAATCATCTTTATTAAGATTCAAATGCATAATACAACGATGAACCACTTGAAATGTACTTTTTGGGAAACCTCTAGAAAATTTCTCAACATCATCATATGCTATCAAGGAATCAAAGTTGATCATGAGAATAATAAATCTATCCATGAAATTACACCTCCATAAAAGATTAAAAAATTGTGATGAATTCATGTACACTTATCCTACATTCAACACTTCATAGCCAATATTTAAGGAATGTGTTTTCCTTTCAAAACATTGATTACAAAATGGGTCACTTATCAGTGGAATAATGACTACAAAATAATTTGATTCCCCCTAGAAATATATATTGATATAACCTGTATTGATTCCAGATGCTGATTTTAGGCTTATAATTTTTTATGGGGTGGACCTAGAATGATCATTAGGTTCTTACACAAAACAAAGATACTGGGAATGAAAATATATTATATTTTCTATGTCAAACCATGCATGATGGTGATACTTTTCATTCGGGTATCAAGAAAAGATAATTAGAATTTATCATTTCCTCTGATAAGTTGACACACTACCTATATCTGCATGATATCAAATTGATTTCTCACAATAACCCACTCAATTTTATCTTCAATCTTCCTATGCTGATAGGATGTACGACAGGGTGGGCAGTTATTCTATAGTAGTTTGATATATAGTTTGTTCCTAAGAAAGAAGTAAAATGAAATGACTTGGTAGAATTATTTTCTATTCATTTATATGTTGAAGAGACCTCACTAAATACATAACTTCCTCCCAAAGATATATTTTCTATTCAAGACATCCCCCAAACAAGGGAAATGTATTTTGCGGCTGGTATGAGGAGTCAATCCAAGAAGATAATTGAATATACTAAGATAAAAAATGTTAGGATATGAATTTTTCTTATACCCCTAGAGAAATTAGTGTTTCCATAATCCTCCCTGTTATCATATTATTGTACCAAAAAATGAGGCGGAATGTCTTGCTCTCATTATAGTCTTGTAATTGGAACATCATATATCAGTGAACCACATAGAGGTGTAGGGTGATTCAGAATTGAAAATCAAGAAGATCAATGGGGATTATGACATTAGAAAAGAGGTTATAATTCTCAGATGTGATTATTTCTTATTATTAAGGGAGTAATTTCCCTAATATTAAACATTGACTCAATTATGTGATCAGATAATTCCTAGTCAGATGTGTTGGTAAATACATCTACATCATTAGAAGATCCAAATCTAGATGAAATAGTCATTATTATTTACCATCAACATGTTGTTTCACTATTTATTCAATTCAGAACAGATGAAATTAATGAATCATTCTCATTATCAATCCATATGGTCCCACTATAGAAGGTAAGACACCCATCATGGACTTCCTTCATGATAGAGTACATCCACTGAAAGGAGTAGAGAAATAGATGATCTGGAAATAAGCAGTTAAATTCACTCTTTATGATGTCCCAAATCACCAGAATTTCATCTAAAAGTCATTTTTTGATGGAGTAATTCTTTTATGAATTGATGAATAAGATACTTTTGTTGTTATAGAAGAATTACATGTAGGATCAAGTGGTTCCCACCAATCAGGGTATATGATTTCTGATCAAATCTGATGTCTTGTATGCTTCTGGCCTTCGATTCTATAGGATTGCAAAAAAATTCACTCTAAAGTGCCATCCCTACCATGTTATTGATAATCTCATCCAACAAACCTTAGAGTTTATACACATAGAAAAATAATCATGTACATTCTCCACATGGGAAATGGTTGTTGTCAGAACATATCCTCTAGAAATGGTTGAGTTGTTCATGTACATCCTTAATGCTATCAATTTCATCTCCAAATGGGGTAAGGAAATACCCCTCAAATAATTCATTGCCAAAAGAATATTCAACACTTTCAAATATATTATCATTAACATATTTGGTATCCCTCATACCAAATTGATACAAAAAACACATATTTCTGTTCTACAGAGGTTGAAAACCTATATTCAGAATACATTATCTAATCCAACGATTCATCATGCTATCATGAAGTGTCTAATGAATAGATAGATACTTATAAAAAGACCCTTCCAAAAATACTCTAAAATATATTGTATAAATATATTAAATATTGTATTGAAAAGATATTGAATGAATAATGGGCTTATCAGACTACAACTTGTACTATAAGGTGGGAAACCCAATACTCATTAGTGTATGGAATAGATGCAGTCATGCCCATTAAAGTGTATTTTCCATCACTCTGTGTTGTCAGTTGTGACTAGGATTCTATAGATGAATAGTCTCCAAAATTACTGGATAAAAGGGCATTTCATACCTTGAATCACATGGAGGTATATCATAACTGGATTTCATAGGCCTTTAACAAAAAAGTCCACATTTTTTCATTCATCCAAGAAGATTTGTTTTGGTCCTTAGGACTCTAATGGTAACAGGAGATAAATATTATTATCCTGATCTAGTGTTTGAGGGACCTTACTATATACAGAGTGCCTACTCTAATGGATCATATTCCTTGATCTCAATTTATGGAGAACTCACTACAACTCCAACCAATAAAAGGTTCCTGAAGAAGTACTTCATGTAATAATATTGAGTTACCTTAGCTATATGATGGTAAAAAAGTAGCACCATATGCATCCATGTTTCGTGCTATTAAACTACATATCATCATCATCCTTATCACAAGATGATAAGATTAAGGAGATGAGGTCCTAGTCACATGAACTAAAACAATAAAATAACATTTTCCCTCACCAAATGAAATTAAATTGTATTCTTAACATCACCCTCATTTGATGTTAAGAAATATCACAAAATACCATGAGTATATATTCATTGTGGTTCTTAAAAAAATGGGTAGATTACATGCATATGAATCACTCACATAATTATCACTCCCCATTAGAACTAAAGCACCATTTTTTCATTTGTTTGGACTGACCATCATAGGGATCATTTTTAAAGAACTACATGTGGATTGATTCTCACATCAGTGAGACACGTAGTGATTAATGAATCATCATTCATTAGAATATCCATGATCATGAAGACAATGTTGGCTATCATTGTTTCTAAATTATATATGAACATGAAACTTCTCTATAAACTATGTATGGCCTGATTCTCATTCCAAATAGATTAGTTGTGACACTCAGATCTCAGTTCTTGGGTCTATCAATTATTTTGGAAAAGAAAGACCCACATTCTTTTAATTGTGCATGAATCATATCTATTTAGTGAACCTTTTAGGGACTCATGTACTGATTCTCATTACAATGAGATATGTGGGGATGCATAGACATCATAATTTAATCCCCAACACCAGTTTTGAATTTTTTTTAAAATTCCACTTCCTCACGTAAATCTTTGATTAGCATAGGGAGAAATTTTTGAGAACTATATGTGTATTGATTTTCATCCTATAGAAATATACAGTGAATAAAAAATCTCAAATATCTGGTCCAGTGATGATTAAATCATAAACCCCCTTTTCTCAATATACATGAATCAAATTATCACAAACAGACTTTCAAGGACCATGTCTGGCTAGATTCTCATTTCAATGAGATACATAGTGATGCCCAAGTCCAAAAAATTGTTTTTGCCACAATGTTCCCATAAATTCAAGTAAAATCTTATCATTCATTACCACATGACATTAAAATATAAGAAATCATAACAACTATGTATGGATAGATTATCATTCCAATGAGATACATAGAAACACCTGGATCCCATCTTCTGGCTCAGCCACCAGATAATTGAAATTCCCTTATCCTTCACTTGGGTTACCTTTATAATATAGAATAATATTTTACCAATCCTTGTTTCTCACTCTGAGAAGAGTTCCAATGGGTTTAGATGATTGGTGAAGTATTTTTATGCATATGTAAGGCGTATCTTTTCAGATTGAGGATCCTATCATCCTAGATGAAAATCCTTAAAATGGACACCAGTCTTCATAACTACAGGATAGTAAACTACACAGTCCTTCAAGAACTACATGTGGCTTGATTCTCACCCATATGATATATGCAGTGACACCCAACTCTTTAATCTTGGGACCATCTATAGCACAACAATGAAAATCCCATACTCTCTTCTATATGAGTTATATCTTCACGGGGATATCTAATACAAGTTATCACTTTATGCATGAACACATATCTACTATAACTACATGAGGAATGATTATTTCACAAACTATATATGTAGTATTCTTGGGATCTACACCATGGCCCAACCACAATATTTCTTTTCATGTTAAAATCACCCACATCATTTCCACAAGACATTAAAATACACATCAAACATCCTTGCCACATGACATAGATCTTCATGGTACCACTAGAACTATGTGTGTCTTAATTCTCATCCCATTGAGAACATAGTGATACCTAGGAATTATTCCCTAGCCCCAACCATGGGATAAAATAGAATTTTCCCAATCATTTATTTTGGGACAACACTTTAGAGAACCCTTCAAGGAAAAAAGAGATTTTCCCCTTCTACATATGAGCCAAATGATAGAATGGGATTCCAAACTAATTTCCAGTATTATTCCAATGCTTGATCTATGACTTAAATAATTCTCCTCCTTAATATCTCACCACTAGTCATGAATAATTTTACATCTTCATAACCATTCCTTTGGATTGGGGTTAGAATGTTTGATACCTGATATATTCGTTTTCTAAACATGTAATATGTGCCCCATTTTACCTTGTATTAGTTTCCCCCATAATGGGTCTATCAGCCATAGGATTACACTATTTGGTTATGCAGTACTTTCCCTAATTTTCCATGAATAAAAATGTACCCATAAATGGTTTCTCATATATTAGTAATTTCTCAATTAAGATAATTCAATTATATCCCTTTAATCATTTGGTGACATTATTCTGGAACCCACAATTTAAAATCAGTAGTCATCCTATTCATATTTGACCCATATCATTTCTCCCAACCATGATGTCTCCATGACTGTGGTTTAAGTTTCCCCACATCACAAGTTTAAATAATACAAGAATAATCATAGTTAATTTGACTATGTACCACCCATTGTCTCCATAATCATGTGGTCATGGTCATATGACCAAATAAATACATGCACCATACTTCCAATTCTTGGTTCATACTAATGTAGTGAATCCAACTCCCTAATTCATTAGAAATTCAGACCCAAAATAACCCTTTTTGGTTCAGGTAGTTTCTTCATAAACTAATCATTTTGAATGTGAATATTTAAATCTCCATAGAAATTCATCGGATTTTAATTATCTAATTTAGGAAATATTGATTGCTTTATTACCTGACAGTGCAGTACGCACCCTAGTGGGCCTTGCATTAGTTTTCCCCATAATGGAATTTTCATCGAAAGGATGGTACTGTTGACTATGCAGTACGTTCCCTAGTTGGAATTATATAAAACAAACACCATAATATGTTTTTTCAACTAGTTGTAACATTTTTCTCAAAAGAGACCTCCCCTAAAAACAAAAACCCTTTTCCCTTAACACCATTCAAATATGAGAGTCTCAAAATCACAACTTACATGTTTCTCCTTCCAAACCTGAATATACTATCACATTTCCACATAGATTACCATGAATTATAGAATCATCAAACCTTCGGTCAAATATAGATACCTTAAATTAAGTCAATCATAATGCCCTCTCTATGTGAATTTAAGCTATACAAGATAATATCCTAACTGCATGACTTTATACAACAATACATTATATCCTATAAACATGAATTCAAACTACACCACAACATTTCCTTGTTACATGACTTTAAACTACATGACATCATATCCTTGTTGTATGACTTTAAACTGCATGACATCTTTTCCTTGTGGTAAGACATTAAACTACATGTTCAATGTCATAGTCTCATGACATTAAACTGTGTAATACGTTCATCCTTGGCTAGAAAGGGTCCTTCTACCCAATATTTTTTTTATCTAAAAAAATATACCATCCTTCACATATCAAATTTATGTAGGAGTGGCCTCCCATCATGTCCTATGTCAATAAAAATGATCTCATTCATTGTTTCTTGGAAAATAGTCCCCTTATGGTATTGAGAAATATAAATCCCCATAAACATCATCCACCCAAGTAAAATTGAATGTAAAAATTAATAGTAACTCTTTTACATTACTATGAAGTATGTTCCCACCTTGGCCTTATATCTGTCACCCCCATAATTGACCTTTCATCCTAAGGATGTATCTATTTTACTATGTAGTATGTGCCCATATTTTTCTTTCATAAAAGATCCCTCATAACATGGTTTTTGACTAGTGGTTACATCATTCTTAGTAGATAACTCTTATGTTCCTGAATATTAGGTTTTAGATCCATAACAAATAAAACCATTGCTCAATATTCCTCTAGGAAGTATCAAAAGAATATTGGAACATTATTGGCCATCAAGCCTTGTTTGGGTTATCATTTAAAAATATATAGTTAATATTGTTCAAACATAAATAGTATCCCTTTTAGTATACCACAAATTACTTTAAAATTTTCCAAAAGAGAGACAAAATACTAAATAGGTTGAAAACTCTACTAAGGGAACCCTAGAAAAAATTCGAGTCTCATCTCGTTAGACCTACGCTCTGTATTGTTTAGGTTATATCAAGTGATAATAAGTTAAAAGTAAAAAAACATAATAGGATGAAGTCATGAAAGAGTGTCCAAATAAAAATCCATTTCACACCCTCTAGGTATCCTTTTTAATGATTTTTGGAAAAAATTCGGGTGATGAAAAAAAGATGGAATGTTGTTACGGATTTTCCAAATAACCATGTTAATAGTTAAACAATTCTCACTAGGACTCTGAGCATAGCTAAATAAATTAGAGTACCGAAATCCCTATTATTGTAATAATTTTTAGCTAATATAAAGATTTTAGGGAATGAACATCAATATCCACTTTATGATTACAAGAAAAATGCAGGGTTTAAGACATAGATGATTGGAAGAGAAATTTGATTCATTTATAAACAAAAAAACCCCATAGGATTATCCAAAAAATGGAGTCTCTCTATCATATATTACAAGAGGCCTTCAACATTAGTCTCCATATATTGAAGAGACTCTTGATCAAAATTAGATACTTTTTAATATCTCATTCACTCTCATCCACTATGTGTACTCTATATTGATATTAGGAAAATAAATTAGTATGATGCCACACAAGAAACAACATTTGTTGGGTTTACCATATAAAACTAGAAATACTCAGATAATTATCACTAGGCACCATGGATTAGGAAAACATTATAGAATCTTCCCATACTCGATGTATCTCTAATACACACAAAATTATGTTGGAATGTGTCAAAATTACATTAATATACATGAAAACCCAATAATTTTGGTTCCAGAAAAATCTATTTCTATGTGGGGTAATTTTGTTAACGGTGTGAAAGGTCTTCCATGCAATTTCCGCAAAATTGAAGATGTAAATCCCACTTGACCACCAAATATTGAGTTTTAGGAGAAAGATTTATTTTATACTAGATGTAGGAGAATAATAAAATTCCATCTATCATGATTGATAATGACCTCAACCGGGCTAACAAAAGATAACGATGTAACTCTTGATTTTTTCTAGGGGATCAATGACTGTAGAGAAGGGAATATCCATAATGGTTGGGACCGCATCCCAACACTGATTTGGAGCTTGGTTGCAAGGTAACATCACCCATGGTATGTAATAGTTTGTTCGACCATGTCATCCACCAAGTTCCCCAAGCACCATTGGTATACAAGGCCCCAGAGTGTGACACATGTGAGAGTAACCTGCACACAACACATACGCAAAATGACACCTTCATCTGGGGTCCTATATATTTTTATAAAGAGGCCCCTATGGTATTCATTTGTATGGATGGATTTTCCCTAGGCCCAATTGCTACTCTGATCTCCCAGGTGTTTCACTCAAGTCACTCTAAATCTTTTAGGTAGTTCTATAACACCTAAAGAATATTGGATTAAAGGGGAAAAGTTGAACTTAATTCCTCTTAGGCTTTAAATTAAACAACACCTACATGAGGTATTCACCCAACCCTTAATAAATGATGTCCAGTGCAGAGTTACCTTCCTTAACCAAGGACCTATGTGACTCTCCTGTAGGAATACACTTGGAGATCCTAGAAGGATTTATCAAGGTCTCACCCATGTATAGTCACCTAGGTGGTTTGTCGCTCAAGGTGTATCTGTTCTCAAATGCCTACATATATAAAACACCCCACTATTTAATCCTCCTTAGTTCTCCCTATCATTTATCATTCACGGTCCATTCATCTGGCATTCTCCATATTCATTCATTACCATCCCTCTCATCCTTTTCCTCCCTTAGCAAAAAGGGATCAACTCAATGCCTCCACCAAGAGATCCTAACTTATAAATCCATGGGAAAAGGCACAAAAGAGTGTCAAAAATTTTTATTTTTATTTCTATAGTTAGAGGTTTCCAAAAATTATCCTATGTGAGGATTAGGATCCTTGGGGAATCTGTGTATTTCTATATCTTTTTTCATGGGGAACCTTACCCCAAGTACAATGTTGAGGAGTACCCAGTCTCAGATTTTTTAGATAAGAACATTTTTGTCCCTTCTAGTCTCTGAGACCAGAAGCCTCTGGTTTCCCGTAGATAGGGTAAAGATTAAACATTTTTCCATTCAATATGGAATGAGATCATCCTCCCAAAGTGGATCCAATTTTAGAGAATCCCTTTTGGCGTAATCCCTTAACCATTTGTGTAGGAGGTTCTAGTCATTTTCCTCTATACCACCACACCCTACACCTTTATTTCATCCTTACTATATACTGATGTTCAACTTAATGTGAATATATGTATGTTCTATATCCCCAACCTCTTTTGTGGTATCCTTGACCTCTTTAACCATAGCAATGTCCTCTTCGATCAGATAAGTGGAAAAATTTTGTGTTTTTGTCCAACTATCTTCTTCATATTGTTTCTTACAGTGGGCATGAATCATGTGGGAGTAAAGGTTAGTGATGATCATGAAATCCACACGATCCGACTAAATGAATAATCTATGAAAAATATGATTCATCCTAATCAATATATATAGAAATCCCATTTAGGGCTCGAGATCAATGGGAATTGACAGCGTCCTTGTCGCGAGGCAGTCAAGATTACATTTATAGAGATCCAATATATTGCATAGTGGCTAACCTCGGGGTCTCTCTCATGGAAGCAGTGTTGAGAGCCTCAGTGGTCATTCAAAATAATCTTTTTTTGTTTTCTTAAATACTTTGAAAACATAAAACACACTCCTAAGGAAACACTAATCAATGATGAAGAGCACGGTGGAGAGGGAAACAGTGATGAAGAAGTGAAAAAATGTAGAGACACCGGACAAAATTAGGACAAACAAATGACACCAAGACATAGAAGAAGAAAGTCAGTGAGAACAAGGCCAGACCCAGGTGAATTCACCCCCTACTCGCCTTCCTAGATCAACATGAACAATTCTCAAATTATCACAGTGCATGGTCAATGTATTGGATCACACACCAGTCTCGCCTAGAAATTAAACACTCAAGCATATAATTTATTCAATAATCCAGCATTACTCGGATCTAGAAGTGATTCTTTCAGCAATGTCATACAAGACAAAGATTGTCACTCTGTGAAATGATCCTGCAAAGATCGTCAGATTGCACAACCAATCTTGATTCTCAGTTCGAGAAATCAAGACAGGAATGGGAAAAGAAATTAAACAAGAAAGTGGAAAATCATCCTACGAAAGATCTCACTCTCACTTAATCGAATTCGTAGATGCGATCGACCATGGAGAATAAAAAGAACCAGATCACATTAAAGTGTGGATCTCCAGATCTTATTGGGTTTCATAACCTGGATCTAACCCTTCAAGTTAGATCTCCATTTCTGGAGATTTGTGATCACAAGAATAAGTGAGGAGTAATGAATGATACAAATCAAATAGAACAAACATAACAATATGATTAACAAAACACAGACACAAAAGTAATTACAGACACAATAGAAATTAGAACTAGAACAAAGCAATAGGGTTGAGGCAGAGAATGGAGGAGCAGGTCCTGTCTCTAGGTCGAAGATGATCCATGTCCATGAGATGTTGATGAAATGGATGTTTGAATCGGGATGGAGTCTACTCATCCTGCCACGGAATGATGCCCACCCCAATTCCTTGCTCTAGTCCTCGACCTCTTTGTCTAGCTTCTGTCCTGACCTCTTGTTAAGAGAGGAGTCAGGCGTCCTCTTATTTAAAGATGAAAACAGAAAACTAAACTAACAGGCCATGAAAATCCATGTGGCATGTCTTTGAGTGCATGTCACCAGCTCCTAATGAACTCCCTGCGAGTGTCCCCAATTCCCCTGCAACAAAATCGCTAATGTTCTTGCGCCTTCCTTCAAACTGTTTCTTTTATCACACCTCCAATGAATATCTCCCCCTGCACGAAACACAAAAAAACCACAACAAGTAAAACTAATAAAAATGAATCTAAAATTAAATATCAATATATTAATATTATTAGTTAATGAAAACACTTAGTAATATATATATATATATATTACTTAATATTATTAATACTATTATATATAAATATAATTATTATATTTATTAATATTTTACTTATTATTAAACAAATGTAATTAACATTATATATATATAAGTATTATATTTTATGTATATTAAATAGTGTATTATATGTAAAATGTATTATATATATAATGATTATTATTTAAAACAAATGGACAGAAACAAACAATAATAAGAATAAGTGGAGGTGGGGTGCGGTGTTGAAAAAAAAGGGGGAAAGCAGGGGGTTAATCGCTGCGCAGATGGAAGAGTGCGGCAAGGGGCTGAGGTCGTGGCTGGAAGGAGGAGATTTAGTGTTGTGCATCGTCTTCGGGTCACACAGACGGCTCGGGAATGATGGAGGAAATGCAGGGAGGCACAACGGAAGGGTCTTGATCTGGATAACAGGGGACGATGGTGTAGGAGAGTGGAGCGATGTGCACTCAGCGGGAATGGGATGTCAGGCCGCGGTGCGGTTGCGGGTTCGACTAAGCATAGGCTCCTCCAGCAGCTAATTTCAGGTAGAGTGTGATTATTGGGTTCCTGGTTCAC
This sequence comes from Viscum album, assembly GCA_963277665.1. Lineage (NCBI taxonomy): Eukaryota > Viridiplantae > Streptophyta > Magnoliopsida > Santalales > Viscaceae > Viscum > Viscum album. The sequence goes on along the minus strand of OY728140.1, from coordinate 761,294,485 downwards.
CCGCGAGTGCTCATCATATCTTAGAAAACTAGGGATTCATATCTGTTCTAATTTCTCATTTCTTGTTCTGCTTATTCGGTTGTTTTTTTTTTTTTTTTGTGATTCGTTGATTTTTCTGGTTTGAATCTGCTACTAGATTGGTGCAATTTCACTGCTATTGTGGTTTATGTTTTTACCATCTTTTTGGTTGTTGAATATGTCTGATTTTCTATGATTTTGGTGGCGATACATGGATAAGGGTGGAGGAGAGGGAAATCGTTGAGACATACAACCATGATGAAGCGGTGAGTGGGGGTGCATGATGGTGGCGCTGGTTCAGAAATGGTGCCACTGTGATTAGAGGTGGAACAATGGCATCATGATGGAAACAGTGAGTGGTGTTTCACAGTGCCAAAGCAGGAAAGAGGCGGACACGGTGACACCGTAAAGGAAACGGTGAGACCGTAAAGAATGACATGATGGGACAGTAATGAAATGAAAACGGTGGAACCCTGAGAGAATGAAAATGGTGGCACCATGACAAAGTGCCACCAGAACACCTGCAAAATAAAACGAAAATTAAATTAATTAAAACTTTAATACAACTAAAAATTGATCAATTAAATTAAATAGAATATAAAAAACTAAATAAATAAAACAAGCTTAAATAATATAATTGATTTTTCTATATTTAAAAGAATGAATTTATTTATATTACATTTTTTAAAAAAAATTAATTTAAAACAAACTAAAAAATGTTTGAAGTCACTTGATTAAATTAATTAGCCAATTTATTAATTAAATTAAAGAATAAAAATATTAATTTAGTAAGCTTAAATTCTTACAACAAATTAAATTATTAAAATAATTAAAACTGGAATGAGTTATTTATTTATAATTAAAAGAATAAAGAATTAATCAATTTAATTTATGAATTAATAAAATAACTAGAATTAGAAATTATAAAAAAAAGAATAAATTAATAAAGGTCTAATACGCAAGACTAAATTATTTTAAGATTTATTTAAAATGACACTAATTTAAATTAAAACATATGTTTTAAAGTAAAAACCGATTATTCTACAAAGAAAGTACAAAGACACAACAATTATCAAATATTTACTAAAAATTAATTTTGGTATAAAAATCAATAAAAATACAAAAATGATGTTTCAAAGAGTATGAAAAAATGCCACATCAAACTCCCCCACACTTAAAACATTGTTTGTCCTCTGACAAATTCATGTCTATGACTTTAAAAAAGAAATATGTTTAGTGAGTTTCAGCTCAAAATGTGAATGATTAAACATTAATATCCAAAAGATCAGGACCAAACAATGAGTCAGGTTTTTCAATGGTGTTCAAAAAATGATGTCTTGTCTAGCTTTAATACCCCACTAGAAGTTAAGAGCATCACAAATTCATACACTTTCATGTATGTCGTGCCTACTATGTGTATTCATTAACTATCCTACTTCACCATCCAATTAGAGTTCTAATTCAAGGAGTGTTGATAGGTTAGAAGAAAAAGAACTCAAAACTTAACCAAGGGCACCTTCCATTCTCACCTTCCGCCAAGTTCCAAAAATTAAAGTAAATTAAATTCATCAGTTTATTTACTCAACTCAAATGAAAATTAACCAAGTAAATTTCTCCCTTCTTCATCTGGGTTCAAAATTCCCCTCCTTAATGAGTTAATTTTTTACTAGGTCACATTATTTAACTTTTTCCCAGCCATATTCCATGTGCATAGCATTTATTAAAATTGAAACTGGCTTTATTTATTCACATAAACACACCCAGTGAACCTTCTCTCAGATACTCACCGTGGGATCCCATTTGCCTATTTTACTCCAATTACAAAGGACATAATTAATAATCATTCGAATTAACTTCCTAAAGTGATAGAATACTATTTTATAAAAATGTGAGTCACCTGGGTTCCAGTGATAACATCATGTTACCCTAAGTGATGATCATAATCCCACAAAACCTATCTGGTCATACTCTTATCCTCAGTTCTTAAAAAGACAGATCTAGAGAGACAGTGAACAATTCTACTCAACAATCATTCATACATAACAGTTTCTGACTAAGTGTCACTCTCAACAACCAGAAAGTAGTTATCCACAAAACATTACATAATTTAAATACCATTGAACCTCCAATGACCATGAAGTGATGAATGAATTTGAATTTTTTTTAAGGATTTTTAAAACATTTTTTTTGAAAAAATTTGAAAAAATTTGACCATTTTTTTAAACTACAAACTCAAGTTCAAGAAGGGGGAATTCAACATGAAACTTGAATGACCCCTCTCCCCCACACTTAAAACCCAAAATTGTCCCCAATGTTGAATTCTAATATGGAAGTCAGTTTATGTTCAAAACAGATGGACATTTCAGCTGAAAAGGATATGGAGGGATGTCAATGATGTTCAAAAATTTCATTTGCCACACAAAAATGATGGAAAATAAAAAAAACAAACAAAAACAGAATAACCCAACCCCAATAACCATCACCGGCAACCAAGTGAATTTCAATTCCTAAAACGTTCATGCTTTTAATTATTGTGAGAAGACAAAAGATTTTAACAATTTACTTCAAATAGTAGCATGTTTACCAATGATGTGCATCAGCAACAACATAATGAAATTGAAATCATTGGGTGCAAGCATGTTTCACAAATCATCTCAAAATACATTTTCAACTAAGTATATATTAGTAGATAACACCCAAGCATAAAACACAATCCAAGAGTTTCAAAAATCAGTGGGAAGACCCCCACACATAGTTCAACGCTGCATGTAATAAAAATGTGAAGAGTAAAACATTGAAACATAAAACAATACTCCCCTGAATATGTAGCTTCTTAAATTTAAAATTGTCTCCCTTTGATTTCTTGGTACAGGAACTCTAGCTACTTTAGTTTGGCACCTATATGATGAAACAGTTTCACATCAGTGTTCCGGATTTCAAGATCAAATAAAAAGCAGGTACAAATTATGAGTTGCGGAGTGTTTTCCATGACCTTTAGTGTAATATTCCTCTTAGACTTGAATGATAGCCACATAGAATCTAATGCATGTTTATTGTCCTAAGAAAGCAACACTCAAATTAAAAAGAACATGGAAAAAGAAACTATATCAGGAAATTGAAGTGGACAATCCTATGAAAACCCCCTAGGGGGTGCTGTAGTTTGATTGTCCACAGCTGGATAGTCCTCGGATCAACCCCAGTATAATGGGGGATTTGGTTTCTTGCTTAAGAACCACCAGATGTGATTCCTTGCAACCTCTGTCACTTTCCATATATGGAATACCCCATGTGCAGCTTCACCCAAATTTTGTTCCAGGGCAGTGAAGTACATCATGTTGAATAGTGGGGGGAATAACAAGACATAGGGGGTACTTACCTACTTCTTATTCTTGAGGTTGAGTGTGTACAAGTTGTAATGTTGGAAAACTAGAATGTGACTTGTATTTTTGTTCATTCCAATAAAACATTTCCTCCTGGAAAGCAATTAATGTGTCATCATCCACTTCTATTCTAGTGCACAACTGCAAAAACTTTTCTTCAAAAATAACTCCCAAACTGGAAGTGTTATCCAGAATTGGGAGTTCCAAAAACTCTTTAGCAGATGCAACCTCAATTTCCTCACTCTTCAGAAAATCACAAAATTGAGATGCATCTTCAAGACCTGCACAAGGAGCTACACAATTAAAATAAGCATCAATGTAATACAAGTTGATTAAAAATATATCTTCTTATATAAAATTGTCAACTCCCTTTATCAATGATGCTTGTTCCTCCTCAGGAAGGAATAATGATCCAAGGAGAGGGTCCGGGGCAAGAGCGATGTAGTCAACCTCCTCCAAAATCTCTTCAAAACACACCACCTCACTTTATGAATCTTAAAAATAGAATAATAGGATGTCATGTGTTGGCTCCACCTATTGAATCATCGAGAAATCATTAAAATAGTCATTGTAATAAAATTCATTAGAATTGAAATTAGGGAAAAAATGATCATCAAGGATATGCCCAGAATCATGAGTATTTACAAGTTCCATCTCCTGAAAGCCATTGAAAACATCATCAGAAATTGGTTCTAGAATTTTGAGCTTTGACTCCCGGAGAAAATCCATATCAAAGTTAGGAAACTCCAACTTTTTCTTTCTGCTATTTCTTTTCTCTTTCCTTCTCAACTGTTTTCCAGAATGTTGGGCTTCAATGGGAGGTGGTGGTATTGTACTATCTTCTTGGTTTCCCTTTAACTTATCCATGGTTAGTTGCATCAACTAAATGATCTCATGATAATAAGTTTCCTCCTCACCAGTGAGGTCTCAATGCTATCTTTCATTCATCCAACATTGAATCTTAGAAACAGCCTTCTCAAGATCTTGAACAGGGTCAAATAGTGACACTGTATCATAATTTCATCACTGTGTATTTGTGTGTGTTTTTTGTTGTTGTTTTTTGTATGTTTTTTCTGTTTTGTTTTGTTTTTTTTGTGTTTTAATGTAAAATAAAAATCAGAAAAACCACTGGGACACTCGTTGCTTCCCCAGCAACGACAAAAAAATTTGACAGCGTCCTTATCGTGAGGATGTTCAATTTTACATTTATAAAGTCCCAAGATATAGAACTGTGGCTAACATTGGGGTTTCTTTGAAGGAACCAGTGTCGAGAGCCTAGGTGGTCATTCCAAAAATCCTTTTGTGTTTTTTAAATACTTTGAAAACATAAAACACACTCTTGAGGGAACACTAATCAGTGCTGAATAGCACAGTGGAGAGGGAAACAATGATGAAAAAGTGAAAAAAACCTAGAGACACAGGACAAAACCTAGAAAAACAAATGACAGCAAGACACAGAAGAAGAATGACAGTGAGAACAAGGCCAGACCGAGGTTAATCCACCCCCTACTCGCCTTCCTAGATCAAAATGAAGAATTTTCAAATTAGGACAGTGCATGATCGATATCTTAGATCACACACCATTATCGCCTAGAAATTAAACACTCAAACATCAAATTTCTTCAATACTCAAGCGTTCCTCCGAACTACAAGTGATTCACTCAGCAAGGTCATACCAGAAAAAGATTGTCACTCGAGGAAACGATCTTGGAAAGATCGTCAGATTGCACAACCAATCTTGATCACATTAATGTGTGGATCTCCAGATCATGTTGGGTTACATAACCTGGATCTAACCCCGCAAGTTAGATCTCTATTTCTGGAGATTCGAGATCACAAAACAAAGTGAGGATGAATGAACGATACAAGACAAATAAAACAAACATCACAATTTGATTAAAAAAACACACACAAAAGTATTTACATACACAATTGAAATTAGAACTATAATAGAGCAATGGGGGTGAGGCGGAGAATAGAGGAGGAGGTCCCGTCTCTAGGTTGAAGAAGATCTCTGTCCATGAGATGTGGATGAAATGGATGAGTGAATCAGGATGAAGTCTCCTCCTCCCATTGTGGAATGATGACCACCCCCGTTCCTTGTTCTGGCCCTTGGCCTCCTCTGTCTTGCTTTTGTCTTGGTCTCACATGAAGAGAGGAGTTACAAGTCATATTATTTCAAGACGAAAATAGAAAACTAGACTAACAGGAAATGACAATTCTTGTGGCATGTCTTTGAGTGTGTGTCACCAGATCCTAATGAACACCCTTTTAGTATACCAAAATCTCTTTCAACGAACTCACTAATGTTCTCACACCTTCCCATGAACTTTTTCTTTTATCACCGCTTCAATGAATAGCTCCTCCTGCATGAAACACAGAAAAATAAAAACAAGTAAATCTAAAAAAAACTAAAGTTAAATAAATATCTATTAATATTATTAGTTAACGAAAACACTTATTAATATATATATATATATATTATACTTAATATTATTATTAATATTATATATAAATATAATTATTATATTTATTAAAATTTTACTTATTATTAAACAAAAGTAATTAACATTATATATATATAAGTATTATATTTCATTTATATTATATACTGTATTATATATATAATGATTATTATTTAAAACAAATTGAAAGAAACAGAGAAAAATAAGAAGAAGAGGGGGTGGGGTGCGGTGTGGAAAAGAAAATGGGGAAAACATGGGGTCATCGCTGTGCGGATAGAAGAGTGCGGAAAGGGACTGTGTTCGCGGCTGGAAAAAGGATATTTAGCGCAGTGCGGCGACATTGGGTCACACAAATGGCTCGGGAATAAAGGCAGAAATGTAGGGAGGAACAACGACGGGGTCTTGATCTGGACAGCAGGGGACGATGGTGCAGGAGAGTGAAGTGATGTGCGCTCAGAGGGAATGGGATGTCGGGACGTGGCGCGGTTGTGGGTTAGACTTAGCAGAGGCTCCTCTAGCAGCAAATTTTAGGTAGAGTATGATGCTTGGGGTCCTGGTTCACCGACGAGTGCTCTTCATATCTTAGAAAACTAAGGATTCTGATCTATTCTACTTTTTCTTTTCTTGTTCTACTTATTCGGTTGTTTTTTTTGTGATTCGTTGAATTTTCTGGTTCGAATCTGCTACTGGATTGGTGCAATTTCCCTACTGTTGTGGTTTATGTTTCTACCATCGTTTTGGTTGTTGAATATGTCTGACTTTCTATGATGTTGGCGGTGTTACGTGGATGAGGATGGAGAAAAGGGAAATTGTTGAGGCATTCCACTATGATGAAGCGGTGAGTGGGGTGCAAGACGGTGGCACCGGTTCTGAAATGGTTCCACAGTGATTGGAGGTGGAATAGTGGCATCATGATGGAAACAATGAGTGGTGTTGTACGGTGCCAAAGCAGACAGGAGGCAGACACGGTGACACCGTAATGGAAATGGTGAGACCATAAAGAACAACACAGTGGTACAGTAAAGAAATGAAAACGGTGGCATTGTGACAGAATGAGAATGGTGGCATCGTGATAATGTGCCACCGTAACACCTGAAAAATAAAAATAAAATACAATTAATTAAAACTCTAATACAACTAAAAATTACTCAATTAAATTAAATAGAATAATAAAACTAAATAAATAAAACAATATTTAATAATAAAATTTATTATCCGTTATTTAAAAGAATGAATTTATTTGTATTAAATTTTTTTTAAAAAAATTAATTTAAAACAAACTAAAACTGTTTAAAGTCACTTGATTAAATTAATTAACCAATTAATTAATTAAATTAATGAATTAAAATTTTAATTGAGTAAGATTAAATTGTTAAAACTAATTAAATTATTAAAATAATTATAACTTGAATGAGTTATTTATTTATAATTAAAATAATAAATAAATAATTAATTAATTTAATTGATGAATTAATAAACTAACTAGAATGAAAAATTATAAAAATAAAAGAATAAATATATAAAAGTCTAATATGCAAGACTAAATTATTTTAAGAAATTTTTAAAATGACACTAATGCACATTAAATTGCATTTTTTAAATTGAAAATTGATTTTTCTACAGAGCAAGAACAAAAACACAACAATGATCAAATATTTACTAAAAACAATCATTTTGGTATAAAAAGTCAATATGAATACAAATAAAATGTGGAAAAGAGTGTGAAATAACGCCACATCAGGGATCCTTTTCAAGAGTAAGACACATTCATAATTCCATTAATTAAGGTTTCATTTATTGGAGTAATACAAAAATTAATTCCCCTAACCACCATGAGTCAAGAAATCTATCTTCCTCCCTTTTACTTGGGAATCATCTTCATGAAGAAGCCCAAATTTAATCCTCTTATAGGTCTATCCTCACATGTTAGACTTATCAAACTATGTGGGATTTAATTCCCACCCAACATAGATTTGTATGAAGCCTCCCTGAGGTTCAAAACCAACTTCTTAATCAAGACTCTTCTTTTTTTGGTTCATATTCACATCAAGGTATAAATCAACTTTGAAACTCATATGACTTATAAGTTCCTTACATTTTTTTAGTATAATTCCCACACTAAAAATTTACTAAGAACCTTCCACATAGAAATCAAGGACACAAGATGTCAAACTATACGGTTGGGTTCTTATCACACGACCTTAAAAGAAATGATGTGCCTCATTATGTAGTACCTGACAATATGGGTTCTGATTCCATTCACAAGGATTAATAGTAAGCCCATTTATGGGTTCATTCCCAACATCAAACAATTCATGTCTCCCTGGATGATGATAAACACTATAGTGACCTTTGTCTTCCTGAATACTGATAAACTCTAGAGTGAAATTCATCTACATAGAAGATGATAAACTCTAACGTGACAACAATCTATCAGGATGAAAATAATCTTTAGAGTGACCTTCATCTACCTAGATGATAATAAACTCTAGATAACCTCCCAACGTGGAATGAAAACTACCATCAGCATAATAACAACCAAAGAATCTCAATGTAGTATATAAGAGTATATGATCATTAGTGAACCTCAGATACATACATATAACGCCATTGATGAACAATATCAACATCATAAGGGTGATTCTAAATTCCACACATGATAATAATTGATTTCTAATCTTGGGTTGACCCAAATAATACCTAGGAATTAATGATGGATTCATGAACTTATCATAAATCTATAAAAGAGACACGAAGTAAGAAATAACTCCCTCAAAAAGGTCTGATTATCCAGACCTCCCATCCTCTCAAAAATTAGAGTTCATAAGAATTTTAGGTCAAAACAAATAAGGATTAAAAATAATTGAAAAAACTTCCTAGGGATAGAACTAGTGGGTTTTTCTGTTTCCATAAACAAACCCATTAGAAACCATTCGTAAGTAGGAAATTTTTATAAGGATCCGAAATCTATCAAAAAATATCAACTATGTCGTCCACTTCACTATATAAAAGTGATATACTAACCAATATCTATCTGACCATTCCATTTCCATGAATAAGTCACATTTAAAAGGGACACAAATATATACCTAATAATATAAATTATGTTCAGAACATAAAATATATCTCAAAGGGGAAAATTTTGAGGGAAAATGATTACCACATGTCCAAACATCCGTGAACATAATTTAAACTATTATATAATAAACCTAGATAAATTAATCCCTTATTTAATATAATACTCATACCCATATTCATTCATAATCTCAAATAATTGTCATTTATTATTTGAATTAATCTGATTTACCACATCGGTGTTTATAGTTTTTATATTTTTTGTTATATTCATAGTATATGTGTTGGTATTAATTTAAAAAGAATTCAATTCTCAAAAAGATATTAAACAAACATTTATTTATTATTAATAATAATTTATTCTCTATAATAATTCCATTGATGAGTTTTATAGACATTATACTTGAACATTATGTCACAAAAAATCATACTTTTTTTATTTTTTATGAAATGAGGGTATTTACTTAATCGATGAATTAGATATTTTAAATATATATAATGAACCAAAAATATTACCGTGTTTTATCATATTATACTAGTAAATATGTTTTCATATTCATGTATGATATAGATTTTAGGTATTTTTAATTTTTTTGGTCCAACCAACGAAAACATGAATGTACTAGGATTTAATTAATGATTATGAGGTTGTTCTGTTGTAATATCTTTATAAAGTATTCTTAATTATATTATTTAGTGTTTAATATTATTATATAAATTAATTTAAATTATTTATGATAATATTTTATGGATATGAATATATAACATGATTTTGAAAAATATTTTCTTCACAACACACTTATTTTATCTGATAAAATCAACAATGATTGTTTGTTGATATTATCATTAATAGGTTCGTTAGTTTTCTATGTCAAAACACTAAGGATATCATATAAATATTTTTTTAAAATTAATACTATCATTATATAAAACATTTTAATTTGGTGAAGTAAAATGAATCATTTGACGTTATGGAAGTGGTAGTCTTTACAACACATGAACAAAAAAAATTCTTAATGGGTGGGTAATATGAGTAAATCAATATAATATCATTAATATAGTATCATTAGAATATTAAAATTATAAAAAAAATATGTATTCATGTGTGTCTATAATAATATTTAATGATGATAATTATGAATAATACTAAGTCGTTGATAACCCTCATGCAGGGGACTTGAATTTTCCTTGAAAGTGTCCTAATAAACGAGGGAATATACTAACTAATGTTGATAATCTACTTTTGAAAAAGGGAAAATGTTTTCTGTAATATATAATGGAATTTTTTCAAGGAATTGTTTTAATTATTTTAATCTATTTAAGTGATGATGAAGATACACTTTTATAATTGGAGGAAATTGCTGTTTTTTGGGTATTACATATTTTTTCAATAATGTATGTTTAATATTCAAGTCTAAAAGGATAATTTTTTTAAATAATATATGGATAAAATGTATTCATATATATAAATATATAAAATTAAAATAAATTAATGGTTTAAAATTTTTTGGACTTTAACAGTATGAAAAATTTAATTTACCAATTTAACTTTTGTCAGTATAATTAATTTTCAATAATAGCAATTAACTTTTTATGATAAATATTATTAATAATAATTTTTCAAAATTGGAAAATTATTATGTAAAATTTAAATATCATTTTTTCAAGAAAAATTTCTATATTTATTTAATGTTATTTTTAAAATAAATATATGTAATTGGGTAAAATCAGTTTTTAGAGAAATAATGTTTGAAGATAAAAATTTATTTATAAGATAAAATTATCATGGATATTTATTTTAATGACATAAATTGATATATTATAAAAATTGATGTTATGAAGCTTTATTTAAAGTCCAAATTTGAATATAACTTAATAATATTTCATTTAAATAAACCAATGAATATAATTTTTTTAATAAAGTAATGTTTAAATTGGTTCTAAATATGTTGGGAATGCAATTAAAAAATTAATTGAATATTTTAAAATTTGTAAAATTCATACTTTATCAATTTATAAATTTTTTAAAATTCTCCTCCATTCATATGTAATTATTAATTAATACTATTACATGTTTTGTAAAACACGTTATCTCTGACTAATTATTGGATTCTTAAGAAAAAGATCAAAAATTCATACTAGTTTATTTATGATATAAAATTAAAAAAAAGAAGTTATTTTGACAAATTTAAATTTATGAAAATAATAAATTAATTACATTTGTGAGTAAGGGTTCAATAATTATAGAGTCTCATTATAATTCAAGATATGGGGTCTCCCAATTATAGTAGTGTATTTGGTGTTACATTATACCCTTAAATAATTTTATCGTAAAAATTGTGGTATATATTAGCTATTGAAAAAATGAATAATATTTACTTATATATTCATTAGACTCTATGGTTTGATCTTCTATTTTTGTATTTCTCTTAAGGGCATTCAATAAAGGGGTTATATGGTTTGACAATACCTCCAATATGATGTGAGGAATCTAGAAAAAATCTTCATTATTGCTATACTCAATCTCCAAATCTCTTCCCTATTATGTGAGAACTTATGATAGATCCAATATAAATTTTAATATTAATATGTCAAAGAAGAATTCATTTAATTTAGAAATGATAGATATAATGACAATTTTGAAAACTACATAAGTATTTCATTCTCGAATATCGAAAGACTAGTATACCATGGGCATAACATCATATAATTACATAAGCATACTACCTCATTCCATGGGGAGGATTTATTGAATATATGATCCAAAAATTTAAATCGAAATACTTTATTTCTTATTACCATATATCATTTCTCTATTTTAGGATTCTTTATTGGGAAAAATAATATTTTTCACTTTAATTGATGTATCCTTATTAAGAATTAGGCCAACTAATATTGTTTCACTAACATCTTCCAAACATGTTTGGTATCAATTCCTATTCCCATGAAAATTTTCATATGGTTGCATCTGAACACATGAATGGAAACTATTATTGTATTAAAATTCAACAAAATCTATATAGTGATCCCACGTACCATAGAATCCCACAAAACATGATCTCTCTTAGTCTTCCAATGTTTTTAGAGTCTTTTCAAACTGGACTTCTATTTGGTGTTGATACGTGCTTCATAATTATATCTCAGTATCAAAACACATTAAAGGCACTTCCATAATTTTAATGTGAACTGAGGTTCATTATATAATATAATATATAGAGGTTCATAAACATTCCTTAATATTTCATTGATATAGATCCATGGAATGAGTATATCTTCTATTATCACTATTAAATCAGCTGATTGAGTATGATTCTCAATGTTGAACCATATAAAATCATTATTCCATGTAGTCATTGGGAGTATACTAAAACAAATCAATTGTAACATTTTCTCACATCCATCTACGTATAGGAATAGGTTTCATGACTCACATATGATGATTTATAGAATATTTTATTAGATTGCGCACAAATAATTTCGAAACATAATCTAAATTTTCTCAATTCATACCATCCCACACAAACTATTCAATTAACTCCATTAGAATCATGGACATCTAAATTCTAATAGATAAAATCAAATTATTTTCATCATCTATCATTCCCTTTTTAAATCATGTATGGATGGAACACAAAATCAATTCTCAAACATCAACACTTCATCTATAGGGATAAAATAGTCAAACTTCACATCACTCACTAAATTAATCCTTCTTTGAATATATATTCTATCCTATTGGGACCACTCTATCATTTTTTGTATGGATTGTTTTGTATTTTCTTGTAAAATTTATGATAGATCCCATTTACTAATAATCATTATGTTAACATTTACTAGATCAGTATAATTTTTAGCTTTTGTAATCATCAACATGATCAAAGATCCATGGATTATCCTATTCAATAAATTAGCTAGATTTTTTCCATCCTATAGTGTTTGGGTATCAATAAATCACTATCATTGATTTAATTCTACCATATTCACTAATTTATACTATCCTATTTTGAGAGATAATATACTTTAATAATTTTTAGTCAATATAAATACCAAATAGTTCAATATTGTTGTAGATTATAAATATTTTCAATGATCTGATTACAAATGTGAGCTCATGTTCATGAGCTACATAGTTCTATTTCTAGATTTTCAACATCGTGGATTCATAGGCAATCAATATATTATTCTTCTTAGGGAAACAACCAATTCTTTTATTCAACTCATAAATATAAATTATAAAACCATACTTAACTAATTGGAATGATAATATCAATGCATTCATTAGTATCCTATTCAGTTAATACAAAGTATCAACATAATCCATTTACCAATTAAATTTAATACCTTTATATGTTGATTTTCCCAATGGGTTTTCAAATTAGAAAACATCTTGAGCCACTAATTGATATTAACTTGAGTATCCCAAGAAACCTCATATATCAGTTATATCCATTAATGTATGAAATTTTATGGTTCACTTTTCCTTAAATGGTAAATATTTATTCCATCGTAGGATTCAAAATAGTGAATAAATAAAACATTATTGAGCTTAAAATAATAGTTAATACACTTATCATACCAATCATTTTTTCTGAGGGTCTCCATAATTATTTTTAGATGATAGACATACTCATTCAAGCTCTTAGAGTATAAAAGTAGATAGTCAACAAATAAGATGAACAATTTTTGAATATACTACGTGAATAATGTATTTATCAAATCCATAATGGCCTTAGGGAAATTATACAATCATATTACCAAAAACTCAAAATGTCCATACATTGTTATGTGTTTAATCTCTGGTATATCACTATTATTCAACCATAGTTATTGATAATCAGAGTGAAGTTCAATATTTTAAATTTATTAGGACCCTTCATGTTTATAAAAAAAGAGATCAATTCGTATAAAGGTTCGTATATTCTCTTTAGTATATGAATTTATCTCCCTCTAATTATTTAAAAATCTCAAGGACCGATACAACAATTTTATGAGTAAAATATAGGCACCCATAGTGAAAAAATATGATGTTTAAGTAAATCTTCACTAAACTCTTCCAAAATCATTCTTCAACACTAAAACATATACTTATTCTATCATATATATAGTTTTAGATTTATTCCTTACATCGAGAATGAGTTCAATAAAAACACAACATAATGCTCTGGTGGGTGACTAGGTAATTCATTAAGAAAAATTTCAAGGAATTATTTTAACACAGGTACATGATATATTAATTAGATATCCTCATAATTAAAAAATCACACATTATATATCTCTATAGTTATAATTTCATTATGTAGAGATACTAAGGTAGGGTTTTAAAATTATTTAGGTGATGCATTTGTTTCTCTAAATACATAAGACTCTACATCACCCTTATGAATCATAATATCCCTATAAAAAAATAAATTTCATTTGAATAAAAATACATACCCAAGATCATATAAAATTCATCAATATTTGTGATAATAAAATTTTACAATAGTGTTTTCCCTATAATCATAAATGGAATTTACAAACATATCATTATTTCCCATAAAGTCCCAATTGGAGTTCTAAAATATGAATAACATACTATGGTGATAATGAGGTATCTTAAATTTTTAGTAAACACTAATGATATATAAGTTTACAATTATCCTAAATAAAATAAATTATTATCTAACATTGAGTAAATGATTAATGTACCAACCACATCTACTTTATGAACATTGAATATAGATGTTGTAATTTCATTTTTTTATCTTTGACCCCTTATAATTTTTTGAGGTAAATTTTCATGAAATTTAGGAAATAATTTTTAACAATATCCCTTATACATACATAAGAAGAATTTAGAATCAGTTACTTCTCCTGTTAGGTTTTATTGGTGAGGCTGAATGATATTTTTTCTGTACATTTCAAAAAAATGGTTACATTCCAAAAATCTTCTTAAAGTTTCTCCTTATTGTTTTTACAAGTGGGAAATCCCATGCTTCCATTCATCTCCATAGATAAAATTTTATTCATATGATTCTCATATAATCTCTTACTATCCTTGTTTCCCTTGAATAAATATGTCGTTGATAAATCCTTTTCTTTCATAATGGCTCTTGAAACTATATTCACATATGGTTAAAATATCTAAGAGACGATCACCCAAAAACAAAATATATTAAACCCATCAATTATATGACCAGTAAATATTTTAAATGTATATATAATTTTTGTGGAATGTCTATCTATCCTTTAAAATTTAGAATCATACTAAATAACATTTCCCACATCCTTTTGTCGAATAATGTGAAACTACATTTCTTTTTTCAATTTTTCCATGAGGGCAGTCTTTCATATAATATATACATGAAAGTACCATATATTCATTGAATTAATATTATCTTCCTCTTTTGTTTTATTGAATTAGATACCTCTATTAATATATTTATCCAATCATAAAATTTCTATCAATGATGTATTTTTCTATTTCACAACAACATGAATCAAGAGTGTCATTCAATATGTACTATATCCTATGTTCATCTACCAGTTGATTTGTAATTCCACATAATGTTGGGGGGGGGTTTCCCATGATGTACTTCATCACAGTTTCACCATAACATGTATTAATAGGTCATTCTATGAGGGTGAGATATTATTTCATAACCTCATCCAAATTTCATAATATCGATATGAACTAATTACTCTCACATGCATCTTCACTATATTTTACATGGGAATGTCCAAATATTAACTATGGTTGTTGACACATTTCTCATTCATCACATTAGTTACCACCATTATAAAATAGGATAAATGTAATAATATAATGATTTATAATTATAAATTTTTCCCACATTATGTTTTCATGATGTTTTAAAATAAATATTGATATATTGTTCATATAATATGTTCTATCAATATTTTTTCCTCTACATATCATTACCATGGACTCTACTAAACATTCTTTGATGAAAAAAATTACTCTATAGATGCAATAATCTTTGTGAACATAGTTATATTACATTATTTTTATAGAATAAATGATTTCATGGATGATAGAATAGATTAGTTGTATTATAATAAGAGATACATACATGACATTTGAAATCAAATTATTAAACATCATCACATTTTATATCATTATTAATCATTCCATAATGTCCCAAAATATACATATACACCTCCCATATGATTCACAGTGAAAGAAATAATAACTAGGGTTAATTTATATTCTCATTATGGGGTAACATACCTTAGAATAATTCAGAACAAGAAACATGGAATATTTTATATGTTGAAATAAATAAATAACATGAAGTCATGATCTACTAATTAGATGGAATTTTATATCAATGAAAATAAATTAATACATGTATAAAAATAATCATTGATTTAATAATGATGGAATTCATAATTTCAAACAAAAAAAATGTCATCATGTCATTGTGATAAGATCATTCCCATTCATTTGGAGAAGTATACACCAAAACCAAACACATTTTTTCTCACTAGTGTTGTTGATGCATCAAGGTACTACAAAAGAATGTTCCAAAACCATGACCTGTATACCTCTAATTTTTTTCCAATTTGATTTATAAATATATTTCATAACATTACCTATGTCACCTCTTACAGAATTAAATAATTATATTCAAATATTGATAAATATGGAAGTCAAAAAGTCAATATTTAACAGAATTAATTTTTTTTCATGGATAACACCCCCTAAACAACTGTGAAGTCACAGGTATTCATAAAATTATTATGTTTTACACATAACAATTAAATATATGGGTGAGGGTACCATAAATGAATGGGGTTCTTCATTAATGGTATTAATTGATTTTAATATATTTCATTGGTTGGAGGATAAGATTTTGGTATAAAAATCATGTATCATTTTTCATTATTTTTATGTAAATATTACATATCATATCCCTTGGGATTATTTGGAAAGATGTGAAATCTTAGTGTTGCTCAACATGCATCTAGGTAATGATTGATTTAATGATTAACCAAACATTTTAATGTGTATTTCCTCTTGGTTCATTATTGAAACAAATATATCCTCTTTCATGAATCCATATAGGGATTTATTTTCTTATTAAATAACACACACTTTTCCCATACCAAAACAACGATAGAAAATATTAAAATTTAAAATGTTTTTCGTAAAACCTAAATTAAAATAATATGAGGTATGGAGAAAACTATAAACATGTAAATCACATAAATATCATGATTTATATGGAGAAAATTATTCTTGTAAAATTATTCACTACAAAAATGAATAAATTCGGTGAATATTACATGAGTCCCAAAAATGAAATTTGATATATAAAACACCCACATTGATATTGGGTTACAACTTAATTAAAAGGTATTGAAATTTTAGTATTTTAAATGATATTATAATAAATTTAATATTAATTATTCATACTATAACATTTCAAATAGGTATTTTATATCCTAAATGATTCAATTCACATGAATAGTACAAAATATGTTGCAAAATGAAGAATTTGATACATAAAATAGTTACTATTTTTTAATTAGATGAACATATGATAAATTATTATATCATAAAAACATATATATTAACAACTCAATTTGTAATCATAATAATATCTATTTTTATTTATTAACTTTGTATATATTAATTCTGTATATAAATTACATTAATATTCCACAACAGAGTTAACATTTTTGATAATTTGTAATAGTTTCGTAATATCACTATTAACATTCATTATTCTTCCAAAGTATATTATTATTTATTAATCAAAGTTTCAATTATGTTTTATTTATTACAATTTATGAATTTTCAAATTCCTTTTTTTCTTTCTCAGGCCTAATCCTTGAAGATAAATACAATAATAAAAATGTTTTTTATGATTTTTTGAATAACAGAGGGAGATTATGTAATTAATGGGTTATATATTGATATAAAATATCCATAAAAAGTAATTATTTTAAAATTTATATGACATTATAACTATAAATATTTTTTCCATATCATTCATGTGATAAATGGCCTGTGTGGTTCATATAGGCCGTTATACCACCCCGAACATGAACATAAACTAATTTATTTAATGATTATGAGGTGGTTCATTGTAATAAAATTATACCATAATAATAAATATAATATTCATGGTGTATTAGTATGGTATATTATAATTTTAATTATTTATAAGAATAATATATATATATATATATATATATATATATGAAAATATAATATGATTCGAATTAAATATTATATTTTATGACGCTAATTTTAAATGATTAAATTATTGATGATTGTTTTTTGATCATATGAATAATTAGATATCTAATTTTCATAAAATAAAAATAATAATATCAAAAAAAATATTTAATCTTTGATACCATCCATATATCCATAATTATAATGTGGTGAAGGAAAATTAAACCCATTACATCATGGATGTTGTTGTCCGAAAAACACATGATCAGCAATTTTTTTTTGTAATGGATGGGGATCATTAATAAACAATGAAAATACCATTTTTATTCTAACATTTTTGTTTATAAATGGAAAAAAATCATTACATGTTTTATTGTTGAGAATAAATTTCAATGATGATAATTATTATGTGTCAATGTTGTTAATAATACACATGTAGTGAAATTCAAAATTCTATAGAATAATCCTTGTAAAATTAAAGACATATTCTTAAAATTGTGTTCAAAATACATTGTAAATAGAATAGGGTGACTGGGAGTGTAAATTTATATAGTTTAAAGGATAATTTATAATGATATTTGGGTCTTGAACTAATGAAGATATCGCCATTTTACATGTGATGGGAAGAGTTTTTTAGCAGTAACTTTAAAATTTTCAATAATGTTATTTTACATTTAATGTTTTAAATGAAAATATTTAATAATTTGTATTATAAACATTTAAGATTATACAAAAATATAAATCCATAAATTAATGGAATTTTTATTTGAAAAACAATTAATCCTTTATAGTATGTTAAACTCAATTTTCCCATTTCATGTTTACAGTGATAATTAGGTTTCAAAATTATAAATTAATTTAAATGAATACTGTTAAGATATAAATATTTTTCTAATTTGATAAATTTAATTTGATATTTTTCTTATTTTTTTTTCAAATAATATTTATAATGGTTTGAAATATAAATTTCAAAATAATTAATCATAATTTTGTAATGATAGATTATATGGAAATAAAAATTTACACCATTATATATATGTGATATAACATTCTTAGATACTTATTATAATGATAACTGCTGATTTATTATAATAAAAAATCAGTCAATGTGGAGATCAAGTTAATGAAAAAACGAATCTCTCATTAAAATTACTGATATAATGAAAAGAATGAAAGTTATTTTTTTTATTTAAGCAATAATATACTTTTAAAAAATGGAATTGGATTTCAATATTAATGAAAATATTTTAAAATTAATATTATTATTCTTTGAATTTATATTTGATAATAAAATAGTTTTTATAAACATTGGTTTCATTATTTTATGATTGTAAATTTATACAAACTGCCATTTTTGTGAAAACTATATACATCGACTAAAATCTGACCTTTTCCCAAATATCATAAAATTAATTATAAGATAATTTCAATATAATGAATTCATAATGATATTATTGTATTTAATATCATATTAATAAATAAATATATTAAATATAATCATGAGAAATTTCTCTTTAAACGGTATATTGAATGATAGATCAGGATATGGTGTGTCCCTACTATAGTGGTGTATTGTATTCTACAAAGTTAGCTAGTTTCAACAGGACTTTTGGAATAGATTTGTTGGTATAATTCCAATACAACATTAATTTGTTTCAGATATTGTTTTATTTTTCCTTTTCTATGGGAGATTAATTCTCTATTAATATGGAATAAAATTATATGGAATGTACTGAAGGACCAGACTATATCCATATCGTGGTTATTACATAACAAGTGGCAGGTATGGTTCTCATATATGACCTGATGATTTTATATCAATTATCCTTCTAATTGTGAACCATTTATAGTATTTATTACTATGATATTTCTCTAGAAAACCGTATAATAGGGGAATATAGTTCATGATTGAACTACTATATCAAGCATGACATATTTGGATTCCCCCATTTCCAATGGAAACATCTAGGTTGGAATATTTTTAAATGAAACATAATAACTTTTAAGTGATGGAATTTGTACCCCCAAACACCTCATCATGGGATTCTTCATTTTATTTCACTAAAATGATGAATCAATGTCTTTCTATTTCTAATCATTTCCAAACATCAAACCATGTTATTGTGAAAAATAGTTATCCACTTCCACGAATCGATGATTTGTTTGACAAGTTGAGTTGAGAATGTCTCTTCACCATCACTGATTTATGAATAGACTCCCATCCAATATGGGAATTAATATGTAATAGCACAAAACATATTTTAAGGTTAGATATGGGTTTAATGATTATGTAAGGATACCTTATTTTCTGACGTATGAACTGATGGTGTTCATATATCTTTTAAAAATTATATTTTACAGACTCCCTCATTATGGTTTCTATTGATATTCTTGTGTACGGTTTGGATTCAGAATTACATTATCAGTTGTGACATCCCATCTTGGCTCACCTTGTAATACTAGCCGAATCAGTTTTCCATATGGCCTTAGCCGCACCGATCCTTACGCCAGAGGTAGCTGCCTAATCGTGAGGGTCTAAGGTGATATACTGTAGATGCTATACCCTCATTATCATAGTGGAAGATTGTAATAAACAATATATATATTACTAATATAATAAATAAAAATGAAAATACATCATAACATGTATAAACATCTGATAAATAAATAATCAACTCACCAAATAAAATAGTTCCACATACAATATCGATGATATCTCTCTAAAATATTATACATGCTACCATGGATATAAAAAATAATCAAAAACTAAAAAATATATCCCTGAATCATGATATCTTTCCGAGTCAAATTCTACCAAACTCATCTCGTATTATAATAATTGAAGCATCCATAACTGGGTGCTTCCCCTCATCTATATATAAAATTATGTAATATTCCTATGAACTATCAGTGGCCTTGATATTTTGTGAAGTAAAATTAGTATGGAACCACTAATAGTGTTTATAAAAATTAATCCTATGAATTTAAATAGTAATATTTTCTATGTAACTCAATGTAAAAAAGGAAATAATCACAACACATGTAAGTCTCATGTTGTTTATTAGACACATAGTCATCCATACATAAATCATCAAATTATGGATGTATCTGACCTACTATTTAATTAATCATTTATTAATTAGTGTAGATAATATAATAAAAGTGACCATTTTAAATAATAATAACAATAATTATTACTCCTGAAGTAAATAAGGAATACTTGAACATAGAAGTTGTGGATAATTCCTAGTATATAACCAAGAACCCTATGAATATAGGATATGTATAATATCAGGGGTACACCCATTGAATTCCACAAGAAATATCTCTAACCAATACCATAGATCTTTCCCATGGTAAATACTTGGATAATCATGAATGGAACCCATAGAGAATAAGCCAAGGTGTCCCATGTCCAACAACATCATATTAAATCTAAGGAGTTTATCAATGGAATTATAATTGCAATAGAGGATAGTGATCCTATGGTTTCATGTCAGACATCCATTAGAAAACACAAATATTGTTCTAAGGTGGGCATCTCCCTTGGAAACCATTTAAATAATCAGAATGGAATACTATGATTGCTTAAGTAATTTCATCAGGAATCCAATGTGGGATGAAGTATAATCTTTCTTATAATGATAAAAAAACTCTCATCTACAAGAGTAACCATACAATAATTTCATTTATAATCCTAATTCACCATAGTCAATGTAATACTCAACTTAATTAATAATTTATTAGGTTTATTCCATTAGAATTAATCCAATTGGAAAATTCCAATAAGGACAGGAAACCAATTACCAAGTCTATTAAAATTTACCCTATCATAGTGATATTAACACATATATATATATGTTAAATTTTAAACTAATTATATATATAATTAATCATTAAGATGAATAACATACATTATCAAAGTTCAAGTCAAGCAGACCCAGACGTTGTCTAGAGTAATTACAATGTAGTTCTCTAATGTAATATTGTAGAACAAGCCATAATTTGGTGGTCGGTGTTGAGGTATTGACCTACAATAGTATCAAAATTAATTTCTAGATATATAGTTTTCAATTTAGGTGATTAATGTTAATTTAAATAAATATAATAAACAATATATAGTGAAACTACTGTTCACATAATGAAACAATTTATAAATGGAAACACATTGAGGGATAAGTCCTAGAATACAAATATTAATACAATAGTAGATGAATCATCTAGTATCACCCAATGAATTGGCTTGGTTCAGATGAAATCAAGATAATAGTTTAAATACCTAAAATATTTCCTATGATCTCACACAAAAATATCATCTTCAATAATTAGATATATGAATAAATGAATGAAGAGGATCATAGCTCATACTGATAGAAATCCAATGAGATGAACGGTGTCTCAATCAGATGTCAGATGAGGAATAAAACATATATCCTAAAATTACGAATGAGTAGTATCTATCATGGGTGAGGGATTCTATAAAATAGAGGATAAGGAATGTGGAAGGTGAGTTATAGAGATGAAGGTGTAATTTATTCATTTCTCCAAAATTTCAAAGAATTTTGGAGTTTGACAATGATGTTTTCCAAAAAAGTGTGCCAACCATATGTATGGTACAACCTAATGATAGTGGGTTTCATGATTAGTGGATTATTTGGTTTCAAACAATATTCTACCCATGAATCCCCCTATACCCTGCAAACACATTGTGCATGAGTTGTACCCCATGGTTAGACAAATCATGTGTACCATGTGTGGTCCCTAATGTCGAACCTTGCAAAACCAATCATAGATTTTCCACTGATGTGTATTAGGTGTTCTAATTTATAGAATCAATAAAAAAATTTGTATCCAACCATATTTGGTGTTCAAACCTCCAAATAGGCCCTGAACATCTTTGTTTCCTCCGAAAACTCAACAAGAACTTATAAATGGATTAAACCAAGGAAATAAAATAAATTCCACCATACCTAAATAAATAATAGGGTTCTTATAATCATCCAATTTTAATGGAACTCATCCAAATGTTTCCCCATCAATGGTGATAACGCATCATCTGAGAATAGCTCCATCCACTAACAACTCAAATCAGCCTCCCACTCCCTAGTTTCATCATATACACAGTTGTACTTTCAAATCTCCCAATAAAATGGGATAGACCATCCTCATAAAGACTTCATGATCATATCAATGATATATATGGGATACTTCTCAAATGTTGGATCATACTCTAACTCAATATCCTCAAGATCTATATAATGAGAAGGGTAATCATGATAATAGTGATTTCTGAAATGTGGAAGGTTTTATGCATCGAATGGTACCATTGAGGTCATATAAAAATATAAGATACAAAACTGACTCCCTCAAATTTCTAAAAAGTTAAAAATATCACATGATTAATCTTTTCATGAATTTATATCCATCAATTCAACATCCTTGGGGAAACGTGCAATAACAGATGATCCCTGACCTTAAACTATAGTTGTCATCTACTTCGATTATTATAAGATTTGTTTCATATCTAAGAAGTATGCATATGATCTCTAGTAGGGTGTACTTACTCTAAGGTCATTTTAACAAGTCAAAGACCCATGAGTGTTATCTCTCCTACCTCTAGCCACTGTAGAGGTGGTCAATACAACCTATCATACAAGGACATGTAATGAGACATCTTTATCACCACCTAGTAGATTTTATTATTATTAAACTAAATAATTGGAATATATTTCTCCAAAGAACCTCTAAAATCAATGAGAAATTCCCAAATAATATCATTTATACATTCTATTGTCCATTCCAACTGTCCGTTGGTCTGAGGGTGGTAAGTGGAACTCAATATTACCTATGTACTGAGTACATTATGAAAGCCCTCTAAGAAGGTCATCACGAAATGAGAGCCCCTACCAAAAGATAAAGAAATAGGGAACCTCTATAGGTGAACAATCTCATTTTCATAATTTCATCCATGCTCATCCATATAAATTGTCTTTTCTAACATGTAATAATTGAGATAACTTTATGATAATATCGATGGTCAACCACAGATAATTACTACATTTAGTGGATCTTATGGTTCATGTCAAAAAAATTCATATTAAAATCATTCATTTTCCATTCAGGGACCAGTAATAGTTTTAATAGTGTTTAATTTCATGTATTCTCCACATTCACCTAATTAAATATGAAAAATATAGTGATAAGACATGCAATATAATGTTTCATACATGTCCTCGAATACTAGTGTTTCATGTCATGATACAGCATGGAAATCCCATGTTTTATTTCCTATTTTAATCATGGATATCTCATATAATATCCTCAAATTTCTCTATAAAAAACCCATATACACACATGTATAAGAAGTATGTTGTCTTTTTTAGCTAAAAAATCCATCAATGGGACTATAAATGAAATTCTCTCTCTCAGGACACAGACTTTGGTATCTAAAAACATTCTCCTTGCCACTCCTTCCAATGATAATGAGGCTTTAAAAAAGGCTATTTGAAAATGATTCTCATAACTCTCTTGAATATCTAAATGCATCTCAGAATGAAGAGACATCAACCCTAATTCATCATTGGATTATACAACAACATGAATCTATGTTATATTACTTAGCGCATTGGAAACTATATTACCCCTACCAAGAATATGGGAAAGATCAAATTCAATGGACTGATGGTGATCAACCCATCATCATTGGATAATTTTCATTTCACAATAATGGAATATATAATTTAGGTTTTTATAGTATATATATACAAAAATGTTCTCTCCAAAAAAAATAACATCTCTAGAAACATATGGAATAGACCAATATTGTTATCTTCTGATTGTCTAATTTTTATTTATGCACATTATCCCTCAACAACATAGATTCGTAAACAACAAAATGATCTTCCTATATCAAATTGCACCTAGTCGGCTGACAGTAACATCACAAACAATGTATAACCTCTTACACTATCATGTTTTATTATAATGTGGTCTGGGGTATGTTTTCTTTTTAGCTCTTGAAATTCCTTCTCACAAAATTCAGGCCATATAAACATGTCTCTCTTCTTCATTAAGCAAATAATCAGTACCCCAAGGTTGGAGAATCTGTGTATATAATGATGATTATATCCACCTGGTACCAAGAAACTCCATCTATCAATCATTTTCCAGAGCTTCACCAATGCATATATGACCCTTACCTTCTTAAGACAACAGATATTCCCAATTTAAAGATAATATGACCCAGTAAGTTAAATCTATTCATCTAAATATAGAATTTTTTAGTTTTTAATATAACCTTTATACTCTCATTATAATAAATATTATATAATGGATTTCATAATGATCATGTTTAGGTAATGATTAAAATAATATCTCATCCATGAAAACCACAATGAATGAGTCCATGTATGTGTGTAAAACTGATTCTTGAAAACCATTAAAATTGATAGTGTGTTTATGAGACCAAATGGAATAACCAAATACTCATAAAGACTATTCATTGTACAAAATTATTTATAAGGTTTTTCGGAATTACTAACACATACTTAATGATATCATGCCCTTATATATATTGTTTAAAATACCCTAAGCACTCGGAGATAGTAAAAAATATCATATTTGATATGAAAAAGATACAAATTATTAACTCTAAGCTAGTTTAACCAATTATAATCCATGCATAAAAAATGGTTCCCATCCTCTATATTATAAAAAATAACTAGTGAAACCCAAGGTGAGATAGTGGGTAAGATAATACCTCTATATTCTAAGTCATCAAACATTCAATTGAGATATTGTAACATAGTATTATAAATCATGTATGTAGTGAGGGATACTAGTGTCACTCTAAGAAATAGATCAACAATGAATCCACCTCTATCTCACATGAAGTAATCCAATAATAATTAGAAAGTAAATACCTAAAACATTCTGTCACATAATGAAAACCATCCTATTGTACACCCTAATCCCACATATAAAAGCTATCCCATTGGGTTTACAATCCACCCATACCAAGATGTTTTATTCCATATCTACTTTCATAGACCTCACATTCACCCGTTTGATGACAGTTGTCAACCTATAGATATTTATGTGTTTCCCTATAGTGATAACAGTCTTCATAGTTGTGATAGGTGAATAAAGAGTCCATAAAAATAATTACATCAAAGAAATAATTCTAGATGATAAATAGGTCTCATAAAAATGATAACTTCTATCCCCATGGGGAAATTCCATGCACTGGTATACACGATCAGATAATAATCTCAATTGAGTATCCACGGTAATCATGCAAATAAGTATTGTATTTTAATCCTAAGGATTTTTATAATTGAAAATGAAATAGTTTATGTGGAAAATATATCTAAAAATGTAGATATGATTCTGTAGGATTCTAAAAAAACACCCCATACTATGTACTTCAATTTTTTATAGTCCTTGGGTATTAGATTTATTGTATGAAACTGGAATGATCTATGACCTTAAGATTCAATTGGACTATCCATAGAAGTAATTCTCTGTTGAGACATTAAAAAATTCTTTGTCACATGACCAAGACCTCCTCATCAATCTAATCAACTACTATGTCCCCATATCCCTACCAAATATGGAGCTACGGATCATGCTCTCATAGGTGGAGTTGTCCAAGATCCCCTCCATCATTGAACAAATGGGAAGGTCTAGCAGAACATCTGAGGATGGCCCATTCATCCATAGGGTCATCACATGACTAGCTTCCAATCACACAATGGCTTCAATTTTCCTTCCCTTCAACACTAGTGTATCACTACTAAACATCCCATGAAGATACTAAAGCTAACATTTCCCTATGGTAATCCTTCATGTCGACATTTCCTTATATAGGAAGAACCAATACATTATCTTAGTATAATCCATTGATCCTTGTAAATTCTTCCTCTTAAAAATTTGTTCAATGATAGTGGATTGATCTACAGTCCCTTATATGGGAGTATGCCAAAATATAGTTATGTAAGAATAGATGGTGTACCAAATACCATCTTAAAATTCCTCTCCCTAGATATGGCATCACCTACCATGGTGGGTAAAAAATACTGATGCTCATTAAAGAGAGTCGAGTAATGAATAAAATACGTGGTTCACAACTCTATGTAAATTAAACTATATAACTACAATGTTTCATTGTATCTATAAATAAGAAATCATAGAAAATGGACATGAAATTCCACTAATTCATACCACAGAAATGAAAAGCCTCATTTTGAACATCCCCCCATCATTTGAATGAATCATGAAACATGTAATTGGTGAGATACATTTTCCTCTCAGAAGGTGTCCCAAGATGCTCAAAAATCGACAATATGGACTCCATCCATGGATCATGTACCTATGGTCTTTCGTCCCCTAAAAACCTGACAAAATGCTGCTACAGAAACTCAAGAATTAACTCTACTTTTAAATATGAATGTCCCAACATTTCCTTATTTTTTTTCATAAGACGAATGAATTCCTCTTGAAATTTTGAATGATCAAACACATTTGTTATTTTAGGAGGTTCCATATGTGTCACCATATGATATAACACTGGTGTATAAGGGCCCACCAAATCTATGGCATGGTCTTCAACAATGTCTAGGTGCATGACATGAGGACTTCATAGAGGTATATCTCTTTGAAGAAAAATCATACACCTAAAAATTTATTTAACACAAAGAAAACATGGATTCAAGAATACATAAAGTACAAGGCATCCAATATAGGTATCAAAGCCCTCTTCAACTTGAATTTAAAACTATGAGTGTTTTATAAGTCTGACATAAATCTTTAGAGATACTTATTACAAACCTTTACTAAGGTCGATTCAAGGTCAAGTTTTATATTTATTATTATGTTTACATGATATATTTTTTTCAATTGAATATTATATAAGAAAACACTAATTAAATTTATATTAGAATCAATACATAATTTAAACAATATTTAATTTAATTATTTAACAAGTATTGTATTTGCATCATGGACTAGTTATCTAAAATACCATTCCCAATTTTTACGTGAACATTCTTTATAAATGAAAATTGGTAGTTCATTTAACTGATTCCAAACATTATCATTTGATAACAAATTATATCAGGTAATATAAGATTATTTGACAAGATTAGTCATCATATTTAGTTTATAAAGGTAAATGAACTATTTAAATTACAAATGGAATTCATATATTCAAAATAAACAAACATTTCAGATGATGTAACCTCAATTACATAACTAAAAAATGATATAATTTGTTAATTATGGTGGAATCACCAACCTATATAGTGAAAAAACATTTATCTTGAGGCATAAACCTGAATAACCCATTATCTAATATCTTTTTTCATATAGAAATTCTCATTTCATTATAAATATATTACTCAAGGAACATAAAACATGTATAAATAATTCATGTAATTAAACCCAAATTGAATATCAAAATTCATGTCATATGAATCTTATATGGTTCCTAAAATGATTCACGGACTTGATTCCTCGCTATATCAAGATATAGAATAAAAATAATCCATCATCATAAGAATAATTATATCAAATATCATGTGTTTTTCCCCATGGTAGAATAAAATAAACAATAATAGGAATAATCCAGAACATAAAAAAAATTCATAGAAAATTTGGTTTTTTTAAAATATATTGGTAATCTTCTCATAATAATTGGCTAATTACTATATTATGAAACATTATTTTCACATTTATACAATCCCAAAGTAGTAAGGAAAACTAAATAAAGCATTTATACTAGTATATTATTTCATAGCTTGACTCACTTGATAATATTAGTTGAACCAGCTGTCCACTTAGTATGAAGAATTCCCCCTAATATGCCATACACTATGGACAAGTAGGGAGGGTCCATGTTGGTATGTTTGGGAGACTAAACAATCATTATAAGAGTATAATATAAAACTAAAAAATATATACCAGAACAATGGAATTAATAAAAATTGAGATATAGAAGACCATACATAATCATCTAATCCATAAATAATCAACACACAAACTTAAATAGTTCCAAATATAATAATGATGTAATGTTTCTAGAAAAATTTAAAGTATACATGGTAGTTGTCCAATACAATTAAACAAAAAATTCCAAAAACTCTTTAAGAATCCTAATCATTGGATCAGTCATATGCTACAAATATACCATCCTAATATAGGAATTCATGCATCCATAATAATACATTTCCCCATACCCAAAAATAATGTCATGTAATCTACTCGGGTACCATTAGGGTTCTCTATAGGATGTTATACAAACTCAGCAGGACACCATCAATGGTGAATATAAAAAAATCTGTAAATATAGACTATAATATGATTATGTAATATAAAAATAAAATAGGAAATTGACATAACCTAAGTTGAAAATACGTTCCTTGTGGGTCACCTGGCCAACAAGTCATACTTTAACCCTTCTAGATATTTATGGGAGTGTGTTAATTTAATCATTTGTTCATGGTATTATGGAATATAATAAAAATACCATGGGAATTAATTATAATAATAATAAGGAACCAAGAATGAAACAATGTGTACTTTACCGTAGAAGGTCAATCTAGCTCATGTTTCATAACCATGCATCATACCAATATGGGATAAGTGTAATCCAATGGGAACACCAATGTCATTCTACTAGAAATATCTATAACCATGTCCATGAATCAAAACCATGGAAAATCCCGGTACAAGATATATTGGATCCCATGGAGAATAATCCATGGACTCAGATATATAAGGGAATCATGCTATATCTGAGGACTTTATTTAAGGAATTCTAATTATGGTGGGGATATGGATCCTATGGAATGATGTTGAGCCTATACTAATAGTAATGGACCCTGTTCGAAGGTTGGTATCTCTCTTAGAATCTAGATCAATGAGGTATAATGGTATCCTCAAGGTGATCAAGTAATTTTATATAGAATCCAAGTAGTTCTCAAGTATGACTATTCTTATAAAGATAAAAAAATTCCTTATGAAATAGGTGTCATATAATCATTTCATATACAATCATAAGTCATCATTGGCTATGCAGTACTCATGTCAATAAATAATTTATTAGGATCATTCCATTACATTTCACCCTATGTGGAAAGGTCAATAATGACATTCCATAAATTTCCTTATCAATTAATATTTATCGAGTTCATGTAATATTTATAAATAAAAATATAAAAATAACACTCTATGTAACACCCCAAGCTTCCATGGTATGTTTCCCTTTGAATAATCCAATAGCTTGCATTTTACGCAACTTCGAGATTCTAACACACCACGACCAATCAAAGTAGCCGTTATCGATAGTAATACCCACTTTTTAAAAATTTATAAATTTTATCTCTCAACATGGACTTCATTTTTTGATTTGGAATATCAAAATTATCATAGGGTAAAATTTTGGTACTTTTCAGATAATTTTATATTTTGATGAATAGTGAAAATTACTAAATTTTAATTAAAAACAACTTTTTTAATCAAAATAATTAACAGTGATAAATTATGAATTTTAGTGGTTTTAAAGTATAATTATAATATATTTTTACTATTTAATACAATTTTGGTCATTGTACATAATTTCACATTTAAACCGAACATAAAAAACTGTCAATCTATTGATAGTTATTATCTCTTAAAAACACGCTTTTTGTTTTAACAACGGGTATTAATTTTAAATTAATTTAATCCACTTCTATGTTTTGAATTTAGAATCAAGAGTTCCAAATTGTGGGAATATGTAACTTTTATTTTTAGACATTTTGAATAATTATTTCGGTAAATATTTTATTTACCATGGTTAAAGGGTAAATCCGATAAATAAGGGTCAAAAATAATATTATAATAATATTAATTTACCATAAAACACGTCCTAACCCTATTGGTTGATACATGTCAGACCATGGGGATATTTGGGTCTATTTTGTGACCCCATGAAGCCACTTGTAAGTGATAAGGACACTTTATATTAATTAAGTTAAATTGAATACAAAAATGACATAAGCATATATCTTTTAGAAAAACATTTTTTTACATAGGGTTATATATGTAATATTTTCAACTATAAATATTCATTAGAAATATAAAAAGATTTCATATATAATGGTATTTTATTTATAATTTTTAGACATTTAATAATTAAATTTATTTATGACACAATAATGATGCAATATTTTCTTTATTAATGAAAGA
This sequence comes from Viscum album, assembly GCA_963277665.1. Taxonomy (NCBI): domain Eukaryota; kingdom Viridiplantae; phylum Streptophyta; class Magnoliopsida; order Santalales; family Viscaceae; genus Viscum; species Viscum album. Next base: position 761,263,133 of record OY728140.1, on the reverse strand, counting down.
ATAAAAAATTGGTATTATAATTGTTAAAATAAAAATAATTTGAAAGTTATGATGACATAAACGAATTTTATTGGTTAATATGAAATTTTGGGATTGATTAAATTAATTTTGTTCGAATTAATAAGGTTTTAATGACTTTAACAAAAATCAATTATTGAATAGTGTCAAAATTGACATAAATGAGTTTTTAAAACAAATATTATATTATAAATTAATATTGTATTCCTAGAAATCTATGGTTCGTCCAAAGGACTTATATCATGATATGTGTATAATTAATGGACCACTTGTTGGGTCTCTTGGATTTATATAGTATTTTTATTTACTATATAATATAAAAATACAAAGTGACATGATAAATGTCAATCTAATTAACTAAGAGTTCAAACTAAAAGATAAGGTTAATATAATGACCAATACCTGTCTAAAATGTATTGGTTGAAAGTATATAGACCCATACCTACCTTATACTTTGAATAATACACTTTGAATCCATTATAAACCGAATTTAATTTATTATAAATTAATACTTTATGTTTTTTCTAAAGTGCCCCTCCTCCTCCTTATAAAATTACACAACTTAAAACCAATTCTTTGTACCTTAAAAGACTTTTGGTTTGGCTAAAATCTGCCAAAATACCCTCTAAACTATCCTCCCTTAATTCTAGTGTCCTTCCTTTAGTCAGAAATTCAACCTATGGAGCCCTTTTGATCAAATCAAAAGGAAGAACCCGAAGAAGAGGTAACGTTTTCACCACCCTCTTTCATTTTCAATTCTTCTTAAAATTTTTATTTCTTTGTTATTTCCATTATAAAATAATAACTCCAGTATCTTATATATACTATGATGTTATTATAAATATATTACAACCATATTCAGTGTTCTATCCATCCTTTGAATGACATGTCACCATACATGCCTACGTACGGCTTACCGTCTCCACCTCGTGGTGTAGTTGTTATTCAAAACATTATTATTTGGATGGGTATGATAATGATGTGTAATTGATGTAAATAATTAATATAACTTGATAATTATTATGTATATATGATATACCATTCAATTATATATTATTTTAATATCAAAAGAATGATATTGTCGCTCGTGCGTACGTACGGACTACCGTCTCCATGAACGCAATGAGATTCATTCCCCATCGTATCCATGCAAGTCTAATTCTCATTTGATGAATAAAAAAATGTTTAAGGACATGATATCATTATTTTTATGAATAATATACAACCTATACATAACAAACATGACTTATGTATCAAAAATTATAAAATAAAACGAGTAAGTTAACACACGAAACGAGGATAATACTAAAACATTATTAACAAAGAAATGTTAAAAGATCATATATGATATCTTATTAATGTATATGATTCTTGGATAATTTAAAAACAATTATTTTACTATTATACCGATGTTTAACCTTCCCTCAACCAAGGAAATTTACAAGTTAAGGGTTTATTGCACAATCTCTTCATTATCTGAGGTTGTTTATACATAATTATCTACTAGGACCTCTTTATCATCCACATCCATGTTTCTTAAAAATGATTTTCAAAGCATTCTTACTATTTTACATAATATGGGTTAAAGTCATTTATAAACGTGTTTTAATTTTTATAAGAAGTTTACAAAGGAATCTTTTCGACGTTTTCCAAACAAGGTCCTTTTTAACCTTTTCAACAGAATTAAGGTAAGAATGTTTTTTTAACTTATACGGTGAGTGCGACTATTTTCCACCATTATAAAATCATCGAAGCTTCCCTTACAAGCATATAAAAATAATTTTAAATTAAATGCTTTATTTTATTAATATGTGACCTTTAAATGATTTCAAATTGAAAATATACGAATTTGTGAAAGGTACTCTTTACTGTGATCAGAATTTTAAATGTTTTAAAGATTTATCTTTCAAAATATTTTTAATTAATGTCCATTGTTTCAAAATGATTTTAAGGATTTACTTATATGGACATGAATGTTTTGAAATGATATTTCTTTTCCAAAGTTTAAAAGTGTTATGGGACACTTTGATTCAAAATTCTCTTTCAAATTACTTCCTTTATAAATGTGTGATTTTTAAATAATTTCATAAAAAGAGATATTTCTCTCATATAGTTTTGATTTCATCTATGTCATCATCCTTTGATGGATTTTAAGCTTATTTGAAGTTGATTTATTATGATACAAAACTTTCATATTGTATTGAAGGTTTTTTGATATGTTTGACTGTGGATGTGTTATTTCTATACCATTCATGGTTTATGGAGAAAGTATTGATATTTAGTATGCATGTTTTAATACGAATGTTTATACTGTATTTAAACTTTTTCATATGGGAATGCATTGGTCTTAGTAAGTGACGGTTGGAGCCTGCTATAGCTCCTCCATGCATCAGTAGGTCTAATGAGACAAACTAGTGTCTTGGCACAAGGCTTTGACAAAATCTTATTTGTAGTCTTGGCATGAGGCCTTGACTATGTGGTTATGATAGTCTGGCATTATGTATTCCATCGTTATAAAAGTGGTTATTGATATTGCATGTGATTATTTGACTAGTAGAAAATCCATGTTAATATGTAAATGGCATTATTTTCATTTATCTTATTCATATAATTCTAAAGTTCAAGTTTAAAAGGCTTTTGTTTTATTTATACATTTCCTTATATGTTTATTCTTATTTATGAAAGTTTCTGCTATATTGTTATCCTTACTGGGCATTTGAGCTCACCCCTTTCTATGTTTTATTTTTCCCAGGACGTGAAGTAGTATTTTATGAATGACCTTCAAGGATAGTATTGGGGGATATAAGCATGGATTAGGGAGACTATGTTGTTGTAGTTTTAATTTTATGATGTAATGTAAACTTTATGAATGTATCTAGTGATTCCAAGGATACTAAACTAATCGGTCTTTCGAGACTTGATCTTTTGTGATCATTCTAATGTTATGTAATAATGCATCTAATCTAGGTAATTGGGGTCGGGGCGTTACAGTTGGTATCAGAGGAAGTTTAGTACAAACCTTGGAAGCTATATTTAGATAAACTCTGATTAGAACACATAGACCTAAGATGGACTTTGAGGATTAGTGTAGAATAACTTCCTTGAATATTGGTATTGTAGAGATTTTGTGAGTTTTTCAAGCAATAAATCCCTGTCTAGATAAGAGTAGGTAGAGGCGGCTCTGGCACAGATGTACCTAGAGGTAAAACCTGAAAACACCACTTTGAGTTAGACTCGAAAGAGATATGGTGCACGACAACAGACCTTTCTGCACTTTTGGTTGTGGCACTCATAGGGGATATTCTTAGGATAATTCTCATCTTCTTTACAAACCATTATGAAGGGTTTGGGAGTATATAATTTCAAAAAGAAGACATTTTTATGATTATGGATTATATCCATAAACTGTTCAATTTATGATAAATGTTTTACAAGTTTGGATTTATGTATTGCGATTCATAAACTAATCTAGTGTATGCCATTTTTAGATATGGAGCCTAGTGGAATAAATGGAAACTATATCAATGCATGCACTCCATGTAGGGATTTCTTCCCTGCTCAAGATAATTATAGTGGTGCTGGTGATACAACTGGTGTTGATCAGATAATCACCATATTGGGATAACTCACTCAGGTAATGAATAATAACCTTACTAAAATAGAGCACCATGATCTGCAACATGGAGGATCAATGTTAGATCTCTTCATGAGGCAACAATCACCAACATTCAATGGGGGTACAGATCCACAGGTAACTGAGAAATGGATAAGTTCCCTAGAGAAAATATTTCAGGCATTGGGGAGTAGTAAAAGGGAACAGGTTATCAAGGTAGTTTACCGCCTCACTGATGATGTTGATCAATGGTGGTCATCAATTAAAAACACAAAGGACGATGAAGAGGTATCATGTATGTAATGGAGGGAGTTTAAAGATATTTTCTTAGAAAAATGCTTTCGTTATGACCATCGAGATGATATGGAAAGGAAATTTCTTAGTCTGATGTAAAAGGAGGATGAAAATGACGAAATGTATGATGCTAACATTACAAAGTTAGCGAGGCATGCAGCAGATTATATACGTAACCCGAGGAGTAAGATGTATCATTTCTTTGATGGGTTAAAACCACTCCTCTATTGAGAATTAGTCTCACAGTCCTTCTCGTCATACTAAGACATTGTCTCGTGTGCTATAAAGACAGAAAAGGAATTCTCTAAATCTTATGACAATAAAGTAATGAAAGAGAAGAAAAGAATGGTGGAACTAGAGATAGATAATGGGAAAAAGGGAAAGAAGTATTTTCCATTATGTGATAATTTTGGGAATAAATACCCCAGTACTTGCCTAAAAGGAATGGGATTTTGTTAGAAATGTGGAGAAAAAGGCCACCAGGCTCCTGATTGCAAGGGAATGAAAGATGTTGTCAATGTTGAATGCTACAATTGTAGAGAAATGGGATATCATTCGAATGAATTCCCTAAGCTCCAAGGAATCATACCTCAGAAAAGGCCAAGGGATCAAGGAAAAACATACGCTGTTACGACAGTTGAAGTGGAATTATTAATCTGTTTGTTTTTTTGGGATCAAAGATTATATTTGGGTTAAAAGAATAATGTGATATATATAAAGAATGTACTACAGTACATGTTGTTTTCATTAATTTTTTAATATGACTAAGGTAATCATATTTTTAGTATGTGAAAATATGATAAACTTTACAATGTCTGGGGAATCTGATTTGACAATTGATTTTGGAATTTAGATTCCTTTTACGGAGAGTCTGGACATAGGTACTTTGGATAACTATAATGTTTGGCTTGCATTAAGATGAACATTGGATAGTATTGTTTAAGGTTAAAAAAATTCTTATTATCAAATTTTGGAATATTATGATACTATAGTTTTAGGAAAAGGAAAACCTGCAGGTCGAGCGATAACCCGTCGCGTCGGAAAAAGATGCAGGAATCGAACCTACAGCCATAGTGCGATGGACCTTTATTACCTACCACTAGCCTGCCAGAAGTCCTTGGTCATTACACAATATTTTTCATTATTTTAATGGTATATTATAATATTTGGATCCTTATACGTTTAGGATAAATATAATATTGTTGAGTTTTATTATCTTTTGGAGTGAATGATGATTTTGTGGTAGAAATTAGTTGAAGGATGAAACTCTACTTTTCAAGTATATATATATGTATGTATATATATTTCTCTTATTATATAAAGAAACCAATTCATAAAAATTAGTTAAGGGATATTAAAACAAAAAATGAGTTATCCTAATACCTTATGTTGAACCAATGATATTTTAAATCATCATAGATTGATGTCTTTATGGACCTTAATTCTACAATTGTTTGTGACTGATGACCTCAATCACTCTCAAAAATTATTTATGTTTTTCCTCCAATTATGTGTCTCTAATTTCCACCAATGTTATCCAAATCGAGATCATAATTTGGTGGTGACACTTTCATTTCTCTTTTTCTATTTTTAAGACTAAATTTTATGAACCCAATTTCTGATGAGGGTTTTCCCACAATGATATTTTTTATTTTCAACCTTTAATTTTCGAAGAACAATTTCAAATTTTGTGGTCTAAATTTTTTGAAGAATGGAAGAATGTATCACCCCAAGCATCCATGTTAAGTTTACCTTTGAATAATGCAATAGCTTGCATTGTACGCAACTTCGATATTCTAACACACTGCGACCAATCAAAGTAGCCGTTATGAATAGTAATACCCAATTTTTTAAATTTTATAAATTTTATCTCTCAAAATGGACTTCATTTTTGGATTTTGAATATCTAAATTATCATAGGGTAACATTTTGGTACTTTTCGGATAACTTTTATATTTTGATGAATAGTGAAGATTACTAAATTTTAATTTAAAATAAAATTTTTAATCAAAATAATTTAGATTGATAAGTTATGAATTTAAGTGGTTTTAAATATTATTTTAAATATATTTTTACCATTTAATACAATTTTGGTCATTGGACATAATTTCACATTTAAACCAAACATAAACAACTGTCAATCTTTTGATAGTTATTATCTCTTAAAAACGCATTTTTTGTTTTAACAATGGGAATTAATTTTAAATTAAATTATTCCACTTCTGTGTTTTGAATTTAGAAATATGAAATCCATATTTTCAATCAGGAGTTCGAATTTGGGTAAATATGTAACTTTTATTTATATAAATTTTGAATAATTAATTCGGAAAATATTTTATTTACCATGGTTAAAGGGTAAATCCGGTAAATAAGGGTGAAAAATAATTTTATAATAACATTAATTTTCCCTAAAACGTGTCCTAACCCTATTGGTTGATACATGTCATACCATGGGCATCTTTGGGTCGATTTTGGGAACCCATAGAGCCACTTGTAGGTGATAAGGACACTTTATATTAATTAGGTTAAAGTAAATACAAAAATGACATAAACATATATCTTTTAGAAAAACAATTTTTTCATAGTATTATATATCTTATATTTTCGACTATAAATATTAATTATAAATCTAAAACTATTTCCTACATAATGGTATTTTATTTATAATTTTTATACATTGAATAATTAATTTTATTTATGACACAATAATGATGCAGTATTTTCTTAATTAATGAATGAATCAAACAATTGGAATTATAAATGTTACAATAAATATAATTTGAAAGTTTTGATGACATACATGAATTTTATTGGTTACTATCAAATTTTAGGATTGATTAAATGAAGTTAATTCGAATTAGTAAATTTATATGATATTTAAAAAATAAATTATTGAATAGTGCCAAAATTGACATAAATGAGTTTAAAAACCAATAATATATTATTAATTGATATTCTATTCCTAAAAATCTAAGTTTAGGAAAAATGACTTATATAATGATGGTTGTATCATTAATGGACCACTTGGGGGTCTCTTGGATTTATATAGTAAGATTATTAACTATATAATATAAAAATACAAAGTGACATGGTAAATGTCAAACTAATTAACTAAGAGTTAAAACTATAAGATAAGGTTAATATAATGACCCAAACCTGTATAAAATCTATTGGTTGAAATAATTTAGACCCATCCCCACAATAGTATTTGAATAATCCACTTTGGAGCCATTAGAAACCTAATAATAATTTTTTATATATTAATACTTTATGTTTTTTCTAAAGAGCCCCTCCTCCCCCATATAAAAGGACACCACTTCTAACCAAATCTTCATACCATAAAAGCCATTTGGTTCAGATAACCTCTACCCAAATACCCTATGAACTATCCTACCATAATCCCAGAGTCCTTACTTTAGTCAGAATGCCAACCTACGGAGCCCTTTTGATCAAATCAAACTGAAGAACTCGAAGAAGAGGTAACCTTTTAACCACCCCCTTTCATGTTCCATTCTTCTTAAAATTCTTCTTTCCTTGTTATTTCCATTCTAAAATAATAACTCCAGTATCTTATATATAATTTTATGTTATTATAAATATGGTACAACCATATTCAGTATTCTATCGATCATTTGAATGACATGTCACCATACATGTGTACGTACAACTTACCATCTCCACGCCATGGTGTAATTGTTATTCAAAACATTATTTTTTATATGGGTATGATAATGATGTGTAATTGATGTAAATAATAAATATAACTTGATAATGATTCTGTATATATGATATATCATCCAATTATATATTATTTTAATATCAAAAGAATGATATTGTCACTCGTGCGTACGTACGGACTACCGTCTCCACGAACGTGATAGATTCATTCCACATCGTATCCATGCAAGTCTAATTCTCATTTGATGATTAAAAATAATTTTTAAGAACATGATATCTTTCTATATATTAATAATATACAACCTATCCATAACAATCACGACTTATGTAACAAACCATATAAAATAAAACGAGTAAGTTAACACCCGAAACAGCGATAATACTAAGACATTATTGACAAAGAATTGTTAAATGATCATATATGATATCATATTAATTTATATGATTATTTAATAATTTAATAACAATTATTTCACCATTATACAGGAGGTTAACCTACCCTCGGCAATGGAAATGTACAAGGTAAGGGTTTATTTCACAATCTCTTCGTTATACGGGGTTGTTTATACGTAATTATCTACTAGAAAATATTTATCTTCCACATCCATGTTTCATAGAATTGTTTTTCAAAACATTCTTTCTATTTTATAGAATACGAGTTAAATTAATTTATACCCTTGTATGAATTTTTATAATAATTTTATAACGGAATCATTCCGTCATTTTCCAAACAAAGTCTGTTTTAACCTTTTCGAAAAAATTATGGTATGAATGTTTTTTTAACTTATACGGCGAGTGCGGCTATTTTCCGCCGTTATAAAATCTTCAAAGATTCCCTTACAAGCTTATAAGAATATTTTGAAAGTAAATGTTTTATTTTAAAATTATGCGACCTTTAAATGATTTCAAAATGAATATTTTATGAATTTTTAAAAGGTACTCTTTATCAAGATAAGAATTTTAAATGTTTTAAAGATTTATCTTTCTAAATCATTTTAATTAATGTCCATATTTTCAAAATTATTTTAAGGATTTATTTATATAGACATTAATTTTTTGAAATAATATTTCTTTTCAAAAGTCTAAAATTGGTATGGGACACATTGATTCAAAAATATCTTTTAAATTACTTCCTTTATAAATGTGTGACTTTTAAGTGATTTCAAAAAAAGAGATATTTCTCTCAAATTGTTTTGATTTAATCTATGTCATCATCCTTTTATGGATTTTAAGCTTATTTGAAGTTTATTTATTATGATATATAAATTCTATATTGTATTGATGTTTTTGTGATATGATTGACTGTAGATGTGTTATTTCTATACCATTCATGGTTTATGGAGACAGTCTTGACCTTTCGTATGCTATTTTTAATATGAATGTTTATGTTGTGTTTAAAAATTTTCATATGGGGATGAATTGGACTTAGTAAGTGATGGGTGGAGCCCGCTATAGCTCCTCGATGCATCGGTAGGTCTCATGAGATAAACTAGTGCCTTGACACAAGGCCTTGACAAAATCTTATTTGTAGTCTTGGCATGAGGCCTTGACTATGTCGTTATGATAGTCTAGAATTATGCATTCCATCATTATGAAAGTGGTTATTTATATTTCATGTGATTATTCTACAAGTATAATATCCATTTGAATAAGTAAATAGCATTATTTTATTTTATCTTTTCCATATTATGCTAAATTTAAAATTTAAAAGGCTTTTGTTTTAGTTATGCATTTTCTTAAATGTTTATGGTTATTTTGAATGTTTTAGCTATATTGTTATCCTTACTGGGCATTTGAGATCACCCCTTTCTGTGTTTTATTTTTCCCATGATGAGAAGAAGTATTTTATGAATGACCTGCAGGGATAGTATGAGGGGATATGAGTGTGGACTATGGAGACTATGTTGTTTTAGTTTTAATTTTATGTTGTAACGAAAACATTATGAATGTATCTAGTGATTCCAAGGATACTAAACTAATCAGTCTTTTGAGACTTGATCTTTTCTAATCATTCCAATGTTATGTAATAATGTACTGACTCTGGGTAATAGGGGTTGGGGCGTTACACACTATTTAATTCATTAGATATTATTTATTATGATGAAACACTAACCTTATCAAATATCAGGTCAATAAAAAATGACTGGTGTCTCAGGAAATCATTATAAGTTCTACAAAAGTCCTATCATGGATCACACCGTAATTTTATGGTTAGATTTGACATCTTAGCCTCCCCCAATATCAAAATTTTCTATTATGTCATTAGTTTATAATTTTTGTGATTAAAATTAATGAATATGATTTTTTGGAGAAACACCTGATGAAACCATCCATCACACAACAAAAAAATTTATAAATAGTGAGAAATTAAGTTGTAAGTCATAGAATACCGACCTTAAGACAATAATAGTTGTCTCTTCTAGTATAAGCCACTGGTTTGGTCTAGTCTATATGAAAATAATGGATTCTTTTAATTCTTTGAGAATAGGGTATATTAGCTACCACTAAAATTTCTTTTCCAATGGAGAGATAAATGAAGTAATAAAAAGAGATTATTGAATTTCTTACATATGGGGATCCAATGAGATGAATGATGGATCAATCATATTTCTTATTAAGAAGAGAACAAAAATCATATATATTAGATTAAAAAAAATCTTTCAAGAGGAGGGTTGGTATCCAATGGTGGATAAAGAAGGGATATGGTGAGTTATAATGGAGAGAAAATATATTCATTACACCAAAATTATGAAGAGGTTGAAAATTTGGTTATATGGGTGGCCAACCCATGTAAAAATTATGCTTTAGTTACAATCCATGGGATGTGTCCTCTTTGTCTATGGATAATGTTTTTTCAGACCATTCTCTACTTATGCATTCTCATCTAACTAAGAAACAAACCCTAAATGGGATTAAATTCATGGTTAATCAAACCATGTGTATCCTATGAACTCCCCTCTGTGGAGACCTGTAGAACCATAAATGATATTCCTAAATATGTGAACTAGGAATCATGGTGTATAATAATCATGTGGCCTAGTTATTTCATCCACATTTCAGGTCTTCAATTGATGAACAATCCCCAAGCACCATAGATTCCTCCATAAACTCATTAAGAATTCATAAAATCTAAAAAAAAAGAATTGATATAAATTTAAAAGGCTTTTTACCTCAAAATATTTTTATCTATCATTAGTATCATCATATTGATTTGAGAACACTCTAAGTGAATCAATATATTCCATGATCTCAACTGTTCACCTCCGAATTGAGGAAGTATTCATCTTAAGAATCATAGAATCTTAGTGGGTAGTCTAAATATATATTGATAAGGACGTAACACTTATGCCATGGAGTAAACCCAAGAACATATATGCAATTAAATTCATCCTCAATTTGGATAGATAGTGCATGTTTTTCATCTGGGTCTTTTCTCATTTAACATAAACATTGAAACATGATTACCACGTAGGGATTAGTTTGCTTTGAACCCATATTAATATGGAGGCCTTCCAAGAGTAAAAGATTATATTGATTTATGATCTTATTATGATTCTATATAATCCATCAATTGGATAAATAGTTTATTTTGATGCATTGAAAGTTTTCATTGAGGTTTTCCGGATACATGGATATAGTTTAGTCACTTATAGGTCTCATTATATATGACCCCATTAGTGGAACGACCCTACTCATGAATTGGATTTTGATATATTGATTTATTATTTGTAATTGTTGTTCCACTATCAACTTGGTGAGAAAATATTCAAATAAAAGGACCAAAAAATACTACGACCCATCATCAGGGATATGTCAGCATACAACATAGATGTTGGGATAAGTATATTCCTAAATTCTTCATTGATGTGTCATATTCCCTATATATGGAAAAATTATTATAGATTACCAAAGAAGTAAATCATGGATAATGGGTTCACAAACATTAGAAAAGGGATTAATTATTATGATATTTTTAGTGGACTAGAATATGGATTCATTAAAGGTACAAATGGAAGAGTTTTTTTTTCAATTTTCATTGTCCTCTTCATTTTTGGAGTGAGAAAATGATTTCTTAAGATATGATTCCGAATTCATGGTGAAGTGAGAGAACATAATGGGAGATGATCATATTCATGGATGGTTCATAGATTGCAATAATGAACTAAATGATAATTGAATACTTTATGTTCCAATATCTTTAAGGGAGGAGTTCATGAGATAAATTCATGCCATTTAATTGGTGGTGGATTTAGGATTGAAAAATATATACCAAGACATGTTAAAACATTTTTTACTTCCAAGGACTGAAAAAATATGTCATAGGTTTCATGGCCTATTACATTTGGTATCATAGGGTAATGGTGAATGACTAGTAACCAGTTGAGCTACATCAGCCAATCTGAGTTACATTAATGAAATGATATGAGGTGAGGATTGTATTTTTCAAGGGAAAAATAATGATACTAAATAAGTGATATTTTTTGTTTTACTTGATTAAATAACTACATATCCATAATCTATTATTATTTGAGAGACATATCCAATGTTTGAGTTTATAGAAAAGTATGTGTGTGAAATTGTGTGGTTTTCTAGTGCCTTCCCCTCCCCTTTTCTCCCATTTTTTATTTTCCTCTCCCCTTTGTCTTCCTTGTTCTTCCCGGATGATGAGATTATGTCTCTATTTCTCCTTGGTGGTGATCCGTTTCCATGCTTGTGAGGGGATGACGACCAATGTTGATTCCTCAATCTAGTAAGTGATTTCAAGGTGTTTTTAGGAGTGTATTCTCTGTGGTGAGGTATTGGTGGTATTGTTGTAGGTTCCTTGATGTTTTTTCCCTTATGGATGCTCATACCTCGCTCTGGATTCTCGTTCCTCTGCTCCTCTCTATATCGGATCTGGAGTAGTGGAATCTATGTGGTTTTGGGTTCGTGGGTCGTTGGTTGAATGGCCTTATCCTTTTTCTTGATTTAAGGCTTTGTTTGGTGTTTTTGGATGCTATTATCCCGGCCTTGGCATTGTGTTCCTTTGCACCTCTCCCAGTCGGAACCGGAGCAGTGGTACTAAGAAGTTTTGGGATGTGAGTTAGAGGCCATCGATGGGTGTGACCGGAGTCGGGCAGTTTTCTTGTTTTTGGTCTTTGCGATGATGGACTTGTTCATTGGTGGATTTATCAACATCCATGGTGGTGTTTCTATTTTTGGTTTGCTTAATTGTTTTGGTTTTCAATCAAAGTGGTGACATGGGTGATGATCGTATGACGAGGTTGATGACGGTCTTCAGATGGGAACGATGATGTCACGATGATCTTTGGATGGATGTGTTGTTGACATTGTGTATAGAGGATGGAAAGGTTGAATATCTATTCTGTTTCGATGTTTGAAGCTGTGGTGGCATTGGCTGGTAGGGTTCTTGCTAGAAATGTCTGACAATGGCGACAACGAAGGTGGTTCGATGTTGGGGGCACGGTTCCAGAAGGCTTGCTGCTTGTGGATTCGTGTCCCAAGGCACACTGGTGGTATTATGATGAGGGTTTTTGGGTGATTTTGAATGTTGAGTCAAAAAGAAGATCTCGTGAAAGTGGTTTTTGAATTTGTATTTTGGTAATCTCTTGTATGGCTCATCCGGATTTTGAAAATCAAATTAAAATAGAATTTTTATTTAGTCTAGTTTTCCTACCAATATAAATTTGTATCGAGATTCATTGTTTACATCATAGTTTTTCAAAGATGTACAAAATGTGATTGGATCATAATATAATCTCAATATAGTATACCTCCCATAGATATGTGAATAGTATACTTGGATGTTACAGATATTAGAGGATATTCTGATGTTATCTAAATATTATTATCATCATTTAGGGTGTGACCATGTGGATATAGTAGATACCACATATAAATACATATTCTAAGATTTTATTTAGATGGAATGCATTGAGGATATTTATTTTCAATTGTGTAGTTAACAAATATTGTTCCTTGAGACAGGTGAATCAATTGTTGTATGACCTAGCCTATTGCTGGTGGCCACTGTATAAGTACGAGAAATTTTGAGGTAGTTGTATAAAACTAATAGATTATATAATTTAGATACATAATAGAGGGTATATACTCTAGGTTTATCAATGGTAATCTGAGTTTTTAGGAGGCATCCTTGTAGTTAGCGAATCAATATTTATGGAAATCAGGGAAACTACAAATATGGTCTATTTTTAGATTCAATATTTTGGATTGGAATGGTATATTAGAATACTGGATAGACTATCCTCAATTATATATTTGTATAAAAAGTTTATTTATGGGTCGTATCTATGGGTGTATGTGCATTAATCCATATATTTGATTGATAAGGATGATGTTGAGATAGTGGTTGATTCTATGGTTGATGAAAATCTATTTAAAATAGTATATAGATATGAGAAGGTACTATACCCGAATATAGTGAATTTTTTTCAGTTTTTATGGATGAATATGAAAATATAAGATGATACATTGTATTAGAATTCAAATATCTAAAAAATGGTTATATCATCTCAAAGGACCCCTTGAGATCCCTCTCAGGAACATGATTCCATTAGATGGGGACTTTGTATCACCAATGGATTTTATGTGAGTTACTATTTTAATTATAGTGAATCACATGCGTTTATCATTCATGAATGATTAGTGCTTCATAAAAGATTTTGAATGGGTTTGAGTGCAATATGTGTGAACTATAGCTAAAATATATTACAGGTACTGCCTCATGCTATAATGGTTACCTTCACACCATAAAATATGGTTTTAGACTCCATAGGTTTATGTCTATAGAGCGTCACTATGTGGATGAGTATTCATTCAATGAAAACATTATAGGGAGTTTTTTGAAGAGTTAAGGGATAAAATTATCTAAAATTCCCGTTAAACCCATCCCCATTATTACCCTTGTACTTAACATGGGATTTTATTTTTGTGAAACTCTATCCATGGAATTTGAAGATACATCCTCCTCTTTTCAAGGAAAATTAAAGTAAAAATTGTTTAGGAATGTCTCATGAATTATATATAATGACACTCGATCCATTGATACATGTTATTTATAACATCTCATTATTTTCCCTTTTCATTGACCCTATGGTTTTATTCTCGGGATAAAATTAAAGATTGTATATTCCAGGGTATCTTAGGTTTGCATTCTTGGGTGTTTTGGCTTCACATTTCCTTATTTAATAACCCCCTTCACCATTTTGGACATATGTATAATGTTTCATGAATTTCATGAATATAAGTGTGTGTGACCCTATGAGACTTATGCCTAGAATTATATATTTTTATAGTAGCTCTATAAATGTTTATTTTACTTCATAGAGGGTTTTTGGAAGGCTATGGAATATATAAAATAGATGGTCCACTTTATTTGTAGGTGTTTTATGGGTTAGAAATATTGGAAAATATCCTTTATATGAAATATTTTTTATTTGTGTGGTTTTTATTTTCTAGGGTAGATTTTTTATTGGATAGTAGTAGTGTTTTCCTTTTTTGTAATATTATTATAATTATTAATTTTATTTCTTATTACATGTTTCTTATGATGACCAACCTAGTATGCTCATAATTAAATTATTCCCAAACCAATGTCAAGAATTTTAATGATAACAATGAATTTATTATCAGGGTTCCATCTAATAGAAATAGCCTTATATCTATACACTGAGTAGGCAGAGTCAGTTGGATAGAGGCGATGTTTATAAATACTCTAGGATATTATGTATAGATAATTTTTTTATATTTATTTATTTTTTACCATCATATTCTGATTGTTCACATGTTGCAATCACTTTATGACGGATGTATGAACATGATATTTTATGCCATGCTATTTTATATTTTTTATGGTTTTAGTTCTCTATATATATAGCTGGTTACTGTCGATTATTGATACATATACTTCATTTTTTATTATCATATATGTGTTACTTTCATATAAACATGATACATTGGGAATCATCTCTCCATGTGTCGTTTTATCCATCACTTATAATTGGAATCCTCTTATAAATGAAATGGAATGAATGGGATCATATAGAGCCTCTATATAGACCACCTAATCCCAATTGGTGAATTAAAAAAATCTATTTGAGAAAAAATTTAAAAACCCATTATTTTAATTAGTATATTATTTTTAATATTACACTAAGCATATTTATGGACCTAAATTAAGGTGATAAAATTTTAACAATCCCTTAGGTCTAGATGAATCCAAAAGTATATAATTGTAATAAAAAATTATCATTTCATAATGACTTCCACATGATCTAATTTAAAAAATAAAAAATACAATAGACAATAATGAAATCTACTATTGAAAATAAAATCTTGGTTAGAGTGGAGTTCTCCTACATGGGTGTGTTGAGTTTCGAAAAAATATTTTGTTTAACTTTTTTTAAAAAAAATCACCCTATTTAAAAAACATCATGTGATACAATATTTTGGATATAAATAATATTGTATTTGGGAATGGTCTCTTAAAGGTAGGATCAGAACCCTTTTAAAAATTAAATAAATTCAACATTTGAAATAGTTTTACCAACATTTAGAAACATTTATATTGATTACAGATATTTTTCATTTATCAAAAAGACTTTCAGAAAAAAATAATTATTATATATATAAAAAATCTTGAATAAAAATGTACTTTAATGATATATATAATAGATATTATAAGAATAATTAATTACCACACAAATTAATTTAAAATAATAGATTCATTATTATAATGAGATATTTTCCTATCAACATGATATTGACAATCTTTTAATCATGCTTATTAATATATAAATTATTATGAACAACATAGATCAATTATACATAATATAATAGAAGAAAAGGCTATCTCTGATATCTCAACGCCTCTTCCATAGTAGTTCATGGGATTACAAATTTGAAGAAAATTTATGAAATAGTATTAGAGTGATCTAAAATACAATATAAAAGTATGTGCTATACAATATTCACAAAAACTAATCACAAATCAAATTTCATTTAAAAGAGAGAGGGTCAGAGATAGATAAGTGATATTAAATGTAAAATTGATACTAAACATGTTTTAATTAATCAATACGGTTATCTTATATTTAACATTGTCATCCATTAGTTTTGAGAACAAATCAATTTCTATAATGTGATCTCTCAAAAATTTATTGATGATCAATAGAAGATAGTGTGTTGTAGATATTGAATCAGCAAAATAGAATGTGTGTCCCCATAATGTTTTCTCTATGGTGAATTTTCAAATTTACATTGAGAAACATCTCATCCAAATACCAATTAAAGAATAATCATTTATACAACATTATATTGAGTTTAAAATCAAGATGTCATTGATATTATGGTCTATAAATTAGTTCTAAAAAATTATTAGTTGGAATATATTAAATAAATGTTCTAATATTACTACATGGTTTATCCATGTCTAGAACATCATATCGACACTTCATGGTTGATTAAAAACAAAGGAAACAATATTTTCATGGTAATACATGACCCATCTCAGAATATATCAAATATAATTATCACTCTACATGATCAATTATTAAATATAATTAGTTAGGTAGTCAATCATATGGATAATTGTTGGTTTCCCTTGATGTTTGGTCTGTTCATTTCAATGTGTTTTCTTTTCATATAAAAATTTTGGTTTCCTGAAGACATAATAAGCTCTCTTAAACACATTTACCAATTTTTAACTCTGTGACATTGTTTCTTAGTATTAAATCACAATTGATCAATACTATAATGAGGCCACTCCAATACGTATTAAATAAACCAATAAGGTTTATATGTTATAACATGGTGTCTCTCTATACTCTCTTATAGTCACATTTGGGCTTTTAGAGATTTTCATCATGGTCGATCGATCAGTTGCTTGGTCGATCCATTTTACCCTATAGTTGCTTAAATATAATGTTATTTTTTATGATTTTTAGATTTATTCGTATGGTAGAATTGATTTCATCATACTACCTAATCATTTATTTATTTCCTATTTTAAACTTATAAATCATTTCATATTTATCCAAAATAATAAATTGTCCTGAAAAAAACAATATTAAAAAAATTCAAAAAATATTTTATGATATTTTAGAAGTGAATTGATTTACTGAGACAAAATCATGTAAGAAATATATATTTATTCTTCTTAAAGAAAACATCGAGACTATAAAATCTCATCCCTCTTAGGGTGTTGTGGAAAAATAATAAAAATTTATTTTTTAGATAATTACAATCATAAAACCTATATGGGAAATAAAATTAATGTTCATTTATGGAAGAAATTGCTTGTAAAACAAAAAGGAAATTTTCCCCAAGGAGAATGTAAATGTTTATAAATATGAATAGAAGGTACTTGATCACAAGAATATCAATGTGATATGAAAAAGTTATATAATGAAATGAATTGAAAGAAATAACAAATGGTGGTACAACCTGAAATATATTAATGTAATTAAAAAGAGTATAATCATTATGAACAATAATTCATTAATGGATGGTTATCTTGTGAAAATCATCAAATAAAACCTATTATGATAGTGGAAAAGGTAAGGCTTCTAAAATCCAAACTATGGAATTTTTTCATTAGAATTATATTGAAAAGGGTATAATTTTCATCCACTATAGAAAAATAAATTTCTTTTTTTATTTTTGTTAAACCAATTCATTTATATCTAATAAATATCATGAGAGTGTCACATCACTACATAAACGTTTATGAATTGATTTATCCATGAAAACTGTGATAGATATAATGCTTTCGTATTATTTTTATACCTAATCTCTAATAAATTTTTGTGGCCATTTGAACATGTATATTATTTTATTATATAACTAGGTTTATTTCATTTTATTTTTGTAACACCTCAATCTTCTATGGTGAATTTTTCTTTTAATAATAAAATAGCTTACATTGTATGCAACAGGAGTTTTAACATGCCACGACCAATCAAAATAGCCGATATGAATATTAATACCCACTTTTTGATATTTTATAAATTTAATTTTTAAAAATGGACTTCATTTTTGAATTTAAAATATCAAATTTATCTTAGGGTGAATTTTTGTTATTTTTTTGTAAACATTCAATTTTTGATAAATTTTGAAAAACCCCGAGTTATTGCTTAAAAGTGACTTTTTATTTAAATAATTAGTTATTTTATTTATATTTATATTATGTAAAAATATATACATAATACCTATATATGTTCAATGTAATTCATTGGAGTCATTTTATTATAATATTATATATAAAAAATATTATTGAAGTTTTTATAATCTTTTACCCACCTTCAAAGCGAATTTGAAAATTTGCATAAAACATAATTTTTCAACTTATGTGTATTAAATTTAAAAAATCTAAGAGACATTGTTGATATCATTAAGTAAAATGTTGTTAAATAAGATGAAAATGATTTTTTATGAATAGTAACTTTGGAATTTTATTTATCATAGTTAAAAGTAAATAGGGTAATTATAATTAAAAATTATATTATAATTACCATAATTTTTGAAAAATATCAACTGGATAATGGTATTTATACCAAAATCAACCTTATAAATAAAATATTATCCTTTTGGTACACTTGAATTAGATTATGTCATTTATTATTATTTTATTTAAAGAAGAGTTAAAAGTGTTAAATTCAAATTTTCACAACTAAAACATTATTAATATTGTGTTTTACATAAGATAAATTCAACAATAAATATTATTTTGAAAGATAAAAATATTTCCTATATAATGGTATTTTATTTATAATTTTTAGATATTAAATAATTAAATTTATTTATGACACAATGATGATGTTGTAATTACCTTTTTAATGAAAGGTTAAAATAATTGATGTTATAAATATCCAAATAAATATAAATTGGAACTTTTGATGCATTCAAATAATTTTATAGGTTAATATGACATTTTAGGGTTTATGCAATGAGTTTTATTTGATGTAATCATGCTATTATGTCTTAAAAATATCAATTACTTAATAGTGTCAAATTTGATAAAAATGGGTTTTTAAAACAAATACAAAATTATTAAATGACATAATAGTCCTAAAAATCTAAGGTTCAGCCAAAGAACATATATAATAATATATATAATTAATGAACCACTTGGGGTTATCTTTAATTTTATTGTATTATTATTAACCATATAATATAATAATACAAGAATACATGGAAAAAGTTAAACTACTTAACTAAGAGTTAAATCTAAAATATATGGTTAATATGGTGACCTAAACCTGTATAAAACCTATTGGTTTAAAGGATTGAGACCCATACCCACCATATCCTATAAATAAATAATTTTGGAACCATTATAAACTGAATATTATTGTATAATAAAATAATATATCATGCTTTTCCTAAGGTGACCCCCACCTCTCTTATAAAAAGGAACTTCCTCTTCTCTCAAAATAACACCACCAAAGCCACTTGGATGGGCCAAAACCTGCCCAAATATCCTCCCAGAAACCCTCCCTTAAACCTATAGGCATTACTTGGATTATAATCCCATCCTAAAGATCCCTTTTGATCAAATCAAAATTAGACACCCGGAGATGATGTAATAATTTCACCACCTCTTTCAGAGGTCCTTTCTTCTT
Source organism: Viscum album (assembly GCA_963277665.1). Lineage (NCBI taxonomy): Eukaryota > Viridiplantae > Streptophyta > Magnoliopsida > Santalales > Viscaceae > Viscum > Viscum album. The sequence continues at coordinate 761,242,889 of OY728140.1, read as the reverse complement.
CCACATCCACTTTCATTCTTGCTTACATAGATAAATAATAAATACATTACCTTATTCATACAATTATGATATTATTAATTATTTACAAACATACTCATTATTTTATCCATCCTATGAATGAGAAATCACCATACGTGCGTACGTATAACTTACCCTCTCCACGTCGTGGTGCAGTTTGTTATTAAAACACTTAATTATTTGGATGGGTATAATAATGAGTATAAATCTTGTAAATAAATAATATAACATGTTATGGAACCTTTATATATGATATAACATCCAATAAAATATGATTTCACCATCAATGGAATGGTATTGTTGCTCATGCATATGTACAGATTAATATATCCACAAACGCAATGAAATTCATTCCCCATCGTAACCATTTAAGAATAAATTTAATTTTATGATTAAAATATAATTTTTAAGAACATAATATCATTATGGATATTAATCAAATACATATTATCAACTACAATCTTGACCTACAGAAAAAAAACATATAAAATAAATTAGTTGACAACTGAAATGATGATACTACTGAAATGTTATAAACAAAGCAATATTAGAATATAATTTATGATATCATATTTATGTATTTGGTTCTTTTATAATTTAATAAAAATTATTTAACTATTATAAAGTACGTTAATGTACCCTTGAACAAGGAAAAGTTCAAGGTAACGATTAATTCTACAATCTCTTCATTATCCGAGGTTGTTTATACATGAGTATCTACTAGGACCTCTTTATCATCCACATCCATTTTTCATAAAAATGTTTTTCCAAACATTTTCACTATTTCTTAGTCTGTGGGTTAAATCCATTTCTACATTTTATAAAATGTTTTTTAAGGAATATTTCCTTCAATTTCCAAACAAGGTCCTTTACGAACTTTTCTTCAAAATTAAGGAAATAATGTTTTTAACATATTCAATGAGTGTCGATATTTAACCTTGTAATATCATCTTCGGAGATTCCCTTACAAGTTTTATGAAATTTTTAAAAAAATTATGTCTTTTATAATTATGTGACTTTTAAATGATTTCAAAATATAAAGTGATATTTCCCTAAAAAAATTTTGATTTGATCTACGTGAACATCCATTGATGGATTTTACACTTATTTGATGTTGATTTATTATAATAACATATTCTATATTGTATTGAAGTTTTTGGGTTATGTTTTACTATGGATGTGTTACTTTTATACCAATCATAGTTTAAGGTTAATTTTTTATCATTTTAATGCTAGTTTTAATATGAATGTTTATGTTATGTTTCATCATTTTCATATGTGGAATGCATTGGACATAGTAAGTGACGTTTGGATCCCACTATAGATCCTCCATGCATTAGTAGGTCTCCAGAGAAAAACTAGTGTCCTGACACAAGGCCTTGAAAAAATCTTATTTGTAGTCTTAGCACGAGGGCTTCACTATGTGGTTATGAAGCCTGGAAGTTTTCATTCTATCATTATGTAATTGGCTATTGATATTGAATTTCTTTATTATACTAGTATAATTTCCATGTGAATAAGTAAATGGAATTATTTGATTTATATTTACAATATTCTGTGGAAATTTATGTTTAAAAGGCTTGTGTTTTAGTCTTATATATTACATAAAATGTATATGCTTATTTATCAAATATTCTTCTATATTGTTATCCTTACATAGCATCTAATATAACCCCTTTCTGTGTTTTATTTTTCCCAGGATGTGAAGAAGTATATTATGACAGACCTATAGGGATAGTCTAAGGGAGATGAATGTGTTCAAAGGAGACACAATGTTGTTGTTTTTCATTTCATAATGTACTGTAAAATATATGTATGTATCTTGTACTTCTAAGGATACTAATCTAATTGTTCTTTCAAGACATGATTCCTTGTATCCTTCCAAGGTTATAAAAAAATGCACTAACTCTGGGAAACTGGGGTCCTTGAATTATAGTTGGTATCAGAGGAAGTTTAGTACAAACCTGGATAATAGATTTAGAAAAACTCTGATTTGAGAACATTACCCTAAGATAGAATTTGAGGACTATTATAGGAGAACTTCATAGAATATTGGTAGTGTAGTAATTTTGTGAGTTTACATATAAATGAATCACTATATAGATACAAGAAGGTAGAGGCGGCTAAAAAAAGATATACCTAGGAGTGAAAACTCCGACAAGGAGTTTTGGGCTTCACCCGAGGTATCCTGGTACACGACAGCGGGACTTACTGCTCTCTTGGTTATGACACTTTCAGGGGATATGCATAGGATAAATCAAATTTTATATACAAACCATTATGAAGGATTTTTGAGTATATACCTCCTCAATGAAAACGTTTTTAGGATTATAGATTATATCCATAAACTGTTCAATTTATGTTAAGTGTTTTACAGGTTTGGATTTATGTATTGTGATTCATAAACTAATCTATTGTATGCCATTGTTTAGAAATGGCTCCTAGTGGAAGGAATGGAAACCGAATCAATGCATGTAATCCATATAGGGATTTCCCTTAATCATGATAATTATAGTGGAGCTGGTGATGCAACTAGTTCTGATCAGCTTATCACCATACTGGGACAACACAGTCAGGTTATGAATAATAACCTTACCCCTAAGGAACACCCTGATCCACAACGTGGAGGATCAATGTTAGAAATCTTCATGAGGAAAAAACCACAAAAATTAAATGGGACTATAAATCTCTTTGTATCTAAGAAATGGGTATGTTCTATAGAGAAAATATTTTATGCTTTGAAGAGTAGAAAAAATGAAATAGTTGTCATGGTAGTTTATCACCTCACATGATATGCAGATCAATGGTGATCATTAATTATAAATAAAAAGGAAGATGAATTACTATCAAATATGGAATGGAGGGAGATTAAAGATATTTTCTTTTAAATATACTTTCCACGTGACCATTGAGAGGATATTGAAAGGAGGTTTTTGAGTCTGAGGAAAAATGAGGATGAGAATGTCGGAAAGTATGACGCTAAAATTACAAGGTTAACAAGGCATGTATCAGATTACATACATAACCCTTGGAGTATTATTGATCAATTATTCAATTTGTTAAAACAATTTCTCCATCAAGCATTAGTCTCACAATCCTTCTCATCATATGAAGATATTGTCTCAACTGCTATCATGACAGAAATATAGAAAATTCATAGAAGAATATATCTACTAAACACTTTGTAAATTAAAATAAGGGGAATAAGGGAAAATTTGTATATTTATCCTTCAGTAAATGTGTGGAGATACACTTCATTACTTTTCTGAAGGGAATGTGAGTCTATTACATGTGTGGTGAAAAATTCCACCAAGATTATGATTACAAGGGAAAGAAAGATGTTTTCAATGGTGAATGATAGAATTCTAGAGAAATGGGGCATTATTAAAATGAATGTACTAAGTGCCAAAATAACATACCTTAGAAAAGGCATAAGGAGTAATGCGAAGCTTATGTGATCACTACTACTGAAGTTGAAACTCTGAAATATGTGGTGGTAGGTAATTTAATGGTTACATCATGTTTAGCCAATTCTTTATTTGATTTTGGATCATCACATTGTTTCATATCATCCTAGTTTTCTAAGAAAATTAGATTTTTATAATTTGATTTAAAAAGGGTGTTGTTGGTCAAAACTCCTAAGGTAAATATCATTACAAAATATTTTGTGAATCAATTCCTCCTTAAGGCATATAAATGTCTCTAATCTAATGATCTCATCATCATACCCATGATTGAATTTGATATAATCCTCAGTATAGATTGTCTTTTGGACCATGATGTGAAAATTTATTTTATGAAGAAAGATGTTGCAATTTTTGATTATGATAAAAAAGTACCTTATCTTTAGAGTAGAAATGTCAACATATGATTCTTATCCAAATCCACCCATAGTAGCTCTACTAAATTCAATTATTGGGGTGGAATATAATGAAATAAATGTGGGAGAGGAAAATAATGTTCAAAGAGATGACATACCTATTTTTCAAGAATATGTTGATGTGTTTTTAGAGGATTTACCGGGACATCCTCTGAAATGAGAAATTGAGTTTTCCACTGATTTAATTAATAGTTCAAAGACCATATCAAAGACCCCATATAGAATGGACACTGTGGAATTAGTGGAACTAAGGAAACAAATTGAGGAATTGAGGAATAAAGGATTTATCTGTGCTAGTGTTTCTCTATGGGAATCCCATGATCTTTTTATTTAGAAGAAAGATGGATCTATGAGGTTGTGTATTGACTATAGGGAGATCAATGTTATAACATTAAAAAAAATAATCCCCTACATCACCTTGATAATTTATTCGATCATCATCATGGAGCTAAATATTTTTCAAACATTGACCTTCAATCTGTATATCATCAGTTGTTTTTGAAGAAAGAATACATTTCAAAAACAGTATTTCGAACCAGTTACAGGCATTATGAGTTTACAATGATGCCTTTTTGAATGACTAATTCACACTCTGTCTTAATAGAATTAATGAATATAGCTTTCAAATAATATATTGATGACTTTGTAGGGGTATTTATTGATGATATCTTGGTATAATCAATAATATATGAAGATAATGAATATCACATGTTCACTATTATGAAAACCCTGAAAAGAAATGAATTATATCGAAAGTTTAGCAAGTGTGAATTCTGGATTTAGGAGATTTATTTTCTTGGCTATATTTTCACTAAGGATGGAATCTCTGTTGATCTTCCAAAACCAAGGAAATCTATGAATGTCTAGTACCAATGAGTATTACAAAGGTATGCAGTTTTATTGGTTTAGCAGGTTATTATCAGTGTTTCATCCAGAATTTTTCCTGATTGGAAAACCCATTAAATAAGCATACACATAAAGGGGAAAAATTTTTGGAAAAAATATTGTGAATAATTTTTTTGATAGAATAAAGATAAGATTATTCAATGCTCTGTTCTGGAAACTACCATCGAGGAATGATGGGTTTTTAATTTATAGTGATTCCTCAAAAAAAATGAATTGGTTGTGTCCTTATGCAGAATGGTAGAGTTATTGCATAAGCATCAAAACAACTAAAAATTCATGAACAAAACTATCCCACTCATGATCTTGAGTTATAAACTATAGTCATTGCTGTGAATATATGGATATACTATCTCTATTGTGAAAAATGGGAGATATTTACTAATCACAAGAGTTTGAAGTATATTTTCTCACAAAAAACTCAACATGAGGCAAAGATGATGGCATGAAATACTCATGGATTATGATTTCACTATACACTACTACCTGGGGAAGGAAAATAAGGTTTCATATTCTTTTGGGAGAAATAATCAAAGAGTTTTGAACAAGAAGAAAGTTGAAAGGATCCTATGTTCATGGATCTAGTAAATATGGATATGTGAATAATCATGAATGGTGAAACATCTATAATTTTTCAAATGGTAGCTAAACCATATTTACTATAAAATATAGAAATTTCTCAAACTGATGATGAGGAGTTTTAAAATAAAATTATAGTTGTGAACGATGGAAGATTGATCGACTTCGTATATGAAGATGGGATTTTGATATTTGGGAAGAGAATTTGTGTTCCTGACATACCTGATCTAACAAAGTAATTATTGGATGATTCCCATAGCTCCAATCTATCTATACACTCTAGTATCACAATGACTTATAGAGACCTAAAGGAACATTTTTGGTTGGAAAACATGAAGAGGTAGATTTATGATTATATGTCAAGATGTATGGTCTGTCAATTGGTGAAGGCTAGAAGACAACATCCTAAAGAGTCATGCAACATTTTCTTATACCTGATTGGAAATGGGATGATATTATGATGGAATTTGTCATGGGACTACCAATGACTACTAAAATGAATGATTAAATATGGTTCATTGTTGATCGTCTTACCATGTCAGCACATTTTCTTGCTATAATAGAAGATTTAACACTTGAACATCTATAAAGACAATGTATTAATGAATTTGTAAGACTTCATGGAGTACCCCTATCAAATTATTCAGATCGTGATTCCGGTTTTACTTCAATATTCTAGAAAACATTTCAGAAGGCACTAGATACTCAACTACTTTGAGCACTGGCTACCACCCTCAAACTGATGTAAAATCAGAATGGATAATTCAAACCTTAGAAGAAATGTTGATATCTTTCTCACATGAATTTCAAGGTATATGGAATCAATATTTACCTCTGGTAGAATTTTCCTATAACAATAGCTTCCATTAAAGTATTCAGATGGAACCATATAAAGTTTTATAATAAAATATAGGTCACTCACCAACTTGTTGGGATGATGTTAGTGAAAGAAAACTTGTAGGGCCATAACATGTTGAAGAAAAATAGAAACGGTAAAGATTATCCGAACCCACATCAAAGCATCTCAATGTAGGAAAAAGATCTATATCATTAACTGAAGAAAGTATTTTTAATTTCATGTTGGAGATCATGTTTTCTTGATGGTATCTCCAGGGATAGTTTTTATAAGATTTGGTAAAAATTTCTGATTAAGTATCAGGTACATCAGAGTTTTCAAAATTCTAGAACAAATTGGAGTTGTAGCATATCATTTAGCAATGTCGAAAAGTATCTCCAAAGTTCTTGATGTATTCCACATATCCCTGTTAAGAAAATACATGACTTACCAAACGCATGTACCCACCTATGAAGAAATATAACTAGAACTAAACATGTCTTATTGTGAAGAGACTATCAGAATTCTTGATGCCATAAAACAAGTGTTGAGAAACCGGATGACTCGTTAGGTGAATGTTCTATAGAGAAACCATAAAATTGAAGAGGCAACATGGGAACCTGATGAACATAGGATGAAGAACCATCATAATATTTTTATATAGTAGTATTCTTGAATTTTTTAGGATGAAATTATTTTGGGGAAAAAATGTAACACTCCAAGCTTCTACGGTACATTTCTCGTTGAATAGTACAATAGCTTCTGTTGTACGCAACTTGGAGTATTAACATACCACAACCAATAAAACTACCTATTATGAGTATTAATACCAAATTTTTAAAATTTTATAAATCTTAATTTTCAAAATGGACTTCATTTTGGAACTTGGAATATCGAAATTACCTTCTGGTGAATTTTTGGTATTTTTCTGAAAACATTCAATTTTTGATGAATAGTGAAAAACTCTACGTTATTGTTTAAAAACAACATTTTATTTAAATTATTAGTTGTATTATTTAAATTTATATTAGGTAAAATTAGATACATAATACCTATATATGTTCAGTTTAATTCATTACAGTCATTTTATAATAATATTAGATATATTAAATTTTATAGAACTTTTTATATTCTTTTACTCACCTTCTAGATGCCTTTGGAAATTTGCATAAAATATAATTTTACATATTTTTTGAGTTGAATTTAAAAAATCCTAGAGACACGGTTTTCATTAGTAAGTAAAATGTGCTTCAATAAGATGAAAATAATTTTTGGTGAATTGTAACTTTTGACTTTTATTTACCACTGTTAAAAGTAAATAGGGTAATTAAATATAAAACTGATATTATACTTACCCTAAAACATGTTATAATTCTATTGGATATGTTTATTTGGGCCAAAATAATCATTAGGAAGAAAATATTATCCTTTTGGTCTACATCAATTAGATTAGGACATTAATTATTATTTTATTTAAAGAAGATTTAAAAGTGTTAAATTCAATGTTTCATAACTAATTTTTTTTAATATGGTGTTATACATGATATAAATTAGACTATAATTATTCATTAGAAATATAAAGAGATTTTATATTTAATGGTATTTTATTTATAAATTTTAGACATTATATAATTAAATTTATTTATGATGGAATGATGATGCAGTAATTACATTTTTAATGAATGGTTAAAATAATTGATGTTATAAATATCCAAATAAATTTAAATTTAGAATTTTGATGCATTAGACTAATTTTATAGATTAATATGACATTTTAGGGTTTATTAAATGAAGTTTCTTATAAGAATTCATGATTTTTTGACTTCCACAAAAAAACAATTACTTAATAGTGTCAAGATTGGCAAAAATGAGTTTTTAATGCAAATACTATATAATTAAATGATATAATAGTCCTAAAAATATATGTCTCGAACCATGGAATTATATAATAATATATAAATTATTAATGAACCACTTGGAGTTTGTGTGGTATTTTATAGTATGATTATAAATCATATAATATAATAACACAATAATACATGGTAAATGTAAAACTATTTAACTAAGAGTTAAATCTAATAGATTAGGATAATATAGTGACTTAACCTGTCTAAAACATATTTATTGAGAGGTTTTCAATCCATACCCACCTTATCCTAAAAATAAATCATTTTGGATCCATTATAAACTGACTATGATTGTATAATAAAATAATATTTCATACTTTTCTTAAAGTGTCCCTCTCCTCTATTATAAAAAGGTACTTCCCCTTCTCTCAAAATCTCACCTCCAAAGCCATTTTTCCTAGACAAAATATACCCAAATACCATCCCAACTATCCTAACATTGACCTAGAGTCCTTATATTGATCATAAAACCAACCTAAGGATCTATTTTGATCAAATCAAAAGAAAACACCTGAATAAGAAGTAATAATTTCACTACATCTTTCAAAGTTCTTATCTTCTCCCACTTCCTCTTTCATTGTTGTTTCCATAAAATAATAATAAATAAAGTATCTTATACATATTTGGATGTTATTGTTAATATTTTATAACAATATTCATTATTCTATTCATCTTATGAATGAAAAATCACCATATGTGCGTACATACGACTTACCATTTACACATCATGGTGTAGTTCATTATTCAAACACTACATTATATAAATGGGTATGATAATGAGTATAACTACTGTAAATAATAAATATAACATGTTATGGATTTTGTAATTTGATATAACATCCAATTACATATGATTTCATCAACAATAGAATGGTATTGTCGCACTTGCGTACATACAAATTACCCTCTCCAGGAACGTGATAAGATTCATTCCCCATCGTAACCATTCAAGAATAAATTTCATTATAGGATTTAAATGTAATTTTTAAGAACTTGATATCATTCTAGATATTAATCAAATAAATCTTATCAATAAAAAACATGACTTACATAACAAAACTTATAAAATGAATTAGTTAACACCCAAAATGATTATACTTGTAAAATATTATCAAAAATGAAATATTAGAAGATAATATATGATATCATATTTATGTATATGGTTCATGTATAATTTAATAAAAATTATTTAACTATTATTCAGGATGTTAACGTACCCTCAACCAAGGAAAAGTACAAGGTAACGATTAATTTTACAATCTCTTCATTATCTGAAGTGGTTTTTACGTGAGTATCCATGAGGGCCTCTATATCATCCACACTCATGTTTCATATAAATGTTTTTAAAAAAATTATTATTTACTAAACTATGGGTTAATTTCATTTATATCCTTTCTTGACTTTAAAAAAATATATAGTAATCATTCCATTGTTTTCCAAACAAGGTCCTTTATGAACATTTTGACAAAACTATGGAAATAATGTTTTTAACTTATACAGAGAGTGAGGATATTTTCTATTATTATAAAATATTCAAAGCATACCTTACAAGATTATAAGATTTTTTTTAAAATAAATGACTTCTTTTATATTTATGTGAGTTTTATATTATTTCAAAATAAATAGATATATTTCTCTAAAATAGTTTTGATTCCATCTATGCTAACATCCCTTGATGGATTTTACACTTGTTCAAAGTTGATTTTTTATGAAACAATCTTCCATATTGTATTGATGTTTTTGGGATATGTTTTTCTTTTGATGTGTTATTTTTATACCATTCATGGTTTATGGTTAAAGTATTATAATTTTGTATGATAGTTTTAATTCAAATGTTTAGGTCATGTCTCAACCTTTTCATTTGAGGAATGCATTTGACTTATTATATGACTGGTGGAGACCGATATAGCTCCTTTATGAATTTTAAGGTCTCATTAGACAAACTAGTGTCTTGGTATAAGGCCTTGAAAAAAATTTCTTGTAGTCTTGGCATGAGGATTTATCTATGTGGTTATAAAATCTCATATTATAAATTAAATCTTTATGAAATTCGATATTGATGTTTCATGTGATTATTCGACTAGTAGAATATCCATGTGAATAAGTAAATGGAATTATTTGATTTATATTTTCCATATAAATCTGATGTTTATGTTTAAAAGACTTATGTTTTAGAATTATAAGTTTTCTTAAATTTTTATACATATTTTTGAAATTTTCCGCTATATTGTTAGCCTTACTGAGCATCTAATCTCACCCCTTTCAATGTTTTATTTTTCCTAGGATGTGAAGAAATATATTATGACTGACCTACCAAGATATTCTATGGTAGATGAATTTTTTTTAAAAAGACACAATGTTTTTTTCATATCATAATATAATTTCAATCTTATGTTTCTATCTAGTTCTTCCAGGACTAGTAAAATGATCGGTCATTTGGGACATGAATCCTTGTATCATCATCGTAACATTAAATTTTTATTCCAACAGGGAAAGGGATAAGGGATGCATGAAAAACAAAATAAGGCCTAGGGGGATCTAAAGTAGTGGAGATGAAGGTCATACCCTCAAATAAAATTCACCCCCTCGGGATTAATGTTACAGATTGTTTGAAGATAGGTGAAATTAGAACCTTAGACTACCAAAGAGGCAATATGGTCTGTGACCTTGTTCCCCTACCTATATGTGTAGGATACATGGGCATTGATATTTATTAGGGTTCTACACTTCCTGATCAGGTAAGATAACTCCCATGGAGTGGGGCCTTTCCCCTGTATGGCATCATGTGGTATCTTGGAATATGTTTTGACATGAGATAAGTCAATCTTCCACTGCTTGCAAAGATTATCTCATGTAAGTATGACCTTTTCCTATGCTTTTATAGAATTTACTTGGCCATTGTGGGATGTGAAAACAAAGATGTCACTACCTCAAGTGTCGCGGACCACCCCTCCCCCTCGTATCTCCCCCATGATGTAGGATCTATCTGTATTGAGTTTGAAGCCTTTTTCAGAGGTTTCCATTGGACCCACTGGCCCTACCTACTGAGGGGTTGGTACATAATAGAAATAACTTGAAGCATCCTCTGGAAAGTAGAATCCTTATAGCCACTAGAAATATTAACCAGGTCGATCAAAAGGCTTATTTCTATGACAGTGATGGACCCCCCCGGTTGAAGATGACTCCTCATAGTGCACTTGGTTACGAGCAAGCCACATGCCGAAGCACCCTGTGTGGAAGTTGATGGTGTGAGCCATCCTTTCTTAACTTTTATCATTTTTTCCCTAGAACCAGTGGTGAAAGAATGTGTTGTCTTGAGGGTCATGGGAGAAATAATCAATTAAACTATTGAAGTACCTCCACACTTCCTGATCCCAACCGCCTTCAAAGAAGACGTGGTTGATGCTTTCTTCCTTCTTATTACTTTAACACTGAAAAAATGATTCCAGAAGAATACCTGGTTTTTTGATGTTGTTATCCATAGGAAGATCTTCGTTATTCATTCTCCATATTAGAGATCTATATTTCTTGGGATCATTTTATCACAAAATATCACATTCCATGCATCATAGTTATCATGATAGGTGATGATACTATAGAAGTCTATCATTGTGAACTTCACTGAAGTATATGGGGTGAAAACACATTTGTCTCGATCAGTATTAAAGGATATTATCTCATAATTACCAAACTTATCCTCATTTGGAACAGACTTGATGAACTACGGGTACTGATTTTCCTCATTTATGGAAATGTTAGGGGATGGACACCCAGGGAAGAGGAGCACATCCACTGCCAAGTTGGAGTGCCAGAAACGAATGTATCCCTTTCCAAAACCCCATTGTGAGTGCATCTGGAGGATTGGAATAAGAGGGGATATCCTAGCCAAGAGAGGGGATCGTTAAGAACCCACCATTTCCACACTGCTCCTTCCCGACAGAGACATTACCTTCCCCCAAAACATTAGTTCTTCAATCACTTCCAATGCGAGTTTATCATTCCTACCAAGGATCTTGTCGCTTAATCTTCTTACATTGATACCACCCTCGATGATGGATCTGGACATCTTTTCCCAAGATATCCAATTCATTTTTTCCTTTAGAGAGAGCATCCCAAATAAAGTTTTCAATAGACTTATCAAGGTCTTTGATGACTCCCTTCATCACATTTTTTTATTCCATCTCATGCACATGGATATAGGACCAGACGTAGTTCACCAAAGATATCTAGCCCCCGAAGGAGAGGTAGTTCTTCTTCCATTTGAAGAAACTAATTGTAATCATGTTCACAACCAGATCAAAGTCACAGATTCATAGCCTTATTAAAGAAATTGGGGTGCCAAGGTAATCCATTGGGAAGGATCAATGCTTCATGTCAAGCCTACTACATAAGTGCATGGACCTTATGGAAGTTCATTTGTTGTAAATAAAAAGATTTCTTTTGGATTTTTTTATAATCTAGCCTCTCAAGTAGCAATACTCCTCCATAATAATGTTGAGCATACAAACAGATTGTTTTGCATCATTATAGAAGATTGTCATATCATCAACAAATATCAAGTGTGATATTGGGTGGAGGTTCATTTTATTTACGAAAGGGGAGGATATTCCCATTAGATATTTTTTTTGTTCATGAGAAAGCTAAGAGAGTCATGCATGAGGATAAAAATACTTGGAGAGGGGGGGGTCTCCTTTACAGAGGCAACACATTTTCTTTGAAAAATCCATGGGTTCTCCCCCTGAAAGAGACCACCATCCATGAGGAAGTTATGCATCTAATGAAAAGTTCAGCAATTTGGTAGGAGAAACCCATTCTCATGAGAACTCTATTGAGGAATCCACAATCAATCCTATAATAATCATTACTCTTGTCTATATTGATATCCATGTTGGATCCATGAGTTTTCATGTTGATATATCACAACATTTCCGATGAAATTGTTATGGAACCTTGGAAGGAATGACCCCTCAAAAATACATGTTGTTCCATTGAAATCCAGTGGGGGAGGAACTTGGATAGTCTCAAATTGATAGTGCATGCCAAAATTTTGTATCGAAAATTGCTCATTCCCATAGGCATGTAGTCAAACAGGGAGGAGGGGTCCTTGATCTTTGGTTTCAACACTATATTTGTTAGACTACACACCCTTGGAAGAGTTACCCAACAAAGTAAATCCGTAACTGTAGCCACTATTCCTCTTTTATCCAGCTCCCACGATACTCTATAAAATAATCCTGGAAAACAATCAGCCCCCAATGTGCTATCCTGGTTCAGGTGCATCATTTCCTCTTTGATTTCCCCTTCATCCAGTAAGGCATACAGCATGACATTTTCCTTTATGGAAACTTGGAGTGGGATCACATCCCAGAGGATTTCACTACCTCTGGGGTAGCCTTTCAACATCCTCTCATTCAGACCATCCAGGAGATCCTTGATGTTTTTGTGAGCCACCGCCCCAACCACCTACCTATTTTCAGTGTATGACCCATTATCACATGAGATATGAGGCTTAATAATATTCCTTATTTCCCAAATCCATTCATAAAAATATATAGAGTTCTTATCCCCCTCACGAAGCCATTTTTTCCCTGAGTTACCCCTGGACTTTCGTTCCTCCAAAAGAATCATCTCCACTAGGCTGAACTTTTTCTCAAACAGGGAAGGAACAATCACCCCATCCATGCTCTCCTCCAAGCTGACTTCAAGTCATTCAATATCCCATTCGATCTCATTAATATTTTGATCCACATGGGGTAGATATTTAACCCACACCTGTATTCTAATCATTAACTACCATAGCTAGTTCTGTAATGCCACCCATGTTTTCCATTGAGTTAGACCTCCCCATGACTCGGACACCAATTGGTGATAGCTGGGAATGTGAGATCAGTGGTCCGAGAAACTAAACCTACTATTGTTGTGTTGACTTTGATAAAGAGAAACAAACAATGTATAGTGGTTAGATATTACACATACCAAATGACTGACCATGGAATTGGGAAATCTATTGATGGCATGAAAGTTATCCAGGTAGCGATCCAGCCTACACCAGCATCACCTGCTCCCTTTTAGATTGTTGCACCAAGTGTAGTGGTCACAAGAGTACACCAAGTCCTCCAAGCCATTACCCACATGAACAGGGTGAAATCCATACTCGGTTTTTGAGGGAAAGCTCCTATGTCATTCTTTTTAGCCAGTTCCTTGATGGTGTTGAAATCTCCACCAATGATATAGGGAAGAACCCCTAGGTAGAAAGTACTAATTACACCATTGTATCTTTATTCAAAAAAATCAAAATGTCTGGTTCGTAGGTTTTTCATGCATAGATGCATGCATCTAGATTTTATGAGTGAACTCCTTGTGTTTAGCAGGGGTTTGCTTGTGTTCGAGGATGGCCGCAATGTGCACCCTATTTTTATGAGACTTAGAAAGTATGTAATCCATTTTAACTCCCACCCCTAGGCCACGAGTATTCCAGATGATCTATGGAATCATTGGACGAGGCATGGTCTTTCTCTGGCCCCAGCACCATGGTCTCTATCGGAAGGGAGAAGAAGAACTCACTATTCTGACTTTTCTTGTTTTTTGATCGTAGCCTGATGCATACCCACAAGGATGGTGGAAGAAGGGTGGAGAAGGGTGGGCCTTACGAGCAAAGGTCATGAGGGGCTTCCCTCTCACTGAGGTTAGAGGAGAACTCTAAGGGGCGTCAGCTTCAAGAACGTAAGGAGAAGAAGGGCCAAGAACACTATCTTGAGTGGACTCACATGCTTGAATGACACAAACTTCATTCAAAGATGAGGTGGGAGGGCTAGCCTCCCACACACAAGAGATTACCCCTACATCACTTAGAATTCTGACTGTCTCTAAAGAGGGAAGACCCAAGGGAACAAGGAAATAAGATGAAATCCTCATTATGTGCTTTAGAAGATAGAACTATGTATAAGGGATGAAAAGATAGTCTCTAAGGCCATGCATTCAAGGGAGGAAACCCAAGGGAAAAAAGGAACAATAAACAAGTTAGAGGAGGCCACAATAACTGGTAATGGGTTAGGGGTAGTCACATGTAGGGGAGAAAACAAAGGGATTCTTTCCCAGAAGACCCCGATGTGCCATTTTCACATCAGAAGAGGACCCAAAAAGAGGCACCTCTAGTACAATACCCATACCTTGAGTGCCTCTAGCCTCATGCTGTCGGGGGCATGGAAACTATTTCTTGCACACTTGGGGGGAGTGGCCATGGAGAAGGCAGTGAGGGTAGAAGGTGGGGAAGACAGGATAGACGAACTCCTCGATCTACACCTCCCCATCTGTCACCTTAAAATTGATCTTGTCCGGGGCTGGGATGGATAGATATATCTCCACAATATCCCGATTCACTTAAACATCGTCGCAGTAGTGCATGTGGTTTTTCGCGCAAGAAAATCCACCACTACTAAAAATACCCCTTTTATCAGCGCAAAAAAAGGCATTTAATAGTGCCAGAAAAGCGCTATTAATGCTGACATAGATAACAGGTGTGGGGGTCCCCTTTATCAGCACTCTAAAAAGCGCTGATAAAGGCCCATTTTATCAGTAAAAAAAGTACTGATAAAAGGGGTCTTTTATCAGTGCTAAAACGAAGCACTGATAAAAGGTTCCTTTATCAACGCTTTATTTTTAGTGCTCATAAAATACCCCTTTTATCAGCTCTTTTTTAAAAGCACTGATAAAATTTAAAAATTTAATTTTTTTAAAAAAAATCCTTTCAATATGGGGGGTGGGGCTTTTTACAGCGCTTGA
Organism: Viscum album; assembly: GCA_963277665.1. NCBI lineage: Eukaryota > Viridiplantae > Streptophyta > Magnoliopsida > Santalales > Viscaceae > Viscum > Viscum album. The sequence goes on along the minus strand of OY728140.1, from coordinate 761,226,985 downwards.
GTGCCCGCTTTATCAGTGCCTTACCTCACCTCCAAAACCCCCACGCACCCCTCCACCCTTTATCAGTTCTATCCCCCACCCATTATCAGTGCTAGCTCCCATATTCCCCCATGCGCACTAGCCCCTACCTCCACCAGGTTTTGAACTTGAGACCCCCCTGCGTGCCTAAGCCCTTACCACTCCTCTATTTTGATTTGTTTTCCATTTCATGATATGTATATATATATATAGTTATATTTATTCTTATAGTAATATATATTTATATTAATATATATATATATAGTTATATTAATATATATATTTATAGTGATATTTATATATATATTTATATTTATAGTTATATTAATATATATGTAGATATATTAATATATATATATACACAGTTGGATTAATATATAGGTATATAAATATTCATATATTTTTATTTTAATTAAAATGTTTATTAGTTATTATTTAGATAAGGGTAATATATTTTATATGTAAATATATTTAATTATTTTTATTTATAACTAAATTTTTATGTGTGAATATAATATATATATATATATATCTTTATATATTTGAATATAAATTGTAGTGTATTATAAAAAAAGATAAATTTTAAACACATAATTTCAATATGAATGTAATACATTGGAATAAAATCAGTCCCCACCAAAAAAATCCAATAATACCCCCTAAAACGAGGATAAAAATTTACAAAATGTAAAAAAATAGAGGTATCCTAACTAAAAACTCTATTTTAAAGGCCTTCTGGGCTTTTTTTTGCCTTGAAATAACCTTGAACGAGGTTCTCCCCATTAATAGGGCTGTAGATCTCGGTGCAGGCATCGATTTCATATATGGTAGAGCTCAAACAGACACTCAGATCAAATGTTATGGTCTTTTGAAGTTCGAGTTGTGTTTTCAACATATTTTGGATTTTTTTTAATTTTTTTTAATTTTTTAATTCTTAAAATTTTTATTAAATGACTATTAATCCATAATAATTAGAAAATTATTAATAAAAAATATTTTTTTACTTTTTTATAATCCATTTTCTCTAAATATTTTATATATTAATTTTAATTGTATATTTATACTTATCTAAAATATATTTTAAATTATATTTAAAAACTATATATTATATTTATATCAATATAACTATATCTATATATTTAAATATTAATATATTTTTTTAATGATTTTTTTTGAATTAGACCCTTTATCAGCGCTTTTATAAAAATCCCTGATAAAGACCCCCCTAATCAGCGCTACTAAAAAAAGTGTTGATAAAGGGGAACCCTTTAAAAATGATAAAATTAAGCACTGTTAATGGGGGTACCATTATCAGCGCTAAAAAAAGCGCTGAAAAAGGGGTACCTTTATCAGTACTTTTTTAGCGCTGATAAAGGTACCCTTTATCATCGCTTTTTGTAGCAGTGATAAAGTTACCCCCCTTTATCAGCGCTTTTTCATTAGCGCTGATAAAGGGTGGTGCTACCCTTGGCCCATTTTGTGGTAGTGCACCCAGAGAATCACCAATGACTTTGAGATGATCTCCATTTTGAAAGGGGAGCAAGAGGCCAAGTAGGGTGATCCAAATAGCAGTGAGGGGACTTTCTCTCCCTTTATCGACTTCCATTGACCAACATGTCAGGCTAAAATTCCAACGGCCTATGATCTGGGGAGCCTTGCACCATGCTTGCACAAAGTCCCCTTCCCAGGCCAGCACCAAACAAAATGAGTTCCAGTGAACCATAGAAATGCATGAAAAGGCCTGTATCCCCTAAGAGTCCACAAATCGTTTGTAAATATGGAATGGGGGATACCCATATCCAAACTGAACTATAAGGGTCCAATTCAAAAAGGAAACAACATCTTCAAAATTCTCAGTAGGAACCTCCACAGACAAAACTGAACCCTCCATAGATGCCCATGGAGCATCCAACTGCAGATCTAAGAAGCAGGACATCCGAGAGATGCCAGAAGAAAACACAGTGCATCCTTGATAGAGATGGGATATCAGTGTCAGGGATGGGGGACATAGAGCGCTTGAGATAGGAAGGTACCAGCCACTGGGGGGACATGAGAAGGCACATGGGCCGACTCGGGCAGAAGCGGTATCGTGGAGCCATCACCAGGAGGAATAATGTTCAGTTCAATTCGAGAAACCCCAGGTGCGTGGAGCACATTTTTTTTTCTGAGAGTGCCCCATTATTTCTATACTCCCATTCTAAAATCCTTTTATCATGAAAATGTTATGTTATAATGCACTGAATATTTGTAACTAGGGTAGGGGCATTACAATTTTGGTTATTGGTTGGCTCTATATATATCAAGACCATATAAATTATCAATTTAGATAAGTAACATTTTATATTATGAATTAGTATTTTATTATAAAATAGTGTGATGGTTAACATTTAGGGTCAATATATATTACATCCATTATATTAGTTTTACTACCTATTAATGAGGGGTTAATATTTCAAATATTTTGAGAGTTTTTTTTTGAATTTAAGAATAGTTTTTAGGAAAATGATGTTTTATTTCTTGAATATTTCCATTACCATCCCTTGAATGATGGAGTTGAATTTTAATTATAACTCATAAATACATTCTCCCCTATTTTAATGTATCCTTAAAAACCGAAATTTAGTTTTAAAAAATATAATAACAACACCTTTTAATCCTAATATAGGGATTAATATTAACTTTTTAAAAAATATAGATTTCCTCCATTATTTTCTAAAAGGCCATATTTTTCAATAAGTCTTTTAATTTATTATCGATAGAATTAAAAAATCACTCTCTAGGACATGAATCCTCATCCCTGTATTGATGACTTGTTCAATCAATAGTGCAGATATCAGTATTTTTCTTCGACTGATAGTTGATTATTATATCACTAGTTATGTTTCAAGAGGGAGGATATAATTATGTCAACATTATATATGATGTTTTAAAATTATAAAATAGTAGTTAAGAAATTTACACTTACTAATTCCTCCAAAATCTACACGGATCAAGTGAATAGAGTTTTTATAGAATAACTTACTCTTTTTATGAATGTTTCCATAGATAAATTTATAATATATTATAATAAAAATTAACATCATGAATACCATTTTAGTATTTTTTTAATCACCTTGAAAAAGGTGTTGAAATTTTTATGTTTTCAATTGGATAGTTTTTTTATATAATGTATCATTAATGGTTCATGTAATTATGAGTGAGGGTATATCATTTCATCAATCAAATATGGAAGTTGTTTATAAATTTCCTGAAACAAAATATAAAAATTTGTTCTACAGTTTTCATTTAATAGATGGAATATATTTATAATTCTTGAGAAATTTAACATGACTATCAAATCATCAATCCATGTTGATGTCTGAGGGAGCCCTGATCCTTTAAATAGATGAATTTGATGAAAATTTCAAGTAACTCAAGAGATGTTAATACAACCAATCATTTCTTTCATTACTCTAGAGCAGAGATAATATTTTATTATATAATCATGTATCAAAGAATGTATTGGTTTTTTTTATTCTTAGAATAGATTTTTAGTGGTGTATTCATCATAAAAGATGACGATTTATGGAAAAAATTATTCGTCTCATGATTTGGAGATGGATGGGGAAATTTTAATCATTAAAAAGATGTATATAATATAAATAGAGTGTAATGTGATATATATATATATATTTATATTAAATTATAGTATTATTAATTAATATATAAGGATTTTAATATCAGTCAAACAATATGATTTGATTTAATTAATGATTATGATAGCTAAATAAAGTTCCACCATTACAAGGTTAACAACCTGGTTAATTCTCTATGATAGAAGGACCAAAAGTGTTTTTTTGGATAAATATTGAATGAGACACATGAGTTCTCTATTTTAAAAGGATATAAATCAAAATAAATATATAAATATATAAATTTTAACTTTCTCAGAATAAATCATAACCATACATTCATGGGAACGTTAAAGACGCACATAATAATGATTTTGAATTGAAGATAATACAAAAATGTTTTTGGGAGTTCTATCTTGAATGTAGAATCTGATACATTATAGACATATATACTACATTATATGATATTAATATTCATTAAATTTTATAATATTACATACTATAATATTATAGGTCTATTATCATTTGAAACATAGATAAATAACCAACTGGTTCATAATTTTTCGAAATCATATTCCACTATGTTATTTTAACTATTTCCATTCATAGAAAAATCATATTTAATATCTTTTTTGACAACCTAGTTAATTAATAAATAAGAAAGGATGATCTCAAATTCTAGGCAATGGTTAAAAAATAGGGATATCAATATAATATTAAAATAAGGGTATCAAAACATAATCCAAGCATTTGAAAACCATACTCTGCATATTATTGATCATAATTCTACCTCATGTATTAAAGATTATTAGTTTATAACTCTTGAATCATAATTTTACAAATGAACATGAGTTATTATGGAAATGATTTTCCATAATATATGTGTTATTGTTATATTTATAGGAATAAAAAATTATTTAAATATTAAGATAGTATCACTACGAAAAATATCACAGTTAATTAGGTTCACTCTATAAACACTATTAGTACTCAATGTCTAATTTCATTACTATCATAGTGGGTATATTCCATTAATAAAATTTGATCACATGCTATTACAATCCTATTTATCTCATTTGATATCCAAAATTACCCAATGCATTGGAGGGATATATAATTCTTGGACCACCTAACACATAAATAAAATCATACATCTATGTTCAAAAATGTCACAAAATATTCTTCATATCATTACATGTAAGAAGAAATATATTCAAAAATCACATTATCATACCATTTCATGAATATGAGAAATGATTTTTATAAACATTTCACCATTTCATCACAGAATAAGTAGTGTAAAATGTATGAAATTTGTTAAATTATATTCATCAAAATGAAAAATTATAGAAAAAATAGTGTGGATTGTATTATTTAACCATATCCCACTTAATGATTAATAAACATCAATGTGTTCCATTTTATATGAAAAATATTTTAAAAATATATCCTCAAACATTTGTTGATGAAAATGAACTTTCCCCTTCAAAATAACATTATTTAAAATAAATAAAATCTCTATATATTAATGAAAATATTTTAATTTAAAATTACCAAGTAAACATATAATGGAAGATTAAAATAATTAATTGAATATGAAAATGTGAAATTCTATTTATGATGCATATGATAAAATAATGATTTATATAACAATTTTGATAATATATAAAAAGATAACTCATTTAAGAAAATTTCAACATATCTAATTTTAGATAATTCCATAAAAACATAAAAAAATAAAATATTTATTTAAAAAATCATTATATAATATGAAAAAAAATCATGGAGAAAATTATAGAAATTATTGACATAGAAGAGAAAATATTTTCAACTAGACGAGAAAATAATATTGTTTTTCCAATACCAATATTTTTGGTATCATGATTTCTTAAAAAGATGAAAATCAATGGAAAAATGTAATATCGGAAAAAATAAAGAGGTCCTAAGAATATTCATGAGTTTATTGGGAGATATACTATATTAATTCACCAATTTATTTTAATCATACCAAATATCAATAAATAATGATATTGTAATAAACAAACCCTTAATTGTTGTCTGACTTCCTTTGTCCATGTTGAATATCCTAAATAAATTATATGGATTTATTATAAATCCATTAAGAAATATAATCATATATATCATACCATATTTTATTTAAAAATAATAATTTATAACAAAATAATTAATAATTTGTTTAATAAATCATTATTTAAAGTAATAACTACTAATTTTTTCACGTGTGATTTAGTTACGTTGTTTTGATCCTTATACATTTATCATGGACCCATAATCTCCGAAATTTTATTCATGATATAAAACTCATAGAAATTCAACATATATATATATATATATATTAATGAAAAAATTATGTATTGATAAATGAATAACAATATTCATTGAGACCATAGGTCTTATATACAAATGAATGTTGTTTTCAATGTTTGACGGATAAAATGAATGTTAGGTAAAAAATAAACTCTTCAGAATCATTATTTCATCATATAAATCATATATATGTATTATATCTGTCATTATTATCATCCATGTAAATAGAAAATAAAAATAAATCGCATTAATTTTTAGAGGTGGTTGTCCAAACAGATGTATGGGAGATGTAATAGTTTTCTAAATATATTGGTAGGTAAGATTTTAGATTTGATATTATCAATTCAAAAGAATAATTATTGAATAAAAATTATAGTTAAGAATTAAATATGATAAAATACCCATCCATAATTGATGGAGATAAAAAATGCATTTTACCACTACATGGGTCTGGTAATACATATACATGAATTATCCCAACACTTTAAATCCATTTTTTATTATTTTAAAAAATCAATTCTTAAGATTGAGTGAAAACCCACAATGATATATATCAAAATGAAATCAAACCCAAAAAAACAAAACCATAACTCCACTCCACAAATCAAAATTATAAGGATATTATATTCATCAAAGATGCTTGTCATTATCCCTAATAACATGTACATTTTCTGAAACACTCCCTCAATCCCAAAACATCCACATTCCTACTTTGAGGTGAGAAATTTTTTCACTAGCTACCATTTAGAAAACTGTTATCACATAAATGAACCATGAGGAAAGAAATAGTCAACTCAATGATATTTAATCCTCTCTAATCACCTATTTTAGAAAACAACAAAATACATTTCAAAAACATCATCATCGATCATCACCGATCACCGACCAAAAAAAGATACAAATGGGGAACCCACAACATCAGTGTAGATGATGTGCATAGGGACACATTTTTATACCAGAAAGAATTAGATAATGAATAAAAAAATTCCATTATGTTCCCAATAGAATTGAGACTTATCATGTTATCCACATGGAACAACGTCATATTCTAAATAAATTCATCCCAAAACTGTAGACGTGGACATCCACACCATGGTGACCATAGTGAGTGATCAAATCATGAAACAAGATAATATATTTTAGAATACATGGATGTCAATTGTGATCCCTAACATTCATGACTCCTTAAACACCATCATCCACTAAAACATCACATCCTAAAACCTCATATAAGACCCCCACAATACAATGACCTAGATGAGAAATAGAATCATAAATAAAGAAAAGATGTTATTGTATAAAAGTAAATCAACATAAAAACATGACCTTCCATAAGAGATAATAACATTCCTTTAAAATCACCACCATTACAATATGAAACTATTAGCATTTCCTCCTCAGTACCCCATTATAAGGATCATATGCATGCCATATTCCCCTAAGAAATAATGACCAATGAGAAACCAGTGCCAATTTATTAATAATTCTACCAAAACTATGAAAATACATCATCAAAAAAGGTATTAGAAACTTTTTCACCATCGAATACCACTACCCATCATAACCCAACCATCACAAATCAATTTAATAACATAATAACTATATATTTGACATCAAAAAAGAAACTCATCAATGATTAAATCTAACACCCTAAACCATAGAAACATCCTTCCCCAAATTGTAAACTGCCAACTTCACTTGATCTACAAAGATGTAGGCAAAAGAGGACAACAAAAAAAATATAAAATCTTATACAACCTATATATCCCAAGTGATGATCGAGACTCGCCAAAATGAAAAAAAAATCCCCAAAAATATATGTTCCCGACAAGCATGTGGACAATTGATCTAAAAACGACCACCAACTAAGGTTACACAAATGTAAAATAGATAGGGAAACACAAAGTCTACCATCATCCATCATATCAGCTATAAGCCAAGAGCCTAAAATTGATGGAAGAGAAACCTCTGTTGAAAAACACATAGGGATGTAACAAACCTCATTTGGTAGCTCTGGTGATGGGATAAACCCTCAATGAGAGGGAAATATTTTATAAAAAACCATGTTTCTCAAATGATATTAGATAATTTTTGGTGTCTAATATTGCGGCATCTGTCTCCCACCACAAATTTGATGAATATATGTGGTTGCACACACATGTGATACTTCCATTTTTCAATTGATTAGAAACACGGTGTATAATTGTTTATTCATAATCATAATAACATTTTAGTATATTTTGGGAATTTATGTAATTATATTCTATTAAATATGACTAATTTTGTGGAGATAAAATATAATGTAGAAAATTGATTGGTTCGGGTGATTACCACTTATTTGAAAGAAATATATTAGATCTCTTCATATGAAGCATACAATTAATTTTTTGGGGATACCACAAACTGTATAAAATGTATATGGAATTTTATAACTATTTTTATTAGGATGTTTCAAATAAATAATTTCCAATTTATTGTAATGAATATAAAGGTGATGTATCCTTTTATAATGGAGAAAGAAGATGTAAAGACCTGAACCCACACATCTAGATTGAATAATAAAACATGATGTATATTTTATTGGTTTAATAGATAAATGAAATATAGATAGTACATTATACAACGTTTGGCATTTTATTTTCATGGTTATAGATAATTAGACAATAATTTACATATATTGAATCAGAGTTTACAAAATAATTAAAATACAATTAATTCCATTCATCTACAGTATTACATTAACTGTCCTTTAAATATCTAAGTAATCTTGTGAAATGAATTTTAAAAAACCAAGGATGAGTACAAAAATCCAATTAAGGTATATAAATAATGAAAACACATTATTTCATTAAAAAATGGGAACCCTTTAAAAAACATTTTCTTGAAAATTCATATGCCTATATAGAAGCATCATGTAGTTTCCTTGGGACATATTTACCATATAACTCATTAAATCAACCTTAAAAATGGAATAAAAATTCTATAAACATCCATCTCTGGAGTACCCAATTCATTATAGAGCTATAATTTGGCCCAACAGTTATATCTTGACATATAATGTACTCAAACCAACATACCATGAGCTATAATCGTCTTAACCCAAAATATCTTGAGAAATCATTGACGCGACTCAACATATCATGAGGAATGGTGGGTTAAAACCAACATATACTATGCTATAATGGGATAAAACTAACTTAACACTGACCAAGGAAAATATAATGAATAAAACACTTGATACCTCATTTGATCCTTTGAGAAAAACAAATTAATGTTTTCAAAATTCAATTTTTAGGAAAAAAACACACATTTAAAATAAAAAAACCAAACATATAATAATGAAATAATACTCATAAAAAACTACCATGTAAACTTATAATGGAAACAAAATAGCAATAAAGCCTCATGAAATATGTAAAACTACTCATGACATATAAAAAATATTTTTGAATTTCATTAAAGAAACTTTTAAAAATAATTTTAAAAGAAAATTTCTTTAAATATATAACTGGAGTGAGAATTAATTAAATGTAGTGGATATGTGTATACATTATAAATACACATAATACAACATATAAAAAAATTCACCACACAAATAATCTTAATATCACCTAATGAATAAAGTATAACGTTGACACAAAGAACGAAAATTGAGTTAAGAATTCCCTTACCACATGTTTGAATTACATCAAACTTGATTAAACGTCTTCTATAATGGTTAAAAGTGTGTTACTATTATCTTATTGAAACATTTAAATTTTTATAACACATTTCATGATCATTTTATAACATCATTCAACCCATTAATTAATAATATTTTATCAATTCCATTGTTTTGGGTGCGTGCATTACATGGTTTCCATGAGCAGTTCGTAACGGATTTTCATGTTGGTTGTAAGAGATACTATAAAAGTGCTATGAACTGATGTTTTTATTTTTCTTTAACCCTAAATTATACCATGTATTATTTTTAATTATGATATGCGGATGATTCATTAGTTAAAACATCAATGATATTTGTTTAGATCATTTTGGTGGTTCTTCGATAATAACGAAATCATATTTTGTTAAATTATTTTCATGTGTAATAAATTATTATAGAACCTTACATAGGATATAATTAATATACTATAATATGGTTCAACTATAATTTTTTTGTGACCAGTATTTATGGAAGTAAAAAAAACAAAATCAAATCATCCATGATGTTGGTAAATCGACACATCACACACGATGTTTTATTTTTTAAAATAAGTGGGATAGGAGAAGAGGTAAAATGACTGATATTCCATAAAAATGATGACATATAGAATATGTAATATATGGTATCATTCATGTCTCTTGGATAATGTGAGGTGAGGGAAGAATGATAATTGAAAAAATAATGAAATGAAAAGGAATAACTCAAAAGAGGATGTTTACCTCTTGACCTCTTCTCCTTGAGATCCTTCTTGAAGACCTTGGCTTGGTCCTTCTGATGAGACCAGTAGATCTTGGGCAAGGGGAAGGGGCGTAATATAAATAATTGGCCAAACATTGTAATTGATCAAGGCTTGAGAGGCGTGGGAGGAAAAGGGGGGAAATGGGTGGTATTTATAATGGAGGAGAGGGGGAGTTTTCCCTTCTTTTAATCATTATTTTATTATTTTTCTACAAGATAATAAATAGTTACGATTAGAAGACCAGAAATATAAAAAAGTGCATGTGAGTTCGAGATATGTGTGCTTACATCAGAAAAATTTCATCCACGACTCTATGAATCAAGTATTTAGCTTAATTATTAAATTATCGAATATCATTATTTATAAAAAATTCAAGTATTTCAGAAAATTACCAAAAAAACACCGCAACCATAGTATAATGTGGAGAATTAAAAAATGAAAAACATTTTTTGAAACTAATTTTCTAAACATGATTAATTTTCTTTTTCAATAAAATCATAATTTACTTGAAAATTACAATTTTAAAATTAAAACTATTATTATAACCCTTTGAAAAATTACACGAGGTCACTTAATGTTATATTATAATCATAATTCATAAAATTAATTATTTATGAAAACATTTTATGAAAAATAAAATTTCATTTAAATTGTTAAATAAATCATAAATTTTTAATTAAATATATATTTCTTATAGAAATACAAACACATAATCACCAATTCTTATAAATTTTATTTTCATATATTATGACATAATTATATCATATTGACACTTATAAGATTGATAAAGTTTATTTATAATTTTATTTGTTAATTTACTATTCATAAGGGTATATTAATATTTATATAGTTTATGTTACTATTCATAAGGGTACATTACTGTTAATAAGGGTTATGTTACTATTCATAATGGTACATAACTATTCTTAAGGGTCATATTACTATTCATAGGGGTATGTTACTATTCATACTGGTATGTTACTATTCACTAAAATTTATGTTTGTTCTATCACACTCCAAAAAAAATAATGATCACAACCACGTATATCCATTTTTTTAAATTCAAAACAGAAGTGTTGGATTTTTTTTAATATTAAGTTTATTAAGGTCACATAATATTTTTTAGTTCATTTAAGCACATAATGTTTTCTTTTAAAAACTCAAGATTTTATATTATACCCCTTCAATTGAATTGCACCATCAAGATTAATTCAACATACTTATATTTCTGAACATACATATCAATAATTAAGAAAAACTATTTTATTATGTGTACATAACAAACAATAAGATTAAAATTAAACACTCTCACTTAAATTTTTATTAAAAACTGAAAAAGTCTAATCTACCTATATTTGTAGATCATTCCTTTGATACCAGCTGTAATGACATGAACCCGAACATCCATATTCAGTATTAAAATATAATGTGTAATTTTTTTTAATTGATAACTGGAAAAATAAACAATAAATTATACAAATGAGGTCCTTTTCGGGTCAAGGTTCTTGAGAATTAGAAAATAACATATGTATATTGAATCACAGTTTCAAAAATAATGACAATATAACTAATTGGATTTATCTAAATTTGAACCTTTACATTCCATTAATCATAAAAAAATATTGTGACTTTTTGAAAACATTTTATGGGCAGAAAATACCTAGTAAGGTATATAAATAATTAAAAACTGTTATACCAATGGAAATATAAAAACCCTTTAAACCCCTTTTCTTGAAAAACCACAAGGATGAAAAGAAACATCATGTAGTTTCCTTGGGATATATTTACCTTATCACTCTTACAATCAACCTTACACATTGAATAAAAATTCTTTCAACTTCCATCTAGGGAGTACCAAATAAATTGGAGAACTATATTGGGGCTCACCCATCATATATTGAGCTATAATGTTCTCAATCAAACATATCATGAGCTATAATGGCCTCAACCAAAAATATATTGAGCTTTAATGGGATCAAACCAAAATATCATGAGCTATATTGGGTTCAACCAAAAATTTCATGAGCAATAATGGGATAAATTTAATAGAATTATACCCAAGTAACATATCATGAATAAAACACTTGATTACTCATTTAAACCCTTGAACAAAACACATTAATGTTTTCAAAATTCCCATTTTCATAAAACAAATAAATTTTTAAATAAAAAAACCATTCACATAATAATGAAATCATATTAATCATAAACAACAATGAAACCTTATAATTTAGACATCATAGAAATAAATAATATTGAAATAAGTATAACAACTCATGCCATATAAACAATATTTTGGAATTTCATTAATGTGACATTAAAAAGTATTTTAAAAGGAAAGTACCATGAAAATATAACTGGAGAGAGAACTAATTGAATGGAATGTATATTTGAGTACCTGGAAAATACCCATAATAAAACATATAATAAAAAATTTTTCATAAAAATTATATTAATATCACATAATAAATATAGTATAAGGTTAACCCAAACAACCAAAATTGGGTTAATAATTCCCTTACCTCATGTGTGTCTTACATTAAATATAATTAAACCTATTATATAATGGTTAAAATAGTTTAATTAATATCTTTTCGATTCCTAGTCTTATTTATAACACCTTTCGTTATATTTTTATAACATCATTCCACCCATTCATTTATAATATTATGTTAATTCCATTATTTCACGTGTGTACATTACATGGTTTTCATGAGTTTTATGTAATGGATTTTCATGTTGGTGGTAAGAGAAACTGAATAAGTATAATGAAATGATATTTTCATTTTTAAATAACATTAAATTATACAATTTATCATTTTGAATTCTAATATGATTATGATTCATTAGTTAAAGCATTATTAACGTTCGTTTAGACCATTTTGTTGGTTCTTTGAAAATAACAAAAGAATTTTTTTTGTATATTAATATCACGTTTTAAAAAAGTTTACACAACATTAAATAAGTTATAATACATAAATTTTAATATACTACACCTATAAAATGTTTTGATAACCAGTCTTGAAAGAATTAAAAAAATTGAAATCACATCGTCTATAATGTTAGTAAATCAACACATCTCGGACCGTGTTTTAATTTCTAAAACTAGTGGGTGAGGAGAAGATATATAATGGTTAATCTTCAATAAAAATTGGTGAAAATATAGAATATGTAATATAATGGATCATTCATGTCTCCTAGATAAGGGTAGATTATGAATGTAGAATAATAGAAAATAAAATGAATGGAAAATAAAGAAAACAAAAGAAGATGTTTACCTGTTGATCTATTCTCAATGAGATCATTCTTAAGGCCCATTGGTTTGGACTTTCGGTGAGACCAGTAGGTCTTGGTTGGGAAAGGGTATTTAGATGAATATTTGTTAGAACATAGGAAAATCTCAAGGCTTGATAGGTGTGGGGGGAGAAGGGTGCAAATGGGTGGTACTTATAGTGGAAGAGAGGAAGAGTTTTCCATTATTTTAATCATTCATTTATTATTTTTTCATAAGGCGGAAAATAGTTATGATTCTAAGACAAAAAATAGTAATAAGTGGATATGAGATCAATATAAGTGTGATTAAATAAGTAAAACATCATCCAAGACACCATAAATCATGTATTTAAATTAGTTTTTATATTATCGTATTTCACTATTCATAAAAAATTCACATAATTCAGAACAATTTACAAAAATTCACCCTAACCATTTTTTAATGTATATAATTCCAAAACAAACTCAATTTTATGAAATTAAATTTATAAACATGATTAGTTTTAGTTTTTTTTAAAAATATAATTTACATGAAATATATAATTTTTAAATTAAAACTGCTTTTCCAACACTTTGCAAAATTACACCAGCTCTCTTAAAATTATCTTATAATCATAATTTATAAAAATACTTTTTTATTAATATATTTTATAAAAATAAATATTCATTTGAATTATAAAAAAATCATAAATATTAAATTAAATATATATTACTTATAAAAATACCAACAATTAATCAATAATTTTAATAATATTTATTTACCTATATTATGTCATAACTATATCATATTGACATTTATAATATGGATGAAAATTATTTATAATCCCATTACTGAATTTTCTATTCATAAGGGTAAATTACTGTTGATAATGTTAATGTCACTATTCATAAGGGTACATTAATATTTTTAAGGGTCACATTACTGTTCATAATTATAGGTTACTTTTCACCAAAAATTAATTTCATCCTATCAGACTCTAAAAAAATACTGATCACAACGGTATATGTCCATTTTTTGAAATTCAAAACATAGTTACGGGAAAATTATGTTTAATTGTTAGTTTATAAAGGTCACATAATATTTAGTAGTTCTTTTAAGAACATATTGTTTCCTTTTATAATCTTGGGATGTTACATAAGACATACTTGGAAATTCATAAAATATTAAATTATAATGATTCCATTCTTAATAAAAATGATTCTAATTTGAAAATAAATCAGGGAAAATTATTCTAAAGTTGAAATAACATCATAAAATCAAACCTGTTCTTCTTTAGAAGTAATTTTTATCTGTAACATTTTAATTTACCCATTTAGGAAACATTTTAATCATTAAACATAGTAACAACTATTTTAGTCATTAGTGGAAAAAAATGATACCATAAATAGAAAATAAACTCATAAATGGAACATAGTTAGAATATTCAACCATATTAAAATTCCCAAGGATAATATTTTTTAAAATAATAAATCATTTTATAAAATGTTATTGATTATAAAATGTCATTATTGTGTATTTTGGAAAATTTTATTTAATTCAACTTTGAATGAAAAATGAAAATTATGAAATATGAATTTAATTTCTCAATAAATACCTAAAATATGATTGTATCTAAAAAAAGAGTGCAGAACATAATTTCTGGATAAATTGTATTGCCTTTATTATTTCTAAAAAAATTTATTTTATTTTTCAGTTAATGGAATAAATATAGAATTGGCGTTTCAACAGAATTTAATGTATTTTTTCATTTACTAAAAAATATAAATAAATAAATTTTATAAAATAATTTACTTAAATTTATAAAAATCATTTAAAACCAAAATTATCCTCATTTTCCCTTATTTAAAAACATATATAATTATTAATGTCAACAAAGTGACATTTTTTTATTCATTACTTGTAATAATATAATGGTCATAATGATTGAAATATGGTACTAAGTGACTATATAGTGGAAACCTCGATGGAAATGGATAATAAAAACTCATAAAACATGATAAGGTTGATTAATAGGTAAATGTTTAATCCTTATCCCATAGTTTTAAACCATATTTTACAAGTTTACCCTTAATTGGGTGAGAAAAGTTAACTCTATCGACTATTCAAACTAGTCTAACATAAGAAGAAACTATTTGAAAAATTTGAACCAGCTAATTCAAAATATGTAATCCTATTTTCATAATTAAAATTATAATATTTCTATAAATTAATTTTAAAATAATTGTGAAAAAAAATAAAATCTTGTTTCTATAAAATTACATTTTAAACATAAAACTAGATTTATTCCATTCCTATGAGTTGAAAAAAAATTGATTAATGTGTTATAATTGGATATATAATATAACATATTAATTTAATTAAAATCAAAAATCTACATTGATTAATTTAATTTATTATTTAAAAAACACATTACACACCTGATTATAGTTTTTTCGAAAAATATTTCATTTATTCTCAGTTTTTTCATTTATATTAAATTTATAATTGATTAATTTAGTTTATACATAGATAAATAATATGTTATTCATATTTTATTTTTTACAATTAATAACCTCTAATACAATAGCTTAGTTATATAAGAAAAATTAAATAATAATTTTTTATAATATATCTTTGTTTGTTGAAACTTAGTGTTTCTTGTTATTCTTGCTATAAATGAATATAAATTATGAAGAACTATGTAATAAAATATCATTTTTCTATATTATATACATCTTAAAAAAATTTCTCTCTTAATATTATGTCACTCAAATAAAACAAATAACGATATATCTATTTTATTACATCCATAGGTTCCCAGAGAGGTTATTTAAATTTTGGATTTCTCATGTGATCTCAAACCTGGTGTGTTAACTTGATACATATCACATTGTCTCTATAATTCATTATTTCAATGATTTTTCAAATATAATAATGAATATTGTCATGTGAAATTATGTCTTTTTTCATTAATTTTGAAAAATTATGTATGTACTTCATTTGTATATATACATTGTACACATCTTGAAATTGATAGAGGTTCGATAGAAGTGCCATGAAATAAGATACAATAATTACCCAATAAATAATATTAAATGATAAAATATATCTTGGGATTGGATTTCATTTATTTATGAATACCGTAACCTTATTCTATTGTAATATATTAAAGGGCACCTTCCCACCAACATCAAACTCGAGATCTCAGTAATGATTATCAGTATAACAATTATGTCGACTCTTATATTTCTTTATGTGTTAGTGAGTAGTTATAACATTCATTAACAATAAAAAAGTATGCTCAGATACCATTATAATTCTTTCTCTAAATGAGTAAAACTAGGTTTATGTTCTTCACTTATTTCTATAAAAATATTAAATAGATCCATCTAAATTATCGAGTAAAAGATATTATTGTACGAATGTGTCACTTCAATAAGGTGTTTATCACAACCACTATTGAAATTAATAGAATAAGATCATAAAATATCATCTTGTGTTTGAATAGTTATCTCAGATTATCTATCTATCTATGGATTATAAATCATACTAAAACTCAACACTATATCAAGTGACGATTAAGTTATTCTCCAGAACATCATGTTTAAAAATAGATCCCAATCAAATATAACATAATGTTTTACTCGATGAATCATTACCACTTCCATAATGTATAATCATGAATGATGATAAAGAGATAAATCATCATTAATAGAAATGAATTGGGTTACTATGAAATAAAATTTACTACAACCAACATATAATTATGGGATGTTGAAATTTTGGGAATTCTGAAAATAAAATCCATAGTGATGCCTTCTAATTTCCCTTATTATGTGTGAAATGGTTGAAGATTGCCTTAGAATTCTATCTCTTATCCTTAACATAGTGACATGCTAAGAACTAAGATATATAACCATAAAATTCTATATTGATTATTTACCATAAGATAAATTCTGTAAAATCTCAATGTTTCATTATTCTTAATGGATGAATAGATAATGATGATCCATGGGCCTCATTTAATATCTCCATCATCAACTCTATTATGAAAGTAATATATATGCGATTCATGAACCCTATGAATCTATCAAAATAAAAGTTGATATTAGAAATATTTCAACCCTTATTCTATAGTTCAACATCTAAATTTGTGCCTTTATAATCCTTCATTAATATATTGGTGAACAATAATTTGATAATGATAATATTTTCGCCTTACTTTATGATTTAAAAATATTTTATTTGAAAATCAACAAATATTATATTTTTCTTTATTATCATCATTGATAAGCTATCATGATTAATTCGACTCATATAATCAACCACTTTATTTTTCCCCAGTATGTTAATATATTGATAAGTAATAATATTTAATCACCACACATTATCATTTATGACACATAATTAGGTATTTTTTAGTGAATATATACATTAGACTTTTATGATGAAAATATATTTATCACATATTTCACCATATTGATAATTCCTCTACATATTTATTAAAAAATATAACATAGCTAGTTATTAATCATTATTTGGTTAATTTTTTCCAATAACCAGTAGTTTTCCGGAGGCATAAGCTATATCCATATGAATCTAAAATAGTAAAAATCGCATTCCCTTAATTAATGTATCACTGCTGATTAAACACCATTCTACAGAAAAGTGTAATCTAACATAGGTTAGTTGAATATCCATTTACCTAGTTCTTTGAAATATTCTTTACATTCATATTTTCAAAGGACTATGTCTCTATTTTGTGTTAACATTATTAGAGGATAAAATATACATGTGAAATTATCCCCCAAAAATCTACAACATCATGCTAAATTGTGATTAATATTTATCTTTATTGTAATGGTTGTTTTTTTTAATCCTTTGATAACCTCAATTCTTATTAGTATAACCATATTCCATAACATGAGATTATGTTATCGAAAAATAAAACTTTTGTTCTTGAAATTCACACTTTGTAAAATTTTCAAACATGTCATGCATCCTTAGGGTCTTCATTAGAATCCTTGTTCTATGTTAATTATCTTTATTATTCATTGAATATATAAGAATATCATTTACAAATACAATCTTAATATTATCATGGTAATATATAAATCCTCTATTTATTTTATCTTTGAAGATAATAGGGTAATTAGTACAACCAAAAAGAATCAATCAATATTTATAGTATTCATACTATATATAAAATTTTTTCTTAGATTTATCCTCCTAGAAAACCAATTTATGATATATATAATTATGATAAATATTGTAAAATTATTGAGATTGGTGATTTTCATCAAATAAGTTATCAATATGAGGTAGTGCATATTTATTATAGATTTGTTTATTTTTATTTTTTATATAATCAATTTATAGATTAATTGATCAATCTTTATACATAATAAGTATAATTAGCGCACCCCATGTTTAAGTAATTGGTTAAATTAACCCACTACAATATTAATTTAGTGTTATTTATTCAATTAATAAATCTTAATCTATTCTATTCTATATGTAATAATTGGAATAGTTTAATAAAAAGTTATGTTCTCCATTTAGAACTCAATATAATAATTTTGTAGAAGAAATGGAAACTCTTTTTGAATAATTTCAATAAATTTCCATACAAAGCAATAATTTTTATACATATTTTATTCTAAACCATAAGAGATAATAATCCATTTTTAATAGGAATCAAGACACCTAAAATAGATGAAATTTCAATTTATGTTCATATTTATCATCACACCGACGAATGATCATAGGTTGTATTGTAATATAAAACATGAATTATCTTCCTCAAAAATTAATGTATACTTAATTTAATGAATTAAAATATATTCAATGAATTTACAAAAATTAAATTTAGGGGGAATAAAAATATGTGTTGGTAGAATATTTCCAAATACAGTAATTGGAGAATAATTGTAGGCTTATGATGGGATCATTATACCATACATGATTTTTTTTGTGTATAATTAAAAAAGTAACTATTTGGGTCATATTGTGATCACTTTATCAACTTATTATGATATAAATTTATGGGTGGATCATGAATCAAATAAAATATTAGTAATTCTACATTGGATGGTTTGATTACTGTTTACCACTTTATAAACATACATCTCATTGGAAATAGTGATCACCTATGATTTATATTTTTATATGGGATTTAGATGATATTTTCATTGATCATCATCATTATCCTTTTATTTTAAGAAAAGGATAGTAGAATTCCATTAATGCTTGCTATTGGAGCACTGGAGTGTGGGTGGGGGATTCTATTTAGAATTTTATGTATCTATTTTATGGCTGGTATCTTCACATATCATCAATAATCGATTTATTAATGAATTTTCATCCCACATATAAATGATTTACCAACCCTATTATGAACATTTATTACATGTTTCCTTGAACTCGTCGATAAATAATGGAAGTTTATATTATCTTCTACATTTTTTATAATATCCTCATATTTCAATCATTATTTTCTTATCAAAACCACTAGATTTTTGGGTAGCTACAACAAAAACATCAACCATGATAGAATATCATAAAATTTATTCATAGAAACAGAAGTAACATATGTATAACTACCATATTATAATTGGTTTTAATCTATTTAATAATTTATAAACATAAAATTTATTTTATATGATAATTAATGAATCATTCCTCATACGAATTGTAATATTTTCCTCATAAGTAATAATAAACTAATCATCCTGATACTTTAGAACAATGATTTATTCCTCTACTTTAACATGAAGAATAAGAGGGAAATACTTGTTGAAAAATGTTATCATAAACTCTTCCCACCCCTTAGACCATTCTATTCCAATTTCCCCATGTTCTTGATCTGATTGCACCATTAATCTACTTCTCCAACAAATGGATATACATAAAAAATAAAATATTCTTGTTTAGAACACTATAGAGTGGAAAATATATTTTTAGTGCTATAAATTATTTTATTTGAAACTCATGGATTAGAATAAAAAATAAAATATACATGGTGTCACCTTATGACAAACTCCATAGAACAATATTACCTCCATTCCTTATTTGAATGAACAACATGATTCGTTTATTAAGAATGTCATGTAAGAAAAGTACTGTGTTTTTTATTCTATCTCCCTTAAATATTTGTTTCTCAGGAGGAAAATCATTTATTTTTACAACCCAATTTGCATTAAAAAAATTCATTTAGGTTTTATCCTTTGAAAAAAAAAACAAAAATCATAATGTTAAAAAGATTAATCATTATGGAAAACTACATAATCATGAAAAAAATTTATAGTATGTCTTAATCAATAACCCCTATTTTCAATCAGTGAAAATTTAGTTGAACATAGGAAATCCATGATCATTTCCAAAACTATGGTATGTTATCAAATAAATATAATTATCCCTAATATTATGACTAATGTTTTTTCATCCTAGATTGAAAATTTTAATGAATATTTATTTTATCCCAACTATAGAGACCAGTAATTATCATACATTGTTATTATATAATATTATATGAATATTCATTACATAACAAACTCATATATGAAATGATCATATTAGTCTAGAATAATGGGAAACATGGATATATAAATAACTAGTCCATAAGTGAACTATACTATATTAAGATACATTATTCATAACTAGATACCATCAATGAAATAACAAAAATAATAACATACATCACTACCTCTAGGGAATCAATCGTTAGATAGAGTGAGTTAGGATCCCCATTAATAGAAAAACAGAGATATCAATGTAATGTATGGATAAGGGTATGTGAACATGATAATATAAATTAAAACCGTTCCCTATATATCAAAAATTATAATCCTGAATCAATGAAAAAATCATATATGTTCATCAAACTAGATTCATAATTTATCCATTGAGCATGATCCATGAGCATATAATAGTAGTCAAATCAATATGATTTTAGCATACACATTATCATAAAAAATCATTTCCATAGTAGCAAATAATCAATGATAATACTGTTATAGTTGATTAGGTTAACTATTTCTACTATAATAGTAGAAAAGGATCAATCCAACAATTTCATAGTTTATATATTCTATTACTTATATGGGTTTACTCCCCATTCAAGTCCAATTTATCTATTTATATTTCAATTGTTACCAAATTCATTGGAGGGGTATATAATTTCATCCCAAAATGGTATAATGAAACCATTAATATCATTTATAGAAGATCATAAATCATTAATCATGTTATAATGCATGATAAATAAATTTTTATCAGAAACATTTCATCTTATAATTAACAATGGAAAAAAGAGTTTCATAAAAATTTCAACAATTCATTATTGTATACCTAAATGATAAGTTATGGGTTTTATAATCATCATGTCATCATAATCATAAATCTAAAAGATAATTAATAAAGTTGGTATCATTGACTCATACCCCCATTAAATAATTTTAAACCTAAAGGATGTCATTATATTTGGAAAATTATTTTAATGGATGACCTGGAATATTTATTAATCAAAAAAAATTTCTATTTTAAATGAGTTATTATAAAAATAAAAAAATATTATATATTAATGAAAATGTTTTATTTAAAGGAAAAATTGATACATATAAATTTTTCTTTGATTCATTGAGTGGTCATTATGGTTGGATATTATTCTCATTCCATATATGTTAAATCAAATATTCTTATAGTATTTATGAAAAAAATATAAATTGATTGAATAAAAATAAGGAGAGTTAATCTAAATAATATTTTAGAGAATAAATCAAGGGTACAATTAAATTTAATCAATATTTTTCAAAATAGAAAAATAAATCATTGAATCACTTATAGAATCATAGACATGTAATATAAAGGATTATCATTCAT
This sequence comes from Viscum album, assembly GCA_963277665.1. Classification (NCBI taxonomy): domain Eukaryota; kingdom Viridiplantae; phylum Streptophyta; class Magnoliopsida; order Santalales; family Viscaceae; genus Viscum; species Viscum album. The sequence continues at coordinate 761,204,453 of OY728140.1, read as the reverse complement.
AGATAGAAATAATGTGGTTTATATTAAAAACATTCATTTGGTATCTTATTTTATTATTATGAGAAAATTGAAAGTATAACATTTAATTTCTAAAAGTAATAACTGGATAGTTAATTAAATATTTTATTGAGTGATATACCATAATATTTCACGAATAGAACATAACAATTATGAATCTAGATAAGTAGTGAGATTTTAATATAAAACTGTTAACTCATATCTGATATCTTTCGTACATTTTCAGAGCACTTATAATAAATATATATTTATCATACATGTATTATAAAACCATAGTAATAAATATCATACCATAAATTATTTACATATAACATTTTATTACACATTTATTAAAATTCCTAATTAAAATCACTATTCTCGTAGATAATTTCATCGTTTTTCATGTATGTTTTAGTTCTGCTGTTTAGGTCCATGTATATTGTCATTGGTTCCATCACCTCAATAATTTTATTCATTATATAAATCTCATAATATATATATATATATATATATATATATATATATTCTTCCATAAATGTAGAGATATAAATTGCATAAAAGCATCAATGGAGACGACTGGCTGTTCAAATGCATCAATGCTGGTTTCAGTTCTTGATAGACATAATGAAAGCATTATAAAGAGTAATTATCATTTCTAGTATAATTATATTCTTATATAAATCATATATATTCATTATGTCCATCATTTTTATCATCAGTGTAAATAATAATGAAAAAAAACGAATCTCATTAATTCATCGACGTGATAGTCCACACATATGCACGAGCGACATTATCGTCTTCCAAAGGATCAGAATGTAAGAAGTACGATATTATATATTGATTCCATAATTATAATTATGTTATAAATATAATATATAAAAATAATAACCATCATTATATCAATCAATAAAATATGTTAGTGAAAAAATGAATTGCATCACTTCATAGAGATGGTATGTTGTACTTGCTTTTGAGAAATACTTTCAATTTCCATTTTTGGGGAGATAGTGGATAATTCTAGTTTCCTAATCATAACAACAATTATGTTAATTTTAGATATTAAATTTATTATTTTTTGATAAATAAAAAACAATTATTGGAGATAAAATATGTTAAAAAAATAATGTGATTAGTTAAATAGATTACCTATTCTTTCAAATAATTCCATTAAATATCCTCTTAAGGACCAATTTATTTTTTTGGGAGATAAAACCTCTTGAAAATGGATAGGTATGTTCAAAGGTTATTTTTTTAGTTTGTTTTGAGATAGTGGGGTCAAAATTGTGAACAAATGTGAATGGATTGGTTTCCTTTTATAAGGGAGGGAGAAGGAACACATGGAATTTCATAAAATATAAGAATATAATAATGTAAATCTCAATATAATTGACTCAAAATTTACATAAATTAGATGATAAATGGGATATAGTTAAAATACAATCATAAAATGAAATTTAGGAATGACTTTGTGTAATTTTAAAACACATCCATTTTATAGACCATTTTATTATCCATATTATACCATAACCATAATAAAAATTATTTCCATGATGAGGGAATAAGAATGTTACTATAAATTTAAAATTAAATCATAAATTGGAAATAAATAATATGTTCAAACATATTTGATTCACTTAGTACATTATAGTATTTTAATAAATTTTAAATTATTTAATAATTTGTTTTTTATTATAAATATCATTAACATAAATTTTGGAACAATTCACTTAATTTGAATTTAATGAAAAAAATATTGTGATTCATTTTAAAAATAATATTTTTAAAAACACTTAATATGTAATATTTATAAAAAAATTATTTAAAAAATATATATTTCTCATATCATTTATTACTTTTATCATTTTCAAAATTATTTAGTTTATTTTTCTATTAATTTACTATATGTTGTCTCAATTTTTCATTGGAATTTTAGTATATTATTCAATTAATATAAATTATAAATAAATTAATTTGATAAAAATAATTTAAATTATCTTATAAATAAATGTGTATTACTTAACAAGGTATCTTTTTATCCTAGTGTAAAAAAATTAAAGGAATTAAATTCAACTAAGTGAAATTTTTTGTTTATTCATTTATTAAATTAATTAAAAGGTCACAATTGATGAAATTTAAAATAAATTTTCCTTATATCCAATACATGGATGGAAATATTTTAACTAAACTCATAAAATATGATAAATTCAAGTGTACGATAAATTTTGAACCCGTATCCCATTGTTTAAATCCTATTCTACATGTTTTACACTTACTAGGGTAACAAAAATATTGTATGATTACTATTAATATTGGATAAAAAAGAAGAAACTACATACCAAAGTTTATCTTAATGAATCCAAATATGTATCAATATTTAATAAATAAAAAAAAATAATTTGATGCAATTAATTTTAAAATATGATCTTAATATTTGACAAACCAATTTTTTATATTAAAAGAATTTTAAAAATGAAACATGATTTATTCCATTCTCATGATTATTAAAATCTATTGATGATTTTTACAACATTATATTGAATATATAATAAAAACATTTCCTCAAATTTATTCTCAAATTATGAATTATTCAATTAGTTTGGATAAAAACTAATTTTTAGCATAAAAATATTTTTCATAAAAACTTCATATTTATATTCAACTAATTCTTTATTTTATATTTCATTAATTGAAAGTAATGAATTTATTTTATAAATATTTAAACCATAAATTTATCTTAATTTATTGTATCTTCTTCATACCATCTTATCAAATGGAAATGCGATAACCTTCACAATAAAATGTTTTTTAATAATATGTTTTGATTATTTAAACTATTTGTTTCTCATAACTCATGTTATCAAATAATAAAACAATTTTTATATTTATCATAAATTATTTGTTATGTCATTGACCATTATGTAATAATAAAAACTAGTAATACAATATATGTCTTTTCAATAATATAATTGACAATGTATTTATTGGATAAAGAAAAAATATCATTATTATTTGTTCATCATAAATCTAAAAAAGAATTATAGTGAAATCAAATACCATTTAGGTTTGGATAACAATAAAATGGATTTTTACTTATATGTATCATGATACAATATATGTAAGTATGTTAATTATGAATTCTATAAGTCTAAATTAAGGATAAAACTATTTCCCATACCTATTATGAAGTGGGAAAACGTAACCATGGATTTTTTTTATAAGACCCCCAAGATATTTTAATTTATAAAACCATTTATGTTCCAATAAATCAACATAAGAAGATATCACATTTAATTTATATCATAGATGTTTCTCTATTAACCAAATTTACATAATATACTTTTTAAAATTAGTGAAGTTAAATTTTGTATTACTATAAATTGTATCTTATCAAGATTATATGTTTACCACATTTCACTATAGAACCCATTATCATGTATTTAATATATATTTTAACATGATTAAGAAATATCATCCTCACATATATTTTTTGTCTATGTGGAAATTTTAAATCATAGAAGATATTATGAGAACATTCTCTATGGATTTAAATGGTGGTGGAGTTAAACACCTTCCCCTTATCAAATGTTCATATAATAATATATTTTCCCTGAATATTCACATTCATCCTAATGAAGTCCTCTATTATAATAAGTGAACAACATCGACAAGTTGTAATGAAATTATTGAACAAAATATTTTAAAACCTAAAAAAGTTGTGAACATTGAATAGAATGTTAGATTCATTCAGTATCACATCAGAGAATTTTAGAGTCTCTAAAAAATTTATACTAAAAACATTGATCATAATTAAATTTTTTAGATAGTTATAGGGTAATACTATAAATTTATCCTTGGATTATTCTTAATAGATTTAGAAATAAGGGGTTCTTTCTCTATAGATATATCAGTCCCTGTTAGATTTTTTAATATCAGTATAATATCGTTTCACATAAATAATCTTTCAAAACTATTGTAACATCACAATGTATTTTTTGTATATATTTTTATGATATAAATAGCAAATCCATATCGTTTAATAAACTCATAGTCTATAGATCTAGAGAATAATATTTCATACGATGAATATGAAGTCAATATTTTGGATCAAAATGATAAATATTTCTAAAATATGGTGTCTCGTATTGAAACCATTTTTTGGAGAACCAAATATTTGAGGAAGATGCATTGAAACATAGTAATGTAATGATGTTTAATTTCATCATTAATTTTTTCTAGTGTAATAAAATTCAGATATAAAAACTCTTAGAATGGGGAAAAATATAATACCCTTAGATTTTATATTATATATATCTTTATTAAATTTGATGTGTTTAATATCCTGTGTTGTAACACCCTAAATCATGTAACCTAGAGATAGAGTTTATTTAAAATATATTATCATAATATCCAAGGGATCATATGCTATATGATTTAATAGTTTAATAATATTGGGATACTATTTAAAAATATGATTATAATATTACTTGAAAAAATATAAAATATGACATAGACTTTCTAGTTGGATATTATTATTTATTATATTAAAAGTTTAAAATAATTTATAGGTTCATTCATAATAGCCTATATAAAAAAAAATATACAAAAGAATGAGGTTCGACCTTATTTATGTGAAAACATGAAATAGAAGATATTATAAGAAAATAAACATTATATAATATAGTATTGATAAAAATAATTGAATAGTTCATATAAATAATATCACTAAAAGTGAATAAATCTTAATATTATACCATAAAAATATAATAAAATAGATTAAAACCCCTCATTTTATACTGAAAAATTCTTGATGTAGGAAATCATGAATCATAGCACTAAGGCCTTTTAAAATGTCTTATATATAACAAGGTAATTGATGCAAAAAATTCCATGATTAACTTTTCTCATGAAACATAAAAATACATAGTGTGTCTATATAGGTCTCTATTCACTACATAATGATCCCAATTAATTCATAATATGAAATTAATTAATAACAATTAAATTCATGATGAATATAAACATTCATATTGACAATCATTCATATGAAATGTAAATGTTTTACCCTCAAATAAGTTAAACAACTTGATCATATGTCATCCAGAGTAATATGGAATATGATATTATTAATGTGTATCCCAAATAAATCATAAATTAACCCATGAATATTAATATGGATGAAAATAATTATTATTGTTCAATAGAACATTTATTGAGGGAAATACCCTTTCCACACAAAAATAACTAATTTAAAATCTAAAAGATTTAATAATATTATGTAAAACATTTTATTATAAAATAAAAATTGATTAAAACAATTCATCCATTATGGAAATGAAATGTTATGATATTGGAAAACCCATTCAAGTGGTGACTGTTAAAATTGGGATTCATTTCACACCATTGGTAAAAGGTGGCATCATTGAAATAAGATAAGAAGATCCCATTAAAATATCATAATAAAATATAATAAAATAGTAAAGATGAATAATGTAAATTATTATAAAATGTTAAGAATATTCTTTAACCATTTTAAAATTAATATAAAAATAGAATAAAATAACTCCTCAATGATTATAGAAACTATGTATGTTACCCTAAAAAAATTTATAATGTAGAAAACATATAGAAACAACATTGAATTTAAAATATTATATTTTAGTAATTGTAAATAGGTGATAAAAATATATATTTTTAAAATGATATATCATATAATTCACTCAATGTAATATAAATCATAAAATTTATAAAATAATTATGGGATTTTCAAGTAAATAATTTCCACATGTCCTGATTTAATTATTTGTTCATTTATATTAAAATATAATAAATAAAAATTTATTATTATTTTTAATAGGATAATATTTATGAATAAAATATTATTCATAGTTATATTATAATATCTTATAAATTTTTTGTTCAAAACAGTTCATTTTCATCATCATTTTTAGGTGATAACTACATCATTCTTCTTATATATTTCCATTAGTATGTTATTATCCTTTCATATTGGTCATCATTCAATAATATCTATAATTTAATTCAAGATATATATATAAAATATATTACTTATATAGGTATTTACTATCATAATTGAATGGAGGATAGGTGAAATTAATCACAACACTTTGTGGAAGGAAGTAGTCCACACACACACATGAGAGTCATTTTTATTTTATTAAAAGTGAAACGAAGTGAATTTAAAGTATATATTATATTTCCATAATCATAATTATTTTACAAATATCATATCTAGTACTTAAATAAATATTAAGAACCATTAATGTAATATGGTGGTGAAAAATGAATTATAGGGCTATAGAGAGATGATATGTCATATGTATGCTCCAAGGATGTTTTAATATTCCACTGAATATAAATGAGATAAAAGACCGTTTTCCCATAATATAAATATATCATAATTTAGTGATGATATATATGAAATTTTTTATATAGATACAATATAACTAGAGGAATTTTAATAGGAAAAAACATTGAATGTGTAAGTAATGACAATTAAATCACTATTTAAATATCACCGTTGGCTTATAAATTGAGCATTAATAAGATTTTCATAATAGAAAAAATTAAGATCAATATTTCATTTAATGAAGCTATGATTGTTTTTTTGGTTCTTCGATGATATAGAGTTCCCAATTTTTTTTAATAACATTGGATAAGTTGTTCACTTTTATATGTGATGGGGTGAAACACATAGAATTTCATAAATTATTTAAATCATATAAATTAATATTTTTTGTGAATGTGGAAAAATGGACAATACATATATTAATAGATCATATAATGTTGAAATAACCCTTACAAATAAGATTTGGTTTAACATGCCCAAATATAATTTCTTGGATCCTGAGATAAAAATAAAGTCTATACATATGTGTACTTGATAACAATAATTGTGGAAAAATTTTAGCAATCTAAAAAAATAAACGTAAAATAGAAACAAATTAGTTCAATAAAAAACTCATACAACTTATGGTTTTAGAATTTTATAAAAATAGCGAAATCAAATACATTGAAATACCAAGGTATTCAAGAGCGAATTATTCTAATATACCTGATTTTTCAATATGAAATTTTGTCTTCAACATCTCCCTTAAAAAATTTCACACATGAAACCATTTAATATAAAATTAATTTAACATTATTCTTCCTAACCTTATGAAAATAAACATATAAAGGTTGATCTCAAATTCCGAATAGGATTGAAAATAATCATTAACAACTTAATAACATCAGTGAGCATAAGATTAGAATCTGTTTATTATGAAAATTTTAAAGTTCATGAATATTACAGATGATAATTAAAACCCATCAGTACAAGTATCATAAATCATGATACGTGGAATAAATATTTATTATATGAATAAAGTAAAAGGAGACAATAATGAAGATCTATGTGATATCAATAAGGATCCTGGAAACCATTTAGAACTCATAGAAAGACTTGAGAAAATGTTTTATGTATCATCAAAAAGTATAATTATATCATATGAACACAAAAGTTATAAATAAATAAATCCATGTTAAATCTATAGGTTAAAACTCCCGAAATAACTCAGTCCTTCTTGCATTTATGGATAATGATAATTAACACATTAATGGGAATGTTATATCGAGATAACTGATAGTGCTTATATTTTGAATATTTATTAAATTTATTTTAATGATTTAATCCCTTCAAATATTCCATTTATGTGAAATTTCATCTCATTTGTAATTTTGTTGTTTTTTGAGATAAATTTTGAAAATGCACTTGTTTTTAAAATTTAATAGGTGATTTTCATTTCAGTATTTTGGGTATAAAATATTCATAATAGATCCACTTGTAAAAACTATTTTTTAAGAACATGTTACGCATGGTATTAAATTCACTCATATAGTCCAAAGGATTAATTGACTATTAGGGGGATCAAATTTACATAAATTGGGAAAAATATTCTAGATTCTATTGAGACACATTAATTAAAGTAGACACATCAATTACCATAAGTATATAAATAATTTTATTCTAGCAGGAATTGAAATTTAACATTAGGGCTCATATTTAAATTTAATACTATTTTTAAATTCTCTTATTAATATTGAAAATTACCTTGTGAAAGTGAAGGAAGATGAAAATACAATTCATCGAGGAAATTGTTTTATATTAATTTAAATACAAATTTTATACCACATCTCAAAATGCTATCAAATGTTATGGTTGATCATATAATATAGGTGAAAAACTATTCAAAAAGAGAATATATCAATATTCAGCGAGAAGAAGGGCCTTATTTTATAAAACCTTCAGTGTATAAAAACAGAATATGAAATATGATACCCCATTTTTATATATACATCCATCTTCAAATTAATTTCGATGTGTAGTGAGAGTGAGGTATTGGTATTCTATAGTTTATTTTGTTTGGAGAAGATGTGTTTTACATGATGTAATCAATCCATTATGGTCTCAAACTACTGTTTTTGTTTCCTGTGGAAGTTGGAGGATACTCTTCCCATTTTAGTTTGGCCTATTCATTATAATCTTTTGTATTTATATAGAACTAAATTTTTATCAATAAAGTTGTTCCTTTTCATTATTCAAATAATTTTATTCTTAACAAATTATATATTTATGTTCATACTATGAATTTAATAGGGTTTCTATTATTTTTTTATCTCATTGGTGAGTTATCTCCATTGAGAATAGTGAGTTTAATATATTTTAGTATCTTTATGGTCCATTAGTAATCAGGTCACTTCCATAAAGTGACCAAAACCCATATTTGAGCTCAACATATGGTTTCTATGTTATGTAAGAATATTTTTTTATAGAAATACAAAAAATAAATTATGAAATATAAATGGTATATTATATAAATAGAATGATTAAGGTATTTTTAAGGCCAAAACATGTCTATTTTTATTATCTCCACTGTATCATTTTCTAACATGTATTACGACTAAACTCTTATCTATAACAGTTATTTAGAGGGTTCTTATTAGTTTTTGTTTAAAATTTGTTTTTATATTTAAATCCCCACTTTTAACACTAACATTGACAAAAATAAAATCAACAATGTTACAATTTGACCACATTCCATGAAACTTTCTCTTGATATAATCCGCCGGTTTCCACTATGCAACATTTTAAATGGGGAAATTATTGAATATAGAAATATGAATAAAACATCATTGAAAATTTGAAAATTATGGGTAGTGTTTTTTAATAAAAAAATAATCAACTATGTTATTATTTTCTTAAGAAATTGACACAGTGGAACAACCTGGGGTCGATCTCAAGTTGGCCGCTCACATGCAATGAATATCTATTATCATTATAATAATCAATATAATATTATAATTTGAATATAATTTATATGGGGAAATGATTATGAAATTTATGATATTATATATATATATATATTAAAATACAATATGGAATTAAATGGATGATATTACACACAAAATTTAGGAGAAGAAAACTATTTCTCTCAGGGGTTCATAGTGGTGTAATAAATGTTTTTCAAGATAAAATTGTCATTATTTTACACAATATGGACATGAATACTATCATTATTAAATCTATCATTTGAATGGAATTACCCAAATAAAATACCTATTAATTAATGGGTAATCTCTTCCACATGAATACCTAAACTAAACTTCACCATTTGAATGACATAGCTACTAATGAAAATTAAAACAAGTGATTGTGGAGGAAGAAAAAAAATTTATGGAATGTGGAGTGACTGATCACCATAATCACATTAAACACAATTATATTATTATAATATAATATGATAAATAATTAAAAAATATTAAACTCAAAAACTCTCACTCCCCCCCTCAAATAATAGGGTGGGTCACTTCTATAAAAACATGAAAATAAAATAATCACAGTTGGGGGAAGTATAAAAAATCAAAATAATTGGATAAGTATAGAAATAAGATAATATATATTGTAATTATGAAGATTTATTAAAAAAATAAATATCTAAAGTATCCACCAAAAAATGGATACCATTTTGAATGAGAGAGAATGTATAATTTTATAATAAAAAGGGTGGATGTGTTTCTCTCAAAATATTTAGTCTAAATGATATAAATTATTCATCCCATGTCATATCTACATCATACAAATTAGTCTTCATTATGATATTTGGATTGACCTCATATCTCCAACTATAAAAATTGATCTCAATTTCACAGTGTTATCCCATGTTATGCATGTTTAAAATTAGAAAAAAAATATTTCCTATTGATAATTCATATTAAAATGTGCCAATTTCTAAATCCATTATTAATTTGAATTATGTAGAATATCATCTATAAATATTTAATTATTTTTCTCACATTATGTTCTCTATATCCATATTAAATTGGATATTATTTTGGAATTTTATATGAGAGATATGGTCAAACATTTAAAATTTACTAGATGTGAACATAAATTTTGAGGCCCGAATTATGAGTTGATGTGGGTCCTCCAGAAGACGGATTGGGTAGTGTATCCACTTGAATTAAATGAATCCCAAGTTGTATGGATGAATAAGAATGTATCTAAATTATTTAAATTAGTTTATAAAATGTTATTTATAAACTATATACTCAATTTAAAATAATTTAAAATTCATAATTATTCAATTTTTTAAATTAATCACAAAATAAAAATAAAACCTAAATATTTGACAATTTCACATAAAAAATTATGGAATGGTTTTAATAAATAAATAACATAAGGAAATAAATGAAAATTTAATTTTCAAAACCCCCCACACATAATAATTTCAATCCTAGGAAATCATCAGATATTTTAATCAAAATAAATACAATAATAAAAAATCATAAAAATCCCTGATCATCTCAAAAAACATCTTTCAGGTGTCCCACATGGAAGTAATTTCTTATTATTTTCATATGTAACATTTAAATTCTATAAACATCATAAATATATACATATCCCAATCAAACATACATGAAATTGAATATAATTTCACTCTTCACATTAGAGAAATTAAATTAGGAGTTATTTGCATACATGAAAAATGAATTTAATACCATAGGTTTGTGAAAATTATTATTTATCAACATCATGAGACCTGAAAATATTTTCAATAATGAAGAATGTTTTTAGATTAATTTTATTTATTAGGGTTATTGGGTGACAAAATTAAAAAAAAAATTATTATAAAATGAGTTGGTTTAACTCTTAAGGACAATGCATTTATATTCATTTGAAAACCTATTAAATTACTCAGTCAATTCCACTAAAAATGTGAAAAAAAAATTTAACCAACTTATCTTCTAGGGACCTAATTAATGATATGCTTACAATTAATTATCTCATTCTAATTCTCCAATTTTCCATTTTTTTTCTTGGATAATGATTTGAAAACTAAATATAATGAATGGATTACAATTCATTTCCTTAATGTTAATATGTAAGTGATTCAAAATTAAAATCCCTATGAATAATTCAATATCATCTCTATTTTTATCAATTTTTATTTTTTAATATTTACTTAATGGTGAATATCATTATATTAACAAAAAATAACAAAATATTGACTAGGAACCAATTCTATATCTTTTTACTAATCAAAATGATGAAACACACCTTACACTGTTGAATAATATTAAAAATCTCATGGAAAAGAAACCAAAATCCATTCCCCAACACTAATATTTAAAATATCCATACAACATATATATGATAGCAGGTACATAATGAACAATAGTCTTATAATGTTTCTTAATCATTTAAAGAGATCCCCAGAATCTATGGGATAACAAAGTTAAATTTAAACATAGATATCAGGTTAAATTGTGGTTATTTATTAAAATGTATTCATTATGCCAAAATATTACATGAAATACAAATCATTAATAGAGAAAAATAACATGTTCTATTCCTCACAAAAATTCAATGTTTATATCAATAAATATTGGGTATTATGAATAATATGTCAAATTATTCAAAATAACTGATAAGATAGGAATAATATTTTGATTCAGGGTTTCATGGGAATGTATTTAAAAAAATATTCAATCTCATAAAAAATTTTACGAATCAAATTAATTGAAAAGTTTTCCACAGAAATTATATTTTAAAATCCATTATTTCAAAAAACATATCTACTTACTCAAATTCAATTTCACTATGAAAATTGAGAAAAATATTCATTGTTTTCCAATTTTCCACAATAATTGGGTGAACACTAAATAAAATAAATTTTAATAGTCCTTAAATATTTTAATAAAAGAGTATAATCCATTATATCACTATAAAATAAAATGATACCACTTATACCCTCAAACAACTATGAGGGTTAGATATCCACAAACGTAGATATAATTAATGCACTAGAGGAAACATAAAAACTAAATAACAACAAATATAAGGTATCATGAAGAGGGTGAAGCTAATACATATTGATATAATAAATAACTGTTACAAAATAATACTCAATATTATCTCCTTGAAAATGAACATCCTTCATAATGCGAGAAGAGGATTAAATTTATAATTAAAAGGGTGGATAGATTTTCCTATAATAATTTCCCCCAAATTTTTGTTCATTTTCATCCGAAAAAATAGGAAAATAATTAAATTTGTAGTCAATTGAATATTTTTCTTTGTATATCCTATCTTTACCCAAAAAAATGTGTGCTCTATTCAAGAATTTTAGCATGGGTTGTGATAGTTTAACTCCAAAAGTATTTCCAAACCTAAATACTTTTCATAATCAAAAGTTCCAAATTACGTTGAAATTATAACCGTGAATGAGTAATAATATCATGATGTTATATTTATTAAATTTATTTCCCATAATTTTCTCAAACTTCATGTCAATTACTATATTATTTGGGTCATTACATGAGATTATGTGGTCCGATATTTAACATTCCCATAAGCTGGGCATTGATTTCAAGTCCCTAATAGTGATTTTGTTTTGTGGAAAAAGAAGTTAGATTGTGAATTCTATAAATTTAAATGAATTTCATCCCATAAATATAAAATCCTAAAAAAATTATTTCACATTTTAAATTGTTTTATAAATTTTTTATGGTCATAATAGAAAATAAAATTAAAATTATTAAAAACAATTTAGACCAATTTTCTTTATTTATATCAAAATTCCCAAAAAAATAATAATGTGACAATTTCCCCTAATATAAAATTAATGTATGAATTAAAACATTCAATTGTAGTATAAATGTACTTATAATTTTGAATTTATCATATTAAATTAGTATATCCAATAACATGATAACCCATTGTATAAGTTGTATTAGTATCATATTTCTTATATAAGGTATCAGGATCAATAATCATATAAGTAGTTTCGGGATCACCCATCATCTGGAGATATATCATTCCATATCATTATCAACAATTATTTCCATTAACCATTCATTAATAAGACATTTATATGCTTTCACATCACAATATAACACCCTTGAGAACAACAATTATTCATTTATAGTATGGTTATCTTGAGGAAAATAAACAACTTCCATACAAATACATTTAAAGCAAATATTGTATGCCATAAAACTAATGAATTCTTATGTTATCATTTGGGAATATTTTTCATCATGCAGATGAATCATTAATGGAATCTAAACATAATGTAAAATACCTATTAAAAAAATAATAAAAATTCTTTTGAAATATGGAAAATATAGTTTTCATTCTGTACTACTAAAAAAATAAAAAATATATAAAATTGATGAAATGAATTTATATAAAAATATCCATATAATATTATAAATATAATTAAAATAATTAAATCCTTATGATAGTGGTAAAATATATTAATATCATAAATATAAAATTGTTTTCAAAACATGGTAAAGGGAGTATAAATTGGCATGTTTGGAAAATATTAAATAACATCCTTTTATAATAATTTCAAATAAAGTATATGAATAAGGAAAATAATATTATAGAATAATTTTCTTCTATATGTGTACATTATTGAAATATTTTAAATGATATTGTAAAATTGTATCGTTAAAATGTAATAATTTCATTGAAATAATATTTTTAACCCTAATACTTAGTTTAAGACCATATAAAATAAAAAACCATTTGATATCTGGAATGCAATAAGGAACATAAAATATAATTATTATAAAAATATCCATCATATAGTATTTTTAAAGTCAATTTATTCACCTTTTAATTGAATATAAGTGCATCAGTCAATACATGTCTCAAAGAATTATGTTTTTAAATGAAAAAAATACATCATGGGTAATGAATAAACAATTATCTATAAGAACAAAATATATTATCTTAAAAATAACTAAATTTGATAATATGTTTAAAAAATCCAATAGTATTAAGTACACCACATAAAATAAAACATGTTGCACGACATTCACAACAACTCAATTAAATGAAATATGAGGCCACAAAAACCATTACGTCATTTCATACATTTGAACTAATATATCATTAAAGATATAAAATAAAAGGAACATTAAATTTTTTTTATCATATATTAATTATCAATATAGTATCTAAATAGGTACCATATACACCATATAATAGGAAATATGTTCATATTATAAAACATGTCTCAAGAATATAAAATATATATAAATAATTTGTACTAAGATCATATCATTGAGGTAAACATTAATCAATGGTGGGATTATGTATAATAATTCTACGACCCCAAAAAATATTTATAAATACATATTTATAAAATATATTGAAATTTTAAACATAATATTAAAATAAAATAGTCAATGAACAATAAGTACAACCCAATGGTTTGGAATTGAGTTATGAAGCCCCATAGATTGAGTCAAGATTTTCAAGTATGCCCATAAAATATTATATAATTAATATTTTTTTATTATTTAAATTTTTTATAAAATGTTTATTGTTTAATAAATTATTAATATTCCAATTGTTTCATTTATTGCAATAAAATATTAAATTACATAATCAATTAATTATATACCAGTTTTTTCGATAACATTCTCTTCATAATTGTGAAATGAATTTGGTATGTTATCAATGATTAATAAGTAAATAGTTACATCTAAAAGATAATATCAATAAAATAATTATGATTTTTATTCATTAAATAAAACATTAAACAATCAAATAATAGTTAACCTTACAAACAGACCCCAATTCTTAACTATAGTGCCAGTCTATGCATATGCTCGATCGACTTTATCGTTTTACAACAAATGGAACAATATTAATATATTTGATATGTTATATTTCTATAATTATAATTTTTTCATGAATATAATATAAATAAATAAATTCCATAATTATAAACCTCTATGACAGGCTGTGATAGAAAGAGAAACACATCTATTCAATGAGGTAGTAATCAGAAAGTACGCATGACTAATGTTTTTCTTTTCTCATGATATAGAAAAGAATATGGAAAATTGAAATACCCTAATAGTAATAAAATTTCTGTGAATGGGAGATACTGTTGTTATTTTTTCATAATGTATAAATAATATTTTATTATGGTAGAAGAATAAATAAATATAAAATATATCGGTTTGGACTTTTTCCATATTCTCATATAACCTATATGGATAACACATAATGTAATCATGGATTTTCCATTGAGAGGGGCCAAAACCTATTAAATGTGAGCAGTGATTCATGGGAGAAACATAATGTATGTTATTACTTTTAAGTGAGTGGGGGAACTCATTTAATAATTAATGTATTAAATTATATAAATTAATTTTCATGTCAAAGTGAATAAAAATTGATATATTTAAAATATAGGATGATTAAGAGTTTGTATCCCCTCATAAAAAATAATATGTAGAAGTTTAGGTAGTGTTTTCAGCCATCTCTCTTAGTATTAAACCCTATTAACCCTTGAATTATTATTGTGATACCATTATTTTTTACACATTATGTGTCATGGAAGTTACTATGGAATGAATTGTGACCCATAAATGGATAATGGTTAATATTCTTAACCCTATCCCATTAACATCACTAATGATAAGAGTTTCTTGATTTTTATATAATTAAATAAAATATTAGTAACATAATATACAATTATAGTCATTTTCAAGACTATTCACATATTTCAACATTAATAAATTATATATAGTAATATAATTTGAATAAAAAACTTTTAAACAAACCTAGTATATAATATTTTTCAATAAAATTCAAGGTATTATATAACTAACCAAAACCAATTATGTTTAATTTTATTAAAATAAAACATTTACTTTGTTTAGTCAGTATAAAAGGAAATTGTTGGTGAAGTGTAGTAATTGAAAATAACTATAGCATCACTAAAAAAATTACCAATATTAATAAATTATAGGTATTTAAAATAGGCATATATAAATAAAAATTGGTTTTTTATACCATTCACGATGAATTATAACTATTGAAAACATGAGAGTGTTATTTTTGACTTTATCGTTTACATAAAATAATGCAAAATTTACAATCAATTGATAGTGTAAATAATCTTACACATTTTAGAAACAATTTTGTTTATAGTTGGAATACACTTACAAAATAATAAAAATATGAGTGATTTTATTATTTCTAGTCTTTATCATAATATTTTTATCTTTAATTACATAATTTACACATAATGAGGTGATGAATATTTATTATGGTTAATATTCAAAATTTAAAAATAAAATAAAAGGATCTATTCTTCCAAATTTGAACCACATGATTCAAAAAAAAATAGATTTTTTTCATTCAATATCTGTAAGATGTGAAAATTAATTTATTAAAAAAATTCAAAATTCAATGAATTATATTTAAAAAAAATAGTTCTTTAAAAAAAATAAACCTAAAACCAAATAAGGTATAATTATTATTATAATACAAATAATTAATTATTTATTATTAAGATATAAATAAATTATTTAAAAGTAAAATATTAATTCCAAATTTCAATTTTTTATTAAAAATTGATATTTTGAAATCACATCAGTTTTCACACTATTAATGGAAATATCAAACCTTTTCGCAAAATCCAAAAATTTCACCATAAGATAATTTTGATATTATGATGAAAAAAATTCAATCTTATTTATCAATTATAATTTATAAAACTCTTCAAAAATAAATATAATTTCTTCTCATAAAAATAATAAAAACATTACTGAGGAAAACATATTTTTTAAGAATAAAATCACATTGATTAAAATAATGTGATTCTTTTCTAAGAATTAAAAAAATAATTTTTATTGAGTATGTAATTAATAAATAAATATTTTATAATTTTATTACTCACACTTATACTTTCAATTTCAATTGGTAGGCTTTAATAATAATATTTAAAATAATATTATTTCCAGGATTATTTAATATTATTGTTTTCTGTCCTATATACTTTTGAATATGGTCTTCCAATAAAATACAATATATTTACATTATTATCCATGAAAAAAAATTTCATACATGAAATTTATAGTTTATCAAGCTAATAAATAGTTTCTTATTTTAAAATTTCTTTTTAGAAACCCAACATCATAAAAATGGGTAAAAAACATTTTGAAATGTAGGAAAGTGTAATATAAATTTAATCTAGAGTAAATGGTAACTACATTAACAAATAGTAAAATAGTACTATGAAGGGAAAATATGGATTGAAAGGAGAAAAATAATATCCGAATAATAATAGAGAGTGATTTTAAAAATGGTCAGGAAAAATTAAATAACTACCCAATCATAAATCATTTATAGATAGGGAAAGCATAAAATTTAATATAAATGAAGAAAATATGATAATATTTTTACATCAAGATAAATTTCTTAGTATTATGTGATTAATTTAATATATATACATAAACATATATAAATTTGTTAATAGTATTGTCCTCAAATAATTTAATTTAATTTAATTGATTGATTACATGTTTCAATCATTGTTAACTAATATATCTTATTATAATTTAAAAAATGAATATTCAAGAGGAATTAATCATACATGAAAGATTAATATTAACTTCTGATGGATAAATTGTCCTAAAAATTATTATAATTTATTCCTACATTATTTATATATTGGAGAATAGTAAAAAATTTAAATTTGGCATATAATGCTCGAAATGAATACTTCATCATACAGATAAAAAATTAATTATTCTCTAATATTCAATAATAACTCATGGGGTTAAACATATATAATTTTATAAAAAAATAAGACTTTATACCAATTAACTTAAATAAACTCAACATTAAGTAATTTATAATTCTCTATAATTATCTCTGACAATTTTTTTTACATCCCCATAAATATAATTTCATTATACTGAAATAATCCATCACATTAAACCTAAAAGTTACATATACCTTATCATAACAAAATAACTTCCAAAATATCAATATTCACTATAAAATATCATATCATAAATACTCAAAATGGGAGTGTATAAAATTAAACATATGATCATCTATAAAAAGAGAAACCCATAATTATATCAATAACTATTCAATTAAACTCCCATGAAAACATCATATTATCTAATATAATCTAAATCCTTCTATTATTGTAACTATATTACCCTAAAACATATACTTCAAGGTCCAGAGATAAACAAAAAATCATTACATGTCATTCCTTACTACTGATAAAAATTATATAATTGTATTTGTTCAATACGTAAAATATAAACTATAAAATATTGGATCTTGTACATACCTAAGGATAAATTACATTTATATTTTTATAGAATTAGGGTAAACACATACATAAAAAATATCCATGAATCATTTAATAATTTTTAATCCAATCTTGATTTTCTATTTCCTCATTAATTCTTTAATATCTTCTATAAATATTATCACACATGAATATTGTTTTTAAATAATTCATTTAAATTTATTCCCCCTGATCTAAGGAAAAAAATTTCTAGGTTGGGCTCAAAAACATTGTTAGGTTAAAAATAATCATTAAGAATTGAATTTAATCATTGATAATAAGAGGAGAACAAGGGTGTAATGACATAATTAATAATCATGAGCATACAATAAGAGAATTAAAAAACATAAAAACAAGGATCATAATTCGTGACACATGTTATAAATAATTAACATAATAAAAATTCATATAATTCAACAACCATGAGTCATGTCATATCGATCCTGATCTAAGTAACTATTAAAAAATCATAGTATACATAGGAAAATTCTTTTAGTATCTGGGTACATTATCATCATTATCATTCATCACTTATATTATAAATAATCTGAGACTAGTTAAATTAATAATAAAATCTTCCTCGGTTGAATCCATCCTTATTACATTTAATATTAATGAATATTACACAATGAACTGGATAGGTATGTAAGGCCCACCATTTTTTATAATCTATATTGGGAACATCTATTATAAAAATTTAATTATTATCACCCATCATATAATATATAATAGGATAAATTATTTTATCATATGTATCAATATAATATATCATCCTGATATATAATGGGATAACCCACCATCATTGATAATTCCCATGTACTATTCATGAATAAAACATTTAAAAACAATAAATATCCAACATAACACCCTTGAAAATAGCCATTATTTTTTATAGCTTAGTAATCACTTGGAAATGAAATGAATTCCATGACAATATCATTAAATCAATCATAAAAAAATCCAAATAGGGGCATATTAGTTTGTTTCATATGATCACTTTCTCAATAAAGTAGAGTAACCATTAAATAGTGATGACATAAATGAAAATAAATTTTGGGGAAAATTTAATATATTTCATTAAAAAAATAAACACATATACTTCCAATAAATCTAAAACATAAAATTACAATAATATATCAAAAAATATTTTAATTAAAAATAAACATCATAATCATATAAATTTACTATTGATGAAATTATTAAATATCATGATAACAAAATCTATTCATGTTGTAAATGTTATAATTAACAATCTTTTCAATATTATATAAAGAGTTTTAATATTGACCCATTCGAAAAAAAAATGAATCTTCCATTTAAATATATTTAAAATAATGTTATTGATAATGAAAATAAAAATATAGAATAATTTATATTTAGAAAATTATAATCAAGGAACTATGATATATAAGATGAAGGCAGAGTTTGGTATTAATCCTTTCAAACATTGAAACAATATTTCAATAAAAAAAATTTGCAAACATTTGAATTAAAATTTCATTGAATGAATATATTAATGAACATAAAATTACATTTTCATAAAATATTCATGATATTTTATTAAAAAATTCATTGTATAGACCATAAAAATGAATATTCATGTATCAATAAAAAAATTTATCATGGAATGACG
Source organism: Viscum album (assembly GCA_963277665.1). Taxonomy (NCBI): domain Eukaryota; kingdom Viridiplantae; phylum Streptophyta; class Magnoliopsida; order Santalales; family Viscaceae; genus Viscum; species Viscum album. Next base: position 761,184,140 of record OY728140.1, on the reverse strand, counting down.
TTTTGAGATGGGAAATTATTGCAACTTGGGTAACACTTGAAATAAAATGACATTAAATAGAGAAATAAATCATTATATAATAAAATTAATTTAAATGATTGAATATTTTCAAACACATTGATGTTGTAATATGTATACCACAGAAAATAAAACATGTTTTATAAACTGAATGTTATTTCAAATAATTAAATTTGAGAACAGAAAAATCCATGAAACATATATAACATTTGATCTAATATATTATGAATGGGGGAACATAAAGAGAATATTAAATATCATATTCTAAATTCATTAATGATATAATATTCTAATAGGTTTAATATACACCTTATAAAAGGAATTATGATTATATTTCAAGGAATGTCTCAAATAATCAATATTGAGATGAATAATCTATTCAATAATCGTATCATTGAAGTTAGGATTATACAATAATTTTTTTTCAAAAAATAATATAAGTGAATTTTTTGTTTGAAATTCAACAGAATAAAATTTTAGGTTATTTCAAAAAAGATATTCGTATAAAATAATCAATGATATTGAAGTATATCTCAATTAATGGAAAATGAATTACCAAAAACCATACCTCGAGTCCAGACATATTATGTAAGCTCATTAACTCAATTATAATAAAATTTTATTAAGTAATTATTTGTTTATGATACATTTAAATGTTTATCACATTATTATGATACTATTTATTTAATTTATTTAAATTATATATTAACTTAGTGATTAGGTTACTATATATCTGTTGTTTTGAATACATTAAGTTAATAATTTCCCAAAGAAATTGGTATGTTGAAATACTAGAAATGGTAATTGGTCCAAAATATTCATAATAATCATGACATAAATAAATTTAATCTACATATAAAATAATATAACAATTAATGTTTTACATAAATAATGGTTCACATCATTTTATTGAGCTTTTAGTCCCAATATAGTCATTGAAAACATTATCATGTTCCCAAAAAACAAATATTTAAAAAGGGATGGTATATTATCCATCCAAGATTATAACTATTTCATGATAAAACATACCAATAAATTTAATCCATCATTATAAATATCCATGATAGGATGTTATGGAAATAAAAAATAGCTATAAAGAGGTGGTCATCAACACATATGCACGAGGGATGTTTTTAGATTCCCATATGATAGAAGAATAGATTAAAAATTATTATAAAAAATATTATTAACATTTTTTATACTAATGATAATGGTGTTATTATTTTTTTCACGAATAAAAAATAATATATTAATGTAGATTCATAAAAATATGAAATAATTTGTCTATGAATTATTCCCTTTTCTTAGATAGCCTTATTTGAATACCCCTTATGCCTTTAAATCTTTAAATTTTTCTAATGAAAATAAATCGAGGTTGTGAGGAGGTATTTTGGGGAGATACATGGCTTGTTTTTTTCCAAAAAATAGTTTTCATAAAGTTTCCAGAAGAGAGGAGAGGAGGTTCCATTTTATAATTGATGGGAGGTGAACACATGGAATTATATAAAGAACTAAATTAATATGAATTAACATTTTGGAAAATGTGTTTTTTTATATATTCAGAAAATAATATGATTATTATTTCCAAATCGTCTCATGGAATAAAGTTTCAATGTGTCTATGTGATGTTTCTACACACATCTCTTTGGTTTAACTCCTTGATAACCCTTTTTATGATTACTATAATGCCAATTATTATTGCACTATAGGGGTGATAGAAGTGACTATAAATTTTAATTTGAATAATAAGAAGATTTCATTTAATGTTAGAGACCATATGTGATTCAAATTCAGAAATAATTAAATAATATGTTCTTTTAATAATATTCCATTATTTTATTTTTTAGAATATTCACATAGTTAGTAATTAATAAAATTAAGATAATAATTGAATTCAAATATAAAATATTTAAACATCCATGATTTGTTTTATTTATCAAAAAATATCATTGGACACTATAAACCACCCAAAAAGTATATATTTTATTATTTTTAAAATCATATACATGATTTTTCTCCTATATGTAGAAGCAATTTATCAGCTTTGAATATAAATTTATGTTAATGTTTCAGTAATTAAAAATTAAATATAAATTGAAATGATAAAAAATATTCATATTTCAAATAAACATTTATAACATAAAATTAATTTTTTATCAATATAAAAACTTATTATAGATATTAAAATCAAGAGAATGATATTTTTTAGATTATACATTATATTCAATCACATAAATGGTATAATCAGAGGAAAGTATTCATACATTTTAAAAAAATATATATGGGAGAATGGTAGACGGAAAAATTACAAATAAATTAAATACACCTCCTATTTATATTTTTAGGCCATATGAAATTATTTTTAAAAATATTCACGCCATTTACCTTTTCGGATGTGACAAATATTTAGAATAGTTTATATTCAATATAGAGAGAAATAAAACATAAATATATAACAACTATGAAATTCCTTAATCAGAATATTTAATCCATTTTTTATGATTCAATCATAAGGTAAATATACTAATTTGACATAAAAATTCTAAATTCAATGAAGACCAGTTTTTAGAAAATAGTATTTTTAATCCCAAAAGTAGAACTTATAATTAAATTTTGAATAATAATGAGTTGTATGTAAATGATTTTAATATATATATTTTAATAGTACTTATATTATTTGTTATAATCAATTGGTAGTAATTAATTATCATATTTTAAGAAAATAAATTATATTTTTACCAAAATCAGATGTTTTCACTATTCACTAAAATTTTATCCATTTCAATATTATCGTAGAATTTTTCCCTATGATAATTTTAATATGATGATTTCAAAAATTATATTATTTTAACATAAAATTTATTTTTAATGTGTTAATTATTATTTAGAATAATCACTCACAAAAAATAATAAAAACCATTAAATGTTTTTTGATGCATAAAATGAATTTATTGAAAATTTATTTCTTATTTCATAATAATAAATAAATTTAATTGTATTCAGTTCAAATGGTATATATAAATATATATATATCAAAACATTGTTAATCTTATTAATTCCCTCAAATTTAATGTTTTGTCATAATGGTCATATATAAAATAATAAAATTTTGTAGTTCTTTTATGATCAGTGTTGTGTGTCAATTAATCTATTGAACATATTTTTCTATAAAAATAAGATGATATTACTCATAGAATTGTTTATGTGTAATTTATAAACATATATCCTAGTTTAACTACCCCCAATTAACTTTTTTAACCCTAATCAGGATAACATATTGTTATGTGTTTTAATATTCTATATGACAAATAGTTAAGTTGAAATAAGTACCTAATATTATTTATTCTGATTCCAAATTTGGAATATATTTTAAAATTATCAATTTTTATTATTTTAATAAATTAATTTTCATATAGATGATAAAAAAATTGAAACCCATTTTTTGAAAAATGATTGTTTTAATCATAAAACTGATTTAATAGTCATATAAAAAATAATATCGATTCTAGTGGAATTAATTTGATTATATTAAACAAAATGTGATATGTTTTTCATAAAAAAATAAAGGAATATTAGTGTATATAATTTGTTAAAATGGAAGATCACAAAATAATTTAAATATATACAAAGCATTACATAAATTTTAAAAATGATGGGAATTTATCTAAAAAAGAAAAAATAAATTTTTTTAAAACTTATATTAATAGAGTAATATATATGGTCCAGAAAAAGGAACTAAAACATTTTATGTTATTCTTATATTTCTATAATTTCATAAAAGCATCAATTTTTGTATAATTTTTTTTCAATTCACCAAAAGAATATAATATTTCTAATAACCAATCCAAATTCACCGTAATATAATATATATATGATGAATGAAACAATTAAATACTCATCATCAAATTAAATTTATAATATATAGTAATTTTGGATTTATCCCATTCGTTAATAAAGATATATAAATTATATTATGGATTCTTTAGAAAAAAATTACTTAATATAATTGAATCTCTTTTGATACATTCTAATAAATTCAAAAATTCAAAACTAAAAATATATTGAATATCTCTGAATTAATAGATATTTATAGTTATTCATCATAACTTCTTTATTCTACCATATCGCATATTCTAACTTATGATTTATCAAATGTACCTTTACCGTTAAAGTCATGCTGTTCTATAATATTTTTTTAGGCGTAAAAAATATTGATAATGTACTCTTAGTAAGATAAATCATGTTCTAATTATATTTTCTTGTCGTTGAGAACAAGTGATGGGTCTGGAATGTACCTCTATAATTAAGATATGTGGAATACATCATGACCTTTAGAAAATATATGTTTTAAATTTCAAATGGTACTCCATGGATCCTATTCATTCAAAAATTTCAAAATTACCTATGTATTTATGAAATAGTTTCCCCTTCCAACTGATTGTTATAACACATTTCCATAAAGACACATTCATGAAAAATATGATCTCCATATTGAAATTATAAATCCTTATTAGGGTTATTAGTATAATTATTTTTACTTGATCGACCTATTTTTTTTAGAATTTTCATCACATCCACCATTGTTTACAAAACAAGAGTAGGTACTATAATATTCTTTACACTTGATTTGTCCCAAAAATTTATAGTGAGACACATCTTACGATACAATGTGTCATGAACCATCATGGATACCCCTATACCCTGATAACTTAGCTGACCTAGATGTAGAATTAAATATGTTTTTTATCCCAATAGGTTTTCGAGTTACACTTGGCATCATAAATGGTAAAGATGGAATTATTTGTCCACATAAATAGTATAAGAACACAATCATGTTACTATTATCCAAATAAAACCCAACAGAGGGAACAATATCAGAAGTCAAACAACTATAAAAACCCCAATGTACATCATCAATGTAGAATAATATATGAATATAAACAACCTAGTCGAATAAGACAAATCTCTCTAATACAAAAATGTCAATAATTAGAACCACCTATAAGTGTATCTTTACCCTTCCATGACCATGGTATAGGATAATCTACAAAAACAAAATATTATGGTTGGGGTGTGAGATAAAATCCTAGTACAGTCTCATACTGGATTCCATAATAAGATTCCAAATTAATTATACAGACAAATAATTTCATATCAAATAAATAATCATGGTAGTATAGATTAATATTTAACGCAAATCATGTATTGCATTTTAATTGATGTAAATATTTCAAATAATTTGTTACTAAACATTTTATATAAAAAAATTATATAAATTCATAAGGTATGTGTAAAAATATTTTCAATCAATGGAATATATATAAAAATAAACACAAATTATCCACATGGTAATATTCTAAGGGGTGTTATAGTTCGAGGATACATGATCCTCAAATAATCAAATTATACATCACACTAATATGTGTGCACACGTCACTCATAAACTCGTTAAAGAGGACTCATCACCATCTCATCAGGGACATGATCATCTATAGATATTTTATTATATTTGTAAATAGGCATTATATTTTCATCCCAATGATCTCACTAACATTCTAATATTTCATATTATATAACAAAAATCAATAATAAAAATTTATTTCAAAACATTTTAATTTTTTTTCCCATTTCACATTTCAATATGCTAATTTCTATTTAATGGATAATAGAATATTTTATTCAAATTGTGCCTTTTCAATGATAAATCCAATGGGTTCACATAAAAAAAATTAATCAATTTTTATCAAATAAAAATTTGAAATACATTTCACAAATAAATTATAATATTTCAAATCCATATTTTAATTTGGTAATTTTCAATAAAATCAAAAAAATTTCCTGATTCATTATAATTGGGGGTTTCCCAATTTTAATGCCAAAGAAAATCCAACCCAAAGACAAAAATTATTTGGTATTTTAAAAATATAATTTAATTAAATTAAATTTTAATCCATAAATTACAGATTAAATTGAGTTGCCAATCCGAAATGAGTCCACCTACCATAGATCATGGGATCACATAACATAATGCCTGAAACTGAAAATTCTAATGAAGAACATCAAAAAAAGAGATCCTAGAATCAAACATAGATTCACTATGTAAAAACATTAGATTAGATAATCCAATAATAATTATATCTAACAAACCCTATGAATAATAGAGGAAGGGAGAGACAGATAACTAAAGATTTGAAACAAGAAGAGTATTATTACCATGAAATGACTGAATGATTATTTCCTATCTTAGATCTACCTTAGAAATGCTTTTTTAGAGAAGAAATGGGTCCTTTAGAGCCCTCCAAACCTAATAAATATATATATCAAATTTTAGGATCATGCGGGGGTCCAAAATAGGGTTCAAGGAATATTTTTATCTATTTTCTGAATAATTAAATCTTGTGCACCTGGTCAGTTTGGAAGGGCTCTATAGTTTGTCAAATTGTGCACACTAACTATGCACTTCTATGAGTGGGGTTGAATTATTTCTCTTGGGATCGTGCTCATTTTTAAAACAATGAGCCAACCATTCAATCCATCACTTTCTAGGTTTGTATGGTTTTCACAAACAAGGTGCACTATTTAGGAATGTTTTGTGGCAACTATTCATAGTGGAAGGGGACTCTGAAATTTCTAAAACATTACACGATGAAACCCTAAATGAGAAAAAATCATGAATTTCCAAAATAGAAGTTTAGGTTTACTTTATAATATTAACAATATGATACAACCTCCCCATTATTTAAACTATTTGTGCCCAAAAATTCTATTAAGAAGCTTCCATATCAAAAAGATGAGTCCACTACTCTCTTATCAGTGCCGCCCTCTCCCGATTATAGGTAGTATTAAAACTGTGATACCATTGAATTAAAATAATATTTATCATTATATGATGTAATATATTGGTTTTAGATTAATCTATTCTAACTAGATTATTATCCATGGATAAATCATGTTCGTTGTCAATATCTCTCCAACTCATTACTTGAGATGGATCAAAATGGTTCTTTCATAGTTGGGATACATGGAATACATTGTGTTGTGATTTTAACTTTTAAGGTTATTCTAAATATTATGTAAAATTCCACACATGATCAACATTCTCAAATTTCTAACAAAAAGGTGAAGCAATATTCTATTTCCACTTAAATCCATTGATGACCAAAACAGGGTGAAACAATAAAAAACCCCTAGTCACCAACTGAATATTCCAATGGTCTAGGACAAGGATCATCATAATACTTATACTAACTCTATCTCATTACCATTATGTAATGTATGAAATTAATATTTACTATCAAATCTTAAACCATGCTCGGTCACACTAAGGAACCTTCAGTAATATCCGACCACCATAATGAATATTTTCAAGGCCAGTCATACAAGGCCTCAAAATGATTAATTCTAATAGTAGACTATTAAATATTGTTATAAAAATAATAAAACTACCATAAATAGTCATCCCACTCCCCATAAATTTTATGAATTAATGATACTATTATATCCTCTAGAATTTGTATAGCTCTTTCTATTTTTCCATCCTATAATGGAAGGTATGTAGTAACATAAAAACCATTACATCCTAGTTCCTCTTAAAGGTCTCTTCGAAAAAGATAAATAAATAAGGGATATTTATCCGAGACTATAATTGGTGGTACATCAAGAAAATTAAAATTCTCTTTTACATAGATATTTCTGAACACCTCATCATTGGTTCAATCACTAATGGGTTTAACGTGATCGGATTTAGTCACTATATCGATCAAAAGGCATATCAAATTATTCCTTTTATGGGTACATAGAAACCCAACTGAAAAGTCCATTGAGATCTAATCCCAATTTCATGTTGACAATGGATGTGGCAAAAGAAAACTTGAATTTCACTCATACCTGTCCTTGACATGTTGTAATGTATTACAATAAGATAAAAACTCAGTAAGTCACAATCTCATACATGACCACAAGAATTATCATCACATATCACGGAATATCTTCATGGTTACAGGGAGTGCATCTCATTATGAAATATGGAAATCTAGAATCACACATTTCCTTACCACTAACTATAAATAATATTCACATGACATATAATTAAATAAGAGATGAATGAACATGCATTCACGGTCCCCCCCCCCCATAAAAATGAGAATCAAATATTAAACAAAAAACATCATTAATATTTTTCTAGAAGAATCATCTTGAGAATAGATTAATTAAACCAAAATATAGACAAAATAACTTCATCCAATGATTCCAAGACACCAATATTCAACTATATAAATAGATTCATCATGTTCTACTATTTTGATGATTCCTTCATGGAATGGATCAGATGTTTCTGCCTCAATGAATCCTCTATGACATTCCTTTACCACTGGGTATAGGTGATGTAAAACTACAAAGATTTTAGGTACACCACCCAATGAATTTATCAGATATTCATTTATTTTGGAGATATGATATAACTCAACATCTTGTGGTTGGAATATATGTTAAATCATTCTCTAAAAATGGCATGTCATGAATACTTATGTACATTCATAAAAAATGCATGTTAAAGGTCATGGGTTGGGTAATTATTTTCATGCGTCCTAACCTACTGAGAACCATGGTCAATGAAATGATCACCGTACATATCAAAAAATCCCAATATCAAACTTGATGCATCATAGATGACTACATAGCCCTTCTCAGCCACTAGAACAGTCAACACTGGTGCAGTAGTCAATAGACATTTTACCTTAACAAACAAACTTTGAAAAATTTCATTGCAATAAAACTTTTCTCCCATATGAGATAGAGTATTCATTAGAGAATCCAACTTTCATATGTCCCTTAAAAACTGACAATATTACCCTACTAATCAAAAGAACCTACATATATCAATAACTTTTTTTTGTTGCACCCATGCCATAAAAACATCCACAATTTCAGGATCCACTAAAATAAAATGTTTTGATACTAAATGCCATAATAAATTAACCTCCCAAATCCAATAAAAAAATTTCTATAGCTTGTACTAAATTCTTTGAATTCTACATAATTTAAGAACTACTATCAAATTACAAACATGACCCTCCTGGTAGATAGTGTAAATAATTTTTTCATCCAAAAAAAACAACCACAAACATATATATATATATATATATATATAATAATAGAGGATCATATCCATAAAATCTATAACTATATTTTTGATAATTAGTAAAACCAAATCATATAAAATGGTACTTATAATGGTTTTACCTTCTTTGAAAGGTGGTTTTAGAATGTCATATTCTTTTGTTCTTAATTAATGATAACCATATCAAAGATCAACCATTTTATACAACTTCTCTCCCCTCAACTAGTCATATAGATTTTAAATCCATGGAAACTTATAATTTTTCTTTACATCATCTTGATTGAGTTTTTGGTATTAAACATAATGGATAAGTGACCCATTATATTCCCTTTAAAATAGAACAGTTACCTTCCAAGGTGACACACTCTTGCATAGCAAGCCTTTCTATAAAATATCATCATATTGACACTTCAAATGATTAATTTAAGTTGGTTCCATTTATTAATAAGTAGTATATATTTGATCGATACCCAACACTAAGTCAATAGAAAACATTATCTCCCTTAATAGTGGAAAAACAATGAAGTCAAGAAGATGTTCTGGAAACGAGATGCCAACTGGAGGGAGATCACCTCTCATGGATTATTACTCAATATAAAATGAGAACACTAATATAAAATTCCTCAAATATGGATAAGAAGTTTCATCTCTACTCTTCCTTGGGATCCATTCTCCTTGAAAAATATAGAACACAATATAGGGTGAAATAAATAAGGCCTTTCAAAGATAACAATCAATAAAATATTTGTTAAAAGTGATCCTATCTATACAATATATTATGCCAAGATATTTCATGTCGAGAACCCAAAAATCACAATAAATATCAATCTTTGGAAATTATAATACACATAAGGGATAATGATTTCTCTTCTCTCTTCATTTTGAGGCTTGTAGTAATATCTATCACATAAGATAAAAGCACTATAGGAAGAATAATCAGATTCACAATACAAGTAAAAATGAATGAATGTGATGTCCCAATATAAAATAAATAATCTAATAATGTTGACTCTATAGTGATGGTACCTTTCATAGTTTTTACCCCATATCTTTTTTCTTTGGAGAAACTTACACTGTGCGAATAAGCTTCATTCAATATGCCTGTGGATAGAACCCCTTTGTCTTTAATGAATATGATTACACCATTGTTTTATTTGGAGAACATGATCTCATGCCACTACGTGGAGTAGAATATATATAGTAGAAATTATGTAAGTGACATGAGCATCTGGAAGGACCACATATTTTGGGTTCCACTCCTACAAAACAGTTTTCAGTGCCTAGGTTTTCAACACTAGTAAACAATAAAATAGCCTCTACAAAGAACAATAGGATGTATGATAACACTATGTGGTTGAAAACCAACATGAGGTTCATCACACATCCATATCATATTATATGAATTCACAAAACATCTACAGGGAGAAATAGTAACTCTTCTTAACCATGACCTACAACCAAGTTCCATTTCAACCATCAATGCACTATTAGGCACATCATCAAATGAAGTTATCATTAGCAAGAAAACATAATTAATAATATCAGATAAATGTGTAATCTCAAGCCGTTGAATCTTAATTTGCTCATTATACAAAATTTTAGGGGAAACCAATAACATTTCAGTAAAATCATTTGAATACTCTTTAATGGACCTATCATACTACTTTATATTTTAGAAGTACAACGTATTTTCCCACACCAAATAATATTGATATAAATATTGAGTGAAAATAAAATTTTATTATTTCTTTTATATTTCATCATTTGTCTTTGGCATCACCATCATCTCCCACCATCTCCTGGTTGGTTACTATAACATAGAGGTGGAAAATTTCACCTCAATTTCATTAGGAATTTCCTATAACTCGAACAAAATATAGATATCACTCAACCAATCATCGTACATTATTTTTTATTATAGGTTAGAGTGATTTTATATTATGGTGTTGAAACACCTAGGAAATATTATGTAAAACATCTATTTGATGTTCCAAAACTTGATCCTTGACGGGAATGTGTGAAGGTGTCTCACCCAGATCTTGGTCAAAACGAATGATAATCTCTATCATATTTTGGTCCCTGAGATAATTTTCACAATTTGGTTCATAAAATTATTCATCCTTGATCTAAATAACATGTCTTCTCAGAGTCATGATGCTACCCAATATTAGATAACAATATGGAAGATATCATAACATTAAACATTTCAACACTCAAATAAAAGAAAGAGGGAAATTAACACCAATTGATATAAACATAAGATTTGGATTTCATTATATCCCAATAAAAAGAAGGAATAAGAATTAAACGACCTTCAATATTCCTTTTTGAAACCAGACCTAGTGACTTGAGGCTCATTAAGATTATAGATAGCAAGGAACTTAGTCTTATCAACATCTAAAGTCTATTCAAGATAACAAAATTTTATACTGTCATAATGCAAAGATACTTAAAATGTGCCGATAATACCTATTTTTTATGAACTGGCCTAGCTACCCTTGTACCCTGATACCCAATCTAATATTGACATTGAACGAAGGGTATTCTTGATCCACATGGGTTGGAGACTAACTCGTGGAATCATATAATATAATGTGGGTATGGTTTTGCCTTATAAACATAAGATGAATAGAAAAAATTCAGTATGATCAAAAGAAAATTACAAAAGTGGAATAATACCACAATTCAAACTGCAATAAAAACCCAAATCACATCATACAATTACATTAAAATAGGAAGATAAAACACTGATGTTCCAACAAGACACAAATATCCATGACATAATTTTTATAAACAAGAACCACCACCAAGTGGTTCTTTACCCCTGATTGAACCTTTTTGAAGATTATATATAAACAAATGAAGGAACATGTAAAATGTGAGATAAAATAAAATTGGGGTGTTTCCATGGATTCTGTAATAAGATTACATAATTATTAACAAGAAAAATAATTAAAATTTATATATTAATGCTTGTAAGTACAAAATTATATTTATAATATCATTATTTACATTTCAATTAATGGAAATATATCTAACAGTGGCATAATAAAAAAATTATATAAAAATGTGTATATAAATTAAAAGGAATGTGTAAAATCGTCTATAATCAATGGTATATATGGAAAAATAATTACAAAAGAGGAACATAGTCATCTTCCAAGAGGTATGATAGTTCCGGGTTATGGGATCCTCACACACTCAAATTAGTGATCATGGAAATATGTGTACAAGCTTCCCTCAAACACCTTTCAAATAGGAATCATCACCATCACATCAGAGATGTGAGATACTACATATGTATTTTTATATTTTTATAGAAACAATAGTGTTTTTTCAAAATATATCACTGACTAACTAGACTTTCGAGTTCTCCAATAAAAATAAATAATGGGAAATGTATTTCAAAAAGGTTTAGAACACAATTAAATCATTTATAATTTATATATTCCAATTTCAATTTAAAAACAAAAAATATTTGTTAATAAAATAATTCCTTTTACTTGATAAATTATATGGATTCTTATTAATATAGTTTAATCCATTTTTATCAAATAAATATTTGAAACAATTTCACAATATCAATTTCAGAATTTTATTTCACTATTTTCCCTTAAATCCCACAAACACACCCCAATCCATTAGAATTGGTGGGTTTCCCAAATAATCAATCCAAAGAAAATCGAAAACAAAATCCCCCATTAATCAGTTTTTCAATAATTTAATTGAAATAAATTAAATTTAAATAAAAAATTTTGGGGTTAAATAAAATAAAGAATCATAAATGGAATGACATACACTAAATCATGGGATCAAACAATAGAACTATTATAACTAGAAACTCCAATGAATAACATCAACAAAAAAGATTCGAGAATAAACACTATATTTGAGATCTAAAAAAACATAGATTATATAGTCCCACAACAAAGAGATATAATAAATCAAAGGTGGAGAGAATAAGATATATATATATATTGGAAGAGATGTAATTTGAAGATATTTATTACTAGGAAAGTACAAATTGATGATAATATAGATTTGATCACCATTTCATGGGATTGGTGGAACAAAAAATGGTCCTTAGAAGACCTTACAACCTATAAAATTTATATATCAGGAGTTTGGGATGAAAGGGGGTCCAAAATAGGTTTATATAATTTTTTACCAATTTCCATAATATTTAAATCTTGCATGCATGTTTAGATGAGAATGTTCACATGGTTTATCAAATTGTGTTCCCCCTACTGGTGGGGTTTTAATGTTTCTCCTTGGTGGGTGCTGGGTTTTTCAAATATTTATCCAACTGTGAAAACCCTCACTACCTGGGATTTCACCATTTACATTAACAAGGAATGTGTTTTGGGAAAACTGTGATCTAACTGTGCATGGGCGAAGAGCACTTAATATTTTACAAAACATTACCTTTTGAACCCCATAAAAGACCCAATCATGACTTGATCCAATGTGGGGTTTATGATTACTTAAAAATGGTAATATTGTGTTATACAATGCTATATATGGTTCCATTTCAATTCATGAATGGAAGCTATAATTGTATTAAAATAAAAAAAACTAAATACATATCCCACAACCCATGAATGTTTTTTAGTATAAAATCAACATGATTTATAATATCTAAATAGTCCTTCTAGACTTTCCATCATTTTTAAATGAAATAATGTGCAATAATTTTTCTCGGTGGCAAGATCCTTCAAAACATTTTCCACAATTTCTCTATAAACTATGCATCACAATTAGATAGAATCAAATAAGTTTTATCATGATGTCGTATAACACAATTACTATATTGCCACTAAATATTATCAATAGGTATAACATCCAGTAATGTGAGTAAAATTGAGGACATGGTGTGGAAATCAGAAATAAACAATAAAGAATCATTCTTTCTAGGAGTCTTTAGAAATATAGTGTCAAATTTAATGATAATATCCCCCAACTTCCACATTGGATTAGGTATATAATGAATTAAACCTTTATTGTGTTTATTCAATTACATAACATATTGAAAAATAATACATTTTTACATTTATTCTTCACATTATTATTTCATATTTTCCCTCTAAATATGCTTCTATAAATCTCAATCAATATTTATGCTACCAGGGTGTATAGATAATTTTGATCTTTGACCGTTATTTAATAATTCCCTATTTATATCAATGATGGATATAATATAGATCAACTTTACGTTTTTAAATATACCATCTTAATAAACTATTTCTTCGAACATTACATCACCCATTACATGTATTTTCTTTTAAATATTCTTATCCTAAAGCTAGGAACATATTTTTCCTCTAATAAATATGTTTTGTAAATAATTATGAATATATTTGGTGTCTTACTTTCCTAAATAATTAAAAAATAAAACATTACTAAATTAATATAAATATAATATTTAACAATCCTCATTTTTGTAAAAACTCATTGGCCACTTCTACTCAACTCTACAACCACCATATATAAAATCACATAGTGATAGTGTTTTGAAAATTCATAATTATAGAGTAGTTCTAATCATTAACATTTCCTTATATTGATCTATTTATATGATAATTTTTATTTATTTTTTCTGATTTATATATATTTAACATCATTTACCATAAATATAATACCTCCATATATTCAATTTGTAGATTATTTCATCCTACTCAAGATCATAGATTATATATTTTAATTAACGAACATTTAAATACATTTATTTGTAAGTGAAAAAACCATTATTATGTGTATGGATGTTTTTAATACTTTTATTTGATGCATTACTATATATTGTAAATCTGATATTTCATTATGGGAAATTCAATACCAGTGCAATGAAAAATCTCTAAACTGATTCATTAAAAAATGTTTAAGTACATGTGTTTGTACTACAAATAATAATAGAATAAATTTTAAATTTTTAGACACTTTTAAGAGGAATAAGTGAAAATTTACCATAAAATATAATCTATGATAGTTTCCCTGGACTCTTTGTTAGTCCAAAAATGCAGTTTTTACTAATGGATAGGATTTTGGGTCAATTTCGAGACGTTCAAATTTTCATACAATAATTAATAATTAATATTTAATTAATTAAACATCCATTTATTCTTACAAGTTCATTTGGATATATCATATTATCTAGTCAATGATGAGAGATTCTATCTCCATCCTTGATTTCATAATAGAGGATTCTCCTAGGAGAGATATAATCCCATGTTCAGCATTAAGGCATGGACCCAACCCCTTTTTATTTTTCGTTTATCTTTCATATTTTTCTTCCCCTTTTTGATTACCTTTTCTACACTATATTCTCTTACACACCCTATGGGAATCCATTATAGTGAAAAATATTAGTGAGGAATATTGGGAGGTACAAAGAGGTATATATTAGGTGAGGTATTGTCATGGAGCTCTGGGGGAGCTGGAACATCATGCAGTTGCAAATAAATGTGGATTATCTCATAAAATTAGGGACTCCATTCAATGGATTCTTATTTTCACGTTTACATCACAAATACATATTGATTTTTTACATTAATGATTTAAGGTCATATAAAATCTTCTTATTACCCCTTGCAGGTTGATCTATATCATTTGCGGAAAAATGGTGATTGAGTCTGATTGAAAGGGTGTCCCATAAAAAATACATATCTCATAACATGTAGTTCTAAAACACACACTGTGTAGTTTTAGAAAACGCGCCTTGTTTACTTTAGATTCAGGTAATTTTACTTTTTATATTTACACGATCTGTAATGGGAGTAAACATCTTTTACTAGTTCTTGTCTACATAGTTGATGACCTGGATAGACAGCCTAGATAGGGGCACATGGCCATGTAGAGTACGCAGCTAAACCCCCATGTGGGTTGCATGTCATGTAGAATTTCATGACTTGGAAAGGATACATGGCTAAAAATTTAATGTAAACTTCTT
The DNA here is from genome assembly GCA_963277665.1 of Viscum album. Lineage (NCBI taxonomy): Eukaryota > Viridiplantae > Streptophyta > Magnoliopsida > Santalales > Viscaceae > Viscum > Viscum album. Next base: position 761,168,058 of record OY728140.1, on the reverse strand, counting down.
GAAATACCATGCAGAAATCATTTCATGTAAATGTTTTATATGTGGTGTGTTTAGTTTTTATGTTCCAATTCATGCTAGAGTACACACCCTTGATGGGATTTTAGTGAACACACTATGTACATAGGTATACATGTTGTGTAATGTCACAGTGCTACCCTTATGATGGTTATTATTTAATTTTATTCCATAAATTAACAATGGGATTTATATGTGGTCCATTTTTATTGTTTCGCAACATAGATCACTATTGTGTAACACTTGGGAGATTTGAGGTCTCATAAGAGGTGGTTTTGGTAAAAACAATTGATGGATATATTATTTTTTTATTAATAAAATACAATTGTATCTTGAGAGTGAAGCCTTGATCAAAGAGGATCCATGAGTCATCTCACTTGAATTGAACATTCATATCAATCCTGTTATGAGGTGTCCCCTAAAATAGCTTCCATTATTGCCTACAGGCCTTGTGATAGTAGACAAGGGGTCATAGGATGTGTTACCCCAAGGTATTAATTCCATTTTAGTATCATGTTCAGGATTAATTAATATATATTTTTCTCTTTGGGGACCCTATGCAAGAATCCCCCACATATGTTGACATTTAAGATCCCATATAGGATGCCTCCACTACATTACATTTTCCATGGGTACCATGTGGCATGACATCATGTACATGTGAATCTAGAAAATATCATATGTGATTACTATAACTTATTTACTCTTTATAAGGATCTTTAGAATATGGACATAAAATTTTTGTTTTGGATAAATTTTTGGTACTATTATGATAACTTTCGTATTTTGATGAATATTGAAAAAAATACTAAATTTTAATTAAAAACAAATTTTTTAATCAAAATAATTTATAGTGCTAAATTATACATTTGAATTATCGTTAAGAATAATTTTATTATATTTTGTTCATTAAATATAATTTATGTCATTGGATGTGATTTTACATTTAAATTTGATATAAACAAGTGTCAATCTTTTGATAGTTATTATTTCTTCAAAACACACTTTTTGTTTTGACAACAGGAGTTGATTTTATATTAATTTCTGCCACTTCAGTATATTTCATTTTGAAAAATGGGTTCTATATTTGGAATCAGAGGGTTCAAATTGTATAAATATCTAACTTTTATTTTTATACATTATGAATAATTACTTCGGTAAATATTTTAATTACCGTGGTAAAATGGTAAATATGGAAAATATGGGTAATGAAATAATATTAAAATAATATTAAATTACCCTAACACATGTCCTAACCCTATTTTCTGATACATGTCCGAGCATGGGAATCCTTGGGTCTATTTGGGGACCCCCTGAAGCCACTTGGGAGTGATAATGACATTTTGTATTAAATAATCTAAAGTAAAGACAAAAATAACAAAAGAAAATATATTTTAGTAAACCAATTTTTATATAAGGTTATATAATTGATATATTCAACTATAAATATTAATTAGAAATATAAAAATATTTAATACATCAGGATATATTATTTATAATTTTTAGACACAATATAAATATATTTATATATGACACAATAATAATGCAATATTTTCCTTATTAATGAAACAATCAAATAAATGATATTATAAATACTAAAATAAATTTAATTTGAAAGTTTTGATTCCATCCACATATTTTATTGGGGACTAGGACATGTTAGGGTATATTAAATGTATCTAGTTTGAATTAATGATGATTTTAGGACTTTATGAAAAATAAATTATTAAATAATGTCAAAATTGATATAAATGGGTTTTTAAAACAAATACAATATTATTGGTTGATATAATAATCTTAAAAGTCTAAGGTTCAGCCAAAATAATAATATAATTATATGTGTATCAATAATGAACCACTAGGGGTTCTCTTGAATGTTTATAGTAAGTTTATTAACCATATAATATAAAAATACAAAGATACATGGTAAAAGTCAACCTATTTAACTAAGAGTTAAATCTAAAATATAAGATTAATATAGTAATCCAAACCTTTCTAAAACCTTTTAGTTGAGTGGTTTTTGACCAATCCCCACCTTATTCTTTAAATAATTCATTTTTGAGCCATTAGAAACCGAAAATGATATTATTATAAAATAATATTTCATCTTTTCCTAAGGTGCCCCTCATTCCTCTAATAAATGGTCACTTCCCCTTCTCTAAAATTCACAACTTCAAAGCTATTTGGCTCACCCAACCACTACCCTAATATCCTCCCAACTTCACTCACGTAAACCTAGAGGCCTTACTTTGGTCAGAAAGCTAGCCTATGGATCCCTTTTGATCAACTCAAAAGGAAACACTCGAAAAAGGAGAGGTTTAACGTACCCTCGACCAAAGGAAAAGTACAAGGTAAGGGTTAATTCTACAACCTCTTCATTTTTAATGTTTGTTTATACGTAATTATCTACTGGGACCTTTTTATCATCCATGTTTGTGTTTTCTTAAAAATGTATTTCAATTTTTTTTACAACTTAACAGAAAATGGGTAAAAGACATTTATATCCTTATTTGACCTTATATGTTATTGAAAGGAATATTTCTATCATTTTCGAAATAATGTACTTAATAACTTTTTCAAAAAAATTAAGGTTAGAATTTTTTTTACTTATGCGGCTAGTGTGGCTATTTCCCACAGTTATATCATCATAGAAGATTCCCTTAAAAGCTTTTAAGAATAATTTCAAAATAAATGTTTTCTTTATAATAATGTGACTCTTGAATGATTTCAAAGTAGAAAGATATATTTTTCTCAAAATGTTTTGATTTCATCTATGTAAACATCCTTCGAAAAAATTTACACTTGTTTGAAGTTAATTTGTTATGATAAAAATATTCCATATTGTATTTAAGGTTTTGTGATATGTTTGACTATGGATGAGTTATTTTTTACCATTTATAGTTTATGGTCAAACAATTGACATTTTGAATCCTAGTTTTAATACAAATGTTTATGTTATATTTCAACCTATTTTTAAGATGAATGTGTTGGAATGGTATATTATTGGTTGGGGTCCTGTAAAAGTAAGCCCTCCAAGTTGGGGTCTGGTTACAGAAGACCCTCCGAGTTGGATTCTGGTAAAATATGCTCTTTGTGTTTGAGTCCGGTTACTATGACAACCATGCTTTTTATTACAACTTAAACATGATTTATTACATAAAATATCACTTGATACAACAAAGAAGATCGAGAGGTTTAGTGTATTTTGGGATTATGATCATTACATAAAAACTTAAAACATGAAATACAACATCATTATTGAAAACATCCTTTACATGACCACTACATTCTCTCGTACTTAGCATTGCATGGGATAACCTGAGGACATGCATATGAAAAGGGTGATCTATAAAGCCCAATAAGGGAGTACACATGGAATAACATGAGTAGTACAATACATGTTAGAAAATGGTCATATCAATAGAGCATAAAAGAAACATGAACATAAAGGCATGATAAAGCATGATAATCATAACATGGAAATGTGGCAACAACACTTATCATGGAATTAGCATGAGCCAAGGCTCATTGCACATAAAGCATGATTAAATCCTCATTGCACATTAAGAACGAGTAAACCCTAGTTGCGCTTGAATTATCATGAGTCAACAGTCATTGCAAATGATGTATCATGATACTATACTTTACCCAATGCATTGGAGCGCTATTAGGGCGCACCCTTCTTAAACATTTAATTTCATGAATAAGTGTGCCACATGGATTCATAAAACATAATCATTTATTCCATGAAAAAGGAATGTTGAATTTATAAATGATACTTTATAATCAATAAGTAAATGTGCATGAAGGTGAATACCCGTGATGGAGAAAATGGGCATGGTATTCACTACACAATAGCATTGGCTTAGAAATTGGTGCGATTTCATCAGCATAACGACATGACATAAGAATTAATAAAAATGGTTGATGAGAGAGAAAGGGGTTCCTCATCATATTTACATGTAATGGACATTAAGGAGGTCATATATATACATGTACCAAAAACTGTAATGGAATTTATATTCATGATACAAAATTATTACTTGAATGTAAAAGAAGAGAGAGAAGTTCCTTTCAGAATTTCGGCATAGTAACGGGTGTACATGGGAGGAATTTAATGAGAGAGAAAATGGTCTCCCATCATTAAAACATTAATATGGAAGTATAGGGGGGGGGGGTGCGAAACCATACCCCAACATTCATAATTGAAATTAAAAGGGCAATACAAATTAAAGAAAATTGAAAAAAAATGAGAAAGGAAGAAAAAACTATTACTTGGAAGTGTGCTTCCAAAGGCTAGAGAGAGGCTTGTGAGAGGATTCTTGGGAGCTTGGGTACCTTGGGAGGATTCTAGAGAGAGTAGGGAAGAGGTTGGATGAACTCCAAGGGATTTTAGTGAGGAGTAAGTGGGACCTTGGGTGGGTTTATATAGGAAAGGTGAGGGAATTCTTTATTATTTAGTTTTGGGACCCCTTATATTAAATTAATCCAAACCACAAACCATCCCATGGTTTTTGCCAATGGTTTTTGGAAAAGGGAAGAGGAAAACAATATTTTATAAGGATAGAGTCCGAAATTCTTAAAATAATAAGGTTTCTTATGTGGAGGTGAGTCACACTCCCATGAAAATTAATGTAAAAAGGCAAAGTGTTGAATAAGTCTTGAGGGGTCCATTAATGCTTTGAAAAATAAGTCAAACAAACCCAAAATCACTTTATTTTTATGGTAAAACATATATTGGCCGAACATAAAGATTATAGTATTTTATTACAACACTATTGGGTCATTATGATTTCATAAAACACATTATATATTTAAACGGTATTTAATTTTTAACCAAAAATTTGACTATCTCAGAAAATTATGAAAAATTCACCGTCTGATAATTTCAACATCCTGAATCCAAAAATAAAATTTATTTTATCTAAATAATTTTCTAAATATGTGAATTTTCACTTTTAAAAAAAAAACCTACATTTATAGAAAATTCACGGGTTTTGATAGAAATGGATTTCAAACCATAATAAAAATTTTAATTGCATTCATAATATTATAAGATCATTTATATTTAATAAAAATTAATTTAATAATAATATTATTATATTTAATTCAAAAATCCCTTAATTTAATAAAATATATTTCTTAATTAAATATTAATTAAAAATACCATTTGTACTTTAAAAACTATTTACAATGTATCAAAAATGACAAGAAATTATATTCATTATTATATAAAAAAATAATGTACATGAACATAGTAATACTTATTTGTTACATAACCCCTTAAAATAGCCACATAAGACCTAAGGGTAAGGTGTGCGATGGTGACAGACTCTTGGGGCAGCTCGGATAACATCACTTGAGTGGTAATCTCAATCAACTTCCACTTTTCCCTTAGACGGTCACGTTCTATCTTGACATGATGAAGCTCAGCTTGGGCTTGGTCAAGAGCAAAGCCCAAGGATGCCACCTCTTTTCAGATCTCTGACAAATGGGCTTCATATGGAGAAATTCTACTGGATGAGGCCATCGCTTCTTTTGTCAGGGTAAATTGGATTTGTTAAAGTCATATATTTATACAAATCATGTGATCACTGTTCAACGGATATATTAGAAATGGTAAAAATTCTTAACATAAAACCAACGAAGTTGACATCTTATAAAAACATTTTTCATAAATAGACATTTAACTGGATTAAGATGGATTTTCCATTTATGAAACTTTGGGTCGTTACAATATTCCCCCCTTCAAAAATTTCGCTCTCGAAATTTTCCTTTTCCCACACTAAAACAGATGTGGGTATCTCAGCTTCATATTTTCCTCCGATTCCCAAGTCACTTATTCAAACTTGTGGTTTCTCCACAACACCCTAACGAGGGGAATTATCTTATTTCGTAGAACTTTTTCTCTATGATCTAAGATCTTCACTGGTTGCTCCTCATAAGAAATATCATCTTCCAATTGTACCACCTCAGAAGAGAGTACATGTGAAGGGTCCGGTATGTACTTCCTTAAGAGGGATACATGAAAGACATCATGTACATTGGCTATAGAAGGTGGAAGTGCTAGTCGATAGGCCACAACCCCAACACGACCAAGAATCTCGAAGGGGCCTATGTACCTTGGACTTAACTTCCCTTTCTTTCCAAACCTCATGACCTTTTCCCATAGAGATATGCGTAGAAACACCTTGTATCCAGCTTTAAACTCAAGGTATCATCGATGATTATCTGCATAACTCTTCTGTCGACTCTAGGCTGCCTTGATATGCTGCTGAATGGTTTTCACCTTCTCCGCTATTTCTTCGACCATTTCTCGTCCAAGCAGCTTACGTTCACTGTCCTCATCCCAACATGTCGGTGTTCTGCACCTTTTCCCATACAGGGCTTCGTATGGTGCCATTTGGATGCTTGAGTGGAAACTGTTATTATAAGATAACTCAACCAGAGGAAGATGTTGATCCCATCCTCCTTTAAAGTCCATTGAGCATGCTCTCAACATATCCTCAAGTGTTTGGATAGTCCGCTCGGTTTGGCCATCATTTTGTGGATGATAGGTCGTACTGAAGTTCAGTTTAGTATTCAGAGCATGTTGAAGACTCTTCCAAAACTTAGATGTGAATCTTGGATCTCGGTCATACACAATAGATAGTGGTACTCCATGCAACCTTACCACTTCCCTGATATATATCCGCGCCAGTTGATCCAATGAAAAATACTTTAGAATAGCAATGAAGTGTGCAGTCTTTGTAAGACGATCCACAACAACCCAGATTGCATTTTTGCCTTTGGATGTCCTTGGAAGTCCGGTGACAAAGTCCATGGAGATGTTCTCCCATTTCTATTCTGGTATGGGAAATGGATGCATCATCTCCTTAGACCTATGCCACTCTGTCTTCACTTGCTGACACACCCAACACTTTGATGTATATTCAGCGATCTCCTTCTTCATATTATCACACCACAAGTTTTCTTGGAGATCTCGATACATCTTTGTGCTCCCTAGGTGAATAGAGAAATTTGAACTATGTGCATCATCCAAAAGTTCCTTCTTCATCTCCGGATTTTATGGAACACATAGTCTTTTCCCAAACCGCAAAATTCCTTCTTCATTAACATTAAACTCCTATGATTTCCCCTTTTTGATAGCTTCCACTTTTTCTTTAATCCCCACATCATCCTTTTGATCATCATTTAATCTTTTCAAAAGAGATGGTTGAGCAATAATTTTGTGAAAGGATTGATGATGTTCTCTTCTTTATGATTCCCAAGTCCATCTTTATCAAGTCTAAGAAGATTGGATCCTTCTCAATTCTCATCATTGATAGAATTGATGGGTCCTTTCTACCTAGTGCATCTGCACCTTGTTCGCTTTCCCAGGGTGGTAATGTATTGAACATTCATAATCATTAATGAGCTCTATCCATCTTCTCTGGCGCATATTACGCTCTTTCTGTGTGAATATATATTTCAGACTCTTGTGGTCAGTATATATCTCACATTTCTCTCCATAAAGATAATGTCGCCATATTTTCAAGGCAAAGATCACAGCCGCCAACTCCAGATCATGCGTTGGATAGTTTCGCTCATGGATTTTCAACTACCTTGAGGCATAGGATATCAATTTATTATTCTGCATCAGCACACATCCTAATCCCTTTATTGAAGCATCACTGAATACCACAAAAAGTTCCCCACTTTTGGGTAAAGTGAGCACGGGCGTAGTGATAAGCCTCCTTTTCAACTCCTTGAAGCTTTCTTCGCATTCATCACTGCAAGAATGCTTTACTCCCATCCGAGTTAGCTTTTTAAGAGGGTTTGACAATCGTGAGAAATTCCTCACAAATCGTCGATAATATCCAGCTAACCCCAAGAAGCAACGGATATCCGTTACCGATGTTGGCCTCGTCCATCCCTCAATTGTATCGGTTTTGGAGGGGTCCATAGATATCCCATTGCTTGTGATGATATGGCCCAAGAATGAGACCTCCTTCAACCATAACTCACACTTGTTGTACTTTTCATAGATCTTATCCTTGCGCAAAGTCTCTAGTACAGTTTTTAAATGCTCCTCATGATCCTCCTTGGTTTTGGAGTATATTAGAATATCATCTATAATGTCTACCACAAATTTGTCAAGGTAATCTCTATAGACTCTATTCATCATGTGCATGAATATTGCTGGAGCATTTCTGAGTCCGAAAGGCATTACAATGAATTCATAGTGCCCGTACCATGTACGAAAAGCAGTCTTGGGGACATCTTCCTTCTTCACCCTTACTTGATAATATCCCGACCGCAAATCCACCTTGGAAAAGTATTGTACTCCATGAAGCTGATCAAACAAGTCATCGATTATTGGGAGAGGATACTTGTTCTTTATCATGTTTTTGTTAAGTTCACGATAATCAATGCAAAGCCACATTGGCCCATCCTAATTCTTGACGAAGAGGACTGGTGCACCCCATGGTGAAGCACTTGGGCGTATAAACCATTTATCCAGATTCTCCTGTAGTTGTTTCTTCATCTCTTCATGCTCAACAAAAACCATTCTATATAGAGTCTTGGATATTGGTAGCGCCCTAGGTATAAGTTCAGTTGAGAACTCAACATCTCTTCTTAGAGGAAGACCAGGCAGTTCCTCAGGAAACACTTCAGCGAACTCCCTCACAATAGGCATTTCTTCAAGGATGGTTTCTTCCTTGGAACCAATCATCTGAGCCAGATACACGTTCTCACAGGGTAGTAATATCCATGCTTGAGATGATGGAGCTAAAGGATATTCATCTTCCTCCTGACACTTGTAATGAATCGGGGGTCGATTCTCCATAAGGAGTGTGATTTCCCTCTCCCGACAATTTATGTTGGCTCTATATAAGGAAAGCCAATCCATGCCAAGAATTTCATCGAATTCCATCAGAGGAAGTATGAAGAGTTTCATTGGGAAATTCAATCCCCAGATTATAATAGGGGAGGACTTATACACATGGGATGCAATGATTTCCCCATTTTCCGTACTCACCGACATCTTTACATTCACGATTTGTGGTGGTGCTAGGATTGTTCTACTAAACATTCGAGATATAAAAGAATGCGTAGAACCTGAATCAAAAAGTAAATTCGCTATTCTTGAATGAATAACTAGCATACCTATCACCACTTCGTTGTCGGGGTTCACTTCGGCAGAAGTGATGTAAAAAGCTCTTCCTTGCTATCTTGGAGGTTGTTGGTTGCCTCCGATAACCCTTGGATTAGGGAACTGATTTTTAAAATGACCCGGTTCGTTGAATTTGTAGCATTGAACAATGCTTTGAGGTTCAAACAGAGAGTTCCTCTCCTCTGTCGCAGCTGCGGGTCCTTCTTGCTGATAGTTAATAGCTAGGTGCCCTTCTCTTCCACACCTGAAGCATTTTCTCATTCCCTTAAGGCAATTTCTAGGGTGCTTCTTTCCGCACTTTTGGAAAGTGGGGTGCTGGATCTTCTTAGCAACGTTGGATTTAACCATCAGACCACCAGCATTGAAGTCAACCTTATGCTTCTTGTCCCTATGATACCCCTGTGATTCCCTGATCTCCATTTCAACCTTGAGGTCACATCGGAAAATTTCCTCATAGTTGTCGAAGTCATGGATCGCTAATGCTTTCCACAAGCTATGCTTCAGCCCACCAAAGAAGCGGCCAACCTTGCATTCGGGGGTAACGATAAAACCGGAAGCGTATCGTGCAAGCCTCATGAAGTTTTCCTCGTATGCTCCAACAGATTCTTCATCTTTTTTCTTGAGGGAAAGGAAGTCCCTTTCTATCTAAAGCTGGAGGCTGTGCGGAAAATATTTATCGAAAAACATCTTCCGAAAATCCTTCCATTCTAACACCTCCATCTCCTCCTCAGGCTTCATATTTTTGATCAACGTCCACCATTGATCAGCTTCACCCTCCATACGATAAGCCGCTAGGAGAACATTCTCTTGTTCAGAACATTAGAGGATGGAGAATATCTTTTCAATGGAGTTGATCCATTGTTCAACGATCATTGTATCAGATGATCCACTAAAAGTAGGAGGACTTTGTCTCATGAAGCTCTCGATATTGACTTATTATTTCTTGGGGGGGGGGGGGGGGGTTGAACATTCCTCTTGACCCATGCTTCTATTCAAAACATGAGTTAGCTGAGATAGAAGCGTGACAAAGTTCGTGATTCCCGCTCCCATTAGATTTGGCATCTCATTAGTACAGATATCACACTGATCTTCACAACAGTTTTTAGCCCGAGTCCTCCTATTACTGGTCATTGGCTGGAATAAAAAGAAAGTTAGGGGTAAAACATAAAGGGTAATCCAAAAACAAAATTTGATGACTTATAAATAAACTTTCATTTCCTTAACTCATGAGTCTATAGGCTTCAATCTAGGCTTTTCATGATATACTTTATAACATATATTCGTAGGGGCATTTTTTTTAATTCCCTTAATAACGGTTCGTACTAATCTTGTGAATTAATAAAAAAATATCCCCTGTGAGTGTCGTAACCAAGAGTGAAGAAAGGCCTGTTGTAGTTCACCAGTTCCCGTTCGAGTCTAGCTCAAAGCGGTGTTTTCGGGTTTAAACCTATGATACATCTGTGCCAGAGCTGCCTCTACCTAGTCGTATCTACACAGGGATGTATTTGCTTGATAACCCATTTACTCAATACTCACCAAAACTTAGGGACGTTTTTATTGTCCTTAGTCTTGTATATAAGGTTTTACTAGGGTTTTCTAATCCTAATCCCAAAAATAACTAAACATATCCTCTGATACCAACTATGACAACCCTGCTTTTTATTACAACATAAACATGATTTATTACATAAAACATTACTTGATACAACAAACTATATTGAGAGGTTTAGGGTCTTTGGGGATTAGGATCATTACATAAAATCTTAAAACATGAAATACAACATATTTATTGAAACCATCCATTACAAGACCACTACATTCCCTCGTACTTAGCATTGCATGGGATAACCTGAGGACATGCATAAGAAAAGGGTGAGCAATAATTCCACGTAAGGGAGTACACATGGAAAAAAATGAGGAGTACAATACATGTTAGACAATAGGCATTCAATAGAGCATAAAAGAAACATGAACATAAAGGCATGATAAAGCATGGTAATCATAACATGGAAATGTGGCAACAACACTTATCATGGAATTAGCATGAGCCAAGGACCATTGCACATAAAGCAAGAGTAAATCTTCATTGCACATGAAGCACGAGTAAACCCTCCTTGCACATGAATTATCATGAGTCAACACTCATTTCACATGATTTAGCTTTATATTATACTTTACCCAATTCATTGGAGCTCTATAAGGGCGCACCCTTCATAAACATTTCATTTCCTGCATAAGTGTGCCACATGGATCATAAAACATGGATTCATAAAACATAATAATTTATTCCAAGATAAAGGAATGTGGAATTCATAAATGAAACTTTATTATAAATAAGTAAATGTGCATAAAGGTGAATACCCTTGATGGAGAAATGGACATGGTATTCATTACACAATGGCATTTTCTTGGAAAATTGGTGCGATTTTGGCAGTGTAACGGCATGACATAAGAATTCATAAAAACGGTTGATGAGAGAGTAAGGGGTTCCTCATCATATTTACATGTAATGTACAGTAACGAGGTAATATAGATACATGTACCAACAATTTTAATGGAATTTATATTCATGATACAAAATTATTGCTGGAATGTAAAAGAAGAGAGAGAAGTTCCTTTCGGAATTTCGCCATAGTAACGGGTGTACATGGGAGGAATTTAATGAGAGAGAAAGAGGTCTCCCATCATTCAAACAATAAGAGGGCAGTATGGGGGACGCGCAAAAACATACCCCAACATTCATAATTGAAATTAAAAGGGCAATACAACTTAAAGAAAATTGACAAAACTGAGAAAGGAAGAAAAAACCCTTACTTGGAAGTGTGCTTCCAAAGGCTAGAGAGAGGCTTGTGAGAGGCTTCTTGGGATCTTGGGGCACGTTGGGAGGATTCTAGAGAGAGTAGGGAAGAGTTTGGATGAACTCCAAGGGATTTTAGTGAGGAGTAAGTGGGATCTTGGTTGGGTTTATATAGGAAAGGTGAGAGAATTCTTTATTATTTATGTTTGGGACCCCATCTATTAAATTAATCCAAACCACAAACCATCCCATGGTTTTTGCCAATGGTTTTTGTCAAAGGGAAAATGAAAACAATATTTTATAAGGATAAAGTCCTAAATTCTTAAATTAATAAGGTTTCTTATGTGGAGGTGAGTCATACTCCCATGGAAATTAATTTAAAAAGGCAAAGTGTTGAATAAGTCTTGAGGGGTCCATTAATGCTTTGAAAAATAAGTCAAAAAACCAAAAATCACTTTATTTTAATTGTAATACATATATTGGCCGAACATTAAGATTATAGTATTTTATTACATCACTATTGGGTCATTATGATTTCATAAAACACATTATATATTTAAACGGTATTTAATTGTTACCCAAAAATTTGACTGTCTCAGAAAATTATGAAAAATTCACCGTTGGATAAGTTCGACGTCCTGTTTCCAAAAATAACATTTATTTTATCTAAATAATTTTCTAAATATGTGAATTTTCACTTTTAAAATAAAAACTGACATTTATCGAAAATTCACCGGTTTTGACAGAAATGGATTTCAAACCTTAATAAAAAATTTAATTTCATTCATAATATTATAAGATCAGTTATATTTAATAAATTTTAATTTAATAATAATATTATTATTTTATGAAAATATCTTTTAATTCAAAAATTCATTAATTTAATAAAATAGATTTCTTAATTAAATAGTAATTAAAAACACCATTTGTACATTAAAAACTATTTAAAATGTATCAAAAATGACTAGAAATTATATTCATTATTATATAAAAAAATAATGTACATTAACATAGTACTACTTATTTGTTACATAACCCCTTAAAACAGCCGCATAAGACCTAAGGGTAAGGTGTGCGATGGTGACAGACTCTTGGGGTGGCTCGGATAACATCGCTCGAGTGGTAATCTCAATCAACTTCCACTTTTCCCGTAGACGGTCACGTTCGAGCATGGCATGATGAAGCTCAGCTTGGGCTTGGTCAAGAGCGAAGCCCAAGGATGCCAACTCTTCTCTGAACTCGGACAAATGAGCTTCGTATGGACCAATTCTACTTGATGAGGCCATCGCTTCTTTTGTCTGGGTAAATTGGATTTGTTAAAGTCCTATATTTATACTAATCATGTGATCACTGTTCAACGACTATATTAGCAACGGCCAAAATTATTAACATAAAGCCAAAGAATTTGACATCTTATAAAAACATTTTTCATAAAGAGACATTTAACTGGATCAAGAGGGATTTTCCATTTATGAAACTTTGGGTCGTTACAATATTCCCCCCCTTCATAAATTTCGCCCTCGAAATTTTCATTTTCCCACACTAAAACTGATGTGGGTAACTCAGATTCATATTTTCCTCCAATTCCCAAGTCGCTTATTTAGACATGTGGTTTCTCCACAACACCTTAAGGAGGGGCATTGTCTTATTTCGTAGAACTTTTTCTCTACGATCAAATATCTTCACTGGTTTCTCCTCTTAAGAAAGATCGTCTTCCAATTGTACCACCTCAGAAGAGAGTACATGTGAAGGGTCTGGTATGTACTTCCTTAAGAGGGATACATGAAAGGCATCATGTACTTTGACATAGTAGGTGGAAGTGGTATTCGATAGGCCACTGCCCCAACACGATCAAGAATCTCGAAGGGGCTGATGTACCTTGGACTTAACTTCCCTTTCATTACAAACCTCACGATCTTTTTCCACAGAGATATGCGTAGAAACACCATGTCTCCATCTTTAAACTCAAGGTCTCGTCGATGATTATCTGCATAACTCTTCTATCGACTCTGTTCTGCCTCGATATGCTACTGAATGGTTTTCACCTTCTCCACCATTTCTTCGACCATTTCTGGTCCAAGAAGCTTACGTTCACCGACCTCATCCCAAAAAGCCGGTGTTCTACACCATTTCCCATACAGGGCGTCATATAGTGCCATTTGGATGCTTGAGTGGAAACTGTTATTATAAGTGAACTCAACCACAGGAAGATGTTGATCCCATCCTCCTTTAAAGTCCATTGAGCATGCTCTCAACAAATCCTCAAGTGTTTGGATAGTTCGCTCGGATTGGCCATTAGTTTGAGGTTGATAGTCCGTACTGAAGTTCAGTTCAATATTCAGAGCATGTTGAAGACTCTTCCAAAACTTAGAGGTGAATCTTGGATCTCGGTCAGACACAATAGATAATGGTAATCCATGCAACCTTACCACTTCCCTGATATATATCCGCTCCAGTTGATCCAATGAAAAATCCTCCCGAATAACAATGAAGTGTGCAGTCTTTGTAAGATGATCCACAACAACCCAGATTGCATTATTTCCTTTAGATGTCCTTGGAAGTCCAGTGACAAAGTCCAGGATGATGTTCTCCCATTTCCATTCTGGTATGGGCAATGGTTGCATCATCCCCTTAGACTTCTGCCTCTCTGTATTCACTTGCTGACACACTAGGCACTTTGATGTATATTCAGCGATCTCCTTCTTCATATTATCCCACAACAAGTTTTCTCGGAGATCTTGATACATCTTTGTGCTCCCTGCGTGAATAGAGAAATTTGAACTATGTGCATCATCCAAAAGTTCCTTCTTCAGCTCTGGATTTGATGGAACACATAGTATTTTCCCAAACCGCACAATTCCTTCTTCATTAACATTAAACTTCAAGGATTTACCCTTTTTGATAGCTTCCACTTTTTCTTGAATCCCCACATCATCCTTTTGAGCATCCTTTAACCTTTCCAAAAGAGATGGTTGAGCAATCATTTGTGAAATTATTTATGATGTTACCTTCATTATGATTCCCACGTCCATATTCATCAAGTCTAAGAAGATTGGATCCTTCTCAATTCTAATCATTGATAGAATTGATGGGTCCTTTCTACTTAGGGCATCTTTCACCTTGTTCGCTTTCCTTGGGTGGTAATGTATTGAATAGTCATAATACTTAATTATCTCTATCCATCTTCTCTGGTGCAAATTAATCTCTTTCTATGTGAATATATATTTAAGACTCTTGTGGTCAGTATATATCTCACATTTCTCTCCATAGAGATAATGCCTCTAAATTATCAAGGCATAGATCACATCCGCCAACTCCAGATCATGCGTTGGATAGTTTCGCTCATGGATTTTCAACTACCTTGTGGCATAGGATATCACTTTATCATTTTGCATCTGCACACATCCTAATCCCTTCTTCAAAGCATCACTGAATACCACAAAAAGTTCCCCACTTGTGGGTAAAGTGAGCACGGGCGCAGTGATAAGCCTCTTTTTCAACTCCTTGATGCTTTCTTTGCATTCATCACTCCAAGAAAACTTTACTCCCTTTCGAGTTAGATTGGTAAGAGGGATGGAAAATCGTGAAAAATACCTCACAAATCTTCGATAATATCCAGCTAACCACAAGAAGCTACGAATATCCGTTACCGATGTTGTCCTTGTCCATCCCTCAATTGCATCTGTTTTGGAGGGGTCCACAAATATCCCATTGCTTGTGATGATATGGCCCAAGAATGAGACCTACTTCAACCAGAACCCACGCTTGCTCTACTTTGGATAGAGCTTCTCCTTGCACAAAGTCTCTAGTATAGTTTTTAAATGCTCCTCATGATCCTCCTTGGTTTTGGAGTATATTAGAATATCATATATAAATACTACCACACATTTGTCAAGGTAATCTCTAAAGACTCTATTCATCAAGTCCATGAATATTTCTGGAGCATTGGTGACTCATAAAGGCATTAATATGAATTCATAGTGCCCATACATTGTATGAAAAGCAGTCTTGGGGACATCTTCCTTCTCCACCCTTACTTGACAATATCCCGACCGCAAATCCACCTTGGAGAAGTATTGTGCTCCACAAAGCTGATCAAACAAGTCATCCATTCTTGGGAGAGGATACTTGCTCTTTATTGTGATTTTTTATGTTCACGATAATCTATGCAAAGCCGCATTGACCCATCCTTCTTCTTGACGAAGAGGACTGGTGCACCCCATGGTGAAGCACATGGGCATATAGACCATTTATCCAGATTATCCTGTAGTTGTTTCTTCAGGTCTTCAAGCTCAACAACAGCCATTCTATATAGAGTCTTGGATATTGGTAGCACCCCAGGTATAAGTTCAGTTTAGAACTCAACATCTCTTCTTAGAGGAAGACCATGCAGTTCCTCAGGAAACACTTCAGCGAATTCCCTCACAATAGGCTTTTCTTCAAGGATGGTTTCTTCCTTGGACCCAATCATTTAAGCCAGATACGCGTTCTTATAAGGTAGTAATATCCATTCTTGAGATGATGGAGCTAATGGATATTTATCTTCCTCCTGACACTTGTAAAGAATTGGGGGTTGATTCTCCATAAGGAGTGTGATTTCCATCTACCAATAATTTATGTTTTCTCTATATAAGGAAATCCAATCCATGCAAAGAATTGCATCGAATTTCATCAGAGGGAGTATGACGAGTTTCGCCGGGAAATTCAATCCGTAGATTATAACAGGGGAGGACTTATACTCATGGGATGCAATGATTGCCCCATTTTCTGTACTCAACGACATCTTTACTTCCATGATTTGTGGTGGTGATGGGATTGTTCTACTAAACATTAGATATATAAAATAATTCGTAGAAGCTGAATCAAAATGTACGTTCGCTATTATTGAAAGAATAACTAGAATACCTGTCACCACATTGTTGTTAGGTTTCACTTCGGAAAAAGTGATGGAAAAAAGATCTTACTTGCTGTCTTTGAGGTTGTTGGTTGCCTCCGATAACCCTTGGATTAGGGTACTGATTTTAAAAATGACCTGGTTTATTGCATTTGTAGCATTGAACAATGCGTTGAGGTTCGAACAGAGAATTCCTCTCCTCTGTCACAGCCGCAGGTCCTTCTTGCCGATAGTTAATAGCTAGGTGCCCTTCTCTTCCACACCTGAAGAATTTTCTCATTCCCTTGAGGCAATTTCCAGGGTGGTTCTTTCTGCACTTTTGGTAAGTGGGGTGCTGGATCTTCTTAGCACCATTGGATTTAACCATCAGACCACCAACATTGAAGTCCACCTTATGCTTCTTGTCCCTATGATACCCCTGTGATTCCCTGATCTCCATTTCAACCTTGAGGGCACATCGGAAAATTTCCTCATAGCTGTCGAAGTCACGGATCGCTAATGCTTTCCGCGAGCTAGGCTTCAGACCACCAAAGAAGCGGTCAACCTTTCATTCGGGGGTAACGACAAAACCGAAAGCGTATCGTGCAAGCCTTTTGAATTTTTCCTCATACGCTCTAATAGATTCTTCATCTTTTTTCTTGAGGGAAAGGAAGTCCCTTTCCATCTTAAGCCGGAGGGTGTGCGGAAAATATTTATCAAAAAACATATTCTGGAAATCCTTCCATTCCAACGCCTCTATCTCCTCCTCAGGATTCGTATTTTTGATAAACGTCCACCATTGATCAGCTTCACCCTCTATACGATAAGCCGCTAGGAGCACCTTCTCTTGTTCAGAACATTGGAGGATGGAGAATACCTTTTCAATGGAGTTTATCCATTGTTCAGCGATCGTGGGATCAGATGATCCACTAAAAGTAGGAGGCCTTTGTCTCATGAAGCTCTCAATAGCGACTTGTTATTTCTTAGGGGGGGGGGGGGGTTGAATGTTCCTCTTGACCCGTGCTTCTATTCAAAACTTGAGTTAGCTGAGAGAGAAGCATGAAAAAGTTCACGATTCCTGATCCCATTGGATTTGGCATCTCATTAGTACATACATCACACCGATCTTCACAACGGTTTTTAGCCCAAGTCCTCCTATTACTGGCCATTGGCTGGAATAAAAAGAATGTTAGGGGTAACACATAAAGGGTAATCCAAAGACAAAAGTTGATGACTTATTAATAAACTTTCATTTCCTTAACTCATGAGTCTATAGGATTCAATCTAAGCTTTTCATGATCTAATTTATAACATATATTCATAGGGGAATTGTTTTAATTCCCTTAATAAGGGGTCATACTAAGCTTGTTAATTTATCAAAACATATCCCCCAGGAGTGTCATAACCAAGAGTGCAGCAAGACCCGTTGTCGTTCACCAGTTCCCATTCGAGTCTAGCTCAAAGCGGTGTTTTCTGGTTTACCCCTTGGATACATCTGTGCCAGAGCTGCCTCTACCTACTCGTATCCACACAGGGATGTATTTGCTTGATAACCCACTTACTCAATACTCACCAAAACTTAGGGACGTTTTTATTTTACGTAGTCTTGTATCTAAGGCTTTACTAGGGTTTTCTAATCCTAATCCCAAAAATAACTAAACATATCCTCTAATACCAACTATGACAACCTTGTTTTTTGTTACAACATAAATATGATTTATTACATAAAACCTCACTTGATACAACAAAGAAGATTGAGATGTTTAGTTCTTTTGGGGCTTAGGATCATTACATAAAATCTTAAAACATGAAATGCAACATATTTATTGAGAAATTCCATTACATGACCACTACATTCCCTCGTACTTAGCATTGCATGGGATAACCTGAGGACATGCATAAGAAAAGGGTGAGCTAAAAAGACCAGTAAGGGAGTACACATGGAATAACATGAGGAGTACAATACATGTTAGATAATATGAATATAAATAGAGAATAAAAGAATCATGAACATAAATTCATGATAAAGCATGATAATCATAACATGGAAATGTGGAAATAACACTTATCCTGGAATTAGCATGAGCCAAGGCTCATTGCACATAAAGCATGAGTAAATCCTCATCGCACTTGAAGCACGAGTATACCCTCATTGCACTTTAATTAGCATGAGTCAACACTCATTGCACATGATGTATCATGATATTATACTTTACCCAATGCATTGGAGCGCTATAAGGGCGCATCCTTCTTAAAAATTTCATTTCATGCATAAGTGTGCCACATGGATCATAACACATGGATTCATAAAACATATTCATTTATTCCATGATAAAGGAATGTTGAATTAATAAATGAAAAATTATAATCAATAAGTAAATGTGCATAAAGGTGAATACCCTTTATGGAGAGATGGGCATGGTATTCACTACACAATGGCATTGGCTTAGAAAATTGGTGCGATTTCGGCAGCGTACCTGCGTGACATAAGAATTCATAAAAATGGTTGATGAGAGAGAAAGGGGTTCCTCATCATATTTACATGTAATGGAAATTAAGGAGTTCATATAGATACATGTACCAAAATTTTTAATGGAATTTAGATTCATGATACAAAATTATTGCTTGAATGTAAAAGAAGAGAGAGAAGTTCCTTTCGGAATTTTGACATAGTAACGAGTGTACATGGGAGAAATTTAATGAGAGAGAAAGGGGTCTACCATCATTCAAAAAATAAGAGGGAAGTATGGGAGATGTGATAAATCATACCCCAACATTCATAATTGAAATTAAAAGGGCAATACAACTTATAGAAAATTGACAAAAATGTGAAAGGAAAAAAAACCCTTACATGGAAGTGTGCTTCCAAAGGCTAGAGAGAGGCTTGTGAGAGGCTTCTTGGGAGCATGGGGCACCGTGGGAGGATTCTAGAGAGACTAGGGAAGAGTATTGATGAACTACAAGGTATTTTAGTGTGGAGGAAGTGAGATCTTGGGTGGGTTTATATAGGAAAGGTGAGGGAATTCTTTATTATTTAGGTTTGGGACCCCTTATATTAAATTAATCCAAACCACAAACCGTCCCATGGTTTTTGCCCATGGTTTTTGTATAATGGAAGAGGAAAAAATATTTTATAAGGAAAAAGTCCAAACTTCATAAAATAATAAGGTTTCTTATGTGGAGGTGAGTCACACTCCCATGGAAATTAATTTAAATATGCAAAGTGTTGAATAAGTCTTGAGGAATCCATTAATGCTTTGAAAAATAAGTCAAACAAACCAAAAATAACTTTATTTTAATGGTAAAACATATATTGTCCGAACATAATGATTATAGTATTTTATTACATCACTATTGGGTCATTATGATTTCATAAAACACATTATATATTGAAACAGTATTTAATTTTTACCCAAAAATTTCACTGTATCAGAAAATTATGAAAATTTCACCATTGGATAATTTCAACGTCCTGATTCCAAAAATAACATTTGTTTTATCTAAATAATTTTCTAAATATGTGAATTTTCACTTTTAAAATAAAAACTGACATTTATATAAAATTCACGGGTTTTGAAAGAAATGGATTTCAAACCTTAATAAAAATTTTAATTGCATTCATAATATTATAAGATAATTTATATTTAATAAAAATTAATTTAATAATAATAATATTATTTTATTAAAAAATTATTTAGTTCAAAAATCCCATAATTTAATAAAATAGATTTCTAAATTAAATAATAATTAAAAACACCATTTGTACTTTAAAAACTATTTACAATGTATCAAAAATGACTAGAAATTATATTCATTATTATATACAAAAATAATTTACATGAACATAGTACTACTTATTTGTTACAAAACCCCTTAAAACATCTTCATTAGACCTAAGGGTAAGGTGTGTGATGGTGACAGACTCTTGGGGCGGCTCAGATAACATCTCTCGAGTGGTAATCGCAATCAACTTCCACTTTTCCCGTAGACGGTCGTGTTTGAGCTTAACATGATGAAGCTCAGCTTGGGCTTGGTCAAGAACAAAGCCCAAGGATGCCATCTCTTTTCCGAGCTCCGACAAATGGGCTTCGTATGGAGCAATTCTACGCGATGAGGCCATCACTTCTTTTTTCTGGGTAAATTGGATTTGTTAATGTCCTATATTTATACTAATAATGTGATCACTGTTCAACGGATATATTAGCAACAGTCAAAATTCTTTCCATAAAAACAAAGAAGTTGACATCTTATAAAATTTTTTTTATAAAGAGACATTTAACTGGATCAAGAGGGATTTTCCATTTATGAAACTTTGGGTCGTTATAGTTACAGAGGCTCTCCGGGTTGGATTCTAGTTATAGAGGCTCTTCGTGTAACACCCCAAGATTCCACAGTACATTACCCTTTGAATAATGCAATGACATGCATTGTACGCAACTTCGAGATTCTAACACACCACAACCAATCAAACTAGCCGTTATGAATAGTAATACATAATTTTGAAATGTTATAAATTTCATTTTTCGAAATGGACTTCATTTTTGGATTTGTAATATCAACATTAGCTTAGGGTGAAATTTTGGTACTTTTCAGATAACTTTCATATTTTGACGAATAGAGAAAATTACAAAATTTTAATTAAAAACAAATTTTTAATCGAAATAATAAATAGTGATTAATTATTAATTTGATTGGTCTTAATGTATATTTTGAATATATTTTTACCATTTAATACAATTTTGTTCATTGGATGTAATTTCACATTTAAACCAAACATAAACAAGTGTCAATCTTTTGATAATTTGTATCTCTTAAAAATACGCTATTTGTTTTGACAACGGGATTTTTAATTTTTAAATTAATTAATGAAACTGATATGTTTTGAATTTGGTAAAATATACATCATTTTTGAATTCATAATATCAAATATATCTTAGGCCTAATTTTTGGTATTTTTCTGGATTCTTTCAATTGTTGATGAATAGTGAAACATCTAAGTGGTAGTTAAAAAACTGAATTTTTCATAAAACATAATTTTACCACTTCTGTGAGTGGAATTTCGAAAATCCGAGAGACACAGTTAATATTAAGGAGTAAAATTTTGTTCAATTAGATGAAAATAAGTTTTGGTGAATAGTAACCTTTTACTTTTATTTACCACGATTAAAAGTAAATAGGGTAATTATGGGTAAAAATGATTTTGATATTACCCTAAAACATGTCCTAATTCTATTGGACAAGTGTATCTCAACCCAAAACAACCTCAGGAGTAAATTATTATCATTTAGGTCCACTTGTATTAGTTTAGGACATTTATTATTATTTATTTCAAATAAGAGTTAAAAGAGTTAAAATTAAAGTTTATTTACTAAGAAAATTTTATTATAGGGTTATACATAAGTTAAAATCGATTTTAAATATTCATTATATAGATAAACATATTTCCTACATAATGGTATTTTATTTAGAATTTCTAGACATTAAATAATTTAATTTATTTATGTCACAATGGTGATGTAATAATTACATAATTAATGAAATATTAAAATAATTAATATTATAAATATCAAAATAAATATAATTTGAGACTTTTTATGAATTACAATAATTTTTTATGTTAATATGACATATTAGGATTTATTATATAAATTGTTTTCAAAGTAATAATGCTTTTATAAATTTATAAAAAACAAAATACACAATAGTGTCAAAATTGACAAAAAAGAGTTTTTAAAAATAATATTATATTATTAATTTATATTCAATTCCTAAAAATATAAGGATCGGCTAAGAGACTTATTTCATTATAGGTTTATCATTAATGGACCACTTGGGTGTCTCTTGGATGTATATAGTATGTTTATTAACATATAAATTTAAAATACAAAGAGACATTGTAAAAGTGAAACTAATTAACTAAGAGTTAATACTTAAAGATAATGTTAATATAATGACCCAAACCTGTCTAATTTCTATCGGTTGAGTGTTTTTAGACCCATAACCACCTTAACCTTTAAATAATCTACTTCAGAGCCATTATAATCCGAATATAAATTTATTATAAAATAATATTTTTAGCTTTTCCAAAGGTGCCCCTCACCCCTCTTATAAAAGGGCACTCCCCCTTCTCACTAATTCACACATTAAAATCCTTTTTTCTCAGAAAAACCCTGACCAAATACTGTCTTAACTTCCCTCACTACAACTTATAGGCCTTAGTTTGATCATAAATCCAACCTATGGAGCCCTTTTGATCAAATCAAAAGGAAGAACCCGAAGAATAGGTAATGTTTTCACCACCCTCTTTCAAGTTCCTTTCTTCTTCAACTTCTTCTTTATTTGTTATTTCTATTCTAAAATAATAACTCTAGTATCTTCTATATACTGTGATGTTATTATAAATATGGTACCACCATATTCAGTATTCTATCTATCCTTTGAATGGCATGCCACCATACGTGCGTACGTACGCTTTACCGTCTCCACATCGTGGTGTAATTGTCATTCAATAAATTATTATTTGGATGGGTATAATAATAATGTGTAATTCATGTAAATAAAAAATATAACATGATTATTATTCTTTCTATATGATATACCATCCAATTATATTTTATTTTAACATCAAAAGAATGATATTGTCGCTCGTGCGTACGTACGGACTACAGTTACCACGAACGGAATGAGATTCATTCTCCATCATATCCAATCAAGTATAATTCTCATTTTATGATTAAAAATAATGTTTAAGGACTTGATATAATTCTGGATATTAATATGATACAAACTATCCTTAACAAACACGGCTAACGTAACAAATCATATAAAGGAAAATGAGTGATTTAACACCCAAAATGACGATAATGCGATGATATTATTAACAAATCAATGTTAAAAGATCATATATGATATCATATTAATTTAAATGATACTTTTATAATTCAATAACAATTATTTCCCCATTATATAGGAGGTTAACCTACCGGAGACCAAGGAAAAAGTACAAAGTAAGGGGTTTCTTATCGCACTTTTAATTCTGTGAGAAATCTATTGTGCACCACTTAATTATTACATGTGGTGTGTGTACTTCCCATGTTTGTATTAATTGTGTAATATACTTTAATACATGTATATTTAAATAATCATTGTGTGATCCTTATTTCATGGGTTTATGTTTTGTATGTTACCAAATCAATAAGGGAATTTGAAATTCCAATTTCCACTCATTTAGCTTTACGCATACTTCATTGATTATTTTACTCCACGATTATGTGTAGAATCACTATTCATTTGATTATGTCATAAATTCCACTCCCCTTTCTGTGGATATAATTTTGATACACATAATCACTCCATTGATAAATTCTCAAGTCATCGGTATGAACTTGATAAGAGAAATTTTAACTCAATCTCCATTTTCGGAGTTGAATATCCAATTCATTGGCGTTGTTTTTACAAGAATATGTGTGAATGACATCTGATTGATTTACACTAAATATCCAATCATATTGAGTGTATTTATTTTTTTCACACATAAATATGTCGTTGATTTATCCTTAACCTAAGGATATGGTCTTTATAAGAGAATTCATCTCAATTTACATTCCATTGAGACTTCTTTGTTGTTATACACTAAATCACTTTTATATGGTGTATATAATATTCTTTGACATAGTATATCATGAATCCCTTTATCGTCATGATATTATAATGTTTTTATTACCTAAATTATTTGTATTCAAGTGTCTCTCTTTTGGTTAGAATCTCTAACTAAAATATCATTTTAAAAGTTTTAATGATTTATTATTCGAATTCATTCTCATTAATGTACATGTTTTAAAAATGATTTTAAAGATTTATTTGTATGGACCGTAAAGTTTTAAAATTAAAGCTCTTTATAAAAGTTTCAAAGTGGTATGAGACACTTTGATTCTAAAAATCTATTTTTAAATGGCTTCTTGACAAATAGTGTGACTTTGAAATGCTTTCAAGAAAAGGGGGATATTTATCTCTAAGAGTTTTGCTGATTATTTTCATCTATGTCAATATCCTTCATTTTTATCGATTGAGGTTAATATGATAAAATACAATCTTCCATATTGTATCGAATGAGTTATGTTTTACTGTGGATGTTTTATTTTTATACCATTCATGGTTTGTGGATAAATTATTGAAATTTCGTATGCTAGTTTCAATACGAATGTTTATGTTATGTTTAATAATTTTAATATGAGGAATGCATTGGACTTAGTAAGTGACGGGTGGAGCCCGCTATAGCTCCTCGATGCATCGGTAGGTCTCATGATATAAACTACTGTCTTGGCACGAGGCCTTGAAAAAATATTATTTGTATTCTTGGCATGAGGCCTTGGCTACGTGGTTATGATACTCTGTCATTATGCATTCTGTCATTATGAAAGTGGATATTAATATTTTCATGAGATTATTCGACTAGTAGAATATCCATGTGAATAATTAAAGGGAATTATTTCATTTTATCCTTACCATATTATGCTTAAGTTCAAGTTTAAAAGGCTTTTGTTTTAGTTATACATTGCCTTAAATTATTATGTTTATCTATGAATGATTCCGTTATATTGTTATCCTTATTGAGCATATGAGCTCACCCCTTTAAATGTTTTTTTTCAGGATGTGAAGAAGTATTTTATGAGTGACCTGGAGGGATAGTATGAGGGGATATGAAGATAATATGTTGTTGTAGTTTTTCACTTATTGATGTGATTTAAACTTTATGAATATATCTAGTGTTTCCAAGGCTACTATACTAATCTCTCTTTCGAGACTTGATCTTTCTTATGATCATGCCAATGTTATGTAATAATGCACCGACTCTGGGTATCTAGGGTCGGGGCATTATAGTTGATATCAGATGAAGTTTAGAACAAACCTTGGAAGCTATATTTAGATAAACTCTGATTACAGCACGTAGACCTAAGATGAACTTTGAGGATTAGTATAGAAGAACTTCCTAGAATTTTGGTATTGTAGAAATTTTGGGAGTTTTTCAAGCAATACATCCCTGTCTGGATACGAGCAGGTAGAGGTGGCTCTGGCACAGATGTACCTAGGGGTAAAACCCAAAAACACAACATTGATGTAGACTCGAACGAGAACTAGTACACGACAACGGGCCTTGTTGCACTCTTGGTTATGGAACTCCTGGGGGATATGCTTAGGATAATTTACATTTTCTTTACAAACCAATTTGAAGTATTATATATATAAGATGAGAGTAAATGACCTTGGTTAATCCTAATGTGTTTCAAATTGAGAATATGGTGACATGTTAATCTCTAAATGATTTTATGACTACTATTACTCACACAATGCTTTCTAGTTTTACTCAATGGCTGGATTCCAAGGAAGTCATAGTGACTTTGATAATGATATACAAGGTGGAAACGGTGGTGGAAATGAGAATCAAAATGGAATGTTGATAGGTGTAAAACATATCGTCTTTATGCCAAATCAATTTTCCAAAAATATGATCAACAATATATATATTAACCAATTCCCAGACTCATGAATGATGAGAAAGGTGATGAATGATAAGAGCTTCAGTAGTGGAGACCATGGAGAAAGGAATCCTCAATTTCCATAATGCAAGAAATGTGAAAGGAGACACCCAAGAAAGTGTCTCAACAGGACAAAGAAATGCTTTATGTGAAGGAAGGAAGGACATAAAGTGATGAATTGCTGAACAAAAATGAAGAGTACTATGGAAGAAGATAAAAATGGTCCCAAGAATCCATTTACAGTCATTTGTCGTAAATGTTGTGGACCTGGACATTACCTGAGTGAATGCCCTATTCTATAAGATATTTTATTCGTCAAAAAAGAAGGTATGTGGAAATAAATTGTTAGAGAAATGTATGAAACTATTAGTGCTCCTTGTTGATGGGTTTACTTTGGAATAATTTTCTCTTCTGTTTTTAACCCTGCAGTTTTCCGCGTGAGAATGATATTTGAGGAAGAATTATCTTTTATCTTGTGGATATACTTATAAATAACCATTTGGTTTTATATAAGCATTGGGTTTGAAGAAATTATAAGTTATCATAATTTGGGATGAAAATTCAAGGTATGAGATAATATTGCTGGTTAAATTATGTTATGGTTATTTTGATAAGTTTATTTCATTTTGGTAATGTTATAAAATATAGTTTTTGAAAAAGGATAACATGCATACCGTGTGACAACCCGTCGCGTCAGACAAAGCTGTGGGAATCGAACCCACAACCAATGTACGATTGGGATTTATCACCTACCACTGGACTACATGAAGTCCCTAGTTTGTGTGACTATTTTTTTTAGTTAAATGAATATATTTATCAATAATGATTTTATTTGGGATCTTATGTCTTATCAAATGAATACCCTTAGTATAGGAAAATGATTTGGTGATTAAGTGATACATTTTATTTTGGGAGTAGTTCGCTTTGTTGTGAACACTATATGCCCATGGAAAATAGAATAGTATGTGATTTCATTTGAGGAGTAATGGTGGATTTTTATCTATGTTTTTATTATGGATTTATAGTGATTTGGGTTATTTATGGAAATGATTAGGTTAATTACTTTTAAGTATGTGACTTTAAGAGTAATTAATGTCATTTGGAGATACATTTTAACGTGGAAGACTACATTCTTATAAGTTTTGGGATTCAATATTAGTTTTGATTATATTTAAGTATTTTATGGACAATTTATTATTGAATGGTATTTATTTAACTTTGGAGTATTGATGGTTTAATTTCAGAAATTAAGATTAGTGTTTTTTTCTCTAATGAAATATCCATTTGTGGGATCATCAGATATTATACTAACCATTTTTGTTTTGATTAATCTCTAAAGACAAGGTAAATATATATTTTATCCTACGTGGATCATTTATTTCTATAAAAGTTTATTCCAGCTCTTCAATTGTGACCAAGTCTTCTCGAATAATCATTGTTCAAAAAAATGAGTTAGTGGTAAAAATTTATTAAAGAATGAAACTCTAATTAAAAATTAAGTACAACTATTTATGTTCTTAGTCAATATCATAAATGAATTCCTCTTCCTTATGTAATGTAACTTTAAACAAAAAATTTTGTTTGTTTACTTTTCCTACTGGGAGACTAATGACCGTTTGTCCCAAGACAAGTTTGTGATTTTCTTATTGTTAACTATCTCCTGATCATGTTTTCTATCCCTCTCCATCAGAACATAACACTTAGTTTATCGTTCATATCCATGTTTTCCTACATGGAATCCTAGTATGGGTTATCTTGGGTGACCTTTATACCTCTCTTCCTTTCTTTTAAAGTGATAGTTTTATTGACTCTTTTTCCGATGTGGGACTTTCCATTATATTCTCAAGCCCAATTTTAAAAAAATTGCGAGGATGCAATTTATTGAAGGGGGGGGGGGGAGAATGTAACACCCCAATCTTCCATGGTACATTACCCTTTTAATAATGAAATGGCATGCATTGTATGCAACTTCGAGATTCTAACACACCACAACCAATCAAACTAGCCATTATGAATAGTAATACCTACATTTTGAAATTTTATAAATTTTATCATTCAAAATGGACTTCATTTTTGGATTCGTAATATCAAAATCAGCTTAGGGTGAAATTTTGGTACTTTTCAGATAACTTTCATATTTTGATGATCAGTGAAAATTACTAAATTTTAATTAAAAACAACTTTTTTAATCGAAATAATTAATAGTGATAAATTATTAAATTCAGTGGTTTTTAAGTATATTTGCAATATATTTTTACCATTTAATACAATTTTGGTCATTGGATGTAATTTCACATTTAAACCAGACATAAACAAGTGTCAATCTTTTGATAATTATTATCTCTTAAAAACACGCTATTTGTTTTGAGGACGCAAATTAATTTTTAAATTAATTAATACAACTGATATGTTCTGAATTTATTAAAATTGGAATCAGTTTTGAATTTATAATATCAAATATATCTTAGGCCTAATTTTTGGTATTTTTTTGGAAACATTCATTTTTTGATGAATAGTGAAACAACTAAGTGGTAGTTAAAAAACTGAATTTCTCATAAAACATAATTTTACCGCTTCTATGAGTGGAATTTCAAAAATATGAGAAACACGGTTAATATCAAAGAGTAAAATTTGGTTCAATGAGATGGAAATAATTTTTGGTGAATAGTAATTTTTTTACTTTTATTTACCACGGTTAAAAGTAAATAGGGTAATTAAGGGTAAAAATGATATTAATATTACCCTAACACATGTCCTAATTTTATTGGACAAGTGTATCTCGTCCAAAAACAACCTTAGGAGTTTAATATTATCATTTAGGTCCACTTGTATTCGATTAGGACATTTATTATTATTTAATTCAAAAAAGAGTTAAAAGAGTTAAAATCAATGTTTATTTACTAAAAGAATTTTAATATAGGGTAATGCACAAGATAAATTCAATTGTAAATATTCATTATAAATATAAAAATATTTCCTAAATAATGGTATTTTATTTATATTTTCTAGACAATTTAAATAATTTAATTTATTTATGACACAATGGTGATGCAGTAATTACCTAATTAATGAAATAAAAAAATAATTGATATTATAAATATAAAAATAAATGTAATTGGAAACTTTTTATGCATTCAACTTATTTTCAAGGTTAATATGACATATTAGGATTGAATATATAAATTTTGTTCGATGTAATAATGTTGTTGTGAATTTATCAAAAACAAAATACACAATAGTGTCAAAATTGACAAAAAAGGTTTTTAAAAAACATATTATATTATTAATTTATATTCAATTCCTAAAAATATAAAGGATTGGACAAGAGACTTATATCATGATACTTTTATCATTAATGGACCACTTGGGGGTCGCTTTGATGCATATAGTATGTTTATTAACCATATAATATAAAAATACAAAGAGACATTGTAAAAGTGAAACTAATTAACTAAGAGTTAATACTTAAAGATAAGGTTAATATAATGACCCAAACCTGTCTAAATTCTATTGGTTGAGTTTTTTTCGACCCATAACCACCTTAAACTTTAAAAAATACACTTTGGATCCAATAGAAACCGAATATAAATTTATTATAAAATAATATTTTTAGCTTTTCCAAAGGTGCCCCTCACCCCTCTTATAAAAGGGAACTCCCCCTTCTCACTAATTCACACATTTAAAGATTTTTGGATCTGCCAAACCCTACACAAATACTCTCTCATCTTCCTTCACTACAACCTATATTCCTTAGTTTGATCATAAAGCCATCCTTAGGAGCCCTTTTGATCAAATCAAAAGGAAGAACCTGAAGAAGAGGTAATGTTTTCACCGCCCTCTTTCAAGTTCTTTTCTTCTTCATCTTATTCTATCTTTGTTATTTCTATTCTAAAATAATAACTCCAGTATCTTATATATAATGTGATGTTATTATAATTATGGTACAACCATATTCATTATTCTATCCATACTTTGAATGGCATGTCACCATACGTGCGTACGTACGGGTTACCGTCTCCACATCGTGGTATATTTGTCATTTAATAAATTATTATTTGGATGGGTATAATAATGATGTTTAATTCATGTAAATAATAAATATAACATGATAATTATTCTTTCTATATTATATACCATCCAATTTTATATTATTTTAACATCAAAAAAATGATATTGTCGCTCGTGCGTACGTACGGACTACCGTCACCACGAACGCAATGAGATTGATTCTCCATCGTATCCATTAAAGTATAATTCTCATTTGATGATTAAAAATAATTCTTAAGTAGTTGATATAATTCGGGGTATTAATATTATACAACCTATCCATAAAAAACACGACTTACGTACAAAGAATATAAAGGAAAACGAGTAAGTTGACACCTGAAATGACAATAATACTAAGATATTATTAACAAATCAATGTTAAAAGATCATATATGATATCATATTAATGTAAATGATTCCTGTATAATTAAATAACAATTATTTCACCATTATACAGGATTTTAA
Source organism: Viscum album (assembly GCA_963277665.1). Lineage (NCBI taxonomy): Eukaryota > Viridiplantae > Streptophyta > Magnoliopsida > Santalales > Viscaceae > Viscum > Viscum album. The sequence goes on along the minus strand of OY728140.1, from coordinate 761,137,168 downwards.
CCTACCATCGACCAAGGAAAAAGTACAAAGTAAGGGGTTTCTTATCTCACTTTTAATTCCGTGAGAATTCCATTGTTCACCACTTATTTATTACATGTGGTGTGTGTACTGCCCATGTTGGTATTCATTGTGTAATATACATTAATACATGTATATTTACATCATCATTGTATGATCCTTCTTTCATGGGTGTATGTTTTGTATGTTACCAAATCAATAAGGGAATTTCAAATTTCAATTTCCACTCATTCGGCTTTACGCATACTTCATTGATTATTTTACTCCAAGATTATGTGTAGAATCACTATTCATTTGATTATGTCATAAATTCCACTCCCCTTTCTGTGGATATACTTTTTATACACATAATCACTCAATTGATAAATTCTCAAGTCATCGGTATTAACATGATAAGAGTAATTTTAACTCAATCTCCATTTGTTGAGTTAAATATCCAATTCATTGGTGTTGTTTTTACAAGAATATACGTGAATGTCATCTGATTGATTTACAAAAAATATCCAATCATAATGAGTGTATTTATATTTTTCACACATAATTATGTCGTTGATTTATCCTTAACCTAAGGATATGGTCTTTATAATAGAATTCATCTCAATTTACATTCCATTGAGACTTCTTTGTTGTTATACACCAAATCACTTTTATATGGTGTATATAATGTACTTTGACATAGTATATCTTGAATCCCTTTATTCTCATGATATAATAATGTTTTGATTTACTCAATTATTTGTATTCAAGTGTCTCTCTTTTGGTTAGAAACTCCAACTAAAATATCATTTTAAAAGTTTTAAAGATTTATTATTCTAAATCATTCTCATTAATGTCCATGTTTTAAAAATGATTTTAAAGATTTATTTATATGGACATTAAATTTTTTAAATAAAAACTCCTTTTAAATGTTTCAAAGTGGTATGGGATACTTTGATTCAAAAAATCTATTTTTAAATGGATTCTTGACAAATAGTGTGACTTTTAAATGCTTTCAAGAAAAAGGGGGATATTTCTCTCTAATAGTTTTGATGATTATTTTCATCTATGTCAATATCATTCATTTTTATTGATTGAGGTTAATATGATACAATACAATATTCCATATTATATCGAATGAGTTATGTTTGACTTTGGATGTGTTATTTTTATAACATTCATGGTTGGTGGATAAAGTATTTACATTTTGTATGCTAGTTTCAATATGAATGTTTGAGTTATGGTTAAAAATTTTCATATAAGGAATGCATTGGAATTAGTAAGTGACAGGTGGAGCCCGCTATAGCCCCTCGATGCATCGGTTGGACTCATGAGACAAACTAGTGTCTTCGCACGAGGCCTTGAAAAAATATTATTTTTAGTCTTGGCACGAGGCATTGGCTACATGGTTATGATAGTCTGGCATTATGCATTATGTCATTATGAATGTGGTTATTAATATTTTCATGTGATTATTCGACTAGCAGAATATCCACGTGAATAAGTAAATGGAATTATATCATTTTATCCTTGACATATTATGTTGAAGTTCAAGTTTAAAATACTTATGTTTTAGTTATACATTGCCTTACATTTTTATGTTAATTTATGAATGTTTCAGCAATATTGTTATCCTTACTGAGCATCTGAGCTCACCCCTTTCACTATTTTTTTCCCATGATATGAAGAAGTATTTTATGAATGACCTGTAGGGATAGTATGAGGGTATATTAAGACAATATATTGTTGTAGTTTTTCACTTAATGATGTAATGTAAACTTTATGAATATATCTAGTGTTTCCAAGGCTACTAAACTAATCAGTATTTTGAGACTTGATCTTTCTTGTGGTCATGTAAATGTTATGTAATAATGCACTGACTCTGGGTATCTAGGCTCGGGGCGTTACACTCTGTTTTGGAGTTTGGTTACCGAGGCTCCTCGGGTTGGTGTCTAGGATCTCTGGGTTGAGGCCTGGTTACAGTTTTCCCCTAGGTCCTGGCACAAGGTCTTGAAAAAGAAATTAAATTCCATTACTATAAATTCCCTCATTATGAAATTACATATTACATGAGATTATTCAACTAGAATAATATACATGTTCATGTTAATATGGTACTTTATGCTTTATTGTTTCCAAATTATGTTCAAGTTTATGATTAAAAGGATGTTGTTTTTATTTCACATCTTTCCTTAAACTTTTAAAGCATCTTCTAAATTATTTACCCTTTCAGAGCATCTTATATCACCCCTTTCTTATGTTTGATTTTCCCTGGATCCCAAGAAGTGTTTTATGATTGAGATGAAGAGTTAAGATAAGAGAAAAATGGGGTTCTCCATGAACTATCTATGTTGTAATGTATGTTATAAAGTGTAATGTAATGTTCATGTATGTAATCTATTTTCTAGGAATGCTAAACTGATCAGTCCTTCAGGACATGTTTCCTTGTAATCATGCCAATGTATTAAAATAATGCACCGTCTTTGGGTAACTAGGTTTAGGGTGTTACAGTTGGTATCAGAGGAAGTTTAGCAACAACCGTGGAAATAGATTTAAATAAACTCATATTAGAGAACATTACCATAAGTTATAATTTTGAGGATAAGTATAGAAGAACATCCTATAATTTTGGTAATATATAAAATTTGTGTATTTTCCAAGAAATACGTCAATGTGTTGATATGAGAAGGTAGAGGTGGATCTGGCATAGATGTACCTAGGATTCAAGACTCCGAAAAAGAGATTCGGTCTTTACCCGAGGTATCCTAGGGCAGGACAATGGGCCACCTTAAGTGTAGATGCAAACCAGAAAACCTACATGGAACAAGCTTCAGAAGGAAGAGGAGCAAGAAGCGTTCACCATAGAAGAATCTAAACGGATTAAAAGAATGAGAGGTTAAGGAAGCTGCCATTGGGACAAGCCTGTGCATGAATGGGAAAGCCTAGCCGAACAACCATGCAAAGGTGGAGAGCTGATTTCATGAGGAAGATGCTGAGGAGGAGTACTTCCAAGTAGTTAGTCTGGGTTGTATGTAATGTTTGTAGCCTACAGACAATTAATTCATCTAAGGCATGTGGTCCATGTAATAATTATGACTAATATCCATGTAAGGGTTCCACCTCACCCCTTGAATGGAGGATAATAAAAAATTAATAAAAAATTAATAAAAAATTAAGGCCTTCGGGTCATTGGAGGAGAAAGGAAATAGTCACCCACATGTTATCATCATATGAAGAAATAGTATCATCTGTTGATAAGATAAGAAAATAATTTTCTGAGTCCCATGGATTTGAAGGCAATCCAGAGAAGAAAAATATGGTAGATAGAAAGGTTGATAAAGGGAATAAGGGAAAAAATGATTTTCCCAGATGTGATAACTTTGGAAATAATCATCATGGTTAATGCTTGAAGGGGATGTGAGTTTTTTTATTAGTGTGGAGAAAAGGGACACCATGTATGTGCTTGAAAGGGTTAAAAAAAGGTTTCAAATTTACAATGCTTCATCTTCAATGAGTTGGGACACTATGTGAATCAATGTCCAAATCATGAGAGTATACCCAAAATGATGCTATTGGATAATAATAATGTTATGATACTACTGAAGAGGAATATGAATGATTAAGATTTCTTATGTTGTTATTAAAGAATTATGTTATTTGTGTATTGTATTGATGATGTATTGGTTATAATAATTATGGTGTATATAAGGATTTTATTGTAGTAATATTTCATTAATGACGTGAGATTGTGTGGAACCATGAAAAGTGGCTGAATAGCAGGTTGATTTTTTTCGAAAATAAATGGATGAAGGAAAGGTAAACCATAATATGGTCCTGATACTGAGGTAGTGATTTTGGAATAAGAGATAGTTGATTTGGATAGATTATATTGGATATTCTTTACAACCTTGAAACTGGTTCATGATTTTTATATTCCATCATTGTTGGAGTTTACAACATTTTTAGATATTGGGAGTATATACAGTATTCTATAAGGAATAAGGGAGCAAGAATGTAATAAATACAGTTTTATGATAATTCAGGGTGTTACCATGTTTTAAAATAATATATCATTTAGGTGTTCACATGTTATTACGTGGAAAAAAGGATAATCATTGTGTTAACTTATTTATAAATTTTGGACTGTGAGTTTGGATAAAAGAGTTTGGATAATTATAAAGGGTGGAATGGATTAAGTTTGAAATTGTATACTGTTGTTAAGGTTATTTTTGTATTGTTATAAAAAGGACAACACATAGACCGTGTGACAATCTGTCACGTCAGACAATGTTGCGAGAATCGAACCCACAACCATAGTGCGATTTGGATTTATCACCTACCACTGGACTACGGGATGTCCCTGGATTTTATAATCTAGTTTATTTAAACGTTCTGATAGGTGATTTATAAATTTATTATTTTTGGAACCCTATATGATAAGGATAAATATAATATTTTTTTGAAATCTTTTGGAGTGAAAGATGAGTTTATGGTATGATTTAGTTGAAGGATGAAATTCTACTTATCAAGTATATATATATATATAATTTTTTCCTCTTATTCTATTGTTAAATTAATTCTCAAACTTTAGGGAAGGGATCTTAAAACCAAAAATGTGTTATCCTTATACCTTATGTTTTGTTGAACTGATGGTATTTTAAATCATCATAGATTGATGTATTTGAGGCCCTCAAATTTACACTTGTTTCTGATTGATGACCTCAACAACTCCGATTTTTTTTACATTTTCCCCCCAATTATGTGTCTCTAATTTCCAACAATGATTTCCTAATCAAGATCATAATTTGGTGGTTACCCTTTCATTTACCTTGTCCTTTTATTGAGACTAAATTTTACTAACCAAATTTTTTATTTGGGTTGTCCCATAAAAATATTTTCAATTATTAACCTTTTATTTCCAAGGAACAATTTCAAATTTAAAGGATTCATTTATTTATTTAGGGGTTAATGTAACACCCTAATAATTTATAGTATGTTATCTCTTCAAAATTATTCAATAACTTGCGATACACGCAACAACGAGTTCGAACGCACCACAACTTTCCAAACTAGCCATTCAAAAAGAGGTTATGAATAGTATTAACTCAATTTAAAATCTTTTATACTCTATATTAATTTAACATTAATATTATGTGTTTATTAGACATAATATATGAAAAATTAAAATTTTAAAATAAAACATGTATTTTTCAAAAAATGCAGTTTTATGACCTTTAATGGAAATCCCTTTTTTAAATACAACATTTTACACTTTTATAAATTCAATATAGTGGAATTAAATTCATATTTAGATGAGGGACATAATAATTTAGTTTGGATAAATTTTTGGTACTATTCTCATAACTTTCATACTTCAATGAATAGGGAAAAATTACTATATTTTAATTAAAGACAAATTTTTTAATCAAAATAATTTACAATGTTAAATTATACATTTGAATGGTTTTTAAGTATAATAAGATAATATTTTTATACTTAAATATAATTTTGGTAATTGGATATAATTTTACATTTAAATTGGATATAAACAAGTGTCAATCTTTTGATAGTTATTATTTCTTAAAAACACGCTTTTTTTGGACAACAGGAATTAATTTTAAATTAATTTCTGCCACTTCTGTGTTTTGAATTTGGATGAATGGATTCCATATTTGGAATCATAAGGTCCAAAGTTTTTAAATAGGTATGTTTTATTTTTATAAATTACGAGTAATTATTTCGATAAATATTTTATTTATCATGGTTAAATGGTTAATCAGGTAAATATGGGTAAAAAAATATTAAAATAATAATAAATTACCCTAACATGTGTACTAACACTATTGGATGATACATTTCAGACCATTTTAATCCTTGCGTCGATTTTTTCACCCCCTGGAGCCACATGAGAGTGAAAATTACATTTTATATTAAATAATCTAAAGTAAAGATAAAAATAACAAAATAAAATATCTTTTAGTAAAACAATTTTTATATGAGGTTATATAATTGTACTATTCGACTATTAGTAGTGGTTAGAAATATAAAATAATTTACTAACTCATTATATTTTATTTATAATTTTTAGACATAAAATAAATATGTTAATATGTGACACAATAATGATGGAGTATTTCCATTATTAAAGAAACAATCAAATAAATTATAATATAATTACTAAAATAAATATAATTTGAATGTTTTGATGCCATAAACAAAATTTATAGGTGACTATGACATGTTATGGTTTATTAAATTTATTTATTTCTAATTAATGAAGTTTTTAGGACTTTATAAAAAATCAATTATTAAATAATGTCCAAAATGACCTAAATGAGTTTTTAAAACAAATACAATATTATTGGTTGATATAATAATCCTAAAAATCTATGGATGAGACATAAGACTTCTATAATGATAGTTGTATCATTATTAAACCACTTGGGGTTCTACGGGAAGTTTATAGTATGTTTATTAACCATATAATATAAAAATAAAAATAGACATGTTAAATGTCATACTGTTTCACTAAGAGTTAAATATAAAGGATATGGTTAAAATAGTAACCCAAACCTATATAAAACCTATTAGATGAGTGGTTTTTGACAAATACCCACCATATCCTTTAAATAATTCATTTTTGATCCATTAGAAACCAAAAATAATTTTATTATAAAATAATATTTCAATCCTTTCCTAAGATTCCCCTCACCCCTCTTATAAAAGGGCACTTCCCATTCTCTCAAATTCACACCTTCAAATCCATTTATCTCTGCTAAACCTAGCAATAATATCCTATAAACTTACATCACTTCAACATAGAGTCATTACATTGGTTATAAATCCAACCTATGGAGTACTTTTGATCATCTCAAAAGGAAACACTTGAAGAAGACGAGGTTAAACATACCCTCGACCAAAGGAAAAGTACAAGGTAATGGTTAATTCTACAACCTCTTCATTATTCAAGGTTGTTTTTATGTAATTATCTACTGGGACCTCTTTATCCTCTACATCAATGTTTTCTTAAAAATTTATATCAATTTTTTTACTATTTAACATATAATGAGTTAATGTCATTTATACTCTTATTTAACTATATATGTTTTTGAAAGGAATCTTTCTATCATTTTCCAAATAATGTACTTTATGATTTTTTTGACAAAATTATGGTAAGAATGATTTTTAACTTATATGGTGGGTAAGGCTATTTTTTTCCATTTTAACATCATCAATGATTTTCTTACAAGCATATAAGAATATTTTCAAAATAATGTTTTCTTTATCATTATGAGACTCTTAAATGATTTTAAAATAGAAAGTGATATTTCTCTCAAATAGTTTTGATTTCATAAATGTCAACATCCTTTGATAAATCTTACACTTGTTTGAAGTTGATTTATTATGATAAAAATATTTCATATAGTATTTATGGTTTTGTGATATGTTTCACTATGGATGAGTTATTTTTATGACATTCATGGTTTATGGTTAAATTATTGGCATTTAAAATGCTAGTATTAATGTGAATTTTTATGTTATATTTCATCCACTTCTTAAATTAATGTGTTGGACTAGTATGTTATGAGTTGGGTACTAAAAAAAGTAAGCCCTCCGGGTTGGGGTCCGGTTATAAAAGAGCCTCCATGTTGGAGTCCAGTTACAATGGTTCTCCGAGTCGGATTCCGGTTACAGAGGCTCTTTGGGTTGGAGTCCGGTTACGAAGGCTCTCCATGTTGGAGTATGGTTACAGAGGCTCCCAGGGTTGGAGTCCGGTTACAGAGGCTCTCCAGGCCGGGGTCTTGTTATAGTTAACCCCTAGGTCCTGGCACGAGGCCTTGACATAGAAATTAATGTCCAGTACTATAAATTACCTCATTATGAAATTAGTTATTACATTTGATTATTCAACTAGTATAATATACATTTTCATGTTCATATGGTAATTTTCATTTCATTTTTACCATATTATGTTCATGTTTATTTTTAAAAGGATTTTGTTTTTATTACACATCTTTCCTTAAAAGTTTATAGCTTCCACTAAATTATTTACCCTTACGGAGCATCTGAGCTCACCCCTTTATTATTTTTTATTTTCCCATGATCAAAAGAAGTGTTTTATGATTTATATTCATGGCTTAGATTGTCACGACCCATCCCATTGGGCCCCGAGATGCAACTCCCCAAGCCCGCCTCCAAACGGACAGGGGCTGGTGACTAGCACCGAGTAGGCATGCTACTAACATGGGAGGCATTGCATATAAACCTGTACACATGCACACACATCTCTAAGCCGATAAAGCTTAAAATTAAAAACTAATAAAAGGAAAATATGCATGCATACACTAAAACCCAACCAAAAGAGTATGACAAGAAAGTAAAGTACAAGAATGTAAAACCCCATGCCAAAAGTAGAAGACCACCAAAAATTAAGGCTGTAACAATGTCCAACCTGTAAGGAAAGGTACTGAAACTACAATCTCTAGTCGTAGGAACACACCTCGGCCCGCTTGATCTCACTGAGTGTCGTCCGACCCTATTCCACCTAGAATCCTATCTAAGGATCACTCGTCTGCACAAGGCACGACATGTGCAGGCAAAGCCCGTGCAGGGGTGAGTATAACAATACCCAGTAGGACACCCTGAAACCAAAAAGGAAATATAAAAAGGGAAAATACCACAATGGAAGACACAGACAACTCTACACCATATATGTCTACTGAACATATAATAATTATATCCAGATATACACATGCATGACCGTCTATCGCGATTACCACCACTAAGATCCAGCTCGAAGATTTCCACTAAGAATGCAAATGGAGAACACAATCCTATGTCTGAAGAGAGAGATACGATGTAATCTTTCTGAGAGAACACACTCCACACGTACCTTGAGAACATGATGCTCATATGAGGATCACAACCAAGTCATGGGGTGATTCTGACAACTCAGTCTGAGCTAATCCGCTAAGCATAGGATTAGCGCCCGTGTAAAGTTGGTCACGTCGATACAAAGAACTCTACCTAGGGTTCCATGAATGAATAGAGGGTCCATCTCTGAGTCTCACAGAGGGGATTCCAATAACTCTATTCAGGATGTCATACTGAAGGGATCATACTCTTGTGTAAAGGAAATGATACCATAGCTTTCAGAGAAAAGACCAAGGGTACGGACCCTAAGAAAATTAGTCCAATTCACAGAAGACAAGTGGCTCATGTAATTTAGGATAGGTTACACTGCGTGTAGTATGGTTACACACCATGTTCCTTGACCCTGGGTACTGCTCGTGTAAATGGCCTGTGCCATTCGTTCATGTCGTGTAAAACCAAACTACACGACGTGTAGATAATGTACATGTCATGTTCCTTGACCCCATGTACTGCTCGTGTAACCGGCCCGTGTCATTCGACTTGTTTGATAGAAACCAACTACACGACATGTAGATGATTCACACGCCGTGTCCTAGCACTTGGGGATCACTCCGTGTACACTAGCCATGTGCCCGTACATGGTCTCTGCCCGTGTCTGTGTTTCCTGCCCGTGTACCAGTACACGGGGTATCCCGTGTATCTGGCCGGGTCTGGTCGTGTAGGGGTATACATGGCATGTCCTTAGCTATGTACCCTTCTCATGTCTATTTACTCCTGAAGTACATGCCATGTAATCTTGACGACGAACACACGCTGTGTATCCCATATTACATGGCGTGTAATCGGGATTTTTCCAGAATCGATGTCTTCCTCCGCGCGCCTCAGCCAAATATTTGGTTCCTGATCCAACCATCCGATCATCATGAAACTCTAGATTTGGGGTTGCCCACCCCTACGAAACTGATTCCGTTAGTTTTGGGATTTCGATCGGCCTTGATAGCACATCCCGATCCGCCTGCACGAAAATGATCGAAGAACGGAAGTTTTAGAACCACACCGATTTGTCCGCCACCATCGTCGTCACACCTCCGCTAGGTCGTCTTGGTGTTGGATCTTTGATTTTAGATCATTGTGCCAACAAAATAATGTGCAACGATCGATTTCCCCCAAGAACGCGTAGAACGAAAACGAAGAACATGTAGGAATCAGGAGAGAAAAACATAAAAATTGATAGGGACGAACCTCGATCGATGTTCGTGTCGATCTTGGTTCGTCACCGTTATAAGGATGAATGAAAACCAAAATTTATTTCTAGAATCAAATCCCCACGATTCCATCAAAAGCCCATCCCACAAGAATGATCGATCCATGGGCTAATCTGTTCATGGATTAGTCCGCGTTCGTCGTGGAAATCAAAAACAGGGGGAAATCACGATTTAAACATCCTACCTAGATTCTGGGGCATTCATCAGCGATGATCTGGTCACTGCGTCATCGTCGCCGTATTGGGAGGTTTTTTCCGTAGCCTCCAGAGCCGCCAAGGGTTTCAAGTTTATGAGGATTGTAACCCTGGACCCTTGCGCCAGTCTTTAATTAAAAAGAAAGTAAGGGATAACTGTTGTACCGGATTTAAAATATTTTGTTGCAGAATAAAATATTTTTATTTAAATATTTTATTAGTCTTACATCCCAAAAACTGGATTCCACCACCGACCTGTGCCAACCAATGTTAGGAATCACCTAAGGTAAAATCACCATTTTGAATGCAATAATGCCCTTATATTTCTGATCTGAGCACCCATTTAGGAGTTATTCTAGTTTTTCAGGAAAACTGCATGCACGCGTAATTTATTTATGAAATTAAATTCAAACATTTGTTCCGGGCTCACCGGGCCTTGGAACTACTCGCCATCTCAGAGCCTGGTCTCGAATTAATTCCCATAGAATATTAAAATAATACATGGAAAAATCTGGGACATTATATAAAACCCACCTTAGGGCTTCTACGTCCCCGAAAGGCCAAAACAAGGGCTACTCAAAAAGATGTGGCTACTGAACGCGAATATGAGCCTCTTACTCCCACATGATCTCTTGGAGATTCTCGTGCTGCCACCGAACATGCACCAAGGGAATATCTCATCCACAAAGGATCTTATCCTATCGATCCTCGATCACCATTGGGTACTCTGCAATGGTCGCCCCGTTATCGATGTCCAGCTCTCCCCAGTCGATAACATGTGATGGATCGTGCACGTAACTCCGCAGCTACGACACATGGAAGACATTGTGTACCCGGTCCATCTGAGGAGGTAGAGCCAAGTGACACGCTACCTTTCCAACACTACTCAGAATCTGAAAAGGGAGAACGAACATTAGAGATATATTTCTGCCTCAGCCAAATCTCTGCAATCCCTATTGAGGTGAGACTCAAAGGAACACATGGTCTCCTTCCTCGAACTCCAAGGGCCTCCGTCTCCTATCAGCATAAGACTTTTTCAAACTTAGTGCAATCCTCATCCACTCCTGGATGAACTGCATCTTCTCTGTAGTAGCTCCCACTATCTCTAGGCCCATCAGTGCTGACTCTCCTGGGTCAGTCCAGCAAAGTGGTGACCTGCAAGGTCACCTATACAGAGCCTAGAATGGTTCCATACCAATAGTGGAATGATAACTGTTGTTGTAAGAAAATTCCACCAGTGGAAGGTGATCCTCCCAGCTATGACTGAAGTTAATAATGCAATCTCGAAACATATCCTCCAGGACCTGGATGGTCTGCTCTGTCTGACCATTAGTCTGGGGATGAAACGCTGTGCTCAAGAGTAACTGAGTCCCAAAAGCTTCCTGTAATCCCTTCCACAACTGGGTTGTTGAATGAGTATCCTGATCTAACACGATCATGGATGGAACTCCATGAAATCAAACTATCTCCTGCACGTAGAGGTGTCTCAAGCTCTCTACTGAACTCTGCTCTCGTATGGCTATGAAGTGGGCCGACTTGGTGATTCGATCAACGATAACCCATATGGAATCTTGTCCCCTAAACGTACGAGGTAAACCCATCACAAAGTCCACGGATATCCCATCCCACTTCCACTATGTCACCTCAAGGGGCTGAGTCAAACCTACTGGCACCTGGTGCTCAGCCTTTACTTGTTGACAAGTAAGGCACTAAGAGACAAACTCTGCCACACCCTTCTTCATTTTTGGCCACCAGAACTGATGTCGGAGGTCCTGATACATCTTTGTTATGCTTGGATACAACACCAATGGGGGTGTATGGAACTCCCATAGAATATCCTTCTGCAATGTCACTAATACTACCGTGTGCCCACTGAAAAGAACAACGTGCTCCCCACCTTCTGAATATCCATCAGCAGCATCACCAGTGGATATCTGAGCACGTAGAGTCTCACAGCTTGCATCCTCACGATGTGCTTCCCTGACTCTCTTTAAGAGTGGAGGGGTAACAACCATTGAATCAAGTTAAGCTCCCTCATCTCCATCCATGAAGTATAACTGTATGGATGACAACTGCCTCACCGCCTCATCCAGTAACTATGAACTGGATTTCCTACTGAGAGCATTTTCCACCACGTTCCCCTTCCCAGGAGTATAAATGATCTCAAAGTCTTAATCCTATAGGAACTCAATCCATCGCCTCTGTCTCAGATTCAGATCCTTCTGAGAAAAGATATATCTGAGACTCTTGTGATCAGAATAAATGGTAAACTGCTCACCCTTCAGGTAGTACCGACACATATTCAAAGCAAAGACTACCGCTGCCAACTAAAGATCATGGGTCACGTAGTTCTGCTCATGTGGCCTCAACTGACATTAGCCATAGGCAATCAGTGCTTTCATCTACATTAGGACACAACCAAACCTGATTCCTGATGCATCGCAAAACACTACATACTCCACACCCTCCTCCGATAAACTCAATATTGGGGCACTCTTCAAACTCTATCTCAACTGCTGGAAAGCCTGCTGGCATCTCTCAGTCCACACGAAAGGTTGCCCCTTTCGGGTCAAAGCTGTCATGGGTGCTGCAATTTTGTAGAAATCAAGGACAAATCTCTGATAGTATCCTGCCAACCCAAGGAAACTCCACACCTCCATCACGCTCCGGGGTGGCTCCCATGCTAGAACTGCCTCCACCTTGGCTGGGTCCATTACTACACCATCTGTCGAGATAACGTGTCCCAAAAAATGGACCTCCTGTAACTAGAACTGACAATTTGAGAGTTTCCCATTAAAATGGTGCTCTCAGAGTGTGTCCAGAACCATCCTTAGGTTTCTCGCGTTCTCCTCCTCGGACGCATAGTACACAAGGATATCGTCGATGAAGACCACTACAAACTGGTCTTGGAAGGGCTGAAAGATCTGGCTCATGAGTACCATGAACACTGTCGGGTGTTCGTCACACTGAAGGGAATCACAAAGTAATCATAGTGACTATAGTGACATTGGAAAGTCGTCTTCGGTATATCATCATTCCTTACTCGCAACTGGTGATAGCCTGAGTGTAGATCAACCTTCAAGAACCATCATACCCCTCTCAACAGGTCGAAGAGGTCATCGATCCTCAGTAGTAGATATCGGTTCTTCACAGTAACCTGATTCAAGTGCCAGTAATCCACACATAGCCTCATGCTCTTGTCTGCCTTCTTGGAAAACAACACTGGGGACACCCAGGGTGAAACACTAGGTCTCACAAATCCCTTCATCTGCAAGTCATCCAGCTACACCCTCAGCTCACAAAGCTCTGTAGGATCCATCTGATATGCTGATCGTGATATCGGTGTCATCCGAGGTTGTAACTCAATGCAGATATCTATCTCCCGTCGGGGAGGTAGCCTGGGGACATCCTCTGGAAAGATGTCCTCATACTCAGCCACTGCTGCTGGAAACTGGAAACTCGTCACATCTGCTGAGCCAAGGGCTAGGCTAACCAACTGATGTGAAACCAGTTGTTCCCTCCTATGCATGATTCCATCATGTACTACCTAGGTCACTCTTTCACCGACAAAAGAGAACATCGTTCCATCACTGCGGACACACCACACCCTTCTACTAAAATAGTCGATCTGGGCATGAACTGTGGATAGCCAATCCATACCAAGAATGACATCTAAATCCCTCAACGATACCACCAAGAGGTTCCAACCGAAACTCTCGCCTCCAAGGTTCAGATCACACTGTCTACAGAGATGTGTGATCTCTGGATCTTCTCCAGTCGTTGTTTCTAAGCGTAAGGGTCAAGTCAATGGCTGAACTAGAATCTCAAGGTATGGAACAAGATAAGAAGCCAAAAATGAATGACTATCACCTGTGTCTATCAATACAACAACCAAAGTAGAAAAGACACATATAATACCTCTAATCATTTTAGGAGTACATGGGTCATAAGCCTCTACCGCCTGTAGCTGTCCCGACCTCTTTCAACCAGCTCCCTGGGCCTGGGGTGGACCTCTTGGGGGTGGTGGTGGCAAATGGTCAAAATTCTGACCATATCCAGCTACTCTCCCAACTCTTATACCACATCCTCCACCACATGGATCTGTCGGCTCCACACGTTGCCTCTACCTCGGTGGTCCATCCCCTTCTCTAATGTCAGTAGTACGGTGGGTTGGACAATCTTGAGCGAGATGTCCCCTGCCATCACATGAGTAGAATAACCTCTCTCGAGGCTAGCTGGATGCGCCTGGTGAACCCTGTACATCAGATCCCCTTTCCTATGATCTCCTCTGAAAATGTCTCCCATACTTGGGTCCCTGACGTCTGCTCCCTGCTGCCGAGGACTCTGCTCCATCTTGCCCACTACTGACAACTACCGTCTGTCTCTACTCTGCAAAGAAGCTCTTGACCACCATAGCCCGCTCGAGCACCCCAACATAAGTAAGAATGCTCAAAGGGATGATACTAGATTGGATATCTCTATGCAAGCCCCGCTCAAAAGTTAGAGCTATGAAGTACTGATCTATGACCATATCCATTGAGTACTATGAGAGTTCGGTAAATCTCGACAAATAGTCAGCAACCATCATGGTTCCCTGCTAGAGCTGAAGAAGATCCTATATGCGTACTGCTCTCAGGGAAACCGGTGAAAAACTCCTCTCTAAAGAGACGCTCAAACTCCAACCATGCATGTGTCACCTCGCCGTGGGTCTGGATAACCAAACTCCACCATCATCCTACCGAGCCCTGTAGAAGGCTCACTGCAAGGATCACCATATGGTCTGCTGGGGTCCTGACTAAACAGAAGACTCTGGCCACTGCCTCAAGCCAGTCCTCTACTGCCTGAGGGTCAGGCACGCCTCGAAACCTGAGGGGTCTCTATCATTGAAACTCATGGAGTGCGATCATCCTGTGCTCCTCCTCCACTGGTACAGCAGGCACTAAACACTTCTCCACAGGTGGCGGGATAACTGGCACACCACCTCGTGGTAACACTGGGGGATCCGGTCCCTGTATCGAGGCTTCATCACTGAGGGGGTCATCCTCATGATCAAGCTACTCGATTATAGCGGGTGCGCGTCATGGATGCATCCTGTTAAAGAAACAATATGTATCTCAGTCGGTGAGTATTTCTGGAGAGCTGACTCAAAAACGATATGGAAACCACAACCCATTCCTATATGATGCAGGTACCATTATTTTTTTTAATATTTTTTCAGTATAACTAGTGTTTTCATTTTGCGAGTCGAAATGCAAGTTATCAGAGTCCTGGTGTATGGATATGTTGGTCGCCCGCACCATCACTGGGGTCCCTGGCCTAAAATTCGAACTCGAAACACCCAAAACTGTTGCCCCAAACCAACTCATGGACTCTCAGTCCTAATGTAGAACCGACCACCTCTAATACCACTGTATCCCAACCCGTACAAGTGGGGCCCGAGCTACAACTCCCCAAGCCCACATCCAATAGGTGAGGGGCTAGTGACTAGCACCGAGTAGGTATGCTACTAACATGGGAGGCATTGCCTATAAACCTGTACACATGCACACACATCTCAAAGCCCACAAAGCTAAAAAGTAAAAACTACTAAAAGTAAAATATAAATGCATACAATAAAACCCAACCAACAGAGTATGAAAGGAAAGTAAAGTACAAGAAAGTAAAACTCTGGGCCAAATGTATAAGCCCACCAAAAATAAAGTCTCTAACAAAGTCCAACCTATAAAGAATGGTACTGAGACTGCAATCTGTAGCTGTAGGAACACACCTCAGCCCGCTTGATATCACTGAGCGTCATCCGGCCTTGGTCCACCTAGAATCATGTAAAAGGCACGCTCGTCTGCACAAGACACGACACGTGCGGGCAAATCCCATGCAGGGGTGAGTATAACAATACCCAGTAGGACACACCGAAACCACAAAGGAAATACAACAAGGAAAAATACCAAAAAGGAAGATACAGTCAACTCTACACCATAAATTTCTACTGAACATATAATATGAATATACAGATATACTCATTCACGACCGTCAATTGAGAATACCACCACTAAGATCCATCTCAAAGATTTCCACTAAGAATGAAACCGGAGAACACACTCTGAATTCTAAAGAGAGAGATACGAAGTACTCATTCTGATAGAAGAAACTCCAAATGTACCTTGATAACATAATGCTCAGATGAGGATTACAACCAAATCATGGGGTGATTCTGACAACTCAGTCTGAGCTAATCTTCTAAGCATATGATCAGTGTCCGGGTAATGTTGGTCACGTCGATACCAAGAACTCTACCTAGGGTTCTAGGAATGAATAGAGGATCTGGCTCTAAGTCTCTATTGACGCTCCTTTTCATCTCAAAGTCTAACGATTGGAAAATGGGAATATCCTAGCTCAAATTGATTCATCCTTTGAAGAAAATATAAAAAATCGGAAAAGGGATGAACAAGGAGAAGATTTCCCATAAGTCTCGCATGTTTCCTCATAGTCGTGAAAGTCCACTTACGCAGTGAATTATGGTCATGCATGTGACTTGAACAACCTAAGAGATAACCGCCCGGGGTCTTCTCCTGCCTATAAATAGACCCTGTGGGCCCCCCATTCCTGGAGGATTTTTTTCCAGAAACTCAGATTTGAGATCCCGACGCCCTCGTCTCTTCTCAAAGCATCCGGAACACTTCTAAGGTACTTTCTTACCTAGAACGGAAGATCTAAAGAGGGGGAGGAAGGCCTAAGTGTTGAAACTCATCAGCACATGCGCGCCTAGGTGGCCAGCCCTTAAGGGAAATGGCCACACTTACGCGCCGCCTTACTCCTTCAATAGAACCTGCGCGCCCCTCTCCAGGAAGAACCTCAGGAGGATTCTAAAGGCCTTAAACAAAAGTCGCTCAAGTATTACCCTGCTGGTTGAACACCGCGCAAGTACCCAACGTGCCGCGCATGTATACCTACGTGACCAAAATTTGCGCGCCCACACAGTACCTACGGGCCTGCCAGGACTTGCGCGCCCCTACCTTTTTGGGTGCCTTTCTTGCCCATTTCACCCCTCTTATGCCATTATACCTTTCCTATTCAAGATTTAGTCTTCAAGACACTCTTCAAATCCATTTATGGCACGATTTCTTGATTTTACTTCCTTATCTGAATGGAATTCAGTGGAATATCTCTCAAAACCTAGTGATTTACACATAGTTATGTCACTAAAGATTGATATTTCATTCATTCAACCTCATCCTTTAATATGAGAGAATCATTAACATGGGTATCCTTTTCATGAATAATCCCCAATCATAAGTCCTCTATCTGGGCATCATCTTTAGGAGTAAGCCCCAAGTCCCTTAATTTTTTGGGAATCCTATTTAGGAGTAAGCCCCAGATCCCTTAACCTGGGCCTCCTTTTCAGGAGTAAGCCCTAGTCTCAAACCTGGGCCTCCTTTTCAGGAGTAAGCCCCAGTCTCAAATATGGGCATCCTCTTCAGGAATCAGCCCTAGTCCCCTAATTTGGGCATCCTCATCAGAAGTAAGCCCCAAACCTTAATTCCCTTAACCAGGGCCTCCTTTTCAGATGTAAGCCCTGGTCATAATCCTTAACCTGAGCCTCCTTTTCAGGAGTAAGCCCCAATCTCAAATCTGGGCATCCTCCTTAAGAGTAAGCCCCGGTCTTAATTTCACCTAACCAGTCCTAATTCACATTTGATTTGGGATTCCATTTCAGGAGTAAAAACCAATCATAAGTCATCTCCTAATTTGGGCCTCCTTTTTAGGAGTAAGCCTCAAGTTAGAGTATTCAAAATCTCCATGAAGCACATATACCTTTATGGACCCTGTTCCTAGATTTCTTCCCTAAAGTAAATCCTAACCTTTATTTATCTGGGCAGTCATACATACATAAGCCCCACATTATTTCTTATGATTGCATATTTCATGACACAATTGTCTAATTTTTACCTATACATATTGTTTCTCACACCGAGCATGACTCACGTGAGCTTAGAGTGTTAAAGTAATTGTGACATCCTTCTTTGAGACATCAATCCTAAACATCATATTCCCTTACTCGAACTACGTGGGTTGTGATTCCTTTTCTAAAAAAAGGATACGTAGGTAGCCCATCTACGGGTTCGATCCCAACTCTAAAATAATCCATGTACTTCTAAATGAAAATAAACTTCAAGTGCCCCACTTAGTGGCTTTAAAACCAGCATGGTAATCATAATGACCAAGAGACTTCTGTATAAATGTGTCGAAGGGTACCATTGACCAATAATCTCTAATAAATACAGATGATTCTCTATCGATGAAGAACCTCGAATACATACAAATGATTCTTTAAATTTCTTACATATTTAATCATTGATTTTCATATCTGAAGGAATGCTCATTTTATACTTGGTAATGTAATAAGTATTCACGAACATAACTTAAATCTATAAAGAGAGTCATGGAGTGGACAATAATTCCCCTAAAAAAGGTGTGATGAGTCTGACCTCCCATCCTCTCAACCAATGCAAATTCATAAGCCTCATCAGTCCAAAAACTAATGAGCACCTACCTTTGGAAAGTAGGTCCGAATGGATGTGGAGTCATTGGATGTTTCCGGTTCTATGAAGAAACCCGTTAGAAACCGATTAGAATGTTTGAACCTCCCATCAAGGCGGTCATACCCGGATTCAGAGGGAAACAAAAAATGGTGAACCCGACATGAATCCTTAACCAAATTAAAAATGATGTTTTACCTATTTGTTAGGATCCTATTTAAACTCAATGAGAGGGCCAACAAGACAGTCAATAACATATTTTCTCATCCAAAAGATGTAGTAGCTGAATTTATCTTGATTACGTCTGTTATATCAAACAAGCACTCTTTTCCAAGATCTTCTGCATTTCCATAATGGCCGCTCTCAAATTCACACCTCTGAATACTGCTGCTGTAAATGCCACTACTGCTATTCCTGTTGGATCGTCATCTTCTCTGAGGATGACAACACCTACTCAGCATCTTCAACGCTGGGTATCAAATGCGCTGGTTAAGGAGTACCGTCAACACGGTACCATACCAACTCTAGAGGCTTCCCGACAAGCCCTCCAAGTGAACAACTCACACCGGTCGTCCGTACAACGACGAATAGTGATCAAGAAACAGGCGGTACTAACTACCGTCTCCAACCGTTTCAGGTAGTTATCCCTGGAAAGCAAACACTATTCACTCCCTTATTCTGAGGAAGTGAATGAGCAGGTCCCTTAGGGCCTTAATTTAGGTAGACAAGATTCCTTCCTAAAGGCTCCCTCCAACAATCGTCGTCAGACTCGTGCGACAGTGCCCCCTCAACATGATGAGGGTACCAACTCCAGGCGTTCATCTCAGGTTCCTCGAACCCGAGCAAGCAAGATGAACCACCAGAGGCAGAATCCGATCATCAGTGAGCAGGTTTTCATCTCTTCCGTCTCCAGAGAAGTCCACCAACCTAACTTGATGGAAAGCAACGAGCGGGCACATACACCTGCTTGTTTTAATTCTGCTGTCCAGCAGACATGTCTGGAAGCATCACGCCAATCCCGCCAGGCAATTCTGGCGGAGTACTATAGGCATGAACATACACCTATTTATACATCATCAGCTAGTCAGTAGGATCATCTGACTACATATGATGGATCTCATCAACCATTTTTGGCGAAGTGTAATAAGCAGGCACATACACCTGCTAGTATTAATCAAGTATACCAACAGTCTCGCTTGGTAGCGTTCAGAGAAGATAGTCGGAAAGTCCCGAAAAAAAATATGAAGCAGACTCAACTCTCTACCCCCACACTTGAGTACTGTCAGGATTCACTGACAGGAAAAGGAGGATAGAAGCAGGCACATACACCTGATTCAAGCCCGGAATGGACATATATTCCCGTTCCGGCAGCTGAAGTCACCAAACATATTCTATCAATGGTGAAAGAGAAGAAGCAAATCCCTGCTCATATTCTAGATGCCTGCCAGGATATTATAACAACTTCAGCAGCATCTTAGGGAAAGACACATAAATCTATCCCTACTAGTGGAGTGACACATCAACAATTCAATCCGAAACAAACACACACATCTGTTTCAGTCCAAGAGGGTTGTGGGGCATACTCCCCCATATCATACGAACAACCAAGTCAGGCACATACACCTGATTTGAGTAGAGATCGTCAGCCTAACCTGGCCATCTTTCCTGATCAGGAATATACACCTGCTCAGAGCAACCACTTATGTCAAAAAGTGGTTCCCAAGGCGAGTAAGAAGGCGTCTAAGAAAAAGACTCACCCAACACAGTCAGGAGATCAAGAGCCAATCTGTAACAAGGACTTGCTCGATGCTGGAGTTCTTGAAGCCCTAAGACAATTATCTGTCGAAATTCAAGATTCTACTCCTCATTTCCCAATAGTGGGAACATTAATTCTGAGGGTCTTCAATAGAAACTTCCTCATGAAGGCTTTCTTCATGAAAATTAGGTCAATATTGAAATTTCATCTTCAGATGAAAGCCACAGGAACCCTCTGTGTTGTCAGAAGACCATGGAGAAATAGATATCCTCTTTTGTTGTAACCCATTATGGTGGTCCTCCCCATGATGATGAATTTCACTGCGAAAGTACTCTCCACAGTAGTGATGCACATTGCCCAGAAAATGCTCCAGTGGACAATGTAGTGCCGAGAAAGACCTCTTATCTTGAGGAACTTGCAAATGTGAAACCAGTCGTCTCTGAAACTTCATCTCTAGCAGGTGAAATACTTTCTCAATCAAAAGATAGCCCAGGGTGTAGGTCATTCTCAGAACCACCCCTAAGTCATGCATCTTTTAGTTTGATCAATGATTTCTCTACCAATCCTGTTGAATCCAATGAAGAAACAAGGAAACACCAACTCTGGTCAAATTAGGTAAAATAATCTTCATCAAATGACAAAGAGGAAATGATGAACATGAGAAAACAACTGGAGAAAGGTGAAGTGCCAGTTATGTTTTGGCCTCTAGTTGAATCTCAGTATAATATTCCAGAAATGTTGATGGAAGATGAAATTCATGATATTCGTCTCAACATATGGAAAAATCTTTGTCAGCAGAAAATGAAATTATTATCTTATGATGAATATGAAAATCATTTTAAGATAATAGAAGGGTTACAACGTCAGATTGATTTGGCATCTCTATCAGTCTCTCGATATCTGAAGGCTGAAAAGCAGCATAGATCCCTTCAACGTTCATGCCTTGCGCACTAAGAAGATTGCGTCAGTTATTTGCCAATGCCCCATATGGTATTCATGTCAGAGGATGGGGTGTTCATGGAGAACTGCATTTCATGGTGCTCTCCAGTCAACAAAGCCCGCCGAAAATGGTCTCATGCAATGTTATTGCCCATAACCGACCACAGTCAATGGGCATTATTTGTAATCAAAAGCTTGCTCAAGAACAGGCTTCAACTAGTTCCTATCAAAATCAAGAATATAGAGAACAAGTTGTTGAATTACTCTTGCATCAAGCAAACGAGAATATTAAATAGGCCTCTCGTTTGGAGCAAGCACGTCACCAAGTGACAGAAGTGTCATAAATCATCCAATGGTCTTTTGAACCGGGTGATAAAAGTGGATACAGGTTAATGCATCCAGCTAATTTCCGAACTATGGTTCGTAAGATCAGGAGGACATTCAAAAAATTCCCAGACATAGCATGTCAAGAATCACCCCAGCTCACCAGACTAGGGACTCTTTTAAACCAACCCTCGGAATCAACAAATAGGTTCCAAGGAGTTGAGCGGGAACAACAGGAACAGCACCAGTCCACTGGACTGGGGACTTTTTAAAATCATCAATCCCCTCCTCAGAGAAAGTCGGTCTTTTCTTGATTGGTGAAGAAACCTCAAGATGATCAAAGAGCCAAATTTTCAGGAGATTCCCTCCAAATTACAGTTCGTCAAGAAGTTCCAGAGGGATCGAATCAATAAAAGGCAATGTCTCATCAAAGAAATGGAAGAAGACAATATCACAGAAATGCTGATAGAAGGGATGCGATGAGTTATGCATCAATCAATGTCATCAGTGTTGTTGTTGCTGATCCACCAAATGAGGCTCACTCAGGGGACTCAGATGAAGAGATTCTTGCTCAAGAAGATGTACGCACCGACAAAAATGAAGAAGTTGTGCATACACAAAGTCAAAGGATTACTCAGAACCTAGGTAATATTTCGAGTAACCCAATTCCCCCTCTCCGAAAAGGATCCAACAAAGGGAAGGCAAAAGAACCAGGTTACATATCCTACCTCTGGAGAAGGTCAATTGCTCCCACTCGAGCAAAGGTTTGCACTATAGGAGGAATAAATGAAGGAATTAAAGAGGTTGAATGCAGAACTACTTCAGGGTAGTCTTCTTCGTGAGCGTGCTGGAGTCAGTCAGCTAAGAGAATTTGTTGCAGCTACTGAGATGGATCAGGAATATCCTCCTCTATCAGTACACCCTTAATGGTCTAATCCTATGGGTCAAGTGAAACAACAGTTGGCAGTGCTACCATCAGTTGCAGCACCAATCACCACATCTGTCCAAACTCCAGTCATTGCACCCACCCAAGTCCACGTTCAACCGGATGTTTCTCAAAAGTTAATAACTAATATTGAGTCATTAACAGCTCGGTTAGAAACTATGGAAGGGAAACACATGCAAGTTCAACTAGAAAAGAAAGATTACCCTAAATGGGTAGATTCAATTTCTCCTCCATCCATTTTTGGGAATCCTGTATTCCCTATTTTCAATGGATCAGGTGATCCTGAATAGCATTTGACACATTATGTGTCCTGTTGCGATCCTATGATGGGAACTCTGGAGCAGCAAGAATCAGTAAAACTAAAATGCATCGTGCGACCTTTGCAAGGACCAGCTTTTGTTTGGTATACAAGCGTGAAATCTCGGTCAATTACCAGATGGGAGGATCTTCTCCAAAAATTCCTCCTTCAGTTCATCTCAACTTTTCCAAAGACAACAGTTTTCGATCTTAAAAATTGTAAGAAAAGGGAGAATGAAAGAGTCGCTGATTTCATTGCTCACTGGAAGGGATTAACATATTCCTTGAGTTTAGCACTCCCTCAAGAAGAATTGTTTCCAATCTGTGTGGAAAATCTGCGTGACGAATTACGCACGTCATTAATCCTTGTGAAATACACAGGAGGGTTTCGAGACCTTAATTCAATCGCTCAGCAGATTGAAGATTCCCTTATACAGGCTAAGGCTAAATCACATGTAATTCCATCAGCTCTAGGAAGGCGAATGGGTAAAGCATAAAATGATACCTTTATGCTTAAACAAGCACCTGTACCTATTTCTAATTCAAAATCTTCATCTTCTCGAAGGACTCCACCTACTAAGAGCCAACAACAATGGCCGTTTCGTCCATATGATCAAAGAGATCAAAGACAAAAACAATTTGAGGATTTAAAGAGCAAAACATACTCTTTCCGAAATGAACAAGTTCCTGGTTACATCATTTCGGCTTTGGAAAATAATATGGTTCAATTTCCAAGGCCCAAAAGGCCAAACAAGGAAAGAGATGAAAACCATCCCAATTATTTCCCCTTTCATCAAATATTGGGGAATCCCATCCAGGAGTGTTTTGCCTTCATAGACCACCTGCAATAGATGGTCGACTCGGGACAAGTCAAATTGAATGGTTCTTCAGCTCAGGTAGCATGTGTTACTACTATAGTTCCAGAGGAGGAAGGTGAATGGAAAGAACTCAAAAGCAAAAATGCATAGAAGTATGATGATTGGATGGTCAGAAAGACAATCAATCGAACTCATGCTATTTTGCGAACACAATTAAAGAAACCAATTGTGTCTTCTGCCATGAATGTTGCGGCAAAACCCTCTTTGTCAGAAGGAAAGTCCTCAAAGAAACGACATAATTTAAAGATGAAAAAAGAATCAGAAGAAGATGAGTATGTGTCAAAGAATAAGTTGTCTTTGACTCTGGTAGACTTCATGCCATCTACTTCAAAGCCACGGGCACCGCCCCACCAAACGACATAGCCTAAACAGGCTAATCAGGAAAAGTATTCATCAGACGAAGAGTTAATCTTCGGTTCTGTTAATATGATTCAATTAATAGATCCATATGCCAGTCGAAGTTGCAATTTTGATGAGCCTGAATTCCATGTATCAAATAAGGGAATCAGAGAAAGTTACAGAGGTTCAAAATACATGGGAAGACATGGAGCATTTAAAAGACACTACCCCAATTCTACCCCTTTT
Organism: Viscum album; assembly: GCA_963277665.1. Taxonomy (NCBI): domain Eukaryota; kingdom Viridiplantae; phylum Streptophyta; class Magnoliopsida; order Santalales; family Viscaceae; genus Viscum; species Viscum album. The sequence continues at coordinate 761,112,579 of OY728140.1, read as the reverse complement.
AGAACTGTGTATGCAGCAGAAACTCGTGGTAGAGCCCTTTAGCGAGCTCAGCAAGAACAAGCAAGTTCTTCTACCAATAGAAAATTCAGTCCTGACATAGTTATTTTGGAAGACCGATTGAAGGTTCCATCTTCTTCCTCTCAGCAAGTAAATGGATTTAATCAGTCTAATCTTCCAAAACCAAGGATGTTTCCAACGATTATCCCAATAAAATATGCATCAACTTCCAAAGCACCTTCTTCCAAGGTACCTGCTAAACCACATATTCCTATTAGGAAATTCAGACCTCTGGATCAAAAGTATGATATATTGAAACACTTGGCCCAAGTACAAGCCATGTTATCAATTCTGGGTGCTTTGAATCTGTCAAAAGATCTCTGGGAAGCACTCATCGAGGCCTTGTCAAGTCCTCATGAGTTTGAAACTAAAATTGTTGCAGCTGAAGTCTATCACATAGAGAATAATCCTACAGAATGCCATGCAATAATATCTTATACTGATAAAGATGAAGATGATGTTGTGCATGGGCATATCAGAACTTTATATTTATCTGGAAAGGTCAATGGTGTAGACGTCCGAAGAGCTTTCATTGACAATGGTTCAGGATTCAACCTCATGCCCATTCGTACACTTCGTCGATTGGGGCTCACATAATCTTATTTATCTCCTTCTACCATGATTTTGCAAGGATATGATAAAAATGGACAAGAAACACTGGGTGAAGATACACTCAGAACTCAGTTTGGAGATCTTGTATCCAATTCGGATTTCATGATTGTTGATCAAGACTCAGCTTTCAACGTCTTGCTTGGAAGACCCTGGCTACATCAGCATGTGGCTATCCCTTAATCATACCATCAATGTCTCAAATACTATTTCTATGGTTATGTTCGAACATTATATAGTGATAAGGCCCCATTAAAGACTTGTGAGTCTCAATACATTGAGGCGGAATTCTATCACATGAAGGGAAAGGAGAAATCCACAACAAAGGAAATTACCAAAGTTAATCCTCCATATGGATTGGAGAAGATTCTAGTAAATCCATTTACACATGTGAGTATAGATTATAAGTTTCCTATCAGTCAAATTGAAAATGTATACTCAAATCAAAATACTCTTATGGAAAGATCCGTAATGTCAATTACAGTAATCGAGCCAGACAATATTGGAGAAATTAGTAACCCACCAAGAAGTAATGAAAGAACAAATGGTGACGTCTTTATTTCATCTTCTGAAATCCAACAAGTCTATACTTCTCCAATTAGGCCAGAAAGAGTTATAGAAACATTAGAGGTGAGCAATGATGTTGATTATCAATCCATAATTTCCTCTTTATTACCCAAAGAAAACTCTTCATCATCAATAGGGTCAAAAATGGAAACTTCCTCTTCAAAATGAGAAAATTTTGACATATCTTCTGATCATGAAAATTCTGTTTTGTCATTTACTATGAGAGTAGAATGGAAGAAATAACACATGATGAAGAAGGAGAGGATTATCTCAGAGATTCTCTTCTAGCATTTGAAGAGGGTATCTCTACCACTGTGGATGAACTCAGAGAAATAAATCTGGGTACAAAGGAAGATCCACGCCCCACAATAATCAGTGCGGCCATGACCCTTGAAGAGCAAGAGATGTATATTTATTTTATAAAGTGAAATAGAGATATTTTTTCTTGGAACTATACATAAATGCCCGTTCTTGATCCTGATGTCGCTACTCATCATTTGGGTTTACCAGAAGAACATCGAGGATTTAAGCAAGCCGTGAGAAGAACACACCCAACATATGCTTCTAAAATTGAATCTGATGTGGATAAGCTTATCAAAGCTACCTTCGTCATAGAAGTTCAGTATCCCAAGTGGTTGGCTAATATTTTCCCTGTAAAGAAGAATAACGGACAAATTAGAGTTTGCATCGATTTCAGAGATCTTAATCGGCATTGTCCTAAAGATGATTTCCCAGTTCCGTTTACAAAACTTTTAATTGATGCAACAACTGGCTATGAAGAACTTTCCTTCATGGATAGATATTCTGGATATAATCAGATCTGAATGGCCCTAGAAGATGAGGAATCCACAGCCTTCATATCCCCTTAGGGTGAGTTTTGTTACCTGGTAATGCCCGTTGGCTTAAATAATGCAGGGGAAACATATCAGTGCTCCATGCATCATATCTTCAAACCCTTCATAGGGAAGTTTGTTGAATGCTATGTAGATGATTTGGTGGTTAAATCCAAACAACTTTCTAATCACTTGGCTTATTTGGAAGTCATATTCTGCAAGCTTCGACAAAATAATTTTAAGATGAACCCCTTAAAATGTGCTTTTGGGGTAACCTTAGGAAAATTTCTCGGCTTTGTTGTACGCCATCATGCTATTGAAGTCGATCCTGAGAAGACCAAGTCAATACTTGGTATTTCAACTCCTCAAATTATGAAATAATTAAGAGGACTTCAAGGACACTTAGCCTATATTCGGCTTTTCATCGCCAATTTGGCAGGAAAAAGTTTACCCTTTACCAAATTGATGATGAAGGGAGTCACTTACCAGTGGACTAAAGAATGTCAATAAGCATTCGATATTATCAAGAAATACCTCTTGATTCCACCGGTACTCATGCCACATGTTGAAGGAAGACCACTTATCCTCTACGTGACAGCTCTAGAGCGATCATTGGGTGCCTTTCTTTCTCAAAAGAATGATGCTGGGAATGAAAACAACCTCTACTATCTCAGTCGAACTATGCTTGAAGCAGAAACTCGGTATTCAAGTATTGAGAAGTGCTGCCTGGCATTAATCTTTGCTGTTCAGAAGTTGAGACATTACCTGAAATATCACGAGGTCCATTTGGTATCTCGCAATAACCCGCTCAAATTCATCCTTAGTTGTCCAATGCTTACAGGACATCTAGAAAGGTGGGTAGTTTTTTTTCCAGCAATTCGACATTCAGTATATGTCTTAAAAGGTGATTAAAGTCCTAGAACTGGCTGATTTCCTGGATGAACACCCTTTAGTGGAAGACATGCCTTCAGATATTGAACTCCTTGATGAGGAAGACTTCTCTATTCATGAAAGTCCTCAAGCATGGGAAATTTAGTTTGATGGTGCTTCTAGAAGTCCAACAGGGAAGAAAATGGAAAATCCTAAATTCAATAAAGTTGGCTTTGGAATTGTGCTCATTTCTTCAGAATAGGCAGTGTTACCTTATTCCTTATTATTGTGGGAAGGTGGTACCAATAATGAAGCTGAATACCAAGCTCTTATCACAGGCTTGGAATTAGCGCTTCAATCACAATTCAATCACATAAAGGTGAAGGGTGATTCAGACCCGGTTATCAAACAAGTAAATGGGGATTATTCCATCAGAAAAGAAGAACTAATCCCTTTGTATGATTACGTTAGAGAGTTAATGTCAGAATTCCCTTCAGAACTGACATTTTATTATGTCCCAAGATCACAAAATGCTCAAGATGATGCACTGGATAATATAGCCATAGCTCTGGAAGATCCATATCTGGACGAGACAACCATCAATATTGCCCACCGTCATGCAATTTCACCTTATGATTGAATCAGAACAGATGAAATTAATGAAATTAGTCCCATTCCTGAACTATATGGTCATACTATAGGATGGAGGTCACCTATCAGGGAATACCTTCAAAATGGAACACTTCCACCTGATAGAGCAGAGAAAGAACAAATCCGGCGATGTGTGGTCAATTTTACTCTTTATGATATCCCAGATCACCTAGAGAAAGTTCTATACAAACGTGGTTTTTATGGAGTTCTCTTCAGATGCATTGATGGTGAAGAGACAATGGTTTTCATGAAAGAAGTGCATGCAGGAGTCTGTGGTGCCCACCATTCTGGACATAGATTGTCAGATCAAATTCAAAGGCTTGGATACTTTTGTCCTTCAATGATACGAGATTGTGTTGATTTTACAATGAAGTGGCATTCATGCAATGTACATGCCAACTTCATTCATCAACCTCCATAGTTTCTTCATACAGCTAAATACTCATGGCCATTTTCCACATGGGGAAAGGATGTGGTGGGACCTTACCCTTCGGCTACGACCAAGCAGTTTAAGTACATTATTACTGCTACTGAGTTCTTTTCCAAATGGGAAGAGGTAATACCTCTCAAGGAAGTCAGTTCTAAATGCATTGTTAGCTTCATCAAGTCTAACATCATTACCAGATTTGGTGTCCCTCATACCATATTGATGGACGATGGAACCAATTTCTGTTCATCCGAGGTGAAGAAATTGTATCAAGAATACAACATCAAATCCAACCATTCATCTCGGTATCTTGCAGCGGCCAATGTCCAGATAAACTATTTCATGCTTTATGGGCTTATCAGATTACCACCCGCATTGCAACGCGATCAACTCTATATTCATTGGTATATGGAATGAAATTAGTCTTGCCAATTGAAGTTCAATTACCCTCACTCAGAGAGTAGCCATTTGTGATCAGTCATCTACAGATGAGAAATCTCAAAAGTGATTGAATGAATTGGAATGGTTATATGAGAAAATATTGTGCACTTTCCTCCACTTGGAAGTCTATCAGAATCGAATAGCACGAGATTTTAACAAAAATGTTCATCTTCGTTCATTCATTCAGGGAGAATTGGTATTAGTTTTCAGAACTCCAATGATACTAGGAAAGAAACCTCCCAAACTTGAACCGAAATAGGATGGACCTTATTAAATACATAGGGTATACTCCAGTGGAGCTTATTCATTAATCTCGATGGATGGATAATTCATCACTACTCCAACCAATAATAGATTTTTGAAGAAGTATTTTGTATAAACTGTAAAGTATGTACTTTTTCCCTGAAACATGACACTAAACTGTGCTGCACCAGTTCTTCCTTGCTATATGACGTTAAATAATACAACATTGGTTTAGTATGGCCTTAAACTGCAACTTCGTCCCATAGGGCGTTAAACTGTGAAAAAGTTCCCTAAATGGTCCAGTAGGACCTTAAACTGCAATTAGGTCTTGTATGACCTTAAACTGCATCATCAACGGTCCATGCATATGACCCTAAACTGTTCGCAAGTCCCTTATGTCCAGCAAGATGTTAAACTGTGACTTCTTAAATACATGACACTAAACTGTATAAAATTCCCTTACGTCTGGAAAGACGTTTAACTACATAATCATCAAAGGTCCTGTATGACATTAAACTACACTTTTGTCTAGCATGACATTAAACTGCATCATCCACGGTCCATGAATATGACCTTAAACTATTCAAACAATCGTTCAATATGATTCTAAACTGTGGAAAAAATCCCCAATGCGTCCAACATGATGATAAATGGTGTACTATTTTGTCCTCACTGCATGAAATTAAACTGCACAGTCCCCCTTTCGTCCAACCTGACGTTAAACTCTATTGTCCCCATCGTCCTAACTACATGACACTAAAATATAAAGAAGGTCTGTGATACGTCCTACATGACATTAAATTGTACTTTGTCCCTGCTACATGACACTAAACTGTGCAGCACCAATAGTCCTAACTGCAAGACTTTAAACTGCATAGTCCCTTCATACGTCCTACATGACGTTAAACGGTGTATCGTTAAGGTTGTTACTACCTCTTGTTTCTCACACCGAGTATGACTCACGTGAGATTAGAGAAAACCTCAACCATAACACTCTCTTTGGGCCGCTAACCATGTGTAAGTCCCAACAACATTTTTTTAGGTCGTTGTCCCCAAGAACAACTTGATCATTAATTCATTCTTTAATATAACTACACGGACTTTGATCCTTGCTTTCTAGGCTGGGTATGTAGGCAACCTCCCAAGGTTCAAGACCAAAACCAATCTCTTCACATCGGTTCACCTCCATCTCATACGATGTTGATTTGTGAAACCTCCCCTAGAATCAATATCTTTCTATTGGTTCACATTCGTCCTTGTTTTAATACGTTAAACTATACAACAGTTTTGTCTAGTATGACAATAAACTACAATATTCTTTGATAGCCTCACCTGAGAGGGAACCATTATTTACATTGATTTTTTAATCATGTTTCATTTCAAAGACTACATGCATACATGGAAATGCCCAAACCTTTTATCATGGGTTAAACCGTCATTGTACTAAAGTCCCCTTTCACCCTTCATATGTACGAACAAAATTTGTACAAAGTGTATTTCTAGAATTACGTGGGATTGATTCCCATCCTTATGGGATACATAGGAACATTCGAGTGTCCCTCGAATCCAGCCCCAAGTCTTTGGGACTAACCCCAAATTCCACTTTCAGTCCCTTGGCTGAAAAGTCCCCATGAAAACACACACTGTGTATTTCTTACAATGGTCCAAGCTCTATGACCCTAAACTAAGATCTCTAATCCTTTTGTCCCACAAGATGTTAAACTGTAGTTTAATAACTACGTATGTCTTGATTATCATCCTTATGGGATACGTAGTGAAGTCCAAAATTTCAATTCAGGACCCAGCCACAACATGATTATGGTTAGCATCGATCTGTGTATCTCTATATACATTTAACAATATCCATATTTATGTGTCATAATCCTAACCTTAAATATTTTCAGATCCTCATAACCCTTTTCATGAATTTTAGTCAAAAAAATGTCAAACTTATGATAATTATTTTTCCGGACTATGCCGCACATGCCCATAGGCGGCCTTGCATAAACAGTCTACATAACAGACTTGTTAGCCAAAAGATACTATTATTTGACTATGCAGCCAATGCCCTTAGGTGGAATTGCATAATTCAACCCCCTAACAGGTTTTTCGGATAGTGGTAACTTCATTCTTGGGAAGAATTCCTATTTTGTCTTTATTTGTCTTAAATAACAGTATATAGGGATCCACAAAAATATCCATCCTTAACATACTTGTCCCATATCCTTTTTCATGATTTGAAAGTATTCAAGTCTATGGATTATATTCTCCTTCCCTATGTTTGGGTCAGACCTTCGAAGGAGTGATATTCAACCAGTTCTTCGATAATCTTGTTTGGAAATATCTTATCCATATTCAAGTACCTCTTTCCATACAGAAAACTCTATACTTTGGAATATTTGAATCTCCATAAACTTTCACTGGCTTTTAGCACTAGGAAAGTAAATTTATGAGAGTTCTTTTGCCTGACTATGCAGCATGTGCCCATAGGTGGCCTTGCATAAACATTCTACATAACAGACTTGTTAGCCAAAAGATACTATTTTATTTAACTATGCAGCCAATACCCTTAGCTGGACCAGCATAATTCAACCCCCTAACAGGTTTGTTAAATAATGGTAACTTCATTCTTGGGAACTACTTCTTCTAATGACTTTTAGATCTTTTTCATATCATTCCTCAGATTAAAATATTATTATGTCATAGTTTAAATATTTTCCCTCATACTTGAGTATGGTACTATGTTTTCAGATGAGTTGTCAAGTAATTGAGTCAATTATAATCCATTTAGGTCAAAGCTATTTCGACCTTAAACATTAGCCTTTCTATTTCTGACATGCATGACTTTAAACTGCCCACAAAAGTCAAGGGAACTCTGAATAAAAGTCAAGTTCCCAGCTCACTAAACATACATTCTGTATGATTTAGGTAACATTGAGCAATTAAAAGGTTCGAAGTTTTTAGGGTTATATACATTAATCCTAGTAAAAATCAATCTATGATTACTAGGCCCATTGGATTAGGTAAAATCTAAAGCATGTAGCAAAAGAGAATGAAGGTAAAAATCAGTGAAGGTGAAAGTGTTTTTCATTGATGCACAAGAGTTATAAGGACATCCACAGACTGGAGTCTCTTCTATTTTTCAAGAATTACAAGAGTCCTTCAACATAACTCTTCATTTGATTTACGGCACCCCGAGCTTCATTCACAATCACTTGGAATTCATTCATTCAATTGAATACAATAAGAGATGCAGTAATACTAGCTCTTCTTGGAACACTTGTAAAAGGATGTTCTTGAGTAATGTTTGAGAATATTTTCTGCTGATCAAATAGTGAATCTGTTAATGTCCAAGAGACTTAGAAGATGGATACATGGATTTGAGAATGGAGCATTGGAAGTAAAGAGCCATTTGGAGCGAGTACTCTTTTCAGATATTTCTCTAATGCCATGTTTGTCTTCTCTCTACCAACTGATAGCGGAAAACATTTCAGACCATGGGTTTGCCATTTTCATATCTGCAAGAAAATGACATGGAGGAAGAATTTGAAATTTCACACCATTGTTGTAGCTCTTAATGTAAAGCATAACCAAAATAGAGGAGTAGCAGTGCAGCTGCATTTCATGCATATAGTTCTTTGCATCTGGAACATTGACTCCTTGCAGATGACCATGACCATATAGAGGCAGGTAGATGCTCTATGGGAAATTAAGATGATATTTATTCAATTACTTAACCAAATATGGGAGAGTGTTGTCACAAATATCATAATAATCATGGCCAATGATGTTCATCATGTCATCAATCCGCTTTCTAGACAGTTCGTCAGCCATTTTAATTCCCTTAAGAGCCATTTAATCTGCACAAAAGTTGAATAAACTAAATCTTAAATGGGTTTATTTTTCATAAAATTTGTGAAAGAATTCAAGAAAAATGTCAAAGGCATTAAGACGCGCAAGTATAAAACTTGGCGCACAAGTATGGATATGTCGCACAAGTATTTGGAACGCAGGTATCACCACACAAGTCAAGATCCCTTGACAGCAGCGCGCCATCAAGGAAACACCGGAAAACAGAGCAACCTACGTGGTTAAGATAACTTGCGTGACGAGAGCTCGCAAATTCGGAAGCAGATTCTATGCGCGGCCAAGGATCGTATATTTATAGGCCAGGAGGCCTATCTGGGCGCCTACACCCAGTGTGCTCATGCCTTTCATGACACGAACCTGCGTGCCAAGTGTTGCGCACTGAACACGTGCACGCCACCATTCCTTTGTATGTGTCATTTTCCTTCAGAGTCACATCCTCATTTTCTTTCGGATCCAACTCTAAGGGGGGACTTTTGTTGACGCTCCTTTTTGTCACAGTGTATAAAGATTGAAAAAGGGGAATATTTAACTCAAATTGATTCATCCATTGAAGAAAATATCCAAAATCAGCAAAGGGATGAACAAGGAGAAGATTTCCCATAAGTCGCACAAGTCCACTTGTGTGGCGAATTATGGACGCTCAAGTGACTTGCGCGACCTAAGCGATAACCGCTCGAGGTCTTCTCCTACCTATAAATAGACCCTATGGGCCCCCCATTCCAGGAGGATTTTTTTCCAGAAACTCAGATTTGAGCTCCTGGCGCCCTCGTCTCTTCTCAAAGCTTCCGGAACACTTCTAAGGAAATTTCTTACCTAGAACGGAAGATCTAAAGAGGGGGAGGAAGGCCTAAGTGTTGAAACTCATCAACACTTGCGCGCCTAGGTGACCAGCTCTTAATGGAAATTTCCACACTTGCGCGCTGCCTTACTCTTTCAATAGAACCTGCGCACCCCTCTCCTGGAGGAACCTCAGGAGGATTCTAAAGGCCTTAACCAAAAGTCGCTCAAGTATTACCCTGCTGGTTGAACACTGCGCAAGTACCCAACGTGTCGCACAGGTATACCTGCATGACCAAAACATGCGCTCCCACACAGTACCTGCGCGCCTGCCAGGACTTGTGCACCCCAGCCTTTTTGGGAGCCTTTCTTGCCCATTTCACCCCTCTTAAGCCATTACACCTTTCCTATTCAAGATTCAGTCTTCAAGACACTCTTCAAAGACATTTATGGCATTATTTATTGATTTGAATTCCTTATCTGAAAGGAATTATGTTTAATATCTCTCAAAACCTAGTGATTTACACATCTTTATGTCACTAAAGATTGAGATTTCATTTATTCAACCTCATCCTCTAAGATGGGAGAATCCATAACCTGGGTCTCCTATTTAGGAATAATCCCCAGTAATAAGTCCTATAATCTGGGCATCCTCTTTAGGAGTAAGCCCCAAGTCCCTTAATTTTATTGGCATCCTACTTATGAGTAAGCCCCAGATCCCTTAACCTGGGACTCCTTTTAAGGAGTAAGCCCTTGTCTCAAACATGGACCTCCTTCTCAGGAGTAAGCCCCAGTCTCAAATATGGGCATCCTCTTCAAAAATCAGCCCCCAGACCCCTAATTTGGGCATCCTCTTTAGGAGTAATCCCCAAACCTTAATTCCATTAATCTGGGCCTCCTTTTCAAGAGTAAGCCCTAGTCATAATCCTTAACCTGGGACTCCTTTTCAGGTGTAACCCCAGTCTCAAATTTGGGCATCCTCCTTAAGAGTAAGCCCCAGTCTTAATTTCTCTTGACCAGTCCTAATTCACCTTTGATTTGGGATTCATTTTCAGGAGTAAACCCGAATCATAAGTCATCTCCTAATTTGGGCCTCCTTTTCAGGAGTAATCCCCAAGTTAGAGTATTCAAAATCTCCATGAAGCACATGTACCTTTATGGACCCTGTTCCTGGATTTGTTCCCTAAATTAAATCCTAACCTTCATTTATCTGGGTAATCATACATACATAATCCCCACATTATTTCTTATTATTGCATATTTCATGGAAAAATTGTCTAATTTTTACCAATACCTCTTGTTTCTCACACCGAGCATGAATCACGGGAGCTTAGAGTGTAAAAGTAATTGTGACATCCTTCTTTGAGCCATCAATCATAAACATCATATTCCCTTACTCGAACTATGTGGGTTATGATTACTTTTCTAAACAAAGGATATGTAGGTAGCCCGTCTACGAGTTCGATCCCAACTCTAAAATAATCCATGTCCTTCTGAATGACAATAAACGTCAAGTGTCCTACTGAGTGGCTTTAAAACCTGCATGGTCATCATAATGACTAAGAGACTTCTATATAAATGTGTCGAAGAGTACCATTGACCAAGAATATCTAATAAATACAGATGATTCTCTATCGATGAAGAACCTCAAATACATACAAAAGATTCTCTAAATTTCCTACATATTTAATCATTGATTGTCAGATCTAAAGGAAAGCTCAATTTATACTTGGTAATGTATTAAGGATTTACGAACATAACTTAAATCTATAAAGAGTGTCCCGTAGTAGACAATAATTCACCTCAAAAAGGTGTTATGAGTCCGACCTCCCATCCTCTCGACTAATGAAAATTCCTAAGCCTCATCAGTCCACAAACTAATGAGCACCTACCTTTGGAAAGTAGGTCCGAATGGATGTGGAATCATTGGATGTTTCAGGTTCTACGAAAAACCCGTTAGAAACCGATCATATTGTTTGAACCTCCCATCAAGGCGGTCATCCCCGGATTCCGAGTAAAACAGTCTCATAGAGGGGACTCCAACAACTCTATTCGGGGTGTTCTAATGAAGGGATCATACTCCCGTGTAAAGGAAATGATACCAGAACCTTCAGGGAAAAGACCATGGGTACGAACCCAAAGAAAAATAGTCCATGTAACAGAATACAAGTAACTCAAGTCATTTAAGACAGGTTATAAGACGTGTAGTATAGTTACATACCATGTTCCTTGACCCCGGGTACTACCCGTGTAAATGGCCCATGTCATTCATTCGGGTCGTGTAAAACCAAACTACACGGCTTGTAGAAAAAGTAAACACCATGTTCCTTAACCCCGGGTACTGCCCGTGTAACCGGCACTTTTCATTCGACTTGTCAGATAGAAAGAAACTAAACGGCATGTAGATGATTCACACACCGTGTCCGAGCACCTGGGGCTTGCTCCATGTACGCTGGCCATGTGCCTGTACACGGTCTCTGCCCGTGTCCGTGTCACCTGCCCGTGTACCAGTACACGGGGTATCCTATGTATCTGGCCCGGTCTGGCTGGGGAGGGGTATACAGGGCATGTCCTTGCCCGCGTACCCGGCCCGTGTCCGTGTACTCCCGAAGTACACACCATGTAATCCTGCCAACGAACATATGCCGTGTATCCCATACTACACGGCGTGTAGTTGAAATTTTTCCAGAATTGTTGTCTTCCTCCACGCGCCTTGGCCAAATCTCTGGTACATGATCCAACCATCCGATCATCATGAAACTGTTGATTTGGGGTCATCCCGCCCATACGAAACCGATTCCGTCGGTTTTGGGCTTCCGATCGGCCTTGATTCGCATCCCGATCCGACCTCAGAAAAATGCTCGAAGAACAGAATTTATTAAACCACACCGATTTGCCCACCACTGTTACCGTCGCACCACTGCTGGGTCGTCTCTGTGTTGGATATTTGATTTCAAATCGTTGAGCCAACAAATGAATGTGCAACGATCTATTTTCCCCATGAATGCGAAGAACACAAATGAAGAACGCATAGGAATATAAATAGAAAAACATAACAATCGAGAGGGATGAACCTCGATTGATGTTCATGTCGATATTGGTTCATCACCGTTAGAAGGATGAATGAAACCCAAAATTTATTTCTAGAATCAAATCCCCACGATTCCCGCAAAATCCCATCCCGCAATAACGATTGATCTGTGGGCTAATCTGTTCATGGATTAGTCCGCGTTCATCATGGAAATCAAAAAAGGGGATGAAATTACAATTTAACATCTTACCTGGAATCTGGGGCATTCGTCGGTGATGATCTGGTCACTACGTCGTCGTCGCCGCGTTGGGAGGTTTTCTTCATAGCCTCCAGAGCCCCAAGGGTTTCAGGGTTATGAGGTTTGTAACCCTGGACCGTTGCGACAACCATTAATTTAAAAAATGTAAGGGATATATATTGAAGTAGATTTAAAATATTTTGCTCTAGAATAATATATTTTTAATTAAATATTTTATTACTCTTACATCCCAAAAACTGGATTCCACCACTGACCTGCGTTGGCCGATGTCAGGCCTCGCCTAAGGTAAAATTGTTTTTCTGAATGCAACTGTGCCCTCAAATTTTTGATCCGAGCAACCATTTAGGAGTTATTCGACTTTTTCAGGAAAACCGCACGCGCACGTAATTTAGTTATTAAATTAAATTCAAACATTTTTTCTAGGCTCACTGGGTCTCGGAAATGCTCACCATCTCAGAGCCTGGTCTCGAATTAATTCCCATATAATATTAAAATAATACATGGAAAAACCTGGGACATTACATAGATAAGGGAAAATTGGCATTCTCAAAGAACAATCTATATTGTAATGTATGTTAGAAAGTGTAATGTAACATTATTGTATGTAATATATTTTCCAAGAATGCTAAATTGATCAGTCCTTCATGACTTTAATCTTTGTAATCATTGTAATGCATTAAAATAATGCACCGACTTTGGGTAACTGGATTCGGGGCGTTACAAATGGTATCAAAGGAAGTATAGAAACAACATTGGAAATATATTTTCATAAACTCTGATTAGAAAACATTACCCTAAGATAGACTTTGAGGAATAGTATAGAAGAACATCCATGAATTTTGGTAATATAGATATTTTGTCTATTTTACAAGCAATACATCCCTATCTGGATACGATCAGGTAGAGGTGGCTCGGGCACAAATTCACCTAGGAGTGAAAACTCCGACATGGAGTTTTGGGCTTGACCCGATGTATCCTGATGCACAACAACAGACCTTGTTTCACTCTTGGTTACGACACTTCTAGGGGATATGCTTAGGATATTTCACATTTTCATTACAATCCATTATAAATGATTTAAGAGTAAATACTTCCTCAAAGAAAACATTTTATGATTATATAATATATGCATAATCATTTCAGTTAATGTAAGGTATTTTAAAAGATTTTAGTTCAGCATTTCAAATCATAAACTAACCTAGTGTATTCCATTATTTAGAAATGGTTCCTAGAAGATGGAATGAGACCTCCAGCAATACACATGATCCAAAGAGTAAGAAGAATCATATCTTTCATGTTGTTAAGAAAACATTTTGAAAGGAAATAGTCTCCTATGTGTTATCATAATTTGAAGAAATAGTATCTTGTGTTAATAAGACATAAAAATAATTTTCTGATACCTATGTCTTTGAAGGGAAGCTAGAGAAGAAAAAGATGGTAGAGAGAAATATGGATAAAGGGAATAAGGGAAAGAAGGATTTTCCCATATGTGATAACTGTGGAAATAATCAACAGGGTAAATGCTTGAAGGTAATGGGAGTTTGTTATATGTTTGGAGAAAAAGGACACCAAGTACGTGATTGAAAGGGTAAGAAAAACGTTTCAAATGTACAATTATTCATCTGCAAAGATTTAGGACACTTCATGAATTAATGTCCAAATCATTAGAGTATACCCTATATGATGCTATTGGATAATAATCAAGTTATGAAACTACTGAAGATGAATAGGAATGATTAAGAGTTCTTATGTTGTTATTAAATAATTCTGTCATTTGAGTGTTGTATCAATGATTTACTGGTTATAATAATTATGGAGTATATAAAGACTGTACTGCAGTACTATTTCATTAAAAACATGAGATTGTGTAAAACCAAGAAAAGTGACTCAATAGTAGGTTATTTTTTTTGGAAAATAAATTCATGAAGGAAAGTTAAATAATAATATGGTCCTGATACCAAGCTAGTGATTTTGGAATAAGATATGGTTGATTTGGATAAATTATATTGGATATTCTTGACAGCCTTGAAACTGATTAATGATTTGTGTATTCCATAATTATTATAGTTTACTACATTTTTGGATATAGGGAATATATCCATTATTGTATAAGTAATAAGGGAGTATGAATGTAATTAATACTGTTATATGACAATTCAGGGTGTTACCATGTTTTAAAATAATACATAATGAAGGTTTTCACATGTTATTATGTGGCAAAACGGATCTTAATTGTATTTAAATTACTTATTAATTTTGGACTGTGAGTTTGGATCGATGGATTTTGGATAAGTCTAAAGGTTGGGATGGGTTAAGTTTGAAATTGGATACTAATGTTAAGGTTATTTTTGGATTTTTATAAAAAGGACAACACGCAAACCGTGTGACCATCTATCGCGTCAGACAATGCTGCGGGAATCGAACCCACAACCATAGTGTGATTGGGATTTATCGCCCACCACTAGACAATGTCAAGTCCCTGAATTCTATAATCTAGTTGTTTTAAAGGTTCTGATATGTGAATTATATATTCATTATTTTGGGAACCTTATATTATTAGGATGAATATAATTTTTTTTTGAAAGTTTTTGTAGTGAATGATGAGTTTGTGGTAGAATTAGTTGAATGATGAGACTCTACTTGTATTATGTATGTATATATATATATACAATATTTTCCTTTTATTCAATGGATAAATTAATTCTCAAACATTATGGAAGGGATCATAATACCGAAAATGTGTTATCCTAATACCTTATGTTTTATTGAACTGATGGTATTTTAAATCATCATAGATTGATGGATTTGAGGCCCTCAATTTTACACTTGTTTGTGATTAATGAACTCAATCACTCTGGATAAATATTTAATTTTTTCCTCCAATTATGTGTCTATAATTTCCACCAATGTTCCCCTAACCGAGATCATAATTTGGTGGTGACCCTTTCAATTCCCTTGTCCTTTTATTAAGACTAAATTTTATTAATACAATTTCCGATGTGGGTTTTCCCATAAAAGAAATTTGAATTTTTAACCTTTTATTTTAAAAGAACAATTTAAAATTATAAGGACATGATTTATTGAAGGAGGGTATAATGTAACACCCCATGATTTCATAGTAATTTATCTCTTCAACGTAATTCAATCACTTGTGCTACATGCAACAATGTGTTCGAGCGCACCACAACTTACCAAACTAGCTGCTCAAAAAGAGGTTATGAATAGTATTAAATACATTTAAAATCTTATATACTATACATTAATTTATTATTAATATTATTTATTTCTCTGACGTAATATAAGAAAAATTAATATTTTATGATAACAAAGGTATTTTTTTCAATTAATGCAGTTTTATGACTTTTAATAGAGAACCCTTTTTAAATATAATATTTGATACTTATATATATTAAATTTAGTAAAATTAAATTCATCTTTAGAATAGAGACATAAAAATTTAGTTTTGATAAATTTTTGGTATTAATCTGATAACTTTCAAATTTTGATGAATAGTGAAAAAATACTATATTTTAATTAAAAATAACTTTTTTAATCAAAATAATTTACAATGTTAAATTTTACA
Source organism: Viscum album (assembly GCA_963277665.1). NCBI lineage: Eukaryota > Viridiplantae > Streptophyta > Magnoliopsida > Santalales > Viscaceae > Viscum > Viscum album. Next base: position 761,096,361 of record OY728140.1, on the reverse strand, counting down.
TTTGAATGATTTTTATGTATAATTAGATTATATTTTTATCATTAAATATTATTTAGGCGATTGGATATAATTTTACATTTAAATAGGATATAAACGAGTTTCAATCTTTTAATATTTATAATTTCATAAAAACATGCTTTTTGTTTTGACGGTGAGAATTCATTTTAAATTAATTTCTGCCACTTTTTTTCTTTGAATTTGAAAAAATGGATTCCATATTTGGAATCATAATGTCCTAATTATGTAAGTATGTAACTTTTATTTTTATACATTATGAATAATTACTTCAGTAAATATTTTCTTTACCATGGTTAAAGGGTAAATCTGATAAATATGGCTAAAACAGTAATTTTAAAATAATATTAAATTTCCCTAACATGTTTACTATCCCTATTGTATGATACTTTTCTGACCATGGGAATTATTGGGTCGATTTTGGGTCCCCATGGAGCCACATGAGAGTGATGATGGCATTTTTTATTAAATAATCTAAAGTAAAGACAGAAATAACAAAATAAAACATCTTTTAGTAAAATAATTTTTATATCGATTATATAATTGATATACTCGACTATATATTTTCATTATAAAGGTAAACATATTTCCTACCTCCGGATATTTTATTTATAATTTTTATACAGAAAATGAATATATTTATATATGACACAATAATGATGCAGTATTTTCATTATTAATGAAACAATCAAATAAATGATATTATAATTACTAAAATAATTATAATTTGAATGATTTAATGTCATACACAAATTTTATAGGTTAATATGACATATTAGGGTTTTTTAAATGTATTTATTTTTAATTAATTATGTTCTTAAAACTTTATGAAAAATCAATTATTAAATAATGTCAAAATTGACATAAATGAGTTTTTAATGCAAATGTAATATTACTGGTTGACATAATTATCCAAAAAATATAAGGTTCATCCCAAAGACTTATATATCTATAGGAGTACCATTAATTAACCACTTGGGGTTCTTTTGAAGTTTATAGTATGTTTATTAACCATATAATAATAAAATAAAAAGAGACATGGTAAATGTAAAACTATTTAACTAAGAGTTAAATCTAAAATATAAGTTTAATATTGTAATCCAAACCAATATAAAACCTTTTGGTTGAGTGGTTTTTACCAATCCCCACCTTAGCCTTTAAATAATTCATTTTCGATCCACTAGAAACCAAAAATGATATTACTATAAAATAATATTTTATCTTTTCCTAAGGTTCCCTTCATTACTCATATAAAAGGGCACTCTCCGTTCTCTAAAATTCACACCTTCAATGCCATTTGGCTTGGCCAACCCCTACCCAAATATCCTCTCCTCTTCCCTCACATAAACCTAGAGGCCTTACATTGGTCAAAAAGCCATCCTAAAGATCCCTTTTGATCAACTCTAAAGGAAACACTCGAAGAAGATGAGATTAAACGTACCATCGACCAAAGGAAAAGTAAAAGGTAAGGGTTAATTCTACAACCTCTTCCTTATTCAAGTATGTTTATAAATAATTATCTACTGGGAGCTCTTTATCAACCACATCCAATTTTTCTTAAAAATTTATTTCAAAATTTTTATACTATTTAACAGACAATGGGTTAAAGTCATTTATACCCTTATTTAACATTATATGTTTGTTAAAGGAATACTTCTATCATTTCCCAAATAAGGTACTTTATGAATTTTCAAAAAAAATTAAGTTAAGAATGTTTTTTTAACTTATACGGTGGGTGCAACTATTTTTTTCCGTTATAACATCGTCGAAGATTCCCTTACAAGCTTTTAAAAATATTTTCCATATAAATGTTTTCTTTAGAATTATGTGACTATTAAATGATTTCAAAATAGAAAGAGATATTTCTCTCAAATAGTTTTTCTTTTATTTATTTCGACATCCTTTGAAAAAATTTACACTTGTTTGAAGTCGATTTATTGTGATAAAAATCATCCAGATTGTATTAATGATTTTTGATATTTATGACTATGGATGAGTTACTTTTATGTCATTCATTGTTTATGGTTAAAGTATTGACATTTAAAATTATATTTTTAAAATGAATTTTTATGTTATATTTTAACCTCTTCTTAATATGAATGTGTTGGACTAGTATGTTTTGGTTGGGGACAAGTAAAAGTAAGCCCTCCGGGTTGGAGTCCAGTTACAGAAGACCCTATGGGTTTGAGTCCGGTAATAGAGGGTCTCCAGGTTGGATTCTGGTCACAGAGGTTCTCCAGGTTGGAGTCCGGTTTTAGAGGCTCTCCGTGTTATATTTCAGCTATATAGGCTTTCCAAGGAGGAGTCTGGTAATAGAGTCTCTCCGGGTTGGGTTTCAGTTACAATTAGTGCTGAGGTCCTGGCACGAGGCGTTGGTATAAAAATTAAAGTCCATTACTATAAATTCACTCATTATGAAATTAGTTATTACATGTGATTATTAGACATTTAGAATATCCATGTGCACGTTAATATGGAAATTTTTTATTTATTTTTTCCATATTATGTTCAAGTTTATGTTTAAAAGGCTTTTGTTTTTATTACACATCATTCCATATAAGTTTATTTCTTTTGCTAAATTATTTACCCTTACTAATCATCTAATCTCACCCCTTTCTTATGTTTTATTTTTCCTGGATCACATGAAGTGTTTTATGATTGAGATACAAGGTTAATATATGAGAACAATGGAATTCTCAAAAAACTATCTATGATGTAATGAATGTTATAATATGTAATGTATTGTTCATGTATGTAATCTATTTTCCATGAATGATAAACTGATCGGTCCTTCGGGACTTTATTCCTTGTAATCATGCCAATGTATTAAAATAATGCATCGACTCTAAGTAATTGGGTTCGGTGCGTCACATTATTTATTAGGATTCCACACATACTACCTAAAATCCAGCTATAAATACTTCTTTATTTATTGTTACATTATTGATATTTCCATATGTACTTCTTTGTATCCCACCATGAGTGAAACATTGATTCCCATATAGTAATTCCTTGAATGTACTCATATAATGGAATAATTTATATATAATCCTTAAGTGATACTTGAGATCATTACCCAAACTGCCTCAAATGTGCTCATAAGAAGATTGATATTTTATGTATGCATTGATTGATACTAAGTTTTCACACTTGGAATTACATATAAGGAATTATAGGATTATTGATATTATATGTATGATTTTAGTGGTTCACGGGGTCATTACATAATATTACTTGGAAGGCTCCAAGGGTTATTTTTATTATATATACATTGAGTGGTACTCAGGTTCTATACGCAGGACACCATGGATTGGAACATAGGTTAAATGAACTACATTAAGATATGAGAAATACTGGTTTCTACATAAAAAGAACTCTCTATAAGGTATCATATATTAAATGGAGTATATACACCTTGATTGATACATGGATTAAATTGCAAGAATTCATTATATCAAACAATAGAGGAAATTCATTTTGTAATTTTTTATGTGCCTTGGGTATAAATTTTTTTTTATATTATTAAAAGTTCCTTGTTTGTAGGTTATCCAGATATTCCATGGAATTATCTTTTATAGTTTTTTGAGGTGAGTATAGGTGGTCCCAATTCTCTAAAATATATCTACTTCGGGAGACATATCATTCTAATATTCATTTCTAGCACTAGATGGAGAAGTGATTATTAGCTACGATTATAGTCCCAAGGATCGCATGCATTATGATTCATGATTATTTTCATATCATATATATATGGGAATATATATAAACATATATATATATACATGATGTAATTTCATGTTCATGAGGTTCAAAAAAATAGGGATCAACTGTGGTATCACGATAATTATTTTAATTATGATTTCTAACTGTATCTCGACTTAGGTGAGCATATTTCTTGAGAATGAACATAAGATAGCAGAATGATAGGTTCTTCATTGGATGTTTCCTAAAATATTATTTTTCAGCCCTTGTACGTACACCTCGGTGTGTGTTAAATCCATATATATTCTTTTAGGTGAAGAAAAGATATATAACAGATGGGACTATGGCCTAAAGATTTGTGATCGAGTGGAGCCATTAATGTTGATTATACTAATCAATCTAGAGTAACTCTGCAGTTCCTTGGAGACCGGCTATATTGTATGGATAGGTTTTTAAATTAGATCCATGTACATTAATTTTAGTTCTATTATATAGTCCAACATGCTTGGTTTTCCCTGTGGGTGATGAATATTATATGGATGACTGTTTCCCTCAGAATTCGGGGATGACCTCTTGGATGGGAGATTCAAACGTTCCGATCGGTTTCTATCAGGTTTGTTCGTAGAACCGGAAACATCCAATGATTCCACATCCATTTGGACCTACTTTCCAAAGGTAGGCGCTCATTAGTTTGTGGACTAATGAGGCTTAGGAATTTGCATTGGTCGAGAGGATGGGAGGTCGGACTCATCACACCTTTTTGAGGGGAATTACTGTCTACTCCGGGACTCTCTTTATATATTTAAGTTATGTTCGTGAATCATTATTACATTACCAAGTATAAAATGAGTTTTCCTTTATTTTTAACAATCAATGATTAAATATGTAAGAAATTTGGAGAATCTTTTATATGTATTCGAGGTTCTTCATCAATAGAGAATCATCTGTATCTATTTAGAGATTCTTGGTCAATGGTATCCTTCAAAACATTTATACAAAAGTCTCTTGGCCATTATGATGACCGGGATGGTTTTAAAGCCACTCAGTGGGGCACTTGAAGTTTATCGTCATTCAGAAGGACATGGATTATTTCAAATTTGGGATCGAACCCGCAGATGGGCTACCTACGTATCCTTTGTTTTGGGAAAGGAATCAGAACCCACGTAGTTCGAGAAATAGAGTATGATATTTATGATTAATGCCTCAAAGAAGGATGTCATAATTACTTTTACCCTCTAATCTCACGTGAGTCATGCTTGGTGTGAGAAACAAGAGGTATTGGTAATAAGATAGACAATTGGGCCATGAAAGATGTAATCATAAGAAATGATTTGGGGATTATGTATGTATGACTACCTAGATAAATGAAGGTTAGGATTTACTTTAGGGAGAAAATCCAGGAACAGGGTCCATAAAGGTATATGTGCTTCACAGAGATTTTGAATACTCTAACTTGGGACTTATTCCTGGAAAGGAAACCCAAAATTAGGAGAGGATTGATAATTGGGTTTTACTCCTGAGAAGGAATCCCATATCAAACGTAATTTAGGACTCGTTAAAGAGAATTTAGGGGACTTGGGGCTTATTCTTGAAAAGGAAGCCCAGATTTATGGTTGGGGCTTATTCCTAGCAAGAAGCCTATATTAGGGGACTTGGGACTTACTCCTGAAAAGGAGGCCCAAGTTTGGAGGATTTATGACAGGGGCTTATTCCTAACAAGGAAGCCCAGGTTAAAGGATTATGATTGGGACTTACTCCTGAAAAGGAGGCCCAAGTAAAGGAATTAAGGTTTGGGGCTTACTCCTGTGGAGGATTCCCAAGTTTGGGAACTTTAAGAATTTGGGGCTTACTCCTGAGGAAGATGACCAGATTAAAGGAATTATAACTGGGGATTATTCCTAAAAAGGAGACCCAGGTTAAGGATTCTCCCATCTTAAAGGATGAGGTTGAATGAATGAACTCTCAATATTTGGTGACATAAAGATATATAAATCACTATGTTTTGAGAGATATTCCACAGAATTCCTTTCAAATAAGGAAGTCAAATCAAGAAATCATGCCATAAATGGCTTTGAAGAGTATCTTGAAGACTGAATCTTGAATAGGAAAGGTGAAATGGCTTAAGAGGGGTAAAATGGGCAAGATGGGCACCCAAAAAGGCAGGGGTGCGCAAGTCTTGAAAGGCGCGCAAGTCTTACATGGGCGCGCAAGTATTGGTCGCGCCGGTATACCTGCGCGACATGTGGGGTACTTGCGCGATTTTTAACCAGTATTAAAATACTTGAGCGACTCTTTCTTAAAGCCTTTAGAATCCTCTTGAGGTTCTCCTAGTAATGGGACGCGCAAGTTCTATCAAAGGAGTAAAGGCGGCCCGCAAGTGTGGCTACTTCCCTTAGGGGCTGGCCACTCAGGCGTGCAAGTGTTGATGCATTTCAACACTTAGGCCTTCCTCCTTCTCTTTAGATCTTCCATTATAGGTAAGAAATTACCTTATAAGTGTTCCGGAAGCTTTGAGAAGAGACTTGGGCATTGATAGCATGAATCCGAGTTTCTAAAAAAATCCCCCTGGAATGGGGGGCCCACAGGGTCTATTTATAGGTAGAAGAAGACCCCGAGCGGTTACCGGGCGGTTATCACTTAGGTCGTGCAAGTCACTTGCACGACCATAAGGCGTCGCGCAAGTAGACTTTCACGACCACTAGGCGGCACACAAGTGTACTTGCGCGACCATGAGGGAACTTGCGCGACCTATGGGCAATGCTCTCCTTGTTCATCCCTTTGTCGATTGTTGATGTTTCTTCAATGGATGAATCACTTTGGACTAAGGTATTTCCCTTTTTTCAGTCGTTAGACTCTGTGATGGAATGGAGCGTCAACAAAAGTCCCCCCTCAGAGTTGGATCCGGAGAGAAAAGAGGATTTGACTCTGAGGTTAAAAGAAAAAAAAGAAATCTGGCAGTTTAAAGTCATGCATGTCGGACATACAAAGGCTAATGTTTAAGGTCGAAATAGCTTTGACTGAAATTGATTGGAATTGACTCAATTCCTTGACAACTCATCTGAAAACATAGTACCAAACTCAAGTATGAGGTAAAATATGTAAGCTATGACTTTAAGAATATTTGAATCTGAGGAATGACATGAAAGAGAGTTAAAAGGAATTAGAAGAAGTAGTTTCCAAGAATGAAGTTACTATTATTTAACAAAACCCGTTAGGGGGTTGAATTATGCAGGGCCACCTAAGGGCATTGGCTGCATAGTTAAATAAAATAGTATCTTTTGGATAACAAGTCTGTTATGTAGACTATTTATGCAAGGCCACCTATGGGCACATGCTGCATAGTCATGCAAAAAGAATTCTCAGAAATTTACTTTCCTAGTGCTAAAAGCCAGTGAAAGTTTATGGAGATTCAAATTTTCTAAAGTATAGAGTTTTCTGTATGGAAAGTGGTACTTTAATATGGAGAAGATATTTCCAGACAAGATTATCGAAGAACTGGATGAATATCACTCCTACGAAGGTCTGACCCAAATGTAGGGAAGAAGAATAAACCATAGACTTGAATACTTTCAGATCATGAAAAAGGATATGGGACAAATATGTTAAGGATGGATTTGTTTTTTGCGGATCCCTACATACTGTCGTTTAAGACAAATAAGGACAAAAGAGGCATTCTTCCCAAGAATGAAGTTACCATCATTTAACAAACCCGTTAGGGGGTTGAATTATGCAGGGCCACCTAAGGGCATTGGCTGCATAGTTAAATAAAATAGTATCTTTTGGCTAACAAGTCTGTTATGTGGACTGTTTATGCAATGCCACCTATGGGCACGTACTGCATATTCAGGCAAAAGAATTCTCAGAAGTTTGACATTTTTGTGACTAAAAGTCATGAAAAGGGTTATGAAGATCTGAAAATATTAAAGGTTAGGATTATAACACAAAAATATGGGTATTGTCCAATGTATATAGAGATACATAGGTCAATAATAACCATAATCATGTTGAGGCTGGGTCCTGAATTGAAATTTTGGACTTCACTACGTATCTCATAAGAATGAGAATCAAGCCGTACGTAGTTCTTGAAATGCAGTTTAACGTCATGCAGGATGAAAATATGAAAGATCTTAGTTTAGGGTCATAGTGTTCATACCATAATAATGAATACACAGTGTGTGTTTTCATGAGAACTTTTCATCCAAGGGACTGAAAGTGAAATGTGGGGTTAGGCCCAAAAGAATTAGGGCTGGATTCGAGGGATACTCGAACATTCCTACGTATCCCATAATGATGGGAATCAAGCCCACATAGTTCTAGAAATTCCCTTTGTACAAATTTGGTTCGTACATGTGAAGGGTGAAAGGGGACTTTAGTACAATGATGGTTTAACCCAAGATAAAAAGTTTAGGCATTGCCATGTATGCACATAGTCTTTTGAAATAAAACATGATTGAAAAATCAATTTAAATAATGGTTCCCTCTCAAATGAGGAAATCAAAGAATATTGTAGTTTATTGTCATACCAGAAAAAAGTGTTGTATAGTTTAACGTCGTATAACAAGGACGAATGTGAACAAATGTAAAGATATTGACTCTAGGGGCGGTTTCACGAATCAACATCATATGAGATGGTGGTGAACCGATGTGAAGAGATTGTTTTTGGGCTTGAACCCTGGGAGGTTGCCTACATACCCAACCTGGAGGGCAAGGATCAAAGTCCGTGTAGTTCAATTAAAGAATGAATTAATGATCAAGTTGTTCGTGGGGACAATGATCTAATATAAATGTTATTGGGACTTACACATGGTTAGCGGCCCAAAGAGAGTGTTATGGTTGAGGTTTGCTCTAAGCTCACGTGAGTCATACACGGCGTGAGAAACAAGAGGTAACAACAACCTTAATGATGCATAGTTTAATGTCATGTAGGACATATAAAGGGACTATGCAGTTTAAAGTCATGCAGTTAGGACTATTGGTGCTGCACAGTTTAGTGTCATGTAGCAGGGACAAAATATAGTTTAATGTCATGTAGGACATATAAAGGGACTATGCAGTTTAAGTCTTGCAGTTAGGACTATTGGTGCTGCACAGTTTAGTTTCATGTAGCAGGGACAAAATACAGTTTAGTGTCATGTAAGACGTATCAAGGACTTTCTGTACAGTTTAGCGTCATGTAGTTAGGACGATGGGGACAATACAGTTTAACGTCATATTGGACGAAAGGGGGACTGTGTAGTTTAATATCATGCAGTGAGAACAGAAGAGTGCACCATTTTAATGTCATGTTAGACGCATTGGGGATTTTTTTCCAAAGCGTAACGTCATATTGGACAAAAAAGGGACGATACAATTTAGCGTCATGTTGGATGAAAGTGCAAATAGTTTAAGGTCATATGCATAGACCGTGGATGGTGCAGTTTAAAGTCATACATGACCTTTAAGCGCTTATGTAGTTTAACGTCTTTACAGACGTAAGGGACTTGAAAACAGTTTAGGGTCATATGCATGGACCGTTGAAGATGCAGTTTACGGTCATACTGGACCAAGGAGGAGTTTAAGGTCATACTGGACCATTGCTGTATAGTTTAATGTCATATAGCAAGGACGAACTGGTGCCGCACAGTTTAGTGTCATGTTGCGGGGATGTCTTCTTTTCTACAGTTTAACGCCATGTTGGACGGAAAAGGGACTTTCCTACAGTTTAACGTCATGTTGGACGAAAGTGCATATAGTTTAAGGTCATATGCATAGACCGTGGATGGTGCAGTTTAAAGTCATACAGGACCTTTAAGCGCTTATGTAGTTTAACATCTGTCCGGACGTAAGGGACTTGAAAACAGTTTAGGGTCATATGCATGGACCATTGAAGATGCAGTTTAAGGTCATACTGGACCAAGGAGGAGTATAAGGTCATATTGTACCATTGCTGTATAGTTTAATGTCATATAGCAAGGACGAACTGGTGCCGCACAGTTTAGTGTCATGTTGCGGGGACGTCTTCTTTTCTACAGTTTAACGTCATGTTGGATGAAAAAGGGACTTTCCTATAGTTTAACGTCATGTTGGACGAATTGTATGAACCAATTGTAAGAATCCTGGTTCTGGGGAAAATATTTTGTGTTTATACAAAATATTTCTTCAGAAATCTGGCATTGGTTGGAGTCGTGATGAGTTCTCCATCCATTGAGATTAATGAATAAGCTCCATTGGAGTAGACCTTATGTATTGAATAAGGTCCTTCCCATTTTGGTTCAAACTTTGGAGGCTTCTTTCCTAGTATCATTGGTGTTCTGAGAACCAATACCAATTCTCCCTGAATGAATGAACGAAGACGAACTTTTTTTGTTAAAAGCTCGTGCTATTCGATTCTGATAGATTTCCAAGTGGTGCAAAGTGCACAATCTTTTCTCATATAACTGTTCCAATTCATTCAATCGGTTTTGGGATTGCTCATCTGTAGATAAATGATCACAAATGGCTACTCTGAGTGAGGGAAATTGAACTTCAATTGGAAAGACTGCTTCTGTTCCATATATCAACGAATATGGAGTTGACCGCATTGCATTGCGGATGGTAGTTCGATAAGCTCATAAATCAGGAAAGAGTTTATCAGGCCATGATCTCTTATCTTTATCCACCATCTTTTGCAGTATATTTGAAAGAGTCTTGTTAAAGGCTTCTATTTGGCCATTGGCCACCGCATGATACCGAGATGAATGGTTGGATTTAATGTTGTATTCTTGATACAATTTCTTCACCTTAGAAGAACAGAAATTGGTGCCATTGTCCGCCAATATGGTATGAGGGACACCAAATCTAGTAATGATGTTAGACTTGATGAAGCTAACAATGCATTTAGAACTGACTTCTTTGAGAGGTACTGCCTCTGCCCATTTGGAAAAGAAATCAGTAGCAGTAAGAATGTACTTAAACGGCTTGGCCGTAGCTGAAGGGTAAGGTCCCACCACACCCATTCCCCATGTGGAAAATGGCCACGAGTATTTAGCTATATGAAGCAACTCTGGAGGTTGATGAATGAAGTTTGAATATACATGGCATGAATGACACTTCTTTGTGAAATTAACACAATCTTGTATCATTGAAGGCCAAAAGTATCCAAGCCTTCAAATTTTATCAGACAGTCTATGTCCAGACTGGTGGGCACCACAGACTCATGCATGCACTTCTTTTATGACAACCATTGTCTCTTCACCATCAATGCATCTGAAGAGAACTCCATCAAAACCACGTTTGTAGAGAATTTTCTCTAAGTGGTTTGGGCTATCATAAAGAGTAAAATTGACCACACGTCGCTGGATTTGTTCTTTCTCGGCTCTATCAGGTGGAAGTGTTCCATTTTGAAGGTATTCCCTGATAGGTGACATCCATCCTGTAGTATACCATATAGTTCAGGAATGGGACTAATTTCATTAATTTCCTCTATTCTAGCTTGAACATAAGGTGGAATTGCACGACGGTGGGCAATACTGATGGTTGTCTTGTCCCGGTTTGGATCTACTAGAGTTGTGGCTATATTGCCGAGCGCATCAGCTTGAGCGTTTTGTGATCTTGGGACATAAGAAAATGTCGGTTCTGAAGGGAATTCCTCCATTAACTCTCTGACGTAATCATACAAAGGGATTAATTCTTCTTTTCTGATGGCATAATCCCCATTGACTTGTTTGATTACCAGGTCTGAATCACCTTTCACCTTTAAGTGATTCACTTGTGCTTGGAGCGCTAACTCCAAGCCTGTAATGAGAGTTTGGTATTCGGCTTCATTATTGGTACCACCTTCCCACAATAAAAAGGAATAAGGTAACACTGCCTTATCTGGAGAAATGAGCACAATTCCTAAACCAACTTTGTTGAATTTAGGATTTTCCATTTTCTTCCCTGTTGGACTTCTGGAAGCACCATCAAAATACATTTCCCATGTTTGAGGATTCTCTTGAATAGAGAAAACTTCCTCATTAGGGAGTTCAATATCTGAAGACGTGTCTTCCACTAAAGGATGTTCAGCTAGGAAATTAGCCAGAGCTTGGCCCTTTATCGCCTTTTGAGACACATACTGAATGTCGAACTACTGCAAAATAACTGCCCACCTTGCTAGACGTCCTATAAGCATTGGACGACTAAGGATGAATTTGAGTGGATTATTGCGGGATACCAATTGGACCTCGTGATGTTGCAGGTAGTGTCTCAATTTCTGAACGGCAAAGATTAATGCCAGGTAGAACTTCTCAATACTTCAATACCGGGTTTCTGCTTGAAGCATAGTTTTACTGAGATAGTAGAGGCTATTTTCATTTCCAGCATCATTCTTTTGAGCAAGAAAGGCACCCAATGATCGCTCTAGAGCTGTCACATAGAGGATAAGTGGTCTTCCCCTCAACAGGTGGCATGAGTACCGGTGGACTCAAGAGGTATTTCTTGAGAAAATCAAACGCTTCTTGACATTCTTCAGTCCACTGGTAAGTGACTCCTTTTTTCATTAATTTGGTAAAAGGTAAACTTTTTCCTGCCAAATTGGCGACGAAACGCCGAATATAGGCTAAGTGTCCTTGAATTCCTCTTAATTCTTTCAAATTCTGAGGAGTTGACATACCAAGGATTGACTTGGTCTTCTCAGGATCGACTTCAATACCACGATGGCGTACAACAAAGCCGAGAAAGTTTCCTGAGGTTACCCCAAAATCACATTTTAAGGGGTTTATATTCAAATTATGTCATCGAAGCTTGTGGAATGTGACTTTTAAATCAGCCAAGTGATTAGAACATTGTTTGGATTTAACCACCAAATCATCCACATAACACTCAACAAAATTCCCTAATAAAGGTTTGAAGATAGGATGCATGGCCCGTTGATATGTTGCACCTGCATTTTTTAAACCAAATGGCATTACCCGGTAACAAAACACACCTTGAGGGGCTCTGAAGGCTGTATATTCCTCATCTTCTGGGGCCATTTGGATCTGATTATATCCGGAATATCCATCCATGAAAGAAAGTACTTCATAGCCAGCTGTCGCATCAATTAAGTGTTCTGTAATCGGAACTGGGAAATCATCTTTAGGAAAATACCGATTAAGATCTCTGAAATCGATGCAAACCCTAATTTGTCCGTTCTTTTTCTTTACAGGGACAATATTAGCCAACCACTTGGGATACTAAACTTCTCTGACGAAGCTATCTTTGATCATCTTATCCACTTCAGCTTCAATTTTGGAAGCATAAGTTGGGTGTGTTCTTCTCGCGGCTTGCTTAAATCATCGATGTTCTTTTGGTAAACCCAAATGATGAGTAGCAACATTAGGATCAAGCCCAGGAATTTCTGTATAGTTCCAAGAAAAAATATCTTTATTTTGCTTTAGAAAAGAAATATACATCTCTTTCTCTTCAAGGGTCATGTCCGCACTAATTAAAGTGGGGCGTGGATTTCTCTCTGTACCCAGATTTACTTCTCTGAGTTCATCCACAGTGGTAGAGATACCCTCTTCAAATGTTGGAGGAGAATCTCTAAGATATTCCTCTTCCTCTTCATCACGTGCTATTCCTTCCGTTTCTAATTTCATAGTAGATGACAAAATGAAATTCTCATGATCATAAGAGATGTAAAAATTTTCACATTTTGAAGAAGAAGCTTCCATTTCCGACCCTATTGATAATAAAGGGTCTTCTTTGGGAAATAAAGAGGAGATGATGGATTGAGAATCGACATCATTATTCACCTCTGATGTTGCTATAACTTCTTCTGGCCTGATTGGTGAAGTATAGACTTGTTGGACTTCAGCAGATGAAATGAAAACATCACCACTTATGCTTTCATCACTGTTTGGTAGGTTACCAATTTCTCCCATGTTGTCTGGCTCGATTGCCGTAATTGACATTATGGATCTTTCCATAAGATTATTTTGATTTGGGCCTATTTTGTCAATTTGACTAATAGTTAACACATAATCTGTACTCACATGTGTAAATGGATTTATTGGAATCTTCTCCAAACCATATGGGGCATTAACTTTGGTAATTTCCTTTATTGTAGATTTCCTTCTTCCCTTCATGTGATAAAATTCCGCCTCAATGTATTGAGACTCACATGTCTTGAACGAGGCCTTATCACCACACAATGTTCCAACTTGACCATTGAAACAGTATTTGAGGCATTGATGGTATGATGAAGGGATAGCTGCATGCTGATGTAGCCAGGGTCTTCCAAGCAAGACATTGAAATCTGAGTCTTGATCAACAATCATGAAATCCGAATTGGACACAAGATCTCCAAACTGAGTTCTGAGTGTAACTTCGCCCAGTGGTTCTTGTTCATTTTTATCATATCCTTGTAACATCATGGTAGAAGGAGATAAATCAGATTCCATGAGGCCCAATCGACGAAGTGTACGAATGGGCATGAGGTTGACTCCTGAACCATTGTCAATGAAAGCTCTTCGGATATCTACATCATTGACTTTTCCAAATAAGTATAGAGGTTTTATGTGCCCATGAACAACATCATCTTCATATTTATCAGTAAAAGATATCACTGCATGGCATTCTGCAGGATTATTCTCTATGTGATAGACTTCAGCTGCAGTAATTTTAGCTTCAAACTCATGAGGACTTGACAAAGCTTCGATGAATGCTTCTCGAAGATCTTTTGACATATTCAAAGCATCCAAAATTGATAACTTGGCTGGTACTTGGGCCAAGTGTTTCAATATATCATACTTTTTATCTAGAGGTCTGCGTTTTCCAATAGGAATATGCGGTTTAGCAGGTACCTTGGATGCAGATGCTTTGGAAGCTGATGCATCTTGTATTGGGATAGAAGTTGGCAACATCCTTGGTTTTGGAAGATTAGACTGATTAGATCCATTTACTTGCTGAGATAAAGAAGATGGAACCTTTAATCGGTCTTCCAAAATAACTGTGCCAAAACTGAGTTGGCCATTGGCAGAAGAACTTGCTTGTTCTTTTTGAGCTTGTTGAAGGGCTCTACCATAAGTTTCTGCTGCATAGACAGTGCTAGAAGGGGTAGAATTGGAGTAGTGGCTTCGGAAAGATCCACGTCTTCCCCTGTATCCTAAACCTCTAGAACTTCCTCGGATTCCCTTATTTGATACAGGGAATTCAGGCTCATCAAGACTGGAATATTGATCTGTTAATTGAATCATATTAACAGAACCGAAGATTAACTCTTCGTCTGATAAAGACTCTGCCTAATTAGCCTGTTTAGGCTATGCCGTTTGATGGGGCGGTGCCCGTGGCTTTGAAGTAGATGGCATAAAGTCTGCTAGAGTCAACGATAATTTAGGCTTTGACACATACTCATCTTCTTCTGATTATTTTTTCTTATTTGAATCAAGCCGTTTCTTTGAGGATTTTCCCTCTGATGAAGAGGGTTTTACCGCAATATTCATGGTAGAAGACACAATTGGCTTCTTTAATTGTGTTTGGAAAATGGCATGCGTCCGATTGATTGTCTTTCTGACCATCCAATCATCATAATTCGGTGCATTTCTGCTTTTGACTTCTTCCCATTCACCTTCTTCCTCTGGAATTGTAGCAGTGACACAGGATACCTGAGTCGAAGAACCTTTCAACTTGACTTGTCCCAAGTCGACCATCTTTTGTAGGAGGTCTTTAAAGACAAAACACTCCTCGATGGGATGCCCTAACATTTGATGAAAGGGACAATAATTTGGACGGTCTTCATCTCCTTCCTTGTTTGGCCTCTTGGGCACTGGTAATTGAACCAAATTATTTTCCAAAGCTGAAATGAAGAAACCAGGAACCTGCTCATTTCGAAAAGAGTATGTTTTACTCTTAAAATCCTCAAATTGTTTTCGTCATTGATCTTTTTGATCAATTGGACGAAACAACCTTTGTTGTTGGTGTTTAGGAGGTGGATCTCTTCGAGAAGACGAAGGTTTTGAAGTAAAAATAGGTACAGGTGCTTGTTTAAGCATAACTGTAGCAGTTTCCGCTTTACCCATTCTCCTTCCTGGAGTTGATGGAATTACACGAGATTTAGCCTTAGCCTATATAAGGGAATCTTCAATATGTTGAGAGATTGAAGTAAGATCTCGAAACCCTCCTGTGTATTTCACAAGGATCAATGGCGTGCGTAATTCGTCACGCAAATTTGCCACACAGATTGGCAATAGTTCCTCCTGAGGAAGTGCTAAACTCAGGGAATATGTTAATCCCTTCCAGCGAGCAATGAAATCAGATACTCTTTCATTCTCCCTTTTCTTGCAGTTTGTAAGATCGAAAACTTTCGTTTTTGGAAAAGTTGAGCTGAACTGAAGAAGGAATATTTGACGAAGATCCTCCCATCCGATGATTGACCGGGATTGCAAACTTGTATACCAGACAAAAGCTGGTCCTTGCAAGGTTCGCACGAAGCATCTGAGTTTCACTACTTCTTTCTGTTCTGGAGTTCCCATCATAGGATCACAACAAGACACGTAATGTGTCAAATGTTGTTCAGGGTCACCTGATCCATTGAAAGTAGGGAAAACAGGGTTTCCAAAACTGGATGGAGGAGAAATTGAATCTACCCATTCAGGGTAAACTTTCTTTCAAGGTTGAACTTGCGCCCGTTTACCTTCCATAGTTTCTAACCGAGATGTTAATGACTCAATAGTAGTTATCAACTTTTGAGAAATATCCGGTTGAACTTGGTTTTGGGTAGGTGGGATGAATGGAGCTTGGACAGACGTGGTGGTTGGTGCTGCAACTGATGGTAGTGCTTCCAACCGTTGTTTCACTTGACCCGTAGGATTAGACTTCTGAGGGTGTACTGATAAAGGAGGATATTCCTGATCCATCTCAGTAACTGCAACAAATTACTTTGGCTGTTGGACTCCATCATTTTTATGAAGAAGACTACTCTGAAGTAGTTCTTCATTCAACCTTCTTAATTATTTCATTTCTCCCTCCTGTTGTGCAAACCTTTTCTCTAATGAGAGCGATTGAGCTTCTCCAGAGGAAGGATATGTAACCTGATTCTTTCCCTTCCCTTTGTTGGATACCTTTTGGAGAAAGGGAAGTGGATTACCGAGGTTCTGAGTAATCCTTTGACTTCGTGTACGCACACCTTATTCATTTGTATCATTGCGTACATTTTCTTGAGCAGGACGCTCTTCATTTGAGTCCCCTGAGTGAACCTCCTCTGGTGGATTAGCAACAACGACATTGATGACATTGATTGATGCATAATGCATTGCATCCCTTCTATCAACATTTCTGTGATATTGTCTTCTTTCATGTCTTTGATGAGACATTGCCTTTTGTTGATTCAATCTTTTAGGAACTTCTTGACAAGATATAACTTGGAGGGAATCTCCTGATAATTTGGCTCTTCATTCCTCTTGTGGATTCTTCCCCAATCGAGAAAAGACTGACATTCTTTGAGGAGGGGATTGATGATTTGGAAGAGTCCCCAGTCTTGTGAACTGGGGATGTTCCTGCTGTTTCCGCTCAACTCCTCGAATCCCATTTGTTGAATCTGAGGGTTGGGTTAAAGAGGTCCCCAGTCTGACAAGCTGGGGTGTCTCTTGACATGTTATGTCTGAGATCTTCTTAAAATCTCTCTTGATCTTGCGAACCTTATTTCGGAAATTAGATGGATGCATTAACCTGTATCCACTTTTATCACCTGGTTCAACAGACCGTTGGATGATTTCCGAAATTTCTGTCATTTGATGATGTGTTTGCTCCATACGAGAGGCTTGTGCAATATTCTTGCCTGCTTGATGTAGGAGCAATTCAAAAACTTGTTCCCTATATGCTTGACTTTGAGAGGAACTAGTTGAAGCATGTTCTAGACCAAGCTTTTGATTACAAAAAAATCCCATTTATTGTGGCTGGCCATGGGCAATAACATTGCATGAGACCATTTTCGGCGGGCTTTGCTGATTGGAAAGCACTGTGAAAATTAGTTCTCCGTGAACACCCCATCCTCTAATATGAACACCAGATGGAGCATTGACAATTAACTGATGCAATTTTCTTAGTGCGCCAAGGCATGAACATTGAAGGGTTCTTTGCTGATTTTCAGCCTTCGGATACCGAGAGACTGATAGAGATGCCAAATCAATCTGACATTTTATCCCTTCTATTATCTTAAGATGATGTTCATATTCATCATAAGATAATACCTTCTTCTTCAATTGACAAAGAGTTTTTCATATGTTGAGACGAATATCATGGATTCCATCATCCGTCAACATCTTTGGAATGTCGTACTGGGAGTCAGCCAAAGGCCAAAACATGACTGGTACCTCACCTTTTGCCAATTTTTTTCTCATGTTCAGCATTTCCTCTTTATCATTAAATGAAGATTCTTCTACCTGTTTTGACCAGAGTTGGTGTTTCCTTGTTGCTTCATCGGATTCAACAAGATTGGTAGAGATATCATTGATCAAACTAGAAGATGCATGACTAAGGGGTGGTTCGGAGAATGAACTACACCCTGGGCTATCTTCTGATTGAGAAAGTATTTCACTTGTTAGCGATAAAGCATCAGACATGACTGGTTTCGCATTTGCAAGTTCCTCAAGATAAGAGGGCTTTCTCGGCACTACACTGTCCACTGGAGTATTTTCCAGGAAATGTGAATCACTACTGCGGAGAGGAATTTCGCAGCGAAGTTCATCATCATGGGGAGGAACACCATAATGGGTTACAACAAAAGATGAGATCTCTTGCTCCTTGGTCTTCTAACCACACAGAGGGTTTCTGTGGCTCTCATCTGAAGATGGAACTTCAAGATTGACCGCATTGTCACGAAGCAAGCCTTCATGAGAAAGTTTCTATTGAAGACTTTTGGAATTAATGTTCCCATTATTGGGAACTGAGGGAGTAGAATCTTGAATTCCAATAGATAAATGTCTGAGGGCTTCAAGAACTCCAGCATCGAGCAAGGCCTTGTCACAGATTGGCCTTCGATCTCCTGACTGTGCTGGGTGGATCTTTTTCTTAGATGCCTTCTTACTCGCTTTGGAAACCACTTGTTGATGAAAGTGGTTGCTCTGAGTAGGTGTATGTTCCTGATCAGGAAATATGGTCAGGTTAGGCTGACGATCTCCACTCAAATCAGGTGTATGTGCCTGACTTGGTTGTCCGTATGATATGGGGGAATATGCACCATTACCCTCTTGGACTGGAACAGATGTGTGTGTCTGTTCCGGAGTGAATTGTTGATGTGTCACTCCACTGCTAGGGATAGATTTATGTGTCTTTCCCTGAGATGATGCTGAAGTTGTTATGATATCCTGGCAAGCATCCAGAATATGAGCATGAATTTGCTTCTTCTCTTTCACCATTGACAAAATATTCTTGGTGACTTCAGCTGCCGGAACGGGGATATACGTCCATTTCGGGCGTGGAGTAGGTGTATGTTCCTTCTCCTGTCCTCCTTTTCCTATCAGTGAATCCTGACAGTACTCAAGTGTGGGGGACAGAGAGTTGAGTCTGCCTCCTGTTTGTCGTTTGGGCTTTCCGACTGACTTCTCCGTGCGCTACCAAGCGAGACTGTTGGTAGGCTTGATTAGTATTAGAAGGTGTATATATCTGCTGATTACACTTTGCCAAACGCGGTTGACGAGATCCATCATATGTAGTTAGACGATCCTACTGACTAACTGATGATGTATAAGTAGCTCTATGTTCCTGTCTATAGTACTCCGCCAGAATTGCCTGGTGGGATTGGTGTCATGCTGCCAGACGAGTCTGCTGGACAGCGGAATTAAAACGGGAAGGTGTGTGTGCCTGCTCGTTTTTCGCCACCAAGTTAGGTTGGTGGACTTCTTCAGAGATGGCAGGGATGATAACCTACCCACTGTTAACCGGATTCCGCCTTTGGCAGTTTGTCTTGCCTGCTCAGGTTCGAAGAACCTGATCCGAATGCCTGGAGTCGGTACCCTCATCATGTTGAGGGCGCACTACCACACGATTCTGGCGGCGATTGTTGATGGGAGACCTCGGGAAGGACTCCTGTCTTTTTGGATTAATGTTTTGAGGGACCTACTCATTCACTTCCTCAGAGTAAGGGAGTGAATGGAAATTGGGTTTCGGGGATAATGACCCGAAACGGTTGGAGACGATAGTCAGCACCTCCTGCCTCTTGATCACTGGTCGTCGTTGTCCGGACGACCTGTGTGAGTTGTTCACTTGGAGTGCCTGTCGGGCAGCCTCCAGTGTTGGGATGGTACCGTGTTGACGGTACTCCTTAACCAGCGTATTTGATACCCAGCGTTGAAGACGCTGAGTAGGTGATGTCATCCTCAGAGTGGATGATGATCCAGTAGGAATAGCAGCATTGGTATTTGCAGCAGCAGTATTCACAAGTGTGAATTTGAGAGCAACCATTATGGAAATACAGAAGATCTTGGAAAAGAGTGCATGTTTGATGTAACAGACGTAATCAAGATAAATTCAGCCACTTCATCCTTTGGATGAGAACATATGTCAATGATTTTTTTTTTAGCCCTCTTACTGACTTTTAAATAGGGGCTTTAACAAATAGGTAAAACACCACTTTAACTTGGTTAAGGATTCACGTCGGGTTCACCATTTTTTGTTTCCCTCGGAATTTAGGGATGACCACCTGGATGGGAGATTGAAATGTTCCGATCGGTTTCTATCAGGTTTGTTCGTAGAACCAGAAACATCCAATGATTCCACATCCATTTGGACTTACTTTCCAAAGGTAGGTGCTCATTAGTTTGTGGAATAATGAGGCTTAAGAATTTGCATTGGTCGAGAGGATGGGAGGTCGGACTCATCCCACCTTTTTGAGGGGAATTATTGTCTACTCCGGGACTCTCTTTATAGATTTAAGTTATGTTCGTGAATCCTTATTACATTACCAAGTATAAAATGAGCTTTCCTTTATTTTTAACAATCAATGATTAAATATGTAAGAAATTTAGAGAATCTTTTATATGTATTCTAGGTTCTTTATCAATAGATAATCATCTGTATCTATTTAGAGATTCTTGGTCAATGGTATCCTTCAAAACATTTATATAAAGGTCTCTTGGTCATTATGATGACCGGGCTGGTTTTAAAGCCACTCAGTGGGGCACTTGAAGTTTATCGTGATTCAGAAGGACATGGATTATTTCAATGTTGGGATCGAACCCGAAGATGGGCTACGTACGTATCCTTTGTTTTGGGAAAGGAATCAGAACCCACGCAGTTCGAGAAATAAAGTATGGTATTTATGATTAATGTCTCAAAGAAGGATGTCATAATTACTTTTACCCTCTAAGCTCACGTGAGTCACACTCAGTGTGAGAAACAAGAGGTATTGGTAATAAGATAAACAATTGGGCCATGAAAGATGTAATCATAAGAAATGATTTGGGGCTTATGTATGTATGACTGCCCAGATAAATGAAGCTTAGGATTTACTTTAGGGAGAAAATCCAGGAACAGGGTCCATAAAGGTATATGTGCTTCACAGAGATTTTGAATACTCTAACTTGGGACTTATTCCTGGAAAAGAAACCCAAAATTAAGAGAGGATTGATAATTGGGTTTTACTACTGAGAAGGAATCCCATATCAAACGTAATTTAGGACTGGTTAAAGAGAATTTGGGGGACATGGGGCTTATTCCTGAAAAGGAAGCCCAGATTTATGGTTGGGGCTTATTCCTAGCAAGGAAGCCCATATTAGGGGACTTGGGACTTACTCCTGAAAAGGAGGCCCAAGTTTGGAGGATTTATGACTGGGGATTATTCCTAACAATGAAGCCCAGGTTAAAGGATTATGATTGGGACTTACTCCTGAAAAGGAGGCCCAAGTTAAGGAATTAAGGTTTGGGGCTTACTCCTGAGGAGGATGCCCAAGTTTGGGAACTTTAAGAATTTGGGGCTTACTCCTGAGGAAGATGCCCAGATTAAAGGACTTATAACTGGGTATTATTCCTGAAAAGGAGACCCAGGTTAAGGATTCTCTCATATTAAAGGATGAGGTTGAATGAATGAACTCTCAATCTTTGGTGACATAAAGATGTATAAATCACTATGTTTTGAGAGATATTCCACAGAATTCCTTTCAATTAAGGAAGTCAAATCAAGAAATCATGCCATAAATGGCTTTGAAGAGTATCTTGAAGACTGAATCTTGAATAGGAAAGGTGAAATGGCTTAAGAGGGGTAAAATGGGTAAGATGGGCACCCAAAAAAGGAAGGGGCATGCAAGTCTTACGTGGGCACACAAGTATTGGTCGCACAGGAATACCTACGCAACATGTGGGGTACTTGCACGATTTTCAACCAGTATTAAAATACTTGAGCGACTCATTCTTAAAGCCTTTATAATCCTCTTGAGGTTCTCCCAGTAAAGGGACGCGCAAGTTCTATCGAAGGAGTAAAGGCGGCGTGCAAGTGTGGCTACTTCCCTTAAGGGCTGGCCACTCAGGCGCACAAGTGTTGATGCATTTCAACACATAGGCCTTCCTCCTTCCTTTTAGATCTTATGTTCTAGGTAATAAATTACCTTAGAAGTGTTCCGGAAGCTTTGAGAAGAGACTTGGGCGTTGAGAGCTTGAATCCGAGTTTCTAAAAAAATCCCACTAGAATGGGGGGTCCACAGGGTCTATTTATAGGAAGAAGAAGACCCCGAGCAGTTACCGGGCGATTATCACTTAGGTCGCGCAAGTCACTTGCACGACCATAAGGCGTCGCGCAAGTAGACTTGCACGACCACTAGGCGGCACGCAAGTGTACTTGCATGACCATGAGGGAACTTGCGCAACCTATGGGCAATGTTCTCCTTGTTCATCCCTTTGTTGATTTTTGATGTTTCTTCAAAGGATGTATCACTTTGGACTAAGGTATTTCCCCTTTTTCAGTCGTTAGACTCTGTGACGGAATGGAGCGTCAACAATGACATGGTCATTTGGGCCTCTATTGTATTTTTTTTATTGCTTATTTTTTTAAATTTTCTACTTCCTCACATTGATTATTTACATTTATATAAAATTCATGGATATTTATAATATTTTTTACTCTTATATGAGTACATAGTCTCTCTATGGATACCCTTTAGGAGCGCATTGCTAGCCAGCAACCACTAGTGTACAGACAAGTGCACATGAGTCCTTTACTAAACTGGATTGGGAAAATAAAATACTAGAATCAAGGTAGAGACCTTACAAATTAGTATCAGTTCATTCATTTCATATAAATATTACTTTTTATGAAGTGTAATATAGGTATATTAGGGATGTGTCAGTACATGGGATAGATATTAGCCTCGTTCATTGAGAACACATGTTCTAGTAAAAATTATATGTTCCCAAGTATATGGGGTTGTATTTAAAGATATGTGATGTTATAGTTTTATTCTATGTTAACTCTAAGAAAAAAAAATTTGTGTGGGGTTTATGGATTACATCCCTTTTATGGATATTTGTTTGCAGGTAAGAGGGAATTTTTTTTATTTGAATCTATTGGTCCATTGGTGAGAGAACATTGATATATTTTTAGTCTTGGCCTGAAAAAAAGGGACCTCTCATGATTCATATTTGGAACATAGGTATCATATATTATAGGTCAACTAGTATTTGATATTATTTATTTTTAATGATTAGTGTTTAATGTTTAAAGAAGAACATAAATGTTGTTTTCCCATATAGGATCTTGGTGGAATTCTACTCTAATAAGATAATTTTTTTATATTTCCACTTGATGTTAAACTATGTAGATATATGGTGAGATGTTTGATATAGTGGATGATGACTTATTCCCCATTCACAAGAATAAATTTGTCGGTGCTTCATTTTTAGGTTAATTAAACTATACATTGTAACAACCACAATGTATATTTCATTTATAGAATTATATGATAGTCTACATAACTGAGCTTTGATTAATGAGTAATAAAAGGATCTAATGATTTTTTGATGATTGGTAACTAAAAATTTATACAAACATAGAACACAAAGTGGTGTTACCATATATAGATTTTCATTGAGCATCTTTTGGTTATAATTTCTACATGAATATCCTAATTATCTCCAGGGCAGTACCTTCTAAGGATGCCTGAAGAGGATTAGGGCCTAGGTAGGCTAAAAGTTCATACTTTTGACCCTTATAGTTCAATGTTTTCATTTCCTATTTTATAGAGATATTTGAATTGTGTGTGATATAAATTATGTCGAAAATTGTGTACATAATATTCCTTGTAAGATATGACCTTGGTGAGAGGTTTCACTTTTGGGATAGGTGGTAATGCATACTGACCTATTTATGAGACATGATAAATAGGTCATTTCTGACATTATAGAGACCCTTAGTTGTGAATATGACCCATGTATTTTAATGGTATGTTTGATTGTGGAAATCCTGGAAGAGGGGTTAGCCTAGGTTTATTGATTCTTTCTATGAAATAAGCAAGGTTGTGCACTCTTTTGAGATAAAATTAATAGTATGTGATTAGGTTTTTTGATATATTCATAATTATTCCTTTCGTTTCTAATAAAGAACATAAGATAGTGGTTTTTGGAGAATGTCCTGTATGGATGATACTATTTGGGTTCCTGGTAGAGTTAACTAATAGTTTTGTGGTTTATTATTAAATTTTAGTGAAATGATGCTGAGTAGAGGGGGTTCACGGAAATAAATTGTGTTGAAAGAGAGGTTTTTTTAAAGGGGAGATCTATTTTATATTATGGAGAAATTAAAATCATGTTCCATGTATCTTGGTTTTCTTTTCCTTATGATGGAAGACTCATTGGAGTTTGATTTAGGTGACAATGTTACATTTTTGTTATGCATGGTATAGTTTTAAAATCATGACTGGGTGAGTGTTTGGGTGCAAGATGATGAGTGGTGGTCTAAAAAATGTTTTCTTGGTTTCTTAGGTTATTGTACATAAATGATAAATGTACCTTACTAGTAGAGGAGATATGAGAAATTTATTGAGTTCCATGAGGTTGTTGGCTCATGTTTGGACATGGACACACATTATCAGGATACCGGTTTTCTGTGGTTGGATAAATATAAGTATCATGTTTTGATTGATGTGGTGGTCATAATATTTTTACATTCTAATAAATTGATTATTACTATGCTCTTAGTTATAGATAATCATTACTTAAATTATGACACCATTCTATATACTCTAACAAATCATTTATCATATGTTGAACTACTTTTAATTTTAAATATCCCTTTTGGTTTGTTAAAATTGGATCAATGGGAGTTGTAATTATAGAGTGGTATATGGTAATCCATCTTGTGTGTGTTTATCCTTAAGATGTTTTATGGTGGTGATCATTGTGTTCAATTTAAATGCATATTTTTTCATGAAATAAAATTCTTTTTAAGTGGGAATGGGTTATGTTTTGATGCTTCCAGATTTCCACCAATTTATGGAAGATTATGACCACACAGTTCATTGTCTCATGTAATGGAAATAGTATGTTCCTTTGAACTTGGATCTCGGTTATAGGGTGATGACAAGGATACTCCAATGTTGTGGATAATTAGATTGATCATATTTGAAAAATTATCATGAAGATGGTGTTTTGAACACTATGAGGCCATTCAATTGATGTTTAAGATAGTGTATATTAATAGATTTTCATTATGAAAACATGACTATTTTTGACCACCAAGGATTATCATTTACGATAATTTCTATGGTGTAGAGATATTAAGGACATGTTTTTTTATGAATCGGATTTTGGGGATAAATTTTATTTTTTTGATTCAAATCCGTGCAAGGAGTAAAATAGTAATTTCACCATATTGGATGATATTGGAAACTTTTTATGGCCATACTATTGGTACCACAGTTTTTTATGTACTCTATGATGATATTTTGGTATAGTAACATATCATTCTAATTTTCATTTAATTATTAATATTTAATATTTTATTAATTACATATTAATTTCTTCATAAAAATGTGTTTAGAAATATCTGATTGATAAATAATTTAATTGATATAACACTTATATCACTGAGTCCATAATGAAAATTTTTACTTATGTAAGGCATAAATTCATGTTCGGCCCTTGGGTTTTGCACGATCTTTGGTGACTTTTTATTTTCATTTTAGTCTGTTCATTTCAATTTTTCATTTCTCTTTTCTATCCTCGATTCTAATTCGCACACCCTATGTGATTCATTTCCCATGAATGAGAGAGAAGAGGGATTTTTTGAGATATAAATAATGACAGTGTAGTTTAGGTTCCAACATAGATCTCTGGAGGAGCCTGATCATAATGTGGCAATGGTTCAATACAAATCAACATGAAGCTTCAACATATTTTTCCCAAAGGTAGTCTATTTTTAAGATTATTTCAGATATACACATAGATTTACCTATGTATAGTATTAAATCATAATTATCTCTTATTTGGACCCCTAGAGGTTTGATACATATGTTCTGAGGATAAAAAAAGTATTATAGTGATTTGATGGGTTTCCTGTGAGAAATGAAAATCAGATTGATGTAGTTCAAGAACAAACATAATATTTTCATCCCATTCAGGGAACACAACAATTATAGGTACATTTCATGTACTGGTATTATAGTTCTGGTACTGGTTCATGACTATATAGTTGAAATAATAACCATAAAACCTATGTATGGAGACTTGTACATGTTGAGTATATGACCAGAACCCACATGTGGGCAGTACACTTTATAAAAATACACATCCAGGGAAGGATGCATGAAAATGATACATGTGTTACATGGTACGGTACCCCATGTACTATAAATGTTTTTAATTATTTTACATGTTGTTTTGTTTTATATTACATTCCATGTCAAGCTAGAGTATACTCCCAGGTTGGGTTTTTAGAGAAGACACCCTGTCCTTAGGTATACACATTACAAACTTCCTCAGTGGTACCCTTCTTATTATTTTCTTGTATTTACATATTGGTGTATGAATTGGGTGTATTTTAATTCCATTTTTATCATTTTCCGACATATTTTGTGATGATGGAACCCTTAGGGTGATTTTTTGACCCCTAAGTGGTTTTCAAGACAAATTGAACTTTTATGGATATGTTTCTCCTCCATTAATCTAGTACATTATTCTCAAGATAGTAAGACCATGATCCGATATGGGCCTTGAGATATTTCCCTTAATGAACACATATATATCATTCACGTGGAGATTTATCCCTTGTGTGAGGTTTTATTTTGGCTAAATAGGTCTTGAGATGTTATATATGGGGTTGCAGGATGAGTTACCTTGAGAGATTAATTCCCTCAAAGGATCACAAGTAAGCTGCCATATCATACAATTTTTCCTTATGAGGATCCCATATAGGAGGACTCAAAAAATGTTTACATAGAGTAGAACATGTATGATGCCACAAATATAATATTTTAACCAAATATATCCTTTGGGAATCATTCACATGTATATTGATCAATAAAATACCTTTTTAGATTCCTCTATCTCATTTACTCTTTCTATGGATCACCTATAAGGTCCTTCCACCAATATATTCCATTATTGAGGGTCCCATGTATGACACCTATATCTATGTACCAACATATTGGATAATAATAATGTAACCATTGATTATCAATTGACCCAGGGATACAAAGCAGGATAGATCTCTATTTTTATGACATGAGGGACCGATTGGGTTTCCCATTGTTTGAAAATCCCAGATCTATTACATTTGTTTAGGGAGGATATGGTTGGAGTTTTATTATAATAAACTTAACCAAAATTTTTTTCTTGAGAGGCTATTTAAGTAGTGATTGTTTTTGATGATTTTCCACCCTCTCTATTATTTATGTATTCAACATGGTTACTCATGATGTAGCAGTACTTTTTAGAGGTTCTTCCTGGCTCAGATTATTTATGATTTATGTGAGGTGGTTTATGATTTTGGATTCATAGTTTTACTTCATAGGTTGCATCATATGTCCCTATTAGATTTTTGGGTTTCCTAAAAAATCTTGTAATCTTTCTTTTGATTCATGTCGATTGACTATTACTTTATTATGATATCTAGATGTATTTCATGGGATCTTTCCTTGAGTGATAATTTTATTCAATTGTAATAATTTATTCAATCTACTCATAAGCTAGATCAATATATATGGTAACCTTGAGTGATACATGGTTTCCTTATGTGGAATCCCTTATATGGGATCGAATATTGATAGATATTATTTGTACTTCATAAGAAATACTCAGTTTCCTAAAGTTGAATCCTTGGAAATGGTTAGAGAATGATTGATATTATATGTACACCTTAGGTGATACTTGGAATGTATATGTAAATCTTGATAACGGGCTCATATGATGATTGATATTCTATATAAATTGAGAAACACCCAGTTTACTTAGATTAAAGGGCATGTACGGAAAAAGATATTACATTTGCTACATTAAATTCATGGGAGATACTTGGGTTCCTAATACGAAACTCCTAATATGGGATCATTGGTTAAATATAATATATATTCCTTGAGTGATACTTTGATTCCCATGTAGGTATTTCCTATACATAGTCAATGAAAAAATGACATATCTAATGCATGATGGACATCATTATACATGGACACAATGGTATATACTTTGGGTCCTAGTGTTGATTATATATTGAAATATTTTGTATCTGAAATATGTCCAAATATTTAATGAAAACCCCTTTTAACGTGTTTAGAGGTGACAACTGGTGATCCTAGTTCTAGGAAATGTATCCCCCTACTGTGATGTCTCTTACATGGAGACAATTTAGGCACTATTCAAATAGGTAACGTTTTCAGGAATACAGACCTAAGGATTGGCTAATTATACATGTATTGAGTGTTTTGATATTCAGCTTAGTACCTTATTCAAATAATTCCCTTTCGATCAAGATTGCAGACCCAAGGATCGGCCACATTTGGGTTTATGATATTTTTCACTTTAATCATATATGTATATATATATATTAGAATATATATATATATAAACATAATGGTATATTCAGTTGGTCATCATCATGGACTCTACCATCGAATGTGGATTCAATTTATTTATTTTATCTATCATTTTTAGTTTTATCTTGGCTTGGCTGAGGATATTGATTTATAGTGAAACTATGATAGCAGATTTATAGGTTTTTAGGTTATTCAATAGAATGAATATCCCATCCTCTTTATGTTAACTATTATGTGAATATATACATTATATATTTTTCCATGTTGAGAAATAATATAGGATGGATAGGGTTGATTCCCAACATTTCATGATCAATCAAAGATAATTGTGTAGATTAGGATGAGCGAGCTCTTGTACTTGGTATTTTCTTAGTGACTATGTAACAAATTGATATTAGTTATATTTTTAGAGACAAGTATTTTTTTAGTTCCATTGTGTACTCTTATATTCGTGGTCGGTTTTGTGTGTGATAAGTGTTATATATATTACATTTCCATATTTTCCTTTTCTAAGTTTCATTTATTATTATAGTATTATTTATATTTTAAACTTGCACACTAAGAATATTTTACTTTCTATGGATTATTATTCGATAGTTATTATATTTTTTAAGCTAATATAAGGGAATAGTCTCTCCACAAACACACCTTAGTCCCTCATTCCATGTATAAACCCTATATCACATGGTGTAGTGATCTATATGACTTTTAGAAAAAAGGAGAGGGAACCAATATATTTTTATTTGGGTCAGGATGTTACATTATCCATATATTCATCAAAACAGATAAACATGACCCCTTTTCATGTTAACATGTTTACCATGTTGTCTATAAGTGAAAAATTTTGATCAAACCATCGATGGTAACATACTAATATAAGGAAACAACAGTCCATTTTTATATTCCCAATCTATGTCCATTCCACCGCTACCATTTCATTTGAATTATCAAATGATATTAAATCATTAAATATAGTTTGTGTATGAAATGAAAAAACATAAATCTAGAATTTTCATTTGAAAAATAATATAAATAAATCATTTTCTCTTATATTGTTAAGAATGACTCATAAATGAATCATATTCCTATCATATATTTTAGAGTATATCAAGGTATAATAAAATTATCACATCATAATTATCAATATAATACATGAACTCTCTGTTCATCAAATCCATAAATATATTGGTTCATTATTCAATCCAAATGTCATCAAAGAAAATTTTTAATGTATATACATTATATAAAATTAAAATTTTGCAATATCAACTTTATTTATGTGTAGTTTATGATACAAAATATAAGGATCAATATTTAATAAATCGTGTTCTCTATGAATTTGAACAAATAAGTCCTTAATTTAAAAAAGATTATTTATTTTCTCTATAGTGTTATTATTTATTTCCCTATAACCATTTCAAAACATTGTAATCTTAATATTGTTTTTTATAAAAATAACTAGGGTTCCCCATGCTGAAACACATGGATGTAAAAATAACTTCTCACACAAATACTATAGATGTTTATTTACTTCTACTAATTCCACTATAACCATCCTATAGAAAATATTAAATATATTTTTTTTCATAAATTATGAGATTGATGAAAATCTCAATATCATGCTTATGTGGGTGTTTATAAACATCATTTCGTTACACATTCATCTCGTCATTTACATTATGTACATCGTCTATTAAATGGATAAAATTACCATTAATAGTTTGTGTCTGGTCTTTTTCTCCATGAATTTAATTAATTACAGCTAAAGGAGTTGGATTCCGAAATTATTTAGTTAATGTATTCTTATCTAAGATGAAAAGAGATTAATTAACTATATAAAAATCAAAATAAATGTAACATCCCAGGTAAATAATGAATATGAAATTTTTTTATTTATTAATATTTTTGAATAAAATGTTAATATTACATTAAAGGTAATGCTATGTTCGATGGCGTACCCAATACGCAACAATGAGTTTCTTTGAAATCTTACGTTACACACTAATAATATAATAATATTATTTTAAATGGTAGTTAAAGAATATCTGTTGTAATGGTGGGAATGAATATAACTAACTACAAAATGATTATATATGATTGTTAAATATTTTAACAATTACCCAATACATGATAGAGGCTTAAAATGTAAATGAGTCAAATTTTAAGAATAAATATTCTAATATTATTTAAAAGTTCGATTAACCTCATTTTGAGTGATAAATTTTTTATAAACTACTACTTTACAATTATATGTTATAAAATCCTTCATTAGAATTTGGACATCAGAATGTACTTTGTGTAAATTTTTGTTATTCTTCTAATAAAGTTCATTTTAGTGAAAAATGATGTACTTTAATTCAAAAACTCATTTTAATCTAATTTATTTATATTGTAAGATTATATTTTTAATTGTGTTTAATGTTTAGTTAAAATATATTTTTACCATTAAATACAATGGTGGTCATTTGAATTAATTTCACATTAAAAGTGGACATAAACATGTGTCAATCTTCTGATAGCTATTGTCTCTTAAAAACATGCTATTTGTTTTGACAGCGGGAATTAATTATAAAATTAATTAATTCAACTTCTAAATTTTGAATTTAGTAAAATGGACGTCATTTTTGAATTTTGAATATCAAATTTACTTTTTATAAATTATTGGTATTTTCTGACAAATGTTCATTTTTAATGAATAGTAAAAAATACGACATTTTACTTCAAAACTACTTTTTCATCTAATTTAATTATATAGTTAGATAGTACTTTTAGTTAGTTTTAAAGTTGGATTTAAATATGTTTTTATCACTTAATAAAATGATGGTCATTAGAAGTAATTTCACTTTTCAATTGGATGTAAAAACATGTCAAAATTTTGATAAATTTTACTTCTTAAAAACTTGTCTTTGGTTTTGACAACGAGAATTATTATTAAATTAATTACTGCAATTTCTGTGTTTTGAATTTGGTAAAATTTATTCCATATTTGGAATCAGAAGGTACAAATTATGTAATTAATACTCTTTTGTTTTTGGACATTATGTATAGTAACGAAGGTAATTATCTTTGATTATCTTGATTAATTAGTAATCGGGTAGTTATGAGTAATAAAATAATATAATAATAGCATAAAATGAACCCTACATGTGTCTAAATCCGATTTTTTGAGTCATGTCCGACCATGGTATGATTTGTACCCAACTTGAGGTCCCATGGAGTCACATGGGTGTAATAGTGACATTTATGACATTATCATTTAATGGAAGAGAAATATAACAAAGGATTGTATATCCTAAGTAAAACAAATATTAATTTTGTATACATAAATTATCTCTTAGACAATAAATATTCATTTTAAAGATAAATATATTTCCAACATCATTGTATTTTTTTATAATTTTTAGACATTAAATAAATAAATTTATTTATGATACCATGATGATGCAGTAATGACATCATTAATGAATGATTTAAATAAAATTAAAAGATTAGGTAATAATTGATACATACACAAGTAGAAAACCTATTGGATTGGTGGATTTAGAACCCTTATCACCATATCCTCAAAACATATCATTTTGGGGCCATTAAAATTTGAAAATCATTTTATAATAAGGTAACATTTCAAGACTTTCCAAAAGTGACCTTCCTCCCTCTTATAAAAGGCCTCCAACTCTACCACTTACCCACACCTATAAAGCCCTTGGATCATCCAACCTCTACTCATATTATATCTCCACATCTCTATATTACTCCTAGAAGGCTCACATTGGGCATAAGTCTTTCCAAGGAAGCCTTTGCTCAAATCAAAAAGAGTTAGCTGATTTAGAGGTAATTTCTTCTCTCAAGTTTCATCCTTTTACTTTCCTTATTTACTCAACACTATCTTCTTATTATTTGATCCCAAAATTACACCAGTATCATCAATATACTAGGATGTTATTATGATATGGATTCAACCTACACTTACAGACACCTACGTCTAATGGTTAAAGAATATATTGTTTTTGTGGGTGGTGAATTACTGCCTCACGAAACGATGATTATTCAAACTTCTTTTAACACCTTTCATGGTGGCCATTATGAGGTAAACGTATTTATATATGATATATATGGTATTTATTTCTTTCTATATTCTTCTGAATTATATTTTAAATCACATCGTTATTCTTTTCATGTTGTGGAACTACGATAATTTCATCTGAGGAAGTGTGGACTACCGCCCCCTCAAGTGATGTGACTCATTCATGCCGAACATGGAATTTATAAAGAATTTAATTATTGAAATTATTTTAACTATCTAAAATATTTATTATTCTGGAATTATAATATATATTTATATATGTCTCACTTAGTTTTAATTCTTTTAATATGAAAAATAAATGAAATAGCGTTCATGCATATGTACGACCTACCGTCTCCATGAACGGTGCATTTCATTTTTATCTCCAAATGTCATGGAATTGTATAAAATTAATATATACTGGATATATATGATATTTAAATAATTAATACCATTCTGGAGAATATATACTTACAACTACATGAGCAACTCTTTTCAAACAAGTTCATTGTTGACTCATGTACCGAACATCGACAAAACATATGATATTAACTCACAAAATTAACTAATTTTTATAACATGATAATATGTGATATGAATTGAATAATAAACATTAAAGGATTTCCTTAAGAAATTATAAAATGTCCAAAGTTTATTATTCAATAATATAAAGAAACAAACAAGACAAGTAGGACTTGAGGTAAGGGGATTTCTTATCTCACTTTTAATTATGTGAGATTTCCATTATTTTCCAATTATTTATTTCATGTGGTGTACTGTTTTATTCCATTAGATATATATTATCATTATTATATTTATATTCATGGTATTTTGTGATTCATTCGGTTCTTATTATCTTTTGGTCATATGAATTGATTTATTACAACTAGGTAAGGATCTTTTTTCTCACATTTTATTCCCATGAGATTCATGCTACATTTGCCACTATCTCCATTGAGTGGTTTATGTACTTCCCATTATTCTACTCTATGTGTAATATAATTTCATTTATGGTTATTTACATCAACATTGTATAGTCCTTCTTTCTTGGGGTGTATGTTTCGAAAGTTACCCAAATCGGTAAGGGAACCATTCACCCTCCTCTTTTTAAAAGACTTCTTTTTGTTGGGTCTTTTAATTTAGATCTTATTATTGTTGGGATATGTTATTATATATCCTTATTGCTGTAAATTTTATGTCTATGTGACGATATACCCTTTTTATCTCTCATCAACTCATTTTCTAAAATTTAAAGTGAAGCCGTTAGGCTGTCGAATTTCTGAAAGGGAACTTCTTAACCCAATTTCAATTCATTGGGTTAAACCTCTACTTCTTGATTATGTCATACTATGAATATGTGGGGATGACCTTTGAATATTTTACACTTAATATCCACTTATATTGGGTGTATTTATATTTTACACATAGAATTATGTAATTGATTTATCCTTAACCTAAGGATACTGTCTTTGTAAGGGACTTCATCTCAATATCCTTTCTTTGAAGCATACTTAAATTTATATACGACCATCTTTTATTAGATGTATAATAAAACCTTTTGAAATTTAATTTCATTAAAAATGAATCATTTTACATTAATCATTTTACTAAACGACAAAATGGAATTTTTTGTCTTACATATGCGGTGACAACGACTTCTCTGCCACCGTGACCATTATTTGAGTTTCAGCTTCCTCTAAAAGAAATAATTTTTTTAAATGAAAAATAAATACCATGGTTTTATTATTTTTGTATTGAAAATGGTTTTTACAATGTTTTGATTATATCAATGTGTTGTATTGATATCTTGTGATTGAAATGTGGAAATGTTATGTTTCCTTTATTCATGTTTTATGTGATACTATTATGTTATGGTTCTTGGGAATTTTTTATGAAGACGGGCAGTTCCGTGATAAAATAAGGGCAAGTGAGCCTGAGATAGCTCTATAATTCATTAGGTA
The DNA here is from genome assembly GCA_963277665.1 of Viscum album. Classification (NCBI taxonomy): domain Eukaryota; kingdom Viridiplantae; phylum Streptophyta; class Magnoliopsida; order Santalales; family Viscaceae; genus Viscum; species Viscum album. The sequence goes on along the minus strand of OY728140.1, from coordinate 761,061,691 downwards.
ACGGGATGAGTTAAATGCTAAGGTTTCTCCAAAGAGATTTAGGGAATATACTATGAGGGGTATTCCAAACGTAACCATGTGGGTTACTCCCTTTCTAAGAATATTATGAATGACTCAAGTTACCTTTATGTATTATGAATTCAATTAGTTATTCATAAATCATATAATTTCATGAGGTATGTTACAGTGATTATGTTTTACGAGTAAAGACTGATTTCATTTATTCTTATGTTTACATAGACTAGTGTTTTCTTTCCATATTTTTATATCCCTTACGGATCTTTTTAGGCTCATCCCACATTTTTGAAATGTTTTTCACAGGACATAAAGTGGAATAGGGTCAATGATGGGATCAAGGAAATGTTATGATATCTAAAACATGGAACTAGACTTGACTCTTTTGTTCAAGAGTTTTTATTTTGTGAAAAAATGGAAACTGAGTAGATGTGTCTACTTTTTAATCATTGAGATGTAATAGTTAAGTCCTAATTCTCTAAAACTCTAAACCTAACAAGATCCTCAATGTGAATTATTCATTTAATTCAAGATTATATAATTTTTTAGGGATGGGTACTTATAGTTGGTATCAGAGTATGATTTGGATAACTTTATATGTTTTTGTATTCTTTAATAGCATGTGACATTACCATAATGGTTAGGATATTTGAAAGAGTCATAGTTATTTTTATATGGTGAATGATTTGAAGATAACATGAATAATTATATCTTAGTATTTATCCACCTCATAACATATTATATGATGATTTTACTGATATAATCATAGTGGCCTTTTAGGTTTTAGTAAATGGCTGGATCTAGCAGGCACCAAATTAACAATGGATGTGAAGAAAATGGTGATGGTTTTCTAAACGAGCATCTAAATGATATGGGAGCTGCAATGAGAACTCTTATGGTTATTCAAAACCAACTATCTAGAGTCATGATTTCCCACCTGAGCCTTAGTAATTTTTTTATGGAATCATATATGCAAGAAAAAAATCCCTACGGAAGTTCAGGTAATAATCATAAAGATAAGTCTGTTCAAAAACCTATGTTTCAAAGATGTGAAAAGAAACACATAGAAAAATGTTTTAAAGGGACAAAAAGATGCTACAGATGTGTAAATGAAGGTCATAAAGCAATAAACTACCATGAAAAAATGAAGCATCTTGTTGACTCTAGGAAATGAAAAGAAGTTATTTCTGAAGGATCTATTGAATGCTTTATATGTGGTGATCATGGTCATTATGCAAACACATGTCCTACGAAGAAGTTTCAGGAATGGGATCACCAGGATGGTACAAATATTCATTTTTAAAATACCGAATTCCATTCTGATTGAGGATGAAGAAACTAACAATGACCAATGAAATGTATGGATTATTTCATAACATATGCTTTCTTATTATTGAATCATAGGTTATGATTCATGATTTTTATTGTTGGAAAAAATTATTTCAGAATATGTTGGAATGGAATGGATAATGGATCATGAAGAATATTGAATGATTAAAAAGTCAATACATAAGGGATTCAAGAGTTATGATAGATTTTAGGATGGTGAAATGCTTAAAATTGTTAAGGCTCTTTTGATGATGGGATTACATTAGAATACTTTTTATTGTTTGTGTAACCTTGGTGTTTGATATATGAAAACTTTATTCAAGGAATAATAATATTTTCTTTTGTGGATACAGTTATAAAGATCCATTTTGGTTTATATGATCCTTGAATTTGATGTAATTATCGGTTAATACATTATGGAATGAAAAACGAAAGTTATTAGTTAACCATTGTATTTAAAATATGTAATGATTATTTTTGATGAATTTATCTCTTCTTGGGAATGTTATAAAATTATATAGTTTTTAAAAGGGACAACACGCAGACCGTGTGACAACCCGTCACGTCAGACGAATCTGCAGCAATCGAACCCACAACCAATGTGTGACTGGTATTTATCACCTACCACTAGATTACAAGAAGTCCCTGGTTAGTATGACTAATTATTTTTAGTTATATGATCATATGAATCAAGAATAAGTTGATTTTGTGTTATCTATGGAGATGATTAACCTATCATAGAGGATATATGATTAGGTTAATTACTTTTCATTATGAGAATTTAAGAGTAAACAATTTTATTTGGAGATAACTGTTAATATTTACTCTAGAAGACAATGTGATTAAATTCTTCAAAGATTTGGGTTTCAATATTAGTTTGGTTTACATTGATGAATTGTATGGAATGCTGTTTATTTAATGGTCTTTCTTGAACATTGGGTTCTTTTTGTTGAATTTTGGGGATTAAGAGTAGTATTTCATTTTATAAAGGTTTATCCATTTTGGAGATTATATGATCTCATACTAACCATTTTGGTTTTAGTTGATGTTTAAATACAAGGGAAATATATAGTTCTCCTTTTGTGGATTATGTGATTCTCTAAAGATGATTCTTGTACTTTTAATGTGACCTAGTCTTTTTGAATGCTCATCGTTTGGAAAAAAGAATAGTTTTGTTAGAAACTTATTAAAGGATGAAACTCTACTTGAAGGTAAGTATATTTCTGTATGTTTTTATTCTATGTAGTAAATGAATTACTAAAAATTATGAAAATGAACATAAAACAAAAACTTTGTTGGTTTACGTTTCCTGCTAGGTAATCAAAGACCATTTACACACATCATAAGTTTGTGATTTTCTTGTGGTTAATTTTATCCTAATCCTGTTTTCTATCACTCTCGGTCATAAATTGACCCTTTGTTTCTCCTCCATATCAAAAATTTAATGGAATCCTAGTATGGCTTATTTCAGGTGACCATTGTACTTCTATTTCTTTCATTTACAGTGATAATTTTATTTACTCCTTTTCCGATGTGGGGCTTTCAAAAAGTTTCTAAGCCCAATTTTAAAATTGCGAGGACATAATTCCCAAAAGGGGGAATGATGTGACATCCCAGGTAAATAAAGAATATGACGTTTTCATATTTATTAATATTTGTGAATAAATTTTTAATATTACCTTAAAGGTAATGCTATGCTCGATGGCGTACCCAATACGCAACAACGAGTTTCTTTGAAATCTTACGTTGCACACTAATAATATAATAATATTATTTTAAATGGAAGTTAATGCATAGTCGTTTTAATGGCAAGAATGAACATAAGTAAATACAAAATGATTATATATGTTTGTTAAATATTTTAAAAATTGCACAATAAATGATAGAGGCTTAAAATGAAAATGAGTCAAATTTTAAAAATAAATATTCTAATATTCTTTAAAAGGTCGATTAACCGCCTTTTGATGGCGAACCATTTTAAAAACTACTATTTTTAAATTTTATATATTATAAAATCCTTCTTTAGAATCGGGACATTAAAATGTACTGTGTGAAATTTTTTGTTTTGTTTTCAATAAAGTTCATTTTAGTGAAAAATGATGTATATTAATTCAAAAAATCCTTTTAATCTAATTTATTTATATGGTTAGATTATATTTATAATTGTTTTTAATGTGTATATAAAATATATTTTTACCATTTAATCCAATGGTGGTCATTTGAATAAATTTCACTTTGAAATTGGACATATACAAGTGTGAATCTTTTGATAGATATTGTTTCTTAAAAACATGCTATTTGTTTTGACAGCAAGAATTAATTATAAAATTAATTAATACAACATCTATGTTTTGAATTTGGTAAAATGGATATCAGTTTTTTAATTTGGAATATCAAATTTACTTTTGATAAATTTTTGGTATTTTCTGACAAATGTCCATTTTTAATGAATAGTGAAAAATACTGCATTTTACTTCAAAACATCATTTTCATCTAATTTAATTATATTTTTAGATTTTTCTTTTAATTGGTTTTAAAGTTTAATTGAATTACGTTTTTTTCACTTAATACAATGATGTTTATTGGAAGTAATTTTACTTTTTAATTGGATGTAAAAACAAGTCAATCTTTTGAAAAATTGTACTTCTTAAAAACTCACCTTTGGATTTGACAATGTGAATTACTTTTAAATTAATTACTGCAATTTCCTTGTTTGGGATTTGGTAAAATGGATTCCATATTTGCAATCAGAATATCCAAATTATGTAATTAAGAAGCTCTTGTTTTTGGACATTATGAATAGTAATGACGATAATTATCTTTGATTATCGTGATTAATTCGTAATTGGGTACTTAAGGGTAATAAAATAATAGCATAATAGCATAAAATCACACCAAAATGTGTCTAAATACTCTTTTTTGAGTCATGGACGACCATGAAAAGCTTTTTTCTGATCTTGAGGGCCCATGGAGACACATGGGTGTAATAATGACATTTATGACATTATCTTTTAATGGAATAGAAATATAACAAAGGTTTATATATCCTAAGTAGAACAATTTTAATTTGGTTTACATAAATGTTCTCTTAGACTATAAATAATCATTGGAAAGATAAAAATATTTCCTAAATCATTGTCTTTTGTTTTATAATTTTTATATATTAAATAAATAAATTTATTTATGACACCATGATGATGCAGTGATTACCACATTAATGAATGATTTAAATAAAATGAAAAGATAATGTAATCTCTGAGACTTAATCCTATATAAAACCTATTGGATGGGTGTATTTAGAACCCCTATAACCTTTTCCTCGAAATATATCATTGTGGGACCTTTAAAATAAGAAAATCATTTTATAATAAATTAATATTTCAAGACTTTCCAAAAGTGACCCTCCTCTCTCTTATAAAAGGCCCCCACATCTACCACTTACCCACACCATTAAAGCCCTTGGCTTGTCCAACCTATAATCATATTTTATCTCCACATACCTCTATTACTCCTAGAAGACTCACTTTGGGCATAAGTCTTTCCAAGTAAGCCTTTGGCTCAAATCAGAAAGAGTTAGCTGATTTAGAGGTAATGTCTTCTCTCGAGTTTCTTTATTTTATTTTCCTTGTTTAATCAATAGTATCTTCTTATTATTTGATCCCATAATAAAAACAGTATCCTAAATATACTATAATGTTGTTATGATAAGTATTTTACCTGCACTTACACACACCTCCGTCTAATGGTTAAAGAACATACTATTTCTAGGGGTGGCGAATTACTTCCTCACGAAACGATGATTGCGGAATATTCTTTTAACACCTTTAATTGTGTCCATTATGATTTCAATGTATTTATATATGATATATTTGGTATTTATTTATTTCTATATTCTTCTTAATTTTATTTTTAAATCAAATCGTTATGCTTTTCATGTGGTGGAACTATGATAATTTTATCCGAGGAAGTGCGGACTACCACCCCCTCAAGTGATGTGACTCATTCATGCCAAACATGGAATTTATAAAGAACATAATTATTGAACTTATATTACCTATATAACATATATATTTTACTATAATTATATAATATATATATATATGTCTCATTTAGTTTTAATTCTTTTATTATGAAAAAGAAATGAAAGTAGTGTTCATGCGTACGTATGACATACCGTCTCCATGAATGGTGCATTTAATTTTTATCTCCAAATGTCATGTAATAGTATAAAATGAATATATACTGGATATATATTATATTTAAATCATTATTACAATTCTGGAGATGATATACTTACAACTACATGCACAATTCTTTTCAAACAAGTTCATTGTTGACTCATGTACCGAACATCGACAAAACGTATTATATGAACTCACATAATTAACTAATTATTATAAACCGATAATATGTGATATGAATTGAAAAATAAACATTAATAGAATTCCTTAATAAATTATAAATTTACTAGTGTTTATTATTCAAGAATATAAATAAATGAACAAGACAAGTCGGACATGATGTAAATGGATTTCTTATCTCACTCTTAATTCCATGAGATTTCCATTGTTCGCCAATTATTTATTACATGTGGTGTATTGTGTTCTGCCATTTGATATATATATTATCAGGATTCTATTTATATTCATTTTATTCTGTGATTCATTTGGTTTTTATTATCTTTTGATCATATGACATGATTGATTACAACGAGGTAAGGGGTTTTATCTCACTTTTTATTCCCGTGAGATTCATGTTACACATGCCACTATCTCCTTTGAGTTGTGTATGTACTGCCCATTATTATACTATTTGGGTAATATAATTTCGTTTATGGTTATTTACATCAACATTTTATAGTCCTTTTTTCGTGGGGTGTACGTTTTGAAAGTTACCCAAATCAGTAAGGGAACGTTTCACCCTTCTCTTTTTAAAAGACTTCTTTTTTGTTTTATCTTTTAATTTACACATTAATAATGTTGGAATATGTTATTATATATCCTTATTACTGTAAATTTTATATCCAAGTGATGAGATAACCTTTTTATCTCTCATCAACTCATTTTATGAATTTTAAAGTGACGTTGTTAGGCTGTCGAATTTCTGAAATGGAACTTCTTAACCCAATTTCAATTCTTCGGTTTAAACCTCTACTTCTTGATTATGTTTTCCTATGAATAGGTGTGGATGACCTTTGATATTTTTACACATAATATAAACTGATATTGGGTGTATTTATATTTTACACACATTATTATTTAAATGATTTATCCTTAACCAAAGGATACCTTCTTTGTAAGGGACTTCGTCTCAATCTTCTTTCGTTGAGGCATACTTCAATTTATATATGACCTTCTTTTATTAGTTGTATAATAAATTCTTTTCACTTTTAATTTCATTCAGAAGGAATCTTTTTATAGGAATAATTTTACTAAATAACAAAAGGGGATGTTTTTGTCTTACATTTGTGGCGGCAATGCCTTCTCTGCCGCCATGACCATTATATGAGTTCCAGCTTCCTCTACAAGCCATAAATTTTTTAAATGAAAAATAAATACCACGTTTTACTTTGTTTTTGTATTTAAAATGGTTTTGATAATTTTTTGATTATATCAATGTGTTGTATTGATATCATGTGATTGAAATGTGAAAATGTTATCTTTCCTTTATGAATGTTTTATGTGATACGATTATATTATAGTTCTTGGGAATTGTTTATGAAGACAGGTTGTTCTGTGATAAATTATGGGCGGGTGAGCCCGAGATATCTCTCCAGTTCATTGGGTAACATGAAGGAGTTAAACACTAAGGTTTCTCTGAAGATATTTAGGGAATATATTGTGATGGGTATTCCAAATGTAACCATGAGGGTTACTCCCTACGTAATAATGTTATGAATGACACAAGTTACCTTTATGTCTTATGAATTCTATGAGTTATTTGAAAATATTATTATTTCATGAGGTATGTTAAAGTTCTTATGTTTTATGAACAAAGTATGATTTAATTTATTATTATGTATACATGGACTAATATTTTCTATTCATATTTTTATATCCCTTAGTGAGATTTTTATGCTCATTCCATGTTTTTGAAATGTTTTTCATAAAACATAAAATGGAATAGGGTAAATGACGGGATCAAGGAAATGTCATACATTCTAAAGCATGGAACTAGACATGACTCTTTGGTTCAAGAGTTTTTATTTTTTGAAATAAATGGAAACTGAGTAGATGTGTATACTATGTAATCATTGAGATGTAATAGTTATGTCCTAATTCTATAAAACTCTAAACCTAAAAATATCTTCAACGTGAATATTTATTTAATTCAAGATTATGTAATGTTTTAATGTCGGGTAATTCTAATATACTTCCATAGAAAATAATATTTCTAATTATAATTTGAAATCCAAAACATATAAGGAATTATATAAAATAAAACCATAGTTATCATAATAATTTTTTTATCAAATAAGGTATTTATATGTGTCATAATGGGGAATAATTGACATGAACTTGTTGAATAGTGTATTCTTCTGGAATCCTTGATTAAAAATGTCCTATGAATATTGTTAGGTAAATACCTAATTTTATTTGAAATCATGGAATAGATATAAAATAGAATTTTTCATAAAAATGTAAATCAAAATCTGCTGTAGTTGACGAATAAGACTAGTCTTCCTCTATTTTTTTTTCTAAGAAAACATACATTAAACTATATATTATTAAATTTGAATATTATCATTATACCTACCACTATGACTTTAGGATGATCAAAATTTGCTGTAGTTTACAAATAAGACTAGTCTTCCTCCATTTGTTTTTTCTAAGAAAACATACATTAAACTATATATTATTAAATATGAATATTTCCCTATATAATTATAGTTGAATTATTAAATAATGAAATATTCATTTATTCCCATAAAATCAAAATCTATATAGACTTTTTATCAATACTTATACAAAACTATCATTCCTATAACGAATGATCAAAGGTGTCTATTTCCACAATTATTACAATTTGAAAATTCAAACATACCCTTCTTCCAATTTCAAATATTTAATTTCTTAGATTTCTAAGCCATCAATATCTTTTTTCCCTTATAAAATATAAGACATGGTCAATAATTTATATATACAAATGTATTTTGATATTTTATTCTCGTATAATGAAAATTTCTAAGATAATAATTCCATTTTATGTAAAGGATTTTTCAAATTAAATAAATTATCAATATTAATAATTTTATTACATACATAGTCCATAGTAGGGGTTTCAAACCATGTAATGTTATCTTTGTTTTGAGGAACAATTTATCATTCCTTGTACATTTAATTTAGGAATTTCCCTTTCATATCATCTCTTTGCTCATAAATAATTTATTTTTCAATGCATATTTCCTTGAAATTATTCTACACTACACTTATTATTTTATTCAGCTCTATAGTGTTCTGGATCAATGACTTTTATTGATCAATGTGTCCAATAAAATGAAAAACTGCAATGATAAAATTGACACTTTCAATATATCCTAGTATGAGAAATATAATATCTAGGGACACAATCCATTAATCATATACAAATGGATTAGTATACCCATTTAATTAGGTAGGCTGATGATTCAATATGTGATCCATAATCGTTTCTCCATAATGATTCAATAGGTTTTGTTAAACATTACTTTTATAAGTTACAGCGTAAGTGAACTTCATCAATATAGTTATATTTTGTTCATATCCACCTCCAATTTTTCTTTCATACGTAGGAGGTAAATCAATAATAAAATTTATATAACTTCCAATACGATTATTTTCTAAACTATTTTATATTCAAAATTACCTCATAACATTTTGAACTATATTTATCAATATGGTTTTTCTAATAACATTAATTTATTTTTTACACATAATCAATCTCATAAACATAGGTATATTATCATAGAGAATATCATAATCTCAAAAAATTATTTTTAAATGTTTCATAATGAATTATAAATATTATGTAAATTTAACAAATCATATCTTTGGAGAGTGTTTGGTTAGTTGTAAAATATTAGGCCCAAAAATCTTGTACTAATAAAGATCATATTAATAAAAAATACAACTCTTTGAGAGTAGTTACCCATAAGTGAATTTATTCCACAACTCAATCTAATTTCCCTTATCTAGAAGGGAATATATTTTCTATAAATCCCACAAATTATCATCTTTAACAAAACTATATGATATATTATTATACTAAGACTTATAACCATAGTCTCTCATAGGGTTTTTTCTCAATTATATGATTTCCTATATCTTGTCCCCAATGATTATACTAAAATTCTTTTTCACAGAAATTTTAACACCCAAAATCTAGAAACTCAGAGCCAATGTTTTTTTATCTTCATTGGAATAATATACATGGTATTGCGTCTAGATGGATGTATTAGTTTATTAGTCTTGGAAAACTACATTCATACATGATTCTCATATTAAATAAGAAAAATGCAATGAATTTTAAAAATTATTGTATAAAAAATATTATTTATCATTTTAAATATTTGAAATCTTCCCGAGATCTGTTACTTGAATCCATGGTAATGAAAAAAACAATAAATGGTATAGATAGATACTTATTAAGAGATTAATCACAAATGAATCATTTATAGGATAAATAATTACTTTATAATATGTTAGAGATAAAAAATAATAAAATATTCTATATAAATAATATCATAATATGGGGAATATAAAGAATTTATAAAAACATGTATTATAACATGGATAAAAACATGTTTTATAATGATAGATTTCATAATTTGGGACATCATAAATCTTACCCTCAAGTACATATATCAATACATTATACTAAAAATATTAGCTTTTATGCTACATACACAACCTAATTTTTCTGATGTGGCATACCAATAAATCAAGGGGATATAATGAATAATTCCCATTACATTTAATGTCCAATTTATTCATCAATTAAAATAAATGAAAAATAATTAAATAAATAATGAACATCATCATTCATATTGAAATACTAGAATGTGAATTTTCAATTTTCTTTTTAGTCAATAAAAAGATCAACACTATCATATGAAATCCTGAGTAATATTTGTGATTATATATATAGATTATATACCACATAAACAATATTTATCTTCAAATGATGTTTATATAGATGAAAATAGTTTTTAAATATCATGAAAACAACTCATGAGGAAAAAACCTTTTTCATTTTTAAATCACATAATCAAAATAAAACAAATTATATAATATTAAGAAACAAACATTACATGAAATGTAAGATGGAAATATTTAATTGATGTTTCATGTAAACAAATTTTCATAGAAGGGGGAAAATGTTTTCATATAGTAAGAAATCATACATAGATTCTATTCACACATTCCATAAAAAGAGAGTCATTCCTAAAATGATAAGAAGACCCCTTTAATAAATATTCATTGATATTAAAATATGGGTAAAAAGGCCTTTAATAAATCATTGGAGACTGGTAAAAACATTATTCAAATAATATTATGGAAATATAAACATTGATGAAAAATATTCATGATTTAATAAGAAAGCAACATTAATTTTCCATCAATAATATTAATCTTTTAAGAAGTATATAGAGGATGTAAAATTAAATAAAAAATTTAAATTTAAATAAAAAATAGAGGAGAATAAAATTGATTATTTTTTTAATTAATATATATTATTTCCTCAATATAGATATTGTTGGACTTGATAACTTTGTAAAAAGATCGAAATAATTCCATTGATTTGGAAAATGATGAAAAATAATGTTGGCCCATAGGATACTATTGGACACTATCTCTAACTATAATAGTTTTAAGTATCACAAATCATGTCATATTATATAACATATATCTTACCTCATTATCATAAATCTTGTCTTAATCATAAGATACAAATATTACCTCATGATAGATCCCAAATTATGTCAAAGAATATCTTGTATATCAGATCAATTAAATCATATAACTAATTATGTTTTTTAAGTCTAAACAAGCTTATAACTGATTATCTATTTGAAATTATGGGTATTAACACATTCTGATGTTGTTTTACTATAAAACAGACATAATAGATAAAATTATCTTTGTATAAGTCACTGACACCGAAATATGAAAGAGATATAGAGGCAGACGACCTACCGATTCTTATGAATCACCGACGTAGATGACCTAATGATGATGTAGACCTACCTTCATTCCATGTGACCTACTAATGCATAGTTCCTCCAATGAAACAACTCAATGATAGTTAAAAAGAGTCACTGAGGTAATGAGTTACTGACATATGAAAGGAATGACAAAATGTCATGCTGATGGTTGGAGTCACTAACAAAAGGAGATACCAATAGATGAGTCACAGACATATATCTCACTAACAATACGACTCACCGATAGACTGACGCGTTGCTAGGGGAGTCGTCGATAGGCTATTTAAAATTTCAATTATTAAAATTATTTCTGACGATATTATTTGAGTCATTTAATGATACTGACATATTTAATCATATTTTGAAGGACATTTAGCCGACAATACGAGGTACGATGAACCGATGCACGTGAAAATATCATTCTCTCTTTCGGCCCTCAAGAATAAAATCATTTATAAGAATGAAGCTAAATGGAAGTGTGGAGTGCTAGTATGAGAGACATACATGAGAACATATTCTACTCTCATTCACCCATTGTAAACTCAATTACAAAAGAAAGAACACACTAGGAAATATCTATCGATCTATAAATAAAATTGATAATATATATAAACATATAAAAGGAGGATAAGAATATACCTGCAAAACCATACTTGTACCCCAATTCCAAAATGCCGAACTTTGTTTTAGTGTCAATATCTATAAGAAGTCACAAACCTCATCTTAGCTACATCTAAAGAGTCCAAATGTGCATCTCAGGACACAAAGATCCTTCTAAATCTTTTCTCACATTTATCTTCCCTATTGTGTAAAATTTTACATACTTTTAAGATGTGTGTATCTGTCTATAAATAAAACACTATATCCTGTATAAAAAAAGAAACATAGAAGATATACTTCTACTCATACCTTGTTATACCATTTTACCCCACTAGATAATTTTGGAAGAGTTCATTGTGTGACCTATTTCTTTTTACCCATGAAGAACTATGGTATATGTCTTGTTACAAGGAAAAACTATGTCTTGTTGTGAACCCAAATCTAGGGTGTGGATCAAACTATTTATTAATTTAAACTACTTAGTTATAGGTGATCACGATATTGATAGGATTTGGTCTTTTCTTGAGACTAAACCTCTTGTTTCATTTCTGTTCTGCATTTAATTTTATATTTACTATGTTTTATCCCATATTTCATAAAATTCAATTGATGTCTAATAGTTATTCTTAGAAAGTGTTTATATATGTATTAATTTATTATGTCATCTTCAATATTTATATTAATAATCAAATTGATATAACTAAGAACTAATGACAATTTTGAGAAATTAAATTAAAATCATGCTCTTATAAATTCACTAATGGATAACTGGCCAATTGAATTTTAAATATGGGTAAATTAGAAATAATAATTTTTAGAAAATGTTTTTACAGGAACTCAATTCACCCCACTCTTGAGTGTCCAACTCTGACTAACCGATAAATTGTAGGAAGAGTTGAAAGAAAAATGATCAAAGGGGTTGAGATGGAAAAGGATTGAAGATGAAAAGCACCAATAGCTTTTCATATCACTTCTCCACATGGAGATCCACCACTTCATGAAGAATTCATGAACTAAATAATTAACTAGATGAATATGGTGGTGTTAGTTCCTACAAATGAAACAATATATAATTGCGCTAGGGGGAATAGATATTGGCTACCAAAAACTATAATCCCATGTGAACTCAAATAGATTGTTTGACTTAGGTAGTGATCTCATCCATCCCAAATGATGACCCCCTTCCACTAATGATGTCCATTCTGAATAAATCATTTATGGTATGGTAATTCTCAATGGGATCTGAAATATTAAGCCCCCATATCCCATTACAGCATGAAATTCTAGCATGACATTCCTCTATAAAAGGACCTGAAAGAGACCAAATAATGGAGTAAATGACTTTTTTAGAAGAGATCCAACATCTCTCTTATAGAGAAATTAAATAATATAGTCACACTATGATATTTTTAATGATTACTAGATGGTAATAACCCATTCATAGAATTATAGAGAACATGATAAACAATTTGGTAAAACTCAAACTCAAAATCCTTTATTGGCATTCTTCCAACGAGGTGCAGAACAAATTAAACCATTAAAAATAAGAATCCCATGTAGCAAAAAGATAAGCGGGATAAACCCTTCCCTATGTAGAAAATCACTACACAAGAGGAACACAACACCATATAGAAAATAATTATACAAGAGGAACTCAACCCCACATATCAAATAACTATGTTCGCAGAACATGGTCCTGTGAAACGACACATTAAATAGATAGAACCCATTTCCACATAACACCACACAATATGGACTCCCGTTTTACCCACACTGAATTACACAACATAGAGTGAAGCAAATCCTGTTTGATCACATGTGAATTGTAGTATCCTAGTGTGTTATTCTCTCCAACTCCAATCATTATCTTCCATCGTGACATCATCACCTGTGTTAGTCCCTTCATGAACCAATCCAAATACATATGGGAAAGGACACCTATAAATCCACCAAACACATATGATATGATCATCAGAAACATAAACATACCCTTTGAGTATATATAGCCATGGTATGTGGAGTCGCATGAGTGACCTCAGTAATAAGATGGACCATCAGAATGGATTTGATTTTACTTTCCCATGGTAATGGGGGTTTCAACCATGGGGTGATTGTGTGACCCTATTTTTTCTAGGGATTAATGAGAATCAATGTCCTTTAAATTTAATGAGGACTAGTTATTAACATTATTCTATTTCCCTAGAATAGATTTTATGTCACTCATCCTGAGGTAATACCCTAGACATCCTTTCAAGAGGAAATAATTTTTTCTTATTCACCTTATGTTAATACCTAGGTAGATCACCAAACATGACTATCCTGGATATGAAAAAAAGAGAGAGAATAATAACTATCAAATTCCCTCTATCTCCCCTTTGGGCTCCAATACTATCCATAAGCAAGAGGAGTAGGATGTGTGATATTCCAGTCCACTACCTCCTATTGTTTCTCACACTTAGCATGAATCTGGTGGTCATAGATTTGTGTGGAGATCGTGACATCCACTTGATCCCAAATGTGGTCACAATTCATATCATGGACCTTCCATATGGTATAATCCCCAATCAAATTCTCCTTAATGGTCCTCCTTCATAGATTTATGCCCCAATTTCAATCTATATGGGTGGATCACATGAGTATTCCACAATCATACCCCCTTATTAGGAATTCTCAATAGATGTAATCTCCAATTTCAATTCACATGGGTAGCTCCCATGTATACGCCCCATTCATTCATCTTTAATGGTATTCATTTAAACTATAAGTCCCAGCCATACCAAACTATGAGTCATTTTATTACCCTTTAACTGGGATATATAAAAAGACTCCCTGAGATCCAAATAAATCAATTAAATTCATCTTAGTGTTTGCCAATAAAATTTACTTATAGGTTCATATTTACACAGGAGACCACATATCTTATGGGTACCCCATGACTCTTCTGTGTAAGTACCACACCCTACATGACCATAAAAACCTTTCTCTTGAATGTCCTTACTGCCTGATGTTAAACTGCTTATTCGAGTCCTTATCATACAATCCATAAAGGTGATGTGTCAAGTTACGCAACATAAAACTATGTGGGTTCTGATTCCTCTAACAAGGATACGTAGAAAACCTCATTTAATTGTTTCAATACTGACATAAAAACAACTCTCCTCCCCCTGGAGGATGATAAACTCCATAGTGCCTTATCACATGGGTTGAAAATAGTGTCCTCCTAATAAATAACCGAAGAATCCATGGTCTATCCACAAAAGAGAGACATCGATGGAGAACCTTGGTTACATACATATCTCTCCATTGATGTAGAACCTAAAATACACATAGATGATTCTAACCCCAGGAAAATTATTAATGGGACTTTTCTTTAGTGTAAATCATAATATACATAGTTCAGAATGAACCAATGTTTCCTAAACATGACATAAATCAATAACGGAGTCACATAATATGCATTATTTTCCCCTAAAAAAGGTGATATGAGTCCATAATTTCATCTTATCATCCAATGTGAGTTCTTAAGTGTACTTTCCCAAATCATTAAATGAATTATTACCATTGTATATAAGGTCTATAAATCAGGGATGTGATTTTCTTTGGGTGTTTCTTATTCTATGAACGAAAACATTGTGGACCATTCAAAGATGATTTTACCAAACATTAACGATGGAATTCCATTTATCCACCAATGATAAACCCACATGGGCACAAGCCCATATTTTATAGAAACCAAAATGGTGAACCAAAAATGAATATTTAATAAAGGTGGAAATGTTACCCAGACTTTGGCCACTATCATATACAAGATAAGAGTGGGACAGATGAGGTCATCAATTATTAATGTGGTCATGATATTCCACATTAATGTGGGTTTCTGTAATTTTCACATATATTGAAGGAACTATTCACATATTCTTCCAATCCAATTCCATCACATTCGGTTTATAAGACACACATGTCAACCATATCACTAGAAAAGTCTTCCATTAATAAGAGGATTACATTACCCACCAAGTGTATCCAATAATGGGTCTAAAATGAACTAGTCAGATAGTATGGCCAGTGTGACACTCCCCCAACCATGGAGGAAACCTCACAAGCCCTCATGTTGATGATATCTTTCCATCCTCCCATTCAACATTTCATGACATCCCAGAACCAGGAAGCTCCATTAGTCATCTCCAATTATTTTGGGAGCCTATCACTGAAACATGATAATGAGTGCCTCCCTTATCATTGGGAGGAAGATTAAGTCATCACCAATAACTTCATCATTGGTGCACAATGATGCCACCTAAGGCCCCTTATCTGAACTCACCACTTTCAACTCTGTGCCACAACATATCCTCATTAGGAAGAGGATAATTATTTCAAGGCCCATGTTAAAGTAAATAAGGCCCATGTCCCATGTTCATCATGTTGAGGGAATAATTTATTTTACCTGGAGAAGCCTAACATCCTTGTTCAATCCGAATATGCTTGCAATGTAAATTTGGAAGCAATCCGTGACATGACATATATTTACTCTCACCCTCATGAATTATTTAAAACAAATGTGATAGAAACCAGTTATAGGAATAAATATATCCCATTGAAGGAACCTAAATCCCTGTATATAAATATTTTGATACATGAGAAGATACAAATCCTTTCCAATATTCACCAAACTTGCTGTTAAAATAGGATATCATATTACAAGTAATCTAATATTTTTGAAAATGGATATAAATCCTTTCATCCAAATATTGTGTTAATATATGTGAAGTCTTATATTTCTGATCCCACAAATAAATCTCATCAATTAAATATGATAGATTCCAAATACAAGTATAGGTAAATTTATATGTATTCATATCAATCCCATCATCAAAATAGGGAAAAAATGAGAAGATAAAAATGCCTACTCTTAAATATGAATCCCATCACCCAAATATGTTTGTAATAAAGAAATGAATCTAGAATATCACAGATATAAATCAGGGTTAGACTCATTCCCCTACCCCCACAAAGAGAACCTCCATTACCCACTGGAAAGACACGGAGGACCGAAGTAGGAACATGTTCATGATCTGACCTCAGGATGGTTTTATATTAACATTCTAGAAAAAGACGTATATCAACAAATCATGGAAATTATAGAGGATCAAACATCAATTATATATCATAACCTATGAACATGTCATGATGTTATCCCATCCTTGAATCAAGCAAGGAGTCGGGCCCACAACCCATCTCCCAAAGAAGGGTGACTCATATACAAAATAAGATGGCCAAATTGGAGCAGACCTATATCCCTACTCCCATACAACAGGGTCATTGGACACATTCCATGATAAATTGGTAGTTTTATTAGTAAATTCATGTTCCAACTAGGGGACTCTTATATACTTTGGTGGCTCTCTTGAGCAGGAATTTATCTCTTCAAGAACTGAGGTAGCTCTTCGGAATATCCTAGAAGCACCATATGATCCACTTTAACAGGAACCCATATATGAAGTCCAATATCAATATAAGGTATCCCTATTCACAAAATAATAGGTGGATAAAATTAAATTCCACCAAAGGAAACTAAAAAATGACAAGGAAATTCATTAAATTACTCTATTAAAAGATATAATTTATAATTTCATCACATAACAATCAATGGTGGTTCATTATCCTACAAATAAGTTACCAAATTATTGAAGTAGAAGTAGTAGGTGAAAATTTCCTCCCTGCCACATTATTTCCAGCTACTCTAGAGGTCCTCCATATATAACATTCCACAAATCCCCCCTTCATGTATACATGATGATCGGTCATGAGATCATATCTCCTGATTATCAAAAAGGTAATCCTCTTTGTGGCTAGAAGATCAAACAATAATAAGGTCCTCCCTTTGATATTTTCCTCCCACATGGTTATCTATAGACTATGCATTGTATAAATGTTTCTTGCACTCACATATCATGCTATGATGGTTATCCCACCATGATGGAAGTCGCTAAAATGGTCTACCCTACATTGAAATCAATTAATAGGAAGGTCCTCCTCTTGTGGTATACTACCTTAATGGTCCTAACTAGTGTATATGCTATATAAATTCTCCCATAACTCAGATATTAAGCCACAATTGTTTCCCTATCCATAACAACAGTCACTAGGAAGGTCCCCACAACAGTCCAATTTTACATTCGGAAGAAGGTCCTCCCCTTTCCATGTCACGTATGAGGAATCCCTCTTATTCTACGACACATTCAAATACGGGTTTATACATGTTAGATACCCTATGAATAAGAAGTGACATCTTTTATAAAATAAGAGATGGACAAAGAGAAATCTCATTCTATAATCCACCACAAGATAATTAAAAATATCATTAAGACTCTTATTGGCCCCACTACCTATTATAAAATTTTCAGGAAGAGTTCAAGTTGGTCAGAACAAGTAAAATAGTACCTGGTGGAAGAAAAAATGGATATATTGACTGTGAGCAGAAAATTGGCCATAGATGATATAATAGTAATAATTTATATCAAATACATTTATCAGTTAAATAATCCAATATAATTTTAATAGGAATAAATACATAACATTCATCTCTATCTCTGGACAAACCCCACCACCTGAAAAAATAAATCGTACCCTACAATAACTATGCAGATCATTTTAAAATATTGTAAGAGGTTCGTCCTCAAATCTACCTGGAAGACCTTTCATCTACCTAGAAACCATGATCATAGAAGAAAAAGAATGATCTCTAATTAACTAACCTCAATGAACTACATAAGTTGAATCATTTAATTGTTGATGCATCTTCTAATGTTCAAATACGACGTTGGGGAGAGCACAAACACTTAAATTTTACCCTATGCCCTATTCAGTAGAACCCATAGAAAATGAAATCCTATAATTTCAACATCCCAAAGAAAAAATTAAAAGAAATTTCTACTAATGAATTATATCACACCCAAGAAGGACCATCCTTGAAAAAGTATCAAAAGAATCAGACCTGATGGAAGTGAGCTATTGAAGAACCCCTGAACTAGGGGACTGATAACATTCATCAAACTTCTGTCTTAAGTGAAGCCAATCACCAAGAATATCTAATGGCCTCAGAATAAAATAGTGTGTGTGAAGAACTGACAATATATGTATCTCACTCTCATATGAAAATGCATGAGATCAAGAAATTGTAAATAGCATCATCACCCTCCATAGTAAGAGATTATCCCCAGCCCATAGGGATGGGTGAATTTTTAACACCAAATAACCCTATAAGATTGAAAAATCTGGGATGTTTCAAAATAAAAATGGAATGGAGGAAACACAATCCCATAGGGGTGGAATGTTTTTTACCTTAACCTCCCAAGAAGAAGACATTAGTTTCATACCATTTATGGAGGGCTATAAGAATCAATGTCCCCTATTCCATTGTGTCTTGTGAATCATTTCCCTTAAAAGGGAGGTGTATGGGAGGATTGAATAATGGTTACCATTAAGTTACCATTCTCCAAGAAGCCTGAAGAGGATCCCATAATTGGAGGATAAGATGCAATAAATAATAAAAATGACATTTCCGTTAAATAGATTGTATCCCACCCACAATGTGTTATGTCTTAGTTAATTTTGTGTATGTAAATCCTTATGATCACAATGAAAATGATACCAATGTTGATGAAAAGTGAGGGGATGGTTCCATATGGAATCTGATCCATGCTAAGAATGGTTGTGTGCTAACCAGAAACTAGAGAGCCTCCCAAAATTTGGGTCTTCCACAAATCAATCCTTCACAACCACTTCCACGAATCCCTAACAAAGAGAAGAGTAAATACAAGGTCGTATAAGACCCACCACCTATTGTTAATGAAAATTATCCCTTTAATCATGATTACTAATTCACTCGGTAAGAAGAAGAAATGAAAAATACAAGATGAATCAATGCCATGATACAACAAGGTAGAATCCATATCAAATATTTTACCTAGACAGAGCCTTGGTGTATACATACAGCAGGTGTACCTCAACAACAAAGGTTTATCATTGAATGTGAAGTGAGGCCAGGACTTCTACCCAACATGGAACCCAGACCATAAGTCTACCTAGACCCAATCATGAATGGACATCAATATTTCCATCCATTTAGAAGGAAACCAGAATAGGTATAGTAAAATCATTAATTCATTTCCCCAGTGAAACACACACCAATTCTACTAGTAGAACCAACACATCAACATTCCCCCACCCCCAATACACCAGTTCAAAATCAGGTCTAATAAAATGTGAATCATGTTTTTATCAATATCATCAATTCATGGGTATCTTGGTTATAATCCATTGATGAGAACCTTTAACCGGTATAGAGAGAATGGAAATTGTAGCCTAATTGGGTGAGAGACACCCCATCACTGCTAAATCTCAGTTGTCCCATGTTCTTGATATTCAATTACCTATAGGACCCATAAAAATATTTTAAACACAATGCATCTTATTGTGATCTCATGATGGTAACTCCAATGAAAAAAAGCAGTAAAAATCAAATTCATTGTGAAAAAACTACATGGGGTAGCTGTTGTATGGTAGACCAATTTTCTAACTTAATTGATAATAGGATGGGAGGATCTCTATCATCAGTTCCTCTTCAAATTCTACTCAACACTGCCAAAAACAGCAGTTTGTGACCGCTCGTACTAATAACTGTTGGTGAATGAGAGACTATCTGACATTATTTCATGATGGAGAAGGTTGACATACAGGTTGATGTGACCACTACCCCTAGACAAGAAGCATTCCATGTTTATTTATAATTACTATAATGAGTTTCGAACACCGATCATCCTAATAAAGTATAAAATTGGGTTCATTTATTTCTCTAAATTTTCCAAAATATTGGAAGAATCCATACAATAGAATAAGATAATTCCTCAGGTAACTCCTTTAGTTTTGTGAAATAGTGAATGGAATTTGGAAGGCACCTCAATCATAGTCAAACAATACCCCGCACCTGCTCTGGCTACAAGTCATGTACAGTAACATGGGCACCCCTAGACATCAATAGAAACCCCTATCTCCACAAGATGATTTAAGGGGTACTAGAAGAAAACCATTCAAGGAACCGATTAATAAATTTTTTTCATCATGATATTATCATGTCTATGGATATTTTATAGCTACTATTAACTACAATTTACTCAGTCAACCAAACCACAAAAAGCATGAACAGGTAGGTCTTCATGAACTGTTAGATTTTTGTTCCTTCAACTACATACCAGGACACACTATCTAGGAATGTTTCCTACTCAATGAAATAATATAGAAAGTGATATATTCTAGGAATATCAAGATGCTCCCACCACCAGCACAAACTGGCATATGATTCCACTACAACCACTGATGTAGGAGGTGAGTGTCAATATGTTAGCAAGATTTCATGGATGTTCGATAGTTTATTGGATCGAAATGTAATAAATAAAACTCATGGAATACTATAAGTATAGTTAATGTGAACATTTTTCCCCCTAGCTTCATCTCCAAAAACGCAACAGAGGTCCTTATACCCAAAACCTAGAAAAATGATTTTTAAAAAAGAAATTGTTTTTAGAATGACGAAGAGAATGTAAAAAAAGAAAAATTAGCACAATATCCAATGTTATCATTGACACCATTGAATTAAATTCCTAATGATATGAATGTAGGGGCACATACCCTCCAAATGATATCACTGAAATGATTTTTTCATGAATTTTTATCATCAAATGATGAGTTTGTTATTAGCTCCATTAATTTCCTTCAATTAATGGATCCCTTCTCTAATGAAGAGTATGGATATGAACACAAGTCCCCTATTCCATATCATGGAACTGAATGAAGAGGCTTCATGTTATAGGGATATTAAGGAAAACATATCCATGGAAGAAACAACACTCATGGTTATTCCACTACTCAAACCATCAATGTTCATGAAACACATAGAAGATCATTTCAATGGAGCCAACAAGAATAGGAAAATTCCCCTACATTTTAAATAATACACTATATACTAATCATTATGGAATATTCATCAGAAAAATAACATGTTTTTAATCACCCTTTGTGTGTAAGAAGATCTTACTAGCCTAGTCCAAAAAGAATAAATGCACATAAAGTTCCTATCGCGGTGGTTTATCCCTCAACATCCAATGCTCAAGCCCTTAATGTACATCTAATAGAGCATCCCAATTTTTTTAAGCACTGGACATCAGACATGAAGTATTAACTTATGAAACAATTGACCTCGTTACCACCTAATATATCAATGATAGAAACCATGAGTTTGTCTGAATATATTAGATAAGCACTTGTAGAGGCTCTCCTGATTCCCCAAGAGTTTGAAGCTGATGTGGCTAATGTAAAAGTATATCAAATAGAGAACAACCTTGCAGAATGTCATGCAGTTATATCCATCATAGATAAAGAAATA
Source organism: Viscum album (assembly GCA_963277665.1). Lineage (NCBI taxonomy): Eukaryota > Viridiplantae > Streptophyta > Magnoliopsida > Santalales > Viscaceae > Viscum > Viscum album. The sequence continues at coordinate 761,039,123 of OY728140.1, read as the reverse complement.
TCTATTTTATAAGGACACATAAAATCCATGTACGTTTCAGCGGAGATAAATGGAATCAATATTCAAATTTTCATTGTTGACAATGTCACCGGAGTAAACCTCATTCAAGGGTGAACACTTACCTGGATATAATGCAATGAAAAGGATTTATCACCTTCTTCCATAACGTTGAACGGTTATGAAAAATGTGGGTGGAAGCTATTGGGCCAAATCGAGCTCAAAAATCAGTTTGGGGACCATGTGGCCAACTCCATGTTTGTTGTAATACGAAAAACATGACCTTCAACATCTTACTATAAAGGCATATGTTGTATCAACATGCAGCTATTCTATCATCCTAAAACCAATGCATTAAATATAGAACCAATGGAAGAAATGGATTTTTCATTCAAATAATACCTCATTTGAATCTTGTGAGTCACAACTTATCAATGAATGATTCTATGAGAAAAAAGGGAACTGGCTCTTGGTCGATAGCATTTAATGGGCCATATCTCTAATTAGTCTACAAATAATTCCATTAGGCCCTTTAAAACAAATCTGCAAAGAATACATACATCTCATCCATCAGGGTGGATATCTTAATCCATGTTCGGACATGTATTTAATATTCCATGTGGATTTATCCATGACAACTTAGTATAGTTGTGTTTAAAACCCAGCTTAATCCTCAGACATTCATGAATTCTCCAACAGAAATCCCCAAAAACCATCACAATAGCTCTAGAAAATCACTCTCATACCTACAATGGAAGAATAGGACATCATGACACCCAAAGACGATGGAGAAACTTCTTCACACCTCACTCCATCCTCTCCATACATTCAACAGAATCCCAAGTTACAAGATGGGTCATAGAAAGTCTCTTCATCTTCAGAATATAGGGATATTGATTCATCTCCCAACGCTAAAGAATGTATCTCAAAAATTGTCTTCCAATCGGAATAAGAAGATGAAAATGAGGAGGATGAAGAGGATTATGGGGAAGTCCTTAGGGTTGAACCTCTATTATTTGAGGAGGTTTTCTTTGATACCATTAAGGATTCTGGGAAATAAATATAGGCATAGATGAAGATCCATGACCCACCCTAATTAGAGAATCCATATCTTTGGAAGAGAAATTGGTATATGACTCCATCCTAATGCAGTAACAAGATTTTTTCTATTGTTAACAAATAGATATTATAGGTCTATGTTCCATGTGTATACTCACCCATTTGGATTTCAAGAATATCAGTAAGTCTATAAATAAGCATCTAGAAGGATGCATATGATACATACATACATAATAGAGGATAAAGGTAAAAACCATCTAATCCAGTTATATTTTGGTGGTCAAATATCTTAATTTTATAAAAAATATAGTCCCTATTGAAATAAAAAATATAATAATTTTTAAGAATCAATTTTAGAGATCTCAACTAGAATTGTATAAATGGTGATTTCGTAGTCCCAATCACAAAACTACAGATTCATGATATTATCAGATATTGGGCTCTCTTCAGCACAGATGGGTATATATAATACAACCAAATCTACATGGCCAAATTATATGAAGAATCCATTACCATGAGTACCCATGAGGATTATTTTTATATTTGGGTTTTCGAAATTGTTTCATGAGTTACAGCACCACATATCATCCTTCCATGCATCACATCTTCATAATCTTCCAAAGAAGTATTGTTGAATGTTATGTTGATGACCTGGTGGCTATGTCCTAAAATACTCATACCACCTGTAAGATCATGAAATTATCTTCAATATACTTCAATAACTCATTTTGAAAATGAACCCCTAGAAATGATCTGTCTACATTACTTCATGGAAATTACTTAGTTTAATCATACACCATCTTGGCATAAAATTTATCCTAGAAAAGACCAAGAATTTCTTGGGAATGTCATCGCCTCCCAACCATTTAGATTTGAGAGGAATTCAAGAACATGTGGATTAATTTTGGTGCTTTATAACAAAACTTTCTGGAAAATGTGTCCCCTTTACCCAGTTTATGAAAAAAGTTGTTGTATATCAGTTGGATAATGATTGTGAGTAATTGTTCGGCAGTCTCAAGAGATATCTCTTAAAAAATCCAGTTCTAAATCCAATTATCAAATAATGACCACTAAATTTGTATATTAATTCCTTATAGTGGTCCTTAGGTTCCTTCTTCCCTTAAAAGAATGACATCTGTAGAAAAAATACCTTTACTATCCTAGTCAAACAATGATCAATGATGATACTCATTACATAGATATCTATAAAAGTGTAATTAAACTAACCTTTTTAATCCAAATACTGAGGAACTAACTAAAAAAATCAAAAAGTTAATTTTTCACTCATTGAAACCAACTCAAATATATTATTAGCCGCCCATAGTTAACCAGACTTCTATCATGGTGGGCAGTCATCCTCCACTAGGTTGATATTCATTTCATTACTAAAAAAGTCATCAATGGTCAGACATTATCATATTTCCTCATAGAACACCCCTTCGATGAAATGAAATAAATGGATACCAAACTACTTGGTGAATTCATTTTCTCTATCCATGAGAAAACAATAATATGGGAGATGAATTTTGATGGTGCATCTATAAGCCTGATTGGAAAATGGTTGGGAGACCCCAAGCCCAACAATGTACATTTGGGAGTCATTCTCATATCTTAATTTAAAGAGTTCATGTCATATTACATATATCGGTCATAGGTGTGTAAAAATAATGAATTATAATATCTATAAAACCTCATGATTTCATAGTACGTTATCTCATTAATGTAATTTAATAGCTTGCACTACATGCAATACCGAGATCGAGCACACCACAACATTACCAAAACCATCCTTTCAAAAAGCGATTATAAAAATTATTAACTCCATTTTGAATCTTATATACTCTATATAATTTTAACATCCATATTATGTTTTTATCAGACATAATATAAGAACAAATTCATTTTTTCAGAAAAAGAAGCATTTTTTAAAAAATGAAATTGTACAGCCTTTTAATTGCGTAACTATATTTAAAACCAATATTTGACACATTAATATTATCAACTTAATAATATTAAATCATTATTTATAAGTGGGACATAAAAATTTAGTTTAGATAAATATTTGGTACTATTCTGATAAATTTTATATTTTGATGAATAGTGAAAAATACTAAGTTTTAATTGAAAACGACTTCTTTAATTGAAATAATTTATATTGTTAAATTATTAATTTGTATGGTTATTATGTATAACTAGATTATATTTTTATCATTTAATACAATGTTACTCATTATAAGTAATTTCACATTTAAATTTGACATAAACACATATCAATCTTTTTATAGTTTTTACTTTTTAGAAACATGTTTTTAGGTTTTGACAACGAGAATTAATTATAAATTAATAAATGAAACTTTAATTTTTTTAATTTTATAAAATAGAATACATTTTTTAATTTTGAATATCAAAATTACATTAGGGTAAATTTTTGGTATTTTTATGAAAACACTCATTATTTGATTAATAGTGAAAAAAACATTATGTTACTAGTTAAAACTGACTTTTTATTTAAATAATGATTTATTTTATTTTATTTATTTTTGGTCAAAATAGAAACATAATACCTTTATATTTTCAATTTAATTCATTTTAGTCATTTTAAAAAAATTATACATATATATAAATTTTATTGAACTTTTTACCGTCTTTTTCCAACCTCCTAGGAGCATCTGCAAAATTTGTATAAAAATTAATTTTACCACTTCTATAAGTTGAATTTCAAATATCCAAGAGATACTATTAATATCAGTAAGTAATATGTGTTTCAATAAGATGAAAATAATTTTTGGTGAATAGTAACTGTTGACTTTTATTTAACAACGTTAAAAGTAAATAGGGCAATTAAGGGTAAAAATGATATCATAATTACCATAAAACAAGTCCTAATTCTATTGGATTAGTATAAATCCACCAAAAACAACCATAGAATTTATATGTGATCATCTTTTGTCCACATGGATTAGATTAGGACATTTATTATTATTTTATTTAAAAAATAGTTAAAATAGTTAAATTCAATGTTGAATAACTAAAACATTTTTAATACATGGTTACACACAATATAAATTAATCTATAAATATTCATTAGAAAGGTAAACATATTTCATACATAGATGTTTTTTATTTATAATTTTTAGACATTATATAATTTAATTTATTTATGAAACAATGATGATGCAGTAATTACATTATTAATGAAATATTAAAAGAATTTCTATTATAAATATCCAAATAAATGTAAATTTGGAATTTTGATGAATTCAAATAATTTATTAGGTTACTATGACATGTTATAGTTTGTTAAATAAATATTATTTTAAGTGATAAGGTTTTTATGGCTTTCAAAAATATCAAATACTAAATAGTGTCAAAATTGACATAATTGAGTTTTTTAAAAAAAGTTTATATCATAAATTGATATAATAGTCTTAAAAATATATGGTTAGTCCAAAAGTCATATATTATAATAAATATGACATTAATTAAACACTTTGGGTTTGATTGACATTTTATAGTATGTTTATTTGTAACGCCCCGACCAAGTTACCAAGAGTCGGTGCATTATTGCGTAACATTGGCATGATCAGAAAAGATCAAGTCTCGAAATACCGATTAGTTTAATAGCCTTGGAAACACTAGATACCTTCATAAATGTTACATTACATCATAAAGTGAAAAACTACAATAAAAAAGTCTCCATAGTCCACACTCATATCCTCTTCTGACTATCCCTGCAGGTCATTCATAAAACACTTCATCACATCCTGGAAAATATTAAAACATTGAAAGGGGTGAGCTCAGATGCTTAGTAAGGATAACAATATTGCAGAAGCTTTCATAAATAAACACTAACATTTAAGTCAATTTATAACTAAACAAAAAGCCTTTTTAAACTTGAACTTCAGCATAATATGGAAAAAATAAAATTAAATAATGTCATTTACATACTCACATGGATATTCTACTAGTCGAATAATCCCATGCAATACCAATAACCACTTTCATAAAGATGGAATGCATAATTATAGACTATCATAACCACATAGCCAAGGCCTCGTGCCAAGACCACAAATAAGATTTTGTCAAGGCCTCGTGCCAAGACACTAGTTTGTCTCATGAGACCTACCGATGCATCGAGGAGCTATAGCGGCCTCCACCCGTCCCTTATTAAGTCCAATGCATTTCTCATATGAATAGGTTTAAACATATCATATAACATAATTGTATAACATAAAACATGCATAAAGGAAACATGAAATTTCCACATTTCAATCACAAGATATCAATACAACACATTTATATAATAAAAACACTTTCAAAACCATTTTCAATACCAAAATAAAAGAAAATTAAAACTTGTATTTATTTTTCATTTTTAAAAAAAGTTATGGCCTGTAGAGGAAGCCGAAACTCAAATAATGGTCACGACGGCGGAGAAGTCATTGTCATCGCATATGTAAGTAACACATTCCTTTTGGTCGTTTAGTAAAAATGCTTCGTATAAAAGATTCCTTCTGAATAAAAGTAAATGTCATAAGGGTTTATACACCGCATAAATGAAAGTTGTGTATAAAACCAAATATGACTCAATGAAAAGAGATTGAGATGAAGTCCTTACAAAGATCATTTTTAAAATAAAATAGATATATCATTTGTATTCTGTATAATTACACATAAATAAATTACAAATACAAGATATGACATAATAATATCATGACATAATTTGAAAGTAGGAGATTAACCCAAAGAATGGAAATTGGGTTAAGAAATTCTCTTACCTCATGTCCGACTTGACACGACCGCTCTTTAACCTCCTGTATAATAAACTAGAGTTAATATATACCTTATTAAGAACCTTTTTCAAGTTCATTATTCTTTTTATATCACTTATTACCATGTCATGAACATTATGTAATTATTTATGTTTATAATGGTCGTTTTGTTGATCTTAGGTACTTGAGTCAAATATAAACTTCTTATAATTACACTTTGTTCCTGTGGTAATATATCCATTAAATCCATAATTATATTCATGATGTATATATCATATACATCATATATATCTAGTATATGCATTCATTTATAATATTACATAACATTTAGAGGTAAGAAATGAAATGCACCGTTCATGGAGACGGTAAGCTGTAAATACGCATGAACGCTACTTTCATTTCTATTTCATATTTAATGTAATGAAGTTATAATTATATAAAGTTATAATATATTTCCAGTATAAAATAATGTATAATACCATTTAATCCATCCTTTATACATCCCACATATGGCATTAACGACTCAAATCACTTTGAGGGGGCGGTAGTCCGCACTTCCTAAAATGAAATTATCGCGTTTACCCATAATGGAAATCATAAAGTATGCCATAAATGAGAAATAAAGAAGTATAAGGAAAACATAAACATAATATATATCTCATATATTAAAATAGTGTCATTAAAATGACCACCATTAGAGGTGTTAAAATAATATTGAACAATCATCATTTTGTGAGGCAATATTTCACCACCCACAGAAACAGTATGTTCTTTAACCATTAGACGAAGGTGTGTGTAAGTGTAAACCAAATCCTTATCATAAAAACATCCTAGTATATTTTAGATACTGGTTTTGTTACAAAATAAAGGAATAAAAATGGATTATGGGGTTGGAGAAGCAAAGTAAAACAAAACAACATTAGAGAAGACATTACCTTAAATTCGGGTAACTCTTTTTTATTTGAGCCAAAGGCTTCCTTGGGAAGACTTCTGTCCAATGTGAGGCTTCTAAGAGTAAGGGAGGGAAGTTGGGAGAGTATTTGGGTAGAGGTTGGCCGAGCCAAAATGGCTTTGAAGGTGTGAGTAAGGTGGTAGTGGTGGGGGCCTTTTATAAGAGGAGAGGAGGGGAACTCTTGGAAAGTCATGAAATGTCAATTTATTATATAACGAGTTTCGGATTTTAAAGGTTCCACACTTATATATTTTGAGGATAAGGTGATACGGGTTCGAAATATTCTCATCCAATAGGTTTTTGACAAGTTTAAGTCTTAGATTTTACATTATCTTTTCATTTTATTTAAATCATTAATTAATGAGGTAATCGCTGCATCATCATGGTGTCATTAATTACTTAATATATTTAATGTATAAAAATTATAAAAAAATTATCATGATGTAGGAATGCTTTTTAGATACATAATTAATATTTATAGTCATAAATATGACTTGTATAACCCCATTTAAAAATTGTTTTAGTAAAACAACTCATGTTTGTGTCATTTTTATTTTAACATTAAATAAAAAGTTTTTAATGTAATTTTCCTACCAAATTGGCTCCATGGGGTCCCCAAGTTGACCCATGGATTTTCATGGTCGGACATGACTAATCCAATAGGGGTAGGACAAGTGTAAATGTATTTTCATATTTTTATAATATCATTTTTACCTTAAATTTCACTAATTACCTTTAATCGCGATTAATTAAACTTAAAATTTACTATTCACCAAAAATTATTTAAATCCCATTGAACCACATTTTTCTTCCCAATGACAACCATGTATGTCATATTTTTGAAAATCAAATCACATAAGTGGTAATGTTTCATTTAAACAAAAAATCAGTTTTTTTAACTAACACTTAGTGGTTTCACGATTCATCAAAAATTGAAGTTTTTCAGAACAATGCCAAAATTTCACCCAAAGATATAGCTGATATTCCGAATTCAAAATTGATGTCTATTTTACAAAATTCCAAAAATATATGTTGCATTAATTAATTTTATAATTAATTCCCGCTGTCACAACAAATAGCATGTTTTTAAAAAACAATATATATCAAAAGATTGACAATTGTTTATGTCCAATTTCAAAGTGAAATTAATTCTAATGAAAACCATTGGATAAAATGGTAAAAATATATTCTAATTATACTTTAAAACCACTCAATATTATAATTTATCACTATAAATTATTTTGATTAACAAAGTTGTTTTTAAGTATTTTTCACTATTCATAAAAAATTGGATGTTCTCAGAAAATTACAAAAATTTCAACATAGGATAACTCTGATATTCCAAATACAAAATCAAAGTCCATTTGGAGAGATAAAATTTATAAAATTTCAAAAAGTAGGTATTACTATTCATAACAGCTACTTTGATTGGTTGTGGTGTGTGTTAGAACTCGAAGTTGCATACAACACACGCTACTGTATTATTCAAAGAGAAGTGTACCGCGGATGCTTGGGGTGTTACATTCTCCCCTCCTTCAAATAATTTCGTCCTCAAAATTTGAAATTTTTCTTTGAAAATAAATAGTTGAAAATAGAAAATACTTTTGTTGGAAACCCACATCAGAAATATGGTTAATAAAAATATAACTTTAAAAGAAATAAAGATAAGTACAAATGTCACCCGAGATAGCCCATACTAGGATTCTATGAAAATATGGATATGGAAGAAAAACAAACCATCAAGGTCTGATGGAGAGTTGTAGAAAACACGATTAGGAGAAAGTTAACCACAAGAAAATCACAAACTTGTGATTGGTTAAACAGTCATTGAATCCCCAGTTGGAAAAGTTAACCGGCAACGTTTTTGTTTTAAGTTACATTTTATAAAGTTGAGGAATTTATTTAGGAGATTTACTAAGAACTTAAGGAAATATACTTACTTGTCATGTAGACTTTGATTCTTTAATAAATTTTTACCACAAACCCATCTTTCACTTCAAATGGTAACAAAACTCAAAAATATTCTATTTATCCTAATTGTATAAGGTTCCAAATATTACCACATACCATTTAGATTAGGAAGACTATTTTTTAATAACCAGGGACTTCCTGTAGGCTAGTGGTAGGTAATAAAGGCCTGTCGCACTATGGTTGTGGGTTCGATTCCTACAGCTTTTTCCAACGTGATGGGTTATCCCCTGACCTATAGGTTGTCCTTTTACTAAAACTATAGTATTATAATATTCCAAAAATAATATTCAGAAATGTTTTAACCTTAAACAATACCATACAAGGTTCAACTTAATCCATTCCAACCTTTATGGTTATCCAAAATACTTCTGTCAAACTCACAATCCAAATTTTATAAGGAAGGTAAACATAATGAAGATCCTTTTTTTTTCGCGTAACAACATGTGAACACCTTCATCATATATTCTTTTAAAACACTACAACATCCTGAATAACCATAAATCCTTATTGATTTCATTCATGATCCCTTATTCTTTATAGAATACTAGATATACTCCTTCTATCCGAAAATGAATACAAATCATTAATCAGTTTCAAGGAAGTTAAGAATATCCAATATAATTTATCCAAATAAATCATGTCTTATTCCAAAATCACTATCTCGGTATCAGAACCATATTATGGTTTAACTTTCTCTCAACCATATATTTTCCAAAAATTTAACCTGTTGTGGAGTCACTTTTCTTGGTTCCACACAATATCAAGTCCTTGATGAAATAGTACTGCAGTAAAATCCTTATATACTCCATAATTATTATAACCAGAACATTATTGATACAACACTCAAATGAAAAAATTATTTAATAACAACATAATACCTCTAATCATTCCTCCTCATCTGTGGTAGTATCATAACTTGATTATTATCCAATAACATCATTTGGTGAATACTCTGATGATTTGGACATTGGTTTGCGTAGTGTCCCTACTCCTTGCAGATGAAGAATTGTACTTTTGAAACCTTTTTCTTACCCTTGAAGTCACGCACTTTGTGTCCCTTTTCTCCACACTTATAAAAAACTCCCATTCCCTTCAGGCAAGTTCCAAGGTGTTTCTTCCCACAGTTATCACATATTGGAAAATTCTTCTTTTCCCTCATCCCTTTATCCATCATTCTCTCTTCCATCCTTTTCATCTCTTTCTCCTCTTCAAAGCCATATGACTCAGAGAATTATTTACTTATATTGTTAACACATTATACTATTTCTTCATATGTTGAGAACACATGGGTGACTATTTCCCTTTTAAATGTTGGCTTAATACGTTGAAAGATATGATGCTTCTTACTCTTTGGATCATACGTATTGATGGATTTCCCATTCCTTCTACTAGGCGTCATTTCTATACAATGGCATAAACTAGGTTAGTTTATGAATTGCAATGAATAATTCAAAACTTGTATAATACTTAATGTAAATTGAACAGTTTATGGATATAATCCATAATCATAAAAAAATTTCTTTGAGGAAGTATATACTAATAAACCCTGCGTAATGGTTTGTAAAGAAAATGAGAATTATCCTAAGCATATCCCTCGGGAGTGTCGTAACCAAGAGTACAGCAAGGCCCGCTGTCTTGCACCAGTTCCCGTTATAGTCTAGCTAAAAGCGGTGTATTGGGGTTTTTACCCCTAGGTACATCTGTGCCAGAGTTCCCTCAACCTGCTCATATCCAGACAGTGATGTATTTCTCGGAAAACTCACAACATCTCTATAATACCAAAATTCTAGGAAGTTCTTCTATACTAATCCTCAATGTCTATGTTTGGGCTATGTGATCTAATCATATTTTATCTAAATCTAGCTTCCAAGGTTAGTAATAAACTGCCTCTGATACCAACTATAACGCCCTGACCCCAGTTACCCAGAGTCGGTGCATTATTGTGTAACATTGGCATTATAAAAAAAGATCAAGTCTCGAAAGACCGATTAGTTTAGTAGCCTTGGAAACACTAGATACATTCATAAATGTTACATTAAATCATAAAGTGAAAAACTACAATAACAAAGTCCCTATAGTCCGCACTCATATCCTATTTTGACTATCCCTGTAGGTCATTCATAAAATAATTCTTCACATCCTGGAAAATATTAAGACATTGAAAGGGGTGAGCTCAGATGCTCAGTAAGGATAACAATATTTCAGAAGCTTTCATAAATAAACAATAACATTTAAGGCAGTGTATAACTAAAAAAAATCCTTTTTAAACTTGAACTTCAGTATAATATGGAAAAAATAATATTAAATAATTTCATTTACTTACTCACATGGATATTCTACTAGTAGAATAATCCCATGCAATATCAATAACCACTTTCATAATGATGGAATGCATAATGCCAGAATATCATAACCACGTAGCCAAGGCCTCATGCCAATACCACAAATAAGATTTTGTCAAGACCTCATGCCAAGACACTAGTTTGTCTGAGGAGACCTACCGATGCATTGAGGAGCTATAGCGGGATCCACCCATCACTTATTAAGTCCAATGAATTCCTCATATGAATAGGTTTAAACATATCATATAACATTATTGTATCACATAAAACATGCATAAAGGAAACATAACATTTCCACATTCCAATCAAAAGATATCAATACAACACATTGATATAATAAAAACACTTTCAAAACCATTTTCAATACCAAAATAAAAGAAAATTAAAACTTGTATTTATTTTTCATTTTTAAAAAAAGTTATGGCTTGTAGAGGAAGCCGAAACTCAAATAATGGTCACGACGGCGGAGAAGTCATTGTTGCCGCATACGTAAGAAACACATTCCTTTTTGTCGTTTAGTAAAAATGCGTCATATAAATGATTCCTTTTGAATAAAAGTAAAAGTCATAGGGGTTTATACACCATCCAAATGAAAGTTGTGTATAAAACCAAATGTGCCTTAATGAAAGGATATTGAGACGAAGTCCTTACAAAGATCATTTTTAAAATAAAATAGATCTATTATGTGTAGTCATTATAAGTACACATAAATAAAGTACAAATACAAGATATGATATAATAATATCATGACATAACTTGAAAGTAGGAGATTAACCCAAAGAATGGAAATTGGGTTAAGAAATTCCCTTACCTCGTGTTCGACTTGACTCGACCACTATTTAACCTCATGAATAATAAACTAGAGTTAATCTATACCTTCTTAATAACCTTTTTCATGTTAATTATTCCTTTTATATCACTTATTACCATGTCATGAACATTATGTAATTATTTAAGTTTATAACGGGTGTTTTGTCGATCTTAGGTACTTGAGTCAAAAATAAACTTCTTATAATTACACTTTGTTCATGTGGTAATATATCCATTATATACATAATTATATTCATGATGTATATATCATATAAATCATATATATCCAGTATATACGTTCATTTATAATATTACATAACATTTAGAGGTAAGAAATGAAATGCACCGTTCATGGAGACGGTAAGCCGTACGTACGCATGAACGCTACTTTCATTTCTATTTGTATTTAATGGAATGAAGTTATAATTATATAAAGGTATAATATAATTCTAGTATAATATAATGTATAATACCATTTAATCAATCCTTTATACATCCCACATATGGCATTAACGATTCAAATCACTTTGAGGGGGCGGTAGTCCGCACTTCCTAAAATGAAATTATCGCGTTTACCCATAATGGAAATCATAATGTATGCCATAAATGAGAAATAAAGAAGAATAAGGAAAACATAAAGATAATATATATATCATATATGAAAATAGTGTCATCAAAATGGCCACTATTAGAGGTGTTAAAAGAATATTGAACAATCATCGTTTCGTGAGGTGGTATTTCGCCACCCACAGAAACAGTATGTTCTTTAACCATTAGACGATGGTGTGTGTAAGTTTAAACCAAATAAATATCATAACAACATCCTAGTATATTGTAGAAAATGGTGTTTTTACAAAATAAAGGAATAAAAAGAGTTTAAGGGATTGGAGAAGCAAAGTAAAACAAAACAACATTAGAGTAGACATTACCTTAAACTCGGGTAACTCTTTTTGATTTGAGCCAAAGGCTTCCTTTGGAAGACTTCTGCCCAAAGTGAGGCTTCTAGGAGTAAGGGAGGGAATTTTTGAGAGTACTTGGGCAGAGGTTGGACGAGCCAAAAAGGCTATGAAGGTGTGAGTAAGGTGGTAGTGGTGGGGGCCTTTTATAAGAGGAGAGGAGGGGCACTCTTGGAATGTCATGAAATTACACTTTATTATATAATGAGTTTCAGATTTTAAAGGTCCCACACTTATATATTTCGAGGATAAGGTGATAAGGGTTCTAAATATACTCATACAATAGGTTTATGACAAGTGAATGTCTTAGATTTTACATTATCTTTTCATTTTATTTAAATAGTTAATTAATGAGATAATCGCTGCATCATCATGGTGTCATAAATAACTTAATTTATTTAATGTCTTAAAATTATAAAACAATTATCATGATGTAGTAAATCTTTTTATCTTTCTAATGAATATTTATAGTCAAAAATATGACTTGTATAACCCCATTTAAAAACTGTTTTAGTAATACAACTCATGTTTGTGACATTTTTATTTTAACATTAAATAAAAAGTTTTTAATGTCATTTTCCTACCAAAGTGGCTCCATGGGGTCCCCAAGTTGACCCATGGATTGTCTTGGTTTTCCATGACTCATGAAATAGGGGTAGGACATGTGTAATGGTATTTTCATATTTTTATAATATCATTTTTACCTTAAATTTCACTAATTACCTTTAATTGCGATTAATTAAACTTAAAAGTTACTATTCACCAAAAATTATTTTAATCCCATTGAACCAAATTTTTCATCCCAATGAAAACCATGTATGTCTTATTTTTGAAAATAAAATCACAGAAGTGGTAATGTTTCATTTAAATGAAAAATTAGTTTTTTGAACTACCACTTAGTGGTTTCACGATTCATCAAAAATTGAAATTTTTCAGAACAATGCCAAAATTTCACCCTAAGATAAAATTGATATTTCAAATTCAAAATTGATGTCTATTTTAAAAAATTACAATCATATAAGTTGCATTAATTAATTTTATAATTAATTCCCGCTGTCACAATAAATAGCGTGATTTTAAGAAACAATATATATCAAAAGATTGACAATTTTTTATGTCCAATTTCAAAGTGAAATTAATTCTAATGAAAACCATTGGATAAAATGGTAAAAATATATTCTAATTATAATTCAAAACCACTCAATTGTATAATATATCATTATATTTTATTTTGATTAAAAAAGATGTTTTTAAGTATTTTTCACTATTCATAAAAAATTCGAAGTTCCCAAAAAATTACAAAAATTTCAACTTAGGATAACTCTGATATTCAGAATACAAAAACGAAGTCCATTTGGAGAGATAAAATTTATAAAATTTCAAAAAGTAGGTATTACTATTCATAACGGCTACTTTGATTGGTTGTGGTGTGTGTTAGAACTCGAAGTTGCGTACAACACACGCTACTGTATTATTCAAAGAGAAGTGTACCGCGGAAGCTTGGGGTATTACATTATTAACCATATTGTGTAAGAATATAAAAGACATGGAAAAAATTAAAATATTTAACAATGAGTTAAATCTAAAATACAAGGTTAACATGATGAACTAAGGCTATCAAAAACCTATTGGTTGAGAGTTTTTCAACCAATCCCCAGCTTATAATTTAAATAATTCATTTTTGAGAAATTATATACAGAAAATTATAATATTATAAAATAATATTTCAGGTTTTTCATAAAGTGACCCTCACCTCTCTTATAAAAGTGCACTTAACCTTCATTTAATTTCACACCTCTAAAGATTTTTGTATCATCCAAACCCTGCCCATATATCCTTCCTAAGTTCCTCCCTTCATCCTAGAGGCCTTAATTTGTTCATAATTCCAACTTAAGCATCCCTTTTGATCAAATCAAAAAGAAGAAACCAAAGAAGAGGTAAATATTTCATCACCTCTTTGAAGTTCTTTTCTTATTCCACTTCCTCTTTATTTGTTATTTCATTTCTAAAATAATATCTCTAGTATATTCTATATACTATTATTTTATTATAAAAATGGTACAAAAATATTCATTATTCTATCCATCCTATAAATGGAAATGTCACCATACGTGCGTTTATATGGATTACAGTCTCCACGCCGCGGCGTAGTTTGTTATTAAAAAGTTTCATTATTTGGATGAGTATAATAATGAGTATAAATGATGAAAATAATAAATAAAACATGTTAATAAATCTTTATATATGGTATACCATGAAATTACATATGATTTCCCCATCAAAATAATGATATTGTCGCTCGTGCGTACGTATAGATTACCGTTTCCACGACGTGATAAGATTCATTTCCACGTTCAACATACAATGATGATTATAAAAAATATATATATATATATCATTAAAAAGTATATAATATATGACATAATAATTCTACTGGATATATATATATACGTATATAAATATATCTTATTCACTTAGTTCCGTTCAACAAGATATGAAAACAGAAACAACGTTTTTGCGTATGTACGGCCTACCATCTCCATAAATGGTGTTTTCCATTTCATAAATATATGTCTATTATACATATTTATATTCTAAATATATATTCTATACAAATAATCTTTTTTTATTCTGGATTATTTTAAATCATGATATATGTGATACAATCAAGTGTAACAAGTTATAACACAAACGATAAAGAAAGCGATTATTACTCGAAATGTTAATTTAACATGGAAATTATTATTAAATGGGTAGTATAAAGTAATAAATAAATTAAGTAATATCGTAATTTTTAATATGGTTATGGTATATTTTAATATCATACTAACATTTTTATAATGGAGGTTAAACGTACCCTCGACTAAAGAAACTACAAGGTAAGGGTTAATTTCGCAATCTTGTTATTATCCGAGGTTGTTTTTACATAAGTATCTACTGAGACATATTTATTATCCATATCCATGGTTCATGAAATAGTTTTAAAAGGGATTATTTTAAGGGACTTTTTACTAAAACATCATTCTAAATGTTTTAAATATTTATTCTTCTAAATCATTCTTATTAGTGTCCATGTTTTCAAAATAGTTTTTAATGATTTATTTATATGGACATGAATATTTATAAAATGTTAATTCCTTTCAAATGATTCATTGTGTTATGGGACACTTTTATTAAAAAATTTCTTTAAATGACATTGTTTCTAAATTGTGCGTCCTTTAAATTTTTTTATGAATAATGGATATTTCTATCAATGATTTTTACAAAATCATTTTTATCTACGGTAAAATCCCTTGATTTATTTTTAACTTGTGTGAAAATTTTTTATTATGATAAAAATATTTTATATTGTATTGAATGTTTTATGATATGTTTGACTATGGATGTGTTATTTTTATAGCATTTATGGTTTATAGATTATGTATTGACATTTTTATGCAATTTTTAATAAGAATGTTTATGTTATGTTTAAACCTTTTCATATGAGGAATGCATTGGACATAGTGAGTGACAGGTGGAGCCCATTATAACTCTTTGATGCATTGGTTGGTCTTATGAGAAAAACTACTATCTTGGAACAAGGCCTTGACAAAATATTATTTGTATTCTTCACACAAGTCCTTGACTATGTGGTTATGATGTCTGGCATTATGCATTTCATCATTATGTAAGTGTCTATTTATATTGCATGTGATTATTAGACTAGTAGAATATCCATGTGAATAAGTAAATAGAATTATTTTATTGTATCTTTTCCATATTAGGCTGATGTTTATGTTTAAAATTATTTTTTTGTCTTATACATTTCCTTAAAAGTTTATGATTATTATGAAAGTTTCCGCTATATTGTTATTCTTACTGAGCCTCTGAGGTCACCCATTTCTAGGTTTTAATTTTCCCAGGTTGCCAAGAAGTGTATTATGATTGATAAGAAGAGTTAATCAAGGGGATTAATGGAATTCTCAAAGGACCATTTATGTTTTGTTTTGTTTTCTAATGTGTAATGTAACGTTCATGTATGTAATCTATTTTCAAGGACTGCTAAACTGATTAGTGTTTCAGGACGTGATTCCTAGATATCATGCCAATGTATAAAAATAATACATCAACTCTGGGCTTCTGGGGTCGGGGCCTTACAGTTGGTATCAGAGGAAGTTTAGAAACAACTTTGGAAATAGGTTTAGATAAAATCTAATTAGAGAACATTACCCTATGATAATCGTTGAGGATTAGTATATATGAAATTACTAGAATTTTGGTACTATATAGATTTTGTGAGTTTTCCAAGAAATACATCCCTATCTAGATACTA
This sequence comes from Viscum album, assembly GCA_963277665.1. Lineage (NCBI taxonomy): Eukaryota > Viridiplantae > Streptophyta > Magnoliopsida > Santalales > Viscaceae > Viscum > Viscum album. The sequence goes on along the minus strand of OY728140.1, from coordinate 761,021,952 downwards.
GAAGGTAGAGGTGGCTCTGGAACAGATGTACCTAGGGGTAAAAACCAAAAACACCGTTTTGGGCTAGACTCAAACGGGAACTGGTGCACAACAAAGGGGCTTGCTGTACTCTTTGTTACGACACTCCTGGGGGATATGTTTAGAATAATTCACTTTTTCATTACAAAACATTATGAAGAAATTGTGAGTATATACCTCCTTAATGAAAACTCATTTCTGATTATGGATTATATCCATAAACTGTTCAATTTATGTTAAGTGTTTTACATGTTTGGAATTATGTATTGTGATTTGTAAAATAACAAGTGTATACCACTGTTTCGAAATGGTGCCTAGTAGAAGGAATGAAAATTCCAGCAATATGCATGATCTAAAGATTAAGAAGGATAATATCCTTCATAGTATTAAGCCAAATTTTAAAAGGGAAATAGTTTCCCATGTATTCTAATCATATGAAGAAATAGTATCATTTTTTAATAATATATGTAATGAATTATCTTAGTCTTATGGATTTGAAGGGAAGCAAGAGAAGAAAAGGTTGTAATAGAGAAATATGGATAAAGGGAAGAGGGTAAAGAAGGATTTTCCCATATTTGATAACTGTGGAAAGAATCACCTTGGTAAATTCTTTAAGGGAATGGGAGATTATTATAAGTGTGGTGGAAAAGTCCACCAAGTAAGTAATTTCAAGGGAAAGAAAAAAGTTTCAAATGTACAATGGTTCATCTGTAATAAGTTTGGACTCTACGAAAATCAATGTCCAAATTTTCAGAGTATACCCCATATGCTGCTTTTGGATAATAATCATGTTATGATACTACCGATGATGAAGTGGAATGATTAGATTTATTACATTTTTATTAAATAATTGTGTCATTTGAGTATTATATTAATGATGTACGTGTTAAAAAAATATAGAGTATATAAATATTGTACTATATTACTATTTCATTAAGGACATGAGATTGTGTGGAACCAAGAAAAGTGACTCAATAGAAGGTTAAATATTTTTTAATATACATGGTTAAGAGAATGATAAACCATAATGTGGTTTACATACCCAAGTAGAGATTTTGGAATATTATACGATTGATTTGGATAAATTATATTGGATATTTTTCACTACCTTGAAACTGATTAATGATTTTTATATTCCATCATTGTTGGAGTTTAAAACATTTTTGGATAGAAGGAGTATATACAGTATTATATATGGAATAAGGGAGCATGGATGTAGTCAATAATGTTTTATGGTAATTCAAGGTGTTACAATGTTTTAAAAAATACCTGATGAAGGTGTAAACATGTTATTGCGTGGCAAAAACGATCTTCATTGTGTTTACCTTCCTTATAAATTTCGAACTGTGAGATTGGACAAGAGTATTTTGGATATGTCTAAATGATGGAATAAATTAAGTTTGACATTGGATAATATTTTTAAGGTTAAATCAATTCTTGAGATTAGTTTTGGATTGTTATAAGAAAGACAACCTGGAGGTCGGGTGACAACACGTCGCATCCGGCAAGGCCGTGAGACTTGAACCCGCATCCGAAGGGTGACGAGAGTGGATCACCTACCACTGGAATACGTGATGTCCTAGTTTTTATAATTTAGTATTTTTAAATATTCTGAAAAATGAATTATAAATTAATTATTTTTGGAACCCTATACTATTAGGATGAGTAGAATATTTTTTAGTTCTATTATCTTTTAGAGGGAAGGATGATTTTGTGGTAGAAATTAGTTAAAGGATGGAACTATACTTGTCGATATTATTTTTTCTCTTATTCAATGAATAAATTAATTTATAAACATTAGGTAAGGGGTCTTATAACCAAAACTGTGTTATCCTAATAACTAATATTTTGTCGAACCAATGATATTTTAAATCATCATAGATTGATGGATTTAAGGCCCACAATATTACACTTGATTATGATTGATGACCTCAATCACACCCTATAAATATTTATTTTTTCCTCTAATTATTTGTCTCTAATTTCAACTAATGTTCTCCTAATTGATATCATCATTAGGTGGTGAATTTTTATTTCCTTTTCCCACTTATGAAGAATAAATTTTATTAACCCAATTTCTAATGTGGGTTTTATACAATGGTATTTTTCTATTTTTAACATTTTATTTTCAAAGAACAATATTAAATTTAGAGGATGCAATTTATTAAAGGAGAGAATGTAACATCCCATTATTTAATAGTATGTTATCTCATTATAGTAATTTAATATCTTGCGCTACATGCAATACTGAGTTGGAGCGCACCACCACATTACCAAACTAGCTGTTCAAAAAGCGGTAATAAATATTATTCACTGAATTTTGAATATTATATACTCTATATAAATTTAAACTCTATATTATGTGTTTATTATACATAATATAAGAACAAATTCATTTTTTCAGATAAAATAAGCATTTTAAAAAAATGCAATTTTACCACCATTTAATGGCGAACATTTTTTTAAAACCAATATTTGAAATTTATATATATATATATATATATATATATATAAATTCTTAAAATTAAGTTATTCATTCGAGTAAGGACATAAAAATTTAGTTTCGATAAAATTTGGGTACTTTTCTGATAAATTTCATATTTTGATGAATAATGAAAAATATTATGTTTTAATTGATAACAACATTTTTAATCAAAATAATTTATAGTGTTAAATTATAAATTTAAATGTATCTGAAGTATAATTAGATTATATTTTTTTCATTTAATGCAATTTGGGTCATTATATGTAATTATAAATTTAAATCTGACATAAACACATGTCATTCTTTTGACAGTTTTTACTTTTTAAAAACCCGCATTTAGGTTTTGACAAAGATAATTAATTATAAATTAATAAATGCAATTATATGTATTTAATTTGGTAAAATATACATCATTTTTTAATTTTTAATATCAAAATTATCTTAGGGTAAATTTTTGGTATTTTTCTAAAAACATTCAATTTTTGATGAATACTGAAAAAAACAATGCGTTATTAGTTAAAACCGACATTTTATTTAAATAATTAGTTATTTTATTTTAATTTATTTTAGGTAAAAATAGAGACATAATAAATATATGTGTTTAATTTAATTCATTGGAGTCATTTTATAATACGTTTAGATATATAAATATTTTATTGAACTATTTACCATCTTTTACCCAACTCCTAGGAGCATTTTCAAATTTGTATAACACTTAATTTTACTAGTTTTGTATGTTGAATTTAAAAAATATGAGATACCTGGTTAATATTAGTTTATAAAATGTTGTTCAATAAGATAAAAATAATTTTTTTATGAATAGTAACTTTTGACTATTATTTACCACGGTTAAAAGTAAATATGGTAATTAATGGTAAAAATCATATCATAATTATCATAACACATGTACTAATTATACTGGACAAGTATAATTCGTCCCAAAACAACCTTATAAGTAATATATTATCCTCTTTGGTCCACTTGGATTAGATTATGACATTTATTATTATTTTATTTAAAGAAGAGTTAAAAAAGTTAAATTAAATGTTTAATAACATTAACATTTTTAATATAGGGTTAACAAGAATATAAATTCGGTTATAAATATTAATTATAATTCTAAAAATATTTCCTGCATTATTTTATTCTATTTCTAATTTTTATACATTAAATAATTTAATTTATTTATGACAAAATGATGTTGCAATAATTACCTTATTAATAAAGTACTAAAATAACTAATCTTATAAATATCCAAATAAAAGTAAATTGCGACTTATGATTAATTAAACTAATTTTATAGGTTAATATTACATTTTAGGGTTCATTAAATAATTTTTTTTTGAAGTGATAATGTTTTTATGGATTTAAAAAAAATCAAATACTAAATAGTGTCAAAATTGAAATAATTTAGCATTAAAAAACTGGTATATTATAAATTGATATAATAGTCCGAAGATTGTAAGGTTCGACCAAAAGACTTATATAATAATATATATGACATTAATGAACCACTTGGGGTTTGAATGGAATTTTATTGTATGTTTATAAGCCATATAGTGTAAGAATTCAAGAAGACACGGTAAAAGTTAAAATATTTAACTAAGAGTTAAGTAAAAAATATAAGGTTAATATGATGACCTAAACCTATATGAAACCTATTGGTTGAATTGTTTTAGACCCATCTAAACCTTATGATTTAAATAATTCATTTTTGAGCCATTAGAAACCCAAAATGTTTTTATTATAAAATAATATTTCATGTTTTTTCTAAAGTGACCCTCACCCATTTATAAAAGGGAACTTCCCCTTCTCTTAATTTTACACCTCCAAAGCCTTTTGGCTCCACCAAACCCTGGACAAATATCCTCAAAACATTAATCCATTCTTCTGAGAGGCCTTACTTGGTTAAGATATCCTACCTAAGGATCCCTTTTGATCAAATAAAAATGAAGAACCCAAAGAAGAGGTAAATATTTCGTCACCTCTTTCACGTTCTTTTCTTCTTCCACTTCCACATTATTTGTTGTTTCCTTCATAAAATAATAAATCTAGTATCATATATATACTTTGATGTTATTATAAAAATGGTACAACCATATTCATTATTTAATCCATCCTATAAATGACAAAGTCACCATACGTGTGTACGTACGGATTACCGTCTCCACACCGTGGTGTAGTTTGTTATTCAAACATTTCATTATTTGGATGGGTATAATAATAAGTGTAACTGATGTAAATAATAAATACAACATTTTAATTATTTTTTATATATTATATACCATCAAATTACAAATTATTTCGACATCAAAATAATGATATTCTCGATTGTGTGTACTTACGGAATACCGTCTCCACGACACGATGAGATTGATTTCCACATTCACCATTCAACGATGATTATAAAAATATATATATCATTAATAAGTATGTAGTATATGAAATAATAATTATACTAGATATGTGTTTTTGTGTGTGTCTGTACTTACATATATTTTATTCACATAGTTCCGTTCAATATGATATGAAAATGGGAACATCGTTTATCAGTACATACAACCTATCATCTCCATAAACAGTGTTTTCCATTTCCTATATATATCTACTATACATATTTATATTCTAAATATATATTCAATATAAATCATGTTTTATATAATGTATTTATTTAAATCAGGATCTACGTGATACAATCAAGAGTAACAAGTTAAAACACGTACGATAAAGATAGCGATTATTACCCGAAATGTTAATTTAACATGGAAATTATTATTAAATGGGTAGTATAAAGTCATAAATGAATCATCTATGATATCATAAATATTAATATGGTTCTGTTATAATTTTATAACATACTATGGTATTTATACATGAGGTTAAATGTACCATCGACTAAAGGATGTACAAGGTAAGGGTTAATTTCACAATCTCTTTTTTATCCGAGGTTGTTTTTCAGTAAGTATCTACCGGGACATTTTTATTATCCATGACCATCTTTCATGAAAGAGTTTTCAAATGGATTTTTAAGGGTATTTTTACTAAAACATCATTTTAAATATTTTAAATATTTATTCTTCTAAATCATCACAATTAGTGTCTATGTTCTCAAAATGGTTTTTAAGGATTTATTTATATGGACATTAATGTTTTTAAAATGTTAATTCCTTTCAAATGTTTCAATGTGGTATGGGATACATTGATTAAAAAATTTATTTAAATTTCTTCTTTTCTCAGTTGTGTGAATTTTAAATGTTTTTATGAAAAAGTGATATTTCTCTCAATGATTTTTAGAAATCATTGTCATTTATACTAAATCCTTTGATAGATTTTAAACATGTTTGAAGTTGATTTATTATGATACAAATATTCTATATTGTATTGAAGGTTTTGTGATATGTTTGACTATGGATGAGTTATTTTTATACAACTCATGGTTTATGGATAATGTATTCACATTTCCTATGCTATTTTTAATAGCAATGTTTATGTTATGTTTAAACCTTTTCAAATGAGGAATGCATTGGACTTAGTAAGTGAGGGGTGGAGCCCACTATTGCTCCTCGATGAATCGGTAGATCTCATGAGACAAACTAGTTTATTGGCACAAGGCCTTAAAAAAAATATCATTTGTAGTCTTAGCACAAGGGCTTGACTATGTGGTTATGAAGTCTGGCATTATGCATTCCATCATTATAGAAGTGGATATTGATATTGCATGTGATTATTCAACTAGTAGAATATCCATGTGAATAAGTAAATGGAATTATTTTATTGTATCTTTTCCATACTATGCTAATGATAATTTTAAAAGTATTTTGTTTTAGTCCTATACCTTACCATAATTATTTATGCTTATTTGTGAATGTTTCCGCTATATTTTTATCCTTACTGAGCATCTGATATCACCTCTTACTATGTTTTAATTTTCATAGGATTATAGGAATTATATTATGATTGAAAAGTAGGGTTATGATAGGGGACTAATAGAGATCTCAAAGGAAAATTTATGTTGTGTTTTATTTTCTACTATGTAATGTAACGTTCATGTATGTAATATATTTTCCAAAACTTCTAAACTGATCGGTCTTTCAGGACCCGATTCCTAGAAATCATGGTAATGTATTAAAATAAAGCAACGACTCTGGGCTTCTAGGGTCGGGGAGTTACAATATCATGATTTAATTTTAGGGCAAGAGTTTCCACTTTATGTATAAATATAATAGTTGAATGTAAAATGATATTCAGAACTAGTCATTATGAAAGTTAAAAAAGATTACGATATCAAAAAACAAGAGAAAATAAACTTGTTATACCATTTATTAAGACTAAAGGATTAATTACCTTATGAACTGACTTTGAATCCTTTCCCTTCATCTTAGAATGCATAGCCTGATTCATTGGGAAATTCATTCATAGCTCTTGTTGATCCCAACTGTGATGAAGCAGTCATCAGTATAGTGCGTCACTAAATAGTCTCACCATTAATTTAGGGAAACATGAAGGGAATGGACGAGATTATCCACATACCTTAGTCATATGGTCCTACCACGGGCGGGATGAAACCCATTGTGGAATACCATCAGAATGTATAACCCCACTCAATAAGGAATAGAGGGAATAAATTCGGAGATGGTTTATTAATTTTGATATCTATAATGGAAAAAATCTACAAAAGGACCACTAAATGTGGAGCCTTCATGGGGTCCTTTTCAACTATATTGATAGAGAGGAGACCATTGCTTTAATGAAATATGTGAAACATGGATCCTATGATTCCACTAATCCATATCAATGATTTCACATCAAATTAGATGTCATGGATCTAATTCAATGTCATTGATATTATGGGCCCATGAATACATAATATTTCACTAAATTCACAAAAAATTCCATTCCTTCCATGTTCATGCAAATTTAATCCACAAAGCCCCATAGTTAGAGCACACACCCAAGTACTCAGAAATGTTTTCCATATGGGGAATAGATGTTATGGGACTATATCCCCCCACAACAGCTTAAAAATTCAAGTATATTCTCAATTAAATTGATTTCTTATCCAAATAGGTATATGTTATAACCCTCAATGTTTTTGGGGTAAGAGAAATTTTACATTTCATAAAGGCCAACATCATCACCAGATTTGGTGTCCCACAAACAATACTAACAGAATAATGTACCAATTTCTATTCTGCTGAATTGAAGAAACTATATCTATAGTTTGTTATCAACACAAACTTTTCATCCCACAATCACATTGTGTCTAACAGACATATAGAATATTTTAACAATACTCAATCTAATATTCACCAGAAGATGGTAGATATGAAATAAGAATATGCCGCTGAAAAATATCCTCCCATCCATATGGGCCTACCAAACAATGGTCCACACTACCACTCATACAACAACATACTCATTAGTATATTAGACATAGGTAGTTCTACCACTTGATGTTCAATTTCCTTCTATTTAAATTTCCATAAGTGATCAATTTTCCACAGAATATAAATCCCCTAAATGGCTAAATGAGTTGGAGTGTCTCATCAAAATGATATTACATAGCTTGTAAAATTTGGAGGTTCAACAAAACCAGAATGTATGGGCAGTCAACAGAAGGTTCTCCTCCAGTCTTTCTATGAAGGAGAGATAGTAACAACCCCGAATTTTAGCAAAGGAACTTATCCCTTATTATAGTAATTTAATATGTTATAAATCACAATAAATCACCTGTAGATCACAATAAATAAATTATAAATTAATAATTAAGGAAATAATTATTATTTCTACATTTTATGTAACCATTACCAGTAAAATAGTAACTTGACCATAAGAATAGTTATACGACCCTTTTGAATAGTAAACCATCCAATTGAATAGTATCATAACCCTTGAATGTATAAATAAATAGTACTAATCTTATATGTAATAATATAATATAATTATATCATAGAAAATGTGAGTAAATATTCAAAAAATAATTAAATAAGTGTTGGCATTTTTTAAAGTTATAAATATTAAATAATTTTTTTTTGATTTATTAAAAAATTTAAAACAAAACTTATTTCCATTAATTGTATTCATACATTAATATTGTTATTTATAATGATTTTAGTATAATATTTTGATGCCATATGTAATTTTTCAAAGTGTTAATAAATCAGTTATAATTTTAAAATTTATATCATAAAATTAAATGATGGTTTTAATTAAATATTAAATTAATTATATATTAAAAAAATTATTTTTATAAAACGGGGTTCATTTTTTGAAATATACGTGTTGAAAAATGGTTATGGTGATGTTTTTGGGATTTTGAAGAATTACGTGAATTTTTGGTGAACAGTGATATACAAGTAATTTATAGTATATATACATTATAAGCTACAAACAGTATTTATTGAGTAATCTCAAATGTAAGCACTATATGTTTAATATCTCATTATATAATTATTATATTTAGTCTCATGATTCATCCTTATTTCATGTCTTGGGAAACATAATAAACTAATGAATTAAATAATTAGAAGAAATCCCACTCCTCAACTATAAATACCACCACTCACAACCTCTTCTTCTCAAACATCCCATGATTTGAACCATGCCCAAATTCTGGAAAATAATTTTTCCTTTCCCCTCCCCCAGGGATTGGATCACATGGTTTCTGTAAAAGACCGTGTCTCGGTTCCTTGAGGAGGATCTAAATTAGATAATTATGGAGGTAAATCATCTCTCTCTCTCTTTCTTTTAATTTCCTCTCGATTTCATTTATTTTCTTATTATCTCCTCACCTGCATTCATCAAAGATGAATGATAAATATATTAAATTACATATATTGGGATTATATCATGTTAATTTAAGATCCATTATTATACTCTTCTCTCTCACTCATTTTATATAAAAAAGAACTCGTCGCCCGTGATGTGTCAATTTACTGACATCGTGGGAGATTCACATTCATATTCCATAAAAAATAAAGGATGTTAATAAAACTAGTAAATTGTTTAAAATATTTTTTTAATGAGCATGATATAACCCCCTATTTTTTGGAACTAAGATTTATACATAATACAAAATGACACAACCAAATGAGTTCATTGTGATTGAAAACCCACAGAAAATAACTTAAAGAAACCATCAATATCATTTATCTAACGATTTATCCTCATTCCATATAAAAAAATTAATTATAATAAAATTTATACTTGTATAATATCATTAATTCCATGTAAAAGAAATTATGTATTTTTACCCGCGTGTTAGGTGAATTTTCATTCTAGGAAACATGTCAATTGATCAGGAAAACAATGAAAAAAACACTCATGAATGGTGAAATTAAACTATATAACTCATCCAAAGGCCCATATCTGAACGTTATAAAACTAAAATGAATAAAATAAATTTATTAAAGATTTTGGATTTGTAATTAATGAATCTAATATGAATATATGTGATATTAAATTGAAAAATGCATTCAGAATCAAGGTAAGGGGAATTCCCAAACCATACTCTCTTTAGATTTTCCCTATTTCACCACATTTTCACTATTTATATTACATAAATATAATTTATTCTTAATTATATTACCATTTATAGGATATACATGTTTTCTTCATGAGTTTATAACAAACACATTGTCTTCCAAAATAACACTTCTTTCAATAGAACAAACCTTTTACTTATCCAGATTATTTCTTCTTCCCTCATGGTTGATAATTTTTATGTTATTCCTCCATTAATTTGGGAATCCAATGTTTATGAGTCTATGATTTTTGAAATGAAATACATTCATTTATATGTGTTATTTTATGTCCAATATTGATATATGTTGTATGTGGCATACATGATAATATAAATGTTATGATATGATGAGTGCGCTATTAATTATATAGCACTTCAATGCATTGGATAAGGTGAATAATCTCATGATAGGAGTGAAATATGTGTGAAAATGGTTCATTAGTTGTTCAAAAATATGTTTGGTAGTTTACCAATAAGACATGATGTTCTATTGTTTGCATTTCCACATTCCATACTTTTTCTTAATCCTTCCTCTCATGATTATGATCCTATGACTGTGTTATAATTATAATTTTTATTCATACCCCATGTTCAATTGTTCCATGTTCTTATCTATCTAGTTACAGGGATTTTAGGTCACCCATTTCATTAATTTATATCCATAGGTTATTACATGTACATAATAGAATTAAAGGTCCAATAAGAATCTAGAGAAAAAGGAATTAAATTAATATTTATGTTTAATTTTGTAAATGTTATGTATGGCCCTAATTTACCAAAGACACTAAAACTTTAGATCCACGTTTTGTAGTGATTTTATTTTTTTCGACATTAAATTTATGTTATAGTAATGTGATAAAATAAGGGTCATTATAGTTTTTATTAGAGTATGGTTGAGTTAATTTGGGAATTAAAATTAAATAACCTTAGTATATACCCATACAATGAGACTAAGTGTATGTATGCACCTAAGAAGAAATATTTTTAAAATTACTAAACATGGGGATCACATAAGATATTACTTTAGAGTTAATTTTATATAGGGAAAAAATATTGATAACCTATTGACTTATTTTTTTCTAACATTATCTATTTAGGAAAATGGGGGGAACCAGGTGAAACCATGCCAACAACTGGAGCGAGTTATTATTCCTAGATTTCATGAATGACATCTCCAATTCCAATGTAGGTAGAGTTAAATCATTCATGGTGATGTATAACAAGTTATCTCATATTATGAACAATAGATGAATAATGTGGAATGACTGGATTCACCTAAGAGGGAGAAACATGCTATAAAATGTATTATGTGGAAATGATAATAGACATTTATTGGATCTTCTGATACACTAGTCACATAATAGTGGGTCAGGACAGTTGATGAAATATTTTTTGTGTCACACTCTTATGAGATGTTAAAGGTGACTCTTTCCATTTATCATCTATAGGGGGAAGTTAATAAATGGGGGAATTGATTAAGAACACAAACAAAAAAGATGGAAATCAAAAGATGGAGTGGGAATACTTTAAGATAATTTTTCTTAAAAATTAATTCCCTTAAACTCTTCCAACAAATATGGATATAAAATTAATAGAGATTAATAAAATTGAAGGATATTTTGTTATGGAATGCGAAAAAAATTCACAAACCATTAAGGATATGCATCTTGTTTTGTTATCAACAATGATAGAAAAATTAATAGATTATTTAGTGGTTTAAAACCACACCTTTGAAAGGCTCTGGCTATTAAAGACATTAGGAGTTATGAATATTTTGTTTTATGTGCTATAAATGCAGCGATGGATTTTGGAGAATGGTCACATGGATACATTGATATGAATCAAAAGATACAGTTTCAAGTCGAAGGATATAATGAGAATGTTTTAATGAAAACTAAACCACTCACATGTCAAAAACTTGGGAAGAAACCTCATGAAAATGCCTCAAGGGATGGGGAAATTCTTCAAGAGTGGGATAGAAGACCACCAAACTCAAGAATATAGAATATACCTGAGTATGTAAGACTGTGTGTTAGAAGAAAAGAGATAATAACCCATGGTACAATGATAAAAATGAAGGGAGTAAGGGCACTATGAAATCATGTGTACTAAACCTCGAGTCCAAGTAGGGAATCAACGTCATCATCCTCCAAAGAGAAACGAGAATGAAAGACTTATTCCATCACTAATACTATAGTGAAACAGGAAAACCAAGTCATAAAAGGTACACTTCATATTCAATCAAGAATTAGAAGTTTCTGATTTTATTCTGGTTCAACGCATTCCATTATTTCATAAAACTTTTCTTGAACTATTGAAATGAAACCCCGAAACCTTGAAGTATAGATAGCTATAAAAACACATAGTTGTGAAATCATTTCAACCCAAGTTTTGGAATCTTCTATAATTGACATATGTAGAATGGTTCTTCAAGAGAATATCATAATACTTTCTTTGGTGGAATTCGACCCTATAATAGGGATGTATTATCTATCGTTATATAGATCACATTTCAACATTTCAGAAATGTAAATATGTTTTCATATTTCAAAACATCCCATAATCCTTTAATAATGCATAGATGATCATGATTATTGTTTTGAAAATACTTAAATGGTGTAGGTGTAGATTCCATATTAATAAACATACCTTTCTAAAAGGGTTGAGTCGATCGAAGTTATCAAACTTAAAGAGATTACCATCATGGGAGAATACCGTGATGTATTTCCTATTGATTTACATATACATCCCATTGATTGTGAGTCAATTTTCTCATAATATTTCATACCTAGATCTACATTTATCAGAAATTGTACCTATATGATATCTGATATTGAGTTGGAGGAGTTAAAGAAGAAGATATAATACCATTTTGAAAAAGGGTCCATATGCGAGGCCCAGATGACACCCCATTCATCGGGAACTCTCCTCTATTGGATTCCTTCCCCCCTCTAGGGTTCTGAGGATCTCATCAGTGGCATATCCTTGCACTTAACTTATCCTTTACACTCTTGGACTCTCTTCTTGGTCATCATTGTGGGTTTATTACCATGGTTCCCTTGGTCTTCATGTCGATGGTTTGTGATTTGGAAGCCCTCCCAGCCATCACCCTACTCTAGAATCAAGTTGATCTGTGCCTCTTCTGGTCGGAGACGGTGTGGTGATAACCAAGAGGATTTGGGATTTGGGGTTCAGTGGACGATGGGTTTCCAGGTGCTGTTGGAGCCCGTTCGATTTTTTCCACACAACTTCGTCCTCATCGGCCTCAAACTTGCTCTGACCTAGCATTCCACTAATCCTTTCCTAGGGGGATCTGGAGCAACAAATTCATAGGGGTTTGTGGCTACGTGTTCGGTAGTTGTAGAGACTCCCTTTTGGGTTTCTTCTCCCTGATTTTCCCTTAGTTTCCCGCTTTTCCTGGAAACTTTAGGGTTTCATCCCTTTCTTTTTTCTTGTTCGTGTTTCATTCCCATTTTCCAATTATTTCATTTTCCTTTAGGGTTTCATCCCGGGTTTTGTTTTCCCATATTTGGTTTTATTCCTCGATGGCGATTGGGTTCTGAATCGGTTGTTTCTTTTATCTGCTCCTAGTCGTTGGTGGTGTGACAATGAGACTCTGGTGATGGTATGATGCTGATGAGGGCTTTAACACGGTGTTTTATCTCAGTGGTGGTTTCGCTTATGGTTTGGTCATTTGTGCATGAATACAAGTCAGTGGAATCAAATGGTGCTTTTGATGGGTTTCGATGTTCCATTGGGATGTTTTATCAGCGACGCTGGTGGCCAGTTGTCTGAATCTGGTGGCGATTTTTTGTGAGGTCGATGACTACGATGGTGAACGATATAGATGTTACAATGGTGTTGGATAAGAGACAGTCGTGGCGGTCGTAATGACATCGCGATGTGACAGATGGGCCGGTGAGTCTCACTGGTGACCTGTTCTATTGTGATGTTGGTGACACGTGATGGCAGTGTTCGTGGATAAATGGTGACACTGGTGGATGCGTGGTGTGCTTCAAACATGTCTAGTCATCAATTATCTTGAATTTCGAAATTTGAAATTTTGAAATGTAATCTTGAAGGATTGGTTACCACGTCTTTGCATGTTTTTGGTTTTTTCTATGTCTTTTATAAGGTTACTGGTAATCCATAAACTGATTTTTTAGAAAATGAAAAAAGTTGCTTTGGATGGAAGAGGTTCGATATGCCCTGTTGCATCAACATGGGGTGCACCGGTACCCTTTATCAAGATGAAGGATGAATCAATTTTGCTGTTAATAAATTATCAGGAACTCAACAATATCACCATAATAAACAATTGTCCTCTTCTAAGGATTGATGAATTTTAAATCAGTTGTGATATCAGTACTTCATAAAGGTGGATCTTTATTCTCTATATCATCTTCTAAAGGTGCATAAGGAATATATCCATAATATTTCATTCCATAAAATGTACAGGAACTATGTTTTTTTATTTATTCCCTTCGGACATTCAAATTATTCTACAATATTCATGGATTTAAAAAATAGAGACTTTATACATTACCTGGAAATGTTTTTGGTAGTTTTTGTGGATGATATTACCACTCACTACAAGAGAAAAGAGGGACATGCAAAACATATAAATCAAGTTTTGTAGACATTAAAGAAAGAGAAGTCGTACCCCAAATTTAGAAAGTGTAACTTTTGGATACATCATGTCAAATTCCTGTGACATGTGACAAGAAGTGGGGAAATTTTTGGGGTCCCTTCAAAAACAGAGGCAATTAAAGAATTAGAAAGACCCCCTAGTGTTGAATTATTTTTGATATATAGAAATATTTCAAAGAAATGCTTGCGTTGTGAACTTGTGAAAAATGATAATGTGAAATCCTACACCTCATGATAGTTAAAGATTCATGATCTGAACTGCCCAAATAATGCTATAGACCTAGATGTTATGATTTTTTCTTTGATAATCTAGCGGCACTACAACTATGGTGAGAATTGTGTCATATATAGAAATCATAATAAAAAAAAGTAAATATTCAACAAAAATGAGATCAACATGCTTCACAAGATATAGATAGAGAAAATAATAGCCTACTATTTTTATATCACTATCATCCTAGAATGATGAACAATGTTATTAATGATATTTGTAGGAAATAATAATCTACTCAATCCATGATGCGGATTGAGAAAGACCATATCTTTATGGATATCAAATGGATTTATTTGTAAATCATAGAAATGGGGAATAAATTATACATTTCACAAATTAATTTCCAACCATCTATAAAAGATAATATTAAAGAGGCACAAAGTGATGATCTGGAGTTATAAAATATGTTGAATGTACTAATGGAATGGAAACTGCAAGAGGTTTGTATCAATGAGGATGTTGTGATTCGGTTTTGAATTGGGCTTTGTTTGCCTTCAAAACCATGGATAAAAGATAATCTATCCGACCATACACATATCTCAAATTTATTTATCCATCATGGGAGTACCAATGTGCACTGTCATTTATAAGAACAATTTTGGTGGGGAAACATGCAGAAGGAGATTGAAAAATATATCTCAAGGTTCCAGATATACCAACAACTTAATATAGAGTGACAAAAGGTCAAAGGGGTTATTAAAACATAACCTATAACCATGTGGAAATGAAGGAATTTCGCTATAGAATTTTCATGGGCCTCCCGAATACATCTAAAAGAGATAATTCAATATGGTTTGTGGTGGAACGACTCACCAAGACTTCCCACATTATCTCAATTCTTGAAGTTCTCTTTCATGAAGACCTTGAAAAGATATATGTGATGGAATTTGTGTGAATACCTGGAGTACCACTCTGATTTGTCTCCCACCGTGATTTTAGGTCCACATAAAAATTCTATTGGAGTATTCACCATTCTTTGAGTACTAAATTAAATTTTAGGCTGGTCTATCAGCCAAAAAAATATGGACAATCTGATAGGATTATTCATATTCTCGAACATATTCTAAGATCATTATCTATAGATTTTGAAGGAGGATGTGATCAAAATCTCCCATTTCTTGTGCTCTCTTACAATATTATCTTCCACTCGAGTATTTATATAGCTCCATACGAATATATGTTTGGAAAGCGATGTAGAACTCCAACCAGTTCAGATCAAGTTAGAGAAAGAAAGCGACTAGTACTTGATCTTATGAAAGAGAAGCTAGAGAAGGTTCAAGCCATCTAGAAATATATCAAAGATGATCAAATTCAGAAAAAAGAGCTATGTTGACAATAATTTATGGGACATGTAGTTCAACATAGAGTATAATGTATTCCTTCAATTATCACCATGGAAGAGAATTATAGAGTTTGGAAATAAATGGAAGCTAATCCCAAGGTAAATTATACCCTTTAAGATCCTTGATCGCATTAAAGTCTCATACTATCATCTCGAATTTCCACCAAATATAACTCAGGTTTATGATGTGTTCCATGTATCACTCCTGAGAAAGTACATGTGAGATCCCTCAATTGTACTGAACATAGAGGTGGTACAGCTAAAAGATAACCTCTCTTATGAGGAGATGCTAGTGAAAAATCTATACATGAGAGATAAGGTTTTACAAACTAATAAAACCAACCCTTTCAAGGTGTTGTGGAGGAAACATAAGTATGAAAAAGAAACTTGGGAACTAGAGGAGATGATGAATGAAAATTACCCTTACCTCGTTACGTAAAATGAATTTTCAAGGGAGAAATTTGAAAAGTGGGGATGAATGTAATGACACAAACATTTATCAATGGAATATTTCTCACCATATAGTAATTACATATAGTATATGTCACCTAAAATCACATTTATACCATAATAAAGATTATATAAATTAATAATTAGTGAAATAAGATGTATTTCTTGATTTAAGGATACAATACTAGTGAAATAGTAACTTAACCATAGTAATAGTAATATGACCCTTATGAATAGAAAACCGGCCATATAAATAGTATCCTCTCCCAAAAAATTATAAGTAATATTTATTATCTTATAATTAAATAACATGATATTATTATTTCCTAGTATACATGCGTAAATATTTTAAAAATTATTAATTAAGTGTTAGAATTTTTTTAAGTCATAAATATTTAATTAAAATTTTATGATTAATTTAATAACATAAAATAAATATTATTTTCAGATAATTTACTCATAAAATAATATTTTGATGTCTTATTATTTTAATATAATTTTATGAGGCCATCAGTAAATTTTCAATGTGTTATAAAATTAGTTATAATTTTAAAATCAATATTTTCCAAGTAAATGATTATTTTAATGAAAACTTATTTTCCCCATATTTAGAAAATTATTTTTATAAAATAGAGTTCATTTTTAAATTCTACATGTTGAATGATAGTTATGGTGAACTTTATGGTATTTTTCTAAATTACATGCATTTTTTGGGAATGGTTAAATACGGTAATTTATGGTGTATATATATTATTTGATAAATACACTATTAATTAATCCATAACTAATTTAAACACCATTGGATAGAACTCACATAATATAATTACATTATTTAGTTTCAAGAATCAACATTAATTATTTTCTATAGTCAACAAAATAAACTAATGGATTAAATAATAAAAAACTCCAATCTCCACATCTATAAATTCCACCTCTCACACAATCATCTCCCCACACATATCAATCATTGATCCATTCCAAAATTATACCAAATACACTTCCCTATCCCAAACATCATTTCCTAAACCTCTTAGCCACGTAAAAATATCATTTAATTCTTCCTTGAAGAGGATCTCATGAAGAGAATTAAAGAGGTAAATCATATGTCTTTTTCTTTTAATTTCTTTTAAATTTAATTTATTTTCTTATTCCTTACTCACATAAATTTATAAATATTCAATGATAACTCCAATACCATAAATATAATGGTATTATATTATTTTATCCTAATACACATCATTAATCTTCTCCCTATCGCTCTTTTATTATAAAAATTAAATTGCCACCTGTGATCTGTCAATTTACCGACAGCGTGGACAGTGCTCTTCGATTTCCCCTAAACACCTTAAAAGATGTTAATAAAACAGTAAATTTTTTAAAACTATATTTTAATGTGTTTATAAACCTTTATTCGTGTTATATAAATAAAATTTATAAATAATACTAAATGATTAAACAAAATGAGTTCGTTATGATAAAAAAACTCCAAAATAACCATAAAATGATCATCATTGATTTTTATCAGATGATTTAAGCTCATTCATTATAAAAAATTATTTATAAAAACATATATAAATATTTAATATCATAAATAAAATATATCTGTAATTCTATAGACTTAACCACATGTTACAAAAACATCCACTCAAGTATACAAGTGAATCAATCATGAAAAGGATGAAAACAAATACTACCTCACAATGAAATTAATGTATACAACTCATCCAAAGGCATATAAATGAACCTAAAAAACAATAACGAATCCACTAAATTTATGACAGGTTTCAAATTTGTAATTAATGAATCTAATGCGATTATAGATTATATTAATGTGATGAATACATTCGTACTCAATGTAAGGGGAATTCTCAAACCCAACTCTCTATCATTGGTGTTTCCATATTTCACCCCATTTTTTGTATGTATATTTCATAAATATAATTTTATAAACATTATATTACCTTTTATAGGGAATACATGTAAACTACATGTGTCTGTGAGAAACACGATGTTTTCTATGATAACACTTTATTCAAAACACACACCTTTTACATCTCAAGATTGTTTATTCTTCACTCAAGGATGAGGATTTATATTTTATTCAATAATTTATTTGGGAACCCAATGTTTATGAATGTAAACTTTATAAAAGTAAACCAATTCCTTTCCATGGGGTTTTTTGTGTCAAATATAGATACATGATCTATACGGAATGGATGACAATGTAAATGTTCTAATGTGACGGGTGTACCCAAAATTATATAGTGCACCAATGCATTGGATAATGTGATGTATCTCATTAGAAAAGTGAACTATTCATGAAAATTATTCTATATTTTTTCACAACTATGTGTGGTTATCGATCACTTAGACATGGTGTTTCATTTTTATGCATTTTCATATTCCATTTGTTTTCATAATGATTCCTCTCATGATTATGGTCTTATTCATATGTTCTATTTATAATAATTATTATTACCCCATTTAAATTATTTCATGTTATTATATACCCAATTATTGGGATTTTGTCTCACCCCTTTTTTTGTTTTATATCCTTAGTTGATTACATGTTCTAAGGAGAATTTAAAGATATATAAAAATCTACGTAAAAAAGAAATGAACTTAATGTTTATGTTTTATTTTGTAAAAGTTATGTATTGTCTTAAATTTCTCAATACACTAATCCTTTGAATCCTCTTTGGACCTCATTCATGTTGGTATCATGATTCTAACCAGTCCAAAAAATCAGTCTTCTTATTTTCTTTCATCCAGGTCCCCATTATATTACATGAAAATTCATGGCACTAAGATGTCCTCTCCTAAGAGTAAATAGATTCCAACATATGAAATCTACCATGTCAAATTCAATAACTAGGTGAGGATTAATTATTGTTCAAATAGTGTATGTAGTGACACCTAAATCCCTAATCTCAAGTCCAACTGTGATAAAAAAAGAATAATAATGAAAGAAAATCCCCAGTCCCTGGGTATGGGCCTAACTGATCCAGGGTGTTTTCTATCAAGAACTACTTGTTTCCTGATTCCCATATCACATGATATTATTGTTTCCTAGAAATTCTCTCTCTAGTCCTAACCAAAATTCCATTCAAATTTTTTCCTCTTGTCCCATGTTTCATTCAAAAGTGTGTGGTATGGCATAGGGCCTCTTATTTCCTCATCCGTTTCTATTTATAACAGCCACATGATGCTCCTTCCGTTGGAATATTTATTCTCCCCCCATCCTCGCAACATGATTTCAAAATGTTCTGTCCAATTACTAGCCCTATGATGGTTAACTACACATCATCTTCTCGATGCTCTCGTCTAAGATGACATCACACACGACATTTTTCATCCCCCAAGGCATGTTAAAAAATTCACTCTTCCATTTGTATGGAAAATATATACACAAGGATCCCCTATTCTTAAGAACTATGTATAGATTGATTTCATTTGACCTAATATATATAGTAATTTCAAGACCCTATGTCCTAAACTCAGCCACAAGATATATGAAAAATAACTCCCCTACCTACGGATCTGAATAGTATAGATTATTCTTATTGAATACTTTGTATGGAATGATTCGAAAATATGTGATATATAGTGATGCTTAGGATTTTATTTCTAGGACTATCAACCAAAAATTTCAATGGTATGTATCTTTCATTCTATTACCCAAATGTGGTGTAATGAACCTTTTCAACCACTAGTTTCTCACATTGAGCATAGCTCATGTTGGTTAAGGTGGATTGGAAGGGGATTCCCCACAAGGCCAAGATATATTAATCTATATCAAGATTAGTGTGGTATCAGTAAAAGGGTCATAAAAGGATCCCTAATGTCTTTACTACACGACATTAAACTGCATGACTATCTAAAGAACTATGTATGGCATGATTGTTGCATCAAAAGGATAAGTAGTGATGCCCGAATCTCCAATCTTGAATACAGTCACACTAAAAACCACATATCCTTGTGTATGGATCATACATAAATAAGAAACCGTTTCAAGAACCATATGATAGAATTCCAACCCTAGTAAGACACCTGACGACATCTTTGTATTATACCCCAAACTGAAAACATTGTTTCCCTTCCATCACATTGGTTAATATTCATCCTTACTACATGATGTTAAAATACATGGGATATAAAAAAATACATATCAAATTATTTGTATTTTGAAAGGATATATTATGACGTCTAGGCGTGTTGTCCTAGTCACAATTATGATTCAAAGAAGAGAGAAATTTACATATTTTCTTTCTTCAAATAAATTCAAGGGATCTTAAAATTAGGTTCCTCATTCAGGGACCTATCAAAGGAAACTAATTTAGTCACCCTACATATGAGTCAAATATATGTAGGGAATTTCACATTCTATAGAAAATCATTGTCTGAATATGTTTTATGTTCCCAGACACACCCCTTCCATTCATCAATCTCTGTACCTCGGGCAATTTTTGATATTCATAAACTTCCAAGACCATAGAAAATGAAGGTCTAGTTGTCTAATGGACACAGTTTCTTGATTATATACATTATTAAATAGTTGGATATGTATTTGTTTCTAGAAAAATGGAATGTAATCCATAACTTAGTTCTCCCAAAAAATCATTTTTCTACCCCCGTACACCGTAATAGATTCCAAGCCTCGTAGAATTTCTCTTAATCTATGAATTCCTAAAACCTTAGTTTACACATTCCTTCCCCTTCAAATCTAGGGAATTTTAGAATATCATTACACAATTAGAACCTAATTACTCATGGTTTTAATGAAATTTATTCCCCAAAACATGACATTATATTGTGATTCCAAATTATTAATCACATAATACTAAAAGTTAATGATATTAAGAATTATTTGTGGCATGATTATCATATAATGGGATACGTAGTGAAAAATGACATTCAACCATGGTTATAGCTGTAAAAATGATTACAAATTCTCCATCCTTGCATGTATGTTTGACCTTCATTGGAAAACATCAAAGAACTACATCTGGCATGATTCTTTCCCTTTCATGATATGTAGTGAGGACCAAACATCATCATTCAAGTCCATCAATGGAAAAAAATATCCCCTATGTTAATGTTCATGTGTCATATCTACATGAAAAATTTCTATAGGAATAAATACAATTCATCTCCCCCACGTTCCTATGTGTTAGATAAATCTGCATTAGAAATATAAATATTTTTCATTTCACTATGCATGGGTCATACCTAAAAAAAATGTTTTATGAAATACGTATGACTTTATTATTTTCTTTTTAGAATTTGTAGTGAGGCCCAGATCTCTAATTATTGGATAAAACATAACTCCAAAACTTATTCACATCAGGTGGTCAATGTCCTCACTATAAGATATAAAACTCTATAGAATTTCTATGATTATGTATATCTTGATTCCTTCCCTTGAAGGACACATAGTGACACCTAGATCGTCAATCTTGTCTCTAGCCATGAAATAATGAAATTTCCCTTCCCTATATATGGGATAGACCAACAAAGGGAACCTTATTCTACCTTTATAAGGGAAATGTCACTACCTTTACCTTGGATGTTTCAACATGGAACTCCCTTCACATGTTCAATAACTCCATCTCACAAACCAATCTCTGTGTCTGGAATGGTCTGAATCCTGATAAACCTCTCAATCAATCAAAAATGGAGGGATAGTGTCTTGATGTCACATTTATTTATTTATACACAATATGCCCTGGTTGGCTCTATATGAGTCTCCGACTAAAAAATCATGACTACCAAAGGACAATTTTTCCACATTAGAGGCTTTTCTGACTTTTATATTCCTCTAGAAACATCATGTTATGAATGATGCAAACGGTCACCCTTCACTAGCTTTCCTTATATCACATTATTTTTCAGAAATCATTAAAACATGGTTAAGAATAATCCATCACTAATGTATAAAAAGTTTTAATACATTCTCATCCAAATATTCCAATTATGTCTTTTCCCCTATATTTCATGGTCAATGTTTTTCAACCTAAAATATCAGTAAAGTTACTTTAGTTTTCAATACTATAAACTACCTATGAAAAAGGGGCATCAAACTCCAAATGTTGAAAACCATTAATGTAAACCCTTGGAAAAAGTCGATTATGATATCTCTAGACCTATGCTTTTCATAGTTTAATAAAAATCTTGATAATTCAAAAATAAAAAGGAAAAAAGGTTTGTTAGGATGAAACCAATAAAGGGAACATTGGGTAAAAGTCGAGTGTGAGCTCTCTAGACCAATAATTTTCATGGGTTAAGAAAAATATTATGAAATGATGAATCAAAGAGGCACAAATTATGTTAGGTTAAAACCATTTAAGGGGGGTTTTAACTATAGGGATTAACGGATGCAATCATTAATTTATAATTTGAAAAATGGTTAATACTATAATCATGAAAGAAATTCGAATAGTAGAAATTATGGAAAACATGCATCCACTTGTGGGGATAATGACATTACTATCCAACATTGTTTCATCTTTTCCTAAAAAAGTGGATGCATTATATTTAGTTTGTAAAAATATTTTATATTCCTTAAATGATATCTGGGTCGTAGATTCATACTCCAATTGATCAAAAATCTCTAGAAGGTTTCTCATCGACATTGTACTTGTAGTAATAATAATCATGGAATTTTGGGTGATAGCTTATCTTGATTATTCTTGAGCCTATACCACACCTTCACTGGAAACTCTCATGCAGGGGTGGGATCAGTATGATCTATTGAAACATTGGTCCCAAATAAACCCCTTCTACAACTAGAAGGAATCGACCTCCTGTGACTTTTTATCTCCTAGATGTCCACATTTTTGGAGCCCCTCACACAATTAAATCCATAGATAAAGTCTTTTAATTAATCATTATGGGAGTAAGAAATTGTGTTAAATTGAAGAATCAACCTTTTAATATTCCTCAACAATGGGGATAGAGGTCGATTAATCATGAAGGGATTACCTTATTGGGACTAAGATCCCCCCAATGACCTCAGATGGCCTAACACCGTGGGATCTTTTAGCGGTAGCTGTCATAGTTAACACATGTACCTTAGTAGAAGTGGTAAATACTAGACATTGGATGACTTCTACCTAAATAACCATTGTACCTATAATATGTTATGCATAAAAGGATCAGTCAACAAAAAAACATGCACAACATTACAGTCAAATAAGAAACATGAAAATTAAATGTGATTCCTAATTTCAGATGTACTAATAAGTGTGAAGACTACTGATGCTTCCTAATATTCCATGGAAATAACCCTCTAGAAGGAATATCCAATGGGGCCTTAGGTTGAAATACTACATTGGGATTTGAGAGGACTACCTCCATATGCTCCATGACCCCAGGGGATCCCCCTATGGAGACCAGCACGTCTAGAGGTGTATCCTCCCCCACAATGGTACCTATTGGTGTATACATTAGAGAAGTATGTATATACAATATATCAAACTATTCCTACAAGAAAAAAGGAATATGGTTATATGTTCATAATGACAAGGAAAAGACAGGATGAGGTCTACAATCGTAATTACCCCTTCATCAATATCATCTGGCTCAGGTATTATTGTTATGTATCCTACTTGATCAGAGAAATAGGAATTTTCATTGAATGATTGAAAGAAGTTATTCATCTCTTCCAGGTATATTTGTACCTCATTAAAATTATCCTAAGAAAAAAATCCATACAAGAGCAGTGACTAAATAAAAGCCCAGAAGCTTAAAAGCAATTTCCCGAAGCATTTCCCAGATATCTTCAATGGGGTTTCCTTCCATTATTATATATTATATATACCAAGACTCTAGATATTAATCCATAATATGAATGGAAAATTTTTGAGGACATATCCAAGGAATGGAGGAAGGATTTATTAATCGCAACTTATTTTTATTATCCTCTTCAACTCTGAAAAACCCTTAGGGACATGGCACATGAGAGATCCTAGATAGGATTGAGGTATTTTTTCCACCTTAGTCACAACAAGAGGTTCAACATCTTCCTCACCCCTAGAGTCATTTCCATCATAATAGTCATCCTACATGACCTCTAAATTCACCTTGGAACAAAATTTATAAAAATATAAACAATAATTATGCAGATAATAATTCAAGGCATCAAACTCATTAAGGTAGAGACACCCCTTCTCAATGTTGTCATCATAAGAAATGGTGGTGGGAACTCTCACATAGCCAAAACCAATTAAAGCGTACTTTTTAAATTCAAGATAAATAAATACAATGTGACAGGAGATTGAGAATGAGAGGTCTATCCACCACTTAAGTAATTTCATTTCCCCAGGCTGTATAAAAGGAGGTTTCAGAAGTAATGGATGATAGACCTTCGATAGTGGTGTCGATATGATGATAGTACGAACCAAATGAATCCAAACCCATACAATGGAATGAAAATTAATATATTTTTGTATAATATTTACAGTCATATAATTATTAATGGTTTTCTTTTGTTTCTCTTTATCCACATTAGGAACCTATTTTTCTAGGTGACTGTCTTGACATGATTTGTTCCCAATATTGGCATATGATATTATGAGGATATGATTGAATCATACAATATTTGAGAGTGAATCTCGAAATTGGGTGTCTTCTAGTGTAAATATTATCCAAATATACTGAGGTGTCATAAAATGTTTCTCCTGGAATTCACTGTTAAGGGTTGGAGGACAACTCATCTTAACATAGTTGAATTGGGGGACAAATATATAGTGTTAATATCCCTCCCAAAAAATAGTTCCATCACTATGGTCAACTATGATTCCCTCTCACAAAGTGAAAAGTTAGCCTATATTTATAAATTTCTCATATTCATAATTCACCAAAATAGCGGAGGGGGGTACATATTATAGGTGGATCAGTCATGAATGTTGAGTTTCCCCCTCAATTCCCACTAATCACATTTTGATGGCATGACCCCGATTATGCTACAAATGTATTGTCCGATAGTAGAACCTATAATAAGATAAGAGTTAATGAATGTGTAGCATTCCATACAAGCTACAACCCTACCCTAGATAATTCATAATGGACCAACCAGCTGGTGGGTTGGCTTCTATCACTGATTTTTCCCAAAAAATATATATTTTCACTAACACTAGAATGTCCAGGCTGATACATGTAGACATTTTCTTGTTTCACTAACATGATAATTTTTTTTACTCTAAATCCAATACTATAATAACAAACTGGTAGAAAATAGACACTAATAAAGTGGACAATAATTTTTCTACTCATAACAATCTGCCATCACCAAGACAAAACATCTTCCATAATGGGGCAGTAGGCACTCGTTCTCCTTCAACATTCAATGGATGGGAATGTCCTTAGTCTCTGTTCATATGGATATTGTCCATATCATATATAAAACCCATTAATCCAATTGGAAAATTTAACTTATTTCCTTAGTTGAGGATCCTAGTCCCAAATGGTTGTTTCATTGGAAAAATGATTCTTGGAATGAGGTGGAGTGCTCTCCGTGTCGTCACTGACCAGGGAGGGTTGAAACATTAATCATAAATATCACCTATTATTATGGAAACCGTGAAATTAGTTGGACATCCCAATGGCTATTGTCGACTTCTCCATGTAATAAATAGATGGTTTTGGTGTCTGGGATCCAATTGTTAAAAGATACCGAATGACTATTTGGTTTTGATGAGAATAAGTTTGAGATACCCATATCTCCTGGTAAAACCGTATATCTTGTAACTCAACTCTGAATTCCTTATAGCTCTAGAGAACCCAAAATTTCCAACCCCAATCTTAGTTGAATTACCCACAAGTGTGAATTAACAATTTTCAATACTAGCTGTAGTGGTAATTCTCTAGTCCTTTTTTCACAATACTACTCTAACAATGAACATTTTCTCCTAGTGGTCATACAATTTACTCTAGTGAACGAATTTTTTATTAAAACTATACCAAGAAATGTGGATTTATATCAAAATTTCCCCTTTTGTGAGATAATATACTGAATAATTTTAATATTGTAATGTATCTAGACTAAATTTTGGTTGCAATGATGTGGTGATAGAATTCCTAGGTTAGATAATAGGCTAAATCCATAAATACTCATCATGGATGAGATCGGATTTCCTATTTTTCTGACACTCATAAGCTTCCATAATGATCTATAAAATGTAGTGACATTGATTTTGTTGTCATGGGATTCTATCGTAGCCTTCCTCCTTTAATCAGAAGTAGAGATGGTCACACCTGGTGAAGTAGTATTATATGTAGCCTATGGAGGTTCCATCCTATTCTCGGAATCCAAATTTGAATGTAAAAAACATTGTTTCTAAAAAATTAAAAAAGAACTAATGTCCCATTAACTAACATTTTTCGCAGTCACCTACACACAAAATAATAGTTCATGTATTTTTTCAAAGGCCCTGGCTCATAGAGAGTCAGTCAACAAAGTGATACTTCAAAAAACCTAAAATATATGTGGAATTTACATCCTAAGAGGAGTTCCAGACATACCATATAATGCTAAGTATTTTATTTCATGGGTTATTAAAAATGGATCATGGGATAGGGTGTCTGTGAAATAGATAGTTTATAGAAGAAAGATGATTGTGGTAGTTTATAAGAGTGTTACGTTCACCTATAAAATTGAAAATGAAAAATGAGTTGGTCCCCAAATAGATAAGTTTTTTAATGTATCCAGGTCAAATACATTATCGAATACTATTTTAATCATGAAAAAAATTCTAAATTAGAATAGATTTATCTTCCTCCCTATTGTATGCCATTCTCATAGGAAACATTTTTTGGGTCTTGATTACTCTAAAAAGGATCAAAACGATTCCATCAATTTGGTAATGGAAGAAAAAATAATTATAGGAAGAGTTAAATGAGAATGTTAAAAGGAGAAAATTTGATAAGTAAGAAGTTATTTCATGAAGTGAAAGTCCATTTGTAGATCACCATAGCTCATGGTGAATGGCCACTTCAGAAATAACCCGCTAACAAAATCGTTCACAAGATGAATAAGGTGGTGGTGGAACCCGCAAATAAAACCAAATTAATTTAAGGGAGGGAGATAGTGACATCATATCATAAATATGATAATTCCCCATGAACTATAATAGTTTAAAAGATCAAGGTAGTCATATTTTCCCCAAAAAATGATGGACCCCATCCACAAATGACGTCCCTAGTAATTATGTCATTCAAGGGCCGAGCATTCCCCATGGGCTACCGAAAATGAAGGCCTCTTGGACCATCACACCTAGCCAACTGAACATGTAGTTCCTCTATAAAAGAACCCCAAGGGTGAATAGAAAATAGACTAACTGACTTCTCAAGAGGATAATTGAAATTTTACCTTTGGAGGAATTGAATAAGAGTCACACCCAAATCATTTCAATGATTCATAGAAAGTAATACTGACCACATAGCATTAAGGAGAACATGGTATATCATTTGGTAATTATCATAATCAAAATCCTTTCTGGACATCAATTGTGGGAGGCATAGAACCAATTCCCTATATTCAAATAAACATCATGTATAGAAAATAATATTTCGGCAGAACCCTACCCCACATAGTTAATCACTATACGAGGGGAACTAGACCCTGCATAGAGAATCACTATGCTATAGGAAGCTGACCAAATAAGGAAAATCACTAAACAGAACATGATCTTGTGTAGAAACACAATTCATTGGCAGAACCCAAATCCACCTAGCCATATACTACATAGATGGTTTCATTTACAATATAAAAACGCCATACATGATATGAACCCCATTCTTCAAAATAACATGCTACGCATAATGTGGTACCCCATGGAACTCCAAACTCTAGCTGAAATAATTCTCTTCCATCATTTCATCAAACCTATATTTGTCACTACCTAAACCATTCTAACAAAATCCCTCCAAGGGCCCTTCAAAACCCACTAGACACATATGTTAAGATCATCAAGAAACAAAATTTTCCCTTTTGAGTCTACATACCTATGGTAAGTGGAGTCGTGTGAGTGACACAAGCCATATGATATATCTTCGGAATGGATTTGAGTTTACATTTCCTTATTATTGAGGATTTTGGCATTTGGGTTCTCACCTAAACATCCATGTTCTAGGTATTAATTAGAATTGTTGTCATTTCCCTTTTGATGGGACTAGTTATGAACATTATTCTCTTTCCAATTAACTGATTTTTAGGTAGCCTTTATGTGGTATGACCATGGCCTTTCATATGGGAGGTGGTAGTATTTCCCTTCTTCACCTTAGACTAGTAAATATCAAGACTGATCTACAAACATGACAATCATGGATATGAAAACAAAAGAGGAAACTTACACACTAAAAGACTTATATCTCAACCTTTGGGATCCAACACCATCCATCAGTGGGAAAAGTGGTACGTGTAATCTTCAAGTCCCCCCCTCCTCTTATTTATCACAATAATTATATATCTTGTGGGATTAGAGATTGGTGGTGATCATGAAAACCACATAATCAAAATAGTAATCACAGATCATATCATGGCCCTCCCATATGGTATAATCCCCAATAATATTTTCATTAATAGAACATCTCCTTGGATGTAATCTCCAATGTCAAACCAAGTGGGTAGCTCCCATGTAAAATACCCAATCATGCCCTTGTAATGGGCCTTCTCCAAGGATGTAATACAAAATTTAAATCCATGTTGGTAGCTCCCAAGTATAAATCCCAATCATTCTCATATAATAAGATTCTATTAATGTATAAGACTATTCATACAGAACTGTGATGGATTTGATTTCCCACTAAATGTTATACACAGGAAGCCCTATTGAGGTCCAACCCAAATCAGAATCCACTCTAATGTTTTTTCATGCCACATTCCTTATATGATAATATTTAATAGAGGATCACATCTATTACGGGTACCCTGGGCTTCCTCAACATATTCCCCACACCATCATTGAACAATCAACCTTTCACATGAACATCCGTGATGCCTAATGTTAAAATGCATGGGTGGGTCCTTTTAATACTACCTTAACAAGTAATGTGTTCAGTTAATAGGCACAAAACATTGTGGGTTAATATTCCTCTCAAGGGGATACGCAGGAAACTCATTTCTTGGATTGGATACTAACATCAAAACAACTTCCTTCCAGCCTGGATGATGATAAACTCTTGAGCACCCCATCACATGGAATGAAACTAGTTTCATCCACATAATCAACAAAAGAATCCATGATCTATCCACAGTCGGGTAACATTTGTGGGGAATCTCAGATATAGAAATATCTCTCCATTTATGGAGAACCTCATATAAAAAAATACTTATTCCAAACTAATGAATAGTCAAAATTGGCTGTTTCTATAGGGTAAATTGTAATATAAACACTTGGGAAGGAACCAAGGATTCATAAACATGAATTAAATCATTAATAGAGACCTAGAATAAATAGTCTCCACCAAAATGGTTTGGTGATCCCAAATTCCCTTCCAATTAACAAATGTTAGTTTATTGAGTGTCGTTATAAAAATCATTCACAAATGTCCTAACCTTGGAAAGCAGGTCCATAAATCATGGATGTGAGATCTATTGGGTATTTCAAGCTATAAAAAATTCATTAGAGAACATTAAAATGTGATATACCCAACATTAACTATTTCACACTATTTGACCTCCTATGATCAACCCACTCACGCAAAACCTCATATTTGAGAAAAAAACAAAAACTTAATCAATATCGAATAAGGATGAGATTTTGAAATAAAACCTTACCTCATGTTTTACTTTCTCCATATATTCTTTTAACCACTTTTTTTAATAAATTTTCATTTTTATACATATACAGATGAAGTATATCTATACATATAATCCACTGAATGGTTTTCTTATAATATCTTACCACCCATTTTTTAGATACATTTCATTGTTATCATCATTTATGGTGTTAAATTCATTATTTTCCATGTAAGTTCATATTCATGATTTCTGATTCATGCATCATGTTCATTGTTTCATTAGTTAAATCATTTTAATCAAAATATTAACATAATATATATTCATTATATTTTAATTTTTCAAAATCCATGAATGGAGTATAAAAAAAATTAATCGCATTATGTAGTTGAGTTGGTAATCTATATACTTGAATGAGAGACAAAAAAATATCAAATAATCAATAATAAATAATCATAATAATATCATATAACCAAATATAATTATTACGACATAAATAAAATATATATAATTAGTTATATCTTTATAACCATGCACGTAGATTAGTGAGGATAATTTAATTACACACATACATATAGAGGGCAGGTTGTACATACAAATAACCAATATTCTCATATTCTACGGGTTCTGAAAGATGTTTAAAATAGTATTCCCATAATCATAATCACATTATAGTATATTGAGGACCATAATTTCAATATAATATGATGAATACCACATATTTTGAGAATGTATAAACTAAATTAACTTGGAAAAAAGGTAAAAATATTTAACACTTCTTTGATAGACCTACATTGGTTTAGAAATTATTTAATCATTGGATTGTCTTAGCACATGAATATATATCTATAATGAAGAAAATGAATCATCGTATGGTTTTGGATAGGTGTTCAATGAGATTGAGTGCCCGATTTTTATGAATAAACATGGATAATAGTTACCCTTTCATAAGTGAATGTAGGGAGACACAAGAAATTACATAAATTTTTTAAATAATATAAAAACTTTTTTTAAAGTGGCACCAAAGAGCCCTCACTAAACCAGTTTTAACCCTAATTAGATGAACAAAAAAAAAATTAACATTCCATATAAAAAATAATTTTGTTTATATGTTTAAATAATATTTAATATTATTATTCAAACTATATAATCTATCTACCAATATTATTGATCTATAAGGGGAATTATAATTTTTTAATATAAGTGCTCCAAATGCAACAAAACCCATATTTTAAAAAAAGTATGATATAAAAATATAAATGATTTCAGAGAAATCTAAATCGTAATTTTGATTAAAATAAAATTAATTGGATTTTGTTAAATAAATGGAGAAATATTTTTATTTTAAAAAATAACCATATTTATAATTATTATTTTAAATAAATTATTAAAAGATAATAATTAAAAGTATTTTTATTTGAATAATAATATTACTTATATTTAAAATATGAAGAGAATATATTTATAAGTTCGACATCATACATTTATATAAATAATATTAATTTTTAAATACAACTTTCTTTAATAAAAAATGGTTTTTAGTCATTCATATTTTTATTATATCATTATAATAATATAACATATTCATTTTTTGTTAAATTTGACCTTTTCACTATTTTGAAAAAAATCACTACATTTTAAAAATAAAAAAATATAACCCTAATATAATTATTACATGATAAATTCAAAGAATAAATTAATTCAATTAAAATCACATTTTAGAGTTTTAGAATTTAAGATTTAATCTTGTTCTTAAATAAAGCTATATAAACTATACTATTGTTTCATAAAAATTAAATCTCGATTACTATAATTGAATATCCGGTGTTACATGTTATGAAAGCAACGCAAAACATGTGGGAATAATATATTATTACAATACCAAATGAAATATGTTAGAGGAAATAAATTTATATATTATTACTAAAATTACTTATGTCATTATAAAAAGTATGGCAATAACTAATATTTTTAAAACAAAGTGCATTTTTTATAAAAATAATTTATTTTATATACTTAATTTACAAGTAAATTATCTCATTTTGACTATTAATCATATGAATAATTATTTATTTATAATTTTATTTAAATTATAACATCACTAATACATTAATAATGAGATGTCTAGAAAAAATATAAAATATTTAGAAGATAAAAATAGTTATTATTTAAAAACATGTTTTTGGGGAATATAATGTATTTTATCTTAATAGATTAAATTTACCACCATTAATGAATTAATTAGAAGAAAATTTTAGATTCTATATTCAATAAAATATTAATAATCATATAATTGTTTTTATAAGTTACAAAATTACAGTCAAATCATTTTTTATTAAAGATACATATTTTATATAAATTATTTTTACACATTTTGTACTCCTATATTACATTCAAAATTTCCCATATATAGTAATTGAATAAATAAAAATATATTGAATATTTTGAATAAAAAAGATAAATATTACATTATATGGTCAAAATAAATTTTAGGCATAATGACTAGTTATAATGGTTAGAATCTTATCACCACAGTATAGGTTAAGAGGGTGAACTATAGTGTTTAAAAAAGAGATAAGGGATAAAAATCATTAAAACACTTATAAATACAAGTGGGTGAGTGTATATTTACTGTAAAATTTTATATATTTAAATATTTGTTAATGTTATTCTTCTTTCCTTTGATAATCGCTTTATATTATTTTAATTTCAAGTGTATTTACAAGGTTCTCACTCCCCACAAATATAAAATCACAAATAAAATTATAACTAATACAAAAAAAATTAGAACCTTAATATGACCATGATATTCCAAAATAAATTCCATCACACTTTTTACACATTGACCTATTGGTTTCTTTCTTCAACAAATACTCATCAAAGAAGAAATATGGTGTTTTTTGATAGAGATTATAGATGGAAGCTTTATATATTTTCATAGTTATTTTCCTAGTTTCATTAATTAAAAACCTCTTCAATGTTAACTAAAAAAATTATAACATAACTAAATCTGAATGCTTACTGCATATACATTTTTTTATTTTAATGGTATAATCATTTTCTATCTCTATTGCATCCAATAGAAAATGAATGTGTCGCTCATCCATACATGTATCAACTGCCACCCTAAAGTGATGCAATTCATTTCTCACCACCACATTTCAAAAAATGTTATATATATTTAATTAATATATATGATATATATTATTTAATTATGAATCATTAATTAAAATTATTATTTTACTTCCTTTCTTCCCATCCATATAAAATTTAATATATCACATGTCTGTGCTGTTGACCTCACCTATTTTGATAATCCCAATTATGCTTTCATATACTTTGATAATTTCAATCTATTGTTTTTTATATATTAATTCTTTTAGTCTTTGATCAAGATGATAATAATATTGAATTAATACTCAAGATATGTTAATCCATGTCTATCTATATTTATATGAGTTCTGATGTTCATCTAACCCATTCAGATATGATTTGCATAAAAAAGACAAGTGTTAAGTCACTGATCTGCGTATAACTACTAATAACGAGCTACCGTTACTTAGTCTATCGATAGACAGAGTCACCGATACACAAAGGTCACTGATATGCAGAGCTACTGATATGAATAGAACTACCGGTAAGAATATACCAAGTCTACTGAGCTACCGATAGACAGAAGTCTACCGATAGAGCTAGTTCACATATAGTTACAGCTAGAGTAAGTCTACCGATACAAGTGCAGACAACTACCGATGCAAGGAGCTACTAACACAGTCTACCGATACAAGTACAAAGTCCCTGATAGAATGAAGTCACCGATAGAATGAAGTCACTGATATAAAATGTATATAGAGCTATCGATAGAGTATGTCTACCGATAGGAGTTACTGATACCTAGAGCTACTGATACCAACAAGCTACCGATGCATGATCAATGAGCTACTGATGGAAGGGCCTTCTACAAAAGACCACTATACACTTTTACCAACACGAGCTACTAATGATTGACCAACCGGTCAAACTCTATACTCTCAATACGATTTATTTATTAAACTAACGGATACATTTGATGTTTTTAATGCAGCCAATATTATTTAATGATCTTTGTTTCCATGTCAGGGAACCGTACCTAGTACCCATGCAAAAGGTAATCATTTCCATTTTCTGGAGCTGAAACCTATAAAAAGGGAAGATAATGACCTAGCTGGATATAACAAAAGAGATGAGAAGAAGAGAACACTAGGTGTGCATACGACAAGCATTAAGGAACTAAGAAGGAACACAGGTGAAAAAGACAAGAGATGAACATCATGGAGCATTTTTTCACAAGTCTACATCCATAATCAACGAATCCTAGAAATACACGAACATACCTGTTCTAGAGAAGAACACAAGCTGGATCTTGAGTGAATAACTACAACAAACTCTTCATGCACTCAGGCTGCTATGTTGAACCAAAATTCAGGAAGAAAACAACACTCTGTTTTCTGAGCAGAAACCAGAGAAGGACTCACAAGATTATCAGACAAATCAAACGAGTCCAAAGATGCATTGCCAATCACTAAAGCTTTTTCTAAACTCATTCTCACATTCTTTAGTGATTCTATCTTTAAATTTTGAGCAGTGCGTGTATCCTCTTTATTTTACAGACACACTATCTCCTATGAAAAACTGGAGGATTCTGAAATCCTCACTCAAACTTCATATCATATTGTTTCCCACTATGGATAGTGGTAGAGGTATTTGGATCTTGGAAAGCCTATGTTCTGTTTTTTGTGTTTCCAATGTAGAATTGTGGTAGAGGTCTTTAGACCTGGACAGTAGTGTACTGTTGTTTACCCATGATCTAGGGTGTGGATCAATTTATATAAATTGTTGAGAGGACTAAGTCTCATCTTGAGACTGAACCTCTTGGTTATCTCTTCTGTGCTTTTTAGTTTAAGTCATAATCATACTATATGTATTTATTTCATAATCCGCTGCTATTACATTGAAATACAAAACTATTTTAAAGGTAATTTGATAGTTAAATTAGCAAGTGTTTATAATTATTGTAAATTAGTAAGTTAGTTTCAAAAGTTAATTTAATCTTCAGATTAAGTCAACTGAGACCTAATAAATCTTTGAGAAACTTATTGAACATTTACACACTGTATAGATTCACTATAGTTTAGCTTTGTTTTTAAATTGGGGGATTTTAAGAGAAATATTTTTAACATAAATTTTAATTGGAACTCAATTCACCCCCTCTTGAGTATCCACTCCAACCAACATTTGGTATCAGAGTGTTTTTTTTGTAAAAAGATTTTTGACATACTCTATTCTCAACAGTGATTTTATTTTCATCTTTAAAGATATTAAATTTCAGTTAGTTTTAAATTTTAGCTTATTACAATTTTCTTTTCTAAAATCTAGTTATGGATAATAGACTAGAGGGTGATGCTACTAACATGCCACCTTTATTTAATGTCACCAACTATTCTCAATGGAAACATAAGATGAAAATACATTTGGAAAGTATGTATTTTGATATCATGACTGCTATAGAGTCACAATATAAAATTCTAGAAACTGAAAGAACAACTTGTGATGAACCTACTAAGACTGCTTACAATAATAATTATAAATCTATGAATGCAATGTACTGTGCTTTAGGAGATGAATAGTTTAAGAGAATTTATTCATGTAAAACTACCTATGAAATAGGTGATACTTTGGGTGTTTCTCATAAAGGAACAACCAATGATAAAGAAATGAAATTGAATACATATACTATTAAATATGACAATTTTAAAATGAAAACTGATGAACCTATTTCTGATATGTATCTCAGGATCAATGAGATAGTCAATAAAATGAGTTCACTTGGAAAATTTGTTCCAGCTAAAGAACAAATCATGACGATACTGAGATGTCAGCCAGAATGATGGAGAGGCACTTCTGTTTCAATCAAAGAATCATGCGACATTGGAGCACTGCATCTAAAAGAGCCTATTTGTAAATTAATGATGTATGAGTAAGAAATCAAGGTGAATAAAGAGGAAGATGATGAACCAAAAAGAAAGTCTGTAGCTTTCAAGTCTACTGCCTCTAAGAGGAATGACAAGGAGAAAATGCAAGTACCTACTGAAAGTTTAACCAGTGATGATTCTAATTTAGACAGTGATGCTGAAATGGCTCAGATAGCTATAAGGTTTAAGAAGTTCTATAGGGAAAATAAATTTTCCGAAAAATCTAACTACAATGGAAAGTATTAAAACAAAGGAAATTGGAAAAGGGATTGGAAAAAGCCTGACAAAGAGGACGATATAGTTTTCTATGAGTGAAAATGAAAATGACACATCAAGGATGACTGCCCAAAACTGAAATTCAAAATGAAATATGATTATAAGGAAAAGGTGTACATGAAATCTCTGAAAGCTACTTGGAGTGCTTCGGAGGACAGCACAATTGAGTCTGATGTTTCGGATTCTGAGAATAATCGTGCCAACATGTGTTTCATGACCAACACATCTGAGGTAACTTTAGATACTCCTGTATTAAATTCTTATTATTCTGAAGATGATGTAGATTCTGATTCTAAAAATATGTCTAAGGTTGAATTATTTGAATACTGTAATATGCTACAAGAAACATGTAATGAACTTAAGGATAAATACCAATCATTGAAGAAACAGAATGCTCTCACTACTAATGTTAAAACTGAACTTTCTATTGAAAAAGAGAAAAATGCTCAATTTTTAAAGGAAAATAAAGAACTGAAAATGTCAAATGAGAAACTTAGAAAAGACATAGAGAAGTTTAAAAATGGAAAGGATACACTAACACAAATTATAGGAAATAATGTGGAACCAAAATACGCTACTGGAATAGGCTATAAACATGGACAGAGATAGCTTATTAAGAATAGATTTATTCCTAAATCTGGACAGAATACTGCTAGTTCAAGTTCTGGAAATTCCTATGCTACAACTAGTTATTCATATGGTTATAGATCAAATAATTTTTATCTTTCAAAATATATTGATTCTATAAATTATATGAGAACCATAAGACAAATATGGGTATCTAAAGATTTGATTTCCAACCTATCTAGACCCATGAAGATCTGGGTACCAAAATCATTATCTATCTAAATCTGTTTTGTAGGAAACATTCTTAATGAGTTCTCCCAAGAAGCTATGGTACTTGGACAGTGGATGTTTAAGACACATGTCTGGAGAATATTCATGCTTCAATAGCTTAATAAAGTTTGATGGAGGCCATGTCACGTTTGGTGATAATTCTAAAGGAAAAATCATCGGCCTAGGCCAAATTGATAACTCGAATTCAGTTTTAATTTCTAAAGTTTTATTTTTTGATGGACATAAATATAACCTGTTTAGTATTTCTCAATTATGTGATGATGGATTTAATGTGAAATTTGAAAATGATTCCAGTAATGTTTTTAATTCTAAGAATTCTTTAGTATTTTCTGCTTTAAGAAATGAAAATGTTTGTGCTATTGATTTAAATGCTTTAGCTAAAGAACATGTTACTTGTTTAAATGTTTTTCATAAAGAATCATGGCTTTAGCCCAGAATATTAGAACACTGAAACATCTATTCACTTAGAAAATTAACTAGGATGAACATGGATAAAGACCTACCTAAACTTGAATTCCCAAATGACAAATTTTGTAATCCCTGCCAAAAGGGAAAGCAGCATAATATTTCACTTAAATCAAAAAAAGATGTTTAAACTTCTCAACCTTTTGAGTTGGTTCACATTGAATTTTTTGGACCTTCAAGAGTTTCTAGTTTAAATGGGATGAACTTTTTCTATTTCCTATTAGATTACTTTTCTAGATATACTTGGGTATACTTCTTAGCTCACAAAAGTGAGTCATGTTCCTACTTTGTTAAATACTCCAAGTCTGTAGAAAACCTTAGTGGAATTAAGATTAAAACCCAGAGAAGTGATCATGGCCATGAGTTTGAAAATCAAGAGCTTGAATCTTGTTGCTCACATAATGGTTATAGTCACAACTTTTCTTCTCCTAGGACACTTTAGTAGAATGGTGTAGTAGAAAGAAGAAATAGAACCATTCAAGAAATAGCTAGAACCATGCTCAATGAGTATGACCTTCCTATTTACTTTTGGGATGAAGCTATTAATATAGCCTGTTATATAATAAATAGAGTCTTAATTAGACCAGTTCTGAAGAAGACCCTATATGAGCTATGGAACAATAGAAAACCTATAGTTAGTTACATCAGAGTATTTGGCTGCAAAGTTTTTATTCTTAATACAAAGGATAATCTAGACAAGTTTTCTTCTAAGAGTGATGAAGGAATTTTTCTTAGTTATTCTTTAACTAGAAAAGACTATAGAGTCTTTAATAAGAGAACCAAATGTGTGGAAGAATCTGTTCACTTCATGTTTGATGAAACTGATCCACATGAGCCTAAAACCTCTCTTGAAAATCATGAAGAAGATTTGAGTGTCCTTGACCTTAATGATAAATCTAAAGAACCTGTTATAAAAATTTCCAGTTCTGAACATATTCCCGAATCTACTTCTGTTGAACCCGAACATGGAGATAAACATGAAATTTTTAGTCCTACCTTTACTAGATCAACTAGGATTCTAAAGAATCATCCTTTAGATGTTGTTGTTGGTAATCTTGATAGAGGGACACAGAATAGAGCTTCTCAAAGAAACCAGGTTGAACATCAAGCCTTTCTTTCACAGCTAGAACCTAAAAATATCAATGATGCTACCAATGATGAATTTTGGGTAATGTCTATGCAAGAAGAGTTAAATGAATTTGAAAAAAACAAATTCTGGGAATTAGTTGACAGACCAAAGGACACATTAACAATAGGCAATAAATGGATGTTTAGAAACAAAGTTGATGAATCTGGAAGCATAGTTAGAAACAAAGCAAGGCTAGTTGCACAAGGATATAGCCAAGAAGAAGGTATAGACTATGAGGAAACCTTTGCACCTATAGCTAGATTAAGAGATATTTGGATCTTACTTGCATATGATTCTCATTTGAATTTCAAGTTATATAAAATGGATATTAAAAGTGCTTTTCTAAATGGTTTTATTGTCGAAGATGTTTTTGTTGAAAATCCACCTGGATTTACTAATGAT
Organism: Viscum album; assembly: GCA_963277665.1. Classification (NCBI taxonomy): domain Eukaryota; kingdom Viridiplantae; phylum Streptophyta; class Magnoliopsida; order Santalales; family Viscaceae; genus Viscum; species Viscum album. The sequence goes on along the minus strand of OY728140.1, from coordinate 760,982,332 downwards.
CAATTTTCAAATCATGTTTTTAAACATTCTAAAGCATTATATGGTCTAAATCAATCTCCAAGATCATGGTATGATAGACTTATTAATTTACTTATTTCAAAAAGTTTTACTAAAGGGATTGGTGATCCAAATCTTTTTCTTAAAATAATTTCTAAAGATGTCTTAATAGTTCAAATCTATGTTGATGATATTATCTTTGGATCTTCTAAAAACTCTTTTTGTACTGATTTTTCAAAGAGTATGAAAAATGAGTTTGAGATGAGTTTAATGGGAGAACATAAATATTTTATTGGATTTCAAGTTTTCCAAAATGAAAATGTTATTATTTTGAATCAAAGTAAATATAAAAAGGTTCTTTTAAAACGTTTTGGTTTGGATTGTATTAAGGAAAGTGACGCTCATATGAGTACTATTTGTAAATTGGATGCAGATGAAATTGGGAAACCAGTGGATCAAACAAATTATAGAGGTATGATTGGAAACATACTTTACCTTACTGCTAGTCAACCAGAAATTATGTTTAGTGTGTGTATGTGTGCAATATTTCAAGCTAATCCAAATGAATCTCAGTTACTTGCTGTTAAACGAATATTTAAGTATCTTAAACATACTGTTAACTTAGGTTTGTTTTACCCAAAAGGACAACCCTTTGAGTTAATGAGTTATTCAGATGTTTATTTTACTGGTTAAAAGTTAGATAGAAAAAGCACATCAGGAACATGTCATTTATTGGGAAAATACATAGTATCTCGGTGAAGTAAAAAGTAGAATTTTGTATCATTGTCCACTGCCGTAGCAGAATACATAGCTGTTGGTAGTTGCTATGCACAAATTCTGTGGATGAAACACACTCTTTTGGACTATGGATATGACTTTAAACATGTTTCTATCAACTGTGACAACACTAGTGAAATATATATCTCGAAGAACCATGTGTCTCACTCTAGGAACAAACACATTGATGTAAGGCACCATTTATTGAGAGATCATTACCAAAATGGTGATATTATTCTTGAGTTTATAGGTACTGAACATCAATTAGCCGATATTTTCACTAAACCTCTCAGTTCAGAAAGATTAAGTTACATTAGACATGAGTTAGGTATGTTTAACCTTGATCGATAGCTAACCTCACCGATGTAAAATTCTCACCGATGTGAAATTCTCACCGATGTAAAATTCTCACCGATGTGAAATTTTCACCGATGTAAAATTATCACCGATGTGAAATTCTCACCAATGTGAAACTATAACTAATAGGAATTCTCACTGATAGACCATACCGATGACTGCACTATTTTAAATTTCTGTCTACCGCCAGAATCTGAATCATTTTTGCGTTATTTCATTTTATTTATTTACTTTCTGCTTCCTAAATGATAAAATTAATGTCCGAGATACTTCTCAAAACACCAAGCCTCAAACCCTTACCCTCAAACCTTAGCTATTGAATCCTTATAGAACCCTAAATCCCTCAAATACGAGATGGAAAAAACCAATATTCCTTCCATCATAGATGAATCTGTTGAGACGAAAACAAAGAAGAAGAAGGCCGAGCATGATGAAAGTGGTAGTGTTTCTAGATCTAGGTCGGGGAGATGACCAGTGAATCCTCATATCCAAAATCGAGTTATTGTGATTGAAAAGGAGCTGTGTGTAGAGTGGATGCTACCCATTAAATCCTTAGTGCTCCAAGTGATTGAAGATAAAAAGTGGGTGGAGTGTTTTTTGAACAATAATGGTCCCTATTTACTAAAGTTAGTGAAACAATTTTATGATTTTGCAACCTTTGAGAAATCAGAGAATGAAAATCGAGTAACATCTTTTGTGAATGGAAAGGAGATGTTGTTTTCATCTGTTGAATGGGATGAGTGCTTAAAAATTTCACATGAAGGAGTATCTGGGTATGTCTCGAGATCCATGCCACATACCAGTGATATTTTCGACTATAAGACTGCTTTAGAAGAGCTGACTGGTGATGGAAGTCAAAGACAAGTAGTTGCTGCAGAAATGGATAGAGAGAACAGATTGTAGTTAAAATTTGTTCAATATGTCTTGATACCAAGGAGAGGAGACTTTTCCAATTTGAGATATTAGGATATCTATCTCTTGCACCTCTTAAGACATTATGTATTGGTAAATTTGTTCAGATTGCTGATGATCCAAATGTAAGACATAACAAGGCTAAAATCAAAGACAAATGCCCTATTCTTTGCCAAGTTAATTTCTGTGATGATTATGGTAAAAGGTGTATCTGAGTCTCAAGATGAGTCAATGGTAGTGAAGAATAACTTTTTTACCACCTATACAGTCTACAAATATATGAGGATCAATTGGAACCCATTGAGAGGATAATGGGTCAATGATGACCAAAAGGTATATGATAAATTCAATCATGTGGATCATCCTTCAAGACCAAAGATTGTGAGGGATCCAGGTCTAGGACCTGATGAAGTGGACCCAGAATACAGTGATGATTCAGAAGAGGAAGATTCCTCTACTAATGAAGGAGGAGATCCTATCTTACCTCCTCGCCCAACTCCTGAAGATCAAGATGAACATAAATTAGATAAAGAAGAAGCTTCTTTAGAGTATGTTCAAGTGACTGTTGTAGAGAATGAAGAAGATGTTCATGAAAGTGAAGCATCTATGTCCACTGATTTCAGCCTGAGTCCAGTGATTGGAAAATCCTTAGTGCCTGATATGGATGCAAATGAGGTTGACATACCCTTACCTAATCCAGAAGACCCACCTGCTATTGCAGAGGAAGAATTGATAGTGGAAGATTCTCCTCAGGATGAAAGACCTTGTGAGAATGTTGCTGAGAATGCTGTTATCCTTATTGAGGATGCACCCATTGAGTGGGATCATCAAAGTAATGTTGGAAGTGTTTCGGTGGATACTGGAATTGAAGATAGGGTAGATCACCCAGGTTTTGTAATATCTGGTTTAGATTATCTAGATTCAGATAATGAGGTATCTCACAATAGACCAAAGATTGTTTATAATATTGAATCTGATTTGTTGCCTGAAGATGTGGTCAGAATGCATAACCTGGATACTTTAAAGAAAAAGCTTAAGGAATGTTTTTTGGGCGAGGTAAAGAAGATGGATGTTTCTCTGGTATCTTTAGTTAAATCAATTATGACTGAATCAGTGGTCAGTTTAGCATTTGAAAGAGTACCCACTACAGTTTCACCTGCCAATAAGATCATAACGGCTGATCTGGAATCCTTGAAGGATGAGCTGAAAGAATCATCTAATGCCTCAGTTTTTGAGATGATGCACAATTTTTCTGAAGAGATGAGTATGTTTGAAAGATCTTTTGAACATTCTCTTGCTTGTAATTTGTCAACTTTCATGGCAGAAATAGTGGAAGAAGTTAAATACTGTCAGGCTCATGTTTCTAGACTATAAGTAGATCTTGAAGCTTTAAAGGAATCTGTTGTTTCTTTAGACTCTTACATGAGCTCAAAATCTCAAGAATACAAGGACTTAGCTTATTTCTAGAGCATGGTAAGACATATGGTTTCAGTATTTAAAGGTTTCAAAACATCTATGAAAGATCATATTAAAACCCATGATTCCCATGTTCAAAATCTTATATGTGGGTTGACCAAAAGCTACAAAGAGACTATATCTTTCTCTATTGGTTCTCTATCATCTAAACCCTCTATGGATATGAATCAAATTCGAGATTTGATGAAGGAGGAGCTTGGTCATGCTTCAACCAGTGGCTCTCTGGAATCAACCGAGATGAGCAGAGTTGTGCTTTCTACTAGATATTCAGAAAGAGAGATCATGAAGATAGTACAAGACTATATGAGAGAAGCATCTTCCTCTCAGAATGAAGTGAAAGATAAGGTGGAATCCTATTTCTCTAAGATTTTCACAAAGAATAAACTCAACAATAATTTCACACTTCTATTGGAAAATATGAAGCAGCCTCCAATCAATCAAGCTTTCAGTGAACAATATAGAATGCTAAGGGAATTGACTCCAGCGTTGGAAAAGTTTATAGAGAACAAGGATGATTTCATATCTTCTATGGAGAGAGGAGGAGGAATAATTTTGGATTTCAGAAATCTGTTGCTTCCTTTTCTGCATGTTGATGCTAGGCCAGTAATTGTCCCTCCTTCCTTAACAGCCTCTGCTCTGCTACATCTCCAGTTCAGATAACTCCTTCCCAAGCAATTCAAAGCCTCACTCCTATGATCACACAAAGGACTCATCAGTACAGACAAGGATTAATTTCTATGGCTCAACCTCCTATGATCATTTCTTGAATTCCTAATCCCTCACCTGCAACCACTTTACATGAATCCTCTTCTGTTCCCAAAGGCAAATCTCACATTGTGGATGTGGATTGAACACGTGGCTAGACTGTTTGATAGGAATTCATTATATTCTGTTTTATGTCTCTGTACCTTTTTGCAACATCTAATACAATTGTCTTTCATTTCTTTCTCATTGTGCTATTTTGTTTTCTATTTCTTATTGTTTCCCACTTTTTGATTATCCCAAAGGGGGAGAAATGTTCTACAGGGATATTAAGGGGGATAAATATTCACCTAGGGGGAAGAAGTCTTAAAGGGAGAATAAATAATGGGGAGAAAGTATCAACTGGGAGAAAGTTTATCTAAGTAATAACCATCATGCTTTGCCCTTCAGATACCAGTGCTGTTACTTTCATCCATTGATACCATTTCATTTAATTCTGTTATACCAATAAATTTTACTTTACATATCATTGCATTTAATTTTATCTTTGATAGTATCACTTTTTCTTCCACCTCTTATCCACTATGTTCTATAACATACTAGTTCTATGAGATAATTGCTTTTAATGATATATCCTCTGATACAACTACTCACTATTTTTAAAACAATAATATCATAAGTTGTGATTATCAAAACGTGGGAGATTTTTGACCTCACTTGTTTAGATAATCCCAATAATGCTTTCATATACATTGATAATTTAAATCTAATGTTTTTCTATATATTAATTCTTTCAATCTGTGATCAAGAAGATAATAATATTAAAATAATACCTGAGATATGTAAATCCATGTCTATATATGTTTATATGTGTTTTGAAGTTCTTATAACCCATTCGGATAAGCTTTGCATAAAATAGACAAGTGTAAAGTCACTGATCTACGTATAGCTACTGATAAAGAGCTACCGGTACTCATTCTACCGATAGACAGAGTCACCGATACACTAAGGACACCGATACGCAGAGCTACCGATATGAACAGAGCTACCGGTAAGCATATACCATGTCTACCGAGCTACCGACTGACAAATAGACAAGAGATATAGATAGACAGAAGTCTACCGATAGAGCCAGTTCACAGATAGTTACAGATAGAGTAAGTCAACTGATACATGTGCAGACAGATACCGATGGAAGGAGCTACTGACACAGTCTACTGATACAAGTACAGAGTCACCGATAGAAGGAAGTCACTAATATAATGAAGTCACTGATAGAACAAGTATATAGAGCTACCGATAGAGTTAGTCTATCGATATGAGTTTCTGATACCTAGAGCTAACGATACCAACTAGCTATCGATGCAATATCAAAGTTCTACCGATGGAAGGACCTGCTACACAAGACCACCGTACACTTTTACCAACACTAGCTACTAATGATTGAAAAACTAGTCAAACTCTATACTATCAATACTAATTATTTATTATGATAACAGATAAATTTGATGTTTTTAATGAAGTTAATGTTATTTAATGATCCTTGTTTCCAAGTTCGGGAACCGTACCTAGTACCAATGCAAAAGGTAATCATTTCCATTTGCCAGAGGTGAAAGCTATAAATTGGGAAGATAAATACCTAGCTAGATATAAAAAAAGAGATGAGAAGAAGAGAATATTGGGTGTGCATATGATATGCATTAAGAAACTAAGATGGAACACGGGTGAAAAATACAAGAGCTGAACATCGTGGAGCATTTTTTCACTAGTCTACATGCATACTCCAAGAATCCTGGACATGCACGAAGAGACTTGTTCTAGAGAATAACACAAGATTCATCTTGAGTGAATAACTAAAACAAACTCTTCATGCACTAAGGCTGCTAAGTTGAACCTGAAATCAAGGAAGAAAACGACACTCTGTTTTTTGAGCAGAAACCAGAGATGGAATCAGAAGATTATCAGACAAATCAAATGAGTCCAAAGCTGCACTGCCAATCACTAAAGCTTTTTTCTAAACTCTTTCTCACTTTCATTAGTTATTATATATTTACATTTCGAGCAGTGTGTGTATCCTGTTTATTTTACACCCACAATGTCTCCTAAGCTAAAATGGAGGATTGTGAAATCCTTACTCAAACTTCATTACCTTTTGCTTCCCATTGTGGATAGTGGTAGAGGTCTTTGGACCTGGACAACTTGTGTGCTGTGGTTTTTGTTTCCCATGTAGAAATGTGGTAGTGGTCTTTGGACCTGGACAGTAGTGTACTGTTGTTTACCCTCAATCCAGGGTGTGGATCAATTTATATAAATTGTTGAGAGGACTAAGTCTCGGCTTGAACTGAACCTCTTGGTTATCTCTACTGTGCTTTTTAGTTTAAGTAATAAGAATAAAATATATATTTATTTCATAATCCAATGATATTACTTTGAAATACATACCTATTTTAAAGCTACATTGATAGTTAAATTAGAAAGTGTTTATACATATTGTAAATCAGAATGTTAGTTTCAAAAGTTAATTTAATCTTCAGATTAAGTCAACTAAGACCTAATCAATCTTTGAGAAACTGATTGAACCTTTACACTCTATATAGATTCACTATAGTATAACTTAGATGTTAAATTTGGGTATTTTAAGAGAAATATTTTTATCTGAAATTTTAATTGGAACTCAATTCACCCCCCTCTTGAGTATCCACTCCGACCAACATGTGCATTTGGACTTCAACCTACAGAAATTTTTAAAATTATTTTTTCCTCATAGACTTACTTTGATAATTATAATGTGTATCTAATGAATGACTATGATATGTATGAAATTATTATTATTCAAGATATAATTAAACCATGAATAATATTCCAAGAAAATAATCATTTTTTAAACTAAATTGAAAATAGAATAGTTGAAAAAAGAATATTTCATTTTGTGAAAAATTATTAAAAAAACATAATCATAAATTATAAGAGAATTATAAAATAATGTCCTTCACTTATAGGTGCATTATTTAATTCATTGTATTTCCCTTATTTTTCTCCTTGATTTTGAGTTGGTCCATGTTGGGGTGAGGTTCTATGGGCCTTGATAATATTATATATATGTTTTGTAATATGTCAAGCCAAACCAGTAGGCATTATGCTATAACACACACAAGAACACCAAAAAAAATTGGGAGACAATATAGTATGTTTCACTAAACTATGACAATATGGTGGATTGAGGTAATCAAAAAAAAATCAAAGTTTTAAATATATTTTTTTGGTTTTGTAGGGTTGAACCACATGTTTCACCATGGAGGTATGTTTAGGAAGGTTATGAAATGATGCTTTAACTGACACCACAAAACCAATTCTCTATATTAGTTGAAAATTTTAGAACAACCTTTCTATCTATGGGTTTAAGCCTTCTAAAATGATTGGTAATGTTTATATTATTAATTATTTTAAGAATTTTTTGGAGGAATTATTTGAGGATTTATTATGGATGTTTCTAATGTGCATCAATCCCTTGTAAATACCGATATCTCATTTGATCTGTGTGGGTTCCAAAGAATCAATGAACTATTGTATAGTTAACTCCCATTGTAACAACCCGAGATTTTATGAAAAATATTCTTTTTAATTTTATTAATGTCTTGTGTTGTACGCTACACCAAAAGGATCTTACACAATACAAATCCTTGACTTGCCTTGCATTACACGCAATCACAACCTTCCTTGATAGCGTGTGTAGTACGCAATACTGAGTTTCACGAAACAACGATATGCTATTAAAATATTATTAAAACTAACCGTTATGAATAGTAATAACCACTTTTTAAATTTTAGAAATTTTAGCTCTCAAAATGGACTTCATTTTTGGATTCGGAGTATCGAATTTAGCATAAGGTGAAATTTTGGTACTTTTCGGATAACTTTCATATTCTGATGAATAGTGAAAATTACTAAATTATAATTAAAAACAACTTTTTTAATCGAAATAATTAATAGTGATAAATCATTAATTTGAGTGGTTTTAAAGTATATTTAGAATATATTTTTACAATTTAATACAATGTTGGTCATTGGATGTAATTTCACATTTAAACTAGACATAAACAAGTGTCAATCTTTTGATAAATATTGTTTCTTAAAAACACGCTATTTGTTTTAACAGCGGGATTTAATTATAAAATTAATTAATGCAACTTTTATGTAATTAATTTGGTAAAATAGACTTCATTTTTGAATTCGGAATATGAAATATAGCTTGGGATGAAATTTTGGCACTGTTCTGAAAAACATCAATTTTTGATAAATAGTGAAACTACTAAGTGGTAGTTAAAAAAACTGAATTTTTCATAAAACTTAATTTTACCGCTTCTGTGAATGGAATTTCAAAAATCCAAGAGACACGGTTGATGTCAGTAAGTAAAATGTGGTTCAATGAGATGAAAATAATTTTTGGTGAATAGTAACTTTTTACTTTTTTTTACCGCGGTTAATAGTAAATAGGGTAACTAAGGGTAAATATGATATTAATATTACCCTAACACATGTCCTAATTCTATCGGACAAGTGTAATTCGACCAAAAACAAACTTAGGAATAAAATATGACCATTTAGGCCCACTTGGATTAGATTAGGACATTTATTATTAATTTATTTAAAGAAGGGTTAAAATAGTTAAAATCAAAGTTTAATAAGTAAATCATTTTTAATATGGGGTTATACATAAGATAAATTCGATTGTAAATATCCATTAGAAATCTAAAAAGATTTCCTACATAATGGTATTTTATTTGTAATTTTTAGACATCAAATAATTTAATTTATTTATGACACAAAGATGATGCAGTAATTATCTTATTAATGAAATATTGACATAATTGATGTTATAAACACCAAAATAAATGTAATTTAAGACTTTTTATGAATTCAACTAATTTTATAGGTTACTATGATATATTAATGTTGATTTAATCAACTTGGTTCGAACATATAATTCTGTTATGACTTTCACAAAAATCATATATCAAATAGTGTCAAAATTGACACAAAATAGTTTTTAAATCAAATATTATATTATTAATTGTTATTGTATTCCTAAAAATCTACGGTTCGGCCAAATGACTTAGATAAGGATATATATATTAATAATAAACAATTTGGGGTTCGTTTGGCATGTTATAGTAAGTGTATTAACCATATAGTGAAAGAAAACAAAAAGACACGGTAAAAGTTAAATTATTTAACTTAGAGTTAAATCTAATTGATAAGGTTAAAATAAGAACCTAAACTTGTCTAAATCCTATTGGTTGATAGTATTTCGACCCATCCCCACTTTAGCTTCGAAATAATATCCTTTGGAACCATTATAAACTGATTTTTACTTTAATATAAAAATAATATTTTGAGATATTCCTAAGGTGCCCCTCTCCTCCCTTATAAAAGGGCACCTCCTCCCCCTCCTCCTCACACCAATTTGAGCACTCAAGCTCGGCCAACCCCTGCCAAAATCTCTTCTCCACTTTCCTAGAAACATCCTAGAGGTCCTGGTTTTCTTCAAAGACCAATCTTAGTTCCCTAAGTGGAGGATTCAAAGAGGCGTTCCAAAGAAGAGGTAATATCCATTACCGATCTTTTCAATTTCTTTCATCTTCAACTTCTTCTTCTTTAGTTGTTTCATGACAAAGTAATAACATCAGTATTACTTACATACTGATATGTTATTATAAATATGAAACAACCCTAATTCACCTTCTATCCATCCTACGGAAAAATGAAATCACCGCGCGTGCGTACGTACGGAATACCGTCTCCACGCCGTGGTGTAATCTATTTTCCACCATCACCTTACAAGGATGGGTATAATGGTGTAATGAGTAACTATATATGATTATTATTAAGTAATATTGATACTGAAATAATATATATATATACTCCAATACAATTCCACGATCATAGGAACGATATCATCACTCGTGCGTACGTACGGAATACCGTCTCCACGATGTGATGCGACTCGTTCTACATGATCTTCATTTCATAATGATTATATAAATGAATTGAATGAATGAATATGGTATATAATACACTAATACCATTCTGGAAATGAAGTATCTATAACCTAAAGATAAGAATAAGAATTTATTCGACAAAACACGTATAAGAACAAAAAGTTATAAAGACCCGAGTAACAAGTAACAATGAAATATTACTAACAAGAAGCTAATAATATGACCATATATGATATCATATCAATATGTATGATTCTGGAATAAGTTAATAACATTATTTAAACCATTATACAGGAGCTTCGGACACAAACAAAGCAAATCGGACCTAAGGTAAGGGAAATATCACAATCTCATTTTTATCTGAGATTGTTTATACTTTGGTATTTACTGGGGTTTATTTTATCATCCACATCCATGTTCCCTAAATATGTAATATTGTTTCCATCCACTTAAAATAGTTTAAATCCAATTTGACCTTTCGGTGAGTTTTTATTAAATAATATGAAAGGAATCTTTTGTCATTTTTTTCGTACGAGGTACTTTTTGACTTTTCTGAAAAAAGTACGAAAGAATGTTTTTTTAACTTATACGGCATGAATGGATTTTTAAAACATTATTTCCAAGAAGCTTCCTTTACTAGTTTTCAAGTTTATTTTTAATCAACTTCTTTTATTTTAAAGTTGTATGACATGTTATGAAAGGAAAAATGTTTTTGAAGAAGAAAGGATATTTTCCTCAAGAATGGAGTTGAAGTGTTTTATCAAAATTATTTTCCATCTAAGATAATAAAGGGTTCTGTTTTTATCCCTATTATTACATTGATTTGATCATGTTGTGATGGAATTATTTTTATGAATTCCTTTATCTTATATGAATTGATTTATGATGTCATGATGTTTCAAGAATCCCATTTTTGTTACATGTGTTATGCGATGATGTATGTTTTATGATTATGTGGCACACATAAGAAAGGATTCATTATAAGTTGGGTGGGACCTATATCTCCCTCCAATGCATTGGGTAAAGATTTTATATCTCATGAGATAGACATGGCTGGAACAGAAGGTTATTTCGGTTCAGTGATACAGGACTGAAATGAGGAGTGAACTCGGTTCAGAAAGGGACTTTGTCCACTAAGATAGTCTTGGCAATGAGTCATGACTAACAAGAAATGATTTTCCATGATTATGTGTGTATGCCACAAAGTTTCATGTTTTAAGTTATGCTTATTGGGATTTCATTTCACTACTATGATTTATCCCATGATATGAAATTATGCTCTCTTTTGCAGGTTAAGATTTCCAAAAGTTATGTTCTCATGAATATGATGTGATTGATTTTTCTATTGATTACCCTTACTGAGCATTTGAGCTCACCCTTTTATGTTTTCTTTTCCCCAGGATATAAAGAAAGGTTTTAGGAAAAAAAAGGGAAGATCTTTATGGGAGATATTGAAGATCTTTCACCACGATTAGAAGATTACGTTCCGAGTTTCCAAAGACACTAAACTATTACGATCCTTGTGTGTGTGTTTTTGTTATGTAATAAGTATTCCGCAAAAGTAATGTAATGTCCATGTACGTCAGGCTTCGGGTCTCTACATTTGGTATCAGAGGAAAGGTTTAGTCAACCTTTGGAAACTAGGATGCGAAAACGTTAGTAAGTTCCCTAGAGATATTTCTACGGTATGTCTAGGGATGTCTCTAAGGTTAAGTATACGTATAGGTTATAGTCCTAGAATTTCGCTAACGATCTTAGAATTTAACCTAAGATGTTAGATATTTAAGTTACTCCTCCTTTATTATGTCGTTTTCCCTAGCATGATTTTTGCCTCTCACACTATTCTTTTTGGGTTTTAGAAAATGGCTGGAGACAAGATGATTCACAATAATGGAGGATATGATGGACAATGGAATGATATTCTTCATAATGAAATGGGATTTGGAAGTCCAAACATCATTATTATGCCGAATCAGCAATCTCATAATATGATCAATAAAGTAAAATTTGGTAAGTTTCCTGACTCGGCTAATAAGAGAAAGATGGAGTTTCATGATGATCATAGAGGAAAGAAAGTTCAATTTCCCCTATGTAAATCATGTGGGAAGAGGCATCAAGGATAATGTTTCAAAGGAACTAGAAGATGCTTTGGGTGTGGAAAAGAAGGACACAAAGCAAGTAAGTGCAAAGGAAAAGGTTCAATTAACACCATGGATGAGGATAATGGTATTGCTACGACATCAACAATGGTTAAATGCTTTAAATGTGGAATGTACGGGCATTATGCAAACCAATGCCCTAAGGGAAAGTCTCATGAAGAGAATCAGTATGGTCGTATGGGAAGTATTTATGTTGACGATGACGAAGAAACTACAAATGATATGTGATATCAAAGAAATGTTGAAGCTCGGTCAATGGTCTAAGAATGTAGTGGAATGATTACATGTTTATCATGTGTAATGTTGTATAAGTAATCTCATGGAATAAGGAGACATCTAAGGATTGTTACACTGTTGTCTTTCCTTAAGTTTTGAAAGTGTATGATGAATGGTACCAGTAACCATGAAAGGTTATTCAGATACTTTTGGAAAGTATATGATAAGTGCATAATGAAAGGATAAGAAGACAATGAGATGTTTGATTGTATTCATGAGCTCATGATTGATATAAGGACTAAGTGATATCATGGTTTGAGTATATAGAATTTTGAGGATTTTGGTATGTGGAAGGTGTTAACTTTTAACTGCATTCATGTTTTCACTAAGGTATTCAAGAGAATACATGATTAAGGACTTTGAATGTTTGGAATGTGACCAACAAAACATATCTTATGATATATGGGGATCAACGATGGTATTAAATCTCTGGTAATCGTTTTCACTTTGTTATGAGAGTGGACTGTAGTATTATGGATAAGCCTAAGGATTAGAATGAATTATGTTGGACATAAGTTAGTATTGTTTGTTTTTCGATATTATTTATGTGATGTTATAGTAATGTAGGTTTAGAAAAAGGACAACCTGCGGGACGGGAGACAGCCCATCGCGTCGGACAAGGCTGTGGGAATCGAACCCACAACTGAAGTGCGACTGGCCTTTATCGCCTACCACTGGCCTACAGGAAGTCCCTGTTTAGTAGAAACTAGTTTTATTATATTAAGCAGTATGATATATGAAGTATAAGTCAATTTTAGGAACCATATATGATTAATCTCACTATAGAATGACTTATGTATATTTAATAACTTTTTCTAACCTTTTGTTTGAGACAGATGGAATGACCCGTCATTCTATCACATGATCTGCTAATACTTCACGAATAACAAATTCAACTTCATTTATTTAAGAGATGAAGTGAAAATTGTTCAAGGCACGAACAACAGTGAGATTGTACCAAAATAAAGTAAGTATTTATTCTAATTCAAATTTTCAACTTTAGGGAAATGATCTTGAAAACCAAAAATGTTGTCCTAGTGATCTTATACTTGATGAATCAGATGGTACCTTAGATCGTCACAAATTTATGGCTTTGTGATTGCTGGCTTTTCTATAGCCATGTTCTCTACCACTCTCTATCAGAACATGATGGTTAGATTTCTCTTCCATACCCATATTTTCACCTATGTGGAAACCCAGTGATTAGTTTATTTGGGTAACCGTTACGTTTCATACTTTTGTTTTTAAAGATTGGTTTTGATATTCCTTTTTACGATGTGGGTTTCTATTAAAGAAACTTTCGAATAGTAAACCATTTATAACCCCGACGAATTTCGAGGGCGAAATTCATTTTAAGGGGGGTAGAATGTAACAACCCGAGATTTTATGAAAAATATTCTTTTTAATTTTATTAATGTCTTGTGTTGTACGCTACACCAAAAGGAGCTTACACAATACAAATCCTTGACTTGCCTTGCATTACACGCAATCACAACCTTCCTTGATAGCGTGTGTAGTACGCAATACTGAGTTTCACAAAACAACGATATGCTATTAAAATATTATTAAAACTAACCGTTATGAATAGTAATAACCACTTTTTAAATTTTAGAAATTTTAGCTCTCAAAATGGACTTCATTTTTGGATTCGGAGTATCGAATTTAGCCTAAGGTGAAATTTTGGTACTTTTCGGATAACTTTCATATTCTGATGAATAGTGAAAATTACTAAATTATAATTAAAAACAACTTTTTTAATCGAAATAATTAATAGTGATAAATCATTAATTTGAGTGGTTTTAAAGTATATTTAGAATATATTTTTACAATTTAATACAATGTTGGTCATTGGATGTAATTTCACATTTAAACTAGACATAAACAAGTGTCAATCTTTTGATAGATATTGTTTCTTAAAAACACGCTATTTGTTTTAACAACGGGATTTAATTATAAAATTAATTAATGCAACTTTTATGTAATGAATTTGGTAAAATAGACTTCATTTTTGAATTCGGAATATGAAATATAGCTTGGGATGAAATTTTGGCACTGTTCTGAAAAACATCAATTTTTGATGAATAGTGAAACTACTAAGTGGTAGTTAAAAAAACTGAATTTTTCATAAAACTTAATTTTACCGCTTCTGTGAATGGAATTTCAAAAATCTGAGAGACACGGTTGATTTCAGTAAGTAAAATGTGGTTCAATGAGATGAAAATAATTTTTGGTGAATAGTAACTTTTTACTTTTTTTTTACCGCGGTTAATAGTAAATAGGGTAACTAAGGGTAAATATGATATTAATATTACCCTAACACATGTCCTAATTCTATCGGACAAGTGTAATTCGACCAAAAACAAACTTAGGAATAAAATATGACCATTTAGGCCCACTTGGATTAGATTAGGACATTTATTATTAATTTATTTAAAGAAGGGTTAAAATAGTTAAAATCAAAGTTTAATAAGTAAATCATTTTTAATATGGGGTTATACATAAGATAAATTCGATTGTAAATATCCATTAGAAATCTAAAAAGATTTCCTACATAATGGTATTTTATTTGTAATTTTTAGACATCAAATAATTTAATTTATTTATGACACAAAGATGATGCAGTAATTATATTATTAATGAAATATTGACATAATTGATGTTATAAACACCAAAATAAATGTAATTTAAGACTTTTTATGAATTCAACTAATTTTATAGGTTACTATGATATATTAATGTTGATTTAATCAACTTGGTTCGAACATATAATTCTGTTATGACTTTCACAAAAATCATATATCAAATAGTGTCAAAATTGACACAAAATAGTTTTTAAATCAAATATTATATTATTAATTGTTATTGTATTCCTAAAAATCTAAGGTTCGGCCAAATGACTTAGATAAGGATATATATATTAATAATAAACAATTTGGGATTCGTTTGGCATGTTATAGTAAGTGTATTAACCATATAGTGAAAGAAAACAAAAAGACACGGTAAAAGTTAAATTATTTAACTTAGAGTTAAATCTAATTGATAAGGTTAAAATAAGAACCTAAACTTGTCTAAATCCTATTGGTTGATAGGATTTCGACCCATCCCCACTTTAGCTTCGAAATAAGACCCTTTGGAACCATTATAAACCGATTTTTACTTTAATATAAAAATAATATTTTGAGATATTCCTAAGGTGCCCCTCTCCTCCCTTATAAAAGGGCACCTCCTCCCCCTCCTCCTCACACCAATTTGAGCACTCAAGCTCGGCCAACCCCTGCCAAAATCTCTTCTCCACTTTCCTAGCAACATCCTAGAGGTCCTGGTCTTCTTCAAAGACCAATCTTAGTTCCCTAAGTGGAGGATTCAAAGAGGCGTTCCAAAGAAGAGGTAATATCCATTACCGATCTTTTCAATTTCTTTCATCTTCAACTTCTTCTTCTTTAGTTGTTTCATGACAAAGTAATAACATCAGTATTACTTACATACTGATATGTTATTATAAATATGAAACAACCCTAATTCAACTTCTATCCATCCTACGGAAAAATGAAATCTCCGCGCGTGCGTACGTACGGAATACCGTCTCCACGCCGTGGTGTAATCAATTTTCCACCATCACCTTACAAGGATGGGTATAATGGTGTAATGAGTAACTATATATGATTATTCTGAAGTAATATTGATACTGAAATAATATATATATATACTCCAATACAATTCCACGATCATAGGAACGATATCATCACTCATGCGTACGTACGGAATACCGTCTCCACGATGTGATGCGACTCGTTCTACATGATCTTCATTTCATAATGATTATATAAATGAATTGAATGAATGAATATGGTATATAATACACTAATACCATTCTGGAAATGAAGTATCTATAACCTAAAGATAAGAATAAGAATTTATTCGACAAAACACGCATAAGAACAAAAAGTTATAAAGACTCGAGTAACAAGTAACAATGAAATATTACTAACAAGAAGCTAATAATATGACCATATATGATATCATATCAATATGTATGATTCTGGAATAAGTCAATAACATTATTTAAACCATTATACAGGAGCTTCGGACACGAACAAAGCAAATCGGACCTAAGGTAAGGGAAATATCACAATCTCATTTTTATCTGAGATTGTTTATACTTTGGTATTTACTGGGGTTTATTTTATCATCCACATCCATGTTCCCTAAATATGTAATATTGTTTCCATCCACTTAAAATAGTTTAAATCCAATTTGACCTTTCGGTGAGTTTTTATTAAATAATATGAAAGGAATCTTTTGTCATTTTTTTCGTACGAGGTACTTTTTGACTTTTCTGAAAAAAGTACGAAAGAATGTTTTTTTAACTTATACGGCATGAATGGATTTTTAAAACATTATTTCCAAGAAGCTTCCTTTACAAGTTTTCAAGTTTATTTTTAATCAACTTCTTTTATTTTAAAGTTGTATGACATGTTATGAAAGGAAAAATGTTTTTGAAGAAGAAAGGATATTTTCCTCAAGAATGGAGTTGAAGTGTTTTATCAAAATTATTTACCATCTAAGATAATAAAGGGTTCTGTTTTTATCCCTATTATTACATTGATTTGATCATGTTGTGATGGAATTATTTTTATGAATTCCTTTATCTTATATGAATTGATTTATGATGTCATGATGTTTCAAGAATCCCATTTTTGTTACATGTGTTATGCGATGATGTATGTTTTATGATTATGTGGCACACATAAGAAAGGATTCATTATAAGTTGGGTGGGACCTATATCTCCTTCCAATGCATTGGGTAAAGATTTTATATCTCATGAGATAGACATGGCTGGAACAGAAGGTTATTTCGGTTCAGTGATACAGGACTGAAACGAGGAGTGAACTCGGTTCAGAAAGGGACTTTGTCCACTAAGATAGTCTTGGCAATGAGTCATGACTAACAAGAAATGATTTTCCATGATTATGTGTGTATGCCACAAAGTTTCATGTTTTAAGTTATGCTTATTGGGATTTCATTTCACTACTATGATTTATCCCATGATATGAAATTATGCTCTCTTTTGCAGGTTAAGATTTCCAAAAGTTATGTTCTCATGAATATGATGTGATTGATTTTTCTTTTGATTACCCTTACTGAGCATTTGAGCTCACCCTTTTATGTTTTCTTTTCCCCAGGATATAAAGAAAGGTTTTAGGTAAAAAAAAGGGAAGATCTTTATGGGAGATATTGAAGATCTTTCACCACGATTAGAAGATTACGTTCCGAGTTTCCAAAGACACTAAACTATTACGATCCTTGTGTGTGTGTTTTTGTTATGTACTAAGTATTCCGCAAAAGTAATGTAATGTCCATGTACGTCTGGCTTCGGGTCTCTACACCCATCCACTGCCCTCCTCTATCCACCATAGGGGGCGTGTTCCAATTCACTATATGTTCTAGAATCCCCTTATGCACTTTATAGGTTCTGTACAAACTATTATTACATGTGTTATGTCATGGTGATATCCTCATATGCACCATTGTACCATTGTATGAAAGCATTAATCTTTTTTTTTTGATTATTATGAATCACAATGTTTTGTTCCCTTCAACTATTATTGATCCTAGAAAATTTATAACGGTTTATCTATTCTTCCTTGTGAATCCCTTAATCATATCATGTTGTAATATTAATACAGTACGTGGTTTCTTTAGTAATTCCAATTATTTGATACATTTCATTCTTATATTTAAAATGGATTTAAAATAAATTTCAAATGATTCAATTGAATATATGATCTATGGAAAACGAAATGTTATTTTTTTTATGAATAGATCATGATGGAACTTAATTGATAGTTTTTAATAAATGTATTTTTGAATTAAAATTATTTATATTGAAATTATTTTATTAAAAATAATTTGAATGTGGTATTTGTTGACTGAAATGTGATTACTATAATGGTATTTGATAAAAAAAACACAATTTGATGTTGGTTTGTGGATGAATTTAATTTTTTTTTAAAAAACAATTTTAAGATAGTTAATAAAAATAATGGCATGTTTTGAAATATAAAATTTTGAGAGAATGAACGAGTAATTTAAATTGTTTAGAAAAATCATTTCCCCTATAAATTATTTTATTTAACTTGATTATTATAGTAGTCATGGTAGTTTAGTTGGAAAAGAACACACTATGAATGTATTATCTCATATGGGAATGGAATAATGATGAACAAATATGGTAAAATACATGACGGTAAGAGGATTAATCCTTACAGATGTTCACCGTTTCTTTATTTGATATGTTCCTTGTAAAAATTGGTAGCATCACTTCACTGAAGTGTTATGAGATTAATTTTAAATCTTTCACATGTATCTCTAAACAATGAGACGATAATTAAAAATTATGCTTCATTCCTTATGATATATTTTTTTTAATCATGTCAGTTTTGATGGAAATTCATATTCATGCTCTCTTTTGATAAATTGTTTTATTCAATATCATTTGTAAAAGATTCATGATTATAAAATAATTTATAAATTGTTGTTTTACTTTTTTCTATTACCCATTGAAAACATTCTTCAAGACAGTTTTTTAATAACCTATAAAAATTTTTACATGAAATTTTTTATATTCATAAATATCAAATATTTAATTTAATATGAAATTATTAAGAAATTATATGTGAAATTTGATAAGGTTGTGAACCCCAATAAACCTTTTCCATTAATAATTTTGATATTTATTTATTTTATATTTATGTAAATTGAATGAATCATTTGATATGGAGGTTATAGCTAACATGAAGGACCTTCAAACTTTTCTAGCACCTTATAGAGTTTCTGATCCACAAGTTGTACAGGTTTGGGATTTCTCCTTGAGACTTGTATCATGATGGTAGAGACCCTGGACTCTAATGGTTTTTTTATCATACTAACAGTTTTTATGTACATTTTTCATTATCGTGTCGCTTATATGGAAAATATTTCTTTATATACTCATAGATTACATGGTGTGGTCACCATCCCATGGGGATCTCGTACACCCATTGGGTTATGAGATAATCATTTTGGGTACTATTTATGGGGTTTATTTCAGTTGGTATATGAAATATTATGATCTAATGTTTTTATCCACCTAAGTGATGTTGGTATTAAATTTTGTATTTGATTATCAGAACATAAAGGGTATGATATGAGGTTGTGTCTGGCCAACGATAACCTAAACAAGACTTATTTTATCTAGGGTTGTTATGTAATGTGTTTTGAAGTAATATTGATTATTGAATAATAAAATTTTACCATGAATTTATTTGGGTATTGTATAACCGTTTTTAATTTATCATGATAGAGTTGGTGATATCAAGCCTAATGACTATTTTTTCCATACTATTTTTTTTAATTTCACTAATAATTATTTCAAATAGATACTGGGAGACTTCTATTAGTGAACCACAGAAGGTGAACCATCCTATAGATCATAACCATGAAGTGGTTGTTATGCATGTAGTCTAAGAATTGGTATTTGTAGTGAACACTATTGAAAATATGGATATTGATGTTGTACCCCTGATGAATGATTCCCAATATCATTCAATTTATATTCTTCATCTCAAAACACCATATTTCTAGAGTAAGTACAATCCTATGTAGATAAGGGTTTGGTTTAATCACGTTGACAATATATTTGGGTTATTTGAGATACTTGATTCTGTTAATGTGAAATGTGTTGCATTCAAGCTAGAAGGGAAATGGATATGGTTTTCGGACATTATATTTGAGATAGGGATGAATCTGGGATTGGAGTGGGAAAACATTAAGGAAATTCTCAAGGAGTATATTTATCTATAGACTATGATGTTATATATATTAATGGAGTTTCTTAAAGTCATGAAATGAAACCATAATATGAATATGTATGAAAATTACTATATTATTCTTGTTCACAACCCACCCGAGGTGGCATCAAATGAGAATATGAAAGCCCAAATTTTTTCTATGGATTATAAAATACATATCCTATATCTAGATTTTATTCTAAAATCACATCTTATTCAGATATTATGGAAAGATAATTTGTGGAGGATCATTATCAAACTTAAAATTCATGGATAATGGGAGTTTATTCTACTCATGATGGTGGTTTTAGTTGTTACATTAATGTTAATACAAATATATATTGGTATTATGATAATGACAAGGGTCTTGGTACTCATAATCATGCCTCCAATAAATCATCTTCAATGTTTTATGGATTCCATGTTACCCGTTATTAGTGTGTTAAGGATGAGCACAAGAATCATTATTTCATTTAAGATCCATGAACATCACCATTTATGGACACTTATGACATTTATAGAAGGTTTTCCATGTTTTTAATACTATATATAATGGTGTAGGATCGTTATTATAAATATGAAATGAGTAAAAATAAAACGAATAATGAATAATGGGACTCAAGAAATAATCATTAGTAATGAATCTTTTTCTTCCATTGAAAGAATCTCTGGTGAAAGATATTATGGGTCCCATATTATTGACAGGTACTATAACCATTTCTTCAACTTTGTTATCTACTTTATTTTATATAATTTCTTATCATTCCTTTTGGAAAAACCATATGATATAATTATTAAATCATCTGATAGATATCAATCCTTATGTTTTGGATATTACAATGCCTATTATGATGAAAAAACTTTAGGGTCTCCTATGATCATATTATGATTCCATTTTAACATAAAATGGGATTTATATTGAATTTTATCATCTAATTATGAATCCTATAGATGAAATTATTTTAATTAATTATTAATTACTGATAGAGATCCTATAAAATAATAACATCGATGGGTTTTAATTTCTTACTCTGATAGAGCGTGTCATGTCTTACAAGGAAAATGAGACCCAAGGATTGGTGAATTTGGACATCCCCTTTGGGATTAGGGTAAGATGACATTTTTTTATGAAATAGAGCCTAAACCGTAGGGTGGTGAAAATATTCATGTAGAGGTTCATTTTCATTACATTGTTTCATTTAACTTCTCTGTTATACCACTTGATAGATAGGTATACTCTTCCAAAAAATCGTTACCATGTACCAAGAATAAATTTATTCCCACCTATAGTAATGTACCTGTGGAACAAGAGTATTTGAAAACATAGATAGATGATATGCTCTCCAAAGTATTTATTTGTCCAATTATTTTTCCTTGGGCATCATCGATTCGTTTGTTATGAAAAATGATGGAACCCTTCACCTTTGTGTTGACTACCAAAAGCTAAAATGAGTAACATTAAATGATTAATATATATTACAAGGGGTTGATTATTTATTCCACAAGATAAAATGGTTGAATTATGTCTCTGAGATTGATCATTAGTCTATTAATCACCAAAACAGAATGTTCAAATAGTTTAATACTGAATTATTTAATGAAAATGGAATGGTATAAATACTAGAAAACTCACCTACACTAGTGAGGAAATTTAAATTTCCATGAACCATTACTTAATATTTTCCTATCAAAGTGGATACATCAACTTTGGTTTTTAAAACTATATTGGGTTTCTTCTAAGATATTAGGGTTGTAGATTCTAGCTCCACTGGATTAAAAATATACATAATGTATCTTATCTACACCATGATTGCAATAATAATAATTATAGTATTTGGGGCAGCAGTTGATCTTGATGGTTCTTGAGCCTATACCACTCCTTCAATGGAAACTATCCCTACATGGGTGATATCAATATGATTCTTAGGGACATTAACCCCTAAATTAACCCCTTATTTTGGGACATAATTCATTTACCTAGGAGAATTAAACAACCTATGACTTTGTATATCCCATATTTTCATATTTATTTAGAATACCTCATCCAATTCATGTCATCGGTAGAGTCTTTACATTCTTAATTGTTGCATATGTAACTATGTTTTCAATTGAAGCATCAACCTCTAAATATTCTCCCACAATAGCGATAGAGGTTGACTATTCTTAACTATATTACTGTCTTAGTATTGGGATCTTCCTCAAAAACCCCAAATGGTCTGGAATCCAATGTTTTTTTGGATGTATCTGTCAGATGTAAGACATGTACCTTAGAATAAGTGGGGACTACATGAATTATTACGAATGATACATGGTTATCCATTAAACCTAAAATAAGTTATACACATAATAATTTTCCAACAAATGAACATGCAAAACATCAAAGTAAAATAAGAAACATTAAAAATACTTGTCATTCATAATTTCAATGTTAACGATATTGGTGTTAACTATTTACACTTTGTGATATTCCATGTGGATGACCCTTTGGAAGGAATAGTAAGTGGGGATTGAGGTTGAAATAATCTTATGGGATTCTTGAGGACAGCCTCCGTCACTCCATGAACCTAGGAGATCCCTCTTAAAATACCTTCACATCTAGAGGAGTATCCTCCCACGAAATGGTACCTCTTGGCGTATTCTCTCAGGAAGAATCTATCTCCCATATTTACAAATATTCCTACAAGAACAAGTAATATGGGTTTAAGTCCATAATGAGAATGAAAGGAGAGGATGAGATCAAAAATCATAATTACCCATTCATTAATACCATCTAAATTTGAAATTATTGTTATATATCCTACTTGATTATAACAATAATCTTTTTCCATGAATTATTGAAGGTAGTTATGCATCTCTACAAGGTATATAGATACCTCATGAGGCTTTTCCTGGGCTAAAATGCATACAATAGTAGTGACTAATTCAAATCATAGAAGATCAAATGGATTTTCCTAAATAGTATCTTAGATATATTCAACGGATGTGCTCTCCCATATTGTATAACATACCTCCCAAACCTCTAATAATGCTTCCGTAACATGGATGGATAATTTTTAAGGTTATATTTTTTGAATTTAGGAAGGCTCTGTTAACCTCAACTAGATTCTAGGAACCTCCCACTTTGAAACACGCAAGGATTGGGCACTTGTGATAACCTTGATATGAACAATGGATTTATTCAACTCTAGTTACTACATGTGTTTCAACCTCATCCTCACCCCTAGGGTCATTTCCATCATCATATTCATCCTTTTTAACCTCTGATTACACCCTAGAAAGCACATAACAATAATACATACAATGGTTATGCTAAAAATGAATCAACTCATCAAGCTCATGAATGTAGATACCCACCTTCTTAGTGTCTTGATTTTATAAAACATTAGTGGGAACTAACACATATCAAAATCCAAAATAATCGTCATATTTTTCATAGATAAATAACTATAAAGTGTGATTGGATTGAGAGTGACTGGACTGACCACCCCATAATGAATCATGTTTCCCCAGGCCATATGAAAGGAATTGTTAGATGGGATGAATTCTTGACCTTCTATTATGGTGCCAACAGCATGAGAGGTCAAACCAAAGGAATTAAAAACCTTCCTTAAGGGTTCCAAAATAAGAGATTTATGTTGAATCATTATTGTTGTATAATTTTGGATGGATCTATTTTTTCCTAGTAGCTTTTTAATCCCCATAAATAGGAACCTATTTTTCTAGTTGACAATATTGATATAATTGGTTCCAAATATTTTTTATAGGTTCTTGTGAGGGAATTCATGAAACCCACAAGTTTCTAGAGTGCAACACTACATCAGGTTTCTTCTCGAGTAAACATCCTCAAAAGATACCAAGAAATCATAAAATATTTCTCCTGGAATGCATTGTTATGGGATGGAGGAAAAATCATCTGAACACAATTGAATTGGGGACCAAATCAGTAGGGTTAATATCCCACATAGACATTTTCTCCATCAATCTAACCAACAAATATGTCCTTTCTCAAGGGGAAGAGTTAACTTTACTTTATAATTTTATTATATTCTTCATTCATCAAAATACAAGAGGGGGACTAAGGATTATAGATGGGTCGATCATGAAAATTTATTCGGCCCATCAATTCCCACTCTTGAAATTCTGACAGAATGACCCCAATTATGCTCGATAGGTATGGTTGGATGGTAGAACCTAAAATCATTTGAGAGTTAATGAATGTGTATCCTCCCATATGAGCTACTACCTAACCCCAGATAATTTAGAAAGGACTAACCAACCGGTGTGGTGGCTTCCCCTTGTAGATTTGTTCAAATATATATATATATTCACTAATAATAGGACTGACAGGTGGATACATATGCCAATTTTCAAGTTGAATCGCCATGATAATACTTGTGACTCTGACTTTGATACCAGAATCTTGAACCAGTAGAATCCATCCTCTAATAAAATATCCAATAATGCATCTAATAATAACAATCTATCATCATTATTACCATCCATCTTCTATAATATTTTAGTAGGTGCTCGTTATACATCGTGTTTCAATGGTTGTGCATGTCCTCACACTCCCTGGGCATGGATCATAACCACTTGTATCGAAAAAATAAATAATACAATTAAAAAATGGAACATCTTTCCCAAGTTGAGGATCTTAATCCATAAGAGCATTTTCCTTGGAAATATGTTTATATGAAATAGGGGGAGTCTTCTCTGTAATGTACCAATCCAAGGAGAGTGGAATAAATTCATCATACATATCACCGCTTATGGGAACCCCTAAAATTTGTAAGACATTCCAATGGTTGATTATAATTTCCCCATGTATTATATGGAAGGTGTTTTTGTCCAGGATCCACCTGCTCTAAATCTACAGGATGACTATTTGGTTTCTATGAGCATAATATTGTTGATACAAATATCGCCTCATATAACATTACATCTTGTAACTCAGCTCTGAATTCCTAGTAGATATATAGAACACAAATATTAAATCCATAATCTATGATGAATGATCCCTGAGGGTGAATGAACAATTTTCAAAACTAGTCTTGGTGTTCCTTCACCATTCCTTTTTACTGATTATTGTGGTAACAATGAGAATTTTCTTTTATTGTTCATATGTTTTCATCTAGTTAATGAGTGGTTAATTCAATTGATACCAAGTAATGATGATTTTCGGAAAACATTTTCCATCTGGTGAGATAATTCCATGAGGGATGTTACTGTTTTCAAGTATATAAATAGTAGGTTAGCTAGAATGATGTGGTAAAGGAAATTCTATGTCTGATTGAAGGAAGATTCCGTAAAATAGGTATCATGTTTGAGATCATATTTTCTCATTGGCCAACACTTCGGAGTTTCTAATTTTTTTGATGAAATGTGGTGAAATTGATTTTATTTCCAATGGATTCTATCGTAGTCTTCCTCTAGTTATCAGTAGATGAGAGGGTGAACAAGTGGAAATAGTAGTAAAAGTTTCACGTTGAGGCTCTGTCTTATTCTATACACGAAAATTTCACTGTAAATGAGTTGGTTTCTAAAAAATTGGATATGGAGAAAGGCTCCATGCATTAACAGTTCGTGCAGTCACTCTCCTCCTAACGAATAGTTCCTAGAAGTCTGTAAAGGCACTAGACCACAAAGTGTTGGCCAACTACATGATAGTTTGTGAACCCCTGAATCTACAAGACATTCACCTCCAATACAGAGTTATAATCTTACCATGTAAAGTTATGGATTCTAATTCATGAGTGATTAAACTCGATTCATTGGAGAGGGTTTCCGGGAAGAAGATATCTCATGGAATACATATGTTTGAGATAATTAATAGAAGATTTAAGTTCCCTGAGAAAACCTGTAAATGAAAAATGAGTTAGGATACCTATATATAAGAATGTTCACCTCCTCAAGGTCAAGTAGTGTACCAAAAACATGTTTAATCATGAACACTTTATAAATTGGAATAACATCCTCTTTATCCCTATTGTAACCCATTTTGAGATGGAAAATTTGCTGGGTCCTAAAAACTCTAATAAATGATCGAAACAGTTCAATCAATTTTGGAAAGAAAGAAAACAAAATCAGAGGAAGAGTTAAAAGAAAAACGTGTAATGATGAAAAATTTGAAGAGTAAGAACTGATGATGAAATGCGACAATCCCTTTGTAGATCACCACACCTTATTCTAAACATCCTCTTCATGAGGCCCCCTTGAACTAAATTGTTTAGGCGATGAAGAACAAGGTGCTGGAACCCGCAAATAAACCAAATAAAGGTAGTGGTCACATGCAAAAACGATAATCCCCCATGAAGGAGAATAGTTTTTTTAAATAAAGGTAGTGGTCTCTGCCCTAAAATATGATGGCCCCTTCCATAGATATTGTTCCCACTTACTAATTCCTTCACGGTTTGGGGATTCTTTATGGGCTCCCTGAAACGAAGGCCCCACATATCATCACAACTATCAAACTAAACATGCCATTACCCTCTAAAAGGTTTCCAAGGGGTACAAGAAATGGAAAAACTGAATTTTTGTGAGGAGAACCATTAGATGAACATTGGAGGAATGTAAGAATAGAGTCACTCCCAGAACCATTAAATGATTCCAATTAGGTAATACTCACAACATATCATTGAGGAATAAAGGATAAATAGTTTGGTAATTCACATACTCAAAATCCTTTGTAGTAATCATTCCTGAGAGACACATATCCAATTACCCTTTCCAAATAAAAATCATTCATAGTAAAAAGAAATGTGGGTAGAACCCTACCTTGCAATGAAAATCACTATGTAAGGGGTAACTAGACCCCGCATTGAAAATAACAACATGGGAGGAAATCGACCACACTGAGAAAATCACTACAAAGGGGGAACATGGTCCCATGTAGAAACATTTTTCAATTATAGAACCCAGATCCACATAGCACCATGCTATGAAAATAGTCCCCTTAACAACATAGAATAATGCTACACAAAGGGAACCCCATCCTTCTTAATAACATTCTTCACGAAATGGGGAATACTAGGGAATTATACACTCTTTCTCAAATCTATCTCGTCCTTCATGTAATCAACCTCATTTTTAGTCTCTCCTTGAACCATTCTAATGAATTCAGGCCAAGGTCCATCAAAAATCCACAAGACACTTATTATAATATCATCAAACAAAAAAACATGCCATTTGGAGTCTACATACCCCTGGTAAGTGGGGTATCATGAGTGATGCAAGAAATAGGATAGACTGTTGGGATGGATTTGAGTTTACATTCCCTTAGTAACGTGGATTCCGAATTTGGGTTTCTCACATGTACATCACTATTCTAGGGATGAATGAGAACTGTTGGACTTTCCCTTTGACGAGGATAAATTTTGAACGTTCCTCTCTTTCCCTAGAAACAATTTTTGGGCACTCTTTTTATGGTACCCCCCTCGACTTTCTTGTGATAGGTGGTTGTTGTTTTCCTCTTCACAACTTTCTATAATGTATATGGATATATCTCCGAAGTGAACTATCATGGATATCAAAACAATATAGTAAATGTGGACACTAAAAGCACCTATATCACACCCTTTGAGCTCCAAAACCATCCATCAATGTGTAATGTGGGATTGGTTTTCTTCAGGTTCACTTCCTCATCTTGTTTCCCACACAAAGGATGACTCATGTAGGCTTAGAGGTTGGAGGTGCTCCTGACAACTATGTGATCCAAAACATCATCCCAACTCATATAATGGGACTACCATATGGTATAACCCACAATCATATTCTCCCTAGAGATATATCTCCCTATACTTAATCCTCAATTTCAATCCATGTGCGAAGATCCCATGTGTAATCCCCAATCATTCCACCCTTAATGGGCCTTCTCCATAGATGTAAGCCTCATTTTCAATCCAAGTGGGTAACTCCCATGAATAAATCCCAATCATTCCTATCTACTGTAATTCCTTTAAAGTGTAAGACAAGTCATACCTTACTATGATGGATTTGATTATCCACTAAATGGGACACATAGAAAGCCTCATTGAGGTCCAAACCCAAAATCTGAATCCACCCAAATGTTTTTCGTGCCACATTCCTTATAGGATAATATTTACCTAGGAGACCACATATTTTATGGGTAAGCTAGGTAACCTTAGTGTATGTCACACATCATTTTTGAACATAAAACCATTCACATGAGAATCTATGCTGGCTAAAGTTAAACTGCATGGTTTGATAATTTTCATATGACCTTAAAATATAATGTGCCCAGTTTTGTTGCACTAAACTATTTGGGTTGTGATTCCTCAAAAGGGTATACATATGAAACCCATTTTTTTTATTTCAACTTGACATAAATACAACTCTCATCCATCCTAGAGGCCGATAAACTCTAAAGAACCCCATTAAGTGGATTGAAACTAGGGTTGTACCAATAAACAACAAAAACAATCCTCGATCTTCCTAGAGAAGGGTAACATTTCTGGAGATCCTACGATAGATAAATTTTTCTCCAATGATGAAGATACTTATATACATAAAAGTGATTATGAATCCATGCATTGTTAAAATGGACCATTGGTACATGATAATATTTAATATTTATGCATTGGAATTAGCCAAGGATTCATAATCATGAATTAAATATATAAGAGACTCTGAGAATATGAAATGGTTCCCACCAAATTGGTAATATGAGAACAATATTCCATCCTATAGACCAATGTGATTCCATATGTTTTGTAGGCCAAATCATTCATGGAATTCCAACATTGGAATGTAGGTCCAGGAGTCTTGGATGTGAGATCCTTTGGGTGTCTCTTTCTCCAAACAAAAAACAACTTGGATACCATTCCAGGATTATGTAACCTAAATTAACAATTATACACCATTTAACCCCCTGCAATCAACCCAATTGGGCATAACCCCATCTTTGATAAAAACAAACATAAACTTAAACAATTTAAAATAAGGATTAGATTATGTATTAAAACCTTAACTCATGTTTTAATTTCTCCGTATGTTATTCTTACAACAATTGTAATAAATTCTAATTTGTTATACATATATACATGAATAATATCTATAAATATAATCCCCAAAATGGGTTTCTTATAATATCTAACTTCCAATTCATTATCAATTTTTCATTTTCATCCACGTTTTTTGTGTTCACTTCTTTTGTTTTTTATGTATATTCTGATTCATCATTAACGATCCATGAATCATGTTCATGGTTTCATTAGCTATATGATTTTAATCATGATATGTATATAATATACATTCATTATATTTTAATTTTCCAATGCCCATGAATGGTGTCTATAAAAAAATTAATCCTTAACTTGGTTGAGTTGGAAACCCACACATAGGAATGAGCAATGTAAACCATTTTAAATCGGTAGAAAGGTAAGATATTAAGTAATATAGTATAATCAATAATCATAATATTTACAGAAATAACATATTTAATATTTAGTTAAATATTTATACCCATACAAGTGGAGTGGTGATGATAAATGAATTACACTCATACATGGAGTGGGTAGATTGTACTTAAAAATAAATAATATTATAATTTACCATAGGTTATAAAACATGTGAAAAAGTGTATTTCCATAATCATAAAAACACAATACTTTATTGATGACAAAAGAGTAAATATAGTTTGATGGATACAATCTATTTTCAGGATGTAGAATAATTAATTAACATTGAAATAAACAGTAAATATGGTTACTACTTAATTGATAAAACTATATTGGTTTACACATTATTTGATCATATGATGCTCTTAGTACGAGAATATATATCTATAATGAAGAGAAGGAATCAAGAAAAAGTTTTGGTTAGGTGTTGTATGAGATTGACTGCCCAATTATTGTCAATAAGGAAGGAGAATAAGTGCCCTTTTATAATGGACGGTTGGGAGACACAAGGAATTACAAAATAAATACATAATATAAAGATATATTTTTGAATATTGAACCAAATAGCCCTCAGTAAACAGATTTTAACCCTAATCATAGTATCCAATTATTTTATTTTAACATTCAATATAAAAAATAATTATGTTGACATGTTCACCTAATAATAAATAGTCTATTCCAAACTATCCAATCCATTTACCAAGATTATTTTTCAATAAGAAGAATAATATAATTTTAATATAGGTGCACCAAATCAAACAAAAGACATGTTTTGAAAATTTATTACGAATATAAATGATTCAAAATAAACGTATATCATAATTATGGTTAATATTAAATTAATTTGATTATGTTGAATCAATGAATACATAATTTCTTTTAAAAATGACCATATTTTAAAAAAAATTAAATAAATTATTAAAATAAAATAACTAAAAGTTATTTCTATGTGTGCAATAATATTACTTATATTTTAGAATTTGTTAATTTAGATTTTAATCATGTTCTTGAACAATGATATATCTATTATACTATAGTTTGGTTAGAAAGTAAATATAAATTACTATAATTGAATCTTGGGTGTTATGGGTGATGAACACAACTCCAAACATGAGGGAATAATTTATTATTACAATACAAAATGAAAAATATTATCTGAAATAAATTTATACATTATTACTAAAATCAATCATGTTATTATAAGAAGTATGAATATAATTATTCTTTCTTAAAATGAATTGTATTGTTTATATAAATAATTTAATATATATATATATATATATTTTACAGGTAAATTTAAATTATTTATATTATGAATCATTTGAATAATTATTTTTCAATAAAATTATGTAAATGAAAAAAAAAATCATACATTAATAATGAAATATATAGAAGAAATTTAAAAAAATTTTAAGATAAAAATAGTTGTTTTTTAGGAAACATTATTTTAGGAATTTAATGTATTTTATCTTAATAAATTAAATATATCACCGTTAATGAATTATATAAATGAAATTATTAGATAATATATTCAATATAAAAAAACTAAAAATAATATAATTGTTTGTACAATTTAAGAAATAATAATATAATAATTTTTTCTTAATGTTACAATTTTATATAAATAGTTTTTACAAACTCAGTCCTCCTATTTTGGAATAAAATATTTCCACATATAGTAATTGAATTACTAAAATGGGAATTCATATGTTAATCAAAATAATAAATATTAGTTATGTGGTAAAAATAAATTTTACTCTTAATGAATAACATCAATGTTAAGAAACTTATTACCAAGTTATGGGTTAAAAGGGTGAACTATAAGGTTAAACTAAGAGATAATGCATCAAAATCCATAAGACATTTAAAAATATAATTGGGTGAGTGTATTTATAACATTCAAAATATGTATTTAAATATTTGGAATTTTTATTCCCCCTTCCCATGAATATAGATTTATATTATTTTAATGTTAAGTGTATTTAAAAGGGTGCCGCTCCCAAAAATATAAAAGTGCACGTATTATTATCAATAATAAAAATTGGATGGGAACTGAAATAAGACCATGATATTAAAAAATTAATTCCTTCCCACTATATAACCCATTACCTAGTGGTTTTTTCATTCCCAAATATCCATACAATAATAATTATTGTGTTTTTGAATAGAGATTATTGAAGGAAGCAATATATATTCTTGTCAGTCATTTACATGTTTCATTAATTATAAACCTCTTAAATATTATCTATAACTATCATAATATAATTACATTTGAGTTTTTAATATATATACATTTTTTTGAATGGTATAATCGTATTCAATCTCCATTGTATGCAATAGAAAATGAATGTGTTGCTCATCTATACATGTGGATACTGCCTCCCTAAAGCGATGGAATTCATTGTTCGTCACCAATTACCAATAAATGTTATATATATATATTTAATGAATATATATGATATATTTTATTTAATTATGAATAATTAAATATAATTTTTTTCCCTTGCTTTCTTTCCATCCATTTAAAATTTAATATATCACAGATGTGTACATTGGGACTACCACGTACACAAATTTTGGTATTTCATTTTCCCTCATAGCCTTATACATAAAATAATAAAGGGTATATAATGAATAAAAATGAAATGTATGAAATTATTTGCATTATACATATAATTAAACCATGAAAAAGGTTCAAGGACCAATATCTTTTTTCTAAAACATATATTTAAAGTAGGATAGTTGTAAAAAGAATATTGATTTTATTGAAAAATTATTATTATTTTGTAATTCTAAATTATAATGGAATTATAACATCACGACCTTCACTTGTAGGTGTATTATTTAGTTCATGGTGTATCACTTATTTTTATCCATTATTTTTTGTTGGTACATATTGGGGTAATGTTCGATAGGGCTTGAGAATCATATGTGTATGATTTGTAATTTTTCAAGCCAGATCAAGAGGTACTATGATAAAACACACAGAAACATACCATAAAAAGATAGGAATAATATTTTATGTGTGGATACAAAATGGTAGTATCTTGTATTAAAGGAATCACTAAAAATTTAAAGACTTTTGTTATTGTGTTGTTAGTTCTGTAAATTTTCACCATATGTTTCACCATGGAGGTTTATTTGGTAAAGTTGTACCATGATTCTCTTTACCACACCAAAAAACCAATTCTCTGCATGACTTTCATATGGAAGTAAATCGTTTCTATCTTTGGGTTTTTAGACTCATAAAATTTTTGTTACATTTCATTCAACTATAAATTTTCATTAATAATTTGGGAATTATTTGAGGAGTTGTTAGGGAGTTTTCGATGCTACTCAATCCCTTATAAATAGTGAAATCTCTTTCAATCGGTGTGGGATCCGAAGCATCAATGGACTTCTATTTGGATGACTATATGCCACAAACCTCTTCTATCCACCCTATAGTTCATGTTCCATTTCACTATATGTTGTAGAATCCCCTCATTTACTGTAGAGTTACTATTAAAAATACATTTATACATCTTATTTATGGTGACATCCTCCAATGAACCTTTGTATTTTTTTGTTCCCCTATTAATCATTGTGGTTGATTCTAACACATAACCATGTTGAGTTCTCTTCCACTATTATGAATTCTACCAAATATATAATGGTTTTCATATTCCTCATTGTGAATCCATTAGTGTTATCATTTAGTAATTTTAATACATTAGGTGGTTTTGAAGTTATTAATATTAATCCATATATTTGGTGTTCATATTTAAATTAGATATAATTAAATTTCTAATGATTGAGGTGGTTTTTTTATTAGTGGAAAACGAAATGCAATATTTTTTGATGAATTTTTCATGAAGTAAATTAATTGACAGTTTTTAAGTAATGAATTCTTGAATTAATATTATGACTGTTGAAATATGTTTCTTAAAAATAAATTTAATGTGAAATTTTTTGTCTAATATGTAATGAATTAAAATTTTTATGATAAAAACACCATTTGATGTTGGCTTGTAAAAAAATTACATGATTTTTTCATAAAAACAATTTGATTCTATTAAATAAAAATTAATGGAATGTTTAAAAAATTGATGTCTATCTTGAATAAAACATTGTTTTAAATTGTTTTTAGAACAAATGATTTCCCCTATAATTTTTTATTTGACAAGATTAATATTGTAGACATTGTAGTTTAGTGGGAAGAGTACACACTAGGAATGTATGAGCTCCTCCATGAATGGAAAAACAATGACAACATAGTGTAAACTACTTGAGGGTAAGAGAATTTATCCTTAGGGATGTTCACCATTTCATCATATGGGATGTTACTCATAAAAATTAGATGTATCACTTCACACAATAAGTGTGATAATACTTTTTTATCATTCCCATGGATCTCTTAACAATGTTTCTATAATTAAATATTACTTTTCATTCCCTATGATATAAATTTTTATATCCTATTAGTTATGAAGGAAATTAATATTCATGCTATCTATTAATTATTTTTTTAATTAACTCATACTTGTAAAAGATTCTTGATTATACCTTCATTATTTGAATGGTTGTTTTAGTTTTTTCCATTACCCATTGAAAATTCTCTTTAATAATTTTTTTAAATGAACTTTTAAAATATTTCCATTCCATGTTTTATTAACATAAAGATGAAATAGTTTAAATAATATTTAATTCTTAAAAAATGATTTTAGAAATATTATAGGGTTGTAAGCCCCACCATATCTTTTCCTTCAATAATTTGGATATTTATTTATGTAGGGTATATGTAATTGTAATTAATCACTTGATATGGAGGGTATTGATGACTTGAAGGACCTTTGAGGGTTTATAGGACCTGATAGAGTTTTTGATCCACACGTTTTCTATGTTTTTGTTTCCTTCGTGAGACATGTATCATGATGTTGTATTCCGATTAATTCAATAGACTATTTATCATGAAAACAATTTTTATATTAGAATTTCCAATATCATTTAGATTATATAAAAATGTTTCCTTATATACTCTTGTTGATTACATGGTGTGGTATCCATCCCATGGGGATCTAGTACACCCATTAGGTCATGATAGAATCGTATTGAGTACTATATAGGTGGGTTAATTAGGTCTGTATGTGAAATATTTTAATCAAAGGTTGTTTATCCTCTTATTTTATATTGGTATGAAATTTTGGAATTGATTAATAGGGCATAAGTGGTATGATATGAGGATGGGTCTATCCAACAATCATCATATCAAAACATATGTTTCTAAGTGGTTTTTGGGAAAGTGTTTTTATGGTGTATTGATGTTTTAATTTTATATTTTTACATGGTTTTATTTTATTTTAGTATAACCTTATTGATTCTATCAAGATATATTTTGTGATATCATGACTCCAGACTATTTTTTCTTTTTTTATTTTTTGTAAATACACTAATATGTTTTTTGAACAGATATTTGAAGTGTTTTATTTCTGATCCACAATAGGTGAACCAACCTATTGATCATATCCATGAAGCGATTATTGGGAATATATTCCAATAATTGTTCAAGGATTAAAAAATAATTCAAAATATGAATAGAGAGATTTTACCTGATAGTAATGATATCCATGATCATTCCAATGGGATTCTTCATCTCAAAACATCATATTTCTAGGATATGTATAATCCTTTGGAGATAGGGGATTGGTTGACTGATGTTGAAAAAATCATAGGGTTGTTTGAGATCTAGAATTCTGTTAATGTGAAGTGTGTTGCATTCACTTTATAATGGAAAAGGATATGGTGGTGGGAGATAATATTTGAAACAAGGAATAATAAGTGATTAAAGTGAAATAAATTGGGATATTCTTAGGTTGCATATTTATTTGTAGTATATGGTGTTATCTATATCAATGGATATTCACAATGTCATTAAATGAAACCGAAATATGACTCTGTATGAAAATATCTATGTTGATCTTAGTCACTTCCCACTAGAAGAGGTATCGAATGAGAATATGGAAGCCTGTATTTTTATAAATAATTCTCAAATAGATATTTGATATCTATTTTGTTTGTTAAAATCTCCTCTTATACTAATAATATGGATATACAATTGGTGTTGTATCTTCATATGACTATGAATTCAGGGTTATTGGGAGGTTATTTTTCTCCTACTGATGGATTAAGATTATACATTAATGTTTATAGGAATATGGATTTTTATCATGGTAATGACTAGAGTGGTGGGACATAAAATATTTCCTTCAGTATATTATCTTCAATGTTCAATGGATTTCCTCTTATCTGTTATCAGTGTAGTAAGTTTGGGTACACGAGGTGTTTCTTCATATAAGAACCCAAGAACATCATCATTTATAGACACATAGGATATTTACAAATTATTTTACAAATTTTTACATCTATTTATAATTTTGTAGGATTGTTATAAAAATTATGAAATGAATAAAATTTATATTTTTTGGAGACAATGGTATTCAAGAAATAATCATTAATAATGAAGATTCTTCGCGTATTGAATGAATCTCTAGAGAAAGTTGTTATGGGTCCTACAATATAGATAATCACTATAACCATTTCTTATTATTTAGTATAATCATTATTTTATATTGGTTCCTATCATTCCTTTTAGGCCACCCATATAATAGAATTATTAAATCATCATATATATATATTTATACTTTCTTAGGTTTTTGAATTATGATGCCTCTTGGGATGAACATGTTATCGGTTCTCCTATGCTCTTATTCTGATTTCAGTTTATCATAAGATGATATTTATAAGTAATTTTTACTTATAAATATAAAATCTATAGATGTATTTATTTAGATTAATTGTTAAAACACCCACATAGTTCTTATAACCCATTCTCATTGCTGGGTTTTAATTTATATCCCTAATAGAGTGAGTCATGTCTTATAGGGAGAATGAGAACCATGGATGAGTGAATTTGGACATCCTTTTAAGGATTTGATAAAGTTGAAATCTTTTTTTTCTTTTAAAATTAGCATAAATCATTGTGTGGCGAACATCTTCATATAAATGTTCAATTTCATAATAGTTTTTCATTTAACCTCTCCAGGTTTAAATTTTTGAGATAGGTATACTCTTCCAAAAAATTAGTATAATGTACCCACCATATATTTATTCGTACCTATAGTAATGAACTAGTGGAACCATATGATTTGGAAACTCTGTTAGATGATATATTCTCAAAAGTATTTATCTGTAAAATTTCTTTACCTTGGAAATCTCCAATTCTTTTTTCTAGTAAATCTAATGGGACCCTTTACATTTATTTTCACTACTGAATGTTCAAATGATTCATATTCAATAATTTGAATAAATTGCTTGGGATTGATGATTTTTCCCCAAATAAAAGGGGTGAATTTATTCATAGGGATTGATCATCAGTCAGGTTATCACCAATAAAGATGATTGAAATAGGTTAACACTAAAATCATGAAATAATATGGAATGATATAAATCATGGAAAACTCACCTCCATTTACAGGGAAATTGAATTTGTTGACCATCATTTTTTCATCATTTCCTAACAATGTGGATGCATAAAATATTTTTGTAATACTATTTCGGGTTCTTTCAAAGATATCTGGATTTCAGATATTGGCTCAAATAGATCAACAGTCTCTATAATGTCTGTTATAAACACCATGATTCTAGGAATAATCATCATGGAATTTGGGGTGGTAGCAGATCCAGATTCTTCAAGAGCCTATACCACTCCTTTGGAGGAAAATATCTCTACAGGGGTGGGATCAATATAATTTTTTGGGACATTGACCCCTAAATAAACCTTTTATGTAGGGATATAAGTCATTTAACAAGGAGAAGATGACCTATTATGACTTTATATCTAACTGATGTCTACATTTTATTGGATTCCCTTTTCCAATTAAATCTATCGGTAAAGTCCGGGCATTTATATTTATAGGAGCA
Source organism: Viscum album (assembly GCA_963277665.1). Classification (NCBI taxonomy): domain Eukaryota; kingdom Viridiplantae; phylum Streptophyta; class Magnoliopsida; order Santalales; family Viscaceae; genus Viscum; species Viscum album. The sequence goes on along the minus strand of OY728140.1, from coordinate 760,944,472 downwards.
AGAACATCGTATTCAAGTGAAGCATAAAAATAAAAATATTCCCCCACCATGGGGATATAGGTCGATCAATCTTAAAGTGATTCCCTTTATTGCATTGGGATCCCCAAACTGCCTCATATGGTCTGGCATCCTAGGTTTATTCAACTGTATCCATCTAAGGTAACAGATGTTCCTTAAAAGAAGTGGTAACTACTTGAATTTGGATAATTACTACCTACTTAACCATTGTACCTAATCCAAGTTATGGAAATAAGTATTGGTCAACAAATTAACATGCATTGCATTATACATAGATAAAAAAACATAAAAATTTCATATGATTTCCTAATTTTAGATGTACTAATAGTTGTGATGACTACTGAAGCATCATGATATTCCATGGGGATTAACATCTATAAGGATTTGATTGTGGGCCTAAGGTTGAAATACATCAATGGGATTTGCGAGGACTGCCTTCATATGCTCCACAACCCTAGGGGATCCTTCTATAGTGACCCTCACATCTAGAGGTGTATCCTCCCCCATAATTGTACCTCTTGGGGTATAATCTTTGAACGAATCTATCTCCCAAATTTCCTTGTATTCCTAAAAGAATAAGGAATATCGGTTTGTGGTCATAATGAGAAAGAAAATAGAGATTGAATTCATCAATTGGAATTACCCCTTCATCACTATCATCTTGCATGGATTATTATTATGTATCCTACTCAATTATACAAATAGACATTTTCCTCGAATGAGTAAAGGATTATATTCATCTATTATAGGTATATGGCTACCTATTGAGGACTTTCCTTAGCTAAAATCCATTCTAGATCAATTAATGTTATAAAACCCAAAAGATCAAAAGCTTTTCTTGAAGCCTATCTAAGATTTCGTCAACGGATGTTCTTTCCCTTATTGTTTCCCATACCTCCCAAGACATTAAGAATGATTCCTTAACATTGATGGAAATTTTTTGAGGATCCATATTAGGAAGTGAGTCAGGATATGTTAACCACAACTACATTCTATGATCCTCGTCCAATTTGAAACCCTCTCGGATTGGGAACTTGCAAGAACCATGATAAAAATGATGGGTTTCTTCCACTATAGTTACTACAAGTGGTTCAAGATCATCATCACCACTAGATTCATGTACATAGTCATACCCCTATTCTTGGACCTTTGACCTTACCCAAGAAAGAACATAACAATAATTTCTAAAATTATTATGCCTAGATTGAATCAAGGAATCAAACTCAGAAAGGTAGAGACCCACCTTCTCAGTGTCTTCATCATATGAAATGTTAGTGGGAACTAACACATATATAGGAATAGTTAATGAATTGTCATTCTCTTAGAGTAATAAATACCAAGTGAGAGAGGATTAAGAATGAGAGGAAGACCAAAAAATAAAAATATAATTTCCTCAGGCCGAAGGAAAGGCGACATCCGAAGGGATAGATTCTTGACCTTTGATATTGGTGCTAACAACGTGAGAGGTTGAACCAAATGAAGCAAAAACCTTTATTAGGGATTTAAAAATAATATATTTTTTTTATCTTTATGGTTGTATAATTTTGGATGGATTTCTTTTGTTTCCCTTTTCCCGTACTTTCTTTTTGAGACCCGACAATATGAGCTTTTTTTTCTGTTGACCGCCTATATATTATTTGGTTGAAAATATCTGCATTATAACTTGTAAGAGAATTTCAGAAATAGATGGGATCCAATAGAACAATACAATATTTATTGTCTTCCCATGTAAACATCATCCAATATTGTTGATCTATCATCAAATGTTTCTCCGGGAATTCACTGTTAAGGGATATAGAACAACTCATCTGAACATAGTTGAATTGGAGGAAAAATGTATAGGGTTAATATCACTCAATGATAATTTCTATATCAATCCAGTCAAATAAGATTCCCTCTATCAAGGAGAAAATTTATCCTCTCTTTAAAATTTACTCATAAAATTCATTAACAAAAATACTTTAGGGGGAGTAAGGATTATAGGTTGAGAGGTCATGACAGTTGAGTCGGGAAATCAATACCAACTCAACACATTCGAATGGAATGAACGTGCTTATTCTCCATATGATTGTTTATATTATATCACCTTGAATTAGATTATATTTAATGAATGTGTGGCCTCCCATATTAGCTATTACCCAACCCCATATATTTTTGAAAGGACCAACCAACCAGTGTTCTAACGCTCGGATGTTTTTATGAAATATTTTTCTTAAATAATTTTAATTCATCAATAGCTTTCATTGAACCCAATAATGCTTTTAAAAATAATTTGATAAACCCTTATTAAAATATTACAATTATATCCTATCTATTTGTTTCTCAGAAATATGTATAACTAACTTATGAAGAAGCATTTTGAATTTAATGGCTACCAATTATTTATGAAAAATATAAATCAATTTCATAATTGTCTTTTTGTGTTAATAACTATTTGTAATAAAATTAATGATATTTATATGTTATATAGTTAATATTTTTTTTAAATCCATATAGTGGATATTTTTTTCATAGGATATAAATAATGACTATTTGATATATAAAAAACTATATTGTTTTTAAAGGGTAACTATACACCTTTGAATGTAGAACCCTTTTAAATTAATATTCTGACACATTAATTATTTTTATATTAAAATATGATCATTTTATTTTAAATAAGGACTTAAATATTTACTTTGAATTAATTTATGATATTTTTCTGATAACTTTCATGCTTTCATGAATAGTAAAAATACACTAAATTTTACGAAAAAAACATTATTCTTCCAAATAGTTGATATGGTTAAATTATAATATTTAGCGGTTTTAAAGAATAAATATAATATATATTTTACATTCAATATATTGTATGTAATTATTATTAATTTTACATTGAGTTCATAGGTAAAAACATATCTATCTTTTTCAATGTTTTCGCATTTAAAAGATGTTCTACCTTTCTGACAATGATATTAATTTTAAATTAATTATTGAAACTTATATGGCAAAAATTTTAAAAAATGGACTCCATATTTTGAATTAGATGGTCCAAATTATGTAAATTTATTTATTTTATTTTTGAACATTATGAATAGTAACTTTGGTACTATTTATTAATACAGTAAAAGGCTAAACCGGGTAATTAAGGGTAAGAAAACAATTATAAAATTACCCTCACACTTTTATTAATATAATTTTATGAGTATGGTTTAACCTAAATATACTTAAAGTCGAAATCATATCCATTTTAATACACCTAAATGGGATTAGGAAATTTAATTTATTTTATTTAGAGAATAGATAAATACATCACACTTAGATTTTATTAACTAAATAATTTTTAGTAATAGGTTATACTAAATATAATTTCGATTATAAATACACTTTTTAAAGATAAAATTTTTTCTATCTTAATTTTATTTTATTTATAGTTTTTATGAAATAAATATTTACCTTAATAGCTTCTACATTAATGACACTAAAATTCTTTTATTGATTTAAAATCAACATTAAAGTTTTTATTAAACTAATACCCTATAAAGGATCTATAAACCTGAAAAAATCTTTTTTTTCAAGCTTATATCAACATTAAACATTCATCTTTAGAGTTATGAGCCATTTGGAGCTTCATATATTGGATTCTAACACTTATATTTTTTATTTGAAATGATGTTAATGTCTTCACTTTCTTAATTTAATAAGTATAACATTTTAACTAGTCAATTTTCTAGAATATAAATTCAACTATAATAATTCCTCTACAATATAGTACATTTAACTTTATCATATTATTTTATTTTTAATTTTTATTCAATAAATATGCATATTAAATAATTACACAAAATTATTGTTGTCTTTATTTTATAAAGAGAAATATCAAAGAAATGTTATTAAAAATGTTAACATAAATATAAATTGGGATAATGAACATGTATGAAGTATATTTTAGATGACCTTTAACTCCAATGAATATAATAAAATTTTTATGTATAATTGAGCTTTTTTTAGTAATTTTTTTTAAAATCAACGAATTGAATAGTGTCAAAAGTGATACTATTGATTATTTATCAAATTAATGACTTATTAAATTATTAAAAATGATTAAATTTTTCCAATAAAATATATATTAATTGTTATATTGTATTAAATGATCTGATATATTCATTTAGGGTCGATTTTACATCAGATAAGTAAATATTTCTCCTTTTTAATATTGAATTATTTGTTACCCTAGTTTAAAATTAAAGAGATTAACTATGTGTTAATTAAAAAGATAAGGCATAAATTTACAGAAATAATTTTCCAAAAAACGTTCAATGGATATTGAAATAAAATATCATATCATCTTAGAAATTGGGGCATATTTGAGGTTTTTGTGTCACATTTTATTTTGTAATAAATTATTATTTATTGAGTTTCCAAAAGTTCCCCTCACCTCAATTATAAAAGAGAACCTCCTCCTTCCCCTATTAAATTCAATTTTATCCTTATATCTCAGCCATCCCATTCCCATTTTTTGTTTATAAACTTTGATATTTGCATTATATAGGTTCTGGTTATCTTTAAAGAGCAACTCTAGTGCTCTAAGAAAAGATTTAGAGGATGCATGTCGAGGAAGAGGTAATATGTTCTAATGATTATTTCAAACATATTTCTTCTTCAACATTCTCTGAATTAGTTGTTTCATTATAATGAAATAATATCAATATAAGTAATATATTGATATGTTATTATAATTATCAAACAACCGTATTCCACATTCTATCAATTCTATGAATAATGAAATCACCACGCGTGCATACATACGACTTACTTTCTCCACATCGTGGTGTAATCTATTTTAAAAACCACCATACTTTGATGGAATTAATGATGGAAAAAATTAATATATATTATTATTATATAATTATATTCATTCTTTAATATTATAACCATCCACTTCTCTTTCATTCAATTGTTATGGGATTGATGTATTCACTCATGCGTACGTACGACCTACCATCTCCACAAAGTGATGTTCTTCATTCTACATGACCTTCATTAAACTAAGATTCTCAACATGAATTTAATGAATTAATATGATATATCTATATATATTTTTCTGATATCAACCACTTTATTATATAACTATAACATAACTACAGGAAAATTAACATATCTGAAAAAACATTCATAATCACACAAAGCAGTTAATATCCGAATAACGAGTGACATTAAAATGTTACTAACAAACGAATGATAATATGATTATATATTATATCATAAAAATAAATATGATTATGGAATAAGTAAATAAAATTATTTAAATCATTATATAAGAGGTTTAGATACATATGAAGGATATCAAACCTAAGGTAGGGGATAAATTTTCAATCTCATTATTATTTGAGATATCATATAGGTTAGTATTTATTGGGTTATATTTATCATCCAAGTGTATGTATCATAAATATTTAATATCATTTCAATTATTCTAAAATTGATTAAATTTAATTTTACCATTTGTTTAATTATTAATAAACTTTATGAAATAAATCTTCATTCTTTATTCGATACGATGTAATTTTGTCTTTCTTGGCACAAGTAAGAGGAGAATGTTTTTTAACATATACGACAAGATCAGATCATTATATCTCCATAAAAATATATTTCTATAAATAATTATTTACATTATTTCAAGTTTATCTTCAAATAAATTGTTTTATTTTAATATTGCGCGGAATTTTGAGAAAAGGAAAAAAATAATGTAGAGAGTATATTTTCACTAATAATTAATTTCAAGTGTTTTATCAAAATTATTTTCCATCTAAGATGACGCTCTTTAAATAGGGTTATGTTTATATCACTATTATTACTATGATTTGATTTTTTTAATGATGGAATGGTATTTTATATGGATTATTCTATGATTGAATGATGTTTAGGAAACCAATTTTTTATCTTATGTTATTCTGTAATGAATGATTCAATTGTTTTGTGTAATGAGTAAGAATAAATTCATTATGAGATGGGTGTGACCTATATCTCTCTAAAAAGCATTGGTTAATGATTTATATCACAAGAGATAGACATGACTGGAACAACATGTAAATCTAGTTCAGTAATACAGGACTGAAATGGAAGGTAAACCAGGTTCATCAATGGACATTGACCTCTATGATGGTATTTGGAATGTGCATTGACTAATATGAAATGATTTTATATTATTATGTTTACGCCAAAAACATTCATTTCTTTTGTTATTAGTTTTGGGATTATTTCCATTAATTCATATGAACTTGTATCCCATGAAAAGATATCAAGATATTTTATATGTCGTATAATACTTTCAAATTTTAGGTTGTAATGACTTGTGATTATGATATGATTGGTATTTCCCTTATTTAACCTTACTAATAATTTGAGCTCACCGTTTCATATTTTTCTTTTTCCATGGCCATGAAGAAGGGTATTAAGTAATACATATAAAAAAGAAGTTTAATTATGATGATATAAGTGGCTGACAACATACAGTTTTTGTGAACTATTTGTTTATGTTTCCTAGATTCTAAAGACACAATGTTTGTATGGTCCTTTCATGGATTTATTATATGTTGTAATGAAAATAATTCAATTTTTGGTAATATGAATGTATATAATGTATAAGTAATTATGGATGGTATAAGAAGTAAGTTATTTTAAACCATTAGAATCTAGGATTAGGAAATCTTAGTAAGAAACTAATTGATGTCAATGTATAGGATACAATCCAATTTTTTTATAAAATATCATGAATAACCATGGATAAAAACCAAATGTTTCTTAAATGGAAATTTTATTATTATTTATGTGATTTTACCAATATAATCAGTATTTCTCACACTATACTTGTTGATTTCTTTCAATGGATGGAAAATGTAAGAAACACGTTAATATTAAGTGTGATGTGAAATGCAATTATTTTCCTCATGAGCAATAAATTGTTACTGGAGTTGGAATGAAAATATTTGTTGTTATGTTCACACAACCTTCTCAAGCTATGAACCATTCCGGACATTCAAAATATCAAAGGATGGAACAAAATTCAATTGATTCATTCATGATGCAGCATGAACCTTCTCTCAACATGTCTTCTGATATATTAGCGGGTGAACAATGGATAAATACCAAATGAAAAGATATTTCTAGTTCTCCAATGTCCATAACATGATAAATTAATCTTAGAGGTCTATCATTTGGAAAGTGAATTTGATAAATGGTGGAAACTTATCAAGAATATTATGAAAAGATATGAAATTGAATCAATGGATTTGGATGAGTTCAAGAACTTGTTTTTCAATAAATAATTTCCTCATATTCATTGAAAAAAGAAGGATAATGAGTTCCTTGAACTTAAGTAAATTGATGATTACACTTTTTGTACCTATGATGAAAATTTTACAACAACTATAAAGTATTATTATGTACTTATTATCCAACCTGAGAGTAAATTTGATATATCCTTCAGTGGCATAAAACCATGTCTTTGAAGGGAATTAGCCATAAGGGACTTTAATATATATTAAGAATTCATTCAATGTGCTCTCAAGGTTGATATGGAGATTGGAGTAACCTATCAGTCTTATGGGTTTGATAAGAATATAAAAATGAAATTCAAGGGAAAATCTAAAGTACACCCTAAAAATAATATGTGTTTTCTCTTATGCTCAATGTGTGGAATGAAACATTGTGGAAATTTACTTAAAGGTTCTATTAAATGTTTTATGTGTATAAAATATGTTCATTAGGCAGTTGAATGCTGACGTGATGGGAAAACTATTTGTAATGATGTAAATAGAGGAAAGGATACACAGAATGCACCTCTTACACTCCAATGTTATAAGTGAAAGGAAATGGGAAATTAAGCCAATGAATTCCCTAATAAAATGATTATTGATGATGATCGACATCAAAAAAACTCTTTAGGCCATAGAAAAATGAAACTCACATGAAATCACTATTAGTGATGTGGAGTACGATAATGAATTGTTGAAAGGTACACTTAACATCCACTCTAAAGTAGAAAATAATTTATATGATTCTAGATCCTCCCACTCTATTATTTATAAAGAATATTCTCAGGGTATTACCATATTACCTGGATAATTAGATATTGAGTTAGATGTGACAACTCTAAGTGGCATAACAGCCGCATCAAATGTTTATAATTCATCTTTGGTAGAATGTTGTGGGAAATTTCTTCCTGAAAATATTTTGATCCTTCTTATATTGGAATTTTATGTGATTCATGGCAAGGATTTTCTTTTTCAATATATATATCATGTCAATTTCCAAGGATGGGAAGTCAGATTTCATAATCCAGATCAATCTATGATCATTTATCGATGCAAGGATGAGTATAACATTCCAATAAAATTTTCGTCAATATTATGGGTCTTCATTCCTATAAATGAAGATTATTTATCTCAAAATGTTGGGGATAAACTAACTATTAACAATACAACCATTATAATTGAATTTTATGATACATTTATGGAAGATTTATCAGGTCTTCCAGTAAATATTAAATTGGAGTTTTTAATAGAAATCATACACAATGATATTCCTATTTCAAATAAACCTTATAGAATGCCCCTGATTAAGTTTCATGAATTGAAGGAGAAACTCTAAGGGAATCATGAAAAAGGATCCACACACCCTAGTGAATCACTATTAGGTGCAATTGTTCTGTTTGTTAAGAAGATAAATATATCAATGAGACTCTGCATTGATTATCAGGAACTTAACAAAATCAATATCAAGAAAAATATTATCTTCCCCATATTGATGACTTTTTCAACTAGCTACGCATAGCTCAATTTATTTCCAATATTGATCTTCATTATAGATATCATTATTAATGGTAGTAGGATTTACCAAAGATAACATTATGTACAAGGTTTGGACATTATAAATTTATAGTGATGCCTTTTGGTTTAACTAACGCCCATATTATCTTCATAGTTCTAATGAATAGAGTCTTTAGAGACTGTCTTGATTAGTTTTTTGTATTCTTTATAGATGGTATTATTTTATATTCAAAGAGAATGTAAGAACATTAAGATCACTTAATAATTGTATTGAATACCAAAAGAAAGTATAATCTTTATTAAAAATTAACCAATTGTGAATTTTATCCTCATAAATTTTTATTTTTTGGTAACAAAATTTCAAAAGAGGGGATATATATAGATCCAGGAAAAAAAGAATTTATTAACATTTGGCTAAGACCAACAACCGTAATTGAGATACAAAATTTCCATATTTTGGATGGGTATTATTGACATTTTATGAATGATCATCATGATTATATAATACACTCACCAAGTTGACTCAAAAATGAATTGAGTTCGTGTGGATGGAGGAATTTGAAGATAATTTCAAAGAGCGAAGAAGATGGTAAGATATTAAACCTGTTCTCATAGTTCCTTATCGTTGATAAATGTTTGTGATCTATTTTGATGCATCGAAAAAGGGTTTTGTTAGTGTTCTCCTGAAGATTTATATGTTTATAGATTATGACTTAAGACAATTGAAAACCCATGATCAAAATTACCCAACTCTTGATTTGGTATTACCTACAGAAATATTTCTAGTTAAGATATGGAAGAACTATCTTTATGGTTAAAGGTGTGGTATTTATACCGATCCTAAAGTTTATTGTATTGTTTCACACAAAATTATCAGAATATTCACTACTGAATGTGGTTGGATTTGATTAAAGATTATGACTGCTCAATACATTACCACCATTGGAAAATGAAAAACCTAGAAGATAATTTGAGTCCACAAGACCATTCAAGCATATATGTGATGAGGATCATAACAGATACAAAATTTTTGGATTTTTAGTGTTTGGATCTTGAAACATTAAAGGAATGGGAGAAATATTAATTTTCTCAAATTAATGGTCAACAATCTATACAAGTTATGATTAAGGAGGAATATAAGAAAAGTGATGAGCTATAATGGAATGCAGTAGATCTTCTTGAATTCAATATTTATTGTGATAGAATAATAATGTTCTAAAATCAGGTTTGTATTCTTCCTATATAAGAAATAAATAACGATTGTTTGGATGAGGCTCCTATATCTCCATTCTATATTAAACCTAGAAGAGAAAAGATATTGAGAGACCTAAAAGAGTATTTCCTATGGGATGGCATGAAAAGAGATGTTTCCAAATATGTCTCTCGATGCTTGTATTTTCATAAATTTAAGTCTCAGATACTGAAGTCTAAGGAGATATTACAACCATTACCTATACAATAATTAAAATTGGAAAACATCACTATTAAATTTTTCATCAGACATTTGAAAACATCCAATGCCAATATATCTATCTTGGTTATAGTTGATTGCATTCCAATGGAAGAACAGTTCATTTATGTTAGAGAGGATTTCTCCCTTGATAATATTTTCAAGATAAATGTTATGGTTGTGGTAAAATTGTAAGGATTACCACATTCTATTATATCTGATTGGCATATGAGGTTAACCATAATGTTGTGGTGAATTATACAGAAGGATTGACATACAGAGTTATGTTTCTACAATTAGTATCATCCTCAGATAGATGGCAAGTCTAAGAGGAGAATTTGAACATTGGGATAACTATTGAGAAATTTCTCTGGGGATTTCAATGGTTTTTGGGATCAACCCCTACCATTAGAGAAATTTTCATACCTTAAAAGTTTTTACACCGGTATTTAATGTAATAATTATTAACCCCTCTATGTAAATATGTATATAAATTCATCTTGATGGGATGATGTTGTGGAAATAAATCCATTATGACCTGGTAATGTTGATGAAATGGATGAAAAGGCTAGATCTATTCAAAAACATAAAAGAGATGATCAGAGTCCACAGAAAAAGATACGCTGACAACCAAAAAAGACATTGAGTTTAATGTTGGTGACAAGGTGTTTCTATAAATATCTTTATTGGAATAGTAATGGGATTTTGAAATAAGGGAAATATGATTCATAGTTATATTAGTCCTTTTAAACTGTTGGATTTTTTTGGGAAGGTAGCTTACCAATTGACACTTCAACTGAATATATCTCATGTTCATAAGGTTTTTTGTGTATCTCTCCTGAGAAAGTACATATTTGATCATTCACATATAATAATCTATGAATTATTACTACTGGAGCAATACATTTCTTTTTTAAGAATAACTGATATAAATTCTAGATTGCAGGGAAAAAGATCTACAAAATAAGACCACTTTCTTAGTTAATGTTTGATAGCAGAACCACCAATTTGAGAAAGCAATGTGGGAAAATGATGATATTATTAGGAGAATTATCCTTATCTATTTTTTCAATGTAGCGAATTTTGGGGGATAATTTCTGTTCCACGGTGTAGAATGTAACACCCATAAGTTTTTATGAAGTATTTTCTTGAAATAATTTTAATTTTTTCAGTTGCTTTTATTTCACACAATCGTGAGTTTAAATGAAAAACATTATGTCGTTAGTATAAAATTACTATTATAGAATTTATATTTGGTTAGAAATAATATGTCTAACAATCTTATGAAAATGCATTATGAATTCATTAGCTACAAGTTATTTATGAAAAATATAAATCAATTAGATATTTTTATTTTTTAAGGAATTAATATTGGTGATAAAATTATTGAGATATATATGTTATATACGTAATAACATATTTATTATACTTATCGAATGGATATTTTTATCACAGGGTATGAATAAACCCTATTTGATGTATAATTAAACTATATTTGTTAAAGGGTAATTCCACACATTTGAATTGTGAAGCACTATTAAATTATTATTTTTAAACATAAATAAATTTTATATGAAAAAAAACATGTTCTATTGAAACAGGATATAAAAATGTTCTTTTAATGAATTTTTGATATTTTTTTGACAACATTCATGTTTTAATTAATTGTAAAAATACACAAACGTTTATGAAAACATATTTTTTCATCGAAATAATTTATATGGTCAAATTAAAATATTTAATGGTTTAAATGTATAAATAGAATATATGTGTTTTTTCAAATTTAATTTATTTCAAGAGAATTAATTTTACATTGACTTCAGATGTAAAAGCAATTCAATCCTTTTCAATGTATTATCTTTTAAAACTCATTCTCTCTATCTCAGAAAATGGGATTAATTTTTAATTAATTATTGTAAATTTCTTGTTTTAAATATTTATAAATGGAATCCATATTTGGAATCTGAATTTAAAATTTTATAAATAGATTTATTTCATTCTTGGGAATTATGAATAGTAAGTTTGGTAATTTTATTTAATACTATAAAGGGTAGACTAAGTAATTAAGGTTAAGAATAATTTTATAAATTTACTCTAAAACTAGTCCTAATAAAATGTTATGACTATTTTTTTAACATAAATAATCCTTGGGTCGAAATGGAATCCATTTTAATATACTTGGATGAGATTAGGGCATTTAAATTTTTTATTTAATGAACCGTTAAATATGTATCACTCAAATTTTAAAAACTAAATAATTTTTAATATAAGGTTATAATAAAGATAATTTCAATTATAAAAAATCACATGAAATATAAATTTTTTTACTTTATCATGAAAAATTATTTTTAATTTTTAAGAAATAAAGAATTACCATAATAATTTATATATTAATGATGTAAAACAAATTTAATGGATTAAAAATAAATAATATAATTTTTAATAAAATAATAAATATTAAGTGATCCAAAAATATAACCAGATAAGAATAGTAAGGTATATGTTGACCACAATCATATAAGGGTATAGTTATGGACCATTTGGATCCTTATATAAGGGATTATGACACTTATATTATTTTATTTAATCTGATGTTAATGTTTTCCCCTTCATAATATAAAAAGTATAACATTTTATGTATTTGGATTTCTAGTAGATAAATTCAACTACAATTATTATTTTGACAAATATTATATTTATCTTCATTGTGGAATATTATTTTTAATTTTTATTCAACAAATAAGAATATTAAATAATTACACAAAACTGTTGTAATAATTATTTTATTAAGAAAACTATCAAATAAATGTTAATAAAAAGATAAAATTAAATATAATTTGGGATAATTAACATTATTAATGAATTTTTTAGATTACCTTGACCTCCTAGTAATATCATAAATTTTTTAGTTCAATGTTATCCAATAATATTAATTTTTTTAAAAATCAATGATTTTAATAGAGTCAAAATTAATACTTTTGATTGTTTATCCAAAAAATGCTTTCTTAAATTTTTTAAAAATAATTAATTTTTTAGGAAATATATAATAATTATGAAATGGTATAAAATTATCAAACTTATTTATTTATGGTATATTTTAAATCAAATAAGTAAATATCCCACCCATTTAATATTTAATTATTTGTTACCCAAGTTAAATATTAAATAGAATAACTGAGTGTTATTTAAAAATATAAGGTTTAAATTGATATAAATACTTGTCACACATTTATTTTATGATGATATTAGATCCCAATATCATATAATCTTATAAATTTTTTTATTTTAATGGTTTTTGGTTAGGGTTTTCTTTTATTTTAAATTTTTATTTATGGAGTTAACAAAAGTTCCCCTTGCCTCAATTTTGAAAGGGAACCTCCTCCCTCGCCTATTAAAAACAGTTTCAACCATAAAAATTATATATACCCTACCATTTTTCCTTATCAATATCCATATTCACCTCTTAGAGTTTCTGGCCAACTTCAATGAAAAAATCCTGTGCTCTAAGAAGATATTCACAGTAAGCACATCGAGGAAGATGTAATCTCTTCTACCGATTCATTCAAACTGATTTATTCTTCTCCATTATCATAATTAGATGTTTCATTATAATGTAATATCATATGTATCACTAATATAATTATATGTTATTATAATTATTAAACAACCATATTCGACCTTCGATCCATCCTACAAAAAATGAGATCACCACGAGTGCGTACGTATGGCTTACTGTCTCCACATCGTAGTGTAATATGTTTTTCACGACCACTTTACATGGATGGGTATAATTTTGGAAATAATAAATATATATAATTATTATAACAGGATACATATTCTAAAATATTATACACCATCCAATTCAAGAATAATAAAGACATATGAGAATGATATCGTGCATCGTGCATACTTATGACCTACTGTCTCCACGATGTGATGCGATCCATTCTACATGATCTTCATTAAAAAATGACTATACAATTGAATTGAATGAATAAATATATTATAAATAATACTATTTTCACAATATAAATTATATAACAATAATCTATGAAATGTATCATGATATTATCTGAAAAAACATCCCTAAGAATATAAAGTAGTTAATATCTATATAACGAGTGACAATAAAATGTTACTAACAAACATATGAAAATATGATTATATATGAACATTTTTTGGGTACTGAAAAGTTTAAAAAAGAACCAAATAATTATATCAATTTTGATAAAAAAGAAAAAAATCAGGGGAAGATTTAAATGAAAAATGTTAGAAGGGGAAAATTGAAAAGAAAAAAGTGATGTCATAAAGCACCAATGCCTTTATGGATAACCACTCCTCATTGTTAATTATCACATCATAATGAACTAGAAAACTAAATAGTTAATGGGATAAAAAAGGTGGTGGTGGAACCCACAAATGAAACCAAATTCACTTTTGGGAGGGAGGTGGTGATATCGTATCCTACAAACAATAATCATCCATAAATAGTAATCATATTCAAGATCACGACAGGGATATCTTCCCCAAAATATGATGTCACCCATAAATAGATGATGTCCATACTGACTAATTTTTTCATGGGGAAGGCATTTTCCATGGGCATCTAGAAACAGAGGCCTCACGGCCTATCAACACCATCCAACCAAACATGAAATTCCACTATAAAAGGACACCAATTTGGACTAGAAAATCGAATGACAGACTTTTCAGGAATAGAACAAATTTTGGAACTCTGAAGGAGTGGAAGAATATAGTCACACACTGATTTTTTCAATGATACCAAGTAGGTAAAACTCCTTATACAGAATTAAGGAGAAAAAGATAAAACATTTGGTAGTTCAGATGTCAATTTTTGTTTTGTAGACATCATTCATAAGAGGAGGAAAACCAATTCCCCACTTCCAAATAAGCTTCCTACATAGTAAAACTCTATGTGGTTGAAACCCTACCCCACATAGAATACCATTATATAGGTGTTAATATACACTGAATTAAAAATAACTACGTGGGTGGAAGTCGACTACATATATAAAATCACTACGGAGGAACAACATGGTCCCATGTAGCAACATCATTTGGTGACATAACCTATATCTGTGTAGAACCATGCTATGTGGATGGTCCCCTTAACAATATAGAAACATACTTCATAAAGTAAACCCCATCATGTGTAATAACATGATATAAGAAATGGGGTGTTCCATGGAATTCAACACTTTGGCTCAAATTATTCTCTTTCATCTTGTCATCAACCCCCCATGTCATTCACTCCATGGACCAGTCAAAAAAAATACTACCAAGGCCCCTTTAAAATTCACCAGACACGTATGATTAGACCATCAACCACATAAACATGACCTTTTGAGTCTGCATACCCATGGTATGTGGAGTATTAGGAGTGAAATAATCAATAGGACATAACTTTATAATATCTCTGAGTTTACATTCCCTTGGTAACAAGGATTCTGACCTTCAGTTGCTGACATGAACACACCTGTTCTAGGGATTAATGAGAATATCATGTCTTCCCATTTGATTAGTACTAGTGTTGAGCATTCTTCACTTTACCATGAACTTATTTTGGGGCACACTCCATATTTAATGCCGGTAGAATTTCTTTTTGGGACATGTAGTTTTTCTCCTCTTCACCTCAACCTTTGAAATATCTTGATAGATCTCCAAACATGACTATCATAGATATGAAAACAAGATAGGAAACAAGCACACCCAAAGCCCCTATATCTCACCCTTTGGGCTCCGTCACCATCCATCAGTGATAAAAGATGGATATACATTATTCATGTCCACTCTCTCCTCTTATTGCTCACACTGAGAAAGTCTCATGTGGGCTTAAGGGGTGGTGGTGATCCTAACATCCATGTGATACCAAACATGATACAACAACATATCATGGTCCTCTTATATGGTATAATCCCCAATCACATTCTCTTTAATTGGTATTCTCCGTAGATGTAATCCCCAGTGTCAATCCATGTGGGAAGCTCACATATGAAATCCCCAATCATTCTTTAATGGGCCTTCTACATAAATATAAGCCCCAATATCCATCTATTTGGGTATCTCCCATGTT
The DNA here is from genome assembly GCA_963277665.1 of Viscum album. Taxonomy (NCBI): domain Eukaryota; kingdom Viridiplantae; phylum Streptophyta; class Magnoliopsida; order Santalales; family Viscaceae; genus Viscum; species Viscum album. Next base: position 760,928,100 of record OY728140.1, on the reverse strand, counting down.
AAAACCCCTATCATTTACCTTATAATTTTTTTCCATTAACGTGTAATACATGTCATATAGAACTTTGATGGAGTGGATTTTCCACTAAATGGGATATGTAGGAAGCCTCCATGAGGTCCAAATCCAAAATATGAATCCTCCCTAAAGTTATTTGTGCCACATTCTTGATATAATCAAATTTACCTGGGATACCAAATCTCATATGGGTACCCTAGGATACATTATAGTACATCCCACACCATCCTTGAATAAGAAACCATTCACCTGAACGTACATTATTCCCAAAGTTATATTACATGGTTAGGTGTTGTTTATACAACCTTAAAAGGAAATGTGTCCAATTATGGTGAACAGAACTATGTGGGTTCTGATTCCCCTCACGAGGATACACAGAAAACCCATTTCTTGGATTTAGTCAAGACATAAAAACTAGTCCCATCCAGTCAGGATGATGAAAATCTCTAGAGTACCCAATCACGTGAAAGGGAACTATTGTTATCCCGATAAACAACACAGGAATTTGTAATCTAACAAGAAAAGGGTAACATTTGTAGAAAACCTTGGATACATAATGATATACCTATTTATGGAGAACCTCATATACAAACAGATGATCCCAAACCCATGCATAGTTATAATGTACTATTTCTATAGGGAAATTTTTAATATACACACTTGGGAACGTAACCAGGATTCATGAACATGACTTAAATAATTAAAAGTGTCCTAGAATATGAAATAGTCCTCCCACCAAATGGGTTTGATGATCCTGACAACCCATTCACCAGACCAACATTATCTCTTAAGTGTTGTTGGAAAGATCATTCATGGAATTCCTTCCTTTGGAAGGAAGGTCCATGAATCATGGATGTGAGATCCATTGGGTTTTTCTGGCTCCACAAGAAACCATTTTGGAGAACATTAAAAGATTATATACCTATCATTAATGGTTGCAAGCCATTTAACAACCATAAATCAACCCACTCGGGCATAATGACATCTTTTAGAAAAACAATCATAAACCTAATCAATATCGAAAATGGATGAGATTGTGAAATAAAACCTTACCTCTTGTTTGAAATTATCTATATGTTGTTTTTTCATCCATTGTAATAAATTTAAATTTATTAGTCATATATACCTTAATCATATCAATAAATATAATCCCATAAATCGGTTTCTTGTAATATCTTACCACCTATTCATTATCAATTTTTCATTATCATTGTCATTTAAGTTGTTAACTTCTTTGTTTTTCATATATGTTATGATTCATCATTTATGATCCTTGAATCCTGATCTTGGTTTCATTAGACACATGATTTTATTTGTGATATAAAAATAATACATGTTATTTATATTTTAAATTTTCAACATCCTTTAATGTAGTATATAAAAAATTAAATTTATCTCTTCGTTGAGATGCTAATCAACCCATACGATTGACAAGGATAAACATTTTTGAACATATAGGAAGGTAAGATATTAAATAAACTAATATAATAAACAATCATAATTAAGAAATAAATAACATATATATTATCTAGTTCTATCATTATAACCATACAAGTGGAGTGGTAATAATAAATAACTTTATACACATACATGGAGAAGGTTGGTTATATGTACAATTAAGTGATATTTTCATTCCCCATAAGTTTGAAAAGAGTTGAAAAATGGTATTCCCATTATCAAAAAAACATTATATTATATTTATTCCAATAGTGTAAATATATTTGGATGGATAAAATTTATTTTGAAGAAGTACATGTATAATTTGAATTTGAAATAAATTATAATGATGATAACCACTTCTCTGAGAGACAAATATTGGTTTACACATTATTTGACCATATGATGGTCTTAATACATGATCATATCTCTATAATATAAAGAATAAATCACATAATGTTTTTGTTTAGGTTTTTATAGAGATTGAGTGCATAATTTTTGTGAATAAGGAATGAAAATTGAAACCCTTTTATAATTAAAAGTAGGGAGCCACAAGGAATAACATATAATATTTAAATAATATATAGAATTGTTTTTGGGAATGTGGTACCATGTAGCCCCTATTAAACCAATTATAACCCAAATCATGGTAATAATTTTATTAATATTTAATAAGAAAAATAATTATGTTGACATGTTTATGGCCAACGAGTATGTACCAAAGTGGTACTTACTCCTTCTTGTGATCCAAAAGTCCTAGGATCAAATATAGCCATGGATGAATTTATGATAGTATAGCAGGGCACTACATCATGGTACTATATCAGTAGGAACACTATAGTGGAGGAGGGACTTTAGCGGAGTGGCACTATAGAATGTACTATAACAACTTTGGTTCTTTTTCAGTACTATTCAACGAAGGGTCCTTTGGGACATAAAAAGGGATTTTAAGCCTTGTATTCAGGCCACTGGTCTTGGGATTTAGGGATATGTAATTTTTCTCCTTATACATAGTCTAAAGTGCTCATTTATTTAATAATAAAATGAGTCATTATCCCCAACCATTAAAAAAATTTGACATGTTTAAATAATATAAAATATTCTTTTTCAAACTGTGGAATCAATTTACCGACATTATTATTCTATAAGTGGAATAATAAAATTTTAATATAATTGTACCAAATAAAATAGAAATCAAAATTTGAAAAATGCTTGTTTTATGAATATAACTGATTTTGGAGACAACTAAATAATAATAATGACTAAATTTAACTTAATTGGATTCTGTTAAATCAATAGAGAAATACTTTCCATTAAAAAAGAACCATATTTAAAAGTAATATTTCAAATAAATGATTAAAAGAGAATAATCAAATGTAGTTTTTATATGAGCAATAATATTAATTATTTAAAAAATTACCAGAATATATTTATAAGCATAATTTCATATTTTCATATAAATCATATTGATTTTTTAATATATATTCTTTATAAAAAGAGGTTTTTATAAATTCACACTATTCTTATATCATTATAATAATATGAATGTTTCATTTTCTTTAAATCAAACATTTTCACTATTTTGAAAAAAATACTTGTTAAAAATCTTAAATGATATCCCAATTCATATTTTTACAAGATAAATTGATGAATAAATACAATTTATTAAAATCAGATTTCATATCTTTGAAATTTAGGTTTTAATCATATTCTTCAATAAAGATTTATCCACTTTAATATTGTTTCAATAGAATGTAAAACTACATTACTATAATTGAATCTTGGGTTTTAAATGTGATGAACACAACACAAAAGCTGATAGATTAATATATTATTACAATAAAAAATGAAATATATATTAAAAAAGAAAATTTTTAATTATTACTAAAATAAATTATGTAATTATTAGAAGTATGACCATAACTATTTTTGTTAAAATGAATTTTATTTTTTAGAAAATGAATTTATTTTATATATTAAATTTACAAGTAAAATTAACTTTTTTCACCATTAATCATATGAATAATTAGTTTTTTATAAACTTATATAAATAAAAAAAATAATTATACATTAATTATGAAATGTCTAGAATATATATATATATAATATTTTGAAGATAAAAATAATAATTTGATGGAAAATTGTATTTTAAGAATGTAATGTATTTTATCTTAATAAATTAAATTTATCACCATTAATAAATTATTTAAATGAAATATTATGATACTGAATTCAATATAAAACATTAATAATAATTGATTTTTTGTTACAAGTTAATAAATAATAATAAAATAAATTATTTTCTTAAAGATACATTTTTATATAAGTGGTTTCTACACATTATGTCCTCATATATTAGAATCACAATTTTTTTCAAAATATTAATTTAATGAATTATAATTGATTTCATATTTTTAATCGAAACTATAAATATATCAATACATGGTTAAAATAATTTTTATTCTTAATTAATAGCGACAATATTTATAATCCTCTCACCACTGTATGTGTTAAAAGGGTGAACTATAGGGTTAAACTAAGAGATAAACTTAAAAATCATTAAGACATTTATAATATGATTTGGTGAGTATATTACTACCTAAAAATGTCATATATATCAATGTTTGGATATTTTATTACTATTCGCCATCAAAATATATTTATATTATTTTAATATTAAGTGTATTTACAAGGGTTTCACTCCCCACACATATAAATGTCTGCATCCTATTATTACTAATACACATAGGATGATAACCTTAATATGACAAACTTATTCCAAAATAAATTTCTTTCCACTCTCTACTGCATCATCTAGTGGTTTTTGTCATTCCAAAATAGCCATCCAAGAAGAATTATTGTGTTTTCATTTGATATTATTGAAGGAATAGGTATATATTTTTATTGATATATTCCATGTTTCATTAATTATAAACCTCTTAGATATTATCTACAAACATCATAAAAAATTATATTTGAATGTTTTATATATAAACATTTTTTTCATGGTATAATAATTATTTATCTGCATTTAATCCAATGTAAAATGAATATGTCCCTCATTCATATATGTGGACACTACCTCCCTTAGGTGATGCAATACATTTTCCATCACCATATCTCAAGAATATATATATATATATATATATATATTATGAAAATAAATGGTATATATTATTTGATTTTAAATCATTTTATAAAATAATATTTACATTCCTTTGTTGTCATCAATTTAATTTTTAATATATCCCACGTGTGTAAGTTTCGACAACCACTTACAAAAATCCATGTAATTAATTTTTAATCATAGCCTTACATGGATAATTAGAAAGGGTATATAATGAAAAACGATGATATGTATGATATTTTTAGTGTTCTAAAAATAATTAAACAATGACTAATGTTTAAAGTCTATAATCATGTTCCTAAAACATACATTAAAATTATAGTAGTTGAAAATAGAATATACATTTTAATATAAATTTATTAATACTTGGTAATTCTAAATTTCATTGGAATTATAACATCATGACCTTCACATATAGGTGTACTCTTTAGTTCATGGTAAATGCACTTTTTATCCTTTTTTTGTGTTGGTCCAGGGTGGGGTGAAGTCCCATGGGCCTTTAAAATCTTATATATATGTTTTGTAATATTTCAAGGAAAAAAAAGAATTATTATGCTATATAACACATGACCAAACCACAAAAAGTTAGACGACAATATATTATGTGTAGTTACACTATGGTATTATGATTTATTAGGAGAATCAGTAAATATTAAAATATTGTTCAATAGTGTTGTTGGTTATATAGGGATCCACTGTATTTTTCAACATGGAGGTATGTTTTTATGGTTGTACCATGATTCATTAGAACAAATTACAAGACCAATTTGTTGTCAATTGAAAATGGTAGTATATACTTTATATATTTGGGACTCATTCCTTTTAATGTTGATGTTACATTTTGTTCAATTAACAATTTTAGAATTTATTTGGGGAATTCATTGAGGGGATTTTAGGGATTTTCTGATGCTCATCAATCCCTTATAAATACTTATCTCCCCTTTGATCAGTGTAGGTTCCATAGCTTTAATGGACTGATGTGTAGATGATTTCATGATACAACCCCCCTCTATCCACCATAAGGGTCATGTTCAATTTCAACATATTATTTAGAATCCCTTTATGTATTGTAGATATACTGTTCAAACTACAATTATACACCTTATTTCATTGAGATATCTTTCAATGCATCAATTTGTCATTTTGGTCCACAATTCACCATTTATGTTGATTTCTATGCATTACCATGTCGAGATCCATTCTATTATTATAGATCCTAACCAAATTATATATTTTTACCTATTCATCCTCGATAATCCCTTAGTAGTATCATGTAGTAATTTTAATATAGTATGTGGTTTCTAAAGTTTTTCCTATTATTTGATACATTTGATGATTACATTAAAATCCTATTTCAAATAAATTTCAAATTATTGAGATGGATTATTGATCAATGTGAACTGAAATGGAATGTTTTTTTATGATTATTTCATGATGGGTGTTAATTTATGGTTTTTAGGAAATGTATTCTTGAATTAAAATTATGACTATTGACATAATTTTATTAAAAAAATTAATCTAATATATTTGTTACTAAAATGAAATTAATGGAATGTTCTTTGATTAAAAAACCATTTGATGTTTTTTTTTGAAAATATTTCAGGATTCTCCTATAAAAAAATTTGAGGGTAGTAAATAATAAATAATGGCATGTTTTGAAACATGAAGTTTGGACCGAATGAAAATGTGTTTTTAATTGTTTTAAGAAAATTTATTTACACTAAAAACTATTTTATTTATCATGAGTAATATAGTAGGAATGGTAGTTGAGTGGGAAGATAACACATTAGGAATTTATTATCTCCTCTTGGAATGTAATAACGATAACAACATAGGGTAAACTATTGGGGGGGGGGGTAAGAGGATTTCATAAGGATGTTCACCATTTCATTATTAGGGATGTTCCATGGTAAAATTTGAAGCATCACTTTAGAGAAGAGGTGTGAGAATACATTAATATCTTTCTGATGGGTCTCATAAAAATGGGGCTATAATTAAAAACTACTTTCATTCCTTATGATTTTAATTTTTTAATCATGTTAGTTTTTATGGAAAATCGTATTCATTTTCTTTTTTGATAAATATTTTAATTCAATCACATTTGTAAAAGATTCATGATCGCACCTTCCTTGATGGAATGTTTATTTTCACTTTTTCTATTATTCATTAAAAATATTCTTCAATGATGTTTAGTAATGACCTATGAAAATGTTTCCATGAAATGTTTTATTAACATAATTATGAAAAATATTATATAATATATAATTATTAAGAATTTATTTCTGAATTTTTACAAGGCTGTAAACCCAAGTATATGTTCCTTTAGTAATATCGATATTTTTTTATGTTAGGTCTATGAAAATGGAATGAATTACTTAATATGGAGTGAATAACTTTCTTGAAGTGCCTTCGAATGTTTTTAGCACCATATTGACTTTCTGATCCATATGTTTCCATGGTTTGTGTTTCCTTCTTAAGACTTATATCATGATTTTGCAGACCCTTTACTCCAATTGTTTTCTTATAATACTATCCATTTTTATATACTGATTTTCATTACACTGTTTCTTATATGGAAAATATTTTCTTAAATACACTTATTGATTACATGGTGTGGTAGCTAACTCATGGCGAACCAGTACACACATTGGGTTATGAAAGAATTGTCTAGAGTACTATTTATGCGATTTATTCATGTTCGTAGGTAAGATATTGTTATCAAATATTACTGATATCCTATTTTATGTTGTATCAAATTTTGGATTTGACTATTGGAACATATGTCGTATTATATGAAAATGTTTCTGGCCAAAAATCATCACAATAGGGATAACGTTACCTTGAGTTGTGGGTGAATGTGTTTCGAAGAAATATTGACGTTCTAATTATAAACATTTACCATGTTTTTATTTTATTTTTGTATAAACATATTGATTTAATCATGATAGAGTTAATGATATCAAGAATCCTGAATATTTTGTACATTATTTTTTTTAAATCCACTAATAAGGATTTCAAATAGATATTGGGTGGGTTATATTATTGAAGCACATTAGGTGAACCATATTGTTGATCATAACCATGAATAAGTTATTTTGCGTGTAGTCCATGAATTTTTCATGGTAGAAAAAACAATTTCAAATACTGATACATATATTATACATTAGTTTAACGATAACCAAGATCATTAAAATTGAAATCTTCATCTCAAAAAAGCATATTTCAGGGGTATGTATAATACTATAGATATAAAGGATAGGTTGAATAATGTTAATATTATATTTGGGTTCTTTCAGATTATATGTTATTCCAATATTCAATGTGATTCGTTCAAGAACAAATTTAAAAGGTTGTGGTGGTGGGACATGATATTTTATATAGGGAATAATGTGGTTTTGTAGTGGAAACACATACGTTATATTTTCAGGGAGCATATTTGGTTATAGTCGATGGTGTTTTATATAACAATGGAGTTTCTTATAGTCAATAACTGAAACCAAAATATAACTCCATATGAAAATAAATATATTGACCTTATTCACATCCCACCTGAGGTGGTATCTAATGAGAATATAATAGCCCATTTGTTTGGAAGTATCATGAAATATATATTTGATCTCTTGTTCCTATGAAAAAATCATCTCTTTTATTGATATTATGGAGAGATAATTGGTTTTGGATCTTAACCTATCTAGAAAGTATGGGATAATGGGAGTTTCTTATTCTACATATGGTGGTTTTAGTTGGTACATTATTGTTAATAAGAATATGGATTGATATCATGGTAATTACTAGGTTGGTGGTACATATAATCATGCCTTTGATAAATCATCATTAATGGTCTATAGAGTCCATATTACCTATTATCAGTTTGGTAAGGCTCAAAACAAGAAGCATTATTTCATATAGGAACCTGATAACATCATCATTTATGGACACTTAAGACATTTATATATGTTTTCCATGTTTTTTCTACTATTTATAATGGTATAGGATCATTAGTAAAAATATGAAATGAGTAAAAATAAACTAATTAAGGTAAAATGAGATTCAAGAAATAATCATTTGGAATGAATCTTCTTCATACATATAATGAATCTCTAGTGACAGTTGTTATGAGTCCTCTAATAGTGATATGTACTATTACCATTTCATCATCTTTTGTGTCTTCTTTATTTTATAATGGTTTCTATCATTCCATTAGAACTACCCATATAATAGAATTATTAAATCATACTATAGACACTATTACTTATGTTTTGGAGATTACGATGCCTCTTATGGTGAAAATATTGTAGGGTCTCATATGCTCTTATTATGATTTCAGTTTATTATAAGATGATATTTCTAGGGAATTTTTACTTCTTGATATGAAACATATAGAATCAATTATTTTCATTAATTGTTTAATCACTAAAAAATATATGTTAAAATATTATCATCAATGGGTTTCAATTTATAACTGCGATGAACCATCTCATGTCTTATAACAAGAATGAGACCCAAGGGTGAGTGCATTTGGAAAACCACTTTAGGACTTTGGTAATATGACATCATTGTTTTCCTTTAAACTAGATCCTAAATAATTGTTTAATGAACATCCTCGTATAGTTGTTCAATTTCACAAATGTTTTTCATTTAACCTCACTAGTTTGTCATTGGCAAGATAGTTATACTCTTCCAAAAAATCAATAAAATATACAGATCATACATTATTTCCCTCTTATTGTAAAGCACTAGTGGAACTAGGGGGTTTAAAACATTGTTTGATGATATTTTCTCCAAAGGATTTATCTGTCCAATTTTTTTAACTTGGGAATCACCAATTCTTTTTTAGGAAATCTAATGAGAACCTTAATGTTTGGGTCGACTACCAAAATATCAAATGAGTTACATTCAACAACTAGTATATATTTCATGGGACTAATGATTTGTTTCACCTGATGAAAGGGGTAAATTTTTTCTCAGAGATTGATCATCATTATGGTTATCACCAATATATGATTATAGATTCTAAGGTTATAAAAGAATGTATTATGCACACCTTATTATTACATTGGGTCTAATTGATTACCCTATAGTGTTCATGTGATAATTGAATATAATCTTTCTTTAGAACCTTGATTCATTCATTGAGATTTTTTTCAACGACATCATAGTTTACTCTATGTTTGTGGATGAATACATAAGTCACTTGAGAACTATAAGGGGTTTCTTGAGACCCCAAAAAATTATACCATTCTTTCTAATGTAATATTCTATTTGTAGGAAGTGAAATTATTAGGACAATTGTTTTTTAAACATAGTGTTAAAGTTGATCCTATGAAGGTGAATGTTGTTAAAGCCTAAGAGGAACTCCAATATGTATTTATGATTTACAGTATCATGGGCTTGGTAGATTATTATAATTATTTTTGAATTATTACACTATGTTTACATCTCTAAATATCACTATAACTCATAAAAGAGTAAATATTATTTGGCATCCCAAATTTCAGGTTTCCTTTGATCATTTGGTGGGCCGGTTGACTTCATCTCACATTTTGACTCATCCATAAGATGATCATGGATATGTAGTTTTCTAAGATGTATCTAGTATAGTATTGAGATTTGTTATTATTAATGGTTATCATGTAATATCATATTTTTCTTATCACCATCAAACTCATTCTAAGAACTGCAAAACTCATTTTCTTTAACTCATAGCCATGGTTCTAGATTTGAAGGGTTACTGCTACTACCACCATTGATAAATGATTAACAAATACTCTAATAACAAAATCATATGGAAAAGATTCTCTAAAACATATTTGAATTTATAGCACAGACAATGGGTGGAGTACCTCATGGATTTTGAAAATTATATTTCATCAACTATGGGTAAGTGTCATGATATTACTAATACTCTAAGAAGAAATCTTTTATCCCCAGCCATGAATGAATCTTTTGAAGTGTGGAAGTTATTGTCCCTCATTTCTCATATGTATTCAGAAATCATAGATTTTGGGATCATGATTAAATTTTTGATTGGTTATCTTACTTCATCAATGCATGAGTCTATTTTCCTGTAATATCAACTCGATGTTGACTTATAGAGAATTAAATAATATTTATGTTTTGGGTAGACAATCATTGAGTTGTCTCTATATTTCAATGTTATTCTAGGATTTCAAAATAAGTTCATTATTATTTTTCTATTAAGGAATATTGTGATGATATATTGTCATAACTATGAATGGTATGTACAACATACAATAGGATATATGTTTTATAACATGAGGTGATGTGTCTAGTGACCACGTACAAAATTCGAAATTGTTTAATTGGTTTTCAACTGTAAAACATGTCAATAGGTTAAGGACTAGAATAAGGATCCTTTGGGATTTCGCAAAATCATTCCATTCACATCATTCAATATGGAATATATATATAAGGACTTCTGGGATAAATTTCTACATTCACCTTGAGTTAATAATTAAATATGGCTGTTGATTGACAAATTCTCAAAATGAGTTCAATTTATTCCAAAATTTTGACACTATTAAGGTTAAGAACTATGGTGATGTGTAAATATATGAAATAATTATATTACATGGAGTTATATATAAGATCATTTCTGATCAGGATCCATAATTCAATTTTCACTTTATTAGGGTCTTCTAGGTTGTGATGGTATCCCTGGTGATGTTTTCCATGAAATACTATTTTAAAATGGATTTCAAGATAGAATGGGTTAATAAAATTTCATCAATACATAGTATGTTATTTGGTCATTAATATTAGAGGATCTAGGGATGGCTATTTGGAACTGGTAATGTTTATTTATAATAACAAATATTGTTCATCCATCATGATGAAACCCAATGATTCTTTTAATATATGACCACTAAAATATCCTCTTATTGTTCTATGATTGGAGAAGCATCCCTATTATGAACATATATTCAATAGGATATGAAAAAACATAATAATTTGTTTCATCAAATAATTTAAATGAAATATATCAATTAAAAATACTATGATTTTATATTTTTATTCCTTTTGGGTTTTAAAATTGGTTATATGGTGTTTGTTATAGTTTCACCACATTTAGACCCATGATGGATCCGAAAACTGAAAATGATGGCACCTAGATAATTGGAACTATTTGAAGATATTGAATGGGTTGATAAGGTGGCTTATTATTTAGTTTTTTCACTACACTATATATCTAATTATAATGGATTTCATGTTTTACATCTCAAAACATATCTCTCTGATCAATATCATGCGTTATTATAGGAAAATATTGATGTTGAACCTAATTAATCAGTGATTGAGAAACCTATTCAAATTATTTAAAGGTTCTTCATAGGAAAACAATACCCTTGATTTATAAGTTGCGTTATCATTGTTAAAATTAAATGATATATGGGATCTTTATACCTTTATTATAAAATACTTTCCTTAACTCTGATGTTTTTTCATCTTGATCGAGTATTTGGGGATAGATTTATTTTATATTTGGGTGATTCAAAACATCTAAATTTTTTATTTTAGGTATGTTAATCATTTTATGGTGTTTTAATTTCCATCAAATCTTGATTTTGAGTTGGTATGTGTTTTTGTGATGTCTTATGGGTGATGATATGATTTTGTGAATTTTTAGAATGCTTTGTGGGAAAATGAGGTGGCATTTTGTTGCATCGCATGTTACAATGCCACAAAAAGATGGTATACACCATAAAATCAATGGCTTCACTATTGATTTATATTATAGTGAGTTTTTAACTAGAAATATAAAGGATGTACATTTGTGTTGATGGCGATGTGGCATTTAACACATTTTTCCTTATAGAGGGGTGTTTGGGAAGAATTCACAAGAGTTATTTAGACTCGTCCATATAACCTCTTCTCCACATCAGTTACAAATAGTTTTATAGCCTTTTTGTCTTAAAATGTTAAGACTCTTAACAAGGATATTTTTTGATGAAATGATCTATTTTTATAATTTATTGTGTGTGTTTAATAGGGATTTCTGATGTGTTTTAAAATTTAAATAAAACTCCTTGAAATACCAATCTCCTCATTCACTCAATGATGGTTCCAATGCTCTTGAGGACCTCTGTAAAGCCAACTATTTGCTTCAATTTCCCTCTCTAGGCCATATGGGTTATGTTCCAATGTATCCTATGTTGTGTTAACCACTTAACCCCAATTTATTTATTTTACATTCCCCAGAAATTTTTTATTTTCCATTCCAATCTTCTCGAGTACAACACTTCAACATAGTATCCCACCCAGTACCATAGTGGTTTATTCCTGTACATCAACATGTCATAGTGACATTCTTGTGTCAAGGAGCATCCCATATTTCAAAATTATAAACCCCTTCCTCATTAAATATCCCACATCAAGTTCTTATAATATTTTCTAATGTTATATTATTTCAGAATCTTTTCTTATTATTTGAGACCACTTATTCCTATAATTAAATTGATTTTAAATTCAATTTATAAATCTTGGGCTAGAGAGTTTTCTAGGTGTTATTTTAAATGTCATAGTGTTTAATGAAATTTTCACAATAGATATAATTTACTAGTTTTAAATAAATGAAATCATTATTTGAAATTATGAGTATTTAAAAGTAATTGTTTAAAATAAATGGCTTGTGATATTTGTGGTTTTAAATTATTTGAATGGAATTAATTTTAATAAAAAATCAATTTATGTTGATTTTTGGAATAAATAATTGATGATGTTTTAAAAAATAATTTCATGCTTGTTTTTTAAATTAAAGTCATGATTTCAAATTTGAATTTGGGGGTGAATGAAATTATGCCTAAAATGATTTTTTATCCCATTACTTTTCCTTGTAAATTTTTTGATTTACCCTAGAGAACATGGGAGATTGGGTAGATGAGTCTGTAGGTTAGATGATAAGAATGTATTATATTTAATTAAATAGACTAATATTGAACACATACTCTATAATACCTGATGAAATAGAGGTTATTCCATATAGATCATTTACTTTTCATCCATAATAATGTTTTTTAATATTATAAGTCATACTTCACGAATGATGTGTTATAAACCTTGTAAATACAACTCCTAGATCTCTTATCCATGGTGATATGATTAAATATGAATCTTCATTCCTTATGGTTTATATATTATAATCATGTAATATTTTATTTAAATTCTTATTCATTCTATCTTTTGATAAATTATAAATACATGAACAATTGTAAATTATTCATTATTATAATTAATTTGATAGAAAATATATCATAGATGTTTTTTGATTCCTTATTTAAAATGATCATTCAATTATTTTTTGAAATAAAATGTTAAAAAATTATGACATTTATCATTTACATCATAATTAAATGGATTATCTAATGTGGAATTCAGATTAAATAATTAGTGAAATACTACAGGTCTTGTAGCTTGCATCCTATCTTTTCTATTAGGTGATTATATATTCTATATGTTAGGTCCATGTAATGTAAAATAAAAACTTGATGAAAGTCAGTGTACCTGACGTTCAAGAAATATAAAAGTTATCATCGCATAATTAAGATTGTGTTCCACTTCTTTTTTGGGTTATCTTACAATACAAATACTTGTAACATGGTGTTGTAGACCTTTATCACTAGAAGAGTGTATTTTAATACAGATTATTTTAATGATATTAATTTTGTTAATTTTTTTTATGGAAATGTTTTTCCACCATAAGATAACTATTATTATGGCTCCATTAAAATTTATAAAGTATATATTTATTATAATGGAGGATAAAATGTATACGAAGAGGATTGTTCTTAAGGTAAGGCTTTATGTCTCTATATTATTTTTATTAGGATTATTTATAATTATATTTTCATTAATGCAATTCCATGTTGTGTCTCACATAATCTATACCTATTTTAATCTCCAGTTATTATGTCAGATTTATAAAAATATTCTTTTTATTTTTACATCTTTTGAAACTCAAAAATTATAATGAATTGTTTTATATGATACTACAACCATAATAATTTTTATGGTCCTAAAAATTTATCTTCCATATCTATGTTCTTCAGAAAAATATGTTCTTATATATATCTAAATAACTAATAAATGTATTTTCTTAGATCATTTTATTTTCAATAAAAATGATTAAAAGGGTTATTTTTAAGTAATTTCCATTTGGTTCACTTTTTTTATTTTTATAAATGCTATTAAAAAAATTTCTAACATTTCAAGGTATGTACATTTTAATTCCATAATATACAAGATTAAATATAAATATTATATAAATATTTTTAATAGTTTCCCAAATAAAAACATATTATAAATTTATGAATAAATTTTATAATTTAAATAATATATACAAATAAAATTTTATTTCATCTTCTTAAAAAGAATATTTTTAATTCTTAAAAAAAATAATTTCCATCAATGTAAAAATACATTAAAGATTGTTAAGATTCCCTTGATATATTATTTTATAATTACAACTATTTCCTTTCTCAGGATTTCTTATGATGCAAATATTTCAATTTTATTTTAGAGAAAAAATTATTTTCATGGGAATATTAAGATATGAAGGATTGGTGAATGATATTATGTCCAAATGGAGACAATATTAATGTTTTATTATTATTGGAATTTTTATGTTATATCCCTCTAATTTTTTGGTATAATTTTGTATCACTTGAGATCATTGGGTAGATGGGTGATTTGACCAATCCTATGAGGTTACACAAGAGGCTATCCCAACACCAAGAGGGTGTATGGGAGCTTCTCCCATTCCCAAGAGGGTATAGGGATGTTTAAATCATTCATAATAAGAGATATGAATTATTGAACCAAAACCATGATAGTAAATTTGTGGTTATCCCTAGACAATAAAGCATTTGATATCAAGGTGAGAAGACATGATATTTTATTTATATCATTATTAATATTCTATAACATTTATCCAAAAAATTACATCTTTTTATTATGATATGTGCTCATAGATCATGGTTTATTATTGATAATTTTGTACTCTTTTGACTTGTGAAACTTATTATTATTGTTCCTTATATCATTACTAATTTTTTATGGATTTTGACTTTTTGGATATGATCACATATCATTTGATCATGCTCTTATACCTTTACACAAATAGCATTCTCATTTATGATAATTGATTTATATCTCCCATATTTTTCATTACTACGCATTTGAGCTCAACCTTGTAATGTTTCCGATCCTATTTGATTGAGAGACAGGATTTATGTATGAAATCCCTAATAATGTTAATATGAGAGACGATAATTGTTAGATATGAAAAAGTCCATTTAACGAATAATTTTATTATCCATCTAGTCTCCAAATGAACATAAACATTACAGTTATATGACATGTATTACTATGTGATTTATTAAATATTCATTTATAATTTTATAATATTTATATATGTAATAATAGACCGAGAAAAAATATATAAATATATAAAATAATTCATCATATTAATCAATTTCATTATTATTATGAGTATCATATTTTTAATATTTTATATTTTTCTATAGATATCATTATTGCTATAATAATCATGGAATGTCATGATCTTCAAATTTTAAATCATATATTATTTTTATTCAGTTTTAACATTATTCCTTTCGTATCATTAGTAATTATATTTCATTTAGTTATGTTATCATTTTTTTCATCTGTAAGATAATGTTTTACCATTATGAAATTAAGAAATATTAATTTTACATTGTTTTTTTGGATATCAAAATATATCTAACACTTATGATTCATTTTATTTAGAAATATATTGGAAAATTAATAGGTTATATATTCTAACCCCATTAATGAATTTACCCCCAAAATAATTCATTTTTCTAATGAAACCAACTGAGTTTACTTATCACCCATTACAATTGTAGGTGTAAACATTATATCCTCTGACTTATGGTTTCTATGAAAAAATTTAACAATTTTTGGGGTCATGTTTTTTATTACCATTTTTATATACTACATGATTTATACCATTTATTCTATAAATGAAATAATATCAATGATAATTAACATTGATTATGGTACATGTGAGTTATTCGGTATGAAATTCCACAAAAGAGATACTAGCATCACGTCATTTCATTGTATAAGATCAATTGAAATATAAGTTGATATGATACCATCCTAATGTTTTTAGGGACTTTAAAGAGGATAATGTATTTAGGGATAAACATTAACATCTTCCCAAATCTCATAAACCTATTCCATAGTTATGTAATATTTAATACCTTATATCAAACATAAAATCCAGATAAACAATTAATGATTATTAGTGTGTCTCTTTTATCAAATTTATATAGGTTTAACAAGTTGTTGAATGGTTTAAATCATCAATAAAATTTCTTGATAATGATTCCCTCACTATATTTTACACTCACCAACTCAATTCCAAGATATTAGTTTTCAATATAAATTCCTCGGTAAAACCTCATATGATACCTTTAGAATACTCGAAGGAAAAATATGTTCATTTGAGAACTCTACTAGGTGAAGGTGTTGAGACGAACCAATTTTGAAATCCATTTATGGGGATCTAAACACATAATAAATGATTTTAATGGTCCATATAGATTGGGCATTATTTTTAGTTTGATAATTGGTATGTAATCTCATATTGATATCCCATTATTATCAAAGATATCTCCAAAACATCATGGAAAATAATGTATCATGACAAGATACAATTGAGAGAAGTTAAACATAAAGGCATACAACATCCAACATGTATATCATGGAAGGTTTATTTATAGAAAAATTATATAAAATAGAAATAAAATGTACTATTATATTAAAAGGATTATCTAAAATGAAAATGGAATTATTTACATTATAGGTTTTTTTGATGAAATAGAACGAAATCCATGGTTGTGTTCACTAATATTCAATTATAATTCAGCAATGGTTCATCATCTCCATGCACATATTTTATTAGGAATTAATTTTTTTTTCAACAAAAAATAGGGATATATAATATTTAATAACTCACATTATGATTTCATAAAATAAATAATCCTTGAAATACTTATATATTTTTTAATTTCATGGATAGATAGGACATGATGAGATTTTTGAAGAAACCAATAACGTCGTCTTCAATTATTTTTTTGAAGGGACATATATTAATTTTTTATTCTTATTATTCAATAAATATCAATGTTAAAAAATTTATTATTAATTATCTTCTTATGTAGCTCAATATTCTACTTCTATGCATCTTTGATAATCACATGGTTTAATGGATGACTATCCATTTGTTAAAGATAATATTTATTCAGTTCCCTTAGGATTCCAAAGATCTTCCATCAAAAATACATTTGATTTATATATCCTTTAGTTGGTATAATAGTTAAGGTGCCATGATAATTTAGACTCATAGAATGAGTATCAATTTTTACCTTCCTATGGTGGTAATATAATGTGCGTCTTAGTTCTTGATCAAGACTAACTGTCATTATTGAATCGCGTTCAACTCTTTTTTTTGGGAATATATAAGCTAACATCGTCTATTAAATATGCATTTCATATTCTTCATCATAGAGATAATTCGTCTATATATTAAATTAACATATTACTACAACTATATCTAAATCATGTGTTGGGTAATTTTTTATAGAATTAATTAATTTACAAGATGGATATGCTTCGACTGTGTCATTTTTTATGAGGTCATGTTCCAGAAAATATTCATAAATAAACTCAATGAAAATGGTAGGATAAAGAATCTATATGGAAAATATTTAAAATGGTTCCTTTCAAACATTTTGAAAATAATATCAATTTCAATATAAAATAAACAGAAGTAATAATGGATTTTGGGATATGGACATCCATAAAAACATATAAAAAACATTTTCATATAGGTGAATTAATCTTAATATAAAATATGAGAAAAGGATAGTTTCATATACATGGTTAATTCTATGGGGATTACTATCCAATTGGAGGGGAAATTATTAGAATTCATTTAAACACAACAAATAACTAATGGAGAAGAAAATATTTGGGGTTCTGAGAGAATTTATATATTATTTTCCCTAAAGTAAATTTAGACCGGAAAATGGGTTATTCATTGTGATATTATATAATGAATCTATTACCATTAATATTGACATCCATGAAGTTGGTTTAACCTCATTATGGAATCAACACCTTTTAGAAATGGGATAGTTTATAATAGTTTTAGGTCTCCTTCTTTATTCAAAAAGATTACAAATGTATAATTAAAATTTAAGAGGGGGATTGTGGGTAGGTACTCAAGATGTAATTGAAGAATAATAGTTTATTTGGACAATTTTAGGAAGTGTCCATTTATAGGTAAGTTATGGGATACATTTTTAAAAATACACATTTTATAACCTGTAATGATGTCCTTTGACATGAAATGTCGATGTAATGAGGGATAATATTGTATGTGGATATTGAATCCACTAAATAATATTTATAGATCTAGTCAGATACATTTTATTCTTGTGTAGATCATTTTAATTATTTATCCTTATCTTTAATTGTTTTCATAGTAACTTAATTTGTTTTCTTCATAACTTAATGTTTTCTCTAAAAACAATCATAACAATTTTAATTAATTTAGATGTTTCTATTCCAAATAAGAACACTATTTAACATAATTAAATTTTTAAATATGATAAGTTTATCTACTAATTGGTCAATGTAATCAAGAACTATTTTTATATAAGAACCAAATTTTATAAATCAAGTGTTCTAAATATTATTATATATTAATTACAAATTAAATAAGTGATAATATATTATTTTATATTGAAAATTATATTTCATCATAATATTATTTAAAATTTTAATGATTATATTAATTATGATAAAAATATGAAACACAAAAAATATATTTAAAAAATATCTCTCATAAAAGTTAAATAATTTTAATCTCATCACATTAAAAATAATTCATTATCTTTTAACCATATGATTTTATTTATTTATTATTATTATAATAATTCATTAAATTTTAAAAACTAATCAAATTACTCATTAGTAATAATACTTTTAATATAAATAATTCTTATTGAATTGAAATACATATTTTTATGGGAAATTGTTTTTGTAAATTATTGAAATTTTATTTCTTCATAGAATTATATATTATATATTAATTGTTATATTTTGAATATTTTAACCAAAAATTAAAAAACATCAATGTACCTATTTGATATGAGTATATACAATTATAATATATCCAATTATCATATCACTAATGGATATATATTTAATAAAAATATAACATTCCTATATATTTTCATACATAGATATCTAAAACCATTCATTGGATTTGATAATTTATCTTTTACCAAATTTATATTATTTATAATGGGATATCTTTCTTTATATAGTTATCATCAATTTTACGACATTCATGGAAGACCATGATGTTGAGATTTTCAGCTACGTAGTATTTTTATTTACTTATAGATACATTCCATTAGTAATTTCAATAGTTATATTTTATTTAGTTGTCTTCTGATGTATTTCATTAGGTATCGTAATATTCTACAATAATGAAATTTGTTATTTGTTATTTTTAGTTTTTTTAATGAATCATAATAAATATAATAAAGAGGACTAAATTAAGGTGATATAAATAATAAATTCATTACGTGCTACAATAGATCAATACATCTTGCCATGTATGAATTCACAATGTTTTTGCGGATCTATCCATCTGGATAACATAAAAAATATAGTTTTCTTAGTGGATATTTATTCTAAAAACATTTCTAGGCAACATTTTTAGTATCAATTCATGATTACAAAAAATGTACAAGACTTGGATATGAAAAGTATTTTTTATCTATGATATGATGTTTGTAATAAAATTATATTCTCAATTATAACAAAATATAATGAATATTTTAATCAAGTTTTGGGAGAATATTGAAAGTGAAACATTTATTCGGACCTCATAAATGGTTGAATGTTGATTTTCACTATCATGATTAAACATTATATGTGATGTCTAAGTAAAATATATCATGTTAAATACCATGACCTCTTGATAAATACATTTAAAACCCTGGTATTTTGAAAACATGTTTTTTAAAATAAAATTTGGATATCAAAATTGAATGATACAATGGTTATCAAGACTTTATTCTTGTAATGGATAAAGATTTAGTGGGTATTTATAGTTTGGTGTTAAAATAGATAAACGTAACTATCTATAACACATTTTGTACAGAATGAACTTTTTATGTGTTGTTAGAGTATGTCATAGTCTTGAGATATTTTATCATTGGTGGTTAAAATTTTGAAAGTTTTGGAAATTTAAAATGAAAAATGTTATCTAGATGTTCATGTACTATTATCATGGTTAATGGAATTAGGGTCGTTAACCAGACACCATTACTTCCTATAATAGATTTGATTATACCACAGGTAATAGAAATATAGAAAAATAGAGATTCACATTGATCAATATACTGGAAATAAAATTAATTCTTCTAAAAAACCCTAAATAAAAATTTATTGAAGAATTGAAAGACTAATAAGTGGTGGCACATGTAATTCAAAGGAATATTAATTAAAATGTTCAAATTGGATATATTTAGGGAGGAAATGGATGTGGATTATAACACATGTTTTCTAGTGAATGAAAAAAATAGTTTCATTAGCAATAATAATGGTTGATATGCTGTAAGGAATATCAAAATAATATTGATTTAATTAAGGGTATTACAGAATAATGATAATACCCATTTTGAATTTCTTTTTTTGAAATTTTTTATATTAGTTTGAGATACATTGTGTCAATATATATATATATGTACATTTTATTGAATAAAATTGTAAAGAAATAAATGAAATGTTACTCTCCTATCACTAATGATCCCATAAAGAAACATGGTAATTAAAATAGTTAGTACATATTATTCCTGTTTATAATCACATCATAGATATATATTTCATTGATTTTACATTATTGGTTAACCATGTAATATCATTTTTATTACATGTATTAAATTTCATACATAGATTCTTATAATGATATTTTTATTATAATCTATTCGTTTTTTTATTTCTATGATGATAATTATATACATTAGTTTATAAGTATAAAAATAACACACCCTAATTTATCCCCATTTACCATGTGTTTGGTACAATTGTTTTTAACACTATTGTTGTAGTGAATATGTTATAGTATTATAAAAAATGATTTTTTTAAAAATTTTTAAAAATAAATTTTTAAAGAATATATTAGAATATAAACAAAAAAATAATTTTTTTTGAAATAACACATAAAAACATTACAATTTCAAAATGAAAACTAATGGATGAATTGGACCAATAGATCAACCTCATAGCCCTTGCTACTGAAAACTAAATTAACCTTCTAGTGATATTCTAAAAACTCCTTTCCATGGAGAATAACACCAAAAAAATTCGCATCCTCAATTTCCACCCAACATAATAAAATTTTTATCATAATCTACACCAAAACCTATCACATGGTCAAAAAAATTAACTCTGATCCCAATCCAACACATGGGTATTATTTTGAAATATTTTATACTAAAAATATGGGATTTATATATGATCACCCAACCTGTGTTAGTATCAACTGTGTGACCCAAATCCATTTGAATTAAATAACCATTAATACAATTCTCAAACATGTATAAATAATATAATGATTTTTTATGTAGTACATTTCATTCTCAATAACATAAAAAAATCACTGATTTATTGTAATTCATAACTTTTTGAATCATCAAGATCTAGGATGGTGAACCGTATCAATGAAACCCATGAATTTAAAAACCATGTAATATATATGGATGGGTAATAGTTTAAATTCATAGACATTTTAATGTATAACAATTTTCATTACCTATCATCATTGTAGTAAAACCCATAACCATGTGTTAAAGTTGGGGTGCCATTAAAATGCTATAATATTTCATATTGATATAATAAAATATTTCATACAATCATATACCAACACATTATTATTATGAAATACTCATGATGGAATCTCCCTGTCAAAATAGGGAAAATAGAACACTCTCACATAAACCCACCATGAGCCTAATAAAATTTCATAAATAATCATTATTTATACCCAAAATTATTCCTAAGAATATGTCTTGGTTTTAAATTAATATGTAATCCTATATATATATATATTATTTATCATTAAAACAAATAATTAATGATTTAATACAAGTAAATTTATCTTTCACTGTCAACATAGATAGTAAAATGAATGAATAGAAATCAATGTCATTTTATAATCATTTATTCCATCCCAACGAATATATGAGCATTCGAAAAATTAAACCTAGTATTAACCATTCCTAATTAAACAATAATAACTAATAATAAATAATTATGGATATAAAAGTATTATAATGAATTGTTTAGAATATAATCACACAATTTGATGTTATCCATTGAAAAGCATGTAATTTGTCATGGAAATATATAATGATCATCCCTTATCTTAGATTACTTAATAAACAATTATATCATTGTACCCCAATCCGTTATCATTCCTCATGATTGATTATAATAATAAAGGTTTAGGATCCAAGCAATCCTATTTCATACAAATTTATTATAAATTACAATTTTCCAGTATAAAAGGGTTTATAAATATGGGAATGAAAAACACCATGCACAACCAAATAAAAAAATGTGAATAGAACTTTGGAGTAACAATAGTCCATCCAGAGGAAGCCTCTAAAATTTCCCTATCTTATATAACATCCACAACAAAAGTATCCTCCATATAGACATGAATGACATCCATGTGAATATACCCAATGAACTGAAGATATTTAATCCATGAAGGAATTATTTTCCTTGTCCTCAATCTAAAATGAGTCTTCAAAAGATGGACCATAGTGGTAGAGTTAGATTCCACCCATATATTCCTCTATCAATGATAAGTGGAAAACATTATTCCATTCATTATTAAACATAGATCTATTTCAATTGTTATTTAATTTCTAAGGTATTGATAGAACCATCCTTTGATTAATCCCTGATTAGTGCATAAGACACCACCAAATCTGAAGGCCCTAGTGCACTATAAGCCACCCCTTACAAATTCACCTTCATCAACATTGTAATCTCTGCAATCCATCTAATAGATTACAGAACAATAGTCTTTCTTATTATCCCTAAAAAATAAATGTTTTCATAATAACCAAGTCAAATATCTCAATTTTCATTGTGTGTGTATGCAATTTTGAAGTAGTAAAAACATCACTATACACAGAAAACATTCCAGCCTACAGGAAATGTCGGTGACCCTAGAAGACATTGGAAACTCCTTCCTTTCAGAAAAACATGAGGATAATAGTAACTATTGTGATGATCATATCCCATATTGTTCACTCAACCGTGTTTTCATGAAATATACCATGCAACCATCAATCAATACATGTAAATTTGTTTGCTAATTATTGTCCTCAAATGTAGCCAAAACCAAAAAAAGAAACTGAAAACATGGAAATGTGACTAAGAGATTCATCATCCTATAAGCACAGACTTAAAATATATTCATAATAAATTATAGATCTATGTAACAGATTGGTAATAGGTATTCATTCATTCCATAGGCTCAATAATCGCATATAGAATATGGGGACAATATAAGAGGTTCTGAATGCTTTCAACCGTAGTGGTGTAGTTGAATTATCATCACAAAAATTCCTATAGAATGCCTTTTATGTAAATTGACAATTGGAATTGGGAGTCCTGTGCAAGGTATCAGTATCTGTGTATATATACTTATTATTTTTTAGTTTGATAATATCCATGATCACCCATTAGAAAAATCATTTGAAGGTGCATCATCAATTGAATGATTCTCTATATAAGGGGTAATAGTCATCCATTCACTAATAAGTCTACCAAGACATGGTGTAGACCAAACATTTATTTTGGACTATTTATAAACCATCCATTTTGAATAATACAAAATTTCTTGATAAGAGTGTCTTTGTGATGTCCAAATGAAGTATAAAACATGCATGGAATATACATTTTTTCATATTTACATGAAATATATGAGAGAATAAATCTAGATAAGTTTCAATCGATTTCATTATATTTTAGATGAATTTACTGTGAATATCATCATTTTAGATTTTTATTACCTTTTAATCCCATTCCCACATGTCAGCTGTTTTATTTCATTCATTACAATCAATAATGACGAGTTTCCCCTTATAAATATATTCAGTCCCGATAATGTTCATGATCAATGATTGTAGCTCCCTGATAAGACTTATAAGAGATCTGTAAATGGAGATGGCATAGAAAAACATTTATTTTATTTCCAAATTGACATGAAAAACCTTCCATACCTAATATATGGTTTTCCCCTTCACAATATCTATCTGAGAAATAATGAGAGAAGATATGTTTTCAGGATAACATCTTCTCACCCATCCCTAAAATGAGGGATATCATAGGTAGTTGAAGGAGAGATCGCTATTCTAATATCCAAGAATCGAATAAATTTTATGTGGTTTATAGATAGCCATACCATTACCAAAACACACAAAAACATTTATTAGAGCTTATTATCTAACTAGAAACCTCCTCAAAATGAGAAAAAATCATTTGGACACAAGAAATAGTTCTTCTGTAAGCATGACTAAACATGATAACGTCATCGGTATAAAGTATATGTGAATGTGAGGAAAGGTTCCTTCCAATAGTAATTTTATTATAAAGGCCATCTTGGAAAATATCATTAAGATAAACACTTTAGTAGTCTTCATCCAAGGTGATGAGACAGACATATAGGGGGTCACCTTGTCTGAAATCTCTGGAGTATTGAAAGTAACTCTATGGGGACCCAATGATTATAATTGATAGTCTAGCACTCATAAAAATTATGCAGACCAAATTAATGGATGAGTTATATATTCCATTTCTTTATATAATAGAAAAAAATAAAGACTCATTTAATAGTATCAATGGATGTTGAAATATACAGCTTAAGATTAAAGCATCTATACCTAACCATATTTCTTATGATCTTGACACATTTAGTAGTAGTGAAGAGATAGTTTTGTATGCTTATTATAGGGACAAAAACAAAATGGTTTGGTGTTATATACTTCTTATAAATTAACCTAAATATAGAGGAAATCCTTTTACTAATAATCACTGGGACAATGTTACTTATGAAATTTTGGTTTATGTCCTTAATCTCCACATCAACATCTTTTTTTGTATTATGGAAATGAAGCTTGAATTCACACCATAAGGCATCGAGGCATGAATTAAAAATTCCCTGAAATCACTAGTGACATCCTGGCACACAATATATCAATTAAAAATTAAAAAAAAATATATTTGGTAAACCCATCAGTACCTTCCACACTATCATGAATCAATGAATAGAGGGCTTCCTTGATTTCACACTCAATAGGTACCTCAACCAACATCATTGTTTTTTATCAGCAACTTTAGGATTAATGTTTCCAATAATATTATAAGTGTAGTCCTCATATTCACCTATGTATAAACTTTCAAAGTATCTTACCACATAATTTTAGATCTCAATCTCTATGTTAATAATATATGATTTAATTTCAAGAGATGTGACTCTTTTTCAGATCCTTCTCTCCATATAAAGGCATTGAAAAAATTTGTACTTCCTATCTCCCTATCACAACAATCTAATATTATAGTCATTTCTATCACAGCTTTCATAAAGATTTATTAGTCCATAAAGATTTTAAAGTGCATTTTTTCATCCATAGAGGGATTATCCTACTACTGGTTATCATTTTGGCATTAACAAAGTTATTTCTAAAAATCCCTAATATCCTTTTGAAAACCGAAGAAGGAATTATTCCACCAATATATATCCATTTATTTAACATTCATATGCTTAATGGAAATATAAAATAATGTTTTTTCAATCAAATTAGCTTTACGAACATTTAAATTGACCTTTATACATCTAGTCACAAAAATACACGAGTTGTTAAATCTAAAATTCATGGATGAATACCTCATATTTCTATAGCAGATATCAATCAGAATAACATTATGGTCAGAGTGGAACTTTGGTAAGATATTGAAATAGATATTTTTTGGTATAAATATCCTTATAAATTTTGACCCATAATCTATCATGTTTTCTATATTACATCCCAATAATGGTGTACATGGTCCATTTGCAATCACCCCCACATTGGGCAGTTCAACTAGAATATATTTATCAATAAAATAATAAAAATCAAAGGCATTCAATCTGTTAAAGTTATCACCAACTTCTTCCTCTGGTCAAAGTCACCTAGTCCTATCCTTCTCTAATGTGTTTTCACCAAAATACAAATCATGTCCTGTTATAGCTCTCTTCTTTTGAGATCAGAGTTATAGGCATAAAAAATAACAAGGATATAACAACACCTTGAATGACCATATCAACCATGAAACATTGATTATGGTTGGGGAAATATTGGATATGAAAAATACCATTCATAATAATCCAAATGAATTAATTCCCATTGTCATTTATAAGTATTGATATAGATGTTTATCAGATTGATGCCCATTTAAATGACATAAAATTTAAAAATTTCATTTTTGGTTCAACATTTCTAATCACCAAAGGGTTTTTGGTCATAATTAAATACTATATGGAATTTTACATGGGAGAATTCCCATTTCCATGGAAATTACAATATAATATATATATTTATTGATATATGATTTTCCTCTGGTTAGAGGCACCCTTTCTTCATGATATCCAATTTACTAGTTTTTTCCTTTCCTTTGGCCTTACCATTAATGACCTTGCCATAATGTCACTCTTCTAAATTCTCAATGGAAAATAGAGGGTCCTTATGGAGAAGAATTTCACTATCATCAACCCATACTTTTCCACAGAGAAGTAAATATTTATTGGGAGAATGATTAATTACCATGAATGTGTCTTGAAGGATTCTTCTTCTGGAATATTTTCCCGGGGAACTGAGTATTGGGTTCCTCCATGACATGGGTAGCCACTCCCACAAATTGAGATTCTAAGATTTTTACTATTCTAATATCATAATTTCCCTTTAATATTTGAATATTAAAATCACCATTAATTTGGGATAAATAACAACAATCCAGAACCAATTTCTTTTTCTATCTTGAATATATTTAATACATCTCAATAATAAATTTTCCTCATTTCATTTTTATTATATCTAAATATATTTAAATATTTTTACAACATTTTTATGACAGGGAAATATTTGAAATAATGATTCATAATATGAACCATATAATTAATTTTACATCATGTGATTTTAATATGTGATTAAATTTATATAAAATAATTTGTTTGATATCTTTCTCTATAGGCAACATCAATCATAAATGAAATTGTTATATATTTTTAAAAAATATGAATATTTATCTATCACCATTAAATAATAGAAAATGAATTAGTGGGAATAGTTTGAAGTACCACATAATGAAATGAATTTATAAAAACTAATAACTATTTTTAATATGAATTAAAATTATTTAATTTACATAAAATGACTAGAATGATAATTTATAGTATATTAGAGTATTTTTCTAAAAATATCATTTTATAAATATGAATTTATATTTTAGGAATCTAATAACTAATGTTATATAATGTTTTATTTTAACATTTAGTTGACAACAATTTAGTTGTTAATTGAAAATTAATATGAATTAAATAAGTTAATAACTTATAATTTAATTTTAGAATAAAAAAGTGTGTTCATAATATTTTAAAATTTCATCAAAAAAAAATTTATATGTTTATTAATTTGAAATAAATAAAAACTACTTTTACTATTTAATTCCTCTTATCAAAATATTTTTAATATTTTTTTCCATTTATTGAAAATGTCTATTTATAGAAAAATATTCATGATTAATTATTTTTATAATTCTCATTATTTTATATCTTTATAGTAATATATTAACGGATATAAAAACATCTGAAAAACAAAATATTAATTTTTGGAATAATAATATTCATTTAAAAATTGAATATAAAAAACACATGGAAAATTTTTTATAACTAATTATATTTTAACTATAATGTGAAAAATGTTTTCGGAAAATTCATTAAATCGGGTATTTTTAATGTGAGATATGATTTTTTCATTCCATGGAAGCCGAAAAAAATTATCGAAATAATTTAAAATCAAAAAATGTAATTAAAAAAGTAATAATGAGAATTTTACAATATGTATAAATTTAATCCTTAAACCAATTATTTTCATAAATACTATTTTTATATGATTATGATTGTTTACATGAAAAACAATTTTTAAAATAATTATAAATTTTATATAGAAATATTACATTCAAATTTAAAATCATAATTATCAAATTATGAAAATGTTTAATCTTAAACTGTTTCTTTAAAATTTAATACTATAATAAATATAAAATAAATATTAAATGGGATCTGTTGAGTTTAATAGTGTAAATGAAAACAAATGTTTGGAAAAATATAACAATAAATGAATTGTTTATAATTTTCTAAATAAAAACATGTTTCCCCTAAAAATATTCCCACTATTAATCAATTTACCATTGAATCATTTCTTAAAAGTATGGAAAACAATAATGATGTTTCAAGAACCAATAATTTTTCACTTATAAAGTTGTAATATCATCACCACTTCATGTTACACAATTTAGTAAAAGTTCCCCTATAAACTCTTCCATATTACACTTATTATAACCCAATCCCATGAACACTCATTATTTTACTATGATCTTCAAATTCATGTAGACAATTAAAGAAAATTTAAGTCCCAAACGCCTCTATTTTCAAGTTCTTAGTTTTATTCATTATTGTTCACATTTAAATTAATTATATCCATGGAAATATAAGTATATTGTGGTAATTAATATACTATAATTGTACTATATTAATTAATTTTTCATTTATTGATTCATATACCCCATCCTTTAAAAAAACATTTGTTCGTGCACCATATTGACTACCACTTCCACAAAATAACATCATCCATTTTCCTTCACCAACATAAATTAATTGATATATGGATGATGTTAAAAAAAATTATTATTTTTATAATATAAATTATTATATGTTATCAATAATTAGAGAACCAATTAACGATTTGATCAATAAACAATCATCCATAATTTTAACATTCAAAATAAATCTACAATGAGGGGTATATTTTGTTCACATTTTGTAATATTTTCATAACTATTAATAATTCCCATAATTAATTATAATTATGATATATCACACTAATAAAAAATTATAGTCATTTTTATTCTGATATAATTACATTATAACTAATCCACCTCATGATAATTTATTAAATCACAGAATCATGATGTGTTAGAAGATTTAATACCTAACCAAACAATACTATGAAATTATAAAATGGATGATAGTGAGAAATTATTTACTTGTAAAATATGAAATAAATTTTTAAATATTGTTTTTAAAATTACTGATATATTACATCAATATTTATATCCTTAATTATAAAAAAGCCTTATGTTCGTTAAGAATCACTCTAACATGATCATTGTCAATTTCATTATCAAGGTTCACAATAAAAACTAATATAAAATGAAATTAAAAAATTTATACATATATCACAAAACATGTATTATATTACCTTTCATTACCTATAAATTATACAATCATAATGAATAAGAATCATGGATACCACTATTATGAATGTAGTACAGTTTATCAAAACTATTAAAACCCAATGTGGAAAATCAAAAGAATTATGGGGTATAATGACTATTTACAGAGATTATGGGTAAAAATGGTTGTGATTAGGGTTTATAATTAATTTATAATGATATATATGTTTGAGATTTATGAGTTTAATATTCATTTATGTATTCAATGATGTAAGTTAAGAGCTTTCATCTCAATTTACCTTCATTGAGACATGTATTTTATTTATGAACCAACTCCTATTTTGAAGAATTATATAACAAAAATTTATATATTGAATCATGGATCTCTTTTATTTAGTTTTATATAGGTGTAAATGTTATTTGTTAACTATCCATGGTATCAGATCCAAATTTTATCAAAGTGATAAAGGTTTTTTCTCATTTTCTTTTTTTTGAGGTATATTTTATATTATTAACATAATTTTTACAATTTTGTGCCTATATACTGGCTACATTAGATGTTATATCATGAAATTATTTTATTAATGATATTATATGTCCAAATAAAAACCACAATATCATAGTGATTAGTTTAATGTTTTACTCAATAAATTTTTTTCTGTTCTCAAATATAATTCATTATGAAATGTTACATGTTATTAAAAATGTTTCCTTGGTATGGTATATTTACTACCCAATGATATATTTATATCGAAACCATTATATTTAATTGGATATAATTAGTAATACCTATTAACAAATTGAAGTGGCTAATTAAACACTTGCCTCTATAGTAGTACAGATTTTCGGTAACTATAATCACCATTAACATGTTGTAATGGTTTATCATGATCATTTTTATTCCATTCTTGAGTTACCAAACTCTAATATTTTTTGATATCTTATAATCCTATATAAAAAATCCCTGTTTTATTTAAATGAATGTTTTTACTACACTTTTAGGATGTGACCTTTAAAACCATCCTTTTTTGATTTTAAAAATATTTTCTATGGTTCCTTTTAATTATAAAATTCAATTAAAAATTAAATTATATATATATTTTTCCATCACAGTGTTTATATTTAATGATTTTCCCTCAAAAGTATATATTTTATCAGTTCATGGAAAGAAACTCATGATAACCATCAATCCATTTCATGACCCTATATTGGGTGGTATCATTCATGTATTTTTGTCAAATATTGTATTCATGTATGTAAATATACATCAAGTATTACATAACTACAAATATGATATGTTCTTTTAAACCATCCATCTCTTATAATATATGTCTTATATTCCATTTTTAGATTATTTACTATGTAGAATACACCTTATTTTATATATTGTGAAAATAAAATTTTATACCACACAGATTAGATGATATTCAACATGGAACTATGATGTTATATTTACAAGGGGAATATATTATCATCCAGAGTGTTGGAGTTCCAATATAGATGGTCATTTTCAAGATTAGTGTTTATGTTTTAACCATCAACCTTTTTTCTCCATATTATTTTTGAATCGATTCTCACTTTATTCATATTTTTAAATAAATTGGAATTATACATGGTTTTATTTTAATATGGATTATTTTTTACATTGTTTATTTTTTATTTTTCTTTGATTTCATCTTATAGTGATTTTATTGGGAATAAATAAGTAATGGATGGGGAATGAAATTATTTATCCAATTAATGCACCTGAACATCTCTTGAGACAGAACATGTTGTGTTATTGTGTATCCCACTTTCTATAAACATATACTTTCTTGGCATAAATATTGGGTAGTAGGATATCTCGAAGTCCATATTGATGAAATGAAATGTGTCTTTAAACAATTCCTTGATAATAGGTTTTTGAAATATAAAATTTTGTATTCTATCAATATGATATCACTGTTCTAGATGGAAATGCTTGCTTTCATTGTCACTCATAGAGCATCTACCAGTTTAAATTTTGTTATGGATTCATGTTGATTACTAATTCATTCAATAATTATTAAGCCATGTTTATGCAATGGTTTCATCAGTTATTTTTTTAACTTACTAATAATTTGATCTAACCATGTATTATGAATCTATTTCCTCATGTTATTTAGAAAATCAGTACACATAACTGTTTAATAATGATAACATTTTTGTGGGATTTTTTGGAGATTTCAGTGATTTTTTGATAATTAAACAGATTCATATATAGTGGTAAAATCATTCATTGAATAAAAAAAGAAGGGGTTTTATGAGGTTATAGTGTATCTTAATTATCTAAATATAAAAACATGAAAATTCTATTCATATGTTAGAGATTCAATACAAATTACTTATTTTAAAATTATGGATATTTAAAGACTGCATTCTACTTCTAGTAACAAATAAATTATGTAATGTATGTGTCTATGAGAACTAGATCTAGAAGTGTAGTCATGGACCTCAAAATTGGTATCAAATTAATGGTTCTATAATTCTTGGGATTGGGATGTTTATTGAGGATAATTTATGGTTTTATAAGAAATGTATGATAATTTGTTTAGCATTATAGAAAACCCTTTGTAATAAGTATATGATTAAATTTTATGGTAATAATAAAAAATATTATTTTGGGATTTGGATAATGAAACATCAATAAAAAGCATAGGAATAAGTATATGATTTATATATCATATTTATATTATTATATTAAAATATTATGTGGTTTTAAATAAAAATATATTCACGTATAGATACTGAAATTTAGTTGTGGTTGTTGAATAGAAGAACTATGTTTATCACCCAAAAAATGGTCGGTCGAGCATTGAATCAATGATCACTCTGATATACGATGAGTAGGCATAAGACTATGCACCCGGGAATACAATACAAAGGGATATTATTTAGATATTAAATTTCTATTTACAAACCAATATAATGGAAATAAGAACGGTAATAAATAATTATATTAGATTAGCTAGTAGAAAACAAACCATTGATTACTAAGGATTAATCAAAAATAGGTATATGTTAACATAAAATAATCATATGTTAAATAAAAGGATTTATAAAGGAATATATACTCACATTAATATTTTAATATTCCTATTTTTCAAATAATCATAATGAATTAATATATATAACTATTCATTCAATTAGGGTCATATTAATGATGTTGATGAAGAAATACCAATGGAATCCAATATGTCTTACTACCAAATAAGGGAGTATAATTAAGATTCTATGAATGTTTTTATATGATTATTATGATTTAAATGGTTATTTTACAAGTCTTACCTATGGTTGTATTATGAATATATTCTCAAAACTATTAGTTATATTCCATAGTGAGTTATTTTTTGTAATGATATTCTATTATATTCTAATCATTTTTAGCTTTAAGTGAATCAACTATGGATTATTCTATAGTAGTTTTGTAATAATGTTATAGGGAAATATTTTTATATTATTCGATAACCTTAAAAAATTAATTTATTTAAGTGTTATATTTTATGGAATAAGTATTAGAGACCACTTCATTAAGGTATTGATAGATTATGATATATAATGAATAGTTTGTGAATTCATAAATTAGTGGTTTAAAAAATTTGAGTGTCAGAGATAGAATTATCTTTTAGTGTCATATATAAATTCATTTTGGTTTCACCTCAGGGATAGTAAATTAGTTCTTGGAATTATATATTATAGAGAGGATTTGATTAGTGTATATACATATGTGGGTATATCGGGGTATGATTTACTAATTTTCCTTCATAATTCATAATATGGATTTTGAGAGAGTATATATTTATGTTTATTAGGTTATTAGAATTTTAAGAAAAATCTAGGTAATTTGGGATCTATATTTAACATATTAGGCTAATAAGTATGAGATATCTAAACTCAAAGTCATTAAAGATGAACTAAGAGAGATATATTATTGTTATATAGGTTGATTTGAGTCTTACACAAGTTATGTTGGATGATCAATATGCTAAACTAATTTTTTCATAAAGTAAGACAATATATGGTAAAATTTTAATATAGTTATTCATGATAGTTCACTTATAATTATCATCGGTGGTGATAACTCTTTTTGTTTTTTAAATGTATGGAACGAGAATGATTTGTTTTTGTGAGAAATAATGCATATATTAACTTGAAAAACAACCAATTTTAAATGGGTATATAGTTAGAAATCATGATATTATTTCACACCATAAATCATGAAATATGATTATGAGTTTGAACATATTTGATGCCCCAAACACATAAAAGAATATTATTTGAATGTATCATGAAATATCATGGGTTAAATAAGAAGAAGAATAAAAGATCCAATATCATGTGTTTCAATGATTTTGAACGAATCCCTAGGAAATGGATTTAATGGGATGATTAAATGTTATAAGTGTGTAGTTCAAGGTCATAATACTCAAAAGAATAATGCAAAGAGATGATCTGTAAAAAATTGATTCTATGATTTCAATAAGGATGGGAATTACACGACTCAATGTATCAATACATAGGGAAATGTGTTAGAAAGTAATCATTTGTTAGTAAAACAAATAAAATTTTATGAAACTTCTACTAATGAATCATATAGTGTGGCTTCACCTTTGTTTTTATAGATTACTATTTCATATTTGTTTTCCTCAATTATCAGATAAGGAATTATCAAAACCCCATAGTTGTATGAGTATTATATAAAACATGTTTTAGGATTTGTGATAAGTTATTTATCATATATCTATGTGAAAATACCTAAGAAGAATTTTATTTGAAATTTTGAGTTGAATGTATATCTTTAAAATATTCTTATAATGAAAAATTGATATATTTAAATATAATATACATATTTAGGTATGTACAATAAAACCTATAAATAGATATTTAATAAATAAATCTCATTTTCTAATTGGAAAAATATCAATATAATGAAAATAAATACTAATTTTTATATAATTTAAAATAATCAGGTTCACAGATAATTTCTAATAAGAACATTTTTGAAGGAATGAATTTTTCTTAATAAATTCACATAATACTACACTCATTTATTTTTCAATTAATTTATTATTATCATTAAAAAATGAAAATATAATATTTTTATACCATTTTGGTTCATAAAATATTTAAAATTAGAATAATTTTAGTTTCCATTTAATGATTCTATTTTATGATAAAAATAACTTTTCATTTTATTTAATGATTTTATTTAAAAACTAAACTTATACATTTTTTAATTAAAATCAAAATACACATCATTTTTAAATTCCTCATACCAAAACTATCAATTATGCTTTCTTAAGAATTTTTATGAATTTATTATTTTTAGTCGGGAAATAAAGGATTTATGACAATTATAATGTCAAATAATTTACCACTATATAATCATAACCAAGATTATTTAAAAACACATTACATAATTAAATTTGAATTTATGAAAAATATTAACCATTTTTCAATATAATGTGAACATCTAAAAACCTATGGATATTATTTTTATGAATAATTAAAAATTAAAATTAAAATAAATATTGTATACGATCATTTTTAGAAATAATGTATTTTCAATGTGAGCATCATTTTAGGATTTCAGTGTAATCTTAATACACATTATTTAATTATATAAACATTAATTTATATAACTAAAATAATTATCCTTGATAATTTTTCTTCTATATTAATTTAAATCATATAAATATCGTTTTTCAAAAAACAAAAGTGTTTCTTTGTCATTATATTTGTTTAATATAAAATTATCATTTAAATCCATAAAAATTAATATTTGAAAAAATATTATTCAAAAATAATTTTTAATAAATAAATAAGGAAAATTTATTAATATTAATATTTTTAATTTAAATTTAATACTATGTCTAAAAATCGATTTCCATGATAATTGTAAATGTTATAAGTTGAGTTTTACCTATTGTAAATCATCCAAAACTTTTAAAAACCATGTATAGAAATTAATGGTTATTATTTTTCTCATCAAATACATGTGACCATAAAATTTTTTCCACTTTATATCTATTGACACACGAATATTATCATGAAATTATAGACAATTGTAAATGTTTTACAAAACTACCCTTTACCTAAATTATCTAATTATAAAAATATCACCAAATAAAGATACACCATAAATAAAATCCACACCTTAATAAAGATATATTTTAATCTACTTAAAACCATCTACCATGTATCTAATCCCTCAGTTAGTACTAGTTAGCTCAATCGCTTCAAATTCAAGGAGTCTTTTAAGGAAAATCCATGTCTGATACTTGAGTATTATCAACTACATAGAATTATACATAATTCAATTCTTTGAAATTTATTTTAGAAATAATAATAAGTTTATATTACTATCATTTCTATACATTAATGTAACTATATTATGATTATGGTAACGATTTTTTAAAATAGCACATCCATTAAAAAATGACTTCTCATGTGTTTTATGAACTACCTCTACTACTAGGTAATGTCTTCTGTTTTTATTTCACTAACATAAAATATTGCATAAAGGGATGGAATTAAAATATACATATAATATTTATAATATCATTATGATTCTTGTATAAAAATTTATGTAACCTAATAACGATTTGAAAAATTAATTATCATAGTTAATTAAATTTTTCATTTTCATCATGCTTTGAGGAATATCATTTATTGAAATTATGTAATTTTTTCTTATCCACTACTTCTGATTCTATCTCCTTATCGAAATATTAAAAAATATAATTTTTTCACTATTTTATTTATAATTTATAATTAATTTAATTTGAAAATGTAAATTTTCAATATAACACCACATATACATGATTTTTTGGCATTATATAAGGGAAAATTGAGATTTACAGATATTGTGTATGGGTATCACCCTTTTAGCAAGGGTTACATTAGAGTGACTTCTTCTGTGTAATAGTAAATGTGATGAACCGGTATTTTACCAATTGACTTTCCATTGTTATATTTTTTTTCATATTTACTAGTGTTTATAATGTACACACCCCCCATGAAATAAAAAATTAAATTGTATTATAATAATGTAAAAATAACATTTTGTGAATAATATTTTCTATGAAGATTGAAAATTATACATGGAGATATAAAATAGAAAATAAGATAACGATGATATGAAAATTTAAATCTACTCAATCCACCAGGAAAATTATATTCAAGAACGAGACTATATAAATTGAGATTATAGTATTAATATTAGTTTCTTTATAAAAATGTAAATATATATATCCTTTATAGAAAATAAAAGTGAATTAATAATGAATTTAATATGAGGTATTTATAAGATGTAGGGAACCCAAATTATTGTTACAACTATTACTTATACAATAGTTCTCTAACCAATGGAATATTAACCTAACAGTTGGAATAGTTATTTTTTCATTATGAATCGTAACTTTGACATTAAAATAGTATCATCACCCATGATTGTTTATGATAAAACATATATATGAAATAACATTAAAAAACAATATATTTAAGTAATGGAATAAGTGAGTAAATGTTTTTAAAATAAAAAATTAATTATTTGTAAAAAATAAATGTTTTCATTTGACTTTTTTAAAAAAGTAATCAATTAAAATTTACTTTTTTTATAATAAAATCTATTTATAAATTATTAAAATGTTTCATTTTAATAAAGAGATTATTTAATTGGACCATATGTAATTTTTCAATGGGTCGAAAAATGATCAAAAAATAATATTAATATTTCAAAAAATAAATAATGATTTTATTTGAAAATTATATTTTTTATATTTATAAATTTATTTTCATAAATAGATTCATTTTTATAGAATTTATACAATAAAATATAGTTATGTTGATTTTTTTGAATTTTAAAAAATATTAGATTTTTTAATAGTAAAAAACAATAAAATGTGTTATTTAATATTATAAAGAAAAAATATGATATTTGGAGTCCCGGATGATGTAATAATCCACTAGTTGATACTCACATTCATTATTTACATTATCTATTTATAATTGTCATTACAATTGATATTATTATTCCAAAATATTCAACTACTAATTATATTATTCAATAACAGCAGTCTCCTCACTATATAAATAGCACACCTCACCACCCTTTCTCTTCACAAATTATAAGTAATTGATCATTAAAAATTTATTCAAAACAATGTACCTAAAATAATTCCCTACATCATTCTATTTCTCTTCATAGCACTAGACCAATTTAGTATTCCTCAAGGAGTCTTTCATTGAGATGAACATCAAGAGATAATACTATCAATCTATCTATTTTAAAATTTTTCTTGTGGTTCCTTATCCTCAACTACCACATAAAAATTATTAAATTACACTAGTGTTAAATATATACAAGAATCATATGACTCTAATGTAATATATATTATCCATCTGTTGGATCTGAAGCATGTCACAGCTAGTAGCTGTAAATGGAGAGTTGTGTGTTGTTGTTGTTAATCCACTTGAGGATAACCAGAGAGATTGAATCCAAGTGATCTTATAGTACATGGTTAATACAGTGTTGAATATGGTATCATTTCCAAGTGTTTTCCAACTTTTTGGGATTTTAATCAGTGTGAAGGAGCTTGTATGAAAAAGGTAAGGATCATTGTAAATGAGGTTCATGAATAATGGTTTTTTTTCTGAATTGAATCATCTCAAATATGGTAATGGAATGCGATTCATGAACATTGGGTTTCATATTGGTGGATATTATTGAATATTTTGAGCATCATAAATAAGAATTATAAACCATGATATGAGATGATGGTTAACTAATGTAACTATAAGAGTCTTGATAAATGCATAATTGACTGATGGTAAATATATGTGACTATGATAATGTTCATGAATTGGCTAAATTTTACTATGGACTTGTGAATGACGGTTCTTCATGAACATCAACATTGATATTCATGAAAAATAATCTTGGATCTTGGAATCATCATGAATGGATGGTGATATAAATTCGAAACCCTCCCCAAATCATCTCACATGAAATGGATTGGAGAAAATGTTGAATTAGTCTGATTTCAAGAAGTCTTAATGATTCAAGAATCATGTTTACATTGTGATATTTATAATCAATAAAATATTTTCATAGTCTTGAACAATACATAGGTAACATTGAAAAGCTGTTTTGTGATGACTGTATAATCTATGATGACTTAGGGAGTTTTGCAAATGTATCTTGTTTGATGAAGGCTGTGATATTCATGAAGGTATTTTGTTCCATGAATGTTGTGATTTTAAAATAGATGGGATCATCATGAATGTGTTTGGGATATTGGATATTGGTAATAAATTGAAGAAAAAATAGTGTTTCATGAGGGATGGGAGCTTCACAAACAGTAGTGTTGAACATATTATTTCTATAAATAGTGATTTCAAGTGAAGAAACTAAAAAAATGGATGCATGAAGAGGCACAAAATATTTAATAAAATAGGTTTAAATGAATATCTACTAAATTATCCTTCATGTCTTTGAACTAATTAATTATTCTCTCATGGAAGTGTTCTAGGGGGATTCGATGGAAGTGATCTGTGGGAGGCAGTGATTCATCCCTAAAATATTATAAAAGGAAATGTTCCTGGAATAGAGTTACTACTTATAAACTAATGTTTTATATAACTAATAAATATTAGTGGATTTTGGTATTACCAAATAATTTTCGGTGTATTCTCCTTATACTATCCATTGGTGGTGAACAAGGTAAAACTATTGTGTTTTCTCTCTGTATGTGAATGTTTAATTTCTGCATGATTTCATCAAACAGGTTTAACAAGTTCCTACCTATATTGGAACAAGGCTGATCTCTTTAAAAGATAAAGTTGACACCCTGATTCACACATCCCCTATAAAGGTGTTCCAAGGTCTGACACTATCCTCTTCCATTGTGAACATTTTTTTAAAAATAAATCATCATTTGTATTATGTTAGTTCACTGCGTCCATGGATGTTAACTTTTGGTCACCTAATATCGTCATCATGGAAGGTATAAATTATAATATAATTTTCTTAAATGAACCAAATATGTATATAATATTAAGTTTCACATTTTTATGATTAAATAATCTAAATAGATAATAAAAAACGACTTCATCGATAACACCAACCAAATGAACCAGACAAATAACTTTTACATTTTTAGTCAATGTTTTTCTCCATATTGAAACACATATTAATACAAGGGAAAATTTTAGTTCCTCTAATGTAATTAAAAATAATTAAACACGTGTATATATTTTTAGACCCATTTTACAAGAACATCAATAGTTATCCCTGTGTGATCTGACCATGGACAATGAAAAATACACTCCTAGAATAGTTAAATAAACCCTTATATCTCATAGGAAGGGTTCTAAAGAAGCTAAGTAATTTTTTTTTAAATAAAATATATATGGTTATGGATATGAATTAAGTAATATATAACATTAATGTTGTTATATATTAAATTAAGTTAATACCCATAATAATTTTTGGAACGCTATGTAATTGATATCTTCTAACTACACTTTTTCTTTGTGTTATGATCTTTTATTCTATTACCTAATTTGTCAATATATTTAATGTAACTTAATTACAATAAATTCTCTATATATTTATCCCAAATATATAACAATATTATTATCCTATAATTTTATATTGTAATACGTTCATTTTGTTCCATTCATATCCCTCCTTTAAAAAATATCTTCTAATAATGATATATTGAAAGGTTATGAAACCCATGTCATTCCATGGGTAATTAATATAATTAATACTTATGATTTATTACCTTTTGTTGGACACATGATAATAAAAATGCTTCGAAGGGTAATCCAAGGTATCACTCTTAATCATTTAATAGTTTTTTTCTCTCATGAGACGTTATGAATTGAATTAAGGAATGGACCTCTTCTTTAATGCCCCGACCCCCGTAACCCAGATTCGGTGCTTTATTACATAAAATTAGCATGATAAAAAAAGATCAAGTCTCTAAAGACTGATTAGTTTAGTATCCTCAGAAATAATAGATACATTCTTAAGATTTAAATACATTATAAAATGGAAAACTACAACAACATAGTCTCCAAAGGCCACTCTCAAATCCCTTTGACTATCCCTCCTATAGGTCAGTCATAATACACATCTTCACATCCTGGTAAAGGTAAAACATATGAAGGGGTGAGCTCTGATTCTCAGTAAGGATAACAATATAGGAGAAACTTTCCTAAATAAGAATAAACATTTAAGGCAATGTATAAGACTAAAACAAAATCCTTTTAAATATGATATTCAATATAATATGGAAAATATAATATAAAATAATTTCATTTACTTATTCACATAGATATTCTACTTGATGAATAATCACATGAAATATCAATTTCCACTTTTATAATGATGAAATGCATAATTCCAGACATCATAACAACATATTTGAGGCCTTGTTTCAAGATTATAAATAATATTTTTCAAGGCATTATACCATGACATTATTTTGTCTCCTAAGACATACCTATTCATATAGGAGCCAAATTGGGCTCCACCCATCACTTACTATGTCCATTCCATTCCTCATATGAAAATATTTAAACATCACATAAACATTAGTATTAAAACTAGCATACAAAATGTCAATACTTAATCTATAATCAATGAATGGTTTAAAAATAACACATCCATAGTCAACCATATCACATAACCTTCAATACAATATAGAAATTTTTTATCATAATAAATCAACTTCAAACAAGATTAAAATCCATCAAAGGATGTTGACATAGATGAAATCAAAACTTTTTAGGGAAATATCTCATTATATTTTGAAATAATTTAAAAGTCATATAATTATAAAATAAAATATTTATTTTGAAAATATTCATATAATCTTGTAAGGAAATATTTTATGATGATATAATGGTGGAAAATATTCACACCCGCTGTATAAGTTAAAAAATGGCATTCTTACCTTAATTATGTCGAAATGGTCATAAAGTACCTTGATTGGAAAATAAAGGAAATATTCCTTTCAAAAAATATATGGTAAAATGAGGATATATATGGATTTAACCCATAGTATAGTAAATATTAAAAAAAATTAATTAAAATTTTAAGAATACATGGATGTGGATGATAAAGAGGTCCTAGTAGATACTTACGTAAAAACAACCTCAGATAATAATAATCTTGTGAAATAAACCCTTAACTTATACTTTTTTGTCGTAAAGGAAACATTAAACTCTTTTATAATAGTTAAATAATCGTTATTAAACTATAAAACAACTATATACATAAATATGATATCATATGTGATCATCTATTATTGTTTTGTTAATGATATTTCAGTAGTATGATCATTTCGGGTGTTAACTGATTTGTTTTCCTTTATATGATTTGTTAAGTAAGTAATGTTTGATATATATAGGATGTATATTATTGATATTATTAATGATATTAAGTCTTTAAAAATTAATTTTAATCACCAAATAAAAATTAGTCTTCAATGGATACGATGGGGAAAGAATCCCATCTCGTTCGTAGTGACGGTAATCCGTATGTACTCATGAGCGAAAATATCATTATTTTGATGTTAAAATCATATATAATTTGGTATTATATCATATATAAATAATAATTATCATGTTATATTTATTATTTACATCTTTTATACTCATTATTATACCCATCCAAATGATCTAGTTTTTGAATAACAGATTACACCACGACGTGGAGTCGGTAATCCGTATGTACACACATATGGAGACTTTTTCATTTATAGGTTGGCAAGAATAATGAATATGTTTGTAAATTTTTTTCAATAACATCATGGTATGTATAAGATATTGTATTTTTATTTTATAATGGAAACAATAATGAAAGAGGAAGTAGAAGAATAAATGAACATGATTGAGGTGATGAAATATTTACATCTTCTTCGGGTTCTTCCTTTTGATTTTATCAAAGGGATCCTTAGGTTGGATTTATGACTAAAGAAATGCCTCTATAATAATCGTAGGATAGTTTGGAGGATATTTGGGTAGGGGCTGGATGATCAAAATGGCTTTGATGGTGTGAATTTGAGAGAAGGGGAAGTACCCTTCCATAAGAGAGGTGAGGGTCACTTTAGGAAAATCTTGAAATATTATTTTATAATAAAAACAATTTTGTTTTATAATGGAAAAAATGAATTATTTAAATTCTATGGTGGGTATGGGTCTAAAACCACTCAAAAAATAGGTTTTATACAGGTTTAGGTCATCATATTAACCGTATCTTTTAGATTTAACTCTTAGTTAAATAGTGCGTCATTTACCATGTCTCTTTGTATTTTTATATTATATGGTCAATAAACTTACAATAACATGACAATAGAACACAATTTTGTTCATTATTAATATATATAACCTTATCTATGTCCTTTGGCCAATCCTAATATTTTTAAGAATATTGTATCAATTAATAATATAATATTTGTTTTAAAAACCAATTTATGTAAATTTTGACACTATTTAGTATTTGATTTTTTTGATACTCATAACAACATGATTAATTCGAAAAAAATTATTTAATCAACCTTAACATGCCATATTAACAATTAAATCTTTTGGAATTCATCAAAAGTCTCAAATTTCATTTATTTGGATATTTATAATATCAATTATTTTAATCATTATTTAATAAGGTAATTACTGCATCATTATTTTTTCATAAATAAATTAAATTATGTAGTGACTAAATATTATAAATAAAATAAAATTATATAGGAAATATCATTTTATTTTTAATGAATATTTATAGCCAATTTTATATTTTTTTTAACTATATATTAAAAATGGTTTAGTTATTAAACATTGAATTTAACTCTTTTAACTCTTCTTTAAATAAAATAATAATAAATGTCCTAATCTAATCCAAGTGGACCAAATGGGATCATTATTTATTCAAAAGGTTGTTTTTTGTTCAATTATAACCCAAAAGCCAGGATCCGGTGTAAGCCGGTCCTAATAAAATAAAATAAAGAAAGCGAGTGAAGAGAGTCAAGCATCCAGGGGAATATTACAAAAGCGAGTGTGCACCACCCCACACCTGTCTGCCTCCACCAGTGGAGCGCAATAGTCCGGGGTTGTAAAAGACCACATCTCTCCTGCATCCGTGAGCGCTCGCTTTGCCAGTGCATCCGCCACCTGATTCACCTCTCGGTAGGCATGTGATACCTCTACCCGCATCCGCACAATATCATTAAGACAACCCACCCAATGCGGCAGTACACGCCACGGAACATGGCGCGTCTTGGTGCTCAAGGCGTGGACCGCGACCTGAGAGTCAGATTCAATCCATATATGTTCCCAGTTAAAGCGGAAAACGTACCTGATGGCATATACCATGGCCCAAAGTTCCGCTTCAAAAGCGGTGACAATTCCAATTGCGTGATGATAGCATCCTTTCACGAACCCACGGTAGGTGCGAAACACGCCTCCACATCCCGCTGTGCCAGGAGCACCTACCGCAGCCCCATAAACATTAAACTTTAGGAAGGGTCCGATGGGTGGAATCCATCGAATATACTTCAGCATCCGAGGCACTCGAGGCCGCCCCAAGACACTAAGAGTATGAAGGATTTGCAGCTCTTCAACTGTGTTATACATTGTCCCAT
This sequence comes from Viscum album, assembly GCA_963277665.1. Taxonomy (NCBI): domain Eukaryota; kingdom Viridiplantae; phylum Streptophyta; class Magnoliopsida; order Santalales; family Viscaceae; genus Viscum; species Viscum album. Next base: position 760,883,199 of record OY728140.1, on the reverse strand, counting down.
CCTGCACACAAGATGCTGCATAAACATCCCTATGTATAACCCTCACCCCGTGCTGAACATTGGGGCGCATATCATTGAAAGTTGCCACATTGCGGGCTTCCCAAATGACAGCAACAGCCGCCGCAATTGCAGCCAAAAGCAGATTAAAAATCTGTTCGTTGAACCTGTCATGAAACGCAGTGGACAACACTTGACAAGCTGGCCTGTAGGTGTCAACATTCACCCTAAAAACCAGCCCGATGTGATCCCACAGTTGCATTGCGTGATGGCAGCCCACAAAAACATGCTGGACCATTTCCTCAGCAGCTTTACACATGGAACATCTGAAAGGCATTTGGAGCCCGGCCTTCATGAGAGCATCCGATGTAGGCAGCCGATTTTTTCAGATTCTCCATATCAGAGAAAACCGAGCAGGTTTGATGAAGCTAGTTCTGTATTTCAGCAGCCATGCAGGTGTAGGGGAATGATCCCCACATGTGGTCCTGTAAAAGTCTCTGCTATTAAATTGCCCGGTTCTGCTTAGCATCCAGATCAGAGTATCCTTTTCCATGAAGACATAGCCAGTTACTTCATGCTCAACCTGCACAGGAGCATTAAAAGAAGCAGATTGTAGCTGTGAAAGAAAGCTGGAAATTGTCAAATTGGATGCCTCAGGTGGCACGTTATAGTCACAAAGAGGCTGTGGGATCCATCTTGTGTTCCAGCAGTTAAGGGTGGAATCCCTGCAAACCAACCAGCGGGTATCATGCATGATTCTAACATACACCTGTTTGATAGAAGTCCACACCGACGAGGCAAGGTGCCATTTGTATCCATTTAAGAGCCTCCGTGTTATCCTGTTTGATAGAAAATCATTATCTGCTTCATGAGTAATCAGGTTCCAAGTGAACTTCCCAATCATCCCATCATTAAATGTCCGGAGGTCCTTGATTCCTAGGCCCCCCATCTCCACCGGTTTAATGCATTCCTTCCAGGCCACTGTAACCAGCTTTGTTTCATGTGGGGACCCCGTCCATATGAAATTCCATACCATACTCTGCAGTTCCCTGAGAAGACCCCTTAGCCATTGATAAATGGAGAAGGAGTAAACAAATTTCGATGTGATGACCGAATTCACAAGACATACCCTTCCAGCCATGGACATAGCTTTCCCCTTCCAGCTGGCCATCTGATGAATAATTCCAGCAGAGATCCCTTCAAGGTGCTGTCTTTTCACTTTCCCCCAAAATAGTGGGACTCCAAGATATTGGAAGGGTAAGGAGCCCCTCCTCACCCCAAGAAGTCTGACAATTATGCTCTGTTTCCCAGCTGAAATTCCATTTCCGAAAACAATGGACGATTTTTCCCAACTAATGGCTTGCCCAGAAACCTCCTCATAGTGACTGAAGAGGGCTTTAATAGAGGAGATAGTTTTCCTTGACGCCTGACCCAGGAGCAAAATGTCATCGGCATACAATAAGTGTGACGGGCCATACTCACTCACATCAGCCCTAATCCTTTTATAAAGACCCATATGAGAAAGTTCATTGATACACCTACTCAGATAGTCCTATGCCAAAGCAAAAAGCAGGCCATATAATGGATCACCTTGCCGCACCCCCCTTGTGGAAGGAAAAAAGCCCCTAGGGGCACCGTTGACAAGAACTGATAACCTGGATGACTCCAGAATGGTACGGATCAGATTCACAAAGTCATTTGAGAAGACAAATCTTCTAAGAACATCAAGAAGAAAGCTCCACTTAAGAGTGTCAAAGGCTTTGGAAATATCAATTTGGATGGCAAAATTTCCTTCCTTTGTGTTCCATCTCATAAGATTGACACTCTCCGAATCCATAAAAAGGCACTTTTGAATGTTCCTCCCAGGGACGAAACCGAATTGATTCGCAGTGATAATGTCATTAACCACCCCACCCATCCTGCTCACCAAGAGCTTGCTGATTATTTTTGGTATCGTGTTCCCAAGAGCAACCGGTCTGGAGTCCTTAATGTCAATGGAGTTCTTTTTCTTGGGGATGAGAGCAATGAAACAGGAATTCATTCCATGAGGCATATACGAGTTTGCGAAGAAATCCTTAATTCCATTCACAATGTCATTCTGTAAGATATCCTAATAGAACATGAAGAATTTATTCGTGAACCCATCTGGACCTGGGGAGCTCTCAATATTAAGAGATAGAAGGGCAGTTCTGATCTCTTCTTTGCATGGGGAAGCAAGTAAAAACTGATTCGTGTGCTCATCAATGCAGGGGCTGATGTTCTCAACCATGCGATGGATGTTGGACTGCCCATTATCCGAATACATTCCCTTGAAGTATTTAGCAACAGCCTGTGAGACCTCATTTTCTTCATTGTACAAGTGCCCATCAATGCTGATCACCCTGGTCCCAGCTCGCACCCTCTTTTCCTTATGTAACTTGTTGAAGAACATGGAGTTTCTATCTCCATCCGTTAGCCATTTGACATTCAGTTGATTTCTCACCAGCCTTTCCTTTAACATTAGTAGATCATCCATCCTATTGTGGGCCATTATTTCCTCTCTGGATACAATTGACCGCTGATCATGACAGACTTGAGTCCTGGCCAGCTCCTCCTCTGCCTTCTTGATGTCCTCATCAATTTTTGAAAATGATCTTTTACTCCATTCTCGTAGGAGCCCCTTAAGGTGCTTAAGCTTCGTGACAAGTCGGTGCAGAGGACTTCCAATGGCTTTTGTCTTCCATGCCTCCAATATAATCTCCCTGCAACCTGGAGTCACAAGCCATCCATTGTTGAATTTGAAGGGGATGGGAACCGACCTTGTGCGCTGTGTATTCACCTCAATAACCAACGGATTGTGGTCAGAATGATGATTCGGGATCGTGAAACCAGACACCCCATAATCCGTATCATGATCACCAATGCAGAAAAAACATCTATCAAGCCTGCTTGCTTGTTTCCCCTCCCTCGTATACCTACACCATGTAAAATCTGCACCAGCTATGTTGACTTGTTCCAGATTATAATAATCAATGCATTCCGAAAAATCAGCAGCAGCCACGCTATTGAAGTTTGATCCATTTTTATCCTCAGGCTTCAGAACTGTGTTAAAATCACCAATCACCGCCCAGTTGTGCCTCATCCTCCTAGAAGTATCCTTAAGATCTTCCCATAATTCCCTCCTCTTAATATAATAATTGGAGGCATAAACAAAAGAGACAAACAAATCATGCCCAGCATATGTGTAGTTGATCAGGATACTTTGATTCCCATTTTCACATGAAGTGATCTTACTGCCATCCTACTTTAACACCCATAAGTGATCCATATGCGATGCATGCTGATTGTTTGAGACGTACCTGTATCCTAGAGAGCCCCATTTGAATCCTTTCCTATTTTCAAAGAGTGGTTTTGGTTCAGCAATACCAACAAACATCGGTTTATAGGTCATGATATAATGTCGGAGGGCCCTGACCGTGCAGGAGTTACCCAACCCTTGACAATTCCAAAAAAGGATCTTCATTTCCTGCTGGTCATACCTCTTGTCAGAGGCCCCCCTTTCCTATCCACCTGTAACTGTTTCTGCTTTTTCTTACCCTGGCCATTCTGCCTTTGCTGTTCAACAACAGTAATATTATGAGGGTCCCTTGTCACTTGGCATGACCCTCTATCTCCTTCCCTCGGAGGGGCAGTGTTGGCACTTTGCTCCAAGCCTAAACCAATTGAGTCCTGGCCAGCACTTCCCTTTACCAGCTCGACTTCACTGTCCGCACTTATATCCCCACTCATTTCAGCACCAACATTCACTTCCAGGCATATTGTGCCTTCATTATTCCGATCATCTTTCTCAGCGGCCATACATCCATCCAATCCATCACAAGTAGCATCAAATCCACCCTCTGCCACGGGCATAGCATATTTTTCACTATCTTCCATCTCATCACCCCATAGACGGCCACCCAAGGGCATGAAAGAGTTCCCACATTTGAGAGGGGGGTCACTGCCATCCGAGAACCTTCTTCGGGCTGCCTTGGATGGTAAGATCTGGGTGAACCTCCCTCCTGGATTAGAAGATGGATGGCCACCTCTGCCATCGTCTCCTGTCTGTTTTATTAATTGATCCCCCGGAACATTTTGCACCTCCAGCTCTGCAGATTCATACTGAGGCAAGGTGGCCTGTCCATCTACAACCTATCCAACATGTACTCCATTGCAAGGTGGATCATCCCTGTCATCAGAAGAAGTCCATACCATATTCAGAGCATGTTGCCCAGCCCCATTTCCATTTCCAGCATTCGGGTCCTTAGAGGGAGCTAGAGGATTTCTCTCCCCCCCTTTCTTTTTCTGCACATGCTTCCTTCATGACCCTTCATCTTGCAAACATTTCACTCCATGTCCCGTTTACATTCAGACATCATATGCCCAAAAAATAAGCAATTCATGCAGAACTTGGGTTTCCTTTCATAAAAAATATCAAGCTTCATGCTATCATCTCTTGTGGTAAGAATTACCTCCTCCACCAGCGTGCTCGACATGTCAACTTCAACTAGAACTCTCGCATAGTGTCCAAGCTTTGGATTCTCTGTCTGCCGATCCATACGAATGGGATTTCCTACAGATGAGGCAATGTCCCAGAGGATCCTCGGATGCCGCTACAGCCAATTCAGTTTATAGATTCTAATCCATAACTGCGTAAGAGAGTTTCTAACATTCATAGGGTCAAAATTTCGATCCCATTCCTACACATTCAGAAATCCATGGTTCAAAGATACCATATCCTTGCTCCATGCTTTTCGTTTGCCTTCATCCGTGGGGAATACCACATGGTAATATCTCGGTCCCATCCCAACCATCCTCCATTCATCGAAGCCCCAAACTTCCTCAATCCTTCTTTGCAGGTCCTGCAATTTCCACAGACGCCCACCTTTCGGAGTAACTACGCGCACACTAATTGAGTACCGGCATTGAGTTACCCGTTCCTCCACTGATTCCTGGTTGGCCACAACATGAGCGATCCTCCCCTTCCTTATCACTCTTCCAGGTGGGGGTGCTTCGAAGTCCGAGAATGACCGACCCACTGCATAACACACCACTTCCGCAAAGTTCCTCTTACTCGCTACAGGTTCTTTTGAAACAGCCATATTGACGATTTCCTCACCAAAAATTATTTTCATCTTATTGAACCACATTTAACATAATAATTTCATCTGTGTCCCTCATATTTTTTAAATTCAACTAACAAAAGCAGTAAAATTATGTTTTATTCAAATTTTAAAATGCTCCTAGGAGGTGGGTAGAAGACGGTAAAAAGTTCGACAAAATATTTTATATAAAGACATATTATAAAATTACACCAATGAATTAAGCTGAACATATATAGGTATTATGTATCTATTTTAAACGTGAATAATTTTAAATAAATTAAATAATTATTTAAATAAAAAGTTGGTTTTAATGAATAAAGCAGTGTTTTTCACTATTCATTAAAAATTGGATGTTTTCTGAAAAGTACTAAAAATTTACCCTAAGCTAATTCAGATATTCTGAATCCAAAAATGAATTTCATTTTGAAAGATAAAATTTATAAAATTTTAGAAATTTGGTATGAATATTCATAACAGCTAGTTTGATTGGTTTCAGTATTAAAATTTACTATGCAAGCTGTTGAATTATTCAAAGGGAAATGTACAATGGAAGCATGGGGTGTTACATTCTTACCTCCTTCAAATAATTTCATCCTCTAAATTTTTATAATATTACTACATAAAAAGACTTGGGTGGTTCTTCATCATAGGTTTCTCGGGTTCCCATGTTTCCTCTTCCATCTTATGGTTTCCCTATAGAACTTTTTCAAGAAGATTCATCTGGTATCTCATCACTTGTTCTCTGGTATCCAGAATTTTAACTGGATCTTCACAATAAGAAAGATCAGGTTCCAGTTCAATTTCCTCATAGGCGAGTACATGCATTGGGTCGGGCATATATTTATAAATAGTGATATGTGGAACACATCATGAACTTTTAAGAGACTTTCCGGAATCACCAACCGGTAAGATACATACCCAATTTGTTCTAGAATTTCAAAAGGTTCGATGTACCTGGGACATAGTTTACCCTTCTCACTGAATCGTATAAATCCCTTCCATGGAGATACCTTTACGAAATCATGATCTCTTACCTAAAATTCCAAATCATTCCTTTAGATATTGTCATAGCTCTTCTGCCTACATTGGGCTGCTTTGATGTGGGTTTGGATAACCTTCACCTTTTCCATAATTTCCACAACATGTTCTGGGCCTACGAGTTTTCTTTCACCAATGTCATCCCTACAAGTTAGTGTGTGAAATCTTTTTCCATATAACGCCCCATGTGGTGCCATCTGAATACTTGAATGGAAGCTATTGTTTTAGGAAAATTATACCATAGTTAAATATTAATCCCCCATACCTTTAAAGTCAAGGGAGAAAGATCTCAACATGTCCTATAAGTTTTAAATAGTCCATTCTGATTGTCCATCAGTTTTAGGGTGGTAGGCAGTGCTCAAAAAATGTTCAGTATCTAGGTATTTCTAAATACTTTTATAGAATATTGATGTAAAATGAGGATCACGATCAGAAACAATCAATAAGGGTACTCTATGAAGTCTTAAAACGTCATTAATATATAGTCTTTGTAGACGTTCAGGTGGGAATATTTTCTTATAGCATGAAAATGTGTTGACTTGGTATGAATATCAACAATGACCCATATGGCACCATCCCCTCTAGGAGTCTTTGGTAGCCCCATGACAAAGTCCATCAAAATATTATACCAGTTCCACTCAGGTATGTAAATTGGTTGCATGATTCCTCCAGGCTATTTCCTTCTAGCTTTCAGTTATTGAAAAACATATATGTTGACACAAAATTAACAATATTTCTCTTCATTTTGTCTGAAAAAAAAAGTTTGATCAAATCTCTATACATATTAGTGCTACCAGGGTCTATAGAGAAATTGGAGCTATGAGTATCATCTAACAATTCCCTTTTTAGATCAGGTAAAATTGGAACAAAAAGTCTCTTCCCAAATTTCAAAATCCCATCTTCATATATGAAGTCAGTCAATCTACCATCATTGACAGCTTTAATTTTCTTTTGAAACCCATCCACATCAGTCGAGAACTTTTATTCATTTATAGTAAAGATGTTTTGGAAACAATTTGAAAAATAATTGAAGTTTTACCTTCAATGTTTATTACCATATCCATCTTTACTAGATCAATGAAAATATGATCCCTGTAAATTCCCATCTTGTTCAAAACACCCTGATACATTCTTCTAAAACCATCTGCCACCTTATTTGCCTTTCTTAGTGGTAGTGTATAGTGAAATAATTATCATTGAGTATTTCAAGCCATCTACATTGCCTCATGTTGAGTTCTTTCTATGAGAAAATATACTTCAAAATCTTGTGATTGGTATATATCTCACGTTTTTTCACCATATAGAAAATGTCTCCATATCATCAAAGAAAAGATTATAGATGACAACTCCAAATCATGAGTAGGATAATTTTTCTCATGAATTATTAGCTATCGTGGTTCATAAGAAATAAATCTATTATTCTACATAAGGACCCAACCATGTCCTTTCTTTGAAGCATCACTATAAATAACAAACCCATCATTCACTGTTGGTAGAGTAAAGATAAAAAAATTGACTAATATTCTATTCAGTTCCTCATAAAATTCATCAAGCTGTTTTTTCCAAACAAATTTAACCCATTAATGTGTGAGATTTGTAAATGGGTCAGCCAACTGGGTAAAATTCTAGAAGAAATGTTGATAATAACCTGCTAAACCATTAAAACTTTGTACCTCAGTTATACTCATCAGTACTAGCCATTCTTGGATTGCCTTGTTCTTTAAATTATCAATATATATTCCATCTTTAGAGACAATATGACCAAGAAAAGAAATCGCATGAAGCCAAAATTCACACATGTTAAATTTACCATATAATTCATTTCTTCTAAGAGTATTTAAAATGATGCTCTAGTGATTTTCATGATCTTCATATATTCATGAGTATACCAAGATATCATAAATAAATACCCCTACAACATCATCAAGATATTCCTTGAAAACTCTATTTAGTATATCCCTAAAGACAGAGGGTGAATTAGTCAACCCAAAATGAATAAATGTAAACTCATAATACCCTTACCTAGTTAGAAATTCTTTTTTCAGAATGTCTTCCTTCTTCAAACAAAACTGATGATATCCATATCAAAGGTCAATCATTGAACATTTTTGAGCTCCATGATGTTGGTCAAATAAATCATCAATGCGAGGTAGGGGATACATGTTCTTTATTGTTATAGCATTGATTTCCTTGTAGTCAATAAACAACCTCATGGATATGTCTTTCTTATTAACAAAAAGAACATGGGATCCCCATGAAAAAACACTAGGGAGAATAAATCCCTTGGTACTCAATTCATCTAGTTGTTTCTTTAGTTCCACTAATTCCACAGTGGTCATTCTATAATGGAATTTGGATATGGGCCTTGAACTAGTAATTAAATTAATGGAAAAATCATTTTCTCGTTCTGGATAATTTTTAGGTAAATATTCTGGAAACACATCAACATATTCTTTCACCATATGAATGAACTATTTTTGAAAAATACTTTCCTCACCCATAGTTATTTCATTCTCATCCTCCCCAATAATTGTATTTAGTTGACCAGCTGAGGGTGGATCTAGATAAGATTTATGTGGTGTTGTTTCTCCTCTAAAGATAAGGTACTCCTTATCATCATCGAGAATTGTAACCTCTTTATTCTTGTAATAAATTTTCACATCATGGTCTGAAATCCAATCCACACCAAAGATTATATCAAATTAAATAACGGGTATGATGATGAGATCAGCAGGAAAATAACATTTATATTCCCTAATGATAACTGATTCACATAAAGTTTTTGTAATGATACTTCCCTTAGGTGTTTTTTTCTGACAACTCCCTAGTTAAGTAAAATTGAAAATATCTAATTTTCTTAGCAAACTGGGATGATATGAAATAATGTGATGTTCTAGAACCAAATAAAGTATTTTAAAAACTTGAGGAAACCATTAAATTACCTTCCACCACATCTTTAAGTGCTTTAGCCTCAGAAGTAGTGATAGTAGAATCTTGGCCTTGATCACTTGAACTTTTCTGAGGTACGTTTCCTTGGAACTTAGAACATTAATTTTCATAATGCCCCCTTTTTCTACAATTGTAGCATTAAACATTGACAACCTATTTCTTCCTCTTGAAATCATGATCTTGGTGGCCTTTTTCACCTAACATGTAACAGACGTCCATTACCTTTAAGAAAGTATCCGGGTGTTTCTACCCACATTTACCACATTTTGGATATTCAACCGTTACCTTCTTACCCTTATTTCCATTTCTATAATGTTTAGTAGATATCTACTTATATTTCTTTTCTTTAAAGTAATAAGACATAGATAATTCATTTTCTATCTTGATTGCACGTGAGACAATACCTATTATGAAAAGAATGATTTCAAGACTAATGATCACCAGATAAATGGTTTTAACCCATAAAATAAATGATTAATCTTAATTTTTGGGTACATATATATTATGAAGCATATATATCTATCCCTGTAAAGTTATCCTCATACACTGCGACATTGTCATCCTCTTTTTGCCTCAGAATCTGAAATTTTCTTTCTATATCCGCTCGATGGGCATGAGGAAAGTATTTTTCTATGAAAGTATCTTTAAACTCTGTAAAGAACTAGAATTTCCATGGAAATATTTTTCCTAAATACATAGAAATTTTAGAATCCCGTGAAAATTTTCATTGCTTGATTTCGAAGCTTGGTGTGCCCAGAATCAATTTCTGAAGTTTTGTTCGGGTACGTTCAATAAACGTAAGAGTCAGATTTTATAACTTTTGATGCATTGCTCGAAATTGGAATAGGAGGCCCTGTTGAACTCACAGTGCCAGTATTATCTTAATAAGGCTTTTCACATCGATGATGGTGAGTCAAGGATAGAAGTTATTTTTTGGGTATTCTTAGAAAAAAAATAATAAATTAATGTGCCCTGCACATTATTTTATTTGAGCCGCTGTTTGGTGTGTGGTGGTTAAAACCTCCTCATGGAGGTTGGTGGTGGGATAACCACACTTTAACCTCCCATGAGAGGTTATGGTGGTGGGGCCCATCCAAACTCAACCTCTAATGAGAGGATTAAAGTGGTGGGGACCACCCAGGCTCTTAACACTCTTAACATCCCAATTAAATTGGAGGAACCATCAAGCTCCAATTAATATGGGGGAGCCTCTTCACCCCCCCCCTTATTAAATTTGTGAGAAATATCATCTATTTATTAAGTGGATCCTATCTAATTATATAATTCTCCATTTGAATTCATGCCAATAACTAAATAATAGACAATCTATTATTTATTTTTGGTTGGCATATTTTATTTGGTGGAACTCGGAAAGGGGAGAGCTAAGGAGAAAATCTCCCAATGAAGAACGAAGAATGTTGATCCTCTTCAACTTCTCCCACAGACACCTACTGATGTAGAGTGTCTTCCAAGAGCCGACGTAACTCGGGTTTGGAAGTGCATGGAAGACGCGGCGAACAACGATCCTCTTCATCTTCTTCCTCCAACTCCATCAAAGAACGATGAACATCCAACAAAGTTTGGACGATAAATTCAATTGAGTGCCTTTTTATTCCTTTCTTTTTTAAATAAAGAAGGTTGTTGAGTTTTGTTCGTTGATGAACCTTTTGTTACCACCCTAAACGCAGAGGGTACTGGCCAAAAAAAAACATGGCCTGACCCCTCTTCCAATCTTATTTACGTTGATATTTAGGCAATGAAGTGACGATGAGGCGATGAAGGCAGCGATGATAAAGGATGCACTTCCCGCGGCCTCTGCAAAACGCGTCACCCCCGCGGCACACCGGTGCTGCCAGCTGAACACCCCAACCCCTTCTAGCCTGAGTCACGCCGAAATGGCCTACCCAGCCACCGCCCGGCCGCCACCCGGTCGCCGGCCTTCCAGCCCACGGCCAGTCGGCGCCCTACGCGACCTTCCCGTGGCCATCCGGCTTGCCAGTGCCCACCCGAGCTGAGTCACCCGAGCCGCCTACGCGGTGACCTCTGTGCCGAACCACCCTTGCAGTCCACCATGCCAGGACCAGAGGACCATAACGAACCTAGCGGGCTGATTGGGTCCACCGAGACCTGGTCGTCCTAGTCTGGGTTGGGATGAGTCAGTCCAACCGGGTAGGATAGTGCCTGAGCCAATTACTGACCCTTTACATTATTTGGGCATATCATTGGCACCAGACGACCATTTGACAAACCATCGACGAAACGATTTTTCTAGGAGCACGACAGTCCTTTTTAGTATTTTCCATTGGAGTTCAAGGTAATTTTGAGATACATTTAGGTTGGATCGTACACAAATCCAACCGGGACCTCGACACTAAAAAGCTAATAACTCGCTGAATGGGCGTTAGATCGACGCAACATCAGTTGCGTTGAGACCTCTATGACATGGAAGACCCTTGAGATATTTCATTGTGGGACTATGTGTCAGTTGATGCATTGACCAATAGCTCGTGGAGAAGATCAATTTAGAGACGAGCATGCATAGTGCGGAAACCTAGTAGCTGGCTGAGACATGACGACTGGTGACCGATTTGACTCGGAGTGTTTAGACTAGACCAGTGGGGAGTGACTTGGTGTCGTGGTACACCTACCATGGGGAGCGCCTCTATGTGACATTGTAGACCCATGGTACTCGATAGGAGGAGTACCTCAGCAGTCTACGAGTGGGAGCACCTATGTGTGACACGGCAGACCCATAGTGGGGACAACCTCTGTGTGATGCAGCAGACCCACGTCACTCGACAGGAGGAGTACCTCAACAGTCTAGGAAAGTGGGAAGCAACTCTATGTGACGTGGTAGGTCCACATTACTCTATAGAGGAGGAGTCCTCCAGCAGCCAAGGTTTCGACAGTTTGACTTGGGGTGTTACATGTTACTACCCCTAGAATAAAAACCTGGATTGAGCTGAGTCTGTGACTTTTGTGTTTACCTCATGACGGAGATGGATTACTTGATAACTTAGGTACATGTATCGGCATATACCTAGGTAATGGTTATCCGTTGATTTAATACTCAATGGTTTATCCTTGCTGGATTTTGAGAGACCATGGTGGTCTCAGGGTCCCTACTGAGTATCTTTATACACACCACTGCACAGACTTTCCCCTCAACTCATTGTGTAGGTTGGAGATGACAGGCATCAGTGACCAAGGCAGAGTGGGTAGGACTGGACAGTTCCCAGAGGTGGACCACATAGCATGACAGTACACGGAGGAGATGAAAGAACGTGGAGTAATGTGGAGGCTATATGTACTTACCCTTCAGGAAGGATCCATGGCAGACAATCTCAGAGATTATTTACACATTTCAGCTGTTTTTGTTCCTTACAGTTGTACTTGTACTTTACAGTTGTTCTTGTATTTCTGGTCCCTTTTCTTTTCATCACTCCTTTTGTATACAGTTTTACTTAGTGTTTTGCTTCCATCTTATACTCTGTTGTGTGTGATTATATTTTATAAAGTAAATTCCTTCTCAGTTTTAGGATTTACACCTTTGGTGTCAGTCGCTAGCCCCTGGCCTATGGAAGGCGGGCTTGGGGTAGTCTCGACATGGTTCTCGAGGTCAGGTCATGACAAATTGGTATCAGAGGATTCGGTTCTACCGTATAAAATAGGACTCTGATCTTTATTTTCTGTGAAGAAATAGTGTTAAGGTTACTAAGTGTGGTTCTCAGTTTAGGGAGTCCATTCTTGGTGTAGCGGCCAACGTATCCATACAGAGGACCATGATTACTAATTTACGAATCAGTGCATGAAAGCACAAATTGTGTCTGTGTTTTCAAAATATTTCATTAAGTCATATCAACTACGTCAGCTCACCAGGTATAAATCTTTGACTGTGTCACATCTGTTTCGTTCAGGATGCCTCCATGAAGATGACCAGTGAGAGTTCCAAGAGTTGTACACGTGGATAGCCCATTGAGCGATGAGGCCTTGGTGCAGGGCCCTTTACCAGCAGAGGCACCAGAGACACCACCTTACATTGGTCCACCGATGCCACCAGCCCCAGTAGCAGATGATGCATGCCTCTTGAGTGCGTTGCACGAGTTCTAGTGCCAGATTCTACCCTGTTTTAGGGGTGATATGAACGCACAGTCGTATGAGGATTGGATAGAGGCTATGGTAAGAGTTTTCCGATTGGTAGGGACACCAGCCGAATTCATGGTGATTCTTGTTTCCAGCCTTCTATAGGCATCATCAGGCAGATGGTGGAGCATGATGCTCTAGGTCCAAAACGATATGACACTAATCTAGGTAGACATTGACAACCTTTTTCGGGCAGAGATTATCCCAACCACCCTTCGTGTTGTGCGGATATAGGAGCTACTACAACTATAGTAGGGTGGCATGACGGCGGAAAAGCACTCAGTGAGGTTCACTGACCTCTCCCGCTACTCCACAGATATGATATAGGACCCATTCTTCAGGGCTCAAACTTTCCAGTAGGGGCTCAAGTGAGAGATTAGGGCATTGATGATCTCCCTCAGCATCCCGACACAGGCAGGGGTGTTGGATTGGGCCCTCTTATTGAAGAGTTTCCTTGATTATATGTCTCTAGTAGTGAGACCCACCACTAGTAATCATGCAGTGGAGTCTTCTGCAAATGTCAATAGACAGATGTCACAGAGGTCCAAGTGGACCAGACCCATGGGTGGATGACCGCATGACTCAGGATCAGTTGTGCGGGGCATCTAGGGTAGAGACATACATTCCCAAAGCAGGCTGTGTTACTCATGCGGTGACCAGGGTCACATGGCTCGTGACTGTCTGACCCATCGTTCAGATGATCAGTAGATGGTCAAAAGACCGCCCAAACAGAGACAAAGATTCGGTCAAGGAAGTCTGCAGGGAGAAGGAGCATGTGGTATAGGATCTGGTCGAATATCTGGTGGTGGGTGACATTTTGAGGTGTTACTGCCACCACCACCAAGAGGTCCACCCCAACTGCAAGGAGTAGGTGGACAACCGATAGCTCAACTTTAGGTAGCTGAATCATAAAATCATGGTGATCGGAAGATGATTTGAGGTATGATCTATGTCTACTCCACCTTAGCTGCAGTTTATATTTACACAGGTGCCAGTGACTCTTTTATTTCCACTTCCCTCGTTCGAATCTCAGAGAATCTGATGGAGTCGTTGGCTCAATCTTTACGGCTAGATACTCTTACAGGAATAGACCCGACGATTACGAATTAGTTTCAGTAGTGTGAGCATACTCTATGAGGTGAGATCTTCAGAAGTAATCTATTAGTCGTAGCATTCAGGCCTTACGATGTCATCTTGGGTATGGACTGGTTATCAACAGTCTTTGCTCAAATAGAATGTATTGGGTGAAAAGTGTGGTGTGTCCACATGGATGGGACCAGATTTACCTTCACCAGCGAGAAGGGAGCCTTTTCAGCACAGGACAGACTTACTCGAAGGAGGGTGCAGCTGATCACTCATCATTTGGATGCCCTTACCCTCAGTGCAGTAGATGTGTAGAGTCTGAGCGATCTTGTAGTGGTGGATTAGTAGGCAGATGTTTTCCCTAATGATGTCTCGGGTCTTCCTATTCTAAGAGAGGTGGATGTATGTATTGAAATGTACCCCAAGACTCCAAAAATATCTACTCTAGAGTATTAGATGGCTCTCACGGAGCTTTTCGAGCTGCGGGTACAACTAGAGGACTTATAGGAGAAGGGATTCTTTCAGCCCATTGTTTCACCCTGGGCAGCCCTATTTCTGTTCAATAAGAAGGCAGATGGAAGATTGAGGCTCTTTGTTGTCTACTGTCACCTGAACTAGGTGATCATAAAAAACAAGTACCCACTCTTTAGGATTGACGACCTCTTTGGTCAGTTGAAGAGAGCATAGTGATTCTAGAATATAGACCTCAGATCAGGCTATCACCCGCTTAGAGTTCGAGACAAGGTTGTGAATAAGACAACCTTTAAGTATCGGTACGGACACTATAAGTTTTTGGTTATGCCCTTCGGCATATCTAACCATCCATCAGTGTTCATGGGAAAAATGAACAGGGTCTTCCAGCCATACCTCTATCGCTTTGTTGTAGTATTCATCGACGACATTTTAATCTACTCGACTACTAAGGAGGAGCATGCCTACCATTTGAAGGTAGTAATGGACACACTCCAAGAGCAACAGATTTATCGTAATCTCTTAATGTTCTAGTTCTGGATCCAAGAGGCTCACTATCTGGGTCATGTCATCTCGGAGGTTGGAGTAGTGGTGGATCCGGAGAAGATTGAGGCTGTACCTGCCTAGGAACCACCCAGGAGTGTGACAAATGTATGAAGTTTCCTAGGTTTGGCTTCTTATTACTGCAGGTTTGTACCAGTATTCTCGAGAGTTTCATCACCACTATCAGCCTTGACGAAGAAGGAGAAATCCCTTGTGCGCTCAAAGAAATTCCAGCAGAGCTTTCTGAAGCTCAGGCATAGGATGACTATTTCCTCCCTCATAAGGCATCCATAAGAAAGGCGTAGGGTACATAGTTTACTGCTAAGCATCAGGGACCAGACTCGGTTTTTTCCTCATGCAGAAGCAAGTAGTGATTGCGTATGGTTCTCGGTATCTGAGGCAACATGAGAAGAACTATGCAACTAATGACCTAGAGTTAGCACCAGTGGTCTTCGCCTTGAATATGTGGAGACACTATCTGATAGGAGAACATTTTAACATGTACTCTGATCACAAGAGTCTCATGAATATATTCTCTCATAAAGACCTGAACCTGAGACATTGACAATGGCTCGACTTTCACCAGGACTATGACTTCGAGATTGTTTATACTCCTGGAATGGTGAACATTGTATTAGATGAACTCAGCAGAAGACCTGGGGTAAACATACTAGGTGAGACGATGGAGCAGCTTGCTACATTACATATATCCTTTGTAGATAGAGACAGAGATTCCTTTCTCCAGTCTCTTACAGTCACTCCCCAACTTCTACAGTGAGTCAGAGAGGTGCAACATGGTAACACTGACTGCGAGACATGACGTTCTTAGATAACCACAGGGCAGGCACCTGATGGATTCTTTTAAGGAGGGGAGCACGTCATCCCTTTCAGAGGACGTACTGTAGTGTCCGCATCACATTAGGAGGAATTGTTGAAGGAGTTCCACACATCCCCTCTATGGGTACATCCAGGTGTGGTGAAGATGTATCAGGACCTCAGATGACCGCAATGATGTCTTGGTATGAAGAATGTGGTAGCGAAGTTTGTCTCTTGATGCCTCACTTGTCACTAAGTGAATGTTGATCACTAGGTACTAGCAGAATTGGTCTTGCCATTAGAGGTCCTAGAGTGAAAGTGGGATGGGATATCCATTGACATTGTGATGGGACATCCACATACATCCATTGGTCATGAATCGATTTGAGTGATCGTTGACTAGCTCACTATGTTGGCCCACTTCCTACCAATTAGAGAGCAGCATTCAGTAGAGTGCTTGGGAAACCTCTATGTGCAGGAGATTTTGTGGCTACATGGAGTACCTTCATCTATTGTCTCTGATAGTGACACAAATTTTACTTCCCGGCTATAGAAGGGGTTTCAAGAGGCTTTTGGGACACATCTTTTCCTAGGTACCGCCTTCCATCCTCAAACAGATGGCCAGAATGAGTGGATCATTCAGACCCACGAGGACATGCTACGTGCCTGTGTCCTCAACTTCATTCACAGATGGGAGGATCAATGAAAATTGGTCGAGTTTTCATACAACAATAGATATCCTTCCACCATAGGGATGGGCCCTTTTGAGGCCTTTTATGGTCAACCTTGCAGATCGCCACTGTGCTGGACAGACCCAGGTGAGTCAACACTAGTGGGAAGAGAGATGGTACGTGATACCACGGAGAAGGTGCAGATCATTCAGGAGTGGATGAAGACTGAACAGAGTAGAAAGAAGTCATATGCCGACAGGAGACAGAGACCTATGGTGTTTGAGGATGGCGACCACATCTTTTTGGGGGTCTCACCTCAATGAGGCCTACAGAGATTTGGCCAAGAAGGAAAGTTATCTAAGCCATTCAACGGACCTATCTGTGTCCTCAGCAGATTAGGTGAGGTGGCTTACTGATATTCTCTTCCACCTCAGTTGCACCGGGTGCACAACGTCTTACATGTATCTCAGCTAAGGAGATACATGCATGACCCTTCCGACATCATCGACCATGGAGAACTGGGCATCGACGATGGGGCGACTTTCAAAGAGGTTCTAGTAGAGATTGAGGATCGACATGAGTGAGTTCTACATGGAAGTTCGACACCTCTGGTGCACTTTCACTGGCAGCATGGGAACCTCTAGAAGAGAACATGGGAGCAGGAGGCTTAGATGCGTGCTTAGTACCACCTCTTATTCCCTTAGTTTGAGTTTTAGCTTACGAGGACGTAAATACCTAAGGTTGGGAGAATTTAATGACCCAATTTTTCGTGGGAATTTTTTCCTTAAATAAATTGGAATTTTACTAGTCCGTAAAAATTTACGGCGCTTGATTACGAGGCTCAGTGTACCCAGAATCAATTTATGATATTTTGTTCAAGTACATTCAGTAAACGTACGAGCGTAATTTTATAACATTTGAAGTGGGGCTTGGAATTGAAATCTAAGGGCAACATTGAACTCATAGCACCAGTATTCTCTTATGAATTCATTCACTTCGATGGTAGTGAGTCATATATAGAAGTTCATTTTTTGGTCTTCTTGAAAAAAATAAAGTGCCCTACACATTATTTTATTTGAGCTGACGTTTGGTGTTTGGTGGTTAAAAGCTCCTCATGGAGGTTGGTGGTGGGACCACCACACCTTATCCTCCCATGAGAGGTTATAGTGGTGGGGCCCACCCAAACTCAACCTCCCATGAGAGTATTAAAGTAGTGGGGACCACCCGGGATCCTACCCCTATAAACTCCCCATTAAATTGGATAAACCCTCAAGCTTCAATTAATATGGGGGAGCCTCTTCAACTCCACATTATTAAATATGTGGTAACTTTCATCAACTAAGTAAGTGGAGCCTATCTAATTAAATAATTATCCATTTGAATCCATGCCAACAACTAAATAATAGACAATATATTATTTTTTTGGTTGGAATCTTTCATTTTGTGGAACTTGGAAATGGGATAGATAAGTATAAAATCTCTCAACGAAGAATGAAGGATGTCGATCCTCTTCGACTTCTTCCCCGGACACCTACTGACATAGAGCATCTTACATGAGCCGACACATCTCGAGTTTGGAAGTGCTTGGCGGGCGCAACGAATGACGATCCCCTTCATCTTCATCTCGCCACTCTGTCAACAAATTAAGAACGACAAATAAAGGTAAGGGATAAATTTAATTGAGTGTCTTGTTATTCCATTATTTTGAAATATAGAAGGTGGTTGAGTTTCGTTCTTTGATGAACCTTTTTGTTACCACCCTAAACACGGAGGGTGCGGGCCAAACCAACATGGACCAACCCATCCGACGATCTTATTTATGTTGAAATATCAGTGATGAAGCGGCGATGAGATGACGAAGGAGGCAATGGCAAAGGTTGTGGTACTCATGGCCTCCTCAAAACCCATCGCCCCTGCGGCGCACCAGTTCTCCCGCTCGAACATCACCGACCCGCACCGAACCGGCTTGCTCGGCCGCCACCCGACCACTGGCCCGCCTACCCACGACCTACCCGCAGCCTTCCCGTGCCCTTTCAGCCTTCTGGCTCACACCCCGGCCAAGTCGCATGAGCCACCTATGGGGAACCGCTAGGCCAAACCACCCCCGCAGTCCTCTGGGTAGGGCCCAATGGACCAGGCCGAACCTACCGGGATGAACCACCCAATAGGCCTGGTCAGACCCAACCAAGGTTGGCGCAATCTGGGTTGGGCGAGTCTGTCCGACCAGGCCCAAGTCCATTACCAACCCTTTACATTATTTGGCCATATCTTTGGCACCCGATGACCTTTTGAAGAACCATCACCGACAACAGTTATTTTGGAGAACGATGGTACCTTTGAGTATACCCCACTGTATTTAGGGGTAATGTTGAGATCTGTTCAGGTTGGATTGTACATGAATCCAACCGGGCCCCCGTGACTAAAAAGGTAATAACTCGTAGACCGAGCATACGAAAGACGCGTCGTCAGTTGTATTGAGACCTCTATGACGTGGCAGACCCTTGCGATACTTTTTCGTGGGACTTAGTGGTATTTGGAGTATAAAACAGTAGATTGTGGAGTGGATCCTTCTAAATACAAGCCGTCATAGTGTGGGAACCTATTAGCTGGCTTAGAGCTGACGACTGACGACCGATTCGACTCTGAGTGTTTCAACTTGCCCAGTGGGAAGAACCTATGTGTCGCGGAAGACCCACAGTGGGAAGTGCCTCTGTGTGATGCAGTAGACCCATGGCACATGAATGGAAGAGTAACTCAGTAGGCTATGAGGGGGAGAGCCTCTGTGTGATGTGATAGACCCACAGTGGGCAGCGCCTCTGTGTGACGCACCAGACCCATGGTACTCGACAGGAGGAGTACCTCAGCTGTCCAGGATAGTGGGAAACACCTATGTGTGACGCGATAGGCCCACAGTACTCTATAGAAGAGGAGTACTCCAACAGTAGAGGTATCGACAGTTTTACTAGCAGTGTTACATGATACTACCCCTAGAATAAAATCCTGGTTTTAGCTGAGTCAGTGAATTTTGTTCGTACCTCATGACTGAGATGGATTACTTGATAACATTGGTATATGTATAAGCATATACCTATGTAATGGCTGTCCATTGATTTCATACTCTGTGGTTTATCATTGGTGGATAATGAGAGACCATGGAGGTCTCGGGGACCCTACGGAGTATCGTTATACTCACCCTGGCACGAGCTTTCCCGAACCACATTGTGTTGGTTGTAGACGACAGATAGCATTGACCGAGGCTGGGAGGCAGGACTGGATAGTACCCGGAGGTGGACCACACAACGTGACAGTACACGGAGGAGACGGATCGACGTGGAGTGCTGTGGAGGCTATCTGTACCTACCCTTCAAGTAGGATCTACGGCGGATGATCCATGATCTTCTTTACACATTTTAACTATTTTTGTTCCTTACAGTTGTACTTGTACTTTACAGATGGGATTTTATTTCTGACCCCTTTACATTTCATCACTCCTTTTGTAAACAATTTTACTTAGTGTTTTTTCTTTCAGCTTATACTTTATTGTGTGTGATTATATTTTATAAAGGCAATGCCTTCCCAGTTTTATGTATTTATGCCTTTGGTGCTAGTCGCCATCCCCTGGCCTATAGAAGGTGGGCTTGGGGTAGATACGACACGGGTCTTGAGGTCGGGTCATGAAAAAATCCCTCCATTCCAAATTTTATACTTCATCATCTTCCTTTGTGTTTTGAATTAATGACCGCCATTGATCTGCATCGCCTGTGAGGTGATAAACTTCCATGAAAACATTTTCCCTATCCGTACTCCCTAAAGTGTAAAATACTTTCTCTAAGGAATTTATCCTTTTCTCAGATACTAATAGATTCATACTTCTATTGACAGTTGGTGGTTATTCCCTCATGAAGTAGTCTAACATCGATCATCCATGTTATGGATCAGGGTGCTCTATATGGGTAAGGTTATTATTCAAAAACTGAGTGAGTTGCCCTAGTACGATGATAAGCTGTTCAACACCAGTTTCATAAAAAGATCCACTATAATTATATAGACTAGAAGGGAAACCCCTATATGGATTATGTGCATTGATATGGTTTCTATTCATTCCAAAAGGCTCCATTTCTAAACAATGGAATACACTAGATTAGTTTTTGAATAGCTATACATAATTCCAAACTTGTAAAACACTTAACAAAAATTGAACAGTTTATGGATATAATCCATAATAAAAAAATGTTTTCTTTAAGGAAGTGTATACTCATAAACCCTTTATAATGGGTTTTAAAGAACATGAGAATTATCCTAAGCATATCCCCTGGGAGTGTCATAACCAAGAGTGCAACATGGCCCATTGTCGTGCACCAGTTTCCGTTCGAGTCTAGCTCAAAGAAATTTTTTCAGGTTTTACCAGAAGGTACATCTGTGCTAGAGCTGCCTCTACCAGCTCATATCCAGACAAGGATTTATTTCATAGAAAACTAAAAAAACCTCTGTAGTACAAAAAATTTATAATGTTCTTCTATACTAATCCTCAAAGTCTATCTTAGGATAATTTCCTCTAATTAGAGTTTTTCTAAATCTAGTTTCCAAGGTTTATAATAAAATTTCACTAATACCAACTATAATTCCTCGACCCTAGCTACCTGGAATTGGTGATTTATTATATAATATTATCATGATCACAGAAGATCAAGTCTTGAAATACCGATTATTTTATTATCATTGGAAATACTATATACATTAATAAGTTTTACATTACATTATAATATAAAAAATACAACAAAATAGTCTCCATAGGCCACACTCATATCGCTTAGATTTTCACCACTGGTCAGTAATAATATAATTTTCAGATCCTGGGAAAAAGAAAACATAGAAAGACTTGAGGTCAGATGCTCAGTAAAGATAACAATATAGCGGAAACTTTCATAAATAATCATAAAAATTTAAGGGAATGTATAAGACTAAAAAAAATTCCTTTAAAACATGAAATTCAAAAAAATTTGAAAAAGATAAAATCAAATAATTCCATTTACATATTCACATAGATATTCTACTAGTTGAATAATCATATTCAATATCAATAGACACTTTCATAATGATGGAATGTATAATGCCAGACTTCATAACCACATAGTCAAGGCCTCATGCCAAGACTACAAATAATATTTTTTCAAGGCCTTGTTCCAAGACACTAGTTTGTCTCATGAGACCTACCGATGTATCAAGAAGCTATAGCGGGCTTCACCGGTCACTTACTAAGTCTAATGCATTCCGCATATGAAAATGTTTAAACATAACATAAACATTCGTATTAAAACTAGCATATGAAATGTCAATACATTATCCATAAACCATGAATTCTGTAAAAATAACACATCCACAGTAAAACATATCACATAACCTTCAATACAATATGGATATTTTGTATCATTATAAGTCAACTTCAAACAAGCTTAAAATCCATCAAAAGATGTTGAAATATATAAAATCAAAACTTTTTTAAAGAAATATCTCAATCTATTTTGAAATCATTTGAAAGTCATATAATTATAAAAGAAAACATTTTTTTTTGAAAATATTTTTATGAGATTGTACTGTAATCTTTGACGATGATATAACAACAGAAAATATCCACACCCTCCATATAACTTAAAAAAAGATATCATTACCTTAATTTTGTCGAAAATGTGATGAAATAATTTTTTAGAAAACGACGGAAAGATCCTTTCAAAACATATATGGTCAAATGAGCGTATAAATGACTTTAACCCATATTATAGTAAATAGTAAAAATGTTTTGAATTACATTTTTAAGAAAACAAATATGTGGATGATAAAGAGGTCCTAGTAGATACTTAAATAAAAAACAACCTCAGATAATAAAGAGATTGTGAAATTAACCCTTACATTGTACTTTTCCTTGGGCGAGGGAATGTTAAACCCATGTATAATAGTGAAATAATTGTTATTAAATTATTCAAGAACAATATAAATAAATATTATATCATATATGATCTTCTAATATTGTTTTGTTAATGATATTTTAGTAGTACCAACGTTTCGGGTGTTAACTGATTCATTTTCGTTTATATGCTTTCTTACGTAAGTAATGTTTGTTATGAATAGGATATGTCTTATTTATATTCATAATTATCTTAATTAATTAATCATTATTTGTAATAATTAAATGATAATTAGTTTTCAATGGATATGATGGGGAATGAATCTCATCGTGTTTGTGGAGATGGTAATCCATACGTACGCTCGAGCGATAATATAATTCTTATGTTATTAACATCATTTATAAATGGATGGTATGTCATATATAAGGAATAATTATCATTTTATATTTATTATTTACATATTTTATACTCATTATTATACTCATCCGAATGATGAAGTATTTGAATAACAATTTACACCACGACGTGGAGACGGTAATCTGTATGTATGCACATATGGTGACTTTATCATTTATTGGATGGATAGAATAATTAATATGGTTGTAACATTTTTATAATAACATAACAGTATATATGTTATACTATATTTATTATTTTAGAATGGAAAAAATAAAGAAATACGAAGCGGAAGAAGAAATGAACTTGAAAGAGGTGATGAAAAATTTACCTCTTCTTCGGGTTCTTCCTTTTGATTTGATTAAAAGGGATCCTTAAGATAGATTTATAAATAAAGGAAGTTCTATATGATAAATGGAGGATAGATGAGAATATATTTTGGTAGGGTTTGGCCAAGCCAAATGGCTTTTATGGTGTGAATTTGAGAGAAGGGGAAGTACCCTTTTATAAGAGAGGTGATGGTCTCTTTAAGAAAATCATGAAATATTATTTTATAATAAAATCATTTTCTATTTATAATGGCTCAAAAATTAATTATTTAAAGGATAATGTGGGTAGGGGTCTAAAAAATCTCATCTAGTAGGGTTTAGAGAGTTTTATGTCATCATATTAACCTTATCATTTAGATTTAACTCTTAGGTAAATAGTTTGTCATTTACCATGTCTCTTTGTATTTTTATATTATATGGTTAATAAACCTACTAGGACATGCCAATAAAACCCCATGTGGTTTATTATTAATATATATATATAATTCTAATTCTATTATCTAAACCATATATTTTTAGGATTATTATATCAATTAATAATATAATATATATTTTAAAAACTCAATTATGCCAATTTTGACACTAATTAGTATTTACTTTTTAAAAAAATTATAAAATCATTATTACTTAGAAAAAAATTATTTAATCAACCCTAACATGTCATAATAACTTATAAAATTATTTTAATTCATCAAAAACTCTCAAATAACATTTATTTGGATTTTTATAATATCAATTATATGAATATTCCATTAATAAGGTAATTATTATATCATCATTGCGTCATAGATAAGTTAAACTATTTAATTTATAAAAATAATTAATAAACTACCATTATATAGTAAATATTGTTATCTTTCCAATGGATATTTGTAGTCTAATATATATTATTTTTAACGGTATATTAAAAATTGATTAGTTAGTAAACATTGAATTTAACTCTTTTAACTCTTCTTTAAATAAAATAATAATAAATGTCCTAATCTATTCTAAGTGAACCAAAGGGGATAAAATTTTATTTATAAGGTTTTTTAGTCGAATTACACTTCTACAACAGAATTAGTACATGTGTTAGGGTAACTATAAGATCATTTTCACCCTTAATTTCCCTATTTACTTTTAATCGTGGCAAATAAAAGTAAAAAGTTACTATTCACAAAAAATCATTTTCATCTTATTGAACAGAATTTTACTTAATTATGTCAACCGTTTCTCTCAAATATTTGAAATTAAACTCATAGAAGATGTAAAATTATGTTTTATGCAAATTTTCAAATGCTCCTAGGAGGCTGGTAAAAGTCAATAAAAAGTTCGATAAAAATTTATATATCTAAAATTATTATAAAATTAATCCAATAAATTAAGTTAAACATATATAGGAATTATGTAACTATTTTAACCTAAAATAAATTTAAATAACATAAATAATTATTTGAACAAAAATTCAGTTTTCACCAATAACGCTATATTTTTCACTATTCATCAAAAATTGAATGTATTTAGAAAAATACAAAAAATTCACCCTAAGATAATTTCTATATTCCAAATCCATAAATGAACTCCATTTTGAATGATAGAATTTATAAAATTTTAAAAATTGGGTATTACTATTCATAACGGCTAGTTTGATTGGTTGTGGTGTGTAAGAATCTCAAAGTTATGTACAATGCAAGCTATTTCATTATTCAAATGGAAACGTACCATGGATGTTTGGGGTGTTACATAATCTATATTAGGATTTTATACACCATGTGATGTTTTCTTGAAATTTAGCCTTTAAATATTCTTAGGTCATGTTTTTTGTTTCTACCACATTCCTGTATTTCCATATTCTTATGATACAATGTTTATTATATTTTCCCCATATGATTATTTATTTTCCATCTCTATTTTGTGGCCATTTTATGTCATTTTACTCATATGTGATAAATCATTATCATTATTATTCACATACTAGTATTTTTATCTCACCCGACTATTTATGTATTATCCTGATTATTATATGATTTTTTTAGGGATAAAAAGAATATTTTATCCAATTATTGAGATTAATATAATTTCATTTTTTTAGTTTCACTTTGATGATTTATTAACCCGATCATCCAAACATAATATGCCTTTTGATCCTTTGGTTTCATATAATGCATATTTATGATAAAAATCATTTAATAATATAAGTAAATTTAATGGGTCATTGTATTCAGTATTCAAGGATGGCCGTGTTCTTTTTTGGGATTATTACTAGAATGCCTTAGTGAGAACCTGAGGGGCAAGTCTATGTTTGAAAAAATAAACTAGAATTTTAATGAAGTATAAAGTGAGTTATTTTCCAATGAACTACATCCCTATATTCACAACACACGTGGATGTGTCTATGTAATATTAGTATATAGTGGCAATATCCAAATAAATGGTGAATTTGGAATTGAATTAATCATTTCCTAGTGCAGGAGGGAGAGGCATTGTTGGACAACATCTTTAACACTCACATGGGATATGGTTTGTAAATCAACAAGTTCTTTATGTATTATTAATAAGGATTAAAATATACATTTAGGTTACATAACCTAATATGTAAGTCACTATAGATTAAATTTATTGAATCCTGTTGAAAAAAAATTATAATTTACCTATCATTTATATGAGATTACTTCTTTTTTCGAAGATTACATTTTATATTTGGAGTAATTATTGTATTTTAATTACAGTTTTCTATTAATTAAGTTAATAGAAGGAATTATGGGGAATAATTATAAGATCCAATATGGTAGGAAGTGTAACGAATTTTCTAATGATACTACAAACATTATTAGAGTGGCATCCCCAAACATTATAGAAGTACTGAACCTACTCACTAATGTTATGAATGTTTACATTAATCTTATCAAATTTCCCTATCTCTTATGAAATGGAATGTTTTTGTTGATTAATTTATGAGACAAATTACCCATAAATTTAGTTGATATTAATATCCCCTCAATGTGAGAAAAATAGATTATCTATATTGATAATATATTTATTGTCTTGAAATTCTCAGATGAAGATAATTTCATGTTGGATGTTTATCGTCTTGAAGGGTGCATCAATTAGTGGTAGACACTAACCAAGAAAATAATTTTCAAATAAAATATTTATTCCTTGGAATGTGAAGAATTCAAGGAAATATTTTTCACTATATATTTTCCATGAACTCTCCATTATATAATAGGGAGGTAGTTCCCTGGACTGATGAAAAAACAAGATGATTCTATTAGGTAGTATAAATAGAACTACATCTAGAATTCATTATATGCCTATGGATTTCTCATCAACACTGAATGTATGGTTGACTATTCTATTAGTTAATATAAACAACGTCGATAGATTTATTTTGAAATTAGATACATTGAAGGATATGAATATGTAGTTCATTATTCCAATAAGGTTGAGATGAATATATGTTACTCTTAATGGTATCATCTTCTTCGATAAAAAAAGAATAAATTAATGTTTTCCTTGTGTGAAAAATGTATATATATTATTTTTGTTAGAAACTCAAAGGAACATGTTTCAAATATGATTGAATAATATACATATGAATATTATCTAGAGAATGAAAAGGTTCATAAAATGGAAAATATGGGACTTCGGAAAATCAATGTCAAGGGGATATAAAGAAGATCACAAATGATAAGGGGAAAAATGTTGTAATAAACACTCATCCTATGGTATAGTGTTTGAGTTGATAATAATAAGGAAATTAAGAAATCAAATTCCCTATTTCAAAGCCTATTAGTGACTACCAATGAAAATAAGATCTATGACCTAAAGATTATGGAAGTGAAGATTTTATCACAACTGTTGAGTTGGATAAAAAAAATGCTGATCATATAGTAATACTGGTTATTTGTTCATTAATAATGATCGTAAATTATTATTCTAGTTATATATATTCTTTAATATCCCAAAATCCTATTAAAATAATTCAAATTACGCCTAAAATAATTGGGTATTATATATTTTTGATAATATAAAACATATCAATTACTACATCCAAATTATATAACTCATCCCCAATCAGTTTTTTTGTAGTGAACCATCCAATAAATGATCCCCTACTTCATTTCGTATATTATTATGTTATATTTTGTAGGGATTGGTTTTCATTAAATAAATCAAAAAACACTTTTCTTGAGATGGAGATCAGTCTTCACATCCCAATCCATCCTTAAATTCTATAAACGTGAAATGAGGGAGATTAATATCGTATAGAATATTCATCTCTTGTGGGGACATTATTTCTTTTTGAGAAAGTATATCTATAACAAATGATTTAAAAAAAAGAAACAATACTTATGTAATATCTGAAATTTTTTTAGGGCTTATACATATGTAATGCCTGAAGACATTCTAGGTCATCCTCTATAATGATAGGTTGACTTCTCAATTGAAATTTTACATATATCACTACCTATATCCAAGGTTCAATATAGAATGGACTAAATTGAGTTGTAAAAAATATTGAAAATTTTACCAGAGAATCTGAAAATGGGTTTTATACACCCTATTGAATCTCCGTGAGGTGTTGAGGACCTCATCCTTGAGAAGAAGGATGGATAAATGTGCATTTATGTTTATTTTTATGAACTAAAAAATTATAAAGAAAATATATTCCCTTCGATGGAAAAATTACATGTTCGATTAATTATGTGGGACCCATTACTTCTATAAGGGTAAAAATATTTCGGGATATCAATAATTAAAGGAGAAGAAGTATGAAATCGAAAACAACACCTTTAAAAAATGTGTGGAATCTATCAGTTCACATTGATTCCCTTTGGACTCACTTATTCTCTCATAATATTCATGGACATAATGAATATAGTCTTTAGATATTACATAGCAATTTTTTTTATATTGTTTTTATATGTTATTTAGATATAGTAAAAAATAATTTTGGAGCCTAAAATGAATTTGAATACTATTTAAATGTCATTAGGAAAGGATAATCTTTCTGAAAATAAATGTAAATGAAATTTATTAATGGGGGAAGTATAATTATTAGAGAATTTTATCAGTAAAAAAGATATATATGTGGAATCTTCTAAGAAAAATAAAATTTTGTATAGTTATATATAAAATTATATAATAAAGATTGGTGGGTTCCATGTTCTAATAAGGTATTACTAATTATTTGTGAAACTCTTCTCATTATTTTCAATCCCACAGACCTGGATTACATAGAAGTAGGTAATGTTTCTCAAGGGAAGTGAATGAAAAAAAAATGTTAAAGGAATTTAAAAAAAGGCTTATCACATCACCAATCCCCATAAATTCCACTGGTGGTTAACCATTTATGGTATACAGTGATTCATAACATAATTAATTAGGATATATATTAATTAAAGATAATAATGTGATATCATATTCCTAAAGGAAGTTGAAAGACCATGGGTAGAATAATCCAACAAATTATTTAGAGTTACCTTTAGTAATCCTTATGTTTATAATATAGTAGAATTATCTATATGATGATATGTGAGATATATATATATAGATCATAGAAGAATCAAATATATATTCACAAATAAGTTGTTTAATATAAACGAAAAAAATATGTTTTGATCTAATCCGGGATTATGACATCTCAATTCACTATCATCCTAGACATGACTATAATATAGTAGCTTCTCTTAGTAGAATAATCTTGTAACCTTATTAATGATTAGAATCAATAAGGATTATATATTCATAGGCTTCTAAAGGATGGAAACATGTATCATAAAGTATGTAGTATAATCAATCTTTAATCAAATGATTCCTCATCGATCCCTTCTACTGAAGATAAATGATGCTTAATGAGTTGGTGTTCATATTTAGATTTTAGATGATTCTATAAGAAAATTGAAATCCATATAGTTTAATTTTTTTGAGGATGACATGTATCATTTTCTTCAATATTTTTTATGCCTTAATATCATGAGATAGAAAAAAATTTGTTGAATGACGTGCATAGGCTCAACCTTCTCAATCCACCCATAGTTCACAATGAGGTATCAAGATCTCTAAGATAAATATTGATGGGAATATATGAAGAATACTATTTATGAATATACATAAAAATTCAAAGAAATTTGGTAGATAGTGGTTTAGAGTAAAAAATATAATGGGATAATGGGACAATTACATGTACATACATGTAAATTGGAATACATAACTATGGAAATTTTCACTAGAATTATATAGAAATAAAGAATATATATTGTTAACTGGGTTATTTAAGATTATCTTACATAGAATATTTAGAATATTGTAATTCTACAGGACATCTCCCATGATCACCTTGAATAAATGTACATCATAATAGTTGCGAGGTTGCAAGGAACTCCATTACCAATTGCATCCGACTGAGATCCAATAATTACTTCTCATTACTAATTTTTTTTTCCAAAATCTCTAAAATTTTAAATTTACAGTGTTATTTTTTATCACAACTACACTAATTGAAAACCATAATGTCATATATTGATTCTTTAGGACATGTTGAGGTCATGCTCATTGGACTTAAAAAGAGGGATGGGTTAAAATATTTCTCTCATCATGATCTCATATAATAATATCTCTCACTCATGAATCCAAATGGATCTATATGAATGATTTTTTTTGGAATATATATAGAATAACATGTATGATGAGGTTATTTTGATGAACATAAGCTATTGAGACATAAAATGATCTAGGATGTGATAGAAATTGTTATGACCATTTAGCAGTACAATAGGTCTACTATAATTTGATAGAATATTTATTATAATAATCTTCAACAAGACATATATTATTAATTTGATGATAAATAATTACTCCAAAGTTCCCCATAGAAATGAGTTATGACATTTTTTAAAAATGATAAACTAATGCACAGGTACATTAGCCCAATTGATATTCTGGATCGCATCACATCGTGGATTATCAACTAGTAACCCACTAATCATATCTAAAGTAAATATAATTCTACATGAATCCAACTTAAGGATGTATATACCACATACCTCTTATGAACATACTTATGATGTGGTTCATTTAGAAATTTATATCTCTTATAAAGAGAATATGGTGATGTTATTTGACATTACATCTGTTTCATGCAATAACACAACTCACATAGTCGGTGTACCATCATGAAACCATATTTAAGTATAGAGAACATGGGAACAAGAGGATAATATTAAGTAAAAGTACCCTAAAATGTTTTCATATTATTTTATAAATTAAAATTTTGGGGATGAAATTTATTATGGGGGGAAGAATTTACCAACATAAAATTTTATTAATAGAATTTCCCTTCATTTATTTTTAAAATATTAGGTAATATTGAATAATTTTCATGCACATAATTATAAATAAAAATACATTTTAGTATAATTATTTTAAGATAAAATATATAGAAAACATATCTCTAATATTTGATAATATTATAAAGTGATAAAAAATATTAGTTAATGTAACCAGAATATAAAACATTGGTTTTCCTAAATCCACTTGAATAACTGTAATCATGAACATCCCAATAGAAGTGAGGGAAAATATTAATAATTAAAATGAAAGTACATATAATTTTTAGATAAAATATATTTGAATGAATAATTATTTAAATAATAGGTATTTATAAGATGTATGAACCCCAATGAAAATTACATATATGGTTGTTGGAAAAGTAATAAAATTGTTAGAATAGTAACCTAACAATTGGAATAGTAATACAAATATTAGGAATAGAACCCTTAATATTACAATATAATCCTCACCTCTCTATGTGTAATATAATTTCTTGGTATTATATTAAATGAAAATATTGTATATTGAAATAATGGTACAGTCAAATGAATATTCTAAAAATGATAAATTAATTGTTTGGAAAAAATAAATATTTTAATTACACAATTATAATAAATATAATGATTTAAAGGAATGTAAATTTTCATAAAATGGTATTATACAATAAACATATATCTTATTACAGTTGTATAATAATTTTATGATACCATAAGAAATATTTCAAAGGGACAAAAAACATTTCATAATATTAAAATCTATTTTTTTCTAATAATTCGTGATTTTATATAAAATATAAGTTTTTCATATTTATAAAATAATTTTCAGGAAATTGAATTTTTATTAGAAATATAAGAACTAGAACTATTTATAATGAATTATTTTTAATTTTATAAAACATTTTTCGTTTTTCATGAATATTTGGAAATGGGAAAAATGTTTACATTATAAGTTAAATGCATGAATTGCTCAGTCATGGATAATGTAAGTACCTAATAGTTCAAAAAATATTTCACCATTTACTATATAATTTCAAAATAATGAATAATATTTATATACATGATCCAAAATAACAAAATAAATATTATAATATTGAAAAAAACCCTTCTCATACCCATATAAATACCACCCCTCACATTAACATATCCTCAAACCATATAATCATTTAGGATGAAAAATGTATACATTATCATCTTAAAAAAAATCTCTCCAACTTTTTTTATTCTACTAGTGTCACCAAAATACAAATTCCATATGCCTGAAATAGTTTTCAAGGATATGAAATTTAAGGGGAAACATTCAAAAATTACATTATATAAATTATTTTCTTCTAATAGTGTCTCCTAACCTCTATCATAAAAATGAAGTTTGTAACTAAATTATGTGATATATAGTATATTTTTATGGATATAGTATAAAATATAATACCAAACCTCATCACATATACTCTTTTTTGAAAAATGAAAACATCATCCATATTATGTGTATTCAGTACCTATGTTGATGATGTATTTTCATTACCCACTAATACCTTCATAGAAATTTAAAATTATTCAATAATATTTTAAAATGAGCTATATATATATATTATTGTATCGAATTTTGTAATGAATATATACTGAAAATATTAACAAAAAATGAAATTGATCATTAGTAAAACTGCCAAAATTAACTAATTGAATAACATTAATCTTTTTACTGAAGGATTTTTCACTATTTCAAAATAGTTGAGGATTTATTTTTCCATTAAAATTTTTGTAATCTTATTAATATAATTTCATCCTTATTATTTATTTCTATTACCATTTAACAAGAACCGCTATAATTATATTTTAGTGATCAGACCTTGTGACCATTAAACTAATGATATTGGAATGCTGACATTAAACACTATATCTCATAAAAATAGTTATTAATGAACATAATAAAATATAATAAATATAATATATAAGGAATATGTTATGAAATAAGTAATTAATGAATCTAATTTGATTATACTGGATGTTATGTTTAATAAAAGAGTGAATGTGGAACCAAATTTAGGGGATCTCTATGAACCACAATTATTAATTAAATTATGAAAAATATATATTTTAATAAACTTAACTATCTATAACGTTATATAATTATTATAAATACTATATTTATTTCTCACACATATATAAATAAATTATTATCCCTTCCATTTATGGGTGAATACATTCCTTAAATTAATTTCATAAATCCCTTCTTTTAGAAATATCATTGGATTTGGATATAAGGAATGATTATGAAACTGATTTCCTTAAATGGTTAATTATTATTTTTAAGATTATTATTGATATCCTTTTGTTTCATAAAAAAGAATTTACATGTTACCATGGGTGTACCAATGTAGTGCTCTGATGCATTAGGTAAATTATTTGTAACGTGATATATTATGAATGGGATTATGGAGTGAACCTACTCTATGATAGGAATATTTCCAATATGTGATGTTGTCTTAAATGTTATCCTTAAATTATTCTTATGTAATTGTCTCTACTGGTACCTCATTCCTAGGTTTTTATTATCTTATAATACCATGTTTATTATGTTATACTCCCATGTAATTATTTTCGATCTTTCTATTTAATTATATCATTCTATGTCATATTACTATCATGTTATTACTCATTATTATGCTATTTTCCTTAAGAATGTTTTTTATCACCTCATTAATTTTTTCCCTAGGTTATCATATATAGTTTTAATATCTAATAATAATTTTTGATCTCATGATGGGGACTAAATTATGGTTTTAATTTTACATTCACTATAATTTATTATGAATATATTCTTCTAATGATATTTTAATTTTTTATCATTTTGTTGTATTTACTGTATATTTATTATAACAATAATGTAATAGTATATATAAAAGGCATTTTTCACTATAGTAAAATCCCCCTAATATAAAATGTGTTGGTTTAAGAGTGGCACTACTTAATGTTATCTTCCATTACGTGAGGGTTGGGGTTCCCTATATAATTATATAGAAATGCTGCACAAATGTACCATTTTCTACATAATGTAGGTTATGTGCATTCTATGGGAACCAACATGCTATATATGTAACACCACTATATTTTCAGAATGTTTTTTTTGGAATTAATTTATTATTTTGATATTTTTCATTTTAAAATAACTAAAAATAGGTCTTTTATATTAAATCATTTAATAAACCATTCATTTTACATGGAATAAAATTTTCCTTCACTACATGAAACATTGATTTGGTATACTTTACATCCTACATAATTATACGACGAAGCATCATTTTATTGTAAAAATTATTTAAATGAGGTAATTTTACCCTATTCTATAAATTTAGTAATATAGATAGAAATAACTACATTTCAAATATTATTTATTATGGTTTTATTGAAATAAAATATATTTTTGATGAAAAATATACATTTTGGTAAAGTCCTTATAACTTTTAAAAAATATTTTCTCAAATGATCTACTTTTAATTTCCTTCTGTGAAAAGTAATAAAATTAATTATAAACACACATATAAATTTAATTTGAAAAAATTTACTTCATTTTTTAATTCATATTGTTAAATGTTTTTTAGGGAAAACTTTATGTATTTTTTTGAGAAAATTAATTTTTAGATGATCAGGGAGAAATACATGTCTTTAATTCCAAACTACCTTTCTGTCTAATATATTTATATGGTTAAACTATATTTTAATTTGTTTTAAAAGTTCTATTAGATAATATTTTTATAAAATAGTCAAATTTAGTTCATTGTAATTAATTTCAAATTTAAATTGTGTATGAAAACGTATATACATGTTGGACATTTTTACTTGAAATTTTCATTGTGTCGTCCCATTGACCAGATTAATTGTAAATTAATTTCTTATATTTATTTTTCTAATATTTTTAATATTTTATTCTTTACTTGTAGTGAATTTAATTTATAATTTTTATTAACGTCTATTTTTTTATGAAAAATATTAATGAAGGTCTTTAAAATTTATTAGAATATTTAAGAGAAAAATTTCTGTAATAATGCACTAAGCCATATAATTAAGAACTGAAATGACCAATAAATTTTTATAACACCAATTTTACGTTTATTATTCACTAATTAACGTTCAATGTTTTTGGTTTTTTTTTGTTTTTATGACTTTTTTCACGTAAAAAACATGGGTACAACTGACTTGTTTTAAATAATGCTAAGTGTGTCATTTCCCTTAACAATTAAAGGCCACCAACTCTCCATATTCTTAAAATCTCTAAAACCACATTAGATTGTCCTAAACATTACCATAAACTTCCAAAAATATATTATATACTCCTAAAATCATCACTTTATGAATAAAGAAATCCAATGAATCCTTTTGGCACAAACTAAAAGGAGGTACCTAGTTTGAAGGTAATGTCTTCTCTCAGGCTCTTTTTTATTTTCTTTCTGCATACCATAAACTATATTTATTCCATGATTGTATAAAAATAATAGTATCATAAATATACTATTATTTTTTATTCAATGGGTTTTACCTATGCTTTCACACATCTCCATCTAATCGTCAATGAACATATTGTTTACATGTACGGTGAACTATTACCTCACGAAATGATGATTGGTCATTTTTTCCTTTACCACCTCTCAGAGTAGACATTATGATGGAATATATATTTATATTTTTTATATATCATATTTATTATATATTTATTCTTATATAATCCTTTTAAATAAAATATTTTTATACTTCCCACTTTGGGTACATACGATAATTTCGTTCAAGGAACTGTGGACTATTTCCCCTCAAAGTTATGTGATTCGTTCAAACTCTCAAAGAAATGTATTAACTATTAGTTAAGTAAAGTTATAATATATAAATAAAATAATAATTCTATTATAATTATAATATATATATATATATATATTATTTTCTTTCTTTCTTTTAAAACAGTAATAAAATGCAAATAACGTTGATATGTATGTACGACCTACCGTCTCCATGAATGGTGTAATCCATTTCATAAATATATATTATGTAGATTACTATAATTCACATATACATAATATATATTATATTTATATCATGTTTAAAATTATCTTAATCATTATATATGTATAATGACTAAATATATAACAAATTAAGACACATGCGAAAAATAAAGAGAATATTATTCGAAGTGAAACCTTATCATAGAATTGTTAACAAGCGAGTAATATAAGTTCATACTAAAAAAATGTGGAATTATATATAATAATAAGTTTTTTTAATATTTATAATAACTTTATATTTTTTATATAATATTTTTTACGAGTACTAAGAGATTCAAGATACAGGGTAAGTGGATTTCATCTCACTTTTTATTTCTGTGAGATATACGCTTTATTCACCTCCCATTTCTTTTGTGTGGGGTATACACTACCCATGAATGTATTATATGAATATTAATATTAAATTTATTTTTAATTAAATATACATTTTATTATTTTCCTTTCACGTGGTTTATATTTTAAAAATTACCAAATCAGTAAGATAGTTTTGTCTCTGTTTAACTTTTTTGAGACGCATGCCATGTTATGGACCTATATTTTCATATAAAGTGTACATAATAACTTTTAAATGTTATATAATTAATCTCATTAATTTAATAATATTTTAATATTCATGTAATATCATGTTTTTACATTGGGAGTATGGTTCAAAGTTACCAACTTGTAAACGTTTATTGAAATAATCTCATTGCATTTAAGGACTATTTATGTTTATGCTTCCCTTGATTAGTTATTATGATCCATACCTAAAGATAACTCACAAAATTCCATATAATCTGGCTATTCGTGAAATATTAATGTGTTGGTACCATGTTTTCACTCTTCGGTACATAAGATACTGAATTAGGTTATTTCAATAAATATCGACGTTACCCACTCTTCAGTCAGAAGTCTGTGTTCCTTCAAAAAACGTTTTCTAAAAAGGATATCCAATAGTACTCTACTATTATTATATAATATTTAAAATACATTTTTACCATTTTATTATTTTATTAATGTTTTTTATGGAATATTCCTGACTCTTTACAAGTATAAGATATTTCTACCATTCTTTCCATAAAAATATAATTTGTTAACCTCATACAGCATGAACAGATTTACCCACAGTCATTTCTGTGAAGATTATGTTGCATGATTAAAATTTTAGTTTTTAAGGTATTGTTTTTAAAATTATTTATAGTGAAATAGTATTCTAAAAAAATTTCAATCTTACATGAAAAATATTCAATGAAAATGGATTTCAAAAAACATTTAATGTTTGTTTATAAGTTTTCAATATTCTTTTCAAAGAAATGCATTTCAAAATGTTTTCAAAATTCCTTTATATATTTTTAGAGAAAATGGTTTTAAAAATATTTTAAATATTTATTTATCCATTTTTATTGTGTTTATTCAATGAAATAGTTTCTAAAATGTATTATATATTAATTTATATTATTCCAAAGAGTTTTTAATGAAAAAGTTTTTTATAATGTTTGAAATCATATTTTATTTGTTTTCATGAAAATAGGTTTTAATTTATTTTTTCAAGATTATTTTATTTGTTTTTATAGAAAATGGTGTTCAAACTGAATTCATGTTTTCTATATAAATTTTCAATTTATTTTCTATGAAAATTATTTTTAATTCGTTTTATCTATAAGAAATAATTTTTCATGGAATAAAGTATATTTTCCTCAATAATTTTTTTTAAAATATCATTAAAAATTATTTACCATGTACAATAAAATAAATTGGTGTTACTCATGCCTTTATGGGGAAATTTCACAATATTTAAATTTATATTCTTTCTCTGAATTGATTATGTTTTTAGGGAATGATTTTTTCAACCCTATTTACCTTTCATGAGCTATATTATTTTGAAAACTTCTTATTTTCAAGTGTTATGTTTATGATGAGATGATTACCAAACCTACCTTTTTCATCATGAAATTATATGATGACATGATTATAATACCCATTTAAGTTCATGGGATATTATATAGTTATTTATGATCATGTGGTACAGGTACGTGTGATTTCATTATGAGATGTGTATGAACTATATCTCCCTCTAATGAATTGGGTAATGATTTAAATCTCATGAAATATACTAAGATGATATTGGGAAGGAACCTTGAATACTAAAATTTTTAAAGGGAGTGAACGATGTCTAACAAGATGCTCTGAAGAGTGAAATCATGCAACTAATATGGCCATGGTAGATAATAATGAACTCAAATATTGTATGGGGAGGTAACCCATACAACTATCATGGTCTTGGATGTGATACATTTGATACTACATAAATCATATTATATGTTTATATGTCTGCTAATATTCCATGTTGTATTCATATATTATTATTTCATGGATTATGTTCTTTATTTCTGTGTGATTAATGTCTTATGTTTTTTTATGATTTATATTATATTTCATACATACGATCATTGATATACATGGTATGATGTTCTAGTTTCATGATATTGTTTTTGTAACCTTATTATCATGGTATGGTTTACATATTTTCCTTGTTTACCCTTACTGAACCTCTCATCTCACCCATTTTATGTTTCCATCCTCTAGTTATGAAGATTTGACTCATGTTATATGTGTCTTGGAAGGGTTCTAGTAAATAATAACCTTGTTAGATATGATTTATATAGTTTATGTACTATTGTTTATGTTCCCATATTTCCAAAGGCACTAGAAAATTATGGTATTTTAGAAATCATTGGTATAATGTTTTATGTATTCCACAAAAGTTACGTAGTTTTAATGTATTAATTGAAAGGGACACTAGAGTTGTTATTAGAGAAATTTTTTCGTAAATATTTGGATTCTATGATTAAAAAACCTTAGTGGGATCATTAGGTATATTTCTATTGATATTTATAGGGTTGCCTCTAAGGATATGTAAAAGGATGAGTTTATATTTAGGAAAATGTCTTGGGATTTTGGTAAAGGATAGATAAAGGGGTTTCCTTCAAATACATCAATATCTGGAAACTACAAGAGGATATGGCTCAAGGATAGATGTACATAGGTTTAAAACATTGAAAAATTGTTCTTTTCATATCTCAAGTTAATCTAGTACATGACAACAGGCCTTACAATATAGCAGGTTTAACACTCTCGGGGGATATTCTTTAGGAATATAGAAACTCTTCATAAACAATCATGACCAATTTAAATAGAATTTGTCTATGAATAACCTCAGATAAACCTAATGTGTCATAGAATAGGGAAGGTTTCATAATTTAGATATCCTATAAGTTATTTTTCCTGATTATGTGGTTCCATTATATGATAACTGTTTCTCAATATATAATTTATTGTTTTATTTAATGGAGAAAACTTGAAATAATAGGGTAAACCATTAATGTTTCATATATGGAATGTATGGGCATTATGATAATTGATTTCCCAAGTTAAAATTTCCTAATCAAAATGATGTAGGTGGTACGTTTATTGGTTATACTTCTGATGTTAAAGAGACCATAAATGACATATGAAGGTTATGTGATGTTCTTACAATATTGTTTATATTACACATAATAAGCATGATTATATTAATGTTGACAAACCATAATACACTATTCATATTTTATATTCTAGGAATGTGTTATTAAGGAATATGTTTGTAAAGCATGAGTAAGGGTTTAAGAATAATGTTGGAAGAATTAAGTAATTTTGTTTCGTAATTCTATGATTTTGATATATAAATCATGAAATATATATGTTTTTTTAGTATAAGTTTTAATTAAGGATTGAAAAGGAAATGGTGATTGGTGATGAAGAAATTGAAAAGTTATATTATGGAATGTTTTTATATTGATTAAAGTATGATAAACCTTACTTAAGGTTTGACATTGAGATAATGATGTTTAGATAAAGATGTTCTAGATATGACTAAGTAAATTAGAATGTTTAGATTACCCTAAAACTGATTATTGAAAAACTGGTCTATGTCATCCAGTATGAAGTTAAAACATTTTTAGATTTATGGAATATTTCCTATATACATTTAATGAATAATACATGAATGTTTTCAATATGTATTTATGGTAATTTAGGTTATTACCTTGTTTCAATAGAATGTAGGATAAAGGTATTCCAATGATTGGAATGTGAAAACCAATTGTTGCATTGTCATATATGGGAGGTCATTCTTATGAAAATTTTGTGACATTATTTCAAAATATCATATATATAATGGAAATAAGTTTAACTATTTATGAAATTTTTTAGTTAAAAATTATTTGAAGTCCAAAAGATTAACATGTTATCTCTCTATATGAGGTTTTATGCAAATTGGATATCCATTTCAGTATACTTTTTATTGATGATAACTGATGGGATGGTATATATTTGGTATCATGAATTGTTGGAAATTAAAGAATGAAAAGGTCACATTCTTTTAAATATTAATTTGTGATGTGTATTAATGAACAATAAAAAATTGCATTATCTAGAAATCTTGCAAGCATATATTTTCTTCAAAATTATTAAATATTTAGAAAATGTAACCACATGCCAAAAATGGTGTCCTATTACATTCAATATCGAGGAATTTGAAGCTCCCTTTGGTCATCATATATTTATGGATTTGTTATTTTTAACTTTACCCAGACCTTGTTCACAATCACTCTCTATCCGAACATGATGTTATGTTTTCTTTTCCATGTCCATGTTTTCACTTCCCACCTATGTTCTCGTATGTAGGTACTTGTTATGAGTTACATTATTTAACCAATTTGGTTCCAATATTCTGATTTTAGGGGATGTTTTGTATTAATTTTTATGATGTAGGATTATATAAATTAACATTTCAATTATTAAACTATTGATAACCCAGACAAATTTCGAGGGAAAAATTCATTTTAATAGAGGTGGAAGGTTACACACCAAGTGTTGGTGAATTTTTTTCTAATTAACTTAATCATTTTATATTTTTAATTTTAAAAACTGAATTTTTTTTACATCACAACTTCAATCATTTCATTCACACATAACTAAATTTTCTATTAGTACATTCAACATCGACATGTTATATGTTACACGTAACACCATGATTTTACAAAGAATCATTTGATTGTAATAATTATTTAAATGATATAATTGTAACCTATCAATTAAAATTAGTAATATTATTATTAATATATAAATTTAAAATATTTTATATTTAGTATTTATTAAAATAACACATATTGATGATAAAATATATAATTTTTGGTAAAGTCCTTATATCTTTAAAAATAATACTTTCTCAAAAGAACTAATTTTAATGTCATTCTATGAAAAATAATAAAATTAATTTTTAAAAAATTTAGAAACTGAATTTGATAAAATAAACATCATTTTGAATTTATAATTCATAAATTATGTTAGGGTGATTTTTTTGGATTTGTTTTCAGAAACTTCCATTTTGGATGAATAGAGAAATTATCAGATTTTAATTGCAAACGGCCTTTTCATATAATATATTTATCAGGTGAAATTATATATTAATTTGATTAAAAAGATTAGTTAGAAAATATTTTTATAAAGTAACCCAATTTTTTTAAATAAATTTCACTTTTAAATTTATAAAAAAAACCTAGCATGGGTTAGGACATTTTTTACTTTAAATCCCCAAAGTGTCATCCCGGAAGGAGGATTAATTTTAAATTAATTTCTTCTATTATATGATTATAATTTGGAAAAATGGTTTCCATATTTGGAATCATAAAAATCTACCATGTCTAATAAATCATTTTTTTTCCAAATACTGAAAGAGATTAATATTAATTAAAATTGTTAAAAGAAAAATTATGTTAATAA
Source organism: Viscum album (assembly GCA_963277665.1). Lineage (NCBI taxonomy): Eukaryota > Viridiplantae > Streptophyta > Magnoliopsida > Santalales > Viscaceae > Viscum > Viscum album. Next base: position 760,841,577 of record OY728140.1, on the reverse strand, counting down.
TGTACTAGTACTTAAATTTAAGATGCAAAATTAATTAAAAACATCTCAGAAACCAATTTTATTTCTGTTTTTAGACAATTATCCTTTAATTATTTAGTTTGGTATATTTTTTATCAATTATTTTAGGTGAAAACAAGGGCACACAAAATTTGTTTTCAAAAATATAATGTGTGTCTTTTGCTTCACTATAAATGGCCACCACATCTTCCTCTTAATCATGCATCTCAGACCATAAAGGGTCAAACAAATATCTTCCTAACATGCTTCCCAACATCCCTCCATTCATCCTTCACTCATAAAATTAGGTAGAAATACATCCAACAAATCCTTTTGTCATAAACCAAAAGGGGTTACCCTATTAATTGGTAACATCTTCTCTCAAGATCCTTTCTTTTATTTTCTTTCTTCACCCCCTTCATAATATTTATTACAAGATTTTATAACAAAAAAATCATCCTAAATGTAGTAGGATGTTTTATTATATGTTTGTTACCTACACTTACATACACCTTCATCTAATGGGTAACGAACATATTCTTGACGTGTAAAATGAATTACCGCCTCACAATGTGATGATTGTTTATTTTTCATTTACTACCTCTCATTATGAAAATTATGATGTAAGATATGTTTCTATATTTTATATATTATATTTATTATTAATTTAGGATTATCTAAATCTTTTAAGAAAATATATTTTCTCTTTCCACTTTCTATTAATACATTAATTTTGTTTCAGTAAGTGTAGACTACTTCCTACTCAATGTGATGTGATTCAGTCACACACTACATGTAATGTATTATGGTTGAATATTCCAAAAATATATGATATATATTAAATAATAATGATTCCAGTAATTATTATATATGAATATATACATATATTTCATTTTATTTCTTTATTTTAATACAAAAATAAAAATGGAAACAACATTAATGCCTACGTATAGCTTATCGTCTCCGTGAATGGTGTATTATATTTTATACTTCAATATTTTATAGACTATTATAAAACACATATACTAAATATAAATGATATTTATATAATTTTTTACATTATTTAAATCATTATATAAGTATAAGGACCAAATGTATAACAAATTAAGACACATGTGAAGATTAAAAGAATATTAACTAAAGTGACACATTAACACATAATTGTTAATAGGTGGGTAATGTATGGTCCTAATAAAACAATTTTTGTTATTATATATAACAATGTGGTTTGGTAAACTATTTATAATCAGTTTATATTTATGATAAATGTTGTTTGTATAATTACAAAGATATTCAATACACAAGGTAAGGGGATTTCATCTCACTTTTTATTTCACTGAGAAGTATGCTTTATTCACCACCCATTCAATTAGCATGGTGTATATACCTCCCATGAATGTATTATATGATTATAATCCTTAAATTTATGGGTAATTACATATAAAATCTATGACATTAAATTTATTTAATTTATGTTTTAAATTTTACCAATTTTAAAAGATAGTTTTGTCTCACTTTAGCTTCTTTCATACACATGTCATGTTGTGAACCTATATTTTTATATGATGTGTACATACTACTATTGAAATGTTATATCATGAATATAATTCAATTAATGATATTTTAATCTTTATTTAATTTTAGATTCTCATAAGGTTATTATGGTTCAAATTGATAAAGTAGTAAGAGTTTATTGAAACAATGCCACCACTTTTCAAGATTGTTTATATTTACGATTCCTTGGTTAAAATATTATGATACATCCCTTAAGAGAAATCATGAATTTTCATCCCAAATTTTTATTCATGATACATGAATGTATTGGTAAAACTTTTCCACTCTTTGGTACATAATATAGTCAATAATGTGTTTTTAAGAATGGTCATCTTTACCCTATCTTCAGTCGGAAATCATCGTTCCATAAAAATCATGTTTTATAAAAAAAGGTTCAAAGAATATTCTAATATTATCCTCTAATATTTAGAATAATGTTTCACCATTTTTTATTTTACCAATGTTATCAGAGAAATATTTTATTCTCCTTCCGAATAAGACATTTGTATACAATTTTTATCATGCAAAAGGAATATTCTTTTTACCTCGTATGCCATGTATAGATTTACCAAATGTGATTTATGTGAATCTTCCTTTTATTGTTTAAATGGTTAATTCTTAAGAAGTTGTTTTTCAAATTATTTTAAATGAAATAGTATTCAAATATTTTTAAATATTGTTTTATATTTTTTTATGTAATTTTTTTTAAATGATTTCATTATTTTTTTAAAATTTTCAATGTTATTTTTAAATAAAGGGTTTTCAAGTAATTTTCAATAATATTTTATATTTATTCATGGAAAATGGGTACAAATATTTTTCAATATTTCCTCATTATTTGTTAATGTAATTTTTAGAAAAATTGTTTTCAAAACTTTTTCATGATTTATTTATAAGATGTCAAAATGGCTTCAAAGAAAATATTTTTAAAATATCATAAATCATATTTGATAATATTTCAAGGAAAAATGTATTTGAAATTTTTTCAATGTTATTTTATATGTTTTCAATGAAAAAGGCTTTAAAAATTATTTAATGTTTTCTTTATAAGATTTAAATTTATTTTATAAGAAATTAATTTAAAATGTTCTTATGTATTAAAAATAATTTTACAATGAAGAAAGGATATTTTCCTCAAGAAATGTTTTTAAATGTTATTGAAAACATATTTTTCATCATAGATAAAATATATTTGTGTCTCTCATGCCTTTCTTATGAAATTATTCAATGTTTTCATTTTTATTATTTCCCTATATGGATTTTGTTTTGATGGTATGATGTTTATGAAACTCATTTCTCTTTAACATGTAACATGATTTTGATACCAACATCTTTTCCCAGGTTATGGTTATGGTGAAATGATTATGAAATGTGTATTTTTTTCTTATATTATGATATGATTATATATTTAAATTGCCGATTACATTTCATGGGTTATAATGTGATTATATCTGATCTTGTAGAACCTGTATATATGATTTTGTTATGAGATGGGTGACACCTTTATTTCCTACCAATACATTGTATAAAGATTTCAATCTCATGTTATAGACTATGATGGTCCTAGGAATGAACCTTGACTAATAGGATAAACATGGGAGTGAACCACGATAATGAAGATTATATGAGGAGTACAATTAATCTACTCATATGGCCAGGGGAGTGAACCATGTCTACCAAGATGCTTTAAGAAGTGAATACATACTACCAATATGGTCTTGGTAGTGATTATTTGGACAATATAGAAATTATATAATATGCTTTTGTGTCTTCCAAAATTACATGTTTTATTTTGATGTTTTGATTTCATGGATTTTGTTCTTTTTTTCCTTGTGATTCATTTCTTATGAACTGTTATGTTTTACGTGATATTTCATGAATATGGTCTCAAATATGTATGGTAAGATAATCTAATATCATGATTATATTCTCATTACCTATGTTCATGAATAGGTTTACATGTATCCATTGTTTACCCTTACTGAACATCTGATCTCACTGATTTTTATATTCCCTTCCCCCAATATTTTGAAGAAGTGTATTATGTATAATGTTTTTTAGAAGAGTTATAGTCAATAAGAACATAGTGGGATATGATTTACATCATTTATGTACTATTGTTCAGGTTTCCAGGTATCCAAAGGAACTAGACTAATACAGTATTTGGGCATATGTTTGTATATTCATTTAATTATTCTGTAAATGTTATGTCATGCAAATTTATTAAAAGAGACGGTCACTATATTGTATGGGTAGCATGAAAATTCATTATGATTGAATCTGATATGATGAAATCGTTTGAGGGTACCAATGAACTATATAATGGTATTTATTGGATTTTAAAAGTATACCAGTTCACATAGGGGTCATGCGCAAGTGTAGCTCATGCCATTATTAATGATATCATCTCATGTAATGGTGTTATTTATGTGTATATTATTGACATAAAATTCCATATAAGGTTATTTTTACTGTTACATAATGATAAGATTTAATTTTATAAGGGTTCTTATTGGTAATCTAGGTCTATTTAAAGGTAATCATAGATTTTAAACCTATGTATAGGTAAAACTTATTACTTTGATGCAACATAATTGAGTTTCTTAATGGTAAACCATGTTACCCTTACATAGATCCCATTAAAAAAATTGTGTTTTGAAATAACTTATATGAATTTATTCTTCCCCACCTCACTTTGTAACTCTTTTCAATGATATTAAATTCCAAAAACAATGGGATAAAAATATCATGGATTTTCACTTTTATAATATATTTATAAATATTAAACAATTTTAATTCTAGATTAGTTTAAAACAGTAATTAAATGGTTTATTTATATGATGGTTTTATATATTTGGAATACGTAATTGGTTGATATATCTAAAATAGGTAAACCATTTTAGAATTCATTTTTAGTTATCATCTAGTGTATGGGATGTACAACAGACTTCTGTTTAGAATTCATGATTCTTCCCATAACAATATTAATTTTACATCTAATTTTTAAGCTCACCATTATAATTTTTTGGGACAATTCTATGCATTATTTTAAAGATATATATTCAGATATTGTTTCTATATGACTTTTATTTTTATAATAATAATTTCACTCACATAAAAAAATATGAATAGATATATTCAAGAATGATAATAATATTGAAATTATCAAATAATGATAAAATATTTATCCAATAAAATTATGCAAAAAAATTATAATGACTTATCTCAAGAATATGTTAGATTATTCTAAAGGGATATTATATTATCACATTTTGTTTTATAATTATATTTTAAGGAATAAATTTCTAGGACATATGATGGAACTATTAAAGAATCCCTAAATTATCCAATTGATACATACTATAATCACATGAGATGTTTTATTTCTCTGGGAAATAAAATAAAATAATATTGTTGTTAGAATCATTAGTAAGATACCTGAGTCAATGAACCATGAACATAGGTGGGTCAACAAATATAAGTCCAATGAGAAGGGGTTATTTAATATATTAATTTCCACATTAGCTATCAAACCACATGACATGGTTTATCGTTGATGTTGACTATAAATTTTTTTAGGATGTTCTTTACCATTATTGATATCTCGTTTATGTTTATTTTTTCTATATAATAATTTTTTTGGTATTATTTCGTTAACTTGATTGATTTTGATTTCCAGTGTGTGTGTTTATGTGTAGCTTTTGAGACTTGATATTATTATTAATTCCATGATTAGTGTTAATGTAGCATGTTTCCCTGTTTTATGATGATTACATTATATTGTGTACTAAAAATACATTATTAAGATTATATTAATTGTATTACTTGTATTCTCTACTATATTATATTTCATTCTATACCTTGGAATTTTTAATTTGATAATTGATATAGATAGCCCATCATTCATGGTTTTCTCCATATTGGGGGGAGGGGAATATGTTTCACAATGATAACAAACATTAGAAAAGTTTAATGGTATGACAATACCATGGACTTTAATATTAGAGATGTACTAGACATCTAGAGTATAGGTATCTGGTTTCACTAAACCTAGTGGTTTTTGTTTATCAGAATAGATTCATAGTGATTTTAAAGGATTCTCAAATCATTGTGATTTGTGAGCTGTCCACTTAATGACTATAGATTTATGAGATTCATGAAAATCTTGATCCCAATGGGATATAGTGTTAGGGTTATGCCTGATTCCATGTGGTTGTTGATAAAACATATTCTGTATCTGTATAGATTGTTTTCATAAATTTTTTAATCTCTAAACTTTAATTCTAGTAAGGAGAAAATATAGGTATAACTGAGGGTCTGTGATATCAAGGTTAGTTAACAAAAACATGGTACATGATTTTATTTATGATAAGTTTTTTAAATAATAATTATTACCATGGAATTAATGTGTTATTCATGTGAACATTTCATAAATATTTATTTGTATATTCATATATATTTTACTTACATACACCCTGTAAAGGAATCCCAATGCATGTTTAGACTTTATTTATAAGTAACCAAGTATGGTAAAGGGGGACATTTATGATGAATGTCAAAATATTATTGGATCTAGTAGTGGACCAGAATGGAATCCTGAGGAAACCACATTTTTTTAATATTTTATTTACCTAATACACTTTCATACTCTAGATTGGAATGCAACCATGGAAGTTAATTTTTTTATTTAATGAAATATATATAAATTTTCAGTTTCCTCTTGTTACTTGTATTATTTATTATGTTGTGAATATTTATTTTTTCCATGTGATATAATACTAAGGGTATAGTCTCCCCACTAATGAACCCTAACTCAATGATTTAGTGGAAGGAATTTTCATATTGGGACGGACACATGAGGTCATATGGAACTATAGTTTATATATTATTCTTTGGGTAGTGGTGTTATAAAATGGTATTAGAGGACATGAGTTCTCCACTTCTATTGGACTGGATCGAGACATAGTTGAAATTATATAGATGTGTGTGACATAGGTAGGGGAATACCCATGCTCCTACAATGATCATGTGTAGTGGACCTATGAGTTACCATATATAAAATTTGTATTTTTATTTTATGTAAGTTTGGGTGAGTTATTTTAAATTTTCTAGGAATTTATGATCATATTATATATATATACCGATTTCTATGCTTTATGGTACTTATTTAATTAAATTCCTTTAATTGTGATATATGTTCATGTCAAATTCTCTATTGGATGATACATTTATTTTAAATTGATATTTTGATTTACCTATGATGGTAATAATTATAAAAATCAACATATTATGTTATGTTATATATATATATATATTTGTCTAACATGCAGGGGAGATACCTTGGACAGTGTTCGGAGGGTAATACCTTTAGTTAAGGGTAAAATCATAGAGATACCATTGTGTGATCCCATAGACTGGTTAGGGTCTATTTATGATCCTATTTTTCCATCATGTTATAGAATATTTCACCACATGGATGTTTGGTGGTACACCACCTAATATAAATGATTCTCTAGAGCACATTCTCTCACCTTCTCTAGTGGCGATGATAGTTGTCCCACAACATCTGAGAGTCAATAAAATGAGGTCAATGGGTGACTACACCAAAAACATCAAGCTCCAGGATCCCCCATTATTTTAGGGAACTTGCAATATATTTGGTTCTAAGGTTTTTCATAAACAATCAATGTTATATTTGACCTCACAGAGATACTGGTGGATAGGATCGGGAATTTGGAAGTGTACATGGTACATGGACCGACCAAATTGTGGTGGGGTGTAGTAAAACTTTTTGGGAGGTATGAATATGTCATGTAGAAAACCTTCCAAGAATATTACATAATGGAGTTCTTTTTAGGTATATTTTTTCTGAATTGTGATAATAAACTCATAGAGACTCAACATAGCTTCATAATAGTCTCTTCATACATGATATGAATCACATTTGTTCTTTAAAAGGCCATGTTTATCAATTTAATTCTTAATGATGATAGCGTTGCAGGAAATCATCTAGGTCTTAGTGGAAATCCACATGGAACATTCATATGTATAAAAACATAATGAAGAAAAATCACTCTAGTGTGGTACTATATAGTTTTAAAAAAATATAAATTCCATGGTACATCTTGTGGTAGGTGGTGGAAGATTTTTTTACCAATTTAAATATCAAGGATTAATGGAATTTATTTTCCAAATCCCACAATCAAGTTCAACATATGCATAAATAAGGGAAACCACTATGAATTATGTTCCAAGGATAATTTTCGGTTATCCAGGAAGACACTTTTGTGACTCAAGGATCAATTAAGTGTCATTATACAATTAGCCTAACTAGTCTTGCATACTGGGGTCAAGCTCATGAAGTTGAAAATTTCAATTTTATATTATCAATTAGAAACTAGAAGATGGTGGTGAGTGACAATATATTTCATGAATTTTTTTATTTATGACATCTACGTCATATAATAATTATTTGATCCCATTGATTCCAATGTCCTTTAAATCTATAAAGGTTTTGACCAGAGCTGACTAACCAGTCATGTTATCTTATGGGTTGAATTACCCTAATACATCATTAATAGAGAATAATTTGATCCTTTTTCATGGGTGATTAGTTTCACCTAACTCTAGTAGATAGTATAGAATAAGTTAATTACTCTTGGACAAGGGACATTTACAGATTTCTTTACCAATTCTATATATTCTAGAGGTTAAGTAAAAACACTAGTGGCATTGTGGTTTTATATCGCAACATCCAATGCCAGTATGGAAGTGTAAGTATTAATGATAGACTTTTTATGGGGTTTCTCTGAATATCATGGATTTTTGATGTTTTATTGATGATTTTAGATTTATTAAAGTTAGTATCTCACATATCACAAATTCATGAGACACAAACTATAGATGATATAAAAATTATTTATGTCAGTAGAATGATATTCTTCCATAGAGTCAACATTATTATCATATTTAAAAGACATGATAAACTTTCATTGTGATTTTGGTGGGACATTGAGAAATAATTTGTGAATAAGATACGTTTGAGAATAGAGGACCATCTTTAGATATACAGACCGCCTGAGAAGATCATTCGCATACTATAGGATATGATCTGAGCTTTTATTTTAGACATCAAGGGATCATTGTGTTATCAACTACAATTGGTTGAGTTCATATACACCAATTTTTATTGGGAAATGATTCATACGGAACCTTAAAAGGATATAAGGAATGAGGTAGTTAAGGTAGTGGGAGTGGGGACTAGGTTGGTTTTTTAAGTTCTTAAGTAATCTATGATCGATTAAAATGATTTTGATTTAAAAATGATTAGGATAAGATAAAATGTTGATCATAAGAGGATATGATTGGATTTCACAATGGGTGATTGGGTTTTCATGAGATTGAATCCATTGGTAGGACACTGGTGTCTGAGGAAGCAAGGAATGTTAACATTATGTTATGTTTGACCCTTTGAGATAACTGAGTGGGTTGAGAAATTGGTTTACTATATATATCCACCTCCATACTAGTGAGGAAAGAATGGACTATTTCATTTGAGATTAGGTGTCTAATGTTCAATCATAGTGGAATGATTTTTTTAGGATGCATCCTAGAAATACTTCTTAAGGATGAGAAGGTGGAGATTTTAAATATAATAAATTTCAAATTTTCTTTTAAACCCACTTTTAATTATAATTTTTTTGGATTTTATATTAAAATATAATTTTTTAGTTGAATTAATTATAAAAAAATATTTAATGAATTTTAATAATTGTAAATATGGCTTTCGATCCATTTCATATGAGTAATAATCTTCTAAAATGGTTGTGTAAGGGTAATGGTTGTAGCATAACAATAAAAGTGTATATGTAATGGTAACATCTAAAATGGCCCGGTAATTTTATTAATAAAAAATTACTCATTTTTTATGAATATTCATTACATAAAAAATATACATGATGACAGAAATAGTTTAGTGCCATTGTCAATAAGGAATCACATAAATTTATCTATATTTGAGATACTTCATCTCCCTCTTTGTTTGTCACAAGTAGAACACTTCCTGTACATAAAAAACATAATACATATCTTCATAACCCAAGGAAAATAAAAATAAAAATAGTGTGAGATCATATTCCTATTAAAGGTAAAAAAAGGGAGATATTTATTCATAACATGGGAATATGAGTATGAGAAAATTATTATAACATTTGAAAACCATCTCATGTATATTAATAATCAAAATCTTTAATCTTGTAATTATGAATGGTAGTTAATTAGAAAAAAATCAAAAGGGAATAAAAAACATAATCCATGAGGGCATAATATAAAGAAATGATATTAAATTTTTGTAATACACATAATAATATAATAGAATATCCTTATAAGTCTAGGATCACTTTCAAGACAATCATAGAGGATCATATTCATTGTGGAAATATGTTCACTCTCCAATCTAGACCTATCAGACTAAACTAGGTACACACCCCCTTCCAGTCATATCTAATGGAATCGATTTCACTTTCCATTACAGTCTAGTATTTTCACATTAGATATAAATTTTTATAAAATGAATTGGATATATATATATATATATATATTCCACCTTTCTGATAATGGAAATCATATTTATGTGTCCCACTAGATCATAAAAAATGCTAATTACATAACACATGGTATGAAATAGGTAGCATAAAAATTTCTTCATATAATAAAATTTGGAAAAGGGATATATTTAAAAATAATTTCATCATAGCATAAATCGTGAAAAAATTAGCCTTCATAATCATTTTTGCATTATATAACCCAAGGAATAAAAATTGTTATCATAAACATCATGTCATGAAGACATAAACCATTCAGATAAATAATATGAATGGTATAATTGGATCATAACCCCATTAAGACATATGTAACACCAACATATGTTTTTTGGTAAAATCAAAAGTTCCATCATATGGAATATGATATCAATATTTCTATCAAAAAAATTAAAAGATTATCTCATTGGAAAAAAATTAATATAACAGTAAATTAATAAAAAACATTGAAATCATTTTTAAAGAACATATTTTTTGAAGAAAACATATTTTTGACTAAATTAGAAATACAATGTTATTTTCATAAAAAGTATTTCTTACAAAACTTATTTACAATTATTGAATGAATATAGGTGAATAATGTAACATTCATCACAATTAAGTAAAAATGAGACACAAATCCTTTTTTTAGTCTTGGAATCCACCATACTCATTAAATACTCTGGTATAATGAATATATGTTTATTATAAATATTTTAAATAACAATATTCATATATATCATACCATATATAAGTTTTTTATGATCATTTATTATCTATTTATTAATAATTTTATATTAAAAATACATCTAGGGAAATAATAGCTTTCTTTTTTTATATATGTTTTAATTTATAATAATTTTCTCCCCCTAATTTTATTCTTGTTCCATAGTATAATAAATTATAACAATGATATAGACATCATATAAATTCATTTTATATTTATTTATATAAATCCATAAAATTTAGTGATAGGAAATGAAATACATCATTCATTGAGATGGATGGTCGCACATACGCATGAACAATGTTTTTTATTTTCTTATTACGTTGAATGAAATAAATGTAAATTATATATTTTAATCCCAAAATTATAATTGTTACATATATATCACACATTTTTAATGACCATTCGGTAATACGTTCTATGTAATGTGTGAAGTAATCACATCACTTCCTGAGGCGGTAGTCCTCCGTACACATGGGGAATGTTATCATATTCCAAAAAATTTAAATCATGATGGTATGTTTGCTATACCTATTATAAAATAATTATAATAACATATATATCATTTATGTATTATATAAAGAATATTTCAATTTGTATTTTCTACCTCAATAGGTGGTGATGGAAGAACAAATTATATCTGTTTCCAAGGTCGTAGTCTTCTTTACACATTAATGATGATTTTTTAACCCATTTGATGGAAGCGTGTGAGTTTTTAGGTTTTTATACTAACAAAAAACATATAAGAATATCTATGATACTTATTCTATTATACAATCATTATATAATAATAATTTAAGTTGGTGGTGGAATTAACAAAAAAATGATCGTTGATTAATATTACATCTTCTTTGGGTATCTTCTATAGGTTTACAATTAAATAATTACTAGGATGGATTTATGTCAAAACAAAGGCTTATATAATTAGGGAATATAAATGGGGATGTTATTTTGGTATGTATTCTCATAAATAATGATGTGTGAGGGTGATAATATGAGAGGATATTTGTGGTAATTTATAAGTGGGGGAGAGGACATGATTGGAATTTTTGTAAAGAAATAAGTTCTCTAACATTTTTCGCATTGAATTAGGGTCAAAATGGATCAATTTTGAACTATAGACATGAAAAGGTATCAATTGGAAAAGAAAATAATTTTCTAAAAAGTTTATTGGTAAACATGACCCTTTTCATTTTATATTAACCCCTACTAAACCAGTTTTTACATTAACCATAATAGTTAAATTTTAATTCTTTATCTATTCATTTGGGATAAAAATTAATTTCACCTTATGAGATATTATAAATTATTATAAATACAAATATGGAATTCATTTTTCCAAATTCCATTCACATAAGTTAAAACAAATAATTTCATATTAATCCCACCGACCTAATAGGAAATTAGGATTTTAATGTGAAAATAACCAAAGGTTTTCAATGTTTTTATATATAATTCGTATATGAAATTTTTTCAAGTAACCTATGATGGATTAATAATTTTATAAATAATATTACATTCTTTTAAAATAAATATAAAATTTCAATTTAATTTTTCAAAAAATAAATCATAAAATCTGTTTTTAATTAAAATTCATTATTTTTCACTATTCGTCAAAAAATGAATATTTTATAAAAAACCTAAAAATTATCCCTAAGTGTAACACCCCAAGATTTCATATTATGTTATCTCTTCAATGTAATTAATTAACTTGTGCTAGACACAACAACGAGTTCGAGTGCACCACAACTTATCAAACTTACCGTTAAAATAGAGGTTATGAATAGTATTAACTACATTTCAAATATTATATACTATACATAAATTTAACATTCATATTATGTATTTCATAGAAATAATATAAGAAAAATTCAATTTATAGGATAAAAGATGTATTTTTCAAAAAATGAAGTTTTATGACTTTTAATGGTGAACCCTTTTTAAATAAAATATTTGACACTTTTATATATTCAATTTTGTTAAATTAATTTTCATCTTTATAATAGGGACATAAATATTTATTTTGGATAAATTTTTTGTACTATTCTGATGACTTTCATATTTTGATGAATAGTAAAAAATATTAAATTTTAATTAAATATAACTTTTTTAATCAAAATATTTTATAGTTTTAAATTATAAATGTGAATGGTTTTTAAGAATCATTAAATTATATTATCATCATTAAATATAATTTATGTCATTTTATGTAATTTTACATTTAAATTGGATATAAATAAGTGTCAATCATTTGATAGTTATTTTTTCTTAAAAACAATTTTTTTTTGTTTTGACAACTGGAATTAATTTTAATTTAATTTCATCCACTTATATGTTTTGAATTTTAAAAAATGGATTCAATATTTGGAATCATAAGGTCCAAATTTTATAAATATGTAACTTTTATTTTTAGACATTCTGAATAATTACTTCGGTAAATATTTTATTTACCATGGTTAAATAATAAATCCGGTAAATATGGGTAAATAAATAATTTTAAAATAATTTAAAATTATTCTAACACATTTAATAACACTATTGGATGCTAAATTTCCAACTATGGGAATTATTGGGTTGATTTTTGGACCCCGTGGAGCCACTTGAGAGTGATAGTGACATTTTATATTAAATAATCTAAATTAAAGGAAAAAATAACAATGCAAATATCTTTTAGTAAAAAAATTTTTATATGACATTATATAATTGATCTATTGAACTATAAGTATTAATTAGAAAGATAAAATTATGTCCTATCTCATGATATTTTATTTATAATTTTTAGATATAAAACAAATATATGTATATATGATACAATACTGATGCAGTATTTTCTTTATTAATTAAGCAATCAAATAAATAATATTATAAATAGTAAAATAAATATAATTTGAAAGTTTTTATGCTAAAAACATTTATAGGTGACTATGATATGTTTTTATTTATTAAATTTATTTATTTTGAAATACTGGTGTTTTTAGGAATTTATCAAAATTCAATTACTAAATAATGTCAAAATTGACAAAATTGAGTTTTTAAAACAAATACAATATTATTGGTTGACATAGTAATCCTAAAAATATAAGGATTGGAAAATATAATTATATAATTTTTTTTGTATTATTAACAAACCACTTTGGGTTATATCGTAAGTTTATTTTATGTTTATTAACCATATAATACAAAAATACAAAAAGACATAGTAAATGTCAAAATATTTAACTAAGAGTTAAATCTAAAAGATATGGTTAATATAGTAACACAAACCTGTCTAAAACCTATTGGTTGAGTTTTTTTCGACCCATAACTACCTTTTATATTAAATAATTCATTTTGGAACAATTATAAACCCAAAAAGAGTTTATTATAAAATAATATTTCAATCTTTTCCTATGGTTCCCCTCACCCCTCTTATAAAAGGTCGCTTCCACTTCTCTCAAATTCACAATTTAAAAGCCATTTGGCTCGGCCAAACCCTGCCCAACTATCCAACTAACACCCCTAACTTAATTCTAGATGCCTTAATTTGGTCATAAATGCAACCTAAAAATCCCTTTTGATCAACTCAAAATGAAACACCCGAAAAAGAGGTAATAATTTCACCACCCTCTTTCAAGTTCGTTTCTTATTACACTTATTATTTATTTGATGTTTCCATAATAAAGTAATAAATATCATAACTTATACATACTATGATGTTATTATAAATATGGTAAAACCATATTCTTTATTCTCTCCATCCTATAAATGACAAAGTCACCATACGTGCGTACGTATGGGTTACCATCTCTACATCGTGGTGTAGTTTTTCATTCAACAATTCACTATTTTTATGGGTATAATAATGAGTATAATTGATGTAAATAATAAATATAACATGTTAATTATTCTTTATATATTATATAATATCAAATTACATACTATTTCCCCATCGATATTATGATATTTTCACTCGTGCGTACGAACAGATTACCGTCTCCACGATGCGATGAGATTCATTCCAATGTTAACCATTCGATGATGAGTATCAATATATATATTATTAATAAGTATATAATATATGAAATAATAATGAAACTAGATATATATAAGTATTTATTTACATACACATATGTTATTCACTTACTTCTATTCAATACGATATGAAAACGGGAACATCGTTTATGCGTACGTATGGACTACCTTCTCAATAAATGGTGACTTCCATTTCATATATATATCTATTATAAATATTTATATTATAAATATATATGATATATAAATCAAGGTTAATATTCTGTATGTATTTAAATAATGATATAAATGATATCATCTATAATAACATGTTAAAACATGTATGATTAAGAAAGTGATTATTACCTAAAATGTTAATTTGACATTGAATCCATTATTAAATGGGTAGTATAAAGTCATAAATGAATCATGTATGATATAATAAAAATGAATATGGTTCTCTTATATTTTAATAACATACAATGGTCATTATACAGTAGGTAAATGTACCCTCAACCAAAGGAAAAGTTCAAGGTAAGGGTTAATTCTACAACCTCTTCATTATTCAATGTTGTTTATATGTAATTATCTACTGGGACCTCTTTGTCATCCACATCCATGTTTCTTAAAATGTATTTCAAAAAAAATTACTATTTAGTAGAAAATGGCTTAAATTCATTTATACCCTTATTTTACCATATATGATTTTTAATGTAATCTTTTCGTCATTTTCCTAACAAGGTACTTTATATCCTTTTAGACAAAATTAAGGTAGGAATGTCTTTTTTAACTTATACAGTGGGTGCAACTATTTTTTGTTATTATAACATCATCGAAGCTTCCCTTATAATATTATAAGAATATTTTCAAAATAATTTTTTTCTTTATAATTATGTGACTCTTAAATGATTCCAAAATAAAAAGAGATATTCCTCTCAAATAGTTTTGATTATATCTATGTCAACATACTTTGATAGATTTTACACTTGTTTGAAGTTAATTTATTATGATAGAAATCTTCTATATTGTATTTATGGTTTTGGGATATCTTTGATTACAGATGAGTTATTTTTATGCCATTCATGGTTTATGGTTCATGTATTGACATTTTGTATGATAGTTTTAATATGAATGTTTATGTTATATATTAACCTCTTCTTAAGATGAATGTGTTGAACCAGTATATTCCTTGTTGGGGACTGGTAAATGTAAGAACTCCGGGTTGGGGTCCAATTACTGTAGACCCTCCGGGTTGGAGCCCGGTTACAGTGGCTCTCCGGGTAGGGGTCCGGTTACAAAGGTTCTCCGGGTTGGGATTCGGTTGCAGTTAGCCCCTAGGTCCAGGAACGAGGCCTTGACATAAAAAGTCCAGTTATATAAATTCCTTCATTATGAAATTTGTTATTACATGTGATTATTAGACTAGTTGAATATCTATTTTCATGTTAATATGGTAATGTTTTATTTATTTTTTCCATATTATGTTCATGTTTATGTTTAAAAGGCTGTTTTTTATTACACATATTGCCTTGAATGTTTTTAACTTCCGCAAAATTATTTAACCTTACAGAGCATATGAGCTCACCCCTTTCTTATTTTTTATTTTCCCAAGATCCCAAGAAGGGTTTTATGATTGAGATAAAGGGTTAAGATAAGGGTAAAATGGCGTTCTAAAAGAACTATTGATGCTGTAATGTATGTTATAAAGTGTAATGTAACGTCCATGTATGTAATCTATTTTCCATGAATGCTAAACTGATCGGTCCTTCAGGACATGATTCCTTATAATCATGCAAATGTTTTAAAATAATGAACCGACTCTGAGCTTCTGGGTTCGGGGCGTTACAACTGTTATCAGAGTAAGTTTAGTACAAACCATGGAAACTAGATTTAGATAAACTCTGATTAGAGCACATAACCCTAATATAGACTTTGAGTATTACTATAGAAGAACATCCTAGAATTTTGGTAATATACATATTTTTTTATTTTCCAAGAAATACATCACTATGTCAATAATAGAAGGTAGAGGAGGCTCTTGCACAGATGTACGTTGGAGTTACAACTCTGAAAATGAGTTTCAAGCTTGACTGTAGGTATCCTGATGCATGACAACGAGCCTTGCTTCACTCTTGGTTACGACACTCCCAGGTGATATGCTTAGGATATTTCACATTTTCATTACAAGACATTATGAAGGATTTAGGAGTAAATACTTCCACAAAGAAAACATTTTATGATCATAGATTATATGCATAATGTTTTCAATTTATGTTAGGTAGTTTACAAGTTTGGAATTATGCATTTCGATTCATAAACCAACCTAGTTTGTGAAATTGTTTAGAAATGGCACCGAGAAGATGGAATGAGACCTCCATTAATACGCATGATCAAATTAGTAAAAAGGATCATATCTTCCATGGTCTTAAGCCAACATTTAGAATGGAAATATAATCCAACGTGTTATCATCATATGAATAAATATTATCATGTGTTAATGTGATATGAAAAGATTTTTCTGAGTCCTATGGCTTTGAAGGGAATCCAGTGAAGAAAAATATGGTATAGAGAAAGATGGATAAAGGGAATAAGGGAAAGAAGGATTTTAAAACATGTGATAACTGTAAAAATAATCACCATGGTAAATTTTTGAAGGGAATATATGTTTGTTATAAGTGTAGAGAAAAAGGAAACCAAGTACGTGATTACAAGTGTAAGAAAAAGGTTTCAAATGTACAATGCTTCATCTTCAAAGAGTTGGGACACTCTGTGAATCAATGTCCAAATCATCAGAGATTACCCCAAATGATGCTATTGGAAAATATTCAATTTTTGATTCTACCACAGATGAAGTGGAATGATTAAGATTATTTATGCTATTATTAAATAATTATGTCATTTGAGTATTATATCAAAGACGTACTGGTTATAATAATTATGGAGTATATAAGGATTGTACTGTAGTATTATTTTATTATGTACATGATGTTATGCGGAACAAAGAAAAGTGACTATATAGCAAGTTAATTTTTTTTGGAAAATAAATGTTTGAAGGAATGGTAAACCATAATATTGTCTTGATACTGAGGTCGTGATTTTGGAATAAGAGATGGTTGATTTGGATAAATTATATTGGATATTTTTGACTACCACAAAACTGATTAATTATTTTTATATTCCATCATTATTGGAGTTTACAACATTTTTGGATATAGAGAGTATATCCAGTATTCTATATATAATAAGGGAGCATGAATGTAATCAATATGGTAATATGATAATTTAGGGTGTTACCATGTTTTAAAATAATACTTGATGAAGGTGTCTACATGTTATTTCGTGGAAAAAAGGATCATTATTGTGTTTAACTTACTTATAAATTTTGGATTGTGAGTTTGGATAGAAGTATTTTGGATAAGTCTAAAGTATGTAATGAATTATGTTTGAAATTGGATACTGTTATTAAGGTTATTTTTGGATTGCTATAAAAAGGACAACATGTAGACCGTGTGACAATCTGTTGTATCAGACAGAGCTGTGGGAATCGAACCCACAACCATAGTATGATTTAGATTTATCGCCTACCACTGGACTATGTGAGGTCCCTAAATTGCATAATATATTTTTTAAGGGACTGATAGGTGAATTATTGATAAATTATTTTTGGAACCCTATATGATTAGGATAAATAGAATATTTTTTGGAAATATTTTGGCGTGAAAGATTAGTTTGTGGTATGAATTAGTTGAATGATGAAACTCTACTTGTCAAATATATATATATATATATATAGAATATTTTCCCCCTGATTATATGGCTAAATTAATTCTAAATCTTTCGGGAAGGGATCTTAAAACCAAAAAATGTGTTATCCAAATACCTTATGTTTTTCTGATCCGATGGTATTTTAAATCATCATAGATTAATGGATTTGAGGCCCTCAATTTTGCAATTTTTCCTATTGATTACCTTAATCACTCCTAATAAATATTTATGTTTTCCCTCTAATTATGTGTCACTAATCTCCACCTATTATTTCCTAATCGAGATCATAATTTGATGGTGTCCCTTTCATTTCCCTTATCATCTTATTACGACTAAATTTTATTAACCCAATTTCAAATATGGGTTTTCCCACAAAGGTATTTTGAATCTTTATCCTTTTATTTTCAAAGAAAAATTTCAAATTGGGAGGATGAAATTTATTTAAGGAGGGGATAATGTAACACCCCATGATTTCATAGTAGGTTATCTCTTCAATGTAATTCCATTACTTGTGCCACACACAACAATGAGTTCGAGCGCACCACAACTTCCCAAACTACCCGTTCAAAAGGAGTTTATAAATTTTATTTACTAAATTTATAATCTTATATACTCTATATAAATTTAACATTCATATAATTTTTTTATTAGACATAATATAAGAAAAATTTAATTTTAGGATAAAAGAGGTATTTTTCAGAAAATGTAGTTTTTTGACTTTTAATGGAAAACCCTTTTTAAATACAATATTTGAAACATTTATATATAAAATATAGTGAAATTAAATTTCACTTTTATAATAGGGAAATAAATATTTAGTTTTGATAAATATTTGGTATTATTCTGATAAATTTCATATTTTGATGAATAGTGAAAAAATACTAAATTTTAATTAAAAGAACCTTTTTAAATCAAAATAATTTATAGTGTTAAATTATAATTTTGAATGGTTTTTAAGTATCATTAGATTATATTTTTATCATTAATTATAATTTATGTAATTGGATGTAATTTTACATTTAAATTGGATAGAAACAAGTTTCAATCTTTTGATAGTTATTATTTTATTTAAAACACGCTTTTGATTTTGAAAACGAGAAATAATTTTAAATTAATTTCTACCACTTATGTATATTGAATTTGGAAAAATGGGTTCCATATTTGGAATCAGAAGGTCAAAATTGTGTAAATATGTAACATTTATTTATATACATTATGAAAAATTACTTCGGTAAATATTTTATTTACCATGGTAAAAGGGTAAATCTAATAAATATGGGTAAAGAAATAATATTAAAATAATATTAAATTACCCTAACACATGTCATAACCATATTTTCTGATACATGTTCGACCATAGTCATTCTTGGGTCAATTTTGGGACCCCATGGATCCACGTGGGAGTTATAATGACATTTTATATTAAATAATCTAAAGTAATGACAAAAGTAACAAAAGAAAACATCTTTTAGTAAAAAAAATTATATGAGGTTATATAATTTAAATAATCAACTATAAATAGTCATTATAATTATAAAAATATTTCCTACCTCAGGATATTTTATTTATCAATTTTAGACATAAAATAAGTTTATTTATAAATGACACGATAATGATGCAGTATTTTCATTATTAATGAAACAATCAAATAAATGATATTATAAATACTAACTTCAATATAATTTGAATGTTTTGATTGAATTGAAAAATTTTATATGTGTATATGTTATTTTATGGTTTATTAAATGTATTTATTTTTAATTAATTAAGTTTTTAGTAATTTTTAAAAAATAATTTATTAAATATTTTAAAAAATGACATAAATGAGTTTTTAAAACGAATACAATATTATTGGTCGATATAATAAGCCTAAAAATATATGGTTCAGAAAAAATACTTATATAATGATAGGTGTGTCATTTATTAACCACTTGGGGTTCTCTTGGAGGTTTATAGTATGTTTATTAACCATCTAATATAAAAATACAAAGAGACATGGTAAATGTCAAACTATTTAACTAAGAGTTAAATCTAAAGGATATGGTTAGTATAATAACCCAAACATGTATAAAACCTATTGGTTGTGTGTTCTTCGACCCATAACCACATTATAATTTAAATAATTTATTTTTGATCCTCTATAATCTGAAAATGATTTTAGTATAAAATAATATTTCTATCTCTTCCTAAGGTTCCCTTGACCCCTCTTATAAAAGGTAACTTCCCCTTCTCTAAATTTCACACCTTCAAAGCAATTTGGATCAGCCAAACCCTCCCCAAAGGTCCTCCCAGCTTCCCACAATTCATCACAGAAGCCTTAAATTGGTCATAAAGAAAACATAAAGATCCCATTAGACAACTCAAAAGGAAACACCTGAAGAAGAGGTAATAATTGCACCACCCTCTTTCAAGTTCTTTTCTTCTTCCACATCTCCTTTCTTTATTGTTTCCATAAAAAAGTAATAACTATTGTACCTTATACATACCAGTATGTTATTATAAATACGGTACAACCATATTCATTATTCTCTCCATTCTATAAATGACAAAGTCACCATACATGCGTACGTACAGCTTGCCATCTCCTTATCGTGGTGTAGTTTGTCATTAAACAATTCACTACTTGGATGAGTATAATAATGAGTATAATTGATGTAAATAATAATTATAAAATGTTAATGATTATTTATATATGATATACTATCCATTTACATACTATTTTACCATATATATAATGATATTTTCTCTCGTGCATATGTACGGATTACCGTCTCCACGACGTGATGAAATTCATTCACACATTCACCACTCAACGATGATTATATATATATATATATTACTAATAAGTATATAATATATGAAATAATAATTTTACTGGATATATATTTATATATATATGTATGTACT
Source organism: Viscum album (assembly GCA_963277665.1). Classification (NCBI taxonomy): domain Eukaryota; kingdom Viridiplantae; phylum Streptophyta; class Magnoliopsida; order Santalales; family Viscaceae; genus Viscum; species Viscum album. Next base: position 760,820,058 of record OY728140.1, on the reverse strand, counting down.
TACATATATCTTATTCACTTACTTCCATTAAATACGATATGAGAACGAAAACAACGTTTATGCCTACGTACGACCTACCGTCTCCATAAATGGTGCCTTACTTTTCATATATCAATCTATTATAAATATTTATATTATTAATATATATGATATATAAATCAAGGTTTATATTATATATGTATTTAACTCATTATCTAAATGATACGATCAGGAATAACAAGTTAAAACACGTATGATAAAGAAAGTGATTATTACATAAAATGTTAATTTTACATGGAAATCATTATTAAATTGATAGTATAATGTCATTAATGAATCATGTATGATATAATAAATATGAATACGGTTCTATTATAATTTAATAACAATATATGGTCATTATACAGGAGGTTAAACGTACCCTTGACCAAAGGAAAAGTACAAGGTAAGGATTAATTCTACATCCTCTTCACTATTCAAGGTCGTTTATATGTAATTATATAATGGGACATCTTTATCATCCACATATATGTTTCATAAAATGTATTTGAAAACATTTTTACTATTTACTAGACAATGAGTATAATTCATTTATACCCTTATTTTACCTTATATCTTTTTGAAAGGAATATTTCTGTCGTTCTCCAAGCAATGTACTTTATAACCTTTTCGACAAAATTAAGGTAATAATGTCTTTTTTAACTTATACAGTGGTTGATTCTATTTTCCTCCATTATAAAATCATCGAATCATCCCTTAAAAACATATAAGAGTATTTTCAAAATAATATTTTTCTCTATAATTATGTGACTCTTAAATGATTTCAAAATAGGTAAATATATTCCTCTCAAATAGTTTTGATTTCATCTATCTCAACATCCTTTGATAAATTTTAAAATTTTTTTAAGTTAATTTATTATGATACAAATCTCATATATTTTATTTAAGGTTTTGTGATATTGATGACTATGGATGAGTTATTTTTATGTCATTAATGGTTTATGGTTCAAGTATTGACATTTTGTATGCTAGTTTTGATATTAATGTTTTTGTTATATTTCAACCTCATCTTAATATAAATGTGTTAGACTGGTATGTTCCGTGTTGAGGACTGGTAAATGTAAGCCCTCCGGATTGGGGTCTGGTTATAGAAGACCCTCCGGGATAGAGTCTGGTTATAGAGGATCTCTGGGTTGGTGTCCGGTTACAGAGGCTCTCCGAGTTGGGGTCCGGTTACAGTTAGTCCCTAGGTCCTAGTGTAACACCCCAGGTAAATAAAGAATATGAAATTTTCATATTTATCCATATTTGAGAATAAAGTATTAATATTACTTTTATGGGTTGCTATGCTCGATGGCGTACCCAACACGCAACAACGAGTTTCTTGGGAATCTTACGTTGCACTCTAATAATAAAATAATATTATTTTAAATGGTAGTTAACATGTAGCCATTGTAATGGCGGTAATGGATAGAAATTACTAAAATATGATTATATATGTTTTTAAATGTTTTTACATTTATCCAATAAAGGATAGAGGATTAAAATACAAAAAGAATTCAATTTTAGGCGTATATGCCCTAGTTTTCACTAATGATTCACTTATCACCTTTTGATGGCAAACCGTCATTAAATATAGTTTTGTTCACTCTTAAAAATTCTTTTGGACCAAATAAAACTCTTATTAAGAATCGGGACATCAAAATTTACTTTGTGTAAATTTTTGGTATCTTTCCGATAAAGTTCATTTTTTTAATGAATAGTGTAAAATGTTGTATTTTAATTCAAAACCTCTTTTTAATATAATTTATTTATATGATTATATTATCTTTTTAATTGGTTTTAAAATGAAATTAGAATATATTTTTACCATTAAATCCAATAGTGGTCGTTGGAATTAATTTCACTTTGAAATTGGACTTAAACTTGTGTCAATCTTTTGATACTTATTGTTTCATAAAAACACGCTATTTGCTCTGACAGCGGGAATTAATTATTAAATTAATTAATGTGACTTATATTTTTTTTTAATTTTTTAAAATAGACTTCATTTTTGAATTCGGAATATCAAATATAGCTTAGGGTGAATTTTCGAGATTTTTCTGAAAAACTTCAATTTTTGAGGAATAGTGAAACCATTAAGTGGTACTTATAAAAGTTGATTTTTCGTTTAAATGAAATTTTACCACTTATTTGTTTTGAATTTCAAAAATCCTACATACATGGTTGTCATTAGTATGTAAAATGTGGTTCAATGGGATGAAAATAATTTTTTGGTGAATAGTAACTTTTTTTCATTAATCGCGATTAGAGGTAATTAGTGTAGTTTAAGGTAAATATAATGTTTTAATAATATGAAATGAACTTGAAACATGTCCTAACCTCATTGTATGTGTAATTTCCGACCGAGACAATCCATGGGTCAACTTGGGGACCCCATGGAGCCACTTTGGTTGGGAAATGACATAAATAACCTTTTATTTAATGTAAAAGTAAAAATGACACAAACATGATATGTTTTACTAAAACAATTTTTAAGTGAGGTTATAAAAGTCATCGTTTTGATTATAAATAGTCATTGGAAAGCTAAAAATATATCCTACATCATAGTATTTGTTTTATAATTTTTAGACATTAAATAAATTAAATTATTTATGACATAATAATGATGCAGCGATGACGTCATTATTTGACGATTTAAATAAAATGGACAGATAATGTAAAATCTATGTACTACACATGTCCAAAACTTATTTTATGGGTGGATTTAGAACCCTTATCACCTTATCCAAGAATTATATCAATGTGGGACCTTTTAAAACCGAAACACATTTTCAAATAAAGTAATATTTCTATACTTTCCAAAAGTGCCCATCCTCTCCTCTTATAAAAGGCCCCCACCTCTAACTCATTTCACAAACTCCTCAAGCCTTTGGATCTGCCAAACCCTGCCCATTTACTCTCTCCACATACCTCTCCTCATCCTAGAGGATTCCCTTTGGGCAGAAGCCTTTCAAAGGAAGCCTTTAGGCTCAAATCAAAAGGAGTTACACTTTTAAAGGTAATTCATTCTCTCATGTTCATTTGTTTTATTTTGCTTCTCCAACCCCTTAAACTCTTTTTATTTAATTATTTTGTAACAAAACCAGTATCTTTAATATACTATGATGTTGTTATAATATTTATTCGAGCTATACTCTCACACAACTACATCAAATGGTTAAAGAACATACGGTTTCCGTGGATGGCGAAATTCTGCCTCCCGAAACGATGATTGTTCAATACTCATTTAACACCTTAAAAGGTGGCCATTATGATGTCAATATTTTTATATATGATATATAATATGTTTATGTTTTACTTGTGATTCTGTATTTTTCATTTGTGTCTTACCTTTATGGCTTCCATTATGGGTATACGCGATATCTTCATTTTTGGAAGTGCGGACTATTGCCCTCTCAAAGTGATGTGATTCGTTAATGCCATACGTGGGACGTATAAAGGATGGAAATATGATATTATATATAATATTATACTGGAATTATAATATACCTTTATATCATTATTATTCCATTCTATAAAATACGAAATAGAAATGAAAGTAGCGTTCATGCGTACGTACGGCTTACCGTCTCCATGAACGGTGCATTTCATTTCTTACCTCTAAATGATTATGTAATGTTATAAATGCATGCATGTACTGGATATATATGGCATATATGATATCTAAATCATGAATACAATTATGGATATAATAAACATTTGGCCACACAAACAACATGTAATTGTAAGAAGTCCACTTTCGACTTAGGAACCAAGTATCGGCAAAACAAATATTATTAACTTAAATGATTACATAAATGTTTATGACTTGGTAATAAGTGATATAAAAGGAATAATGAACTTGAAAAAGGTTCTTAAGTAAGTAGAAATTAACTCAAGTTTATTATTCAGGAGATTAAAGAACGATCGAGTCAAGTCGGACCCGAGGTAAGGGATCCTACTCCTCTCTTTCTTTTTAAGTACATACTTTTATGTCATTCCTTTTAAAGCTCATCTTTCTTGTTATTGGGGTGATATTTTATACTAAACTTACTGTAATTTTTATTTTCATGTGATGAGATACCCTATTCTCTCTCATCAATCCATTTTGGAAGTTTTGAGTGGCGCCGTTAGGCTGCCGAACTTTCGTAAGAGATCTAACCTCTCTCTTTCTCTTTAAGTACTCTCCTTTATGTCACTTCTTTTAAGATCCTATTTGTAATGTTAGGGGATGTTCTTTTATATTCCCCTTTCTGTAAATTTTATTGTAATGTGATGAGATACCCTATTTGATCTCATCAATCCATATTCGAAAGTTTTATGTGGCGCCGTTAGGCTGCCGAGTTTTCGTAAGGAATTTTTCATCTCACTTTTATTTCCGTGAGATTTATGATACATTTGCAACAAATTCAATTGAGTGGTGTATGTACTGCCCATTATTATACTCTTTGTGTAATATACTTTCGTTTATGAGTATTTACATCAATGATCTATTTTCCTTCTTTCATGGGGTGTATGTTTTGAAAGATACCCAAGTCGGTAAGGGAACCTTTCACCCTCCTGTTTTTTAAAAGACTTCTTTTATTGGGTATTTTAATTTACATATTGTTATTTTGGGATATGTTCTCATATATCCTTATTGATGTAAATTTTATGTCTAAGTGATGAGATACACTTTTTATCGCTCATCAACTCATTTTGATGTGATGCCGTTGGGCTGTCAAGGGAACTTTTTAACCCAATTTCGATTTCTTTGGGTTCAACATGTAGTCATTGAATGTGTCATCCATTGAATATGTGTGAATGAAATTTTATTGTTTTACACTTAATATCCACTTATATTGGGTGTATTTATATTTTTCACACATATTTTTGAGATTTATTTGTCCTTAATTTAAGGATACCTTCTTTATAAGGGATTTCATCACATTTGACATTTCTATTGAGGGTTCATTGTTGTTATGAACCAATTCACTCTTATATGGTGTATATACTGTCCTTTGGAGTATTATATCATGAATCCATTTATTCTCATGATATTAAAAAGTTCCGACTAGATGTTATTCCTCAATTATTGTATTCAAGTGTCTCTAATTTTGGTAAAACCCCTTTAACCAAAATATCGCTTTAAATGTTTTAATTATTTGTTATTATTAATATCCATGTTTTCAAAATGGTTTCAAGGATTTATTTATATGGATATTAATGGTTTAACATTATAAAAGCTTCTAGGTGGTATGGGACACTTTGATTCAAAATTCTCTTTATTAAATGTTTTAAATGGTTCTGGAAATGGTTTCTTTTTGAATGGATTCAATATTTTAATATACTAAAATGTTATATTGTGATTGAAATGTGGAAATGTTATGTTTCCTTTATGCATGTTTTATGTGACACATTTATGTTATGGTTCTTGGGCATTGTTATGAAAACGGGTGGTTTCGTGATAAACTAAGGGTGGGTGAGCCCGTTATAGCTCTCCAATGCATTGGGTAACGTGAAGGAGTGAAACGTTAAGGTTTCTCCGAAGAGATTTAGGGAATATACTATGATGGGTATTCTAAACGTAACCAAGAGGGTTACTCCCTACGTAAGAATGTTATGAATGCCTCAAGTTACCTTTATGTCTTATGTTTTCTATGATTTATTCGTGATTTTATATGCCTATGATTTATGGGTAATGTGTGATTTCATTCTAATGTATATATGAACTCGTGTTTCCTTTCCATATTTTTATAACTCTTACTGAGCTTTTTATGCTCATCCTAGGTTTTTGAAATGTTTTTCACAGGTCACGGGAAAGGTACATGATAAGGTGATAGAGTCAAGGATGTGTCAAGAAAGAATCCAAGTTTTATTTTAAATATGTTTCCGTTTTTGGGAAGAATGAATCATGTCTTTTATGTAACCACTTTGTTTAAAGGAGGAATGTAATGCAAGTTTCATGATCTAATTCTCTAAAACTCTAAACCTGAAAAGATCCTCAATTTGTAATCTTGTAATAACTCAAGATTAAGTAAGGTTTAAGGCTGGGGCCTTATAGTTGGTATCAGAGGTCGGTTTAGACAACTTTAGGGATTAGGAGTTTTTGTGAGGCACATGATCAGTCCCTATAACTATTGTTTCAGTTAAATCCTTGTTTTAAAACTTTTTTTTCAGGTCAAGTAAAGTTGGTTACGAATGGAAGGAGGAAGATATCAAACGACATTCCTCTCTCTTCCTGATGACATGCTTTCAATAATTATTGCAAAGTCATCTTCGGATGATTGGGAAACTTTTTCTAGCATACAACTCACTTGCAAGCATTTGTTTGAGATATCAAACACCTCCGCTATACCTCGTTATCATCGTGGATCATGGGTTGTTTTTAGAAAAATAATATTTTCACAATATTCTCATGTTTTCAAGAGAGGTAAATATTATCAAGGTATTTTCAAATATTTTACCTTATCACAAGAATTTGAAGGATATTATGATTTTCAAAATGGTGCTGAGGAAAGAGACCCTTGCGCAACCTATTTATATTTGCTTTTAAAATATAGTCTCACATCACATACTTATGGTATTTTAAAAGGAACAATGATAGAAATTTTAAATTCAATTTTGGTCCCACTATTTTTTAGAAATCATGTTTTATCAGATGTTTTGGAATTATATGTCATACATGATTATTTTCCAAAACTGTTTTACTGTGAACACCCATATGACCCATGTTGCACGAGGTGTATTTGGATGGAGGAAGCAAATGATTTTGAAGGATCTATAAATCATTGTTGTAATGCATGGGACTTCTACCTACGTGAGAAAGATGACGATGAAACCGAGTGGACGCCATGATCAAGGTATGATGTTATTCATTTTGGGAATTGTTTTATTTTATCTTATGGTGGTGGAATAAGACTTCAAGAATTAAGGTGTTGAGATCATAATGAATTTGGATGAAAATTAAAGGTATAAGGAAACTATTGAGGTTAAAACATGTTAGGGTTATTTTTGGAGTTTTATAAAAAGGACAACATGCAGACCGTGTCACAACCTGTCGCATCGGACAAAGCTGTGGGAATCGAGCCCACAAAAAAAAAGTGAAACTGGTATTTATCGCCTACCACTGGACTACGTGAAGTCCCTGGTTAGTTTGACTGATTCTTTCTAGTTATATGATTTTATGAATTAAGAGTAAGTTGATTTTGGGATATTTATGAAAATGATTAACCTATCATGGAGGATATGTGATTAGGTTAATTACTTTTCAATACGAGACTTTAGGAGAAACATATGTTGTTTGGAGATAAATGTTACAATTTAACTTGAAAGACTATGTGACTAAATCCTTCAAACATTTGGGTTTCAATATTAGATTGGTTTACTTTGAAAAATTTTATGGAAAATTGTTTATCGAATGATCCTTGTTGAACTTTGGGTTTTGTTTGACAAATTTTGGAGGTTAAGAATAGATTTTATTTTTATAAGGGGTTATCCTTTTCTGGATTATCTGATCTTGTACTAGCATTTTTTTGTTTTGGTTTTGGTTAAAGTCTAAATACATGGGAAGTATATAGTTCTCTTTTGTGGATTAGGTGATTCTCTAGAAGTTGATTATTGTACTCTTAATGCGAACAAGTCTCCCTAAATACTCATCTTTTGGAAGAAATATGAGTTTAATTAAGGAATCTAGTAAAATTTGAAAGTCAACAAGATAAGTGATTATGTTTCCTTATGAATAAATTCCTCAATAAAAATTAACTTAAATCAAAAATGTTGTCTATTAACTTTTCCTACTGGGGAATCGAATACCGTTAAACCCATCACAAGTTTGGGATTTTCTTGTGGTTAACTTTCTCCTAAACATGTTTTCTATCACTCTCCATCAGAACATGACCCTTTGTTTTTTCCTCCATGTCCATATTTTCATACTTGGAATCCTAGTATGGGTTAACTCGGGTGACCTCTGTACTTATCTTCCTTTATTTTAAAGTGATTGTTTTACGAACTCTTGTTCCGATGTGGGACTTTCAAGGATGTTTCCAAGCTCAATTTTAAAAATTGCGAGGACGCAATTCCCAAAAGGGGGGAAGGATGTAACACCCCAGGTAAATAAAGAATCTGACATTTTCATATTTATCCATATTTGTGAATAAAGTATTAATATTACTTTAAAGGGTTTCTATGCTCGATGGCGTACCCAACACGCAACAACGAGTTTCTTGGGAATCTTACGTTGCACTCTAATAATAAAATAATATTATTTTAAATGGTAGTTAACATGTAGCCGTTGTAATGGTGGGAATGGATATAAATAACTAAAATATGATTATATATGTTTTTAAATGTTTTTACATTTATCCAATAAAGGATAGAGGATTAAAATACGGAAAGAATTCAATTTTAGGTGTATATGCCCTAGTTTTCACTAAAGGTTCAATTATCACCTTTTGATGGTGAACCATCATTAAATACAGTTTTGTTCACTCTTAAACATTTATTTGGACCAAATAAAACTCTTATTAAGAATCGGGACATCAAAATTTACTTTGTGTAAATTTTTGGTATCTTTTCGATAAAGTTCATTTTTTTAATGAATAGTGTAAAATGTTGTATTTTAAATCAAAACCTCTTTTTAATATAATTTATTTATATTATTAGATTATCTTTTTAATTGGTTTTAAAGTGAAATTATAATATATTTTTACCATTAAATCTAATAGTGGTCGTTGGAATTAATTTTACTTTGAAATCGGACTTAAACTCGTGTCAATCTTTTGATACTTATTGTTTCATAAAAACACGCTATTTGCTCTGACAGCGGGAATTAATTATTAAATTAATTAATGTGACTTATATGTTTTTAATTTTGTAAAATAGACTTCATTTTTGAATTCTGAATATCAAATATAGCTTAGGGTGAATTTTCGGGATTTTTCTGAAAAACTTTAATTTTTGATGAATAGTGAAACCACTAAGTTGTACTTATAAAAGCTGATTTTTCGTTTAAATGAAATTTTACCACTTCTGTGTTTTGAATTTCAAAAATCCGACATATATGGTTGTCATTAGTATGTAAAATTTTGTTCAATGGGATGAAAATAATTTTTTGGTGAATAGTAACTTTTTTCATTAATCGCGATTAGAGGTAATTAGTGTAGTTTAAGGTAAATATAATGTTTTAATAATATGAAATGAACTTGACACATGTCCTAACCTCATTGGATGTGTAATGGGAGACCAAGAAAAGACATGGGTCAACTTGGGGACCCCATGGAGCCACTTGGGTTGGGAAATGACATAAATAACTTTTTATTTTATGTAAAAGTACAAATGACACAAACATGATATGTTTTACTAAAACAATTTTTAAGTGGGGTTATTAAAGTCATATTTTTGATTATAAATATCCATTGGAAACATAAAAATATTTCCTACATCATAGTATTTTTTTTATAATTTTTACACATTAAATAAATTAAATTATCTATGACATAATAATGATGCAGCGATGACATCATTATTTGACGATTTAAATAAAATGGAAAGATAATGTAAAATCTATGAACTACACATGTCCAAAACTTATTGGATGGGTGGAGTTCGAACCCTTATCACCTTATCCACGAATTATATCAATGTGGGACCTTTTAAAACCGAAACACATTTTCAAATAAAGTAATATTTCTTTACTTTCCAAAAGTGCCCCTCCTCTCCTCTTATAAAAGGCCCCCACCTCTACCTCATCTCACACAATCCTCAAGCCTTTGGCTTGGCCAAACCCTGCCCATTTACTCTCTCCACGTACCTCTCCTCATCCTAGAGGATTCCCTTTGGGCAGAATCCTTTCAAAGGAAGCCTTTAGGCTCAAATCAAAAGGAGTTACACTTTTAAAGGTAATTCATTCTCTCATGTTCATTTGTTTTATTTTGCTTCTCCAACCCCTTAAACTCTTTTTATTTAATTCTTTTGTAACAACACCAGTATCTTCAATATACTACGATGTTTTTATAAGATTTATTCGAGCTACACTCTCACACAACTACATCAAATGGTTAAAGAACATACAGTTTCCGTGGATGGCGAAATTCTGCCTCCCGAAACGATGCTTGTTCAATACTCATTTAACACCTTAAAAGGTGGCCATTATGATGTCACTATTTTTATATATGATATATAATATGTTTAAGTTTTACTTATGCTTCTGTATTTTTCATTTGTGTCTTACCTTTATGGCTTCCATTATGGGTATACGTGATATCTTCATTTTAGGAAGTGCGGAGTACCGCCCCCTCAAAGTGATGTGATTCGTTAATGCCATACGTGGGACGTATAAAGGATGGAAATATGATATTATATTTGATATTATACTGGAATTATAATATACCTTTATATCATTATTATTCCATTCTATAAAATATGAAATAGAAATGAAAGTAGCGTTCATGCGTACATACGGCTTACCGTCTCCATGAACGGTGCATTTCATTTCTTTCCTCTAAATGATTATGTAATGTTATAAATGCATGCATGTACTGGATATATATGGAATATATGATATCTACATCATGAATACAATTATGGATATAATAAACATTTGTCCACACGAACAACATGTAATTGTAAGAAGTCCACTTTCGACTTAAGAACCAAGTATCGACAAAACAAATATTATTAACTTAAATGATTACATAAATATTTATGACATGGTAATAAGTGATATAAAAGGAATAATTAACTTGAAAAAGGTTATTAATGAAGTAGAAATTAACTCAAGTTTATTATTCATGAGATTAAAGAACGATCGAGTCAAGTCGGACCCGAGGTAAGGGATCCTACTCTTCTCTTTCTTTTTAAGTACACACTTTTATGTCATTCCTTTCAAAGCTCATATTTCTTGTTATTGGGGTGATATTTTATATTAAACATACTGTAATTTTTATGTTCATGTGATGAGATACCCTATTCTCTCTCATCAATCCATTTTGGAAGTTTTGAGTGGCGCCGTTAGGCTGCCGAACTTTCATAAGAGATCTAACCTCTCTCTTTCTTTTTAAGTACTCTCATTTATGTCACTTCTTTTAAGCTCCTCTTTGTAATTTTGGGGGATGTTCTTTTATATTCCTCTTGCTGTACATTTTATTTTAATGTGATGAGATACCCTACTTTATCTCATCAATCCATATTTGAAAGTTTTATGTGGCGCCGTTTGGCTGCCGAGTTTTCGTAAGGGATTATTCATCCCACTTTTATTTTCGTGAGATTTATGATATATTTGCCACAAATTACATTGAGTGGTGTATGTACTGCCCATTATTCTACTCTTTGTGTAATATACTTTCGTTTATGAGTATTTACATCAATGATCTATTGTCCTTCATTCATGGGGTGTATGTTTTGAAAGATACCCAAGTCGGTAAGGGAACCTTTCACCCTCCTCTTTTTTAAAAGACTTCTTTTGTTGGGTCTTTTAATTTACATATTGTTATGTTGGGATATGTTCTAATATATCCTCATTGATGTAAATTTTATGTCCAAGTGATGAGATACACTTTTTATCTCTCATCAACTCATTTTGATGTGATGCCGTTGGGCTGTCAAGGGAACTTTTTAACCCAATTTCGATTTCTTTGGGTTCAACATGTAGTCATTGAATATGTCATCCATTGAATATGTGTGAATGACCTTTTATTGTTTTACACTTAATATCCACTTATATTGGGTGTATTTATATTTGTCACACATATTTTTGAGATTGATTTGTCCTTAATTTAAGGATACCTTCTTTATAAGGGATTTCATCACATTTGACATTTCTATTGAGGGTTCATTGTTGTTTTGCACCAATTCGCTCTTATATGGTGTATATACTGTCCTTTGGATTATTATATCTTGAATCCATTTATTATCATGATATTAAAAAGTTCTGACTAAATGTTATTCCTCAATTATTGTATTCAAGTGTCTCTAATTTTGGTAAAACACCTTTAACCAAAATATCGCTTTAAATGTTTTAATTATTTGTTATTATTAATATCCATGTTTTCAAAATGGTTTTAAGGATTTATTTATATGGATTTTAATGGTTTAACATTTTAAAAGCTTCAAGGTGGTATGGGAAACTTTGATTCAAAATTCTCTTTATTAAATGTTTTAAATGGTTTTGGAAATGGTTTCTTTTTGAATGGATTCAATATTTCAATATACTAAAATGTTATATTGTGATTGAAATGTGGAAATGTTATGTTTCCTTTATGCATGTTTTATGTGACACATTTATGTTATGTTTCTTGGGAATTGTTATGAAAACGGGTGGTTCCGTGATAAACTAAGGGTGGGTGAGCCCGTTATAGCTCTCCAATGCATTGGGTAACGCGAAGGAGTGAAACGTTAAGGTTTCTCCGAAGAGATTTAGGGAATATACTGTGATGGGTATTCCAAACGTAACCAAGAGGGTTACTCCCTACGTACGAATGTTATGAATGCCTCAAGTTACCTTTATGTCTTATGTTTTCTATGATTTATTCATGATTTGATATGCCTATGATTTATGGGTAATGTGTGATTTCATTCTAATGTATATATGAACTCATGTTTCCTTTCCATATTTTTATAACTCTTACTGAGATTTTTATGCTCATCCCAAGTTTTTGAAATGTTTTTCACAGGTCATGGGAAAGGTACATGATAAGATGATAGAGTCAAGGATGTTTCAAGAAATAATCCACGTTTTATTTTAAATATGTTTCCGTTTTTGGGAAGAATGAATCCTGTCTTTTATGTAACCACTTTGTTTAAAGGTGGAATGTAATTCAAGTTTCATGATCTAAATCTCTAAAACTCTAAACCTGAAAAGATCCTCAATTTGTAATCTTGTAATAACTCATGATTAAGTAAGGTTTAAGGCTGGGGCCTTATAGTTGGTATCAGAGGTCGGTTTAGACAACTTTAGGGATTATGAGTTTTTGTGAGGCACATGATCAGTCCCTATAACTATTATTTCAGTTAAATCCTTGTTTTAAAACTTTTTTTTCAGGTCAAGTAAAGTCGGTTATGAATGGAAGGAGGAGGATCTCAAACAACATTCCTATCTCTTCCTGATGACATGCTTGCAATAATTATTACAAAGTCATCTTCGGATGATTGTGAAACTTTTTCTAGCATACAACTCACTTGAAAGCATTTGTTTGAGATATCAAACACCTTCTCTATACCTCGTTATCATTGTGGATCATGGGTTGTTTTTAGAAAAATACTATTTTCACAATATTCTCATGTTTTCAAGAGAGGTAAATATTATCAAGGTATTTTCAAATATTTTACCTTATCACAAGAATTTGAAGCATATTATGATTTTCAAAATGGTGTTGAAGAAGGAGAACCTTGCGCAACCTATTTATATTTGCTTTTAAAATATAGTCTCACATCACATACTTATGGTATTTTAAAAGGACCAATGATAGAAAGTTTCAACTCAATTTCGGTCTGACTATTTTTTAGAAATAATGTTTTATCAGATGTTTTGGAATTATATGCCATACATGATTATTTTCCAAAACTGTTTTTCTGTGAACACCCATATGACCCATGTTGCACGGGGTGTATTTGGATGGAGGAATCAAATGATTTTGAAGGATCTCTAAATCATTGTTGTAATGCATGGGACTTCTACCTACGTGAGCAAGATGACGATGAAACCGAGTGGACGCCATGATCAAGGTATGCTGTTATTAATTTTGGGAATTGTTTTATTTTATCTTATGGTGGTGGAATAAGACATCAAGAATTAAGGTGTTGAGATTATAATGAATTTGGATGAAAATTAAAGGTATAAAGAAAACTATTGAGGTTAAAACATGTTAGGGTTATTTTTGGAGTTTTATAAAAAGGACAACATGTAGACCGTGTGACAACCTGTCGCATCGGACAAAGCTGCGGGAATCGAACCCACAAAAAAAAAGTGAAACTGGTATTTATCGCCTACCACTGGACTATGTGAAGTCCCTGGTTAGTTTGACTGATTCTTTCTAGTTATATGATTTTATGAATTAAGAGTAAGTATATTTTGGGTTATTTATGAAAATGATTAACCTATCATGTAGGATATGTGATTAGGTTAATTACTTTTCAATAAGAGACTTTAGGAGCAACAGATGTTATTTGGAGATAAATGTTACGATTTAACTTGGAAGACTATGGGACTAAATCCTTCAAACATTTGGGTTTCAATATTTGATTGGTTTACTTTGAAGAATTTTATGGACAAATTGTTTATCGAATGATCCTTGTTGAACTTTGGGTTTTGTTTGAAAAATTTTGGAGGCTAAGAATAGATTTTATTTTCATAAAGGGTTATCCTTTTCTGGATTATCTGATCTTGTACTAGCCTTTTTGGTTTTGGTTTTGGTTAAAGTCTAAAGACATGGGAAGTATATAGTTCTCTTTTGTGTATTAGGTGATTCTCTAGAAGTTGATTATAGTACTCTTAATGCGAACAAGTCTCCCTAAATACTCGTCTTTTGGAAAAAATATGAGTTTGATTAAGGAATCTAGTAAAAGTTGAAAGTCAACATGATAAGTGATTATGTTTCCTTATGAATAAATTCCTCAATAAAAAGTAACTTAAAACAAAAATGTTTTCTATTAACTTTTCCTACTGGGGAATCGAATACCGTTTAACCCATCACAAGTTTGTGATTTTCTTGTGGTTAAATTTCTCCTAAACATGTTTTCTATCACTCTCCATCAGAATATGACCCTTTGTTTTTTCCTCCATGTCCATATTTTCATACTTGGAATCCTAGTATGGGTTAACTCGGGTGACCTCTGTACTTATCTTCCTTTATTATAAAGTGATTGTTTTACCAACTCTTGTTCCGATGTGGGACTTTCAAGGATGTTTCCAAGCTCAATTTTAAAAACTGCGAGGACGCAATTCCCAAAAGGGGGGAAGGATGTAACACCCCAGGTAAATAAAGAATATGACATTTTCATATTTATCCATATTTGTGAATAATGTATTAATATTACTTTAAAGGGTTTCTATGCTCGATGGCGTACCCAACACGCAACAACGAGTTTCTTGGGAATCTTACGTTGCACTCTAATAATAAAATAATATTATTTTAAATGGTAGTTAACATGTAGCCATTGTAATGGCGGGAATGGATAGAAATAACTAAAGTATGATTATATATGTTTTTAAATGTTTTTACATTTATCCAATAAATGATAAAGGATTAAAATACGGAAAGAATTCAATTTTAGGCGTATATGCCCTTGTTTTCACTAAAGGTTCACTAATCACCTTTTGATGGAGAATCGTCATTAAATATAGTTTTGTTAACTCTTAAACATTATTTTGGACCAAATAAAACTCTTATTAAGAATCGGGAGATCAAAATTTACTTTGTGTAAATTTTTGGTATCTTTCCGATAAAGTTCATTTTTTTTAATGAATAGTGTAAAATGTTGTATTTTAATTCAAAACCACTTTTTAATCTAATTTATTTATATGATTAGATTATCTTTTTAATTGGTTTTAAAGTGAAATTAGAATATTTTTTTACCATTAAATCCAATAGTGGTCATTGGAATTAATTTCACTTTGAAATCGGACTTAAACTTGTGTCAATCTTTTGATACTTATTGTTTCATAAAAACACGCTATTTGCTCTGACAGCGGGAATTAATTATTAAATTAATTAATGTGACTTATATGTTTTTTATTTTGTAAAAAATAATTCATTTTTGAATTCGGAATATCAAATATAGCTTAGGGTGAATTTTTGGAATTTTTCCGAAAAACTTCAATTTTTGATGAATAGTGAAACCACTAAGTGGTACTTATAAAAGCTGATTTTTCGTTTAAATGAAATTTTACCACTTATGTGTTTTTAATTTCAATAATCTGACATTCATGGTTGTCAGTAGTATGTAAAATTTGGTTCAATGAGATGAAAATAATTTTTTGGTGAATAGTAACGTTTTTTCATTAATCGCGATTAGAGGTAATTAGTGTAGTTTAAGGTAAATATAATGTTTTAATAATATGAAATGAACTTGACACATGTTCTAACCTCATTGTATGTGTAATGGCCGACCGAGAAAAGCCATGGGTCAACTAGGGGACCCCATGGAGCCACTTGGGTTGGAAAATGACATAAATAACTTTTTATTTTATGTAAAAGTAAAAATGACACAAACATGATATGTTTTACTAAAACAATTTTTAACTGGGGTTATACAAGTCATATTTTTGATTATAAATATCCATTGGAAAGATAAAAGTATTTCCTACATCATAGTATTTTGTTTATTATTTTTACACATTTAATAAATTAAATTATTTATGACATAATAATGATGCAGCGATGACATCATTATTTGACGATTTAAATAAAATGGAAAGATAATGTAAAATCTATGAACTACACATGTCCAAAACTTATTGGATGGGTAGGGTTCGAACCATTATCACCTTATACACGAATTATATCAATGTGGGACCTTTTAAAACCGAAACACATTTTCAAATAAAGTAATATTTCTTTACTTTCCAAAAGTGCCCCTCCTCTCCTCTTATAAAAGGCCCCCACCTCTACCTCATTTCACACACTCCTCAAGCCTTTGTCTTGGCCAACCCCTGCCCATTTAATCTCTCCACATACCTATCCTTATCCTAGAGGATTCCCTTTGGGCAGAATCCTTTCAAAGGAAGCCTTTAGGCTCAAATCAAAAGGAGTTACACTTTTAAAGGTAATTCATTCTCTCATGTTCATTTGTTTTATTTTGCTTCTCCAACCCCTTAAACTCTTTTTATTTACTTATTTTGTAACAACACCAGTATCTTCAATATACTATGATGTTGTTATAAGATTTATTCGAGATACACTCTCACACAACTACATCAAATGGTTAAAGAACATACGGTTTCCGTGGATGGAGAAATTCTGCCTCCCGAAATGATGATTGTTCAATACTCATTTAACACCTTCAAAGGTGGACATTATGATGTCACTATTTTTATATATGATATATAATATGTTTATGTTTTACTTATGCTTCTGTATTTTTCATTTGTGTCTTACCTTTATGGCTTCCATTATTGGTATACACGATATCTTCATTTTAGGAAGTGCGGACTACCGCCCTCTCAAAGTGATGTGATTCGTTAATGCCATACGTGGGACGTATAAAGGTTGGAAATATGATATTATATATGATATTATACTGGAATTATAATATACCTTTAGATCATTATTATTCCATTCTATAAAATATGAAATAGAAATGAAAGTAGCGTTCATGCGTACGTACGGCTTACCGTCTCCATGAACGGTGCATTTCATTTCTTACCTCTAAATGATTATGTAATGTTATAAATGAATGAATGTACTAGATATATATGGCATATATGATATTTACATCATGAATAAAATTATGGATATAATAAACATTTGTCCACACGAACAACATGTAATTGTAAGAAGTCCACTTTCGACTTAAGAACCAAGTATCGACAAAACAAATATTATTAACTTAAATGATTACATAAATGTTTATGACATGGTAATAATTGATATAAAAGGAATAATGAACTTGAAAAAGGTTCTTAAGGAAGAATAAATTAACTCATGTTTATTATTCAGGAGATTAAAGAATGATCGAGTCAAGTCGGACCCGAGGTAAGGGATCCTACTCCTCTCTTTCTTTTTAAGTACACACTTTTATGTCATTCCTTTTAAAGCTCATCTTTCTTGTTATTGGGGTGATCTTTTATATTAAACATACTGTAATTTTTATGTTCATGTGATGATAGACCCTATTCTCTCTCATCAATCCATTTTGGAAGTTTTGAGTGGCGCCGTTAGGCTGCCGAACTTTCGTAAGAGATCTAACCTCTCTTTCTTTTTAAGTACTCTTCTTTATGTCACTTCTTTTAAGATCCTCTTTGTAATTTTGGGGGATGTTCTTTTATATTCCTCTTTCTGTACATTTTATTGTAGTGTGATGAGATACCCTATTTGATCTCATCAATCCATATTTGAAAGTTTTATGTGGCGCCGTTAGGCTGCCGAGTTTTCGTAAGGGATTTTTCATCCCACTTTTATTTCCGTGAGATTTATGATACATTTGCCACAAATTCCATTGAGTGGTGTATGTACTGCCCATTATTCTACTATTTGTGTAATATAATTTCGTTTATGAGTATTTACATCAATGATCTATTGTCCTTCTTTCATGGGGTGTATGTTTTGAAAGATACCCAAGTCGGTAAGGGAACCTTTCACCCTCCTCTTTTTTAAAAGACTTCTTTTGTTGGGTATTTTAATTTACATATTGTTATGTTGGGATATGTTATCATATATCCTTATTGATGTAAATTTTATTTCCAAGTGATGAGATACACTTTTTATCTCTCATCAACTCATTTTGATGTGATGTCGTTGGGCTGTTAAGGGAACTTTTTAACCCAATTTCGATTTCTTTGGGTTCAACATGTAGTCATTGAATATGTCATCAATTGAATATGTGTGAATGACCTTTTATTGTTTTACACTTAATATCCACTTATATTGGGTGTATTTATTTTTTTCACACATATTTTTGAGATTGATTTGTCCTTAATTTAGGGATACCTTCTTTATAAGGGATTTCATCACATTTGACATTTCTATTGAGGGTTCATTGTTGTTATGCACCAATTCCCTCTTATATGGTGTATATACTATCCTTTGGAGTACTATATCAGGAATACATTTATTTTCATGATATTATAGTGTTCTGACTAAATGTTATTCCTCAATTATTTTATTCAAGTGTCTCTAATTTTGGTAAAACCCCTTTAACCAAAATATCGCTTTAAATGTTTTAATTATTTGTTATTATTAATATCCATGTTTTCAAAATGGTTTTAAGGATTTTTTTATATGGATATTAAGGGTTTAACATTTTAAAATCTTCAAGGTGGTATGGGACACTTTGATTCAAAATTCTCTTTATTAAATGTTTTAAATGGTATTGGAAATGGTTTATTTTTGAATGAATTCAATATTTCAATATATTAAAATGTTATATTGTGATTGAAATGTGGAAATGTTATGTTTCCTTTATGCATGTTTTATGTGACACATTTATGTTATGGTTCTTGGGCATTGTTATGAAAATGGGTGGTTCCGTGATAAACTAAGGGCGGGTGAGCCCGTTATAGCTCTCCAATGCATTGGGTAACGCGAAGGAGTGAAACGTTAAGGTTTCTCCGAATAGATTTAGGGAATATACTGTGATGGGTATTCCAAACATAACCAAGAGGGTTACTCCCTACGTAAGAATGTTATGAATGCCTCAAGTTACCTTTATGTCTTAAGTTTTCTATGATTTATTCATGATTTGATATGCCTATGATTTATAGGTAAAGTTTGATTTCATTCTAATGTATATATGAACTCATGTTTCCTTTCCATATTTTTATAACTCTTACTGAGATTTTTATGCTCATCCCAAGTTTTTGAAATGTTTTTCACAGGTCACGGGAAAGGTACATGATAAGATGATAGAGTCAAGGATGTGTCAAGAAAGAATCCTAGTTTTATTTTAAATATGTTTCCATTTTTGGGAAGAATGAATCCTGTCTTTTATGTAACCACTTTGTTTAAAGGTGGAATGTAATGCAAGTTTCATGATCTAATTCTCTAAAACTCTAAACCTGAAAAGATCCTCAATGTGTAATCTTGTAATAACTCAAGATTAAGTAAGGTTTAAGGCTGGGGCCTTATACTTAGCACGTGGCCTTGACATAGAAATTATTGTCCAGTACTATAAATTCCATCATTATGAAATTAGTTATTACATGTGATCATTCTACTAGTATAGTACCCATGTGCATGTTAATATTATAATTTTGGATTTTTTCCATATTATGTTCATGTTTATGTTTATAAAGATGTTGTTTTTATTATACATCTTGCCTTAAAAGTTTATAGTTTCTGATAATTTATTTACCCTTAAAGAGCATCTAAGCTCACCCCTTTCTTATGTTTTATTTTCCCAGGATCCCAAGAAGTGTTTTCTAATTGAGATGCAGGGTTATGATAAGGTAACATTGGCATTCTCGAAGAACTATCTATGTGTTAGAATGTGTAATGTAACCTTATTGTATGTAATCTATTTTCCCAGAATGCTAAACTAATTGGTACTTCAGGACTTCATTCCTTGTAATCATGCCAATGTATTAAAATAATGCACAAGATCTAGGCTTCTGGGGTTGGGGCGTTACACTAATATAATATTGAAATAATTTATTCTAAAATCATTTCTATTTTATCAAATTTATTATCTAAAATTGTGAAAATTAATTTTTTAATTGTTCACAAAAAGACAATATTTTTTTAAAAGGTAGTATTTTGAAAAAGAAAGACTTTACTAAAATATTTTATTTTATAAACAATATATTTTATAGAAATAAAACCATTATAAATATTAATTAAAAATTATTTGTCAAAACTTCTATCAATATGTTTAAATTATTGTTTATAAGTTCATTTATAAATAAAATTTAATTGTTTGGATAATAGCTATACTAGCGTGTAACACAAGCTAAGTCAGTGTTTTATGAAGCACAATATTAATTTTTTTTGTGTATAATATAATACCTCAAATAAAAAAAAAATTGGAGAAATAAATATATTTCATAAAAACTCATGTTTTTATAATCTATACTATTAAAATGAATTTCTCCATTTAAATTTGACATTCTGATACAAACAATGAGGATACATTTGTCTCTTAAAATCCGCAATTTCCCACATATCTTCATCAAACTAGTGGTTACACCAAAAAACATTGACTACGTCAGTGGTATATTTTTTTACAACATTATTTGTATGATCTATAATCTCCATTGGTTGTTCCCTATAAGATTGATCTTTATTTAGTGTTATGGCAACACAGTTTAGTACATGTGAAGTGATAGGTATGTAAATCCTCAGTAGAGATACATGGAACACATCGTGTATTTGAGAGAGGTATTGTGGAATAGGAAAGAGTTAGGATACCTTCTTGATAAGATAAATAATTCTAAAGGAACCCATATACATAGGCATTAGTTTATCCTTATTTGTGAATGTCATGAACTATTTCTATGTAGGATTTATTAGAAAAACATTATTATAAACTTCAAATTATAGATGACACTAATGGTTTTTTGTGTTAATTTCCTACCGAATATACTATTACATGAAATTAGATTGAAAGGATTTAATATTCTCTAACATAATATTAGATATATTGGATCTCAATATCATTATTTATACAACATTATTAGATTTTATTAGAGCTCTAAATTTAATTCCATATGGGGTTTGATAAAGATCCAAAGGAATTCATGAGTGAAAAAATTGTTGTAACAAAACTAAACTACAGTAAGGTGTTTTTTACAAACCACCATTAAAATAAAAAAACAATATCTCAATATAGACTCTAGGGTTTTATTAGTTCTTTTAGAATGAAAAAATGTTTGAGGATGATACGAAGTGTATAATCTCAACTCTTTATCATGATCGTGAGGAATAATTCACCAGAACATTAAGGAACACCATGTTTCTTTATTAGACATAATAGAATTTGGTACTGCATTTATCATTACCAACCTTAATAATGTATATTATGGAAATATTATTTAGAGATATGTCTTCTCTAACAGTGATGAAGTGTTCTAACATAGTACGATGATAATCTATAATGCATATAGCATTATGAATTTTAGATGGTTTGGGGAGTCCAATGTCCAAATCCATTGTGATGTTCTCCCATTTTAATTCTGATATGGGTAATAGATTCAATATACCATTAGACTGTTTTCTTTCATCCTTAACATGCTAACATACCAAGATCCAAGAATTTTTTTTTGTGACATCTCTATTTATTCAATCCCACTTTAATTATTTAGTAAAAAATATTAATATCTTCCAACTTCTTGGATGAATATAGAATACCGAGTTATGAGCTTCCTCTAACAACTACTTCTTCAGGTCTGGTATGGACGAAACTCAAACATGGTTCCCAAACCCTATCATTTTTTCTTAATCTTGGTTAAACTTGGGAACATTTATAACATTATTTTTCATTACTAAATCTCCCTAATGTGGTAATATAATCTTCACATGGTATTTATTTCATCATTAAATTTAGAAAGATATGAGTTTTCCCCTTTGTTAATGATTTATATATCCATCCATTAAAAATCCAGAAATATTAGATCTTTTTTAACATTTTCATTGATAAGTTAGCATGATCCATTTGACTCAATGAACTGGACACATTGTTCTCTTCCCAAGGTTGATAATGAAATGAGTATTTATAATAATTATTAATCTCTAACAATCACATTTGGTGCAAATTATAATACTTCTTTGTGAATATATACATTATCCCATTTTGTAGAGTATATATATCACACATTTCTACATAATGATAATGTGTCCATGTCTTTAATGTAAAATTTATGGCAGCATACTCCAAATATTGAGTTAGGAAATTATTTCAATGAACATTCATTTTTCCGGATCCATAAGATATATCCAGGCCATTTAGAAAAATAAAACATCCCAATCCCATTTTGGATGCATAAATTTAGATTAAAAATGATTCTTCACTATAGTGTATTGTAATAATAGGTTATCTTACAAATATAATTTTTTTTCTTGGATATTTTTATCACATTCATCTATCCATAGGTACATGGCTCCATTCGATGTTAATTTTACCTAAGGATTAAATAGTTCTGAGAAATTATCCATAAATTGTCGATAATATATTTGTAAACCATGATAACTAATGATCCCAGTAATTTTTGTTGGTTTAGTCCTCCATTTTATAGATTATTTCTTTGATGGAAATAATGATATACACTCTATTGATATTATAGGACACAAAAATTGATTCCTTTTGCATCTAAAATTCACACTTTGTAAATTTTTCACATAGTTATCTTTCCATAGGTTCTTTTGTACAAATTTCACGTTCAATTTATTCTCTTCTATCCACTTTGAGTATATACTGATATAATTTATAAATTATACCCCAAACTGATCAAGGTTATATCTAAACACTTTATTCATTAAATCCATAATATAATAGAATAATTAGTAAGATAAAAAGGAATCATTATACATTCATAGTTCCCATACCCTATATGGAATGTTGTTTTAGGTATATCCCCCTTTGTAACCCTCAATTTATTATATCTATAATGATCTTCAATCTTGTAAAAGTATTAGGCTCCATGGAGTAGATCAAACAAGTCATCGATACATGGAGGATGATACTTTTTCATTATATTTATCTTATTCATCTACTGATAATCAATGTGGAGTCTCATCAATAAATCATTATTTTTAATAGAATGAATGGGTGCACCCCAAGGTAAAATAATTGGCATAATGAATCCCTTGTAATTCTTTTCCGTGAGTTACTTATTTAATTCATCTAAATAAATCGAGGCCATTCTATACCGTCTTTTTTTATATCAAAGCGGAACCTGATATTAGTTATATGGAGAAGTCAACTTCTCATTTTGGTGTAAGACTAGAAAACTCATTCATAAATACATAAAACAATTCTATAACAATAGGCATATAATTGATTTTATGTTTCTCTCTAGCCATTTGGGATAAAAAAACCTTTTTAATTTGAATCCTGATCAATAGAGTAGATGTGACCTCCATCAAAAGATCATACTTATCATAAAATTATCATATAATCATATATTTTTTTAGACCGACAAACATGATATCCTTTAAAGACAATTGAAATTGATTTTATGTCAATAAATACAATCCATGCTTAAGATAACATTAAATTCAACCCGATGTTGAATGACATGATTTATTGGATGCACATTCCCAAAAATTACAACTAGAGATGAATCATATAATTTTTATGTGATCATCATACCAACATGGGTTTTAACTACTAATTTCTTATCTATTTGATTACGTGGAATCTTGATATGCTTATAAATCTCTTTAGAAACCATAAATTTGTATATCCATGTTCAAATAATACCTTAGCAGTTCTAGATTGGATATTTAGTGTATAATTCATAGGGTCATTATCACGCCCCTCCTCAGAAATAGTTATCACTTTTGATTTCCACATGTCCCTTGGATTAAGAGGTTGTTGATGACAATCATAATATTTAACCCTAATGTTTGGAAATTGAATAGAACAATGCACATTCTCCTATAAATTGAAGCACTAAAGTGATGGTGATTAATTTCTTGCCACATTCTCTCAATTTTGATCATTAGCTAAATTATTCCCATTACATATGTAATCAAATTTTCAATGTCCTTCCCATAAAAACATAAAAAACTTACTAGTTAACCTAAGGAAATTACATATAGCCTCATTTTTAAACATTGATCATAATGGAAATCCCATTATCAACAATCTTTGGTTTTGAGATTTTCAATTGAATTTTATCATTATATTCTTATCAAAACCATGATATTGCTATGTAACTCCAACATACATTTACGACTTTATATCACATATTAAATATCTTCATTTTTATTGATTTATATTGAGTATAATTCCATTTAAATACATTTTTTAATCCCATAAATAATCAATCAACCATACATTCATTTAGGGTGATAATACCCAAAGCGTACCTCACATGTCATTTAAAAGTTTCCCTCAAAGGTACCAATAGATTTGTCATCATTTTTCTTTATCTCAAAGATCTAATTCTCCCTCATCATATGATGAATATGATGGATTTACTTATTTAAAAATATGTTTTTGAACTCATCATAATGGGTGAAGTCAATTTCATCTTGTTGCCTTGTATGTTGGATATGAGTCCACTATTGTTCCACATAACCATCCAAATGATAGATATAGAAAATGAATTTTTCATGTTATGAAAATAGGAGAATGGAGAATGTAATTTCATTGGTACCAATCCATTCTTCATTAATCAGTGGATTAGAATAGCCTCAAATAGAAGGTGTAAACTACTTCAAGACAGACTCAATAAAATGTTGTTCTATATTTTTTCAGAGTCCTCCATGATTCATAGCTTGAGAGAGTTATGTGATCCCATAAATATTATTTTTAACTCCATACCCCATGAAATATAGATTATAATAAGGATAATCACTAAATTTTACATTGTATTCTACGTTGATATGGTTTCTTCGGGTCCCAGCCATTAATCGAAATAAAGAAGAATATTTTAAGAAAAAATAATAATAGGTGGGAACCGTATAATCATGAAAACAACTTATAGGATTTGAAAATTATGAAACTGAAATTTTAATTAATGACCCTATAGGTTAATCCTAGGTTATTCATTTTATATCATATATTTAAATCTTTCTTGATAAATGTTAATGAGTTTTGAAAATTTCCAACACATATCCCTCATGACTATCAATCAAGGGGTCCAGTAAGGTATGTTGTCATGCACAAGTTCCTGATCGATTCATGCTCAGTATAACGTTTATAGGGATGTTAATATTAAGTAAAATTGTACCAAAGACACATTCAGTTTTATTATATATATATATAAAGATACATTTCTAGGAAACCACTCAATGTAGACTTCAACAAATTTCCAGGACAATTTCTTATACATTAACTCATCCTTAGACATATCCTTAGACATGACCTTTTGGATATCACTAGGGTTCTCTCATTATTTTTTATAAAGGTAAACATAATATAACCATTCATAACAACTATAATGACCCAGGGTTTTTTTGAGTAGATAATACTTCATTTTATGGAATAATATTTACATTATAAAAACACACAACTAAATACCATAGTATTTTAATGACTTTGGAGACAATGAAACAATATCATTGGTTCATAAGTGAGAAACATCGTCTCCTACTATATTCTTGAAATATACCACTCTATATAGACATATCATACCAAAACAATATCTACAAAACCTGGTTAAAAAACATAATAAATTGGTGATTTAATATGAAATATAAGAGTAAATAATATAGAGAAGTAAGAATAATATTGGAATTAGAATATGAGAACATTAAAATGTAATTTGGAAAACAATATCATACATATAGAAAATAATAATCTTGAATCATGGAATAAATTTTGGAAGATCATTAGTCATAAATCATAAGGGAGTCAAATAACTTGATTCATGATAACCTAACACTATCATAAGACCTACAATTTTTGGAATATAAATAACCATTAAAAATAATTTCCATATTAGTCAAGGCTCACTTCCCAGACCATCATAGTATAAAACATTTTTATTAAACCAAGACGACTCCCAATTCCCTCTCTATCATAATAATCCTAGTTCACTCATCCTTCTAACCTTATCTTACTGAAATGAGTTTAAACCCTATTTTATTCATTTATATATTATAATATATAAATTTTTATAAATACATTGAATAGAGATATAGGACCCACCAATCACATAATAATAACATTAATTATTTGTTCCATGAGATCATAAACATTCATTATATCATACAATATGAAAATAAGTAAGTATCATAAATATTCCATTATATCAAATTATATGCAATAGAGAAATTTTTCATAATGATTTCATTATAGCATTACCCATGAAAAGAATTGGATTTCCTAAGATTTTTTTGGTATAACCCATGGAAGAGAAATGGGTTTCATAAACATAATTTCATCCATGAATTAACCATTTAGAGATTGAATACAAATGGTGTCCTTAGATCATATCCTTATTAGTTCATAAGTAACACCAACATATTTTTATCTTATATATAACATTTTTTTTAAAAACCATTTAATTCATTTATTGGGGAAAATATCCTTTCCCATTTAAAGAAAACATTTTATAATATAAAATATTTTTAAAATATTTTCCAATTAAAATATTCTTAATAACATATAATGGATTCATCTAATTAATGATTAGTTATGATATAGTAAAATTATGTTCATGTCATACACATTAAAATGAATATTCATTTTAAAAAAATTCAAATACAAAAGGGAATTATTTAGAAGATGACATGAGTATTCCATTAAAATATTTTTTAAAAACTAAAACATAGGTTACAAATATTATGAAAATCATATGAGAGAAATATAAAATTTTAATACATTTTTAAGAAATTTTTTTAGAAGAAATCAAATTCCTATGAGACGAGAAAAATAAAGTATAATTATCATGGAAACATTTTCAAAATAAATTTAACTAAAAATGATTGGAAAATGGTTCAATTACATTAATATATCATGAAAGACCATTGTAGAAAAAATTTAATGGAACTATTTATGGGAAGATCCTGAGATTTCAACATTGGAGACATAATTATCAATAATTTTGATATATGGTGAGATTGTAAAATAAAATTTTTACCAATTTGGTAACATTGAATCATAATCCATAAGAAGGAATAACATTAAATGGCTCCTAAAATATCAATAGGATGAATAAATTCACGATATTACATTCCTAATTAGATTTATATACATCTGATGAAAGAATATAGGTGCAAAATGTTGCACACATCTCATAAAAGACACATTAGGATAAAAATCACTTGCCTTAAGACCTTAATTCCGTCATAATCATTCAAAAATCCTTTATGAAATATAATAGTTTATTATAAATATATTTTAGGACAATATTTAATTATATAAAACCTGGTATTCTTTTAATATAATCATTTTCTGTTTATTAATGATTTAATGCTAAAGTTACCCCTTAAGTAATAACCACTACGTTTTTCATATAAGTTTTAATTTTTTATAATTTCTATCCACATAAATTGATCAAGGGTTGGTAATATCAAAAATTATTACCATGATATTAATATAATATAAATTTAGTATATATATATTTTAATTGATAACATTTTTTATAGAAAATAAAATATACTATTCATTGTGATGGTGGGTCGTACATATGAATGAATGTTGTTTTCATTTTCTTACTAAATTGAATAAAAGAAAGTTAAAAAATATATTATAATTCAAAGATTATAATTATTTAATATAAAACTTATTGGTTTTTTCATCTCATCTATAATACCTTACATGTAATGATGGAATGAATCATATCACTTTGTGAAGCCGTTATTCAAAGTACACGTAAGCAATGTTATCATATCCCCACAAAATGGAAAGAATGAAGGTATGTGTGATATAAAAATTATAAAATCATAACAAAATAAAAATGTTAATATAAAAAACATATAATAAATTTATCCATAATTATGTCTAACCTCAAGAGGTGATAATGGAAAAACGAATTATATCGCTTCACGAGGCGGTAATCTATCATACACATGAATGATGATTTTGTAACCCATTTGATGGAATTGTGTGTTGTTATAGGGCGTACCATTTTCATTATAACATATTAGTATATGAAAGATACTGATGTTATTAAATAATCATGATATAAATATAATTGAAGTGGGTAGATTAATAAAGAAAACAAAAATGATCGTTGAGGAACTTTACCTCTTCTAAGGGTAAATGTTTTAGGATTGTACTTAATGCCTTCATAAGATGAATTAATGTCAAAAATATTGATTCATTGATGAGGGTAGGAAATTTGGGAATTCATTTCAGTAGTTATTGGAAAACCAAATAGTTTTAATGTTATGATGAATGTAAGATAAGTGTGGTTTATTATATGTGGGGGAGAGGATACACTTGCTATTTTTTGAATAAAATAAATTGTATCATGTTTTTAACTTATATCAATCGTAAAAATGGTTCAAAATCATACCATAAACATGATAAGGTAAAAATAGGGACATAAAATATTTGTTTACATTTTTATGGGTATTTTTTACTCATATTCTTTAGTTTAACCCCTCGATAAACCAATTTTTACCTTAACCATGATAAATATTTTTTGTAATAGTCACTATTAATTTTTTTAAATCATTATTTTGAACATATTACACCTTATAAAAAATTAGGATTCCATATATAGAATCTATTTTTTCATATTTCATTAAAATATGTAGAAAAAATTATTGCCATATAAATCTCGTTCACTGGATGAGAAAGTAGGGTTTTAAAATGGAAATGATTAGAGGTTTAAAATGTTTTAATACCAAATTATAGTATAATATTAATTCCAACGACTCAAATTGTAATATCAAAAGTACACTTGTACTAAATTATTATTATAATAAATTTATAATTTTAAAAAAAATTATTCATAAATTAAACAAAAAAAAGATTTCAATTACAATTCAAGATATTCTCTATTCATCAAAACATGAAACATTTCAGAAAAATCACAAAACATCACTCTAGGATAATTTTGAATTTCTAAATTAAGAATATATATTTATATTATTAAATTAATTATCTATAATTTTCAATAATTATTGGTAACACTCTTCACAATATTTCATTAATACATTTTTTTTGAGAAAATAGTCTTTTGAAACATATGAATACTTCACCGAAAAGTATTTATTTTATTATCATTATAATTTATTGATATAAAACTATTATAATTAATATTTAAAAATTATTTATTCCTATTCATATCACCGTCTCTAAAGGCTAAAAATATAATGTTCATGTTTAAATAAAATATTATTTTTATTTTAAAACTCATAAATATGTGTAATAAAAGTTAAACCAGTGTTGAATATAGAATAATCTTCACTTTGTTTTTAAATTTATTAAATAAAGAAATGAAATTTAATTTATTCAAATATAATAATTCAAAAAAAAACTATAGGTGTTACAATATCCATTTTTTATTCTCTCTGTAAGGGTAAGAGGGGTGCTGAGAAAAGGTACTTACAACTACGTAAATGTAGGGATGCACTTTGCATGTTTACTCCCACATTATGAAATGGAACCTACAATTATTTATGGGTAGGGTTATGTTGTGTAATGGTAATTCATTTTTTCAGAAGTTATATGATAATTAATTTTGTGTGTAAGGGTAACCATGAGATTTTATGGGGTACCGACATGCTACGTTAAAATAATCAGTGGCCTGTATAATGTTGTTTTCTTTTATAAGGGAAAATTTTAAGGGTATCGCCTTTCAAGTGTATTGGTATCATCAAATTTAAGGGTAGATCATTGTTATTAAAGCTTGTGGGAGGTTATTTATAGAGCAATGATAATGGAAGATATAATTTTCTATGGATCTATAAGGGTATTTGAGGGCTATGAAAAGGTAAATGTGGGTTTGAGACCTGTATAAGGGTAAAACATATTACCCTTAAATAAAACAATTCATCCTCATAAATGTAAACAATGTTACCATAAGAATAAACCATTGAGGGAAAATTATGTTTTAGAATTCATTTTACATGTTTCACCTTCCACATTTAACAATATTAATCCTTTAAATAATTTTATATGAAAATAATAACGGGATAAAATGTGATTAATTTTACCATAAATCAAAATTTATGATCATTATAACTCAAAAATAAATATTTAGTTAAAATAAAAAGAAAATTGTTAATTACATTTGAGGTATTTAGTATTTTGATTCATTATGTATTTGTATCATAAAAAATATTCAAACCCTTGAATCCTTTGATCTTTCTTATCCTCTTAAGTCTGGGTAGTCTAAAATTCCTCTTTCCAAAATTGGTAAGGCTTCCCTTAAACAATTTACATTCTAAATATATTTTCCATGTATACTAGATCCTTCTCAATACACTATTCTGGTTGTTACATTTTAATTGACAACTATTATTATGGTTCTTCCTTCCTTTTTTCATGTAAAAAACATTTTCCTTTCCTATGATAAAATTTTATAAAGGAATTCATGAATGATGAAAATATTGAAATTATTAAATAATGATAAAGGATTTATCAATAAGGATCCAACCTTAAGCATTACATAATATTAATTTAAGTTAATAATTTTACATTCCCTTGCATTGAGGATGTTTTCATGTTTAGTGTCTTAGATAATTAGGACATAACTCATGCATAAAACCCCATAAAATAATAAGTGGAAACATATGATTAGTAACAATTTTTACAATAATTGGAAACATTTAAAATAAAGCCAGATTTATTTTTTTCAAAAATCATCATGACATGAAACATGACATATTTCATACCCTTACCCATCCTTAAACCGAGTGAAATAATTTTAAAAACATTGGATGAATAAGATTCTCATCAAGCGATATAAAATGAAAAAAATGTTAGTTTAATAAAAATATGAAAAATCATATTACTTTTACATTTTTCATCATTTTTATTTGATTATATTAAGTAAAAACATTTCACATAAATAATAAAAACTCTTTTTTCCAAATAAAATAAATAAATCACATAAAAATAAATTCAATTTTTTTTGGTGACTTAGAACTTCGTATATATAAAACCCTTTGAAAAACCCTTTTAATTGGATTAACCATAAGGACGAACTCCAAAATCATCATTAACAAATCAAATGAACATAAATAGTGGGTATCACCCCTTTTATAAGATATATTAGTTTAAATTGAGAGCTATAAGGGGGCTCAACCCCTCATATAAGTAATATTGGGCTCACCCGTTTCTCACAAGCTATAATGGGGCTTAACCCTTTGTTTAAGTTGTATCAGGTTCACCTGTGATATGTAACTGAGATCAAACCCTAGTATTATAAATATCTATCTCCTAAATTTTATATAATAATAAAGTACCATATCAATAGTAAAAAACACATTCAGATAAATGTACCTATTTATTTTTTAAACCCATTTTTAATACCAAACATCAATTTTCATTGAAAAATATTCCAATGCCAAAAAAAACTAATAAATTTATATATGGGTTTATCATTTAATAAAAAATGTATGATTGTAATAATATTTAGAAGTCCAATAAATTTTATGATGACATTAAATTCATTATTAAAATACTATAAAAATAGTACATTTCATTTTTCATTTGTGAAAACAGTCCTCTTAATACATGTAAAAATATTCTTTTGGAAAACCATATAATGAAATTAAGATTAGTCATAAAATTTACCTAACTATGCTTTTATATTCATATAAATAAATATTTAAAATAATATCAATAATATTGACATGGGGTAAATATTTCCAAATTTAATCATTATACATTCAAAGTATCCCATACCCAGGAGAACATTTAAATCATAAGCCCCATGATGAATAAAATTTAAAATATAATTATATAACATGATAATTGATAAAATATTTATATATAATGTTAAAGGAGATATATATAAACTTTATAAAATAATAAAGGTGCATGTCATCATGAAATGTCTCAATGAACGGAGATGGAGACAACATCCCATACAATTATGGTAACATTTGAATCAGAAACCACAAAATTAATAATCATCAAATAAAAAATCTAGATACCATTAATATAAGATAATACATGATGTAATATATCAGTACGGACAATAGATTTACACATAATAGAAGTAGTGGTGTACATGACATTTATCTCACATATGTAAAAAGTGAGAAGAAAAATCCCTTACCTTGAATATGAATCCTCATGTGTGTCTTTTTCATCATGAATAATAATATAATTTTATTTATTTACATTATTCATAAATTTTTTCATGTTTATAATTACTTTTATTTCACTTGTTACAAATATTAGTCAAATAAAGTTACATTGGATTGTTTACTAAATTCAGTACATGAATTAAAAATGTATTTGGGAGGTAAACTACAGTCAAATGAGTTATTATATAAACATATCTATAACAATAATTATTATGTAATTATAATATTTATAAATATATTATATTTTCAAAACCAATCATGAATTTTGACAACGAAATATGATCCAATGTGACAATCATAGAGATGGTAGGTCATACATACACATTAGTAACTTTCCTATTTTTAAATGTTCAAAATTAAAATAAAGTAAATATAATTTATTTTTCTATAATTAACAGTATATAATAAATAAATTATTATTTAATCATATATAATTATATATATAATTCTATTTCTATAAAAGTAATCACATCACATCGAGAAAGAGGTAGTCCACACATCTTCAAATGACATTACTTTTTCATTGTGTGAAAATGTGTTAAATAAAATGGTATATTATATTTCAAAAAACTTAATTATTTCCAAAATATTATAAATATGTTATGAATATCACATGTATTTAATTAAACCCATCTTTTATACATTCCATATAATGTGGGAACGTATCACATCGCCTTGAGGAGGTGGTAGTCCACATGTCCTGAAATGATGTTATAATATTTACATATAAATGAAATCATAAAGGATTTTATATATAACCAATATATAAGTATTAATAAATCATAAATATCATATATATATATATATATATTATATAAAAATTCCACTATAATTCTGAATCTGGATATGTGGTAATGGAAAAATGAACAACTTCCGTTTGGGAGGTAGTAGGTCGCCGTACATGAATGGTGAATTCGTTACCAATTAGATGGATTTTTGTGTATGTGTATTTAAAAACCATAATATAAAAACATCTCAGTATATAAATGATAATTATTTTAATATATGATCATGTAATAATAATAAATTAATGAGCGGAGAATGAAATAAAAAATAAATGGACATTAAATATTATTACCTCTTTTTCAGGTAACACTATTTAGTTTGCACCAAATAACTTTCTTGGTTGGCTTTCATCCCAATGTGAGGAATGTATATAGAAGTTAAGGATGTTGGGAACTTATTTGATCATGTTTGTGATTAGACAAATGTATTTAGATGAGTGAATAATAAGTGTGGGTGAATTCCTTTTTATAGTAGATGGGGGGGAATTCTTGTAAATATAAAACGGTAAACACTCTTGAGAGGTCTCCATTACATTATTAACCTCATTTAATTATTTAAATTCAGTAAAAGTGTTTATATTGTCTATTAATTTCATGAAAATGGGATTTTTCTCAATATTAAATTCTAACCACTATATAACCACATTTTTTCCTTAATCATTTTAATTAATCTTAATTAAATTCACTAATATTTTTTGGACAAAAACTAACATTAAATTGTTATAAATTTTAAATTATGATGATTAAAAATATGGAATCCATTTTTTAAAATTCCAATCACATAATTGGTGTAAATTAATTTAGAAATAATCGTATAGATGAGACAACAAAGCAGGTTATTAATGTTAATATATCCAAAAGTTTTCTAATTTTTTTATATAATAACAATTTGAAATTGATTCAAATGTCCTCTATTGGTTTAATAGATATACTATTTTTTAATTTATAAATTAATTCCAATTAAACAGAAAATTTAAATTTAAAAAATAGTAAGATGAAATTGATTTTTTTTAAAGTCAATATTATTAACTATTCATCGGAAAATGAGAGTTCTCATAAAAATAACAATAATTCACTAAATTTAATTATTAATATTTTAAATTAAAATTTTAGTTTATTTTTTAATTTTAATTGTTTTATATTTTCAAAAAATTATTTTAAAAGTGGTGCGCCATTGATAGGCAGTAAAATAGATTTTTTGAAATATGCCACTTTTTATGATTAAAATTAGTTTTTTTTTCTATTTTATACCTATAAAATGATTTGTATGAATTTAAAAACATTTTTAAAATATAATATAATTATTAAAATTCATTCACACTGAAACAATTGATTATTGATAACATTAATATTAAATAAAAATATTAACAAAATATTACTTCTTAGTATATCTCAGTCTTCCGTCCAACACAAGATTTTAATGAAAAATAATTGTTGCATGATGTGTATGCCATTGGACATTATGTAAAATTTATAGTAAAATTAATATCTAATTAATAAATATTTAAAAAAAATAAAAAATAAATATTCTATATTTACCTAGGCTATTGCATTCTTTATATTAAATTGGTCTTTATATTCATTTATAAATAATTGGAAACCAATGAATTCATATTACAATGAAATGTAATGTCTAATTTTATAATTTATTTAATATATTACATTCCATCTATTATAATAGCATGGAGACAAATATTATAATAATATTTTGTCTCTTAAGACTTAGGACATATGTAATATAAGTCATCAAAAGTAGTTGATGTCACATGCAATTCAAGATTAACATGGTATTGTGTACGATGCCAGCTAAAAAATTATAGTGTAACAAAATAAATTAAAATTTATATTTAATTTGGAAGAAGATATTTCATAAAATATTGGTATGATACATCCCACCCCATATAAAATAAATTTTCTCTAAAAAATCATCAGTTTTATCAGTGGTTTTACAATTGAAAGTTCTATTAATAGAAAATCACATCTCAAAAATGAATACTAAATTTTCAGTTAAAAGGGAATTTTGGGATGATAAAGGTTACCCAATGTAACTCAAAACATGGTTTCTATAATGTATAACATTCGTTGGGAGTGAATATTAGACAAGGAGGAAAATTATAAATAATTATAGAGAGTGATACTGATCTTTGATCCCAAACAAGTGAAAAGTCAATGGGCCTCAAAACTGTAAATCAATGTTGATCGAAGAGGTCATCAGTTCCCCATAAATGAAGGTACTAGGATGACACTTTTTTCAAGATAATTTTCCTATATTTGAGGGATTCCTTAACCATCTATAAAAATTGAAAAGGGAAATATACTAACATGATCAGTAGAGATTCATCCATATTCAACTTCCACCAAAAATAAATCTCATACTTCAAATATTGAGTATTAAAGAATACTTTTTATTCTATATAAAATCAAAACAACATGTAGCAGATTACATAATCTTAAAAAGGATGACACGATATTCCTCCTATTTTTAGATATTATCCAAAGATAATATGTTTATCACATTTTAATATAATTTAATCCTTGATATTATGATATAATTCATTAATATCTAAAACTGAATAGTAATACCCAAAAATAAAAAAATAGTTCCATTGATATATAACTATAATGGCAATAAATATCATTAAACATACATCTAAAAATGTAGAGTGATTACCCCTCATATAAATTTTAATCATATATCGCATACATATATAGAAACTAAATAAATGTATCATAAGGTATTCCCATGATTTAATACTTTAATAGAGGGGTGGCTAAGACATTGGACTTATAATCAACATTCAAGAATATACCACTCCCTGGAGATTCCATTACATCACAAAATCGCCCAATATCAACTGTATAAGTGGAATCTAGTTTCTCAAACCGTTTTTGATTTTGACTATGAAAATATACACCCTAATTATGTTTCCTTAGAAATGAATTTTAATAATGTCTCAACTCATTGTAGTTACTGAATATAATTGTTGAATGTCTATCTGTTATCCCATTTTTTTGATATTTAGGACTCTTGTTTATAGGAATAGACCTAGTGATCAAAATTACCACACTGGTAACACTTTCCAGATCCAGACATACATTCACTGAAATGTATTTTATAACACATGTAAGACGTTCTATGATTACCTCCAAAATTATTAGTTGGATTCTTCTTCCATTCCATCCACCATGATTGTTTCTTAATCTTTTCATCTTATGGAACTTAAGTTCCAAAAGTATATATTTTCATATTATTAACATAATAATCCACAATATCATAACATTTAAATTATCAAGGGTCCCAAACTCTTCCTATAATAGTTTTTAATCGTGAGTAAAATCTATTAATATTACTATCAATTTATGGAATAAAATAAAGAACATAGTTGTCCTATACTGTGACATTTTCTTCATAAGTGGACTCTGAATATTTATCCATTTTCATTAATTCCAATAATTATTCCCCATACTAATTCAAAAATATTTTACGGAAGTATTTCTCAAGGAATATATTATTAAATGTTTACTATTTCAAGGTATCAAAATCATATTTCTCTATTGTATTCTTAATGAAATAACACCATCGAACAACTTCACATTCAAAATGAGAAATGGGTAGGGTTAACATTTGATGTTTCGAACATCCCATGCCTTCAAATATCTTCTACAAGGAATCGATCTATCCTTTATCTACCACTGAGTTAGATGATCCATTGAATTTTGGGGGATATTGCATTATGAAATACTTCACTATCATCATGTTTTTTCATGGAAGGTTAGCTTCCTATTTAACATGGATACCACAACAATTTATATCATGTTTCAACTAATCCATCCCTAAAAAAAATATTTCATTCTGATTCTAGCCATCCCAGGATGCTATTTTGGAAGGATATTTCCCCTTGATGCCTTCCCGATACATCATTATTTTTTAATGTGTGGAAAACATTCATTAGAAATAAATTTTAGATAATTAAACATGGAAATACAAAATTCAATATCATTTTAGAAAAACCATAAAGTAAAATATTCTATGTGAATGATCTAAAAACTATCATAACCTCTAAAGTTCTCTAAATATGTCATTTAGTAACTAATACAAGGAGTTGGTCTTAAAAATTACATATTTTTGAGTAAAGTTATGGATTTTACATTCTCTCACAATGAGGATAATGTTAGTTATATAGTTGTATGTTATTGGGGAATAACTAATAAATAAAAAACCATAAAATACAATTTGAAATTTTTTGATCATTGTCCATTTTCCCATAATATGAATATTTTAAAATAATGAATGTATTTCATTCAAGTAAAATATATATGTCTTCCAACATGACTTCTTTCGTTTTCTTACCCAACATAAAATCCTGTGAAAATATATGTAAAATATTTGATATGAAAAATTATCAGTAAGGGATATAAAATTAAATTATGCTATTAGTTTAATAAAAAAATAAACTCATCTACAATTTTCCTTTGTCTTTGATGTTAATTAATAATATTAAATAAAAACTTTCACATGAACTAAAAAAAATTCTAAAAAAACTCAATAAAACCCAAAGAAAGTAATTATAACACTTTTGGTGACATTTATAATCATATATATAAAACCCTTTAAAACCCTTTTAATTGGAATAAAAAAATGTAAACTTCCATCATTGTCATTATCCAATGAATTGGAGATCTAGAAATGGATCACCATTTGTATAAACTATATCACAGACACATATGTTCTATAATAGGGCTCATAACTTCTTATACGCCATATCGGGTTTACATATTTCTCAAGGGCTATGATGGGGCTCAACCATTCGTAGAATCTGTATCGAGATCGCGTATGAGCTATAATGGGGAGAAACCCTACATATAGTCTCTATTAGTCGCAGATGTTACATATAATTCTCAAGAACCATATCAAAATTAAAAAACCCACATCATAAAACCCATTAAAAACTTTTTTTAAATCCTTATGATATGAGATTTGGATTAAAATATCCTTTTATTTTCAGAACCCATTTTCTATAACAAAATTCCATTTTCATTTAAAAGACATTTTCTATACCAAAACAAAAAAATAAAATGATATAGTTTTTTTATTTAATAAAACACGTAAGATTATAATGGATTTTAAAAATCAAATAAAATTCATGATGACATGCTTGAAAGTTAAATTTTTATTATCACAATGTTTTCATGGAAAGGTAAGAAAGCCCAAGTTCACACGAGTAAAACACTAAAGTAAACAACATACTTGTTGAAAACTAACTTGATAGTACCTGAGGCATTATACCTACATAATTTCCAAGAAATGAATGGTACCTATATTTTTAAGTCCTCTGTTATTAGATCTTCAAAGTGTGTTTCTAGATAATCCCAATCTTGCAGGTACTCATCAATATTGATCTTCCCTTTATTTAAGCTTATAATCAAGATAAGATCATGCATGTCTATCCATTCAATTTTCTCAATATTAGTGTCCTCGTGTATCAATATTCCCATCAACCTCATTTCTTCCTCTTTTGTGGCCTTAATAGTAAGGAATATCTCTATTAATTCTTCTCCTTAATGCATAAGCATTTCAAAAATTTGATCAGGTTCTATAGCAGCCTATGACTGCTGTCCATTAGGCATGACTGTAGTTTATATAACCTCCACCTCCAACCACACATCCTTAAAATTCATTATATTCCTTCCAAGAAGGTCCCCACCCTACTTCTCTTCAGACACCCCTTATGAAACCACCATGGTTTCAAGAAGATAATTCCATTTTTAAACATCATTGACTTTAGAAATTGGCCAAGGATTATCCCTGCATCCCTCCACTCCCTGGAGCACTTGATTCTTGATGTTATGACCTTTTTTAGACAACTATGCATCGATTTGTTTAAGATGTACTGATAATTATTTACGCCCCTTAGTTTTCTTCTTCTTGTTGGTAATAAAACACCCTAGATCCCTATATTCCTTATTCTCACTCTTTCTCCTTTGGCCGTGAAGACCCTTACCATACTCTCTCATTGAATTATCATTTTTATTGTCATCTGGGTTTTCCTTTCCTGACTCTTCTCTTAATAGGTTACTAATGATTCCCTCTCCACAACCACAATCACCCAGGTGATCAAAGATATTATTCAAGTTAATATATGACAAGTTCTTTCTTGGATAGAGTGCTTGTTTATCGTTCAACACTATATTGTAGCTATGTCTTGGTACTATCCAGTCCTGGCCATCCTTAGTTCTTCCCTACCCATTCGGTTGTGACACTCCTCCATCATTTATACCACTGCATGGTTGCAAATCCAGGGCATAAGTGCCATGTGTGGAATTCAAAGTGACATACATGCTAACCACTCCACTTTCTACTAAGCCTAGAGGGTCTTGACCAAAAACTTGAGGAGCGCGGTGATCTTTCCTGAATCATTCAAAGATATATTTCACCTTCATATTGCCCTATTTTCTCTTATCCATTAACTTCTCCACCTTAGTTTGGTCCTTGGAGGCACCC
This sequence comes from Viscum album, assembly GCA_963277665.1. Lineage (NCBI taxonomy): Eukaryota > Viridiplantae > Streptophyta > Magnoliopsida > Santalales > Viscaceae > Viscum > Viscum album. Next base: position 760,780,240 of record OY728140.1, on the reverse strand, counting down.
AATAATGATGGATACATCATCCCTTCTTTAGATCCACCAACCAAACTATTATCATTGCCTCCAGAACCAGTATTCAACTAACTTCCATGCCTACAAAAAGTTATTACATTACCTAGTGGGTTTTCATGTATATCAATAATGAGACCACAATTAGATGAAAATAGGTTGTTTTTAATATAATTCTTCCCCAAGTATAAGCCACAAAAAATCAGCTGGCCTTCTAGACACGTCCACTCCAACACATATTCAAGGAGGTACTAGATGACATACTGAGCTAGTACTACTATCGGAGCATAGATATCATCCAACCATGTTTTCAAACATGAGAAATATTGAAGTATTTAATAACAATAACAAATGTTCAGGTAGACTAACCAATATTTCCATTTTTAGGACATCTCACTTCATATGAATGTAAAAGGACCACCTGAACAAAAAAAAGGAGAATTGTCGAATATTTGAGGAGCACTAGACCACTCCTTGATCAAATCATCATGTATTTCCAATAAAATAATGATAAGATTGTTTTAATGTAATCCCACCTTCGCATGATCCTATAAATCCCAGAATCCAAAGAAATAAATGTTGAATACATCAACCGAAGGACATCACTATTTGAACTGCGTAATCATAGTTAGATTTAGAATAGATGATGCTTCATGGTACACGACAGAAGATATTGTAAGATTAATGAATCCTTTGAATAGATCTGGAACTTTCTGGTTGAGCAGAATATGGGGGAAGAGAGGAATGGAATAAAGGTTAGAGAAGGGGGAAAAAGTGTGTGATGGGTCCGCTAGAAGTATCAAGGGTCCCTCCCTTATTGGGTGGGGGGATATAGGGTGGCCATTCAAGGTTCAACAGGCCTCAAAACCCAACCCTACATTATGACCTCCCCTCATCGCTGTGGTCATTTGTTATCCAAATTAAATAACTAGGTAATGATAAATTCTTGATTACATGAAAATTCATTACCATCATACTTTAAAAATAAGACATTACATTTTTCATTCATCAAAATATTCCTCCTAAGACTCATAAAAATATTTCATATGAAACCCTATTAGTGAAATTAAAATTATACATATGTTTTAAATTATAATCCTTTTATATCCAAATAAATAATTATATAAAATAATTTCAAACATATTGACAAGGAGAAAATATTTGAAAATTTTATAATTAAACATTCAAAGTGTCTCATGAAACTTTGAACATTTAAATCTCAATACCATTGAAAAAATATTAGTTTCTAAAATGTTAAAAAATATAATAGATAAAATAAGGATATTTAATTTCATATAGGTTTTATATTCACCTTATAAAAGAACAATAGGTCATATCATCGAGAATTGTCATAATGAAAGGATATTGAGCAAAATCCCTTACAACTGTGGTAACATTTTAATCGCAAACCCAAAAATTAACAACAATCATATGAAACATTTAAAAAAATGAATATAAAATAATTAATGATATTATATATCAATATTTATAGATGATACTCCAAAGAAACGAAGTTGTGGTGCCTATGACATTTATATCAAAAATCATAAAAGTGAGTGGAAATTTACCTTACCTTGAGTCTGACATGTCATGTGTGTCTTAATATTCCTGATTAAGAAAATTATGATAATTATATACATGAATCAAAACCATTTTAATGTTTATAATAAATTTTATTTATCTTCTTACAGTGTTTTAAACAACTACTTAAATAATAATGATAACGTCGGGTGTTTTGACCAAATTCGGTTCATGTGTCAAAAAAGATTTTGGTAGGTCATCTATGGTCAGAAAATCTACAGAATAATAATATCGACATAATTATAATATTTATAACTCAATTATTTTTTTCAAACCAATGATGAAATATGATTATTAAAATTCAACCAATGTTATAATCATTTAAATGATAGGTCGTACATATGCGTGAGTAACATTCCCATTTTTCAATGATCATTCTGAAGGGAAGGTAAGAAAAATTAAAAATTAAATAATTATAATTATATAATAAATATCATATAATATAATCATACAATCATATATATATATAATTATTTTTTGTATAAAAGGAAACAAATCTCTTCAAGGATGTGATAGTCCACGTGTCCACGAACGACGTCATCACTTTTTAATATGTGAAAAGGTGTTAAAGAAAATAATATTTTATATTTCCAGAATGGTACTTTTAAAATTAATGTCATATACATTTTATTTAAGTCACATTTTTTAATTAAATACATAATGAATATATTCTATGTATTGTGTGAACGTATCGCATCACTTTGAGGAGACGGTTGTCCTCACTTCCACAAATAATGTTGTCGTATATACAAAAAATTTAAGGAATGAGGGTAGTTGTTTATTAAAATTAAATTTATATGATAACCTCATAAATAATATATATATATATATATTAAATCATTTTTTCCATCATAATTCTTATCCATGAGAGTTTGTAAAGGAATAACAAATGATGTCACTTCGTGAAGCGGTAGTTCTCTATACACGAATGGTAATTTCATTACCCATTTGATTATATTAGGTGTATGTGTAGGTCAAAAAAATTTAAATACATATCATTATATATAAGATACTTGTTTTATTTATAATCAGGTAATAAGAAGAAATTAAGTGGCATATAAACAAATAAAACTTAATGGACATTGAATATTATTACCTCTGTTTTGGGTAACTCTTTTTCGTTTGCAACAAATGGAATCATTATTCGTGTTAATTACAAAATTAAGGAATATAGGGTAGAGGGAGGAATTTTGAAAGAACATTTAAGTAGTTTTGGTCCATCCAAACTTCATCAGTGGTGTGAATTAGTGGGGATGTTAATACATTTTTATAGAGTATGGGGAGTGTCATTCTTATAAATAAAAAAATGTAAAAACTGTTGAGAGGTCTTCCTTACTTTATGTGCCACAAATAATTTTCCCAATTAGTTCCAAGAGGTTATGTGGTCGAATATTTTCATTCCAATGGGTTTTGAAAAAAAAAACGTTATTTAGACTCTCAAGATTAATGTTTAACCACTATGTAACCAATTATTTACCTTAATCAATGTAATTAATTTTAATTAGTTTCGAGAATTTTTTTTGTCAAAAACTAATTTGAAATTATTAAAAATTTCAAATTATAATGATTAAAAATATGAAATCATTTTTTAAAAATTACATTCCCATTATTTGACTAAATTAATTTAAAATGTATCTTCTAGACGGGACAACAAAGCAGGATTTTAAAGTGAATATGTCAAACAGTTTTTTTGTGTTTATATAGAATTTCCATATGAAATTGATTAAAATGACAGAAATTTGGTTAATGGATATAAAATTTTGATAATTATACATTAATACCAATTAAAAATATCATTTCACTATATAATATGGATAAAGATAAAGTCATTTTTGTACTAGATTTCCATATTATTCACTATTCATCGAAATATGGATGTTCTCTGAGAAATAAAAAAATCACCCAAAGTAAATTTTTATATTATTTTAAAAAAACAATGTTGTTTTAATTTATAATTTATTAATGTTTCCAAATTTATATTTAAAATGTGTACATCATTAAAAGGTAGTAAAACTAGTTTTTATATATATACATCCATTATGCTTAATGTTGGATTTGTTCTTATTATAATCCCATTTGAATTATTGGATTAATAAAAAAAATTATGAACAAAACATATTGGGAACTATTAATTACAAAAAGTAAGTTTTATAGTCATTAATTTTCATATAAAATAATAATATTGACAATATATTATTTCTTGGTATAACTAAATTTTTCATGCAATGCCTGCTTTTGAAGAAACCCATTGTTACATGTTGGGTAAGCTATTGTAAATATAGTAACCATTCTGGTAAATATTCTATCTAATTCAAAAATATTAATTAATAGTAAAAATAAATATTCTATCATTAATTATTATGCTACATCCTTTATATTCAATTGAAATTTATTTTCATTTATAATTAATTGGTAACCAAAAAAACATCTTATAAATATGTGTGATGTATAATTTCATAATTAAGTAAATCTCTTCCACTACCAATATTAAAATTTCAAAGCAATAAAAATCACATTAATATTAATAGTTTTTCATCAATTATTGGGCTAGTGTGTAGCCCAAGTCATCAACAACAGTTAATATTGTGTGAAATGCAAGAAAACCATGGTATTGGGTTTGATGGAGGCTAAAGTATGTATAGATTGTATCAAAATAAATTAAATATTTTATCTTAATCTTAATCAATATATTTCTTAAAATGTAAGGATTTTACATTATCATCTTGTGTTATCAATAATTAATAATTAATAATTTTTATATTAATATCACAAATTATCACAGAGATATATGGTGTTATTCCATGTGGTTTTATAATTATTCTCCGAGGAATAAATTTCTAGAACTTGGGTTAAAATAGTCTGATAATTATAAAATTATAAACAAGATAAAAAATATAATATCGTATGATATTTTATTTATTTTCGAAATAAAATTGTTAAATTTGATTCTAGGTATCCTTTTTCTCCACAGAAACCAAAAAACCACGATCATTTATTTGTCATCATTTATAAGGCCCAATATGGGGTGTTCATGGCTGTATATATTTCCATTATATCATTCGAACCAAACCTGGTTTTTTATCTTTCATCTTGACATAAATAATGAGGTTTTATTTCCATTTAATTTTTGGGGATCACATTTACACATTTTTTTAGTAATATAATTCACGTGATTCTAAACATTGTTGTCCTTGTATAGTTGTGATCGCATGTGGAATTGTCAGAGGCCTTTGAGACCCATTATGATTACTGATTCTATGATTATTTCTAGAGTATCTTATTTAAATGTTTAATATTGATCAAATATTTCTGTATATTAATAAAATATTCTCCTGATGGTATTTATTTATATCCTTTTATGCTCAACCATTTTATATGTCATTCCCATTATAGGTATATCATTGTTGGCACTTGAGATAGGTGGACTGTCATTTGCTGTTTATCCAATATATTGGAAACACAAATTATTTGAAATTATGATGATGATGGTCCTGAGAAAAGGGTATGTATATGATGATACAATTTAACATTAATTTGTGGATTCACTTGATTCCTAGAATCCAAGGTCCAAATTTCACGATTCGTAGTTTTTTTTATTTGTATACTCATTCTTCAAGGATTATTGAGGTCGCTCAATGAATACTTATTTCAGTGTGGTATAAACAATGACTACTTATTTGTGAGAATCATGTTGACCATTATTCTAGGTAAATATCAAGACACATGTATGCATTATTCAATATGGTTTTCAAGAAATATTTTCACTAGCCATGTTTCCATTTTTGGTAACATCCTGTATCTCTTCATTATTCCTCTTTTATAGAGCCAAAAATGGTATGAATTTGTGTTTTTTGTGTCTTGGATAGTGTCATACTACATTAAATTTAAATATATATTTCATATTCCCATTTATACATTTATTATTATCATCGAATAAACATGTTACACATGTTAACAATTGATAAGGATTCTTTGGTGGTGTCCTACTAGGTTTCAATACTCACACCATGCACAAGCATCCAAATGAAAATACAGATAATAGATATAAGGATTTGGGTATGGGACATGTGATCCTGAAGGATGACTAACTACATGATCTTCTAGATAGGGGATGATCAGCATGAAATCGGGATGAATTTTTATTCCAATTCTTTATTAATCTACTATACTTTTATACTCTACATTGGCTTTCCACAATGGGAGATTATTTTCTGTATCTATTATCTAATATATATTAAATCCATTAGTATTATATTATTATGTTTATTATATACTATAATTTTATTATATTATTTTAATTTTTCCTATGAAATTTTATGGAGAGTATTGTATTTTCACGGATGGACATAGACCTTCACTGCTCAAATGCATCCTCATTCATATGGGGAGGCACACATGAGGGAATATGATAATCTTGTTTAGACTTGGTTGTTAGTTTAAATGTGTTACAACTATAATTCTTATATATCACACTAATAAGAACCAAATAATATCATTATTCTTCTTTAATAGAGATGTCACTATAGAATCAGTACACAATCATTCATTAAATCAAAGTAAATACATGTTTGGTTTGTTGAACCACATAATGTCACAATACTATAAATTTAAATCATGGATGACTATTGTTACGTTATTAATTGTTTTATATGAAATTAATATATAAATATTTTTTGTGCATTTTTTTAGATATTTTATATCTATATTTCACTCATTAATTTTAAAAGCCATCTATTCATTAAGAATCATCGAACCATGATCATCATTGATTGCATAATTATGGTTCATAAAAAATTGAATTGAATTGAAATAAAGTTATTACATTATAAAATATCAAGGAATATATATATTCCATTAGATTATTTAATCTAGTAATGATGACCATTGAACAAAAAATATACATGTAAACTACTATAATGAAACTACTAAAAATGATCAAAACTATAAACATCATATTTGGAAAATAAAAAAACCATATTTTGAGTTACTAATTATGATTTTTGTGGTTGAAAATAGATATGAGTAAGGTGCTGTATAAATTAATTAATTTATCTATTTTATATATGATTCTAAATTGCATTCGTAGAAGTCATGAAAAGAGATAAAGCGTTTAATTTCAATTTCCATCCATTAAGATAAGTTTTTTATGTATGAAAATATTTTTAATTTAAAGTTGTGTATTATAAAAGTTGTATATATTGTAACATGAATACCTTGTATTTAATTTTATATTAATATAATGTTTACAATTCCAAATTCAATGTTTTCTAATCATAATATTTATGATGCGAGAAGAATTCATTGTCTAAAATTCCATTCTTTGATAAATTTTAATATTAAGCACATAATTTCATTTATGTGTTGTATATATAATTCATTAGTGAGATTTTATAAGATGATGTTATATTATTCCTATTATATAAATTCTAATGGCAGAGAAATATCTTATATATGGTTTTGTATAATTGTTTACTCAAACGATATTATTTTTCTTGGTCTCAAATCAGATTCCTTGTGACATGTTATATGTTAATAACCATGTGTACATTGTATTGTTTATTAAAATCACATGGTTATATATCTATCATAATTTTTTTATTTTATGTGATTTATTATCAGAAACATTTTCCCTTGTTCATGTAGCTGTTGATAAGTATTTTTTTGTATTGGTAAATATTTTTTAAAACTCAAATATAATTATTTTATTTATAATGGTATAATTTTAAAATTATTATTCCATTATTAAGTTCTATCAACATATTATTTTTTATTAATTTAATATACTCTTAGGGAAAATGTTTTTTTAATTAAATTAATGATTTATTACACTTTTTAGAATAAGGGTTTCTAACAAAAGTAATTTCCCGTATTAAAAAATTAAAATTTCATAATTAAATACTTTGGATCCCTATTTCTTATAGAAATCACTATTTCATTTCAAGTCCCTATTATTTAAAATTATTTTATTAGTAATATTTTATTATTGTTTTTTGACATTACCTTTTGAAGTGTACTTTTGCCTATATCCCCTAAAATCCAATATTACATCAATATAAAAAATTATTTGTAGAATATATTTTATATTTTTAGTTGAATTTATATTTCTATTTATTGAGGTTTTTTCCTAATTGGGTTTGTTTATCCGGATTTTTAATCTAATTTAAGTACGTTATCATTTGAGGGAAATAATCCCATGATAAAAAACAATCCCATTCATGATCCCTTCTTGGATTTTATCATTTATAAATTCTTTTTCATGGTTTTTTTCTTCTATGTGAACATCCTTATAGGTCTACATTGATACATTGTGGATATAATCTTTTGAAACTATCTACCTCTTTCCCAAATATGTGTTATGATCATTTTTCAAGTATTGTCTTACTTATATACTAATTGTAGAAACATTATGAGAATAATATTTTACTCAACTCTAATTATATTATATTCACCAATAATGTATGATATTATATTCATACGGGTAAAAATATAAGTAATCATTTTTTTTCAATATGGATTATTATAATCATGGTGACCATGGATTTTTTAACCATTAAACTTCTTCCTATCAGCGGGTTATGATCTGGTTATCCCTTTTATATACATGTGGAAAATTATTGAAATTTAATGAGTTATCATTTCAATATAGATGATTATTTTCAAGGTAGGTTTTATATTGTTTATTGACATTATATTATGGTGAATTCATTGTACATAAACTAGTCATAAGAGGGGCATGAAATTATATATCCCTCAAATGCATCTTCAGGTGTCATGAGACTAAACTGTTTTGGTTTTGGTGTATGCCTATTACAATAAAATGGTATTATATTGGCACAAATCATTAACATTATCAGGTCTTAACTATGGTCATGATGAAATGTAAAGTGTCTTTGAACAAGTTCTTAATAGTATGTTTTCAATGTTTGAAATTATTCATTCCAACAGTTTGAAATTTTTATAATTGATATCCATTTCTCAACTGTGGTCATTGATATATCATATTCCAAATATAATGTTAATAAATGCATCATATTATTCAAATTTCCTGCAATAATATTAATTCTATATTTATTATTTGATTTCTTTAGGTATATGTATATTTACAGTGAATTTAAACCCACACATTTTTTATCTATTTCCATTTATTTTTTAGAATATTAGTACATGTGACATGTTTATAATGATAATTTTTTTGAAATTATTTCTTTCAGAAGTTTAAGATTTCTCAAGAATTATGATTTTCCATATATAATGGGAAAGTTATCCATTTTTATTCGGAATAGGGTTTTGTCATTTCATATCGTGTCCTAATTATTTATACCACTAAACTTGAAATTATCCTTAGAATATAATAGATAACATATTAATTATTTAATTTCTAATAATGGATGGTTATATATTGAAAATTAGGGCTCAGATTAAATATATTTTGTAATATATATTTATATGAGCACCGACTATAAGAATGTTCATCCAGGGTATCACATTTAAAGCTACTAAACACAACTATTTTTATAGGAAACTTATTTTCTAGAGGTATTTCACATTATAAATTCATCAAAATAGCATCATTCTAATGTGTATAATGTATTGAAATCAATTATTTATTTTCATCACTGATATGAGTTTCATTAGATCTTTAATATACCAAATAGATATTTTTTTAATTCATAATCATTCATAAATGAAAATAGATCAATAATAACCATATTTTTTTATAAAATAAATTATATTTTATTCAAATAAAACATTTATATTTCTCTTTATTTTTACACCTTGGTTACCTGTTATTTTTAGGAAATTAATTAAGTGATACAAGAAATGTTTTCTCTTATTTAATAGAAACATTCACATATTTATTTTATATTAAAATAAAAACACATAATGTTTTAATGTTTTTATTTTTTTTATAAAAATTTCTCAAATATATTCTATTTACAGATATATATTTAACCTCGTTCTTTTTAGTGAAAATCCATGAATGATATTTTATAAAACCGTTAAATTAGTTTTTATCTTAAAAAATTTATTATTTCCTTAAGAAATATCCAGATTATTTAATGAAACTCACTTCTGATATCTAACTTAAAATCTATCCAATTCTTATCATAAATAATTAATTCTAAAATTTAATTTTTTTGAACTATTTTCTATATCTAAAAATTGTAACTAATGCCTCTAAAATTTATTTATTTTAATTAAATAGCAATTTTTCATATTTTTTATCATATTCTCATCAATAATAAAATTAATAAACATAACTATATTTTTAACATTATTCAAACTCATCCTTTAAAAAAATTATCATTCACATTTGGATCAAAGAGAAAATTCCCAAAAAACATTATTCCACATTGTAAATTTATTATTTTTGATTTGATAAGTTTTTTAATATAAAAAAATAATTAATTTTATTCTTATTTTTTTATGTTCTAAAAAACATTTCAAGATTTTTCTTTATTTCCAATTCATTTAAATAATATATTCTTTATTTTTTTAGCATATAGAACACCAATAAAACTATAGACATGTTAGACTATTTTATACTAACTCTCTCAATAAGGTCATTAATTTTATCAGGAACCTATAAAAACATCATAGTTATATATAGACTAAGTATAGTATATTAGGAATGGTTAAACATATAGAGTAATTTTCTATAGTGTGTATGAATAAGTTGAAAACACACTACTGTGAAATATATTTTCCCAGATAGACAATAATTTTCCCAAAAAGTAATTAGAAACATATTTTCATGAATACGTAAATAATGATATATAATATGGAACATGTATTTATGTAACTTGTATTATCTATTATGGGAGGACCAGAGGGTCTTATGGATTGGATTTAGTTACTCTATTATTCATCCTAGATCAGTAATTATAAATGGTGTTATACCAAACACAAATATGAAATTATATTATAACTAATTTTGTGTGATATGTGGGTTATAAAACAAGGATTCCTATTTTAAATATATATATAACATGACACCCTTATTAAAATATTTAAAATAATAATTTTTAATATCACGTCCATAATTTTTACCATACATTTCAAAATTATCCTTAATAAAAATTAAATTCTATATAGGTAACCTTGATTTTATTAGGGGATATCATGGATGGTTTAACTTAAAGAATGATTTTTCAAGGTTATTATAGGAAATATAGAGAATAAATAACACTAAATAAAATTTATAAACCTATCCAAAACACAATTCACCAAATTAGTTTCAATATAATTCCTTTTTTAGACATGTGAACGATTATATATGTGTGCACATATTATTATATGAAACTAGTTCAATCACATAGAGTATAGAATAAGGTCTTTTTGAGTTGATGAGTGTTCATATTGATGTTTATATCAAAAATAATTTTAAATATTTAAATTTTCACTTTCATATAAGCTTCTTATTTTCCTTATCCTTTATTCTATACATGACTGAATTTGTAATGGTTATTGCTAACATTGTATTCATTCATTTGGATATAAATACTCTCCGTGAACTTTAACCTTCTATTTTTGGTTTCGTAAACCAAATGGTGTTATTATATTACATTCCATCTTTATATTTTTTGGTTTATATATCTTCTATAAATTTTAACATTCTTTTAAAAACAATTCAAGCTTATGGTTGTGTTTATATGCAGTAAACCTTATCTCTATTATGTTATCACAAATATTTCTCTTCTATATCCATATTTATTATATTGTTTAATTATTTTTAATATTATTAATTACAAGTTTACTATTTTCAATTTATATTTCATTTTCATTAATCAAGTTTTTTTCAAAAGGCATATTTTTATTATATTCTGCATTGTTCATTTTATAATTTTAATTTAATAGATTTATGAGTGACTTTGTTATTAAATTGTTATACATGAATGGCTTTTCCTAGTTTTATTTCATTTTTTATTATTAATATTCCATCCCATAATTCCATATTATTTTAAATAAATTTATATTTCCCTAAATCATTCAATATTTCATTTTCAATATAAAAGTTATAGTTTTATATGAAAAATAATTATTTTTAATTCCACTAATATCTATTTTATCCTCACATATACATTTATTGTATTTAAATCTATTTAATTTAAATGCTTTAATATTTTTATTTATAGTTTGATAAAGGATTTAAATTTCAACTTTTAGCTATTCTAAAATGATTTTTTATTGTTTTTTTAAACAAATTAGAACCATATTATAAAATTATTTTGAAAATTATTTTTATAATTTTATTTCTATTTTATTCTCAAAATAGAAATTACCTTCCATATTCTCTATTATGTTTTATTTAAAACAATCTAATTTTTTTTATATTGTTTTTATTTATAGATATTAAACAAATTTTATCAAATGATTTAATTTTTTTTCTTCAATTCAGTGAGACAATTACAATGTATAAAATATATCCTCCACAATAGAAAGTTATTTTTATCTGTATAAACATTCTATATAAATTCCACTTTTTAATATATGTTTAAATCTATTTTCTATTAGTATGTATAAAATGATCAAATATTATGTAAGGCTTCATGAACAACATTTCATTCATTGGTTATTTATTCTCTGATGAAATTGTGAATATTTTCATAAGTGGTCCCATATGAATTTTTATATTATGATGTAATGGGTGAAAAAATAATTAAATATCCCACTAATTTATTTGTTAATTTTTATATCTCATTTAATAATATTTAAGGGTTTTGGGAGTAAACCAAATCTATTTGGGACATTATCCACTATGATTTAATGATCATGGTAGTGGGCCTTGACTTATTCTTGTGATATCATCTTCTATGTTTTTTACCTATTATTATAATATTATATACTTTGATATAAAAGTATTTATGCCAGGGAACATATATTATGATTAATTACTTTTTATAAATGTATAATTGATATTTATTTTCTTATGATCTTATATAAAAATTTGTTGTGTTATCATATCCACATATTGGTCATATTCTCACTTATAATCATTGATTTTTAACATTTATGGTTTCCCATATGAGGAAATTGATCTCAAGCTTATTATTTTTCTATTTCATAATGTTTTAAATATGTGTATTATGTAGATTTTTTCTTGAATTTCATCATGTTTGGAGATTATGTTTAGAGATCATAAATATATATTACAGAATAATCAATCCATAGTTTCATGGAAAAAATCATGATTAATGTGAATGATTTGGGGTTTTTCTTAGGATTTTTTCTTAATTATATGAAATTATAAACATAAATGGTCATGGGTATGTATATGACACAATATTTTTTATTTGATTTATAATTCAGTATGATTATTTTTTCTCTTGAATTATTATCAAAACTAGTTTATAAAAAATTTATTTTTAACACTAGATCTACGTTTGTGGGCCAAGAACCTTTAAGTTAGTATCAACGTAAGAATTATATGACTATAGAGTCTAAAATGTTATTTATAGTGAATGATTTAAGAGTTATAAAAAAATTAAATCCTTACATGATTTTATTTTTTATGATGAATAATATTTCCAATTTATTTTTTGGGATTTATGAAAAATACATGATTAAGTTATATGTATCCTTTTAGATTAGTTTTTTATTTCATTTCAAGAATATTCATATTTTTTTAGAAAATATTAATATATTTCTTTACAAATATCTTATTATTGTATACATTTATTATCACATAATAAATTTTTGTTAGATATAAATGTTAATATAAATTCTATGAATCTTCGGATTAAATAATTTTATATTTTATGATATAATAATGATGATGTTGATAAATTTTTGTTTAATTGTTATTAATATTTATGATTATAAATATCCAGTTGAAACCCTATATATAAATTAATATTTAAGAAAACATTCAAATTTTTTATCAATATATATTTTTTTTATTCTTAAAAAGAGATCCCTATAAGTATACTATAAATACTTAAGAGATTTGGCTGTGAAGAACCTAAGGTTAATAATCCTAAATAATCTTCGATAGGTGTAAATTAATTCTTTACTTAGTGCCTGAGAAAAGGGTCTCACATCATTACTTGTTAGAAAATCCAGAGGTATATGTTTTGGATATTACACATTCTCATTATTAATTATATTAAAGGATTTGAATATATTGTTATATCACAATTAATAAATATATTAAGAACACCATCATCTATTTTACCTGGTTATATAAATTAAGATTGAAAGTTGGAATTTAATTAAGTGCATAGAAATTAATATCTCATATTTATAAAGACTGTTTTAATAAATTTTATATCATAAAATATAAACCTAAATTATAAACGGATTTCATTATTTTAATTAAAAAAACCAATAATTTATACATATATTTATCCCTTACTATTTTTTTAAAACATGAAAATTTTAAAATATAAATTTAATTATATTTGTATTATATTTTATGAAATGGTTTTATAAAATCTAATAAAGTATATTCATGATACAATTTAAATATATAGTATTATAACTACATTAAATTTTTTAATATTTTTATTAGTAAATAATGTTTATAATATATTATTTAATAAGTTATGAAACATGGTTTCATAGTCTAAATATTTTAACATAAAACCATTTAGTGTAAAGTCATTGAAATTTATTTTAAATATATAAAAATGTATAAATTTAATTTTTATACAGAAAAACACACTATCATATATTTTTAATCACATTATACCTTATTTAATTTTAATATGGTTTTAATATTAGTCTTTGTATACATCTTATTAGTCAAAAAAATCTTTCAAATAATTTATTAACCATTTTCATCAATATAAATCATTCAAAAATTTTATTTTTCCATTAAAAAATAAAATTACACTTATATATATTTTATTACTATAATATAATAGTTGTAAAAATGTTAAAAAGAAATTTTTTTAAAATTAAAATAATCAATGACATGTAATTTTGATCACTGTGTATAATTTTAATTATATTACAAATGTTTTCTAAATATTGAATTTAAAAGGTAAAGTCCATATAATTTGAGTATTAATTTCATTAAATGTATATATTTTATAAATATAAATAATTAGTATCCAATAATATTACAACTGAGTGAAAATATATAAAATAAATTCAATCACTCAAAAAAAAAAGAAAAATTATTTATTCTAAATAAATTATTTTTAAATGTATTATACAATTCTTTTAAAATATGGTTTCTTATATTATTAAGACTCAATATTATAAAAAGTGTTTAATATTTGTAATCATAATATTGAAATCACATTATAGTGATTTTTTTAAATGGATGGCTTTTGGTTAGTAATCAATAATATTTTTTTTACAATTATATCAGATTTTATGACATCGACATGATATAAGAATGACATAAAATATTTTTATGCCTTTTTAAATAATTAATGTATCTCAAGAGTATAATAAGGAATTATTTTGAGTTTAGAAACTTATATTTAACATTTTAGATCCTAAATTAATTTTTTCTAAATAAAAAACAATTTTTGGTTCGTTGCTTTTAATTGAGTGGTTGGAAGATTCCATTAAGTTAATTCATGGTATAAATATCAAATGGAACTTATTTTTATAATAAGTAAACAATTTAATGGTAACCATTAACAATAAAATTCATTTTGTCTAACTGATAAATTAATCAATAACATAACACAAAAATTACAATCATCTTATGTATAAATATCCCCTCTGTGTTACCTTGAAGAACCACAATCCATTCACATATTAAAGGAAATAATCTACCAATTTACCCCTTTTTATGTATCTGACACCCATTATAGATATTTCACCGTTAATCGAATAGAATACTTCAAGACTTTAGCAATGGAAAAAATTAACAATAAAGTGGTAAACCTGAATCCCTTTTCATTTTATTTATGTATTCTTCTTTCTTATATCCCAATCAATTTTTTTAATTTAAATGTTATTTTATATATTATTATATAATGTAAAAATTTTATAATGATACTCTTATAACTATTATAATATATTTATTTTTTATACTCTCTCCATGACTTTTTTTGACACTTCCTGCTAATGATATGTATTATCTACCCCTCAAGATTTTTTTAATACTTCACATATCACATATAATATGGTTTTATTGTTTATGTAATTTATTTTCAATGTAATTTGTCTTTCTATATTCATTTGTAATTATTTTTAAAAGTTATACTTAACAAATAATAAATAATATAAGATAAGGTATAAAATGGTTTAATTTTGGACTTGATGTGTCATCAAATAATTATCTCTTTGAATAGAATATAAATAAATAAATTCAAATGAATAAAAATTATGAATAAGGATAAAAGTAATATAATTTAATAATAAAGTAATTTTTCAACAATTAATTTTTTTTATATTGGAATAAAAAACATGAGGAAATAAAGTTAATCCAACATCAGGGGTTTTTTCATAAATAAAAAACCATCAAACTTGTTTCTTAACACCCACAATATTATGTTTATATGGTCTAAAAATTATTCTGTTGAGATATTATATCATAAATAATTTTTTATCTTTTGATTTGTTTTCTTTCATTTAATATCTCAAATTTACTTTTTCTTCGGTCCACACAATACAGAAGTCATAAAGGTTCTTATTAACATTCATTCACTAATATATAATTCTTATTCTTAAGAATAATCATTCTAATGTTTTATTCATCCACATTATAATTTAACCATATAATAATCCTTGTTTTCTTATGATTTTTTCACAATTCCTTCTAACATTTGTCCTCACTTTGGTTGTAAATTTAATAAAATGGTTGTGTGTTTGTGTATACAACAATATAACTTTTTGATGGTAAAAAATATTTCCATTAAATGTATTTAATATTTTTGTTGTTCAAATAATGTTAGTAAATATAAATTTATGAGTTCAGAAGGTAACATTGTAAAAACAATTAATTTATTTAAAGAAATTATAACGAATCTTTTGAACATTCCTTTATTGGCCATTTTTTACATTCTTCTCTTACGGGTCAAAATATTATATTTTTATGATTATTTACATGAACTCATTTTTACAAATTTCAGTAAATTATTATTTATCATGTTTCCTATACAAATTTTAAATATATTTTTAATATTATTATCATTATACATTGAATTTTTCATTTTCAAAATAATGGATAGAATTTTTGAAACATTATTAACTGGATTTCATTATTGTTATTTATATTTTATCTTTTATACACACTTTTTATCATTAAACAAATATCATTTATAGCTAATAGTTTTCTGAAAACATTTAAGATAAATTAATTTAATTTGTTATTTTTATCCACATTATTTGGATTATTTATGTGATATTCATTTTTTCACAACCATGATTTAATGTATTTCTGAATATTCATTTCACACATTCAATTACATTTTCCAATAACTAAATATAGCATCTATCTCTATTAATTTTATATTTTACTTATTACCATCTGTGTTATCTTTATATATTTATTTTTTTATTTTTATATATAAATGTTTTTTTAAACGATCCAATTAATGATCTTTTCATATGTGATGGCATTCGAAAATTTCAAGTAAAACACCATCTAATAAAATTTTATTTTTCATCTTTATCGACATAATATATTAATTTTGTTGATTAATTTCAGATATAATCTATTGATACTATATACATTATTTCATTTTATGAAATGTTATCATATATTGCAGCAATCTCATGAAGTCCATTTATTTATCTTGTTAATTGTGTATTGATATATGTGGAAAGTATTTATTTTTTATAACACATATGTTTGTAAATAATATTTTGTTACTAGTGGGAATCAAATTATATGTCCCTCAATTGAGTATGATGATATTTTATTTCTAATTCAGTGAAATTTAATCGATTACAGAGGAAAACCAAAATACTATCATATTTTCCCACTATTTGATGATATTTCATATTAGTGAGCTCCACTATATGCTTATTACATGAATTTTTATATTACTTCCACATTCTTATGATTCCATGATCCCATAATTTATACTTATTTATGCTAAATTTCTTCTATTAAGATTTATGAATTATGATCTTTGTTTTATTTGGTATGATTTCCTTATTATTTGGCCTTCTACATTCATAATTCTCTCATATCCATATATTTATATTATTATCAATTATGATATGTCTTTACCCTAACTATATTATTTTTCTTTTTCCCTAGGTTCTGATAATGTGTATTATATATAAAATTTCTTTAATGCAATCGAGTTTTGAGGATATTATTGGGGATTTTGAATATTTTTTATAAAAAATTAATCAAAGTATTATTCGGAAAAAGTTCATTTGATGAGAAATGAATGAGTATTGTAATTATATTATTTCTATAATTATGTATAATGATAAACCAAATAGTTCATGGGTAATTAAATTATCCAATATTATTGATTGATATTATAGTTATGTTTATTTATTTTATTGTCACTTTAGTCGATATTAAAACCATTATGTTAAAAACAGTTATTAATCAATTAAATATGGTAGGTCTAAATCCTCTTGGTAAGAATTAAAACATCATAAATAAATTTTTTAGTATTACGATGCTATCTATTGTGGATAATTTAAGTGTTAGAAATCACTTTTTAGGTATTATGATGTTTTATATTAATTTTATTTATGATATCTTTGGGGATTTTTATTTAGTTTATGAAGAATATGTGATATAGATATAGATAGCCCTTATGATTGACAGGTAATTTTAGGTCAATTAAATTCATGTTATTTTTGTAAAATAGAAATAACATTTTATGAGTGCATATGATTAAAGAATATATTTATTTATATGTAATTAATGTTTTCTAGGGATAAATGTTATGATGAATATTGTGAATTATATTATTCTAATAATTATGTGTTTAGGATGGTCAAATAATGGTTTTGAAGAATGTTTTTCTTATTTATTATTTTTAATTATTTCTAGAACACATTAGTGGAAACCATATGAATAAATTTAAATATAATAAATCATAATAATGTTTTGGTTGTGTTATTCATGTCGGGTTTCCTAGAAATTCAATTCTATTAATGTTATTCTAAGTGGTTTAGGGATCTTGCTATGGTTCACAAAGGAAAAAGAAGACTGTAAACAATTTATTGTTTTTAAACATGATCTTTATATAGTGAAAAGAAAGAAGGCCTAATTTCAAAAAATGTTTGACACACCTATGGGATATGCTTTGGGTATTTCATAAGATAACTAGGACCCATTTTGAAGGATTTTAGTAAATTATTATATAAGTACTAATGAATATAGTATTAATACCCTCATCTATTTTCATTATTATATAAATTAAAATTTTGAGGAATTAATTTATTTAAGTGGTCGAATATAATATTTATGATTCTAAATGAATAACATAATATTTTTTCATTATTAATTTATAATTTAAAATAAAAAATTAATTTTGTTTCTTTTAATAATAAAAACAAAAACATTTAAATAAATTTTTATTACCAAATTTGTGTTATGTGAATAATTTTCTTCAAATTATAAATACAAGTGTGAAGAAATTTTTTTAATAATTTTTTTTTTCTAAAATATAATTTTATGTATTTAATGGAATATTTAAGTATATAGTTTTGTAAATACTTTTCATTTTAAAAATATATATTGGAAACTAATTAATTCAAATCTAATGCTTAAACATTTATGATATTTGTCTCAATGTTCATAAAAGTAAGGAATTCATAAAATGAATGCCTTGTCATTTTAAATTATTATTTTGTAATATTTGAGAATGATTAAAAATAATTTTTACTTCAAGATAATACTACATCATGAATTATTAATAACATTATACAAAATTTCTTTTATTAATTTTTTATCATATTCAATTAATATATATATAATTCACACTAATTTAATATTAAATCCTTAAAAGTAAATTTTTTGGTAAAATTTAATTATGAAATATTTATTATATTTATTATAATTTTTTTTACTTTTATGTATAGTGTCATATTATTTAAAAATTACTATTATTTTTTTAATGTAAATTTTATAACAGAAAAATGATCATTCACCTATAATTTGGGACTTACTGTATAATTTTTATAACCTATAGACCCTATTCTCGGTTATGAATTTATAAGAAAATTACAATTAATTTAAATAATAATTTCATAAAATATATATTTTTTGAATTAAATTTTTTTTACTTCTCTGTTTTTTAACAAATAAAATAAAATAAAAAATATAAATTTAATCACTAAAAATAAAAGAAATTGTTTTACATATAAATAAGTTGATTTCAATACAATATATGATTTTTCATAAAACATAAATATAAATCTTTTTGAATTTTAATTTAAAAAAAATTAATTCTATTTTTGAATCATCATTTAGAAATTTCTTTAGGGTTAATTTTTGGGATTATTTTAAAAAAGATGATTTTTGGTGAATAGTAAAAAATTATATTTTTACAAATCCAGAAAATATAATTATATTATTTTTCTTTATACATGACAGAAATATTTTTGAAACATTTATCATGAACTAATGTTCTTATATTTAGTATAATAATGATTTTAAATTATATTAAATTGAATTTAAATATTATATCATATATTTTGGAAGTAAAATAATATTTTATCCTGATAAAAAATTCAGTTCGTTTAATTCAATTGAGTGGTTTCAAGTATAAATTCTGATTTAGAATTATATATGTTTAAAATAAACATTATTCATTTAATTATAAGAAAACTATTTTCATTGTAACCATTACCATTCTAATGTTTCTGGTCTATATGTTGAAAAAAATAAAAACTTTATCCAAATAGTTAACCTTTCTTGAAGTACAAATATACCCTCAACATTCCCTTATAATTCCACTTTCAATTAAAATAATCATTCCCAATATCTTGTGATTACCTATATCCATTGAATTTTAGAACCCTTATGTATGTTCTGAAGTCAAAAAAACCTCATTCCAACAAATCTTTAGAATATCATAAAATCGTCAAGGAAGAAGAAATCCAGTTTCCCTTTTCCTTGTATTCCTCTCTTAATAATTATTCTATACCATTAAATTACCATTCCAATACCATTATAAAATAATTAAAATATGATTTTATAAAATAAAAATTATATTATAAAACTTTTTTAACAATTTTTTTATTCATTAGTTATTCTCTACTCATTTTCTTTTGACCCTCCCCAATACAGATTAGTTTCATCTTCCTAAGGGACATCAGTAATCACATTTTATCACTGCCAACATGGATGGTTAGTATATATTATTGAATATAGATTTATTACAATTTATTTTAAACATCATTAATAGATTTTAAAAAATGATAAATTAAATTTAATAAAAAATTGAATATGGAATCATACTAGGTTAACCCAAAAATAAAACATGTCATCAAAAAAGTCTCTATTTTAATGAAATAGTAGTAAATAAATTTATATAATTATAAATAATAATTAATTTCAAAAGTTAATATGATTATAATTTTGGATTAATATTTTATCAAACAAATATTTTTTATATATGTGTTAAAAACACAATCAAATAAAATGGGATAAATATACGGGTTCCATATCTCAATTTTAATGCCTTGATACTTGTTTTTATTATGGACAAATATAATTTTATATAGTTTAAATACAATCCTATTAGATTCATATATCCAAAATAATTTTTTATTCTTATTATTTTAACTTTTATTTATGACCTACTTCTACCATGAGTGTCTGATCTTACATTACCTACATTGTAAATATTATAGTTAACTTAATTTAGTTTAATTAATATATAATATTTCTTATTGATTTTCTTCCATCCATGGTTAATTTAATACACCCTATGTTTGTATTATTTTTTATAATTTGAATTATCTATTATGGGGTTATTATTTATATTTGACATCTCTTTGGTTCTTAATTAAACCAAATTAATTATTATATGTGGATTCAGTCTTATCACATTATTTTTTTCTGGTGACGTTTTTCTTACTTATCCAAATTTTGGAAATTGTCTCATTAATATTTTTCTATATAAATTATCTTATGTAAATTCTCTAAAACCATTCATATAATTTATATTTTTTTTAAAATAAATATATTTTTACATTTTAGACATGTGTTGTTTTTTTTACTTTCATTATATTAGAATGAAAAAAAAAATCTTTTATCATTTTAAAAATGAATTTATTTTTTAATTTTCATATCCCTTTATTATTATTATCAATCATCCTTTCTATATGTCCATATTTTCTCCCAAGAAAATCATTTTCATGACCCACCCCCATATAAAATTTTCACAAGTTAGAAGAGGTGGCATGAGAGACCATCAATACCAACATAAGATTAAATTTTTGTTAGTGATTAGAACACATGGAATATAATATAAGAATGGGATGAATTTCCCTATTAATTTCAGTTATATAGAAAAAAAAGTTATCAATACTCATATATTCACCTAAAATGATATATTGTGTAACATAACCTGATGCAAACTACATTCCACACATTAATATAGTAAAAAATACATTCATGATTGGAATTATAACTCTAATTCATCACCTCATTCCAACCAAACATCCAACAAATAACCACAAATATCTTTGTAGTTATCCCTTAAAATAATTTCCATCCTGTTTAGTTATGAGAAAATTGAAGTAATCAATAAGATCAAATTTATTTAAAATTTAATATACATGGGGTACATTATTTTAGGATACAGTTCATGAATATTTAAATGAAAAAAAGTGTTTCAAAAAGGATAATAAGTATAATGATACTCATAAATATTTATTCTAAATACCTTCAACTTGAGATATCTTATTATATCAAACTAATAATTTACCAAAATTAATTAATAGGAATAATTATTTATATGAATTTATAAAAAAAATTAATTCCATGATATAAAATAATTAATTAATACTCATTAAAAATAAAAAATACTTCCATAAAATAAAACCCATAAATTATTAAGTAAATTAGGAAACACTACCTACCAACCTACACTAATCATTTCCATAACATCTTTATAATTGAAAGAAAGGATACATGTGCAACTCATAACCTATTAAATCATCACATAATCACATATATTAAATATATGTAATTACAATATAAAATCATTGTATAATTTGTTTTTATATCATCACATACCTTCAACTTTTGCGGTCATATCATAATAACATGAAATCTTATTTCATAACCTATGTCAACTATCCTCACAACTATTTCAATTCCAAAACATCACTTTTCAAACTTGTGGTGGACCTCATTAAATTATAGCCCAAAGAATGACATAATAACTGAGATATTAGACCCTAAAGATAAGTGATAATGTTAAACTAAAGTCAATACATCTCATAAAATATTTATATTTCTAAACCATGAACTATTAAAACCAATGAGAATGTTTTCAAATATTTAATCACACACAACTAATATGAAAATAAATAAACATAGAATAAATTAATCATTTGATTCAATAAAAAAATGCAACAACAATTCAATAACAAACCCTAGGTAAACATACATGTATATAAAAACAAATGTGACAGTGAAAATCATAATAGGAGAAATAAATAATAAAACCATAAGTAAACCAAATAGGTTTTTGTATGATTAATAAATTTATCAAAATGAGTTCTTTTATCATTATTTTATTATATGTTAGTATTTTTTATATTTTTCCTATTAGAAACCATCAAATAATCACAAAAAATACCATCATGAATTATATGACCTCATTTATTCTAATGTTATAACAAAATAATATTTATGTATATCATATTTAATTATTTTGATAATAATCCGAAATATCAATTTCATCACATAAATATAGAAATCATTGTTAGATAGAAAACCTCATTTTTAAAAATTATTAATATATTATTAATACCAAATTATCACATATTTATGCAAATTATAAAGGTACATTAACATAAATTGAACATTTATTACACATGGTTTACATAATCTAACATCCCATTAAAATTCTACTTCCTTATTACATATTCCCCAGAATGATTTAGTTTCTACTGCTCAAATAATAAAAACATTAATAGATCGTCATTTATTCCCTATGTAATTAATAAATAAATGATAACATAATACGACACATAAACTTAAGCATTTCCATTTCCATTACAGACGTGTACTTATAACTGTTTTTCCCATATTTCTCATTTCTCATGTATTATATACGTACAACAATGGGGATTAAAAACTGAATATATAATATAGTATAATGACATAAATTAGTGATAAAATCATATAATAAAGCAAAAAATTGATATAATAAAGGATTACTTAAGAATATAGACATTTCCATAACAATATCAATGATTTAGATACCTTCAACATGTTCATTTTTGTAATATTTATAATTTTTCACAGGAAGTCACATAATGTGGAATTTCACATTATCAACATATATATTATAATATGTATTTATAAATAATTATTGTTCATCTTCCACTATCCTTTCCATCTTATTATTTTATTTTTTATTTTACCGTAACTACTCCACATTTCTCATGAATAGTCACATGATATAATAATATAACATCAATAACACTCAAACAAAATTGTAGACATATATTTTATTTATCCACATATTTATTTCACAAATTCAATAATATAAGAATGATCCATGTTGTAATTAAATAATCTAATCACAAATTTAATTGTCCCAACTTCTATAAAAAACAAGTTCCTAAGATAAATATAGAAGTGTAAAATAATTTGAGTAAATTTAAACCCCTATACTAAAATTAATATTTTCTCATCATTTATAAGGTTTGATTTTATACATTGGACCTCTAATGGAATTTCTAGTTTGGGATTATCATTAAATGATCAATTATTATAAATTATTGGATTGTAAGTTTTAAGGTTAGGTTAAATTATATAAATGAAGATAATTCCAATCACTCATTTTGAAGTGATATCAACTAAGGATAAATATTATGAAAATAGTGACTATGTTTTTCAAGTGGGTGTAAATAAAAGTATAAATATATTAGGTGGCTTAGAAATGTTCTTAGTTTAACAAGAATGAAAAATTGAAAATGATAAATTATTATGGAAATACATTACCTTAATGATATTGGTACTTATGGATTAGAAGATGTGCTGTATATCAACTCTACTTGCCTCCTACAATATCATCTATGGTACAAAATAAGTACAATAAGGGAGAATGAGGTGACTGAAAATCATGGAATTTCATATTTCATGTCATAGAACTACTAATAAAGACTCATGATAATCCTCTAGTTGTGTAGTATATCAAAAAAAAGATGATAATATGATAATAAGAGAAATTTAGTTCACTTACCTATAATTAATAGAATGTTCTTCATTATCTAAGGGGTTCTAATGTATAAATTAATAATTTTTATCTATTATATTAGAAAGTGGGAAAGGATGGTGTAACACACCTTTATATTTCTTCAGTTGATGATATTTGATTTATTTATAATCATAACAAAAACTATCCTTATTTTAGTTTAAATATTTATATTTCAAGTTCATAATTTCCCATTTAATTAAATGATAATAACTATATAAATTATGACATTGTAAATAATGATGTACAAATCGAAGGAATAATATTGGATATGAAAAAAAATAAATATTTTCACCACTTCTGATTAAAAACCCCAGATTTCTAAAGAATTGTAATAAAGGATTATAATATAAATAAATATATGGAATCTATACATAAACCATATTCCTTTAGACTTGATGGGTCCTTTAATAATAGGTATTCACATTTACAATTTTATGGAAGGGGTGTTCTGTACAAGGGTATTTCACGATTGCCTTTCCAAAGATATGAATAAAGTAGGATTAACATTACACATTGTTAACATAAATATATTTTTTTAATGGGAAAATAATTTTAAATTACATAAAAACATGGTCGCACCACTAAATTATAGGCTTGTGATTTTTTATCTATATAAGCACTGAGAAAACCATTCTACCTACAATAAAAATGTAGACAACCATTCGTCATTTAGATTCCACCTTTCAACAATGTTATATCTAACATTATATAGTGATTACTATAATTATTTAACTTTGATAATTCAAATCACACCTTAACATATCTATATAAACTATATTTTCATATTCCATGAAAAAAATGATATAAATTTATAAAAAATGATTTTGGGACTATTAAGGACTAAATTGGTTTTACCTTTATAGTGGAAGCTGCTGTTTTATAAGGGAAATATATGTTTTCAAAATAATTTAATTTCAATTAGATAATAATATAAATATTTTTGATAAGGGACTCTTAACACCCTCTTTACTCCATAATACACTACGGAAATTTAAAGGGAGATGTTTCTAATTCCAATTACATACATTTCTATTCCAATTATTTATGGAATTTTCATTTTAATACTAATGTAAAATATTTTATAAGAATAAATAATGTTATTTAATTTCAATTATATATGTTTTATATTATTGTTCACATTTATTTTCATTAAATCCATTTCATTTCAAGGATTTAGTAATAGGAATTATTCTATGATAAAAGATTCCAATATCCTCATTTATCCCTCAGAAATGAATTTTTCATGTGGCTTATTAATTTTTTTATAATGTTGTTATAAAATCATTATTAAAATTCATTTTTATAATTTTGATTGTTTTATCCTCTAAAAATAAAACAGATTTATCTCATTCACTATTTTGTTTCATTTATTACCCTTTAAATTATATTCTTTTATTTTTCATTTGAGAGACTAAAATGGTACTATCAAATTATCCAATTCGTTATCTAATTAATTTTATGTTATTAAAAATTTTCAGGGGACTAATCATAATATAAATGAGGTTTTTCTATATGTCAATATATTCTAATAATTGTTATATTTTATTTAATATATCTTCAAATGATATTTTGTATCTTTTTTCTCCGGATAGAATATAATCATTTTTGTGGAATTCATTATGAACCCCATTTCTTTATAAGGATAATTATTATTAAATGAAAATGTGATTATTTCATTATATATAAAATATATACATGTCCATATTACAATGTTAAATGTGGTATTCAAATTATATATCACTCAAATACTGTAAGAAATTTTTTATATTTCATTAGAAGATTTGTAATATATATTAGAGAAATCCAAATCCACTATGAGACATTTATACCATGTTATAATGTGATTATTAGTAATACCTGACTTATGTTTATGATATAAAGTTTATATTTTTTCAATAGTCATATGATGCCATAATCCTGTGATATCTACATCTCTATGATAGAGGTCGTATGTTCAGAAAAATAATATATGGTAATTGTTGAATCATGTATTATTTTCATTTTTTTATCTTATATCTTTATAACATTATTATTCCAATATATTTATCTTATAATCTTTTATGATCTTTGATTGTTATCATTTATTTTTTCCAATAATGACTGTTTGATCTCTCCCTTATTATGTTTCCATTTACATAAGTACTAAAGATGATTATAACCTATTATATTTCTTATGTGGTACCATGTGTTTAGGATTTTAATGGATCTCATGAATACATTTTTTAAAATAAGGAATCCATTATTTGGAGGAGAAGTACATTTTCCTGAAAAAGATATGTTTTTTTAATTATAATATTTTTTCCTTAAATTTTAAAAACCATAAACCTATGAAATCATGTGTATATAAGTGACTAAATATTTATTATTGATATTATAATTGTTGGTGGTAATGTTTAGGTCTCCTAAGACGATATACATCCATTATGTATATAATATGATTTTATCATTAGATCTAATATGTGGTCTTAGGTAATCTCAAATGGTATCAATGTAGGGTTTAAATAAAAATAAAGATTATGATATTGTCTATCAAGGATAATTGTAGAGTTAGAAAGACATTTTTTGGGATTATGAAATTGAATTTCATGTTGTTTAATGATATAATTGAATATTTTTGTGGTTTTAGGATAAATACATGATTAAGATGTACATAACATGTTGGTTTGGTTTGTAATTTAATGTCATAGAAATTAAAATAATTTTGTGGAAATATAATTATATTTCTATGAACATATATGATTAAGTGATATATTGATTCGTATGTTATTAATGTTTTTTTTAAAATATATATATTTTCTTGAATTGAGGGAAGTAGAGGTTTTTATGAATATATTTTTCCATATGTATTAATTAATTAGTTGAAATATTCTTTTATTTATTATTTTATGTTAAGAAATATTTACATTAGTCTAATCCCTATCGATAAAAATTAATATATTATGAAATAATAAATTTCTAGTGAATTAAACACTATATTATTTCATATATGTATAATCCTTTTAGAAAATATATATGTAGTTATAGGCTTTGGATCTGATTCATCTAGAGGTAATAACATTGAGAAATGATATAGGCTTTAAACATGATCTTCACTTAGTGCATGAAAAGAGGGACTACCATCCCACCTAGTTTCCCACTATTGAGTGATATAATATAAATCTGTCGCATGACCATTATGAACCATTATAAAGGATTTCAATATTTTTTATATCATGAATCATAACAATATTTAGAATAACCACCTATATGTTTTTCAATGATAAAATTAAAATTATGTGGTTTCATTTATTTAAGTGGGAGTAATGTTAAATTAATATTTCATTTAGTTTTTTTATAAGTGATTTTCATAAAATATAAATACAAATTATAAATTAATTTTTGTCATTTTAATAATATGAACCAATAATTTATTCTTATTTTAACCCTATTATTTTTTCTTCGGATTCCTCTCTGGAAATTATTAATTCATATATAAAGAAATTTCATTTACTGTAATGGTTTTATAAAAACTATTTTATCATATTCAGGATTAAGATGAAAAAATTATTATTATGAATAAATTAAGATTTAAAATAGTTTTATTGGTTATGATTTCATTATAATATAATTTCAAAAAAATATGATATTTTTTTTCAAATTAAAAAAAATAACCTGTAAATTTTAAAAGTAATATCTTATAATATTTTATTTCAAAATAATGATAAATATTTAAATATAAATTTTATAGTAAAATAATATATTTTCAATAATTTATCATTATATTATAGATAATTTAATATTAATTGGGTTTTATAATATTTAATGTCAATATTTTATTATTAAAATATTGCCATTAAAAGAATTATATTGCATGTTTTATAATAAAATAAAATTATGAAATGAAAATTAGTTTTATTTGAAAATAAAATCCATATTATATATTTTATTTTATTAGGGGGAAATTTATATAAAAATATAATAAATTATATTTTGATAAAATTAAATGGTAATCGATATATAATTTTGACCATCATGGATAGAGTTTAATACATTAAAACTATATCCTCAATTGTGCATCAAAATACAAAATTCATCATAATTATAAGAATTATTTCATAAATAATATATCTTTTATAACTATAAATATATTATTTTCTTTAATATAATAAATAATTTATGATAACAAATGTAAATGTAATCACTCATTTAAAAGAAATATTGTATTCTATATATGTTTTTATCCAAGCATTATATGATTACACAGAAATGCTAGATTATTAAATTTTAGCATTTTAATTTATCAAAATAGGTTTCATTTATTGGATAATAATTTAAAAATTATATAAGTGTGATTTTTAGGACATTTCTAAAAAATATTATTTTTTGATTAATCATCAAAAATATTTTTTGTTTAAATACCACTAATTTTATGAAATATTTTTCATATAAGCACAACATAAAAATTATTAAAACATCTTCATCATAGAAAATGTATATTTTTTTGTAAAACATGTATCTTAAAGACTATTTATATAATGGATCTAACCTCTGTGGTCTATTATTTTGTGTGAATATATAGGTGTTCTAGGAGGTCAGGGTGACTCATTTAATCACTTTGAAAAATTTCCCAATATTCCCATGATTTCTAATGGGTTCTTATGCTTTCAGTGCTTCACGCCATTCCAGCCATGTCTATCTCATGAGATATAAATCATTATCCAATGCATTGGAGGCATATATAGGTCCCACCCATCTCTTAATGATTCCATTCTTATGTGTGCCAAAAAATCATAAACCATACATCATAGCATAAACCATGTAACAAAAATTGGAATCTTAAACATCATGACATCATAAAACAATTCATATAAGATAATGGAATTCATAAAAATATATCCATCACAACATAATCATATCAATATAATAATAATGATATAAACAGAACCATATATTATATTAGATGAAAAATAATTTTGATAAAACACTTGAACTCCAATCTTGAGGAAAATATCCTTTCTACTTCAAAAAGATTTTTCCTTTCTTAACATGTCATAGAATTTTAATCTAAAAGAAGTTGATTAAAAATAATCTTGAAGACTTATAAAGGAATATTCTTGTAAATAATGTTTTAAAAATCCATTCATTCCGTATAAGCTAAAAAAACATTCTTCCCATACTTTTGTCGGAAAAGTAGAAAAGTACATCTTAAAAGAAAGATTACATACATACCATGTAGTAAAAGTCAAAAAATGGGTAAAAATGAAAAAAAAACATACCAGAAACCATTTTTAGGAAACATGGACATGGATGATAACAATAACCCCAGTAAATACTTACGAATAAGCAATCTCGGATAAAAATGAGATTTGCCAAATTATCCATTACCATAGGTCCGATATGTTTCGTACATATCCGAACCCCCTGTATAATGATTTAAATATTGTTATTGAATTATTATAGAATCATATTCATTGTTACGATATCATATATGGTTCACTTATGACTTTAAATTACCCGTTCTTTTGTAAATTCCATGTTAAAGAGTGTTTTGGGTAAAATCAATTCATTTGTCGTCCGTGTTTTGACTTGTAATTATTCATATGATTACATAGATAATGATTACTTAATTACAGAATATAAAACATTACTTATATATAATATATATACATAATACACATATATATAATAGATCGATAAATGGAATGAAATACACCGTTCATGGAGATAGTAGGTCGTACGTACGCATGAACGTTGTTTTCATTTCCTTATTGAGTTGAATGGAATTAAGTAGATGACATACATATACATAAATCCAGTAGCTTTATAATGTCATATATTTCATTATTATTTATTATATATACTTTATAATCATTCTTAAATGGTTAACAGAGAGAATGAATCTCATCGCGTCGTGGAGACGGTAGTCCGTACGTATGCACGAGCGATGATATCGTTTCCATAATTATTTACTTGAATTAGAGTGGATGATACAATGTATCAGAATATGTATGATGTTATAATAACTATTTATAGTTATTCTTTACACCATTATACCCATCCAAGTAAGGTGGTGTTGGAAAAACAGATTACACCACGGCGTGGAGACGGTATTCCGTATGTATGCACACGCGATGATTTCATTTTTCGTAGGATGGATAGATGGTGAAATAGGGTTGTTTCATACTTATAATAACATATCATGATATTAGTGATACTAATGTTATTACTTAATAATGAAACAACTAAATAAGAATAAGAAGGAGAAGAAATAAATTTGAAAGAATCGGTAACGGACAATACCGGTCTTTGAAGCGCCTCTTTGAGACCGCCTCTTAGGGCACTAAAATTGGTCTTTGAAGAAGACCAGAACCTCTAGGATGTTTCTATTGAAGTGGAGAAGAGAATTTGGTAGGGTTTGGCCGAGATTGAAGGCTCAAAGTGGTGTGAGGAAGAGAGGGATGAGGTGCCATTTTATAAGGGATGAGAGGAGCACCTTTGGAAATCTTAAAAATATTAATTTATAATAAATATAACCCCACATAAAAACCTCCAAAAATGACTCATATTCGAATATTAGATGAGATAGGGTTGTAATCGCATCAAAAAATAAAATTTAGACATGATAGGAAATTATTTTAAACATTATCAACTTGATTTATCCTAACTTAATCAATTTTATTTTATTTGTGGTAATAATATTCTAAATTTTAAATTATAACAAATAATTACTTATTTATTGTGAGTCATCTATAATTGGATACTTTATAACATTTTAGACCATATAAATTTAAATTTATATTTTTTATATATTTTTGTGATTTTTAAACAATTTTATAATATGTTATTTTTATAAAATAACAATAGTGTCTATTTTGACACTATTCATTTATTTGAATTTAAATAAACTATATACAGAATATATGTTCGAAATAAAATCATTAATAGATTCATAAAAGGTCATATTTATCTAGAAAATTATTGTAGAACATTAAAAAGTTCATATATTATTTATTTTATTATTTTTAAATCCATTTATTTGGTTTATCTTTTAATAAAATAATTACTACAACATTTGTGTATAATTATTTAGTATACTTATTTGTTGCATAAAATTTAAAACTAAAATACTATAATGAATATAATTCTATTACATTTTAGAATAATACTTTTACTCTAATTTATCATATTCAAATCAAAATATTTAAATTATTATATTTATTAAATTATGAAGGTGACAAATTTGGCATCATTTAAAATAAAATAATATAAGTGTCATAATCACTTTTATAAAACTAAAAACGGTTATATATTATTTAATTGGATGATTAAGGTGTATATATACACTAACAATAAGTATTGGTTAGGTTTGTGGGCCTTTTAATGGGTATTATTATTTAAACAAAAACTATATTACTGATTTTTCACTTAAAAAATAATTTCTGCTACATTAATGTATCACAATTAATGACAATTATTTAATCCCTAAAAATGATAAATAAATTATCATGATGTAGATAATTTTATTATATTTCTTGAGACTAATCATTTTAGATGTTTTTTGTTGTTTACCACTATATTACAATTATTATACTTATAAGATTTAAGAGAGTGACATGTTGTCACTTTCTTTGGTTTTAATAATAAATAAATTATTTTCATGGTTAAAAGTCCATAAAATGAATATAATCCGACCTTAGGTGATATGGGTCGACTTTTAGCCATCCAATAGAATTTTGGCATGTGTTAGGGTAATTTTATAACATTATATTTACCCTTAATTACCCGATTTACCTTTAACTATGGTAAATAAAATTTACCGTAGTTACTATTCATAATTCACAAAAATAAACAATATCCTATTTACATAATTTAGACCCAGTGATTCCAAATATGGAATTAATTTATTCAAATTAAATACACAGATGTTTCAGAAATTAAATTAAAATTAATCCCGTTGTCGAATGAAAACAGGTTTTTTTTAAAACATTACAAAAGATTGAATTGATTTAACCTACGAATTCTATGTAAAATCAATGATAATGAAATATATTATATTTAATGGTAAAAATATATTCTATTTATAATTTAAAACAGTTCAATATTATAATTTATCCACATAAGTTATTACGATGAAAACAGTTGTTTTTAATTATAATATAGCGTGTTTTTAATATTCATTAAAATATTAAAGTTATCAGAATAATATGAAAAATTTATCCAAGGTAAAATTTTATATCCTTATTGAAAAGAATAATTTTATTTTGTAAAATGGAACTTACAAACATGTCAAAAAATGAGATTTAAAGTGGGTGTGCCATTAAAAGGCGGCAGAACTGCATTTTTTGAAAAATACTTATTTTACCTGAAAAATTTTTTTTGTTCTTATACCATGTTCTAGAAAATGTGTAAGATGAATAATAATGTTATAAAATTCAAAATATAGTTAATACTATTCATAACAGCTAGTTCATAATAATATTATAATAATATATCGTTGTTTAGTAAAGCTCGGTATTGCATACAACACACGCTATCGAGGAAGGTCCTGATTGCGTGTAATGCAAGCCATGTCAGGGTTGCGTGTAGTGCACGAATCCTTTATTACTGCATATAACAAAATAAATTGAATATATATATATATATATACTCAATGTTTTGTAGAATAACTACTATCAAACAAACATGAAATTGTGTTTAACACGATCCAGGATTAGTGTTGTGTATACTGCAAGCTAATACGGTGTTGCGTATAGCACAAGATAATCTTGGTGTATCGTACAACAGAATATATAAATGAAATTAAAAAGAATATATCTTATAAAATCTCGGGTTATTATATTCTACCCCCCTTAAAATGAATTTCTCCCTCAAAATTCATCGGGGTTATAAATGGTTTTCTACTTGAAAGTTTCTTTAATTGAAACCCTCATCGTAAAAAGAATACCAAAACTTATCTTTACAAACTAAAGTATGAAACGTAACAGTTACCCAAATACACTAATCACTGGGTTTACACATAGTATAACATTGGTGAAAATATGGATATGGATGATAAATCTAACCATCATGTTCTGATAGAGAGTGGTAGAGCACATGGCTATGAAAAAGACAACAATCACAATGCCATAGATTTGTGATGATCTAATGTACCATCTAATTCATCAGGTATAAGGTCACTAAGGCAACATTTTTGGGTTTCAAGATCATTTCCATAAAGTTGGAGAATTAAAAGAAATACTTACATGATTTTGGTACAATCTCACTGTTGTTCATGAATTTAACAATTTCCAATTCATCCCTTAATGAAATGAAGTTGAATTTGTTATTCGTGATGTGTTAGCAGATCATATGATAGAATGATGGGTCATTCCATCTGTTTCAAACAAAAGGTTAGCAAAATTTATAATTCAATCATATGGTTAGATTAATCATATATGGTTCCAAAAATGAACTTATACTTCATATATCATACCGCTTAATAAGATAAAACTATTTTCTACTAACCATGGACTTTTTGTAGGCTAGTGGTAGGCAATAAAGGCCAGTCGCACTTCGGTTTTGGGTTCGATTCCCACAGCCTTGTCTGACGCGATGGGTTGTCGCCCGTCCGGCATGTTGTCCTTTTTCTAAAACTACATTAATATAACATCCCATCAATTATATCGAAAAAATTTCTATCCTTAAACAATAATAACTTATGTCCAACATAATCCATTTCAATCTTTAGGCTTATCTAAAATACTTCGATCTAAGCTCATAGTATAAATAAAATGATTACTTGAAATATCACATAACAATCACGTGAATGCCATTATTTATCCCCAATATATCATAAGATATATCTTGTTGGTCAAATTACAAACATGTGAATACCTTAATCATGTATTATCATGAAGAATGAATACCCATTGAACCTTAGTGAAAACATGAATGATGTCAAAAGTTAACTCGTTCCACATACCAAAATCCCAAAATTTCTATATAAACAAAACATAACATCACTTAGTCCTTATATCAGTCATGAGATCATGAATACAATCAAACATCTCATTATCTTCTTATCCCTTCATTATGCACATATCATCTACTTTCCAAAAATATCTGAATAACCTTCCATG
The DNA here is from genome assembly GCA_963277665.1 of Viscum album. Lineage (NCBI taxonomy): Eukaryota > Viridiplantae > Streptophyta > Magnoliopsida > Santalales > Viscaceae > Viscum > Viscum album. The sequence continues at coordinate 760,745,232 of OY728140.1, read as the reverse complement.
GTTACCAGTACCATTCAACATATACTTTCATATAATTCAGGAAAAACAATACTGTAACAATCCTTAGATGATTCTTTATTCCATTGTACCATACATTATTCTTTATAAACATACAATCATTCCACTAACTTCTTAAACCACTATCTGAGCTTCATCATTTATTTCATCTCATATTGTAGTCTCTTCATCATCATCCACATAAATTCTACCCGAATGACCATGCTGATTCTCTTCATGAGATTTTCCCTTAGGGCATTGATTTGCATAATGCCCATACATTCCACATTTAAAACATCTAATCATTGTTGATGTTTTAGAAATACCATTATCCTTGTCCATGGTGTTAACTGAACCTTTTACTTTGCACTTACTGGCATTGTGTCCTTCTTTTCCACACCCAAAGCATCTTCTAGTTCCATTGAATCAATCTCCCTGATGCCTCTTCCCACATGATTTACATGAGGTAAATTGAACTTTTTTTCCTCTATGATCATCATGAAACTCCATATTTATCTTTTTATCTGAGTCAGTAAACTTACCAAAGTTGAGATTATTGATAATATTATGAGATTTCTGATTAGGCATAATAATGATGTTTGGACTTCCAAATCCCATTTCATTTGTTTTCTCATTAAGAATATCATTCCATTGTCTTTCATATCCTCTATTATCATGAATCTTACTGTTTCTAGCAGTTATTTAAAACCCAAAAAGAATAGTGTGAGGCAAAAATCATGCTAGGGAAAACAACATAGTAAAGGGGGAGTACCCTCAATATCTAACATCTTAGGTAAAATTCTAAGATTGTTAGCCCAATTCTAGGACTATAAACTATATGTATACTTAAACTTTGGGACATCCTTAGATTTACCTTAGACATATCTCTAGGGATCTCACTAAAGTTCTCGATTCCTAGTTTCCAAAGGTTGACTAAACCTTTCCTCTGATACCAACTGTAGAGACCTAAAGCTTGACGTACATGGACATTACATTACTGTTGTAGAATACTTAATACATAACAAAAACAGACACACAAGGACCAAAAAAGTTTAGTGTTATTGGGAACATGGAACGTAATCTTCTAATCATGGTGAAAGATCCTCAACATCTCCCATAATGATCTTCCCCTTTTTTTCTTACCTAAAACCTTTCTTTATATCCCAGGGAAAAGAAAACATAAAAAAGGGTGAGCTCAAATACTCAGTAAGGGTAAGAATGGATAAAATAAAACATACCATATACATTTGAACTTAAAAACATGAACATAATGTTTAAACACCAAAATCCTGAGCAATGATATAAAACATGGAAGTACATAAGGCATAGATCATAATGAAACATTAATAATGATAAAATAGCATGGGAATAAAACTTGTAATTGTGGAAACCATTAAGCACATGATATGATTTCCATATTAGTCAAGGAATTGCGGCCAAGACCATCTTAGTGGACAAAGTCCCTTTCAGAATCGAGTTCACTCCTCGTTCCAGTCCTGTATTACTGAACAGGTTTAACTTTCCGTTCCAGCCATGTCTATCTCATGAGATATAAATATTTACCCAATGCATTGGAAGGAGATATAGGTCCCACCCATCTCATAATGATACCATTCTTATGTGTGCCACAAAATCTTAAACCATACATCATAGCATAACCCATGTAATAAAAATGGGAATCTAAAACATCATGAAATCATAAAACAATTAATATAAGATAATGGAATTCATAATAATATATCCATCACAATATAATCATATCAATGTAATAATAGGGATATAAACAGAACCCTATATTATCTTAGATGGAAAATAGTTTTGATAAAACACTTGAACTCCATTCTTGAGGAAATTTTCCTTTCTAATTCAAAAACATTTTTCCTTTCTTAACATGTCATACAATTGTAATCTAAAATAAGTAGATTAAAAATAATCGCGAAAACATGTAAAGGAAGATTATTGGAAATATAGTTTTAAAAATCCATTCATGTCGTATAAGTTAAAAAACATTCTTCTAGTACTTTTGTCAGAAAAGTCAAAAAGTACCTCGTAAAAGAAAGATTACATACGTACCATGTAGTAAAATTCAAAAATGGGTAAAAATGACAATAAACATACATGAAACCATTTTTAGGAAACATGGACACGGATGATAACAATAACACGAGTAAATACTTACGAATAAGCAATCTCGGATAAAAATGAAATTTGAAAAATTATCCCTTACCTTAGGTCCGATATGCTTCGTACATATCTGAAACCCCTGTATAATGATTTAAATAATGTTATTGACTTATTACAGAATCATATTCACTGTTACGATATCATATACGGTTCACTTATGACTTTATATTACCTGTTCTATTGTAAATTCCATGTTAAAGAGCGTTTTGGGTAAAATCGATTCATTTGTCGTCTGTGTTTTGACTTGTAATTATTCATATGACTACTTAGATCATGATTACATAATTCCAGAATATAAAACATGATTTATATATAATATATATTTAGAATAAACATATATATAATAGATCTATAAATGGAAAGAAATACACCGGTCATGGAGATAGTAGGCCGTACGTACGCATGAACGCTGTTTTCGTTTGCTTATTAATTTGAATGGAATTAAGTAGATGACATTCATATACATAAATCCAGTAGATTTATAATTTCATATATTTCATTATTATTTCTTATATATACTTTATAATCATTCTTAAATGGTTATCATGGAGAATGAATCTCATCACGTCGTGGAGACGGTAGTCCGTACGTACGCACGAGCGATGATATCGTTTCCATAATTATTGAATTGAATTGGAGTAGATGATAAAATGTATCAGAATCCATGTGATGTTATAATAACTACGTATAGTTATTTTTTACATCATTATACCCATCCATGTAAGGTTGTGTTGGAAAAACATATTACACCACGGCGTGGAGACGGTATTCCGTACGTACGCACGCGCGGTGATTTCATTTTCTGTAGAATGGATAGATGATGAAATAGGGTTGTTTCATAATTATAATAATATATCAGTATATTATTGATAATGATATTATTACTTCATAATAAAACAACTAATGAATAATAAGTATAAGAAGAAATAAAGTTCAAAGAATCGGTAACAGACATTACCTCTTCTTTGAAGCGCCTCTTTAAGACCTCCTCTTAGGGAACTAAAATTGGTCTTTGAAGAAAACCAGAACCTATAAGTTGTTTCTATGGAAGTGGAGAAGAGAATTAGGCAGGTTTTTTCCGAGCTTGAAGGCTCAATGTGGTGTGAGGAAGAGAGGTAGGAGGTTCCCTTTTATAAGGGAGGAGAGGGGCACCTTTGGAAATATTAAAAATATTAATTTATAATAAATTTTACCCCACATAAAAACCTCCAAAAAAGAATCATATTAGAATATTAGATGATATAGGGTTGTAATATCATCATCCAATAAAATTTAGACATGTTAGGAAATTATTTTAAACATTATCAACTTGATTTATACTTACTTAATCAATTTAATTTTATTTGTGGTAATAACATTATAAATTTTAAATAATAAAAACTAATTACATATTTGTTGTGAATTATCTATAATTGGATACTTTAGAAAATTTCAGACCATATACATTTAAATTTATAATTTTTATATATTTTTGTGATATTTAAACAATTTTATAATATATTATTTTTATAAAATAACAATACTGTCAATTTTGACACTATTCATTTATTTGAATTTAAATAAATATATACAGAATATATGTTCGAAATAAAAGCATTAATAGATTAATAAAAGGTCATATGTGTCTAGAAAATTAGTGGAGAACATTAAATAGTTCATATAATATTTATTTTATTATTGTTAAATCCATTCATTTGGTTCTCTTAATAAAATAATTACTAGAACATTTTTGTATAATTATTTAGTATACTTATTTGAAGCATTAAAATTAAATATAAAATCTTATAATGAATATAAATCTATTACCTTTCACAATAATACTTTTAATCGAATTTATCATCTTTAAATCACAATATTTAAATTGTTATATTTATTAAATTATGAAGGTGACAACTTTGGCATCATTTAAAATAAAATAATATAATTGTCATAATCACTTTTATAAAACTTAAAATGGTTATATAATATTTAATTGGATGATTAAGGTGTAGATATACACTACCAATATGTTTTGGTTAGGTTTTTGGGCCTTTTAATTGTTATTATTATTTCAATAAAAACTATATTACTAATTTTTCACTTTAAAAATAATTTTTGCATCATTAATGTATCACCATTAATGATAAATATTTAATCCCTAAAAATTCTAAATAAATTATCATGATGTAGATAATTTGATTATATTCTTGGATACCATTCATTTTCTATGTTTTATATTGGGTATCAGTAGATTAAAATTATTATACTTATAAGATTTAAGAGAGTGACATGTTGTCCCTTTCTTTGGTTTTAATAATAATTAAATTATTGTCATGGTCAAAAGTCCACAAAATGAATCTAATCTGACCCTTAGGTGATATGAGTAGACTTTGATCCGTCCAATAGAATTTTGGCATGTGATAGGGTAATTTTATAATATTATATTTACCCTTAATTACCTGATTTACCTTTAATAATGGTAAATAAAATTTACCGTAGTTACTATTCGTAATTCACAAAAATAAAAAGTAGCCTATTAACATAATTTGGACCCACTTATTCCAAATATGGAATTAATTTATTCAAATTCAATACACATAAGTTGTAGAAATTAAATTAAAATTAATCCCGTTGCCGAATGAAAAAGGGTTTTTGTTTAAAACATTGCAAATGATTGAATTGATTTAACCTACGAATTCTATATAAAATCAATGATAATGACATACATTATATTAAATGGTAAAAATATATACTATTTATAATTTAAATCCATTAAATATTATAATTTAACCACATAAATTATTACGATGAAAAAAGTTGTTTTTAATTAAAATATAGAGTGTTTTTACTATTCATTAAAATATGAAAGTTGTCAGAATAATATGAAAAATTTATCCAAGGTAAAATTTTATAACCTGATTGCAAAGAATAATTTTATTTTGTAAAATTGAACTTATAAACATGTCAAAAACTAGATTTAAAGTTGGTGCCCCATTAAAAGGCGGCAAAACTGCATTTTTTGAAAACTACTTATTTTACCTGAAAAATTTATTTTGTTCTTATACCATGTTCTAGAAAATGTGTAAGATGAATAATAATGTTATAAAATTCAAAATTTAGATAATACTATTCATAACGGCTAGTTCATAATAATATTATAATAATATATCATTGTTTATTAAAACTCGGTATTGCGTACAACACACCCAATCGAGGAAGGTCGTGATTTAGTGTAATGCAAGCCAAGTCAGGGTTGAGTGTAGTGCACGACTCTTTTGTTGTTGCGTATAACAAAATACATTGAATATATATATATACTCAATGTTTCATAGAATAACTACTATCAAACAAACATGAAATTGTGTTTAACACGATCCAGGATTAGTGTTGCGTATACAGCAAGCTAATATGGTGTTGCGTATAGCGCAAGATAATCTTGGTGTATCATACAATAGAAAATATAACAGAAATTAAAAACAATATATCTTATAAAATCTCGGGTTATTACACTGGTAGGGTCACCTCAGGTGTGTCCCACCCTGGAAATAGCTCACCTGGGCGGAGTCTCATGCGGGAAGTCGCTCACTAGTAGTCGATCACCCTGTAGTTCACTGACCAGAGGTGCTTCATGCCTAGTAGTAGGTCATCTAGAGGTGTCTCACATGATTATGTCTCAATGATAGTGGAAGGAATTTCATCAATGTTGCATCATCCAGCGGTGGTTCTTCTATTGGTGGCTTGTGAGTTGTGTCTTACTAGCGGGGCCTCATCGAACGGTGTCTCATGGAATAATCCCTTACCGAGTGGTTCCTCATTTAACACTGCCTTATCGAGCCGTGCCTCATCTAGTAGTGTCATGGGAACTGTGTTTCCATCATATTCCATTTTTTCCCTTTTTACATCTTCATTGACGTAAAATCAGTTTAATGCCTTAAAAGAAATTTTATGAGACTAATTCAAACCCCCTAAATCATATCTTATATTCCTTAAGTACAAAGAGGATTTTAATTGTCCAAAACACATTATCTTGATCTGATCAGCCTTTAATAACATATCAAAAATGTATATAAACCTACAAATTTTTTTAGATGTTTCCAAATCTTGGATACTCTTCCCCCTAGTTCTTTCTTATTTTTTCCTTTTACTACAGGTCAACCCAAAATACTTCTTTTTATAGGGATTGATTGAAGTGTCATAGTAGTTTGTTCTTGTTTCCTTGGAGTTCTTCTTCATGCATGGGTGCCCCTATTTCAGTGAAACTAAGAATAGAAGATATCCTTTTCTTCCATGTAGGTTTCTATGTTACCTATCTTAATTTTGTATCATGTGGGTTGGTTATATGGATGTTACCACTGTGAATATGTTTTTTTATAAAATAATGAATATAATTGAACATATTTTTAATCTATAAATAGGTGACTTGGAAAAATTAATAATGTTCTTGATGTTTATCAATTTTTTATGATATAATTAATTCCATTGGCTCACTAACTACTGAAAATCATGGTTTTTAGGGGTACCTATTTGTGAAAATATTGGTTTCTATAATGTTTTTTGTTTTCCCTAATAATCATTTATATGTGAAAAAATTTAACCACATTTATTTGTCTAATAATTGGATGCCATAAGATCATACTATTTTTATAACCCCTGAATTATCAAGTGGTAATTAAAGTTATGATTCCTTATTAAATATTAATTTGTTTTTATTTGGTTTTTTGGTGATTTGGTTGAGTAAGATTGTGGATAATGGATTTTTTCTGTGGATATTCTAATCTAGGAATGGTATGATTGTGTTGTAGGGCTATAAAAATGGTTCTGATGTGATATATTTTTAGGTGTCATTGTCACTTGGGGTTTATTTTGTTCCGCATAGTCGTTTGGGCTGGATGACGTTAAGGATGGATAATAGTGATTTTTAGGGCTTCTTTTCCATTAATAACATGTTGTAAGATTCACCCATATCTATAGATAGATATATGATATATCATGAATGGGTGTTAAATGTGGAGGTAGTACAATGACGTGTCTTTAAAATGAAACTTCTTTTATTTATCAAGCCCTTCACCTAATGAAATGAGTTCTTCTATGTTTATTAGTTTCAAAGATATTGATAGAATGAACAAATGATTTCTTAATGATGTTTAGAATGGTAAGGGATGGGTAGGTTAACAATATGGAATGGTTAAATGAATTGATTGGGAATGTAAGATGGGTTTCTTGTCTTGATGTGTGGTGTTGTGAAATTAAAGGTAGAAAAAAGTGTGGTAGTTCTATGAGTTGTTCTTTTTTCTAAGAACCCATATGTGGGGATTGAGTGTTTGGTATTTAGTATGTATATACATGTACTTCCTTTTGATTTCAATTCGGTCCTCACCCACATTTATCACTATGTGCCGAACACTTGCATTGTCACACGAGTGGGGGGGGGGGCATTCCCAACATCTCGGTGGGGGGGGGGGGGGTGGATGGGTGGTCAACCGCTCTCCCATGCTCCCTCTTCCAGGTGGTGATAGACCAAGTTTCTTTGGGTAGGATGTGGTGAGATATTGTAGTTGAAGTGTCTTTGGGGATGTTGGATTATTTACCATATTTCTATATGATGAGTTGTGAAGTTATTTCCTAAGTGTCTTTAGGATGAGATGTGATGTGTTTGTAGGCCAAGGTGTGTGAGGGAATAATTTTTTAGGAGGCCTAGGTGTGTGGAGGTGGGATGTGTTGTCACACCAAGGTGTGTACAGGTGAGACTTGTTGTAACCCAAGGTGTGTGCAGGTGGGATGTGTTGTGAAGCTAAGGGGTTTACTGGAAGGATGTGTTGTGAGGGTTAGGTGTGTGTGGGAGTGATTTGATGTGGTATATTCGAAAGAGGTGGGAGCACCAGGGTGATTGTCGTTGGGGTGTGAGAGCAGATAATCAGTGTGATATTAGTGCATTTTACCCTATCATCGATGTGTTTTTTGTTATATTACTTGATATTCATTGCTTTCTATGAGTTCATTTGTGAGGTTGGTGGTTAGTATACTTTCTTAGTTGATTTTTAGTTCCACCATTTTATCATGGGTTCATTAATATCCATCTTTCACATGTGCATGGGAGGATTTTGTATTTCTACTAAGTATGCATGTATGGTCACACTAGGTATATAAAAATATTTTTTTTTCTATGGGGATTTAGTTGATCATGTTGGACCTTTCTTGCACGTATCTTGAAATTTTGGTTTGTCACTACTCAGATTCTCTTTTGGGTATTTACTTAGGACAAATTTTTATTGGTATCAGTACTATTTTACACATTCATGTGGGATGGTTTTGGCTTCCATTATATTATGTCTTCGATTATTCTTTGGATGATCAATCATATCTCTTGATCATGTGTCCATATAAATGGTATCTCTTCCCATGTTGTGTGATTTGTATACCCTTGGTTCTAGTAGCTAAATAGGGGCCTATTAGAGGCAGGAATGGGGGTTTATTATCTCTCTTTCTTCATTGCCATCCCAGGAGTGGTATCTTTTGGGGCAGGGGGTCGTGAAAAAATTGTATCACAGGTGATGGTTGTAAAGACCCAGAAATTATATATATTGATTTTTAATTATTTGGGATTGTAATGAGTCTAAAAAAATATACGGTACATGATTCCGAGGATGGAAGATTCCAGAATGGATTTTTGAACTTTTTAGGTACATTTAGTGAACGTGTGGGAAACATTTTATATCTTTTAAACTGGTGCTCGGATTAAAAATCATAGGGAACAGATGAATCTACAACATCAGGATTCATTTAAGGATGGCTTAACCATGACCATAAAGGGTCCGACGTAAAATTTATTTTCCTAGACATTACAATAAAAATAATAAAATAACTAAAGGTTGTTTTTTTTAAACCATTGGAAAAATGGTGGTGGGACCACAGTGAAACATTTGACCATTTAATGGCTTGACCCTTATGTTGTGTAACCACACCATTTGTAGAATTAATAGGTTGAATAATCACACCATTAGAAGAATTAATAGGTGCATTAATTAAACTTATTAATGAATCCCATTAATTGTGTAGATCATTTTTCCTTATTTTATTCTATTAAATAATATATCAGGCCTCGGTTTGGGGAGAGCTATGATAGGAATCTTTGAAGAAGAATGGTGATCGAGCGACAGTCGTTGTAGGAATCGATGGATGAGAACAATCATCGACGAACTCCTTCAGACGCAGACCACACTTAAACATCGGAAGATCCATACAATGGAAACAAGGTTGGAGGTCTTGTTGTTTACCTATGATTTGTTTCCTTATTGATAAGATTCTTGTGTTATTATGATAACGTGGAGGGCATGGGACAAATGAACAAGGCCTGAAACCTCTATAAAACATAGTTATGGTGGTTTTTTTTCGTGGGAAACTGGCACTAGTGCAGAAAACATTTTTTACGTCGGTTATTTTTCATTATTTACGTCGGTTTTTAGGCGACATTAATACGGACGACGTTATAAATAACGTTTTTATGTCGGTTATTTAAAACCTGACGTAACATACCTAACATCACGGTGTTTATCACGTTAGTTCATTAATAACCGACGTGATAAATATGCGCGAGGGGGGGGGGGTTATCACGTCGGTTATTTTCTAAACCGACGTGATAAAATGCCTGGGATATCGTTTATCACGTTGGTTATGACATAACCGACGTGATTAACCCTTCCTCGGGCCTATTATCACGTCGGTTTCTTAAATAACCGACGTGATAAAAAGGCCTGGGAAACGTTTTAGCACGTCGGTTATCTAATAACCGACGTGGTAAATCGATTCCCAGGCCTTTTAGCACGTCGGTTATATTAAGAACCGACGTGATAAAAGGCCCGGGAACAGTTTATCACGTCGGTTCTCGAAAAAACCGACGTGATAAACCCCTACCGATTTATTTACCACGTCGGTTATAAAATAACCGACGTGAAAGCGATATTTTTTTTTAAATAATTGCACTGCTCTCACCAAAAAGCAACCAGAAACCAAACAAAAATAACCATGCCAGCCCTCCCCCAAGCCCCAACTGAACCCCACCCTCATCTATACCCACCTAACAACCTGGCCAGCCCTCCCCCACCACATTGGAGCCCCACCACAACCCTTGGACACCCCCCACCCCTTGGACATCCCCCCACCCTCATTTACACCCCCACGACCCCTAGTACAGCCTCAAACACCCATTGGACACCCCTCCCATATCCCTTGGACACCCCCACCCCTTGGACACCCCCCCACCCCTTGGACAGCCCCCCACCCTCATTTACACCCCCAAGACCCCTAGTGCAGCCTCAAACACCCATTGGACACCCCCCACACCTTGACAGCCCTCCCAGACCCCTTGGACACCCCCCCGACCCCTGGACACCCCCCCCCCTCGAGCCCTTGGACATCCCCAAACACCCCTTGGACACCCCTCCCATATCCCTTGGACACCCCCCACCCCTTGGACACCCCCACCCCTTGGACAGCCCCCCACCCTCATTTACACCCAACCGGCCCCTTGGACAGAACTCCCAGACACCTTGGACACCACTCCCATATCCCTTGGACACCCCCACCCCTTGGACACCCCCCCATCCCTTCGACATCCCCCCACCCTCATTTACACCCCCCGAACACTAGGACAACCCCAAACACCCCTTGGACACCCCTCCCATATCCCTTGGACACCCCCCACCCCTTGGACACCCCCCACCCCTTGGACAGCCCCCCCACCCCCTGGACACCCCCCCGACCCCTTGGAAACCCCCCTACCCCTTGGAACCCCCCCCCCCCCCATCCCCTTGGACAGCCCCAAACACCCCTTGGACACTCCTCCTATATCCCTTGGACACCCCCCACCACTTGGACACCCCCACCCTCATTTACACCCAACCGACTCCTTGGACAGCCCCAAACACACCTTGGACACCCCTCCCATATCCCTTTGACACCCCCCAAACACCCACCCACCCCCTTGGAACCTCTTCCCCCATACCAAAATGCAGACCAGAAAAACCATCAACAGTAGACCAAAACAAGAAGTAGAGAAAAATTAGACATTCACTTCTATAACATTCAAAACTTACACTGTCAACTTCAAAAAAAAACTAAATCCAACCTAAACGACTACGAAATACACAATTACATTGACAATATTCAAAATTACATTTTACATTACAAACAACTAAATGTCAATCAAACCTGTAAAATAATTTGACCACTCCACTTGTAAGTGTTTGATATCTTCAGCAGTAAAGGGTTGAGGGTCATAAAAAAGCTACAAAGGAAAAGGATAGTAGTCAACGTGTATAATGAATAAATCAAATTGAAATATTATGAGAAAGAGGAAATCTTACCAGGTCAAAACTCAGAACTGTCCCAGTTGTTATTATTTCATACATAAATCTTAACATGTAATATCCGCATTCGATGATGCCTTGTTCCTCATGACATTTCTGTTTGAATGAGTGTAAATTCTGTTTCGGTGCGGATGTGCGTCGGGCTTCTGTTCCGACGCTGTTCCGCCAGGATGCGTTCGCGCGTGCGCCCGTCGACCCGAGGGGATGGGCGCGCGCGGCTTGTGGTCCCGTAGTCCCGCTTTCCAAAGGCTGGCGACATCCGTCCCTTCTTCAGGGGTGTCTGCTCCTTGATCGAAACCGAGATGATGGGACGTCGGCTCCTCCTTCCGTGGACGTCTCCTCGGAACTCGTCGCCTAATACGGGTCTCCCTCATAGATTTAAGAATGTTCGTGAATCTCGTTCCCGGCGCCATATCTTCATGGACACCGGTTAATTACGGTGCTTCCGCCCGGACGCTCCAAGGAGTCCGGTCGGGGCAGCAACCTGCGGTGAGGAGACCGGGTGGCTCTGGGTGTCGGGGGCATGTCTTAACACTGCGACTCTGCATGTCTGCCTTCTGTCCCTAATAGGGCTTCTCAAAGGCGTGATGGCCTGAGGCATCCCGCGCTGGGTACGGGGAACTGTGTTACCTGAGGTTTTCCTCAGCTTCCCATGTTTAACACGGGTTATGCCGCGAATTTAGCGTCCAGCGGGGACGGCATCGGACTGATCAACACAAGGAGTGGATCAGATGACAGAACCCCTTGCGGGGAACCTCCGATGCTGGGGCTAGCACATGGGTGGCTTCCCGAGTGAAGTGGAGTGGAATAAAATGGCATGACCCCACCGGGATGTGGCGGCCCGGGTAAGGATCAGGATGGATGGTGGAGTGAAGAGCTTGGACCTCGTAGAGGCTTCCTACGTACCGCGCGTTAGCGCGGATCAATGTCAACGTAGTTCGGATATACAGTTTAACGTCATGCTGGAAGTCGGCAAGACGACTCACGAAGAGGTCGAGGCTGCCGGGCGAAGGATTGAACCGAACCACCTCGCACAGAGGGGGATGGAACGGCCGGATGGATCACAGTTTCACGTCATGCTGGACGCTGAAGAAAGAAATAGAAAAAAGCAGTGGGGAAGTGCAATGGAGATACACATGTGCAGTCCCCCACAAGAGCGGATTCATGGGTGAATCGACGCGAGTGTGAACCCAGGAGGGGTCCACTGATGGACGGACCGACGTGAATACGACCGGGACGACCAAGTGGTTGGCTTGAACCTCAGGGAGGCTTCCTACGTACCCTGTTTAGGAGACAGGGATCAAAGTCCACATAGTTCATTCTGTTTGTAACACTCTACCCCCGTGGGCGAAGGCCACTCCAATCCCGACATCCATGTAGAGACGAGCGGGTGGGGGCCACATCCAAACCGGGAGGACCCTGCGTGCGGGGCACTGGATCAGGTGATGCGGATGGTTTAACGTCTTGCCGGACGAAATACAGTTTAACGTCGTGTGTTGAGGACGAAGCGGACGGTTTAACGTCTTGCCGGACGAAGTACAGTTTAACGTCGTGTGTTGAGGACGATGTACAGTTTAACGTCATGTTGGACGAAGCACTCGACAGTTTAACGTCTTGCAGCGCGGACGTAGATGCTTGGCAGTTTAACGTCTTGTCGCGCGGACGATGGAGGCTAGGCAGTTTAGCGTCGTACAGCTTGGACGTTGGAGCGCCGCCAAAGGGTCCGTGTCAATTCGCGCGAGCCTGGAGGGCCGCACGGGAAGACAACGCACGGTGCGGGGCACCCGGGATGAGGATCATCGGGCGCCACGCAGGCGGGTACCCTCAGGGGGTCAAAGGGGGCGACCCTGGCGGTTTGCGTGCAAAAAAGGAGCTTGGTGCGCAATACCAAAGGTCGGCGCACAAAAGGGTAGGCTGGCGCGCAATTGGGCCAGCGTTTTGCGCGCGGTAGATGGAGATTGAGCGCACCGGGCTTCGGATAGCGCGCGGGGGCAACGACTCATTCTTTAACGAATGGCCACTTTGAAAAGGGGGGGGGGTGCGCGCAATCGGGCTGGATTGCGCGCACCCGGAGGAAATTGCGCGCAAGAGGCTTCTTTTGCGCGCGAAGACCTTTGGGTGAAGAATCGATTCAAAAGAAAGGATCCAATGGGATTGCGCGCGAAGGCGATCCCCGAGGCTTTCTTGCGCGAAAGAAAAGAGGTTACCTGATGATCGGCATTGCGCGCGGAGGGGTTTGTATTGCGCGAACGAGCGACTCTTCGAATTCCGGAAACCTTCAAAACGTCGGGGGTCGCCTTATATTTATAGGCAACCCCGAGCGCGGAATCTGGTTCGCGGGCGCGGAATTTCCTTCGCGGGCGCGGAATCGGGCCCGGCGCGCAAGGGAGTCGCGCGGGCAACGGGCGCGCAAAATTGCGCGCAGGCCCAGCACATTGCGCGCATCCCGGGAGGTTTGCGCGCGACACTCCAACTTTGCGCGCGGGTCTCCAAAATTCCGCGCAAGGCTTCCGGGCCCTCCGAAACGGGCTTCCGACTCCAAATATGACCTCGCTTCCCGAATCCGGAGCTTCGTTTGGGAACAACGGACTTTTCCGGCGTCTACAAAATCCCCCCCTCGGAATCTGATCGGCGAGAGGTCGCAACGATCGGGTTCCGAGGGAGACGCCGGAATGCCGAAGTCCTGGGTGGCGCGGGACTGTGGCGCGCAAAAAAGGGCGTCGGGCGCGAAATTCGCCGGTGCAGTCGCGCAAAGCGCTTTCCGCGCAGCGCGGACTCCCGGCCTTGCCTATAAATAGGGGCCTGGGTCCCTCGCACCGTACACCCGCTTTCCGCGCGATTAGCTTCCAAGCTCTCGTTCGCGAAATTGCCTTTGCCGGCGCGAAATTCACCCGTTCGTCGCGTAAAACCTTCCGGATTTCGGCCTGTCTTTTGCGCTAACACCCGGGGTTTTACGCGACAAACTTCCCAATTGCACGCTGTCCACTAGGATTGCGCACCAACTCCCAAATTTCTCTACCAGCCTCGTCCGATTCCGCACGCTTCATCCCTTAACCCGCACGACTCCCGGAGCTTCTGAGATGGCCGCGAATCAAGGAAATGAGGGGGGTGCCGCCACTCGCAGAGCTGAGATGGCGACGAACGAGGAGGTCTACGGAGCCAAGGAGATTGTTTCCAATAATCAATCCTTGTTCGACTTGCTGACGCCGGCCCAGAAGACATATCCGCTGTCGGACAACCTGCCGCTCTGGAACTTTGGCATCCTAGATGAGGATCCGGTGCCAGGGTTCGAGGTTGATGCGCCACGGACCTGGGTGACTCGGGAGGACGAGCTTCCCCGCTATAACATCACCAACAATGGGCATCCTGCCAGGGAGACCAGGCACTTATATGTCTATGTCCTGAACCCGAGGACGTGAACCATTTCCGGGGGTGAGCCTACTGTGGAGAACTCTCCAGCCCTCTACTCGAGCACATATCGCCAGAGTGTCGCTGACGACACCAAGGGCTGGCTGAAGGACTGGGACTTGCGGTCTGGGGGAAATTTCACCAGTGAGTGGGCCTGGGCGTTCTGGGTACGCCACACTTGCGATCACTTCGCGGAGGAGATGCGGTACATCGGCCTGTTTGAGGCGGTGTGGACGTCGCAGTTCCACTTCTACCAGCAGTTCGAGCTCGGGCCGGAGCTGTTCACCCGCTGGTCCCCGGATACCAACACCTTCCATCTTTAACATGGGGAGGTCAGCATCGGTCTCTGGGACATCCACTGCATCAGAGGTATCCCGCTGGAGGGTCACCAATACGATGAGTTCCTGCCTCCGAAGAACACCTGGGAAGACAGGTCACAGACTCCCATCCTGACATGGCATCTGCTGGACCTAGCTACAGAGCGGCTCAGGGTCAAGGACTTCCACAAGGACATAGCCTACAAGGAGTGGTTCAGCCAGTTCTTGGAGCATGACCCAGCGGTCAAGATGCCAGGCAGGGGG
The DNA here is from genome assembly GCA_963277665.1 of Viscum album. Classification (NCBI taxonomy): domain Eukaryota; kingdom Viridiplantae; phylum Streptophyta; class Magnoliopsida; order Santalales; family Viscaceae; genus Viscum; species Viscum album. Next base: position 760,729,718 of record OY728140.1, on the reverse strand, counting down.
AAGCGGTGCCCGACCGCGGCTCAGAGGAGCCGGAACGGGTCGTACTGGCGGGTCCTGGATACGGGCGACTACCGCTCATGGGGGTACCACGTCATCGAGGCCCGGGAACCAAATGTCCGGTACGCGGTGTTCCTGGCCGCCTTTCTGAGTGGGTGGCTCCTGCCAGTGCGGGACACGAGAATGGGCGTCCGCCCGGCGACACTGGCGATGGCGGGCGCCATGGCTGCCAACAAAAGATATAACCTCGGGGTCCCGATGCTGGCTAAGCTGTACACCATCCTGGGACGCATCTCGCAAGGGGGGTCGCCGCGAAGGATCTGTGGGCCCTTCCAATTCTTCCACGGCTGGGTGGCTGCTCACCTTGGTGGGTACACGTTTCCGAACGCCATCATTCCTCCGGGCAACGGCCTGCGACCCTCCCTGCTGAACATTGCGGGGGTCACTCCGATGACCCTAAATGAGGAGGGCGTGAGGATTCGGATTGGAAATCATGCCAATTTCAACTTCATCCCGTTCCCCACTCCCGTTGGCCAGATGATCGACAACGGGCAGGGTCCGCTGGAGCAGCATGAATATTTCCTGAACATGAGGGGCGGGGTGCTCGTGGCTCGGATCGACGGGATGGTGATATGCGAGACCTACGTGCCAACCCGGTTCGCCAGGCAGTTCGGGCGCCTTCAAGGGATGCCGAAGAGGGTATTCACTGCTGTCCGGGAGGAGACGAACCCTTGCGTCCTTCGTCAGATGTGGCTGATGTCTGCCGCTTTCGGCTCTGGCGAGGTCATCACTCTCCCTCCTACCGGGGTCGACGCAGGCTTGGAAACCGAGTACGCCGAACATTGGGCCATCGCGTACCCCGAGGGGCTTCTACGGAAGCTAGTTCGGCGGCTCGAGGTCACCCGTGCGGAGACCGGGCGTCAAGGAAGGAGGCGAAGCGCCGTTATGCGAGGGAGAACGGAGGCGCGCCAAGCAGCAGAGTCGGCGCGAGCAAGGACTTCGGCGGCGGGCACATCGCAGGCTGCTGCTACGACCTCGGCGCCCAGAGAGGGGGCACGTGCGGTGGTCGAAGAGCGGCCCGGGAAGCAGGTAAGACGTCTGCTCGAACCCTCCCACGATACAGTCTTCCCGGCGCTATGGTCGGCCTGGATGACCCTGCGGCAGTCACTGGGGACCGAAGCCATCTGGTGAAAGATACTCAGAGAAGGAATCCATCTGCCAGAGGTCGGGCGCCTCCAGATCGCCGACAGGGTGAACTTCCACCGGCGGTATGCGTATCTGACGGCCATGGACGAGTACGCGCGCCAACGTGGTCAGCGTGCGGAGCCGTCCCTTCTGGTGAAGGTGATGCTCGGTCTAGAGCCTGCTCCAGAACAGATGCCGCCGGAGGAAGATGACAGTAACAATGACTCCGAGGAAGAGGAGGAGACGGGGGAGGATGAAGGCTCCGAGGGAAGGTCTCATCGGGGAAGCCTGCGGGAGAGCGGCGAGGTGGCCGGCTCTGGCAATGTCGATATCACTGAGCTCCTCGAGGTCCGCTTCTATCCCTACTCAACCCGCTTCATCTGTTCTCTTATGCAGCTTCTAACCCATTCCTCCACCTTTCTCAGGAGTGCGTGGATGTCGGTCAGGCATCCTCAGTAGGAGCAGGAGAGGCGCCAGCAGGACAAGGCGGGGGCCAGACACCCATCATTGAATTGACAAGCGCGGAAGGGTCCCCTGCTGCAATTGTTCCTGCAGCGGCCGGGACAGCAGAAGATGACGCTTTGAATTCTCGTAAGTCTCCTTACTTTACTACTGGTGCTTGCCGTTGACGACCCGTGATTAACCGCGGAATGCTTTGCGCAGTGATCTCAACACTGGAGGCTCGTCGGGCTGTCGAACCCGGGCCATCCACGAGTGGACCAGTGGCAGACCTACCGCCTGCTCCGGAACAGACTTCCCAAACCAAGCCGGCCCCATTAACTACTGATCAAGGGGCTGCGGACGCCGGCGGTGCTTCCATCGGAGAGAGGTCGGGGGCTGACAAGGGTGTCAACGACACTGGGGCGAGAGAAGAAGGTCCCCCAGATGTTGGGGAACCTATCCCCCATGAGGACATCCCAGGGGCGGACCCTGTAGCAGACCTGCTAGCTGCCTTCCCTGCCTACCGGCCTACCGACCCTGAGGAGATGGACAACTCGGATGCGGAGGCGGTCGAGGAGAGCCGGATAACGCGCCGCAGGGGGTGGAAATGCATCCAGCGCTTCCTCAAGCGAGACCCATCAGAGTGGATGGGGCGCATGGGATCCCTTCAATCCTGGCTGCGCTTCCTGTGTGCCGGGGGAGCTGATGCTCAATGCCTCCATCTGACGGTCCGTGATTTCATGGCCGAAAAGATGCGCGAGAGCCGCTGGCGCGCCGACGTCGCACAATGTCGGGACGTTTCGGAGAACACGCGGGCGCTCCTTGCGGCGGAGCAGGATGTCCGGTGTCTCGAAGGGCAGGCGGCAGAGAAGGAGGCCTTCGTCGCAGCGTGCACTGAGCTTGTGGAGCAACTAACGGCCCAGCTGATCGACGCCCAGGTACAGCTGACGGAGGCGGGCCAACAGATGGTCACACTTCAAGTCGAGCAGGAGCGTGCACAGGCCAGGATCGACGAGCTGCGTGCTGCGACCGCCGACGAGGAGAGGGCACGCAGAGAGCGAGAAGCAGCTCTGGAGGCCGCCAGCCAAAGGGTAGCGGCGTTAGAAAGACTTATTCAGCACGCTAATCCCTAGGGGCTTTGTTTTTGCCATTCCCAAAACATTTTGCGTCCGCTACTAAATATTTCAATCCATTTGTATGAATCACCATATTTATCTGCATCTTTTGGCTTAACATGCTCAACCACAATTCATTGTCTCGCAGGAGCGTTAACCAAGCTTCAGGCATCCGTAATTGGGCCTGGATTTCTAAAGAAAAGAGGGAGGTCATTCCTAGGAAAGGAGACCTCAGACCTAATCAATGTATCATCCCCCCCAACTTGTTCCAACACACGAGCGGGACAACGCTAGGGGTGTTGAGATTTTATCCGAACATAGGGAAATGAGAAAGGGTGAACCGCGTGTCCCGAATTCAGAAATCCACAACGGTCGGCCTTCCAGGAAATGCCCAAGACGGCAAGCGGACAATGGATCAATCGACCATACTACTGCAATAGACGGACCGAAGGTCATCATTCATATTTGCAGGAGGCGGATCACATGTCATCATCAATGCCTCTTTGGGGGTTTCTTCAGGCACAAGGGTGGAAATCTGGATTAACAGGGCAGGTGAAGCGTGGGGCGAAGTGATGATTTGTTCGGACAGAATCTAACACTCCCAAAATTGCGCCACCGTGGGGAAAGCGTATTAGGCGGATGCACTAATCTGGCTGTGAATCACCCCAATTCTCAGACAGAACCTCTCTGACGAGGAAACTGTCGCTTCCCATCATTGCGATGGGGCATCCCGAGCTGAATCGGGGAGAATATCAAAACTGCACCACTCTACCAGAAGCCAGGCCAGACGGCCAGCGACGAGGAGTGGCGGGACTTAGCGATCCCTGAGGCTGGACCCGAGTCGAGATGCCCGGGCGTTCCTACGTACTCCATCAGGCTGGAGATCAAGCCACACGTTGTTCTGAAAGTGCAGTTTAATGTCATGCAGGACGTAGAACCCCGTTTGGAGAGATCTTAGTTTAAGGTCTTAGAGCTCGGACCATAGGGGCAGATCTTAGTTTAAGGTCTTAGAGCTCGGACCATAAGAACCTCAAAGTACGCCACATCGTGGTCCTATCCCCTGGATATGAGAAGATGCACTGAGGGATAGTGTCAAGAGTGCCGAGATTTTGCCTAGTCAGAATGGGGGGTGGAAAACGTAATGTGAATCATGTGGCCATTCACTCAAGGACTGGGGGCACCGGCGTAACGATATGGGAGTACTGCCGACCGTGGTGGAAAAGCAGCATCCATATCGCACTGACCGTTGATGGAATGAGGCAGAAAACGAGCATCAACTGCTCAAGCGCAAGATTCATATCGATTTGCTGCCCGAGGCCCTTGGGGGCACCAGCCCGAGTCGGTGGGAGAGCTCTGAGGCATTGTGTCCAGACCGATCACGGGGGCTCCACCCAGGGCGTAGGCGATGGGTCCGAATGAAAGGGAGCACGAAGCCTGAAAAGTGGAAGGAACCTGACCAAGCTGAACCTGACCCTCCTGGCAATAAACCAGAGTACTCTTGACACCGGTGGACCACTGCAAGGGGTCGAGGGACACGCCTTGAGGGTGACACGAAGGCGGCGGATTCCCCAGAGAAGGGGGAATCTCTAAGAGGTGGGGGCTGGACCCGAAGTTTCAAACATCCGGGCGTTCCTACGTATCCCATAAGGATGGGAATCAAGCCATACGTAGTTCTTGAAGCGCGACGCAACACAATCGGGCACCAGCACGGGGGGGGGGGGGGTGCGGGTCTGGCCCTCGCACCCAGAAGAAGCGGCATTTGATATTTCTTGTTTGTCCTTAAAGATGGATGGTTTTTCTTTGTGCAGCGACATGCCTGTGATTAGGAAATCCCTGGCGTCGCCACAATAATCAAGCCATAAAAGGCATTGAAAAATGGCGTGGTTAGTAACCAGCGCCCAACGTGAGTGTCCTCTGAGGAGAACATCACGATGCAGTGCCGTTTCTCGTCGGGCGGCCAAGACGATCACAGTTTACGGTCATGTGGTAGGACCAAACAACACAGTTTAAGGTCGTGTGGTTCGGACCATGGAGGGATCCACTCATTGCGATATGGCGGACCAAGCGGAGGTGGGAACATACCCAGCCCTGCGGTCACGCACGATTCCAGGAGATGGATCCTGGGATAGGGGCCTGCGTATGTCCATCACCAGAGGGGCAGAGATGCTAGCCCCCAGCTATACTGGGCCCAGAACGCGATTGTTCGGGCGACTCCTTCCTCCTTATGGGGACGAGGGTCCAGCTACACATGGCCCTTAGGGAGGACATCAGCATATATCCTTGGTGCTCAGATCGTGGGAGCCTCGAAAGACACCATTACCCTGGTTGGCCTGCCTAACGTGTAGAGGTGTACTGAAGGTCAGTATGAAGAGAGTGTCGAGATTCCACTACAACGCACAAAGGCGGAGTGTGATGAGGACTGCGCAACCAATGTTCGGAGCCTGAAAGAGCCGACATGGCGATCAAGGATGTCGCTGACCATATTCGCAACACAACATCCGATCGCGTCAGCCTAAGATGGGGCAAGCAAACGAGCATCAACCGCTCAAGCGCAGGATTCATATCGATTTGCGGCCCAGGACCCACCGGTAAATCAACCCGGAGCAGTAGGAGAGAACTGAGGCATCGTACCCAAACCGCTAACGAGGATCCCTTTGAGTGAAGGCTCAAACAAGAGGAAGCGCGAGGTCCGACAAGCAACACAGGACTTGTCGGGATTGAATCCGACACTACGGGTCATAGACCGAAGTACCCAAAACATGTTAACAGATCACTGGAATGGGTCGGAGGACTCACCCTGAGAGCAACCAAAAGACGGCAGATCCCCGTGATCAACCAAGAGATGGGGCTGGACCTGAAACACAAGCGTCCAGGCGGTCCTACGTATCCCATAAGGATGGGAATCAAGCCGTACGTAGTTCTTGAGAGGCAGTTTAACGTCATGCAGGACGATGGGGGGTGTGAGATGGTCCCACACACAGGGGAGGCGTACGACGCGGCCAGTAGGCCAACGTAAATGAGGACATAATCCCCCGCTCACACCACATGCCTCGCACAAAAAGGAGGGGAACTTGGGCCAGAGGCCCAACGCGGGATAGAGATTCCTGGGAAATGGGGATGGGCCCGAAACATGAATGTTCAGGCGGTCCTACGTATCCAATAAGGATGGGAATCAAGCCGCACGTAGTTCTTGAAGTGCAGTTTAGCGTCATACGGGACGAATAAGGAAAGGGGGAGCGGAAGGCATCCCCAACCGTGGGGGGCATACATCGTAGTGAGAAAATAGCCCTGCGTTCACACCATACGCCGCATACCCAGAGGCAACTGGGCCAAGGGCCCGAGATGGGATGGAAATTCCCGAAGGATGGGGCTGGGCCTGAAACATGAATGTTCAGGCGGTCCTACGTATCCCATAAGGATGGGAATCAAGTCGCACGTAGTTCTTGAGGTGCAGTTTAGCGTCATGCAGGACAGAGATGCTTGGCAGTTTAACGTCTTGCAGTGCGGACGTGGTGCAGTTTAGCGTCATGCAGGACGATGATGCTTGGCAGTTTAACGTCTTGCAGCGCGGACGTGGTACAGTTTAACGTCATGTTGGACGAATGCTGAACAGTTTAACGTCTTATAGCTTGGACGAATTGCACTTAGGCAAAGTACTGCTTGAGGAACCTAGCGTTGGTGGGAGGAGTAACACGCTCACCATCCATAGTCGCTAGGGAGTATTTGCCATTGGTATAGACTTTGTGGACGACAAGAGGTCCCTCCCACTTGGGCTCCAACTTGGGTGGCTTCCTGCCGGGGATCATTGGCGCTCTTAGGGCCAGCACTAGGTCACCCTGCAGGAAGGAGCGGAGGCGAACCTTCTTATTGAAAGCTCAAGCCATTCTTCTTTGATGCCTCTCCAAGTTGTGCAAAGCGCGAAGCCTATTCTCATCTAGTGCTTCCAGCTCGACTAGACGTGCTTCAGCAGCTCTGTCCGGCGCTTGCTGGTCGTAGACCGCAGTGCGCAAGGACGGTAACTGGATCTCGATGGGCAGGACGGCCTCAGCTCCATACACCAGGGAATAAGGGGTCATCTGGGTGGAATTGTGAGTCGTCGTCCGATAAGCCCAGAGGGCGTTGGGGAGCTTGTACGACCAACTCTTCTTGTTCTGACCAACCATCTTTTGCAGAATGTTAGAGAGGGTTTTGTTAAACGCCTCAATCTGTCCATTCGCCTATGCATGATATCGAGATGTATGGTTCGAGCGAATGTTGTACTTGGCGTACAACTTCTTCAACTCGGCTGCTCGAAAATTGGCTCCGTTATCCGTGAGGATAGCGTGAGGCACTCCAAATCAATAAATGATGTTGGAAGTCACGAAGTCAGCGATCGAACAGGATTTGACCTCTCTGAGCGGAATCGCCTCTGCCCATTTGTAGAAGAAGTCCATAGCGGTCAGAATGAACCGGCACTGGCAAGCCATCGCCAGCGGGTAAGGTCCCACAACGTCCATCCCCTAGACTGCAAAGGGCCAAGAATACCTGATGGAATGGAGAGGCTCCGGCGGCCGATGCACAAAGTTCGCGTGAACCTGGCACGCATGGAACCTCCTGGCATACTCGATGCAGTCATGGATCAAGGAGGGCCAGAAGTATCCCAACCTCCGAATCTGGTGGGACAGCTTTGGCCCAGTCTGATGGGCACCGCATGAACCAGCATGAACCTCTTGCATGACTCGTGGGATCTCAACTCCATGAAGGCAACGTAGGAGAACACCATCAAATCCGTGTATATAGAGGATCTGCTCCAGGCCGGGACTGCTCTGGAGGAAAAACTGCGATGCGCGGCGTCGAACTCGCTCGCGCTCGGCCCGATCCGACGGGAGAATGCCATGTTGGAGGTACTCAACCAAAGGCGTCCTCCAATCAGGGGCTGGTTTGACTGCCATATCTGGGGTACTCGGGGCTCCGGGCATAGGGGCAACCGTGGTGAGATTACTTACCGACGGGCCGCGATCTCCCTCCGGGATAACGGGAGCGATGAGCCTGCGGTGCGTCACACAGACGATCAGGTTATCCTGTTCAGGCTCTGCAAGTGACGCAGCAAGGCTGTCCAAAGCATCTGCTCGACCGTTCTGCGACCGGGGAATATGGACAATTTCTGGCCGAGAAGGGAACTGGGCCATCAGAAGGAGGGTGCACTCCAGCAACGGCACAAGTTCCGGCTTCCTGACAACATAGTCGCCATTGATCTGCTTAACAACCAGCTCGGAGTCCCCTTTCACACACAGATGGGGCACGTCGATCTCGAGAGCCAACTCGAGGCCAGTGATGAGGGCGTGGTATTCCTCCTCATTGTTGGTACAGCCCTCTGACAACAGGAAAGAGTATGGTAGCACGACTTGCTCCGGGGTAATGAAGACGATACCCAAGCCCACTCTGTTGAGCTTAGGATTATCGAGTCTTCTACCAGTGGGGCTCCGGGAGGAACCTTCAAAGTGCATCTGCCAGCATGGACCGGCATGACCGACCGAGAGAATGGCCTCATCGGGAAAGCCTAGATCCAGCAGCTGATCCGCGGAGGTCGGGTGAGCAGCCAGAAAGTCTTCCAACGCTTGCCCTTTGATGGCCTTCTGAGACACATACCTGATGTCGAACTGCTGGAGAATCACAACCCATCGCGCTAGACGACCAGTCAACATAGGCCGGCTCAGGATATATTTCAACGGGTCTACCCGAGAAACCAACTGTACCTCGTGGTGCTGCAAGTAGTGCCGTAATTTCTGTACGGAAAATACGAGCGCCAGACAGCTCTTCTCGATGGGGGAATACCTGACTTCCGCATCAAGGAGCATGCGACTGAGGTAATAGAGGTTATTCTCTGTTCCCTCGTTGTTCTTCTGGGCGAGAAGGGCACCAAGGGACCGTTCCAGGGCAGTCACATAAAGGACCAGCGGCTTCCCGGATACAGGCGGCATCAGAACCAGAGGTTGAAGCAGGTACTGCTTGATTTCCTCGAAAGCGGTCTGACACTCTTTATCCCATACATAGGTGGCACCTTTCTTCATGAGCCGAGAAAAGGGCTTACACTTGCCGGCCAGATTCGCGATGAATCGGCGTATATAGGCTAAGTGGCCTTGGAACCCTTGCAGTTCCCGGATGTTACCTGGGGGAGGCATCTGGCTAATCGCCCTGATCTTCTCTAGGTCGATCTCAATACCCAGGTATCTTACCACAAATCCAAGGAACTTTCCGGAGGTGACCCCGAAGGCACACTTCAACGGGTTCATCTTCAGGCAGCGTGACCGGAGGAAGCCGAACACTTTCTCAAGATCTTTGAGATGGTCCTGACGCTGGCGCGATTTGACCACCAAGTCGTCGACATAGCATTCCACCAGTGTGCCGAGGATTGGCTTGAATATGCGGTGCATCGCCCGTTGATAGGTGGCACCTGCATTCTTCAGGCCGAAGGGCATGACCCGATAACAAAAGATACCTTGGGGGCCCTGAAGGCAGTGAACTCCTCATCCTCAGGGGTCATCCGGATTTGGTTGTATCCGGAGTATCCATCCATAAAGGAGAGGGCTTGGAACCCTGCCGTGGCGTCAATCAACAGCTCTGTCACCGGAAGGGGAAAATCATCCTTCGGACAGTGGCGGTTGAGATCGCGGAAGTCGATACAGACTCTGATCTGCCCGTTCTTCTTCCTGACCGGCACAATGTTGGCCAGCCATTTGGGGTACTGAACATCCCTCACGAAGTTGGCTTTGATAAGCTTGTAAACTTCGGCCTCAACCATGGCACCGTGGAATGGGTGCATCTTCCTGGGAGGCTGCTTGAACCCGCGATGGTTCGCCGGGAGACCAAGGTGGTGGACGGCTACTTGAGGATCTAGCCCCGAAATCTCATCATAGCCCCAAGCGAACACATCACAGTGCTGTCTGAGGAAGTCCACGTACTGCTTCCGCTCTTCAGAGGGCATGGCGGCACTGACCAATGTGGGTCTTGGATCTGTTTCGGTTCCAAGGTTCACCTGTACTATCTCATCGACCGTGGCGGAGACGCCCTCCTCAATGGCTGGGGGTGCATCTTCCACGTCCTCTCCACTCGGGGAGGGATCATCCACGGGAGAGACTGCGTTGAAAACTGCATTGGGGCTACCAGATCCTGCTGGGCCGCTGGTGCTGGCACGGGCGGTTGCGGTCATCTCATCAGGAGACTCACAGGTCGTCGAGACCACAGCTACGTCCAACCGTTGAATCGGGAGGACGTAAGCGTCATCCAAGCTTGCCCAGGGATCACTTGCAACAGCGACAGGCTCAACCTCACCTACCAGGATCTGCTTGTCCTTGCTCTTGTAATAGTCTGCGTCCAGATAACGGGCTTCCCATGAGGAAAAAGGAGAGGCATCTCCCTGAAGCATGCCTACTCGACCATTAAGGGAGTATTTGAGGCATTGGTGGTATGACGAGGGAACCGCCGCATGAAGGTGGAGCCATGGCCTGCCCATCAATGCGTTATACGCAGTGTCCTGAGAGACTACCATGAATTCGGTGTTGGCGACCAAGTCACCGAACTGGGTCTTCAAACGTATCTTGCCGACCGGAGTTTGCTCGGTGCGGTCATACCCCTGGATCCTGGGGTCGGAGGGGATCAAGTCATCCTCAGACAACCCCAATCTCCGGAGCGTCCGAGTTGGAATCAGGTTAATCCCGGACCCCGTGTCGACAAGACATCGCCGGACTTCAAGGCCATTGAACTGGCCAGTAACATACAGCGGACGAATGTGCCCCTGTATAGGAGGGTCTTCATCCTTACCAGAGAACGAGATAACTGCCTGACATTCGGCGTCCTCAATCGTTTTGGTGTGAAAGGCCTCTGCAGCCGCAACCTCTGTCTCAACCTGGAGGGGGCTTTTCAAGACTTCAGCGAGTGCCTCGCGTATCTCAGATGACATGCAAAGAGCCTCAAGGATAGAGAGCCTTGCTGGGATGTCGGCCAAGTGCTTCAGGATATCATACTTTTTGGCCAAGCGCGAGCCCCTGGTTGCAGGAGGTTGCTCTGCGGTTGGAGGCATGACGGGCCTTGCCGGTTGGACCGGCGGCCGACTGGCACTTGGCGCATCTCGCTGTTCATTGGTTGAAGCCCGGGATGTAGTCACCGTACTGGGGTCAGGAGGCCGGGATGGACTTGTGGCAGGGCGGAGCTGATCGCGACGCGGCTGAGGCGGTTCTGCCTGGTCCCACACCACAAACAGTGGCGGAGGTGAATCCGTCATCCCCGGATGGGGGGGCTGCGCACGCTGAGCTCGGTTTTGAGCCTGCTGCCTAGTCTCAGTGGCGTGCACGGCCTGGCTGGAGGTACCAACTGTCGTGCCCCAGCGGCTCCTGTTGTTGCGGTTCCTCCGACGGTGGCGACGACCGGGGACACTAGGGAGGTCCACCTGGTGTTCCTCAGCTTCGGGAACCGAAAAGGGATTTAACATCTCGACGATATTAACCGAAGCGTACCCAACACTGTCATCGGACGAATCATTTATCACCGGGCGGATCCGGGGAGGGACCCCCAGGCCATCGACGTCACGAGACGGAGTGCCCGATTTCCCTTCCCCAGCCCCTGGCGGGTTCCGTGCCCTGGTGTTGAATGCTCGGTCGGGCAACATGCTAGTCTTCCAACACCTCTGAAAGCTATCGGCCTTCGTATTGAGGAGAAGAGATTCATGTCGGGTTCACCATTTTTCTGTTTCGGTGCGGATGTGCGTCGGGCTTCTGTTCCGACGATGTTCCGCCAGGACGCATTCACACGTGCGCCCGTCGACCCGAGGGGATGGGCGCGCGCGGCTTGTGGTCCCGCAGTCCCTCTTTCCAAAGGTGGGAGGAATCCGTCCCTTCTTCAGAGGCGTTTTCTCCTTGATCGAAACCGAGATGATGGGATGTCGGCTCCTCCTTCCGTGGACGTCTCCTCGGAACTCGTCGCCTAATCCGGGTCTCCCTCATAGATTTAAGAATGTTCGTGAATCTCGTTCCCAGCGCCATATCTTCATGGACACCGGTTAATTACGCTGCTTCCGCCCGGACGCTCCAAGGAGTCCGGTCGGGGCAGCAACCTGCGGTGAGGAGACCGGGTGGCTCTGGGTGTCGGGGGCGTGTCTTAACACTGCGACTCTGCATGTCTGCCTTCCGTCCCTAATAGGGCTTCTCAAAGGCGTGATGGCCTGAGGCATCCCGCACTGGGTACGGGGAACTGCGTTACCTGAGGTTTTCCTCAGCTTCCCATGTTTAACACGGGGTATGCCGCGAGTTTAGCGTCCAGCGGGGACGACATCGGACTGATCAACACAAGGAGTGGATCAGATGACAGAACCCCTTGCGGGGAACATCCGATGCTGGGGCCAGCACATGGGCGGCTTCCCGAGTGAAGTGGAGTGGAATAAAATGGCATGACCCCACCGGGATGTGGCGGCCTGGGTAAGGATCAGGATGGATGATGGAGTGAAGAGCTTGGACCTCGTAGAGGCTTCCTACATACCGCGCGTTAGCGCAGATCAAAGTCAACGTAGTTCGGATATACAGTTTAACGTCATGCTGGACGTCGGCAAGCCGACTCACGAAGAGGTCGAGGCTGCCGGGCGAAGGATTGAACCGAACCACCTCGCACAGAGGGGGATGGAACGGCCGGATGGATCACAGTTTCACGTCATGCTGGACGCTGAAGAAAGAAATAGAAAAAAGCAGTGGGGAAGTGCAATGGAGATACACATGTGCAGTCCCCCACAAGAGCGGATTCATGGGTGAATCGACGCGAGTGTGAACCCAGGAGGGGTCCACTGATGGAAGGACCGACGTGAATACGACCGGGACGACCAGGTGGTGGGCTTGAACCTCAGGGAGGCTTCCTACGTACCCTGTTTAGGAGACAGGGATCAAAGTCCACGTAGTTCATTCTGTTTGTAACACTCTACCCCCGTGGGCGAAGGCCACTCCAATCCCGACATCCCTGCAGAGACGAGCGGGTGGGGGCCACATCCAAACCGGGAGGACCCTGCGTGCGGGGCACGGGATCAGGTGATGCGGATGGTTTAACATCTTGCCGGACGAAATACAGTTTAACGTCGTGTGTTGAGGACGAAGCGGACGTTTAACGTCTTGCCGGACGAAGTACAGTTTAACGTCGTGTGTTGAGGACGATGTACAGTTTAACGTCATGTTGGACGAAGCACTCGACAGTTTAACGTCTTGCAGCGCGGACGTAGATGCTTGGCAGTTTAACGTCTTGTCGTGCGGACGATGGAGGCTAGGCAGTTTAGCGTCGTACAACTTGGACGTTGGAGCGCCGCCAAAGGGTCCGTGTCACTTCGCGCGAGCCTGGAGGGCCGCACGGGAAGACAACGCACGGTGCGGGGCACCCGGGATGAGGATCATCAGGCGCCACACAGGCGGGTACCCTCAGGGGGTCAAAGGGGGCGACCCTGGCGGTTTGCGCGCAAAAAAGGAGCTTGGCGCGCAATACCGCGGGTCGGCGCACAAAAGGGCAGGCTGGCGCGCAATTGGGCCAGCTTTTTGCGCGCGGAAGATGGAGATTGCGCGCACCGGGCTTCGGATAGCGTGCGGGGGAAACGGATCATTCTTTAACGAATGGCCACTTTGAAAAGGGGGGGGGGGGTGCGCGCAATCGGGCTGGATTGCGCGCACCCGGAGGCAATTGCGCGCAAGAGGCTTCTTTTGCGCGCGAAGACCTTTGGGTGAAGAATCTATTCAAAAGAAAGGAGCCAAAGGGATTGCGCGCGAAGGCGATCCCCGAGGCTTTCTTGCGCGAAAGAAAAGAGGTTACCTGAAGATCGGCATTGCGCGCGGAGGGGTTTGGATTGCGCGAACGAGCGACTCTTCGAATTCCGGCAACCTTCAAAACGTCGGGGGTCTCCTTATATTTATAGGCAACCCCGAGCGTGGAATCTGGTTCGCGGGCGCGGAATTTCCTCCACGGGCGCGGAATCGGGCCCGGCGCGCAATGGAGTCGCGCGGGCAACGGGCGCGCAAAATTGTGCGCCGGCCCAGCGCATTGCGCGCATCCCGGGAGGTTTGCGCGCGACAATCCAACTTTGCGCGCGGGTCTCCAAAATTCCGCGCAAGGCTTCCGGGCCCTCCGAAACGGGCTTCCGACTCTAAATATGACCTCGCTTCCCGCATCCGGAGCTTCGTTTGGGAACAACAGACTTTTCCGGCGTCTACAAATTCAATATATTATTTTTATATAATAAATCAAAATGTACAAATTATAAATGGATATTTACCTTCGCATGTACATATTTGATCTTGAAATTCCTTTTCTTTGCGCTTTTTCGAAAGTGGACCCATGCCCTGTTAGAAAATAATACGAATGTGGTAAATTTAAAATTCATTATAATATATAAAACTATTGTGAAATTGAAACTTACATTTCCAATATATTCTTAAAACTTTCTCGCACATCATCATGGAGAGAGCATATCCAATAAAGTGTTTTCTCCCTAGGGCAAAAAACCCCTAACATCCAATGATCCCTGATAAAAGGAAATTTAACGTTAGTGGTTTTTTATGTTAAAAGATAATTAACTCTTTGAGAGGGATGTGTTTCATACCTCTCACAAAAAGGCATCATCCAACACTGTGTGATTACATTCTTTTCAAATCTATCAGCAATATAAAGCATTCTTTGTTCCTCATCCAATTCACATGCTTCAGGGGAAATCAATTGTGGGTCCACGAATCCATATACATCTGTCAGCTCATTCCTCTCACAAATTTTATACAGATACCTAATACAAAGCAGACATAAGTATACATTTTTAATAAATATAACGCAAGGAAAAGGTGTTAAGACTTACATGATAAAAATTTGCACCACGTTGATGCCCAACTTATCTCCAATGACAAACTCCATGATATCCGTTTTCATAATCCCCACACTTAGTTCACGTCCACAGACATGAGCTTCCATTGTAAAGTCATAATGATCCGCCAATAAATTTGAATATCTTGACAATTTTTCAAGACTGCTAGTATCTGCATCTGATGTCATAGCTATCTGTCTTTGTTGTTGTCTATACAGTATTTCTTTACCTTTGAAGTATTCCTGTAATAATAAATTGAAAAATATATTAGTTTTCAAATGATAAAACATTAATAATAATATAAAATAAAAGATATAACATCCATACCTCTATGGTAATGAGTCGAAGAAGTCTGGATGGCCAAAGTAAAAAATGGCCGATACTATGTCCAACTGTCGTCACCTCATCTGTAGGTAATGGTATCCGAGCTGATCTATCTATAATATCCTGTACAGTGACCCTCTGATTCTCTACCTCTAACTGTTGATGATGAACTGTATCTCCTATACAATATACCATCCCATATGCAACTATATGATGTTGAGGATCATCAACATACAACTCACAATAAGTAGGTAGCTGCGGCGGAGGAGGAGGATCAAAAATGGGGTCCGCAGGCTGAGGTGGGGGAGTGGGAGCTACTAGGAGAGGTTGAGTGGGAGCTGCACCCTGAAATTGTCTTTGCAAGTCTGCAAACAGAAACTGCACCGATGCTCTAATCTTTTCCTCCATTGTCGCATTAATATTATGGACTTCAGCCTCCAAGGATTCTATTTTTTTTATAAACTCCCTCAACGTTAGAAGTTGAGGAACGTGGCAACACTTTTCTTACCGATACACCTGCCGGATATCCCCTTACACAGCCAGGATGTTCGGGCTTTCCCAATGCCACAGATAAAATATCTTCCCTCCCAGATGGTGTAAATGTCCCCTGTGAACTCTGCTCCTCAAGAGAGTCCTGTAATAATTAATTGAAAATTTCTATAATGATTGGAAATTAATGACGAAAATAGTAAACTTAAATAAATAAAATAGATATCTTACAATCCTCTCAACTACGAGTCTCGATTCTTCCGAAAGATATTGTCCTTTTTTTCCCTTCCGAGCTCTTTTCCATTTCTCATGTCTAGATGGAGGGGATGGAGGGGCCACCTCTCCAGAGCTTGAAGACTCAGCTCTTAGTTGTTGAAATTTTTCTGCCATCATTTGTTCTTCCAATAATGCATACCCTCCCCGAGATAAACTATGAGGGTATACATTTTTAGATTGGATCTCTTGATGAGCTTTCCTTGTTTGCTGTAAATTAAGAATAAGTAATCATTAACAAAATAATAATAAGATCATTTATATAAGAAAGATTATAAAAGTTTACATTTCCCTTACCAAAAATGATTCTTTTCTTCTACTTTCAAAAAATTGTCTCCATGTGTCTTCATCTATAAAAGGATATATACGACATGGATTCTCACGACTCCTATGACCATAAATGAAATCAGATGAGAGGGTTGATTTGAAATCCCTCCATCTCCTAGCAGCCAACGATAAGCATTTCTTCCTGACTCCTCCAGTGTCAGGAATATCAAATGTCATCTGATAAAAAAGAGGTTAAAAATATTATATATACTAGAAACATTTAAAGAACAATCAAACAATAGCAAAAGATCTTACCAAAATGGTCTCCCACAGCTGAGAAATTATCGCCTTATCCACACATCTCCAATCATCATAGAGAATGCTTACTTTGCTCTTAGCCTGAGTTGCTACAAAACCCTTAAAATCTTTAGCATTTGGACCTCTAGGAAGATCATCATCATCAAACTCCACGACTATCCTCTCCTCCTTCGTACGGGAAAGTGATAATTTTGGTAAACGTGTGCACCCACGCTTACCAACCTTTGAAATATTTTTCGTAATAGGAGCATGTGAATGTTCCTCCCCAGATGTATGACCAATATGCTCATCTCCAGAATCATGTGGCTGATCAACTGATTGATCTGTCATTTTCCTTCAAATCAAAAAAACAAACATTAGTTCACAAATATACAAATTCAAATCTTGTAATACTACTTAATCAGAAAATAGAAAAGTATACTAAATTACATAATAGTAAACATTGGTAATATGGTAAGCATGTTAAACAATGATAAACATGGTAAACACAGGCAAAAGGTTTCCAAGGAGTTGACCCATGAAAGCTGAAAAGTGGACTCACTGAGTCCACCGGTCAGCCGGTGTGAGCTCACCGGCCAGCCGGAGGACCCAGGCAGTAGACTTTCCCATTGCCTGGTGCCACCGGCCGGCCGCTGGCTCACCACCGGCCGGCCGGTGGACCAGACAGAGCCTTCCTGTCTGGACCACCGGCCGGCCGCTGGATCACCACCCGCCGGCCGGTGGACCAGACAGAGAGCCTTCCTCTCTGTCTGGACCACCGGCCGGCCGTTGGATCACCACCGGCCGGCCGCTGGATCACCACCGGCCGGCCGGTGGACCAGACAGAGCTTTTCTCTGGACCACCGACCAACCGGTGATCCACCACCGGCCAGCCGGTGCGCCCAGGACTTCTCCTCTTTACGGTTTTTATTGTTTTATCGTTTTGGTTTGATACATGTTTTAATAAGTAAAAAATTTACAATATCTAACATTATATGAAAAAACTAAATGTAAACAAGAAATAAACATGTGTTACCTGTAATTTTAGGAATGTACAATTGGATTGTTTTCCCAAATTCCTTCGTCGTGATCGTTCCTTATGGCACAAACCATGTCTTCAACATACTCATCATTATGTTCTGTTAATCTTTCCATGGAAGTAGGGATCTCACATAAATCAGCATCTTCATCAAATTCATCCTCACCAACATATTGTTTTTTCCCTTGTAAAACAACAGCCCACTGCATATCTGATTGATCTACTACATAGAAAATTTGTTTGGCATGTGTTGCCATTATAAAAGAATCAGTTGTGTCTTCCAATCTATTCAGATTAACAAGTGTCATTCCAAATTCATCGTGTCTGACACTGTTGTTACCGATAAACCATTTACAGTTAAAAACAGGAACTTTAATTTTAAAGTAATCAGCCTCCCATATGTCTTCAATCACTCCATAATATGCACTTGATGCCGAAATTGGGTTTCTGTCCTTAGCACTCGAAAAATGCATTGCTTCTGCAAACACCAATACACCACTATTCTGAACTGCACTTATGTTGTCCTGAGCTTTCGTATGAAATGTATAGCCATTAATGTCATAAGCGGACCATGTTATCACATTTAAAGATGGACCACCCACTATCCATTTTAATGTCTCTGATACATATGATCTACCAAGAAAGGTCTTTTTAAACCATGGAAAAAAAGTTTTGTTGTGCTCATTCAAAATCCACATTTCTTTCTTCTTTGGATGACATTGTTTCAACTCATTAATATTCAATGTGATATACGGTTGAACATCAGCTATGTTATTCAAGATGTATGATTCTAACTTCTTCATATGTTCAGCTGACAGTGATTTGACTTTCAAGCCACGAATCCCCTTTCCCTCATTATTAACCCATTCATGGCGAGATGGAGGCAAACCTATGTGTTGCGCCGTAGCCAAGTAGCTCGTACAAAACTCTGCTGCCTCCTCAGAAATATACTTTTCAATAATGGAGGCTTCAGGTTGATATGGATTTTTAACATATCCCTTTAATATTTTCATGTACCTTTCAAAAGGATACATCCAACGAAGATATACAGGTCCACAAATCTTTATTTCTCAAACCAAATGAATCATTAAATGCACCATCATATCAAAAAAAGTTGGAGGAAAATACATTTCCAAATGACAAAGTATAAAAATTGCATCCTTTTCCAAAATGTTCAAAGCATTCACATCAATCGCCTTGTTACAAATTGAATTGAAAAAATAACACAACCTCATTATAGTCTTTCTGACATGGATGGGCAATATTCCACGCAGTGCAACTGGTAGAATTTGTTGCATCATGACGTGACAATCATGTGATTTCATACCTATCAACTTCAAGTCTTTCAATGAGACAAAATTTTTTACATTTGAAGAATAACCTTGAGGCACTTTGATATCATGAAGACATTGACAAAAGCTACTTTTCTCCCTCTTCGATAATGTATGACAAGCCGGGGGAAGAAATGTTCGTCTTCCTTTAGGAGTGGGAGCTAACTCCAAACGTATTCCCATTGATAGTAGGTCTAACCTTGCATTCAACCCATCTTTTGTCTTTCCTTTAATATCTAGCAATGTTCTGATCAAAGAATCATAGATATTCTTCTCCACGTGCATGACATCAATATTATGTTTGACTTCATGATACCTCCAATATGGTAGCTCAAAAAATATTGACCTTTTCTTCCAAATATGTCTATCATTACCAGATTTCTGTGTTTTTCCCAATGTCACATCAAGGTTTTTCACCCTCTCAAAATACAAATCTGGGGATAAAGGTTTTGGAGCAGTATCAAATTCTTGTGAGCCATTGAATGCCTTTTTAAGTCTTCTATAAGGGTGATCCATAGGCAAAAACTTTCGATGACCCATGTACACTGTTTTCCTCCCATGATGCAATTGACAATATGACGTCTGTTGTTCGCAAATTGGACATGCTTTATGCCGTTTAACACTGTATCCAGACAAATTTCCATATGCTGGAAAGTCATTTATAGTGAATAGAAGCACTGCATGAAGTTGAAAATATTCCATTTTATAAGAATCATACACCCTAATACCATCAGCCCATAACAGTTTCAAATCATCAATCAGCGGTGACAAGTATACATCAATATCATTTCCGGGTTGCTTTGGACCAGAGATCATGATACTCAACATGACATATTTGCGCTTCATACAAACTTCAGGAGAGAGGTTGTAAATTACCAATAAAACAGGCCATGAACTATGTGTGCTACTGAGGGTTCGGTATGGATTCATTCCATCTGTACACAAGCCTAGTCTCAGATTTCTAATTTCATTTCCAAATGTAGGGTACTGGGCATCAATTTTCTTCCATTGTGGACAATCAGCTGGATGATGTATTTTTCCATCACATACCCGCTCATCAGCATGCCATCTTAACCTTTTTGCATCATG
Source organism: Viscum album (assembly GCA_963277665.1). NCBI lineage: Eukaryota > Viridiplantae > Streptophyta > Magnoliopsida > Santalales > Viscaceae > Viscum > Viscum album. The sequence continues at coordinate 760,710,020 of OY728140.1, read as the reverse complement.
TGAATTAGCAAATAAACGTTTGAAACGAGGAATTATAGAAAGATACCAAAATACCTTTGAAGGGAGCTTTGTAATCTCTACATCAGCTTGTGATTTTTCTTTCACCTTATACCGTGATGTCCCACATTTAGGACACTCTTTCAGAAATTCATATTCCTTCCTATATATAATGCAGTCATTCGGACAGGCATGTATTTTCCTGTATCCCAATCCCATCGGGCATAATATTTTTTTGGCCTTATAATGTGAATCTGGAAGATCGTTATCTTTTGGAAGAATGTCTTTCATCAATTGTAGCAGCACTGTAAAACTTCTGTCACTCCATCCATGTTTCGCCTTCAGGTTAATCAATCTTAACACCGCCGACAAAACCGTAAAATCTGTACAACCAGGATATAATGGTTTTTCGGCATCACCATATAGACGTGCAACTGTCGGTTCTATCTCAATTTGTTCTGCTACAATATCGCGAATCATTTCTTCAATTCCACCGGAGTTACCATCTTGCGATTCATTATCATTAGTGACATTCTGTCCAGTTTCGCCATGCCAAATCCAAGGGTTGTAACTCGGATTGAAACCATGACAAATCAGATGATCTTTTATCTCTCTACTTATCAACTTCTTCATATTCAGACATTTCAGGCATGGACAGAAAAAAATGTCACTACTTGGAACATTTCGTTTAGCAAATTCCAAAAAGGCATCAACACCTTCCTCATATTCATTGCTCATTAGATGTGCCGTAATCCAACTTCAACTCATTATTACCTATAACAAATAGCAAAAATATATATATTTTTTAGATAAGACAAATATATGTTTATATGAAAAAAATCATAATTTGAATGTAAACAATTTTGAAATATAAAACAAATCGATGTGTATTTAAAAAAATATGCTTGAATATTATTTTTTAAACAAAATATAGTAAGATATAACACCCCCCTGGACACCACCCCCACCCCCTACCCCCTTGGACACCCCCCTGGACACCCCCCAACACCCACCCACACCCTTGGACAGCCCCCCACACCCACCCACCCCCTTATAAACCCCCCTGGACACCCCCCGACCCCTCTAGACAGCCCCCCGCCCCTCCTGGACACCACCCCCCACCCCTACCCCCTTGGACACCCCCTGGACATCCCCCAACCCTCTGGACAGCCCCCCCACCCACCCGGACAACCCCAAATACCCTCTAGAGAGGCCGCCACCCACTTGGACAGCCCCCCACACCCATCCAACCCCTTGGACACCCCCCTGGACACCCCACCGACCCCTCTGGACAGGCCGCCACCCCCTTGGACAGCCCCCCACACCCACCCATCCCCTTGGACACCACCTTGGACACCCCCCGACCCCTCTAGAAAGCACCCCCACCCCTCCTGGACACAACCCCCACCCCCGACATGCTTGGACACCCCCTGGACACCCCCAACCCTCTGGACAGCCCCCCCACCCCTCCTAAACACCACCCCCCACCCCCCACCCCCCTTGGACACCCCCCTGGACACCCCCCAACACCCACCCACACCCTTGGACAGCCCCCCACACCCACCCACCCCCTTGTAAACCCCCCTGGACACCCCACGACCCCTCTGGACAGCCCCCCGCCCCTCCTGGACACCACCCCCACCCCCTACCCCCTTGGACACCCCCTGGACATCCCCCAACCCTCTGGACAGCCCCCCACCCACCCGGACAACCCCAAATACCCTCTGGAGGGGCCACCACCCACTTGGACAGCCCCCCACACCCATCCAACCCCTTGGACACCCCCCTGGACACCCCACCAACCCCTCTGGACAGGCCGCCACCCCCTTGGACAGCCCCCCACACCCACCCATCCCCTTGGACACCACCCTGGACACCCCCTGACCCCTCTGGACAGCCCCCGACCCCTCTAGAAAGCACCCGCACCCCTCCTGGACACAACCCCCCACCCCCAACCTGCTTGGACACCCACCTGGACACCCCCCAACCCTTTGGACAGCCCCCACCCCTCCTAAACACCACCCCCACCCCCTACCCCCCTTGGACACCCCCCTGGACACCCCCCAACACCCACCCACACCCTTGGACAGCCCCCCACACCCACCCACCCCCTTGTAAACCCCCCTGGACACCCCCCGACCCCTCTGGACAGCCCCCCGCCCCTCCTGGACACCACCCCCCACCCCCTACCCCCTTGGACACCCCCTGGACATCCCCCAACCCTCTGGACAGCCCCCCACCCACCCGGACAACCCCAAATACCCTCTGGAGAGGCCGCCACCCACTTGGACAGCCCCCCACACCCATCCAACCCCTTGAACACCCCCCTGGACACCCCACCGACCCCTCTGGACAGGCCGCCACCCCCTTGGACAGCCCCCCACAGCCACCCATCCCCTTGGACACCACCCTGGACAGCCCCCGACCCCTCTAGAAAGCACTCCCACCCCTCCTGGACACAACCCCCCACCCCCGACCTGCTTGGACACCCCCTGGACACCCCCAACCCTCTGGACAGCCCCCCACCCCTCCTAAACACCACCCCACCCCCTACTCCCCTTGGACACCCCCCTGGACACCCCCCAACACCCACCCACACCCTTGGACAGCCCCCACACCCACCCACCACCTTGTAAACCCCCCTGGACACCCCCCGACCCCTCTGGACAGCCCCCCGCCCCTCCTGGACACCACCCCCACCCCCTACCCCCTTGGACACCCCCCTGGACATCCCCCAACCCTCTGGACAGCCCCCCCACCCACCCGGACAACCCCAAATACCCTCTGGAGAGGCCGCCACCCACTTGGACAGCCCTCCACACCCATCCAACCCCTTGGACACCCCCTGGACACCCCACCGACCCCTCTGGACAGGCCGCCACCCCCTTGGACAACCCCCCACACCCACCCATCCCCTTGGACACCACCCTGGACACCCCCCGACCCCTCTAGAAAGCACCCCCACCCCTCCTGGACACAACCCCCCACCCCCGACCTGCTTGGACACCCCCCTGGACACCCCCCAACCCTCTGGACAGCCCCCCCACCCCTCCTAAACACCACCCCCACCCCCTACCCCCCTTGGACACCCCCCTGGACACCCCCCAACACCCACCCACACCCTTGGACAACCCCCCACACCCACCCACCCCCTTTTAAACCCCCCTGGACACCCCTCGACCCCTCTGGACAGCCCCCGCCCCTCCTGGACACCACCCCCACCCCTACCCCCTTGGACACCCCCCTGGACATCCCCCAACCCTCTGGACAGCCCCCCCACCCACCCGGACAACCCCAAATACCCTCTGGAGAGGCCGCCACCCACTTGGACAGCCCCCCACACCCATCCAACCCCTTGGACACCCCCCTGGACACCCCACCGACCCCTCTGGACAGGCCGCCACCCCCTTGGACAGCCCCCCACACCCACCCATCCCCTTGGACACCATCCTGGACACCCCCCGACCCCTCTGGACAGCCCTCGACCCCTCTAGAAAGCACCCCCACCCCTCCTGGACACAACCCCCCACCCCCGGCCTGCTTGGACACCCCCCTGGACACCCCAACCCTCTGGACAGCCCCCCACCCCTCCTAAACACCACCCCCACCCCCTACCCCCCTTGGACACCCCCCCAACACCCACCCACACCCTTGGACAGCCCCCCACACCCACCCACCCCCTTGTAAACCCCCCTGGACACGCCCCAACCCTCTCGGGGATTTATAGAAAACGATGAAAAATTAGTGAAATCATAAAATTAGTCAATATTTCAAGTCGAACTAATAGATCTAGGGATGATAAATAAGATTATGGTGCCAAAATGAGTTAAAAGGGTTCGCAATCGAAGAATCTTAGCTAGTTTCAACAAAAAAATCACAACACATATATATATACTATCCGCGAAAAAAAAAGAACGAGTGGGAGGATTACCTGAGTGCTGCGAGTTTAGATGATTGATCCGAGGAGATTAAATATGAGAAACGATGATCGCAAAATGAATCTAAACCCACGAAATGGACGAGCCGATTCGGGTTTACGCGCGAGAGAGACGAGTCACGACTGTCGAAGGTAAACTCGCGAATGACAATCCACGGGCCTGAGTAAATTTTTAAATGAGTTATCACGTCGGTTATTCAATAACCGACGTTATAATTTTTTTAGAAACATTTATAACGTCGGTTATTCAATAACCGACGTAAAAACCTTCCTCCGATTCTTTTTTTACGTCGGTTATTTTATAACCGACGTTATAAAGGGCTCAAAATCCGCATTGTATTACGTCGGTTATTCCATAACCGACGTCAAAAACATCTGCGGATTTTTTATTTACGTCGGTTATTTTATAACCGACGTAAAAAGGCCTTCAAAAACCGCGTTTTTTACGTCGGTTATTGAATAACCGACGTAACAAACACCCCCCGCTTCTGTTTTTTCTGGCGGTTACTGTATAACCGACGTAAAAAACGAAGCCGCGCGATTAATAACGTCGGTTATAAAAATAACCGACGTTAAAGGTGTACTAAAAACAGGTTTTTACGTCGGTTATTAAATAACCGACGTAAAAAACCTCGTTTTACATATTATGACGTCGGTTTTATATAACCGACGTAAAAAATGGTGACGTAAAAAATGTTTTCTTCACTAGTGTGGAAGATATGCCGGCAAGGTGGAACTAAGGGTTGTGCAATGTAGGAATCATCCTGAGAGGCTCATAGGTGAAAACGAGAAGAAAAATGGGCCACTAGAGTTTCACCAGTGGCCCGAAGATGCTATGCCAGTGTGATGGGGCCGACGACCGAGGGAGGCTTTGTCCGACACCAGCCAGCCGTGAAGGAATGGTGGCACCCGAACGCACTATGGTGGACAAAGGATCATTCGTCTAGTGTCGAGAAATATGAAGCTGAAAGGCACACTACAACGGCGTGTCGTGAAGGATAGTCATGGCCTCATGCCACAACGTAGGGCATACAAGCGCCCATAGGTATGTAACGGGCTAGTCCATGTAGGCTATCCATGAGGTGTGGCTCCTTCTAGAGATGATTCTGAGTTGGGTGGCATGCCACGGAAAAGGATCGTGGCCTCAATATGTGGAAGAGGGTGTACCCACGCCTGCAGGTCAGTAAAGGGCCTGTCCATGTGGACCGACCAGGGGGTGCAGTGCCAACTGGTGTTGCACCTTTGAAAACCTGAATGGACAAATCTGTTCATGAGGGGAGCACACCCCCACACATGGCCAACAGTCTGAGGAGTTCCATAGCATGTTAGGCCGCGCCCAGCTAGGTGGCCTGGGCCGGACCCACGGTCAAGCAGGCCGAACCCTTAGCCAAGCAGGTTGATCCCACGACCATGTAGGATGGACCATGACCAGCCGTACCGGGTCTGGCCTAGAGGATCAGTTCAGGTCAGTCCGACCGGGTTGGGTCGGTCCGTACTGAGACCCATTTTTTACATTTACGCTTAAACGAACGTATCTTCTAAACCGTACGTCTGTTTGATGAAGCATATGTGGCGCCAGAAACCTTATGACGAGGTGGTTCTTTTTGGTATACTCCACAAGAGACTCAGTGAAATTTGGAGATTTGCTGGGTTAGATCATACTAGAATCCAACCGATCCCTCTCCTCTAAAATGCCTATAACTTATAGACTAGGTGTCCGGTTGATGCAGTGTGTATTGTGACAGAACCCTAATGACATGGAGGATAATTGGGTTACTTCTTCGTGTTAATTCATGATGGTTGAAATATGAATGATGTCTTGAGGAGTGGTTTACCCAAACACTCTACCTATAGAACCTTGTGACTATCCAAGACCTAAAGACTGCTGAATTTTGACTCTATGTGACTCGACGGCCTTGTTGGAAGCACCTCTGTGTGACTTTGTAGGCCAATGGTGGTTAGCAGCTCTGTGTGACTTAGAAGACCCATGATACCCGAAAGGATGAGTATATCAGCAGGCCATGGTGGGGAGCAACATTTTGTGACCCCACAGACCCATGATGCGTGATGGGGACAAGTACAGAAGTAGTTCAAGGATAGTGAGAATCACCCATGTGTTACTTGGTAGGCCCACTGTACTCAATAGAGGATGATTTCATCAATAGATGAGGTGTTAAATGATGGGACTGATGATAATACTATTACTATCCAAGAATATACCCGATGTGAGATATCTTTTTCTTTGTTATTTGTGATTGAGATCAAGCTTTGTGGTTTTTACTTTTTGGAATTCTGAGATACCTTCAAGGGTCTCAGGGTCCCTACTGTGTATTGTTATACTCACCCCTCCACAGGTTTTTCCCACACCTTATTGTCTCTTGTGCAGATAACATGAAACCTTACTAAGCCTCGAGGATGAAGGACTTAACGATGTACGGAGGTGACCAGTGGATGTGGAGATTTGCAATGATGAGTTGTACCTACCCTTCAGGTAGTATATTTGGAGTAAGTCCTCAGGAGCTCTTTTCCCTTTTTGGTATTTCCATTTAATCTTTGTTTGTATTCTGGCCCCTTTACAATCATACATACTTTTACACTCAGTGGTGGGTTTTTGGTTGTGGTTAAACCTTTCACCTTCCGTGGTGTTTTACTTGTGTTCAGTGTGCCATGTCTCTATCTATACAGGTTTTGAGGAAATTCATCCCATTTTTGGTAAAGGCCTTTCCAGTTCTAGTCGCTAACCCCTGGCCTATGGAAGGCGGTCATGGGGTAGTCACGGATCTGGGCTAGGGTGACGGGTCATGAAAAAGTTGTATCAAAGGGCGGTCGGTTCCCCCTCATTGACTGGGAGTCTGATGTTCTATTTTGGGGAAATATTATTTAGTGTTGTGAGTCAGAAATTCAAGTTCGAGGAGTCCAGTTTTGGTGAAGCGATAGATGTATGCATATACCAGGACCATGATTTCTGTTTTTGGCTCAATACAAGAAAACAACGGTTGCATAAGTTGCTCCCTTATTTTAATAAGTGTCATCTCACTCGGCATAACCTTTTAATAGTGGTACATATTGACTTATATCAAGATGCATCCATGTAGACGGCCAGCCAGGATCCCGATATGAGGTCATGAGGACAACCTGCTTGGCAACAAGGCATCTGTTTAGGTACTTGTGCTTGATATGGCCCCACCGGGTGTGGCACTGGTGATACCACTACCTTATTGTCATCATTTACTACTAGATATTTCGGAATTGGACACTCATAGGATCATTTCCCTTCATGAGTTTCAGATATAGAGGCCTCTCAGGTTCAGGGGAGAGACGGATCCTCAGTTCACTGAGGACTGTCTAGAGGTTGTGACGTGGGTCCTCTACTTAGTGAGAACACCGCTTGACTAGATGGAAGTCTTGGTAGTTAGCCTTCTGTAGGGATCAGCAAGGATACGATGGATTTTGAACATCCAAACTCATGATGAGTCATACCTCACTTGGGTTGACTTCAAGATGATTTTCTAGGAGGAGTTTTTCCCCAAAACGTTGCGCTATGTGCGCATTCAGAAGCTACTCCACCTATAGCAGGGCAACATGCCAGTGTCCGAGTACTCATTGAGGTTCATAGATCATTACAACCACTCCGCATACATGGTGCGAGACCCATTCTATAGGGATCATTCCTTCGAATCAGAAATCATGCAGAAGATCAGGGTGTCTATTATGTCTCTCAGTATCCCTACACATGACAGGGTGCTAAAGTGAGACCTTCTTATGCAGAGCTTCTAGGTAAAGGAGGCACCCTCAGTTAGAGTTTATAGCAGACCCCAGGAGGCAGAGTCTTTGGTAGGTAGCAGAAAGAAAATGTGTGGTCCCAAGAAGCCCAAGTCATTTAGTGGCTAACCCCAGCACTCAGGGTCAGCAGTGCAAGGCTCACAAGCCATAGAGAGTGTGACAGGGGGTGGGGGGCAGTCTTTTATTTTCATGCAGCGGTAAGGAACACATTGTGTGTGACAAACTAATTGGCCATATAGATGACCAGAAGATGGTTGAGGGGATCATAGACAGTGGCATAGGTTCGAGTGAGGATGTCTTTTGGGCAGAAGACACGGTAGGGGAGTTGACCGAGCGGTAGGCGGTGGGATATAGTTCGAGGTCTCACTGCCACCACCCCTAGGTGTTCCACCCCGACCATAGGTATCATGCTGATAGGGGCATGCTCAGCTCAAAAAATCATAGTCTTACAACCACAACACTCAAGATCTACTTAAAGGTTCAATCTGTGACTATTCCACCATAGAAAATTGTTCTTATAGACAGAGGTTCCTTTCACTCTTTCATTTCCACAACACTCATTCAATGCTCAAGGATTACTATGGAGCTCTTTTCTCAATTTCAACGATTATATACTCTTACCGGAGAGGATTTTATGATTACACAATGGTGAAGAAAGTGTGACCTCACTTTGGGAGGCGAGAGCTTCAATTTGGATCTCCTAGTAGTAGTGTTGAGGCCTTACAACATCATATTGAGAATGGAATGGATATCCATAGTCCATGCTCTGATAGACTATTTTAGGCACAAAGAGTGGTGTATCCACGAGGGTGTTATCTGTTTTTCCTTCAGTAATGAGAAGGAGTCTTTTGTTGCATAGGATAAACATTCTAGAAGGAGGGTGCAAGAAAATCACTCATCAGTGGGTTAGCCTCATAATAAATGTAGTGGAGGAGGGGATTCGGAGCTATCCTGTAGTGGTGGACCAGTATGATCATCTCTACCCAAATAATGTTCTAGGAATACCCCCTCTTAGAGAAGTAGACTTTTACGTTGACCTTTACACCGGGATGGCACCGATATCTACACCAGCATATCAAATCGCCCTTGTAGAGCTTTGTGAGGTAAGGGTACAGTTGGAAGACTTTCATAAGAAGGGGTTCATAAGGCATAGAGTTTCTCCTTTCCATCAGAAATTTTGTTCGCCAGGAAGGAATATGCGAGTCTGAGGTTTTGTGTGGAATATCGGTGCCTAAACTAGGTGACCATAAAGAAAAAGTATCCTCTACCCAGGATTTATGATTTCTTCAACCAGTTGAAGGGAGCATAGTGGGTTTCAAAGATAGAACTCAGATAAGGCTATCATTATCTCAGGGTACGGGATAAGGATGTACCAAAGAGTACTTTCAAATGTAATTATGGACATTACTAGTAATGGGTGATTCCCTTCTGTGAGACCAAAACTCTGGAAATGTTCATGGGGATCATGAACATGATCTTCTAACTGTACCTTGATCACATCCTGGTAGTATTCATTAGCAACATCTAGGTTTACTCCACGACAGAGGAGGAGCATTCTAGGCACCTACAAATAGATTTGGATACACTCTGATAGAACCATCTTTATAAAAATATCTTGAAGTGCTAATTTTGGAAAAGGGAAATCCACTTATTAGGTGTGTTATCTCAGAGGCTTGTGGTGCATTGAATCAAGAAAACATAGAGGCACTACTTTCAAGGGAGCCACCCATGAGTGTGATTGAGGTTTTGAGTTTTCTAGGATTGGTTTGGTACAACCAAATATTGGTACCAGTCATCTCTAGGGTAGAGGAACCCGTTTCAGCTTTGACGAAGAAGGGGAATCCATTCTTGTGGAAGGATAAGTGATAGATCAGTTTCCAAAAGCAATGGCAGAGACTGACAAGTGCCTCCATCTTAAGCCTAGTAGAAAAGGGTGTTGGGTATGTTGTCTACTATAGTGCATCTGGGACCAGAAAAGGTTGTTTCCTAATTAATGAGAGAGCAGTGATCACCTAAGGCTCACATAATTTGAGACATCACAAGAAGAACTATGCTACCCATGACCTAGAGTTAGTATTAGTGGTATTTTAATTGATGACGTGGAAGCACTACTTGATGGGTGAATAGTTTACTATTTAATCCGATCACAAGAGTCTTACATATATCTTCTCACAGAAGGACATGAACCTGAGGTAGCGATGATGGATGGAGTCCCTCCTGGACTACGACATTGAGATATTCTAAACTCATGGGAAGGGGAAAGTAGTAGCAGACACACTCAAGAAAAGGTCTGGATTGTAGTTGCTATGTTAGGTGAAAGAGTAGCAGGTCGCATTGCAGATAAATTTCATGGATAAATATGGAGGCACATACCTCTAGTCTATGACTGTCACTCCCCCAATCCTTCAACGTGTTCTGGATTCTCATCTCAGGGATGGGGACTATGAGGCCCGACGTGCTCAGGTATCCTCAGGATAGTCTCCTGAATGATTTTATGAAGGTGGGGAGCATTTCAATTTATTTAGAGAATGCACAATGGTACCAGTGATTCTATGAGAGTAGGTGTTGAATGAGATCCACATATCCCTTTTTGGCGGTACATTCGGTTGTGGAGAAGATGTACTAGGACCTTTAACATTAGTACTAGTGGCCATGGATGAAGTAATCCATGGTAGATTTTATATCACAATACCTCAATTGTATGTAAGTGAAGATCAATCATTAGGTACCAGTAGGCTTACCTCAGTCACTTGAGGTTCCATAATGGAAGTGGGATGGTGTCTCCATTGACATTGTGATAGGGCTACCACATATGTCCAGGGGCCACGATTTCATCTGGGTTATCGTAGACCGACTCACCAAGTCGGCCCACTTCCTACCCATCTAAGAGTAGGGATCAGTAGAGGGATTGAGACGTCTCTATGTACAATAGATTGTATGGCTTCATGGGGTTCCATCAACGATCGTCTTGGATCAGAATTCATGTTTTACATACTGATTGTGGAAGGGATTAGCGGAGGCGTTCATGACTCAACTACACTGGAGAACCACTATTCACCCTTAGAAAGATAATTTTAAGTAGCGGATCATATAGACACTTGAGGACATTCTTCGTTCTTGTGTCCATGATTTTCAATATAGTTGGGAGGACCACCTACAACTGGTGGAGTTCGCATACAACAACATTTATCACTACACCAACGGTATGGCTCCATTTGAGGCCTTGTATGGGGGACCTTTAAGATCACCTCTATGCTAGACAGACCCAAGGGAGTGAGAACATATGGGTCCATAGTTGGTACAGGTTTCCACAAAGAAGGTGCAGATCATCCAGAAGAAGATGAAGACTGCACAGAGCCGAAAAAATTATTATGTTTCTAGGATACATAGACCCATGGTGTTTTAGGAGGGATATAAAGTATTCTTACAGGTCTCACCCCTACAAATATTATGCATGTTTGGCTAGGGTGATAATATATATCCGAGTTTCATCAAACCTTTTCATATATTCAAAAGAGTTGGCAATGGAGGTTACTGTATAAATTTTATTCTATAGATAAACTAGGTGCATAATGTTTTCCATGCGTCATGGGTGAGGAGGTGCGTGCATTATCCATCACATGTTATTGACTGGAGTGAGCTGGGCAGTGATTATGGGGTGACATTTGTGGTCATCTCGGTGGAGATAGAGGATTGAAAAGAGAGGGTCCACCATGGGTGGTCGATTCCTCTAGTGTGAGTCCTTTAGAAGGACGATAATCTCTAGGAGATCACATGGGAGCGGGAGGCTCAAATACATGCATAGTACCCCATTGGTTTCTCTAGTTTAGTTGTAGCTTTTGAGGTTGAAAAGCCCTATGTTGGGGAGAATGTGAACACCCAAAAATTATATATAGTAATGATTTAATTATTTAGAATTATAACGAGTCTCTAAAAATTTGCGGCACACGATTCCGAGTCTTGGAGATCCCGAAACAAAATTTTGAACTTTTTTTAGGTACATTCAGTAAATGTGAGGGTGAAATTTTATATCGTTTAAACTGGTGCTCGGATTAAAAATATGAGGGTATAGTTGAATCCAGAACACCGGGATTTGTTTATGGGAAGCTTAACATTGACCGACAAGGGTCTGAAAAAAATTTGTTTTCCTAGACATTACAAAAAATAATAAACTAACTAAAGGTAATTTTATTTTATTTTATTTTTCACCTGTTTGAAAAATGGTGGTGGGACCATAGTGTAATGTCCAGACATTTAATGGCTTGACCCTAAGGTTGTGTAATAGCACCATGGGGAGAATTAATAGGTTGTGTAATTGCACCATTTGGAAAATTAATTGATTGATTAAATAAACTCATTAATGAATCCTCTTAATTGTGTGGTGCATTTTTCCACACATTTCATCTATTTAATAAAATCTCGGGATTGGGTTTTGGGATAGATACGGGGGGAATATCTAAAAAACACCAGGGAAATCCCACTCTGATGAAGAATGGAGATTGAGCGACGGTATTTGGAGGAATCGATGGAAGACAACAAGTACTGACAAACACCTTCGGATGCAGACCCTACTTCCTCATCTTCAGTTCCATCCAACCGAAACATGGTAGGGGTTTTTCTATTTTTCTATGAGTTGTTTCCTTCTTGAAATGCTTATCATGTTATTATGCTAATGTGGATGGCACGTTCCAATTGAACAAGGCCTAGACACTCCACCGAACTCAGCTATGCTTGCATTTTTTGTGGGAAATCAGATGATATAGTGGCAAGGTGGAAACAAGGGCCGCACAGTGTAGGGATCATCTCGGGATACCCATAGGCATGGAAGAGAAAAAAAATAGACCACCAGAGTTTAACCATTGTCCAGCGGAAGCTACGCCAGCCTGAGGACGGCATGGATCTATTGAGGCGGTGGCCGACACCCGTCGATTGAAAAGAAATGACAGCACTTGAAGGTGTCGTGATTGAAAAATGAGTGGCTGACCATCACTGACCTCATTGAATCAGGGTAGAGTGATGCAAAGTAATGTCACAGCTTCGAGCCATAGCGGAGGGGCGACTCACTATCATGGGACCGTAACGAGCATATCAACCCTGACCGGCAAGGTGATGTGGCGCCATATGGAGCCACTGATGGGCCTAATGGTGCATTACAAAGGAGGCCTTGGATTCGAGCCATAGTGGTGGGAGGACCTACACCTGTGGGTCTATAACGGTCTGATCCACACAGACCATCCAAGAGGTGAGGATCCAACTAGTATATTGTCTCTGAAGAACCAAATAGTTGAAGCTATTTGGGAGGGGAGCAGACCCCCCGAGCTAAGCCAGTGTGTCGAGGGGTTCCACGGCCTGATGGGCCGCACCCCGCTCAGTGGGCTAGGCCGGACCCATGGTCTCTCACACTAAGCGGTTCTGTAGCCCGATGGGCCACACCAATCTTGTGTGGGTTAGGTTGGACATGTGGTCCAACAGGCCTATCCCATGGCTAGCGTGTCATGTCCACGACCCAGAAGGCTAAGCCCCCTGACCAACATGCCATAGAAAGCCCAACCATACCGAGTTGAGCCAATCCCCCTTCATGTAGGGTTCGATTGGCCCGACCAGGTTGGGCCGTAATCGTACCCCTTTTTGCCCAGTTATGCTTAAACGAGCATATCTCCCAAACTGGATGTCATTTTGACAAACCGTTTACAGTGTGGAGACCTTAGGATGAGGTGGCCCTTTTGAGATACTCTGTGAGAGACATGGAAAATTTTGGAGATTGGCCAGGTTGGGTTGTAGCAGAATCTAACCAGGCCCTCGGTAATAAAATGCCTATAACTTACAGTCTGGGCATCCGGTTGACCTGCCATCTATTGAGATAGAACCCTGATTACATGATAGATCATTAGTTACATATTTGAATGACTTCTTTATGGTTTAAATACAACTTATTGCTTGAGAAACACTTGTCACAAGAATGATACATGTGGAACCCTATGACTGGATGAGACCTGAAGACTGGTGACTATCGACTCTGTGTGACTCGACAGCCCAGTGGGAATCACCTCTATGTGACATCACTTACCAATGATGGGGAGAAGCTCTGTGTGACCAGGAAGACCCATAATACTCAAAAATTGGTGTACCTTTGTAGGAAATGGTGGAGAGAATCTCTGTGTGACCCAACAGACCCACGATACACGATGGGGAAGAGTACCTAAGCAGTTCACGGTTAGTGGGAAGCCCCTATTTTTGAAATTGTATACCCACTATAATCAATATAGGAATATTTCTCTAGTATCTTAGGTGTTCGATGATGTCATTTATGGTGCTACTATTACTAACCTAAAATATACCAGGTGTGAGCTGTCTTTTGCATTGTTCTTTATGATGGTGATTGTGCTTTTTTAATTTTCCATTGATGAATTATGAGAGACCTTTGGGAGTCTTAGAGTCCCTATTAGGTATTTTTATACTCACCCCAGCACGGGATTTTCCCACACATTGTTGTGTCTTTTGCAAATGATGGGTAGATTTGACTGAGTCTCGAAGATCCATGATGTGATGGTGTACTGAGGTGACCAGTGGACGTGGTGAGCTGTTGTGACGAGCTATACTATGCTTTAAGTAGGATCATTGGAATATGAAATTAGTATCTGTTTTCACTTTTTTCTATATTTACATTTTATTTGGGATTTTATTCTGGACCCTTTACTTCATTAATTACTTTTACACACTATGGTGGGTTTTTAGTAGTGGTGGTACCTTTCTCCTTCCGTTGTGTTTTTCTTCTGTTTAGTTTTCCCTATCTGTGTGTGTATATGTTTTGAGGGAATTCCCTCCAATTTTAGGGAAATACCTCTCCAGAGATAGTCACTATCCCCTGGTGTATGGATGGCTGTCATGGGGTAGTCACGACACGTGCCCGAGGAGACCAGCCTTGTCAATTTTTGAGAGATATGATTGATTTTGGAGTTTTGAACATTAATTATTTGATGTTATGGTATATAAAGTGTTCCAGTTGACCATAGTATGTGAGAGAATATAGGTAGAATTTCTAGGACACAGAATTCTAGGTTCCCACGTGACCCATTGTGTGTTCCTTGAGCTAATTTAATTGCCAAGTAAGGAAGACCTTCTTGTAGGGTTGATTCCTATGAGAGATACATACATTATAATTACTTGTGTTCTTTTTTGAATTGGGTTCTTCAGGAAATGTTAAAATGTATAAAATGATTAAAATACTGTGAAATATGTTTTAATAAAATTTTATACTACTCATCCTAAAGATATCCATGTTTTTCTTTCAGCTATAGATCCTAGTCATCATCTTCATGTGGCATAGGCAGTGGATACATAAAAGTGTGGTCTTGTCGGTCATCAAAGGTTTGATCTGGCTGAGTAGGATGATCATTGGATGTGGATGTTGAATTCTTTCTAGTGGAATGATTTTGGAATGTATGAGGGAATATTTTTATAATGGGAAGATAAAGGTTTCAGTAGAGGATCTAGATATCACCTTCAATTTTATCAGGGCCCTAATATAGTATAGGGTCCCTTTGGTAGTTAGTCAGATGCATGTGTCGTTGAGTCATTGGTGGATTCTATATGTGGGAGACCAGAAGGAGGAAGACATTTTTAGGGTGGAAATTCAAAATATGTTTCGCACCATGTTCCTTTTTGTGACCATTAATAATGAGAAGAGGCGTGAGCTACTCTCCCTTTAATATGAGTGAATTTAGTGTGGTATCTTGGTGTCACGTTCATGTTACATCTTCATCATTCCCATACATTTTTCCATATTATGAGTCTTGTGCGAGATTAATTGAGGAGGAACTCCACCCTTCTATCGATTATGAAGTTAATCCTTTTACATTGTCTATATATTTGGAGTTTAAAAGAAGGTAAAGGTGATCGATCTGATGCAATCATGGTGAGGTTTACCATGAAAGGGATCCATTTGAGTTTTTTGAGAGTCAAATATTCCAGTGGAAGGTCTCAGGAACCTGGGCCTTCAATGATTCAACCCGTAGGTAGTCATCCTCATTGGATTCACTTTTCGACCTTCTGGTCATTGTGTCTCTTCTATGGGCTTGGGGATGATGTGTTTATTTTATAGGGTTCGCAACCATGTTAAAAATCAGAGCCCCATGGTTTCTTGATATCATTTTGGTAGATGTGGATAGACACAGTAGCATCCTCTATATAAATTTTTGATAAAATAGTTTTAATTGCATGGATAGCTGGCTTTTTCTCTGCTGAGAGGATATGGTGCATATTTAATCTGACCTCAAGATATCCCTCGTGCTTAGGAATCATGACTCGAGCATGTCTGTAGAGGTGGTCTTTAATATAGAGCAATATGAGCTGTTCATGTTTAGTCTAATGCAGGGGAGGCACCAGTTTCTATAGGTCCATAGATAGTCATAGGTATGATTAGTTTGTTCAGTTCCTATGCTTGTGCTTTGATTGATTTAGGATATTTTCAATCATTTTGTTTCACACACTCTATATCGTGCTTAAGGACTAGATGTATAGAGGCTTACCATGCCCATAGTGTTGAGTAAAATAGGTGGATAATAGACAGATATGTTTGATGTGTGTCGGGGGTGTAGATTGGGGATGGGATCACATTAGTCCATTGGGGATATCATCTTACTACACATAAAGATATATTATCTCATCCATGTAATTGATTAGTTTTATTCATTATTTTTATTTTTCGACTAATTGTATAGGAGAGTCATGTTCTAAAATATAGATGGTCAATGTGTGGATTTAATTGGAGATCATGTATTTTAAGTGCGAATCCTATGTGTAGAGCCCCTCCATTAATTATTGGAAGAGATGTTAGTGGAATCTATTGACACTTAATCATAGAGTTTTTTAGGGTTATTAGAGAGTTTATGGATGTTTTCCCAAGTATTTTGTGATGTTACTCCCCAAATGAGATGTTTAGTTCGGGATAGACTTTCATCTCGGTGCCTTTCCAATTTTTTGGCTTCTTATCATACGGTACCTTGTGAGTTTTGGGAGTTGAGGATTCAAATAGATGATATGATGAAGAAGGGTTTTATATGGTCGGGTGTTTCTTCATGGGGTTTTCCAATTTTGTTTGCAAGGAATTTGGATGGAGATTTTATGTTGTTTATATGCTACAAAAGATTTAAACAGGTGACAATTATGAACTTTTTCCCCTTCCGTTGATAGACAATCGTTTTGACAAGTTGAGAGGGGAGATATGGTTTTATAATGATGATTTGTGCTCTAGGTAACACCAGTTATGAGTGAACTAGAGAGATATATTGAATATTGCTTTTATAAGTGGGTATGTGAACTTCATGTTTGTATTCCTAACATTCATGGATACAAATTCACCAGCCATGTTCATAGGGTATATGAACTCCATGTTCCATGAGTTCCAAGATATGTTCATCATTGTATTCATCAAGGATGCCTTAATCTACTTGAAGTCAGAGGAGAAGCACAATGAGCATCTCAGAACTATCTTGCATGTTCTTCACCACCATTGGCTTTATGGAAAGGTTCCAAAGAGACAGTTCTAGACATGAGATGATCATTTCCTCAAGCATGTGGTGACTCATTAAGGTATGGAATTAGACCCATCAAATTATGATGAAGTTTTATCTTGGTTATCACCTAAGAACATGGCATAGGTTCATAGTTTTGTTTGTCTCATAGGCTATTGTTAGAGGCTTGTACCCATTTTCTCTCGAATTTCATCCCCATTTATTATGACCTGACCCCAGAAGCGTAGAAAATGTAAATTATTTTATTAAATTAGAATAATTATAATGAATTTTTATCTTTAAGGACAAAATAGTTTAGTAGTTTTGGAATACCAAATAAAAAATAATTTTTACATTACATCATTAAAGGAAAAACAATATACCAATTCCATTATAATCATCTATAACACCTAGTTTGTCCCTCTGAGTAATTTATAATATTAATCTCTAAACCTCGGGTAAAATGAAGCATAATAAATGGGTGATCTCAGATGCTTAGTAAGGGTATGTAATAAAGTGGATGTTTTCATGAACATAACCACTAGTAAAGCTGAACAATTATAAACACATGCCTTCAAAGTTATACATGTTCATAATATGGAAGGAATGAAAGCTGACAAAATAAAGCCATATAAACAATCATAAGATAATGAAACATAACCATTGATATTATACTAGTCATATAATAATATGGTTTACCAATTACTAATAACATAATGAGGGAATGCATAATGCTGGACATCAAAATCATAACATCATGCTCTTAGCCAAGACATCTAAAGATACAAGGGTAAGGCCTCAGCCAAACCTAATTATGTTTGTCTCAGGAGACCCAATGACTCATCTAGGGTCTGTAGTAGGTCCCACCCATCACATGATAATTCTAATAAAGTACTCATAGTAATGGTGTTAAACATAAAAATCAAATACATATTAAATGTAAATAATATTCCCTAATCTGTAAACATATTTACTAACCATTCTGAGTAGTATGTTGTATGGTATCAAGATTGCACATCCACAATAAAACTGTTAATAAACCATATAATAAAATATTTTAGAATATAGTATTATGATATCAATCAAAATTAAGCATAAAATTCAATAGAGGAGTTTAAATAGATTAAAATAATCCTATAATATCATCAAATTTTTCATGATAGAACTACACTTTTTACATTTTAAAAAATATTTCCTTCTTAAAATTAATTCTTATGTGTTATTATTATCTGTATAAAACTATAAATTAAAAAATATATTCTATTTCAAATAATTAGTTATTTAAAATAAATAATTTTCTAGTAAAATAGGTTTTGGATGGTAACTGATGTTGGGTATGAAATTGGGATGTACCTTTTAATCAATATGCATGTCAGTAAGAATTAGGAGGGGAGACTTTTAAAACATGTAATTTCACATAAAATTAGAGATTAAATGATATTAATATATGTGTTTGGAACTTATATATAGAATATAAAAGAATTATACAAAATTAAATAATCATTTCATTGGAATGAGGATAGTGAAAGGATAACCCGAATGAAAAAATGAATGTTTGGGCAGAATCTCATAATTAATGGCCAAATTAGTTCTTCGCATGACCTTAACATCTTGGGTAATCAAATAAAATCCATTAATTAATTAATTAATAACCTTATATACATGTATTTTATTTATTATAATTTTATTAAGTTCATTTAAGGACATTTTGATGAGTAATAAGATACACTTTTATGGATTGGGAGAGTTCCATTCCTTGGATTTCATAATCAATATTATTTAATGAGAGTATAGAAAATCATGAGGAATGGGTATAATTATCTAGAATTGAATTTATATTATATAAATAAAAAACTACAAAATTTTAAATGGTTATATATATCATTTATTTATTTGGTATGAGAATGACTATTTATTAATACATTTTGTGATAATCATTAACGTTATTACGGTGGTTATTGATCATAAAAAAATCATTTTATTTTATAAATTATTATTATGTATATATAGTGGTTTTAAAACATTTGATAAGACATATTAAAAAAATATACTATTTTTTACCATAAAAATTGTATCCTTACCAATCTAGAAGAAGAAATTGAAGGAAGAATGTTCATCATCCACGAAGGTTGTAAATTGGAACCTCGCGGAGGATGGATTCATTTTTCAAATAAGAGAGAGGGAGTAAGGAGATTGATTATTGTTATTAAATTAACATAACATATTTCTATTATATGAATGGTACTAGAATTTTTATGATCATTTTGATAGAGGAAGAGAGTATAGAATAATATAATAAATAACATGAAAAGAAACTAAATGGAAAAGGAAGAGGATTATTTCTCTTCAGTACTCCTCCATGAGAACCTCATTTAAGGAAGGTGTTTTGGTATTTTAGAAAGACAAAGATCTAATGGAAATTTTTAAAGACTTGGGAAGTGGATTTGGGAATAACATTGACAAGATTCAAGTCATAGGAGAGTGAGGATAATAGGGGGTCAGGGTGGTTTTTATAGTGGAGGAGAGGGGTGTTAATCGTTATTTTATTCATTATATTAATATTTTTCTAAAGAAAATAAATATTGTTGATTATTGTGACTATAAACAATAATAATTGCATTTTATTGATATCTAAGGGTTATTACATTGTCCATACATCATCTATGACTCTATAATTCATTTATTTATCATTTATCCTAAATTATTGTATTTTACTATTCAACAAGAAATTCATGTATTTCAGAAAAATCTCAAAAATTAAACCTAAATGTTTTTTGATGTGTTAAATCCAATAATTAATTTAATTTTATCAAAATTATTTTTCTAAATATGAGTTATTTAATTTTTAAGTAAATACATCATTTACCTCAAAAATATAGATTTGGAATTTATAATTGATTTTATTACACATTCAAAAGATATCCAAGGTCTCTTAAAATTATTTAGAAATCATAGGACAACAAAATATTGATATATATATATATATTTATTAAAAATAATTTCCTTTAAAATATTTATATTCATTAATAATTGTAATTGAATATTTATGACTCCAAAAAATACCAACACTTAATTAATAATTCATAAAATATCCTTTTTCTTATACTATGTCATACGTTCACTTATAAGGTGCCTAAATTTTATTTACACTAACATGGTTGTGGTTACTATGCATTATGTTAATTTAATATTCATAAGGGTCATATTAAAATTCATAATGTCAACTTACTATTCACCAAAAATTATTTTTTCCTACCAGACTCTAAATATCTTACCAATCACAACCGAGTATGTCCATTTTTTGAAATTAAAATCACAGAAGTGAAAAAATAATGTTTAACATATAGGTTATAACTATATCCTTTAAATAATATGAAATTGTTGATTAATAGTGACTCATTTTTGCATGCATTACATTATATATTTATTTTTAAAACCATGGGGGGTTACATTATTCTCCCCTTACAAAAATCTTGTCACCAATTTTTCCAGAATGTTACCTCATAAAAAGGTTTGGGTAGGTCTTCATCATAATTTCATCTGGCTAACACATCGCCTCTTTAATTTTATTATTTTTATTAAGTACTTTTACTAGCCATGTTGTAGAATTCTAGAATACCTGTTCTTTATAGTCTAGAATCTGGATTGGCTATTTAAAATATGATAAATCATGTTCAAATTATATTCCTTCAGAAGTGAGTACATGTGTTGGGTTAAGCATGTACTTCCTGAAAAAAGAGACATGGAATAGAATGTGTACCATAGAAAGGCTAGGAATCTTTTCTAAATGATAAGCCATTGATCCAGCTCTCCCTATGCTTTTAAAAGGAAAAATGTACATGGGGATCAATTAAGTTTTCTTTCCAAATCTTATAACAATATTCCATGGACATTATTTCAAGAAAAAATAATCTCCCACTTCATATTACAAATAATTTTTTTAATTATAAATAAATATATTTTTTCTACATTGATCATCTTTGATATGGGTTGGTACATTCTTTTTTTTTGATATTTCATCCTCCAAAAGCTCTAGGCCAACATGATTCTTTTAAACAACTTCATCCCAACATGTTGGTGTATGACATCTCTTTACATAAAATGAATCATATGGTTCCATTTCAGTACTATAATGGAAACAATTATTGTAGGAAAACTCTACCAAAGGTAATTAATAAATCCACATACCATGAAAACAAAGTTACCATGATCTCAACATTAATTATACAGATGGGATCATCCTTTTTGAATCCCTGTCACTTTGAGGATGATATGTAATACTCAAATGAAGCTCAGAATCCAAAAATTTCTATATAAATTTCTAGAATTTTGATGTAAATAATAGATCACAATCAGAAAACATTGATAGAGTTGTTCCACTAAGTATTACAAACTTGTTAATATAGAGTTGTGCAAGGCGCACGTATATAAAATCCAACCGTATTGTGAGGAAATGATCATATTTGGAAAGTCACTCAACAATTAATAATATGGAATTAGTCCTAATTTGAGGGTTTTGTAGTATAGTTACATAATCCTTGTTAATGTCATCATATTTCCATGACGTAATAGGTAGAGGTTTCATGAATCATTTATGATTTTTTTTTCAGCCTTCACTTATTTTTAGACTAAACATATTGATAAATAACCTGTAATTTAATGATTCATGTTGTCCCACTAGAAATTTTCCTTCAAATCTCTGTACATTTTTGTGATACCATGGTGTATAAGGAAATTCAAACAATCGGAATCATCTAGTAACTTCATTGTATTCTTAGGTATATAGGGAACACTTATACTTTTCCAAAATTTACAATTCCATCCTCACACATGAAGTCTAGAAACATCCCATCATTCACAACATTAATCATCTTTTAAATTTTCTCATCATCAGTTTGTGAAATTTTAATTATTTCTAATAAATATGGTTGGGAAACCAAGTGAATATGTAATTATTATTTACCTTGTTTGATAAATACCATATACATCCTCACTATATCCAGATAAATAAGATCCTTGTCAATCCACATTTTGTGAAGAACTCCAAGATCCTTCCTACTCAATATATATTCCAACGTATTTTTCTTCCCTAAATAGTAGTTTATGGATGAATAATAATAATTTATTATCTTGATCCATCAAAATTTCTTCATTTTGAGTTATTTTTTGTGAAAAGATGTATTTCATGATCTTTTGATTAGTACATATCTCACATATTTCCCCATAGATATAATTTATCTATATCATTTGAAAAAATATAATTTCTACCAACTCAAGATCATGATTTGGATAGTTCTGTTCATGAATATGTAATTGTTGTGATGAATAGGTAACAAACTCTATAATTCTGCATAAGAACATAGCCAAGTCCATTCATTGATGCATCACTATAAATCAAAAATCCACAATTTTCTGATGGTAGAGTCAAGATTGGAGACTTCTCTATCTTCATATTAAATTCTTCAAAAAAAATTATTCACATTATTTTTTCCATGTGAACTTAACCCCTTTAAGAGTATGTTTAGTTAATGAAATATCTAATTAGGAGAAGTTATGAAGGAATCACTATTAATAACAATCTAAAGAAACAAAACTGTATACCTCAGTTAGGTTCATTAGTGTAATACATCCTTGAACTATCTTTTTTATTGCAGGATCCACTATGATTCCATCCTTAAAGATAATATGGCCAAAAAATAAACTATTTGATTCCAGAATTTGCACTTTCTAAACACAACATATAAAGTGTGTCTTCTATGAGTCTTCAGAATAATTTTCAAGTGATTTTCATTTTTTTCGTAGATTTTGGATTATACAAAGATATCGTCAATAAATGCCACAACAAATTCATTAGGATTATCCTTCACAACACTATTAATAAGATCCATGAAAAATAGAGGGTGCACTAGTCATTCTAAAAGGAATTACTGTAAACTCGTAATTCCCATACCTAGTTTGAAATACTATTTTTTGAATATCTTACTTCATCACATGTAATTGATTATATCTAGATCCATGGTCAATCATTAAAAAATATTGGGATCTGTGATATTGACCAAATAAATCAGCAATGTAGGGAAGAGGATACTTGTTCTTTATCATAATAGAATTGATCTCCCTGTAGTCAATGTACAACCTCATATTTCCATATTTCTTCCAAAAAATTGAATATTATCACCCCATAGTGAAACAGTAGGGTAGATAAATCCCTTATCACTCATTTCCTCTAGTTGTTTCTTTAGCTCTACTAATTTTATTGTGTACATTCTATTAGGGTTCTTTCTTACAGGTCTTGCACCAAGAAATAAATCAATATAAATCCCAATTTCCCACTCCCAATGATGTCCTGGTAAATTATCTAGGAATATATCAATGTATTGCTGCACTATAGGTACTTACACAATTTGAATATTTCTTTCCAAACCCATAGATATTAATTTTTATTCATCCATTATAATTGAATCTAGTAGAGATATAATGGGTGGATCTTGATAAGAATCAATTGATGAGGTTTATGCTCTAAATATAATGTTTTATATATCATTCTAAAAAATTGTAACTTTCTTCTTATTAAAATAGATTTTTCCATCAGAACGTGAATTACATTTCATATAGAGATTTATATTCTAGTTGATCAAAGGTATTATGAAAATGTCAGAAACTAATCACATTTATGTATCATAAGGGTAAATATCAATGTATATTTGTTGCAATGATACATCCCTTAATATTTTTGAATGACAACACCTTTATTTATTTAAATTACAATTTTCAAATTTTCTTTGAAAAGTGGGAAGATATAAAATAATTAGATTATCCAAAATCAAAGAAATCATTTTCTTTGTTTGAGGAAATGATTAAAGTCCCTACCACAACATCATTTGGAACTCCAACATCAGTAGTTGTGATCCTTAATCATTTCCTTTCTCTATTTTCCTTCTCTGGGGAATTGTTTCCGACCCTTTCGCCGGGGCGCGCGCGCATCCGTCCGTCAGGGGGGGGGGATGCGCGGCTTTGTTGCCCCGCATTCCCGCTTTCCAAAGGCGGGCGGCATTCGTTCCTTGTTCAGGTACGTCTGCTCCTTGATCGAAACAGGATGATGGGATGTCGGTTCTTCCTTCCGTGGATTCCTCCTCAGAACTCGTCACCCAGTCCGGGTCTCCCTTATAGATTTAATACGTAGTTCGTGAAACTCTTCCCAATGCCATGTTTCCATGGACGCCAGTTAATTACACTGCTTCTGTCGGGACATTCCAAAGGGTCCAGTCAGGGCAGCAACCTTCGGTCAGGGGAGTAGTCACGTTGAGGCATCAGTAGCGTGTCTGGATGCTGGGGTACCTGGCATGTCTGTCTGTTATCCTTGACCACAAGGCTTCTCGAGGGCGTGGAAGCCCGAGGCATCCCACATCGAGCGCGGGGAATTACATGTCATAGACACGTATCTGAGGTTTTCCCCAGCTTCCCGTGTTCAACACAGGGTATGCCACGAGTTTAACGTCTAGCGGAGACGGATGAGAGTAAAATGGGACCATCGCAGGGGGGCGACAGTGAAGTTGGGCTTGAGCCTTGAAGAGGCTTCCTACGTATCCCCGTGGAAGGGAATCAATGTCCACGTAGTTCGAGAGGGTGACGGTAAACCGACGTGAAAGCAGACCATGGTCCACTAGTGGTGGGCTTGAACCTCGTGGAGGCTTCCTACGTACCATGCCTTGACACAGATCAAAGTCCTCGTAGTTCAGATGGTCACAACGGCTTGCCGTCGGACGAGAATTGTAGTTTAGCGTCGTGTTGGACGTGGGTGAAACTCGACGTGAATGAACGACCGAGCAATGTGGCTTGAACCTCGTGGATGCTTCCTACGTACCATTCCTTGACATGGATCAAAGACCTCGTAGTTCAAATGGTGGGTCGCAATGGCTTACCATTGGACCAGAGTGGGACCCGACGTGAATGAGCGACGGGTGGGCTTGAACCTCGTGGAGGCTTCCTACGTACCATTCCTTGACATGGATCAAAGACTTCGTAGTTCAAATGGTGGGTCGCAATGGCTTACCACTGGACCAGAGTGGGACCCGACGTGAATGAGCGACGGGTGGGCTTGAACCTCGTGGAGGCTTCCTACGTACCATGCCTTGACATGGATAAAAGACCTCGTAGTTCAAATGGTGGGTCGCAATGGCTTACCACTGGACCAGAGTGTAGTTTAACGTCATGCTGGACGTAGGTAGAACACGACGTGAATTGGGTGATGGGTGGGCTTGAACCTCGTGGAGGCTTCCTACATACCATGCCTTGACATGGATCAAAGACCTCGTAGTTCAAAAGGGGTTTTGTCGGTGAACCGACCTGAAAGTGGACCTTGGTCCAATGGGTGGTGGGCTTGAACCTCATAAAGGCTTCCTACGTACCATGCCTTGACACGGATCAAAGACCTCGTAGTTCGGAGAATACAGTTTAACGTCATGCGGGACGATAGTGAACCCTGACGTGAATAAACGACAGGTGGGCTTGAACCTCATGGAGGCTTCCTACGTACCATGCCTTGACACGGATCAAAGACCTCGTAGTTCAAGTGGTCACAACGGCTTACCGCTGGACTGGAATGGGACCCGACGTGAATGAGCGACGGGTGGGCTTGAACCTCGTGGAGGCTTCCTACGTACCATGCCTTGACACGGATCAAAGACCTCGTAGTTCAGGAGGGGTTTGTCAGGGTCGGTGCTCAATCTAAGCCCACGTGAGTCATGCTCGGTGTGAGAAACAAGAGGTTGCAAGGACCTGACGATCACGTCGCGAAGGGTGCGTCCGTGAGAAGCGAAGAGGGGCTTACGCGTTGAGCGGCCCATGGTGTTGGGACTTACTCCAGGATGGAGGCCCAAAGAAAAGGATGATGATGATTTTGGGCTTGAGCCTTGAAGAGGCTTCCTACGTACCATGCCTTGACATGGATCAAAGACCACATAGTTCTTCTCACAACGGCTTACCGCTGGATAAGGATGTCAACGACTTACCGCTGAATAGAATCACAACAGCTTACCGCTGGATAGGGTTGTCAACGGCTTACCGCTGAATAGAATCACAACGTCTTACCGCTGGATAGGGTTGTCAATGGCTTACCGCTGAATAGAATCACAACGGCTTACCACTGGATAGGGTTGTCAACGGCTTACCGCTGAATGGAATCACAACGGCTTAACGCTGGATAGGGTTTTCAACGGCTTACAGCTGAATAGAATCACAACGGCTTACCGCTGGATAGGGTTGTCAACGGCTTACCGCTGAATAGAATCACAACGGCTTACCGCTGGATAGAATCACAACGGCTTACCGCTGGATAAGGTTGTCAACGGCTTACCGCTGCAAAGTAATGTCAACGGCTTACCGCTGAAAAGGAGTGACAATAGTGGATGGGGCTTACGCTAGGAAGCTGCCCGGGTGCCGCTATGGAGCGGCACTGGTGAATGGGGGGCTTACGCTAGGAAGCTGCCCAGGTGCCGCTAAGGAACGGCAATGGTGAATGGGGCTTACGCTAGGAAGATGCCCGGGTGCCGCTAAGTAGCGACAATGATGAATGGGGATTACGCTAGGAAGCTGCCCGGGTGCCGCTATGGAGCGGCAATGGTGAATGGGGCTTACGCAAGGAAGCTGCCCGGGTGCCGCTATGGAGCGGCACTGGTGAGTGGGGCTTACGCTAGGAAGCTTCCCGGGTGCCGCTATGGAGCGGCACTGGTGAATGGGGCTTACGCTAGGAAGCTGCCCGGGTGCCGCTATGGAGCGGCACTGGTGAATGGGGCTTACGCTAGGAAGCGGCCCGGGTGCCGCTATGGAGCGGCACTGGTGAATGGGGCTTACGCTAGGAAGCCGCCCGGGTGCCGCTAAGGAGCAGCACTGGTGAATGGGGCTTACGCAAAGAAGCTGCCCGGGTGCCGCTAAGGAGCAGCACTGGTGAATGGGGCTTACGCTAGGAAGCCGCCCGGGTGCCGCTAAGGAGCAGCACTAGTGAATGGGGCTTACGAAAAGAAGCTGCCCGGGTGCCGCTAAGGAGCAGCACTGGTGAATGGGGCTTACGCTAGGAAGCCGCCCGGGTGCCGCTAAGGAGCAGCACTGGTGAATGGGGCTTACGCAAAGAAGCTGCCCGGGTGCCGCTAAGGAGTAGCACTGGTGAATGGGGCTTACGCTAGGAAGCCGCCCGTAATGTCTTCCTCATGTCTGGTCATGAGGGCATCTCAACTCACTAGTGTGTTGAGGTATGTGCCTATGCGCAAGTGCACAAGCGGGATAACGCCAAGGGCGTTGGAATCAGCCCAAACAAAGGGACATGAAAAGTGTGAATCACATGCCCGACATTCGGAATGCGATGAGAGTGGCATGGAGATAGAGGATAACTGCTGACCATGTTTGCAACACAGCATCCTATCGCGTTAGCCTAAAATGGGGACAAACAAATGAGGGGTCGACTGCTGACCGTATTCGAAACACAGGACCTCAAAGTGTCACCCGAAGCCTTTTGGGGCGTTGGCCCAGGACAGCAGGGGGACCATGGGTCTACCATCCATACTGTTAGGGGGTCCCTTAAGACTTCTGAAATGGATGCAGATCCGAATGAAGGACACACAAAGCGTGGGGTGGAGTGCTGGAATGTTTGAACGGATTCCAACGCTCTTGAAACTATGCCACTGTAAACATGGCATTAGGAATCTTATGTTAGGAGCATAAGGCATCTCTCTTTTAGGGAAAGAGACATCCTATCATTTGTTAGATGGGGAGTGCTACAGTTTATAGTCATGTAGATAGGACTATTAGCATCTCATGCTTGGAGCAAAAGGCATCTCTCGTATAGGGAAAGAGGCATCCTATGTTTGGAACATAAGGCTTACTACAGTTTAGAGTCATGTTGGTGGGACTATTGGCATCTCATGCTAGGAGCATGAGGCATCTCTCGTTAGAAGCGAGAGGCATCCTATCATTTGTTAGATAGGGAGTGCTACAGTTTATAGTCATGTATATAGGAGTATTAGCATCTCATGCTTGGAGCATAAGGCATCTCTCGTATAGGGCGAGAGGCATCCTATCATTTGTTAGATAGGGAGTACTACAGTTTATAGTCATGTAGAGAGGACTATTGGCATCTCATGCTTGGAGCATAAGGCATCTCTCGTATAGGGCGAGAGGCATCCTATGTTTGGCACATAAGGATTACTACAGTTTAGAGTCATGTAGGTGGGACTATTGGCATCTCATGCTAGGAGCATGAGGCATCTCTCGTTAGAAGCGAGAGGCATCCTATCATTTGTTAGATAGGGAGTGCTACAGTTTATAGTCATGTATATAGGACTATTAGCATCTCATGCTTGGAGCATAAGGCATCTCTCGTATAGGGCGAGAGGCATACTATCATTTGTTAGATAGGGAGCACTACAGTTTATAGTCATGTAGAGAGGACTATTGGCATCTCATGCTTGGAGCATAAGGCATCTCTCGTATAGGGCGAGAGGCATCCTATGTTTGGCACATAAGGATTACTACAGTTTAGAGTCATGTAGGTGGGACTATTGGCATCTCATGCTAGGAGCATGAGGCATCTCTCGTTAGAAGCGAGAGGCATCCTATCATTTGTTAGATAGGGAGTGCTACAGTTTATAGTCGTGTAGATAGGACTATTAGCATCTCATGCTTGGAGCATAAGGCATCTCTCGTATAGGGCGAGAGGCATCCTATCATTTGTTAGATAGGGAGTACTACAGTTTATAGTCATCTAGATAGGACTATTGGCATCTCATGCTTGGAGCATAAGGCATCTCTCGTATAGGGCGAGAGGCATCCTATGTTTAGAACATAGGGATTATTACAGTTTATAGTCATGTAGAAAGGACTGTTGGGCAGAAGGTGCCTAGAAATGGTTGGTGTTGGGACTTACGCAAGGGCGGCCCTTTTCTGGTTGAACCTGGCATATGAGCCAAGTGATTGGGTTTGGAGGAGTTGCCTGAGTGATGGTTCGACTCATGGTACTCGGGGAATTGATGATGAGAATCTCGACTCACGACATGGAATGAAACCAAGAGGATATGTAAACTCAATGTGTTTCATGGTGTGTGGAGGAGTATCTCAAATCATGGTGTTCCATAGGTGGAAGGTGGGAGCGCATAAGGGCACAATGGAAAATCCTGGCATCCCGGCCCGAAACGTTCCCGGTGCGACTCTCCATTTTTCATGGGGGTCTGTGACGGTAGCGAAGGGACCAGTGGGCGCGAAGGTGGGATCCTCACGAAGGATAGGTCTTCGCGAAGCAGCTTCGCGAAGCATGGCCTCGCGGAGCAATAGTCTCTCACGGAGCAAAGGGGTCTCGCGGAGCTTGGTCTCACGGAGCAGCATCGCAGAGCATGGTCTCGCGGAGCTTGGGGCTCTCGCGGAGCTTGGTCTCGCGGAGCAGCATCGCGGAGAATAGGCTCACAGAGCATGGACTCCTGGAGTCTTGGCTCGCAGAGCAGCAACGCGAAGGAAGCTGCTCGCGGAGCATGGCTTCGCGGAGCCGCAATGCGGAGCTCCGCTCGGCCGCCCAAGGGGCGAAGTGGCCGTGGCCGTCCTTTTTTTGAGAAGGGGGGTGAGATGGGTATATATAGGCAGGGGCGCCGCGAAGAAGAAATTCTGCGCCGCCTCAGGAGCTTCGCGGCGCGCTCGCGAACGTCAAGTTCGTTCGCGGAGAGGTACCGCCTCCGGAGCTTCGCGGCGGCTCGCGAACGTCAAATGCGTTCGCGGAGCATCACCACCTCTGGAGCTTCGCGGGGCCGCGATGGTCAGGGCGCTTCGCGGCGGGGCTTTGCGGGACCGTGCTGCACGGGTTCTTCGCATCGGTGCTTCGCCTTAGTGCTTCGCGAGGGGTCGACGCGGCGCATCGCAAATGTCAAACGGGTTCGTGGAGCCTCTCGCCTCATTACTTCGCGGCGGCGCTCCACGATCACGGAGGGGGGGCTTCGCGAATGGGCTTCGCGAACCAGATTTCCAGCCAATCTTCAAACGTCCATAAGTCCTAATCCGTAGCTCCATTCGGGCCCTACGAACTACCACATCGAAGCTTGCGAAATGGACTACGATCTTGGATCATGTATGGCAGCATTTGGAAAATTTTGGGGACGCATTTTCCGGGTTCTAGAGGAATATTTCCTTTACTATTAAAAAAATCAATGGTATAATGTCCCATATATTTACAATTGTAGCATTTATCATTGTATGATTCTTTAATTCACATAAAATTGTGATAATGGTGACCACTTTCTCAAAATTTGAAACAAACTCATTTTCCTTTTAAGTAGGTTCTGTGGTGTTTCATTCCATAGGTAACGACTGTTAGAAAACACTATTTTTTATTATTCCTTTTCTCCATTTTTTCTCTTTCACACTATTCTTCACATTCTTCCCCATTAAGTAATATAGATTATATAATTCATTAATTGTATCAATAGAACAAGAGACCATATCAACATATGATGAGAAATATTGGGAGACTAGTTCCCTTCAAATTAATGGTTTTAACCACTCAATGAATCTATCAATCATGATCCCCAGATTATGTATTCAATCTACATCATGCATTTCCAGCCTTCTCAAGTTAGGTAAATACATGGAAACATTTTCATTATCCTTATGCCTCATATTAAATCATTTCCTTTCCCTATAAGATCATTGTTCGTGAGGAAAATATTTTTCTGGTAAAATGTCATTAAAACCCATTTATTCCATGTTTTAAATCAATTCCACCATCATTTTGTTTTGAATCAATGACCACCATTGATCTATATCTTTTGATAGATGATAAAATTACATGAAAACCATATCCCTTTCATTACTTCCTAAAGTGAGAAATATATTTTTTATTGAACTTATCCATTACTCTACTATGAATGTGATTGTAGTCCAATTTAATTATAGAGGTTTTTCTAATATAAAGTTGTCTAACATTGGTCCTTTATATTGTGGATAAGGATGCTCTATACAGGTTAGATTATTATTCATAACCTAAATCAGTTTTCCTAGTATAGTTATATGTCTATCAGTACCATTCATAACTCCAAAACCAACATCATTATCTTGAATAGGAGGGAAATCCGCTACATGGGATATGTGTGTTCATGTTGTTTTCATTACTTTTACTAGGTTCCATTTCTATATAATGTCATACACTAAACGATGTTATAAATCATAATTTATAATGTCGAACTAAAAAAATAACTTAACATAAATTGAAATTGTATGCATGTCTAATAACATAATCTCAAAAAAATTCATTGAGGACATATTTAAATTTAAATCCTTCATAATGTATATAACGAGAATTTGATTTATCCAAAGAAAATACCCCAAGAGTGTCAAACCAAGTGCATAGTAAGGCCCATTTTCATGTACCAAGTTACCCCCAGTTAGGACTAGAACAACTTTTCACAGTTTTTCTCCTAGATACATCAGTTCTAGAACCATCTCCACTTATAGTTTCGACATATGGAAGTATAAAAAGGAAGATCTACATAATATAAACCTTACTATAAAACTAGGATTATATTATATACTTATACCCAAAGTCAACCTTAAGGTTTTTTCCCTAATCTAAATTTTCTAAATCTAGTTTCTAGCAATTCTAATAATCTTCCTATGATACCGTCTGTAATTCCACAACCATAGAAGCTGAGAGCATGATCATTATATTATTTCATTATCATGATTACAATAAATTCATATCCCGAAGGAACAAATAGTTCAGTAGTTATATAAATCTTAGTAAAAACATATGTTTTACATTACAACATTAAAGAAAAATAATATAGTAATTACATTAGAATTATCTGTAACTCCTAGGTTATCTATGAAAGTCATTCATAATAATCATCTTTGAATCCTAGGGAAAATAAAACATAATAAATAGGAGAGATCAAATTATCATTTAGGTTAATTGATACAATACATTCTATCAAAAACATAATCACTAGTAAAAGTGGAAAACTTTAAACACAAACCTTTAGAAATATACTTGTGCATAATATATCAGGAATGAAAGATAATTAAATAAGGACACATAAATAATCATAAAAGGATGAAACATATTCATTGATATTATACTAGTCAAACAAAAAAATGATCTGTCAATTACATATATCACAATGAAGAAATTAATAATGAAGGAAAATTGAAACATATCATCAAGGCCTTGTCCAAGACATCTAATAATCCAAGGGTAAGGCCTTAGCCAAACCAGTTTTTATTTTGTCTCATGAGACCAACCAATGAGTCATGGGGAAATATATGGCCCCACACATCACATCCTAATTCCAATACATTCCTCATGCGAATGAGGATAAACATAAACATCTTATACATATTCAATGTAAATAACATTCCCCAATAATTAATCCTAAATACTAACCATTCATAGTAATAATGTGAATGGTATCAATATATAAAATCCATTGTAAAATTCAACAAAACCCATTTAATAATATATTGTATATGATATTATTAAGATATTAATCATAATATATCATTAAATTCAATATATTTATAGAAATATTTAAAATAGTCGTATAAGATCATCGAGGAATTCTTGATAGAAATACACATTTTTAACTTTACAAAGAAGATATCATTTAGAAACATTATTTTTATATGTCATGATTATATGAATAAAACCAGAAATGAAAAAATATAGTTTTTCATGGAAAAATTAGTTGTTTTATAATAAATAATTGTGTCTTCAAATATATTTTTGATAGTACATGAAAACGGGTAACAAATAAGGGTGTTCCCTTTAGTCGAGCTTCTGTATCTATAAGAATTAAGAAGGGAACCTTTTAAAACATGTAATTACCATAAATTAAAGATAAAATGATCTGATAAAATATGTTTGTAAAAAAATAAAGAAATAATATAGTAATTACACAAATGTAAATAATAATTAAATTGTGTTAAGGATAGTGAATGAATAACCTAGAGGAAAAAATAAAGGTTCATATAGAATCTCTTACCATATGTCCAAATGAGTTATTTAAATTACATTAATGTCCAAGATAATAAAAATCAATTAATTAATTAATTCATAACCTTATCTAAATGAATTGTAACTAGTATTATTTTATATATTTCATTTCTGGCTTTTTGAGGAGTTATAATATACAATTTTATTTCTTGGGAGCATTTGTTTCCTTGGTTTTCATGATCGATATACTTGTATATGAGTATAAAACATAATGTGGAAAGGTTATAATTATCTAGATTTTAATTAATATGATACTAATAAAAATAAATAATTTTAAAGGGTTAAATATATCATTTCTTTATATTGTATGAGGATAAATCATTAGATAATACTTTTAGTGATAATGTTTTGTGTTATTATGGTTGTTATTGAGCATGGAATACTCATATTGGTTTATGAATTAGTATTATGTATATTTACTATATTAAAAATATTTAATAATATATTATACATATATTTTAGTCTTTTTTAACCATAAAAATGATATAATGACCATCGTAGAAGAATAAATTGAACAATGAAAGTATGTCGTCCACGAAGGTTGTAAATCTTCTCCTCCCGAACGATGATTTTGTTTGTAAAATAAAAGAGAGAGAGAGTTATGATAATGATGATTGTTATTCCATTAAAATTATATAATTCTAATATTTCAATGATAATGGAATTATCATGATCATTTGGAAATAGCAGTTGAGGAATGAATAAAAAATAAAGAACATGATATGAAACTAAAAAGAAAAGGAAGAGTATTTTACCTCTTCAACACTCCTTCTTGAGAACCTCTTTATGGGAAGAGGTTTTGGTCTTTTTGAAAGAACATGATCTATTGGACGTGTGGAGAGACTTGGGAATAGTATTTGTGTACAACATTTACAAGCATCATGGTTTATAGGATTGTGGAGAAAAGGGGGTGAGGTGTTGTTTTTATTGTGGAGTAGAGGGATGATTTCTCATTATTTCATTCACTATTTTAATATTTTTCTCAATACATCAAATTTATTTTATTATTGTGACTATATATAGTGATATGTTCATGTGAATTCAAACCATGGTTGCTTACATTATCCTTATGTTATTTATGACTCCATAATTTATGTCTTTAGCATTTATCCAAAATTATCACATTTTACTTTTCAACTAAAAATCATGTATTTTAGAAACACAACACAAAAATTTACCCTAACCATTTATCACTTTGTAGAATTCAAAAATGAAATCCATTTTATGGAAATAATTTTCAAAAATATGAGAAATTTATTATTTAATTAAATTCCTTATTTACTAGAACAATATATATTTTAAATTTATAACTGATTTTATAGCACAATCAAAAACTAAACAAAGTCTCCTAAAATAAACCTCAAATCACAAGACAAACAAATACTGATTTATAAATCCATTATAAGAAAATGAATTTTCCTTAAAATATTTTTATTTATTATAAAATTATAATTAAATATTTAGGACTCCCAAAAATACCAACACATAACTAAAAATCTTTAAAATATATATTTACTTATACTATATCATAAATTCATTTATAATGGTCATAAATCTTATTTATAGTTTCATAGATGTGGTTACTGTTCATTAGGTCAATTTAATATTCATATGGGTCATATTACTATTGGTAAGGTCAGGTTACTATTCATAAAAATCTATGCTTTCCCTATCAGACTCTATATATATTATTGATCACAACCATGTAGGTCTATTTTTTAAATTTCAAATCATATTAGTGGAATATCTATGTTTAATTATTAGGTTATAACTATCTCTATTAAATAATAACTATGAGTTGTTTTGTAGTGACTTAGTGTTTCAAACATTACATTTTATATTAATTTGGAACACATCAGGGTGTTACACCATTCATGTATTTGACTAGGAAAGAAGAAGATTTTGTGGGGATTGATTAGTGTTATGTAGAATTTAGTTTCCCAAAGTGGTTGTTGGTTAGTGCTCAAGTTTTATAAGGAAGGGGTGATGTTTGATGTGTTTTGTAATGATTAATATCAGGGATTAGGATGAGTACTGATGTAGCAATAGGTATGGATCTCTTATAGTTCAAACCAGTTATGTCCTCATGAGTGTAACTACAACACCCATGATCTGGAGTTGGCGGCAGTGGTTTTTATGTTGAAGTTGTGGTAGCATTACTACATTGGGGAGACCTTGTGGTCTCCATATATCACAATAACTTGAGGTACATCTTTTACCAGAGTGACACGAATCAGTGACAACAAATTTGTATAGAGGTTCTTCTAGACTATTATTTTGAGATCTCTTACACCTTTAAAAAGTGGAATTCCATGGAAGATTCTTTAAGTAGAGATTCATTAAAAGATATTCTTCAGGAATATATGGTTTCTTGGAAAGCAATTGAGGAGTTGGAAGCATTTCACAAAGATACAAGAGTGAATAGTTTTAAATTGTGTTATTTAGATAATGGTGTATTATTTCTTAATGAATCTGGTATAGGAGTCTTTGTGGGGAGACATAGAGGTAGATATGATGAGTAATAATGTTGGCCATGGTGATCCTTTGGAGGGTTGTCGGAGGATGGTCAGAATCAGATGTTGTTTCTAGAAGGTTTTTTTCTAATAGCAATGAATTTTGGATTGCTTCATGAGTTTCATAAAACTACCTTGGAGGTAAATCTAAGAGTTTCTAATATGAACTATGGATTATGGATATTGTTTTACTGGTCTAGGATAAAACAAGAAGTTGTAGAGTTTGGGATGAAGTGCTTCATTTTCTAGCAGGTGATGGTTGGGCATCGTGTTCCTGGTGGTTTGTTTCATTCCATGGATGTTACCAAGTGGAAAATGGAAGAAATATTGATGGATTTCATCAAAGGGATACCTTGATCATAGAAAGGTTGTGATTCTATCTAAGTGATAATGGATCAGTTAATTAATTTGGCTTAATTCTTAGCGATCAAGGAGTCAGAATAGCGGATTACTTTGCTAATAAGTATGTGGATGGGGTTGGGTTGTGTCAGAGATTTTTAGGTTCATTGTCTCAATTGAGATTCACAGGTTAGATCTTGAGTCTGGAGGAGATTGCAGCTTGCTTATGAAACCCAGTTACACCTTGGTACTGATTTCCACCCTTATACATCAGAGCATATAGAATGGACTATCCATGAATTAGAGGATATTCTATGAGCCTACATCTTATATTTTGGCGGATCTTGGGTATGTCACTTTCATTTGGTGGAGTTTTCCAATAATAATTGATATCACACTTCCATTGGCATGTCTCTATTTGAGGCTTTATATATGAGACTATGTCATTCTCTGTTGTGCTGGATGGAGGTTAGGGAGAAAATGTTTCTTTGTCCTGATGGGGTTCGTAGAAAGACATAAAAGTTATATCCTACTTGTGAGATAATGAGAGCATCACAAGACTGGTATAAGTAGTATTTTGATCATTGAAGGAGGACTTTGGAATTCATGTTTGGGAACCATACTTCATTGAATGCTTCCCCTCGACATGGGAAATAGAGGTTTGGAAGAGGGATAAATATTTCATCCATGTTCATTGGGTCCTTTATTGTGTTTAGATAGTTGTTGAGGTGGAATTTTGGTTAGAATTGACACTATGGTTGGAGTGGGTACATGAAATCTTCCACATCTCTCGTCTTTGTCGGTTTCCTGGTAATGAATCCCTATTCATTAATAAGGGTGAAATCGATATCGATCCTGACACACCATTTTTTGAACGACCAATGGAGATCTGTTATTGATGAGAGAAGATGAAACATGGATGGTCCTTTACTTAGGTTTGTGTGTTGTGGAGGAATTATGGATCGGATGATAGTATATGGGGGTGAGACACGCAGATGTGTGACCAATACATAGGGTTATATTTATTTTTTCTTTTCTTTGTTCAGATTTTTAATGTGATGTTTGAACCTTGTTTTATTGTAGGTGAACTATTTTACCATTTATTTTGATGTGTGTGGTGTGTTGTGTGATCAATTCGTAACATATGAGAAGTAGAGGATCTGATTCCTAATCAAGATTCATTAGTTGTGATGTGATAAAACCAATCTAGCTGAGTCAGTACCACACAATGCAGATTGTATCTTGATAAAGAAGACATGATTTTCTAGTTTGATTGTCTAGAATGGTTTCGTTGTTGTGATGTGTGTTGTGTTTTGTGGTAATTTTGGTTTTCATGATAGGGAATGGTTAACAGTTGTCTGAAGAGATGTTTGTGGGTATATTGGTTTCGACTCTAGATTTCAAACAACCTAGGGTGGTTTATCATTGGATGACGAAGTGGATAGATGATAACGGTTTTTCATGTGTTGTGAGATAATTATGTGGTTTATCAGGGGATGTGTTTTCAGACCCTCCCACTCTTTTCCTTCATGGTATGTTTTGAATTATCCAGGGTGAGAATAGTTTGAGAGGTATCTGATGAAATAACCTAGTCCTCTCTGATTCATTAGATTGTGAGAATCTGGTGTTTGATGTGTTTTAGGAGGTCAAGGGGAATCATTTCATCACCTTGTAATATTTACCACATTTCCAATGTTTTCTAATGGTGTTCCACATGGGTGGTGCATCATGCCAATGGTTTCCCACGCTAACTGTCTCACCCTAGTGGTAGCTCACCCTGGTGGTGTATCACCCAGGATGTGTCACCTTGGTAGTGTCTCACCCTAGCAATTTCTCACCTAGGTTATGTCTCATTATGGCGGTTGCTCATGGGAAGTCGATCTCCCAATGATGCCTCAACCAGGGGCACCTCATGCCTGGTGTGTTTTCTTCTAGTGGTGTTTCTCCAAACAGTGACTCTTAGTGACCCACATTTCATCTAATAGTGCCACTTCTGGGGGTTCTTCATACAATGGTGTCTCAAAAGTGGTTCCTCATCGGGGTTCCTGATCGAATGGTGTATCATCAAATAGTGCCTTTTTGAGCAGTGCCTTGTCGAACAGTGCCTTGTCAAGCGATGAATCTTCTAACGGTGTCTCATGAATAACATTTCCAGCTTCATCCATTGTAACCCTTTTGACGTCTTTATTGATTTAAAATAAGTTTAATGTATTATTTGATATTATTTGAGAATGATCCAAATACAATAAATTATATATTAAATTTCGTAAAACTGAGGTGGAATTTAATTGGTCAAAATATTTTATCTTGACCCGATCAACCTTCAATGGATATTCAAAAATGTATCTAAACATTTGACTATGTTTAGATCATTCCCATGATGAGATACCATTCCCCCTTGTTCATCCATATTTTTTCCTCTTACTATAGGATACTTCAAATCCTTATTTCTACAAGGATCATGTTTTGTGTTGGAGTAGTTGGTTTTTGTTTCCCAGGAGTTGTTCTTACAACATGTGCACCCCTGTTTTTGTGAAACTAGGATGTGTGGAACAGCTTTTCAACCAAAGTAAGTTATCATTCAACTTTATTAATTATTCATCATTATGGGCATGTATATGGATGTTACCCTTGTGATTATATTTTTTCTAGATAATAATATAGATAATTGAACCCATTTTAAATTAATAAATAAGGGGCTGGGAAAAGTGACACATGTTCTTATTATTTGATTGTTGTTAATGATATTATGAGTTTTATGGGATAACTACACATGGAAAATCATGGTCTTTTGGGTTATTTATTTGTTAATAGAATTGTTTATAGAGTTTTGTTTTTTTAGCTAAAAAATTACATATGAAATTTTTTAACAATGTATATTCATCTAAATAATTGATACCTTAGTATAATATGGTTTTTTGATAATCCCTGAATTAAAAATTGAAAATTAATTTAGGTATTTCTCTGTTAAATAGGAATATATTTTTCTTTATTCATGTGGTGATGTGGTTGAGTAAATTATTGAATAGGTGGTTGGTTCTATAGATATTGTAATATGGGCGTAGTATGTTTGTGTAGCAGGGCTGAAAAACTGGTTGTGTTGTGATATGTTTATGGTGTGGTTATGATTTGGGGTTTGTTTTAGATGGCATGGTGGTTTGGGAATAATTAATTTCAGTAAAAAAACATATTGGTTGCTATAGGTTATTCTCTATTGATAACATGCATTAAGCTTCAACCATATCTATAGATAGATATAAGATATATAATGAATGGGTGTTAAATGTGGATGTAGGGGAATGATGTGTCTTTAATGTGAAGCTTCTATTATTTATCATGTTCTTCACATTCTGAAATGACTGCTTCTATTTTTCTTTGTCTTTTGGATAGTTATGGAATTGAAAGTTGATTATTTATGGAAGAATGGAATGCCTTGGGTTTGTTTTGTTAATAAAATGTAAAGGTTAAATAAATTGTTTGGGGAAGTGATATGGGTTTTGTTGCTTGATGTGTGGTGTTACTCATTTAGAGGTAGTTGAAAAGGTGTAAATTTTGGGATTTGGTTTTTTTTCTATGATCCAATTTGTGGGGAATGCGTGTTTGGTATTAATTATGTATATACGTGTATTTACATTTGATTTCAATTCACGCCCCCATGTTGAAAACTATGTGTCAAACACCGACATGGTCATGTGGGGGTGTCATTCCCAACACCTGATGAGAGGATGGATGGATGGCCACCTACTCTTCCTTGCTCCCAATTCCAGGTGCTGGGGGCCCAGGTTTCATCGGGCATGATGTAGTGGGATATGGTAGACCAGGGTTCAATGGGAAAGGTGGTTTTTTTCCACTGTCTTCAAGATTAGTTTTGATGTGT
Source organism: Viscum album (assembly GCA_963277665.1). Classification (NCBI taxonomy): domain Eukaryota; kingdom Viridiplantae; phylum Streptophyta; class Magnoliopsida; order Santalales; family Viscaceae; genus Viscum; species Viscum album. The sequence continues at coordinate 760,670,041 of OY728140.1, read as the reverse complement.
TTTCCCATCTGTCTTCAGGATGAGATGTGATGTGTTGTGAGGCCTAGGTGTGTACAGAAGGGATGTATTATGAGGCCCAAGTGTGTGAGGGAGAGATATGTTGTGAGGATAGGGTGTGGGTGATGGGATGTATTATGAGGCCCTGGTGTGTGGGAAAGGATGTGTTGTAAGGCCCAGTTATGTATTAGCAGGATGTGATGTGGTATATTCAGAAGAGGTAAGAGCACCATGATGTTTTCCATTAGGGTGTGAGATCATCATATCAGTGGGAAACTGGGGCAGGGTACCCTATCATCGATGTGATTTATATTATATAACATGAATTGCCTTACATAGTGAGAATGACTTGGTGAGTTTGGGTGGTTAGTATACCTGCTTAGGTTCTATTGGGTTATTCATTTTCTCATGCATTACTATGCCTCTATGACATGTGAACGGGGGACTTTGGTTTTTTTACTGAGTATAATTTTGTTCTAACCCTATATAAATAAAACAATTTTTTGGTTTGTATGGGACTTTTGTGGACCATGCTAGACCTTTCTAGATAATATATTGACAATTTTAGTGTCGTCTCTCAGCTTTACATTTTGATATTTTCTTTGGAGACGTTTTTATTTGAATCGATTCTATTTTACACATGCATATGGGATTGTTTTTTATTTCTCTTTATTTGGTCTTGGAGAATCTTTTGGATTATCTCTTATATCTCCTGATCTTGTTTCCTTATAAAGGGCAATACATCTAATATTTTGAGATTCATACACACTTGGTTCCAGTCGCCAACCTAGGGCCTACTAAAGGTAGGACTCATGGGTCTTTATCTTTCTTTATTCACTACCATCTCGGGAGGTGAATCATTGGTGGGAGGGTTCATGAAAATTTACAAGATTTATTAATCTTATGTTTTTCATTTTAAAGTGAAAATTATATTTTATCCATATTAAAATATAGTATTGCATAATTACCTATAACTAAGTGGTTGAAAGGATTGATTAGTTTTTTTACTGATATAAATTTAAAATTACCAAATTTTATTTAATATAAATACAATAAATTTCATGTTGACCATTACCTATCAAATATAGTTTGTAGAAATGGTAAATAACCAATATTTTAACCCAAAATATAACCCTCCCATAAATTATAAATTCTTCATCCACATTCCATTGGATAATCATTTCCGATTCAAAAAAATCCAAATAACTACCTGTTAACCACATAATATATCTCTTAGACACCTTAGTGATGTTTTTATAATTACTCAAAAATAATTTTTCAGATAATTAGGATTGGATAATTTCCTTAATTAATAGGTAATAACAATTCCCATCTCATTTATTTTCTATATTATTCATTAAACACTCCCAAATAATTTCCATTTTCATAAATGTTTAAAAAATATATAATTTTATAACATGGAAATGTAATTATGAATGTGGTATAACTATTTTAATATTTTTTAGTATATACGGTCTCTATTTATCTATTGAATAATTCTGATAATGTATACTATCATCATCCTAAAAGGGTGTTTTAAATGAATTATGTATCAACATGAATATGGTTGGTCATTGTAAATTATGAAATATAATTTTGATTTAATTCATTCAATGCTTAATTGAAAAAATTCACATATTCATAAATATTAAATAATAAAAATCATGAAATCGAAAATAAAAGAAACATTTTTCATGGAAAACATTACTCCATGCCTTTATCACTTTGAATAAAATAATAATAATTAAATTTCCATGATTTTAATTAATATATAAAGACAATGTGGTATTTAAAAAACATTTCGATTAATTTTTTAACAATAATATTTTTATTATTTATTAGGAAAAAAATTGAAATAATATCGGAGATATTGTATGGTTTCTCCCTATAAATATCAAATTCCTAACACAAGTTTTCTAAAATTAAGAAATTTATTTTTATATGGTGTAATAATTGTTTTATTTAATAACTAAATTATAAATAATTTTTTTATTATTTAAATTTTCACATTAATTTATTCTCTAACTTTTTCTTTTCCATAAAAATATATATTACCTATATAGTATAAGTTTTTGATTATATAATATACTTTCATTGAGATATTAATATTTCCAAAGAAATTTAACCATAAAATATTGGTTTCATTCACACTATAATTAATTTTTTATTCCTCTTTCTATGGTTTTAAAATCATCTTGATATATTATCTCCCTTTGTTTCATAATTCAACCCTACAGTATCTTAAAAGTAAATCATGCCTTAAATCTTCTTCATTATAATGAATATATCAATTTTAGAATCAAATTAATTATATTATATGAAAATTTTTACTATATAAATTTATAAGATATAATGAATTTTTTTTATAAAATAATTTTATTTCTTTAGAAAATTTTGCAAAAGATTCATTTTATCAATATCATCATGGTTCATTTTTTACTTTTTTTTATTAAAGTGTGTAAATAATTATATTTTTGATTATGTTACAGTTAATTTATTTTTGCAAATCATATCTCTATTATTCATTATCAACCTTAGTTTCCTATTTTTAAATGTTTTATAATAAAATAAGTCTATCATTATTCGATGAATTGTTTTTCAGTGAGAATTGTTAATTTTTGGGGGGCATAAATTAGGGGATTTAATTCTAGTTAACAATATTTTATCTTCCTATCCAAATTTAATATCCATTACTCTATTTTATTTCATAGAGCTTGTATTTAAAATAATTATTTATTTAATTTTATTAAAGGAATATATTCAGACCCTTAAAATATATATTTTAAGTCACTTATATATTTCATTTTAAAAACATATTAAAAATTATTTTAGAATATTATTTTTATAATTTCAATTAAAATTTCTTCACCGAATCAAAAATAACTCTCTGTATTACTGTTATATTTCATTTATAAACCTCTAAATTTTATTCTGATGTTTTTCTATTATAGTATTGGGTTTTTGTACAAAGATATACTATTTCTTATCTGTTCTTTTTGTGGAACCATTTTAAGTTTTTACGTAACCCAAAATCGTATAATTTTTTGTTCAACTATGATAACATCCTCAAAGAATTATTGTTATTCATTTGTAATATTATTTATTGATACAATATATCGAATTTCTCAAAAAATTAATTTTTATTTAATTTTTAAATCATCATGAAACTTATTTCATTTTCAAGTTATTTTTTCTTTAACGAACATACAAAAAAAATTACAACACACAAATGAATGTACATATCATGATGGGCGGGACGTACTAGATATATATATCCCTCCAATGATTTGGGTGATTTTTTATATCTTAGATGAATATATGTATTGAAATATAGATTTATAACATCCTTATTTTTTTATCTATTTTAATTATGAATATATTAAAAAATATTTTCAAGCTCAGCCACTAATACGACATTAGATTTCGAGGCCCGATGTTCCTCAAAATCTATATACTAAAAATAATTAACTTTTTATATGATGCCCATGAGTTTTTTTTATAAATAATGGAATAAATCCTAAATAGAGTCTCTAATCAGATATTTATGATATCAATTGAATTTAGATGTAGGTTTCACCCTAGGTTTAATATATCCTTTGTTATCTTTGTGTGTTTCACTGAAGTCTACTCATGAGATAATTAATAACAGAAAATACTTATCTTTTTTATTTATATCAGGTTATTTATACAAAACCATGAATCCTCTATAAAATAATGTTTATTCCAAATCCCTATGGATGAATAACCTTAGGATTGAGTGAGGAGATGTTGAAGGGGCCTTCATGGACAACCAACGTCATATTGTTCTTTGGGTATTACTATTGCAACAGAGTTCATCATTATCTACAATGAAAATAGAATGGAATCATCCATCGCCAATAGTTGATCCAAACTCAATGCAATATGTTTTTTCGATTTTTTTCATTTTTAATTTTACCACATCTAATGAAATTTAATTCTTATAGCATATTGATTTTTATATCGTTAGATAAATTGTGGTAGATAATTTATCTTCTTATTATATTATGATTTGGTATTATTTAATTATTCATTTTTAATTATATTTGTTCATAATTCATAGGAAATTAAATTGGGTCCCACAAAAACATTGGTTTAGGTTCATTCCTCGTGTTTTTCTTTTATAATGTCTACCCACCCACCCCAATCCCCACCAATTTCATGACATCATCATCGGAATTTGGTTTGGACATATTTTTGACAAATACCCAAATATAACTAATTTGGAACCATTATTTTCTGGACCGAATTGTTATCATGGGTTCAGGATAGATATCAAAGATACAAATTGTGTGTAAAATCTATGATGATTGATCAAGATCACATTGACATTATATGTTTGTGGTTTCACATTAGCCATCAGCATGGTGTTATGAGACCGATTTCTAAACATATCATTTAGCATCCCTGACATATCATACATAGGTATTGCATAATTTTTGATGCATTTATTTCTACATTTCACAAACACATGCATGAGGATCCTAAAGATATAGTACCATTGGAAAATTTAAAACACAAACAACTAATCCAAATGTTAACTAAATCATCTCCCATTATGTAATTCATAAATAACACACTTTTAAAACATACCATACATACTAATTTTCTTCATAACCTAAGGAAAAACATAACGAAGAGTGAAATGATGTTATCTATAAGGGTAACAAGGGATATATATAAGAATAACCTGAGTCTAAGGGGAATAGGACATGAGAAGTCATGAAAAAAAATGATTTTTTTTATATAAAACCCTTTTAAAATACTATTCACATTTAATCCATTTATATAAAATATAAACATTTCCCACATATTATAGAATTTTATTTGGTAAAAATTGAAAACATATAAATTTTTCAATAAATATTTGATTGGTCCTGATAGAGGGAAATATGGTTTATTCCATGCATGCTAAAACTAATATTCTTTATATATTTTCGATTAAATCCCAAGGAGAATTGTTTTGAAAAAGTTTTGAAGATTACATTAAAAAAATTGAAACAGATCAATCATGAGAAAAAATATATTTAATTAATCATTTTTAAAATTTATGAAATATTTTTTAATACACTTTTAGAAAACATTGTTTTCGAATAAAAATAGTTTTTTGACCAAACAGAGATACAAAGGCACTTTTCATAAAAACATTCATTTAAAATATGTAGTAGATATATGGAGGAAAATAAAGAAAACTTGTATTCAAATATAATAAGTATATTATAAGATAATTTATGAGTTTCTTGGGAGTTGGATTATGATATATCAATATAATAATAATAATCATAAACAATCCCTATAAATGATGAGTATGAAACATAAAATCTATACCTCTTTGGTAACATTGAATTGTAATCCACATTAAGGATAATCATTTAATGAAATTTAAAATATTATGAGAATAAAATATATCCTGATAATTCATGTAAAAGGTTCTGTAATACACCTTTTAAAATAATATAGGTGCATAATAATACATATGACTCAATGGAAAAAAATGGAGACAAAGATAACATACCTTAAGTCGCAACTTCTTTTGTAGAAGAAAAAAGATTCATTATGACAAATAAAATTCTACAAAAATATATTATAGAACCATAATTATATTTATCATACCATATAAGATATAATTATGACCCTTCACCATCCATTTATTATCAATTCTATGTTAAAGTCATGTTTCGAGAAATTACATATTTGTTCTTCATGTAGGTATATATATACTATATCTTTTTTTTATAACATTGATCATGGTTAAATCATATCCATAATTTTATCCATGATTTAAATATCATATATATTCATTATATATTTATTTTTGTTATTTCATAAAATCTATAGATATAAAATGAAATGATCTATTCATAGAGATGGTAGGTCGTTTGTACGCATGAACGATGTTCCACTTTTTGATGGTTTGAATGAAATAAGTGTTAAAAGTATATTAAAATTATAGAATAATTTTAATGTAATATATATCACATATTTTCATTAAACCCATAGTTAATAAATTAGATGTAAATCATGACTAAATCTCATCTTCTCGTGAGGCGGTAGTCTGGGGTACACACGAGCAACATAATAATATTCTCAAATAATATGATGGAAATGGAATGTATCATGTAATGACTACATAGGTATAAATATAATATAATAATTATATATATATTTTAGATCCATCATAATATCCAACCGTTATAGGTGTTAATGGAAAAAAGAGTGGCATATGTTCGTTGGGGGGTATTCTTCCATACACATGAGTGATTATTTGGAAACCCATTTGATTGAAGTGGAAATAGTTTTTCTCCATGATAGTAAAATAAAATAATATAGTTATATAAAATATACTGACTTTCTTATTTCATAATTATTTAGTAAGAATTTATGTCTTTGGAGGAAAAATTAAATTAAAACACTCATTGAAGAATGTTATATCTTTACTAGGTAACCTCTTTTACCCAAAAGCGTTTATAAGTTTTCTTTATTCACAAAATAGGACTTCTAGAATTATAGGAGGGAAGTTGGAAAGTTATTTGGTTGGGTCCTAGTTAAACTAAAATGGTTTTACAGTGTTGAAAATAGAGTATTGGTGGTGTCCTTTTTTAATTGAGTTAAGTACCATAATTATAATGTTTGAAATAGACACATTATAGCGATGTTTTTATTATTTTACAAGTCTAAAAATTGAATAATTATAGATACATAAAATTTATAGATACATTAAAATTAAAGAGTAAATCTTTGAACCATAAAATATTTTACAAACATGTTCTTATGTTGATTGAACCCTTATCATTTTAGTTTAGCCACATGGTAAACCCATTATTACCTTAACTGTAAAGTTAATTTTTACAGTTTTTGCTATTAAATTTGGTAAAAAATTATTCTAAACATAATAAATAATATATGTTTTTCATAATAAATATATGGAATCAATTTTTACAAATTCAATTCATATAAATTTCAATATTAATTTAAAATTAATCCAATGGATGTTATGAGAAAGCGAGGTTTTGATAAGAAAATGTTCAAAAGTTTACAATATTTTTATATCATTATTAAATATGTAAATTATTACAATAACATAATTGGATATATATATATATAATTTAATTTATTTTATATTATAATATAACATAAAATATAATTTATATTTATAAAAAATCATAGGAAAAGGAAGTTTTCAACTAATATTCAGTATTATTCATTATTCATCAATGAATTAAACATTTCAAAAAGGTCTCAAAATTTTACTCTAGTATAATATTGAAATGTTTATTTCAAAAATGAAGATTATTTTCCATATAAATTTTATAAAATTGTTAAAATTTAATTTCATTATTTTTTTGAAAAATGAATAAAAATTATTTTTGATAAAATATTACATTTGAAACATATAATGATCATAAAGAATATTAAGTAATTTTTTTCAATATGTTTTCTTAACATAAAACCAATATAAATAAAATTTAAAAATAAATAACTACTATTAATACCACTATGTTTATTATCTAGGTTATAATTGTACTATTTAAATAATAATGTATACAATATATCATAGTTGGTTAAAACTGAGTGTTGTGTGTAACGTGATCTATCGATGATATTTAATTTATACGAAAAAAACATAAAAGATCATGGTTTCACATTATAACCCAATTAAAAATAACTTACACCTTTATATTCATCACTCTATTATAAAAAAAATTAAGAATCTTTTTCCCTCATAATTTCCTATAGTTCATAGGTTTCTTTTTCAAATTGGTAGTTTGGCAACAAAATATTGATTGTGTGAGTGATCTTTTTATAGAACATTCTATGTATGATCCATAATATCTATTTTTTATTCAACATAAAAAAATATCATCTTTCAACTTTATGACTACTGAGTTTAGTATATTTAAAGAATCAGGTATGTACATCCTCATGAGAGATATATGGAATATATCACAAACATGAGAGAGGAATGGTGGAAATTCCAAAATGTATGCTACTGTTTGGATACAATAACGAAATTTAATGTGCTGATATAACTGGGGAATATTTTACCCTTCTTTACAAATTTCATTTCCATAATCTATTGATATATTATAAGAATCACCTTGTCACCAACTTAAAATTCTAAATCACATTGGTTATTTCCATCACAACTTTTCTATTGAATTTGAGATGGCATGATGTGTTATTGAATGGAACTAACCTCCTTTGCCTATTATCTAGCAATATCATGTCCCAATTTCGTTCATTCTCTAACATTGTTCGAAAATGATTCATCTCTACCCTTTCTTCATTGAGATATTCAAAAGGAGTCATCTAAATTCTTGAGTGGAAGTTTTTGTTGTATAGAAACTCATCTAGATGATGATTTTGATGCCAACCATATTATAAATCCATAGAACAAGATATCAATATGTCATATAGGGATATAAATGTTCTCTTAGACTAACCATATGTATGATAATGATATGCAGTTCTGAAATATAACGTGATATCAAGATATTTATAAAAAAGTTATTGAATATTGATGTACACCTTATATCCTAATCATACAAAATTTAATGTTATACTCCATGAAACCCTACAACTTTTTAATTTAAATTCAATCAAGTTGATCTAGAGATATATGTTCTCTAAAAATGATGATGTTTACAGATTTTTTATGGTGATCGACTATAACTCATATTTCATTATAACCAATAAAAGTTTTTGGGTGTCCACTAAAAACATTCCATGTGATTTTTTCACATATACAGTTAGGTTTGGGTAATGGATGTAATATGCACTTACACTTATCTATCTCATCCTTGTCCATTCAAAATACCATGTATAATGATACACACTCCATGATATCACTGTTTATATCATCCCACTAGAAATAATCATTCCAATATCATTACATGTTTTTAAATCCAAGATGAATAGTTAATGAAGAACTATATGCTTCCTCTAAAAACTCATCCTTTAAATTCTGTATAGGCAGAACACATAAATAGCTTCTAACCCATATAATTCCTCTATGATAAATGTTTTATAAATGAAAATTTCTAACAATATGTTTTAATAGATGGTTGAAAATTCAATAGATTAATATAATCTTTCTCTCATTTATTCTGAATTTACAGGTATATCATTTGAAAATATTCAAATACTGTATCTTTTGGGATCCTCATCATGGTTAACATAGAATGATCCGTTCAACACAGTGCATTGTCTACCACGTTCTCTTTTATGGGGTAGTAATTTATTGAGCAGTCATAATCATTAAACAACTCTAAACATATTCTCTATTACATATTCAACTCTGTTAGTGTCAATATATACATCAATCTTTTTTTTTCTATATACATATCAAACTTTTCTCTATAAATATGATGCATTGATATTTTTAATGAGAGACTTTATATTGTGAACTCCAAATAATGAGTTGGGAGATTTTACCATAAATCATTAATTATCATGAGGCATAAGTTATAACCATGTCATTATAAATGATAAAACATTTCAATAACTTGTTTAATTGATCATAATAGATTTTTAACCCTTCCCTAATATAGAGTAATGTAATAACATGTCCTCTGAGTAATATTCTCTTCAGTTCTTTGAAATTTTCCACACATTCATGAATCCATAGGATCTTGGATCCTTTAAAAGATAACTTGGTGAGTGGATTACATAGTTTTTTAAAAAATTTAATAACCCATATAAAATTTCATGATAAACCATGAAAACTATGGATCACATTCACTATGTTTGGTAGGAGGGAAAAAATCAATATCCTCTGTCACTGATGGATCTACTAATACTTTATTTTATTATATTATATGGCACAAATTTAATCCTTTTTTATTTCATGTGTCACACTGAGTAAAATATATATATAGTATAAATTATATATTCGTTAATAAAATTATCATGTTATTTTAATTAATTTATTTTATCTTTAAATAGATAATAATATCATCTATAAGTTCTACCAAAAACTAATCAAGGTAATATCTAAAGAATCTGTTATTTAAATCCATGAAGATACAAGGGTAATTAGTAAGACTGAATGGAATACCAATATATTAATAGTTTATTTACCTTATTCAGAATGTTGTCTTAGTTATATCAATATTATTGACCATAAATTTATGAAATCTAGATGTTAAATATTGTAAATTTATTAATCTCGTTGAAATTGATCAAACAAGTTATCAATACGGGGTAGAGGATACTTATTCTTGATTGGGATATTTTTTATCTTAAATAATCAATGTATACCATTATCAATCAATATTTATTTTTAGGAAAAAGAAATGGTGCATCTGAACTTCACACACATGGCTGAATTAATCACTTCTCAAGGTTCAACATTAATTTTTTCTTCAATTACAACAACTCAATCAGTGAAATTCTATATAGATTTTTGATAATTGGTGTGGATCCAGACATGACGTATATTGAAAACTAAACATCACAATTTAGAAGAAGACAAGGAAAATATTCGATAAATAAATCAATTTTTTAAGTAGATATATCATCAATTTCATTATTCTCCCCATCTATTTGTGACCAACAATCGATCTGAATGGGATTTAATTCCCATATAATGGAGTTGATATTCATTAGAAGTTAATACATATTGTGACATTGATATATGATCATATGTTTGTTTAGAATATCAAATTTGAATTCCCTTCTAGAAAAATTAATGTGAGATTTATGTAATGAAATTAAATATGTGACTATGATAACATAAAATTCAACTAGATGAAGAATGATAGTATTCTTGGTAGCTCATTCCTAATAATTTCAATCGAAGTGGATTCATGGAATTAGAATGTGATCATCATATCATTATGGGTTATCAATTCTAACACTATTTCATGTCATTTTGGTGGAATCTTTGTGGCCTAATAATATTATTTATACATGAATAAATGGGTACATCCATAAACAATTAAGATATTACTAGTACTAGAGTGGATGGTAATTATATCATTCCCCAATATTTTTATCACACGCCTTGTCAAAAATAATGATCACGTGATATTTCTCTATTTCTTATATTAATAGGTTTTTTTTGGTTTATCAAAATTAATATCGTTTTGATTTTATAAATGGTTTATGTAATTCCAATACATCATAAATTTGATTTACTGGATTGGGGGTGGTACATTAAATGTTGCATTCTATCAATTCAAAATGATAACAAACTACTTACCATCACATATGTATTCAATTTCCCAATGAACTTATATTCAAAAAATAAAACATATAATTTGTTTATAAGTTATGTTTTTTTAAATTTTATTCCAACACATATAGCATAATGGATATCTATTCTTCTTCTGTCAATGGTTATTATATTTTTTAATGACTTACATTTTTATCTTTTTATCAAAAACATGAGATTGAAACGTAACTTTGACCTCTATTTCCACCATTATTTCTCATTGAAAAATATATTGATACCTATTGAACTATCATATAGGTTATACCCATCAGAAAATTGAAATTATGTTATTGAAGAATCAATCAACCTTAATTTCGAGCTTGTGATAATTCTATAATCATAAAATGAAATTCATTAAAAGTTTCCTCATAGATGCCAATATATTTATCTTACATTTGGATTATCTAAAGAAACACATTCTCTTTATTATTACAAAGAATATGGGGAATTTAAATTTTGATAAATATGTTCTTTAATTCATCCCAATCCTTAATGTCAATTTCATTATGTTCCCTTGTAATGTTGATGAGAGTCCACCATAGATCTGCTTCACATTCAAATAAATAGAAAAAGAAAATTCATTTTTCATGTTCTAAAATTTTGAAAGTAGAAAATATATTTATGGTGTACAAATCCATTTCTCAAGAAATAGAAATTAGTGGTTCTACTAATGTATGGTGTGTGTTTCCTCATATAAGATTCAATAGATTGTTTTTTCCTTAATTAATAACATATATGTTCATCATGATTAATGTCTTGAGAATGTTGAATGAGAATATAAATAATAATTTTTATTCTTACTCAAATAAAATTATGCTACTCAATAGAAAAATCATTTCATTTCCCACCACACTCACCATTAACATGGTTCCTTCTATTTTCATCCATTAAAAAAGAAATATTCACAGTTTAAGAAATAATATTCATATTTTAGAACCAATTAATAATGAAAATTCACCTATAGGGGGACTAAATCAATATACATTCTATTTAATTTATAGAACCTTAGGTTTATCCAAGTTCATTCTTAGTCATCATCTATTTAAATCCTATATGATTGTTCAAAAATAGTTTTTGAATTTCCAATGAATATTTTCTGTGATGTCCAAACCATGTGGGAAATAAATATTATTTATATGCACCAAGTGATGATAAAGTCCATGTAAATGCACCATTTTTTCATATTTATTACCCATATTTACATTTGTTCTAAATCTATATCAACATGTAATATCTAGAAGGTGATGAAATTTCTTAGAAACTTCCGATTATATCGTTTACCAAAATTCTAATAAATTTTCTTATATTTTGAATCATCCTTAAAATTATCTTTAGACATTTCCTTAGTGATAACACTAATGTTTTTTCATCCAAAATTTTGAACGTTAATTAATCGTATGCTTTTATACTGACTATAGAGACCCTGAATTATCATACATGGATATTCCATCATTTTTTTAATTCTTAGAAAATTACACAAATATATGTTTTTTATTGTAATGGTATAGTTCTATGGGAAACATGGAAACACAAAATCTTTTTCATATGTGAAAGACATCATCATCTACAGTTTTTATAAAAACCAGTAACTATATTAGAAAAATCAAATGTATTAATTTTTCTTATAATCATATGAAAAGAAATATAATAATGGGTCATCTTATATTCTTAGTAAGGGTAAATAAGAGACAAACGTAATAATGAAAAGAGCATAAGCGTATGTGGATACAAAGATTACAATTTCAAACCATACCCTACATATAGAAGATTATAATCTTGAACCTTGGAATAAATATTGGTAGTTTATAAGACTAAATTCATAATGAAATCCAATCATATGAGCCATTATAGAACAAAATTGTAATAATACATGGAATTGTGGAATACAAATAATAATATAAAATGATTTTCATAGTTTTCAAGGTTGTGTCCAAGGATATCATTCTGGAATGGGTTCACTCCCAAAACCATCATAGTAGATAAGGTTCACTTCCAAGGCCATCATAGCAGACAATGTCCCTTATTACAATGCGCCCACTCCTTGTTATAGTCCTATATTTCTCATAAGATATAAATTAGTGTCCAGTGCATTGGAGGGAGATATATGGTGCACCCATATCATAATGAAAACCATATCTATCTATTCCAAAATATAGGAATACATTCATCATATCATAACCCATGAAATATAATGGGATTCATAAACATTTCATCATATTATAACCAGTTTAACATAGATAGATGTTATAATCATCTAATCATTCAATCAAAGTACATATCAAGGGAAAAAAGTGAGTTTTATAGGAATTTTATCATTGTATAAACCATAGAAAAGAAAAACCTTTCATAAATATCTTATGATCATAAACCATTCATAAAAAGAATAATAATGGCATCATTGGATCATATCACCAGTAAATAAAAAATTACATCAATTGATGTCATCTAAGATAAAAATTTAATTTTAAGGATCATTCCAAACATCTAATAAAGAATACAACATTTCATTGAAAATCACATTGAAAAAATTAAAACAATTTCAAGATACATACCTTTGATAATAACATTAAAAATCATAAATTAGGCTTTAAAAAAATTTAAAACATTTCCTGAGTAAAATATCATTTCATCTTAAAAAATATTTTTTTACAAAAAACCCTTTCAAAATACTTTTTACGTTGAAAAATATTATTTAAAATCTAAAAATATGTGAAATATTAATGATTTTATTTTCATTAAAATGAAATTTTATCACATGTAGTGGATTATGAAATCATTAAGTGACTATCATAGTGGGAAACATTGTTTCTGTTGTGAATGTTAAAACAATAATACTTTTTCATTTTCAGTAAAATAAAAATGAGAATTATTTTGAATACTATATGAAGATTCATATCAAATAAAAATTTAAAAAATTTAAACATGATTAAAAATCTCAGTCATTAATTTGATAATGTCAAAAAACCTTTTCAAAACACTTTTATAAATCAAGGTTTTTGAATATAAACGCATTTTCGACTAAAAAGATAAAAAATGTAAAATTTATTTAAAAAATATATTGAACTTTTTGGTAGATTAGAGGAGAGAAATGAACGAAAAATTTATTATCAAGAAATAACCATTTGGGTAAAAAATTCATTAGTTTTTTTAGATATAGATTATTGAATATTATTAACAGAAATATAATCATAAACAATCCTGATGAACGAAGAGATTATAACATAATGTATTTTTCACTTTGGTAAATTTTGAAAAATAAGACTCATGAGGGAATATAATAAAATTATATATAAAATACAATGATGATAAATAAAATAATTATATTAAAATTTAATGTGTCTTCATATAGACCTTATAAAAGAACGTAGGTGCATAACATATAATATGTCTCAAATAAGGAAATTTTAGAAAAACACCATTACTTTATGTCTTAACATCAATTGTACATATTAAAAACACCAGTATAATAAATATAATTTCATTATAAATATATTTAGGAACCATACTCAGATGTGTAATACCATATATGATTTAATTAGGTTTATTTGTTACCCTTTTATTAACAATTCAATGATAAAGTCGGGTTTTTGGAAAAATCTGCATCTTTTTTAATGTATATTTTGATTTTTAATAGTTTTTTTAATATTAATGTGATAAAGATTAAATTATCTCCATAATTTCAACAATTATATAAATATCATATATATTCATTACATATGTATTTATAGTATCCATAAATTATAAATATTGAAAATGAAATTCATCATTCTTGATTATGGTAGGTTATATGTATTCATGAAAGATGATATTATTTTCATGATGGAATGATATAATTAATGTTAAATAATATATTAACATTTAATAATTATTTTTATGTTGTTAATATCACAATTTTTAACTGAAACCATCTTTAATACCTTCCATGTAATGTGTGAGCGAATCACATTGCTACGCAAGGTTGAAGTCTGTTGTACACACGAGTGATGTTATCGTATTCCGAAAAAATGTAAAGTAAAAGTTATATATTATGTAATTAGTCCATAGATATTATTATGTAATACATATCATATATATACTTCATATCTATCATCATACCCAAATGTGAGAGGTGGTAAAGGATTAAATGAATGATATCAGTTCATGAGGTGTTAGTCTATCACATACATTAATTAAGATTGTGTCAAAAAATTGATGGAAGTGGAGATGGTTCTTGATAATTAAATTAAAATAAAAACATCCTATTATATGAAATATTATTATTATTTTTTATCATGATGGTTTAATAAGTGGAATAAAAAATTAAATAAAAACATATGTTGAATAACATTACCTCTTCTTCAGGTAACCTCCTTATGTTTTCACCAAATGCCTTCCAAGTTGTGATTTATAACCAAAATAAGGCTTTATTATGGGGAAATGAAATTTTGAGTGTTATTTAGTTAGTAATTGGTTAAAATGGGTTGGTAGGTGTAAATAAGAGATGAGATATCTTGGCCTTTTAACATTGAAGTGAGTGACATAAGAGTATTATTTAAATAAAAAGGTGTAACCATGTTTTTATCCAAAAAAGTGGATCCAAAATGGATTAATAAATATACTTAAACATTATAGGGTATAAATATATCCATAAAATCTATTTCATACATTTTTTACATCATTTTAATCATTATTGATTTATTTCAACCCCACGGTAAACCAATTTTTACGTTTACCACAATAATTCATTTTTGCAATTTTATTTTCTCATTTGGGTCAAATAAAATAAGTGTATATTATTAGAAATTATTAATAATTTTAATTCTAAATATGGATTCTATATTTACAAATTCCATTCATAGAAGTGGAAAATAAAATTTTAAAATTAATCCCGCAGATAATATTAGAAGGCTTGTTTTTAAAGAGATAATATTCAAAAGTTAAAAAATGTTTTTTAAAAATATTCAATATAAAAATGATAAAAATGACCTAAATTTGATTCATAATGTATAATTCATATAATCTTAGTCTAAAAATAATTCAAAAATTAATTTTTCATTATAAATAATTTAAATTTAAATGATGTTCTCAATTAAAATTTCGTGGTTTTCACTATTAATCAAAAACCTAATAATTTTTTAAAATTAGAAACATTTAAACCTAATCTAATATATTAATTATTATTTAAAAACTGATTTTTATTTATCAAATTAATTTTATACAATTTTTTTTATTTTAAATTTATTGTTTTGTAAAAAAGAAATAAATATTTTTTAGAAAATAATATTTTTTAATCATATGACGACCTTGATGAAAAATATATAGTTTTTTCTTTAAATATGATTTATTTTTATCTGATAATTATACATAATATTTAAAAACTAATTATTACTATTCATACGACTATGTTTAATGACTAGCTATGATGGTCACGATTAAATAATAATATAAATAATATACAATGTTTGTTAAAACTCAATCATTCATGTAACGTAAGTTATTGATGAAATTTAATCAATTCAAAAATAAATAAATTCATAAAAACTATAGGTGTTATATATTAGAGAGCC
Organism: Viscum album; assembly: GCA_963277665.1. Taxonomy (NCBI): domain Eukaryota; kingdom Viridiplantae; phylum Streptophyta; class Magnoliopsida; order Santalales; family Viscaceae; genus Viscum; species Viscum album. The sequence continues at coordinate 760,653,265 of OY728140.1, read as the reverse complement.
GTAATATATCAATAGGTTATAGTGGGATATATTTAGCCAAGATCTGAAATATTTGGGTGAGATTAGCAGTTGATTTTGAGGAAACACATGAGTATAATTTTTCTTGAATCATTTATGGGTTTCTAGAAAATTACTGATTACATGGAAAGTATTCTGAAAAAGAAATTCTAGGTAGAAACATGCATTTATTGGCTCATGATTCGTGGAAATAATATATCGATGTGCATGTGACACAAGTCACATGGCTTATAACATATGGCTGGTGGATGGATGTGTAACCTAGGGGTACATGAGAATAGAAGCATCCTAGTACATGGTCCTGGATATAATAAATGGGAGTGAACTAGTAATTAGGAATTTCTAGGTTCACAGGCACATACACTTGTAGATACACATTCATTGGATGAATCAGATAGAAAAATCCAGGGAAGGAAATACAAAAAATATACTACCAATATATGTTTTGTTCTTTTTTAATTGAATAATTAAGCCACTAATATATTCAATATATACATGTATACTTAGGGTGAGTTCCCCAAGATTAACTATAATGAGGTTAGAGTGAGGTATCATGTCTTAACAACAGGTTTTCTTTCCCGCTATGGGATTACTCTTAGTATGATTTTTTAAAATCCCCGTTGAGGACTAGGGTGGGGTCCTCTATCATAACTTCTTCTCCAGGTAAGGTTTGAGGTATTGATGTGAATAATATACATGTGAGGTGATGACCCATTTATGTTTTTTAGTCTCACCACAATCCTTGGTTATGAACCCCTTTCATTATATCAATAATTTATAAACTTTAGTATATGTTTCTTCATGGAGAGACCCAATATGATCGTCCACTTTGATTAGCACCATAAATATTCTCTAGATCAAAGGGTGAGTTCTCCCATATGAGTGTTATGTTTTATCTCAAGTAAGAAACCAAGGATATAATTTTAATTGTGACCATACACATATAATTAGTCTCTATGATGAGTAAATCTAGATTATTTAATTATATATCTCCTATTCTAGTTGGCATGTCCTTATGATGAGACGACCACTCTCTTAATTCATTGTGTTTTTTGATTTTTGGGTTTCATATTGTATATTTTTATACTAACACTAGTATGAGATCTAATCACTCATGTCATTAATCTTATAGAAGATAATCAATTTGATGGGGTCTTTGGTGGACTATGTGATGAAAGGGCATAGTTGGGCTAGTAAAACTAATGATCATACAAGGTGTTTGATTTGGTTTAAGTCCCCTCCTTCTATTATGTTGTAATTTCATTATGGATTTTGGTTGATAATATTTTTCCCTTATTATTTATCATATTATAATTATCATATTATTATCTGATATATATATATATATATATATATATATATATATATCAATCCATTAGTATCAGTTGTATTTATTATTGGGCATTGAATGGGTATTCAGTGATGTGTGTGTCAGTACAGTTTTCACATTTCAAAGCCTCCCGTGTGTTTGATATGCCTACCCAAGACTTTTCTCAATCCCCAAATCATTAGGAGGTTGGATGGGGGTGTCAAAAATTGATCATCGCTATCTAGGATGGTAGTGGGGGTTCTTTTTGTGATAGAGTGGTATTAGAGTCAATGTTTTTCTTAGGACAAGAGATTATATATTGTCTTGTTGTAAGATTGGTTTGCGAAATAGGGAAGATGATCTTGTATTTCAATTTCATCTCCCATGCTAAGGAATCAATTGTTTCTATGGTTTCTATTTTATCCATACAAATAAACACTAATTTCCCTTTTGTAGAGTCATTACATGTAGGATCTAGAAACAATAAGAAGATTGGTACACACATCAGATAGGAATGGGTTTTGTTTACCTGTCCTTATTGAGTTAGTTATCCATATATCATCTTGTTTTTAGTATATATTTCTTATTTTAGAATTACCAAATGATTATTTCCATCTAATATTATGCATAATAATCTTGAGGATGATCCACATTTTGATGAGGCTTGAACATATGGACTTTTTTTTCAAGGAGAAACCACTTGGAGGTATTCTACACATACCTCCACCCAACGAGTTAAATACTGTAATCTTAGTAATGAAATATGAAATGTAAAATATCATTAAACTTCATGAGTTTCAATGATATTGATCCCTATGTGTTTGAGGCATCCTAGACCCCTTGGCAGTTGAGGACCAACTCGAGTTAGTAGCACAGGTCTTTATATTTATTAGGACACCTGTAGATGGAATGGTTGTCCTAGTGGTGAGCCTTTATCATGGATCTCTAGGCTCTCTGTTTGGCCTAAAAAATCTATCATAGGAATATGTGAATATTTCAAAGATTTATTCTTAGTACCTTGTCATTGAGGATATATCATCATCTCTAGTGGAGGCATTGTGCTTTCAAGAGATTTCGTATGTTTAGTTTGAATTCATAGATATGGTTACGTATTTGTTAAGGACCAATAAAATCTTATTATACATGATAGATATGTTTCCTGATCAACAAATCTGGGGATGAACCATTTAATTAGTCCATCATAGAGATATTTGGGCTAGAATTATGCCTCTTTAAATTTCTACCTAGGATGGCTTTCTAGAGACATATTTTATAGAAGAGAGATCTATAGTTGATAAAATGATGACAGTGGGTGATAGTAATGTGAATTAAAGAGTTGAGACATTGAAAAAATGTATGTGATGGACGAATCACTAAATTAGGAATTAATAAAATTATTAGGATCTGATCATAAGATATAGGGTCTATATTTTCGGGATTTTGGGAGGGCACTATTCAACCAAGAGAGATGTGGTGTCACTCTTGTGATGGTCGTGGATTTCTCATGTGGGATTGTCTGAACCTACATACAGTTGATATATATACAATTAATAGAAGTCATTGTAAGTGTAAGTGAAACGGATAGGGATTTTTATAGGGTATAAGATGTGGTAAACATGTACGGATGGTTTTGGAGGTGGCATACAGTTTTATTTGTTACCACCACCATCCCTAGGTGGTCCCCTCAAGGCTTGGGGAGCTGGTGGTTTGTGGAAAGGATGCTTTCTTACTAGGGATCCCTCTGGCCTGGGGACTCTGAAGATGATCAGAGGTATAAGATGTGTTTTTTCAACCATATTTGTACTATTGAATGACACATGTTCCATCCATATTTTCCTTCCACTTCTCTAGATCAACGCTTAGAGAATCTAATTGAGACATTGACATATTCCTGTTTTTTAGTGTCTTCTAATGTGACTGATTCAGTATTTACAGACTATTTTTGTTAGTGTGAAATTACTCTTGATGTAGGTGTATTCCTTTGGGATCTCTTATCAGTAGTGATGAGGCATTATGACATTATCTTAGTTATGGATTGGAATTCCACAGTTTGTACCTACATTGATGGTTTGAGAAGGGGGATATGGTGTGTCCATGATGATGTGTTGATAGTTTACTTCTTCGATGTAAAGAATCCCTATGAATTATAGGATGGGAAAATACATAGGAGGTTATAATAGATTACTAACTAGTTTTATTTTTTATCTTTATTGTAGTTCATTTTATGAACTATTGTATTCATGTAGTAACAGTGGTGTATAATGATACCCATCTTGTGGATATTCTAGGATTACCTCCCCATGGAGATATATAGTCCTTCATTGACATGCTCCTAGGGACTACAATAATATTTTTATTCAACATATCAGATGGATTTTATAGAGCGTTGGGAGTTGAAGGTGTAGTTGGGGGAATATTATAGAAATGGGTTTATCAAATCCAATGTGTTTCCCTTGGGAGCCCTAGTGTTTATCTCAAAAAAAGAGGATGAGTTATTAAGGTTGTTTTAGTATTAATATCAACTATTACATGTCAATAAAAATTTTAATTATGCACTACCAATGATTGATGATTCCATTGATCAATTGAGTAGGGTGATATGATTATCAATAATATATACCTCAGATCATGTTATCATACTCATCATGGTAAATATGTTGATATACCAAATACAAAATTATGATGATTCAATAGTCACTATAAATACATGATGTTTCCATTTAGCATGAAAAACACCCCAACAATTATCATGGTAGACATTAACTATATTTTATAGACTTTATTACACCGATTTGTGGTGTTCTTCGTAGATTACATATTAGTTTGATCAGTGTCTAAGGAGGATCACATGAGACACTTTAGGATGAACCTATAAATACTCTATGAGAACCATCATTATAGGTAGATCTCAATGTGACAGTTCTAGATTCACAAGGTCTACAATGAAGTACACTCCCTATGAAATGATGGAGTAGTAGAGGATCCAACACTGGGTGAGGCAATGTGAGTATGGGATCCACCCAAGACTAGGATGGAGGTATGGAGATTACTGGGTTTCGACAAAAACTATATTATATTCATGATATAATTCTCATGGATAGATACACCCTTCATTGTGTTGACCCTAAAGGGTAATCCTATTTTATAGAAAAAATGGTTCCAATAGAATTTTTATTAGTTTCTAATGAGGATTTAATGTGCTCTAATAATGTTATTTCTATAGGGGTTGTAGGGTATGTAGTGTTCTGAAATTCCTCATAGACATGACATGGTTGTGTTTTGATGTAGAGGAAAATAGTTATTTTTGACAAGCCTCAGAGGTTGATACAACAAGAGAAGAACTACACAACCCATGACCTGTATATGGTATTGAATTCTTTGACCTAAATATGTTTAGACACCAACTTATGTGTGATAGATATATCATTTATTCTGAACAAATGATTTTATGTTAAATCTTCTCATAGAATTATTTTAACGTAACAAAGAAATTCTATCAGGATTTCCTCTACTATCAGGAAATAAATTTATTATATCTTTCAATATGGGATACATGTGTGAATATTGTATTTGTATAAGATTTTTGTCATCATTTTTTATTGAGGTATCTGAGTAGTTACCCTAATTATAGTTTTCCTTACTGGTTGAAGAGTGTGTGGAATATCTACAATGGAAGGTTGTTAGTCTACTACATATATAGTGTTTTAGGGAGGTCCAATGTAGATATACAAACACTCATACCTTCTATACTCATATATCTATAATATGTTCTCGTGATGGATTATCAAAATGATGGGATCACATCATCCTTTTCAATGGAACAATTCTGGTATGAGTTATTTTTTATAGTGTGGTGCTGATAGAGTTTCATACAACCCCCATTCTAGTACATATATCTGTGGATAAGATGTACCAGGACCTTTGAAGGAATATTTGGTTTCTAGGAATAATCATGTTTATAGAATATTGTTTCTCTCCATGTCTCACTTTTCAATAGGTCAAGGCTCATTAAAAGTTTCCAATGGGATTAACTGAACGCATTGAGGTGACAACATAGAATTGGGATGATATGTATATGTATATCATGATAGATCTACCACATAAATCTATTGGAAAATATTCCATCTTGGTTATTATAATAGGACTCAATAATTAGGCCAACTTCTTACTAATCCAAGAGAATATTTCAATGGAGTAATTTAGGTGTCCTTACATAAAAAGATAGTACAACTTCATGGAGTTCTCTCAATGATCAATTTACACTGTCATACTCACTTCATATGATTATTATATAGTGAATTGTAAGAGAAAATTTGTATTCAGATGAATTTGAGCACAATGTTTCATCCCCAGACTAAGAGGGCTATTTAGGTTTTATAGTACATGCATTAGAAATTCATATTTTACTTTGGATACAGTTGGGAGCATCATATGTCATTGGTGGATTTTTTATACAATAAAAATTATCATTCCGCCATCAGTATGGAAAATTTTGTGTCATTTTATAGGTGACCCTTTAGGTCAACACAATGTTAGACCAATCATAGTGACCCATCACTATTTTTCCTAAATTTTGGGTAAGATATTATATAAAATGTTAGGATCATCGATCATTGGATTATGACTTTACAGAGAAATCATATGTCTTATACAGACCAATGATGGATTCTTTTTGTGTTCTAGGATGAGGACCATGTTCTTCTGAAGGACTCACCTTAACATGATTTGCACATATTTATAAGGGGATTTAATTTATCATTTATATTCTTTGGTCCTTTTAAGAAATTATGTTGAGTCAGCTTGGTGGAATACTTATTGTCTCTAACACCAAAATTATAAAGTATTCATGATGTCTTCCAAATGTCACAGATGAGGAGGTATCTGCATGATCCATCATAAATTATTTCCTAGGGTGATCTGGACATCCTGAATTGATATATATTTATCGATTACTTGGTAGATATCAGGTATTGGTAAGAGAAGATACTCCATAGTCAATTTATTCTTTTGGGGTACCTCTACTGGAAGCATGAGAAACTACTGGAGAGATCCTGGGATGGAGAGAAAGAAATGTGATCTTAGAAAACTGTTCATTTTTAGTAGAATTTTTTATTTTCTGGATGAAAATTACTAATTTAGGTCGTGTATTATCACAATTTTATGTTTTTTGACTATAAAATATACTAAAAAATATGTTGATGTTGTGATATTTCAATACCCAGTGAGCCTCTTTGTGGATATAATTAAAAAATTAAATATATTATAATACGTGAATGTAGATTTTTATAAATAATGGAATAACTCCTGAAATGAGTGTCAAATGAGAAATTTGGTACATCAATATAATCCATGATGTGGTGTTTACCCTATGTATGACATAATATTTGTTGGAATTAGGTTCATTATGAATGTGAAATCATGGGGGGATTAGTAATTTGAAAAATTAATTTATTAATTTAATAGTAGTTACATCTCCATGATGTATAATTTTATATACAAGAATTATTATTAAAAATATCTATTGATATAATAACTACCATAGGATTTACATAGAGTAAACTAATGGAGCATTCATGGATGAAAAGCATCATATCATGCATTAGAAGTTACAAAGCCAATATAGTTCTTCGATATTATGAATAATGATGTCAAAAATGGTTCTTATGAAATTATTGATCCAAACCCAAGGTAGTATGTTTCTTATAAATTTTATCCTTTTTTAAATTTTCTCACATTGAAAAAAAAAAAATATTTTAAAAAATTATTTAGATGTCAAAATATAGTTCCTCATTGATGATTTATCTTCTATTAATAATTTAAATTGATGTTATTTATTTTTTATTTGATAATCCAATTCATTCATTATTCTAATGAGAAAATAAAGTCCATATTGAACATTGGAAGAGATTTTCTTGTCATGTTTGTTTTTTATTCAATTATATATCCCCTCGTTAATCCTAAAATCATCATTGGTATTCAATTTAGATGGCAGTTTAAAAATTATCAGTAATCACTAACTTCACAACCATTATTTTGTGAAATGAACCGATACCACAGTTTTATATTTTACATTGATGATGTTCATAGGATGATATGTATATGGAGACAAAATTATGATCAGATCAATACTCTGTATGTGTAGATATGCATGATGTGGCAGTGTGGGGCTAGAGAACTAATTTCATGGTGTTTTAGATGGTTATAATCGAACCACCTATGATAGAAATAAATGGTCAACCAAGATCATCATTCTCTTGATGAGATTAGAGGAGGAGTTAGAGGAAATAGAGGAATGGGTGAGTGCATGAATAATTTTTAGGTTTCTATAAAATAATTGACTACATAGAATGTAGTCTGAAAAAAATATTATGAATTACCATTGGATTGGTGGCTAGGTCTTCTTTGAAATAAAATATCACATGGCATGTGACATTTATAACAAGGCATGTAAATTCAACTATCAGATCGATATATACAGTACGGTTACATTAGAACTGAAATGTATAGGCACACTGGCACGACCACAGTATATTTGAATCGCTTGATACTCAAGTACGATAATGTACATGTGATGACCCAGACCCCTCTTGGTCCCTTCCGTTGCCAAAATCCTGATCCTTAAGGGGTGCCGATCGGTGAGACCGATCGGCGAGACCGATCGGTGAGACCGATCGGCGGAACCGGCCTTGCCTGTTGTTCCAGTAACGCTCCTTTTTCGCAAATAGGGTTTTAAACCCTATTCTGCCTCATTTCTTAAAGACCCGAAACATGCACAAAAGTTTAATTAAATTCTGAATGGACTCATGAGTCGGTTTAAACCACCCAGCACCTTTAATGATGAGTCAAGCCGCGTGGTCAACCCACGACTTCCACGTCTTACGCGGTTTCGCGTTTTCACCTCAACCGTCCCTGACTCTTATAAACTAAGGGTTAGCTGTGGTTTCTTCTTTCCTCGATCGTGACCTTTCACAAACAGCTTCTGGTGCATCCGGACCACCGCATCGTTATCCGTAAAGTTCCGCGCCCCCGGCCTAAACATCGATCATCTATCAATAAGTAGGGAATTTATCCTTCGTCTCTCTCTGTTGTGTATCATGCGGGGTGGGCGTGCTTTTGATCCTGTAGAATTGGGTAAACCAGACCTAACTAAAGATAAAGAATGATTTTTTTATAAAGAAAGAGAAGGGGGGCCTGTGATCGTTGATGGTGTTTTATATTTTTGATGTTGTTTCTTCTATGACCATCTTGTTGAGTTGTGCTGGCTTGCGCCTCCTGAAAATCGAGGTCGTTGCTGGTCGTTGTTTGTGCACTAATAAGCCTTGTTGATGTTTTAAATGGCTTGTTTGTGGTTGTAAACACCTGCTGTGAAAAGTGAATCGGTTAATCACGTATATCCGGCTGAATAATTGAAAGCACCAGGATCAACCCTTCTATGATAACTCCCGGTTAGAACACACGGAATTTGAAATCATGGAGTGTGTTAAGTCGTTTAAAATATGAAAATCCCTGACTTGTGTTGGTAGTGGTGGTTGGTTTTTTTCCTTTCGGGCCGATTGCTGGAAATGTGTGAGGGGATGGGATCCCCTGTTCTTTTATACTCTCGGTGGTTGTGTGAATTTGGGGGATGGGATTCCCTGTTGGTATGGTTTCGGTGGTTGTGAGTTTGAGACCGGGCGGGTACTCATTTATATCACAAATTGGGGAGAGATCCTCTGTTGACAGAACCGGGTGTGAGTGTTTTAGTTGATCTATGCTTTTGACGCATTCCTTGGTTATTCTTATGGTAGTTGCCTAGTAGTGCTTAAAATTAATTGAACATTTTAACTGAACGTGAAATAAGAATGGGACAAATGGTTTGGTGGGCAAGGGTCGTGAACTGTGACTCGGACGCAGTGGTGTTGTGTTCTGTAGGTTGGCTAGGAAAACCTAAGCTTTGGGTGAGTGTTTGATACCTATATCTATACTTGTAGCTTTGTGTTTCTTATTCGCGCCCCACCCAAGTTGAGCACTCAGTGCCGAACACCCCCATTTATGGGGGAAGGGTGTTTTTCCCAACACTATCCTTAGTGGCTGGTTATTTGCTCCTTTTCTGCTCCCTTTCCCGGATATCCCAAGTATCTTCGGGCAGGCTGTGATGGCCTGAAGTCCATTATTAGCCCAAGAACCATCGGTCAGGGTGTTGTGGTGGTTGGCCAGGTGTGTGCGGCAGGTGGTTTCCCAAGTGTCTTCGGGATGAGGCCCAGGTGTCTTCGGGCGTGGCAGTGGATCCTTTAGCCCAGGTGTCTTCGGGCGTGGCGGTGGTTGTTCTGGCCTAGGTGTTTGCAGGCATGGTTACGTGTGACAGTTGTGGCCCAGGTGTGTGCGGGCGGGATTCAGTAGTGGGACTACGTGCAGTTGAGGCCCAGGTGTGTGCGGGCGGGATTTCGGCAGTGGGACTGCGTGTGGTTGTGGCCCAGGTGTGTGCCGGCGGGTGTGGCAGTGGGACTACAGTGAGAATGGCGGGATTGGTCCGATGCGTAGGATGTCTCAATAACTAGTGGGAAAGTGGCGCGGGGTACCCAAACATCGATGTGCTCTTATTATATATATTACTTGACTTGCGTTATTTGGGGAGTGAGCCTTGGTGAGGCCTGGGATGGATAGTTTGCCTTGTTAGGTGTTTGGTTTATTCTTTTTCTCACGGGACATTAGTACGTTCCCCCACTTGTGCACGAGAGTCTTGGTTTTCCCTACTGAGTGTACTTGTATACTCACCCTACGTATATAAAACTGCTTTTAGGTTTCCAGGAGGACTTCAGGGATCACGCGGGACCTTACTAGCTCAGACTTTTGGAGCAGTTGCAGTTTTTTTTTCGCTTTTTGGTACTTACCTTGTAGTAACCTTTTTGCACTTTGTGGCTTTCACTTTTGAAACATGCATGTGGGAATGGTTTACTTTTGGATTTACTTTTCTTTCTACGTTGGTGTTGTTGGGTTTTCTTCTCCTTATCTTTCGATCCTATAAATTAAAAAGGGTAATTCCTTCCATTTGCGAGAATTTTATATACCCTTGGTGCTATTCGCCACTCCGGGACCTATTGAATGCGGGTTTCGGGGGTCATTATCTCTCCTTCAACATAAAGAAGGAAGGTCCTGGCAATCTGCTGACCCTTCCCTCCTTTTGGTGAAGGTGGGTCGTGACAGAATGGTATCAGAGGCTGGTGGTTGAGAGATAGGATGGAGTCTGGAGTTAGGCACAGTGAGGATTGCATTGGATGGTAAGGCAACGGTGTTGGGTGACCTTGGAGCGTGAATTAGGCCAGGGAAGACCGGCTAGGACACGAGATTTTAGGGCCCCCCGTGATCCGATGCAAGGACTCTGGACCTACCGAACGACCAAGTGAGGCCACACTGATTGCAGGGTAGAGACCCTAGGAAAGGTACATGCATCATAATGACTTGTGTTCTTGTGTTTCTGGGATGTCTTGGGAATTAAGAATAAATTAAATCTTAAGAATTTTTAAGAACGATATTCTGCACTACTTGGGCTTAGGCATTCCTTGTTTACCTTGCAGCTATGGCACCTGGAAGGCGACCACGTGTGGTACAGGTGATCGAGGACCCTGAGACTACTTTGGCCAATCGGCAGAGAGCTGATCGAGAGGAAGAGGACGACCAGTGGCAGAATACTCTTCGAGCCTTCCAGCGAAAGGCCCTTGAGAAGTATGAGGGCAGAACCTCCGATATGAAGACGGAAGGCTGGCTAGAGGAGCTAGTTATAGCCTTCGGCCTGATTCGGGCCCCGACCGAGTACTGGGTTCCTCTGGCTGTTAGCTAGATGCGAGGAGCGGCACGTCAGTGGTGGATGCTTCACCTGGAGAATAGGAAAGAGTCAGAGGTTTCTTGGGCGGATTTCGAGAAGGAGTTCCGGGCGGAGTTCCTCTCCTCGACAATGAAGGCGGAGAAGAGGCAGGAGCTACTCTCCCTCCAGCAGGGGAGCATGTCCATGAGGGAACATGGAATCAAGTTCAAGGACCTCCTACGTTTTGCTCCGGACCTCTTTCCCGATGATGAGTCTCAGGCAAGACGTTTGGAGGAGGTGCTCCGACCCTCCCTCCAGTATGCTGTTACCCCCTTTACCCTTCCGACATACTTAGAGGTCCAGAAGAAGGCAGAAGTGGTGGAAAGGATGCATGCTCTGGGCGGAGTGTCACGAGAAGGGATCCAGCTGGGACCATCGAAGGGGAAAGCCGTCAGCACCAGGCCTCCAGCATCGGGACCCTCCAGGTTCCGACCCACAGGGAGTAGACCCCAGAAGTTTTAGTTTCGATCCCCTGGCCCACGTTCTTTCCCTTCAGGCTCGGGACCACGATGCTTTATCTGCGGGAGCCCTGCACATCTTTGGAGTCAGTGCCCCGATCGGGTGCAGTACAGCAGTGGCAGTCATCCCCAGCATCCGCCGCAGCAGCAGTTTCCAGCCAGACCCTTCCGACAGCAGCAGTAGGGACAGCGAGCTCCCGCTCCTCCGCAGGCAGACATAGGAGGAGGAGGCCGGCCTCAGGGTGCTCCCCAGGGACCTCGACCAGGGCGTGGACGGGGAGGTGGCCGACAGCCGAGGGGCAGGGGAGCTGCGCGTGGACAGCTACACGCCGCAGAGGCAACAGTTCCAACAGGGCCAGAAGTTGTTCGAGGTATGATCAATGTGTTTAGCACTCTTGCTTATGCCTTGTTCGATACCGGAGCTTCGCACTCCTTTGTTGCACCCAGTCTAGCCCGTGCCTTGGGTCTAGATGCCGAGAGACGTCCAGTGCCCCTGGTGTTGAGCACACCAGTTGGAGGTCAGACCGACTTGCTGTTCTTTTGTCGGGGATGTAGACTGATGTTAGGGCCACATCAGTCGGTTAGGGATCTCCTTCTGCTACAGATTCAGCCGTACGATGTCATCCTAGGCATCGACTGGCTATTTTCCGTGTGCGCCGTCATCGACTATTTCCAAAGAAGGGTGGTGTTCTCAGGTTTGGACGGCCAGCGTGTTACCTTCACCGGCGAGCGGAGCTGTCCGAAGGGAAACAGGAGGGAGGAACCTCTCCTCTCCTTGTTGACCGAGCAGACAGTGGAATCAGTAGATGTGGAAATGGTGGAAGTTCCAGAGATCGTCCATGAGTTTATGGACATCTTTCCTGAGGAGGTGACGAATCTACCCCCTCGACGTGATATCGAGTTCGGGATAGACCTGCAGCCCGGCTCTCGTCCAATCTCGATGGCTCCTTACCGGATGGCACCTTCGGAGCTACGGGAGTTGCGGATACAGATTGACGATCTGATGAAGAGGGGTTATGTTCGTCCAAGTGCGTCACCGTGGGGTGCTCCGGTCTTGTTTGCAAAGAAGGCAGATAGAGGTCTTAGGCAGTGCATAGACTACAGAAGGTTGAATCAGGTGACGATCAAGAATCGCTACCCTCTCCCAAGGATAGATGATCTTTTTGACCAGCTGAAAGGGGCAGGATGGTTCTCGAAGATCGACCTGCGGTCTGGGTACCACCAGCTGAGGGTGAAAGAGAGTGACATCCCGAAGACAGCGTTCAGGTGCAGGTATGGGAACTTCGAGTTCGTGGTCATTCCCTTTGGTGTTACGAATGCCCTTGCCGTGTTCACGGGGCTTATGAACTCCATATTTCGGGAGTACCTGGATCAGTTTGTGGTGGTATTCATCGACGATATCCTGATCTATTCAAGGTCAGAAGAGGACCATGCAGAGCACCTGAGGACAGTTTTGGAAGTCCTCTGACAGCACCATCTCTACGGGATGTTGTCAAAGTGCAAGTTCTGGACACGAGAAGTGCACTTCCTCGGGCACGTAGTGTCTGAGCAGGGGGTAGCAGTCGACCCATCAAAGGATGAGGCAGTTGTTTCTTGGGCAGCACCCAAGAATGTGGCGGAAGTCCAGAGTTTCCTCGGACTGGCAGGATACTACCGGAGATTCGTACCCAACTTCTCCCGAGTAGTAGCCCCTTTGATGGCTTTGACCAAGAAGGACCAGGTTTTCGTGTGGAGCGAGCAATGCGAGTCATCCTTCAGCTACCTAAAAGAAAAGCTGGTTAGTTCCCCAGTGTTGAGATTACCAGAAGAAGGGATGGCCTATGAGGTATTTTGTGATGCTTCAGGACAGGGCCTGGGATGCGTGTTGATGCAGCAACAAGGGGTGATCTCTTACGGGTCCAGGCAGCTACGCCCCCATGAGCGTAACTACGCCACCCATGACCTGGAGCTTGCAGCGGTCATTTTTGCGCTAAACTTATGGCGGCACTACCTCATCGGGGAATGCTTTGTGGTCTTCACAGATCCCAAAAGCTTAAAGTATATCTTCTCCCAGCGGGACTTGAACTTGCGACAACGGAGATGGGTGGAGTTCCTCCAGGACTACGACTTTGAAATCTCTTATACTGTGGGCAAGGGCAATGTGGTGGCTGATGCCTTGAGCAGGAGGACGCAGAAGGATGCGGTCCGAGAGTCCGCAAATGCCTGGAAGGCAATGGAGGAGTTGGCTGCCTTACACCTGGATGCGAAGATGGATAGTGGCAGAGGCTGCCTATATCAGATTATAGTGAAGTCATCTCTGTTTCGACAAGTGGAGGAGTCTCAGTGGGGAGACCCTGAGTGCGAAGTGATACGTGATCGGGTTGACCAGGGCGATGCTCCAAGATAATGGACAGAGGACGGTCAGCACCGGATGCTTTTCCAGAAAAGGTTGTTTGTTCCAAGAGTGATGCGTGACAAGGTCCTCAGTGAGTTCCACAACTCACCCCTAGCGGTACACCCAGGAGTTACCAAGATGTACCGGGGGCTGAAAAGGCAGTTCTGGTGGCCCGGAGTTAAGCGAGCGGTGGCAGAATTTGTGGCTAAATGCTTAGTATGTCAGCAAGTGAAGGCTGAACACCGGGTTCCAGGCAGCCTACTGCAGCCTTTAGCTGTTCCCGAGTGGAAGTGGGACGATATCTCAATGGATTTCATCATGGGACTACCCAAGGTCCAAGGAGGGTGCGACGCCATCTGGGTGGTGGTGGACAGGTTGACGAAATCGGCTCACTTTCTGGCAATCAGGGAGTCATGTACTGTGGATGCTTTGGCACGAAAGTACGTGAATGAGGTGGTGCGGTTGCATGGAGTTCCGAGGTCTATAGTCTCGGATAGGGATGCACGGTTTACCTCGCGAATCTGGGGAGGATTGCAGCATGCATTTGGAACCCAGTTACGCCTTAGCACTGCTTTCCAACCCCAGACAGATGGACAAACGGAGCGAACCATCCAGACCTTGGAGGATATGCTACGGGCATGTGTTCTGGACTCAGGAGAGTCATGGGTGTGATACTTGCCTCTAGTAGAGTTTTCCTACAATAATAGCTACCACTCTACCATCGGTATGGCCCTGTTTGAGGCCTTGTACGGGAGGCCATGTCGTTCACCTGTGTGTTGGACCGAAGTAGGGGAGGCAGTCATCCTTGGCCCGGAGGTGGTGCAGAACATGACAGAGAAGATTCAGCTCATACGGGAAAGGATGAAGGCGGCCCAGGACCGACAGAAGTCGTATGCTGATACCAGGAGAAGGCCCTTGGAGTTTGAGGTTGGGGACCACGTGTTCTTGAAGGTCTCCCCGCGGCGTGGGAAATGGAGGTTCGGCAAGGGGGGTAAGCTTTCCCCCAGATTCTTCGGACCCTTCGAAGTGTTGCGGCGGGTCGGCGAAGTGGCCTATCAGCTAGCGTTACCTCCGCTGCTGCTAAGGATACATGATGTCTTTCATGTATCCCAGCTCCGTCATTATCTGCACGATTATTCACACGTCCTTGATTGCGGTGAACTGGACATCAAGGATGACGTAACCTTTGTGGAAAAACTAGTGATGATCGAGGATCGCATGGAGAAGGTGCTTCGTGGGCGAGCCATTCCCTTGGTTCGTGTGTTGTGGAGACATGGCGGGCTCGAAGAGAGTACGTGGGAGAGATAAGCACAGATGCGTGCCCAATACCCCGGGTTGTTTTGAGCTTTTTTCCTTTTTGTACCTGTTGTGGTAGAAAGTTTGACTTTTGGCTATGAAATTTACTGGTTTATTTCCTCTGTTGTGTGTGAAAAGCCACGGCTAAAGGGAAGAGGGAACCCGACCCCTAATCAAGATGCATTAAGGTGGATGCGATTAAACCCGTGCGGGCGAGTCAGTGCCGCCCAAAGCGGATAATATCTTGACATGGGGGAGGGAAACTCCCCAAACCCATGTAACCGGGTGGTTTGGCGTGGTATGTTGCTTTGTTCTTCACAGGGGAGTGTTTTTAGTTAGCAGGGGTCCACTCCTAAGAGGTATCTTTCGAAGATGGTTTTTCGGGCCCTCTCTTTCCTTCTGGTTTGTTGTGATTCTCGAGGACGAGAATCGTTTAAGAGGTATCTGATGTGATGACCCAGACCCCCCTTGGTCCCTTTGCCAAAATCCGGATCCTTAAGGGGTGCCGATCGGTGCGACCGATCGGTGAGAACGATCGGTGAGACCGATCAGTGCGAACGATCGGTGAGACCGATCGGTGAGACCGATCGGTGCGACCGATCGTTGAGACCGATCGGTGCGACCGATCCGTGAGACCGATCGGTGCGACCGATCGGTGAGACCGATCGGTGAGACCGATCGGTGAGACCGATCGGCGAGACCGATCGGCGGAACCGGCCTTGCCAAGTTGTTCCTGTAACGCTCCTTTTTCGCAAATAGGGTTTTAAACCCTATTCTGCCTCGTTTCTTAAAGACCCGAAACGCGCACAAAAGTTTAATTAAATACTGAATGGACTCATGAGTCGGTTTAAACCACCCAGCACCTTTAATGATGAGTCAAGCAGCGTGGTCAACCCACGACTTCCACGTCTTACGCGGTTTCGCGTTTTCACCTCAACTGTCCCCGGCTCTTATAAACTAAGGGTTAGCCGTGGTTTATCCTTTCCTCGATCGTGACCTTTCACAAACAGCTTCTGGTGCATCGGGACCGCCACATCGTAATCCGTAAAGTTCCGTGCCCCCGGCCTAAACGTCGATCATCTATCAACAAGTAGGGAATTTCTCCTTCATATCTCTCTTTTGTGTATCATGCGGGGTGGGCGTGCTTTTGATCCTGTAGAATTGGGTAAACCAGACCTAACTAAAGATAAAGAATAGTTTTTTTATAAGGAAAGATAAGGGGGTGGGGGCTATGATCGTTGATGGTGTTTTATATTTTTGATGTTGTTTCTTCTATGACCATCTTGTTGAGTTGTGTTGGCTTGCGCCTCCTGAAAATAGAGGCTGTTGGTGGTCGTTGTTTGTTCACTAATAAGCCATGTTGATGTTTTAAATGGCTTGTTTGTGGTTGTAAACTCCTGTTGTGAAAAGTGAATCGGTTAATCACGTATATCCGGCTGAATAATTGAAAGCACCAGGATCAACCCTTCTGTGATAACTCCCGGTTAGAACACACAGAATTTGAAATCATGGAGTGTGTTAAGTCGTTTAAAATCTGAAAATCCCTGACTTGTGTTGGTAGTGGTGGTTGGTTGTTTTCCGTTCAGGCCGATTGCTGGAAATGTGGGAGGGGATGGGATCCCCTGTTCTTTTATACTCTCGGTGGTTGTGTGAATTTGGGGGATGGGATTCCCTGTTGGTATGGTTTTGGTGGTTGTGAGTTTGAGACCGGGCGGGTACTCGTTTATATCAAAAATTGGGGAGAGATCCTCTGTTGACAGAACCGGGTGTGAGTGTTTTGGTTGATCTGTGCTTTTGATGCTTTCCTTGGTCATGCTTATGGTAGTTGCCCAGTAGTGCTTAAAATTAATTGAACATTTTAACTGAACGTGAAACAAGAATGGGACAAATGGTTTGGTGGGCAAGGGTCGTGAACTGTGACTCGAACGCAGTGGTGTTGTGTTCTGTAGGTTGGCTAGGAAAACCTAAGCTTTGGGTGAGTGTTTGATACCTATATCTATACTTGTAGCTTTGTGTTTCTTATTCGCGCCCCACCCAAGTTGAGCACTCAGTGCCGAACACCCCCATTTATGAGGGAAGGGTGTTTTTCCCAACACTATCCTTAGTGGCTGGTTATTAGCTCCTTTTCTTATCCCTTTCCTGGATAGCCCAAGTATCTTCGGGTAGGCTGTGATGGCCTGAAGTCCATTATTATACCAAGAACCATCGGGCGGGGTGTTGTGGTGGTTGGCCAGGTGTGTGCGGCAGGTGGTTTCCCAAGTGTCTTCGGGATGAGGCCCAGGTGTCTTCGGGCGTGGCAGTGGATCCTTTAGCCCAGGTGTCTTTCGGGCGTGGCGGTGGTTGTTCTGGCCTAGGTGTTTGCAGGCATGGTTACATGTGACAGTTGTCGCCCAGGTGTGTGCGGGTGGGATTCAGCAGTGGGACTGCGTGCGGTTGAGGCCCAGGTGTGTGCGGGCGGGATTTCGGCAGTGGGACTGCGTGTGGTTGTGGCCCAGGTGTGTGCAGGCGGGTGTGGCAGTGGGACTGCGGTGAGAATGGCGGGATTGGTCCGATGCGTAGGATGTCTCAATAACCAGTGGGAAAGTGGCGTGGGGTACCCAAACATCGATGTGCTCTTATTATATATATTACTTGACTTGCGTTATTTGGGGAGTGAGCCTTGGTGAGGCATGGGATGGATAGTTTGCCTTGTTAGGTGTTTGGTTTACTCTTTTTCTCACGGGACTTTATTACGTTCCCCCACTTGTGCACGAGAGTCTTGGTTTTCCCTACTGAGTGTACTTCTATACTCACCCTACCTATATAAAACTGCTTTCAGGTTTCCAGGAGGACTTCGGGGATCACGCAGGACCTTACTAGCTCGGACTTTTGGAGCAGTTGCAGTTGTTTTTTTTCCTTTTTGGTACTTACCTTGTAGTCACCTTTTTGCACTTTGTGGCTTTCACTTTTGAAACATGCATGTGGGAATGGTTTACTTTTGGCTTTACCTTTCTTTCTACCTTGGTGTTGTTGGGTTTTCTTCTCCTTATCTTTCGATCCTATAAAATAAAAAGGGTAATGCCTTCCATTTGCGAGAATTTTCTATACCCTTGGTGCTAGTCGCCACTCAGGGACCTATTGAAGGCAGGTTTCGGGGGTCATTATCTCTCCTTCAACTTAAAGAAGGAAGGGCCTGGCAATCAGCTGACCCTTCCCTCCTTTTGGTGAAGGCGGGTCGTGACAGTACATGTGAATGAACATGGCTAGGTACAAGGACATAGCCCAAAGTACATGTCCATGGGATAGAGTAATCTGTAATACATGTGGTATAAAAAATACATTTACTCCAAAGATACGCGTTTTTCTTTTCCTACATGACATTCCTTCCAAATTAATGTTCAAACTAGACAAATTTTATTTGTGTGTGTTCCCATAATTCTTCCCCAATGAGAGTAGAGTGAGTCATCATGTCTTGAGCATCATATTTCATCCCCAATATAGTATTAGTCCTAGATACAATTATTTGTATACCCGTTGAGTCCATTGCAGGGATACTCTATGAGTATTCTATATTTAATGGGGATTATTGAATCTGTGTGACCAACATACATGATAGATGATCCCATTCATATAGGGTTAATCCAGTTACAGATTATGGTGTCTCCCATGGCCTATGGTGTGATACCTAATCTTTATATCAATATCTTCTATCTTCCAATACATGATTCTTCTTAGAGATACCCATCAATCTTGATCTCTCGAATGATGTCCATAATAGTTATCTATATCATGGATTTAGGTCTACCAAATTAATATTTTCATTTATATTGATCTAGAATCCAAGGATATGTTCTTTCTTGTTACCGTATCACAATACATAATACCTATCATGAGTATATTTGGATGATTTTATTATATGAATTATATTATATTTTGAATTACCATGTGATGAGATGAGTGAACTCTTGTTTAATTTTGTTTTTGGATTTGGGTTTCCTTACTGGGTATTGATATACTCACAACTACATGGTCTCTTCAAACATAAATATTGTGCAATTCCCTTACTGTTGTTACCCAGAGTCGGTGCATTATTACATAACATTATCATGATCACAAAAGATCCAATCTCGAATGATCGATTAGTTTATTATCCTTGGAAGTACTAGATACATTCATAAGGTTTACATTACATCATAAAATGAAAAACTACAAAAACATTGTTTCCATGGACCACACTCATATCCCCTCAGACTATCCCTACAGGTCAGTCATAAAATACTTCTTCGCATCTTGGGGAAATTAAAACATAGAAAGGGGTGATCTCAGATGCTCAGTATGGATAATAATATAGCAGAAACTTCATAAATAAGCATAAACATTTAAGGCAATGTATAAGACTGAAGAAAAATCCTTTTAATCATTAACATCATCATAATATGGAAAAGATAAAATCTAATAATTCAATTTACTTACTTACAAGTATATTCTACTAATCAAATAATCATAAGCAATATCAATAACCACTTTCATAATGATGGAATGCATAATGCCAGAATTTCATAACCACATAGTCAAGGCCTTGTGCCAAGACTACAAATAAGATTTTGTCAAGGCCTTATTCCCAGACACTAGTTTTTCTCATGAGACCTATCGATGCATTGAGGAGCTATAGCGGTCTACACCCGTCACTTACTAAGTCCATTTCATTCCTCATATGAATAGGTTTAAACACAACATAAACATTTGTGTTAAAACTAGTATACGAAATGTCAATAATTTCTGCATGAACCATGAATGGTAAAATAACATATCCACATTCAAACATATCACAAATATTTTAATACAATATGGATGTTTTGTATCATAATAAATCAACTTTAGACATGGTTAAAATCTATCAAAGGATGTTGACATATATGAAATTAAAACTATTTGAGATAAATATATATTTTTTTGAAATCATTTAAAAGTAACATAATTATAAAAGAAAATATTTACTTTGAAAATATTCTTATAATATGGTAAGGTAAGCTTCGTAGTTTATATAATGGCATAATATAGCCACACCCGCTGTATAAGTTTAAAAAAACATTCTTACCTTAATTTTGTCGAAAATGTTAAAAAGGAAATTGTTTGGAAAATGACGAAAATATTTCTTTATAAACATCTCATAAAAATTCAAGCAAGGGTATAAATGACTTTAATCCATAGTCTCTAAAATAATTAAAATGTTTTGAAATGCTTTTTTAAGAAACATGGATGTGGATAATAAATAGGTCCTAATAGATACTTATGTAAAAACAACCTCGGATAATGAAGAGATTGTGAAGTAAACACTTTACTTGAACTTTTCCTTGGTCGAGGGTAGGTTAACCACCTGTATAATAGTTAAATTATTGTTATTAAATTATTCAATAATCATATAGATGAATATGATATCGTATATGGTCTTCTAATATTGATTTGATAATAATATTTTAGTATTATCTTTGTTTAGGTTGTTCACTTACTCCTTTTATTTTATATGTTTTGTTACAAAATCTGTGTTTGTTATGGATAGGATGTATATTATTCATATCCAGAATTATATCAAGTCCTTAGACATTATTTTTAATCATCAAATTAAAAATATTCTTGAATGTATACGATGCAGAATTAATCTCATCACGTTTGTGGAGACGGTAATCTGTATGTACGCACGATAGACAATATCATTCTTTTGATATTAAAATATTATATAGTTTGATGGTATATGATATATAAAAAATAATTTTCATCTTATATTTTTTATTTAAATAAAGTATACATCAATATTATACCCATCCAAATAAAAATGTATTTAATAACAACTACACCTCAACGTGGAGACCGTAAGTCGTACGTACGCATGTATGGTGACATGTCATTCAAAGGATGGATTGTCTTGACCCGTCCTCGCGGCCCATGCTGTGACTACCCCATGCCCGCCTTCCATAGGCTAGGGGCTAGTGACTAGAACCAAAGGGGTAAATCCCGATAAAAGGGAAGGCATTTCATTTATAAAGTAAAAAAACACAACAGAGTACGCAAGTGAAGTAAGCACTAAGTAAAACTGCGTACAAATTAAGTGCTGAAAAGTAAATGGGCTAGTATACAAACCCAAATGAAGTATAGTACAACTGAAAAGAAAGTAAAACATCAGTAAAGTAAAATAGCTACACTGAGTCATCCTATGGAAATCCCACCTGAATGGTGGGTACAAATAGTATCATCAACTCCTCGGGTCCGGCCGTCTGCTCCGTGTATGTCCCGAAAAGTGGTCCACCTCCGGGTACTGTCCAGCTCCACAAGCCTCCACCTCAGTCAGTGTTGTCTGTCTTCTGTATCCAACACAACATAGTGCGGGCATAGCCCGTGCAGAGGAGAGTATATGATACTCAGTAGGGATCCCAATACCCCCGATGGTCTCTCAAAATCCACTAAGAATAAACCAAAATGGAAAGATACAATCATGAAGTATCAACCGACCCTACTTAGGTATCTTCCGATACATATACCTAAGTTATCAATTACAATTCGGCTCCAACTCTTGAACCCAAGAACAACCTAGTCCATACAGGAAATCACATCCCTGTCCACACAGGAAAACAAGTCAATCATATCATTGATAATAATTGAAGTCAAGGCTCAGCTCACACATGTATACATCTTTCATATAGTGATAGAGATGATCAGATGCAGTCACTGATTCATCTAATCTGTCATACCCACACCGGATATATGTCCAGCTAAGCTGTCGAACCCACATAGTATACAAGACCAGCTACTCTGCTGGACCCACACAAGATACAAGTACAGATGTAGAGACCCAAAGCTTGACGTACACGGAAATTACATTAATTTTTTCTGAATACTTAATACATAACAAAAATATACACACAAGGACTATAATAGTTTATTGTCTTTGGAAACTCAATATATATTCTTCTAATAGTGGTGAAAGATCTTCAACATCTCCAATAAAGATCTTCCCATTTTGTTTTCTTACCTAAAACCATTCTTTACATCCTGGGGAAAAGAACTCATAAAAAGGGTGAGCTCAATTGCTCAGTAAGGGTAAACATAGATAACATAAAACAATCCACAAAAATATGAATGCAAAAAATTGAACATAAAATCTAAACATCAAAATCTTGAGCAAAGACATAAATCTATGAAGTACATACGGAATATATAATAAAGGAACATCAATCATGATAAAATAGAATTGGAATAAAACATTTAATTGTGGAAAACCATTAATCACATGATATGATTTCCAATGTATCCAAGGAACTATTTCTAAGACCATCTTAGTGGACAAAGTCCCTTTCCGAATTGAGTTCACTCCTTGTTGTAGCCCTGTAACACCGAACCAGATTAACTTACCATTCCAGCCATGTCTATCTCATGAGATATAAATCATTACCCAATGCATTGTATGGAGATATAGGTCCCACCCATCTTAAAAATAAATCATTCTTACATGTACCACAACATAAACATAAATCATTCGTCATAACCCAAAGAATAAAATGGGATTCATAAACATCATCCATCATAACATAATCCATATAAAACAAATGGATGTCATTTCATCATAAGAGAAGTGAAACCATGTAAATCATAGAGACATTATACTTAAAACACACACATTTGAAATAATGTCATCTTAGATGGAAAATGTTTTTGATAGAACACTTGAGATAAATTCATTTGGAAAATATCCTTTCTTATTCAAAATTATTTTCTTTCCACAAAATGCCATGCAATTTTAAAAGAAAAGGATTTTGTTGAAAATATTTATGAAATATTGTAGAGTATGCTTCATGAATATAAGGTGTTATGAAACCGTAAAAATCCATTCATTCCGTATAATTAAAAAAACATTCTCCTCGTACTTTTAAAAGAAAAGTCAAAGAGTACCACGTATGGTAAATAAAAGAAAGAGTCCATCCATAACACAAAGTAAAAGTAATAGAATGGTAAACATGACTATAAAAATACTTGTAAGAATATTAAACACTTTCTAAAAAACATTTTATGGACATGGATGAAAAATATATCCCCATTAAATACTTACGAATAAACAATCTCAGATAAGAGTGAGATTGGAATAGTTATCCCTTACCTTAGATCTGATATCCTTCGTACGTATCTGAACCTCCTGTATAATGATTTAAATAATTTCATTGACTTATTACAGAACCATATTCACTATTATGATATCATATATGGTTCACTTATGAATTTATATTACCCTTTGTTTTGTAAATTCCATGTTAAAGCAGCTTTTTGGGTAAAAGGTTTTATTTATTGTACGTGTTTGGACTTGTTTTTCCTGATATTATTACTACTTATATAATGATTTAATTACTTCCAGAATGTAAATCATGATTATATATCATATATATTCATTATATATATATAATAGATAGATAAATGAAATCAAATACACTGTTCATGGAGATGGTAGGTCGTACGTACGCATGAACACTGTTTTCTTTTCCTTACTGACTTGAATGGAAGTAAGTAGATGAAATATATATATATATATATATATATCCAGTAGCTTAATTATGTCATGTATTTCATTATTATTCATTATATATAATTTATAATCATTCTTGATTGGTTAATCATGGAAAATGAATCTCATCGCGTTCGTGGAGACGGTAGTCCGTACGTACGCAACAACGATGATATCATTCCCATGATCGTTTAATTTTATTGAAGTGTGTGTGTAATATTTCATAATCAATATCAATTTAATATAACCATATATACTAATTTATTTACACCATTATACCCATCCATGTAAGGTGGTGGTGGAAAACAGAATACACCACGGCGTGGAGACGGTATTCCATACGTACGCGTGCGCGGTGATTTCGTTTTCTAAAGGATGGATAGAAGATGAAATAGGGTTGTTTAATATTTATAATAACATATCAGTATATGAGTGATACTGATGTTATTAATTTGTGATGAAACAAATAAAGAAGAATGATTAGAAGAAGAAATAAATTGGAAAAAATCGGTAAAGGATATTACCTATTCTTTGACGTGCCTCTTTGAATCCCCCTCTTAGGGAACTACAAATTGTCTTTGAAGAATACCAGGGCCTCTAGAATATTTATATGAAAGTTTATAAGGTAAATGGGTAG
Source organism: Viscum album (assembly GCA_963277665.1). NCBI lineage: Eukaryota > Viridiplantae > Streptophyta > Magnoliopsida > Santalales > Viscaceae > Viscum > Viscum album. The sequence continues at coordinate 760,628,805 of OY728140.1, read as the reverse complement.
GGTTTGGATGATCTTGAAGGCTCAATTTTGTGTAAATATGAGAGGTAGGAGGTGCTCTTTTATAAGGTAAGAGAGGGGCACCTTTGGAATCCTCAAAAATATTAGTTTAATATAAATTCAAACCCCACATAAAAACCTCCAAAAATGACTCAATTATAATATTAGATGAGATAGTGTTGTAATATATCAACCAATAAAATTTATACATTTTTTTATCTTATTTTAAACCGTATCATTTTGATTTATCCCTATTTAATGTATTTAATTTTATTTGTGGTAATAAAATTCTAAATTTTAACTGGTTATAAATAATCACTTATGTGTTGTTTATTTTCCATAATTGGATATTTTATGACATTTTAGACTATTTAAATATCAGTTTATAATTTTTAAATATTTTTGTGATTTTTAAACAATTTAATAATATGTTATTTTTTAAAAATAACAATAGTGTCAATTTTGAAACTATTCAATTATTTGAATTTAAATAAAATCCACACAAAGGATATTTTCAAAATAAAATATTTAATTGGTTACTATAATTTCATATTCATATAAAAAATTAGTGGATCACATTAAATGGTTCATATAATATTTAGTTTACTATTTTTAAAACCATTTATTTGATACTTCTCTTAAAAAAGTAATTTCTACAACATTTTTGTATAATTATTAAATATTCTTATTTGTTGCATATAAATTAAAAATAAAGTACTATGTAGAAGATAAATTTTATATATTTTATTACCATACTTTTAGTTAGATTTATATTCTCAAATATCCATCTTTTAAAATGTTATATTTATTAAATTATGAGGGTGACAACTTTGACATCATTTAAAATAAAATAATATAAGTGTCATAATCACTTTTATAAGACTCCAAACAGTCATATATTAGGTCCTTGGATGATTATGGTGTATATATACACTACCAATATGTTTTTTTTCAGGTTTTTAGCCTTTTAGTTGGTATTATTATTTCAATAAAAACTATATTACTTATTTTTCACTAAATAAATAATTTCTGCATCATTAATGTATAAGTTATTAAAGTAATTAAATATCACTTAAAAATTATAAATAAATTACCATGATAAATAAAAACATTTTATCTTTCAAATGAGTATTTATAACCAAATTTTTATTCTGTATAATCTTATATTAAAAATAATTTAATTATTAAAGTTGAGTGAGATATATTTCACTTTCCTTTAAATAAAATAAACTAAGGCCTTAATCACCTCCAAGTGGGTTCCAATGGATTCCATTTCGACCCAAATATGCCTTAGGACGATATATAAGGATCCAATTATATTAAGGCATGTGTTAGGGTAATTTTATAATATTATATTTACCCTTAATTACCGGATTTACTTTTTACTATGGTAATAAAATTTACCGTAGTTACTATTCATAATGCCCAAAAATAAAAAGTATCCTATTAACATAATTTGGACCCACATATTTTAAATATTGAATCTATTTTTCTAAATTAAATACACAAATGTTGCAGAAATTAATTTAAAATTAATCTCATTATTAAGAAAACGAGTTTTAAAAGTTAAAACATTGTAAAAGATTGAAATGATTTTACATATGAATTCAATGTAAAATCAATGCTAATGACATAAATTATGTTAAATTGTAAAAATATATTCTATTTATACTTTAAAATCATTCAATATTATAATTTAATAATATAAATTGTTACGATGAAAAAAGTTGTTTTTAATTAAAATATAGCGTGTTTTTACTGTTCATTAAAATGTGAATGTTATCAGAATAATATGAAAAATTTATCCAAAGTAAATTTTTATATCCTTATTCCCAAGAGTAAATATATTTTTCCAAATTGATCTTATAAACCTGTCATAAACTAGATTTAAAGTGGGTGAGCCATCAAAAGGCTACAAAACTGCATTTTTTTAAAAATACTTATTTTACCCAAAATATTTATTTTTTTCACATACCATGTTTTAGAAAATGTGTAGGATAAATATTAATGTTATAAAATTCAAAATGTATATAATACTATTCCTAACGGCTAGTTCATAATATTATAATAATATATCATTGTTTAGTGAAACCCGGTATTGCGTACAAAAGACGTTATCGAGGAAGGTCGTGATTGTGTGCAATGCAATCCAAGTCAGGGTTGCATGTAGTGAAAAACTCATTTGTTGTTGCATATAACAAAATACAACCATATTTCATTTATATATTGAATATATATATATAAACTCAATTTGCATAGAATAACTAATACCAAACGAGCTTCAAATTGTATGTAACACAATCCAAGAATAGTGTTGTATATACAGCAAGCTAATATGGTGTTGCATATAGTGCAATATAATCATGGTGTAGCGTAAAACAGAAGAAATGAAATAATTAAAAAAGAATACATCTCATAAAATCTCATGGTGTTACATTCTACCCCCCTTCAAATGAATTTCTCCCTTGAAATTCATCGGGGTTATAAATGGTTTATTACATGAGAGTTTCGTTCATAGAAACCCACATCGTAAAAAGGAATACTAAAACATCATTTTAAAAAGGAACGTTAGAAACATAATGGATAACCAAAGTAACTCCTCACTGGGATTCCACATAGGAGAACATAGGTGAAAATATGGATATGGAGGAGAAATCTAACCGTCATATTCTGATGGAGAGTGGTAGAGAACCTGGCTATGAAAAAGCCATTAATCACAAAGCCATAAATTTTGTGATGATTTAAGGTACCATTTGATTCATCAGATATAAGGGCACTAGGACAACATTTTTGGTTTTCAAGATGATTTCCCTAAAGTTGAAGGATTTTAATTAGAATGAATACATACTTTATTTTGGTATCATTGCTCATGCCTTGAATAATTTCCACATCATCTCTTAAATAAATGAAGTTGAATTTGTCTTCCGTGAAGAGCTAGTAGATCATGCGACAGAATTATAGGTGATTCAATCTGTCTAAAACAAATGGATAAAAAAAGTTATTAAATATACATAAGTCTATCTATGGTGAAGTTAATCGTATATGATTCTACAAATGGACTTATACTTCTTCTATCATATTGTATAATAAAATATAACATTTTCTACTAAACATGAACTTCTTTAGGCCAGTGGTAGGTGATAAAGGCCTGTCGCACTTCGGTAGTGGGTTCAATTCCCACATCCTTTTCCGATGCGACGGGTTTTCACCTGTCTTGCAGGTTTTCCTTTTTCTAAAACTATACTATTATAACATTCCGGAAATAATATTGAAAAATAAGTTTTATCCTTAAATAATATTATCTGATGTCCAACATAATCTGTTCCAATATTTATACTTATCCAAAATACATTGTCCAATCTTATATTAAAAAGAAAACAATTACCAGAAAGGTCATATAACAAACATGTAAATACCATCATTTATCCCCCATATATCATAAGATATATCTTGTTGGTCACACTTCAAACATATTAATACCATAATAATATATTCTCTTTAAAAAATGAATACCCATTGAACGTTAGTAAAACATGAATGCTGTCAAAAGATAACTCTTTCCACATACCAAAATCCCAAAATTTCGATATACTAAGACCATGATATCACTTATTCCTTATATCAGTCATTAGATCAGGAATACTATCATACATATTATTTTCTCCTTATCCCTTCATTATGTTCATATCATATGTTTTCCAAAAATATTTCAATCACATTTCATGGTTACTAGTACCATATAATAATTGAAAATCAATACATATATATTCCAAAATTCCATGATATCATAAATTAGATTCCATGATACATTTTTGAAATCACATTACATAAACAATTAATCATTACACAACATCATTTTCATACTCAACATGACAAATAGTGATCACATGTGACATTCCTTTATCCTTTTCCTTAAGAGTTAGCTCACGTTGATCATCATTAACCCTTAGATTAGAGAATTGATTAGCATAAAGCCCCATTTCCTTTCACTTGAAGTGTTGAAGCATTGGGGGTTTGTTCTCTGCAGTATTTTCTTAATTAACATCAATAGAAAAACTTTTTCCATTACTTCAACACTCAGCTGCTCGATAAAATTTATTTCCAAACTTAAAACATTTCTAGTCCCTTTAAGAAAATCTCTACCTTGCTTCTTTCCACACATTGAGCATAAAGAAACATTCATCTTCTTTTCACAATTATTCTGAGATTTTTCCTTGAACTCCATATTTCGTTTCTTATCAAAACCATGATATGGATGTGTTACACCAACTTGCAGTTCTACCTTGATAACACAACGCACAATTTCTTCATAGCTAGTGAAGACTCTTATAGCTAATTCCCTTCGAGGAATTGGTTTTAAGCCACTGATGAATCGATCAACATTACTTTATGGTTGGAGAATATAGCCAGATGCATACCTTGCAATCCTTTTAAAATTATATTTGTATATAAAAAAATATTCCTCATCCTTTTGCTTAAGCAAAAGGAACTCCTTTTCCATCATTTTTCGAAAAATATGAAGGAAGTACTTACTGAAAAACATGTTCTTGAACTCTTCCCATTCCATGGATTCAATTTCACTTGGGGCCTTGTATTCTTAATTAGAGTCCACCATTGATCTGCTTCACCTTCTAAACGGTAAATAGCCAGAATTACTTTTTCATTTTCCGAACAGTGATGTATGTAAAATATCTTTTCTATGATACCGATCCACTATTCACCAACAAGTGGATCAGAAGACCCACTGAATGAAGGTGGACGTTGCCTTATGATGGACTCAATAGAATATTATTCCCTTTTCTACTCATATGGAAGTGCAGAATGATTCATAGATTGTGTAAGTATAGAAATAATATTTTTCACTCTATCTCCCATGACATTGGTTTGTTCAGGAGGACAATCATTGCATTGTCCATTACATTGATCAACATGGTTCCTTCGGGTTCCATCCATCATCTAAACCCCAAAAATAATAGTGTGAGAGGAAAAAATCATGCTAGGGAAAACAACATAATAATGGTGGAGTAACTTCAATATCTAGCATCATAGGTGTAATTATAAGATCATTAGCACAATTCTAGGACTAAAACCTATATGTATACTTAACCTTAGGGACATCCCTAGACATACCTTAGAAATATCTCTTGGGATGTCACTAAAGTATTCGCATCATAGTTTCCAAAGGTTAAATAACCTTTACTCTGATACCAACTGTAGAGACCCAAAGATTGATGTACACGGACATGACATTACTTTTTGTGGAATACTTAATACATAACAAAAACAGACACACAAAGACCGTAATAGTTTAGTGTCTTTAAAAACTCGAAATATAATCTTCTAATTGTGGTGAAAGATCTTCACCATCTCCCCTAAAGATCTTCCCCCTTTTTTCATACCTAAAACCTTTCTTTAAATCCTAGGGAAAAGAAAACATAAAAAGGGAGAGCTCAAATTCCTTATAAGGGTAAACATAGAAAACATAAAACAATCTATAAAAATTTGAATGCCAAAACTTGAACATAAAATCTAAACATCAAAATCTTGAGCAAAGACATAAATCTTGGAAGTACGTAAGGAATAAATCTTAAAGGAACATCAATCATGATAAAATAGCATTGGTTTAGAAACATTATTTGTGGAAAATGATTAATCACATGATATGATTTCCATAGTATCCATGTAATTGATACCAAGACTATCTTAGTGGAAAAAGTCCCTTTCTGAATCGAGTTCACTCCTCATTCCAGTCCTGTAACACTGAACCAGATTAAATTACTGTTCCATCCATGTCTATCTCATGAGATATAAATCTTTACTTAATGCATTTTGTGGAGATATAGGTCCCACCCATCTCATAATGAATTCATTATTACGTGTTCCACAACATAAACATAAATCATTCATCATATCCCAATGAATTAAATGGGTTTCAATAACATCATCCCATCATAACATAATCCATATAAAACAAATGGATATAATTTCATCATAAGATTTGTGAAACCATGTAAATCATAGATACATTATACTTGAAATATACACATATGAACTAATTTCATCTTAGATGGAAAATGGTTTTGATAAAACACTCGAGATAAATTTTTGTGGATAATATCCTTTCTTATTCAAATATTTTTTTCTTTTCACAAAATTCCATGCAATTTTAAAAGAAAAGGATTTTGTTGAAAATATTCATGAAATATTTTAGAATAAGTTTCATGAGAATGAGGTGTTATGAAACCGTAATAATCCAATCATTCCATATATGTTAAAAAAACATTATCCTCGTACTTTTAAGAGAAATGTCAAAAAGTACCACGTATGGTAATCAAAAGAAAGATTCAATCCATAACACAAATTCAAAGTAAAATAAGTGTAAAAATGACTTTACACATACTTGTAAGAATATTAAACACTTTATAAAAAAATTTATGGACATGGATGAAAAATATAACCCTAGTAAATACTTACGAATAAACAATCTCGGATAAGAGCGAGTTTGGAATAGTTATCCCTTACCTTAGAACTGATATCTTTCGTACGTATCTGATCCTCCTATATAATGATTTAAATAATGTCATTGACTTATTATATAATCATATTAATTGTTATGATATCATATATGGTTCAATTAAAAATTTATATTACCCGTTCTTTTGTAAATTCCATGTTAAAGCAGTGTTTTGTGTAGAACGTTTTATTTGTCGTACGTGTTTGGACTTGTTGTTCTTGATATTATTACTACTTATATCATGATTTAATTACATAATTAATTTAAATCATTATTTATATATCATATATATTCAGTATATATATATAATTTATAGATAAATGAATTGAAATACATTGTTCATGGAAACAGTAGGTCGTACGTATGCCTGAACATTGGTTTCTTTTCCTTATTGACTTGAATGGAAGTTAGTAGATGATATATATATATATATATGTGTGTGTCTGTGTGTGTAAATAAATAAAGTAGCTTCATTATGTCATATATTTCATTATTATTCCTCATATATAATTTATAATCATTCTTAAATGGTTAATCATGGAAAATGAATATCATCGAGTTCATGGAGACGATAGTCTGTACGTACACACGTGCGATTATATCATTCCCATGATTGTTGAATTGTATTGAAGTGTATGTATAATATTTCAGAATCAATATAACTTTACAATAACCATATATAGTTATTTATTTACACCATTATATCCATCCATGTAAGGTGGTGGTGGAAAACAGATTACACCACTGCGTGCAGACAGTATTCTGTACCTACGCATGCGCGGTGATTTCGTATTTCGTAGGATGTATAGAATATTAAATAGGGTTTTTAATATTAATAATAACATATCAGTATATTAGTGATACTCATGTTATTTATATATGATTATACAAATAAATAATAATATGTAGAAGAAGAAATAAATTGGAAAAAAACGGTAAAGGATATTACCTCTTCTTTGACGCGCCTCTTTGAATCCTCCTCTTAGGGATCTAAAATTGTTCATTGATGAAGATAAAGACCCCTAGAATATTTATATGGATGTTTATAAGGGAAATGGGTTGGGGTTGGCCGAGCTTGAAGGCACAATGTTGTGTAAAGATGAGAGGGAGGAGGTTCTCTTTTATAAGGGAGGAGAGGGGAACCTTTGGAATCCTCAAAAATATTAGTTTAATATAAATTCAAAACCCACATAAAAACATCCAAAAATTACTCAATTCGAAGATTAGATGATATAGGGTTGTAATAACATGAACCAATAAAATTTAGACCTGTTTTTATCTTATTTTAAATAATATCATTTTTATTTATCCTTATTTAATCTATTTAATTTTATTTCTGGTAATAAAATTCTAAATTTTAAAGGGTTATAATTACTCACTTATGTGTTGTTAATTTTCCATAATTCGATAAATCATGACATTTTGGACTATATAATTTTTAATTTATAATTTTTAAATATTTTTTGTGATTTTTAAACAATTTAATAATAGGTTATTTTTATAAAATAACAATAGTGTCAATTTTAAAACTATTCATTTATTTGAATTTTGATACAATAAAAACAGAGGATATATTCAAACTAAAATATTTAATAGGTTCTTAATATTTCATATTCTTCTATAAAATTAGTGGATCACATTAAATAGTTCATATAATTTTTATTTTACTATTTGTAAATCCATTTATTTGATACTTCTCTTAAAAAACATTCTACAACATTTTTGAATAATTATTAAATATACTTATTTTTTGGATATAAATTAAAAATAAAATACTAGAATAAATATAAATCTTATAGATTCTATAATAATACTTTTATTCCGATTTATATTCTAAAACAACCAACCTTTAAAATGTTATATTTTTTAAATTATGAAGGTGAAAACTTTGATATTATTTAAAATAAAATAATATAAGTGTCATAATCACTTTTATACGACTCTAAACAATCATATATTCGGTATTTGGATGATTATGGTGTATATATACACTACCAATAAGATTTGGCTGGTTTTGGATCCTTTTAATGGGTATTATTATTTAAATAAAAACTATATTACTTATTTTTCACTAAATAAATAACTTCTGCATCATTCATGTATAAGCTATTAAGGTAATTAAATATCTCTTAATAATTATAAATAAATTACCATGATAAATAGAAACATGGTATCTTTAAAACGAGTATTTATAACCGAATTTATATTTTGTATAAACTTATATTAAAAATAATTTAATTATTAAAGATGAGTGAGACATATTTCACTTTCCTTTAAATAAAATAAACTAAAGGTCTTAATCACCTAGATGTGGGTTCCAATGGATTAAATTTAGAGCCAAATATGCCTTAGGATGAAATATAAGCATAAAATTATATTAAGACAAATGTTAGGGTAATTTTATAATATTATATTTACACTTAATTACCTGATTTAACTTTTATTATGGTAAATAAAATTTACCATAATTACTTTTCATAATGCCAAAAACTAAAAAGTAGCCTATTAACATAATTTGGACCCACTAATTCCAAATATGGAATCCATTTTTCTAAATTAAATACACACATGTTTTAGAAATTAATTTAAAATTAATCCCGTTGTTAAGAAAATAGGTTTTAAATGTTAAAACATTGCAAAGGATTGAAATGGTTTTACCTATGAATTCAATGTAAAATCAATTCAAATGACATAAATTATATTAAATGGTAAAAATATATTCAATTTATACTTTAAAATTATTCAATATTATATTTTAAAAATCTAAATTATTAAGATGAAAAAAGTTCTTTTTAATTAAAATATAACATGTTTTTAGTATTCATTAAAATATGAATGTTATCAGAATAATATGAAAAATTTATCCTAAGTAAATTTTTATATCCTGATTCCAAATAAGAATTTTATTTTTTCAAATTGAACTTATAAACCTGTCAAAAACTAGATTTAAAGTGGTTGTGCCATCAAAAGGCGGCAAAACTGCATTTTTTTAAAAATACTTATTTTACCTGAAAAAATTATTTTGTTCACATAAAATGACTAAGAAAATGTGACGAATGAATATTATTGTTATAAAATTCAGAATGAAGTTAATACTATTCATAATGGCTAGTTCATAATATTATAATTATATATCATTGTTTAGTGAAAACTGGTATTGCGTACAACAGACGCTATCGAGGATGGTCGCGATTGTGTGCAATGCAAGCCAAGTCAGGGTTGCGTGTAGTCGAAGACTCCTTTGTCGTTGCGTATAACAAAATCTAACCATATTTCATTTATACATTGAATATATATATATATATATACACTCAATGTTGCGTAGAATAACTACTATCAAGCGAAAATGAAATTTTGTGTAACACAGTCCAAGAATAGTGTTGCGTATACTGCAAGCTAGTACAGTGTTGTGTATAGCGCATGATAATATTTGTGTAGTGTAAAACAAAAGATATGAACGAAAATTAAAAAATATATATATCATAAAATCTTGGGGTGTTACAATTGAGGTCAATACTGCCGGACCCACACAAGATACAAGAGCAGTAGTCATCGCCATCAAACCCACGGAGGATCCCAGTACGGTAGTCATCGGTGTTGATCCCATGGAGGATTCCAGTACAGTAGTCGATGCAGTCGCTGCATGCTATAGGATTCTCGCACACAGCATGATCGATTCTGGGAGGGTCCGCTCCTCGAGCAAGATAGTCGAGACATCAACTATCATGAATTATAGATTTGATGTAACCCAAAGTTCTGTCTCATGAGAAGTAACCCAACGTGACAGATGGTGCGTCAATCGGACGCCCTGTATGAGAGTTATTGGCTTTTCTGTCCTAGGGACCTTATTGGTTTTTAAACAAAAACCAACCCGACTGTTCTCCAGTTGAATCAATACCACAAGTGGAGTTTTCCAAAAGAACCATCTCAACAAAAGGAATTCAATGTAGTTGACAGCGCGTCAATCAGACATTCGATCCTTAAGTTATAAGCATTTCCAATCTAGGGGCCCAGTTGGTTTCAGGTTTGAACCAACCTAGCCTTACACAAACTTTGCCGAAACCTCGATTGTATTATACCAAAAAGACCATCTCAATCCAAGGATTCCTACTCTACTGATGGTGCGTTGTTCAGAGGTCTATTGCTCATGTTATGAGAAAACAACTTAAAATGGTCCGAAGTGGGGGGTCTCAGCCCGGTCCGACCCGGCCCAACCCCTGGGTTGGCCCGAACCGAGTCTAGGTCCGGCTCGGTAGGGCGCGGCCCAACCTGGCTGGGTGCGGCCCGACTTATCTGGTATGACCCGGTCTGCGTGACCCGCCCCGGCCCGGCCGAGGGGGTGCACCGGCTTAGCCAGTGAGCCGAGCGAGGGGGGGGGGGGGGCTCTGTTCCGCGGATGCGGCACCAGGATGGCGCTGTGGTCTCCCCCTAATCCCAAGAGGGCCGCGGGATCCTCCCCTCACCATCACGGCTGATGCCCCGACGGCTTCTGCAAGCGGCGCGCTGGGGTGCCACCGCCTTCGACCGCCGGCGCTGCCATGCCAGCGCCCGTGCCGCCACGATACTCTGCTATCCACCAGAGTCATTTCAGTGGTCCGTTCTTGCTCCTGTCTGCACTTTCGGTCGTTACGGGACCTGATCTCTACTGTGAAGGCTCCGATTAGTCGTTGCGCTCCCATTTCGTCATCGCTAATCACCCCGCACATCAAGAACAAAATAGCGGTGAGTTCGGGTTTTGTTCGTCAGCCTGCACCAAATGCATTAGAGGTTCAAATTGTCACCCAAATATTTAAATGCCAAGTATGAGGGTATAAATCTCATTAAAGAAAAATATAAAGATTTTTCCCTACCTCAACAATCGACGTCGCACGTCGTCATCGCGGTAGACAGCGTCGCTGGGAAAGGGATCGTAGGCGATGTCGGAGTGTGCCGAGGAGGAAGTGGCATCTCTTCTCTTGTCATAGAGGATAGAATGGGTGGCGCGTCGTCGTTCTTTGAGGAACCGACGTTCTTTGTCGAAGGAGATGCTATTCTTCGTCAGATGTCGGTGTTCTTCCATGATCTCAAGAGCTCTCCCGATCTTTTTTAACACATTGGAAGCTCTCCCAAATTAAAATAATAGGCTCCTCCTATTATTTTATTTCTCACACAATGTAACTTCCCAAAATTCAAATCACCACATTTAATAAACCGGTTGACAATTAATTTAAGGAAGTAAGAGGGAAGATCCCCATTAATTAAACGCATTGGCAAAAAAATGGGGATACCAATTTATTGATGGGGGTTTTTAAGAGTTAGAGAAAAATGGAATGGTTGGGGCTCGTGTGGGCCCCACTTCTCTAACATCCACCCTTGGGTAGTTAGGTGGATGTGGGTCCCACCCTTAACTACCCATGGGAGGAATTAACCTCCCATGATATAAAATAAAATTGTATAAACAATTTTATTCACCTCTTAATTAAAAACCAAAATATAACTTCAAACCCACATAAAATGAAATTGTTGTAAATGTCCCCTTAAGAAATTACCGGCGCTGCAAGTTCATCGGTGCCCTCAGATTTCAATTCCGAGTAGCGGTTAAAAATATATAAAAATGAACTTTTTTGTTCACTGAACGTACCCGATTTAAAATTTGGAAATTGATTCTGGTCACACCAGGCCTCAGAATGAAGAACTGTCAGAAGCCACAGACTCGTAAAATTCCAAAGTATTTAAAAACAATCCTTGAAATTTAACTGAATTTACATTACTCCCGCCAGAGTGATTTAAGTCCGCGTAAAGATACAACATAAACTAGAGAAAAAAATGACTGTACTAAGCACGCATTTGATCCTCCCGCTCCCATGTGCTCTCGTGGAGGTTCAAGTGCTGCCAATGAATGCACACAAGAGGAATCGACGGTCCATGTAAGACTAGCTCCTGTCGATCCTCGATCTCCACTAGGACCTCCACAAAGGTAGCCTCGTCTTTGATGTCCATCTCCCTATGGTCGATGATGTGGGTCGGGTCGTGCACATATCTCCTCAGCTGAGAAACGTGTAAGACGTCATGCACCCGGTGCAACTGAGGTTGAAGGGCCAGGCGGTACGCCACCTTGCCTACTGTTCTGAGGACATGAAAGTGCCCGATGAAGTGCAGAGAAAACTTGTTTCCCCAGCCAAATCTCCACAATCCACATCGAGGTGAGACCCGTAAGAAACCGTGGTCGCCATCCTCGAACTCCGGTGGCCTCCGTCTACTATCTGCATAAGACTTCTGTCTACTATGTGCAGTCCTCATCCACTCCTGGATGATCTTCACCTTCTCCGTCATATCCTGAACCATCTATGGTCCTACGAGTGCTGACTTCCCCAGGTCAATCCAGCACATAGGTGATCTGCATGGTCAGCCGTACAGTGCCTCGTAAGGTGGCATCCCGATGGTGGAGTGGTAGCTATTTTTGTATGCAAACTCCACCAAGGGTAGATGATCCTCCTTTCTATGACCAGAGTCAAGGGAACTTGCAAAGAGCATGTCCTCGAGTGTCTGAATGGACCTCTCCATCTGGCCATCAGTCTGAGGGTGAAAGGCAATGATCAGGCGTAGCTGCATCCCAAAAGCCTCTTTAAACCCATTCCAAGTCCTCCAAGTAAAGTGAGCGTCTCGATCGGATATGATAGATGAGGACACACAATGAAGTCGTACGATCTTCTGGACGTAGAGGCGTCCCAAGATATCTATTGAGCCCTTCTCCCTGATAGGTAGGATGTGGGCTGACATGGTGAGTCCGTCAACAATCACCCATATAGAGTCGTGCCCTTTGGGAGTACGTGGAATCCACGTCACAAAAACCATGGATATTCCATACCACTTCCACTACGGGACCTCTAAGGGTTGTACCAAGCCTGCCGGTACCTAGTGATCTGCCTTCACGTGTTGACAAGTGAGGCATCTAGAAACGAACTCTACTACAACCCTCTTCATACACAGCCACTAGTGCTGTCGTCTGAGGTCTTGAAACATCTTCTCTACTCCTAGATGTACCACTAGAGGTGGAGTGTGTAACTCCCTCATCACCTCCTCTTACTGTGCATCTGGTACCATGGTATATCCCATGAAGAGTATGACATGCTCCCCACCTTCAGAAAATCCATCGGGTGCCAGCCCTGAGGATATCTAAGCACGTCACGCCTCACAGTCAATGTCCCAATGTTGTGCATCTCTAACCCGCTGATGTAGTGGAGGAATGACTGTGATGGACTGTATATAGGATTCCCCATATCTATCCATGAAGGATATCTGTAAAGAGTCTAACTACACCGTCACATCTCCATGTAGCTGAATTCCCGATCTCCTGCTGAGAGCATCAGCCATAACTTTTCCCTTCCCAGGAGTATAGACAATCTAAAAGTCATAATACCGGGGGAACATGAACCATATCCACTGTCATAGGTTCAGGTCCCTCTGTGAGAAAATTTACCTGAGACCCTAGTGGTTAGAGTAGACTGTAAAGTGCACGCTCATCAGATAGTGCCGCCACATCTTTAGGGCGAAGACCACTACAGCTAACTCCAGGTCATGGGTAGTGTAGTTTTGTTCGTGTTGACTCAACTATTGTGAACTATATGTAATCACTGCTCGCTAATGCATCAGGACACACTCCGATCCCTAATGCGTCACAGCAAACTACGTACCCTACACCCTCCTCCGACAGCCTCAAGATGGGAGTACTGGTCAATCTCCGCCTCAGATCCTGAAAGCTCTGCGGACATCAGTCTTACCACATGAAGGGTTTCCCTATATTTTTCAAAGATGTAAGTGGTGCTGCAACTCTGGAGAATTATGGCACACATCTCTGATAGTACCCCGCCAGACCTAGGGAACTCCGCACCTTTGTCACGCTTCTGGGTGGCTCCCAAGAAAGTAATGCATCGATCTTCATGGTATCCACTGCAACTCCCTCCTCTGAGATGACGTTCCCCATGAAGTGAACCTCTCAAATCTAGAACTGGAACTTCGAGAGCTTACCATAAAGCAGGTGCACTCAGATTTTATCAAGTACAGCCCGCAAGTGATAGGCATTCTCCTCCTCGGTAGTCGAGTAAATCAATATTTCTTCAATGAAGATTACGACAAACCGATCGAGGTAAGGCTGGATGATCTTGTTCTTGAGACTCATGAACAATGCATGAGTGTTGGTCAATTCGAAGTACATAACCAAGAACTCGAAGTGTCCATATCGACACCTAAAGGATGTCTTCTTCACATCCTCGTCTTGAACACTGATCTAGTGATAGCCTGACCAGAGGTCTATCTTCGAGAACAATCGTGCTCCCATGAGCTGATCAGAGATATCATCAATCTTCAAAAGAGGGAACTTTTTCCTCACGGTCACCTAGTTCAGGAGACTATAGTCGAAAAACAGTGGAATCCTCGCATCCACCTTCTTGGTGAATAGAATCGGAGAAGCCCATGGTGAAACACTGGGTTGGATGAAACCTTTCCCCTATAAGTCCTCCAGCTAAACCCGCAGCTCACAAAGCTCCACAGGATCCATCCGATATGCTGGAGAAGATATTGGTGATTTCCCAAGGTATAGGTCTATGTAGAAATCTACATCCCTGTGTGGTGGTAATCCTAGAATGTCATTAGGGAAAACATCTACATACTGATCCACCACAATAGGAATACCCGGAATCTGCACATCAACTGCTCTGAGGATGAGACTAGCCAATTGATGTAAGATCGGTTATCCTCTCCTCTGTGTAACTCCATCCTATGCTGTGAAGGTTCCCTTCTCATTGGTGAAGGTGAACCTGGTCCCATCCGTGCGGATACACCGTACATTATGCCTAATACAGTCGATCTGAGCATGGACTATAGATAACCAGTCCATACCCAAGATGACATCGTAAGGCCTCAACACTACTACATGAAGATCCCAGCCGAAGCTCTCACCTCCTAGAGTAATCTCACACTACTGGCACCAGTTCTTGATCATTGAATCTGCTCCCATAGGAGTCTCTAGCCGTAAGGATCAAGCCAACGGCTCCGTCGGAATCTCCAAGCTCCGGACAAGGGCAGCAACAATAAAATAATTACGTGCACATGTGTCTATAAGAATTGCATAATGGGTAAAATAGACACAGATAGTACCTCAAATCATCTCAGGTGTGCTGTGGTTGTAAGCCTCCTCTGCCTGGAGTTAATCCTGCCCCTGCCCGCTAGGTCCCTGTAGTAAGGGTGGACCTCCTGAGGGTGGGGGTGGTAGAGCCTCGAATTGTCGTCCAACACCCGCTGGTCGGCCAGCTCCCCTGCCTCGTCTGCCTGCTCCCTGCAGACCACCAAGGACGAACCTTTGACTCTGCCTGGGAGGTCACTCCACTGTCTTATGCTCGTATACATGGTGGTTTGGGCAGTCATGAGAAATGTGGCCCAGCCCGCCCCAGGCATAGCGCTGTCTGCTCCTCGTAAGGCTGGCTCTGTGCCATGAGCCCCACAGAGCTGAACCTATATCCTGAGGTCACCCACCTAATGGAATGGTCTGCTTGGACCCCTACGACATCTGTCAACTGCCATCTATAGATGACTCTGCTCTGTTCCGTCCTGCGGTGGGTCTCGCTGCTGTTGGCTGCTCGGCGAGAAAGATCTCCACTAAAAGGGCTCGCTCCAGCACTCCCGTCTGCATCAGGATGCTGAGGAGAATCGTCGAAGATTTTATCTCATGCCTCTGTCCCAGATCAATGGTCTGGGCCAGGAAGAATTGGTCATGTACCATGTCTGTGGAGTAGCGCGAGAGGTCGGTAAATCTCGCCGAGTACTGGGCTGCTGTCATGCTTCCCTATCACAACTGTAGTATCTCCTGGATGTGCAACGCATAGAGGGTGGCTGGAACAAACTCCAAGTGGAAGAGGCTCTCAAAGTCTGTCTAAAGTAGTGATGCCTCATCCTGCACCCGGAGCATCAGGCTCCACCATCTACATGCTGCTGCATGCATGATACTCGCAGCAAGGATCACCATATGATCTGCTGGTGTCCCTACCAATATGAAGACTCTGACGATCGCCTCCAACCAATCCTCAACTTCCCGAGGGTCCGTCTCTCTGTGGAACCAGGGCGGCCTCTGTCTCTGAAAATCATATAGCTTGCTCAGGTGGCGTGCACTATCTGACGCTGGGGCTGGTAGCATCGGTGGCACAACGGGTAGTGGTAACGCTAGTGCCTCCGCTGTAATGGGGCCCTGCACTGAGGCCTCATCACTCGATGGGCTCCCATCCTGCATGTAACTAGGAACCCTGGTTAGCTGCCTTCGTGGGGCCATCCTGAAAAGAAACAGGTGTGCCACGATCAAACAATATACCTGGTGAGATGACATAATTTAATCACAAAGATACCTTTTGAAATGAAACACACACAAAATCAGTCTTTTCGTGCACTGAGTCAGAAATCAGAGGTCAGGGTCCTGGTGTATGGATACGTCGGCCGCCGCACCAACACTAGAATCCCTGGATTGAAAACTGCACTGAATACTCTTAACATTATTGCTTTATAGAAAGGAAAGATCATAATCCTGAGTTCTGCAGTAGAACCGACTCCTCTGATACCAATTTGTCACAACCCGTCCTTGGGGCCCGTTCCATGACTACCCCAAGCCCGCCATCCTTAGGCCAGGGGCTGGCGACTATCACCAAAGGTGTAAATCCAGATAAAAGGGAAGGCATTTCCTTTATAAAGTAAACAAACACAAAAGAGTATGCAAGTGAAGTAAGCACTATGTAAATCTAGGATCAAAGTATGTTCTGAAAAGTAAATGGGCTAGTATACAAACCCAACTGAAAGTATAGTACAACTGAAAAGAAAGTGCAGTAGCAGTAAAGTAAACCAGCTACACCAAGTCATCCTCCAGAAATCCCACCTGAAGGGTGGGTACAGATAGTCTCCTCAGATCCTCGAGTCAGACCTTCCGCTCTGTGTACATCCCAAAATGTGGTCCACCTCCGAGTACCATCCAGCTCCACAAGCCTCCACCTCATTCAGTGCTATCTGTTGTCTACATCCAACACAACATAGTGCGGGCATAGCCCGTGCATGGGTGAGTATACCATATTAATAGGGACCCCGAGACCCCCGAAGGTCTCTCAGAATCCACCAAGAATAAACCAAAAAGGGAAGATACAATCATGATGTATCAACTGACCCTACTTAGATATATTCCCATACATATACCTAAGTTATCAATTACAATTCAGCTCCAACTCTCAATCCCAAGATCAACCCTGTCCACGCAAAAAATCAAAACCCATTCCACATAGGAAAACATGTCAATCACATCATTGATAATGATTGATGTCAAGACTCAGCTTACACATGTATACTTCATTCGTATAGGGATAGAGATGGTCAGATGTAGTCACTGATTCATCTAAGCTGTCGGACCGACATTGGATAACAATCCAGCTATGCTATCGGACCCACACAGGATACAAGACCAGCTACTCTACAAGACCCACATAGGATAAAAGTACAGAGGTCAACACTATCGGACCCACACAGGATACAAGAACAGTAGTCATCATCTTTGAACCCACGGAGGATCCTAGTATGGTAGTCGTTGCTGTCGAACACACGGAGGATTCCAGTATAGTAGTCGATGTAGTTGAAGCCAGCTCTAGGGTTCCTGCACACAACATGATTGATTCTGGGAGGGTCCGCTCCCTTAGAAATAGAGTAGATACATCAACTATCATGAAGTACAGTGATTATGTAACCCAATGTTCCGTCTCATCAAAAGAAACCCAATGCGACAGACAGTGCGTCAATCCGATGCCCAGTCTGAGAGTTATTGGCTTTTCCGTCACAGGGGCCCGGTTGGTTTTTAAGCTAAAACCAACCCGAACGTACTCCAGCTACGTTCAAACCCTAAGTAGAGTATGCCAAAAGAACCGTTTTAACAAAATGAATTCAACATAGTTGACGGAACATCAGTCGGACGTTGGATCCATATGTTATTAGTGTTTCTGCTCCAGGGGCCCATTTGGATTCAGGTTCGAACCAACCCGGCCATACCCAAACACTGCTGAAACATCGAGTGTAGTATAACAAAATGACTATCTTGATCCAAGGATTCCTACAAAAATGACAGTGTGTCGATCGGAGGTTCTTACCTCATGTTATGGGAAAATGATGGAAAATGGTCCGAAGTGGGGGGTCTGGGCCCGGTCCGACCCAGCCCAACCCCCTTGGGTCGCCCCAGGTCTGGCTCCGGCCTGGCTGACGTGGCCCAGTCCGCGTGACCCACCCCACCCCGGCTCGTGGGGGTGCGCTGGCTCGGCCAGCGAGCCGAAAGGGGGTGGGGGTGTTCGTCGGACGCGGCGCCAAGCTGGCGCCGCAGTGTACCCCGGATCCCATGAGGGCCGCGACATTCTCCCCTCGCCGCCGCGGCCGATGTCGCGGCAGCTTCTGGCGGTGGCACGCTGGGGCACCACCGCGCTTTCATGGTCCTCCGTGAGCCCCCAGAGTCATTCAGGTGGTCTGTTCTTTCTCACATCTACGACTACAGTCGTTACCAGACCCAAACTCCACTGCGAAGGCTCCGATTTTCCCTTGATGTATCATTTTGTCATCGATAATCACCCCTTGCATCAAGAAAAAAATTGCGATGAGTCTGGGTTTTTTCCGTTAGACCGCACCCACCGCGTTAGAGGTCTAAATCTTTACCAAACAATTTAAACACCATATACGAGAGAATAAATCACATAAAGGAAAAATATAAAAAAAATTCCCTACCTCAACAATCGATGTCGCACGTCAGCATCACGGTAGACGGCGTTGCGGGGAAAGGGATCGTAGGTGACGTCGAAGTGCACCGAGGAGGATGCAGTGTCTCCTTTCTTGTCGCGGAGGAGAGAATGGGTGGCGCGTCATCGTTCTTAGAGGAACTGGCATTCTTCGTCGAAGGAGACATCGTTCTTCATCGAAGTCCAGCATTCATCCAAGATCTCAAGAGCTCTCCCGGTCTTCCTTAGCACAACGGAAGATCTCCCAAATTAAAATAATATGCTCCTTCTATTATTTTTTTTCTCACAAAATGTAACTTCCCAAAATTCAAATCACCACATTTAATAAACGTGTTGACAATTAATTTATGGAAGCAAGAGGGAAGATCCCCATTAATTAAATGCATTGGAAAAAAAGGGGGTTTACAATTTAGGTAGGGTTGTTTAAAGAGTTAGAGGAAAATTGAATGGTTAGGGCTCATGTGGGACCCACTTCTCTAACATCCACCCTTGAGTAGTTAGGTGGATGTGCGTCCCACGCTTAACTACCCATGGGATTAATTAACCTCCCTATATATAAAATAAATTTTTACAGACAATTTTATTCACCTCTTAATTAATCCTTGAAATATACCATCAAACCCACATAAAATGCAACTACAGTAAATGTCCCCTTAAACAATTATCGACACTGTGAGTTCATCGGTGCCCTCAGATTTCAATTACGGGCGTTGGTTCAAAAGATAAAAAAACGCACTCGTTCGTTCACTGAATGTTCCAAAGTTAAACTTCAGAAACTGATTCCAGGTACACTGGGCCTCAGAATCAAGCACCGTCAGAAGCCACAGACTCGTAAAATTGAAATGTATTTAAGAAAAAAAATCTGTGAATTTTAGGGGTCTTTACATGGATAGAATAATTAATATGGTTGTACCATATTTATAATAACATCAATTTATATAGAAGATACTATAGTTATTATTTTATAATGGAAACAGTAAGAAAATAAGAAGTGGAAGAAGAAAAGTACATGAAAGAGGTGATTAAATATTTACCTCTTCTTTGGGTTCTTCCTTTTGATTTGATCAAAAGGACTCCTTAAGATGGATTTCTAACGAAAGGAAGGCCTCTAAAATGAAGTGAGGGAATTTGAATGGATATTTGGGCAGGGGTTGGGTGATCCAAAAGGATTTTAAGATGTGAATTTGAGAGAAGGGGAAGTGACCTTTTATAAGAGGGGTGAGTGGCACCTTAGGAAAAAATTGAAATATTATTTTATAATAAATTCATATTCGGTTTGTAATAGTTACAAAGTGACTTTTTTCGAGACTATAGTGGGTATGAATCTAAATTCTTTCAACCAATAGTTTTTAGATAGGATTAGGTCACCATATTAACATTATCATATATATTTAACTCTTAGTTAAATATTTTGACATTTACCATGTCTCTTTATATTTATATATTATATGGTTAATAAACTTACTATAACAAGCCAAGAGAACTCCTAGTGGTTCATTATTAGAATATATAACCATATCTAAGTCATTTGGCTGAAAATTAGATTATTAGGAATAGAATATCAATTAATAATATAATATTTGTTTTAAAATCCCTTTTATGTCAATTTTGTCACTATTTGGTGTTTTTTTGTTAAATTCATAAGTGCATTATTAATTGGAATAAAATTCATTTAATCAAGACTAAAATGTCATAGTAACCTTGAAATTTAGTTTAATTAATTAAAATTCTCAAATTAAATTTATTTGGGTATTTAAAATATTAATTATTTTAATATTTCATTAATATGGTAATTACTGCATCACCATTGTACCAGAAATAAATTAAATTGGTTAATGTATAAGAAATATAAATATAATACCATTATGAAAGAAATATTTTTAGATTTATAATGAATATTTATATTTGAATTTATCTTATGTGTAACACTATATTAAATATATTTTATTTATTAAACTTTGATTTTAACTCTTTTAACTCTTCTTTGAAATAAATAATAAAAAATGTCCTAATCAAATCCATGTGGACCAAAGTGGTTAATATTTTGTTCCTAAGGTTGTTTCTGGTCTAATTATACGTATCCAATAGAATTAAGACATGTGTTAAGGTAATATTAATATCATTTTTACCCTTAAATGCCCTATTTACTTGTAACGGTGGTAAATACAAGTAAAAAGTTACTATTCACCAAAAATTATTTTTATCACTTTGAACCACATTTTTCTTACTGATATCAACCGTGTCTCTCAGATTTTTGAAATTCCACTCACAGAAGTGGTAAAATTATGTTTTATGTGAATTAGACAATTCTCGTAGGAGGAGGGTTAAAGACGGTAAAAAGTTCAATAAAATTTTTACATATAAAAATTATTATAAACTGACTCCAATGGATTAAATTGAACTTATATAGGTATCATGTATCTATTTTGACCTAAAATTAATTTAAATAAAATAAATAATTATTTAAACAAAAATTCGGTTTTAAACAATAACTCAGTGTTTTTCACTATTCATCAAAATTTTAATGCCTTTAGAAAAATACCAAACAATCTCCCTAAGATAATTTTGATATTTCAAATCGAAAAATGAAGTCCATTTTGAAATCTAAAATGTATAAAATTTCAAAAATTCAGTTTTACTATTCACAATGGCTAGTTTGATTGGTTGTGGTGTCTTATAACTTGATGTTGCATACAACACACACTACTGTATTATTAAAGGAGAAGCGTACCGTGGAAGCTTGGGGTGTTACATTCTACCCTCCTTAGAATAATTTAATCCTTGAAATTTCTAGAGTATTACTATGTAAAATGACTCTGGTGGTTCTTCATCATAAGTTCCTCAGTTTCCCACGTTGACACTCCTATCTTATGATTTCTCCATAGATCGTTTACCAGACGAGTCATCCAGTTTCTCAACACTTGATCTCTTGTATCAAGAACCTTGGTAGACTCTTTGCAACAAGACAGATCAGGTTCCAGTTATAATTCCACATAGGTGAGTACATGCGTTGGGTCAGACATGTATTTTCACAACAGTGATACGTGGAACAAATCATGGACTCTGGAAAGACTTGGAGGCATTTCGAAATGGTAAGCCACAACCCCAATTCATTATAGAATTTCAAAAGGTCTAATGTACCTAGGACTAAATTTACCATTCTTATTGAAACATAAAAACACCTTTCTATGGAGATAAATTATATAACGCATCATATGGTGTCATTTGAATACTTGAATAGAAGTTATTGTTATAGAAAAATTCTACCATAGGTAAATATTGATCCCACATATGTTGAATTTCAAGTGATAATGATCTCAAAAAGTCTTCTAAGGTTTGAATAGTTCGTTCTAATTGTCCATCTATTTGAGGGTGGTAGGCAGTGCTCAATCGAAGTACAGTATCCGGGGATTTCTGAAGACTTTTCCAGAATCTTGTTTTAAAATTTGGATCATGATTAGAAATTGGAACTATGAGCATCAGCCAAAAATTCACTTTTTAGATCAGGTACGTTGGGAACACAATGTCTCTTCCCAAATTTCATAATTTCATCTTCATACACAAAGTCACTCAATCTCCCATCATTAAAAGATTTAATATACTTTTGAAACTCTTCATCATAGTATGAGAATTGTTTATCTTTTCTAATAAGGATGGTTTAACAACCATTTGAAAAAGCATTTATTTTTTACCTTCCATGGTAATTCCCATATCCACCTACACTAGATCCATAATAATAGGATCCATTTCAACTCTCATCTTGTTCATAAATCCATGATTATTTCTTCTCACTACATCTTCCACCTTATTTTCCTTCCCCAGGTGGTAGTGTGTGGTTCAATCATAATCTGTGAGTAGTTCAAGCCATCTACTTTGCCTCATGTTGAGTTTTTCATAAGATAAAATATACTTCAAACTCTTATAATCCGTATATATCTCACATCTTTCACCATAGAGATAATTTCTCCAAATAATCAAATAAAATATTACAGATACTAACTAAAGATCATGAGTAGGACAGTTTGGCTAATGATTTTTTAGCTGTCGTGATGCATAGGCAATAAACCTATCATTAGGCATAAAGACAGAAACAAGTCCTTTCATTGAAGCATCACTATAAATAGCAAACCCATCATTCCCCGATGGTAGATTCAAGATATGAGCATTGAATAATCATCTCTTCTGTTCTTCGAAACAATATTCACACTCTATTTTCCAAACAAATATAACCCCATTACGTGTGATCTTCTTTAATGGGTTAGCCAATCAGGCAAAATTCTGGATGAAATGTCGATAATAACCTGTTAAACCAATAAATCTATATACCTCGTTTATACTCGTTTTCCTTTCCATTCTTGGATTGCTATTGTCTTAGAAGGATCAATAGATATTCCATCCTTAAATGAAATATATCCAAGAAAAGATATCTCTTGAAGCCAAAATTCACACTTGCTAAAATTCCCATATAATTCATGTTTTCTTAGAGTCTTCAGGATAATGCTCAAGTGATTTTCATGATATTCATATCTTTTGGAGTATACCAAGATATCATCAATAAATACCACTAAAAATTCATCATTATATTCCTTTAAAATTTTGTTCCTTAGATCCATGAAAATAACGGGTGCATTAGTCATCCCAAAAGGCATTTCTGTAAAATCATAATGCTCGTACCTGGTTCGAAATGTCGTCTTTGGAATGTCTTCCTTCCTCACTCACAACTGATGGTATCCAGATCAAAGGCCAATCTTTGAAAAGTATTGAGCTCCATGAATTTGGATTAATAAATCATCAATGTGAGGTAGGGGATACTTGTTCTTTATTGTTATATCATTGATCTCCTTGTAGTCATTGCACAACCTCATAGATCCATCTTTATTCTTAACAAAAAGGATAGAAGCTCCCCATGGAGAAGCAATAGGGTATATAAATCCCTTATTACTCAATTCACCTAGTTTTTTTTCAGTTCCACTAATTCCACAGTGTCCATTCTATAAGGGGTCTTCGATATGGGCCATGATCCAGGAATTGAATCAATGGAAAACTCGATATCTCATTCTGGAGGACTTCCCAGTAAATATTCGAAAAGAACATCAACATATTCTTGAAAAATACCTACATCCTCTATTAGAAAATTCCTTTCCTCACCCATAATTATTTCATTATCCTCCTCCCCTATAATTGAATTTAGTTGCGCTACTAGGGGTAAATCAAGATAAGAATTAGGTGGTGAGGTTTCTGCTCTAAAGATAAGGTGTTCTTTATCATCATCATCAAAAATAGTAACCTCCTTCTTATTACAATAAATATTTTCATCATGGTACGAAATCTAGTCCATACCAATGATTATATCAAATTCCATAATGGGTATGACTATGATATCGGCAGATAAAAAACATTTATAATCCTTAATGGGAACTGATTCACAAAACATTATTGCAATGATACTTCCCTTTGGAGTTTTAACTGACAACTCCCTTGTTAAATCAAATTGAAAATATCTAATTTTCTTAGTAAACTATGAATATATGAAACAATGTGACGATTTAAAATCAAATAATGCATCGGCTATAATTTTGGAAACCCTTAGATTACCTGCCACCACGTCTTTCAGAGCCTCAACCTCAGAGGTAGTGATCGCATAAGCATAGTTTTGATCCATTTTACTTTTCTGATGTAATTTTCCCTAACTATTAGTAAATTAATTTTCATAATGTCTCATCTCCCTGCAATTGTAGCATTCAAAATCGACAACCTCTTTCTTCCCCTAGAAATCAAGAGCCTGGTGGCCTTTTTCACTAAACATGCAACACACTCCCATTCCCTTCAGGCTTGTACCCGAGTGTTTCTTCCCACATTTACTACAGGATGGATATTCAACTTTTCCCTTATTACCATTATTTCCATTTCCAGAGTGTTTAGCATATCTCTTCTTCTCTTAATTTTCTTTTAAGTCATAACACTTCTAGTTTTCCTTTTCTATCTTGATAGCACATGTGACAAAATATTCTTATAACAAGAAGGATTTTGAGACTAATTCTCGATAGAGAAATTCTTTTAACTCATAAAATAAATGATCAATATTACTTCTTATGTTACACATATAATCTGAAGCATGCCTTGATAACCTTGTAAGGATATACTCATACTTTGCAACATTCTCGTCCTCCTTTTTCCTCAGACTACGAAATTTTCTTTCCATATCTGCTCGATGGTCACAAAGAAATTATTTTTCTATGAAAATCTCTTTAAACTCCATCCATTCCATATTTGATACTTCATAATCTTCCTTTGTGTTTTGAATTTATGACCACCATTAATCAACATCTCCAGTGAGGTGGTAAACTGCCATGACAACTTTTTTCTTACACTAATGTCCAAGGAGTGGAATATTTTCTCTAAAGAATTTATCCATTTATAATATACCAATAGATTTGTACCCCCATGGGATGTTGGTGGTTGTTTCCTTGTGAAGGGATCTAACATTTATCCTCCACAATGCATATCAAGGTGCTCCATACTATTATGGTTATTATTCATAACCTGTGTGAGTTGTCCCAGAATGGTAATTAGTTGATCAGCACCACTTGTATCACCAGCTCCACTATAATTATCCTAAGCAGGAGGGAAATCCCTACATGGAGTGCGTGCATTGATAAGGTTTCCATACCTTCCACTACGCGCTGTTTCATTACAATGGCATAAACAAGATTAGTATATGAATCGAAATACATAATTCAAAACTTATAAAACACTTAACATAAATTGAACATTTTATGGATATAATCCATAATCATAAAAATGTTTTCATTGAGTAAGTATATACTCATAGACCCTTTATAATGGTTTGTAAATAAAATGAGAATTATCCTAAGCATATCCCCAGGGAATGTCGTAACCAAGAGTGCAGCAAAGCCCTTTTTTGTGCACTAGTTCTCGTTCAAGTCTAGCTCTAATCGGCGTTTTCGGGTTTTACCCCTAGGTACATATTGGCCAGATCTGCCTCTACCTAATCGTATCCAGACAGGGTCGTATTACTTGGAAAACTAACAAAATCTCTACAATACCAATATTCTATGATGTTCTTCTATACTAATCCTCAATGTCTATCTTAGGGTACTGTGCTCTATTCAGAGTTTATCTAAATCTAGATTCCATGGTCTGTAGTAAACATTTTCTGATACCAACGGTAACACCCAAACCACAGAATCCCATATTCGGTGCATTATTACGTATCATTGGCATGATAAAAAAAAATCAACTCTCAAAAGATCCATTAGTTTAGTAGCCTTGTATGTACTAGATACATTCATAAGCATTACATTACATCATAATATGACAACCGACAACAACATTGTTTCCATATACCACACTCATATTCCCTCAGACCATCCCTATAGGTCAGTCATAAAATAATTCTTCGTGTCCTGGGAAAAATAAAACATAGAAAGGGGTGAGTTCTGATTCTCAGTAAGGATAACAATATAGTCGAAACTTCATAAATAAACCTAAAAATTTATGGCAATGTATAAGACTAAAAAAATCCTTTTAAAAATGAACATCAGCATAATATGGAAAAGATAAAATCAAATAATTCCATTTATGTACTCACATGGATATCATACTAGTCAAATAATCACGTGAAATATAAATAACCACTTTCATAATGATGGAATGAATAATTCCTGACTTTCATAACCACATAGTCAAGGACTTGTGCCAAGACTACAAATAAGATTTTGTGAAGGCCGTGTTGCAAGACAGTATATTTTCTCATGAGACCTACCAATTCATTGAGGAGCTATAACGGGCTCCACCCATCACTTACTAGACCAAATTCATTCCACATATGAACTCGTTTAAACATAACATAAACATTCATATTAAAACTAGCATACGAAATGTCAATACTTTCTCTATAAAACATGAATGATAAAATAACAAATCCACAGTTACACATATAAAAAATACTTCAATACAATATGGAAGTATTGTATCATAATAATTCAACTTCAAATAAGCTTGAAATCCATAAAAGGATGTTTATATAGATGAAATCAAATCTATTTGAGAAAAATATCCATTTTTTGAAATCATTTAAAAGTAAAATAATTATAAAAGAAAAAATTAACATTGAAAATATTTTTATAATCTTTTATGGGAAGCTTCGGTAATTTTATAATGGTGTAAAATATTCACACCCACCGTATAAGTTAAAAAATGACATTCTTACCTTAATTTTTTTGAAAATGATAAAAATGACCTTGTTTGGAAAAAGATGGAAATATTCCATTATAAACAACTTATAAAAATTGAAACAAGGTTGTAAATGACTCTTAACCATAGTCTATAAAATAGTAAAAATGTTTTGACATACATTTTTAAGAAACATGGATGTGGATGATAAAGAGGTCCCGATAGATACTTACGTAAAAACAACCTCAGATAATGAAGAGATTATGAAATAAACCCTTACCTTGTACTTTTCCTTGGCCGAGGGTAGGATAATATCATGTATAATAGTTAAATCATTTTTTATTAAATTTTAAAAGAATAAAATACATAAATAATAAATCATATATGATCTTTTAATATTGCTTGGTTAATATTATTTTAGTATTATCGTCGTTTTGGGTGTTCACTTACTCGTTTTATTTTATATGTTTTTTTACATAAGCTGTGTTTGTTATTGATAGATTTTATATTATTCATATCCAGAATTATATCAAGTCATTAAACATTATTTCTAATCATAAAATTAATATTAGTCTTGAATGGATACAATGGAGGAATGAATCTCATCGCGTTCATGGAGACGGTAATCCGTACGTACGCACGAGAGAAAATATCAGTCATTTGATATTAAAATCCAATATAATTGGATGGTATATCTTATATAAATACTAATTATGATGTTATATTTTTCAATTAAATAAATTATACATCATTATTATACCCATCCAAATAATAATTTATTGAATAACAACTACACCACAACATGGAGATGGTAAGCAGTACGTACGCACGTATGGTGAAATGTCCTTCAAATATTGGATAGAATAATAAATATGGTTATACTATATTTATAATAACATCACATTATATAGAAGATATGGGAGTTATTATTTTAGAATGGAAACAACAAGGAACCATGAAGTGGAAGAAGAAAAGAATATATGTGATGAAATATTTACCTCTTCTTCGGGTTCTTTCTTTTGATTTGATCAAAAGGGCTCCTTAAGTTGTCTTTATGACTAAATAAAGGCCTCTAGGATGAATTGAGAG
The DNA here is from genome assembly GCA_963277665.1 of Viscum album. Classification (NCBI taxonomy): domain Eukaryota; kingdom Viridiplantae; phylum Streptophyta; class Magnoliopsida; order Santalales; family Viscaceae; genus Viscum; species Viscum album. Next base: position 760,600,233 of record OY728140.1, on the reverse strand, counting down.
AAGTTGAGAGGATATTTGGTTAGGGTTTGGCCTAAGAAAAAGGCTTTTATGGTGTGAATTTGATGGAAGGGGAAGTGCCCTTTTATAAGAGGGGTGAGGGGCACCTTAGGAAAAACATAAAATATTATTTTTTAATATATTCATATTCGGTTTATAATGCCTCCAAAGTGACTTATGTTGAGGCTAGGTTGGTTATGGATCTAAATAATGTAAACCAAAAGATTTAATATAGGTTTAGGTCACCATATTAACCTTATAATTTATATTTAACTCTTAGTTAAATATTCTGACATTTTACCATGTCTCCTTGTATTTTTATATTATATGGTTAATAAACATACTATAATAAGATCGGAGAACCCAAAGTGGTTAATTATTAATATATACAACCTTATATAAGTAATTTTTCGGAACATTAAATTTTTATGAATAGAATAACAATTAATAATATAATATTTGTTTTAAAAACTCTTTTCTATCAATTTTTACACTATTTGGTATTTTGTTTTTGTGAAATTCATAACAGCATTATTACATCAAATAAAATTCATTTAACCAATAATATTATGTCATAGTAACCTAGAAAATTAGTTTATTTCATTAAAACTCTCAAATAACATTTATTTAGGTATTTAAGAAATCAATTATCTTAATATTTTATTAATATGGTAATTACTGCATCACCATTGTGTCATAAATAAATTAAATTATTTAATGTCTATAAAATATAAATAAAATACCATTATGTTGGAAATCATTTTAGATTTATAATTAATATTTATAGTCGAATTTAACTTATTTGTAACCCTATATTAAAAATATTTTAGTTATTAAACTTTGATTTTAACTCTTTTAACTATTCTTTGAATTAAATAATAATAAATGTCCAAATATAATCCAAGTAGACCAAAGAGGTTCATATTATATTCCTAAATTTGTTTCTGGTCGAATTATACTTATCCAATAGAATTAGGAAGTGTGTTAGGATAATAAGAATATCATTTTTACCCTTAAATACCCTATTTACTTTTAACCATGGTAAATAAATGTAAAACGTTACAATTCACCAAAAATTATTTTTATCTCATTGAACCACATATTTCAAACTGATATCTACCATGTCTCTCAGATTTTTGGAATTCCACTCACAGAAGCGGTAAAATTATGTTTTATGTGAATTTATAAATTCTATTAGGAGGTGGGTAAAAGATGGTGAAAAGTTCAATAAAAGTTTTATATATCTAAAATTATTATAAACTAACTTCAATGAATTAAATTGATTTTATATAAGTATCATGTATCTATTTTTACCTAAAATAAATTTTAATAAAATATATAATTATTTAAATAAAAATTATGTCTAACAATAACTCAGTGTTTTTTACTATTCATCAAAAAATGATTGTTTTCAGAAAAATAAAAAAAAATTCACCCTAAGCTAATTTCGATATTCCGAATCCAAAAATGAAGTCTATTTTGAATGATAAAATTTATAAAATTTCACAAAGTGTGTATTACTAGTCATAACGACTAGTTTGTTTGGTTGTGCTTTGTTTGAACTAAAAGTTGCGTACAAAACACGCTACTGTATTATTCAAAGAGAAGCGTGCTGTGGAAGCTTGTGGTGTTACATATTGAATTATGAAGATGAAAGAACATTAGATGGGGTCTGTGGTGGACCAGGAGGTGACATGGAATATCAAGGTTAGTCAAACTAGGGTTCATAGTTGGTGTTACATTTGGTTTTGACCCCATACTTCTAGAAAGTACAACTTCATTTACTATTTAGGTGGCCTTTCAGTCATACCTTATCATGTCAAATATTATTTTCAAACTATAATTGTATGATTTTGATGTATGTATGCATTTTTATTAGTAAAATATATATGTATACATTGTATGGGTATTTGGAGATGTGTTTATTCAGAAAGGTAACTTAGGATAAAGAATCACAAGTGTGTGATATCCCTAGTAAGTAATTATCACCAGCACATAGCATATTAGATGTGGTATTGGGGTTTCACACTCAATTTATCACTAGAAAGGTGGGCCATGATAGGCCATGTCATGATACAATTAATATCAATCACCAAATGGAATGTTTCTACTATATGATTATGGTTTTGGTATTCAAAATTGAAATATTCAAACGAATTAATATTTTATATTTCCATATCCTTATGATTCCATCATCAAATTATCTCTACATCATGATTGAAATGGACTTGTGTTATTATTAATGACTTATAATCCTTTTCTAATCAGGTATAATTTCTTTATGATTTTCTCTTATAAATTGATTATGTTTCATACCCATATATTTATGTTATTTTGAATAATAGTATTTTATAGGTATCACATTTATATTTTTAAATGAACTGTTTGATATGAAATATTTGTGTTTTTTAGAGAAATTTATTTTTCCTATTTATATGAAATCATAATCATAAACGGTCAAGTGTATGTGTATTACAAAAACATTGTAATTGTTATTATAATTTTGGATTGTTACGTTTGGGTATCATTAGTTTATATCAATACTATTATGAATGTAATATGTTTTTTTATCCCCAGATCATGAAGTGTGGGTGTCAAGAATCTCAATTTATATCTAATCATTATATATTAAAATTTTAAATTTTAATTTTAATTTTTATTTTATGAATTCCATTTCCTTGTCCCATTTTGAATGAATAAGATGTTATTTAAGAACATATCAATTCATCCTATTAAAATTATATTTCTCTTTATATATACCTTCAAAATATTTTTATTTAATTTTTATTTCAAATATATTATTTTCAGTTCTATAGCTCTTTCATGTTGCAGTTAAAGGAAATATTAGCCATTAAAATTCTTTTTTTTGTACATTAAAATTTTAGAAAATTATTTTTATGATATTTCATGGAATTTATTATTAATTATACATTTCATTTCATTGCATTTATTTATTTTTTTAAGGCTAATTATTTTATATGTAAATTATTATATTTATTTTTTAATTAGATTTATGAAAATTACCAATATTTTTAGGGGGTATTAGTTCTCTATACCCAATTGTTTTTTCGTTGATTCTATGTTATATTGTACGAGACCATCATGAATCTAATTTACCATACATTATTGGATTTCTTATTATTATAATTTATTTTTGTATATTTTATTGAATAATTATTTTTATAATATATATATATATATATATTTGAACATTTTAATATTTCTTATATAGGATTAAAATTAAAATTCCCTTAAAAAGATTGGGTAAATATTTTATATACCATGAGATTATTTATATAGGTAATTGGATTTGAGACTATACCAACTATGATTCAATATATATTTTATTTTCATTGAATTTTGGTTACAATGTTTTATTACTATAATTATTCCACATTCTTGTGTTATATTCTTTTGATATATTATGTGATAATCCTATGATTTTTTAATAATGATTAACAGTGCACACTCTATAAATTATAGTGATTTAGATTTTCATGTTTTTCAATGATTATCCACTAATTTCAATTATTTCTAAATCATTACATTTAATAATTAAAGTTCTTATAAGATGTTATATATTAAGGAAGAAACAATTTTTTTTTAAGTTGTCTATAATATGGATGTTAAATAAATTTATTGGACTTATATAAATTTGTGGTCATGTATGTTGTAACAATGAAATATATTAACTTAAAAATACTATGTTTTATACCATATAAAAAATGTAAATCTGAGCTTAAAAAAACAATAACATAAAATTGAAATTTAATTTTATTAGCTTGATAATTATTACATAGTCATTAGATTAGATGGTATGAATTAAAGTAACCACATTATAAAATGAATTTTAAAAAATTTAATAATAAAAATATATTGACTAATACCTATGAATAATTACTCAATTTTTATTCATAGTAATTAAATATTATGTGCCTAAGAAAAAATTAATGATTATAATAGTAACTTCACTACAAAAGTCATTTTTCTATAGTTTATTATAAAATTTAAATTTGATATTTATTGTTATTGTGTATGATAAAAATAATTAAATGTTTACTTTGATTATTTCAATATTATATTAGAGTAAAATCTTTTGAAGTTTTTCAATTAGTTGATTTTTTCATGAATTGTGAAAATAATGATTTCAAAAAATTAATTTCATTACATTATCAGTATAGAATAATGAATAAAAATTTTATGATATTATTTTTATATTGAAAATATAAATTTGTTGAGTAATATAATTATTTTAAATATAATGTTGATCTTATAAATCTATCTTTAAATTTTTTGAAATTTAAATAATCTTTTACTAAAATAAAAACATTTTTCATCCACCTATCCTATTAAAGAATTCAAATGGTTTCTTTAGGTTTGGGATTTGTTTTAAAGGAAAATATGTATCATTTTATTTAACATAATAAATTTAATTCTATGTTAATCAATATTATTCATTTTTTTTTGTAAAATCATGTGTATACTTATTTGACTATTTTTCTAAAAAAGTTTTGTCATTTAATTATGTGAAATTATATTCGAATTAATTTCTAAATAATTATGAATTTAATCTTTTCAAATAGATTCCATATTTTTTACCAATATAATAATTCTGTGTATTTGTGAGAAGAAGTCAAGGATTTTTAGAATCCCACAAAGTATCTCCCTCTTCTTCCAATAGTTGGTGATATTTACTAAAGACTAAAATTTGATCTAAGGGGTGTACCATATGTAGGTTGTGTGATTAATGAGGATAATGGTGTTGATTTGGGTGATAAATTTGACTTTCCCCACTATGGTGTGGTTCATTCATCTTGTAATGAGGTAGGATAGGATAAAGTTGTTATGGTAATGGAAATAATGATATCTCAGGATTCTTCTATCAAAACTATAGAGTGGTTGACCTCCTTGAATGTTAATCTAGGCATACAGAGAGGGTCTGAAATTATTTTTGAAGTATGCTGAAGTGAAAGAGGAAGTACATTCTGGTCACACTACTTATGATGTCATGCAATTATTAAATATGGAGGACACAAATACACATCATTAGTATATGGAGTTATAGTTCTTACAACTGAGAGTCTCTGAGTCAAGAAAGGACCCAAAATATGGTGAATATAACACTCAAAAACAACCCATTAATTTTTAGGAGGACATTCATAACATTTTTAAATCCTTTACTACCCTAGATAAGTGGGAGTATGTTCATTATGATGGAAGGGTGATGATAACCTCTTTAAATTTTTGGATCATGATAGATCCACATACAAATATATCGTTAAAAATTGTAAAATGCATATGGTTGACATTGAGGGCTTCATCTCTACCCCCCAGAGAAGAACAAGGAATAAATACTCTAATGATCCAAAGACCATGTCTACTATGTCCACTTATAATGTCTAAATAAAGGTTGAAATAAATATACTCAATATATTCTATAAAGACAAATCTCAATCTATATGGTAACAAATAGATGAGTTTAGTTTTGGGGATGAATTTTCTTATTATTATTTTTATTCTTTTCGTATACTAGATGTGGGAAATTTTATTATTTCCCATATTCACTCCTTGTTAAATTTTCTTTTAATTTTTATTGAATGGTCATAAGATTTTCCTCACACTAGAAATTCATGGTCAATAGACTCTATATTTTAAATTAGAATTAGTACATTTTAGTTATGTGTTTATCCAATTTTTTTGAAAAAATTAATTATAACCATGGTAAAAATATATATCACCTCAATTTTGGGTAAAATGAGTTAAATGGATTAAAATTAATGTGTAATTTTTTATGATAACTGAAAAACTCACTTCAATCACATTGGTTATTTTTAGTTTGAACATAACATCTCATATTCAAAATATATCCAATTTGGAGCTATATGAAAATATTAATACCAATATTAAATAATAACGATTCAAATATTGACATGTTTTCCCCCACCTCATTTATAAAAACCAACTTCATATTTCTCTTCTCCATACATCTATATCCACTTAACTCAATACATACTTACCCAAACACATTCCCAATATTATATTTCTAAAAATAGATGCCCCAGTCTCAAAAAAATGTTATCCTAATGAGGATAAAGGTGTAAGAAAGAGGATGTTTTATAAATAGGAGGTATAAATCTTAATAGAGTATTAGTTTTTATTGTACTCGTTTTCCATCCAAATAGAAATAAACATGTCACCCATGATTTTTCAAGGAATAAAGTCTCCAAAAACAGATGTGTATAATTTTTAATCATCAACTTCCTAACACCCCAAACAATTAATCAGTTACTAGACCAGACTATCTACAAAATCCTTGAACCTACACTCCAAAATCCAGTGATAAAAACGTAATATTAATATTTATAGATTTGATAAAAATATTCTTGAAAAAAATCATAAAAAATAGATATTAACTTTAGAAAATATTGGATCACATATATACTGAAATACTATATATGTTTAAATATTTTGGTTATTTTGGAAAAGTATTTCATAACAATACTAATTTCCTCAAGTGATCATTTTTTCCACCACTGCAAATCTTTATTTTATTCAAATTACTTATTAAAAATGTCCCATTAAATTCTCCATACAATATTCAACTAAAAATATTACATGTAACATTTGGAAATGAAAATCATAATAAATGTTAGCTAAAATGATCAGTAATGTTATATATATGCATTAATAATTAAATTTATTTTATTAATATAATATTAGGATAATTTTATGATGAAATATCAATATGCATGACTATAATGTATGATAATTCATAACCATATCACAGGAATAAAAAATCATCACACATGTAATAATGATTTAATATAAGATATGATTCATATAAGTAAACAATCCTATGACATATGAAAATAATTGTTGGGAAAATGATCCATTACAACTTATATAATGAAATGAATAACTATATAGGCATCTTGAACTATCAAAAATTCATCCTAGAATTAAACAAACACTATAATTTTCATATTTCATATGATTTTACAATAAATTGTGAACAATATCATCTCTTGGGAGTAATATAAAATTATATAACTAAATTATCTTTTAAGTGTAATATAACTTTGTTATCTCTTATCTATAACATCCATCTAGTTTTCCCTCTCCCATTACCCAATTAATTGGAGGGCCATAGGATTTTCTGTGGAAGGTCAACGTCCCCCAAAAAATCTGCCACTTCTCGTGGCAAGTGTGCTCGAGCACCCTCCATACCAAAATCCTCTTTTCCTTCCGACAGTTCTCCTATGACATGTTCTGCCCCTTCGGCCCGGACGTCCTAGAATCCCCCCTCCACGTCATCATCCAATGTCTGGGGGAAAAGGAGATGTGGAACAAATGGGGCTCAACTTCGGATTCATCACTGATTTTGGCCTCTCACCTCCCCTCACTCCTGAAGCATTGGTGCTCTTCCTCGTCGCCGACTATGGAGGGATCTCTTTTCATCATGGATTGGATCATTTGGGTTCATCGTAATGATGTGGTTTTCAACCATGTCTTCAAGCCTGTCGATTTCTGGATTGAACGGGCATCATCCTGGATTGAGGGCTGGTAGTATCAATCTGGTCAACAAATTACCTTTGGATCCCTCCCCCTACTCCCAGTGGTGTCTGCTATCGGAAGGGATCCTAATGATTAATTTGGATGTGTCTCTCCCCAAGGATGTTCCTATCAGCCTCGGCCTACTTGACCGAGATCATTTGTGTCAAATCATCGCAGCCAAACATGAATCCCATCACACTCTTTGGGAACCCGTTGTTGCTGAAGCTACTTCCATCCTCGCCGGAATGACACTTGCTAAAGATCGTGGATGGGAGAAGATCCACCATGAATCGGACTGTCTCACTCTTATCAAGACCATCAACAGCAATGATGACGACCTTCAATCTTATGGTCCCATCATCTGGAAAATCCAATCTCTCTGTCAATGTTTCATTTCCTACACCTTCTCCTTCAACATAAGGGAAGGGAACAATGCTCCCCACTAGCTGGCAGCCTCTGTCCCCCTTGATTATGACCAACTCTGGCTGGACCACTTTCTGTCATGGCATTGCGCTTGTACTTCTGCTGATCTCAATTTTTTATGATTTCGTATTTTGTTCAAAAAAAAAACAATCTAAATGTTAATTTAAATTACCTTTTAAAGGGAAATCATGTATAGGTAACATATTACCTAAAATTGATTTCATAATCATGGATGTGGATGAAAATATATGTCGACCTTAAAAATAAATAATGTTAATTTAGATTTACAAACATTTTACTGTTCATTTTATGTTCCCAAGAGAAACAAATGGTTATAAAACAAAACTAATATGGGAATAATTATAGGGTAATGAAATAAATGGGATTTTAATTATAAGATTCATATAATTCCCTAAATATAAATTTAACATAGAAAATAAAAAAAAAATTGTGACATAAAACCATTATAGAATGGCGACTTTTGAATCAAAATCAATCAAAAGATGTAATTTAATAGGTATATATAAATAAAATTCATTTTATAATGTGATATTTCAAAAATAATTCATGGATTACTAATAAAATATAGAAATAAAAAGTTTTTATTCATAGATATTTCATCATTTTAGATGAATATTCCTTCTATTTTATAACTATCTATTCTATAATAGTATTTCCCTAGTGACATTGGAGTCTTAGACACCCAAAAATGGTTTATAAATGTTCTAAACCATATCTAAAATTTCTCATGATAACCATAACCCTTCTTATAAACATAATATATAAATCCTTTCTTCTTAGCATGGGGAAAGGAAACATAAAAATAGTGAGTTCAGATTTTTCAGTATGCATAAGTAAAGGATATATTAATGATTTATTGAGTGTAACATAAACAAATGGGTATAATGAAATGATTATAAAATTTTAATATCATACCTCTAATAACAAAAATAATAATCTTTGGTCATGGATGAAATCATGTTAGACCATAAGACATTAATCATAAAGGAATCTGATTACATATTGCATGGAACCATAACATTTTCATAAGACACGTAATTGTGGAATACAAATAAGCATAAAATTTATTACCATTACAGTCATGGATCATTACCTTGACTATCATAGTTGAATGATTTCAATCCCAAGATCATTGTAGAATTATCAGATCATTCATAATATTATCTTCTTGGAATGGGATCACAAGACATTCCATAGTAGTTGTCAAGGCTCATTTCAAATACTATGATATTAGAAGGGTTTCACTCCAAAACCCCATATAGTGTTCAAGGATCACTCCCTAGACTATCATAGGGGGAAAATAACCTTACTAAACTGGTCTAACTCCCAACATAATACATTATTATCTAATAAGATATAAATCATTACCTAATACATTGGAGTGAGATATAGGTCCCACCTATCATTGGCTATAATGTGGCCCTTGTCTTAGGTTATAATGAAATAACTATCCCATGGTATAATATAATTATCTTACATTGTTAGAATGAAACCACAATCATTGGTTATAATATAACAACTACGACATAATAAAGACCATATATATTTGTTCCCCATGATCATAAAACATCCATCATATCATCACATTATAACCCATGAATAGAAAATAGGTTTCAAAAACATTTCTTTAATTCTCTATCACATAACCTATTGAAAATGAATTTGTTTCATAATAATATCATAAATATAATCATCAACCATACTTATAAAGATTATTATTTTTTCAATAGATCATTTCCATAGTAAAAGATAATTAAAATCTATGGTTATTATCATATATAAAATTTCATTTTAAACATCACTGAAATATTTATTAAGGAAAATAACATTTCTATTTTGAAAATAACATTTAAAATTAAAATAGTTAAATAATATTATAGAAAAAATTCACTTAAAATTACATTATCACCATTTAAATTAAGCTTAAAATCATTTATCATTCATGATATGAGTAAATTATGTTCATGATTTATAAATTAATTGAAAACATTCCTTTCATATTTTTTGTAAATAGTTAAAAGAGACCGTGTTTCAAAATAAATATTACTTTTAATCAATTTCTGTAAAAAAATGGGTAAAAATGAATTTTAACTGCCATTTTATTATATTAATAAACTTCTAAAATACATTTTTAGAAAACATGGAAATGAATATATTTAATTACAGACAAAAGATTGAAATAATTTCAATATTCCTTAAACCATATTTTTTAACTCCTGAGTACTTACGGTGATGAAAATAAAAGAAAAATAATAAATTTAATGAAATAAAAAAGGTAAGAAATGTCATTATTTTTTTCATATATAGATTATAATATTTCATCAAAATAATATACCCCTAATAATTCCAACAAATATTGACATTATGATATAAAACCATTATGGATTTGGTATCATTTGAATCACAATTCCGATTAAAGAAATATAACTAGATAGAAATTTTAATCTTTATAAAATTATAAAAAAATAGAAAATACATTAATAGGTAGTATAAAAACTATATAAAATTTTAATTGGAATATAAATAATGTGGCCCATAGAAATTAAAATTATATGAAAATATTTTAATATAGGTAAAATTCCATCACAGATAATGGAACCTCCTATAAAATAATATTTACTTAAAATAAATTTTTGAGAAACACATAATAATATATAACATATGATATGTGATTACTCATCACATATTATCACTCATTTGATAAAACTTATTTGTTATAATTATATTTCTAGGTGATATGTTTATTGTTTTCCATGTATGTTCTAGTTTGTTACTCCCAGAACATGTATTTTCATTATATATATATATATATCCTTAATCTTTTAATAAATATAATATATATTCATTGCATATGATTTTATAGTCATTCATAAAATATAGAGTTATAAAAATGAATTACACTATTCATTATGATGATCGGTCGTGCATACACATGAATGTTATTTTTTTTGATGGATGGAATGAAATTAATAAAAAATATAAATTTCCATTAATAGTAATTATCGTTTCATATATCTCATATATTATTTAAATCCATCATTATTATTGTCTCTGTAAAACATGAATGAAATATGTATCACATCGCTTCATGAAGGTGGCAGTCCATGTGTGTATACGATCGAAATTATCATTTTCCAATGGGTTTTATGTAAAGAAGTTATGCAGGAAAATATAATTCAAGAATAATAATTATGACATAATTATTATAAATAAATAACAAACCCGTCATAATACCCATCCATTAATAATGGAGATGATAAAGGAATTGTATTTATACATAGAGACAATTGTTCATATAAACACAAGATCAATATTTTCACTTCCAATTTGATGGAAAGAGGGTGTATATAGGTTGTTTAAAAATTTTAATAAAATTTTAGTATCATTATTATACTAATTTTATTATTTTAGAAAAAATGTAACATATTTTCCAAAGGTAAATGAATAATTAATAACAAGGTGAATAATTATGGTTGTGACCTTTTCATTGAAAAGACACCATTAGATAAAATCTAATGGGATATAGGTGCGGTGGTTTTGGTAAAAAAAGCACCATATTGTTACTTAGTAATTTATTGAATTATTTATCAAGGTGTGGATGAGTTATATGGATCATGGTGGTTTCAGTTTGAGAATAGATGGTTCCATTTTGTAATTGAGGGTAGGGGCACTCTAAAAACTTTTTACAATATTTAATTAATATAAAATATTTTTTTATGTTCAATCATCCTAAAACTGATAATAGTGGAATATAATATGATACTGAGTAAAAATAATCTCATGAAATAAAATTTAGAATTATTTGAATTACATTTTACCATAATCATTTTGTTTTAACCATTCATTAATATTATTAAAAACTACAATAATATAAAATTGTCCTACCATTTAATGGTTATTAATGTAACTATAAAATAATACCCCCCCATAAATGTACCATGGATGATTTTTAAAACATTATCCCACTCTTTTTTATGTATATAAACTTTTATTAATTTTAGTGCTTTTAAAAAAATATTACATATCATGTAATATCATTATTCTTATTTATATCACTATTGATTTAATTTGACATTAAATACATCCATAAAAATATAAATTAAAAATAACATTAATAGAAACATCAATTGAAGCTCATATAGATAAATAAAAATTATTGGAATCATTAACTCAATCATATTATATCACTTTTAATTTTATTTAAATCATTTATTTCATTTTTTTATTTGAATAAATAATTTATAAACATGGCACAAGAATATAAGGTCAACATATAATTTATTAAAAATAAAATAAAATTCAATAATTAAATCAAAAATTTTAATCTGAAAATATTCCCATAGATTCATTAATAATGATATTTTTCTATATGTGGATGCATAATAAATAATTAAAGCTAATAGAGTGTAATTTTTTATCATTCATATCATTAATAATTATATTGGACATTTTAATGGACAATTTTACATTAAAAAACTCATTTTCAAAATAGTGATGAAAATGGTAAAATTAGATTAATCAAACATTAATTTGGATGAAATAACGTGTCCTTATCACATAGTTTTAACCTATGTTGTCCTGATTTACCCTTTATTGAGGTGACAAATTTTACCACAGATACTATTTTTATTGATCAAAAATAAATGTCTCCTATTTAAAAATTTTGAACCTCCTAATTACAAATGTAAAATATATTTTATTGAATTCAATAACTACAGATGAAAGAAATTAATTTAAAAATAAGTGTGTAAAATATGATGAAAACGAGATTTTAGAAACAAAATATATATTTTTGAATAAAAATATTGGTATTATTTTTATACCATCCCTAGAAAAATAAAAGATGAATATTAAAACTTTTGATTTGGTATATAATATTAAAATTTAATTGAAATAATTAAATAGAATTGATAAATTCTTTTTTATATGATAAAAACATATTGCATGTATAAAAATAGCTATCCATAATAATGATTTTTTACTTATTAAGTGTTTTTACACCAAATTAAAAAAATTAAATTTATTATAATCGACAAAATTGTGTTATTTAATATGTGATAAAAAAATTTACTTTAAATCCATTTCAGAATAAGTTTTAAATTTTTACATACAGTTTCCAATAAAATAATCATTTTTACTATTCAATACAAATTCAATCTATTAAAAACATTATAAGAAGCTCATATAAGGATTAAATAAATATTTATATTCGAAAAATTATGTTCATTTTATAAAATAAAACTTCACAAATTTCTATTAATTAATATTAATATTTTCTCATTTAATTTTGAGAAAAATTAAGAAAATGTATTTCTGAAGTATAAAATAAATTCACTATAAATTTAATTATTATATACTAATGTTTTATCAATAAATTTATTTTGAGTATAACATATTAATATATATACATATATATATTATAAATTATTTAAACCTATTCATTCACACCAATTTGGAATCTCCCTAAAAACAGTATATAATAATATTTTAAATAGTTTGGCACAGGTTGTTTCCACATATGGTTTCTTGTAATAGAATCTTTTAAATAAGTTGAACATAGTTTAATGAAATATTTTATAAATAATTTTAGTGTAAAATATTCCCTGCCAATAATAAAATGCATCCTCATTGTCTTTTTTGTTAATCTAGGTTTTGAAATTTGAAAATTCATTTTTGGAAACCCACATTATAAAAAGGGTTTATAAAACAGAGTAATGAAAAAAGGAATATGGAAGTGTGAATGTCATTGGGGATAACACATTCTCTAATTCCAAATAAGGTAACATTAGTCTGATTTGAATATATGAAATTAGAAGAATCAAATTAATGTCTAAATAATTATGGAGAGTGACAGAGGACATTTATCACGAGAAAGTTAACAACCTAAATCCATCAATTAGAGTTTGGAAAAAAATTCATCAATTCCTTGAAAATTAAGGTTATATGAAAAAAAATTTATCTTATGATCCATTACAATGAGTTAGCTCATTATTTTACTATCTACACTAAAAAAGGAAAGGAAATATACATAATGGAATGTAGAATTTCAACCTTTAATAAATTTCCACCAAAATCTATTATATTTCCCCAAACAATGTACATTTGAGACGAATTGTTTTAGTGCATTAAGTAGTAAAATCAGATTCTAATAGATTGGAAGATTATATCAATATATTCCAATTATTATTTAGAATTAACATATAATAAAAATGGTAACCCAAATATGGTTATAAAAATGAATAAACCATTATATGAATAAATAAAATGCTAATATTAAAAACCATAATTACCTAAATAACCACAAAATTAATAAAATTTATCATCTCAAAGGTTATATCATAACCTTAACAATATATCTTAAAAAAATAACTACATTATTCCTAAATAATATTTCATGTTAATTTGAAAGTTAATCCTAAGGGATATGTATGCCTCAACCTACAAAAATATCTTCAAAATATCATTAATGAACATGATAAATTACTATATGATTATTTATTATACGGATCTTCAGCAAAATATAATTAATCCAAATTATATACAAACATGAAAAGAAAATCATTAACATGACCACAAATATCTTTCAAAATATCATCTAGTCAACGAGTCAATTTTTAGCCATAATGATTATTTATATTCCACTATCTAATAAACTATAATTATCATATCATCAAATCAAATATCAAACCCAGAGGATTTTTTAAACCATAATAGATTATTCATCCTAATAATTAGTAAAAGCATTAAATAACTTCAAAATACAATAACATAAATCACTAAAATAGTGTTTGATTCTATTGAACTAATGATCTCAAATAAAAATATAAAAAATTATGTTATACATGAATTTTAAGTTAACATCACATGAAATAATATATTATTCCATAAATGATATAATCATTATTCATTAAATAGGTTCAAAAGCAACTAAATATATTCTATAAATCAAAAACTGCAATGAACATCATCAAGGATGACCTATGTCACTTTATCATCATAAAATTAAAGATAAAAAATACTATCAATGTAAATAATCTCTTTATCCAAACTAAATATTATTAACTCAATATTAGACACATATTATGGTTTATTATTCCCTTAAAAAGGTGTTCCCCAAAAATATCACCTTTCTACTAATTTAATTTTCTTTTATATTATTGTCATTAAAAATTTATTTTATAATCCATTATACAAAAATTATATGGATAAATCCAAATACATTCCATAATTTTTATAACTATAATATCATAATTATAATTCGTAAATAACATGATTCTTAAATCCAAATACATAAACACGTCAAGCATCCAACATCCCTATTAAACCATTAACAAGGATTCATCGTCTTATTCCCCAATATATCCATTCAATGATATGAATTATAAATCAATTATTATAATTCATTAACCTATATTTAATCATGAGTATAAATTTTAACATTATAAATAATTTTAAACGATTTTATACCATTCAAACATCAATTTTAGTCTCTTCATAACAGTGAGTAAAGCCCTAACTCATATATTCTTTCTAATAATCTTCTCGAGCATTCACCCTAGAGTCCTAAATTTTCATAATGCACTTACTTTATCCATTTAAAACATTCCACTTTTGATTCACCTTTGGGAGATCAATATTCTCATACATTATATTAACTGAACCGTTCATTTCTTCTATAAATATTCATTTTTTGTTTCCTTTTCCACACTAAAAACATCTTAGAATTGCTATGAGACATTAATTTGAGTTATTATTCCCAAGTTGTAGACATGTTGGAAGATGAATCTTTTTTCCTCCATAGTCATTATAAATCTCCATTATTAACTTGTTAAGAGTGTTTTGAAACTCATCAATGTTGAGATTGTTAATGTTATAATGATAAAGTTGATTTTGTGGAATACCAATTTTTTGAATTATATATATTAATCTAATTGGGTTTTCATTAGGAAATACATTCCACTAACTGTCTCATTAAACATTAAAATGATTACATTAGGTTTCATCCATTGACTGAAAACAAAAATCATTTTGTTAGAAGAAACAATCAGAGTGGGAATCCACATAATCATGGAAAATCATTTCGGGAATATCTAAATCAATGAATATACTTTTTTTAAACCATAGTTATAATATATTTTATTCACAATATTTATCAAAACATTAAGATTGTATCATATACAAAAACCTTTCCCTAGTGTTTTTATTAAATGTATCTCATGCTATACTAAAATCTAAACAAAAACAATATCTGATACCTAATATAGCTATCTACAATATTCATAAATATATATTTCATGTATTTAATTTAATATTCAATACATAAAACAATTATCCATTATAGAATCTTATAGTTCTAGTGCCTTTAGAAACATAGACATGTTATCACCAAGTTTATTATATATCTAAATTTTCTCCTGCAAAATTATTCACAATTAGCACCATTCTAAGACAATTCAAACTTATCACATTTCTTCATAACATGGGGCATGAAAATGCAAGAATGGGTGGGCTCAAATTCTTAGTAAGGTTAGACAAGGGTGATATCAATGATCACTTTTTCATAACATGAACTAAAACGAATGATAAAATCATCATAAAATTTGAAAATAATCCCATATATATCATAAATAATAATATTGAGTCATGAAACGAACCATTATAGTTCATTACAGATTGTTCATAATGTAATCAATGAACATTAGCTATAGATGCATAACATTGGGAAAATATATGATACATGTGTATACGCATCAGCATAAAAAATCATATCCCTAGTAGTTGTGGTTCATTTCCATGACTATCAAAGTTGAAGGGGTTCACTCCCCAAATAATCATAGTAGTCTGGCCTAATTTTCATGAATAACAAAGTGGAATGGGTTTACTCTCCAAACCATTATAGTAATTAATGAGAATTTCAATGACTATCATTGTGGAATGTTTTAACTCCCAAAACCATCATATTAATCAAGGATCTCACAGAAGAAAATCATAGAGGAAATGTAACTTACTGAAATGGGTTCACCCCCCTTTCCATTCATGTTTATCTCATGAGATATCAATATTTACTCAATGTATTGGAAGGATGTATAGGCTCAACCCATCCCTGGTAATTATGTGACCATTGTCTTTGGTTATTATGTAACCATCATCCACAGATATAATGTTACCACTGCCATTAGTTATTACGAAACCACCATAATTGTGTATAAGATAATCACATTGACATATGAAAAAACTATATATTTGTTCAAATTTATCATAAAACATATATCAGGTCATCACATCATAATGAATTCTAATAAAATGGTTTCATAAAAATTTCATCAATTCACAATAGAATAACTCATTGAAAATATATTGGTTTGATAATCATATCATCAACATAAACATTATCAATCACAAGGGAGAGTGAGAAATGTATCAAGAGATCAGATCCCATGTTATTCATAATTAACATCAAAGGTTTTTATTCATACAATAAATTTATATTAAAATATTACTAAAACAATTATTGAAGGAAAAAAGCATTTCCATATTGAAAATAACATCCAAAATAAACATTTCTACAAATAAATATGGGGACAAATATCACTGAAATGAAATATTGTAACCCATAAAAAATATTCAAATCAATGTGTTCATAAAGGTGGGAAATTAGATTTATGTCGTATAAGTTAAAAGAAAACGTCATTTCATATTGTAATTAAAAAGTATAAAAGTTCCTTTTTCTAAAAAAATTAATAGGAGATTTATTTTAAAAAATTTAATAAATCTATATTTTTTAAAAATTACTTTAAAAAAATAATATGAGAATAGTAACAACATTCATTAAATAATTTTTAAAAAACATAGATATCAATAAAAAAATTCTAAATAGAGAAATAATGTTGAATGTATTTAAAAAATATTTTTAGTCACTTGAGTATATAATGGGAGGAAAATAAAAGTAAATTAATAGATGATAAAAATTTTCATGAGTTTATTTAGACATATATCATATGGTTTTATTATTAGAATATAACCATAAAAAATATATTTAAATAATGAGATTGTGACATAAAATCCTAACTTCATTTGAAATAATTGAATCATAATTAACAATAAAGAAAGTAAATTATGATGAAATTTAAATCCTAATATCATTCATAAAAATAATAATAATATAAATTCATGGGTTGTATATAGTCCATATAAATGAACATGTTCTGTATCAGGTACGTGTCCCACATAAATAAATGTGAGACGAAAATCCATTACCTTATGTATAAATCCATTCATACACATTGGAACATGAATTATAATAAATTTAAATTTATTATACATATATTATAGAATTTTAATCATATATACAATATCATATATTATTTAATTATAACATCTTATAACCCTCTAATTGACACATATTTAATAAAATCATTATTTCAGGTGATATCTTCTTGGTTTTTCATGTATATTATCGTTCAGTAGTTTTGGTAATTTTTTGGATCACAGTTTCATTATATTAATAATTTATATAATGATATAAATATTATATATATTCATCATATACATTTTTATAGTCTTTTATAAATAATAGAGATTGAAAAATGAATTAAACCTTTAATGGGGATGGTAGACCATACGTTTTCTTAAATATTGTTTTTTATTTTTTCAATAGATGGAATGAAATATAGGTAAGTAATAAATAAAATTTCATTAATATTTATTATAGCATCTATATAATATATATGAATTTAATGAATCCTTATTAAAATACATGGAAAAGATAAATAGAGAAATAATCACATCACTTCGTGGGGGAGGTAGTCTACACGTACATATATTTGATGTTTTCGTTTCCCAATGGTTTGGATAGAAAGAATGTAAGTGTGATATTATCATTACAGAAGTATAATTATTTTAAAGTTACCATATATTACCATTAAACGTATCACAAAATCGATCCAATATTGATGATTTTTATGATAGATGAATTATATCATTACGTGGAGATAGTATGTCATATGTACGCATGAGTGATATTTTGACTACCTAGTTGATTACCAGAGGATGAATGTATTTGGTTTAATAGTTGTATTAACATTTTTTTATTATGATAATTATTTTTTTATGTAGAATATAACATAATTATTTAATGTAAAAAAGAATAATTAAAAATAAATTGATTCCTTAAGATGATTACCTCTTCTTTGAAATAACCCCCTTGGATCTATTGTAATGGGATCTAGGGTTGACATTATGAGAAGAATATCACCTCTATAATGTGAAAATGGAAAATTATAATGGATTTTTATCACGTATGGATGAGTCTTATGGCTTTTAGTGGTGTCAAGAAGAGAATGGATGGGCCCCCTTTTATATTTGAGGGGATGACCACTCTTCGAATTTCATAAATTATTATATAATTTTAAATTAATTATAAAGAAAATTTGGATCCAGATTTATAAGATTACAATTTAATATGTGTATTAGTCAAAAAACTCTACTATAATTAATTCTTTACAATTTTGACTCACATTTTACTCTTATCATATTGTTTCAACACCATCATTAACACTTTTCAAAATTAACAAAATATTAATGTTTTCTACATTATATGGGATAATAATGTTTCTATAAAATTAAAAAATTCCAAAAAATAAAAAAATTATGATTTTGAAAACCATATCCAATTCATTTGAACTAATATAATATTATTACTAGTTTTATATCATTTAGAAAATTATTATTTATTATGTAATATCAATAATGCCATTTTTAATAATATTTATTATATTAATAATAAATACATCACGAGATAGAGTAAATTTGATTATAGTGATTCAAAAGATCCCTTTTATAACATATGAATATGTAAAACTCCTGGAACACCTTATTTCCTTCAAATATATCACTTTTAATAATTTTAAAATCATTTATTTTAATTTTTTGTTAATAAAATAAATAAAGTATTTGATTTTTATAATCCATTAAGGTTATTATAAATATATAAAAAATGGAAATAAATATTCAAAATGAAAAAAAAAATTCTGTCAAAATATAAAATTATATTTATTCATAAGATATTTTTGTCACTATGTGGGAACAAAATATATTTTTAAAACAAAGAGTGAGGAATTTTGTAACATTATTTGATTCAAATATTATATGTGACCTTTTTATATATAATTTTTCATTAAAAAACATAATTTGATGAATAATTTGTTAATGGTCTAATTCCAAACATCAAATAACAATTTGGATGAAAATACATAGAATTTTAACTTAGTTTTAGTCAATATTAACTTGATTTACTTGTTAGTATTGGGTTATATTTTACCATAATTACAATTTATATTTTCCAAAAATAGAAATATCATATTATTCAAATTTGAATCTCATAATTCCTAATATTTAATAAATGTAATTAAATTTTATAACTATAAATGAATGTAATTGATTTTAAAAAAAGTTTAAAATTGTGATGAAATCAATTTTTAGAAAAGTAACATTTTAAACATATAACCTGATTTATTTTTATCCAATTACTAGAAAAATTTTCAATGAAGGTTAAATATTTTTTATTAAGAATATAATATATAAATTTTATAGAATTAATTCTACTATTGAGACAAAATTAATTTAGTAAGATACAAACAAGTTTTGTGTATGAAAACTGTTTTTTCGAAAAAAAAATGCATTTTTCTCTATAAAAATGTATCTGTACTAGATTAAAAATATAAAATAGATTCAAAATGAAATAATTAATTAATTTAAAATATAAAAAACTAATTTTTTACTTTTAACCAATTTTAAAATAAAATGGGACTTTGGGTATAATTTATTCTGAAAAATCAATATTTTATACTATTCGCTGTAAAATAAATAATTGTAGAAAATTGTTCAAAAATTATTAAAAATATAATTTTAATATAATGAATAAGAAATTTGTGTTCATTATGTAATAAAATTTAATAAATTCCATAAATTAATAATAATATTTTCTCATAACCAAAAATAAAAATCTTTTTTCTAAAAACAAAATTTTGAAGAATAAAATAACTTTTCATAATATTGTGAAATTATTTTCTAACCATCTACCAAAAAAATTATATTGAATAGGATATATGTATTTTCATATATTATTCAATCCTATTAATAAATGTAAATTTAGCGACTAGGTGGTAACATTATATAATAATATTTACAACTGTATACCACGATTCCTTTAAACTTTCTATTGCTTGTAATGAAAGTTATCGGATAAGATGAATATTCTAATACCCCGACCCTAGAATCCCTGATTCGGTGAATTATTTTAATACATTTTCGTGATTTCAATGAATCATGTCCTAAAAGACCCATTAGTTTAGCAATCCTGTAAAATAGATTACATACGTGAATGTTATATTACACTTTAGAAAATAAATCACAACATAAATGACCCTTTGATATTTCCATTAATACCCTATCTTAACCCTACTTATCAATCATATGAAACTTCTTGTAATCCTGGGAAAATAAAATATAAAAAATGGGTGAGCTCAGATGCTCACAAAGGATGACAATATAGTGTAAACTTTAATAAATGAGAATAAACATTTAATCCAATGTATAAGACTAAAACAACAGAATTTTAAACGTAAAAATCGTCATAATATGGCAACGATAAATCAAATAATGTCATTTACTTATTCTCATGGGTATTCTACAAGTCGAATAATCACATGTAATATAAATTTCAAATTTCATAATGTTGGAATGTATAATTCCAGACATCATAATAACATAGTCAAGGCCTTGTACCATGACTAAAAATAATATTTGGTCATGGCCTTGTGTCCAGACCCAAGTTTGTCTCATTTGACCTATATATTCATTAAGGATTTATAGAGGGCACCACCCATCACTTACTAGTTCCAATGCCCTCCTCAAATGAAAAGGATTAAACATAACATAAACATTCGTATTAAAACTAGCATAAAAATGTCAATACATTATCCATAAACCTTGAATGGTATAAAAATAACACATCCAAAGTCAAACATATCAAAAAACCGTCAATACAATATGGATTATTTGTATCAAAATAAATCGACTTCAAACAAGTTTAAAATCCATCAATGGATGTTGACATAGATGAAAATGATTTGTAAAACACATTAAGAGAAGTATCTTGTTTTCATGAAACATTTAAAAGTAACACAATTTAGAAAATAAGACATAAAAATACATTTTTTAATCAATGTATCCCATACAACTTTGAAACTTTTGAAAGGAATTAACATTTTAATAACATTCATGTCCATATAAATAAATCCATAAAAACTATTTAAAAACATAGACATTAATAAGAATGATTTAGATGAATTAATATTTAAACCATTTAGAATGATGATCTAGTTAAATATTCCATTCAATAATACCATAAAATACTCTTTTTGAAATGTTTTTGAGAAACACAGATGTTGATGATAAACACGTCCAAGTAGAATCTAATGTAAAAATAACCACAGATAATGAAGAGATTATAGAATTAACCCTTATCTTGTACTTGTCCTAAGTAGATGGTATGTTAACCTCCTGTATAATTGTTAAATATGTTTTATTAAATTATTCAAGATCCACATACATAAATATGATATCATATATGATCTTTAAATATTTATTTTTTAATAATATTTTAGTAGTATTATCGTTTCGAGTGTTAACTGATCAGTTTTCCTTTATATGATTTCTTACATAAGCCATGATTTTTATGGATAGGATGTATTTGATTAAAATTAATAATGATAATAATTTCTCAAATATTATTTTTAATTATAAAATAAAAACTATTCTTGAATGATTATGATAGGGTATGAATCTCATCGCGTTCGTGGAGATGGTAATCCGTACATACGCACGAGCGAAAATATCATTATATTGATGGTGAAATCATATTTAATTGGATGTTATATCATATATACATAATAATTAAGATGTTATATTTATTATTTAGATTAGTTATATTCATTATAATACCAATCCAAATAATGAAGTGTTTGAATAACAAACATCACCATGACATGGAGACGGAAGTCGTGCGTAAGAACATATGGTGACATTGTCATTTATAGGATGGATAGAATAACAAATATTGTTGTACCCTATTTATAATGACATAAAATTATCTGGGAGGTACTTTAGTTAATATTTGGGTTTGGAAACAAAAATGAAATACGAAGTGGAAGAAGAAAAGAACATGAAAGAGGGTGGTGAAATTATTGCCCCTTCTTCGGGTGTTTCCTTTTGAGTTAATCAAAAGGGATACTTAGGTTGACTTTCTGATCAATTTATTACCTCTAGGTTTAATTGAGGGATGTTTGGAAAGATATTTGACCAGGATTTGGCCGAGCCAAATGGCTTTTGAGGTGTAAAATTAAGATAAGGGGAAATACCCTTTTATAAGAGAGGTGAGTGTCACTTTAGGAAAAGCATGAAATATTATTTTATAATAAAATAATTTTCAGTTTATAATGGATAAAAAAAAATTAATGTCGAGGATTATGTGTTTATCTTTATAAATTCTCCCAATTAATATGTTTTAAACATGTTTCAGTTACCATTTCAACCATATCGTTTAGATTTAACTCCCTGTTAAATAGTTTAACTTTTATCGTGTCATCATGTATTCATACTCTATATGGTTAATAAAATTTTCTAAACTTCCAAGAGAACCTAAATTGATTCATCAATGACACATATAATATTATTTAAGCCCTTTTTACAAGCCTCACATAATTAGTAAAATTTTATCAACCAATAATATAGTATTTCTTTTAAACATTAATTTATGTCAATTTTGACACTATTTTGTATTTTGTTTTGGTGGAAGTCATAAAGAACTAATAACTTCGCAAAAAATAAATATAATAAAAACTAACATGTCAAATTTTTCTATAAATTTAGTTTAATTTATCAGAAGCTTCAATTAACATTTATTGGATATTTATAATATCAATTATTTTAATATTTCGGTAATAAGGTAATTACTGCATCATCATTGTATCAAAAATATATTGAATTATTTAAGGAATAAAAATTATAAATAAAATATAATTATTTAGGAAATATTTTTACCTTTATAATTAATTTTTATGGTCGAATTTATCTAATGTAAATCCCTATATTAAAAATTGTTTAGTTAATAATCATTGAATTTAACACTTTTAACTCTTCTTTATATAAAATAATAATAAATTTCCTAATCTAATCCAAGTGGACCTAAACAGTCATATTATATTCCTAAGTTTGTTTTTGGTCTAATTTTACTTTTCCTATAAAATTAAGACATGTGTTAGGGTAATTATAATATAAATTTTACCCTTAATTACCATATTAACTTTTAACCGTGATAAATAAAAGTCAAAAATTACCATTCACTAAAAAATTATTTTCATCTTATTGAACCAAATTTTACTTAGTGATGTAAACTATTTCTCTTGTATTTTTTATATTAAACCCTTAGAAGTTTTAATATTAAGTATTATGCAAATGTGAAAATGCTCCTAAAAGGTTGTTAAAAGAAGGTAAAAAGTTCAATAAAAATTTATAAATTTAATTTTATTATAAAATAACTACAATGAATTACACTGAACTTATATAGTTATTATATATATATATTTACTTCAAATAAATTTAAATAAAATGAATAATAATTTTAATAAATTTTCGGTTTTAAATATTAATGTAGTATTCTTCACTATTCATCAAAAATTGAATGTTTTTAGAAAAAACAAAAAATTCGCCCTAATAAACATTTGATATTCTGAATACAAAAATTAAGACTACTTTTACAAATCCAAAACATATAAGTTGCATTTATTAATTTAAAATTAATTCCCATTGTCAAAACCAACATGCAGGTTTTTTAGAAAGTAAAAACTATCAAAAATATTGACATGTGTTTATGTCAAATATAAATATGAATTTACTTATAATTAACTAAATTGTATTAAATGATAAAAATATAATCTAATTATACTTAAAAAACATTCAAATGTATAATTTAACACTATAAATTATTTTTATTAAAAATGTTGTTTTCAATTAAAAATTAATATCTTTCACTTATTATCAAAATACTAAAGTTATCATAAAAACTCCAAAAAACATTCCAAACTAATTTTTTATGTCCCACTTCTAAATAATAATATCATTTTGTCAAATTTAATATAAAATTGTAAAATATTTCACTAAAAAGTTTCACAATTAATAGGCAGTAAAATTGAATTTTTTTGAAAAATACATCCTTTATAAGGCCCCAGCATTAAACATTACTTAATATTGAATTAAATGAATAATTCACATTGAGGATCTTTTCAGGTTTAGTGTTTTAGAGATTTAGAACATAACTATTACATCTCAAAAGATTACAAAGTAGAAACTTCTACAAAGATTCCATAATAAAAAAAACTCTTAAAAAGAAGCATGTCTAGTTCCATGTCTTATATAGCATGACATTCCCTTAATCCCATCCTTGACCTTATTCCACTTTAAGTCCTTTGAAAAACACTTCGAAAAAACTTGGGGTGAGCATAAAAATCTCAGTAAGGGATACAAAAATAATGCAAACTATTACTTTTTCAAACATCAAGTAAACCATGTATACTCTAACAAAGTAATACCTTCACCATCATGAAGTAGTAAAAACTCTTCACTAAATAAAGTATCATTAATTTCCTTTTTGTAACCAAAGGATTACCATAAAAACCATATAAAGAACACATATCATATATAAATGTAACTTGTGACATAAACAATCTTAAGTGGAATAACCATACGGTCGACTTCCACACATATCACTTAATGGAATAGCCATACGGCCAATTTCCATACATACTTAATGGAATAGCCATACGGCCGACTTCCATACCCAATTCATTGGAGGTTATAACGTAACCACCCATCCTGGTATTCACGGCACCACCCGTCATATGGTTTATAACGTAACCACTCGTTAAAATGTCCAAGTACCAATATAAAATCATAAAACATAAAACCAATATAAAGGAATGATAACATTTCCACATCACAATATATCATAAAAGAATCCTTTATCAAAACCATTTTCAATACCAAAATACATAAAAGAGTATATGGTATTTATTTTATTTTAAAAATATTACGTCTTGTTGAGGAATCCAAAGACCAAATAATACTCGCGGCGACGGAAAAGGTCGTTGTCACCGCGTACATTAAAAAAATATTCCTTTTTGTCATTTAGTAAAATGCTTCATAGAAAAAGATTCTTTTTGTATAAAAGTAAAAGTCAAATGGGTTTATACACCGTATAAAAGAATGTTGTGTATAAAACCAAATATGCCTCAATGAAAGGAGATTGAGACGAAGTCCCTTACCTTGGGTCCGACTTGACTCGATCGTTCATTAACGTCCTGAATAATAAACCTGAGTTAATTTCTACTTGATTAAGAACCTTTTTAAAGTTCATTATTACTTTTATATCACTTATTTCCGTGTTATAAACATTATGTAACCATTTAAGTTAATAATGTTTGTTTTGTCCATATTTTGTTCTTAAGTCGAAAGTGGACTTCTTACAATTACATGTTGTTCGTGTGGTCAAAGGTTCTTTATATCCAGAATGCCATTCCTGATTTGGATATCATATATATCATATATATCAAGCATATAAATGTATTTATAATTTTACATAATCATTTAAATGTAAGAAATGAAATGCACCGTTCATGGAGACGGTAAGCCGTACGTACGCATGCACGCTACTTTCATTTCTTTGTCATATTAATGGAATTAAAACTAAATGAGAGGTATGTATATTTTAATTCCAGAATTATCTTCATCATTTAGATATATAATTCATTATATATATTCATTATATACATTTACTTTTAATAGTACATTACATTTGGGGATAATAAATGAAATGCACCGTTCATGGAGACGGTAAGTCGTACGTACGCATGAACGCTACTTTCATTTATATCTCATACTTTATTAGAAAGAAATAATAATGATATAGAGGTATATTATAATTTCAGTATAGCATCATATATAATAACTTTAAATCTATCCTTTACACGTCCCACATATGGCATTAACGAATCACATCACTTTGAGGGGGCGATAGTCCGCACTTCCTTAAATGAAGATATCGTGTTTACCCATAATGGAAACCATAAAGGTATGCCCAAAATGAAAAATACAGAAGCTTAAAGAAACCATAATCATATCATATATCATATATAAATATAGTGACATCTTAATGGCCACCTTTGAAGGTGTTAAAGGAATTTTGAACAATCATCGTTTCGGGAGGCATAAATTCACCATCCACGGAAACAGTATGTTCTTTAACCATTAGATGAAGGTGTGTGTAAGTGTAGCTCGAATCCTTCTTATAACAACATCCTAGTATATTTAAGATATTGTAGTTGTTACAAAATAAATAAATAAAAAGATTTTGGGGGGTTGGAGAAGCAAAATAATACAAAAGGACTCAAGTGAAGACATTACCTCAAAATCGGGTAACTCCCTTTAGTTTGAGCTCAAAGGCTTCCTTAGGAAGACTTATGCCCAAAGTGAGGATTCAAGGAGTAAGATAAGGAAGTGGAGAGACAAAATGGTCAGGGGTTGGCCGAGACAAAGGCTTTGGGAGTGTGGGTAAGGTGGTAGAGATGGGGGATTTTATAAGAGGAGAGGAGGGGCACTTTTGGAAAGTAAAGAAATATTACTTTATTTGAAAATGTGTTTCTATTTTAAAAGGTCCCAAATTGATATAATTCATGGATAAGGTGATAAGGGTTTGAAATACACCCATACAATAAGTTTTGTACATGTGTAGTTCATAGATTTTACATTATCTTTCCATTTTATTTAAATCGTCAAATAATGATGTAATCGCTACATCATTATTATGTCATAAATAATTTAATTTATTTAATATCTAAAAATTATAAAAAAAAATACTATGATGTAGGAAATATTTTTTTATTTCCAATTACTATTTATAATCAAAAATATGACTTGTATAAACCCATTTAAAAATTGTTTTAGTAAAACATATCATGTTTGTGCCATTTTTTACATTAACATTAAATAAAAGGAATTTATGTCATTTTCCAACCAACGTGGCTCCATGGGGTCCCCAAGTTGACCCATGGATTTTCTTGGTCGGCCATGACACATCCAATGATGGTAGGGCATGTGTCTAGGTCATATCATATTATTAAAACATTATTTTTACCTTCAACTACACTAATTACCACTAATCGCGATTAAAAATTTAATAAGTTACTATTCACCAAAAAATTATTTTAATCTCATTGAACCACATTTTACTTCTTAGTGACAACCATGTATGTCGGATTTTTGAAATTCAATACACAAATGTGGCAAAATTTCATTTAAATGGAAAATTAGTTTTTATAAGTACCACTTAGTGATTTCACTATTCATCAAAAATTGAAGTTTTTCAGAAAAATTCCAAAAATTCACCCTAAGCTATATTTGGTATTCCAAATTCAAAAATGAAGTACATTTTACAAAATTCAAAACATATAAGTCAAATTAATTAATTTAATAAATAATTCCCGCTGTCATGACAAATAGCGTGTTTTTGTGAAACAATAAGTATCAAAAGATTGACACTAGTATAAGTCCGATTTCAAAGTGAAATTAATTCCAACGACCACTATTGGATTTAATGGTAAAAATATTTTCTAATT
The DNA here is from genome assembly GCA_963277665.1 of Viscum album. Classification (NCBI taxonomy): domain Eukaryota; kingdom Viridiplantae; phylum Streptophyta; class Magnoliopsida; order Santalales; family Viscaceae; genus Viscum; species Viscum album. The sequence continues at coordinate 760,571,509 of OY728140.1, read as the reverse complement.
TCACTCTAAAACCAATTCAAATAATAATATAATCATATAAATAAATTAGATCAAAAAGAGGTTTTGAATTAAAATACAACATTTACAATATTCATTAAAAAAATGAACTTTATCAGAAAGATACCAAAAATTTACACAAAGTAAATTTTGATGTCCCGATTCTAAAGAAGAGTTATATTTGGTCCAATAGAATTTATAAGATTGATCAAAACTATATTTAATGACGGTTTTCCTTCAAAAGGTGATAAGTGAACCCTTAGTGAAAATTAAGGTATAAATGCCTAAAATTGAATTCTTTCCGTATTTTAAGACTTTATCTTTTATTGGGTAAATATAAAAACATTTAAAAACATATATAATCATATTTTAGTTATTTCTATCCATTCCCGCCAGTACAACGGCTACATGTTAACTACCATTTAAAATAATATTATTATATTACTAGTGTCCAATGTAAGATTTCAATGAAACTCATCGTTGCGTATCGAGTACGCTATCGAATGTAGAAACCCCTTTTAATTAAAATTTATATTTAATTCGTAAATATTAATTAATATGAAAATTCTTTATTCTTTATTTACCTGGGATGTTACATCCTTTATCTGAAAAATTGAATTTTTTCTTATATAATGTCTAGAAAGCACATAATATAGATGTTAAAATTATATAATATTTAAAATGCAGTTAATACAATTCATAACCGCTTTTTTAATGTCTAATTGGTTAGTTTTGGTGCACTCGAACTCTATGTTCTGTGTAGCAAAAACTACTGAATTACTTTATTGAGATAACATACTATGAATTCTTGGGTGTTACATTCCCTCCTCCTTCAATAAATTCTATCCTCACAATTTAAAATTGTTCTTCGAAAATAAGAGGTTAAAAATAGAAAAGAACCTTTGTGGAAAACCCACATCGAAAATTGGGTTAATAGAATTTAGTCGTAACAAGAGAGAAAGTGAAATGAAAAAGTCACCACCATATAATGATCTCGATTAGGAGGAAATTGGTGGAAATTAGAGTCACATAATTGGAGGAAATTGTAAATATTTATATGGAGTGATTGAGGTCATCAATCACAAACAAGTGTAAAATTTAGGGCCTTATAGACATCAATATAAGATAATTCAAAATATCATCTATTCAATAAAACATAACGTATTAGGATAACACATTTTAGGTTTCACGATCCCTTACCTAATGTTTAAGAATCAAATTATTCATAGAATAATAGAAATAAAAAAATATGCAGGACTAGTAGAGTTCCATCCTTTAACTAATTTCTTCCAGAAACTCATATTTCATTCTAAAATAGAATAGAACATAAAAATATTCCATCTAACATAATCATATAGGGTTCTAAAAAATTAATTTATAATTCATCTATCAGTCTTGTTAAAAACTACATTATACAATCCAGGACATCACGTAGGTCAGTTGTAGGTGATGCACCCTTTTCTCCCTTCGGTTTCAGGTTCAAGTCTCGCAGCCTTGCCAAACATGAGGGGTTGCTACCCAACCTCCAGGTTGTCCGTTTTATAAAAATCAAAAAATAATCTCAAGAATTGATTTAACCTTAAAAAAAGTATACAATATCAATCATAATCGATTCCAACCATTATAATTATCCAAAATAATTCTGTCCAAACTCACATTCCAAAATTTATAAGGAAGGTAAACACAATGAAGATCCTTTTTTCCACGTAATAACATATGTATACCATTATCATGTATTCTTTTAAAACACTATAACACCCTAAATTACCAAAAAACTCTTATTGATTACATTCATGCTCCCTTATTCCGTATAAAATATTGGATATACTCCTTAAATCCACAAATGTTGTAAACTCAAACAATGATAGAATATACAAATCATTAATCGGTTCTAAGGTAGTCGAGAATATCCAATATAATTTTTCCAAATCAACCATCTCTTATTCTAAAATCACTACCTCAGTATCAAGACCATATTTTGGTTTATCTTTCCTTCAACCATGTATTTTCCAAAAAAAATTAACTTTTTGATGAGTCACTTTTCTTGGTTCCACAAAATCTCAAGTCCTTAATAAAATAATACTGCAGTACAATCATTATATACTCTATAATTATTATAACATGTACATCAACAAAACAATACTGAAATGATATAATAATTTAATAACAACATAAGAACATTAATCATTCATCTTCATCTTCGGTAGAATCATATCTTGATTATTATCCAATAACAGTATTTGGGTTATACTCTCCTGATTTTGACATTTATTCACATGGTTACCCAACTCCTTGCAGATGAAGCATTGTACATTTGAAATATTTTTCTTACCCGAGCAATCACGTACTTAGTGTCATTTTTCTTCATACTTATAAATAACTTCCATTACCTTCAATAATTTAGAGTGGTGATTCTTTCCACAGTTATCACATATAGAAAAATAATTCTTTCCCCTCTTCTATATATCCATATTTCTCTCTTCCATCCTTTTATTCTATTGTTTCCCTTTAAATCCGTAGGACTCAGAGAATTATTTACATATCTAATTATCACATGATACAATTTCATTATATGATGAGAATACATGGGAGACTATTTCCCTGTTAAGTTTTGTCTTAATACCATGAAAGATATTATCCTTCTTAATCTCTAGAACATGCGTATTGCTGGATTTCTCATTCCTTATGCATGGAACTATTTCTAAACAATGGAATACAGTAGGATAGTTTATGAATCACAATTCATAAATCCATACTTGTAAAATACATAACATGAATTGAAAGGATTATGCATATAATCTATAATAATAAAATATTTTCATTAAGGAAGTATTTAATCCTAAATCCTTTATAATGTCTTGTAATTAAAATATTAATTATCTTAAGCATATCCCCTGAGAGTATTGTAACCAAGAGTGCACCAAGGCCTGTTTTCAGGTACCAGGATACTCCGAGTCAAAACTAAAACTCCTTATCAGAGTTTTCAATCCTCAGTATATCATTTCCAGAGCTGCCTCTACCTGCTTGTATCTAGACATGGATGTATTTCTCGTAAAATACACAAAATCTCTACATTACAAAAATTCTAGGATGTTATTCTATACAAATCATCAATTTTTATCTTAGCGTAATGTTTTATAATCAGAGATTATCTAAATATATTTCTAAGGTTGTCGCTAAACATCGTATAATAGAAACTGTAAGACCCTGACCCTAGAATCCTAGAGTCGGTGCATTGTTTTAATACATTGGCTTGATTATAGGGAATCATGTTCTAAATGACCGATAATTTTAGTAGTCCTAGAAAATAGATTACATTCATGAACAGTACATAACATATTAGAAAATAAAACACAACATAAATGATCCTTTGATAACGACATTAATCCCCTACTATAACCCTACTTATCAATTATAATACACTACTTGGAATCCTGAGAAAATAAAACATAATAAAGGGGTGATCGTAGATGCTCAGTAAGGATCAACATATAACTGAAAAATTATTAAATGAGCATAAAAATTTATGTCAATGAATAACACTAGAACACAAGCCTTTTAAAATTAAACTTCATCATAATATGGAAAAGATAAATCAAATAAAGCCATTTACTTATCACATGGGTATTCTACTAATCAAATAATCACATGTAATATCAATAGACAATTACAAAATGATGGAATGAATAATGCTAGAATTAATAACCATATAGTCAAGGCCTTGTGCCAAGAATAAAAATAATATTTTTTCAAGGCCTTGTGCGAAGACACATGTTTGTCCCATTAGACCTACCGATGAATCGAGGAGCTATAGTAGTCTCCTCATGTCATTTACTAAGTCCAATTCATTCCAAATTTCTAAATGATTAAACATAACATAAAAATTCATATTAAAATACAATCCTTTATCCATAAACTATTAATGTTATAAAAATAACACATCCACATTCAAACATATCCTAAAACATTCAATAAAATATAGAATATTAGTATCATAATAAATCATCTTCAATCAAGTTTAAAATAAATCAATGGATGTTGATATAGATGAAAATGATTTGTAAAACTCTTTGAGAGAAATATCTCTTTTCCATGAAACATTTAAAAGTCACACAATTTATAAATTAAGACATTTAAAGAAATTTCTGAATCAAAGTTTCCTATACCACTTTGAAACTTTTGAAAGGAATTGAAATTTAAAAAACATTCAAGTCCATATAAATAAATACATAAAAATCATTTTGAAAACATGAACATTAATGAGAATAATTTAGAAGAATAAATATTTAATCCTTTTAAAATGATGATCAAGTTAATGATTACCTTCCATAAAACCTTAAATTATTCATTTTAAAAATATTTTAATGAAACATGGATGTGGATGATAAAGAGGTCCTATTAGAGACTCACATAAAAACAACATTGGATAATGAGGATATTATTAAATTAAACCTTACCTTGTAATTTTCATAGTCGATGGTATGTTAACCTTCTATATAATATTTAAATTAGTTTTATTAAGTTATACAATAACCACATACATAAATATGATATCATATATGATCTTCTAATATTTTGTTTGTTAATAATATTTTAGTAGTATCATCGTTTCTGGTGTTAACAGATTAGTTTTACTTTATATACTTGCTTACTTAAGCCATGTTTGTTTGGAAAGGATGTACTAGACTCATATCCAAGATGATATTAAGTTCTTAAAAATTATATTTAATCATAAAATGAAAATTAATCTTGCATGATTACAATGGGGAATGAATCTCATCACGTTCGTGGAGACGGTAATCCGTATGTACGCACGAGTGACAATATCATAATATTCATGGTGAAATCATATGTCATTTGATGGTATATCATATATACAGAATAATTAGCAAGTTATATGTATTATTTATATCTGTGATACTCAATATTAAACACCCTAAATAATGAAGTGTTTGAATAACAAACTACACCACAACGTAGAGATGGTAAGCCGTACGTACGCATGTATGGTGACTCTGACTTTTAGAGGATTGATAGAGTAACGAATATGGTTGTACCATATATATAATAACATCATAGTCTGTAGGAGGTAATGGAGTTATTTATTTTGGTATGTAAACAACAATGAAACAGGAAGTGTAAGAAGAAAAGAACATGAAATAGGGTGGGAAAATTATTACCTCTTCTTCGGCTATTTCCTTTTGAGTTAATCAAAAGGACTCCTTAGGTTGGATTTTTGATCAATGTAAGTTTTATAGGTTGAATTGGGGTATGTTTTAAAGATATTTGGGAATGGTTGGGATGAACCAAATGGATTTGGAGTTGTGAAATTAATAGAAGAGGGTACCCTTTTTTAAGAGAGGTGAGGGTCACTTTAGGAAAAGCCTAAAATATTAATTTATAATAAAATCATTTTCAGATTATAATGGCTCAAAAATTATAAATGTCTAGGATAAGGTTGTTATGGGTCTAAATGCACCCAACCAATAGGTTTTAGAAAAGTTTAGGTTATCATTTCAACCTTATCATTTAGATTTAACTCTCAGTTATAGAGTTTAACTTTTACCACGCCTTCTTATATTCTTACACTATATCATAAATAAACATAATCTAAACATAAAATGGAAACTCACGTGGTTCATTAATGACATATATAATATTATTTAATCCCTTTTTCTGAACCATAGTTTTTTTTGAATATTTTATCAACCAATAATATAGTATTTGTTTTGAAAATTAATTTATGTCAATTTTGACACTATTTGGTATTTTGTTTTTTTAAAAGTCATAACAACCTTATCACTTTAAAAAAAATATCTAATAAAACCTAAAATTACATATTAAACTATAAAATTATTTGAATTCATCATAAGTCTCAATTTACATTAAATTGGATATTTATAATATCAATTATTTTAATATTTCATTTATAAGGTATTTACTGTATAATCATCGTGTCATAAAAAAATTAAATTATATAATGTCTAAAAATTATGAATAAAAAACAATTATGTTGGAAATATTTTTATCTTTCTAATGAATATTTACTGTCGAATTTATCTTCTGTATAACCCTATGTCAAAAATGGTTTAGTTAATAAGCTTTGACTTTAACACATTTAAGTCTTCTTTAAATAAAATAATATTAAATGTCCAAATCTAATCCATGTGGAAATAAAGGATAATTTTTTATTACTAAGGTTATTTTGGTATAATTATACTTATTTAATAGAATTAGTACATGTGTTATAGTAATTATAATACCATTTTTACCCTTAATTATCCTATTTACATTTATCAGTGGTAAATAAAAGTCATAAGTTACTATTCACCAAAAAAATTTCATCTTAATGAACCATATTTTACATACTAATGTCAATAGCGTCTCTTGGATTTTTAAAATATAACTCACATAAGTGGTAAAATTATGTTTTATGAAAATTTGCAAATGCTCCTAAAGGTGGGTGAAAGATGGTAAAAAGGTTCAATAAACATTTATACATATAATATTATTATAAAATGACACCAATGAATTACTTTGATCGTATATAGTTTTTATTTATCTATTTTGACATAAAATAAATTTAAATAAAATAAATATTTTTTTTAAAATGTCGGTTTTAAATAATAACCTAGTGTTTTTCACTATTCATCAAAATTTGAAAGTTTTCATAAAAATACCAAAAAACAACCCTAAGCTAATTTTGATATTAAAAATTCATAAATAATGTCTATTTTACAATATTAAAAAAATAAAAGTTTAATTTATTAATTTAAAATTAATTTTTGGTGCCAAAACCAAAAAGTGGGTTTTCTAAAAAGTAAAAACTATCAAAAGATTGAAATGTGTTTAGGTCAAATTTAAATTTTAAATTACTTATAATAATATAAATTTTATTAAATGATAAAAATAAAATCTATTTATACTTCAAAAACATTAACATGTATAACTTAAAACTGTAAATTATTTTGATTAAAAATGTTGTTTCAATTAAACTTTAGTATCTTTCACTATTCATCAAAAAATGAAAGTTATCATAAAAACATAAAAAATTTTACCAAACTAAATTTTTATACCCCACTTATAAATATAAATTATATTTTTCCAAATTCAATATAAAGGTGTAAAATATTACATTAAAAAGGTTCACCATTAATAGGCGGTAAAATTGCATTTTTTTTTAAAAACTTACTTTATCTAAAAAATTGTATTTTTTCTTATATTAGGTCTAAGAAACAGTTAATATGGATGTTAAAATTATATAATATTTTAAATACAATTATTAAAATTCATATCCTCTTTTGGAATGGCTAAGTTTTAATGTTCTAGTGCACACTATCTCAGTGTTGTGTGTAGCACAAACTATTGAATTACATTAATGAGATAACGTACTATGAAATCTTGGGGAGTTAAAAATATATTTTAAATAAATGTTTCTTAAAATATCAGAGTTTTACATTACACCCAAAGAATAAATCATGGTCTTTAGCATGAAATATATATCAAAAAATGAGATAAGAAATAAAATTCTTATAAAGATCATAACATTTTCTGTAACAATTTACCCATGATGTGATTATATAAATTTATATAAATACACATAAAAACACGTAAATAAAATATAAAACAATTTATAGATAATTTTATACATAATAATTATAAAAATTTGTTAATTTAGTATAGTTATAACCCAATGAATTTATATTGTTTTAATAAACCTCATACATTGAGTCAAAAATTGTTTTGTACTTACTTTAATAAACTTATATTAATAATACAAAAATTTTACATCATTTTATATGTTATTTAGTTTATTAGTAAAAAATTTATTTCAATTAATTATATAAAAATTTTAATTGCTTAATCAATATTTTTTTCATCATCTATTTTTAGGATGTTTAGTTTATAATCCAAAAAAGATTCAGCAGGATGACAATGGTAAAAGTTAAAATTGTTATATCATGATTAAAATAATAATAAATAATAAATTTATATTTTTGTATAAAAATATAATTTTAGAGTCAAACATGTTATATTTATATGATAAAATAATTGAATCACATTTTGGTGGTGGTATTCTACATGTATGCATGATTGACATGGTCATTTTTTTAATGGATGGAAGGATAAAAATATGATTTTATCATATCATTAAATAATTATAATAACATAATATTATATATATATACATATATATTAAATACATCATTATAAACATGCATGTGTGGTGATGATGGAAAATGAAAAATATCACTTTTTCCAGATGGTAGTCCATATGTACGCACATGTAATGTTTTTATTCCACATATTATGTAAAAAAGATGACCAAGGTTATGAAATTAAAATAATAATATCTCATTATATGTAAGAATCTAATTTTATTATATTAATAGTGTTGGGATTGAATTAATGTAGATATAAGAAGAAAAAAATCAAGACACTTGATTGATATGATTACCTACTCATTGAATATCTTCTATTGGATCACTCTTTAAGGACACTAGGGATGGTCTATTGAAGATACCATAACCTATATCACTTGAAAATTGATTTTTAAAAAGGTTTTTGGTTGGTTTTTTTATACATAAGTGGGAAAATATGGTGTAAATAATAATTTAGAGGTAGTGTTCCTATATAGTGATGGAAATGACAGACTTTGAATAACTAAAAATATCTAAATATAATAAAATCATTTTTAGGTGAATATGTAACCAGTTTTCCAAAAATATAATTCAATGATAGTTTAAGGTTTATTTAATTTCAACCACTAAAATTGGGAATGCATTATTTTTCATTTTAAACCATATATTTTGGTTTAACCTCTTCATTAACCAATTTTAACCTTAATCGTAGTAATAAAATTTTCTATACTGAATGGTCATATATTTACATATAAGGTAAATAGTTGCCAAAAAATTGTCAATGGGTATCATTTTAGACCATATCCCATCCCTATTGTCCTCTATTAAGATTTTTTTATTTTAAAACAATTTAAAAATAAACTGTGTGTCATATAATAAACATAATGTTATTTTTGTCAACTTATCTTGAATTGACGAATTTCATGATATAAAAAAATTGAAAATATCATTACATTTACTATACCTTATACTTCCTAAGTAACTAGAAAATTATTGTAATATATAAAATCATATAAAAAGTATCATTTTGAATAATTCAAAATCATTTACATAAATTGACTTCTATTTTCTTAAAAATTGTGTTGCCATGATATCAATGTTTTTGACATTTATAGTAATTAAAAAAATTAATATTAAATTATTAATTGTTAATAATTTATCTTAATTCATAATTAAAATTTAATTTCATTGAATACATAGATTTGCACTCACCAATATCAGGGTAACCAATTTTGAATTTCATTTTGACTTTACTAAAATTTTGTATGAACTGCACATGAATTTAGATATGTTTTTTGTTATATAAATCCAAAATTAATAATAATCAAAAAATTTAAAAAAAATATTAAAACAGACTTCTAGATGAACTGTTATTGAGATTGGGTTTCACAAACCACTCACATCGTAGTTATCACATTGGTTTTCAACAACTACCAGGTTATGTCTTAGTGAGTTGATTGCAATGGGTCACCTGGTGTACAATTACGGATGTCAGGAATAACATCTCTGAATGGTATCTGATGGGTTTGTTCATGGATCCATAAATACCCAATGGCTCTAATATCCATGTTTCATGGATCTAGTTCCCAATGGTATTTTCTCATTATATGATTTGTCCAGTGCCACTTACAAACTCACATTGATACAGAGGATGGGAACTCAGGATTATCTCACCCTTTTTTGGGGAACAATCACCTGTTCGAAGACTCGCTTATAGATTTATTCAATATTCATATGTTCAAGAATCCTTGATTAATTCACAAGTATGTTTCCATGGGTTACCCCTTGGTAGGATCGGTTATAAATATATATTGGCTCAAAATTATTTGTATATATTTATATATTAGATTTTTAATTAATGAAGATATTTATATGTGTATAATGTTGTTCATTAATGTTTCCCTTTTGCAGAAAGATCAAGAAATCCTTATTCATTCACTAATACTACATTTGTTTTAATCCATACGGGAAGTCACTTTGGATTTTATCATCATCCGGGGGTCTAGAGTTGTTTCGATGACAGGATCAAACCCATGAGATGCTATTCCTATGTATACTCATGAGAGGAATCAGAACCCATTTATTTGAGAGTCTCTTTTCTAGAAACTTCACCTTTTTAGGACATTTAACAAGGACATGACTAGGCTATTTATGATCATGCAGAAAATACATCTAGGTTAAAGGTTACCTAGTAAAGACAATGTGGGACTTATTTTGATGTAGTCCATAATACCCAGAAGTTATATTATTTTCATTGGTGAATGCAACACTTATAGGATGGCTACACCAGAGTTGCAGGAGCTCAAGAGGCTGTTAGAGGACTTGTAGCCAAAGGGATTTATCCGACCCAGTACTTCTCCTTGGGGTTCTTCGGTCCTTTTGTGATGAAGGTGGATGGTACCGTTAGAATTTGCATGGATTATTGGAATCTGTACCAGTTGATGGTTAAGAACCGATATCCCTTACCGAGGATTGATGATCTTTTTGATCAGATTCCTGGATCACGAGTGTTCTAGAAGATTGATTTGAGGTCAGGATATCATCAGCTCCGCATTAGACCATCTGATATACATCTCACAGCTTTTAGGAGAAGGTATGGTCTATATGTGCATACGGTTATGCCGTTCGGACTCACGAATGCGCCAGCAGTTTTCATAGATCTGAAGAATCATGTGTTCCATTCGTATCTTGATTCTTTTGTGGTAGTATTCATGGACGACATCTTGGTGTACTCTCACACTTGACACGACCATGCTACCCATCTTGAGATCGTATTGAGTACATTGAGGGAGCATAGTCTATATGCTAAGCTCTCAAAGTTCCCATTTTGGGTGGACCAAATTCACTTCCTGGGACATATCATCTCCGAGGCAGGAGTTTCAGTATACCAAGAGAAGGTAAGAATAGTGGTTTCCTGGGACAACCTAAGAACGTGTTCGAATCATGGAATTTCTTAGGGCGGACTGGTTACTACAGGCGTTTCATACAGGACTTCTCCTGCTTAGCAGCACCGTTGACAGGTATGAATAAGAAGGGTGTGAATTTCGTTTGGTCGGAAGCTTGCGAGATAGATTTTCAGGACCTGAAAGGAAGGTTGACATCAGTACCTGTCCTGATACTCCCAGAGCAGGGGAAGGGCTATACAGTTTACTGTGACGCATCAGGTATTAGGCTGGGTGCAGTGTTGTTGCAGGGTGACCGAGTTGTGGCATACGGGTCTCGGCAGTTGAGGCCGCATGAGAAGAATTACCCGAAAAAATGATCTCGAGTTGGCTGCAGTAGTTCATGTGTTGCGCTGTTGGAGACATTATCTTTTGGGGGAGCATTTTGTGGTTTTCACCCACCACAAAATCCTCAAGTACATATTTACACAACGTGACCTGATTCTAAGGCAGCGAAGGTGGGTCGAGTACCTACAGTCCTTCGATTTTGAGGTTGACTATACACCTCGTAAAGCTAATGCAGTAGCTGATGCACTGAGCGGGAAGACTCAGATATAGGAAGTGCAGGAGGCCAGTGGTGAGTGGGAGCTCATGGCCTTGTTCACTGAGATGCATCTGTAGGTTCACGATAGTTAGGGGTAGATTTATCTTTCCTCTTTAGCTGTGACTTCTACCCTCCTGGATAGAGTGTGTATAAGATAGCTATCTGATTCAAAAGTCCTAGTTCTACGGGAGTCGGTGGCAAGTGAGGACCCTCCTCCTCGTTGGACGATAGGCCATGATCAGTTTTTGCATTTCCATGGATGAGTATGGGTTCCAGGAGATATACACGAGGAGCTGATGTGAGAGTTTCATGCTTCAGCTTGGGTAGTTCATCTTGGGGTTACCAAGATGTATTGTCACTTGAGACGTCAGTACATGTGGCCAGGTATGAAGAGAGATGTATCTGGTTTGGTTACGAGGTGTTCCACATATCAGCAGGTGAAGGCAGAGCATCAGAGACCAGCTGGGCTGTTATAGCAATTACCCATTCCAGAGTGGAAATGGGATGATGTCGCGATGTATTTCATGACTGGGTTGTCGAGGTCACCTCGTGGCAATGATGCCATGTGGGTTGTTGTGGATAGACTCGCGAAGGTAGCTCACTTTTTTCTGATCAAGGAGTCCTTCGGGGTTGACGAGCTTGGAAGGCTGTATATCCGAGAGATCATACGTCTTCATGGGGTCCCTCGTTCTATCATTTCAGATAGGGACGTCGGCTTTATGTATCGTTTCTGGCATAGTTTTCAGAGGGTGCTGGGTACACAGGTGCTTCTGAGCACATTATACCACCCTCAGATAGATGGCCAGTTAGAGCGTACGATACAGGTGCTAGAGGACATGCTGCGTGCATGCCTCCTAGACTTTTGGGGCTCTTGGGAGAAACATATACCCTTAGTCAAGTTTTCTTATAACAATAGCTTTCAGGCGACTATTGATATGGCACCATATGAGGCGTTATACGGTAGGTCGTGCCGATCACCTTTGTGATGGTTAGAGGAAGGTGAGATAGCTTTGCTGGGACCACATCTCATGTAGGTGACGTCTGAGCAGGTCCAGTTGATTCAGAAGTGGATGGCTACTACGCAGTCTCGTCATAAGTCTTATGCTGATCGCCGCAGACGACCTTTGGAGTTCGTGGTTGGGGATCAGGTTTTCTTGCGTGTGTTGCCGAGGATGGGACACAAGCAGATCAAGAGACAGGGTAAACTTTCACCGCAGTATGTGGGACCATTTGATATTCTTGAGAGAGTCGGGTTGGTTGCTTATCAGTTGCAGTTACCACAACAGTATCGAGCCATGCACGACATTTTCCACGTATCTCAGTTGCGTCACTATCATTCTAACCCGTCTCACATTTTTCAGCCTGAGGAGGATGATCTGGAGGCAAATGCGTCCTTTGAGGAGCATCTGATTCGTATCCTTGACAGGAGCACCAAGGTTTTCCAAGGCCAGTTAGTTCCTCTCGTATGGGTTCTATGGCAGCATGGCCGATTGCAGGACGAAACCTGTGAGCGGGAGACTGACATACATGCTCATTGGCCGGAGTTGTTCATGGCTATATCTTCTCCACCCATGGAAGGGAAATTCGGGGACAAATTTCTATAAGGGGGAAGTTTGTAAGAACCCGGATCTTCTCTTTGAGGTACGGGTTTCCTCTTTTCTCTTTTCCTTATGTGGTTTTAATTAAATATGGAAAATGAGGAAAAATACCAAATTTTTGAACTACACGCCGTGTACTCTTCCACACGTCGTGTACTTCTGACCATGTTGGGATGAGTACACAGGGCGTGTAGCCCTGCCAGTAACAAAGGGTGTAGGAACCGACTACACGCCGTGTAGTGGTCTTTTACACATCATGTAGTCAGTCGGTAGGTTAAAAATTAAAGCGGTGGAGCAGCGTCCAGTTGGGAGGCAGAACACGCCATGTACTTAGGAGTACATTTCGTGTACTCATGTTGGCAGGCGAACAATGCCGCACTGGGGGGAAGCCGCCAGAGGAACAGTTAAATGAAAGGAGTACACGCTGTGTACTTGGAAGTACACACGGTGAACTTTGTTTTTTCAGCTTCAAAAAGGTAGTATCCTCCTCATTTGTTAGAGGAGGCATTTGAGCCGTTTTAGAGATAAAGGAGGAGGCCAGACCTTTGAATATCTGCCAGGTGTTCGTCTGGAATCGGTTTCCACCTCGGACGATCTCATTGGAACCGCACAGGTAAACCCTCTTTTATCAAAGCGTGTTGCGTACCAATTCTTCTCCTAACATAAGTTATTTACATTCGGATGTGTTTTGTTCTTCCTTATATCTATGCTATTCTTGGGCGTTTTTGGAGTTTGAATTTGGGTATAATGTTCATTCGAGTTTATGGTAGATGGCTTGGTGTTTAGTCTTCCAACTACTGTGTGTTTTGTGCATTTTTTTGCCATGAACCCATGTTGGGGTGTCGTGTGGCTAAGGTCATTGCTATATTAAACACCTAGAATTGATTAGGTATTTAATTATGATATTAAAATGCTGGTTGGGATCATTGCATGGATCCAGAACCACCTCGGGGGTGTGTTCCACTATTTAGCCATTTGGCCAGGATACCCGTGGGTATGCCTATAAAGTAGTAATTATAGAATTTCATTGAGAGGAATTGCTTGTTATTGCTTGTTTACCTATTGGGCATAGCCCGTTCACTTGTTTAGACTGACGGCGTTGTTGTGATTAGCCAAAGGGAACTGTACTCTTTAGCCTGATGACTATAGTTATTTCACCTGGGGGAAACCTTTCATACCTAAGGGCTTGACTTCTGTGCCTGAGGGGACACTTCCTATGCCTGAGGGAAAATTCTTTTACACTTGAGGGCTATACCCGCGGGTTGGATTCTGCTTACCTGAGGGTATGGTTTTTCTTGTATGAGGACGTGGACTATTTAATTAGAAATGCACTGTCGTGATTTCTAATATTTGATGGATTAAATGAATAATAAAATGGAAATTTAATTGTTAAGTTGGTTACTTTTCAGTACTTCTTACTTTATTGCATTTTAATATTGCACACTGTTGTTACATGTTTACACGCAGTTGGGCACGGGCCTTTGGTGGGTGCATATTGAGATATATTTCTCACATCCTATTTGGGTCACGCTTTTCGGCCCAAACAGATTACGTTGTTACAGGTGTAGATAGGGGTAAGAATACATATACTGGTACATGATTGCTGCTAAGGAATAGGATGGCATGGGACCGAGCCTAAACTCGCGATGCCGCTTCCAGCTGTTTTATTTGTTTTGTTGTACTCTGCTTTGGTTATATCGTATTGATGTATAACATGTTCTGGCTGTTTTCTTAGAACATGACACATGTATCATTATCATTGATATACTGTTGGTTATATCCATTGTTGTTGTTTATTTCAGTTGTGTATGGTTTACTTCTTCCACTGTTTTTTGTATGTTTTATTTTTTATTCCGCTGCGCTACACTTTGACATATGAGGCTATCGTTTCCCCACTATCAGACCTGGGCCCTCGCTGCTAGTCAGCAGCCTCTGGCATTTGGGAAAATGCACTTGAGGTCATGTGGTGAACCGGGTTTGGGGCACCCGATTTGTGGCACCCTGAACCAGGACGTTACATAAATAATATTAATTTCAAATGTTTACCCCCATTGTGAAAAACAAAAAACATACTTTTTTTTCTTATATTACTCCTCCTTTGTGATTTTCAAAAAGAACCTCACGTCATTTGAAAAACATATTAAAAGATAAAGATTAAAAATATCCCCTAAAAATTTCAACATATTGACTACTTTGACATAAGTATAGTAATAAATTAAATGATCCACCCCTAAAAAATAAAACATGAATGATTTTAGATAGCATATATTTTCTGAAATCTACTCACCTTTCACAATATTTTAACCTAGATAAAAAAGAGAAAATGAAGAAAATTCTTGTTAATTTCAAGTCTCTATAATTATAGGTTTTTAATATACTGGATGTTCTATATGGTAAATTTAAATAACCCCCCGCCCCTTAATAAATTATTTCTCTCAATTTTCACAACATTCTTCAAAATATTTTATTTTCACATACCTATTGGAACAAAAATAGTCTTATCATTCACTTTACCACATAAATCCATAATATAGTTCTCAATTAAGTGAATACAAATTCATTTTTAGATGAAAAGATTCACAAGACCCAAAGAGGATGAAAATTATATTTCCACGTGTTGTATTATTTCTCACACAGTAAGGGATAAATAAACCTAAAAAATATTTCCTAGACTTGTGATGTGGTAGTGAGAACCTTCTTCTCTAAATGGTCTTTGGATTTCATCTATTTCTTATAAAAGGGTGTTATGAACAAAAATATTCCTTTTAGTGTTTTTTAGAAACTTTTTAAAACCTATATCCAAGAATATAGTTCACTTATTAGGATTCTATTTTACTACTTATAGAGCCAAAAAGGACTCATGGATCCAATGTTAGGTCTATTTTAACATAGCCTCCATTTCATCACGAATACTTCAAAAGAATTTGAAAAGGAAATTACCAAAAATAGAATATCCTAGTGCATGATTTCCATTGAACCAAATATAGTTTAACCACACCACATTCTTGGTTAATTCACTAGGGAACCCCATAGGAGTTCCTGGGAATGTAATTGATTAGGTCAATGTACTTGGAGTGGTGACAGAGTCTGGTGTATGAGCACTAATAGGCAAAGAAATCAACAAATGGACTGGTCAATCACCAATGAACCAACCGATCCTTGATGGATTTTGAGATCACATATCCCATTGATACCATGGTCATCATCTAAGCCCCCACAAAGTTTCTCCCAAAAAACACATGAATACATTGACATTTGTGCAACACTAATAGTGTTTCAGGAGGGGGAAAGGTCAAGTCGAGACACACGATACATTGACGGTGGAAACAACAGACAGATTCTATAACAAACCAAATTGGGCCTTCATATGATCACATTCTTGATCTGATCCACCACTAACCCTAAGGACGTCCCCGACCCCTCAGGCTGATGAAAATAATCAATTACATAAAACATAACATTTGGGGAATATTTCACCATCAATAACCCTAAAAATTCATCCAAGCATGGAATAAAAAAATAGAAACAAAATAAATACACTAGATCAAAACATGATTATAAAAATCCATTAAAATATTATAAAAACCAAAACTAAAATAATAGTTAATAGTTGGGGAGGCTAAAACCCAACATAAACCACCAAATCAATGTGACTCTCAAGTCACCACCATGAATCAACATCCAACTGATTTCCATAAGATAGTGGTTCCAAGCCAAATCTAGAATCCAGGACCAAAGAACCCTACATAAGACATGAATACTACATACCCACCAATAAGAGTATATAGGATGTGATCCAAAATCTAATAAGATACCACTATAAGTCCATTTAATTTCTTTTATAATAGAACCCAAGTTCTCTAGTTTGGATAAAATTACATACCAATAGGGTTTCATTTAATTTTTATGGTTTGAATGAATACAAAACTTACAATTATCATTTTAACATGATTTAATTTGAAACCCACAACTAACCCTTTCCTTTCCCATTTCAAAAATACACTTTGAAGTGCAACTACCTTTCCCTTAATTTAAAACCAATGTATAAAATCCTGAAATAAATAAGAAGAAAGGGAAAAAAATATAACACAATGCTCAAATATAAATAACCAACACATCAAATAGGCACAAATAAAAAATATAAGTAACTAATATGATATATAATCGATAATGAAAACATAAAATATGATACATATCATGAGAAAATACCTCAGGGACTAATTGGATAATAATGGATTCACCTTGGTAGAACTTCAATCCTATAGATCTTACGATACTACACTCATTACCCATATCACTCTTAACTAGCGTCATTAGAGACACACCCCTTTTCCAGGGTTATAAAAAAACAAATATGGGCTACTATCCAGAGTATAATCTCACGTAGAAAGTACCCCATCCCATGATTTCCCACTTAGTAGCATAGGTTCCTCATGGAATAATAAATAAAGGTGGTCTTACACTACCAATAAATATCAATCGCATGACAAAAACAAAGCCAAAAGGCAAACATCATAATAATATCCTTAACACCTCCATTATTCCCCCTTAATAGGAGCCCCAAACCATAAGCACAAGAATGAATCGCAATCCAACATCCATTACGTGGATATACGTAAACATTATAAACAAAAACAAAGAAGATCAACAAGGGCACAACCAATCAACCAATCAAACATCATTTCACATGGTTCCAACTAGGATTTTTTTCTTAATAATTATAAAACATACCTTTTGGAAATCCCATTCTTGAAATAAAACCATTTGGAATAAAAAATCATACCAAGTAAAATCACAATTAATATCAAATACAAATTCAAAATCAATTCAATGAAATAAATATTCCAATACATAGATAATTAAATACCATTAAAACGTTAAAAAACATTATTAAAAAAGTGGAATCCCACATTATAAATCAATTTTGATCTATAAAATCAAATGAAATAATTTTAATCAAGAAACTACTCATTGGAATTTTATCAAACACCTTGAATTCATAAAATACCATTTGAAAAGAAATTCCATTCATTTATTAATTTAAAATAATTTTACTAATGGGAAACTAAACAGACTTGGAAAACCTTGGACATAAAAATTTATATATAATAATTAATTAATTAATTTAATTCAAAAATATCATTTTAAATCACCAAGAAACCAATGAAATCTCAACTAATAGAGAATTAATGGAAAACAATACCTCGGACTATGAAACCATTCCACATTTAATAAAAACTACTTAAATAGGTATCCTAAAATGTCTTAGAACCTTTAGAAACAAAATACACAAATAAGAACAATACTAGTCCTGAATGGTAGCCAACCATAACCTTTACTATTTTAGGGAATAAGGAAATGGTAAAGAAACAAAGGAAGAATAAAATAAGAACTCTTACCTTGCATCCTGGGTGTATAATAACCAAGAAACCATCATGAATAGACTATGGAGGGTCTTGGGTAGTGGATAAATGACCTTATGAAGAACCTATGTGGGGGGGGTCAAATGGGGTGGCTTAAATCCCCTATTAAAAACAAGAGGAAAATATAGAAATGACCAAACCTGATTTGGTCGCATGGTTTACCCACATGGGTTTCCAAACCATGAAGAAATTGTGTGATATACACTATCAAAAAAAATTATATGTTTCCAAATTTACACCAAATATCTTACAAAAAATTAATATAACTTTGCTACCTTGGAAAAACTCCAAAACAAAAAACATTCACCCCATGACTCTTCAAAATTGAAGGGAATAAATCAAAAACTAAAAATGTATGTCCAAGTGGCTCTATGTGTGTTATAATTCCCCCCACCATGCCACTTTATACCCCTAGAAATTAATTAAAAACATATAAAATTGGAAATTCTAGGACTAACTTGCATTAAATAAGAGTGTGATCAACTACCCAACTTCCAAATCATAAAACCAATGAAAGTAGATAAGAACAACCCACTCCTCAGGAGAACCACTACTAAATTAAATAAATGGGACACATAAATGAGATGTTGGGAAATTCAATCCTCTGACCTACTTTGATTTTAGACATATCATGATAAACACCAACACTTACAATATCGTCACGAATCCCAATCTAGACCAATGGTCAAAACAAGACCACCACCTTAAGAATATCTGAGGTCACAAGGGAGAAAATAAAAATAAAATCATAACCAAAATCACTCTAGAAGATACACCTAAAGAATAAGGAAAATACATAGAATACTAGAACATGTCTCCTCACCATTTAAAATTTATCTAAAATAGTGATGAATCCAATAGACACACCCAAAGGAATGATCATCACCAAAGAGACTGAATTCCACTAACTATGAACAACTCGTTCGAAACACCATATGTGTGAATGCCCTTGAGATGAAAAAAATGTAACTAGACCAAATCCCCAGGGATACACACTCACGAAAATAAGAGTAACACCAAAAAACATGAATATTCATTAACATGTAATGGAATGGTTTTTATCTTGGGTCACAAAACTACAAGGATGGTAACTCAAGTTCAAAATCATAGAATACTAACTCACAATGATCTTGAAATGAAATTCCCAGCCCGATAGCTCGGTCAGTCTAACCAAAAACTAATAAATCATCCCCGTTACACCCACACCGAAGGAATACCCATGGAATATATAAAAAAAATCAACTCGTGGTCCACACCATACATAATAGACAACAAAATTCAATAATTAATAAGGCTCAACAATATCAAAAGATATGAGGACAAATACAAAATCACTTTATTCCATTAAACACAAATAAGAATTGGATACACAAGAGATAATACTAGTCCCAAACAAAAGGGAAAAGTAAAAAATAGGGAACTTCCAAAAAACAATGCTAAACCTTTAACACTCCCATGAAGGACACACCATAGATTACTGACCTGATTTAAATTGGGACTAAGACTTATCCTAATGTCAATTTATCTTACAAAACCCTTGAAGGTGATTGAGATGTTTATATAGATGATAAGTTGTAAAATTCATCAAGAAAGTGGGATTAACAAGCCAGAATTTCCCATATTTAAATCACACCAAAAACATTATCCACCTTGAAAATTTATATAAATGTAGTTATCTTGAACAAAAAACCAATGAAAAAATGATTTTAATAAGACCTATAGTAAAGTAATACACCATATTTAAATCATAAATAAACAACTCTATAGAGAAAGTTACAAAGTTAGTGAAATTTTCAACATAATCCTTCACTAACTAATCACCTTGATGAATTCCAAAAACAATCCATCACCTTCTCAAATATCACCTCCTCATGAATAAACTATTGGATTATGGAAACCTTGAAATATCCTCAAGACAAAACCTTAAATACTTCGACATTATTTGTGAGATTACACAATTCTATCTACAATTATTTAAATAAGAGAATAATTCACATAACTCTAGAGGATTTGTGAGTTTAAAGTGAATTTAAGATCCATTTTATATTATCTATCCACTACCTTGCCACATGTAATCATTCATCACCAAAAAATACAAGAGGATATCTATTTAGAAACTCTAATTCCTGATCCCTGAGAAGAGAAGAACATATCCTCTTTACTCGATTAAAAGTCTAAGAAGAGTCAAATACTATAATGTTATCTCCTAGATCCCTAGGATGAATACCCAAGAATTCCCTTCTTAAATTGAAAATTCATTTTTTGGGTTGTTATTATAAAATATCAAAGAAATCATAACATTCAATAAGGACACCTCAAATTATACTACAAGGGGAATATATGAAAATACAAATGAAAAAAAGGATATGAAACATATTATAAAAATCCCATTTCAAAAATTCCTAATAAGGACTAAAATCTATTTCAAATACCATATGGTTTTAGAAAAAATCCCTCTTCAATAATTATTTCAAAAGATATAAATAATTTTAGGCCAATTAATAAAATAAAACCATCTCCTTAACAAACATATTTTAAACTTTCAAATCACACACACCAAAATCATTTATCCTTACATAAATAATTCCTCCTTTTGAATTTATATAAACAAAAATTCATTTTACTCAAATAATTTTGACAATGTTAAGAAAATTTCACAAAAGGATTTCAATCAAAAAACAAATTCTAAAAAAAATTAATGTCATGAAATGTTAATCTAAAACTTGATTCCATAATATCATAATATCTTAAATTCCACAAAAAACACATAAAAAATCCATCAAATGGAAGAGAAAATACATGAATTAAAGGAGTGTAATAAATAAAATTTCAAAAAAATATCAAATACACAAGGATTTTCTACACAATTTGTTAGACAATACTCTAATTGTGTGTATGATATTATAATTTGTTAAGAATATTTTTGGATGTATTACCCAATGTTTTAAAGACCATGTTCCCTAATCCCAAACCAAATGGTTTTCTCCTAGTTTTACTATGATAATAAGAATTTCCTAAGACTTATTTTGGGGTATTCGAATAACTTATAATAGCATAGGAACATTATTAAATATCTCAAAACTAAAAATCCATACATCCTGAAATCAAAATAAAGATCCTAAACCCCCATCAAAACTTATGTTTTAGAGAACAAGAGACCTATCTCGGCACTCCCTTATATTTATATATCGAGCCACGATGGTACAAAATCCTTTCTACCACCAACACAAAAATAAAAAGTGGGAAATAAAAAAACCTAGGACTATTTTAATAAATGTAGAATATGATTCCATTTTTAATAAAGTGGCCTTAGATACCATCTGAACTAGTTCCCAAACTGACCCCCCCATTGACATGAGGAGTGTCCTCGACCCCCAAGCTGACAACAATAGTTAAAGGTATAAAATATAATCATTGGGTATAGTTTCGCCTTCAATACCCCAAACAAATACATTCAAGTATGGTATAACTAAAAAATTAAAAAAAATAACTACATTAGATCAAAACATGTTTATATAAATACTTCAAAAGAATCTACAAACTGAAACTAAAATAAATGTTAAGGTTCATAGAATATTAAAAACAACATGAAAAAAATCCTCCATGTGACTCTCCAGTAACCACCATGAATCAATATCTAACCAATTTCAAAAAAAAAGAGTGATTCCAAGACAAATTGGGAAGACATGAGCTGAGTACCTTGCATAATACATGAAGAATACATACCCACCATTGTGAGTATGTAGGTTGTAAGACAAAGGATATTAGGATACCACTATGATACTATTTAATTCATTTTATAAAATAATCGAAGTCCACTTGTTTGAAATAACTGTGAAAAATATATTTTCATTTAATTCTCATGTTTGAAAACAATGAACACATAAAATGCTCATTTGGAAATGTTTTACTTTGAAACCCACAACCAATCCTTTCATTTACCATTTAGAAAATGTAATTTGGAAAAAAACTCCCTTCTCATTAATTTTAAGCAAAATCATATACACCCAAAATAAATAAGGGAAATCTATATAACACAATGATAAACCGTAAATATCCAACACATAAAATATGTACAAGAAAGGTAAATCACATTCTAGATAATCAATAAATATAGCCTAACATATGAAACATATCATGAAGAAATAACTTGAAGACAAATAGGAAAATACTAGATGTACCAAGGTAGAACTTCCAACCTGTCAGTATTATGATCCTACACATGTCACCCATATCCCTCTCAAATGTCCTCATTTTAGACAAAACCCCTTGCTAGGATCATAATAATATGACTACGGGATTCTATCCATAGCATAATCTAAAAAATAAAATAATTAATCCCTTGACCAATCCCATATTTTCCTAGGGATCCTCATGAAATAAATAAATAAAGGATTAATCCCACTATTAATAAATTTCAACCTCATGAAGACAATAAACCTAAAGGCTAACATCATAATAACATCATTAATACCTCTAACATTCCCCCTTAACATGAGACTCAAACCATAATCACATGGATATATATAAAAATGATCAACACAAATAAAGGTGATCAACAAGGTCACAACCAATCAACGAATCAATCATCATTTCACAAGGTGGAAACCAAGACTTTTACTTATTAATTATAAACTATACATTTTGGAAATCCCATTATTGAAACAAAACCATCTATAAGAAAAACAAAAAACAAGGGAAATAAAAATCAATAGAAACACCCAATTCACAATCAATTCAAGGGAATCATCAATCAAATTAATGGACGCCACAACCCCTTTAAAGCAAGAATGAAATTCACACACAAAATAGTAAACCCTCTTTATAAATAAATTTTTACAAATAAACCAAAATAAATCATTTTTATTTAAGAAAAAACTCATTTTATTTTTATCAAACACATAGAATATAGAAAATACCATTTAAAAAATCTACTAAATTATGAAAATTACCAAATTTTTCCAAGGGAAAACCAAAAAAATATGGTAAACCATTGTCAAAAAAACTATATATAAAAATTAGTTCATTAATTTAATTCAAATACAAATTATAAATCAATAATTAACTAAAGAAATATCAAATAAAAGATAATAAATGGAAACACCTACCTCCAATTGAAAAACTATGTCACCTTCAATAAAAAAACCCACTATAATAGGTATCCTAAAATGTATAACAACCTTTAGAAACCAAGATAACCAAAAAAGAAAAAATATAGTCATGAAAATAATCCAATCATGGTAACTAGTTTTTGATTGAATTAGGAAAAGTGAAAGAAACAATGGAAGAAAAAAATAGGACCTCTTACCTTGAAATATTGCTGAAGAATGATTAAGAAACCATAAATAATCTACTATGGAGGGTATTGGGAAAAGTATAAAGGCCCTTGGGAGGAACCTAGTTCATAAGAGTCCGAATGGGGTGAATTAGATAAGAATCAAAAATTAAGAACAGAGGGAAAGAAAAAAATTATTAAAACTAAGAAGGTCCCATGGTTTTATAAAACATCTGATATATACTATCCAAAAACTATATAGGTTTCATAGTTGTCACCTTATTATATACAAACCATGAACGTAACCATGAAGCCTAGGAAAAAATCTAAAACCATCAAAATTTCACCGCTATACTACTCAAAATCAAGGGAATAAATGAATGAATAAATACATTCAACCAAGTAGCACCGAATATGTCCTACATTATGTCTACACACTAATGCTCACATAACAACATCACCTACTTTATACAAGTAATAACTCCTTCGTAGATGTTTCCTAAGCGATCACCTAGGAAGACATATGCAAAATTCTTACCTGGTGTAGCCATGTAATTACTCTATTGGCCTCAAATTGATTCTATGTATGGATGCTAATTTTTTTGGACAACAAAACTCATACTTGTATATATTTACCCGTATTATTCTTTCAAGAATACCCATAAAAGAAAGGGTAAAAGAGATAAATCAACGATGAAGAATAGTTATTTTGATATATTAGGAGAGATTTATAGGTGATTTTTATTCCCAAGAAAGTGTAAAGGAAATTAAACTAGCAGAGGATAATAGGTTAACCTCATTAGGTGAACCTTACTAAGTGGACTCTACTGGAAAAAATTAAATACGTGGAATATTCACCGCATGGCCACCACAATTGCCTCTCCCAACCCACACTAGTGCACTAATTTAAACCAAATGAACTCCCCCGAAGAGGTAACTATGTATATGGGACATGGTCAAATGTACTATGTGATATTCTTTTAGAAGAGAATATAGAAAACCTTATATACACTTATTATACTGATCAGAGACCTTACAAACTTAGTGAATACTAATTGATCATCATTGTTCATGTCAACCACCTATAAAATGGAATGGAATAATTCCCTCGTGCCACCAACTTTTTCAAAGACAGATTTATAG
Organism: Viscum album; assembly: GCA_963277665.1. Lineage (NCBI taxonomy): Eukaryota > Viridiplantae > Streptophyta > Magnoliopsida > Santalales > Viscaceae > Viscum > Viscum album. The sequence continues at coordinate 760,546,446 of OY728140.1, read as the reverse complement.
ATAAATGAAACCCAAAATTACTTCATGGGTTACTTTCACAATAGTCATACCCTTGAAAAGGAAAACTTAAAACCTCCCATAAAAACCACATGATATGCATGATTGAGGCATGAACACCCGGGTGAACCCCTTTGATCACGTATTACATTGATAAAAGGTATCTATCAATTTTCATCCAAGACTGATAAGTTCTTCAAGGAATCATAATATTTTATTCTCTCTATAATGTGGGTCTTAGCCATAAGGATATGAGGATGATCTCTCATGGATCATATAGCTCAACATAGCTGACCCAGACCTGAACTGAATCATCTTGGGAACTTGTTTGACACCTGATTACAATCGATAAGAAGTGAAAATGAGATTCTTGTATGTATAAGTACAATTTTTGTTCCAATGATGGATCTATTTTACTCATTGAGACATGTAAACAAAATAGGAATTCCCAATGTGTATTCCCCAAAACATCTTTCTCATGGGGCCATATCCCCCATGGGGATAACATCATTCACTACCCAGACATTAAATAGAAAGAAATGGACACTCTTAAGGGTATCCCCATATGAAGAATTCCTAATCAATCATATATTGTCTCAAATTTAAGGAAATAAACTTCCTAGAAACATGAAATTATACTATATGGATAATTTCATAGTCGAATAATATAAAACTACATGAAAACAGCTTAATCACATGGTTTTAAATTACATGGAATAGTCCTGTCAAATGACTGTAAACTGTATCACTCAAACTATAAGGGATTTGATTCATATCAATCAGAATATATAGGTTTCGTCATCATGGTTAAATCCAAAACATCATATTTTATATCAATATTTTTGGGGTTATATACCCTGTAAAGCCACTTACTATTCAGTAAACCATATTATTGTGAGCCTAATCAACCATCTTATTGGGATATATTCTTGACGAAATCATGCCCCCGCCAAAAGGGATATATTAACTTTAGTTAATCAAAAAATCTATCCTAATTTGGCCATATTACCTTTTAATTAAAATATAACACCTTGATATTTTACGAAATATTTTTTAGATTAAATTTAATTTCTTTGATAACTTGTGTTACATGAAACACCGAGTTTTAACGAACCATGAAAAAATATTAATATTATTATTAAAAAGGATAATTATTGACTAGATTTAAAACATGGAGGAATGAATAGGAATAAAAAATATAAAATATCATCTATAATTGTTTTAAATAAAGAAAATAAATTAATAATAAATAACTAAATTTTTAGTAGTCTTTGTATGTTTTGAAAATACTATTTTCTCAAAAAAATATTTTTATGAACAAATAATAAATTTAATTTTTAAAATTTAAAAAATTTATTTGAAAAAATAAAATTAATTTTTGAAATATACAAGTTTGAATTATGTTAGGGTAAATATTTTGTATTTTTCTAAAAAGTTGAATTTTTCAACGAATAGTGAAAAAATACAAGCATTTATTGAAAACTGCATTTTCATTTAAAGAATGAATATTGTTAATTTTTATTTAAAATGGGATTAAAAGTAAAATTAGTAAAATTATATATTTATTAATACAATATGGTTAATTTTAATAAATTTAATATTTGATTTTTATATAAAAACTTTTAAAACTTCTGAATATCTTCTCTTTGGAAAATCGGTTTCTCATGACGTCTGTAAGTTTAATTTTGAATTAAAATTTAACACTTTTGAGATATTAATTTATAGAAATGGATTAATTATTTGGAATAATAATAATATATATTATATAATAATGTGAACTTAGTTTTTAGTCTGAATTAATAGTAAAAATAGTAAAAATTAATTACTGCGGTTAATGGTAAAATGGGTTTACCGAGGGGGGGGGGGTTAAACTAAAAAGATTAGGGGTAGAATGAACTAAAATATTTTTTAGAAAAATTATGGATATATTTCAACCATATCACCTCAAAAGTTTGATAATGTCCCATTTTGGATATTTTTGGCATTTGAAAACATTAGTACACTTTATTCATTTCCGTAATTCCATACGTGTCCTCTCCCCCGCTTTTAAGAGGCTAACCCATATTATGTCCTACTCACACTTTGAAACCCATTTGATTCATCCAATAACTGAACTTATATCTTAATTAAATCCCTCCAAACTTCTTATAGTCCTTGGTGAGATCATAAATCCAATCCAATAAGGATTAAGGTTAATCCTAAATAGTTTGTGTGAAGAATATGTAAAGTATTAAACTATATGTTTTTGTTTTACATGTTATTATTAAAGCATAAAATCATATTAAAATATAATTATATAATAAAAACATTATATTAAATATTCTTAGATGTTATTATGTGAATTTTATATCCTATATCCATCTCCTCCTGCATCAAATGGGAAACAAAACCGCTAATCGTGTGTACGATGGACTAGCGCCTCATTAAATGATGTTATTCATTTTCCATAAACACCTATAATTATTGGATATAATTATGAATTTAATGTTTATATAAGATATATATGATATTATTACACTTTTTTAATTATAATATCAAAGCTAAATTTTTACCTTCCAACCTATTGTAATACAATAATATCGCTCGTGTGTATAAAATACTACTGCCTCGCGAATCGATGTGATGTATTTTTTCATTTTTATTATAATTTCATGGTATTAGTAATATATTATATATATTATATTTATAAAATAATTATACTTATATAATTATTATATCATATATTCCTTCTTACTTTTCATTCCATGGGGGATACGATAACATCGCTCGTGTGTACGACGGACTACCGCCTTGTGAAGTGATGCGATTCGTTTTTCACAAACTATTTACATGGAAGGTAATAAGTATAAATTTAATTAATATATGTGATATACATAAAATCATATTTATTATATAATATTTCATTAATATTTACTTTTCTTTTGTTCCATCCATTGAGAAAATGGAAACAACGTTTTTGCGTACATATGGTGTATCGTCCCCATGAACAATGTATTTCATTTCCTATACCTAAAATTAAATGATTATTATAAATAAATATATAATGAATATATAATATATTTATATCAAGGTTAAATGTTTTTGATATTATATGACCATGAACAAATTAAAAGGACCAAATACACCAAACCAAAACCTACAAAAAAACGAAGCAGTTATTACCCAAAACATTATTTTAACAAGAAATTATTGACAAATAAGTAATAAAAAGTAATAAGTAAATCATAAATTGTATGATATATATAATTTTTATTACATAATATATTTATAATAAAATTATATTTATTATAAAATATTTTAAAATGTGTATGAATGAATTCCAGACTTAAGTTAAGAGATTTTATTCTAAATTTGTCCTTTTTGGGAAATTTGTTATAGGTTGCACTAATATTCTTTTATGAGGTGAATATACAACCCCTATGAAATGTAATATCATGAATTTATTTATTCTCATTATATTATAAGTTTAATTAAATTTTTTTATTTAAATGGTCTTATGATTCAAGGTTACCAAAGTTGTAAGAGTTTTATGTTTCAATCTCATCGTTTATCAGGATTATTTATGATTATGCTTTCAATGATTAAATATTAAGACAAACCTATAAATAAACTAATGTTTTTCTTCTGCTCTAGTTATTTATGAAGAATAATGGTGTTCTAAAAGAAAATAACATATTTTATTTCTAGTTTTCAAATATAATGCGAGATTCTATAATATATCTAGTTATTAAAGAATACTAAACTAATTGATCTTTTAGGATGTGAGTTATTGTATCTAGTAATAATTTAATAAATTTTCCATAGAATATACTATATTTAGTTAATGTTCTTGCACTATATCCATAATATTTGGATATTTTAGAGGAAATTTAAATTTTCAAGTATTGAGTGGGTCGGTTTTTGATCAGAGATTGAGAATGGAATTTCAATGGGACAAATACCTTAAAGTCAAGTTTTTTGATGTGGAATTAGAATCAGAAAGTGGTCCGTATGTTCCAAGATAATTATAGGGGTTGGGGTCTAGATTCAAGGTTTTGGAAAAGTGAATCCAGGGGCGCATTATTGGCACATGGTTAGGGCTAACCATGCGACCTAACCATGTTTCCCAGATCACATATGCACACAGGTTGTGGAAAACAAATAGGAGATTTAAGAAACCATGTAAACCAATATAATTATCCAAAAACATGATGCATGATTATTTCAAAATAATTTAAACCATTCACTATGCTCATTCATGGTTCATGTTCCTTGGGTTGTTTATCCACATAGTTGGTGCACAGTTTTGAAAACTGTGCGACCAAATAATGAAACCCATAAAAAAGGGGAAATTTTACTCTTTCCCCTATGGGAATCCCCCTATTATCGTACACCATATATCTCTTGTGAACTAGGAATCCCCCTCCTCGTTTTCCTTACTGATTTCCCTTTAATAGGGTGTTTTGGGAAGATTTTAAAGCTAATATTTTGCAGTTTTACGGAAAGTATTTAACTTCATTAGATCCTACTAACCTCATCCTTCGATTTTTCATAATGTTGGTTTATTTAGTTAGGTTTTTAATTTTTGATTACACTAATGAATAATGGAATTGAATACTTGTGATAGGTAATTTTTATCTACCTAGTAATACGGTGACTTGGGAGACTATCCACACTCCACCACGTGTCGTTTCATAGAGGTATGTTTCCATAATGATTTTAAAAACCTTTAAAGCTGAATTTAAATTCCATTGGTATTTTTCTTAATGTAGATTCATAGATATTATGAACGATTAATGGTTGAGAATGTACCATGTTTCATTGTTGAGAATTAATTCATTGTTCTAGTGCAATGAGATTGGTTGGTGAGGTTTTTGGATTTATTACATTTCAATATTTTTTAATTATTTATCACTTTTTAAGTTTAATGAACCATAATTAATTAATTTCTAGTTGTTTGGTTGTGAGACAAGGCCTTATATGTCTTAAATGATCTTATATGGGACATGGAAGATATTTCCAGCCCTTTGTAAAGAAATCTAAGTCCTATTATGTGAAAGGTGGTTTGTTGTATCCTGATTTTGGTATTTTTTCATGTTTATGGTATTATCTGAATTTTTTAGCTCACCCATGAGGGTGAATTCCCTATTTAAATTTAATTCAAAATATGTTTACATAAATTAATTTAGTAAATTATAATGGATGAAACTAGGGTTCGTGAAAAATCCATCTGCACTAGCTTTATGCCATAACCCCTGATGTCTCTGACCATGACCCCTGAAACACCGAGTAGCCTCCATACCTCTCAAAAGGAATGGCTAGACACGACAAGGCATGTTGTCCATTATATAATCCTAGGTGGATAGACCATTTGTAGTATACGATTTAATTATGTGAGTAAACCATCCTAGAGGGACCATGTGCACTGATATGGTCCATGATCCAATTCTTGATGGATTCTATAGTAGTAAGACAACACATATCTTGAAAGTCCATGATACCCTATCCATGATGTCATAGGATGTGAAGTCCTGGTGTATCAGGTGTTGACCTGAGACTATAACTATGAACAAGGAACCCATGAGGGATTCCTCAGCTTATGTGGGGACCTTGAGGATCCCACAAGGGATACCTCTCATGTGTACTAACCAGGGGACCCCAATGGGTGCCCCGATGGTTGAAAACCCATGAATGGGTGAATTATGGTATTAGGTAGATATTGCAGCATATGTCAACTTAGAACTCATAATAAACATGAGAGACTGGGGGGACGTGAAAATGGAGATGGGTTTAGGAATTTGGGCAACTATACCCTTTTAATTATGCTTTATCCCTATTACTATTGATGAAAATTTAAAATATAGAAGTAATTTTTAGAACACAGCCTATGTTCTTGATGTGATGAGATAGTATAGTGGAGATTCCAAAAGGTACTTCTTAGGATCTCTCTTATGAGACTCATTGGTATTTATATTACCATTACCATAACTCATAGTGTCATTGGGATTCCACCTTACTAAAAGATTAAAAGGTGGTTTTCGTGTGCTTAATGGAACCCCTCTTACAAATATTGTCTCCTAGGATACCTAGTTTTCTATAATATATGTGATTATAGTTGTAGTTGGCTGGTATAATTTCCCTTGAACATTGTATTTTTGTGACATCCCTAAAGATTTATAATGATCTCCTCAACCGATGCTTGGGATAATTCTTAGTATTGGGTGAAAACACCTTATTTAATTACCTTGAGCTATCTAGGAATGGGATGTTAAGCCAATGAGTGAAGGATAATGAGTTATTATCTTTGTTCCAAGATGTTATTATTTAAATATTTCATAAGGTTCACCTGATTAGGAATGATCCTGTTTCCAATGTCTTGATTGCCTATGGACTAAGGCCAAGGAATCAAGTAACATAAAGTATTAGGGAACACTGAGATGTTGTCTAGTTTCTACTAGTTACAGATAGCTTGAGTGGTATACCATCCAACTCTATACCTTATTATAGGCTGTACAATATATAACTAGAATCCTACTATATATTTAATGGAGGTGAATTTAGGTTATCATAGGGATAAGACTTGTATTCCTCCTATGGTGATATATCTTGATCAGAGACATTTATGGTTATGGAATAAGTAGTTATAATTAGACCAAGGTAGCCACTAGGCCATAGGCATGACATTTGTTTTTATTTATTCCCAATAGTTATTATTTACTTTATTGTTATCCAGTTGTGTAGTTCACATATACATGAAAAATATTTACTAGATTGGTATGGGACTGCATTGGTGATTCCATATTTTGGTTTTTACTCACAACCTACTTAGTTCACCATTGCACTAGGGTACCCTAGCAGCCATTCACTTGGTTATAGGCACATGATGGGTTAAGGCTTGGGAGTGATCGAGCGAGATAGATTAGACATGTAAAGGGATGAATGTACATGGTATGGATTTGTGTGGTTAGTAGATACTTATAATTTTTATTTATGTATATTTTAGTTATTCCTGTGTATAAGGTCAGCCCAGTGGGTGATCAATGTTGTGTGCATGATACAGATGCTCAGGCCTTTACTATATTTCATTCATTATTATAGCTTGTTTATATTTTTTGATTCCACACCCTAATTATTTACTGTTATGTTTGATTTTTTTTCTATTTTATTACTATGATATAAGGTAATATTCTCCCCAAACATACACCCTAGTTCATTAATACTTGTCAGAAGACTATGATATATTGAGTACCACACTTAATTCTACATTATGAACTGGTCTCACTAATATTAAAAGAGTAATCCAAGATATGAAATGACATAGTGTGTTATGTTTTAATTCCTATAAAGTAATCATTGTATTATGAAATATACACAAAATTTTGTTCATAATATTATCCATAAATTAATGAAATATTTAATATATATAAATCCCATCACATGGAATGTACATGTTAAATAAATGACACATGAATCAAATTTTGATAATGTCTAAGAAATATTATAAATTCATTTTAAATTCTATGTAATTTGGAAATATACATGGAATATAATATCTAGATACACATCATGTATATTTCTTCACTGTATATCTATGGTAGAAACCTAAGGAATGGGTGTCTTGCTCTTTCCTAAATATAAATAGAGTATAAAGTGTATATATGTTCTATACGTCATGTGGTCGTCAAGTTACATTGTTACGAGTTACACGTGTCATGTAAAACGACACAACCCATCCTTAACTAATGGACTACCCATCACACATACATTTTACATGCCATGTAGTACAATTAATTGTAATACCCCGACCCTAGTTACCCAGAGTCATTGCATTATTACATATTATTGTCATGATCACAAGAGATCAAGTCCTGAAATACCTATTTGTTTAGTATCCTTGTATGAACTAGATACATACATAAGTTTTACATTACATCATGAAATAAATAAAAACAACATTGTGTCCCCTTTGAAAACACTCATAACCCATACCCTATTCCTGCCGGTTAATAATGATATAATTCTTCATATCCTGGAAAAAATAAAACATAGAAAGGGGTGATCTCAGATGCTCAGTAAGGATTACAATATATCATAAAATTTAATAAATAAGCACAAACATTTAAGTCAATTTATAAGAATAAAATACAAGCATTTTAAACTAAAATTTCAGCCTAATATGGAAAATATAAATCAAACAATTCCATTTAATTATTTACATATATATTTTATTAGTCGAATAATTTCATGTAATATAAATAGCTAATTTCATAATGATGGAATGCATAATACCAGACATTATAACCACATAGTCAAGACCCCGTGCAAAGACTACAAATAAGATTTTGTCAAGGCCTTATACTAATACATTAGTTTGTCTCTTACGACCTACCGATGCATCAAGGATATATAGTTATCTCCATCCATCACTTACTAAGTCTAATGAATTCCTCATATGAAAAGGTTGAAACATAATCTAAACATTCGTATTAAAAATAGCATACAAAATGTCAATAGATTAACCATAAACCATGAATAGTATAAATATAGAACATCCACAGTCAAACATAACTCATTCAATACAATATGGAAGATTTTATTATAATAAGTTAACCTCAATTGAGACTAATGAAGGATATTGAAAATGATGGAAACAACATCAAAACTATTTGAGGGAAATGTCCCCCTTTTCCTTAAAACATTTAAAGGCCTCACTATTTATCAAGAAGCCATTTAAAATATATTTTTGAATGAAATTTCCCATAACACTTTGAAACTTTTAAAAGAAATTTTAGTTTTAAAACATTAATGTCTATATAAAGAAATCCTTAAACAATTTTTAAATCCTGGACATTAATGAGAAATATTTATAAGAATAAATCTTTAAAACATTTAAAATGATATTTTAGTTAGAGTTCCTAAAAAAATGAGAGACTCTTGGATACAGATAATTAAAGTAATCAAAACCTAATAATATAATGAAAATAAAGGAATTAATTATATATAATGTCAATGTACAGTATATACACCATGTAAAAGTGAATTTGTGTATATCAACAAAAAAGTCTCAATGGAATGTAAATTGAGATGAAATACCTTATAAAACATGTATCATTAGTTTAAGGATAAATAAATGAAATAATTATGTGTGAAAAATATAAATACGCTCAATATGATTGGATAATCAGTGCAAATCAATCATAGGACATTCACACAAATTTTTGGAAAAACAACACAAATGTCTTTGATGATTAACTCAATGAATTGAAATTAAGTTAATATTACCGTTATCAAGTTCATGTCAATGACATGAGAATTTATCAATAGTTTAATTATGTGTATCAAGAGTATATTCGCACAAAGGGGAGTGGAAGATACTAGATAAACAAATAAATAGTGATTCTACACATAATCTTGGAGTAAAATAATCGATGAAGCATGCATAAAACCCAATGAGTGGAAATTGAAATTAGAAATTACCTTACCGATTTGTTAACTTATGAATCATAGACACTATGAAAAAAGGATAATAAAAATAAGATTTAAATACCCATAAATTATATTATATTACACAATGAATACAATCATGGGCAGTACATACACAACACAAAAGGAAATAGTGGCAAATATAGCATGAATCTCAAGGGAATGAAAAGTGAGATGAAAACCCCTTTACTTGAACTTTTCCTTAGTATAGGGTAGGTTAAACACCTGTATAGTGGATAAATAATTGATATTAAATTATAAATGAACCAAATATATAAATATGATATCATATATGATCTTTTAATATTGCTTTGTTAATGATATTTCAGTATTATCATTGTTTTGGGTGTTAACTGATTCATTTTTTTTATATGTTTTGTTACGTAAGTCATGTTTATTATGTATAGGATGTATTTGATTCATATACATAATGATATTATTTTCTTAAACATTATTTTTAAATCATCAAATTATAATTATTATTGAATGGTTGTGTTGGGAAATTAATCTTATCACCCTTGTGGAGACGGCAATCCATATGTACACACACGCAACAATATCATTCAATTGATTGTAAAATCATATGTAAATGGATGATATATCACATATAAAGAATAATTAACATGTTATAGTTATTATTTACATCAATTTTACTCATTATTATACCCATCCAAATAATGAAGTGTTGAATAACAAACTACACCACAACATAGAGACAGTAAGTCGTACGTACACATGTATGGTGACTTTGTCATTCACAGGATAGATAGAAAAATGAATATAGTTATACCATATTTATAATAAATTAATAGTATTTATAATGTACTGGAGTTATACTTTTGTTATGGAAAAAACAAAGAAAGAGGAAGTGGAAGAAGAATAGAACTTTGAAAGAGGTGGTGAAATTATTACCTCTTCTTCAGGTGATTAGTTTTGATTTGATCAAAAGGGCTCCATAGGTTGGCTTTCTTATCATAGTAAGGCCTCTAGGATGAAGTGATGGTGGTTGGGAGGATATTTGAGAAGGGGTTCTGTGAGAAACATTGCTTTGGAGGTGTGAAATTATGATAATAAGAAGTACCATTTTATAAGAGTGGTGAGGGTCACTTTAGGAAAAGCTTGAAATATTATTTTATTATATAATCATTTTCGGTTTATAATGGCTCCAAGTGGATTTATTTAGAGGATATGGTGGGGTTTTGGTCGAAATAACTTCACCCAATAGGTTTTATACAAGTTTAGCTTACCATATTAACCTTATCTTTTAGATTTAACTCTTCGTTAATTAGTTTAACTTTTACCATGTCTTCATGTATTCCTACAATATATCATTAATAATCTTACTATAAACTACAAAGAGAACCTAAATTGGTTGATTAATAATATATCTATCATTATATAAGTTATTTCGATGATCCTTATATTTTTAGGAATATTTTATCATTTAATAATATAATATTTTTGAAAAAATTCATTTATGTCAATTTTGACACTATTAAGTGTTTGGTTTTTGTGATAGTCATAACAACATGATTAACTTGAAAACCATTAACTGAATCTACCATAACATGTCATATTAATCTATAAATTTCGTATAATGCATAAGAAGTATCAATTTACATTTATTTTGAAATTTATAATCCCAATTATTTTAATCGTTAATTAATAAGGTAATTACTCCATCGTCATTCTGTCATAAAAAAATTTAATTATTTAATGTCTAAAAATTATAAATAAAAAAACATGATGTTGGAAATCTTTTGATATTTATAATTAATATTTATAGTCTAATTTATCTTATGTATAACCCTATATTAAAAATATTTTAGTTGTGAAAATTTGAATTTAACACTTTTAACTCTTCTTTAAATAAAATAATAATAAATGTCCTAATCTAATCCAAGATGACCAAAGAGAAACATATTTTATTACTAAGGTTGATTTTAGGAGAAAAACACTTATCCAATTGAATTAGGACAATTTTTAGGGTAATTATAATATCATTTTTACCTTTAATTACCCTATTTACTTTTAACTGTGGTAAATAAAAGTGAAAAGATTATATTTAAAAAAATATATATTCATCTTATTTAAACAAATTTTACTTATTGATGTTAGTCGTGTCTCTCTTATTTTTGAAATTCAATTTATAGAAGTGGTAAAATTACATTTTATGCAAATTTGCTAACGTGCCTAGAAGGTGGGTAAAAACGTTAAAAAAGTCAATAAACTATTATACATCTCATTTTACTAAAAAATAAATCCAATTAATTAAATTGAACTAACACAGGTATTATTTATCAATTTTTACTCAATATTAAATTAAATAAAATAAATAATTATTTAAATTAAAATTTAGTTTTTAAACAATAACGCGGTGTTTTTCACTATTCATCAAAAATTGCAAGTTTTCATAAAAATTCCAAAAATTCACCATATGATAATTTTGATATTATAAAAACAAAAATGATGTCTATTTTACAAAATTAAAAACATATAAGTTTTATTAATTAATTTAAAATTAATTAACATTATCAAAACAAGAAAGCGGGTATTTGAGAAGTAAAATCTATCAAAAGATTGATAGGTGTTTATGTCCAATTTAAAAGTGAAATTACTTCCAATGACCAACATTGTATTAAATGATAAAAATATAATATAATTATACTTAAAAACAATTAAAATGTATAATTTTATACTATAAATTATTTTGATTAAAAAATTTGTTTTCAATTGAAATTTTGGATCTTTCATTGTTCATCAAAATGTGAAAGTTTTCAGAAAAACACAAAAAATTTATCCAAACTAAAATTTCATTTCCCACATATAAATAAAAATTTAATTACATCAAATTGATTATATAAAAGTGTCAAATATTGGATTATAAAGGATTCTCCATTAAAAGGTGGAAAAACTGTAATTTTTTAAAAATAATTTTTTTATATGAAAAATTGATTTTGACCATATATTATATATAAGAAATAAAATATGAATGTTAAAATTTTTTGGTATATAGATAAAATTAAAAATGTGGTTATTAATATTCATAACTTCTTTTTAAACGGCTAGTTTGATAGGTCATGAGGTGCCTGAACTCGGTGTTGCATACATCGCACATTATTGTATTATTAAAAGAGAAGCATACCATATAATCATTGGGTGTTACATTCTTCCCTCCTTAAATAAATTATGTCCTCACAATTTGAAAATTTTCTTTGAAAATGAAGGGTAAAAAAATATAAAATACCTTTGTGGAAAACCCACATCGAAAATAGGGTTAATAAATTTTAGTCTTAATAAGAGGGATAGGGAAATGAAAAAGTCACCACAAAATTAGGATTTAGAATAGGATAATATTGGTGGAAATTATAATTAGAGAAAAAATATAAATATTTATAAGGAGTGATTGAGGTCATCAATCACAAAAAAGTGAACAGAAAATTGAGGGTCTCAAAGCCATAAATCTATGATGAATAACGTAAGGTATTAGGATAAAACATTTTTGGTTTTAAGATACTTTCCCTAAAGATTGAGAATTAATTTCTTCATAGAATAAGAAAAAAACCTGATAAGTAGAGTTCCATCCATTAACTAATTTATACAAAAAACTCATCTATCACTCTAAACGATGAGTATTCAAGATGAGTTGGTCACACCTGAAGTGCTAGAATCAACTTACAGAGAATTACATAATCCACAAAGTATGAACTATATATTTCCCCTGTCTTTAGAGATTAACCAAAACCAAAATGTTTAGTACAAGATCAGATGATCCCCAAAAAGGATAATCCTTTAGAGAAAGAAATACTAATCATAATTTCTAAAATTAAACCAACAATACCCAAAGTTCAATAAATACCATTCAATAAACAATGGTCCATAAAATACTTCAATATAATATAAACTAATATTGAAACCCAAAACTCAGAATAATTTTATAATATAGTATTCCACGTTAAATTGCATCTCCAAATAACATCAACTACTCTTAAAGTCACATACTTAAAAGTAATTAACCTAATCACATATTCTCTATGATATGTTAATAATTTACATAAATAAACTAAATCTATATAAATCCACAAGAAAAACATAGATAACAATACACCATTAAGCCTTAAATTAAATCCAATATTATTCTATTTTCCTTAGGCTTATAGTGTTCCCAACAGAGTGAGTGTCTTCCAAAATAACATTTATAACATAATTACCAAATCATTATCGTATACTAAGGATATCCATTTGATAAACATAAGATCCCAAATCAACTTATTATTGATCAATAAAGTCATTTAACTAAAAATAATTAGTCACACTAACCAATGACTTCACGTAGATCAGTGGTAGGCAATAAATCCCAGCTGCACTTTGGTTGTGGGTTCGATTCCAGCAGCTTCTTCAGATGCGATGAGTTGTCACATGGTCTGTATATTTTTCTTTTTCAAAAACTATATTTTATAACATTCCCAAAATGATATAAATTCCTCAAAATAACTATAACATAATTTAACCAAAAAATTTATCTCATACCTCACATTTTAATCCCAAAATTTAATAACTTTTAATTTCCTCAAATTCAAGGATCATATAAACCCAAATGGTTATTTATAACAATATCCACAATCGAAAAGATAATTATTCCTCAAATAGAATTTTCACATCAAAAACTGCAGGGTTACACATACAAGAGAAAAGTATTTCAAAGTAATCACATCAACAAAGAGCACTAATACTTTTAAACATTTTTCCATCCATTTATTTCCGCATAGGTTCTTCCTTGACTAAGAGGTTATCCTATAGAATAGGGAATTCACTCGGGTAATGCTCACGTCCCCTAAATTTATGGTAAATGACTATAAATGGATTCTTGGGATCATTTTTATTATCTTCTATAGTACACTTCATTTTTCCTCGGTAATTATTTACTTTATGTCCTTCTTTCCCACACATAAAGAATTTCTTTGTTCCATTGTGACACTTTCTGAGGTGTCTCCTTCCACATTTCCTGCATAATGGAAATTGAGATTTATTTTCTTTATGGTCTCCACTACTGTAGCTCTTATCATTTATCTCCTTTCTCTTATTTGTTGAGTCTAAGAGCTTTTTAATATATATGTTGTTGATCATATTTTTGAAAATTGATTCGGCATTCAAATGATATTTTTAATCCTATCAACATTCCATTTTGTTTCTCATTTCCACCACAATTCCCACCATGTACATCATGTTCAATGTTACTATGAATTCCTTGGAATCCATCCATTGACTAAAAATATAAATCATTTTGTGAGTAACAATAGTCATAAAATCATTTAGAGAATATCATGAATCCTTATTTTCAATCTAAAACACCTTATGATTAATAAAGGTTATTTATTATAATCTTATATTAAAATCCTTCAAATCAGTTTGTAAAGAAATTTTGAATTATCCTAATAGTATCCCATGGGAGTTTCATAACCAAGAGTGCAACAAGGCTTGTTGTCATGCACCAGTACCCGTTTGAGTTTAGCTCAAAGCGGTGTTTTCGGTTTTACCCCTAGGTAAATCTGTTCTAGTGCTGCTTCTACCCGCTCGTATCCATATAGGGATGTATTTCTTATAAAACCCACATAATATTTACATTATAAATTTTTTTGGATGTTCTTCTATACTAATCCCCAAAGTCTATCTTAGGGTAATGTTTTTTAATTTGTGATTTTATAAATTTAGTTTCATAATGTTTTTACTAAACTTCCTCTAAACCAACTATAACGCCCTGATCCTAGTTACCCAGAGTTGGAGCGTTATTACATATATTTGGCATGGTCACAAAAGATCAAGTCCCAAAATACCGATTAGTTTAGTATCCTTGTAAGTACTAGATACATACATAAGTTTTACATTTCTTCATGAAATAAATAAAAACAACATTGTGTCCCCTTTGAACACACTAATAACCCTTATCCTATTCCTATAGGTTAATCATGATATTCTTCATTAAATATTTGGAAAAATAAAACATAGAAAGGGGTGAGATCAGATGCTCAGTAAGGATAACAATATAGAAGAAACATTCATAAATAAGCATAAAAATTTAAGGAAATGTATAAGACTAAAACACAAGCCTTTTAAACTTAAATTTCTGCATAATATGGAAAATACACATCAAATAATTCCATTTTTTGTTCGCGTGGATATTCTACTAGTTGAATAATCACATGTAATATCAATAGATAATTTCATTATGATGGAATGCATAATGCCAAACATCATAACCATATAGTCAGGGTCTCATTACAGGACTACAAATAATATTTTTTCAAGGACATGTTCCAAGAAACTAGTTTGGAACATGAGACCTACAAATGCATCGGGGAGCTATAGTAAGCTCCACCTATCAGTTACTAAGTCCAATTCATTTCTTATATTAAAAGGTTAAAACATAATCTAAACATTCGTATTAAAACTAGCATACAAAATGTCAAGATTTTAACCAGAAACCATGAATGTATAAAAATATCACATCCATAGTCAAACATAACTCATTAAATAAAATACAGAAGATTGTATTATAATAAATTAACCTGAATCGAAAATAGTAATGGATATTGACTTAGATTAAAATAACAATCAAAACTATTTGATAGAAATGCCCCCCATTTTCATGAAAACATTTAAAAGTCTCCCTTGTTATCATGAAGCCGTTTAAAATAGATTTTTGAATCTAAGTGTCCCATACTACTTTGAAACTTTTAAAAGGAATTTTAATTTTAAAACATTTATTTCCGTATGAATAAATCCTTAAAATGATTTTTAAAACATGGATATTAATGAGAAATATTTAGAAGAATAAATATTTAAAACATTTACAATTATATTTTAATTTGAGTTCCTAAACAAATTAAAGATGATTGAGAAAAAATAAATCAGGTAATAAAAACTTTATAATATCATGAGAATAAATGGATTAATCATATTCTATGTCAATGAACAGTATATACATCATATAAAAGTGAATTGGCACATAACAACAAAGTAGTTTCAATGGAATGTATATTGAGAGGAAATCCCTTATAAAGACTATATTCATTGGTTAAAGGTAAATCAATGACATAATTATGTGTGAAAAATATAAATACACTTAGTATGATTAAATTTTAAGTGTAAACAAATTAGAGGACATTCCCACATATTTTTTTTAAAAACAACACCAATGTCTTTGATGTTTAACTCAGTGAATGGAAATTGACTTAAGATTACCCTTAGAAAGTTCATATCAATGACCTGAGAATTTATCAATGGATTGATTATGTGTATCAAAACTATATCCACAAAAATGGGAGTGGAAGTTACAACATAAATAAATACATAGTGATTCCACACATAATCTTGGAGTAAAATAATCGATGAAGCATGCGTAAAACCCAATGAGTGGAAATTGAAATTAGAACTTCCCTTACCGATTTGGCAACTTACAAAACATACAACCCATGAAATAAGGATCATAAATTGAAGATGTAAATAAATATATGTTAAATTATATTACATAATTAATACAATCAAGGGAAATACATACACAACACAAAAGGAAATAGTTGCAAATATAGCATGAATCTCACGAGAATAAAAAGTGAGATGAAAAGCACTTACCTTTTAATCTTACTTAGTATAGGGTTGTCTAACCTTCTTTATAATGGTTAAATAGTTGTTATTAAATTATAAAATAACCAAATACAAAAATATAATATCATATATGATCTTATAATATTGCTTTGTTAATGATATTTCAGTAGTATCACTATTTTGGGTGTTAACTAATTCGTTTTCCTTTATATGTTTTGTTCTGTAAGTCATGTTTGTGTTGTATAGGATGTATTTTATTCATATAAATAATGATGTTATGTTTTTAAAAATTATTTTTAAATCATAAACTAAAAATTATTCTTGAATGGTTACGATGGGGAATGAATCTTATCGCATTTGTGGAGATGGTAATCTGTACGTACTTACAGGCGATAATATAATTCAATTTATTGAAAAATAATATGTAATTAGATGGTATATAACATATAAATAATAATTAACTTGTTATATTTATTATTTAAATCAATTTTACTCATTATTATACCCATCCAAATAATGATGTGTTGAATAACAAACTACACCATGACGTTGATACGATAAGCCATTCATACGCATGTATGGTGACATTGTCATTCATAGGATGGATAGAATAATGAATGTGGTTATACCATATTTATAAATAAATAGCAGTACGTAGAAGGTAATTTAGTTATTATTTTTTCATGGAAACAAAAAAGAAAGAGGAAGGGGATGAAGAAAATAAGATTGAAAGAGGTGGTGAAATTATTACCTCTTCTTGGGGTGCGTCCTTTTGATTTGATCAAAAGGGCCCCTTAGGTTATCTTTCTGATCGAATTACAACATCTAGTTTATAATGAGAGTATTTGGGAGTATATATGAGCTGGTTTTGGCTGATCCAAATGGATTTGGAGGTAAGAGAAGAGGAAATACCCTTTTTTAAGTGAGGTGATGGTCACTTTAGGAAAAGCTTGAAATCTTATTTTATTTTATAATCAATTTTATTTTATAATGGCCCAAAATGGATTTATTTCTAGGATAAGGGGGTATTGTTCGAAATAATTTCATCCATTAGGTTTTAGACAAGTTTGGGTCACCATGTTAACCTTATCTTTTAGATTTAACTCTTAGTTAATTAGTTTAACTTTTACCATGTCTTCTTATATTCTTACACTACATGGTTAATAAACTTACTATAAACTTACAAGAGAACCTCAAGTGGTTAATTAATAATGTATATATCATTATATAAGTCCTTTGGTAGAATCTTATATTTTTAGAAATATTTTATCATTTAATAATATTATATTTTTTTTAAACTCATTTATGTCAATTTTGACACTATTTAGTATTTGGCCTTTTTCAATGACATAACAACATGATTACTTTCAACAAAATTCATTGAATCAATTCTAAAAAGCTATATTAATCTATAAAATTCATGTAATTCCTAAAAAGTATCAATTTACATTTATTTTTATATTTAAAATATCAATTATTTTAATATTTCATTAATAAGGTAATTACTGCATCATCATTATGTCATAAATAAATTTAATTATTTAATGTATTAAAATTATAAATAAAATAACATGATGTAGGAAATCGTTTTAGATTTCTAAGGAATATTTATTGTCAAATTTATCTTATGTATATCCCTATATTAATAATGTTTTAGTTATGAAAATTTGAATTTAACAATTTTAACTCTTCTATAAATAAAATAATAATAAATGTACTAAAATGATCCAAGTGGACCAAAGAAGACCATATTTTACTCCTATGGTTGATTTTGGTCGAAAAACACTTATCCAATCGAATTAAGACAGGTGTTAGGGTAATTATAATATCATTTTACCTTTAATTACCCTATTTACTTTTAACCATGGTAAATAGAAGTCAAAAGATATTATTCACCAAATATTGTATTCATCTTATGGAACCACATTTTACTTACTGTTATCAACCATTTCTCTCGGTTTTTGAAATTTAATTCTCAGAAGTGGTAAAATTACAGTTTATGCATATTTGTTAATGTGCCTAGAATGTGGGTAAAAACGTTAAAAAAATTCATTAAAATTGTATATATCTAATTTTATTATAAAATGACTTCAATGAATTACAATGAACTAAAATAGGTATTATATATCTATTTTTACTTAAAATTATTTTAAATAAAATAAATAATCATTTAAATAAAAAATTTATATTTAAAAATAACGCTGTGTTTTTAACTATTCATCCAAAATTGAATGTTTTCAAAAAAAATACCAAAAATCCACCATAAGATAATTTTGATATTCCAAATACAAAAGTGATTTATATTTTAATGAATTCAAAATATAGAAGTTTCAATAATTAATTTAAAATTAATTCTTGTTGTCAAAACCATAAAGCGAGTTTTTGGGAAATAAAAACTATCAAAAGATTGATATGTGTTTGTCCAATTTAAAAGTGAAATTACTTCCAATGAACAAAATTGGATTTAATAATAAAAATATAATATAATTATACTTCAAAACCATAAAATCTTATAATTCAACACTATAAATCATTTTTAATTGGAAAATTTGTTTCCAATTAAAATTTTGTATCTTTCACAATTTATCAAAATTTGAAACCTATCAAAAAAACACCAAAAAATTATCCAAACTAAATTTTTATGTCCCGATTCTAAAGAATAATTTATTTTTATAAATTTTAATATATAAACGTGTCAAATATTGGATTATAAGGGGTTCACCATTAAAATTCGGGAAAACATTATTTTTTGTAAAATACATCTTTTATCTGAAAAATTGAATTTTTCCTTATATTATGTATAAGAAACAAAAACGGTGAAATTTCAAATTACATGGGATATATATAAAATAAAAAATGTGGTTATTACTATTCATAACCACTTTTTAAATGACTAGTTTGATAGGTCGTGGTGCGCTTGAACTCAATGTTGCGTAAATCGTATACTATTATATTATTAAAAGAGAAGCATACCATGGAAGCTTGGGGTATTACATTAACTATGTGAAAGGATGTCATGATCAACACATGGTGTATTAAATACACACTACGTGTAATAAATTCTCATGCATTGGATTAATTGTTGAGTTTTCTTGTTGCATTAAACTTGAGTACATAACATGTACCTATAAGATGCATGGTGTATTCTCTTTTGATACAAAACCAATATACTTATAACCTCAAGATGAGTTATATTAATGTTATTAATTAAAAATAAATCCATTTATTTATTATATTTGTGATAATTAAGAGGAATAATAGAATGTATCACGATTACGAGTAAATAATTATCAAAAATTAATTTAAAAATAATGACAAATTCATAAATATATCAACGACATTTAAATAATTTTATTTTATTATGTGACCATTCTGATACAACATGTAGGTTGTGGGTGAAGTAGAATAACTTATAGGAAATGTTAAAATCAACTTTTATCATAATTTCTTATTAATATGACATGTACATCTATGAAAAACTCTATGACCAATGACATTGAATCAAATATTAATTGACATATGAACACTGAAACAAAACATAAGATTATCACATATTGATTTATAATTAATTTAAATAGTTGTATAATTACATTGTAATGAATAATTATATTCATATATAAATATGACAATGTCTCTATGTCATACTATATTTACATAATAGGAATAAATTGTATATTCCCTGTAGAATTGATCCAAATGTGTTTCATGAACGTACCGACCGGTAAGTATGTGTAATGTCCCATATAAGGTCATGTAGAGCCTTATAAACTCAAGACTGGTCAGCCATCTTCCTCAATGGATCTCTCTCGAACAATACAGTTTCATCAAGGGTCGCTCTATCCAGGAGGCAGTTGCCTTGGCACATGAGATGGTTAACGATATCAACTTCAAAACTCATGGATCAAATATGGTCATCAAACTGGATATGAACAAGGTTTACGACCGAGTCGAATAGAGCTTTATTAATATAGTCTTGGCATGATTTGGCCTCAACTCTAGGAATATGGATATCCTCTTCTGTTGCTTTAGCGCTGCGTGGTTTTCAGTTTCTTTTATGGTCAAATCCTTTGGTTTCTTCAAGTATACTTGGGGCCTTAGGCAAGGGGACCCAATATCACCTACGTTGTTCATCCTCACTCAGGATGTGTTGAGCCAGCTCCTCCAAAGGTGTATTAATAATGGCAGCATTCTCCCATACAAGTGTCAATTGAAGGATCCAACTATCTCCCACCTAATGTTTATCGATGATACCATCCTCTTTCTGAATGGGAAAAGCAGATCCCTGCGGTGTTTAAGTGAGGTGCTGGACAGATACTGCAGTTGGAGCAGGCAGAGCATCAACAAAGGTAATAGCGAGTTCTTCATCTCCAACAGGTGCGTGATTGAGAAGGTGGAGTCGGTTGGCAAGTGTTTGGGCACCCAGAAGGGGTCTTTCCCTACAACTTATCTCAGTGCGCCTCTTTCATCGGGGAGACTTCAGATTCAAGACATCGACGCTCTCCTCTCTAGGATCACAGAGAGAGTGTTGAACTGGAGAAATAAATTCTTATCTTTTTTAGGGAAGATCACCCTGGTGAACAGTGTCTTTGTGGCCTCCCCATTCACGGTCTCTCCTCTAGTAAGGTTTCTAAGGGGGAGATAAGATCCATCGATTGGATCCTCACCTCCTTCATATGGGACCCGTATGTAGGAGGGAAGAAACACTGGGTGTCCTGGACCATAATGGAAAAACCTGTGGGTGAAGGGGGGATCAGTGTGAGGAACCTAAGTGATACCATTTTCTATATGTAGGCATGAATTGAATGGAGCATTCCAGGATGATGTAATCTATGGGGCATAACCATGTACTCTCACTCGTTAGGGTTTCATGGATCAGTGGATAGGGGTCTCTATACCCTATGGTCGATAGTTGGGCCGATTGTTGAGATCCTTCACCCTTTTACGCATTGGTTGGTTGGGAGAGGCGAACTATCATTCTGGCACCAGGACTGGGGGCGCGGTGTGCTGGCATTTCCCGGATGCCCGACCATGAATATCATGTTCAGGGAAGTGAGTCTCTTCCCATCGTTCATCTCCGCGGTTCTGAATAACAGTCAGAGAGAGAGAGTTTCCAGCGTATTGTGATGAACTCCGAAGATGACAGATGTGATTCCACCGCTTCTGCCTCGAGTCTATTCTCATTGAAGATTTTCAGGGGTGTGGTGCATGGATCGGTTTATCCTGGGGGATGGGATGAGATTATTTGGGTTGAAAGTATTCCTTCTAAATAAAACTTTCTCACATGGAGGCTTCAGAATAGAGGGCTTCCTACTGATGATAATATTTGCAAGTGCTGAATCCAAATAGCATCCAAATGAGTGTGTTGTTGTAGGGCGCATAGAGAGGAGAGTGCTACTCACCATTTCTTTAGAAGAAAATGGGTGATTGAGGTTTGGAATGCTCTAGCTGAATTTTCATTTGTTTGTACTCCAAATGGAAATATACATTCCTTCTTGGAGGACCTGTTTCATGGCACTGAGAGATGCGGGGTAGAGAAGGTGGCCCACTTAGTGTTGCTGCATGCTGGGTTTTGGTGTATTTGGAAGGAAAAAAACAAGATGAAGCATCAGGGAGTGACAATGACTACCTGTGTTATAATTGCCTGGGAAAAAAACCTCATGTTTGAATTGAATAAGGCATTGAAGGCTTGGAAAAAGGCTCCCTCGCTCTACCGTTTTCAATATAGGATGAATGTGGCTTCCAGTAACATGTTTGGCAACTGGGTTAGCTGGCACAAACCATCGGGTGGATTGGAACTCAATGAAGACAGTTCTTTCATTCAGGGGTCCATGCGCGGTGGAGGAGTGGTGCAGGATGCTTTTTGGCCTGTTTATTTAGATTTCTCGGCCAGGGTGGGGAAGGGATCCTCTCTCTAAGATAAGGCTATGGCTATGCTCACTGGTCCTACCTTGTGTAGGAAACACGGGCTGGGAGTCTTTGAAGTTGAAACATACTCCATGGTTGTCCATGATTCCTTTTAAGGGTGTGGGGTCACACCTTTCCCGATATGCTATAATATCAGGAAATGCAAATGTATGCTCAATAGTACCATTACTGTATGATATACCTGGAAGGAGGGGAACAAGGTGGCGAAATATCTAGCTTTAGTGGGGTACCCTGGCATGGAGTATGTGTTTCTTCATATGGATGGCAGTATTAAATCCATGGGGATTGATTTCATAAAAAGGGATGCCCTCGGGTTACACTACTTCAGACCTCCGTAGGCTTTCCTTCAGGGGGGAGAGATCTCCTTTTTGTCTTGTCCTTATTTTTGTACTCCTTTTGGTTATCCTTTTTCAATAAAATTACAAAAACAAAATTGGATGGAATGTGTTTCATGAACCTCTAAGAATTTCCATAGTAATCTCTAAGTTATAACATGGTAGATCCTAAGAATTGTGTCATTCATCTTAGATCTCCATGAAAATACCATACAAGAAGTATTCTCCTTGATCTATATAGAATCAAAAGGGGATTTGTGGGAGGATTTATCTTGGTTCTTGAAATTATTCTTAGCAAGGGGCTCTCTAGGGATTGATAGAATTCTCCAGATTCGTTGAGCACAACCAACACAAAATGGCTAGTGTCAGGTTTGTAAATAATATAATTGGATTTAGATAGTGCCAGGGTTATAAAAATAATAATTTCACATGCACCATTAATATTTTTAATCCCCATAGAACCCCATGCATATTATAATAATAATGTTATTATTTTTATTTCTCAACATGCGTAAGACTATAAAATTAATATAATATTTTTTTGATTTTTTTTAAATTTATCCAAATAATATTTAATATATATTATTTATCAGAAGACCTTTAAACTCAGTCTTCCATTCCTTCAAATTATTTATAGGTCCTTGAAAAATGACTTATTATTAAATAGACACCATTAAATTATTCACTAATAAATTAATAAATAAATACTACATATTCACAAAATAACAAATAAATATTTATTAAATATTCAACTCACAAAATATCATCTCAAATAACTAGGGACTTAATACATGTGATCAAGGTAATCATGAATAATTAATAAACCATTCATGGGAATAATATTTATTCAAAGGGATAAATAATAAATAATATTATTATTTAACTAAAGTTCTAGATATTGTTAGTTCATGTAGCCCTTTAAGAATTTTTATCAATGGTATATTGTGGAGCCAACCAATGTTCAAGGATGGAATCTAAAAATATTATAAGACACCCATTGAGAAATAATATAATGTATAAAATACATAAAACATCATATGGATGATTACTGTGTAATATAATCCTTTTATCCTGATATCTCTAATCCAGTAGGTTTCATGATAGTGTCATTTTCCAATGTGCTCAATGCCTCTTTCTTTAAATTTCTAGAAATGAACATGCACCTAGAACACCACAACCATGTATTTATTTAGGATATTTAATTCCTATCAATGGGATCAATATATCAACATCTATTAAATAATATAATGGATAAACTTTTCTTGTATAATTCATTAATGCAATAGTACTCATGACATGCACAACATATCATACTTCACATTGAACATATTTCATCACGATTCCAATCAATACATCAAAGTACACAAATAATAATATCCATTAATAATTATATTAATGTATAAGGATCAATGCATGAATCCATATACGGGAAAATCCAATGAAATATTCAAATATGGATTTCCCACTAGCAGGTCGTGTTCTCATAATCTCTTGCATTAGAAATTACCAAGGGCGTACACCATGAGAAAGTACCTCAAATTCATATTAGTATCTAGCCCTAATATCCTATATCATTTGTGACCCATTAAATAATATCATTAACTATAGAACATGTATTTTATAATAGTGTCGTATAACTTCTAGGTTCTCACTATAATAAGGATCTTCTATTACCTTTAAATGTGACAATTACTCTTAGTACATTATCACATACTATGTCATGCAGAAGAAAAATCATAATGTGATAAGAAGTTCATTAATATTAAAATTAATGAATATAGGTAATCATAATGTATATAAAATTCTGTTCTAGGGAACTAACTCTAACATGTAATCCATATCACATCTCTATATGACCATTTTATAAAACATACCAACTAAAATTTTTAGTAAGAAAAATATATGGAGTTAAATAGTTAGAATAATGGTGAGACTTTAGAATCATATTCCTAATTTTTAAATAATTTGAACATATTCAAACCACTTAACTTCACAACATAAAATGTTACAATGTCAAATTATGTTGTTAGCTTAGATATCATTTTTATGTGTATCATTATCATTATTAGAACCCAAATTCATCAAAACATTTTCTTGAAATAATGTAACTAATTACATTATGTTTTACTAATTCATATTAATTTTTTTCGGATAATCTTATTTTTACATTAACATGGTAACTAAATGAAACTCTTTTATTTATCTTTAGATACACTAAACTATTTTAGGATATTAAGTGTAGTTATCCTTTTATTTAGACTAGTACAATCCTTCAAGAAATAATGTCTTTCTATTTTCATAATGAATAAATATGACTCTTTATATTTAAATTCTATATGTAGTAAATATTTACTTTATCTAATGAATATAAATTATATGCTAAATTAGTTCTTCCTTTTATTTTGAAATCTTTTATATTTACAACATTTTTAAAAATATACATTCAATATCATCTACCTTTAAAAATACAAGAATTAATTTCTATAACATCCATACCTCACCTGTAAATTCCATGGAGTTTCACAAACTCCTTTAGATATATCATAAATTATCCAATCATATTGAATTATTACTCTTCCTACCTAACAACGCTATCTTTCAATGAACCTGATTATCTTACCGAAGAAAAGTTATTGAACTTTTCATCCAACCTTTCTTCTTCCAGTTTAAAATTTTACGTACTTGTATTATCTATAAAATACTTTAAAAATTATCTATAATATTCCTAGTTTATATATATTCCAAAAAAAATTAAATATTGGGTAAACATTCATTGAATTACCATATTATAGAAACATTTCCATAGATAACAATATAATAATTTGCCTAACCAAAAAAATCCATTTTTAGTTCCTCCTTAAATTAAATTATAGAATTAATAAAATCATAAAACTTGTGTATTAAAACACCTATCTTATTTTATTTAAAAAAATATTGTTTACATGATCTTATCAAGAGATAAATGAGATTAACAACATCTTATTACAAGTTTATCAAATCTTGATGTATCCAAGTTATAAATGTGACTAATCCTTTTCTCCATCACATGAAATAAAATTTTATGCTTCAATTTTTTTCATCTTTTGAAATTATATATACTTACAACACATTTTAAAAAATAAATTTTATATAATATATCTTTTCGAATAATAAAATTGATTTCTATAACCAGTATAGTGTAAGGAAACATTTAGTTTCATCGATTCATCAACATATTAAATCATATTTAATTTCCTTCAACATGCCTAATAATATCGAGTATATGAGACTAAAATTCCATAATTCATTGATGCACCCATTCATATTGAGCTCATGAGTGGAGGTTAATATTTCACTGGTCATTTTTTATCTAATTCCTTTGAAACCTTTAATTAATTAGTCTTTGCTTCCATAAATATCTAGATTCACTCATTTAACAATTTCGAAACTTGGTTACTGTGGATGTAAGTCTCCCAACACATAAAATTTTCCAATAATAACTTTTCTTAAATCACTAAACTTTATTCAGATCATTTTTTTAGGTTTCCAGTTTTAAGAGATACTTATATTAGGATTCTCTTTATCATGTATTGATCAAAAAGTTTAGATTGATGATGATATGGATATTATCTATAACAAAAGATTTCATCAGATAAGTATAATTTATTATTAATCATTTAATAAAGGATTTTATTAAATGGACTCCCACAAAAATTATGACCCCATTTGTGCATCATATATATTAGTAGTCCAAGATCATATTTCACTAAGAAATGAGTCAGATTTGGATTTCCTCTCACCAAATATCTATTTTGGTAGGGTATCATCCCAATAATATCACATATGACTCATGGATAGTTGAGTGGAAAACTTTTTTTATAATCCATCATATGGATAAACTCAACTCTATTCCTCTAGTAAGCTAATCCTATTAGGGTATCCCAACTAGTGCAACCTAAAGAAAATTCCAAAAAGGCTAACAAAAGGACAATCTAAGGGAATCTATCTTTGGAATGTCCTATAAAAGGAAGTTATAGTTCCACCTATCCTTGATTTCCCTACATAATTTAATACAAGGGAACCCAAATTTTGTGTGAACTACTCAATTTTATTATCTAGTTACTGAAAAGTGATGCATTAGAAGTAATCCAAAACTTATTATTTCAAGGGAATTTTAATCTCAACATCTTATCTCATATCGTTCTCTTTATATATCCACTATTATAGTGATTTTAGTTTGGAATCCAATTCTCTCCACCAAATCCATATGTTCAAACTATATTTATGTGTGACACTTTACAAAACCCATAAATTTGTGTTACTCACCCCAAATTTTAAGTCAAGTATATTGATACATATCTTAATCCATCGTATACATCAGGCACATGGACAAATAATATAAAGGAATATAGTTATAGAAATTTCCTATAAATTAAATTTTTCCATAATACATTTTCATATGATTTGTAAACACATTTTAAAACATTAAAACCATTTAATTTTTTATAATTTGTTTTGAAAAATTTATGTTTTCACTTAGACGGTATCCATATTATGAGTAAGGGTGTACTACCTATAACTTTATGTCGATATACTAAGTAAGATTAGATATCTTTGACCCTTTTATATAAAAAGATTTGTATTGGTATTAAAGGTCTTACCTTTATGTGAAGTTTTCATGTAAGGGTAAGTATGAATCTATATTTATGTAAACCTTTAAAATAATGCCTAAAATTTAGATAACTCTTGTCAGTGTAAATGTAAGTCAATTACTACCTTAATAAAACTCAGCTAAAATCCTGCTGCATTGAGGTAGATTAGGTGAACCTAATTTAGAAGTCTTTTATATAAAGGTAATGTTAATATTCCTTGAGCTACTTCAAGGTACCCCAAAGTAGCCCTTATAGAAGATTTATAACTACTATATAACCTTTACATAGAAAACATTATGTGAGATAGGGGATTATCTTTACAGGAAGACCCTTACATAGACCACTCTTCATAAGGGTATTTCCAAATGAACCTTAAAGAAAACTTCTATATATGGGTAATCCATGATGACCATTATGTAGAACGATTCTGGGTAATGGTAATCCATGATGAATGAGTCTTTATAAGGAAAATTCATTTTACTTTAATGTTGGGAAAATCCAAAATGATGATCTGTTTTTGGTTTCTTATTTATTTTAAAAAAACATTTCATTAATCTAAAGTATGGGTTCCCTCTGACACCACTGAAGGGTATTTAATGAGCTTAATAATGATTATCATATGAAGTAAAAAAAATTTAAACCCTTGTCCAAGGATCTCCCTTCCATGATAAATGAAATTTGATATAAAACTAAAATAAATAAATATTATAAATTGATTACATTACACCAAAATAGAATTTAAGACATATTCAAACATTATCACAGGGGTTTGATGCAAATCAAAAATGAGAATCCAAAAGACATACCCTCTATGTAGTGTATACACAGGTCGAGTAAATCATCCAACTTTCTTATGGGATCTATCTGTACTTAATGGCCTACTAGAGCCTCTATGAAATGGATAATGAAAATGAGATTATTCAAGTATTTGGGGGTTTAACAAGTCATCATAGAATCACCACACACCACTGCCATCAAATGATAATGATATTCAAAGATATGAGAATGATTCTCATGATACTTCATTTACCCATGAATTTATAATGAATGAATAAATGATAATTGGAAAACCCATTCATCATTTTTATGGATAAAACTTATCACATAGGTTTCATCTTATAAAATAGTCATTTAATGATATCCTATATTTGATTAAAAAATAGAATCATCTCATACAAACCATCAAACAAAATTGATACAACCCATGCATGAAAAAAACCTATATATATATCATCTATATAAAATTATTTAGGGAAAAATAAATATTTAAAAAGGATTTCAATAACTTTTATGGTGGATTAACATCTTTTTTAGTTAAATCATTGAATTGTGGTAGGTTACTCCATGCATGAATCTTTAATACTAAAACTATGAATTATTTCTCATTTATATGTAACGATTTCTATATTTTAAAGGATATACATTTTTTATCAATTTATTCATGTCAAAATATGTTTGTTTATTTTCCAGTTTTTATTGGTAATTATAGAATTTTCTCATATTTTTTAGCTCAATAAAATGTTCAATCAACTATACACCCTAATGTTTGCTTAAAAGTAAATGTATATCTTTTCAAAGGAGTTCTATAGTCAAAGGTGTTTTTTTGGTTCTAAAACTAAATTAAAGGATTTAATTTAAAACTAAAGAATTTTTTGGTTCTTATAAGGTTGGGGTTTCCTTCTTTTATCATTTGAGATACTTTGATGATGTTTACGTGACTTGGTCTTCAAATGTGATTTCATAACTAGGTTTCTTAAGTTATGTTATAGAGGATCAGTTAGCACATTGTAAATTGGATTTCTTAATTTAAGTGTATCTGTGAAGTGATCCCCTTATAGTGATTGAGTACAATTTATAGTGATAAGGATATTGTGAAAATTGGATAGGAACATCCCTATTAAAAGACATATTTTTTAGATTGTTATTATTATTTAAAAATGGGTTGGTTTTGTGAATGGTTATCAACGGTGAGGGTGTGTTATAATTTTTTCTTATTAAATATGACTCCTTATGTATATATTTATTACTAATTTATATTTTGTGTCATGGAAAACCATGGGTAGATATGTGGGAGATCTAGTTATGAGTGTTACACTAGTAATGTTCATTACTTTGACCAGTGATTCCAATTTAAGATCATGACCTTCTCTGGGGATACTACCTCCGGGTCAATATAGGTTGGGTAAAACCATGTATATGGTAGTTGAATCATATCAGGTCCCAATTAGATGGATTCAATAATTTTTTGTCTTATATTGTGTCTAGAGATTCTTGGTGTTCCCATAATGATTGATTCTTGAATATATAATGATGATTTCAATTATTTTATTTATATGATAATTTATTATTAATTATTCTAAATTGATCTCATATTGCTATTGTTTTTATTTTTTTAGTGTTTAATACCAATAATATTTTACTTTTAAAATTTATATTTACATACCCCATATCTTTTAACACTTAATTTTACATGGTTTATTATAAACATGAGCATTTAATTAATTTTCATTAACTCATATATTTTTTAATTATGTTTTAGTACAATTCAATTATTCCAAATATTTATTTTTCATGAAAATATTTTAAGGTATGTTTTTCTTTGAAATATTTTAATCTAAACATCATAAAATGATTGTTTTTATAAAATAGCCTCTCAATACTTATGTCATTCAAAAATAAAATCCCACTTATCTATTGTATTTCAAACTAGAATGAAATGAAATTATATGTAAAGGTTATTCATGGGGTGTATGGAAGAAACCAAATATATTTTTTTAGTGATTCATATTACATTATTGGTTCAATATAGGGTTTTCTTGGATGTGGAAGATCATATTGGGATTCCAGTTCAGGCATGGTATAATTTCCCAGTAAAGGAGTATTTTTCATAATTGGTGGATATGGGTAGTTTTTTCTTTTTTGTATCTCTTTAGTTTTTTTATTTTTTATATAGTTTTATTTACCATTTTAGACTTCTATTTTTATATCTCCCTTGGCTTATATTTGGAAATTATGCATATATTTTTTTGGTTTTTATTTATGATCGGTGAGTTGTATTTCATGTTTATGACTTATTAGGTTTTCTTTTTTCATATTCTAGATTATTTCATCCATGAAGTAATATAACTCATAGAGTGTTCATTCCATATTTTTAGGTGGGATTCATATCTATATTATTGTTTTTTTGAGAAAAATCATTAACACTTATATAGTTAAAATGCCAAGGAGCTAGTCGTCGGCTTATGGAAACTGGAAACACACTTTGGGGAAATTCACAGATCATAAAAGGTACCATAATTAGGGGTAGTATGGGTTGGTTTATGGAAAAATGGTATTATATAATAATATTTATTTGGGTAATCTTGATATAATGGATTTGGAACTATCAAAGTCCTAGGTATAGTTGTTAGTTGGATTCTAGAAAACACTTTTTATATTGAAGCTTAATTTACTAGGGATTTTTGGGATTGTATGTGTCAAGTTAAATTTATTTCCTAAATTATTCTTGATATATTTTGTCTTTATCTGATTATTTATTTTTTCAATGAATAATTTTGATATATTTTGTGTAAATCCACGATTTTTTTTAAAAATGGGAGGGAACCTTGGGTCACATGATCAATTTTCTATTGAATCAAAAGTATTACTTTATACTTCTCTATTCCCTTAGTTTTGGAAATCACAAACACTTTCTTAAAACTATGTTTTTTAATTCTTTTATTAAATGCATTTTTTATTAAGTTTTTTTATAAAATTCGTGTTTTTAAATTGATTACAATAACATGTTTGTAGAAATTTGTTCTTAATGTTTTTAAATGTTGTAACCATTGAAAATTATAATCATAGTCACCCTCCTATATTTTACAGTAAATATATGAGTACTAGAGAGAAATGATGAAAACTTTTTTTATCAATACCGGAGTAGATAATTTTGTGAGGATTACTAGAAATTACAAGATTCATAATACGGATTTTATAACCTTTACAAATCAAGATAAGTTGGAGTATCAACTAAATTATAGAGCAAAGAATACTCTTTTATGTTCCATGATAAGAAACATAAATAGTATTATTTATTCATGTGAAGATACCAATAGTATTTAGAAAATATTAAAAGCAACAGATTTTGGAACTTATAATGTTATCAAAATATGAATATCCATGCTTTTGGATGATTATCAAGCCTTTAATTTTCTACCTAGAGAGACCATTTCAAAGATGCACCAATGGTTTATATCTATTATAAATTGTTTATAGTCTCTTGGAGATAATGTTCTTCAAGATAATATTTTTGTTTAAAATATTATAGGGATCATGTCGAATGAGTGGGAATCCAAAAGGACAAAATTTTTTGATACAAAGAAGATTACTAATCTTACAATTGATTATCTAATTGGAACTCTAATGAAATATGAAGGCATCTTTAAAAACGATTCTGAGAGGATATAAAATAGGAATTGGGTTGTTTCCTTTGAAAAAAAATCTAATATCCATACAAAAGTTCAGTCATTAAAGGATGTTGTTAAATCTTAAAAGAAAAATAATGTTATTGTTTAATCAGATTCTAGTCCATTAGAACTTTTTTTGAATGACTTAGAAAACATTTCTAGAATAATGAATAAAATTGGGGTTAATAATTATTTCCAATTCAGATACAAAAAGATTCATAAGGATAAGAATGAAAATAAATATTCTTATGATATTATTTGTTTTGAATGTAATAAGATAAGACACATTCGAAAAGATTATCCTAAGTTGAAAAGAAAATAAAATAAAGAATGAAATGTAGATAGAAATGAAAATATGTATTTCATGTTTAAGAGGAAGAAAAGTCTAAATTCTTCTTACACTTTGAGTACAGTTGGTGGAGAAAATTATTTAGAAATTTGTTTTGAAATTAATAATTTTGGATAGAAAACAATTATATTGTTTTCAGAAATATGTTCAGTAAATAAATATCTTATGGATAAGGTATACAATGTTGAATCCCTTACCAATTTACCTTTAAATGAAAATTACCCTAGAAGTAAAAATGAAAAAAATTATAAATCTTCTGATGAAGAATATACCTCAGCTAAATAAGATAATATATTACCTAGTTATAAAGATGTATCTTGATTTCTTAAACTTATAAAAAAAATAATTCAAATGATAGTAAAAATTTGATAATTCCCAAGATAAACTTATGAATTCATATTAAATAATAACTATCTCAACTACTGAAATATCATATATTTTTAAAGGTCTTTATAAAACTAATTTTGAAAAGGAAAATCTTTCTGAAGATCTT
Organism: Viscum album; assembly: GCA_963277665.1. Classification (NCBI taxonomy): domain Eukaryota; kingdom Viridiplantae; phylum Streptophyta; class Magnoliopsida; order Santalales; family Viscaceae; genus Viscum; species Viscum album. The sequence continues at coordinate 760,513,201 of OY728140.1, read as the reverse complement.
GAAAATTTTATTTCTAAGAAAAATAATTTATAATGTGATTCTGTAGAATATAGTTTTAATACTGTTTATAATGATGATAAAAAATTAGTTTTCAAACTAAATTCTTTGATTTCAAGATTAAAGAAAAATATATCTATGTTTACCACTAGTAATGAAAACTTTAATAAAATGTAAAAGAAAATAATACCTTATTGTGATAATACCAGAATGGGTTTTACTAATCAAAATCCTATTTTTATTAACAACTATTTTATTGATAAATGTGGTTTATTTTTTCTTAAGTTTCAAAGTGATAGACATTGTAAAATAAATGTTATTTAAATAGAGTTCAATATCTTGGTTTTCATAAAAGATATTTTTCTCTCGAAATGAATTTTTTTAAAACCAATATTTTTTTTAAAAATCTAGTTACCTAAAATATTATTTTCTAATAATTCTCGACCTAAGAAGATTTGGGTTTCAAAAAACTAATTTTTTTTCAATAAAATAGAAAAAGTACCCAAAAAAATATTTGGTATATAGATAGTGGTTGCTCGAGACATATGTTTGGAAACAAAGATTAATTTAAGATTATTATCAAGATGAATTATGGAAAAGTAAAATTTTGATATAATTTTCAAAGTGAAATTATATGTATAGGTAACATTTTTATTCTTATAAAATGATTAATTTCAAATGTTTTATTTGTTATAGGACTTAAAAAAACCTTATAATAATAATAAAAATATGTGATGACGATTATCTTGTGAAATTTAGGAATAAAAAATGTACTTTATATAGTTCAAAATGTGAATTTATTCTTTCTTCTGATCAATATGAGAAATTTTACAGTATAAACATAGAAGACCTTAGGAGACAATACATACCTTGTCTTATCTTAATGTAATATCACTCTTAGTTATGGAATATAAGGCTATGACACTGTAACCTAATAACATTGTCTATGTTATTTAAAAAAGGAATCCTTAAGGATCTATCAAATCTTATGCTTGATTCTTTCAATGTTTCCGATCCTTGTAAATTTGGTAAAACAATTTAGTCAAGATTTAAATCTATTAGTAAAGTATAAAATTTTGATGCCTTAGATTTTGTTCACATGGACTTATTTGTTCCTACACAAACTATATGTAATGGTGGAAAAATACTATGTGTATGTATTATTCGACAATTATACTAGACACACATGTGCCTATTTATTAAAAAGAAAATCTGAAGCATTTAGTTATTTTAAAACTTTCATAGCTAGATTTAAATATCAAAAAAATATCTCCTTGATATCTATTTATAGTGATCATGGTGGAGAATTTGTAAAATATTAATTTGATAATTTTTTGTACTAAGAAAGGTATTGTAAAAAACTATTCATCACATAGAACACCACATAAAAATGGTGTAGTTGAAAAAATAAGTATAGTGAGTCAAGATATTACTAAAACCATGCTTGGTGAATACTCAATTTTGAAAAAAATTAGGGCTGACGAAGTTAATACTTATTTTATAATATAAATAAAGTTTTAGTAAAACCATTTATTATTAAAACTCTTTATGAGTTGTGGATACAAATAAAAAAAGTTTATTAATTTAAATTATTTTGGATGGAAAGTATTCATCTTGAATACTAAATATTAATTTCAGAAATTTGCTCCCAAATATGTTGAAGGGATATTTTTAGGTTATTACACTACTAGTGTAACATCCCGACCCATTTAGGCTAGAGATGGTGCATTACATGTGATATTGGAATGGTTGGAAGCAATGAAAATATCAAAGTAATGATCATTTTAGTAGTCTTTAAGAAACTAGATTCATATATGTTACTCAAATTACATTAGAAAATTTTACAAAATACAATACATAACGAAAACCAAAAGATACATCCACAAGAACACAATAAATGACATCCTCTTTGTCACCTGTTAAAAGTAAAAAATTAAAGGGGTGAGCTCAAATGCTTAATAAGAGTTACATATAGCGGAAGCATGAGTAAAATAATAAGTGAATCATAATCAATCTGACATAATCAATATGGCATGGTCAATAAATGAAAAACTAAGGCCAACAATAAGTTGAGAATGAACTGCATCCATATATTTTGTCATAGTGAAAAACTCATGGATAATAATAATAATTGAAAACGAATAAAGAGAATTCTTATTAATTGGACGTCATTTATCTGGCGCATGAAACCATAATACCATAAAAACGGTTTATTTCTGTGGGTAGAAACCCATCTGATTTTTGGAAACAAACTCGAAGGGTTTGTCACCAACCGATTTGTCTCATTATACTTACCTATGCATTGAGGGGATATAGAGGGCCTCAGCCGACATTTAATGTCCAGACCATTATTTATACATTGATTTAATAAAAGATCAATATGTCTTTTTCAATATCTGTATAGAGTAGAGTATACAGACTCGTCAATATTTCCATAATAACATTCAAAATAAACACCGTATGTAAAATGGTATACGGTTTAGAAAAAAACATACCCATAATATGAGATTATGGATATTTAATATAAATATAATTTCAAATGAAATGTGATCTCAAATGGGAATTAGGTAAACAATATAAGGATTATTAGGTGCACAATACAAATTTAGTCACAACGAAATAGTAGTTGAGACAAAGTCTCTTAGCACGACATATGGGAAATTCTTGAACAAAAGTGAGAGAGAGGATCCCTTACAAAGATTGTGTCATTAGAGTGACAATAAGTCAATGAAATATTAATGCGTGAAAAATAAAAATCCAAAAAATATAAGTGGATATACATTATAAAGTAATAATATGTAATTCACACATATTCTTGGAAAAATTTAACCAATGAAATTGATGTTTAACTCAATCAATAAAAATTGAGTTAAGCAATCCCTTACCTTACGCTCGAAGGTGTTCTTGTTTGTTCTTAACGACCTGAAAAATCAAATTTAGCTTCATTAATTAATAATTCTAGAACCTCATAAGCATTTAATTGATATGGTATAACATTATTATGTTCATTAATTTCTTTTTTTATGGGTTCAGGAGATTCAATTTTATTGTTTTGGAAGAATTTTCATACTTAGTTTCCATGATCCATTTACTTGTATTCATGAATGGATGGTTGTTTGAAATAATATTAAACATCCAAAATTGATAATATACATTATGAGTTACATTAAATAGATATAAATTATCTTACAATGATTCTGGTTATATACCATGAGGATGACTCATTCGATGAGTTAAAATAAATGCTTGGATTTGGCTTGGCGGGTTTCTGCACAATAAACTTGTTTTGTATTATTATTCCATATTATGAACGTGTAAAGATTACAAAACAATAATAAAGATAAAATAAATATATTATGACCTTTTTAAACCACATAAAAGGTTTCATGACCAGTATTAAAGATAGTAATGTAAATTGAAATCCCGCCATCCTTGAGTGTGATAAATTTACACATCTCGGATGTTGTTTGTGTTTATTGTATAAAAGGAGGTGGAAAAGAGAGTTTATGATGAAATATTCCATTAGCACAATGAAAATATAGAACATGTCAATTACTGAAATTATCATGGAATTAGGAAAAGGTTATGTGAGAAGAGATAACAAAATAATGGAACATTGTAAAAGAAATTGAAAGAAAATAGAAGGAAGGTTCACCTCTTGAGTACTCCTCCTGGAGAATAACCTTAAGGCCTTTGTTTTTGGCCTTTTGGTGAGACCAGTAGGTCTTGGACGTGGGTAGATGGATTGGTAAGAGTATTTGGTAGAATTTAGGCAAGTCTTGAAGCTTGAGTTGTGTGGGAGGAAGAGGGGGCGATGGGCGGTTTATATAGTAGAGGGGAGAGGAGATTTCATAATATTATAATCATGAATTTATTATTTCCTCTCAAGACAACCAATAGTGAGTATTACATGACCAAGAAAATTAATATATGCATTTCACTTCAAACCAATTGGGAGTACATTAGCATATCATCATCAATGACTAAATTAATCCATTATTTAGCATTTATTGTGAATTATTAGATTTTAATATTCATTAAAAATTCAAGTATTTCAGAAAAATCCCCAAAATACACTCTAACCATTTTTCGACATGTAGAATCCAAAAGAGAAATCCATTTTTTTAAAATAATTTTATAAATATGATAAATTAAATATTTAATTAAAATCATTATTTAATCGAAAAATATAAACACGTAAGATTTTCATATTCATTTTTAAGGGGCCTAAATTCTTTTATACACTCAATGGTATAGATACCATTCATAAGAGTCATATTAATATTCATAAGGGTATGTTACTATTCATAATAGTAGGTTACTATTCATAAGGGTAGGTTACATCATAGAAGTGACAAAATTAGGGTTACATGGTTAGGTTATGGATATCTACTATAAGTAACCATGTTTTGTTATATATAGGCTCAGTGATTCCTGAAATATAGGCTATAACTAGAATGTATTTAAAAGAAACATACAATGAAGTGTTTGGGGTGGTACGACTAGTAAGTCTTATAGAGCCTTTAATAAAAAAACAAGTACCATTGAGGAAGTAGTTCATGTTATCTTTGATGAAAATGATCCCTTTATTTTCAAACAAACCCAAACTATATCTTTGAATGATATTTATAAAACCAATTTTTAACCAATAGCATATGGTTTTTCTCACAAGGAAATAACCCAAGAATAGGTTACTGAAGTTTTATATCATGATGACATTCAACCGATTATTGAAGAAAAGAATTTTGAAAATGAAATAAATCAGTTGTTTCTTATGAATCATACTATGGATAATATCATTTATGATGTAGATCAAATGTTTAGGACAAGAAGTTGTTTAATAAATTAAATTGAATATCTAGCATTTTTATCCCATTTTTAACCAAAAATGATGAGTGGATTTAGGTGACGAGGAATGGATAAAATCCATGCAAGATGAACTCAATGAGTTTGAAAGGAACAAAGTCTAGCCTTTGGTTAAATGGCCTAAAGAAAATTCTATAATTAGAGTAAAATTTTCTTTCAAGATAAATGTGATGAAAATGGAATAATAGTTATAAATAAATCTAGACTTATTTATAAGGGTTATAATTGTTGGTTATATGTGTAGTGGAAGCACGTTTGTGGGTGTACCCAACTTGATTTTTTGGAATTAGAAACGTTTAATTCAAGATCCATCATGATAATAAAATACCGGATTGTCAGAATAGAACAATGAATGAAAGAAAATAAGGCATTCCCAGAACTATAGAGAGGATCATCATATGTTGGTTATAATTAATTTAATTAAAATAAAAGAAATACCGTGATGCACTCCCTCCATTGATGTTTTCAGTCACGATCCAATGTGATCCATAGTTGTGTTGTAGAATCCTATTGTAGGATTCCTATATCTATGATCCAAACGTGATCCACGTATCTTTGGACGTCGTTGAAGGGATATCTGGGAGCTAGCACAAAATTACCTTTGCTTGTGATGTTCATCTTCGATCACCCTGATCTGGTGGAGAAGGATCTCTCTCTCGTAGATTGAGAGTATTATTGGAAGAAAAGAATACTCTCTTCTCTTAAGAGCCTTCTCTATATCCGTTCTACACAACCCCTCAAAATTTCTAGGCTAATGAGAATTATATAATTGCGATTTCAATTACTTAGAATAATAAAATGCATTAATTACCCGAAAGCATTTATTCATTTCATTTAATTCTTAGTAACACCCAATGTCTAATAATAACAACTGAATATTATTATATCTTGAATTGTTCCCATCAAATTACACCTAATATTATTTAATTAATTAAATAATATTATTTCTCATAAATTCCCAGAAAAAATACATGGTGTGTACTTTTGTTTTTCCATTCTCTTTATTTCCTTCAACACATTTTTTAGACCTTGAATAATGAATATTTTTTCTCAAATAAATATCACTTCATTACTCACTAATAAATATATTATTTCGCCCATAATATATTCTATCAAATAACTAGTGTTGAAATAAATTCAATCAGGCATCCTTGAATTGTTATTAAAACACAATCGAAAATTATACTTATTCAACTTGTTAGAATAATATTTAACTAAGATACTTGGACACACTTATTGCGTGACCCTCTATCCCACTTTCTTAGTGGCATTAGGCAGATATTTCCTTATATCAAAGGTTAGCATCTAGAAACACACCAAGGAACCCATAAAGAAAGAAGTTAACGATGCAATGATGTGTCACCTCTTATGAACACTTACCGTGTAATGAAATGCCTTTTTCTCAATATCTTGAATCAAGCGGGTTGCATGCTAGTTCCATCAACCCATGTGTTTGATTATTATTTTGTTGACTTCCCAGAATTAAACTTGCCCATTCCTCACCATGGACATGTATTTATTTAGACTATATCAATTCCAAAAATGGTCCTGAAATATCTACTTCCATTATGGAATAGAAGGGACAAATCCTTTCTCACATTATCTATTAATTCAGTATTACTCGAAACACACCCAACATATCCTACCTAACTATGAACAGTGTGTTGTCACATTTTTCATCAATATATCTCAGTGCATGAGTTGTAATACCCATTAATATTAATCATATTTTCTAAGGACCAATACAAACTTCCGCATATAAGAACATCCAATGACACTTTGAAATGTATATTTCCTACTGGAGGGTCTCATTCTCATAATATCCTCTTAGATATTACTATAGGCGCACACCAGGAGAAGGTGTCTCAATGTTTTATAAGACCTAACCCATAATGTCCTGTATTATTTGTGTCCCTCAAATAACAGCATCCGACCATAGAACATATATTCAAGAACAATGTTATGGAACTTTTGAGTTCTCATCATATCAGGGATCCGCTATAAACCTTTAATACAACAACTATCCTTTGGAAATTATCACATGTATTGTCACGCAAAAGAATAATCAAGATGTGGTAAGTTATTTATTAATGAATAAAGTACAAATTAGTTAGTTCTAGGCCACCAACTCCAATATACTCCCACTTGGACTAGAGCCAACTGCTAACAACCTTTAACCTGCTAACTCTCACATGATATTCATGCTTCTACAAAGATAGGCCTTTAGTCATGGGGTCTGCCACGTTCTCTTCCGTGGACACTCTTCTCACTGTAACATCACCCCTTTGATAGAAATACCTCAAGAGGTGATACTTACAGAGTATGTGCTTTGTCCGTTGATGTGACCATGGTTCTTTTGAAAGATCTGCAACTTCAGTATTATCACAATATAATGTGTTAACATCTTTAGTGGTAGGCACCGCATCATGATCCTGGAAAAAGTTCCAAATCCAGACAGATTCGTTGGATGCATCAGAAGCCTCTATATATTCGGACTCCATTGTAGAATCTGTGACAACTAGTTGCTTTGAACTCTTCCAGCTCACAAATCCTCCATTGAGACAGAAAAAACCAGATTGAAACTTCAGATCATTCTGATCTGTCTAAAAACCAGCATCAGTATAACCCCCAATGACAAGCTCCTCATCTCCTCCATACACTAGGAACATATCTTTAGTTCATCTCAGATACTTAAGGATAGTCTTAACAATAGTCCGATGCTGTTCTCCTGGATCTACTTGATATCTTCCTACCATAATTAGTGTATTGGTCACATCAAGCATGGTAAATAACATGGCATACAAGATGGATCCTATAGCTGAAGCATATGAGATCTTACTCATTCTGTTTTTCTTTTGTTGTGTATGATGACACATTTTCATAGAAAGATGTAGGTAATGTGACACTTGAACCAATCCTCTCTTGTATTGTTCCATACTAAATATCTTTAGTATCTAGTCAATGTATATACCCTGACATAGTCCAAGAAGCCTCTTGGATCTATCATGAATGATCTTGATCCCTAGAATGTAGCCTGCTTCACCCAAGTCCTTCATGGAGAAAAACTTGTTCAACTAGTCCTTAACTAATTCTATGACTGGTACATCATTTCTAATAAGAAATATATCGTTAACATATACTACTAGGATAATTACCGCATTCCAATTAAACCGCTTATAAATACATGGATCACATTCATTCTTAATGAAACCAAATTCTTTTATGGATTCATCAAATCAAATATTCAATGACATGGATGATTTCTTTAATCCATAAATGGATTTCTGAAATATTGAAACCCGTTTGGATTCACCGGGTTTCACAAAACCTTATGGTTGTGTCATATAAATATCTTTCTGAAGGTTCCAATTATGGTATTCTATTTTGACATCCATCTACCAAATCTTGTAGTCATGGTAAGCTACTATGGAAAGTGTGATTATTATGGATTTAAACATAGAAACTAAATAAAAGGTTTCATTATAATCAATTACATGATGCTGTCTGAATACTTTATCCACTAGACTTGCTTTATAGGTGCTAACATGACCTTCCATGTCCAGTTTTCTCTTGAATACCCATTTTCATCCAATAGGATTTACATCAACTGGCTCATCGACCAGAACCCAAACATGGTCTTGATACATAGAATCCAACTCAGAATTCATAGATTTTAGACATCGTTCATCTTTTGAGAATTCTATGGATTCCTTGTAGGAGATAGGTTTATCATTGTCTAACAATAATGATTCACCATTCTTGGTTACTAGGAAACCAAATCTCTCTGGTTCACATACATATCTTGAGATCCAATGCAGTACTTGTGTTTCTGGAACCTCTTCCATGGGGACCTGTGGAACTTGTTCTTGTACCAGTTCCTATATATCTTGAGCATAAACTTCTTCTAAGTTAATCTTTCTCACACTATCATTTTTTTGGATGTGCTTCCTATCAAGAAATATGGCATGTTTGGTAACAATCACATTCTTTTCTGAAGGGTTATATAGGTAATATACTTTTGTTTCCTTGTGATATCCTATAAAGATAAACCTCATGCCCTGGGTTGCTAGTTTGTTTCCTGAGAAGGCCTTAACAAACACCTTGCATCCCCATACACATGTGAATGATAAAATGGGTTTCTTTCCATTCCATAACTCAGAGGGAATTCCATTTTCCTCTAATGTGTATGTTGCAGTTTTTAATGCATATCCCCAAAAGGATAATAGAAGATCTGCATGACTCATTATCGACATCACCATGTCCAATAAGGTGAGATACCTATTTCACTAACACCATTCCACTATAGTGTATATGGAGTAGTTAGCTGAGATAGAATCCTAGATCCCCATAGAATATTTATGAACTCTTGGTTAAGATATTCTCCACCTCGATCCGATCGAAGCTTCTTTATATTCTTACCAACATGATTATCTACTTCATTCTTGAATTACTTAAATTTCTCTAAGGCTTATGACTTATACCTCATTAAGTAGACATATCCATATCTACTCAAACCATCAGTAAAAGTAATGAATTAAGAATATCCACCTCCATCTTCTACTGTGAATGGTCCACACACATCTGTGCTCACAAATCGTAGAAGCTTTGGGGACCTTTCACCCTATACACCAAAAGACGGTTTGGTCAATTTACCTTGTAAAAAAGTGTGACATCTATCAAGTGTTTTTGTCTCTTTAGAGTCTAAATATCTATCTGGGTAGAGCTTTGTAAATCACTTCTCATTTACATGATCGAGATGGTGATTCCACAACTAGGTGACGTATGAGTCATGTGAGTTTGTTTCATTATCGATTTACAACACTTGTTTCTTGTAATTTAATACATACAAACCATTATTTAAATGTGCCATATCATAACATACATTGTTCTTATAAAATATGAAACCCTTATTTTCAAACATGAAAATAAATCAATCCATATCCAAACATGATACAGATATTATGTTTTTGGTAACACTAGGCACATAATAATGGCTATGTAAAACCAAAATCATCCTAGTTGGAAATGAGAGGTGGTAATCACTAATGGATAATGTAGCCAGCCTCTCACCATTGACAGCTTGAAGTTCCACCTATCCTATGGAAATCATTCAAAATATACTTGGTTCTTGCGTTAAAATACATCTGTGATCCCTAAAAGCTATATCTAATCACCAATGTATTGGAATGGAAATATTACACTCGATAAAGAATACAGCTCTAGAATCCACATGCTTCTAGGTGTAGTTCCTATTCTAGTGGCCTTGCTTGACACATGAAAAACATACCACCTCCTTTTCCTTGCACTTCCTTTAGATCTTCCCCTTCTTGGTGTGATGGTGCTTGGGGGCTTCAGACCGTTTATAAGTCATTGGCCCCATTTCCTTATCCTTCCTTTTCTTATTCACCATAAAAAAGTGGGTTTTTCATGCCCCCATGTCCTTATCTACCTAGATAATTAAGGCCAAAAGTTATTATAGACTCTTCTCATTGTTTCACATATTATAGTTGATAATAAAGCTAGAGAAGGTCTTTGACAGTGATGATAGGATGAGATCTGTATGCAAATAATCTGGGAACATAATCCCTAAGATGATCAGGAATTCAATGTAGTCAATAATCTTGACTACATGAGGCCTAGATGGAGTAGACTCTCCATGATTAGTTTTAAACAAAGCTTTGGATATCTCATATCTCTCATGTCTTGCCTTCTATTGGTAGAGATCCTTAAGGTGAGACATCATTCTATACGCATCCATGTTTTCATGTTGCATCAAGAGATCACAAGACATGGATTATAACATGAAACATTGGACATCGGTGGAATAATCCATATGTTTCATATATAGAGATTGTTCCTCATCACTGGCCTATTTTCCAGGCAGAACTCGAACAGGCCCTTCCGGCACATAAAATTTCCTCTTGTGGAGAAGGATGATGCGTAAACGCCTCTACCATTCCTGGAAATTGGTGTTGGTGAGAATTTTTTCCTTCTCGAGTATGGTTCACAATGATATGTTTGAAGTCATTTTTCTTTCTGTTTCTGCAAATTAATATGACAAAAGGTTTAGTACTTTATTATGATAAAAACTGAAACAAATAAATAAGTTAATACTTATTAGTCTCCCACTATTTTATCGAAATCATATAGCCTGCACCATTGACATTGGAATATTCTGTTTCCTGAATATTCTCGAGGAAAAGATATATATTTCCCTTTTCATTACCACAACTAGGGTCGGTCAAGAAATTTGAAGGGTTTTAGGTAGGCATTTCAAACGTCAATTGCATTAACTCACAACTCCTTGATCCAATGAGTGGACTCCCCAATCCTGAAACCCTTTTATTTTGGATTTCCTTCACCATTGCCTCTCGGTCACACCAAGTCTTGTTGTGGCAATCAAACCATGATGTGACGCAAGTCAAGTCAACTCAAAACCCTGATTTATAATTCCCCGATAATTGAAAGCACCCCAACTAGGGTTGGTTAAGAACTTTGAACTATGGTTCGATTCTAACCAAGATTATGGAAGGCTATATCGACTTTATATTTATTTGAGAGATTTTATCCATATACATAAATTTCCATTTTATTATCATTAATTTCATTCCTGTTAATATTAAGTGGGATATACATAAGTGATTAACCATGTATAAGATAATATTTACACATAATCCGGTCTTATTTTAGTTCCATATTTCATGCTAGTTTAATTCATTAATTGTGTGATCGTGACAACTCAACCACAATAAATAAACCATGCAACGGATAGAAATTAAATAAATGGTATGATCATGAGATTTTTCTATTGTTTATTTTATCTAGAGGTTGATAAACTAACCCAAGTCCATGTGGAGAAATACCTTGAACCTTTTGGGTTTGTGTGTACTGCTTTCGTACTGTCCACCTTTGTATCTCCTTGGATTGGTTTCACCTTGTCTCCTCACTTGAGACACCACCACTAGCTTGGGAGATCCATCCATTACATATGATTTTATCCCACACACATGTGAGGGGAAAAACATTGTTTTACATAAAATAAACCTTGGGCACACATGCCCTATATATTAATGAGGAGAAGGCTCGTATGCCAAGAAATTAAAACAAATTAAAAGAAACCATTCGCATACAATGGTCTTGGTCTAGATCATGATCATCCATACATGCAATGATATTTACACATAAATAAAACTAGAATTCAATTGTTTAATCATTCTTGTTTAAGATAAATCATGATCAAATAAATTAATTTAATTTAATTAATCAATCTTTTTTATCATAAACCCTTTTCGGAATTTCCTTGAGATTCTCACCCATCATAATTTTAAATAAATAAATTCATTCAAAATTATCTTTGTATGTACTTGTTCCTTGGATTCAACCCAGTGAATTCCCATTAATAACTAACCATTTAGTAGAAATGAACATTACACAGATGTTAAATTAAACACACATATATAAAACACATATCATGTGTTGTTACTCAGCTTTACGCCTGTACTATGGTACATGTCTCAAGGGTTTGTCTAATATAATTATAAATTTTAAAAAATCCACGTAATTTGGATGAGTACACAGTGTGTAGTTTTGACTACATGGCGTGTACTTTTGTTCACCATCCATCCAAAGTACACGCTCAAGGAAATGGCATGTAGATGTACTTCATAAATCTTTAGAGTACACGATGTGTTCAGTGGGACACATGTTGTGTAGTATCCATGTTACACGGTTTCCAGCCAGGCGAGCTGTGTATGGGGTACACGGTCCAACCCTAACCTGAAGGGACTACATTCTGTGTTCAGTGGGACACGCGATGTGTGATGTGGAAACCATGTGCCACCTTTTCCTGGTCATCACACGAATCCATAAAGACTTAGATATGATCAAATGACATGGCCTAGTTCAGCGGACTATCCTCGTGCATGGAACCTATACTACACAGCGTGTACTTCTGAATACTCACCGTGTCTTCTGGTGTTGTACAACCAGGATTCTTTTTCACCTCTAGATGAGATCCTATTTTTTATTTTAATCAAAATTAAAGGAAAAAATTGTTTCTGTAAGGTGAACGAGAAACTAAAGAGGAGGAATAGATCTCGAGATTCAGATTTAAAGAACAATTAACATGAATTTCAAAAAAAATTATTAAATGCGAAAATAACCAATGAAAAACTAAATAATTTTAATCAATGACACTACCCCTATGATACCACTTGTAGGTTCTAGGCACAATAGAAGTACGCTTTTGGGTGTACCCAACTTGATTTTTTTCTGTTAACGACATTTAATCCGAGATCTGTCACGATAATAAAACACGAGATCTTCAGAATAGAATGAAGAAAGAAAGAGAAGAAGGGCATATTAGAACAATAGAGAGGATCAAAATACGTTGGTTATAATTACTTTAATTAAAATAAAAGAATTACCTTGATGTAATTCTCTCCATTTTGATGTTTTTGATCACGATCTGATTTGATCCGTCGTTGCATCGTAGAATCCATGTGTAAGATTCCTCTATCAATGATCGACACACCACCAAAATTACGATTTTTATTTCAAAGAACACCCCACACACAACAACAACAACAAACATGGTCCCCCTACGGAGGGAGAAAATAATGTAGCCCAAGTGCATCTCCCCTAATCAGATTGACTCACTCAGTTCTAATGGGCAGCACATTATCCACCCAAACCATATTGTCCCCAGGACATTTCCAAAGGGATCTCCAGGAACTAGCACGGAATAACCTTTTCTTGTGATGTCCACCATTGATCTCCTTGATCTGTTGGAGATGGATATCTCCCTCATAGCTTGAGAGCATTCTTGGAAGAGAATAATTCTCTCTTTCCATGAGAGCTTTCGTAAGATCCATTGTGCACAACCCATAAAAATTTCTAGGCTAATGATAATTATATAATTTGTATTTTAATTACTTAGAATAATAAAAAGAATTAATTATCTAAAATAATTTATTCATTTTACAAAATTCTTTGTAATACCCTATGTTTAATAATAACAGGTGACTATTATTATTACATGACTTGTGCCCAATGAATTACTCCTAATATTATTTAATTAAATAAATAATATTATTTCTCATAAATTCACAGAAAAAATACACGACATGTATATTAATATACACAGTGTGTAATTTTATTTCCATTCTCTTTATTTCCTCCACCACATTTATTAGACCATGAATAATGGGGATTTATTTCTAAAATAAATATCACTACATTACTCTCTAATAAATATATTATTTCACCCACAATATATTCTCTTGAATAAATAGTGTCGAAATAAACGTGATCAGGTATCCTTGAATAATTATTAATCCACAATCGGGAATAATATTTATTCAGCATGATAAATTACTATTTAACCGAGATACTTAGACACACTTAATGTGTCACACTCTTGGCCACTTTATCAGTGGAATTAGGAAGATCTTGCCTGATGTTCAAGGTTAAATTCTAGAAACATGCCAAGGAACCCATGGAGAAAAAAGATATTTCCAAAATGATGTGTCACCTCTTAAGGACACTTAATGTGCAATGCAATCCCTTTGTCTCAATATCTCGAATCAAGCGGGTTGCATGCTGGTGCCATCAACCCATGTGTTTGATTATTCTTTCTTTGAATTCTCATTATTGAACTTGACCATTCCTCACCATGGATATGGATATATTTAGGATATATCAATTCCATTAAAGGGATTGAAATATCTACTTCCATTATGGAACCGAAGGGAAAAATCCGTTCTTGTATTATCTATTATTTTAATATTACTCATGACACACCAACATATCCTACCTCGCTGCGAATAGTGTGTCGTCAGAGTTTTCATCAATACATCTAAGTGCCCGAGTTGTAATACCCATTAATAATAATCTTAAAGTCTAAGGACAAATACACACTATATAAGATAGGAATATCCAATGAAACTATGAAATTTGGATTTCTTTCTGGTGGGTATCGTTCTCATAATATACTCCTAGATATTACCAAGGGCGCACACCATGAGAAGGTGCCTCAAAGTTCTATGAATCCCCACCACTAATGGCCTGTATTATTTTTATCCCTCAAATAACATCATCCGACCATTGAAAATATATTATAGAATAGTTTTATGGAACTTACGGGTTCTCATCATTGTAGGGATCCTCTATGACCCTTTAATGCAACAACTATCATTAGAACATTATCACATGCATTGTCACGCAGAAGAACAATCAAGATTTGATAAGGTATTTATTAATGAATAAAGTAAAAAGTTGTTGGATCTTGGCCACATACTCCAACAATAATACAAAATAGGGAATGGATTATTAATAAAACTATACTATGGTATCAATAATTGAAGCTATTTCAATACTTCTATCTTATGAATAATTCTTAAAATTTAAACAATTAAAAATGGATATAAATTTTTATATCCTTAATGAATATGTTAAGAATAAAGTTTATATTGATCAACCACCTGGTTTTTAAAATTAGAAACATCCAAAACATGTTTATAAACTTACAAAGGCACTTACTAAGGCAGTTTATAGACTTAAATAAGTACTTAGAGATTAATATGATATGTTAACTTAATTTTTGTTACAAAACAATTTTTTTAAGAGATTTGGGGATCAAAATATTTTTGTTACAATAATTAAATAAAAATATTATCATTGGAAAAATATATGTTTATGACAACATATTTGGTTCTACTAAAAAATATTTAATATATTCATTTGAATTTCTTACGATGTATGAGATTAAAATGATTAGGGTTGGTGAGTTAATATACTTTCAAGGTTTTTAAATCTCTCAAAAACCAGAATGAACTTTTATATCTCTAGATAAGTATATTAAATATCTTATTAAGAAATTTGGTAATGAAAACACTAAAATATTTTGTAATCCTATCTGAAACTCCAATACTTTAGATCCTGATGAGTCTAGGAAAGTAGTTAATCAGAAAACTACTAGAATTATGATTGGAAGCTTACTTTATATAACAACTATTCATCCAGAATTAATATTTTCAGAAAGTTTATGTGATAGATACCAAGCCAATAAGAAGTAATCCCATATAAAGGATGTTAATCGGAATTTTCTTTATCCTAAAGGTACTATGGATTTAGGATGATTCAATTTTTCTGGAAATGAATTTGAACTAAATTTTTTGGATGCTAACTTTGGTTGATGTATAATTGAGAGAATAAGTACATATGAAACATGTAATTTCTTCGAAGACTATTTAATTTCTTGATAATGTAAGAAACAACACTCAATTGCACTTTCCACTACTGAAGCCGAATATGTGTTAGCTAGAAGCTATTTTGATCAAGTGTTTTGTATGAAATACACAATCACAGGAATTGACATGAGTTTTACTAAAACTAAAATACTTCGTGAAAACAAATGTTCCATTAATCTAAGTAAAAACCCACCACATCACTCACATGCTAAAAATATATATATAAGACATCATTTACTTTGGGATAACACACATAAAAGAGACATAATTTTATAATACATCTGAATAAAAGAACAAATTTCTGATATTTTCTCAAAAACCTTTAGTTCTGATAGATTTTAATACACTACATAGAATCTAGGAATGATCATTGTTAATTGATTATTCATATATACTTATTATTAAATAATATTCTTACATTAATAAACTCCATTTCACCTGGGGAGTACATATGTTTTCAATTTTCAATTTTTTTTCTCATGGATTTCAGTTTTTAAAAAAAAATTGATTTCTAATTTTTTATAATTTTTCTAAAAAGTTTTTATCGTAATGAATTTTCTGGAATCAACTTTTTTAGATTTTTTTTGGAAAATACCTTTGTTTACAGAAAATATTTCTGAAATAAATATTTTCCAGACTCATAATTTTTTATAAAATTTTCTGAAGAATATATTTGTTATAAAATATTGTAATCAGTTTAAATTAAAAAACAAAGAAGAACATGTTACTCTTGCCAATAAAACATTCTACTCCAAAAGGTACTCTTCGTTTATTTTTTACTTATCCTTTACTTTAGATTATACATATTTTTTATTATTTTTTATTTTAGTTTCAAAATTATTTTATGTTTTAAAACATAAATTTTTTATAATCAGACAATTATATATTTTAATTAAAAGTTTTCTTAAAACCTTGAGAGTTCAAATTTATATTTCAAATATTCTTTAATATTAATCTCAACTATCATATCCAATAAAGTTTAAACCTGATTCATTGAAAGTGTTAGTAATATAAACCATCACTTATCCATGCCAATATAAAGGTGGGAAACCCCGTGTCCCACATCAGTTTTTAGAAGAATCTCTCCCGACTCTTGTCACTTCGTAAAGTGCTCAGTCCAACTTCTTTGGCACTCGTCTGACTTTTGGAGTTTTTCTTAGTATGATGGTAACTCATGAAGAATTTTTTTAGAGGGATTTTTTCAGAGAATAAACCATTAAAAGAAAATTTTATGAAAAATTTGATTCTAGTCTTAATAGGATTATTTATTTTTAAGACTAGGATAATGTTTGTGTATAAAAACCTAATAAGGATTTTAACCATCATTATCTTGAAATTGTTAGTTAATTTTATTCCGTGGTTCAATTTTTATCAAAATATTGTAAAGATGAGGTTTATTTTATTTTATTTTCAAAGAAATACAAAATTTAATTCAAAAGAGTAGTACAGTGGGTTGGTGTTACTTTTTTAGGTGAATAATATTTACCATCGCATAAATTAACAAGTAGGATTGGATATTTTGAGAAAACCCGGGTTGAAGCTTTATTTTTTCAAGTTATTAAAAGTAATAAAAATATCTCATCTTTCAATGGATACTAGATTTGTAGAGTTATGGATGTAGGGATACCTAGTACAGTGGAATGGTGAAAGGGACACCCTAAAAGTATTAAATATATTTGTTTGAGATTTATTGATAAACTTGAGGCAAGTTAACTTGGTTAAGTATGTCTTCATTATAGTGGAAGAAATCAAGAATAATTATATAAATTAAAAGATTATAATATTTCCTAATTTTTTGAAAATGTTTCTTTTTAATTTAATGGAACCCCTCTATGTTGAGAATAAGAAATACCCAATGAGAGAAACAGTTTTCTTCATTGGTGAATAAATGATATCAAGAATGAAGCTAGTTTTTTTAAATATAAAAAGGTTTTTGGATAAAGTTGAAGGTTTTCCACATGAAGAACAACTTTAATAAAAAGTAGAGGATATTGAGAATAAAATAATGTCTTATTCTTCCCCGTAAAAGAAGCATAAGAACGAAAAGAAAATATTAGGTGATGATTTCAAAAAATCGACGAAAAATAAGGCACAAAAGAAACCTGCTGATTTCGAATTTGGTATTGATAAGGATGAAATATTAGCTATAGAGCTTCATAGTAAAGATCAAATGAAAGAAAAAGAGAAGAGGAGAAAAATAACGATATTAAAAGAGGATAAAATTTGAGAAAGTTTTCTAATAGGTGTTGAAGGTATTACAAAAATACAACTCTTTTAGTTTCTTATACAGATCATATCATTCTAGATGGCAGTATGAAATTTTTTTAAACAATAGTTTTTCCATTAGTAGTTCCCTGAGTTGTAGATAAAGGAGAAGGAAAAGAAGTACCGGAAGAATCTGTTCATAAAAAATAAATGGGTTCTACAGAATTTGGTAAAGTTGTTCTCAAATTTTCATGTAATTTAGAAAATTAACATTATGTGGAAGAAGAAAAATAAGAAGAAGAAAATGATGAAGAAGAAACATAGACCAATAAAAAGTCAAAATAAAATAACATTGGGATCATCATAATCCTCAACCCCATTACCTTCATAGTCTGATCAGGATGCTGACTTATTAGGGACATAAGAAAAAAACCATCATCATCAGAGAAAGAAAAGTCACCATCAGAAGAGAATGAAATGTAATTTTCTAAGGAAGAATAAGAATAATAGTAATCACATATGAATGTTTCTTAAGAAGATAAAATAGATAAGTATATATAAATTTCATAGGTTTAAAAGGATTTAATCTTTTCTAACAATGGAAAAGAAAAAGTTGATGAGGATACAAAACCTAATATCTGATCCTCTAGACCGAAAGCTCATAAAATTTCCTCAGAATCATCAGACTCTAAAGAAAAAGTTTCTCAAAAAGATTTTGAATTTATTTTCCAAATTTGTAGAAGGCTAAGTGATACCATTCCATATTTTAAAAATATAAAAACTAGTTGTAAATTTATTCATAATAGTTTTAATGAGAAATAATAACCTTTTAATGTTCTTATAGAATTAGTTTTTTAGATTGAATAGTAATTGAAAACTTTACAATAAAATTACAAGACTCAAAATAGATCCTATAATAAAATGGTACGGTGGTAAAAAAAGTAGATAGTGATATCAGAGATCATGATGATCAACTCATTGAATCAAAAAAATCTTTAGAAATGGTAGATCATTTTGAAAATTTAAAATAGATGTATTGAATCAAGTAAATATTATGGAATAATTCAGTGAAAAAACTGATGAGCGTACTGGAGAATTAGTAGTTCTTAATGAAAAGGATAATAATTTGGAGTTATAGAATGTCCATATGATAATGTGTGAAGATTAATTATTATCTACAATGAAGAAAATAGTAATATTTTTTAGGAATTTAGGGGACATAAAATAGAACTTAAAAAGAATACTATGATGGGAGATAAAATCATAATGCTCTGATCATTGGTGGTAGAATATTAGAAGGTCCAAAAAGATTTTAAAATTTTAAATGAAATTATAAAGAATTTGACAAATAAATATTAATTTTTTTTATTTTGAACACTGAATGTAATATTTTAAAACATTTTATTGGTTGTTGAATGTGAATCACAATTAATCTAAATATTTTATGTTTTAATGTTTTCCAATTACTAATGGATGTATTTTATTTCATTTCATCCTGGGATTATTAATTTTATCAAATAAAAAATTGTTTCGTATGTTATTTCTTACTAACATTTCAGGTTATATAATTTCCATATCCTTTTTTAAATCACAAAGGAGGTGAATTTTTGAGATATTTATAAGGGGTGAGATATTTTTTTAAAAGGGAGTAGTTATTTAAAGGGATAATTCTCTAATGGTGTGAAATCCCTAAGAATTATTTTTTACTAAGAGGGAAAATTCAATGTATGAATACTTTACATTGGTTTATGAAGTTTTTATAAACTCATGTAATGTTTTTATAAGATGTTTATCATTAAATTTCTTAAAATGAAAAGTGATATAAGTTTTTCATAGTTATTATTTTCATTTAAGTATTGAGTTTTTCAATTTACAAAAAAGAGAGATTATTAAGTCAAAATTATTAATTTATACTTTTCCATTCCATTAGTTTTGTAAATCACAAACACCTTATAACGATGTTTAATAACTTTGTATATAAAATGTTTTTTAGTATGTTTTTTAGAAAAAATAAATTTCTACCATACGTAGAAATGTTTCTGATGTATTACAAATATAAAATTTTATTATTCAATCCAATCTATTAGACTGAAGGTGAATATGATTCATCGGACTGACCTTTTTTATGACTAGTGGTTTGACTTATGTCTTTTCTATCTAACATAAAAAATTCATGACCATCGGTTTGAGATTTGTACTGATACATCCAATAGAAACTCATTTAGTTTATCATATTTAAAATCAATAAGTAATTCCATCAAATAATACAAAGTTTATAATAAGAATATGTGTATTTGTTTCTATTGGATGGAATACAATATAGAATTGTAATGGTGATAAAAATTGACATAAAACATTCAGTAATAGATGATCTATGAAGTGTAAGCTATCTAAGGACATTAAAACCAACTCTGAAATATGACCGCTGGAGGTCCACCTATAAATAGAATTTCATTTGAAGAACTGCTTGCTAAAATAATTTGAAACTCATGTCATGAAAATATTATCTTGGTGAAAACATAATTCCTAGTATTTTTAATACTTTTGAGAGTTGATGTTATAAGGAATCCTTGTAAGGATCATAATTCCTTTAGAACAAATATTCTTCTATAATATATTTTCCGATCCTGGCACTGATCGATAGATTTTGTGGATAGAAATACGGTGAATCTGATCTATCAGATCAAGGGATTTTAGGGATAGGATGAAAAAGTACAATCATCGTATCATGGGATTTTTGGGACATGAAGACAGACCTGTACTAATAATCATATTGAGATCTTTCTTGGAAAGGAATGAAAAACCATAAAGTAGGTATAAAATTATAGATACTTTTATTCAAGGTTTCTGGATCCCTTAACTCTTAATGTTAAAGAGTGAATTATTTTATCAATATTATAATTCATTATTAATTTTGTAATATTATTATTTTTCTAACTATTACAAGTTAATATTTTATCTATGAATATACTTTAGAAAGAAAGTCTTTACTTATCATTCTAACATTTTTTATACGACTGATAAGTGATACTAATAAACTCCGATGTAATAGAACATATTCTGATTCTGATTTTGAATCTATGATAATTGGAAGATAGTTGAGTCTTATCTTTTTACTTAAATAGGTATTGTCCTTTTTGGTAGTTTAATTTTTTACAATATAATTCACTCCCATATTGTATCCATTATAAACTCATTCAATCAAAAAATTTAATGGATTGTAAAACCATTAAAAAATCATGTAACAATTTCTAGGTAATTTATAGTGAGATTAATATGAATGAAATATTATTTTCTATACTTTGTGTACAAACTATGCATAGTTGTTTATTTTTCTTATATTTTATTATTTTGTTTCTTTATGGTTTTAAATTGATTTTATCATTTTAAATTGTTATTTTTATATTATTTGAGATGATTTAGGTGTATTATTGATGTTATTTTTCTTGGTTGAACCTTGTTTTCATAATACTTTATTTGGTTCTATCTCTTTCAAGTAGGTTTGGTTTTATATAGTCTTTGTAGTTAATTTTAAAGGAGGGTTGTGTAAAATATTTTGGAATATCCTCGAGAATTTTGGTATAATGTTTTTGAGTGATTGAGATTTTTGGTTTGTAAATTTTTTAAAACTTTTCATAAGGTAATTTTATAAGACGTATTTTAGGATCATCTTACGATTAATATTTTGATAAGTAAAATGTTGGTTATTAAGGTGGTGGTATTGGTTTTCTTTTAATAGTGTGCCATTGATACATTGGTTTATATTTAGTTCCATGAAGTTTGAATATTGAGGCTTATTTTGATAGTGTTTTGTGTTTATTAATCTTTTAGAATAAATCCCCAACAATAATTTATAGATTATTGAGATTGAGAAACATGTGATTCTCTGTATGTTAACCCTTTAGTTTATCAACCTAGTTATTATATTCTAGAGTTTCATAACTTGAGTCCTTCTTTCTTATATGATAATTAAAATTCACATGAAGTGGAAGATTTGGTGTGAGATATATATATAATTTATTAATCCTTCTTGAAATCCATAATCATCTTAAACTTAAGATTTTTATCTTTATGTTGGAGGGAATGAGTTAGAATTATTAGAAGTATATCATTCAGAAAAATCCACAAACGACCATTCATGGTAATATTTCAATCCATAATTCAATCAAAAATACATCCCTAAAACCATAAATGTTTCTAAATAGATTGAGTTTTATTTATTTTAGTAGAGTTATTAGTTGGTATTTGAGTAAACTATTCATTATAATGAACAAGTTTCTTATCTACCTAAGCAAGTCTCTGATGATTCCCATTAAAGTTTGTATTTTAGAAGTGGTATTTATTGTGAACATAAGTTTAAGGTTTCCCTGTTTGTCCTAACATCTTATGTTGAGGTAGAAGAGTCGGTTATAAGAGTTGAAGAAGTTGTGGCTGGGATACTAAAAAATGACACTTCATCTATTATTAGGGGTGTTGAAGGTAATTATCATAGAGTAATGTAAAAACAAGGAAAGTATGATTAAAAGGGTGGAAATATTAAGATTCCATGTTATTAATATTCATTTGGTTCTTTTTATAGTAAGTCTATGATATCCCACAAATGAGCTAGGGTAGGGAATAAGAAGCTTTCATGCTGAGAGATTTTAAGGCTAATCATAATAATGGTATTTTGTATTATATACAAAAAATCTCCAAAGGTGATATATGGAAGAGGTTAGAGACAGATCTACCCATTCATAAGACCCCTGGATTCACTGTTGAACATAATTCTAATATATTATCTATTTGAGGTATTTATATTATTATATTTTCATTTCATATCTGGTTTATCTTAGTTGACCTTCATTTGAGGTTATATTGTTCCTCAACTTTTAATATTTAGGGAATTTTTGAAACATGTAGCAGAATGTACCTTACTGTAGTGATTTTGAGTCATTGGTGATTACATTTGGGAATCATTGTGTTGCTAATGAGTTCTCACTCGGGTGGTGTGGGAAGCTATCTAATGAAAATTCTGGTGATCCTCACTCTTATAATGATTCTTTTTTTCATTTTTCAGCCCTTTTGTTTGGTTAATTATTTTTGTAGAATCATTTTATTAGAAGAATTTTAAAATATGGTTGGGAGACCACTATACACGAGCTCTTTTATACCAAACATATCATTATTTCTTTTTGAAGGAGGAGATGTAAAACTAATGAGATAATCTAGATTATTTCATGGTTAACTATATGTGATGATGTTGGGTACATATTATATGCTCACATTTTTTTATTTATGATGAAGTACCAAGTTTGTTTGTAGCCTTTAAGGTTCATTGAGAAGAGAATTTTTTACATATAATTCATCTTGTTTAGTTTCAATTTTATTGTCCCAGATTTTTCCTTTTATTACATTAATATTATATGGGAATTAATTTGAAACTTGGCTCTGAGAAGGCGTGCAGTTCCGAGGCCGGGTGAGTCCGGAACAAATGTTTGAATTTTATTTAATAATTAAATTACACACGCGTGTTGTTTTCTTGAAAATATGGAATAACTCCCAAACCGGTGCTCAGATAAAAATCAGAGGGAACCATTGCATTCAGAACAGTGTTTTTACCTTAGGTGTGGCCTAACTTCGGTCGGCACAAGTTGGTAGTGAAATCTGGTTTTTGGGACGTAACCATAATAAAATATTTAATTAAAATATTTTATCTAAATCCTTGTTGAAACAAAATCATTTATTCCTTTAAATAGAAATTTTGCAGGGAGTGTCTGGGTTACAATCCCCCTAACTCTGATTTCCTCTAGAGAGCTCTGGGGAAGACCTCCCGACGCAGTGATGATGCTCTTGACGATTTTCGTCGGCGACGATGACGCGACAAACAGATCATCACCAATGAATGCCACGAAATCTGGGTAGGATGTTTATATTGTGTTTTCTTCCCTGTTTTCGATCTCCACAATGATTGCGGACTAATCCACGAACAGATTAGCCAGCGGATTGATCGTTCTTGTAGGATGGGATTTTTTGGGAATCATGGGGATTTGATTCTTCAAATCAATTTGGATTTCATTCAAAATTCTAACGATGATGAACCAATATCGACACGAACATCGATCGAGGTTCATCCCTCTCGATTGTTGTGTTTTTCTCTCCCAATTCCTACACGTTCTTCGTGGGAATTCTACGCATTCTTGGAAGAAATTGATCATTGCACATTCATTTGTTGGCGCAACGATCTGAAATCAAATATCCAACATCGAGACGACCTAGCGGAGGTGTGACAGCGATGACGGTGGACAAATCGATGTGGTTCAGAAATTCCCGTTCTTTGAGCGTTTTCATGCGGGTGGATCGGGACGCGCCTTCAAGGCCGATCGGAAGCCCGAAACAGACGGAATCAGTTTCATAGGGGAGGGAGGACCCCAAATCTGGAGTTTCATGATGATCGGATGGTTGGATCAAAAATCGGAGATTTGGCCAAGGTGCGTGGAGGAAGACAATGATTCTGGAAATTTCCCGACTACATGTCGTGTAGTATGGGATACACGGCATCTGTTTGTCGGCAGGATTACATGGCGTGTAAATCGAGAGTACATGGACATGGGTAGGGTACACATCCATGGACACGCCGTGTATACCCCTCCCTAGCCAGACCCGGCCAGATATACGGGATACACGGTGTACTGGTACACGGGCAGGCGACACGGACACGGGTAGAGACCGTGTAAGGGCACATGGCTAGCATACACGGAGCGAGCCCTAGGTGCTCGGAAATGGCGTGTGATTATTATAAATTTCATGTAGTTACTTCATATCTGACAAACTGAATGACACGGGCCGGTTACACGGGCAGTACTCGGGGTCAAGGAACACGACATGTACTTTTTCAACACGCCGTGTAGTTTAATTTTATAGGGCTTGAACGGATGGCATGGGCCGTTTACACAGGCAGTACCTAGGGTCAAGGAACACGGTGTGTAACCATACTACATGCCATGTAACCTATCATAATGGACTGATCCACTTGCCTTCTGTGACTTGGACTGGTTTTTCTTAGGTTTCATACCCTTGGTCCTTTTCCTGAAGGTTCCGGTATCATTTCCTTTACACAGGAGTATGATCCGTTCTGCAGAACTTCCTGAATAGAGTTGTTGTAATCCCCTATGTGAGACTTAGAGCCGGATCCTCTATTCATTCATGGAAACCCTAGGTAGAGTTCTTGGTATCGACGTGGCCAACTTTACTCGGGCGTTGATCCTCTGCTTAGCGGATTAGCTCAGACTGATTTGTCAGAATCACCCCATGATTTGGTTGTGATCCTTATCTAAGAATCTTGTTCTCAAGGTACATGTGGAGTGTGTCCTTCTGGAACGAGTACTATGTATCTCTCTCTCCTCGTACCTTGGAGTGTGTTCTCCTTGTTGCGTGCTTAGTGGAATCATCGAGATGGATCTTAGTGCTGGTATTCACGATAGTCGATTGTGTATGAGTACATCTGGATATTCTTGTTATATGTTCAGTAGACATATTCTGTGTAGAGCTGACAGTATCTTTCCTTTGTGGTATTTCCCTTGTTGTATTTCCATTGTTGTTTCGGGGTGTCCTACTGGGTATTGTTATACTCACCCATGCATGGGATTTTCCCTCACATGTCATGTATTGTGAAGATGAGCGAGCCTTTGATAGTATTCTAGGTGGACCAGGACCAGATGGTGCTCAGTGAGATCAGGCGGGCCGAGGATTGTTCCTATAGCTAAAGATTGCAGTCCCAGTACCTTTCCATACAAGGTGGACTTTGTTACAGACTTTCTTTTGGTGGGCTTGTACTTTTGGCCAAGGGTTTTACATTTGTTGTACTTTAATTTCTGGTCGTATTCTGTTGGTTGAGATTTTTAGTGTATGAAAGCATTTCCATTTTTAGTAGTTTTTACTTTTCAGCTTTGTGGGCTTGGAGATGTGTGTGCATGTGTACAGGTTTATAGGCAATGCCTCCCATGTTAGTAGCATTCCTACTCGGTGATAGTCACTAGCCCCTAGCCTATTGGAGGAAGGCTTGGGGAGTTGCGGCTCAGGCCCCACTGGGACGAGTCATGATAGAGTGGTATCAGAGGTGGTCGGTTCTACCTTAGGACCAAGAGTCTGTGAGTTGGTTTGGGGTAATGGTGTTAAGTGTTTTGAGTTCATCTTTCAAGCCAGGGACCCCAGTGTTGGTGCGGGCAGCCAATGTATCCATTCACAAGGACTCTGATAACATGCTTTTCGACTCGAAACCTGAGAACACTAGTTGTAGGGGGAAATAATAATGGTACATGTTTAACGACCCAAATCCGGAGCCCCTCCACTGGTGCCCCATACCCGGTTCACCACATGACCTCAAGCGCGTTTCCCCAAACACCAGAGGCTACCGACTAGCAGCGAGGGCCTTGGTGAGTCTGTGGAGAAACTATGCCCAAATTCGGTAAGGTATACAGCAGAAAAAACAATAGTCAATGGCAGAAGCTGTAACAACATTCATAATAGCAGAAACCAAACAACGGAAGCAATGAATATATATAGCAATGATGACAATGATGCAGCGGGTACATGTTGGAAAGAAGCAAACAAAACAACGTGCTGGAATACCACTGAAAACAAGTGCAAAAGAAAAACAGAATAAACTCCTCAGCATCGTGAACCCCGGCTCGCTCCTATGCTCCCCAGCTCCAGTGCGGTCATGATCCTGAAGTAGAAGGGTGCTTGCCCTTATCTATACCTGCAGCAACATAGTCTTCTTGGGCCCAAAAGCATGGCCCAAACAGGGTGTAAGATACAATCCCAGTAGGAAATCACCCAAATATTTGTGCCTAGCAGTCAATGAATACAAGGCCAGTAATAAAACAAGAAGCAGTAAACACGAAAGCAATGGCATCGACAATCCATAGTTCTAACAAATAAAGTACACAAGTAAGCAGCCAGCAATAAGAAGAAAATAGGTAACCCTCTGGGTAGCTCTCACAGCCTAACCCCTATGGTTCAACCTATATGTACCAGCAACCCTCTAGGAGGCACACACAGTCTCACCCCTCTGGTTCAACTCTAAAATTAATAGACTCTCTGGGGAAGCACTCACCGTCAATTCCCCCTAAGTTCTCGTATCGTGCTAAAGGATCTCTGGGGAAGCACTCAACGTCTATTCCCCAGGTGTCCCACATCAAGTAACTACAGACTCTCCAAGGAAGCACTCAACGACAATTCCCCCTATGGTCTCGTATCGTAATTAAAAGACACTCTGGATAAGACCTTCTATCAATTCTCCCTTTGGTCTACTACTCTAGGTTCTCACCGTCCTGAGTGAAAGGTAATACATGCTCAGCGCGCGTGTACATCGTCCAAGTAAACCTCATGAACTACTTGGATATCAACTAAGGCTTAGCAACATAACAAGGTAGTAGTTCCACTGTCCTAGGACAAAGCATGGAAACTGGAAAATTCCAAACATGCAGAACAAGCATAGCAGACATCCAAGGTGTAGTAAAGATACCATAATCACAGGAAAAACATCTACTATAAAAATCAAGCAAACTAGGAAATACAACAAGGGAAAAACATGAACACGCAATACCCCATTCAAGGGTATTGGTGGAATTTGCACAAAATATTCATCAAATTTCTACTGAAAGGCACAAACCACCTACCTTGATCCTAGGAGAATGATATAAGTAAACCACGACGACAGATTCCCCTTGGAATGATGTAGATCTGAGAAAACGCACAAAATGCTCAACCTACGACAACATGGAAACTAGGAGTAATCAAGAAACAAGACTCAATTTGTAGTGAGATCTCACCGTTGTGATTCCAATGCAATAGACCACACTCAAATCAAAGAACGGATGAAGAGGCAGGAGCTTCTCAAAGGTTTGGTCGTATGGTCTCTCTCGGGCGGACGAAATCTGGAGAAGAAGATGAAAACGAGGGTTAGGCGTGACCCCGGTCTGTTTAGTGAAAAAAAGAAAGTACATGGCATCTAATTTTAGAGTACATGGCGTGTACTGGGTCCTTTCCGTACTCTGACAAAAATCAGCCTCCACGTCTCCCCTACACACTGTGTGTGTGGCCCGAGCACGGCCAGCACACGGATTCGAGCCAGGGAAGATTACACGGTGTGTATGTATAAAGTACATGGCGTGTACTTTAAAAATTTCCAGAAAATTTATTTTTCCTAAAAACTCTAGAAAGAAGGAAAAACATACCTGAACAGAAGATAAGGGTTCTTACAAACTTCTCCCTGTAATGAAATTCGTCCCCGAATTTCCCTAACATGGTGTAGAATAAGGATCCCAGAACAGCTCTGGCCACTGCGATCGTACATCAGTTTCCCTTTCCTAGGTCTCGTCTTGTACTCACCCGTGATGCCGTAGCAGTCGTACCAGAGGAACAGACCGCCCACGGAGAACCTTCATACTAAGATCAACAATCCAGATAGGATTCACCTCAAATGATTCATCCACTTCATGTTCCACCTCGTCAGGCTGAAAGGCGTGAGATCGGTCTGAAAAGTATCATCAAAGTTGAGAGGCGTGGAAGACGTCGTGCATGGCCCAATACCTCTGAGGTAGATGCAACAAATAGGAAAGCTTCCCCACTATCTCCAAGACCTCAAACGGCCTGATGTACCACGGTGAATGCTTACCCTTTCTCTGAATCCTCTTGTGTCCCAACCTCGGTGCGACACGCAGGACAACATGATCTTTGACCTCAAACTCCAGAGGACATCTCCGCTGATCATCATAAGATGTCTGTTGAGACTGTGTCATAGAATCCTCTTCCGAATCATCTCTATTTGCACTGATGTCTCCTGAACGAGACGAGGTCCCAGCAGAGCTACCTCTCCTACCTCCAGCCAGCACAAGGGCGATCGACATGGCCTACCGTACAAAGCCTCGTTTTGTACCATCTGAATGGTCAGCTGGAAACTGTTATTGTATGAGAAATCCACCATAGGGATATGCATCTCCCAAGAACCGCCAATGTCTAGGATGCAAGCTCGGAGCATATCCTTAAGCACCAGGATCGTGCACTCAGACTGGCCATCAGTCTGGGAATGGTATGTTGTACTCAAAAGTACTTGTGTACCCTAGGCCTTCTGAAGTCCCTAACAGAACTGAGAGTTAAATCGCACATCCCTGTCTGAAATAATGGAGTGTGGAACTCCATCCAGTCGAACGAACTCTCGGGTGTGAAGTCTTCCAAGATCATCAACACTGGTGGTCTCCTTAATCGGCAAGAAGTGTGAAACCATCGTAAGCCTGTCAACAACAACCCAAACAGCATCATTCCCTTGAGAAGACCACGGGAACCGAGTCACGAAGTCCATCACGACATCGTTCCACTTCCACTCCAGAATGGGTAACTGCTGTAAAAGGCCTACTGGTCATTGATGCTCTGCCTTCACCTGCTGAAAAGTAGATCATCTCATGATGAAACCAGCGACATACTTCTTCATACTTGGCCACCAGTACTGGAGATGAAGATCCCAATACATCTTGGTGACGCCAGGATGAACTTCCCAAACTGAGGAATGAAAATCCCGCATCATCTCCTCGCGTATGTCTGATGGCACCCATACTCGTCCCTAGAAATGCAAGATCTCATCCTCACCCACTGCCCATCCGGGAAAAGGGTCCTCTCCTGACACAACCTCCCGTAGGACTACACATTTCGAGTCTGTTAGCTGCCTCACCCATACCCGATCAAGAAGTGTAGAGGTAACAGCTACAAGAGATAGGAAAGTATGTCCCTGTCTGTCGTGCACCTCCAGATGAATCTCAGAGAACAAAGCCATCAGCTTCCACTCACTACTAGCCTCCTGAACTTCCTGAATCTGAGTTCTCCTGCTCAACACATATGCCACTGCATTGCCTTTCCCCGGAGTATAGGCAATCTTGAAATCAAAAGACTGAAGGTACAAGACCCACCTGCACTGTCTCAGGTTCAGATCAAGCTGAGTGAAAATATACTGGAGGCTCTTGTGGTCAGTGAATACCAAAAAGTACTCCCCCAGCATATAGTGTCTCCAACAGCGTAAGGCATGTACAACAACTTCCAACTCCAGATCGTGCGTCGAGTAGTTTGTCTCATGTGGCCTCAACAGCTGAGACTCGTATGCAATGACTCCATCTCCCTACATAAGCATAGCTCCCAGCATGATACCTAAAGCATCATAGTAAACATTGTAGCTCTTGCCTGGCTCTGGAAAGACCAGTATCGGCGCTGTCGTCAACCTCCGTTTCAGCTCCTGAAAGGCTGTCTCACAATAATCTGACTATAAGAACATCAACCCCTTCTTGGTCAAACCTATCAAAGGTTCCTCTAGACGAGAAAAGTCCTGAATTAAGTGTCTGTAGTATCCAGCCATCCCTAGAAAGCTTCGTACCTCATAGACATTCTTTGACTGCTCCCATGAATCTACAGCTCTCACTTTCTCTGGGTCCACTGATAATCCTGCCTCTGAGATGACGTGACCCAAGAATTGAATCTGATCAATCCAGAAGTGGCACTTCGAGAGATTAGCATAAAGATGATTCTCTCTCAGTGTACTCAGAATGATCTCAAGATGTGTGGCATGGTCATGTCGAGTGTGAGAGTACACCAAGATATTATCCACAAAGACCACAAAAAAGGAGTCCACGAAAAGATGGAACACTCGGTTCATTAGTGCATTGAAAACTCCAGGCACGTTCATGAGACCGAACGGAATGACTGTATACTTGTATAAACCATACCTACTCATGAAGGCTTTCAGAGGTATATCTGATGGTCTAACATGCTACTGATGGTAACCGGACCTCAAATCATTCTTTCAGAACACTCGGGCCCCTAGAAGCTGATCAAATAGGTCATCTATCCTTGGAAAGGGATATTGGTTATTGACCGTAAACCAGTTTATCTTCCGATAATCCACGCCAAGCCGAAGGGTACCATTTTCCTTCTTCATAAATAGGACAGATGAACCCCAAGTAGATGTACTGGGTCAGATGAAACCCTTAGCATGTAGCTCCTCCAACTGCTTTTTGAGCTCCTGTAACTCAGGTGTAGCCATCCTATAGGGAGGAATGGACATCGGTGCCGCTCCTGGCATGCGCTCAATAGAGAAGTATACCTCATGATCTGGAGGAAAACCTGAAATGTACATTGGAAGGACGTCCCTAAAGCGATACACCACTAGACGAATGTCCAACTGTGGAGTCCCCTGATCGTCTAGATAAAGACTAGAAATATGGGCCATCACCCCTCCTATCTCAAGATGCTCGTGTCCTTCCCAACACGCCCGAACGTCCCACACGCCATTATGAAGAAAAGACTCACCCTCTAGTGAAACAAAACTCACTCTGTGGCAATAGCAGTCGATGACTTCTTGAAAGGGAATCAACCAATCCATGCCAAGGGTGACATCATAGCCTGTCATCTATAGGACACAGAGATCCCATGAGAAGGGATACCATGCAACCTCGAGAGGGCACTCTATACACTAGCGTACATTAGATGTCCTCGTCCCCAATGGTGTTTCTAGTGTCAACGAGTCGGTAGAAGAAAAGACACAGAGTCAAAGGCTCTCCACAACAGCAACAGAGATAACTCTATGTGTAGCACTTGTATCGAAAAGAGATGAAGATAAAACTGAGGCTATTAAAATCGTACCTCGAACAGTAGAAGGGCCGAGACCCTGCTCCTGATAAGTCTACTCCACGGCAAAATACTTTCCTACACCGCAGCCTTGCGCCCCTGGCTGACCACTCTGGGATGAACCTCCTTGTTGGTGCTATGGAACTAGTGGCTGACTACTACAGCCTCGACCACCACTTCAGTCTGAATGGCAGGAAGAACTCCAGTTCCGTGACTGGTGAGAAACTGGCGGTGTTTCTACTGAACAAGGAGTCATGGAAGAACCCCGGTCACCAGTTGCTGGTGAGAAAACCTGACAAAAACGCTGAAGGTGACCCATCTTGCCGTAGGATCAGTACTCCAAGGGGTCCCTCTGCCACTGTCGCCTAGTGTTCCCTGACTAGTCACACTAGTAGCATATCACCTGGCTGCCTGACGATGCATCTCGCTTCCTCGGATCACCTCATGTAGGCTCTCTATAGTGCTTCATGATGTCATCTGGAGGCAAACTAGCTCTGGAAGCAGAACCGCCCTGGCTCGCAGCACCAGAGTCTCTTAAGTTGCGCTCCGCAATCAGTGCCTAGTTGACGATGGAAGTAATGGAAGTAAGATGGAATATGATCACCTATGAGGGAATCTCCCGCCTAAGACCATCCCCAAACATCCTTGCCAAGAACACCCCACTACCATCCCTGAGGGGCGTGAAGTGCTGCAGCTCGGTGAAATGAGCAGAATACTCCATGACAGAAAGAGTACCCTTCTCTAAGCTCATGAACTCCCGAGCTCGGTCAGACCTCAGGGTCTCCAGGTAGAATTAGTCATAGAACATGCGCTGGAACTCCTCCCTAACCATAGTCTGCTGCAAATCTTCCTGTGAGATTACATCCCACCACCTCATGGATGAGTCTCAGAGCATGTAGGTGGTGAGCTTGACCCGCCTTTTTGGAGGCGTCTCAAGATGCTCGAAGATAGTCAGCATGGCTTCCATCCATGACTCTACAGCCTGAGGTCCTCCTTCCCCCGAGAACGTGGGAGGATACTGCTATTGAAAAACCCGCTTCAAGTCTGCCATAGACGTGGTAGGAGGCGGTGATCCCTGGAAGGCCTGCATCATCCTCATGAAACCTTCCTTGAACTTCGTATCATCACCTGCAACTGGTATAACAGCCGGTGCCAAGGCTGGCCCGACTGGAGGATCGGAAGGAAGTCCCTGATCAGTCTTATCTGGCATCTGATAACTGCCCGATGACAGACGTACGACTGGAGGACGTCTCGGAGGCATATATATGAAAGATCAAAAGAACACCATAGATTAGGAAAACAAGGACAGAGAACAAAAGAGTATAAAATGGAAACAGGGGAATAAAAACACAGAAGTTTACAAAACATGACTACATGGCGTGTATAAAACTACACCGAATGTCTTCTTAACCCACTAACATGGGCGTCTACTCCTTAACTACAAGTCTTGTACACTTCAAACTACATGGCGTGTTGCACCCACACATGGCGTGTACTTGAAAATTGTTCCCCTACATGAGTCTCCTTACCCGGCTAACCCACACGGTCCGAAATAACCCGAGACTACACAACGTGTACTAGACAAGGCTTCAACGGCCAGTGTTTGTGAAACACATGGCCTTCTACAAGGCTGAACCTTACACGGCGTGCTCGGAACAATCACATCATTCTTAGGCAAGGTGACCCCATCCCGTATTGTTAGTGACATGACCAGGTACCTGGAAAAGACTACACGGCGTGTTCCGATCAAACACGATGTGTGGAAAAGAAGGTAATGCCAACCCATGTTGTTCGTGACACAACCAGGTACTTGGAAATGACTACACGGTGGGTTCCCTATGGACACGACGTGTTCTACCTGAGCTTCCCGGGACCATGTTGTTAGTGACACGGTCGGGTACACGGCTCTGAACTTACATGGCATGTACCAATCGTACACGGTGTGTTCCCAAGGTTAGTCCCACGACACCATGTTCTGCTCTCACGGTCAGTTACATGACCTGAAAACTACACGGAGTGTATCTGAAATGTACATGTCGTGTATTCTGGTTTTTTCTGGGCAGTGGCTCAGAAATAGCTCAGACTTCCGGAAACACTAAAATAAGGGAAAGGGGTGCCAAATTTCGACTCGTGAGGGCCCATACTCCCCACGAATCAAATATCGGCATCTCTTGTAGTCACATACAAGGGAAAACAACAGCTCTCTAACATAACAGTAGGGATTCTATCAAGCATTTATCACAACAACATGCATAATATACACAAATCCTATCACAATAGCATGCAATCGCTAATTCACCCTAGATGGCATGGAAAGAATGCATGGAATGTGATTTCTAGAAGTGCCTATATGATGCATGAGATGGCATACCCTCATATCATCAGGTTGCGATAGAAATAGAACCAAAATATCAAAACAATAACCACACCGGTCATGCGAATCACTCTAGGTGAAAACATATCAACCATAAAAACTCAAAACTAGCTAACTACAATTAACGAGGTAGTATGGCCTTTCCCCTTACACGGGTTAGATACTACCGAGCCCAGCTTAATACTAAGTACTGAATCCATCCTATCCCTCGCTAAAGTCTACAAATAGTAAGGAAAGATAAAAGAACTCCTCTGATACCACTTTGTAACAACCCGAATCCAGAGCCCCTCCACTGGTGCACCATATCTGATTCACCACATGACCTCAAGTACGTTTCCCTAAATGCTAGAGGCTTCCGACTAGTAGCGAGGTCCTTGGTGAGTCGGTGAGGAAACTATGCCCTCCTTTGGTAAGGTATACAGTGGAAAAAAACAACAGTCAACAGCGGAAGCAGTAACAACATG
The DNA here is from genome assembly GCA_963277665.1 of Viscum album. Taxonomy (NCBI): domain Eukaryota; kingdom Viridiplantae; phylum Streptophyta; class Magnoliopsida; order Santalales; family Viscaceae; genus Viscum; species Viscum album. The sequence continues at coordinate 760,478,393 of OY728140.1, read as the reverse complement.
CATAACAATAGAAACCAAACACCGGAAGCAATGAATATATATAGCAATGATGACAATGATGTAGCAGGTACAAGTATCTATAGAAAGTAGCAAACACAACAACGTGCTGGAATACAACTGAAAAAAATGCAAAAGACAATAAAAAAAACTCCTCAGCATCGCGAGCCCTAGCTCGGTCCCACGCTCTCCAACTCCATCGCAATCAAGATCCTAAAGTAGAAGAGTGCTTGCCCTTATCTATACCTAAAGCAACATAGTATGCTTGGGCCCAAAATCATGGCCCAAACAAGGTGTCAGATACAATCCCAGTAGGAAATCACCCAATGATTTGTGCCTAACTGTCAATGAATACAAGGAAAGTAATAAAACAAGGAGCAGTAAACAGGAAATCACAAGCAGCTACAATCCATAGTTCTAAAAAATATAGTACACAAGTAAAAATCCAGCAACAAGAAGAAAATTGGTAACCCTCTGGGTAGCTCTCAGAGCCTAATCCCTATGGTTGAACCTATAAGTACCAGCAACCCTCTAGGAGGCACATGCAGTCTCACCCCTCTGGTTTAGCTTTGAAATTAATAGACTCTCTAGGGAAGAACTCACCTTCAATTCCCCCTATAGTCTCGTATCGTGCTATCGGATCTCTGGGGAAGCACTCAATGTCAATTCCCCCTATGGCCCACGTCGAGGAACTATAGACTCTATGAGGAATCACTCAACTTCAATTCCCGTTGTGGTCTCATATCATAATTAAAAGAAACTTTGAAGAAGCCCTTCCATCAATTATCCCTTTGGTATACCACTCTAGGTTCTCACAGTCCTGAGTGAAAGGTAATACATGCTCAGCGCGCATGTACATCGTCCAAGTAAACCTCAATAACTAATTGGCTATCAACTAATGCTCAACATCATAATAAGGTAGCAGTTCCACTGTCCTATGACTAAGCATGGAAATTGGAAAAATGCAAAATATGCAGAACAAGCATAGCAGACATCCAAGGTACAGTAAAGCTACCATAATCACAGGAAAACATCTACTCTAGCAATCACGAAAACCTGGAAATAAAACAAGGGAAAAATAGGAACACGCAATACCCCGTTCACGGGTATTGGTGGAATTGGCACAAAATATTCATCAACTTTCTACATAAAGGCACAAACCACCTACCTCGATCCTAGGAGATCTATATAAGTGAACCACAATGACAGATTCCCCTTGGAACGATGTATATCTGAGAAAAAAACAAAATGATCAACCTATGATAACATAAAACCAGGTGGAATCAAGAAACAAGACTCAAGCAGAAGGGAGGGCTCACCGCAGCTATTCCAACACAATCGACCGCACTCGAATCGGAGAACGGATGAAGAGGCAGGAGCTCATTGAAGGTCCGACCATACGGTTGCTCTCGGGTGGATGAAATCTGGAGAAGAAGATTAAAATGAGGGTTAGGCGCGACCCCAGTCCATTTAGTGAAAAAAAAAGTACACGATGTGTACTTTTAGTGTACACGACGTGTTCTGGGTCTTTCTTGTACTCCACCAAAATCAGCCTCCATGTCACCCCTACACACCGTGTGTGTGGCCCGAGCATGGCCAGCACACGGCTTCGAGCCGGGGAAGAGTACACGACGTGTACATAGAAAGTACACAGCGTGTACTTTGAAAATTTCCAGAAAATTCATTTTTCGGAAAAACTCCAGAAAAAAGGAAAAACATACCTGAAAAGAAGATCTGGGTTCTTACAACAAGCATCATATAGTAATGGGTTGTGGTTTCCATGTCCTTTTTCAGTCGGCTCTTCAGATATACTCACTTACTAAGGTACATCTTGTTTCTTTAACAGTTTTCTTTGCGACGTGCACCTTCTAGGATCCAACAGCTTGACCATGAGGATGACCTCCTCAGTGATGATGCCTCGATACAGGGACCAGATCCCCCAACTGTACCATCAGGTGGTGTGCCAGTTATCCCGCCACCTGTGGAGCAGTGTTTGGTGCATGCTGCACTAGTGGAGGAGGAGTGCAGGCTGAGCGCACTCCACGAGTTTTAGAGATAGAGACCCCTCATGTTTCGAGGTGAGCCTAACCCTCAGGTAGTATAGGACTGGCTTGAGGCAGTGGACAGACTCATCCGTTTGGTGAGGACAGCAGCAGAACAGATGGTGATCTTGGCAGCGAGCCTTCTCCAGGGCTCGACGGGATGATGGTGGAGTTTTGTTATCTATACTCACGACGAGGCGACACTTGCATGGTCAGAGTTTGAGCGTCTCTTCAGTGAGTATTTTCACTGGTTACCCTGAGAGAAGTTCACACACAGGAGCTTCTTTAGCTCCAGTAGAGAACCATGATGGTGGATAACTATTCGTCATGGTTTACTGACATCTCGTGGTACTCGATGGATATGGTCAGAGATCAGTACTTCAGAGCTCGGAATTTGAGTGGGGCTTGTGCAAAGATATCTGATCTAGAATCATCCCTATGGGAAATACTACTTATGCTGGGGTGCTCGAGCGGGCTTTGGTGGTCGAGAGCTTCTTGGAAGTGTATAGACAGCCGACAGTTGTCAGTAGTGGGTGAGCTGGAGTAGAGACCTTGACAGCAGGGAGCTGACGTCAGGGACCCAGGCATGGGAGATGTTTCCAGAGGATATCCCAGGATAGGGGATCTTCCATACAGGGTTTATAGGGAACATTCGGCCAACCATGGGAGAGGTGATGCTAATCATGTGATGGCAGGGGACATCTCACTCAAGATTGTCCGACCCGCCGTACTACTGACACGGGAGCAGTGGATGGACCACTGAGGCATAGGCAACGTGTAGAGCAGACAGATTTGCGGGGCGGTGGACGTGGTAGTGGAGCTGGGAGAGCAGCTGGAGGTGGTCAGCATTTTGACCTTTTTCCACCACCACCCCAATGAGGCCCACCCCAGGCTCAGGGAGCTGGTGGGAAGAGGCAGGGACAACTGTAGGCGGCCGAGGCTTATTACCTAGGTACTCCGAGAATGATTAGATGTACTATCTGTGTCTTTTATACTTTGGTTTCCGTACTGATAGACACATGTTCTATTCATTCCTTTATAGCTTCTTATCTTGTTCGAGACCTTGAGATTCAAGTTGAGTCATTGACTCGACCCTTACGCTTAGAAACACCAACTAGGGAAGATTCATAGATCACACACCTCTGTAGACAGTGTGACCTAACCCTTGGAGGTGAGAGTTTCAGTTGAAACCTCTTGGTGGTATTGACGAGGCCTTGTGATGTCATTATTGGTATGGATTGGCTATCCACAGTTCATGCCCAGGTCGACTGTTTTAGTCGAAGTGTGCGGTGTGTCTGCAGTGATGGAATGAGGTTCTCTTTTCCCAGTGAAAGAGAGACCCAGGCAGCACAGGATGGACTCGTTCATAAGCGGGAACAACCTATTTCACATCAGTTGGCTAGACTATCCCTTGACACAATAGATGTTACGAGTTTCCAGTTTCCAGCAGTAGTGGCTGAGTATGAGGACATCATTCCGGAGAATGTCCTCGGGCAACCTCCCCTTCGGTAGATAGAATTCTGCTTTGAGTTGCATCCTGGGACAACACTGATATCAGCATCATCATATTGGGTGGCTCCTGCAGAGCTTCGGGTGTTGAGGGTGCAGTTGGACAACTTACAGAAGAAGGGCTTTGTGAGAACCAACGTTTTCCCCTTGGTGGCCCCAGTGCTGTTTTCCAAGAAGGTAGACGGGAGCTTGAGACTATGTGTGGATTACAAGTGATTGAATCAGGTGACCGTGAAGAACCGGTATCCACTATCGAGGATCGATGACCTCTTCACCCAGTTGAGAGGGGCACGATGGATCTCGAAGGTTGATCTACGATCAGGATATCACCAGTTGCGAGTACGGGATGAGGATATACCGAAGATGGCATTTCAATTTCGCTATGGTCACTTTGAGTATTTGGTGATGCCCTTCGATGTGAAGAACTCCCCAGTAGTGTTCATGGGACTCATGAACCTGGTCTTTAATCCCTATCTGGACCGTTTTTTAGTGGTCTTCATGGACGATATCCTTGTATACTCTACGTCCGAGGAGGAGCACACGAGACACCTAAGGATGGTTCTGGAGAAACTCTGAGAGCACCAGTTGTATGGGAAACTCTCGAAGTGTCAGTTCTGGTTATAGGAGGTCCAATTTCTGGGACATGTTATCTCAGCAGATGGTGTAGTAGTGGACCTAGCCAAGGTGGAGGCAATGCTAGCATGGGATCCACCCTAGAGCGTGACTAAGGTGCGAAGTTTCCTTGGTTTGGCATGCTACTATCAGAGATTCATCCTTGATTTCTCAAGGATTGCAGCACCAATGAAATCTTTGACCTGAAAGGGGTAGCCATTCGTGTGAACCGAGAGATGCTAGTAGGCTTTCCAGCAGTTGAGACAGAGTTTGACGAGCGTCGCGATCTTGAGATTACCTGAGGAGGTTGTCAATTACATAGTGTTCTGCGATGCATAAGGAACTAGGATTGGTTGTGTCCTGATGTAGATGCAAGTAGTGATTTCCTATGGCTCAATTCAGTTGAGGCCACATGAGCAAAACTACGCGACCGATGATCATTATTTGGGAGCGGTAGTCTTCACATTGAAGATGTGGTGGCACTACCTGATGGGCGAGAATTTTACCGTCTACTCTGATCACAAGAGTCTCAGATATATCTTTTCTCAGAAGGATATGAATTCAAAACAAAGACGACGGCTTGAGTTCCTCCAGGATTATGACTTTGAGATCATTTACACACCTGAGAAAGGGAATGTCGTGGAAGATGCTCTAAGCAGAAAATCTAGTTCGCAATTTCTAGATGAGGTGACGGGGCAGTTGGCCTCTTTACAGTTATCCTTCGTGGATGGAGATGAGGGTGCTTACCTTTAGTCGATGGTTGTTACCCCTCCACTCTTACAGCGAGTCAGGGAAGCACAGCTCGAGGATTCTAGCTTTGAGACTCTACGTGCTCAGGTATCCACATGCATTTCTACTAATGGATATTCAGGAGGTGGGGAGCACATTGTTTTTTAGGGGAAATATGGTTTTACCAATGATGTTTTGAGAGGAGGTTTTACATGAGTTCTATACATCTCCTTTGTAGGATCATCCAGGCGTGGAAAAGATGTATCAGGACCTCCGACGTCATTTCTAGTGGCCAGGAACGAAGAAGAGTGTGGGAGAGTTTTTTTCTCGTTTCCTTACTTGTCAGCAAGTCAAGGCTGTGCACCAGGTGCCAGTAGGATTGACTCAGCCCCTTATGGTGCTAGAGTGGAAGTGGGATGAGATATCCATGGACTTTGTGATGGGTTTACCACATACGTCTAGGGGGACACGATTCCATCTGGGTGATCGTTGATCGACTCACCAAGTCGGCCCACTTCTTAGCCATACGGTAGCAGAGTTCAGTAGAGAGATTGTGATGCCTCTACGTGCAGGAGATAGTTCGACTTCATGGGGTGCCATCCACGATTGTTTCAGATCGTGATGCTCATTTCACATCCCGATTGTGTAAGGGATTGCAGGAAGATTTTGGGAATCAGTTACACTTGAGCATATACTTTCATCCTCAAACTGATGGTCAGATGGATCAGACCATCCAGGTTCTAGAGGATATGATTCAAGCTTGCATACAGGAATTCTGTCGTATTTGGGAGGATCACCTACCACTGGTGGATTTTTCTTATAACAACAGTTATCATTCCACTACATGTATGGCACCATTCGAGGCTCTGTACGGGCGACCTTGCAGGTCACCACTTTGCTGGACTGACCTGGGAGAGTCAGAACTCATGGGCCCAGAGATGGTGAGAGATATTATGGAGAAGGTGCAGGTCATCCAAGAGAAGATGAATACTGCATAGAGTCAGCAAAAATCATATGCCGACAGGAGGCAGAGGCCCTTGGAGTTTTAGAAGGGAGTCCATGTGTTCTTTCGGGTCTCACCTAGATGGGGATTACGAAGATTTGGCCAAGGCTGCAAGTTATCTCCAAGGTTCGTTGGCCCTTTTTTGATTCTGAGTAGAGATGGCGAGGTGGTGTATCAGTTGTCTTACCTCCTCAGATGGACTGGGTATATAACATCTTTCATGTGTCGTAGCTATGTAAGTATGTGCATGATCCATCGTAAGTTATAGATTGGGGTGAGATGGACATCGATGATGGGGTGACATTTGCATAGTACCCAGTGGAGATAGAGGTTCTCCAGGAGAAGATCCTTCATAGACGATCTATTCCCTTGGTGCATGTCCAGTGGAAACACAAGAATCTCTAGGAGAGCACGTGGGAGTGGGAGGCTCAGATTCTCGTGCAGTACCCACATCTTTTTGAGTAGCCCTTGTTTTGGATTTTCAGAGATGTAAAATCCCTATGGTAGGAGTTATATAATGTCGCATATTTTCCATGTATTATTTTAATATTATATGGGAATTAATTTGAAACTAGGATCTGAGACGACATGCAGTTCCGAGGCCCGGTGAGTCTGGAAAAAATGTTTGAATTTAATTTAATAATTAAATTACACGCGCGTGCAGTTTTCTTGAAAAAGTGAAAGAACTCCCGAACGGGTGCTCGGATCAGAAATCTGAGGGCAATGTTGCGTTCGGAACAGCGTTTTTACCTTATGCGAGGCCTCACTTCGGCCAGTGAAGGTCGGTAGTGAAATCTGGTTTTTGGGACGTAACCGTAATAAAATATTTTATTAAAATATTTTATTTAACTTCTTGTTGAAAAGAAATATTTTATTCATTTAAATAGAGATTCGCAGGGAGGGTCAGGATTGCAATCCCCCTAACTCTGATTTCCTCTGGAGAGCTCTGGAGAATACCTCCCGACGCAGCAATGAAATTCTTGACGATTTTCACCGGCAACGTTGACGCGGCAACCGGATCATTGCCAACGAACGCCGCAGAATCCATGTAGGATGTTTATATTGTGTTTTCTTCATCATTTTTGATTTCCACGATGAACTCGGACTAATCCACGAACAGATTAGCCCACAGATCGATCGTTCTTGGGGGATGGGATTTTGCAGGAATCGTGGGGATTTGACTCTTGAAATAAATTTTGTTTTCATTCAACCTTCTAATGGTGATGAACCAAGATCAACACGAACATCGATCGAGGTTCGTCCCTCTCGATTGTTGTGTTTTTTCTACCGATTCCTACTCATTCTTCGTGGGCATTCTACACGTTCTTGGAGGAAATTGATCATTTCACATTCATTTGTTAGCGCAACGATCTGAAATAAAAGATCCAACATCGAGACGACCTACATGAGGTGTGACAGTGACGATGGCAGACAAGTTGATGTGGTTCAAAAATTCTTGTTCTTCGGACGTTTTCGTGCGGCCATATCGGGACACACCATCAAGGCCATTCGGAAGCCTGAAACTGATGAAATCGGTTTCGTAGGGGCAAGACGACCCCATATCCGGAGTTTCATGATGATCAGATGGTTGGATCAAGAATGAGAGATTTGGCCGAGGCGTGCGGAGGAAGACAGTGATTCTAGAAATTTTCCGACTACACGTCGTGTAGTATGGGATACACAGCGTGTGTTCATTGGAAAGATTACATGGCATCTACTTTGGGAGTACACAGAAACGGGCATGGTACACGGCCAAGGACACTCCATGTATACCCCTCCCCTTCCATACCCGGCCAGATACACAGGATACCCCGTGTACTAGTACACGGGAAGGAGACACGGACACGGGCAGAGACCATGTACGGGCACATGGCTAGCGTACATGGAGCGAGCCCCAGGAGCTCCGACACGATGTATGATTATTCTACACGCCGTGTAGTTACTTCCTATCCGATAAACTGAATGACATGAGCCAGTAACACAGGCAGTACCTAGGGTCAAGGAACACATCGTGTACTTTTTCTATGTGCAGTGTAGTTTGGTTTTATATGGCTTGAACAAATGACACGGGCTGTTTACACGGGTAGTACCCAGGGTCAAGGAACATGGCGTGTAACCATACTACACACTGTGTAACTTGTCTTAAATGACTTGATCCACTTGTCTTCTGTGACTTGGACTATTTTTTCTTAGGGTTTGTACCCTTGGTCTTTTCCCTGAAGGTTCCAGTATCATTTCCTTTACACAAGAATATGACCCCTTCAGTAGAAATTCCTAAATAGGGTTGTTGGAATCCCTATGTGAGACTTAGTTCTGGATCCTCTATTCATTCCTGGAACCCTAGGTAGAGTTCTTGGTATCAATGTGACCAACTTTACCCGGGCGCCGATCCTCTTCTTAGCGGATTAGCTCAGAATGAGTACTCAGAATCACCCCATGACTTGGTTGTGATCCTCATCGAAGCATCATTGTCTCAAGGTACTTTTGGAGTGTTTCCTCCCAGAACGAGTACTTCGTATCTCTCTCTCCTCAGACCATGGAGTGTGTTCTATTTGTTACGTGCTTAGTGGAATCTTCGAGCTGGATCTTAGTGGTGGTATTCGTGATAGTCAATCGTGCATGAGTATATCTGGATATTCTTTTTATATGTTCGGTAGAAATATTCTGTGTAGAGCCGACTGTATCTTTCCTTTTTGGTATTTCCCTTACTAAATTTCATTTTTGGTTTTGGGGTGTCCTACTGCGTATTGTTATACTCACCCATGCACGGGCTTTTCCAGCACCTGTCGTATCTTGTGCAGACGAGCGAGCCTTTGACAAGAGTCTAGGTGGACCAGGGCCGGACGATGCTCAGTGAGATCAGGCTGGCCGAGGTGTGTTCCTATAGCTATAGATTGCAGTCCCAGTACCCTAACTTACAGGTTGTAATTTGTTACTGACTTTCATTTGGTGGGCTTGTACTTTTGTCCCAGGGTTTTACACATGTTGTACTTTACTTTCCTGTCGTACTCTGTTGGTTGAGATTTTTAGTGTGTGCATGAATTTCCATTTTTAGTAGTTTTTACTTTTCAACTTTGTGAGCTTGGAGATGTGTGTTTGTGTCTACATGTTTATAAGCAATTCCTCTCATGTTAGTAGCATTCCTACATGGTGCTACTCACCAGCCCATGGCCTATTGGAGGTGGGATTGGGGAGTTGTGGCTCGGGCCCCAGTAGGACGGGTCGTGACATCAATGATGGGAGCTAATATTTTCTAAATTTTTATCTACATTTTAATAATAATTATCCACTTATTTAATATATAACCAAGGCACATAATTAATTTTTTTACTTTAGGGATATTTGGAATTAAAATGATAAATTCCTTAATCTATGGTCTTTGAGTGTTTATTAAATTTTTGGAAAATTTAATGGCTTTATTAACCATTATATTCTCGTATTTCATTGTTTAAATTATTTTAATTTTAATTCTTATTTTTTTCATCATTTTATTTTTTTGGAAAAATTCAGTAGGATCGAAATAATTATGTAGATGCTCAATATACAAGAGGGGGGATGAATTATACACTTTAAAAAATTCCTTTGGAACCTTTAAAGTTAGTTATGAATAACTATGTTTTCCTTAAACAAAGTAAAGAGCTACGTTTAACAAAGTTAAACTATGTAACTTCAAAACACCTCAAACACCAAATGAAAACATGGAATAAGGGATGAAGTTATAAACTTCAATTCCTATGTACTTTCTTAAAACTGGAAAGATATTCCGAAAGTAGATTCTGGAAATATGGATATGGAAATTGAAACATTAACTAAAGATTACAATATGATATTATACCTTAAATCGTATAGATTCTAAATGTAACAGAGTACAATTAAGGAAGTATAAGAAAGTTATACTTTCCTTATAATAATGAATGCAGCAGAAACAATCATGTAGTAAAACTACAAGTAACAAGTTATAAGTCATTTAACCCAAAGAGAAGGGTATCCAACAACCTTGGATAAAGGTCCCTTGATTTATACTTTCAAGCAAGTTTGTCTTACCCACACCAGGGTAAGCTCTCGATACGAAGATCGGAGTCTCGGTCTTGCTATCCTCGCAAGCCCTCAACTTCAAGGTAGTTGTAAACCTCTATCTTCCTCAGCAAGGAAGCCCTCGAACATCAAGGTAGTCAGCACCTCTGTCTTCCTATCCTCGGAAGTCCTCGAATGTAATCACCAACATTCGGAGTCGCACGAAGAAAAAACTGAATGAGTGGTTCATTACGCACAAAGAATGAAAATCTTTCTCTCTCTAGAAATCACCTTAGCAGTGTGTGGTCTCTAGATCGATCAACTTATGTGTCGTTATGTGCTCTTTCAAATGAGCTCTTATTTATAGGCAAGGTGGGCCTCTTTTCCAACAATCATATTTTCCTTAGAAATCGGAGGGACCTGTACACGTGTAACTTAACCGATGGTTAGTTTATAATAGAATTGATGACATCGTTTTATAAAAAAACCAAGTGAAACAAGATGTATGACATCGTTTAAAGTCTAACTCAAAAGTTCAGAGTGAAGGTTTGGAGTGTAAACAAAATTTCAAAGAGTAGACAAATTATAAAATTGTAATCAAAATGAAAGTTCGGAGTCTAACCAAAAATAATTTTCGGAGCCTAAATAAATTCAGAGTGTATAAAGCAAAGATGATTATATTCTTTTTAATATGTGAATTCGGAATGAGAATAAGGAATGAGAATTCGTATCCAGAATTCGGAGTAGAACATTATCAGAGTTTGTTTCCGGAATTCGGAATGAAACATCATTACAGTTCTCATCTGGAATTCGGAATGAAACTTCATTACAGTTCTTATCCAGAATTCGGAGTGAATCTTCATTACAGTTCTCATCCAGAATTCGGAGTGAAACTTCATTACAGTTCTCATCCCGAATTCGGAGTGAAAGTTCATTACAGTTCTCATCCAGAATTCGGGACCTAAAACAGAATGATTCATATCAAAGTTTCAAACGATTCCGAGAATATAGAAATGAATCCGAATCTTATACTTAAGAAATATATGGATGAAAATATTATAAGGATAATTTTTCATATAAAATCGATCTTCCTTATAAAATCGAATTTTCTTATAAAATCGATTTTCCTTATAAAATAGATTTTCCATAAAGATAAGGTGTTTGTGATTTTCAAAAAAAAGGAATGGAAAATTCATAAGGAAAACTTCATTGAATCAACAATCACCCCCTTTTTGGAAAGCACAAACATCCTTACAAAAAAGAAAGTCTAAGAAGAAAGAAAACATTAAGGCTTATCTCGCTTTGCTTATGGTTTTTGATGAATATGACTAACTCCCCCTTAGGCTTTGAAACTCTAAGGTTGGTATTCTAGATTTCTGGAATGATATTTCATTTAAGAATAAGAATGTCTTCTTTAATGAAAAACTTTCCCTTAGATAAACTCTATTACAGTTCTTTTTCTTTCTCACCCTTTGTTCAGATTATTTTTCCTTTTCCTCCTTTATTGGGGTTCTTTTCATTATCCCCCTTTGTAATTTTCAAAAAGAATTTGAGGGAATGGAAAATATAACAAAGTACCTAAAAAATTAGTAACAAAAACAAAAGAGACGAGAAAGCACAATTTTTATTACGTTTGAAAGTTCATAAACAAGGAAGTTAAGATACAACAAAAGATCGGATTTGTCTATTTTGGATCTTTTTCCTTCTCCATGAGACCCTTGAGAATAGTCTTTATCTTCTTCAAGAATTTATGGTCTTCTCAGCTTGCTTCTATAACACAACTATTCATGCACTTTGAGCTTCAATTTTTTCTTCCTGGGATTGAAGCTTTTCTTCATGAGCCTTCAAGATTTGTTCTTGCTTTAACAACTTCTCTTCAAACTCAATCTGATGATCCCATTCATACTTCCAGTTTTGAGAAACAGAATTCAGCTTCCCATTCAGATCTATGACTTCATGAATCCAGAAATTCTTTTCATCTGTCAACTTTTCTTCAAAGGATGAAGTAAGTTCATTTATCTTCCTATCTTCTGTCTCAAAAGCATCACTAACATTATCTTGGAATTCATCAAAGAGCCTCATATCTTCTACAGTTTTCTTCGACCAACAAGTCATTCTCTTGCAAGAGCTTTTGTGGGCTTCATAGCCGACAAAGAAAGTTTTGAACTGAGCCTCCATCTCAACACATTTGTCCATAACCATGGATACAGAGTCTGTTTTCTGATTCAAAGCATGTTGGAGCATCTGGAATCTTGAATCAATACTTGAGAAAGTCAGAATAGTACCAACCTAATTCTTTAATGACTGAACAACAAAGTTATGCCCCAAAGAAGATGACTCTGAATCCGAGACTTTTATCAGAGAATTTTCTTCTTCAAATTTCTCATTCTCCTTCTTAGAAGAATCACCAACTTCCCTTCTCTTTAAATCCAATGAGCTCAGTGTATCAACAACGATTTACTTTCCCTTGTCCTTTTTCAGAATGGATTCTTGTTCTGGAGTTATATTTTCACTTTCAGACACTTGAACAATATTATCTTCATCATCAACAAATTTTTGAGCACCATCCTTTACATTCTCCATTTGATCAACATCATTTAGGAGTTTTTCATCCTCTACATGATAGGATACTTCTTTTTATCCTTTCTCCTCATCCTTCCCTGGAGTGACTAACTTAGATGATTCAGCATCTGATGTTCGGAGTGACAAATGTTCTGAAGGTGTTCCCTTATAATCGTCTACTTGCTTCAAAATATCTCTGGTCTCACCACTACCTTCACCAACAACTTATTCATCTTCCACTTGCTCAATTTGCTAAACTTACTCAATAGGATTAGAAACTGCCTCTTCCGAAGTGAAAAAGATTCTTCCCGGAGTCTCAGGTAGAGATTCCAAAGAAAAAGATCTCGGAACGAGAATGTTTCTGGAGGCCATCTCAGTAAACTTTAATAAAGTCTATACTACCTCAACTTCAGACATCTTCTTGTTGATCTTCTTTTCTTTCACTTGTTTTTCTAGCTCATCCACTGTTCTTTCCTTCAAGGCCATAGCCTCTGTAGGATCCAATCCAAACTGAGGCTCCCCTTTCACTCTCTTCTCTTTTATTTCCCTCCACTTAACAACTACCTCATCATGGTAATATTTCTTCTTCTTCGGTTTTGGAGGTGCTGAATGAAATTCCTTAGATTTGGGATTCTCTGCTTCAACTTCAAATTATTTCAACTTCCTCTTCCTCACTGGCTTAGAGGATTCAGGTTCACCAACTTTTGGAACCACTTCTTCTTGAGCAGGTAAATCAATGAACTGACCAGTCTTCTTGTCGAAGGCTACATCCATCCTTTTGAGGGTACCATAAATCACCAACATAATTTTTCAAACTATCGGTTTAGACTTGAAAGACTCCTTGAAAGACTCAAGGAACCGAACAATTAACTTCGAGAAGATTTCTTGATACATAATGATCTGAGCTCTCAGATTCCCTTTCCTAACAATCTCAATGGTAATAAGAATGTGTTTTATCAGATTAAACTTCCTCAGATTTATCAGAAAATCTAGAGTGTAGATCTCACTTTTCTTCAAACTGTCTTTGTCACCCTTTCTCGGTACGATAAGGCCTTGTACCCATAAATCTAGAATACGAAAATTTGTAGACAGAGTAGCAATCTTCAGATCCTTGTCATCTGACAATCCGAGAGTTTCCAATGCCTTTTCCTTGTCGAAGCTTCCCTTTGAATCCGGAAACACATGAGAGATGAACTCGGATTCTCCTTCATAAGTCAGCCCTACCAAGCTATCTTCCTTGACATAAGAAAGCTTATAAGTCATTCCATAACACTTAAAAGAAAATTTCTCCCTGCCATCTTGTTTAAAGAAGGAAACCGTCACATAGAACTCTACAAGAAACTCTGAATATACTTCATCTTGATTTCTGGGTTTGGACACAACAACTTCATACCATCCGTTAAGCTTAATGTTCTTGGATATAAGAGAATCATACTTTTAGAAGAAATCAGGATGAACCAACCTTTCTCTATATACTAACCACTTAGAAATCGGCTTAGAGGAAGACATGTCTTGAGAAGCTACTTCCACAGAAATTCAGATCTGAAGACTTCTGGGAAGTTCGGAAGAGAAATTGTTGATGATCGGAACGGCCTTAAAACAGATAGGTAGAGCTTCGGGATGCTGAATCTTGAAAAACTGATGTGGGACGAGCATTTGGGTCCCATTTATATAGGCAACGAAAAGACGGTTCATCTTCCTTGGTTGATCGTACGGTTGTAACAAGCTGAGATGAGATCTGATGATTGAAATCCAATTCTCAAGAAAACATGAATCCGATCTTTTGAGTTTTTTATTAAAACAAGGATTTAAGAAGACTATAATCCAAAAACAAAATATAAGAAAATACTAGAAAGTAAAGTATGAATACGAAAACTTGAGTAAGGAAATCATACCTTTCGGATTGGTATATGAGAATTATTCATAATGGGTAATATTATTTTTGAAAACGAATAGCTCATTAATAATGTCTCGGTACGAAAATATCATTACAGAAACACCAGTATGAAATTGTCAATTTCGGAAGTTTTCAATACAAAAATTTCCATTCCAGAAGTTTTCTATACGAAAATATCTATTCTGGAAAATTTCAGCTCTGGAAATTCCCATTCCGGAAAGTTAGTTCTGAAAAGTTTGAAAAACAAACATTAAAAATAAAATTAGTTACACTAACAATCAAATGTACTCCCACTATGAAAAAGAGTTTACTACTATAAGGAGACTTTTTCAACATAAGGTTAATTAAGAAAGATTACCTTATGATTTTCATTCCAAACTTCTGTTTAATGTATTCAAATCTATCAGAAGCCAATGATTTTGTGAAAATATCAGCAAGTTGATCTGGCTTTCTGATAAACTGAAGAATAATATCTCCTTTTAGTGTGTGATCCCTAAGAAAGTGATGCCTAATATCTATGTTCTTTGCACGAGAGTGATGTGTAGGTTTCTTACTTAGGGAAATGGTACTTGTGTTATCACACAAAATTTGAGTTTTAGTAAAACTCATGCCATAATCTGTGAGTGTGTGTTTCATCCACAACACTTGAGCACAACAACTTGTGGCTGGTACATATTCAGATTGAGCAGTGGAAAGTGCTACAGAATGTTGCTTCTTGCATGACCAAGAAACTAGTGAATCTCCTAAGAAATGACAAGTTCTGGATGTAATTTTTCTATCCATTCTACATCCACCAACGTCAGCATCAGAAAATTTTTTTAGAACAAAATCATTTCTAGAAGTATAAAATAATCCTAGATCCATGGTTCCATTAAGGTAGCGAAAAATTATTTTAACTGCCTTTAAGTTTGATTCCTTAGGATTGGATTGATATCTTGCACATAATCATACTGAGAACATTAAGTTTGGTCGACTAGCTGTTAAGTAAACTATACTTCCTATCATACCTCTAAAGGATGTTTGATCCACTGGTTTCCCAGCATCATCAAGATTGAAAGAGCTTGAGGTACCAATGGGAGTACTTATACTCTTAGTGTTGTTATAACCATACTTTTTTAGAAGATCATTAATATACTTATGTTGGGATATGTATGTTCCTTCTGGTTTTTGAGAAATTTGAAAACCAAGGAAAAAAGTTAACTCACCCATCATACTCATTTCAAAATCATATTTCATTAGACTTGCAAAAGAGTCGGTTAAAGATTGCTGAGTTGAACCAAATATGATGACATCAACATAAATTTGAACAATCAAAACATTATCATTCTTTATAAAAAGGGTTGGATCTGTGTTTCCCATAACCTAGTTATTTTGAAGTAAATATCCAATGAGTCTATCATACCATGCTCGTCGGGCTTGTTTAAGACCATACAGAGCATTGGTAAGTCTAAAAACATGATCAGGATGTTTTATATCTTCAAATCTAGGATTTTGTTCAACAAAAACATCCTCTTGAACATAACCATTATGAAAAGCACATTTCACATCCATTTGAAAAAGCTTAAAATTAATTAATCCTACAAATTCAAGTAGAATACGGATAGATTCATTTCTACCTACTGGAGCATAGGTTTCTTCATACTCTATTCCTTCTTGCTGATTGTAGCCTTTAGCAACAAGTCTAGCGTTATATCTTACTATGACTCCATTTTCGTCACATTTATTTCTGACAACCCACTTTACTCCAATAATAGAAGTTTCCTTAGATCTTTCAACCAAAGTCCAGACTTTATTCCTTTCGAATTAATTTAGTTCATCTTGCATGGATTTGATCCAATCATCATCACCTAAATATTCATCAGTGCTTTTTTGTTCTAATTGGGAAAGAAATGCTAGATGTTCTACTTTATTTCTAAAGGAACTTCTAGTCCTTACTGGTTGATTTACTTCACCAATGATACTATCACTAGGATGATTCTTATGGAACACCTGATTTGGGTTTTGAAAAGCTTGTTCATCAAAATAGGTGTTTCCAACGCTTTCACTGGGGAACGCGCATCCATATGTGGGGGACGTGCAGCTGTTGTCCCGCATTCCCGCTTTCCAAAGGCGGGCGACATTCATTCCTTGTTCACGTACATTTGCTCCTTGATCGAAATGGGATGATGGGATGTCAGTTCTTCCTTCCGTGGATTCCTCCTCAGAACTCATCAACTAGTCCGGGTCACCCTCATAGATTTAATACGTTGTTCGTGAATCTCATTCCCGGTGCCATATCTTCATGGATGCCGGTTAATTACACTACATACATCAAGACTTTCCATAGGGTCTTTACATGGTAGAGACCTTTGATCGGAGTAGACGGTAACATCAGGCATGTCAGGGCATCTTTGGGTGTGTGGACATAGGGGAACCTGTATCCTTCCTCAGAAGAGGGCATCTCAAGGCTGTAGAACCTGAGGCATGTATCTGAGGTTTTCCTCAGCTTCCCGTGTTTTACACAGGGTATTCCACGAGTGTAACATCTTACAGAGACGGCTATGCCAAAGGCGTGTCATCCGAGGTTTTCCTCAGGCATCTCATGTTTATCACGAGGTATGTCGTGAGTTTAACGTCTTATAGAGACTGAATGAGGGTGATCAGAACGTCCCATAGAGATGGATCAGATTGGTATATCCCAAAGGGAGAACACCTGGAAGATGGATGGATGAATGAGGTGGAGGGGGAATGGCAAGGGACCATCGCAAGTGCGACAGTGAAGTTGGGAATGAGCTTCCAAGAGACCTCCTACGTATCCCCGTGGTAGGGAATCAAAGTCCACATAGTTCGGGATGGTGTCGGTGAACCGACATAAAAGTGGACCTTGGTCCGATGGGCATCGTCAGTGAACTGACGTGAAGGTGGACCTTGGTCTAGATGGTGTGGGGCTTACACACTAGGCTGCTCAGGTGTCGATAAACCGACGTGAAGAAGGTTGGAGTGACCAACAGGTGGTGGGCTTGAACCTCTGAGAGGCTTCCTACATACCATTTCATGACATGGATCAAAGACCACGTAGTTCAGGTTGGACACCAAAAGGCCGACGTGAATGAGGAGGACTAGGGGGGTCCTAGTCGTGGCGAGCTTGGACCTCGTGGAGGCTTCCTACGTACCATGCCTTAGCACGAATCAAAGACCACGTAGTTCAGGTTGGTCACAACAACATGTCGTTGGACCGGAATGCAGTTTAGTATCATGGGGGACGAAGATGAACCCTGATGAGAATAAATGACGAGAGGTGGGCTTCAGCCTCATAGATGCTTCCTACGTACTGTGCCTTGACATGGATCAAAGACCACATAGTTCAGGTTGGTCACAACAACTTGCCGCTGGACCGAAATGCGGCTTAGCGTTGTGCGGGACGAAGGTGGAACTCGACGTGAATAAATGATGGGTGGGCTTGAACCTCAGGCAGGCTTCCTACGTACCATGACAAGACATGGATCAAATACCACGTAGTTCAAAGGGCTTCATCGGTGAACCGACATGAATGTAGACCCAGGGGTCCACTAGTGGTGGGATTGAACCTCGTGAAGGCTTCCTACGTACCATGCCTTGACATGGATCAATGACCACGTAGTTCAAAGGGTTTCATCGGTGAACCGACGTGAAAGTGGACCCAGGGGTCCACTAGTGGTGGGCATGAACCTCGTGAAGGCTTCCTACGTACCATGCCTTGACATGGATCAATGTCCTCGTAGTTCGGAGTGGTGGGTGTCAGCGAACCGACGTGAGGAAGCGACCTTGGTCCAAAGGGGGATGGGCTTGAACCTCAGGGTGGCTTCCTACGTACCATGTCGTGACATGGATTAATGTCCTCGTAGTTCGGGTTGAAAGTGGGGGGCTTGGCACATCGACAAGGAGACGGTCTGGGCCAATGATTGTGGGTCATGAACCTCAGGGTGGCTTCCTACGTACCGTGCCTTGAAACAGATCAATGTCCTCGTAGTTTGGGTTAGTCACAATAGATTACTGTCAGACTGGAATGTAGTTTAACGTCATGCTGGACGAAGGAGAACTCGACGTGAATAAGAGATACGTGGGATTGAACCTCATGGAGGCTTTATACGTACCATACATTGACATGGATCAGAGACCACGTAGTTCAAATGGGTGTGTTGTTTAATGTCATGATGGACGGGGGAATACAGTTTAACATCATGCTGGACGAGGGTATTGCAATGGCTGATGCTTACTCTAAGCCCACGTGAGTCACGCTATGTGTGAGAAAAAAGAGGTAGCAAGGACCTGACGAACACGTCGCGAAGGGTGCTTCAGTGAGAAGCAAATAGGGGATTACGCGTTAGGCGGCCCATTAGTGCTGGGACTTACTCCAGGATGGAGGCCCAAAGTGAAGAATGGCGATGATTTCGGGCCTGAGCCTTGAAGAGGCTTCCTACAAATCCTTGGGGCATGAAATCAAAGTCTGGATAGTTCTCCTGATGACGGCGTACCGCGGATTGGGGGTTTCAGCGGCTTACCCCTGGAAGGGGTCACAACGGCTTACCGCAGAATTGGGTCACAATGGCTTACCGCTGGATAAGGATGTCAGCGGCTTACCACTGCATAGGATCACAATGGCTTACCTCTAGATAGGATCACAACGGCTTACCGCTGGATAAGGATCACAACGGCTTACCGCTGGATAAGGATGTTAATGTATTACTGCTACATAGGATCACAATGGATTACCGCTTGATAAGATCACAACGACTTACCACTAGATAGGATCACAATGGATTAATGCTGGATTAGGTGTCAGTGGCTTACCGCTGAATAGGATCACAATAGTGGATGGGGTTTATGCTAGGATGCTGCCCAGATGCCACTATGGAGCGGCAATGGGGAATGGGTCTTACGCAAAGATGCTGCCCGGGTGCCGCTATGGGGTGGCACTGGTGAATGGGGCTTATGCTAGGAAGCTGCCCGGGTGCTGCTAAGGAGCGGCACTGGTGAATGGGGCTTACTCTTGGAAGCTTCCCGGGTGCCACTAAGTAGCGTCACTGGTGAATGGGGCTTATGCTTGGAAGCTGCCCGGGTGCCGCTAAGGAGCGGCACTGGTGAATGGGGCTTACGCAAGAAAGCTGCCTAGGTGCCGCTAAAGAGCGACACTGGTGAATGGGGCTTATGCTAGGAAGCTGCCCGTAATGTCTCCCACGTGTCTGGCCATGAGGGCATCCCAACTCACTGATGAATTAAGGCCTTCACCAATGCACTGGTGAACAAGAGGGATAATGCCAAGGGGCGTTGGAATCAGGCCACTATAGTCATGGCATTGAGCATCTTACGCTTGAAGCATAAGGCATCTTTTGTTTGGAAAAAGAGTCATCCTACGTTAGGAACAAAGGGCGTACTAGAATTTAGAGTCTTGTAGGTAGGACTATTAGGCATATTATGCTTGGAGCATAAGGCATATCTCGTATAGGGAAAGAGGCATCCTATCATTTGTTAGATAGGAAGTACTGCAGTTTATAGTCATGTAGATAGGACTATTAGGCATCATACTCTTGGAGCATAAGGCATCTCTCGTATAGGGAAAGAGGCATTCTATCATTTGTTACATAGGAAGTACTACAATTTATAGTCATGTAGATAGGACTATTAGCATCTCATGCTTGGAGCATAAGTCATCTCTCGTATAGGGCAAGAGGTATCCTATGTTTGGCACATAAGGATTACTACAGTTTAGTGTCATGTAGGTAGGACTATTAGGCAGAAGATGCCTAGAAATGGTTGGTGTTTGGACTTATGCAAGGGCGGCCCTTTATGGTTCAACCTGGTGTAGGAGCCAAGTGATTGGGTTTGGAGGAGTTGCCTGAGGAATGGTTCAACTCAAGGTACTCGGGGAATTGATGATGAGAACCCCAAATCACGACA
This sequence comes from Viscum album, assembly GCA_963277665.1. Classification (NCBI taxonomy): domain Eukaryota; kingdom Viridiplantae; phylum Streptophyta; class Magnoliopsida; order Santalales; family Viscaceae; genus Viscum; species Viscum album. The sequence continues at coordinate 760,458,112 of OY728140.1, read as the reverse complement.
TAGGAAACGAACCAAGAGGAATACATCAACTGAAGGTGTTTCATTCTATGTGGAGGAGTGTCTCAAATCATGGTGTTCCATAGGTGGAAGGTGGGAGTGCATAAGGGAGCAATGGAAAATCCCGGCATCCCGGCCCGAAAAGTTTGTGATGCGACTCTCCATTTTTGATGGGGGTCTGTTACATGGACTCACGGAGTATGGTCTCATGGAGCAGCATTGCAAAGTATTGGCTCACTGAACATGGACTCACGGAGTATGGTCTCGCGGAGCAGCATCACGGAGCATTGGATCGCGGAGCATGAACTCATAGAGTATGGTCTCGCGGAGCAGCATCGCGAAGCATTGGCTCGCGGAGCATGGACTCATGAAGCCTCGGCTCGCGGAGCAGCAACGCGAAGGAAGTTGCTCGCGGAGCCGCAAAGCGGAGCTCCGCGGACCGGGAGATCGGCCGCCCAAGGGGTGAAGTGGTCATGGTCATCCATCGAGAGGGGGGTGAGTTGGGTATTTATAGGCAAGGGGCGTCGCGAAGCCCAACTGTCGTGCCACCATAGGTGCTTCACGGCGGGCTCGTGAGCATCACATTCGTTCGCATAGAGGTACCGCCTCCGGAGCTTCGTGGCGGGCTCGCGAACTTCAAATTCGTTCGCGGAGAGGTACAGCCTTCAGAGATTCGCGGTGGGCTCGCGAACATCAAATTCATTCACGGAGAGTTACCACCTCCAGAGCTTGGTGGCGGGTTCGCGAACGTCGAATTCATTCACGGAGATTTACCACCTCCGGAGCTTCGTGACGGGTTTGCGAACGTCAAATTCGTTCGCGGAGAGTTACTGCCTCCGGAGCATCGCGGCGGGTTCGCGAACGTCAAATTCGTTCGTGGAGAGTTACCACCTCCGGAGCTTCATGGCGGGTTTGCGAACGTCAAATTCATTCATGGAGCATCCCGCCTCCTTTGCTTCGTAGCGGCGCTCCGCAATCGCGAAGGCGGCTTCTCGAATGGGCTTTGCGAACTAGTTTTCCAGCCAAACTTCAAATGTCCATAACTCCTAATCTGTAACTCCGTTCGGGCCCTACGAACTACCAAATCGAAGCTTGAGAAATGGAATACGATCTTGGATCATGTATGGAAGCATTTGGAAATTTTTTGGGATGTGCTTTCTGGGTTCTACAATAGGGTAGAAAGTCTTATGGGGTAAATGTTTCAGAGGTATCTTCTTGAACATTTTCTTTATCAGAAGGATCTTCTATCAATGATTGATAATCAGTTTTTGAAAACACATTCGAGGATGTATGCTGTGATGGTTTAAAAAAAGGCTCAGACTCATCAAATTTTACATGCACTGTGTTTTTCAACAGTATAAGTATTTTTATTAAAAACTCTATATGCCTTAGAAGTTGTGGAATAACCTAAGAAAATTCCTTCATTGGATTTTGGTGAGAATTTGTGTAAGTTATCTTTAGTATTCAAAATGAATACTTTGCAACCAAAAACCTTGAAGTAGGATAGTCTTGGTTTTTTACCATTCCATAACTCATAAGGTGTTTTATTAAGAAAAGGTCTAATCAAAACTCGATTTATAGTATAGCAAGCAGTACTTACAGTTTCAGCCCAGAAATGTATAGCTATAGAATATTCAATCAAAATGGTTCTAGTTATCTCTTGAAGAATTATATTTCATCTTTCAACTACACCATTTTTTTGAGGAGTTCTAGGTGCTGAAAAATTGTGAGTAATACCTTTTCTACTACAAAAAGTTTCAAAATCAGAATTCTGAAATTCTCCTCCATGATCACTATGAATAGTTTTCAATGGAAGTTTTTTCTCATTTTTAACTTGAGCTATAAAATTTTTTAAATAAGAAAAAGCTTCATACTTCTTTGCTAGAAAATAGACCCAAGTAAATCTAGTGTAATCATCAACTAGAACAAACACATAGTATTTACCTCCAATACTTCCAGTTTCTGTTGGACCAAAACGATCCATGTGCACTAACTGTAATGAATCAGTTGTTGAGACTTCACCGATTGATTTAAAACTAGATTTATTTTTTTCTATATTGACAAGGATCAAAAACTTTAGAAGAATCAAATCTAAGCTCTGGTACATCCTTAACCAGTTTCTTCATAGAGAGATTGCATAAGTTCCTAAGTTTACAGTGACCTAGTCTTCTATGCCATAACTAGGAATGATCTTTCATTTCACTTAGGCAAGTTCAATCTTGGCTCATAAGGTCTTCTAAATTTAAGGTGTAAACATTCTCCTACCTATTGGCTGAGAGAATAAATTCTTCCCTGGAATTGTGAACTAAGCATTTATCATTCCTAAAATTCACAAGGCACCCTTCATCACATAACTGACTTATGCTAATGAGATTGTTCTTAAGATCCCTAAAAAAGAACATTTGAAATCAAGGATTTACCTAGAAGAACAATATTACTGATACCAAAAATCTCTCCTTTATCATTATCTCCAAAAGTTACCTTTCATCCTTTTGTTTTGATAATATTTTCAAAATAGCTTTTGTTAATAGTCATGTGCCGGGAACATCCACTATCGATGTACCATGTGTTGCTGCTAGTACACTCTTTACTTTCCTGAAATCAATAAGAGAATTAGAATTTCGGAATCCAAACATGTTTGGATCCGAGATTTCCAGATTACAAAATTTTATGTACCCACATCTTCGTAGAAAAGTAAGACTTTTGAAATCCTAAAGACTGGGTTCTGTTTAGGGACCAATTCCTTGCCCAGTGACCACCACATTGACACTTGGTACAAAATTGGGCACTTTGAGGAACAAAATAATTGTTACTAAAAAAATGTTTTGCATGGGTATAACCAAATCCGGTTTATTTCTTAAGGGTCATATTTGGGAATACATTTTATCAAAATTTTCATTACCATCAGTAAAATTTGATAAACACTTCTTTAAGGAACTTTTTTTGGACTTGAGTATTTTAACAAAGTTATTATCTTCAAAATCATTAGATTTAGAACCAGATCTAGGCTTGAAAATACATTTCATAGAAATTACTTTTTCTAACTCTTTAGAAAGTTTGTTCTTCTCAGAATTTACTTCCTCAATATTTTTTGAAATACTTTAAAATAAGAATTTGTCTTATCAAGATCTTTAGAAAGATCTGATATCTCTTTCGTAAGAATATAATTCCTAGAGTTTGCATTATAAAGTTTCATATTGAGTTTAGAGTTCTCAATCTCAAGAAGATCAGAAAACCTAGAAACTTCTTCATAGGTAGGTGAAGTATTTTCTTCATCAGAAGAGGATTCTTCATCAGAAGAGTTATAATACATACCATCATTAGAATTTAAAGATACATTGGTCAATGATGCATCATTTTGTAACTTAGCCATAAATCAATGATTGTCAATAGGTAATCTGGCTATAAGACCAAGAGTCTTCTGTCCTGAAGATTCATAATCAGAAGATTCATCTGAAGATTCACCACCACTGGCACTCCAGGTGTCACTGACTGTCAGAATATTCTTAGCTTTGGAATTATAATACTTCTTTATGTTACTGTCTGAATGCCTTTCTTTCCTCTCTTTCTTTTTGAGCAAAGGAAAATCTGGTCTAATATGTCCAACTCTCTTGCATTCATAACATGTGACTTCTCCATCTTTCATATCTTTCCTTTACGTTTTCTTATACTTGGATTGGAAACTTCTCTGACCAGCTATCTTATTCATACTTTGAGCAATATTTGATAACTCTTTTCAGAGATTTCACTTTCACTAGAATCTAATTGAATAACTACCTTCTTATACTTGGATCTGGTTACTCTCTTAGGAGTCTTAGCTTTCATGTGATTTTATGTTGTTGTAAAAGCAACCATACCATTCCCATTATTCATTTTGATGTTGTCAGTATCTCTCTTCATTCTGGTTTCATGTTGAAGAAGAGTTCCGAATAACTCATCATGAGAAATTTGAGTGACCCTCCTGTTCTCATCTATAACAGTTCTTTTGGATTCCCACTCATTGGGCATAATATGAATTATCTTATCCACAAGTGCTTAATCATCTAACCCTTTCTCTCCAATAGACTGTAAACTGTTGACCATAATCATAATCCTCTGTTGAACTTTACAAATTGGTTCACCATAAGAAAAATTGAAGCCATGGTATTCAACTCTATGCATAGATCTCCTAGTCTCAATCACCTTATAAGTTCAAAAATGTGTAACTTCTAACTTCTTCCAGATACAATTAGCCGCTTCACACGAAGAAATTTGGCTGTATATATTTCTAGTCATTGAACAAAGTAAGGTATTGTGTACTTTATAATTGAGTTGATACTCTTTCTTTTCCTGGTTAGTGAAAGTTCTAACTTCCTTATCAGGAATTTTATAATCTCCAGTAAGCATAAATTTTTTTTCCACTCATAGTATTGAATACAAATGTCTTCATTCGATCTCTCCAGTATTCATAGTCATTACCATCAAATATTGGTGGTCTTGTAGGATTTAGATTATCAATGGAACCAACATTAATTCCTGCCATACTTAAAATAACCTTTGGCACAAAAACTTGTTAGTAGAAAAAGTTCGTAATCACAAAGTTTGAAATGAAAAAATTCAGAATTAGAAGGTTCGGAATGAGAATGTTCGGAATGATAAAGTGAGTAAGAAAAAAACTTATACGTGAGTACATTTATTTCAGAGACTTCCTCTGATACCAATAGTAGGATTGAAATAATTATGTAGATGTTCAATATACAAGAGGGGGTGAATTGAAAACTTTAAAAAAATCCTTTGGAACCTTTAATGTTAGTTATGAATAACTATGTTTTCCTTAAACAAAGAAACGATCTATGTTTAAAAAAGTTGAACTATGTAACTTCACAACACCTCTAACACCAAATGAAAACTTGGAATAAGGAATGAAGTTATAAACTTCAAGTCCTATGTACTTTCTTACAACTAGAAAGAGATTCCAAAATTAGATTCCAGAAATATGGATCTAGAAATTGAAACATTAACTAAAGATTACAATATGAGATTCTAACTTTAATCATATTGAATCTAAATGGAACATAGTAAAAGTAAGGAAGTATAGGAAAGTTATACTTTCATTATAATGAAGAATGCAACGGAAACAATCATGTAGAAAAACTACAAGTAACAAGATATAAGTATTTTAACCCAAAGAGAAGGGTATCCAACAACCTTGGATAAAGGTCCCTTGATTTATAGTTTCAAGCAAGTCTGTCATACCCACACCAGGGTAAGCCCTCGATACGAATATCGGAGTCTCTGTCTTGCTATCCCCGCAATCCCTCAACATCAATGTAGTTGGCAACCTCTGTCTTCCTCAGCAAGGATTCCCTCAAACTTCAAGGTAGTCGGCACCTCTGTCTTCCTATCCCTGGAAGTCCTCGAATGTAATCACCAACATTCGGAGTCACATGAATAAAAAATTGAACGAGCGGTTCAGTACACACAAGGCATGAAAATCTTTCTCTCTCTATAAATCACATTAGCAGAGTTTGGTCTCTAGATCGATCAACTTTTGTATTGTTATGATCTCTTTCAAATGAGCTCCTACTTATAGGAAAGGTCGGACTCTTTTCCAACGGTCATATTTTCCTTAAAAATCGGAGGGACATGTACATGTGTAACGTAACCGACGGTTAGTTTATAATAGAATATATGACATAGTTTTATAACAAAAAATGTGAAACCAAATGTATGGCATCATTTAATGTCTAACTCAAAAGTTCATAGTGAAGCTTCAGAGTGTAAACAAAATGTCAAAGAGTAGAAAAATTATAAAAGTGTAAGCAAAATGAAAGTTTGGAGTCTAACCAAAAATAATTTTTGGAGTCTAAATAAATTCAGAGTGTATAAAGCAAAGATGATCAGATTCTGTTTAATAGGTGAATTCGGAATGAGAATGCAGAATGAGAATTCGTATCTAGAATTCGGAGTAGATCTTTATCGGAGTTCATATCCGGAATTCGGAATGAATCTTCATTACAGTTCTCATATGGAATTTGGAGTTCATCTTCATTACAATTCTTATCCAGAATTCGGAGTGAATCTTCATTACAGTTCTCATCCAGAATTCGGAGTGAAACTTAATTAGAGTTCTCATCCAGAATTCGGAGTGAAAGTTCATTACAGTTCTCATCTAGAATTCGGAACCTAAAACAGAATGCTTCATATAAATGTTTTAAACGATTACAAGAATATAGAAATGAATCTTAATCTTATACTTAAGAAATATATGGATGAAAATATGATAAGGATAATTTTTCGTATAAAAGCAATCTTCCTTATAAAAGCGACTTTTCTTATAAAAGCGATTGTCCTTATAAAAGCGATTTTCCTTAAAGATAAGGTGTTTTTGATTTTCAAAACAAGAAGGAATGGAAAAGTCATAAGGAAAACCTTATTGACTCAACAAATTCAACATTGATTGATATTTTTCATGGATTTTAGGGTTTTAAATTGTTAGAGGAAATGATTTATTAATAGAATTCAGGATAAAAAATCCATGTAAGAGAGTTCATATTTCCATATTCATACCTTTTCATAGCTGTGTAAGGTATTCTCCCCACGTAATAGAATTAAGGAGTCATAAGAGAATTTACTTTTCCATATTCACCACCTATAAGATAATTCACCTTCTGTAGGAGAATTCAATACTCAAAAAATAATTAAAGGGTTGTAAAAGAATTTCCATTTCAAAAATTCTAGAATAAGATTCATAGGAAATTTAAACAGTCATTTTATATTTTCAGTATGTGTAGGAAATTAAATTTACCATATTTATATCTACATAAAAGAATTCTCTACCCGTAAGATATTTTCCACCAACGTAAATTCGATAGGCGAGGGTGAGTATATATAAGGGCACCACCACACTTCCAATGTCTATATAAAGGTGAAGGGAGTCGTGAAATGGTGATAGAGAGACCAATAAATATGTATATGGGACAAACACAATATCATTGTAAAATATCCCATTGAGAGATTAAAACACTAATATTAACAAGTAGGAAAAGTTTGACCTAAAATTAGATTTCATTTTTTTGGTCTGGAAAAATTTGGATAATCTTTAATAGATATCCCATGGGGTGATCATAAAGCTGAGGGAAAATATAAACATGGATATCATGGAGATAATTTGTCCAGATATAATATTTGAGAGGAGTCAAATTGAAGCAATATAGACCCTGAAAGCTATATATGTGCAATCCATCCTAGAAGGTGATAACTCCCAGTTAATTACTTAGTGCACTAAACTCAAGGAGAAGGAGGAAGAAAATCAGGGATATAAATATTAACCTTCAATTATTTTTTTAATGAATTTGTGATCTTGGACATTGACCTCACCCTGATTTTTGTTATATTGTATTTTTTTTACATTTTAATATAATTCGTTATCTTTATTATAAATAATGTTCTTTTATCCCCCCTTTATTTATGTTTCTACCACTGTCAATTAATAGTGATTTTCATTATATCATCAATGATAAGAGGCTAACTCGAGGATCAATCACTGGATGAAAATTAGTGTGAAGGTTCCAAGTACAGAAGAAGATCCTTTTAGGCATGGAAAACAGATATTATTTTCGTAATTGATGAATAATATGAGATGTACATGATGAATAAAATCATAACCAATAGAATGAAATCAAATATTAATTATGCTTTTAACACTATAACCTAATATTAGGATCGACACATATAATTTATAGTTAAATTATAATTTTATTTAGAATTATCTTATATTGTAATTATTTATTCATTGATGATTTGGTTGAACTATATCATTATACCAGAATTTCATCATTTCATAGAATAGAATAAGAACTCTAGGAGTGGTCCACACATCCTCAAAAAGATCAAAACATTTCCATAGAATTTACCAGTGATAACAATGTCAATTATGATCCATTGCATCGTTCATCATTGATCACATGAAGAATATATTCATGGAAGAAGATTTATTAATGATATATTGATGGATTTAGAGGTCAAAGGATGATTAAAACTCTTATTCTTGAATATTTTCTTCATAGGATTATCTCAATGGATTGAGAGAATTGTCTCTTGGTTTGTTGGTTATAATAATCAGATAACCCTAAAATGTGATATAACTGGGTATTTATAAAGATAAACTAGTGTTGATAATTACACATTGACCCATATTCAATATCGTATTCCTTAGTGAATCCAATGTCTAATAATAATGTAATTATTATTATTGTTTTCTTAACATGCCCAAAAAATACAGATAAATAAATAGTATCTGTTAAATAAATAAGTTGTTATTTAAATAATATTTAATATATCATTTCTCGCCAGATCATTAAACACAGTTAGCAACCCACCTTAATACTTATCGGTCCTTATATAATGAAAATTTATTTAATAAATCAATATTAATCTTTTATTTTTCAAGAAATATAATAAATATTTTATTCATTAAATCCGATGATTTTATATTTATTATTTTTAATTTAATTATTTATTTCCTTGAGTAACTTTTGATTATTTCTTGGAGATCAACCCATATTAAAAAAAACGTTTCAACCACAATGTGAGAATAATAATTATTCTATCTTTTTAAATTAAAATATAATTTAACAAAGATTTTAAATATTCATTGTGTGTGATAATCTAGGCCTCTTTCTCAATGTCATTATGTGACACTACCTAAAGTCCATGTTTAGAATTTAAAAACACACCAAAGTACCCATAGATAAAGAAGTTAATGTAATAATGACACACAAACTCATAAAAATAATCACTTTGTAATATAATATTTTTATCGAAATATCTATAATCAATAAGTTTTCATGCTAGTATCATTAACCAAGGTACTTGATGTTTCTTTCATTGATTTTCCAGAATTAAACCTATCATCAAATCACAATGGAAATGGATTTATTTAGGTTTCTACATTCACATAAAAGGTCCAAATATATCAACTTCCATTAAAGAACAGAAAGGAAAAATTATTCCTTACATTATTCATTAATGAAATATCACTCGTGATGCATCCAACGTTTCCTAATTTTCCTGAAATATATGACATTGCGATTTTTTAAAATACATTTAATTACATGAATAAGGATATCCATTAATAAAAATATTAAAATCTAAGTATAAATACACATATTCTCATATAGGACAATTTAATGACACATATGAATGTGGATTTGCTACTAGTGGGATGTGTTATCATAATCTCTTATAATAGAAATTTCAAAGATCATAAATCATGAGAAAGTTCTTAAAAATCTTATAGGTCTCTAACCCTTTTAGAATATATCATTTTTCTCCCATAAAATGACATCATTCGGCTATAAACCACATATTTAACAATATTATCGATTCACTTCTTTGATCTCATCATAACGGGGAACTGTTATGACCATTCAATGTGATGTTTACTATTAGAATATTATCACATACTATGTCACATAAAATAAAAAACGTGATGTGGTAATAATTTTATTAATATTCAAATAATGAATAATGGGAATTCTAAAGTATATTGAATTTGGTTTTAGGGAAAAAAATCCAATAGACACCCACTTAATCTCAATCCAACTATTAAAAAAATTCAATACACTTACTAATATTATAAAGACCCCAACCCCAATGGCCCATATCATGTGGTTACTTTATTAAATTGAAATAATATAAAATGAATCACATTTTTATGGGCTAAATAGTTTATTTTTTTGGTAAACAAGATAAATACTTTAAATTAAAATAAAAATTTTAAAAAATAAAATATAGAATGTGTTTTATTTGAGAACTCTATTATTCCTCATAGCATATCTAGGAATATCAATAAAACAACTTCCTAGCTTCCTAGGGAAAATAAAAATCAAGAAAGGGGTGAGCTTAGATAATCAATAAGTGTAATCATAAAAAAATATATATTATAAAAAATTAAGAATTATCAATATGTCAAGGTAAATAACTAAAACATATTCTATTTAATCAAAAAACTAAGCATAATATGGAATAAATAAATGATGATCAAATAAATCCATATAAATAAATACATAATCTTAGAACTTATACTTTGATATTCAAACAAATAAAATAATCACATATACATAAATAAATGATCTCATAATGAGGGAATTCATAATTTCAGACATCTGAAACATATTTTCAAGACATTTGAAAAGAAAGTTTAAATCTGTTGGAAGAAAACCATTTAATTTGGCCATCCAATTTGTCTCATGAGACCAATCGATGCATCAATGAACTATCTATAACAGGGACCACTCGTAACATACTAAGTCCAATGCATTCTACATATGAAAGGGCTGAACCATTATCAACATAAACATAATTGAAAAAATAACATATGAAATGTTAATACTTACCATAATCAAATAAAAATAATCATAAACCATCCAAAGGAAAATGGTAAATGGTAATAAAATTGTACATCACAAGTCAGAATGCACATATAACATCTATAGAAATAATAAAGATGGCATTATTATAACATATCCTGAGTTTAGTATAAGTAGAATAATTTTCCTTGTCATTAATGAATATAAATTCCATAAAAATATCCTTTAAAACAGTTTTGAGGAAAATAAAATTTTTATTTTTGAAATTATCGTTTTTTAGAATAATGTTCCATTCCATTTTTGAAAGTCACCATTGTTTTGAAAGTCACCTAAGAAATATTTTTAAAAAATATTTTTATTTTTAAAAAAAAAATTAATCTTAAAAATTATATTTTAAACATTAAGTGGTTATGATGGTATAAAATTCTTTTGATGTTGTACATGTAAAAATAATAATTCCTTTTAACATTTTTTGTAAAATCCAAATAGACCTTGTTTTAAAAATGACATGAAGATTACTTTAAAAAAATTCATAAAAATTAAAAATAGTTAAAAAATTATTTAATGAATCATATTTAAAATATAAAAATACATTTGAAAACATTTTTTGATGGTCTGGATTTTAATGAAAAAGGATTTTCGACTGAAGAGAAGAATAAGGTAAATTTTTCTTAAAAAACATTCTCAATTATTTTAAGTATCAAAGAATATAAAACGGTTCTATTGAGTTATAAAGTTCACCAATAACCATTTGAGAGGAAAATAGATAGATTTTAAGATATAGATATCAAATAATTCCCCAAGGGATACTTACAAAAAAATAATCCTGAATAATGATGAGATTATGTAATAAACCCTTAACACTTTGGTAACGTGTAAATCGTATGCCCCATAAAATAAATAACAAAAATTGAAACATTAAATACCATGAATATAAATTAATTCATGATAAAAAATATCAAAACTGGAATTATATACACAAAAAAGGAATAAGAGGCGAATATGGCATAAGTCTCGTGGAAGTAATAGTGAGACAAGAAACCCTTACCTCAGGTTTAAATTACATCAAATACATTTGGAACTTCTGTATAATAAATATAGGTATATATTATATATATATATATATATATATTAAATTACCATTCTCATATATCTCTTACCATATATTATTTTATTATAGTCATTGATAACATTATTATTAATAATTCTTTCTTAAAATCAATATTTTGGATGATAATTGCTTCATTTTTCTTGTGTGTTTCAGTTCAGAAATTTTGGTCCTTTTAATTAAATCATGGTTACATAATATAAATATTTGTAACCATTTTATAAATAAACCATATATTCATTATATATGTATTTAGAGTACTCTGTTAATGTTATAGATATAAAATGGATTACACCGTTCGTGGACATGGTTGGCTGTACATATGTAAGAACGTTGTTTCCATTTTTATTAATGGATGGAATGAAAGGAAAATAAATATTAATTAATATTTATATGATGATGATTATTTTTATATAGAATTTATATTAATCAAATACATCTTTATTACCATCCATGTAAAAATAAAATGGAAAATGTTTCGCATCGCTATATAGAGGTGACAGTCCCCACATACGCATAAGCGACGTTATTTTTTTTCCAATGGATAGGAAAGTAAGAAGTTATATAAGATATTATATTTATAGAATTATTTTTATATCATAAATATCATGTATATTTGTTACCTTCAACCATACTTCCTTTCATGTAAAGCATAAGAAAAAAATGAATCATATCGCTTCATGAGGCAGTAGTCCTCCATCCACACGAGCGATGTTATCATATCCCCCAAGGAATGAAAACTAAGAACTTATATGTGATATAATAATTAAATAATTATAATAATTCCATAAATATCATATAAATATATTAACTCCATCATTATATCCAGCCTTGAATGGTGGTAATGGAAAATTAATTAAATCAGTTCATGAGGTGGTAGTTTGCAATACACATGATTGATGGTTTTGTTTCACATTTTACGGAAGTAGAGATGTATTTGGGTTATTAAATTATCATAATAATATATAAATATATATTACATATTGATTTTATTATATTATCATAGTTTAATAAGCTTTTAAGGAGGTGTGAAAAAATAACCAATACATATATTTAATATTTTTTCCTCTTATTAGGATATTATCTTTCGGTTTATACTTAAACCCTTAATAGGAGAGCCTCTTTGTCCAATCACTCACCCCTTCTTGTCCACCTCAGGTCAAATTCACCTCAAGGATGAGGTTTCTTTTTCTGCAAAATCTAGACAACTCTCCCCAGTTTTCTTTAGTTGGTCCATTCCTCTTGGGTGGCAGCCTACTAGGGGAGGCCTTAGACTCGTCTCCACAACAAGATCTGTCACTTAAAGAATATCCTTATAGGTTGGTTGAATTACCTCTCTATTATGAAGCATTATCTAGAGGACATGAAGAAGGATATTGAGAGGGATGAGGCCTGTCTAGATGTTCTCTGGGATGAGAGAATTTTTTCCTCTCTAAGCCTCATGAAGAAGAAATTTAGTGAGAGATTGCTGGAATAGGAAAGGTGCCTTCACGAGCATTCTCAAGAAACCTAGCTCAATGAGGGAGACCTTAATTTTTCTTACGTTTATGCTTTTATGAGAGAGAAACAATGACAGAGGGATCTGAATATCCAACATCAAGATGAATCCATTACTAACAAATTGGATGTCATTTGTGGTATGGTTGGTTCATATTTTTCTTCTCTATTGTGTAATCTTAACTCCTAATGGTAGAATGGGAATCCATAGGATTAGAACGATCTTTTCATCTTAGTCACAAGGGTTGTCTATGCTCACACCATTGAGGTTCTCGAACATGTTCTAGAGGAGAAGGAGGTGTGGTATTCAGTTACCTCACTGAACCAGGAGAGTGCACCCGACCCAGATGGGTTCCCAGGATCCTTCTTTATTATTGGTTAGAGTATCATTAAGGAGGATCTTATTAGTCATATTCGGGATTTTTCTACGGTAGGGGGCTGCCGTGGGCAGCCACTGCTACTACCCTAGTCCTAATCCCCAAGGTAAATGACTATATATATATTATATAGTATCAGCCTATTAATATGTTAAACTTCATGTAAAAGTGGTTGGCGAACCTTATCAATAGAAGACTTTTTTAGTTTATTCATACCTGGTTTGTAGATGAACAACATGCCTTCATTAAGGGGAGGTCCATTTAGGTGGAAATAGATATCTCACATGAGATGATTTGTGAGATTAATAAGAAGGTTCGTGGGTCCAAAATCAGGAACAAGGTTGATATGGAGAATACTATAACAGATTGGAGTGGTGGTTTATTATCCACACCATAAGAAGCATGGGATTTTATGAATGGGTTATTGACCTTCTGTTTTGATGCTACATATCACCGTGGCTAAATCAGCTTTTTAGGGCGAGGTAATGAGGCTTCATGAAACCAGTTTGAGGGATCAGGCAGGGCGACCCTATATTTATCAATATATTCATTCTAGTGTAGGACTTCCTGAGTCAGTATGTGTCCTCTCCTATGTAATGTGGCTTTGTCCTATCATATCACTGTAGATCTCATGTTCCAGGAGTGTCTCACCTCCTCTTCGCAGATGATATGGTTTTCTTCCTCAATTGGGGAAACACCTCCATCAGGGGTTTTATCAGAATCATGAATAAGTATTCTTTATGGAGTGGGAAAATTATGAACAGGGATAATAGAAGTGATTGCTTTCCCTCCTCCTGCCCAGAAAAGAGATCAGACAACATTGTCTCCACATAGGGTATTCAGAGAAAATACTTTCCAATGCTTTAATTTTGAGCTCCCATTTCCCTGGGCAGAATTCGAGCCTGATTATTTGACGGTCTGGTCGGAAATCTTACCAATAACATCCTCAACTGGAAGAATAGGTTCCTTTCCTTTGGAGGAAGGATCACCCATGTTAATTGGGTCCTCTCATCTATCCCTATTCACATTCATCCCACCCTCAAGGCCCCAAAGTATATCATTAGTCAAATTGAGAATATTTTCAATGGTTTCATTTAGTATAGCCATGGGGATGGGAGATGTCGGTGGTCCTCATGGAGTAAGATTTCCAGGCTAGTGGAGTTGGGAGGCATTGGGGTTAAAGCCGTGGGACATGCTATGTACTTTCTCTAGGGAAAGGTCGCATTGGAGGTTATTGAGTGTTACTCCATGTGAAGACAACTTATTTGAGGGAAGCACAAATTTGGTATCCATGATAATGGAATATCTCCCTCAATACCTTGGAGATTACTTCAGGTTCATTTCCCCATCCTCTTATGCCACTCACAATGGGTTCTGGGATTGGGGGATCTGAATTTCTGTCATTGTGATTTGGGGGGGGTGGCCTGCTGGACTTCCCAAGTTTCCATAAACCTAATATTTATTTCTTGGATGTTAGTGCACACCCCTCATTTATCCAGGAGGTTTTATCCCCCACACAAAAGGCTCTCTTTGACAAAATCAACTTGGATGGATCCCCTAATATCTGTATTTTCATCGGCTCCTCTACTGGTATGTTCTCAGCCAACGCTTACCACCAGTGTACGCTTTCCTAGCCAGAGAGTGATCAGTGGGGGAGGTGTGTCTGGTATAAAGCCACCCTAATTAAATTTTCCTTTTTTCTTTTGAGAATCAGATACCAAACTCTTCCCTTAGATCTGGTGATTAAAAGGAAGGGTGTCCAGCTAGCCTCTAGGTGTGTTTGATATTTTTCCCCTTCCGAAGAATCAATGATGCACCTCTTCTTCATTAGAGAGTGGTCTATATAGTTCTGGGGTTCAGTTGGAGAGTTCTATTTTCCCCATAGAGCCATGTCCTCTGATGAGGACTTCCTATTGTGTTGGTTCAGTGGTTTCCTGAATAAGAACCATGAGACTCTAGCCAGGGAGACCCTCTTGAAGGCACGGTATTGGTGCATTTGGAAGGCATGCAACCCGTAATGACATGAGGCCCGATACTATGCTCTTAAACATATGGTCAGAGTTAAGTGCCTCACCTCGGCGCTGGTTGGCCTCCTCCACCATTTGGACAAAATTTCTTCCATACAATGCTTCCTCTAAAAGTCTGCTCCTCTAGGCTGTAGCATCCCAATGAAGAGGGGGAACTGGGTTCGCTAGATTACCCCCATCTCGGGAATGAAGCTCAACATTAATGGATCCTTTGGTTCCACCATCATGCAAGGTGGTGGTGTGGTCCGTGACATAGCAAGATTGACAATTTTGGATTTTAGTGCCTTCTATAGACCAGAGAATTCTCTTAAGGCAGAGGCAATGTAATTTCTCAGCCCCCTCCCTCTCTGTAAATCCAAAACCATTCCCCTGACCTCTGCTGAGAAGGATTCCAGACTTGTGTGGATATCTCTCATTGGTACCTCCTCCTCTCGCAGGAAAATCACTTACTAGATCCAGAAGTGCAAGTCCCTCCTCCCCGGCAACATGGAGATCCTCCATACGTGTTGTGAGGGAAATCATGTGGCTGATTTCTTGACCTTTTTTGCTACCCTGAAATGACCTATTTTAGAAGTTTTTTACCCATGGTTCCCTTTCGCCAAGTGGGGCGGCCCGTGTTATCAGTGACACTCTCGGTCTTTGTTTCTTCTGGACACCCTAATTTGTACTGCTCTTGCTCCCCTTAATGGAATGAATATTTATTTGTGGTAATAATCATAATAAGTCCCTCTAGACATGCAGATAGA
This sequence comes from Viscum album, assembly GCA_963277665.1. Taxonomy (NCBI): domain Eukaryota; kingdom Viridiplantae; phylum Streptophyta; class Magnoliopsida; order Santalales; family Viscaceae; genus Viscum; species Viscum album. The sequence goes on along the minus strand of OY728140.1, from coordinate 760,442,008 downwards.
ATTATTAAAGGTATTTGGGTAGGTAATGGATGAAACAAATCATTTTTGAAGTAGAAAAAGGGGATGTGAGGAAGTGGCCTTTTATAAGTAGGGGAGATGACACAAATAGAATTTCTTAAAAGATAATGTGATACCCATGATTTTATTAATTAAAAATTCTAAAATATCTTTATTCAATATTAGAGGTCATAAGGTTTTTATATGTCCATAAAATGGGATTTGGACAAGTTTTAGTTCATTTTTAACTCTTATATTCTAAGTTTAACCCCTTTGGTAAACCCATTTTTATCTTAACTATGATAATTGATTTTTACTCTTTTAAGTATTAATTATGGTAAAAAATTATGTTAAAATTATTAAATAATTTAAATTATTATTATTCAAAATATGCAATCCATTTTTCCAAATTCAAATCATGGAGGTGTAAGAAGTCTATTTGAAATTAAATTGTATATGTAATAAAAGAATGATTTTCCAAAGAGAAAATTTTCATAAGGATAGAATGTTTTACTATAAAAAATAAATATGAAATTGATTCAAATGACCTAAATTAGTTAAAATGTAATATAATTAGAATAAATTTAATTTAAAATCATTTGAAATATATAATTTAAATTTTCATATAATTTTAAAAAAGATGTTTTAAATAAAATTAGTATTTTTTACTATTCATTAGAATGTAGATTTTTTTTAGAAAATTATAAAAAATTCAACCAAATATAATTATGAAATATTGATTTATAAATTTTTTTTAAATAAATTATCTAAAAGTTAAATATTAATTTTAAATTTTGTACAAAAATTGAGACCAATTGTGCTTTTAAAAATATATATTTTTTTAGAAAACTATTATTTCTCTTTCAAATGGTTCCAATTTTATATATAATAAATAGATAACCATTAACGTTATTTAATATATGTTTAAACAAAATAATTTTCATAATTTAGTTATTACTATTCATCCCTTCTATTTTAATATCTTGGTTATAATGTTCATGTTTAAATAATAATATTTTAATATAGTATCGTGTTTCGTCCAAAACCATTGTTATGTGCATCGCAAGCTATTGAAGAGATTAAATTTATTTAAAAAAAATATATCTTAAGTTATATCTATGTTACATTATCTTATAATATTTATTTTTCATGTCATATATGTTATTGAATATTACTTTCCTCTTCTGAACTCTCTGGGTGTTACATTCTACCCCATGAAATAAATCATGTCCTCATAATTTAATCCTGATCCAAGTAATAAAGGGTTTTAAATTATAAAATAACTTTGATAAAAATTCACAACATTAATGGTTTTAAGAAAACTTTCTCTTGATAATACAGAAAAGGAAGTATAAAGGTCATTCATAATAAAACATTACGAGGTTTCCAAATAGGAGAAAATTGGTGGGAAATAAAAATATGGATATGGAAGAAAAGCATAAATAATTGTGGAAAGTGATAGAGATCATTGATCACAATAAAGTGTATGATATAGATAAGTTTAACGATAAAAAAATATAATTCTATAAAGTTTTAAAAGTCCACCAGTTCATAAAAAACAAAGGTATCAGGATAACATTTTTGTTTTAATATTCTTTTACTAGAGTTGAGGAATTATTTTACTATCTAAGAATATAATGAAACATGATTAAATAATATCAGCACATTTTATAAGAACAATTTCATTATTTGGTTATGATTTGATAAATATTCACTTCTTATCTTACTCTGAGAAATGAATATTTAAAAATGGAAATTTTAAAGCATGGATCACTAAAATTTAATTTTAACAGATTGTAATATCCATAAAATAGTAACAAGATATTCCTCATATCTTTATGAAAACAAAAAAAGGGTAGATATTTTTTCTATTATAATAAATTAATCTCTAATACCTCAAAATTAACTCTCAAAATTTATATTAATCTAGTTCATAAATTTTTAAACTTAAGGCTCTCCCAAAATATGTCTGATCAAACTCAAAGTCTAATAATTTAAAATGGAGGTCACTAAATCACCATTTTAATACCAAGATAGAATAAAGTGGATCTTAATTTAATATTTAAAATATGTTAATACCAATATCACAATAAAACTATAATAAATGCATTCATTCTTATAAAAAATAAAATATCAGGTTATCGAATGTATTCAGTAAATCCAAACATGCAGTAAACTCCAATAGAGAATATATGAACCATGAAATCACAAACCAATTTAAAGGTTACAAATACTAACCCATAAACAAATTTTTATCATTATAATATCAAAATAAATCTCATATTAAGTGTTATCTGGACTCAATTACGTGCTTTCCAAAAAGATAAACTTTCCACTAAATCGCTTTTTTTGGCCATCAATACCAATCAACATATTCTATCAAATCCTCCAATAAAAAGTATTATAGTACAATCATTATGCATTTCATAATTATTATAACTAGAGTATCCTTGATAATAATACTCTAATGAAATAATTATTGATTCGAAACACATGCACATTAAGCCTTATATTTCTTCTACAGTAATAACATAATCATGACCATGATCCCTTAGCTTTTTCTAAGGTATGTTCCCTTGATTCTAAGTATATTAATTTTTATAGCACCCCATATCCTTATATTTTATGTATTGAACATTGAAAACTTCATTATTACCCTTTTAATCACATGTATGGTGTATTTTCTCTCTACACTTGTAAAAAAATCCCATTCCCTTTATATAGGTACCAAAGTTATTCTTTCCAAAATTATCATATGTATCCAAATCCTTCTTTATTATATTTCCATTATCCCTATTTTTATCTTCCATCCTATTATTATATTTATTTCCTTCAAAGCCATAATACTTTGAGAATTCATTCTGTAAATTGATATCACATTCTACCATATCTTTATTTGAAGGGAATGTTTGGGAGAATAATTCACTTTTAAATATTGGATTTAACTCATCAAAGATACAATCAATATTACTCTTTGGATTACGTATATAATTGGTAGCATGCCTTGGTAACATTGTAAAGTTTTCTTCATACTTTTTAAAAATTTCATCATTATGTTTTTCTTAGATCCAATAATTTTCTCTCCATATCCACTCATTTATCATGAGGAAAATAATTTCCCAATATGGGTACCTTAAAACCCTTCTATCCCATGTTTTTAATTTATTATTAATCCATAGGGTTTGGAATAAATGACCACAATTGATCCACATATCCTGAGATATGATAAACTACCATGAATACATTCTCCCTTTAATTTCTTCCCAAGGTGAGAAATATATTCTCTATGGAATGTATTAATTTCTCTGTATCAAATGGATTTGTAGTACTATTGAATGATGGTAGTTGGTGATGCATGAAGTGGTATAAAATTGTTATACCACGTGGATAATCAGCATGCTGACCATTATAGGAAATTCTATATCCTATAACCTAATTCAACTACCCTAATATGGATATAATTTTTTTAGTTCTATCGATAACTACATCTCCAGATTCATTAACTTTTCTCGGAGGGAAATCTCTATATGGGGTACATGCATTGATATGGTTATCATTCCTTCCACTAGTTTCCATTTCTAGAAAGTGTAATACACTAAATTAGATCATATCATTAAGAAATATAATGTAGAATCTCCATACAAATGAATGACTTAACATAAATTAAAAATTTTATGCATAACTAATCTCATAATCCTAAACATGGGTTCATTGAGAATGTTTTTAAATGATAAAAATATTTCCAAATCCTTCATAATATTTTATAAATAAAATATAAATTATCCAATGCATATTACCCCAGAGTGTCAAACCAGGTGTGTAGTAAGTCCTGTTCTCATGTACTAGGTAATTCTTAAGTCAATCCTGATGTGCCTTTTTCAGAGTTATTACCCCTAGGTACATCTATTGTAGAACATTTTCCACTTATAGTATTTAGACAAGTATGTATTTATAGGAAAACCACAAAATATTTACCTTAATAAAATTTTAGAATGTTATCGTATACTTAGAATTATCCTTAATGTAAGTCATAAGGTTATATTCCATAATCTATGTTTTCCAGAATCTAGATCCCAAACTTCCTCTGATACCAATTGCAAAGACCCTAACCCAAATATCCTAGATCTAGTGGCTACTGTATTATATTAGAAACAGATACAAGGAATCGCATCCTGGAGGAATAAATAGTTTATTATTCTTAGTAAAATAGATACATACTTGAAATTCATAATATAATTGAAAATAGAGAATAAAAAAGTTTTTTATTTGAGAACTCAATTATTATTCATATAATGTCCCTATATATTAATCAGAAAACCCATTATAGTATCCTAAAACAAATAAGAGAAAATAAAGGGGTGAGTTCAGATGCTTAGTAAGGGTAATAATAAAATAGAATTTATCACTAATAAATAAGAATAATCAATATAGAAAGGTAAATAATTGAAACACATTATATTTAATTAATAAACTGATCATAGTATGGAAGAAATAAATAATGAGAAAATAATGATATATAAATAATCACATAATTAGGACACTTATCCTTAGATATTATAATTAATTGAATAATCACATGGATACAAAGACATGATCTCATAATGAAAGAATTTATAATTTCAAACATCTGAAACCTAATGTAAAGACGTTTCAGATGATAGTTTAATTCTGTGGGTAAAAAGATATCTAATTTGGCCAAATGATTTATCTCACGAGACATGTAAATTCATCGAGGGGAAATCTATAAATAGGAACCACCCATAAATTACTAATTACAATGAATTACTCATTTAAAATGGGTGAAATATAATCAATATAAATATTTTTTTTAAAAAATTAACGTATAAAATGTTAATACCCGCCCAATAAAGTAAACATAATCACAAACTATCAAGAGTAAAAGAGCGACTGGTAATAAAATTATACATCCCAAGTAAAACTAATTATAATCCATCCAAATAAATAATAATTAGGTTATTATTACAAATATACCCATATTAGAAAAATTATAATAAGGATTGTTGTTGTTGATTAATAGAAATATCACAAAAATATACTTTAATTTTTTTGAGGAAAATAATATTTGCACTTTAAAAATAAAATTTTCAAAATAAAAGTTAAAAAAACGTTTTTAAGGTAATTCTATTTGAAAATAAACTTTAAAAATTATAAAATACTCTTTAAAACATTGATTTCTCACAACCAATAGAAATTTTGTTCATGTTTTACACGTTAAATAAGGATTCCATTCACATTTTCTAAAAAAACTAAACGGGGCTTGTTTTTAAAATGAAATGAATATTCATTTATTTATTTTTTTGAAAAAAATAAAAATAGGTAAAAATATATTTGATAAATAAATTTTATGTTGTTATAAACATTTTTCAAAACAATTTTAGAAAACTAAAAATTTATATGGAAAATGATTTTCAACTAAAGAGAGAAATGCAATCATATTTTATTAAAAACATTTTATCAATAATTTTAAGTTCCAAGGAGTAAAAAATGGTAATATTATATGAAAAAGTTCATTAATTACCATAAGATAAGATATTATATTTATTTTAATATATAAATATAAAATAATTACAAAAAATGGATATTTACACAAAAATAATCATGAAAAATGACGAGATTGTGAAATAAACCCTCATCACATTAGTAATGAAAAAATTTTAATCCCAAAAAAAGAAATAACATAAAATTAAACATAAAATACCATTAAGATAATGAGATTAATGATATAAAATATAAAAATAAATAGTATATACACCACACAATGTAATAAGTAGTGAATATGTTGTTTCTCTCACGGATATAAAAGTGAGATGAGAAAACCTTATCACATGTTTGAATTAATTCATATGTTTCTGAACATTATATATAATAAATATTTATTAAAAACATAATAATATATCTTATACTAAATATTATTTACATATATTCTTTTATTATTGTTTTATTAACAATTATATGTTAAAATCTCTATTTTGGGTGATAATTGCTTCATTCGTAATGTATGTTTTAGTTCAGTAATTTTGGTCCTTTTAATTTAGCCATCATTACATCATATAAACGATGTTAAAAATGATATAAATATAATATATATTAATTATATATGTATTTATAGAAATCTATTAAAGTTATGGATAGACAATGGGTTACATCGTTCATAGAGATGATAGATTGTTTGTACACATGAATGTTGTTTCCATTTTTCATGACGGATGGAATGAAAGGAAACTAATTACTAATTAAAATTTAAAAAATAATAATTATTTCATATATATAATTTATATTAATCAAATATTTCTTTATAACCATCTATAAAAATACAAAATGAAAAACATGTCATATCACTATGTGGAGACGGTAGTCCACACACATGCATGAGCGGCATTATTATTTTCCAACAAATAGTAAGGTAATAATTTATATGTAATATTATATTTTCAGATGAATTTTTATATCATAACTATAAAATATATTTATTAAATTTAACTATACCACCTTTCATGTAAACCATAATCCAAAAATGAATCACGCCGCTTCGTGAGGCGGTAGTCCGCCGCACACACGAGGAACATTATCATATCCCCCACAGAATTTAATGTAAGAAGGTATATGTGGTATTATAATTATATAGTATAAAAAATTTATAAATATCATATTAATATGTTAAATATATAATTATATCATTCCTTTAAAGGTGGTGATGAAAAATGAATTACATCAGTTCGTGAGGCAGTACTCCTCCGTACACACGATCAAGGATTTTTCCCATTTTATGGAAGTGGATGTAGATATGGGTTATGAAATTGACATAATAAAATATAATTATATATTGGATATTTTTTTATTATATTATCATATTTTAATAATGTTTTAAGGATGTTAAATAAGAAATAAAACAAATACAAACGCTTAAAAAGTTTACCTCCTCTTCAGAGAGCCTCTTTATGTTTATACCTAAATCATTATTAGGATGGATTAATAATAAAAATAAGGAATATAGTGTCAGGGTATGGAATTAATAAATTTACTTGGGTATGTATTTTTTTAATCTAATGGTATTTTAATCATGAATATGGGAGAAGAGGAGGTGGCCTTTTATAAGTGGCGGAGAGAACACACATGGACTTTTTGAAAAGATAAAGTGATAACCAAATTTTTATCATTAAGAAATCCTCAAAAATGGATAATTATAAAATATTATATGTGTTAAAGTATAAATATTCCAAGAAAATTTGGTTTGGAAATGTTTTAGTTTATTTCTAACCTTTATATTCATTGTTTAACACCCCGGTAAACCCTTTTTTACCTTAACAAAAGTAATTATTTTTTACTATTTTCATGATTTATTATGGTCAAAAATTAATTTGAAATTATTAGATAATATATATTATTATAATTGTAAATATAGAATCCATTTTTTAAAAATAAATTTACAGAATTGGTATAATTCAATTTAAAATTAAACCGCAGATGCGATGAAAAACGATTTTCTAAAGAGAATATTCTAAGTAGTATAGAATGTTTTAATATAAAAAGTCAATATGAAATTTATTTCAATGACCTAAATTAGTTATAATTAATTATATTTTAATTAATGTTTCTTTAAAATCAAATTAAAATATAATTTATCATTATAAATAATTTAAATAAAAAAATTTCAATAAAAATCAGTATTTTTCACTATTCATAAAAAAATTAATCCATTCAAGAAATTCTCAAAAATCCCAAAAATATCATTTTAACATATATATATTTATAAAATTAATTTTATTTTTCCAAATAAAAATTTTAAATTTGTTAAAAATTAATTTTACATTATTTCACAAAGGGAGACTAATCCTCCTTTTAGAAAAATACAATTTTCAAAAAATATTTCTTTCTGTTTTAATATGTTATTATTTTATTTATAATAAATTGATAAAAATATAATTTATTTTATAAATATTTAAACAATATAATTTTCATATTTTAGTTGTTAATATTCATATATTCTATCTTAATGGATGAGTTATAATGGTTATGTTTAAATATTAATATTTTAATAGAGTATCACATTTCATTTAAAGTTGATGTTGCATGAATCATAAGCTTTCAAAGTGATTGAATTTATTTAAATGTAAACATATCATAATGTATTGGGGTCTCTTATAATATTTATGTTATGTGTTATGTATGGTATCAAATATAACGTTCCTATAATAAATTCTCAAGCTATTACACAAATGATAATAATGATTATTCTAAGATAAGGAATTATTTAGCTAGTCCTCTACATTCTCTATCACCAAAAATATACTCACCAAAACATATCGCCTTTGAGAAAAATACATCAAGAGGAGATAATTTTAGAGTATGTTCTTTATCCATTGGTCTGACCTTAGATCCTTTTCGAGAGCCACTACTTCTGTATTATGATAATATAATGTGATTGGTTACATAATATTAGAAAACACATAAACCTCATCAAAAGAGGTTTGTATCCAAACCTCTACTTTGTATTTCTCAAAAGTTTCTATATACTTGGAATCCACTATAGAATCAGTAAAAATGGCTTCTTTGAACTCTTCTAGTTCACAACTTATCTATTGAGTCTAAAGACACATCCTAAATATAACTTTAGATCCTTCTGATATATTTGAAATCTAGAATCTTCATAACCCCTAATGACAATATCCTCATATCCTCTATACACAATAAAATATATATAGTACACTTAGATATTTATTAATATACTTAACATTAGAACAATTTGTTTTCACCTGATCTTACATAATATATTTATACCATGCTTGAGGTCTAGGAAACACCAATCCTTGTATATAACATAATGTACATAATTAATCCTATCACATAAGAATATGTGATCTTACTCATTATTTTTATTTCTTTTCGTGTATGAGGAAACACTTTCATGTTAATATTTATATTGTATGACACTATAACTAATCCCCTCTTTGATTGTTCTATACTAAATATCTTTAGTACTAGTGAATATATGTAATTTTATTTTGTCAAAGAAGCCTCTTGATATTGTCATAAAAGATATTGATCAATAGAATGTAGGTTTATTCACCTAATCCCTTTATAGAGAATCACTTCTTCATCTAATCATTAAATAATGATAATAATGGCATGTAATTTCCAATAAGTAATATATAATTGATATATATTACTAGGATAATGACCACACTCCCAGTAAAATACTTGTAAGAACATAGATCACGTTAATTATTAGTTAAAAAAATTTTTCTTTAGATTCATAAAATTGATTGTTCTAGGATTAGGATTCTTGCTTCAATAAATAAATGGATCTATAAAAATTTTACATCTTTTTTTCATTACCCAATCCTTCTATTTGTGTCATATAGATATGTTTCTAAAGTTTACCGTTATGGAATTCTATTTTGAAATCCATCTTCCAAATCTCATAGTCATTTAAAGATTCTATAGTAAGTTGAATTTCAATGGAATTAAATATGAATATTTAAGAAAAGGTTTCATCATAGTAAATTCCTTGACGTTTTTTTAAAAACTTTAGATACTATCCATTTTTCTTTGGCATTCACATTACCTTCCATGACCAATTCCTTATTGAATACCTATTTTCACCTAACCTGATTTACATAAATTGGTGGATCAACCTGAATCCATATTTGGTTTTAATATATGGAATCCATTTTAGAATCCATGAATTCGTTGTATTTTGAATCTTATGACCTATATGCTATCTCTTTTTAGTAAAGATGATCATTATTTCCAACCAATAATGAGTCACCATCCTTAGTGACTATAATACCATATCTATATGGTTTTATAACCTATCTAGTTCATGTATATAGTTATTGTATTTCAGGAACAAAATCTTCCACAAGGACCTGTGTAATGTGTTCCAGTACTTACTCTTGCGTACCTTGGGAATCAACTTTATCAAAGTCAATCTATCCCTTACTATACTTATTGAAGATGTTATACCTATAAAGAAAAATACTTTGTCTTATGATAATCACCGTATTTTCCAAGGGGTAGTATAAATTGTATCCCCATGTTTCCTTTGGATACCCTATAAATACAGACTTCATTCATTAGTGTGTTAGGTAATTGATTGAGTAGGACCTAACAAAATCCAACATCCTTATACACGAGTATGTGATAAAATGGTTTTATTTACACTCCTTGACTCTAATAGAATTTTTTTAATCTTTTTTTTCCTGGTTTAGTATTATTCGATATAGTTTAATACATATCCCCATTAAAGTATTATAATATTTTCATGACTCATCTTCCTTGTAACAAACTGAACTTTTTAAATAATGTTTGTTTCCTGAAAATGTGTGCTATATTATAACACAAAAAACTATATACCTTTAATAATTAAGTGAGTATATTTGAAATGTGACCTTTCGGTTTTGACCATTATATTCCAATTGGTTAATTATGTCTGTTTAAAATAATACTCTTAATAATAATTTTAACATTACAATTTGTATTATAAAAATAAATGATAATGTTTAATTAATACAGAAAGAGTATTTGATGGACTCATCTAGTAGAATCATGTCATACAAAGCCCATATATCTGAATAAGGAGGTATCATCTTTGAGCTTCTCTCTTTACTAATCCCAAGCCATGATTTAAAAGTTTAAGCTTGAGAAAAATCTCATATGAGAGAAGTTCATGTTAGTGGAGATTACCACTAAGTCGATGTTATCTGATCCAACCCAAGAGTCTATCACTATTTCACACATTAACCTTATGTCATATGTGGTGGTTATAAGGGATTATGTTTCAATTCCTTAGTCACTTCACTTTTAATCCCTCTTTTTTAATAAAAATTTTATTCCATAATTTCTATTTTAAGATTATTTTTTCTTAAAAATTGAGATTGAATTTGACAAATTGATTTTTCAGTTAAAAATTGTACATTTTAATAAATATGTAAAATATTATATTAAAAAAAGTTTTTATTAATAATGTTTATTATAATCAAATAGTGTTCTAAAATCAATCCTTTTAAATTGTAAATGAAAAAATAATTTTATTTTTTTTCAAGTGTCAAAAATTTTACTATGAATTTAACTATGCATTTTTTGCGTGCTATTATTTTTAGTAATTAAATATTTTTATAATTTAAATTTAAAATTTTCATATTTATATAATTATTATTATAAAATAAATCTCATTTTTTTCAATTCATAACATTGATATTAGGTTATGGTGAATTTATGATAATTTTAGAAAATATTTTTTTGGTGAATAGTAAAAATACACTTTTAAGTTTTCGGTATGTTTAATGACATCATAATGATGTAATTCTCAATATGAAATTATGGTTGAATAATGTGCATAACAATATTATAATAGGTGTCCCAAGTGGATAATATCATGTGAAAATAGCATGGGCAAGCCCATGGTTTTGTAAATACCACTACTGAGGTGTCCTAAACATTTAATAAAAAACTCCATCATTTTCTATAAATACCAACCCATATCTTTATTTAATTTCATTAAATATTCATCCACCATGAATTTATTATAGTTTTACCACCCAATTGTTCCTCCCAAGGAGTCTTCCCAAGGTAAAATTAACCCCCCAAGGTCCTGATCATTGAGTTTTAGGAGTCACTCTTCAAGGTAATAAAACTCTCAACATCTCTTTCCTTTCATATTTCATTTTTATGTAGTATGTATTTCAAATTTCCATACAGTTTTCTTTTGTCCATTATATTTTATACATATACTTTATTAAGAGTAATTTATGAATTTTATACCCTATACCCTCTCATTTTAATGTTTTCTAAAACCATATTCCATACCCGTTATGGTGTCAGATTTTCTTCTCAAAATTTCTCTCTTTTTATCAAGAAATTATTCTATTTTATTTTTGAATAAAAAAACCTCCATCTTTACCAGGGTACTAAAATATATTTTAAGATGATCTATTTTATCTATGGGATTAACATACAAGAAACCCACCTTCATTTTCTATGGGTTTAAAATAACAAAAGGATGTTGTTTTTAAGCACATTCTAAAACACCCTGATTTTGAAATGAAACCTATTTATTTTATTCTCCATGAGTTATTTATGAGATATTTTATTATGATCATTATGTATCAAATATATTAATAAGTATTAAGGCTTTAAACTTATAGTTCTCCAATTCATGGGTAAAGAATTTAATCCCTACAGATGCCATGTTTTATGATACCTTGGTGAATGAACTTGGTAATTTTTATAACACCTTAGTGATAAACTTGGGTGATATTCATATGAATGAATATAAAATGTTTTATGTAGATTTAAAAGTTATCATTCATGTTATTATTATTATTATTATATTCCCTTTCTGATTCCTTTTTGTATTTCTTCAATTTCTTATTGATATTCCTCAAGATCACAAGTAAAATGTTTCCCTTGTTTTCCCATACTAGGCCTTATGCTCACCCTTTACTTGGATGTATGTACCCAGGTTATGAGATTCAATAAATAAACCTAGGATGAACCTTTAAAAATACATTCAATTTAAATAGAATAATAATTAAATTTTTAATTATTTTGTAACATATTTCCAAGACACAAAATGTTTAAAGACCCTCTATTTTGTAAAATATAATGAATAGTAAAATAATAAAAAGGCAGGATTCCATACTTGGTATCAAATGATGGTTTTTTTATTTTTGGAAGTTAGTATTTTAATACATTAGGAATAACCTTAGATAAAAATTTAAATATAGGAAAACATCATCGTATTTTAGTGAAATACTAAGTAAGTGGATTCCGAACAAGGAAATCCCTATCTAGTTACAAACAAGTGGATGCGGCTCTGGCATAGATATATCTAGGTATAAAACCCAAAAACACCACTTTGAGCTAAACTCGAATGTGAACTGTTGCATGAATATGGGCCTTGATGCACTCCTGGTTTGACACTCTTGGAGGATATGTTTGGTTAATCACAATTTTTTATGAACGATTATGAAGGATTTATAGAAAATGTAATTGATTTTAATGAATAAAAAATTTATGCATGATGTTTTAAGAGATAAAATTATTTTAGAATTATAATGTTATTAAAAGAAAAACTTTTCCCGCTAATTTTCTCTTCTTTTATAAAATGCCAAGAAATAGGAGGAACTGTGTAAATGGTGAGCACAATGGACCATGTGCTAATGACCCTCCAATGGAAGCCGGAATAGAAACCTTGATGAGAATGATAAATCAAATAACTGAAGTTTTGGGAAATAAATTTAATGAAGATGATATATTGGTTTCACAACAAATGGAACAACTTTCTATTGATTCATTTATGCATTAATGACCACCAATGTTCAGTGGATCTACTAACCCATTAATTAAAGAACAACAGATAAACATCACATAAAAGATCTTTTTTGTACTATATTGTTTAGAATTAGAGAAAGTGACCCTTACAATGTACCATTTAGATAGAGAAGCTAATCAGTGGTGGGAAATGATTTAAAACATGAGTCCAAGATGAGAAACTGAAGATATTGAGTTGGAAGAGTTCAAGGGAATCTACTTTAATAATTATTTCCCACGTTCGATGAGAACAAAAATAGAGAATAAATTTCTTTAACTGAAGTAGCGGAGAATTAATCTATTGGTAGCTATGATATAATTATTAAAATAATTTATTGTTAAACAAATAGCTTTGTCATGGATCCTAATGGGAGGTTTGAATATTATTCAGTGGACTAAGACCTTATCTCTAGAAGTATTTATCCATTTAAGACTATGAAAACTATGAGGAAATATTAAGGAGTAATATAAAGGTAAAATTAGAGTTTGGTGAGACAAAGTGGTCTCCCAAATTGAATGAAAATAATAGATATCTAGAGCCAAACATAGGAAGGAAATTTGATCAAGCGATGGGTGAAAATCAAGTGAAAATTTCCACTTGTATCAAGTGTGGGAAGAAGCATTCAGTGAAATGATTTCTTGGGAATGAGATTTGTTATAAGTGGTGAAGAGATGACCATATATGGAAAAATTATCATAGTGAGGTGAATCTCAAACATCTCAACACAAACAAAAAAGGGAAGATGGTGCAGGCCCTACCTGAAGTCAAATGATTCAAATGTGGATTGCATGAGAACTTTTCCAATCAGTGTTCAAATACAAGGCTAGTAGAGGGGAATCACCATCAACCTCAGAATAGGCCAACAGTGAAAGGTGGTTCTTTTTCCATCATGATAACTGAAGTTATAGCTCCAAATAATGTGGCATAGGCACCCTCATTACTCTCTCAAAGCTATAAAGTACTTTATTTGATTTTGGTTATATGAATTATTTTATTTCCTCCATGTTTGAAATGAATATAGAATCTATTTCGGAACTAAGAGAAATAAAGTTTTCACTTGAGACTCCTACTGTTATTATCCATGAATTATCAGTGTATATAAAATCTAGTATTTACTTTTATGAGCATAATCTTATCACAAATATAGTAGTCATTCCCATGCTGGAATTCAACAATATACTAGGGATGGACTAGATCTCAAAGCATAATGCTAATATAAAATGCAGAAGCAATGAAATATAAGGATTCATGAGTGGAAAACCTACAGTTATCTTCAAAGGATAAATATATTGACCACATATTTTCCTAGAAGCACCACCCATAGCCTTATTTATGGAGTTGGGTAGTGAATATGAATAATGGGATTAAAGTATAAGAATATAAAATGTTACCATAATTTATGAATACATTAACGTATTTCATTAGAAGATTCCTAAACCTCCTCCAAAAAGAGAGGTATATTTATCCATTGAACTCATGCATTGTTCTAAGATGATATCAAAACCTCCATATAGAATGGAATATATAGAGCTATAGGAATTAAAGGAACAACTACATGATTTTTTAGAGAAGGGTTTTATTCGACAATGTGTGCCTCCTTGGGGGGAACCTGTTCTCTGTATGAAGAAGACGGATGGATCAATGTAGTTATTCATTTATTACATAGTACTTAAAGGGATTATAGTGAAGAAAAAGTACCCTATTCCAAGAATTGATGATTTATTTGACCAGCTTAATGGGGCTCAATTATTCTCCACGATTGATCTTTGATTTTCTTATCATCAATTGAAGGTGAATAAAGAAGATACTCTAAATACTTCTTTTTGATCAAGATATGGGGATTATGAGTTTGTTTTTATGCCCTTTGGATTGACTAATTCACTTATTATTTTTATGTATTTGATGAATATAATATTTAAGGAACATCTTGATAATTTTTTATAGTTTTTATTAATGATATTATGATATATTCTAAATGTCACTAGGAGCATGAGGATCATCTTTGTGTGATAATAAAAGCTATGAGGAAGGAGAGGTTATTTGGAAAGTTCAGCAAGTGTGAGTTTTAGTTACAATAAGTTATTTTATTGGGGCACATTGTAACCAGAGAAGGAATCTTAGTTGGCCTAGTAAAGACATAGATTGTGTATGAATGGACTCATTATAAAAAATTAACTAAGATTTATAATTTCCCTGGTTTATTAGGATATTAAAAGAGGTTCATGAAAAAATTTCATGACTTTCTAATCCACTAACCAATTTAACTCGAAAATGGGTTTTGTTCATCTGAAAAAAGGAGTGTGAGGAATGTTTCCAAGAGATGAAGAAGATATTGGTTACTACCCTCATCTAAAATATACCCTCCATCGGATAAGGTTTAGTTGTTTTTATTGATGCATTTCTAAAAGGTCTTTGGTGTATCCTAATGCTGAATGACAAAGTAATTGCTTATATTTCTTGATATTTAAAGGATCCTGAGTAGAATTATCCCACGTAGGATATGTAGCAATTAGTTTTGTTCTAAAGATATAGAGGGACTATATTTATGGGGAGAGATGTGATATATACATAGACCACCAATTTTTGAAGTATATTTTCATAAAAAAATAATTGAACATGAGATAGAGGAGATGATTGAAAATTCGTAAAGACTATGATCTTTAAATTCATCATCACCCCAGAAGAGAAAACAAAGTTGCTGATGCCCTAATTAAGAACGACCATTTTCTTCTATAAATGACAAGGATTAAAAGTGATCCTTTTATCAAAGACCTAGTAAAGCTGGACATGGGAATTATAAGGGAAGGGACATCATTAACCCTATTCCAAATGATTTCACAACCATCACTACTAGAGATGATCAATAAATCTCAATGATATGATCCTTTATTTTAGAAGAAGTTTGAGGATGTGAAGAATGGGATGTTTTTAGACATTAATATTGATCAATAAGGTGTACTAAAATTTCATATAATACTATGTGTTACATCTATTCAGGAAATAAAGAAGGATCTTATGTATTAAGATCATAGTTATACATTCTCTATACGTCTTGGAAGCAATAAAATTTATAAGGACCTTCAAGGTCATTATTGGTGGGATAACATGGAAAGGTAGATTGCTAACTACAATACAAGGTGCCTGGTGTGTCAACAAGTGATGACAGAGCGAAAACTTCCCAAAGGAGTATTACAAACACTACCCATACAAGCATAGAAGTGAGATAATATCACTATATACATTGTTATTAGTCTCCCAAGAACATCCAAATTGAACAATGTGATATTGTTTAAAGTGTAAGGCCTCACCAAGACTACTCATTTTATCTATATTAAGGAATATTTCTCTCTTGACCAACTCTTTAAGATATATTTGAAAGAAGTGGAAAGGCTGCATGTTGTTTCACTTTCTATCGTATCTGATCATGATCCAAGGTTCACAGCAAAATTCTAAAAAAGTATCCAACATGATCTTAACACTAAATTGTATTTTTGTGAGAAATATTACCCTCAAACTAATGGCCAATCTGAAAGGACTTTTAGGAAACTCGAGGACACGATGAGAACATGCTCAATGTCATATAAAGGTGGATGGGATCAAGACTTCCCATTCATTGAGTTCTCATGCAATAACAGATTCTATTCGAGTATTCAAATATCTCCCTATGAAGATCTATATGAGAAGTGATGTAGAAGTACTACTTATTGGGATGAATCTGGTGAGAGAACGAATCTTGGGCATGATCTTGTACAAGAGATTACATAAAAGGTTCATGTCATCCAACAACACATTATGGTTTCTCAGAGTAAGAAAAATATCTATACTAACAACCATTGAATGTAATCTGAGTTTGATGTGGCCGAAAAATCCTTCTTTCAATTTTACCATGGAAGAGAGTCATGAGATTCGGGATGAAAGGTAATATTATCCCTAGTTACATTATCCCTTATGAAATACTTGATCACATAAAATTAGTGGACTATTTCCTAGAACTTACACCAAATCTATTTTAGTTTCATGATGTTTTCCACATATCTCTCTTGAGGCAGTACATAACTGACCCTTTACATGTACCGAATCCATAGGTGGTACAATTGGAACATGATCTCTCTTATGAGGAGTAGTCGGTGGAGATCTTAGACCGTATGGACAAGGTTCTATGCAAAAAAAACTACCCACCCTTTCAAAGTGTTATAGAGGAACCACATTTATGAAGAAGTTATGTGGGAACTGGAGAAAACAACGAGAAAAAAGTACCCTGTCATTTCTTAAACGAATAGAACAAGTTGATATTTCCAGGATGAAATTTCTTAAGGGGGAAGAATGTAATGACCTGAATTTTTTTAAATGAGATTTGTTTCCTAAAAATTTTTGTTATATTATTACACAAAAAAACTATATCCCTTTAATAATGAAGTGAGGATAATTGAAATGTGACCTTTGGGATTCAATCGTTATATGAACATTGGTTAATTATGAACATTGATCAATTATGACCATTCTTCAATATGACCATTGGAAACAATAATCTTAATAATAACTTTAACGTTTTAATTTTCATTTTAAATAGAACATATAATGGTTAATTAATGAAAAAAGAAGAGTTGATGACCTCATCTAGTAGAATTGTGGAATAAGAAGCCCATTTATTAGAACATGGGAGGGAGGTAGCATCTTTGGGATTTTTTCTTGACAAAAACCAAGCTGAGCTTCAATATTTTAATCTTGAATTAAATTTCTTATGGTAGAAGTTTAAGTTAGTGGAGAATACCACTCATGCGATGTTATTCGAGCCACCCCAAGAGTCTATCACTCTTTCACAGCTTACCCTTAGGTCACATTAGGGTGTTATAAGGGGTAATGTGTCAAGTCCTTAGTCACTTAAATTGTAATCCCTTTGTTTTAATAAAATTTTTATTCCATCATTTTCATTTTAAGAATAGTTTTTCATAAAATTTGAGATTGAATTTGAAAAATTGATTTTTCAGATAAAAATTGTAATTTTTTTAAATGATATAAATTATTATATTAAACTAATGTTTTATTAGTAATTTTTATTATAATTAAATAATGTTATATAGACACTCTTTTTTAATGAAAAATGAAAAAATATTTTTTTCATGTGTCGAAAATTTTACTAGTCATTTTACTATGCATTTCCTGTCGGATATTATTTTTAATAATTAAGTATTTTTATATTTAAAAGTTAAATTTATCATATTTATAGAATTATTATGATAAAATAAACTTCATTTTTTAATTCATAAAATTGATATTATGTTATGATAAATTTATGATAATTTTATAAAATATTTTGTTTTTCGATGAATAGTATAAATACAGTTTTAAATTTTTAGTATGTTTAATGTCATAATAGTATTGTAATTAGTAATATAAAATTATTTTTGACTCATGTGAATTAAAATATGATAATAGGTGTTATTATTGGCCAATACCATGCGAAAATATCAGGGAAAATCTCATGGTTTTGAAAATACCACTATTGAGGTTTCCTCATAAATTAATAAAAAACTCCCTCACTTTTTCTATAATTAACCACACATTTATTCATTTAATTTCATTAAAAAGTATTCCAACATGAATATATGATATGTTTACCTCCCAAAACGTCCTCCCAAAGTTTCCCAAATCCCCCAATATCTCGATCATTGAGTTTTAGGTGTCACTCTTCAAGGTAGGGGAACTGTAAACTCTTTTCCATTCATGTTTTCTTATAATTTGTTATGTATTTAAAATTTACATACCATGTTATTATATACATTTCACTTTATCCATTTAATATATTAACAGTAATTTTTTAATGTGATACCATTTTCTCCTCTCTTTTTAATGTTTTCCAAAACCATGTTTCATACTTATTATGCTGCTAAATTTCCATCTCAAAATTTCTCTCCTTTTATCAAGAAATTTTTTATTTTATTTATGAATATTGAAACCTCTATATTTTATATGGTTATTCAAAGATATTTAAATTTTATGTATTTTATTTATGGTATTAACATACATGAAACCTACCTTCTTTTTCTAAGTGTTTAAAATGATAAAAAGATCTTGTTTTTAAGCACTTTCAAAAATACCATGATTTTGAAAAGAAACCCATTTATTTTATTTTCCACAGATTATTTATGACTTGTTTTATTATGATATGTGTGGATTAAATTATTTAATAAATATGATGTGTGAACCCTGATGTAACTCTAATGCATTAGTTAAGGAACTTAATATCTCAAGATGACAAGTTTTATGATTCCTTGATGAATAAACTTGGTAATTTTTAGATGCCTTGGGGATAAACCTTGGTGATATGCTTTTGAATGACTTAATTAAAATTTTTATCCACATTTAAAAGTTATGATTAATTTTATTATTCTTATCATCATCCTATTTATTATGACTTTATTTCTTTCTTCATGTTCTTATTGATATTCTTCAAGATCACAAGCAAACCATTTCCCTTATTTTCCCTTACTAGGATTTATGCCCAACATTTCCTTTGATGTATGCCCCCAAGTTATGAGATGTAATAAATTTACTTAGGGTAAACCATGTATAATCCTTTCAAGTGTAATATAAGGATGAAATATGTTTTCATTTATTATGTACACCATTTTTAAAACACTAAACATTTAAAGAACCTGTTTTTATAAAATGTAATGAAACGTTTTGTAATAAAAAGGAAGGATTCCATAATCCACATCACCATGTCTAGAAAGGTATAGTTCCTACTTTAAATAACACCATTACACTATGGTGTATAACGTGGAGTGAGTAAAGATATAATCCCATACTCACATAGTAATTCAATAAACTATTTAGTGAGATATTTAGCACCTTGATCAGATTTAAGCTTCTTTATCTTCATTCCTTCTTTGTCCTATAATTCATTCTTAAATTCATTTAGTTTATCGAAGGACTCAGACTTATACCCATCATGTATATATAACCATATCTACTCAAGTCATCCTTAAAAGTTATAAAGTAATAATTCCAACCTCTATATTCTATTATAAAATGACTGCCCACATTAATGTATACCAATTTTAGTAGCTTTGTAGTTTTTTCACCCTATCCAACAAATAGTGGTTTAGTCGTTTTACTTTTAAACAAGCATGACAAATTTAAAGTGGTTTTATCTCAAAATTTTCTAAATAAATATCTTAATAGATATTTTTCATACACTTATCATTAATGTGACCATGAAGGTGATTCCATAAATAGGGGATTAAATGAGTCATGTGAATTTTATTTTTCAATCAATTTTCAAAATTTAGTTTTCATAATTTAATACATAAATACCGTTATTTAGCTATTCCATACCATAAAGAATTATATTGTTTTAAAAGTGGTGTTATTTTTTTCTAAATAAAAAAATAAAACCATCCAAGCTAAAGAATTAAACCAATATGATGTTCTTAGTAACACTAGGCAAAAAATAACAGTTTTTTAAAAACCAAAATCTTTTTTGTTGGAAATGGAAGGTAGAAGTATCGAATATCCAAATAATAAAGACTTTATATATTGGATTCTCAAAGATCCACCACTCATCGAGAAATATTTAGGAATCTACTTGGTTCATGAATCTTCCCCTTGATTCATCAAATGGGTATAGTTCTTATTTTAGAGACATTGATTTCTATATGAAAAGCATTGGATGTTTTGTTCCTTTACTTAACATTAAATATTATTCTTCTCGGGAAGATGGTGTTGAGGATTATTATACTTAGATTGAGTCTTATACCCCTTCCCTTCTCTTAGTTTTTCCCTTTTTACAATAATGAATTATGTTTTTTCACACCTCATGTACTTTTCAACTAGGAGAATTAATGTAAGATGTTATTAAAGAGTATTATTAATATTTCTCATATTATAATTCATAATGAAACTGGAGAAGATTTTAGGAAGTATGGATAGAATGAGATATGTGCACTGTTCACCAGGGATCTTAAAGACAAAGATATATAATCTATTTATATAGAAAATTATATTGACTACACAAGGCTGAGCTAGCACCAAATCTCTAAGCTTTCACATGAATAGTGCACTAGAGATCTCATATCTCTCTTATATCAACTTCTCTTGATGAAATACATAAGGGTAAGACATGATTCTATACGAATCCATATCCTCAAGCTGCATTAAAATATTACATGACATAGAGGATAACATGAAACATTGAACATCCATGGAATCATCCATAAGTTTTTTTTTGGATAGATATTTCTTCCCCACCAGCCTCCTTGCCAAGTGACTTACGGAGTGTAGTTTAAACACATATAGTTTCCATTCATGGAATAATAAAATTCTCATGTGCTTATACAATTCCTAGAAATTCAAGCTTGTGAGAAATTTATCATTATCAAGTATGTATTGTAGTGAAATTTTCACCATAATGTGACTTTCATTTCTATAATTATAAATATTATAATTTTAGTATATTATTTTGATTATAAAATTAGGTAAACAAATTTTAAATTTATTATTTTCACACTATTTTATAAAAACATAACATCGCTCACCATTAGTTTTTTAATATACCAATACATGGATATTCATGTGAAAAGCACCCATATTCTCCTTCTTATAAACCAAACATGGTTCCGAAAAGTTAGTTGAAGAATATTTGGCATACATAACTCTCCAACTATATTAACTCATGGTTTCTTGATCTATTATGTGGACTCCATAGTCCTTAAATATTGTATAATGATTTCCTTAACCATGCACTCTTAGTTAAACCAATTCCCACTTGGGATGTAAACCCATGACGTAAACTATGTTTAAGTAAAGAAACACAAGATATAATTCCTCAATAATTGAAAGTACCCCAAATTGTTATAGTCAAGAAAATTGAACTCTTAGTTCGATTTTAACATAACTAATATATGGTTATACTGAATTAATATTTTATTCTAGAGAATTTATTTTTATACGTGAATAGAATATTTCATCTTTATTACATTATTGTTAATATAAAGTTGATTTAATTAAGTGATTATACATTTCATAATTAAATTACACGTAATAAAATTATTTAATTATATATTGTATGTTTTGATAATTCATTTATATAATGTGAAAACCATCACATAAAATAAAAAATAACCATTCAAGTGATAGAAATAAATAAATAAAGTGGTATGATAATGTTATTTTACTGATAATTGGTTTATCTAGAAGATGATAAACCAGCTATAACCCTGGGGGAATAACTCATTGAACCTATACTGGTTTGAGTTACAATATTCCATCGCTAATATTGGGAACTTAATAGATTTGTTTCACTATGGATCTAAACATGAACCACCTCCACTCATTTGGGAGATCCATCCATCATGTAATATTTACTCACACATAATTTAGGGGAACCAAATTATTGGTTTAGATATTTTTTATAAATGAAATTGCCTTCATGTTGACCCTTACATAATAAGAGGAGGCGAAAACTCACAGACCAATAATTTAATTTATTAATAATAAATTTAATGGAACCCAATAATATACATAGGTATATTATAATATCATCATCACCCACATAAAAGTAATGAATATATATTTTCAATATATCGTGTAATTACTTCAATTCATTATTTAATTAAGATAATTGTCTTGGATTAATCCAATTAATTATCGAACTAATTAATTAAATTAGATTATATTAATTCCATCCATATTGTCCTAAAATTTCCATCATCAATAATTTCAAACAAATTAAACAAATTAATTTTATTTAAAATTAACAAATTACACAAGTTTACTTGGTTGAAATAACAGTTACTCTTCCAAACTAGTCAAAAAGGTCCTCATATTGTGTATTCACATGGAATCCAAAATATATTTTGATGATCATAATTACATGGTGTAAATTCTATATAAATAGTGCACAATCATATGTAAATGACATGGCATGGGATGATACTATCACACTTGAAGTATACTATAAATAAATTCCATAAAATTATTTTAGATTAGAATTTAACATGAAAAATAATTTAATATATAGTTAATAATCTTATCCCATTGCATGTACTATCAAATAAATAATACAAAGAACAGATGTAAATAGATTTATCATATTACTAATTTTTATGTCTATAATAAATTATTTAAACAAAGTACAATATATTACATGGTGTTTAATAGAGATACATGTCATTTAAAATATCTGCGACACACACCTAGGTACATGGAATGTTTTTTGGTCATAGATGTGTAAATTGAACATGGAATATACACTGGATTTACCTCACATGACCTCTATGTTTCATGGTTTTTCTATCCCCATGTCATAGAGTACGTATATGATGTAGCTTGGAACCATGTTCTTTTCATCAGAAAAACACATGGACTAAACAATGTGTAATAGAGTTACATATAATGTAGTCTAATAAAATCATATAACAACCTTGTTCAGTCAATATATGGTGTGAATTAAATGCACTCCGCTTATAGTTAATTCATAATGATCAAATTTTAACATGATCCATCATAGTGAATTTAACATAGGTATAAAACATGTACCTTTGAGCTACACATAATTCAATATTTTGTTATCCATCCAAAATAAACAAAATATCATGATTGATTCTTTGGATGTTATTCATGAAAATTTAACATTTTATTGTTTATATGATCAAGAATAAATATGGAAAGAGAAAAAATAATAGTTCATCATTAAACAAGGAATAATCATCAAATTAAACTAATAATAAATTCATATGATAGGTAAATGATTAATAAATAATTATAAATTAATTATGTGACCATTTTAATACCAGTTGACGGATTCAGGTGCATCAGAAGTACCTATTGGGCATGACCAACTCATATTTTTTCATAATCTATAAATAATATGATATTTATATGATGAATAACTTCATAGAAAATTTTATTTAATTGAATATTTGTTGTCTTTTTAACACCAGAACAAGACGACATGATCATCACATATAATTTAAAATTATTTTATAGAGAGATTTAGAATTACCTTATCCTATAATTATTTCTTTATTGATGATTTGTTTGACCGGTCTCATCATACCTTTGTTGTTTCATAGGATTCAAAGGATTAATTCCTCTAGTAGTGATCCACATGTGCAATAAAATCTTGGAACATCACTGTAGAACCGTCAAGTGCTAGAACAGTCGATTATGATAAATTTCATCATTCATCATTCACATAGGAATAATCTCTTTGTGGATAAAGTATTCTTAAGTATACCTCCTAGGATTTAGAGGTTATATGATGAATGGAACTCTTGTTTTTTAGAACATTATTAAGAGAATTATCTCTAGGTATTGAGAGGAATCTTTATTAGTTTATTTTATATAACAAGCATTTAACCCTGTAATGTGATATAACATGGTATTTATAAAGCTAGATTATATTTGGTAATTTCACATAAACCATTAGTGAGTACAATATTCCTTATAAAACCCCATGTGTAATCATAATATAAATTTATTATTATTTTTTGACCTGTGAAATTCCTATAGATAAATTAATATAATTTACTAAATAAATAAATTATAATTTATTTTAATGAAATTTAATATATCATTTCCATCTATACCATTAAACTGGATCTCAAAATCTCCTCAAAATATATCAATTCTTAAATAATGACTATTTATTTAATAAATAAAAACCACAATATTATTTTCTAATAAATTTAATAAATATTTTATTCATTAAATATTATGAATAAGTATTTATTATTATTAAATTTATATATTCATTCTTTATAATAACTCATGATTACATCTATGTGATAAACCTATCTCTAATAATTATTTCACCATAAATTAAGAATAATATTTATTTTAACTAGTTAGATTCAAATATAATTTGACTAATATTCTAGATATAATTAATGTGTGGCCCTCAATGCCTATTTCATGGTTTTATTAGGCAGAACTTCCTAAAGTCCAAGGTTTGAATTTTGAAACAAGACATAGAATCTTTAAAGAAAGAAGTTAATGTCATAATGACATAAAACCTCGTTTTAATTCTCACTATATATTATAATCCCTTTATCATGATATTTATAATTAAGAAATTTCCATGCTGGAGTCATCAACCTGTGTGTTCTATGTCACTATCATTAAATTTTTGAAATTGAACCTACCCACAGAACATCATGGACATCGATTTATTTGGGATATTCTATTACCATCAACGAGCCTGATATTTCAAATTTTGTTAATGAATATAAGGTAAAAATCATTTCTTGCATTATTCATCAATGTGATATCACTAATGACACACCCAATGTATCCTTATTCACTGTGAACATGTGATATTATGGTTTTTGTAAACACTTCAAAGTAAATGATTAATGACATCCATTAATAGTAATATTAAATTATAAGTATAAATATTGACATCCATATATAGGAATATCCAATGACACATGTGAATGTGAATTTCTTGGTGGGAGGTCATGTTCTCATAATCTCAAGCACTTGAAATTACCAAGGATGTACACCATGATGAAGTGCCTCAAATTCTTATGAGTCTCCACCCCTGATAGAATACATCATTTGTATCCCATAAAATTATATCATCTGAATATATAATTTAAATTTATGAATATTATTGTAGAACTTACAGGCACTCATCATAGTGGGAAACAACTATAACCTTTTATTATGAAAATTACACTAAAAACATTATCATATACTATGTCATGTATAAGAAAAATATTGATGTTGTAAGATGTTTATTATTATTAAATAAATGAATACATGTGATCATAAATCATTTATATATTTTATATAGGTCACCAAATCTAACTATGTGAACCATAATAAAAACACCTATTCATGTTCTTTCAATTTTATTTAGAGGATCTCGATAGACTGATGGGATGACTAGATGATTGTTCCTCATGATTCATTCTTTTCCATTTCTTTTCACAATAATGAAATCCTTTTCATATCATACAGTTAATATCATTTATTTATATTGGGATTAATGGTATGAGTAGTGGATCAATTCCAAATATTATTATATTTGAGAGAGTGATAAGATGATCACTTGGGTATTATTTCTATTGTGAAGTCCATTCACACTATTAAGGTAGTGAAGAAATTTTTAGCTGATTAGAACATATATAGAATAGGTTGGAGGTCTAAGGCTGAAAGACAATGAATGATAACTAAGTGTAATTCATTGGTGTATCCTTTATTGTATTCATTTTTTTTCTAAATTTCATTCTATTTTCTGTTTCATGATTCACCCCGACTTGCTACTTTAAAAATAATATAAAATAAACAAAAACATTAATAAAGTGTTATGCTAGAGAGGTTCTAGGAACAACTCCTTAAGATATGACCTTTTTTAGTCACTAGTCTATATTTTAGGTTTTTATCAACTCTATATGTAAATTCCATAATATAACTCACATCACTAATACTATTATGAGGGATTTAGGATGAGTTTTTCACTATTTTAGCACATTTTTTAAATGTGTGTTTCATTTATTTTGTGTTTCTATTCTCTATTTATTTTATTTCTTTGTTTCTTTCTTTATTTACTATATAATTTATGATAAAAATAATTGAGTAACCACGATAAAAAATGAATCACTGATTACATGCCTAGTCTAAATATATTTATGGAACCCATCTATGAAATTAACCCAGATTGACCAAAATCTCTTCCCACAGGATCCCAATGAAGATAATTTTCATTTATAATAACTAAAACCTTTAGAACACACTAATGGGTGGTAGAATGACTAATTCAACCATCATGTAGAATAAAAAATAAATTATAAATTTTTACGTGCTATATGTGTGAAGAAGATACAATAATGGAGGAGATTCATGCAAATATCAATAGATTGTTACTCCTGGACCAATAATTTAGATAATAGAAATGATAAAATGAAGAGTTTAAGGACATAATGGCTATTATATTCAGTAACCTCAAAAAAAATCATAGTGAAAACAAAATAATAACATGAAGAATAGGATCATGAGGTGATAAATGAAGATGAACATGAAGGTCAAACCATCATTATATCAACTGATAAGGTTGACAAAACACTTAAAAAACATTATCTCCTAATAATTTATAATAGTTTACCCAAGATACTCATCAAAAACCACTATTAACAGCTAAAACACTTGGAGGGTGGTGATCAAGATCTAAACACACAATCGTTTAATTTTTTATCAAATTCATTTTAAAAATAAGACCTTGTGTTTTAAAGTTTTGAAATCAAAATTTACAGAGAATTATTTGGAAAAAAAAGAAAATGTTATACAAGGATTTTAAGAGAAGTTTATATAACCACTACCCTCTCTTTAAGAAACCACTATGGAGGTCTTTATTCAAAATGAAGATCTCATTGTGAAGCCACTCAACGAAGTATAAATCACTTTGTATTCAATTTCTTCTGGTTTTTTATTACATGAACCAAAATATAAATCCACTTGCACAAAATGTATAGGCCATGTTGAGTAGAATTAGAAATTTAATGATGAATAATAACCTTAGGTATCCAAAATATACGATATTATAGAGCTCAAAATATAATAAAAGGTTTCCATGAGTGAAAAAGAAGATTTGGATGGATAATTATTAGAAAATTTATGGAAATATTCTCTAGTGAAGTTTGAAGAAGAATATTTTGGACCTATGGTAAAGAAACTACCTAATCAAATAGACTAAGAATATAATTTGGAGTATGGGGAATCATTAAATATGGATATCCCTTATCATCGTCTCATTTTCCCCTTAAACATAAAATTCTTTAACAATTTAGGACTAGGATCATTTTACTCAATTTAGGGGGTTCTCCAAAACCAGCTTCCACTCATGGCCATTTTAGAAAATAACATACAATGGTATTTATCATACAAACCAATTCATACTTTTTTACTTGGGTTAATTATTGAAACTTACCACTAGGAGAAGTAAAATACTTTTACCCACATAGAGATTAAAACTATATTTTCTTTATTTTGCCTTTTTTTGCATTAAATGTTTTCTATTTAAGATGTTCTTTTATATTTTTTAGATTATAAAATACCTATGATATTTTTTGAATATATATACAAAGAACATATGTGAGAGCCTAAATCAATCCTATAAGATAAATAAACACAATTTTTCCTATTTTTTATTAAATTTCTTTATCACTGTATTTTTTTGGAATTTTATTGAATTTAATTGAGAAATGATGAATAAGAATTCAGAAAGAGATTCAAACCGATTTATGATTAGTTTATAGTGTTTTTACATTAGATTCAAAATCTTTATAGGTTCTATTTTTAGAAATATGAAAATTATTTTTTCATTATGCTTGTTTTTGTTTTTATATTGTTGGTATGCTTTTAAGATAGGAAAATTGAGATTAACTATTATTTAACCTATTATATGAATGAATACAAGTCTTTTAGAATTAATTGATTAATATTTATTATATTTTAATGATTTATGAGTGTGTTACACTTCTATTTTTATTAAAACTATTTTTCAGAATTATGGAAAAGAGTGATATTAAAAGGGATGAGGTGGAATTAGAATTATAGCAAGAGGAAGGTATATCTTTGAACTTGAACATAATAAAATTAACGTCTTTAAAAAATAATACCTCAAGGATCCAAATAAAAAGATAGCTATATATATCCTTTTAACCGAAGGTAAAATAAGAAATTTATAACCCATAATGAAGTTTATATATTTTCAAATACTAGATGTGTTATTAATAAACTCCCTCTATAAATTAAATAAGTTCATTGTACAAAAAATTTCTGGTAAAAATTCAAATAAGCCCCTAATTATTAAAAACAAATTGAATTAGGTGAGGCGAATATTTAACACCAATGTAGAAGGGGGAAATTCGCATGTAAAAATATCATATTAGTTATATCATGGATGTGGAAAATGGATTTTTAGTTTAAGGATCTTATGGAAGAGTGATTTTTGAAATATACCATTATTTAAGTAAGAATTCCATTGAAATATTTTTTTATCACTACTATAACAGTATATTTGAATTTTATTTATGTAAATAAGAGATTTAAATTCATATATAAGGCATTATATTTTAAGATGAATCTTTACTTTCTTCATTTTTAGTGTTTTTTCCGCCCATGAAGGAAATTATTTTTAATAGATTCAATTATTTGTATATCTTTTGAGTGAAATAGTGTAAGTGTTGGGGAGTTATTAGAGCCAATATTTACAAAAAGTTTAACTTATTTTCAATGATAATTAATCCACTATTGATCTAGAACATAGTTAATTAATTGATTATTTTTATTTTGGCGAAACATGAAATTAAAAGTATAAAATACTCAATATTAGATTTCGATTTGTTTATAAATTTTTTAGGAATAATTTAAATGATACATTAATATTTTGATTCGTTTATTTTATTTTTAAAGGATTTTGTTTATTTTATTTTGTTTATTTTATTTTCAATTTAGTTTAGAAAAAGATTACAATGATTTTTTTTCTTGGGTTTTAGGTCTAGAAATTAAGAAAGAAAAGGATTTCATAATAGAATTTTGGACCACAAATCCCTATAAGAGAACTAAAATTTTCATTTTATAGACTAGAAATGTCCACATTTTTCTATTCTAAACATATATTGGAGTTAGAGGGACATAATAGTATTTATTTTCCATTTTCACCTTTTATAAGATAATTCACTACCCATGGGAGAATTCACCACTCTTAATTGATTTTAAGGGCCATAATTGAAATTCATTTATGTAAATTCTAGAAGTATACTTGTAGGAAAATTAAGTTCTCACGTAATATTTTCACCACATATTAGAGAATTTACTTTTCCATTTTCAATTCATAATAATAGAATTCATCACTCGTTAGATATTTTCCATCTATGTAAAGGTGATAGGTGTAGAAGAGTGATATGTAAGGGTACCTCCAAACATTAAAAGTCTATGTTAAGGTGAAGGGAATTTTTAAAGTGTGATCGTGGGACAAATTATTCTATGTATGTGTCAAATGAAAGAGCTATGTAAAGGAACCCACAAAGAGAATTAAACATTGATATTTCAATGTTGGGAAATATCGACCTAAGATAAAATTCAATTCTTATTGTCTATAAAAACATAGATTAAATATAATATACTATACATGTGATGATCATAATGATACGGAATAAAAATTACATGGAAATAATGGGGATAATGTAAGTAGTTAGAAGATTCAAGAGGATCCCAAATGACGTAATCATGGCCCTCAAAGCTAGACACATGTCGACCATCTAAGAAGGATGAAACTAAAAACTCAATTCCATATCCATTAAAATCAAGAAGAAGGTAGAAGAAAAAAATGACTATATATATTAACTATATCCCATTTTTTAAATAATTTGAGACCATTTCCTTTATCCATGAATTGATTTTATTTAGATTGTATTGTTTCCCAAATATTAATCTAATCCATTCTATTTACTATTTTTACTATTATCTTCTTCCCACTTTTAAAATATTTATTCCAATATAAAGTCATGTTGATCCTCATGCTCTTCTAAAAAATGATAATCTAACATGAGGATCACCAACTAGATGAAAATCATTGAAATAGAGTCCACACACCTAGTTTTGTTATTTATATTTTATTATGAGGATATCAAGAGAGTGAGGGGAAGAAGAGATGATTAGACCACATATTTTATTTTTCCCCACTTCATTTTACACTAGTAAAAACAATTTTCTCTCCTAATATTAATATCACTTATGTATGGTGGGATAAATGGTTTTAATAGTGGATGGATTCATGATAGTGGTCCATTTAAGAGAGTAATGGGATGATCACTTATGAGTTCTTCTAGAGTGTGAATTCCATTAAAACCATATAGTCATTGAGGATTTGTATAGACTATAGATATAAAGAATACGATATAGGTCTAAGATCACGAGAGAATAAATGATCCCTTATTTGAATTTAGGGTCTCTCCTTTCTCATATTCATTTTTTCTGCATTTTAGATAATTTTTTGTTAAAAGATTAAACAAAATTATCTCTTGATTTGTGTAACACCCCAATATTTCATAGTGTGTTATTTCTTCAAAATAATTCAATAACTTGCACTACACGCAACACCGAGTTCAAGCGCACCATGAATTAACAAAAAAGTCATTCAAAAGAGGTTATGAATAGTATTAACTAAATTTTAAACATTATATAATCCCTATAATTTTATAATCCATATTATGAGTTTCTTATACATAATGTAAGAACAAATTCATTTTCAGTATTGCACTTTTACCGACTTTTAATAGTGAAAACCTTTTTAAATTCAATATTTTAAACCTTTACATTTTCAATTTGACTAAATAAATTTACTTTATAGAATGGGGACATCAAAAAAAATTACAATTAAAAATCACAAGCTTCCATGGTACGTCTCCATTTTATTAATGCAATGGCGTGCATTGTACGCAACTTCGAGATTCTAACACACCACAACCAATTAAACTAGCTGTTATGAATATTAATACCTACATTTTAAAATTTTAGAAATTTTATCTCTCAAAATGGACTTCATTTTTGGATTCAGAGTATCAAATTTATCCTAAGGTGATTTTGGTACTTTTCGGATAACTTTCATATTTTGATGAATAGTGAAAATTACTAAATTTTAATTAAAAACAACTTTTTAAATCAAAATAATTAATAGTGATAAATTATGAATTTGAGTGGTTTTAAAGTATATTTAGAATATATTTGTACCATTTAATACAATTTTGGTCATTGGACATAATTTTGCAATTAAACCGAACATAAACAAGTATCAATCTTTTGATAGTTATTATATCTTAAAAACACGCTTTTTGTTTTGACAGTGGGAATTAATTTTAAATTAATTTCTGCCACTTCTGTGTTTTGAATTTGGAAAAATGGATTCCATATTTTGAATATGTATTTTCAAATTGTGTAAATAGGTAACTTTTTTTTAGTCATTTTGAATAATTACTTCGGTAAATATTTTATTTACCATGGTTAAAGGGTAAATCCGGTAAATAAGGGTTAAAAAATATTATAATAATAACAATTATCCTAAAACGTGTCCTAACCTTATGGGTTGATACATGTTCGACCATAGGCATCTTTGGTTCCATTTTTGGACCCCATGGTGCCATTTGTAAGTGATAGGGACACATTATTTTAATTAAGTTAAAAAGAATACAAAAATGACACAATCATATATCTTTTAGAAAAACAATTTTTACATAGGGTTATATATGTTGTATTTTCGACTATAAATATTCATTAGAAATCTCAAACTATTTAATAAATAATGATAATTTATTTATATTTTTTAGACATTAAATAATTTAAGTTATTTATGACATAATGATGATGCAGTAATTACCATAATAGTGAAAAATTAAAATAATTGATATTATAAATACCAAAATAAATATAATTTGAGACTTTTAATTAATTACACTAATTTTATAGGATAATATGACATATTAGTATTGATTTAATTTACTTTTTTCAAATCAATCATTCTATTATGAGTTTTATAAAAATCAACTATTGAATAGTCTCAAAATTGACATAAAAGAGTTTTTAAAAGAATATTATATTAATAATTGATATTAAATTCATAAAAATTTAAGGATAGGCCAAGAGACTTAAATCCTGATATGTGTATCATTAATGGACCACTTGGTGGTCTTTTAGATGTACATAGTATTTTTATTAACTATATAATATTAAAATATAAAGTGACATGGTAAATGTCAAACTAATTAACTAAGAGTTATAACAAAAATATAAGGTTAATATAGTAACCCAAACCTATCTAAATTATATTGGTTGAATTTTTTTCGACATATACCCACCTTAACCTTTTAATAATCAACTGTGGAGCCATTAAAAATTGAATATAAATTTATTATAAAATAAGTTTTCTAGCTTTTCCAAAGGTGCCCCTCACCCCTCTTATAAAAGGGCATCTTCCTTCACATTTCATCACACCATCAAAGCATTTTGATTCGGCCAAACTCTACCCAAATACTCTCCCAACTTCCCTTAATACAATTTAGAGGCTTTAGTTTGATCATAAATCCAACATAAGGATCCCTTTTGATCAAATCAAAAGGAAGAACCTGAATAAGAGGTAATGATTTCACCACCGTTTTCCAAGTTCATTTCTTCTTCCACTTCTTCCATCATTGTTATTAACATTATAAAATAATAAATCCAGTATCTTATATATATTGTCATGTTATTATAAATAGGGTACAACCATATTCATTATTCTATCCATCATTTGAATAACATGTCACCATACGTGCGTACGTACAGTGTACTGTCTCCACGTCGTGGTGTAATTGTTATTCAATAAATTATTATTTGGATGGGTATAATAATGATTTTTAACTCATGTAAATAATAAATATAACATGATAATGATTCTTTATATATGTTATACAATTCATTTATATATTTTTTTAATATCCAATGAATGATATTGTCGCTCGTGCGTACGTACGGACTACCGTCTCCACAAACGCGATGAGATTCATTCTCCATCGTATCCATTCAAGTATAATTATCATTTGATTATTAATAATAGTATCTAAGGACTTGATATCATTATGTATGTGATTAGGATACAAGCTATCCATTACAAACATGGCTTACGTAACAAAGCATATAAAATAAAATGAGTAAGTTAACACCCGAAACAACGATAATACAAAGATATTATTAAAAAAGCAATGTTAAATGATCATATATGATATCATATTAATGTATATGATTAGTTTATAATTTAATAGAAATTATTTAACCATTATACAGTAGTTTAACCTACCCCAACCAAATAAAAGTACAAGGTAAGGGTTATTTCACAATCTCTTCATTATTCGAGGTTGTTTATACGTAATAATCTACTGGGATCTCTTTATCATCCACATCCATGTTTCATAAAAATGTA
This sequence comes from Viscum album, assembly GCA_963277665.1. Taxonomy (NCBI): domain Eukaryota; kingdom Viridiplantae; phylum Streptophyta; class Magnoliopsida; order Santalales; family Viscaceae; genus Viscum; species Viscum album. The sequence continues at coordinate 760,407,716 of OY728140.1, read as the reverse complement.
TTTAAAAACATTTTTAATATTTAAAAGAATATGGGTTAAATTCATTTATACCCTTTTTTTACTTTTAATAAGAATTTTATAAAGGAATATTTTCGTCGTTTTCCAAACAAGGTGCTTTTTAACCTTTTCGACAGAATTAAGGTAAGAATGTTTTTTTAACTTATACGGCGGGTGCGGTTATTTTCGGCCGTAATAAAATCGTCGAAGCTTTTCTTACAAGCTTATAAGAATATTTTCAATGAAAATGTTTTATTTTATAAATATATGACTCTTAAATGATTTCAAAATAGAAAGAGATATTTATCAAAAAAGAGTTTTTATTTCATCTATGTCAACATCCTTTGATGAATTTTACGCTTATTTGAAGTTGATTTATTATGATACAAAACTTCTATATTGTATTGAAGCTTTTATGATATGTTTGACTGTGGATGTTCCATTTTTATACCATTCATAGTTTATGGGGAAATTATTGACATTTCGTATGCTAGTTTTAATACGGATGTTTATGTTATGTTTAAAACTTTTCATATGGAAATGCATTGGACTTAATATGTGACGGGTGGAGCCCGCTATAGCTCCTCGATGTATCGGTAGGTCTTAGGAGACAAACTAGTGTCTTGGCACAAGGCCTTGACAAAATCATATTTTTAGTCTTGGCATGAGGCCTTGGCTATGTGGTTATGATAGTCTGGTATTATGCATTCCATCATTATGAAAGTGGTTATTGATATTTCATGTGATTATTCGATTAGTAGAATATCCATGTGAATTACTAAATGGATTTATTTCATTTTATTTTTTCCATACTATGTTGAAGTTTAAGTTTAAAAGGTTTTTGTTTTAGTTATACATTTCCTTAAATGTTTATTCTTATTTATGAAAGTTTCCACTATATTGTTATCCTTACTGGGAATTTGAGCTCACCCATTTTCTATGTTTTATTTTTCCCAGGATGTGAAGAATTAAATTATGAATGACCTACAGGGATATTATGAGGGGATAATAGTGTGGACTATGGAGACAATATGTTGTTGTATTAGTTTTTCACTTTATGATGTTATGTAAAACTTTATGAATATATTTAGTGTTTCCAAGGCTATTAAACCAATCGGTCTTTCGAGATTTTATCTTTCTTGTGATCATGCCAATGTTATGTAATAACGCACCGACTCTGGGTAACTAGGGTCGGGGCATTACAGTTGGTATCAGAGGGAGGTTAGTACAAACCTTGGAAGCTAGATTTAGATAAACTCTGATTAGAGCACATAGATTTAAGATGGACTATAAGGATTAGTATATAAGATCTTCCTAGAATTTTCATATTGTAGAGATTTTGTGAGTTTTCCGAGAAATACATCCATGTCTGGATACGAGCAGGTAGAGGCGGCTCTGGCACAAATGTACCTAGGGGTAAAACCCAAAAACACCGCTTTGAGCTAGACTCGAACATGAACTGGCGCACGACAACGGGACTTGCTGCACTCTTGGTTACGACACTACTGGTGGATATTCATAGGATAATTCTCATTTTCTTTAAAACCCATTAATAAGGGTTTATGAGTATATACTTCCTCAAAGGAGACATTTTTATGATTATGGATTATATCCATAAACTATTTAATTTATGTTATGTGTTTTACAAGTTTGGGATTAGGTATTGTTATTCATAAACTAATCTAGTGTATGCCATTGTTTAGAAATGGCTCCCAGTAGAAAGAATGATATCTCCAGCAATGCACATGATCCAAAGAGAAAGAAGGATCATATCTTTCATGGTCTTAAGCCAGAATTTATAAGAGAAATAGTCTCCCATGTATTATCATCATATGAATAAATAATATCATGTGTTGATAAGATAAGTAAATAGTTTACTGAGTCCTATTTCTTTGAAGGGATTCAAGAGAATAAAAGGATGGAAGAGAGAAATATGGATAAATGGAAGAGGGAAAAGAATAATTTTCCCATATGTGATAACTGTGGGAAGAAACACCCTAGAACTTTCTTGAATGGAATGGGAGTTTATTATAATTGGGGAGGAAAAGGGAAAAAAGTACGTGACTGCAAGGGTAAGAAAATGGATTCAAATGTACAATGCTTCATTTGCAAGGAGTTTGGACACTACGCGAACCTATGTCCCAGTCATCAGACTATGTTGCAAATGGTGCTATTGGATAATAATCAAGTTATGATTCTACCACGGATGAAGAGAAAGGATTAAAGTTCTTATGTTGATTATGTCATTTGAGTGTTGTGTCCACAAATGTACTTGTTATAATAATTATGGAGTATATAAGGATTGTACTGCAGTACTATTTCATTAAGTACTTGAGATTGTGTGGAACAAAGAATTGTGACTAAATAGCAGGTTAAATTTTTGGAAAATATATGGTTGAGAGAAAGATAAACCATAATATGGTTCTGATACCAAGGTAGTGATTTTAGAATAATACATGATTGATTTGGATAAATTAAATTGGATATTCTTGACTACCTTGAAACTGATTAATGATTTGTATATTCCATCATTTTTGGGGTTTATAACATTTTTGGATTGAAAGAGTATATCTATTATTCTATAAGTAATAAGGGATCATGAATGTAATCAATAAGGTTTTATGGTATTTCAGGATGTTGCGGTGTTTTAAAAGAATACATGATGAAGGTGATCACATGTTATTACACGGAAAAAAAGGGATCTTCATTGTGTTTACCTTCCTTAAAAATTTTGGACTAAAGTATTTTGGATAGTTCTAGTTTGGATTATTTTTATTGCCATAAAAGGACAACACGGAGGTCGGGCGGCAACCCGTCGCTTCCGACAAGGCCGCGAGACTTGAACCCATAACCAAAGGGCAACAAGGGTGTATCGCCTACCACTGACCCACGTGATGTCCTGGTTTGAATAATGTCATTTTTTAATGGTTCTTCTATATGAATTATAAACTCATTTTTTAACCCTATACGAATAGGATAAATAGAATATTATTTTTATGTTATATTAACTTTTAGAGTGAAAGATGAGTTTGTGGTAGAACTTAGTTAAAGGTTGAGACTCTACTTGTTAAGTATATATTTTTCTTCTTCTCTTTTTCAATGAAGAAATTAATTCTTATTCATTAGTGAAGGGATCTTAAAACAAAAAAAATGTGTTATCCTAATACCATATGTTTTGCTGAACCGATGGTATTTTAAATCATCATAGATTGATGAATTTAAGGCCTTCAATTTTACACCTGTTTGTGATTGATGACCACAATCACTACCTATAAATATTTACGTTTTCCTCCAATTATATGTCTCTAATTTCCATCAATGTACTCCGAATAGATATCATAATTTGGTGGTGACCCTTTCATTTCTCTTTTCCTCTTATTAATAATAAATTTTATCAACCCAATTTCTGATGTGGGTTTTCCCACAAATATATTTTCTATATTCAAACTTTTATTTTCAAAGAAAAATTTCAAATTTTGAGGACATAATTTATTGAAGGAGGTGAGAATGTAACACCCAATGATTTCATAGTGTGTTATTTCTTCAAAATAATTCAATAACTTGCACTACACGCAACACAGAGTTCAAGTGCACCATGACTTACCAAACAAGCCGTTCAAAAGAGGTTATGAATAGTATTAACTAAATTTTAAACATTATATAATCCCTATAATTTTAGAATCCATATTATGAGTTTCTTAGACATAATGTAAGAACAAATTAATTTTCAGTATTGCACTTTTACCAACTTTTAATAGTGAAAACCTTTTTAAATCCAATATTTTAAACTTTTATATATTCAATTTGACTAAATAAATTTATTTTTTAGAATGGGGACATCAAAAAAAATTTACAATTAAACGTCCCAAGCTTCCACGGTACTTTTCCCTTTGAATAATTCAATGGCGTGAATTGTACGCAACTTCGAGATTCTAACACAGCAAAACCAATCAAACTAGCCATTATGAATAGTAATACCTACCTTTTAAAATTTTAGAAATTTTATCTCTAAAAATGGACATCATTTTTGGATTCTGAGTATCAAATTTAGCCTAATTTGAAATTTTGGTACTTTTTGGATATCTTTCATATTTTTATGAATAGTGGAATTTTTTAAATTTTAATTAAAAAAAAACTTTTTTAATCAAAATAATTAATAGTGATAAATTATGAATTTGAGTGGTTTTAAAGTATATTTATAATATATTTTTACCATTTAATACATTTTTGGTCATTGGACATAATTTTGCAATTAAACTGAACATAAACTAGTATCAATCTTTTGATAGTTATTATTACTTAAAAACACGCATTTTGTTTTGACAGCGGGAATTAATTATAAATTAATTTATGCCACTTCTGTGTTATGAATTTGGAAAAATGGATTCCATATTTTGAATCAGGATGTTCAAATTGTGTAAATAGGTAACTTTTATTTTTAGACATTTTGAATAATTACTTCGGTAAATATTTTATTTACCATGGTTAAAGGGTAAATCCGGTAAATAAGTGTTAAAAAATAATATTATAATAATAACCTATTACCCTAAAACGTGTTCTAACCATATTGGTTGATAAATGTTCGACCATAGGCATCTTTGGGTCGATTTTGGGACCCCATGATGCCACTTGTAAGTGATAGGGACACTTTATTTTAATTAAGTTAAAATGAATACAAAAATGACACAAGCATATATCTTTTAGAAAAACAATTTTTACATAGGGATATATATATTTTCATTTCGACTATAAATATTAATTAGAAATATAAAACAATTTCCTACATAATGATAATTTATTTCTAATTTTTAGACATTAAATAAGTTAATTTATTTATGACACAATGATGATGCAGTAATCACCGTAATAGTGAAAAATTAAAATAATTGATATTATAAATACCAAAATAAATATAATTTTATACTTTTAATGAATTAAAATAATTTTATAGGATAATATTACATATTAGGATTGATTTAATTTACTTTGTTTGAAGCAATAATTCTGTTATGATTTTTACAAAAATCAACTGTTGAATAGTCTCAAAATTGACATAAAAGAGTTTTTAAAACAAATATTATATTATTATTTGATATTAAATTCCTAAAAATCTAAGGATCGTCCATGAGACTTATATCATGGTAGGTGCATCATTAATGGACCACTTGGGGGTCTCTTGGATGTATATTGTAATTTTATTAACTATATAATATAAAAATACAAAGTGACATGGTAAATGTCAAACTAATTAACTAAGAGTTATAACTAAAAGATAAGGTTAATATAGTAACCCAATACTCTCTAAATTATATTGGTTGAATTTTTTCTACCTATACCCACCTTAAACTTGAATAATCAATTTTGGAGCCATTAGAAACCGAATATTAATTTATTATAAAATATTATTTCTAGCTTTTCCAAAGGTGCCCCTCACCCCTCTTATAAAATGGAACTCTTCCTTCTCATATCTTCACACCTTGAAAGCCTTTTGGTTCGGCCAAACACTGCCCAAATACTCTACCAACATCCCTCACTACACCATAAAGGCCTTAGTTTGATCAGAAATCCAACTTATGGAGCCCTTTTGATCAAATCAAAAGGAAGAACCCAAAGAAAAAGTAATGATGTCACCACCCTTTTCCAAGTTCCTTTCTTCTCCACTTATTCCATATTTTTTATTACCATTCTAAAATAATAACTCTAGTATCTTATATATAATGTGATGTTATTATAAATATGGTACAACCATATTCAGTATTCTATCCATTATTTTAATAAAATGTCACCATACGTGCGTACGTACGGCTTACCGTCTCCACGTCGTGGTATAATTGTTATTCAATAAATTATTATTTGGGTGGGTATAATAATTATGTGTAACTCATGTAAATAATAAATATAACATTATAATGATTCTGTATATATGTTATACCATCAATTTATATTTTGTTTTAATATCAAAAGAATGATATTGTCGCTCGTGTGTAAGTACGGACTACCGTCTCCACGAACGCGATGAGATTCATTCTCCATCATATCCATTCAAGTATAATTCTCTTTTGATGATTAGTAATCATATCTAAGGACTTGAAATCATTATGGATAAGATTAAGATACAACCTATCCATTACAAACATAGATTACGTAACAAAACATATAAAAGAAAACGAGTATGTTAACACCCGAAACAACGATAATACTAAGATATTATTAACAAAGCAATGTTAAAAGATCATATATGATATCATATTAATGTATATGATTCTTGTATAATTTAATAACAATTATTTCACCCTAATAATGGAGGTTAACCTACCCCAACCAAGGAAAAGTACAAGGTAAGGGTCATTTCACAATCTCTTCATTATCCGAGGTTGTTTATACGTAATAATCTACTTGGATCTCTTTATCATCCACATCCATGTTTCTTAAAAATGTATTTCAAAACATTTTTACAATTTAAAAGAATATATTTTAAAGTAATTTATACCCATTTTTGACTTTTTATAAGAATTTTATAAAGTAATCTTTCTGTCTTTTTCCAAACAAGGTTCTTTTTAAACTTTTTGACAGAATTGAGGTAAGAATGTTTTTTTAACATATATGGCGGGTGCGGTTATTTTCCGCCGTTATAAAATAGTCGAATCTTCCCTTACAATATTATAAGAATATTTTCAAAGAAAATGTTTTATTTTATAAATATATGACTCTTAAATGATTTCAAAATAGAAAGAGATATTTCTCTAAAAATACTTTTTATTTCATCTATGTCAACATCCTTTGATGGATTTTATGCTTATTTGAAGTTGATTTATTATGATAAAAAACATCTATATTGTATTGAAAGTTTTGTGATATGTTTGACTGTGAATGTGATATTTTTATACCATTCATAGTTTATGGTGAATGTATTGACATTTCGTATGCTAGTTTTAATACGGATGTTTAGGTTATGTTTAAACCTTTTTATATGGGAATGCATTGGACTTAATATGTGACGGGTGGAGCCCTCTATAGCTCCTCGATGCATCGGTAGGTCTCATTAGACACACTAGTGTCATGGCACAAGACCATGACAAAATCTTATTTGTAGTCTTGGCACGAGGCCTTGGCTATGTGGTTATGACAGTCTGGAATTATGCATTCCATCATTATGAAAGTGGTTATTGATATTGCATGTGATTATTAGATTAGTAGAATATCCATGTGAATAAGTAAATGAAATTATTTCATTTTATTTTTTCCATACTATGTTGATGTTCAAGTTTAAAAATATTTTGTTTTAGTTATACAATGCCTTAAATTTTTATTGTTATTTATAAAATTTTCTGCTATATTGTTATCAATACTGGGCATTTGAGCACACCCCTTTTCTATGTTTTATTTTTTCCAGGATGTGAAGAAGTAAATTATGAATGACCTGAAGGGATATTATGAGGGGATAATAGTGTGGACTATTGAGACAATATGTTTTTGTAGTATTTTTTCACTTTATGATGTACTGTAAAACATTATGAATATATCTAGTGTTTCCAAGGCTACTAAACCAATCGGTTTTTCGGGATTTGATATTTCTTGTTATCATGCCAATGTTATGTAATAATGCACTGAATCTGGGTAACTGGGGTCGGGGCATTACAATTTTAAAATAATTATAAAAAAACAAAAAAATTAATAGTTTAAGGATAATGATGATCCATAACCAAATCATTGAGATATAAACATGGTAATTGACTAGGATGTATTCTAGCTTTTTATAAATTATATATGTAATTCTCATGACAAATTTCATGTTAGTTATATACTTTTTCTTGGTATATGATGTGGTTTTCACAAAACATTGGAAGTTAAATGTTAAATGGGATGTTAAATATTATCCATTATTTTATTGAAATTTTTTATGAAGTCATTCTGTGGAAATAAATTGATATGGTGGGTAGAAGTTTTACACTCTTATGTCACTATTATATAAAATATTATATATCAAATATTATTTTAACTTTTTGAGAGTTTTTTAATCTGTATTTTAAAATTTTGGAATTATTTTTTGTTTCATGTTTATCACAAGGTTAGTGAAAACCCTATATATTACCATTATGTTCTGGGTTAAACCACGTAGATGAATTTTATAAAATGGAAAACCATGAAAGTTACTTTTAAATTTGGGGTTTTCTATTTATTTTTATAGTGAACATTTACTGTATTATTTGGAGAACCTTTCATCCTACTCTTGTGTGTATGTCTTACTTTTATGTCAATATTTCTTCATGGAACACAGTTAGTGCATGACCTCATGATGTTCAGTTGTAACGATGCAATGAATATTATATATAGGGTGTTCCTGAATGGATTGCATGTAGTGTTTTTTTCATGGTTTGGAGATCTATGAAAAAGTTGAAACTTGATATAGTGGTTATTTCATGATCGACATAGGGTTTAAGAAACATATCACCCTAACCGCATGGATTTATATTTTTTTTTTAATTTTTATTAATTACTTTTTTACCATTATCAAATTAAATACTCTTAGGGATTCATTATCCCTTTATTCATGCATTTCATCTAGAGAAAGATCCTTAAAAACTTACGCTTTAACCCTTTCATATTTTAGCTTCTCTATTTTATTTTAGGTGTATTTTTAATGGTTAAGTTGTCTACTACTCCAAATATCTTCACCTTATTTCTCATCAGATTTATTTCATTCCCTATGAAGGTTATGGTGACCTAGGGTATAACGTTAATCAAATTTACTTTGGTGTTTTATTATATTAACGTTTCTTATGGATTTTTTAAGGGGTTTCTGTTTTTATAGTGGACTTATACCATGGTTAGTGAAGTGATATATTTAGGTAGGTTGGTCTATGCATGGATATTTAATCTTTAAACCATGAATTTTATCTCATTTATATTCTTTGTTTTTAATGTTTCAAAGGATATAATATGTTTTTATATTTCATAATGTTAAAATAAGTTGGTTTCTCTTTGGTTTCCATTATACATGAACGATTTTTCTCATACATATAGGCTCAAAATGATTTTCATACAATTATCCACATCAAGTGTTTTATTAAATGTATATGTGTATTTTGAAAAGGAATTCCAAAGTAAAATGTGATGTTTTGTTTCTAATACTAAATAAAAGGATTTAATTTTAAAATAAGGGTGTGTTTGGTTCTTCTAAGTTTGGTTTTGTCCTTAGTAGATAATTTTAGATACTTCGAGTATTTTTATGTGATATGGTCTTCAATATTGATTTTATAACTTGGTTTCTTAAACGATGTTCCAAAGGTTGGGTTATTACTTTATGATGATATTTTATTGATGTAAGGTATCCATGATGTAGGACCCTTCTTGTGATTTTATAAAATTAGAGTGATATGGAATTTTTTGGAATGTGGATGGAATCACCTCAATTGATGATCATGTTTTTTATAATTCTATTCTTGTTTAAAATGGGATTCTTTTGTGAAGGGTGATTACAGATAAGAGCATGTAACAATTTTTTCTTATCATATATGATATGCTATGAATATTCTGATTACCAATCTCTATTTTTAATTATAGGAAACCATAGTTATCTAGGTTGGAAGTCTAGCTATGAGTTTTTCACCAGTGATGTTCATTAATCTTTTTAGTAACCCTGATTTAGGATCATTCCGTACATTGGGGTTGTTGTTTCTTCATCAAGTCAGATAGAGTAAAACTATGACAATGTAGCTGAATCACATTGAGAACCAATTATTTGGATTTTATATTTATTTTTTCCTATATTTTCTCCTAAACTTCTATGTGTGACCATAATAATAAATTATTGACTATACTATAACAGTTTCAATTTTTTCATCTATATGATATTTTATTTATAATTATTCCACATTGATCTATTTTTTTTTTTTGTGTTATTTTTTTAGTGTTTAAAATCAATAATATTTTACATATATAATGTATTTTAACATATCACCCATATTTTTACTCTTAATTTTGGAATCATTATTATATACCTGAGAGTTTCCATTATTCTATCAAACTTGGGTAATTTTGAAGTAAATTTTAAATATATTTCTTTATTTCAAATTTCGAGTGTTCATGAAAGGATATTAAGGATTGTTTTGTTTTTTAATTATAAAATATAATCATCATAAAAATATCAGTTTTAAGAAATGTCCTCTTGATACTTATATCATTTAAAAATAAAACCTTGCTTCTATATTGTATTTAAAATAAGAATGAAATAAATTTATTTTTAATGTTTACATAGGGTATGGAAAGGACACCTACTAAGAATTATTTCTCACACCGATTATATTATAGGTTCAATATTGGATTCACTTTTATGTGGTAGATGGTGTTTCGATTTTGATTTAGGTATGGTAGTGGGGCTAAGAAAAGGAGTATTTCTCTTATCTTGTAAAGAGGGGCAGTTGATTTTATTTTTTATCTCTTTGGTTTTGAATTTTGGATATCGATGTATTGGCCATTTCAACCTTCCATTCATTAGATATCCCTTGGCTTATTTTGGGATATTCTAGAAATATTTTTTGGGATTTAATTTGTGATTAATTATTTTTGTTTTATGTTTATATATCGTTTGGTTTTATTTATTCATGTGCCTTATTATTTCATATGTGTGGTCATATGAATTATAGAGTGGTCATGCTAGATTTTTTTGTGAGAGTCCTATCATAATTATTGTTTTTTTTGTATGAAATAATTTGCACTAGTGATGTTTTGATGCATAGGCACAAGTTGTCATCCTGTGATGATTGAGAATGTGTTTCGAGCCATCTTACATGCCAACTTAGGTTCTCAAATTAGGTGTAGTCTCAGTTCATTCATGGGAATATATGTGTATTATATATATAGTTAGGATACATATATTAATCAATATAAATGTATAAATCAATGAAAATAACATATATAATTTAATTAAGTGAATTAAAAAACTGAACTAAAATTATATCAAAAATTTTCAAATTGAAATGTTTTTAATAATATTATTATACATATGAAATTATTTATAATACCAATAATTAATAAAAATTAAAATTTAATTAATTACATTATATATACTCACATTTTAATATATATATATATATATATTATATTTTTTTAAAAAATATAATTTATTTATAAAAAAATTAACAATATTTTTTAAATACAATTGATAGTAAATTTAATCTTTATTTTAACTTAGTAAAATGTATTGAAAATATTTTATGTTTAAATAAAATATAGTTATAATATTTATAAATATAACCATATGTTTTTATTTAATTTAAGTTTTTTAAGCATTATATAAATAATAATATTTCTTAAAATATAATTATAATATTTAAATATAATAAATAATATTTTAATAAAATTTATAATTATTAATATTTTTTTGTATAATACTACAAATATTTTATACATTTATATAAATAGAGATTATTAATATTTATATAAAAAATTAATTAATATAAGAATTTTGATATATTGTTAATATTATTATATATATATGTGCTATATTTGTAAATATAAATAATAATTAATTTTTTTTTATTTCATATATAAATTATAATAAAAATAATATTTCATAAATTGTAAATAGTTGGATATATGCATGTATTTGTTGGGTTCACCTATTTCCCACACACATGCACACACACACACACACATTACCTTGAGTTCCTCAGACACACACATGCACATATTTATATGTAAATAAATATAGTCATTTATGTATATTAGTAATTGAAAAAATATAACATTAAATATTTTTATGAATTTAGAAAATAAACTTATATTTATTTTTTTATTAATTTCATTATATGATGTTTATTTATAAATATATATATATATATATTTGCAAGTTGTGGCCAAGACACCTTTTATTAGTAAAAATTAAATCCTTTTTAAAATAAGGTTGAGGGGTTACCCTAACATTACCTAGAGGCCCATAGCCCTATAGACCCAATGTGACATGGCCTGAATACCTAACGGCTCGAAGGAAAAAACATGACCCAACATCATTGAGTGAGTAGTTTGAAACATGAAATGTCCCCTGTCAAACAACATGCTGCCCCATATAGTTGTCATCTTCACATGATCCCAGTATGAAAATTACCATTCCCCTTCCATGTGACATTGCATCATACTGGAATTATGTATTTAGGTAGAGAAACTCTCGATCCATAGTGTGGGAGTAGGGCTGTTGATGGGAATGAGCACACTCATCTCTCTTTTGAGCCACTCACCTAGTGATGCCTACATGAACCTTCACTTGCATAACCTTCCTATTTCATTGAATCATTAAAATGGTTCTAAGTGAGAAAGTCACATGTTATGTCACCCCTCCATCTCGTAATGTGGGAAAAATTATGATAATGACCGTCAACACTCCCATCCCTCAAATTGAGGCTGACCACCCGATAGTGTCACCACACATCCAACCCGATGCACTGAATCGTTCGTTTGAAACTAGTCATTCCGTATGCTACCCACAATAGATGACCGAAATGGTAGTAGACTAAAAAAGTCCTAGAGAACCAGTGGACAAGTGTACAATGGTACAAATCCTAAATACCCAATAGGATGGAATCCTAGAGATTATAATCTAGAAAGAAATACGTCCAAAGGAATAGGAAAACCCTATCCAATCCTGCCACAACTGAGCTGCTCCATCTTTGATAGACTCCCTCCACCACCACTGCTAATGACCATCCCCTAGAGACATATACTACACATCACAATGATGGAGACACTAGAAGTAATATCAAATCCGACTGTGGATGACCACCTCAAAACTCAGATATAATGTTACTTGTTGCAAGAAGCCTGTGATAGCCAATAAAGAGATCATTACTACTTGTTGGAGGACATCACCGACAAGATGGAGAGGGGATAGAACCACAGAGATCATGAGATACGAATCCTCTAGAATGGTATCATTCAATGGTGGCTAGAGCGATTCCCATCCCTGAAGATCAAACATTGAAAAACCAAAGAAAGTGAAAGGCCTCCAAAATGGCAACGACCGACCTATAATCAGACACATTTTCAAGACGATGGTGCGACAGGATAGCTGTGACTAAAATGATCAGTCTCATCTAAGAGAACCCTAGTGGAAAATCTTCTATTATATATTCCAATATTTAAGTAATTAGTGATGTATATTTTAGATCTTTTTGTATATATACATATAATTATTTATGAATATAATTATACATTTATATAAATAATAATATATTTTAGAAAATATATTTCGAATTATTTAAATAAAAATATTTTAAAATATAATTTATAATTTATAAATGTATTTAATAATAAATTTAAATTTTATTAAAAAATCAATACAATATATACATATATAATTATTAATGACAATATAACTATATATTAGAAATTGTAAATTTATTTAAATATCTATCTATATTAGGTAAAGGTTGTCACAAACCACAAATAACATAAACACACCAAGACACCCCAGTCGCTCTAGCCTCATCTCTACCCATAAATAATGAAAAACACCCAGTGGACATATTTTATTATATTATGTCGCCCAAAGACGCAAGTTCTTGAAGGCCTAGAGTCCCTGCTGATTGTGACCCAAATTCCTTTTGAAATAGATGAACTAATGGCCCGAAAGAGCAGCCTACATTTTTCAATTGATCAGTCTTCCACTGTGCTAACCCTTATCAGTAATAAATACAATACAACACCCATTTGAAGGTCACTCCACACTCCCACAAGATGGTGGGAAACCCCTTAAAAATAATATATATATATATATATATATTACTTATTGTAAATATATTTTAATTTAATTATTAAAATTATAACTCGTAATTTTATAGTTTTATAATTAATAATTTTTTTAAAACAATTATGCATTAATGTTTTTCATATTGTTAATAAAAAAATAATATATCAATACATATGAAATTTGTTTATTTTTTCTTTTAATAATAATAACTTTGTGTTATTTTAAATATAACATATAGTTATTTAATATTTATTAGTAATATATTGCATATAGTACTTTATAAGTTTAAAAATAGTTATTTATATTTTTAAATTTAAGTATATATTTTTTTAATATTAAATATTTATCCATTTATATAATTAATATATTTTACCAAATATTATTAAAAATTTATAAATACAATTTATAATTATTAAAATTATATATATAATTAATAATATATAAATTTATATAATTAAAAATTTTTGTAAATCTTTGGTATTTTAATATAATTCAGAATATTTTTATATTTATTTATACTTTTATATTATTAATAATATATAGTAATACATATTTTAAAATTTATATAATTAATAATATTTTTAAATAAAATTAGTCATACTAAAATATCATTATAAATTAGTAATTATTTTATATAATTAATAATATATACATATATTATTTATTCTTGTATAGTTTTTTTATCTTTTAGATTTATCAGCACTAATATTAGCATTGATGAATCTACCCATATCACAGCTAAAATTAGTGTTGATAAGTCAAAATTTAATCTCACATATATTTATAAATCTAAATTTATTCTTAGGTTACTTCAGTTTAATCTTTTGCACAGATCTATATTAGTGATAATTTTTTTCATTTAAAAATCTATCTATATAAAAAATAAAATTTACTATCCTAGATATGATAGAGAATACAGGATACAAGAGGGAGGTAGTGTAGGAACCCAGTTGTTCTAGGAGGTATAAATCCTTTTAATTTCGATTTAATTATTTATTTTGGACTTAATATATATTTATAATGAGTTCATGGAGGTTAATGAGGTGTACGAGGCTTGTTTGAAGCTCAAAACCCCAGTCAGTGGAGAAATGGACTGGGCCGCATAATTAGTAGAAACCATGCTAGCAAGTCAGCATGGTTTCCCTAACTATACGAGGGAAGTATTGAGGGACCAAGCAGGACACACGACTTGCTCTATTCATTAACCTCATTCTTCACAATCACGTGAGTATCTCGTAAAAAGGTAGTAGAGGTTGTAATACAGTTTGCGTATGATTATCTAATTGTGCACATGAAATTGTGCGGGTCCCCTCTTTAGATAGTGAGAGGTGCATAGTTGGTGCACAATTTGGACAACTGTGTGGCCAAATCGTGTGACCTAGTTTTTCTAGGGTAATATAATGAACCATGTTTTTTAAATTATATTTTTTCCTAGGAAAATGTGTGTTATATTATTTTATACACAAGAAAACCATATATATATAATAATAATCAATACATTAGTCCACTAAGAAACCAATTAAAATACCAAACATTATAACTAGGGAAAAAATATAAATAGAAAATCCAAAATGGGAATTTATGGATCGCTCTAATATGTTAGAATCATTGCCTCAACAATGAAAAAATAAAACATAATATTAGTAAACAAATAATAATCATTGAAATTTATTGTAGTAAATATTGAAAAAAAATGAATTTGTATTTATAATGTATAAAGGGAAATGTGTCCGTTGGGATTTGACCATTATAGCATCGTTGATCAAATATGACCGTTACTAAATATAAATATTAGAAAAATTGACCATTTAGAACAATATCCTTTATTAATAATTCTAATTTTATAATTAGTGTTTATAAGTAGTAATGAAAAAAGATTATTAATGCAGAAATGTGAATTGTCGACCTCAACCAATAGAGTCATGCAATATAAATCCCATTTGTTAAAACATGTGAAGGAGGTAGCATTACTAGGGTTATCCCTTGATCAATCCCAAGGTAGACTGTGACATTTAAATCCTGAATGAAATCTTCTATCCAATAAGTTCAATTTAGTGGAAATTACCACTAAAACGATCTTAGTCGAACTGCCCCATGAATTTATCACCATCGAACACCTCAAACGTAGGTCATATGTGTGTGTTATGAGGTGTTACATTTTTAGGTCTTAATTTCCTAAAGTATAATTACTTTTTATAAATAAAATTAACATTCCATAAATTCCTTTTGAAAAAAAATTTTTCATAATAAAATAAATATTTAATTGAGATGTATATGATAAATTGAGTTTTCAGTCATAAATTGTACTTTTGAGAAAAGCTATAAATTTTTATAATAAACTAATTTATTTTAAATAATATTTATTTTTATGAAATCGTATGTTAAAAAAATCTTATTTAATTAAAAATGATAACATATTTTTATTATTCCCCAAGAAATTTTTAAGTATTATAAATTTTTAAGTGTCTAAAATTTGATCGTGCTTTACAACTTGATTTTTTTTGATTAATAATGATTTTTATATTTTAAAAGTTAAAATTATCATATTTAGAGAATTATTATGATGAAGTAAATATCATTTTTGAAATAAGAATGTCAAAATTTGGTTAGGGTGAATTTATGATAATTTTATATAATCCATTATGTTTATATGAATAGTAAAAATACAATTTAGGGTTTTCAGTATATTTAATGACTTCATAATTAAGTCAAAATTATGTAATAATTAATTAAAAACAATGCATGAATTAATATATGTTAGTTTATTAATGTCAAGTATTTTAATATTTTTTATTCAATTTCTAAACCTATAAGCAAATTCTAAAAGTCTAAAATGGATGCTTTGACTTTAAAAACAGTACTTTGTGTGGACATTAATATTACATTCCAAAAAAATTAATAAAAAACTATTTTCAGTTTTTATGGATTGAAATTATATAAAATGTGTCCCAAATGTCCAAAACCATGGAAAATCCCATGGATAAGCCAATGGTTTTTTATATTCTTCATCCTATATTTTGAAGGTATGTATTTGGAAATTATTAAACAAATCCTCCATTTTTCTATAAATACCCACCCATTTCTAAATTTATTTTCAAACCAAATCTATCTTCAACAAATTTCTGTTGATTGTTCCTCTAAATGAGTCCCTCTAAGGCATCCTAAATTCCCTAAGGTTCCATTCCTCTAGACATAGGAGTTACTATTAAAGTTAAGGGAATAATCCCTCTGTTCTCTTCCATTCAAGAACCTATTTTTATGTCTTATAAATAGTATTTCCACTCTCTTTTGTTGCCCTTTTGATTATACCATTACTTATAAATTATTTTTTTGTCAATGGGACACCTTTCCCCCTCCCATTTTACCCTTTTCTAAAACCATGTTTTATAACCATCAAGCTACCAAATTTACTTTTGAATTTTCTCTGTCTACATAAGAAATTATCTATTATTTTATTTTTGTGAATAACCAAAACAATTTATTTTTTAGGGGTATTCACCTATATGTAAAACTAATTTATTTGATTAGGGTATTTTTAAAAAATAAAACCACATTCGCTTTTCATGGGATAAAAATGACTTAATAACCATTTTTTTTAAGAACTTTTGAAATGTCATGATTTTGATTTAAAACCCATTATTTATTCTATACGGTATATTAATGAAATGATTGATTATGATATATTTTTCTCAAATTAATTAAGAAATATTAATTTTTCTCACTGATAGATCACTAATTGATTGGGTAAAAGATTTAATCTCTATAGATGACATGTTTTATGACACCTTGGTGAATAACCTTGGTAATTGTAAATTATGACACCTTTGTGACAAACCCTGGTTATATGATTATGAATGCATCATTAAAATGTTTTAGACACATTTCCATGTTATTATTTATTTTATTTTTATTATTATATGCTTCATGTTATATTGTTCATTCCATAATGTCATTCCTCATATTCTTATAGATATTCCTCATGATCACATGTAAATTGTTTACCATGATTATTCCATTACTAGGCCTCATGTTCTCCCCTTTGATTTGATATATGTTCCCAGGTTATGATATGTAGTAAATATAACTTAGGATGAACCAATGAATAATCCTTTAAAGTGTATTAGAACAGTGTTTTATTTTTTAATGTATTATGATCTTGATCACCAAGAAACTAAACTTTAAAAGATCATCTATTTTGTACGACATAATAAAAAAATTATATTATAAAATTCCATGATTCCATAGCTCGTATCAAAGGAAAGTTTAATTATTTTTATGAATTATGACTATAAATTCATAGTATGAACCCTAGAAAAAATTTAAATATATGAAAAAACATTTGTATTTTGGTGATGTATTAATTAACTGGGTTATGAGAAAAAAAATCATTGTCGGGAAAGGAATAATTTGACGTGGATTTGGCACAGATATATTAGTGGTAACACCAAAAAAACCACCTTGATCTAGACTCGATTGTGAATAAGTGTAAGAAAACATGCCTTGCTGCACTCTTGGGATGACACTCTTAGGGGACATGTTTGGTCAATCACAAGATTATTATGAACCATTATGAAGGATATATAGAAAATGTGATAGTTTTTAAACAATGACATATTTAAGCATGATTTTTTTAAGATATAAAATTCTTTTAGAATTATAATAATCTTAAAAGAAAAATTTTTCTCACGATATTTTTATTATTTAAAAAAAAACAGGAAAAATGAAGAACCATGTAAATGATGAGCATAACAGATGATGTAATAATGACCCTCTAATGAAATCTAGAATAGAAAACTTCATGAAAATGATGAATCTAATATATTGAGTTATGAATAATAAATTGAATCAAATTGAGTTGAAAATTTCACCTAAAATGGAACAAATTTCTATTAAGTGATTCATGCATCAATGACCACCTTTTTAGGGTATCTACTAACCCATTGATTGCAGAAGAAAGGATTGGATATATAGATTAGATATTTTTTTACTCTATTGTTCAGAATAATAGAAAGTCACCCTGGTAGTATACTACTAAGAATGATAAGCTGATCACTAGTGAAAACTGATTAAAAACATGAAGACAAGAAGGGATATTGACTCTATATATTTGGATGATTTCAGGGGTATATTTTTTAATTAATATTTTACTTGTTCGATTTGAGTGAAAACCGAGAAGGAATTTGTAGAATTGAGGCATAAGGTAATTGAATTAGTGGGAATATATGAGATGAAATTTACAGTAATTTTTCATTACACCTATATCTTTTTTATTGATCCTATGGTTAAATATGTTTGTTTTTTTGTGGGATGGTACCCTATATGCATAGGAATCTAGAAAATAATGACAATGAAATCTATGATGATATAATATAGATTTCTATAAAGGTTTAATTAGATATTGGAGAAACATAGTAGTCAAATAGGTTGAATGAAAATAAGAGAGCTAAGGATCCAAACTCAGGGAGGAACCTTGACTATGAAAGAGGAGGAAAGATAGTGAAACTTCCCATATGAAGAAAATTTGGGAAGAATCATTTTGCGAACTACTTACTTAGGGGTGTAAAATGTTAAAAATGTGAATAATATGACCATATATCATAGAAATTCTATTGTGAGGTGAAGCATAAGCTTCTCAACATGAATGAAAAAGGGAATATGGTGAAATATCCATTTGAAGTTCAAAGCTTTTTATGTGTAATGCTTGGTAACTTTTCCAATCATTGTCCAAATCACAAGATAATGGATATAAATCACCATCAACCATAGTATAGGCCAAGGGATAAATTTCAGGCATTTTTTATCATAAAGAAAAAATGATAGGCTCCAAATGATGTGGTGGAAGTTACTACATAGAAAATACTTTGTTTGATTAGGGTTCTATGCATTCCTTTATTTCCTTTATGTTTTAAAATAATATATAATCCATACCCAAGCTGAAAGAAGTAGAGTTCTCTGTCAATACTTATGGAGGTATTATCTAAGAATCAATATTGTATAGAAACTCTAGTATTGACTTATATGAGAACAATCACATTGGAAATATAGTAGTCATCCCCATGGTGGAATTCAAAAATATAAAAGGAATATTTTGGCTCTCAAAGTATAATACTAATATAAACTATAAAATAAATGAAATATCAGTAGCCTTAAATGGAAAACCTACAGTTATTTTCAAATAAGTGATATCCCGACATGATATTTTTCTATAAGAACCTCTTGTGGCCTTAATTATAGATATTATCTATGAAGAGGAAGAAGGAAATGAAAGTATAATAATAGAAAATTTCCCCACAGTTCAGGAATACATTGAATTATTTCTTGAGGAGTCGCCTACACCTACCAATGAAATAGTGGTAGAGACCTCTATAAAACTCATACATAGATCCAATCTCATATCAAAGACCCCGTATTGAATGGAAAATTTGAAGCTATATGAATTAAAGAAACAAATTCAAGATCCTTTGTAGAAGGAGTTTATCCGACCAAATGTGTATCCTTAAGGATCACCTTTCTCTTTGTGAAGAAGAAGGGTTAATCAATGTAGTTATGCATTGATTGTAGATAACGTAATGAGAACAAATTGAAGAACAAGTACCCTCTCCCAAATATTGATGATTTATTTGACCAATTATTTGGGTATCAATTCTTCTTCAAGAGTTATCTTTTATGTAGTAATCATCAATAGAGTTAGAATAAATAATATATTCCAAAGGCTACATACCAAAAAATATATGGTAATTATGAGTTTTTTTATTCCCTATGACCTGACTTATGATACTGCTATTTTTATATATCTGAGGAATATATTCTTAAATACTACCTTGTTAAATTATTGGTATTTTTTATTGATGATATTCTGGTATATTGCACAATTTTTTAAGAAAATGAGGATTATATAAGGGTTATAATGAACAATTTGTGGAAGGATAATATATTTGTAAAATCTAGAAAATATGAATTTTAGTTAAAAAATGTTCCTTTATTAGGGAATATTGTAACCAATAATGGAATAGTAGTTAACCCCACCAAGAAAAAAGTTTTGGAGGACTGTCCTTATCCTAAAACATTAATTGATATTCATAGTTTCCCAGTTTAGTATGACAATATATGAGTTTTCTGAAACTATTTTGAAGACATTATAATACACTAACCATGTTTACATAAAAAGGATCTATGTTAATCTAGAAAAATGAGTATAAATAATGTTTCCAAGAGCTAAAGAAGATATTGGTGACTATACTTTTGTTAACTCTACACCATATTGGAGAAGTATTTTTTGTTTTGTCTTTAGTGATGCATCTATGAAAGGGATTGGGTGAATCCTCATGATAAAATACAAGGTTATATCTTATGAATCTCAATCATTAGATAATAATGTAAATAATTATCCTAAAAGTGACTTGGAGAAAGCTGGAGATATTTTTTCTTTGATGATATGGAAGCACTATCTTTATGGGGAGAAATGTGATATATACATAGACCACCAAATTTTGAAATGTATATTCACATAGATGTATTTGAAAATGAGAAAAATGAGATAATTGGAACTTCTTAAATAATATGAATTTTAAATTAATTATCACTCCAAAAGTGAAAATAATTTATCTGATGCATTATGTTTGAAAAACCCTGTTGTGTTGAAAATGATGAGGATTCAAGGATATACATTGAACAAAGGCCTAGTATGATTAGACATGGGAATACTAAGGTAAATTTTATCCTCAATATTATCAGAATTTATTTATCAACCTTCATTAATATATAAGATTAAGAAATATCAAAGAGAATATACTTTCTTACAAAAAATGATAGTGTCTATAAAGAATGATAAGTTTCTCGAGTTCAATATTTATCATGACGGTGTACTGAAATTTCATATAAGGATATGTGTATCATCGATTCCAATGTAAAATAAATAATTGATGGATGAATCTCATAGCTTTAATTTATCTATATATCTTGGAACTACTAAAATGAATATGGATATTTGTGATTTTTATTGGTGGGATAATATGAAAAGGTCTATTGTTGACTTCAGTACATGGTGATAGGTGTGTCAACAATTGAAGGTAGAAAAAAAACACCATAAAGGGTTATTGGAACCACTACCCATACTGACATGGAATTGGGAAAATATAACTATGGAATTTATCATTTTCCTCACAATAACATCCAAAGATAATAATGAAATATGGGTTATTATGGACCAAATCACCAAGAATTACCATTTTATCGCTATTTGGAAAGATTTATCTCTTAAAAAACATTTCAAGATATACTTAATAGAAGTGGTGAGGCTACATGGGGATCCACTTTTTATTTTTTCTAATCATGATTCATGGTTCACATCTAAATTCGTAATAAGTATTCAATATGATATGAATACATAATTCAATTTTAGTATGGCCAATCTCCCCCAAACTGATGGGAAATCTAAAACGACTAGTCAGACACATGAGTAAATTCTATGAACTTGGTCAATAGAATTTAAAGGTAGATATGATCAAAAATTCCCATTAGTTTAGTTCTCATAAAAAACAACTTCTAATAATATATTCCAATGGAACCCTTTGCAACTCTACATGAAAGGTGATGTAAAACTCCTAATTATTGGGATGCAGTTTGTGAGAGAAATATGCATGGGTGTGATCTTGTTCTAGAGATGAAATTAAATCTTCTTCACACCCAACAACATATAGAAGCAGTTCAAAGTCAATAGAATATCTATTTTGATAACCATCAATGAGACATGGAGTTTTATATTGGAAATGAAGTTTCCCTTCGAATATTACCTTTTAATAGAGCCATACGGTTTGGTAAGAAAGGGAAGCTTATCCCCAGTTACATTGGCCCCTATGAAATCCTTGATCACAGAGGAGTATTGGCCTATTGTCCAGCACTTATACCAAATATAGATCAAGTTAATGATTTATTCCACATAAATATCTTGAAGAAGTACATACATGATCCCTCACTTGTGCTGAATTCATAGGTGGTACAAATGGAACATATTCTCTTTTATGGAGAGTAGCTGGTTGATATCATGGACCATAAAGACAAGGTTCTATGCAACAAGATTACCAACATAGTCAAAGTGTTGTATATAAACCATATGTTTGAAGAGTAAATACGGGAACCAAAGGTAAAAATAAAGCATATGTACCCTCACCATTTCAAAACAATTAATATGAGTTGAAATTTTAGGATTAAATTTCTAATGGGGGGAAGAATGTAATGACCCAAGTTTTTTAAATGATATTTGTTTCCTAAGAAAATTTATGTTTTATTATTTTATACACAAAAAAACATATCTCTTTAATAAGGACAATACATTGGTTAGATAAGAAAATAATTAAAATTCCAAACATTACAACTTGAAAAATATATAAAATACATAAGCTAAAATGGGAAAATGTGGATCGCACCAATAAATTAGATTTATTTCCCAAAAACTATATAAAACAAACAGAATATTAATAAACCAATAAACATCATATAAAATTATTGTAGTGGATATTGAATGAAATAATGAAGTGGCAATTATATAGTATAAAGGAAAATGTGGCCATTTGGATTTGACCATTATAGGACCATTGTTTAAATATGATCATTAGTCAATATAATTTTTTGAAAATTTGATAGTTGAGAACTATAACATTTGTTAATAATTATAATATTATAATCAATTTTTATTAGTATTAATTAAAAAGGATAATTAATATAGAAAAGAGAAGTGATTTCCTTAACCAGTAGAGTCATTCCATATGAAGCCCATTTTTCTGAACTTGTAAGGGAGTTTGTGTCACTGGGGTTTAACCATGAAGAAGCCCACGTTTAACTAGAACAAGTGATGTTCGAACAAAATAACCTATAGGATAAGTTCATGTTTGTTTAAATTATCACTTGGTCGATGTTAGCCGAGCCACCCCTTGAATCTTTCACCATTACACACCTCACCCTTAAGTCGTACATGGGTTTTATAAGGGATTATGTGTCTATGGCTTAGATACTTAAAAACTAATTAATTTGTATAAATAAAATCTTCATTACATCAACTAATTTTAATAAATATTTTGAATATTAAAATATATGTTTAATTAATAAAATTTGATAAATTGATTTTTCATATAAAAAATTATACTTTTAAACAAATATATAATTTTTATTATAAAATATGGTAGTATGGATAATATTATTTTTTATTAAATAGTGTTTAAAAAAAACTTATTTAAATGTACAATATATTAAAATTATGATGTCCAGGAAAATTATTAATTGTTAGAAATTTGACTATGCCTTACAAACCATTATTTTTTTAATAAATAAGGATTTTTATATTTTAAATTAAAAATTCTCCTATTTAAAGAATTATTCTTATGAAATTAAAATTATTTTTAAAATTAAAATTTTCAAATTAGGTTAGGATGAATTTATGATAATTTTCTAAAATACTTTATTTTTCCACGAAAAGTAAAAATATAGTGTTGGGATTTTTGGTATGTTTAAGGACATCATAATTATTTAATAATGATGTAATAATTAATTAATAATAATATGTGCCATTAAATTTTTATTTTACTGATATATGTATTTTAATATATTTTAATCAATTTCCAAACCCATATGTGACTCTCCAATGTCTAAAATGAAAAATTTGGCTTTAAAAACATTAATTATTGGAACCGTTTCTTTTCCATGCCAAAATA
This sequence comes from Viscum album, assembly GCA_963277665.1. Lineage (NCBI taxonomy): Eukaryota > Viridiplantae > Streptophyta > Magnoliopsida > Santalales > Viscaceae > Viscum > Viscum album. Next base: position 760,383,269 of record OY728140.1, on the reverse strand, counting down.
AGTAACCAAAAAAGATGTTAGGTTTTGGTGGATTAAAATAACATAAAATATACCCCAAATTTCAAAGAATATGGGAAAAAACTTGGGTAAGACAATGGTTTTTCTTTTTCCATAACCAAGCCTTCCAAGGCATATATTTTGAAATTAGTAAACAAATACTCCAATGTTTCTATAAATACTCACCCATCTATCAATTTCCTCTAACTCCCAATATATCCTTGAGGAGTTTATGGTTATTTTACCTGCCTATGAGTCGTAGTAATGTTTCCTAAGTCTACTAGGGTTCCATTCCTCAAGATCCAAGAGTAAAACTTCAATGTAAAGAAATTATCCTTCCTTTCTCTTCAATTCAAGAACCACTTTTTGTATATGACTTCTAAATGTTATGATCACTCTCTTTTATTATGAATTTTATCATACCCTTAATTAAAAATTATAATTTATCAATGGGATACCATTTCCACCTCTCATTTTACCCTTTTCTAAAATCATGTTGTATACCCATTATGCTGCTAAATTTACATCCCAAATTTCATTCTCAACTTAAAAAATATTATTTTACTTTCTTTTTGTGAATACCAAAACCTGTTTCTTTTCTAGGGATACTCATCTATATATAAAAATTATTTATCGGATTTGGTTATTTATACATAAGAAACTCATATTCACTTTTCATGCTCTAAAGATGACATGTTGATCATGTATTTAATCACTTTTGAAGCACCATGATTTTGATTAGAAACCTATTCTTGATTCACCATCGGTAATTAATGAAATGGTTATTTATGATCTATATTGATCAGATTAATTAATTCATATAGTGGGTGCATCCTGAGAGTGAAAAAATGAATTGGGTAAGAAATTTAATCACTAGATATGACATATTTTATGATACATTGCTGAATAGCCTTGGTAATTTTAAATTATGACACCTTTGTGAAAAACCATAGTGATATTCCTATAAAAATCACATTTAAATTTTGTGGCTACATTTACAAGAAATTATTCAGTTATTTTTATTATGATATGCCTTATATTCCCTTTCTCATTCAATAATGATATTCTAATTGTTCTTATTGATATTCCTAGTGATCACATGTAAATAGTTTTGATTATTCCCTTAATATAACTCATAATCACCCCTTTCCATTTATGTGTGTACCTAGGTTATGATATGTATTAAATGTAACTTAGTATAAACCCATGAATAATCCTATCAAGTGAATTTGAAGAATATGATATGTTTGAATGTTTTATGTTCTTTATTTCTAAGAAACTAAACTTTAGAATATCCACTATTTTATATCATGTAACAAAAATAGTATGTAATAGAAAGGTGGGTTGTCGTATGTAAAATGACAAAAATGAATATAATGACTTAATATATTACCCCTCTTAATCTTTTGATCATTCTAATGGCTTATATAAGGCATCAAACATAAACATTACATAATCATAAGTTTTAGTCAAGAAATGTTTTTCTTTCGCATTGAGGACATTTTTAGGTTTATAGTTTTCGATAATTATGCCATAACACATATATAACAAAACAATAAAATAAAATGTGTATACACTTGAACAATATCTATTTTTCCCTTAATATAAAACTTTTAAAAATAATGCATGAATTATTTTCATTGAAAATATCCATGATGTTCAACTTAAATTCATTATTTCACATTCCCATTTTCAAAATCTATGAAAACATTTTAAAAACATTAGATGAGGACAAAATCTTAGTAAGGGATATAAAAAGAAATAAAACATTAGTTTGGTAAAACATTAAAACTTATATAATGTTTACCTTTATATTCAATGTTCATTGAGAATATAAAATAAAACAATTTCACATGAATAACACAAATTTTTCTCAATGAAAATCATTAAAACCTAAATAAAAAAATTAGACCTCTTTTGTTGACTTATCGAATCATATAAATAAACCCCTTTCAAAAACCTTTTAATTGGAATAAACATAAGGTCAACTTAAAAAGTTATTATTACCTAATTAATTGGAGGTATATAATGTGGATAACCCTTCATATAAGATATATTGGGCTTACATGTAAAGTATAATAGGGGATAAACCCTTTGTACAAGCTGCATCAGGCTCACACATTTCATATAATTCTCAAGTACCATATCATGAGTAAAAAAATATAATTATCAAACCCATTAAAAACTCTTTTTTAAATCCATATGGAACACATTCGGATAAAAATACCCTTTTCTTTTGAGAACCCATTTTCAATACCCAAAAACCATTTTCTTTAAAAACCATTTTCAATACCAAAATAACCAAATAAAAAGAAATATGTATTTTCATTTAATAAAACATGTATTCTTGAAAAGTAATCTAGAAATCAAATAAAATTGACAACAACAGGAAAGGAAATTACTACCGTACTTCAAAAATAATACATTTTATTTGTTGTTTGTCAAATCATTTCTTTTATGACACGTAAAAATATTACTTTTGATTTTTTTATTAAAATTAAAAATTGTCATAAAATTTATTTTATAATTATTTTATATATATACAAATAAATATGTAAAATGATATCAGGAATATATAAATGGAGGAAAATATTTGAAATTAAATCTTTAAACATTTAAAGCATCCAATAGTACTTTAAATATTTAAATTATAAGCCTCATGAAAGAATAAATTTTAAAAATAATTAAATATAATGATAATAGATAAAATATGGATCTAAAATATCAAAGGGTATGTATATACATCTTATAAAATAATAAAGGTTCATATCATCAAGAAATGCCTCAATAAATGTATATAAAGATAAAGTCCCTTACATTGAGTCCAACTTGCCATGTGTGCCTTTATATTTTTGAATAATAAAACTATGATAATTAATTAATCATTTTATAACCTTTTTCAAGATTATCATTACTTATATTTAACTAATTATAATATTTTAAACAACCACTTAAATAATTAAGTCTACATCGGGTGTTTTGACAATATTCGGTTTATTCATTAAAAACAACATTGATAGGTCAACTATGGTCAAATGGGTAATTATATAAACATCCAAAAATTAATAAAAATGATGTAATTATCATATTTATACATCAATTAATCTTTTATACCCAATCATGAAATATGGATATGAATAATGAACCAACGTTATAATCATGGAGACGGAAGGCTATACGTACTAATAAGTAACGTTCTTATTTTTCAATGATCGTTATGAAAATAAGGTAAGTAAAATATACATTTATAGAATGAAAATTATATAATATATAACATATTATTTATACATATATAATAACATATATAATTCTTCTGATGTAAAAGGAATCACATCCCATCGAGGAGGTGATAGTCCACACATCCATGAATGACATTATCACTTTTTCAGTGTGTGAAAGGGTAATAAATAAAATGATATATAATATTTATAGAAAAGTAATTATATCCTTAATAGCATATATATTTCATGTATTTCACATATTTTTTTATTAAAATAATCTTTTATACATTCCATGTAATGTGTGAATGTATCACATTGCTTTGAAGAGTTTGTAGTCCACACGTCCACAAACGACCTTACTGTATTGACAAAAATTGGAAAGCTTGTAGGTATGTGTATATAAAAGTTAAATAAGTATTAATATATGATAAATAATATATATATATATATAATTAACATATAAAAATATTGTTTCCATTATAATTACCAACCATGAGATGTGGTAAATTAAAACAAATGGCATCGTTACGTGTGATGGTAGTTCATCATACATGATTGATAATTTTGTTACCCATTTGATAAAATTGTGTGTAGGTGTAGGTTGAAACCTTAGCATAAAACCATATCAATATAATTATTATAATTATCTTAAAATCTAATCATGTAATAATAACAAATGATGGGGTGGTGAAAGAAATAAAACATAAATGTATGTTGAATAATTTTACCTCTTTTTTGGGTAACTCCTTTTAGATTGCACCGAAGGAATTTTTTGTTGGATATATTCCTAAGGTGATAATTATATGTTCAGGTTATGGATATTGGGATACTATTTGGGTAGAGGATGTATGAGGAAAAGTGTATTGAGATGTGTGATGAATGGGAAGAGTGAATGGATTTTTATAAGGAAGGGGGATTGTCATTCTTGTAAATACGAAAAGGTATACACTATTGGGAAGTCTAACTTAAATCTTGTTCCTCTAAAAAAGAAAAAAAATGGAATAAATTTAATTTATGGTCTATAAAACCCAACACCACACAAAAATAAGTGAAATTTAATAATTTTCCCTTAACTTCTATGTTTCCCCAATTTTATCATTTTAGTTGTTATTAATGTAACTACTTTTCTAACCTAAGAAATATTACAATTAAGACTAAATTAAATTGATATTTATTAAAAAATATAGATATAAAAAATTCAAAATATTATATAAAATTCAAAAAATATAAATCTCATGCATGCTTAAAATTACTTTTAAAACAAGCACATGTAATAAGAAAAAATAATGCTTTAGCCCAAACTGTGCAAACAATGTTCTTACTATCTATGATTCAATATGTTAATTATAAAATATCAAACTTTTTTTGAATATACTATATTCTATATCTATTAAAACATAAAATTCACTTGTCAGAAGATATAAATTTCATTAATTTTCAATCATTGAATAAAAATAATTTATTATAAAATAACATTAATGTCAATTTTGACGTTATTTATTTAATTTTAATTTAAAAATTTTAAAAAATTGTTGGACGTAAAATATATCAGGTTAAAATATATAAATATATATAATTATATATTTACCAAAAAATAATGGGACAGAAAAATTAATTACATTTACTTTAATTTTATTATTTTTGGCATCATTTATCTGATTTAATTATTAACTAAATAATCCATGCATTAGCATTTGTTAAGCGTTTAATGTAATTACATCATCCCTAAATATTATAGTTAATATTTCATGATAAAAAACCTAGTTTACCTTTTATGATAATGTTTATAACCAATACTATGTAGTTTATTCGATACTCTAAATCTTTATAAATGATAAAGGTAAGGAAGGTTCCTTTTTGTCATTTTTTTTACTTATCTTATTACATGGGTCACCTTCAAGAACATATTTCCCAATAATGCATAAAATTTTAACCAATAGCGTATATGGTTTAAATATTGGATGACAATATATTTTGGAGAAGTTTCACGGTCATTTTGGCCCTTATGTTTAAATTCTAGTCACTTGTTAAACTTAATTTTACCAGAATCATTCTAATCAATTTTCATTACTTTTACTAATATTTTTGGTCAAAAAATAAGTTTATTTTGTTATACTATAAATATTATACTTATTACAACCATTTTTTTTTCCCCAAATTCAATTTACAGAAGTGGAAATCTTAATTTTAATGCTAATCTTGCAGATGTTGCGAGAAATCGAGTTTTTAAAGTGAAAATTCATAAAATTTAATTACATATTTCAATATATATTTAATATGAAAATTATTAAAATGAACTAAATTATATATATATATATATAATTGATCAATTTTTACCTTAATTTTTTTTAAATATAATTTAACAACAATTAATATTTAAACAAAATGTGGGTTTCTAGGAAAATGCAGTATTTTTTTGTATCCATTACAAAATGAAACTTCTCAGAAAATACAAAAAATTCAACTAATGTAAAATTTTATATTATGATTTAAAAAATGAGGTTTATTTTTTCATATAAAAATTATAAATCTATAAAAAATATTATTTAAAATAGGTTTTCCATTAAAAGGAGGTAAGACGACCATATTAAATAATAATTGTAGTAATATATTATTGTTTGATATAACTCAGTTTTGCATGAAATGTAAGATTTAAAAGAAACTAATTATTTCATATTTATCATTATATTAGACATATTATCCCTTTTATGTTAAAATTACTATCTAGTTGATAAATATAAATTAATATGAAAAATAATAACTCTATAATTACCTAGGATGTTACATCCTACCCCCCTTAAACTAAATTTCAACCTCAATATTATTCGGGGTTATAAAAGGTTTAATACTTGAAAGTTAATTTCTTATAAACCGACATCATAAAATTTAACACTAAAACATCCTTTAAAAAATAAATTTGGAACCATAATGGTTAACCAAAGTAACTCATAACTAGGTTTTTACATAGGAGAACATAGGTTGGGAGTCATGATTGGACATGGTAGAAAAGAATAAATAATTTTATAGAGTGATAAAGATAATTGATCACAAATAATTGAATTATAAATGGAATGTTAAGGTACTCAAAACAATAAATCTATGATATTTTATAAGACCACCGTTTCAACAGAAACGAAGGTACCAGGATAAATATTTTCCAAAAAAAATTTCCCTGTAACTGAGGAATTATTTTTACTATCTAAGTACATAAGGAAATATACTTAATTGATGAGTATATATTCATCCTTTAATAAACATACTTCGCAAACTCCGACATATATCCAAAAAATGAGTATCCCAGATGACTCTTCATGCCTAAATTAATATAATAAAATTCTAACGAATCACATAATCCTAAAAAGAGTAAAGTGATATTCCTATTAACTTTTTATATTAACCAAAACCAACATGGTTAGAACATATTAAGATAACTCAAACATTCATGTGGTGAGATAATTCATTAATATCTTAATTAAAATGGTAATACCCAATGTAAAACTAAATCATTAAATAGATATATAACCCTAATGGCAACAAATACCATTAAATGTACATCCATACAGATAAACATATTCTTCTCAAATAACTTTTCAACATATACCTAATACATATATAGAAACTCAATAAATCTATCCAAAGGTATTTACATTTTTTTAAAAATTAGTAGAGGGGATCCTAAGACAATGAGACAATTATCATCCTTTGAAAAATATAGAACTCCCGGGAGCTTCCATCACTTCACAAAATGTCCCAACATTAACTAAAGAAGTATAAAGTGATTTTTCAATACCTTTATTGTTCTAATAATGATGATTTCCAACTTTATAGAAAGTTTATTCGATACAAATTAACATAATGTAGCCAATCATTACAGCTAATTCATCTTACTATTGAATTGATATATATAATCTCACTATTGGATTGTTCATAACTTTTTTCCTTGAAGTTACAAACCTTGTGACCAAACTTACCATATTGGTAACACTTTCTAGATCCTAAAAAATACACCCAAAAGGTATTTTTCCACACATGTAAAAGTTTTTGGTCTTACCTCTATAATTTATAGTTGATTCTATATTTATTTCCACCTTGACTATTTCTTACTCTTTTCATCTTAGGGAACATATGTTTTAGAAAACCCAATTTCAACTTTCTCAGCACAACAAACCACTTTTTCATAATATTTAAATTCTCTAAAGGCCAATGATATTTATAGACTTTGTTTCACTTCGGAGTAAATTATATTAATTTACTATTAAAATCTTAGATAAAGTCTAACACATATCGGACCAATATTATTATGTTTTCTCTATATGAAACCATATAATCTTCATCTTTTTTCCCCAACTATAGGAATTGTTTCTCCATCGTAAGATGAATAACCTTAGGGAAATATTTTCAAGGAAAATTTACATTAATGTTTCCATTACATGTAATAAATATCATCTTATTTATAGTATTATTATCCAAATACCAATATTGATCTGCTTCACCTTCAAAATGATAGATGACAAGGATTATCTTTTGACGTTCTAAACATAACATGACTTCAAATAACTTTTTTAGGGTATTGATCCATCCATCTGATACCACTGGGTCATATTTTCTATTAAATTATGGGGGATGTTTCCTTATTAAATTATCCACTATATTTATGTTCCTTCCTGGTATATGGGGTTCCTTTTTTTCATGGATACCACCACCATTTATAGCATGTGTCAATTGATCTATCACTATAAAAAACTAATCATTTTAAATTCCAACCATCTCATGATACTGATTTGGATGTATTTTTTCCCATTTATTACTTCCCACTAATGCTTTCTTATTTCCTCTATGGAAAACCATTATGAACAAAAATAATTTAGATGAATCATCATGGAAATATTAAATTCTATATCACTTTATTTTAACCATAATGTAAAATATTCTAAGTTAATTCTATTAACATAATCATAACATATAAAGTTATATAAACATTTACGTTCATACCAACTATAATTACATGAACTGAAACATTACATAATATTTAATTTTATTCAAGAAATTACTTTACTTCACATTGATTTGATTTTATAGTTTAGATTTTTAGAGAATTAGTCCATAACTCATACATAACCAAACCTAAAATATGAAGTGGACACTACCAAACAGTATCAATTTTCCTATAATCGAATACTTCTAAAAATAAATCATGAATTATTTTCATGGATAATATATGAGACTTCCAACTTGACATCTTAATTTCACTTACACATACTTAAATCCTATAAAAAAAATTTAAAAATGGGATGTGAACAAAAGCTAAGTAAGGGATATAAAAAGAAAGGAAACCACTAGTTTGGTAATACATGAAAACTCATATAATTTATACCTTTATCTTCAATGTTATTTGAGAATATAAAATAAAAAATTTACAAATGAATAAATAACACACATTTTTCTTAATTAAAATAATCAAAACCCATAACATGTAATTAAACATCTTTTGCTTACTTAGAGAATGATATATATAATCCCCTTTCAAAGACCTTTTATTAGAATAAACATAAGTAGAACTTACAAAATTATAATTACCTAATGAAATGAAGATCTATAATGGAAATTAACCTTTATATAAGATATATCGGGGTCACACATAAGCTATAATGGGGATCAACCCTTCATATAAGCTATAGAGGGATCACCTATTTCCCATGAGATATAATGGGGATCAACCATTCTTATAAGATACATCAAGCTCACTTGTGATGTATAATGGGGATTAACCATTCTTATAAGATATATTAGGCTCACCCATCTCATATAAATCTCAAGTAATATATCAATATTGAAGAAAAATATCATCATAAATCCTATTGAAATATCTTCTTAAATCTATATGAAACACATTCTAATAAAAATACCATTTCCTTTTGAGAACCCATTTTCAGTACCCAGAAATTGTTTTCTTCGGAAAACCATATTCAATACCAAAATAAAAATTCAAAAGGAAAAAAAATTCATTTAAGAAAACATTTAATCTTAAAAAGGAATCTATAAATCAAATAAAAGTTATGAACACATGAAAGGAAATTATCATCGTACTTTTAAAATAGAACATTTCATTATGTAATTTTTCAAAACATTACTTTTATTACACGTAAAAAAAATTTATTTTGAAACCATTTAATTGAAATTAAAACTATACATAAAATTTCCTTTATAATCGTTTTATATCCATATGAATAAATATGTAAAATAATATCAATACTATTGAAAAGGAGGAGAAGATTTGAAATTAAATCTTTAAACGTTCAAAGAATATCATACCAGATTGAAGATTTGAATTGTAATCGCAATGAAAGAATAAATTTTAAAAAAAACATTAAATAACATTAGATTAGATAAAATATCGATCAATAATTTTAAAGGGTCAGTATATACACCATATAAAATAAAAAAGGAGTATATCTATAATGAACCATACTTTACAAACATTGTTTTTACTTCATAATTGAAGCACACTTATTAAAACATATAACAAAACTAAGAAAGGACCATATAGGTATAGTGTCTTTAGAAACTGGGAATCATAAACAACTGGTTCATAAAGCGTCTAAACTGTCTCTAATTTATTTCATCATATCTATAGACCCTTTTGGCATATCATACATAATAACATTCTTCCTGACCTGGGTAAAGAAAACATACAAAAGGGTGAGATCAAATTCTCTGTAAGGGTAAACAAAAGAAATATCAATCACATCATATACATAAGAACATATCTATTGGAAATCTTAACCTCCAAAATAAATCATAATCTCATAACATAGGATAAATCACAGTAGTGAAATGTAATCCCAATAATCAAAAAAAACATGAAACTTTGTGGAATACACACATAATCATAGAGAATCATTTCTTATTAGTCAGGGCTCATTTCCAAGATTATCTTAGTGGACAATGTATATTTCTGAACCGAGTTCACTCCTCGTTCCAGTCCTGTTTCACTGAACCGGTTTAACCTACCGTTCCAGCCATGTCTATCTCATGAGATATAAAATCTTTACCCAATGAATTGGAGGGAGATATAGGTCCCAACCATCTCATAATGATACCATTATTATGTGTGTCACAAAATCAGAAACCATATATCATAGCTAACCCATGTAATAAAAATGGGAATCTTAAACATTGTGACATCATAAAACAATTCATATAAGATAAAAGAATTAATAAAAATATTTCCATCACAACATAATAAAATCCATGTAATAATAGGTATAGAAATATAACCCTATATTATCATAGATGGAAAATAATTTTGATAAAACACTTGAACACCATTCATGTGGAAAATATCCTTTCAACTTCAAAATCACTTTTCCTTTCTTAACATGTCATACAATTCTAAACTAAATGAAGTTGATTTAAAATAAACTTGAAAAAATGTAAAATAAGGCTTCTAGGAAATAATGTTTTAAAAATAAATTCATTCCTTATAAGTTAGAAAAACATTCCTCTTGTACTTTTGTCGAAAAAGTCAAAAATTACATCGTACGAAAAACGACAATAGATTCTTTTCATATATTTACTAAAAACTCACCGAAGGGTAAAATTGGATATAAACTACTATAGAAGGATATAAATATTAAATATTGAGGAAACATGGATGTGGATGATAAAATACACCCCAGTAAATACAAAAGTATAAACAATCTCTGATAAAAATGAGATTGTGATATTTTCCATTACCTTAGGTCCGATTTGCTTCGTAAGTGTCTGAACCTCCTCTTCTTTGAAGCACCTCTTTGAGATCTCCTTTTAGGGAAATAAAATTGGTCTTTGAAGAAGACCAGGACCTCTAGGATGTCTCTAGGGAAGTGGAGAGGATAAATTGGTAGGGGTTGGCCGAGCTTGAAGGATCAAAGTGGTGTGGGGAAGAGGGGGAGGAGGTGCCCTTTTATAAGGGAGGAGAGGGGCACCTTTGGAATAACTAAAACTATTATTTTATTATAAAGTAAAATTCGTTTTTAAATAGATCCAAATTGATTTATTTCGAAGCTATGGTGGGGATGGGTCGAAATCCTCCCATCTAATAGAATTTAGACATGTTTAGGTTCCTATTTTAACCTTATCATTTAGATTTAACATTAAGTAAAATAATTTTACTTTTATCGTGACTTATTGTGTTCTTATACTATAAGGATAATAAACATACTATAAGCAGCCAAACGAACCCCAAGTTGTTTATTATTAATATATATAACCTTATCTAAGTTATTTGGCCAAACCGTAGATTTTTAGGAATAAAATAACAATTACTAATATAATATTTGTTTTAAGAACTATTTTATGTCAATTTTGACACTATTTAGTAATTGATTTTTGTGAAAATTATAACATAATGATTATTTCGAAAAAAGTTATTTAAATCAATAATAACATGTCATATTAACGTATAAAATTAGTTTCATTCATAAAAAGTATCATATTATATTTATTTGTGTATTTATAACATCAATTATGTCAATATTTCATTAATAAGATAATTACTGCATCATCTTTGTGTCATAAATAAATTAAATTATTTAAAGTCTAAAAATTTAAAATAAAATATAATTATGTAGGAAATCATTTTATCTTTATAATTAATACTTATAGTCGAATTTACCTTATGTATAATCCTATATTAAAAATGATATACTTATTAAACATTGATTTTAACTATTTTAACCCTTCTTTAAATAAATTAATAATAAATGTCCTAATCTAATCCAAGTGGGCCTAAATGGTCATATTTTATTCCTAAGGCTGTTTTTGGTCGAATAACACTTATCCAATAGAATTAAGACATGTTTTAGGGTAATAATAATATAATTTGTATCCTTAATTACTCTATTTACAATAAACCGTGGTAAATAAAAGTAAAAAGTTACTATTCACCAAAAATTCTTTTCGTCTCATTGAACCACATACTACTTACTGACATCAACCATGTCTATCGGATGTTTTGAGATTCCACTCACAGAAGTGGTAAAATTAAGTTTTAAGAAAAATTCAGTTTTTTAACCACCACTTAGTGGTTTCACTATTCATCAAAAATTGAATGTTTTCAGAAAAATACCAAAATTTCACCCTAGGCTAATTTCGATATTCTGAATCCAAAAATCAAGTCAATTTTGAAAAAAAAATTATAAAATTTCAAAAAGTGGTTATTACTATTCATAACGGCTAGTTTTAATAATATTTTAATAGCATATTGTTGTTTAGTAAAACTCGGTATTGCGTACGACACAATCTATCGAGGAAGGTCGTGATTGCGTGTATAGCAAGCCAAGCTTGAGATGTGTGTAGTGAAAGATTCCTTTGATGATTTATATAAAAACAAAATATTTCTCATAAAAGTCTCGGGTGTTACATTCTACCCCCCTTAAAATAAATTTCGCCTTCTGAATTCATCACTTTGTAACAAACAGATGAGGATACCTCTACCTCATCATATCCTCAAGCTCCCATGTATATTCTTCTAATTGGTGGTTCCTCCATAAAACTTTCACAAAGTGAGTGGTCTTATTTCATAGGACATTTTCGCTATGATCCTGAATCTCTATCGGTTGTTCTTCATAAGAAATATCTTGCTCCAGTGGTACAACTTCTGAGATGAGTACATGTGAAGGTTCAAGTATGTACATTCTCAGGAGAGATACATGGAACACATCATGAACATGATAGATATTAGGTGGAAGTGCCAATTGGTAAGTTACCTTCCCAACACGATCCCGTATTTCGAAAGGACCGATATACCTAGGGCTCAACTTTCCCTTCATTACAAATCCCATTACTCTCTTTCAAGGAGATATTCGTAAGAACACTTTATCACCCACATCAAACTCTAAGTCTTTTCTTCAGTTGTCGGTATATCTTTTCTGTTGACTCTGAGCTACTCTTATGTGTTGTTGAATACATCTGACCTTTTCTGCCATCTCATTAACAAGATCAGGTCCTAATAGCTTTCTTTCCCCAACTTCATCCCAACAAGTTGGAGTCCTACATTTCTTTCCATAGAGAGCTTCATAAGGAGCCATCTGAATACTAGAGTGAAAGATATTGTTATAAGAAAATTCCACCAAAGGTAGGTGTTGATCCCAACCACCTTTAAAATCCATAGAGCAAGATCTCAACATATCTTCTAGAGTTTGAATTATTCTCTCAGTCTGACTGACTATCTGAGGATGATAACCAGTGATGAAACTCAACTTTGTATCTAGTGTTTGCTGAAGAATTCACCAGAACATCTCGGATCCCAATCATATATAATAGAAATTGGTACTCCATGCAATCTTACCACTTCCTTTACATATATCCTGGCAAGCTGATCCAGAGATAAATCCTCTCTAATAGCAATGAAGTGTGCAGTATTTGTAAGATGATCAATTATGACGCAGATAGAATTATTGCCTTTGGATGTTTTAGGAAGTCCGGTGACAAAGTCCATAGTGATGTTTTCAATATTTCCATTTGGGTATGGGTAATTGTTGTAACATCCCCTTAGACTTCTGTCTCTCAGCTTTAACTTTCTGACAAACCAATCATCGAGAGACATATTCAGCAACATCTCTTTTCATGCCATCCCACCAGAAGTACTCTTTCAGGTCCCTATACATCTTCGTGCTTCCAGGATGAATAGGGAATGAAGAACTATGAGCCTCATCCAGCAGCTCCTTCTTTAATTCGAGGATGGTAGGAACACAAACCTGATTTCGGAACTTTATTATCCCATCACAATCAAGGTTGAATTCAGGAATAGTTCTCACCTTCTTTTGTAACTCAACATCTTCTTTATGTGCCTCTTGAATCTTCACATGTATAGATAGTTGAACATTCATTTGAGAAAGATACTATTTCCCCCCTTACATTATAATTCCCACATTCATCCTTTGTAAATCCATAAATATTTGATCTTTTTTGATCCTCATCATGGATAAACTGGCATGGTCTTGTCAACTTAATGCATCTGCTACCTTGTTTCCTTTCCCAGGGTGGTAATGGATAGAGCATTCGTAATCCTTAATCAGCTCCAACCATCTTCTTTGGCGCATATTCATCTCCTTTTGTGTGAAAATATACTTTAAACTTTTATGATCAGTATAAATGTCACACATTTCTCCATAAAGATAATGCCTCCAAATCATTAATGCAAAGATTACCGCAGCTAACTTCAAATCATGAGTTGGTTAATTTTTCTCATTTATTTTCAACTGTTGTGAGACATAAGCTATCACCATATCATTTTGCATAAGAACACACCCCAATCCATTCTTGTATGCATCACTGTAGATCACAAACCTTTCTCCACTACAAAATAGTGTGAGCACAGGTGCACTGGATAACCTTCTTTCCAACTCCTTGAAATTCTCTTCACATTCCTCCATCCAGACAAACTTAACTCCTTTCCAAGTTAACTTGGTGAGTGGATTAGATAATCATGAAAAATCTTTCACAAAACGTCGATAATATCCAACCAAACCATGAAAACTTCGGATCTCAATTACTGTTGTTGGTCTCGACCATCTTTCGATAACCTCTGTTTTGGCTGGATCCACAGATATCCCCTCTTTTGAGATTATGTGACCCAAAAATGAAACTTTTTGAATCCAAAATTCACACTTGGTAAATTTGGCATAAAGTTTCTCCTTTCTTAGGGTCTTCAATATAATTATCAAGTGATCTTCATGTACTTCCTTACTCTTTGAATAGACGAGAATATCGTCTATAAAGACTACCACAAACTGATCAAGATAGTCTCTAAAGACTCTATTCATCAGATCCATGAAGATAGCAGGGGCATTAGTAAGACCGAATGGCATCACTATTAATTCTTAGTGTCCATAACTTGTACGGAAAGTCGTATTTGGTATATCATCCCTTTTGACCCTTAATTGATGATACCCTGAATGAAGATCAATCTTGGAAAAGTATTGAGCTCCACGTAGTTGGTCAAATAAGTCATCAATTCGTGGGAGAGGATATTTGTTCTTGATAGTGATCTTGTTAAGTTCTCGATAATCAATGCAGAGTCTCATTGATCCATATTTTTCATAAGAAATAGAACATGTTCTCCCCAAGGTGACACACTAGGGCGTATGAACCCCTTATCAATATTCTCTTGAAGTTTCTTCTTCAATTCCTGCAACTCAATTAGGGCCATTTTGTCAGGCGTATTTGAAATAGGCAAAGTACTCGGTACGAGTTCTATTGAAAAATCAACTTCACGATTTGGTGGAAGACCCGGTAATTCCTCCGGAAAGACATCGTCAAACTCCCGTACAATGGGCATATTCTTAATCATGAGTTTCTCACAAACCATTTGAGATAAATAACCTTCATTTAGTGGAATCAAGACCCGTTAGATAGAATAAATTTCCACTGGAAGGTTATGTTTATCCTTGCATTGATAGAAGATCATAGATTGATCTGGAATATGAAATGTGACTTCCCTTATTTTGAAATTGATATGAGCTCTATATAAAGAAAGACAATCCATGCCAAGAATCACATCAAATTCCACTATAGGAAGGATCACAAGATTTTCAGGAATCAGTTTCCCACAAACATCGATCGGAGAAGAATTATAAACTTTTGATGCAACCGTTGTGCCATTAGGGGTTGTCACAGCTAACTCAACATCTAATTTTTGAGGTAATACGGTGATATCCTTAGAAAATTCTTCAGAAATAAAAGAGTGGGTGGATCCAGAATCAAATTAAACATTTTCTACTTTAGAGTGGATGGTATGTGTACCTTTCACCACATCGTTATCATACTCCACATCACTGGTAGAAATTGCATGTGACTTTCCTTTATCTTTACCCTTAAGAGTTTGTTGACGTCGACCATCATCATCAACCCTTGGATTTGGGCATTGATTGGTATAATTCCCCATCTCCTTGCACTTGAAACATTGATGTGTAGTAGGTTTATTCTGTGTATCCCTTCCTTTGTTTGCATCATTAGACATCATCTTCCCATAATTGCGGTATTCAAACACCCTATGACCTTCCTTTCCACATTTTAAACATTTACTTGTCAATTTAAGACAACTCCCTCCTTGTGTCTTTCCACACTTTGAGTATAAGGGAAGGCTCATATTTTTTTTAATGTGCTCTTTATATTTTCCTTTGAATTCCATTTTCCTCTTCTTATCAAACTCATATGACTGATGGGTTACTCCAATCTCTATCTCGAATTTAAGAGCACATCGAACGATTTCCTCATAGCTATTGAAGTCCCTTATGGCTGACACCCTTAAAAGACTTGGTTTTAAGCGACTAAAGAATCGATTGATCTTACTCTCAAGTTGAATAATAATACCAGAAGCGTACCTTGAAAGACTTGTAAAATTTTCTTCATAGGTACCAACAGATTCATCATACTTTTTCTTTAGTTCAAGAAACTCCTTCTCCATCTTTTTTCAGAGAATATGAGGGAACTACTTATTGAAAAATAAGTTCTTGAACTCGTCCCATTCCATAGACTCAATTTCATCCCTTTGCCACATATTCTGAATAACATTCCACAATTGATCAGTATCACCTTCCAAACGATACATTGCTAAGATGACATTATCATGTTCAGAACATTGAAGAACTGAAAATATATTTTCAGTAGTACTAATCCATTGTTCAGCAACAAATGGATTAGTAGACCCACTGAATAAAGGTGGACGATTCCTCATGAAGGATTCAACTTAATGTTGCTCCTTCCATTGCTCATTTGGAAGTCCAGCCTGATTCATAGCTTGAGAAAGTTGTGTGAGCATGGCTACAAGATTTTTCATTTCATCTCCCATAACGTTTGGTTGCTCAAGGGGACAATCATTTCATTTCCCGTGGCATTCCGCATTAACACGGTTCCTTTAGGTTCCAGCCATTGACCAAAACCAAGAAGAATAGTGTGAGCAATACTAATTATAATAGGAAAACCACAAAATCAATAATAAAATTTCACACTTAAGGTCTTATCCTAGGTTATTCATGGCCATTTCTAAAACACTAAGATTGTGTTCTATGTTTAGAATTATCCTTAGGGTTCTTACTAAGGCTTTCATATCCTAGTTTCCAAAGGCTGACTATACCTTTCTTGTGATACCAACTGTAATGACCCATACTATACATACATTGTTATTACTTCAGAAATGAAGCACACTTATTACAACATATAAAAAAACTAGGAAAGGACCGTATAGGTATAGTGTGTTTAGAAACTGGGAAACAAAAACAACTTGTTCATAAAGAGTCTACACTGTCTCCCATTTATTTCATCATATCTATAGTCCCTTTTGGCATATCTTACTTAATAACCTTCTTCCTGACCTGGGGAAAGAAAACATACAAAAGGGCAAGCTCAAATGCTCAGTAAGGGTAAACAAAAGAAATATCAATGACATCATATACATGAGAACTTAACTTTTGGAAATCTTAACCTGCAAAATAAATCATAATCTCATAACATGGGATAAATCATAGTAGTGAAATGTAATCCCAATAATCATAACATAAAACATGAAACATTATGGAATACACACATAATCATATAGAATCATTTCTTATTAGTCAAGGCTCATTTCTAGAATATCTTAGTTGACAAAGTCCATTTCTGAATCGAGTTCACTCCTCGTTTCAGTCCTGTTTCACTGAACCGGTTTAACCTGCCGTTCCAGCCATGTCTATCTCATGAGATATAAAATCTTTACCCAATGAATTGGAGGGAGATATAGGTCCCACCCATCTCATAATGATACCATTCTTATGTGTGCCACAAAATCAGAAACCATACATCATAACATAACCCATGTAATAAAAATGGGAATCTTAAACATCATGACATCATAAAACAATTCATATAAGATAAAGGAATTCATAAAAATATTTCCATCACAACATAATAAAATCCATGTAATAATAGGGATAGAAACAGAACCCTATATTATCTTATATGGAAACTAATTTTGATAAAACACTTGAACTCCATTCTTGAGGAAAATATCCTTTCTACTTCAAAAACACATTTCCTTTCTTAACATGTCATACAATTCTATACTAAAAGAAGTTGATTAAAAATAAACTTGAAAACTTGTAATGGAAGCCTCTTGGAAATAATGTTTTAAAAATTTATTCATGTCATATAAGTTAAAAAAAATTCTTCTCGTACATTTGTCGGAAAAGTCAAAAAGTACCTCGTACGAAAAACGACAAAAGATTCTTTTCATATATTTACTAAAAACTCACCGAAGGGTAAAATTGGATATAAAC
Organism: Viscum album; assembly: GCA_963277665.1. Taxonomy (NCBI): domain Eukaryota; kingdom Viridiplantae; phylum Streptophyta; class Magnoliopsida; order Santalales; family Viscaceae; genus Viscum; species Viscum album. The sequence continues at coordinate 760,364,755 of OY728140.1, read as the reverse complement.
TACTGTAGAAGGATATAAATATTACATATTGAGGAAACATATATGTGGATGATAAAATAAACCCTAGTAAATACCAAAGTATAATCAATCTCGGATAAAAATGAGATTGTTATATTTTCCCTTACCTTAGGTCCGATTTGCTTCATAAGTGTCCGAACCTCCTCTTCTTTGAAGCGCCTCTTTGAGATCTCCTTTTAGGGCACAAAAATTGGTCTTTTAAGAAGACAAAGACCTCTAGGATGTCTCTAGGGAAGTGGAGAGGATAAATTGGTAGGGGTTGGCCGAGCTTGAAGGATCAAAGTGGTGTGGGGAAGAGGGGGAGGAGGTGCCCTTTTATAAGGGAGGAGAGGGGCACCTTTGGAATAACTAAAACTATTATTTTATTATAAAGTAAAATTCGTTTTTAAATAGCTCCAAATTGATTTATTTAGAAGATATGGTGGTAATGGGTCGAAATCATTTCATCCAATAGAATTTAGACAAGTTTAGGTTCCAATTTTACCTTATCATTTAGATTTAACATTAAGTAAAATAATTTTACTTTTACCGTGTCTTCTTGTGTTCTTATACTATAAGGTTAATAAACATACTATAAGCAGAAAAAAGAACCCCAAGTTGTTTATTATTAAAATATATAACCTTGTCTATGTCATTTGGCCGAACCATATATTTTTAGGAATAAAATTACAATTACTAATATAATATTTGTTTTAAAAAATATTTTATGTCAATTTTGACACTATTTAGTAATTGATTTTTGTGAAAATTATAACAGAATGATTGGTTTGAAAAAAGTTAATTAAATCAATACTAATATGTCATATTAACCTAAAAAATTAGTGGAATTCATTAAAATTCTCAAATTATATTTATTTGGGTATTTATAACATCAATTATGTCAATATTTCATTAATAAGATAATTACTGCATCATCTTTGTGTCATGAATAAATTAAATTATTTAAAGTCTAAAAATTACAAATAAAATATAATTATGTAGGAAATCTTTTTATCTTTCTAATTAATTTATATAGTCGAATTTATCTTATGTATAACCCTATATTAAAAATGATATACTTATTAAACATTGATTTTAATTATTTTAACCTTTCTTTAAATAAATTAATAATAAATGTATGAATCAATTCCAAGTGGGCCTAAATGGTCATATTTTATTCCGAAGGATGTTTTTCGTCGAATTACACTTATCCAAAAGAATTAATATATGTGTTAGGGTAATAATAATATCATTTTTACCCTGAATTACCCTATTTACTTTTAACCGTGGTAAATAAAAGTAAAAAGTTACTATTCACCAAAAATTATTTTCATCTCATTGAACCACATTTTACTTACTGACATCAATTTTGTCTCTCAGATTTTTGAGATTCTACTCACAGAAGAAGTAAAATTATGTTTAATGAAAAATTCAGTTTTTTAACTACCACTTAGTGGTTTCACTATTCATCAAAAATTGAAAGTTTTCAGAAAAATATCAAAATTTCACCCTAAGATAATTTAGATATTCTGAATCCAAAAATGAAGTCAATTTTGAAAAATAAAATTTATAAATTTCCAAAAGTGGTTATTACTATACATAACGGCTAGTTTTAATAATATTTTAATAGCATATTTTTGTTTAGTGAAACTCGGTATTGCGTACGACGCAAGCTATCGAGGAAGGTCGTGATTACGTGTAAATCAAGCCAAGCAAGTGATGTGTGTAGTGAAAGATTCCTTTGATGATTTATATAAAAACAAAATATTTCTCATAATAGTCTCGGGTGTTACAATATCATCAAGAAATCCCCCAATGAAAGGAAATTGAGATGAAATCATTTACCTTGAGTCTGACTTTCCATGTGTGTCTTTATATTCCTTAATAATAAAACTATGTACATTATTTAATTTCTTTATAACCTTTTTTACTTTAAAATTACTTTTATTTCACTTATTAAAATTTTATAAACACCGACCTAAAAAATTAAGTCTACATCTAGTGTTTTGACCATATTTGTTTTATGTTTCAAAAGAAACTTGATAAGACAACTACGATCAAATGGTTAATTATATAAAAATATATAGAATAATAACCATGAAATAATTATCATATTTATAAATTAATTAAACTTGTAAAACCAATCATGAAATATGGTTATGATAAATTATCCAACGTTACAATCATGGAGATGGTAGGCCATACGTATGTATAAGTAACTTTCCCATTTTCAATGATCATTATAGAAAGAATTAAAATTACAATTATCTTCCCATAATTATCAATATATCATATATACCATATATTTTATTTATATATACTTATATATATAATTCTTGTGATGTAAATGGAATCACATTGCGTCGAGGAGGCGGTAGTCCACACCTCCACAAACGATGTTATCACTTTTTCAGTGTGTGAAAGGGTAATAAATAAAATGATATATTATATCTCCTAAAATTTAATTATTTCAGGAATATAATATTTATTTCATTTATTTAACATATTTTTAATTAAACTCATCCTTAATACATTCCATTTAATGTCTGAACATATCATATCGCTTTGAGGAGGCGGTAGTCCACACGTTCACAAATGACGTTAGCATATTTAAAAAAACAGAAAGCATGAAGGTATGTGTATATAAAAATTATAAAAGTATTAACACACCATAATTATCATATATATATATATATATCATATAAAAATTTTATGTCTATCATAATTCCCAACCATGATTGGTTGTAAAAGAAAAATGAACAAAAACGTTAGGTGAGGTGGTAGTTTACTATACATGAACTGTAATTTTATTACCCATTTGATAGATGTGTGGTTAGGTGTAGGTTTAAACCTTAAAATAATAGTATCTATGTATAATTATCATACTTATGTTTTTATGTAATTATGTATGTTTCTGACTCTTTTCTTTCTAGGGCGCACAGCCTGGGGCGTATTGACGTTCGGTGACGGTCGCATTGAAAGCTGATCTAATGTGGACCATTAGTGGCTTCCCTATAATTGTAAATTTAACTGGTTAGAACGCTTAAATGGGTTTGGATTAACCCATTTAGAACATTGATTGTGATCCTATATGAATAACTCACAATAAAAAATCGTGCTTCTAATTTCATCAATTATTTCTCAATGGACATCATATTTTTTAGTTGAACAGGTCAAAATTAAATGGTTCAACTGATCATAGACCACATAAAAAGTTTTTGACATGTTTTGAAATATTAGAACAACTTGAAAATATTGAAACAAATTTTGGAAAGGTACATCATTTGAATGATAGTGGAAAAAAAGTTTTAAGTGCATCATAAACTGAAATCATTATGCAACAATGGAAGAAACAATGTATAATATTCAAACATATTTATTGTGAATTTAATTTGTTGTGGAACAATCTTGATGTTATGCACATTGATAAGAATTTTTGTGATAATCTGATCTTCACATTTCTTTATTTGCATAAAAAATTGAAGGACCATCTCATTGTTAAGAAATACTTACAGACAATGAACATAAATCCTGATCTCTAGCCAGTTGAAAATGGAAAGTATACTTTGACAATATTTGTAATGAAAAATAGAGATAAAAATGCATTCCTTTGAATTTTAAAACATGTGATGGTATTTGATTGGTATTCTAGTAACATATCAAGTTGTGTTTACCTAAATAATTTTAGGTTACATGGATAATGAAGTCATAATTCACATATTTTATTACTATAGTTACTAACATTGAAATTGCATACATTATTACTTGAAAAGGTTACTGCTGTTGTACTCTAATTTTAAACATTATTTAGAAAAATATATGGTAAAAATATACAACAATTTTATATTGACAACCATCAAGAGATATTTGTATTGAAACTTTAAACAATAGATCTGACCTTTGCTACATCATTTTTTACATTCATTATGCATTTAACAATGTATTTTTTCAAGGAAGCTAAATTAGGAGTCCCCATACATTATCAATGGATGTATCCAATTTAGAGGTACTTTATTTATATATTTTTCATTTAAGTAAAAAATTCTGGGAACATTATTAAATACACAATTATGTTTTCTATATTAGTTGATAGATATATTGGGAATTTGAAATCATACATGAAAAATAAATATCAACTCGAAGGCTCTACTTCTAAAGGATATTCTAAAGAGAAGTGTCTTCCCTTTTTTTCTAGATACAAGGATGATAATGAGACAAGATTAAATTGAGAAGGAGGTGTTGATGAAACATCAACTCAATCTCAACTACACAGTAAATCAAAAATCATTACTTCTATCGGCTGATTAGTTGGGAGGAGTTCAAATGTTACATAGAAAAAATAAAATTATTATAGGCATAAAGAGATATGTTTCAGAATAGTGAAATTACAGATCTATTTATTGAATATTTAAAGATACAAAAAATATACTATTGAGATGATTAACATGAAATTAGAATGATATAACATAATATGTTAATAACGAGCTTGTAGAATGGTTTACATGATGTCTATGTTTATAAATATTGAAATAAATATAGATATGATATGGAAAAATATATTTTGTAAATATAATACAGTATATTACTTTTTTTAGATCATGAATACTGATACTCAAGTTTATTTTTCAGATGATTTTATGTTTCTTGATCTATGTCCTCTCAAATAGGAGAAATATTTTGACACTTACAATGTGAATGGATTTAAATTTCATACAGTCGATCGAGTAGAGGTTTTGAAAACACAGAATAGTGGTGTATTTATGTTTTCTGAAATGGGATACTATGGAAAATTGACTGATATTTTCGAATTAAACTACAATGATCATTTTTAAGTTGTTTTATTCAAATTCATTAGAGTCGATATTATTAGGGGTATTAAAAGATATTCCTATCAATTTATATCTACTATATTCAATTTCTTGATGGATATCAGTGGCCATGAATTACATGATCCATATATCTTATCATCTAAAGATAAAATGGTATATTATGTGGAAAATGTCATGGAATAATGGTGGAGTTTATATTATCTTGTCAAATAGACTTCTATGATATGGGTGATGAGGTGGAATATTTGACCTCTAACATTGAATCTCATAAACAAAAATAAGAGAACTTATTTGTCTATCATGATATTGAAAATATTAGTCTTGTAAGGGTGGATGAAGTAGATGAAGTAATGATGAAGCAGGAAAATGAAATTATTTAAGGATAAAATGATTTTATGTGTAGTTATATATTTCACGCATTACTATTAAATTATATTTTATTATTTTTAGGATGTTTTAAGGAAGAATGCATCAAGTTGAGCTAAAAAAATTATCCCTCACACTACCGAGTTAGAGAGTTTTTCCAAATATAAATTGATTATGTTATATTATAATTAGTTTAAATATTTATAATACAATATTATCTATTACATATATTATATTATTGATTTACCTTGGTTTAATTTAGTCAAAAAAAATTAGGGCACCAAGTCTCCTAAACAGATTTGTGGTTGGATGTTCATAAAACATTTGATGGGAGTTATGTCAATGAGCTTGCCAAAGATGTTGGGGGTATGAATTCATTTTTCATTATAATAACATATTATCATTTTTAACAATTTTAAGATATATTTCTTCAAATATGACTTATATTTGATTTATAGGTAAAAATTAAATAACTATGGGATGAAAATCGTGTATAGTCCTTCTCAGTCTCCAAAGATGACCCAATTGGTAAAGTATATAGGAAAGAGCATCCTAGGCGAGTGCACATGATGAGTTTAGGACTGTTACCATATGAGGTGTCTATTTATCCATTGGGTATTATAGTTTCATCAAATTAGCTTTGTAGTCACTCCCTAGATCAAGATTCTCAGAGAGAGTTTGTTTCTATGCAAATCAAAATTCAGGAACATGGGGCTTTGATACTTTCTTTGAAAAAAACATTGGTTGATTTATATTAGATGAATATTGGATTTATCCCCAATGATATTTCATTAATGACGGGTGCTGAGTACTAAAATCACACAACTTCAAAATCATTTAAGTAAAAAAATTATTTGGCTTATGATTAAATATAAATACACAAAACCATTTAATTTTCTATATAAATGTATTACAGGTGGAGGTAACATGATGTTGATATTGAGATGGAGAGGGTAATGAGTAGAGTTCATCATTGGGTAGTGAATAGTGGTCTCTTTGATCTCTTGGAACAATATGGAAAGAGAGGTTTTCTTCATCTATCATTTTCGAAATAGTGTATTCACATGAAATTTTCACGATTTTCCGTGTTTAAAGAGGCTGAAACCATTTATAACATGTTTTTTGGTATAAATATACGGTGGAATTTTATGATTTGTTTAAGTGAAAATACTTTTTATATATGATTACTTTATTTAAATAATTTTTTAGGGGATTTTTTAGATTAATATGGTCAAAGAAAATTATAGAGAAATATATAGGATTGTTTTGGGCCTCTTAAGATTAGAATACATTATTTTTAGCACTATAGAAAATTAGAATTTTCTAGTGACTATGTCACCATAGTTAGATGATATTTTGTAAGTTGAAAAAATATGTCTGGTGGTATCTGGATATGAGACTTGATGTGGGTATCCTTTGTTGGTTTCAATAATGATAGTATGATATTTTTGAGAGGATTAAGACTAGTTAAAATTGGGTGAGATGACCATATGGACAACGATTTATGAGAAAACACCCTCATAAGTGTGGGTTGAGGCTTAATGAGAACTATGAGTGGGATGTGTGATTTTTGATGATATTATGTATGATAGACAAGGGTTCTAACCAGGTGGAAGGATTAAATATCTTCCTTAAGATATTGGAAATGGAACCTAGGTGAAGGTCATGGGAGTTGATGGATACATGGCATCATGTTTCCAAGGCGTATAGAGCATGATAGGTTGGGACAATACTTGGTTAGAAGGAATATAAGAGATAAGGGATTTTGTATAGTTGAACTAAGAAATGATGTTTGGGTCAGGGGATATTTCATGTACTGGTGTTATCGATTGGTGATAGGTATTAGATCATATCAATGTGCTTAGATCATGATGGGTATGAGGGATCTAGTTGGTGACCTGACATGAAATAATTTCTTTGAGATGAGGGGCCAGGTCTCAATTGACCAGAAGCATGGTATTTTTTGGTGGTCTATCTGATTATATTCATTTCATATTTGGTATTTTGTGTGTGTGATTTTGTGTGCTTATGATAGGTGATAGACCCGTTTGGGGGGGGGATCTTGAGGCCTGGCCTCTCTATAAGTGTGATGGAACTACCTAAAATACCATGGGAGAGATGGATTCCATATTCTAATGAATTAGTACATTTCACTGAGTAGTCTTGAATTGGGATATTGGAACTTTCCATGAGTAAGATTGAGATGTGATAGTGGGCCATGCCTAGTGAGAGGGTTGGGTCACTTTATAAAGAGATTCATTGATGATGGAAACAACATTGATTGATGAGGAAGTGGGTTATTATTTTGGAGTAGGATTTTAGCAGTATTTTTTAGGTAGTGATTCAATGACCTAGATGATGCCCACCCCGAGTCTTCAGGTACTCACCGTGTTATGAGTACGATGTCATGAGGTGAGGCAATAATGATATTTTAGCATGAAATCAATGTAGGTAGGATAAGTTATAATAGTATCTCAGTTATAACATAATTTCCTAATGAAAATAAAGTCATGATATCCATGTTAGAAAATTCCATTCAAGATCTGATGTGATATGTTTATTTTTACCCTATGCATACATGTATATTATGGTGTGCATTAGGTAAAATTTCTAAGACCCTACTTAGATGTTTCCTCTCACCCTTCAAAGGAACCCTGGTGTGTATACATAACTTATTTTTATTTTTCCCTTTTAGATCAAAGGATGTGTAATGAATTGGACTAGAGAATCCTAATAAGTAGGTGGAGGTAGGGTAGTGTTTCCTGGGGATTTCAGTAGGTCCAATGTGTGTTTTTTTATCTTTTTATTATATTTTATATGCGATCAGGATAGTGGGTAACCTATGTATGTTTTTTATAACCATGTTTCAATATGTTGTGTTTCATTTGTTACAGAATTATGTTATTGATTTTTGTGTACTCTGATTATAATATATGTACACTTTGGTATAACTATATGGTGTAATGATCATGTTTGTGTAAAACGGGAAGGTGTAAATACTATTTATTCCATTGGATTGAATGTTCTATGCATTTTTTTTTCTAGGGTTGTTCTGGGGTAGTAGATTTTACATCCAATTTTTTTTGTAAATCATCATATAACGACCATTTAATCTACCATTAAATATGTTATTTTTTTCATAAATGTTTAAACCACCACAATATGATGATGTTGTTTTCAGTGGTATCTAAAACCACCCCTAAATATTCCATACTATTAATTTGCAGTGATTTTCTTAATTTTAACATTTGTGGTAAATAAAAATTTAGGATTTTTCTAGGGTTAAAACCGCCACTAAATCATCATCATTTTTTGACCAGAAAATCACTGCTAAATTGAAGAAAACTACCCCTAAATATGAATTATATTAATCTTGCTAGAAACCACCTCTAAATGGAAGAAACCTCAATGGGTTGGATATAGACACCAACTTTAGTGGAATTTTTTTGAAACTATCATAGAATCATCTGGTGGTAGTTTAAAATGCTGTCAAAACCAAAAAATAAATATCGAAGAATGGTGATTTTATTATAGTGATTGTTAGCTTGACATGTCATAGGATGTCTACCTGACATGTCCAAAGACAATCACATAACCCAATTGCCTTTTCTAATGTATATCTCATAACCTGTATGACATGTTTGAATGTTGTCATAGGATCAAGCCTCACTTGTTTGGGACACATCACAAGAATCATCTAGCTTTTCCTGATATCCATCACATGATCTCAATTGAAATTCTTAAAGGGTGTCACATGATCCTTATGACATTCACTCTATGTAATCACAATAGCTGGAAAACACACTTGGAGGGAGTCATGAGAGTTAGTGTGACATGTCTTAGAGGGTGATGTATATCTTGGTTGACTTATCCATGTGTCATAAAAAATTAAGATGACATATTTGGGAGACATTGTAAGAGATTGATGACATTCCTGGAGGGCATGACATGTTCTAGTTGTCTTGACCTAAGGATGTTGTGAGAGCTAGATGACATGCCCATGTGCTATTGTTAGACATAGATAATATGTAATGATGTCACCATATGATTTTGGTGACATTTTAGAGTTCATTGTGAGGCTTGGATAGAGAGCGCAGATGGTATCAAGAGAATTGGGTGGCTTGCCTGAGGGGATCCATGAGACTTGATCCAGTGTGTCCATGGGACTTTTCATGAACCAAATAGTATTCCAAAGGAGCATCATGTGACCTGGACGAAATGTCTTGGTGCTGTCACATGACCTAGGTAGTGCATGAAAATTCCATGAGGATTATATGTATATATATATATATAAATTTCATAATTGCCTCGTATTTTACTCTTTTTATATCCCTTTATTGCATATACCATTGATTTTTTTTCAATTGTTTCTTATTTTAAGTATCTAATGTCTTAGAAAATATGTGTGATGTATTTCACATAACATGCTAGAATTCCATTGCATGATCTTTGATCAATCATGTGAAGTGCCTATTCATAATGCATGATTTATCTGGTTGTTCCTTGGATCTAACTAGATTGGATGATTTTTCTGTCATGAGATCATCATCTCTGAGAAATATACTCTGATGCTTTGGTGTGCCGGTGCAAGGTTCCAAGGAAAAGAACATATATTTTTCATGTTGTTTTGGGGGATTTATAGGCCTCTCCACCCAAATTATTTTACATTTTTCATGGTGTGTATCATGAAAATCATGTTTGGAATCAGTTGAGGGTTTGATTTCATGCATTTTTTTAGTTCCAACCATAAGGAATTTTAGGGGTGTCACATGATTTTTAGCGACCACGAGACCATACCTTGAAATCCCATTTATTATATTATAGTCAATTAATGGGGTTTTCTAAATCATGAAAACATGTATAGGAACTTTAATATTTGTTAGGGAAACATGTCTAAGTACATTCATGAGATCAGGATTCCTAATAAATGGCTTTTGCATGATATTTGTTTCCTTGTATTGGATATTCTCTGAGAAAAGGATGGCTTTCCAGGGGGCCTTTGTGAGATCAAAATTTCTTGTAAATTTGTCATGAGAGGTCATTTTAGTGCATCACATGTGTTTTACGACCATAAGATGATCCCTCATTTTCCATTCTTATTTCCTCATTTATTTTACAAGTAATTTGGGTTTTTTTAGTTTTCTTGATTGTTGTTGATGAAAATTATTATCTCCATCAGTGATACATAACATGATCAATAAAATTTCCTTTGGTGATGCATGAGAAATTCATGAAAAAACACTTCTAATTATTTTTGGGTCCGAATGGGGAGCACAAGACTACTTGGACATGTTGGAAACTATTCATGTTATTGGGGTGACATGCTAGCTGGCTCTTTCAGGATCAAGTGTAAATGTCACTGGGGCTTCCGTAGTGTCTCATGGGCTGCATGGGTGCATCACATGAGTTTTATGATAGAAAGAGGCTCCCTTATTTTCACTTTTTATTTACATTGTATATTTTACAATGGTTGGGGATCTCGTGATATTGTATTAGTGTTGTTAATAAAATTCACTCTACCTATAATTGGCGTGTCATGTAATTTTTTTGACCAGAAGAGGCTCCAACCTTTTGGATAATTTAATCTTATTTTCCAAGACTTTTTGGATGGTTTTTCTTGTACCTTCCACCTGACAATTCACATCACCTAGAGGTGTTCATCTTGCAGCCTCTATGTGGTCAGTGAGTGTCTAGGATTATCCACAAGGATTCTTAGTCAAAGAGACATCGCGGGACCTTCCATAGGCTATGAACTGTGTATGGAAATACACAAGCCTTCCAAATATCAATTGATCACTTTTATCCGAGATGTTTACCTGATCCATGTGATCATTGAAACTTTCCAATTACTTTTATTTATGGAGAATATAATATCCATTTTCGTGTATTTCATTATTTTTGATTTTGGTGATTCTCATTTCGAAGGATCCAATATCCATTAAAAATTGTGACTGAACTAATCCTTTATTGAATCAAAAGGTGTCCTTAACACCCTGAGATAATGAAATAGATTAAAGGTGTCAAATATAACCATTGGGGGTGGTTTCTCTCTAAAGAACTCATAAAAACGTATCCAATCATGCTATAACCAAAAAGGGGAAAAAATAACTACAATAGATCAAAACATGTTTATAAAAATCCTCTAAATGTATCTACAAACAGAAAATAAAACAATTGATGAGGGATGGGAATGATGACACCAAACATGAACTACCTACACCATGTTAATATCATGTAATCACCATAAACAAACATACAACCATTTTCTATAATAGAGTGATGGAAATCAAAATTGGGAAGACAACACCAAATAACCATAAATAAGACATGAATACTACCTACCCACCATGTGAGTATGTAGGGTGTGATCAAAATTGTAGTTCGATACCACCATGAGTCCATTTCACTCACTTTATAAAACACTCCAAGTCCACTAGATTGAAAATATATAAACAAACAGGTTCTAATTTCATTTTCATATTAAAAAAACACAACTTTACATGTTCATTTGGTAATGTTTTCTTTTTTAAATACAAAAATAATCCTTTAATTTCCCATTTCAAAAATAAAATTTATAAAAAACTCCATTTTCCTTACATTAAAACCAAATCATAGCCACAAAAAATAAATATACAGCAAGGGAAAAAAATATAACACAGTAATTATTGATATATTTCCAAAACATAATATAGGCACAAAAAGGTAACTCAAACATTATGTAATCAATAAATAAAATATAACTTACAACACATATCACAAGGCAATTCCTTGAGAACTAATGGGAAAATTCTAGACACACCAAGGTAGAACCTCAAACCTGCAGGTCTTATGGTCCAACACGTGTCACCCACATCACTCTCAACTATAGTCATTGGAGATACACCCACTAGCTAGGGTATAGTGACACTAGTATTTTAAACATATTATTACATGGTTTTAAGCATATTTATCCATCAAATACAAATCAAGGATCGAAAATTCTAGTGTATTTGGCATACTAGGTACCTAAAACGTTAGAAATGGAGCTACCATAAAAAATATTTTTATTAATCTTCCATAGTGAGCTCCTAAATTCATTTTATCTCCTAGATTAACATAGGATAACTTAGAGAATACATAGACAAAAGGGATGATCTAAAAATCCTAGTAAGGGATTAATCCTGGAAAAGAAGCACAACACATGAGTTAGAGGAATAACATGATACCATAAAAAATGACACATGAATAAACATGTAAAGGAATATCATATAAAACCTAGAGTCATATAATAATGAAAATATAGGAATGTGGTATCAACACATAACATGACAAAAACATGAGTCAAAGTTAATTTCCAATATGAAATCACATGCTGGACAAAGTTCCACAATCAATTTGGTTTACCCCCTAAACCCATACATTACGTCTCATGAGACGAAAAATCACCTGGTGAATTGGTAAAATATTTGGGCACACCCATCATAACATGTTAATGAATATGTGTGCCATATAAATAGTCAAATATAAGGAATAAACATAACGGTTTCCAATGGAAGGAAATGGGTATCATAATCATGTCATAAGGCATAACCAATGGGCATATCATAATGGTGTCCATGAAATAATGGATTTAAGTCATACATTAAAAAATTTAAGGTAAAATATGAATATATAATGAGGATTTATGTCCAATAGAAGTGAAAAAATGTAAAAAGACTGTTTAATAAACTTTTTAAATGAGCTACTTTAGTATAGTTTAAGGGAAAATATTAAAGAGTCATTAAAGAGGACAAGGAATAATTGTTTATGTAAAACCATAAATGAACAAAGATAGTTCTTCATGATAAAATGAGTTATGTTATATAAATAATGGTGGATTGAAACTGATTATGGAGTGTACATGAGAATTTGTAACAAATGGGGAAGTTCCCATTAATCGAGCTTGCTTATTAGGAGGAATTGAAAAGGGAACCTTTTAAAACAAGTAATTCACCATAAAATAAAAATGAAACGAGGTAAATAAATATTTTTGATACATAAAAACATAATATTACATAATTATATAATAATACTGAAGAACTAGACTAGATAAAAGATAGATAAAGTGTAACCCAAAGGTAATTTGGAGGTTTGGAGAGATCCCTTACCTTATGTCTGAATGCATTCTGCACTTTCACTTAATGTACTTGATAATCAAATTAGATTAATTATTTATCAATTGATAACCTATTATATATATATATATATATAAATATATTAAATATAATTTTATTTTGTTTATTTATGACCATTTCAGTGAGTTATAGAGTTCCATTTCATCAATTGGGAGCCTTTGTTTGATTGTTTTAGGGTTGGTTCGCTTGTATAAAGTTATGGATGTTTTTTCAAATGTATATAATTCAAAAAATTGAAATTATATTGTATTAATGTAATTATATATTTTGATATGGTACCAAATATCATTTTCTTTGTATTCTAATTATTTATTTGATAAAATATTAATGATAATTGTTTAGTTTATTTTAGTGATTTTTCTGACCATCATGAGTTGGTTTCATTTTATTTAATTTTATCTCTATAAATTAGATCCAAAACTTGAAAAAAGTTATAAAATAAATATTAAAATATTATTTAATTATAATAATTATTTTATGATGAACCTTTAATATTATAATGGAAAATAAAAACGTTTCGTCTACAAAGGTGGTGAACAGACATATCATAAAGGATTCTTTCGTTTTTTGGAAAAAAGAAGTAGATAAGAGATTTTATGATAGATATTACATTAAAATAATAAGATTATAGTATATATAAATATGATACTATAGTTTTCATGATTATTTTTATAGTGGAGTTGTGGGGAGGAAAAAAAAGAAAATAAATTAAAAGAGAACAATTGAGGAATTTACCTCTTGAATGTTTTCTACTTGAGAACCTCTTTAAGGTACTTGGATTTAGTATTTTATTGAGACCATACACTCCTGGACATTAGATGTAGGATTGGAAATGGAATTGGGCATAACTTTTACAAGATACAAGGCTTAGTATGTGTGAGGAGAACATGTAGTATTTATTGGGGGAGGAGATGCGAATTTTTGATTAGTATATCCATTAGTTTATTATTTTGGATCAAAAGTATCAATATTCATGATTCCTATGACTAAAAATAGTAAATAGAGAATTTTATTTCGAGATAAATGGAACATACATCACATATGAGTCAACCATGTCCCAGAAGTTCATTTATTAAACTTATAATGCTAAATACTGCAATTTACCAAATGTCACTATTCACAAAAAATAAACTATTTTAGAAAAATCCCAACAATTCACCATAACCATTTTCAATTTTTAGATTTCAAAAATATACTATATTTTATGAAGATAATTTTCTAAATATGATAAATTACTTTTTTTAACTAAATTCACCATTTATTTATAAAAAACCAATTGTAATATATTTTGACCCTTTGAAAAATTATTTAAGGTCACATAAAATTATACTTTAATTATATAAAAAATAATATTAATTTATGAGTGCATTTTTTTGAAAATAAATTTTCTTTTAAATAATCATATTAATTATAAAATTATAAATCAACATCTATGTTTTAAACAAATTTCAACACTTAGTTTATAATTCTTAAAACATTTATTTACTTATACCACGATACAAATATATCACATTATTTTATTGATATGATACCTAAATTTTCATTATAATTTAATATGCGGGGTTACTATTCTAACAGTCAGAAAACTATTCCTAATGGTAAGATTACTATTCGAACAGTCAAGTTACTATTCCAATGGTACAGATTCCTTAATTCTGATAAATACCACCAATTTAATTTATTCTCTATTAAATTCTATTTCCTCTTATGGTTATTTATAATTTAATCATAAAAATGAATATTATATTATTAACGTTATGTTTTATTTCTACATCTTTGTTCACGAGTGCAGTCAATCTATTGGATTGATCATATCAAAAATTTCCAATTCTTATTAGATTATTTTCTATTTATTACCCCGCTATAATATTTGGAATTATTAATGGATTATTTTCTGAAAAATAACATTCTTCATTTATGAGAATAATTTTTCTATTGGTTTCTCTCTGTGATTTATGTGTTTTATGACATAAATATTAGATATAAATTCCATTTATGAAAATATGGGACATTACACATGGTCATAACAATACAAATAGGGGACACTATCCAGATCATAATCTCATTCCTTGATTTATCACTTATTTTTCTAGGTATTCTCATCGAATAAATATATTAAGAAGTCATTCCACTATATATTAATGTAAATTGAATAAAAAATAAATACAAATGGATAAAATTAGAATCATATCCCTCTTACCTCTAATGTCCCCCCTTAATGTGAGACCCAAACCATAATCGCAAAAATGAATCCTAATAAATCATCCATTACATCGATATATATATAAATGATCAATAAAAACCAAGGTTCACAATAAGGGAACAACCAATAAACCAATCATTCATCATTTCACAAGGTCGAAACCAATCCTTTGACTTATTAATTATAAACTATACATTTTGAAAATCCCATTATTGAAAAAAAGGGAATCAAAAAATAAAACAAAGGGAAATCACAATTAATATCAAATAAAAATTCAAAATAAATTCAATGAAATAACCAATAAAATTAAAAGGAATTGAATCCTATTTAAAACAATAATAACATTTACTTAAATCAAGTAAACCCACTTTATAAATTGATTTTGATTAAGAAAATATTAAGAAATAATTTTTATTTAGGAAAACCATCATTGGAATTTTATCAAACACATTGAATTCAAAAATAACATTTCAAAAAAATTTCCATTGAATTATAAAATACACTAAATTTTCCAAAGGGAAAATAGAATAAACATGGAAAACGTTTGACTCAAAATTATATATAAAAAATAAATCATTAAATAAATTCAAAATCACATTAAAATCACTAAGAAACCAAGGAAATATCCAATAAAATATAATTAATGTATATAATGACCTCTAATGGAGAAACAAATCCACCTTTGATAAAAAAAAACCATCAGAAGAGGTCTCTTAAAATGAATCACAGCCTTTAGAAACTAAAATCTCCAAATTAATAAAACTTTATTCCTAAAAATCAACCAACTATGGACATTAGGGTTTGAGAGAAATGGGAAAAGGGAAAGAAACCAAGTAAGAATAAAAGAGGATCTCTTACCATTCAATATGGGAGAATATTCACTAAGAAAACTTCAATAATCAACTATGGAGGGGCATGATAAGGGCATAAAGGACCTTGGAAGGCACCTAGGATAGGGGGGACCAAATGGTTTGTATTAGGGAAGAATACCCATTTTAAAACAAGTGGTAAGGATAAAACTTCTTAAAAATTAATATGTCACATGGTTTACCCACATGGGTTTTTGAATCATATGGAAACCATGCGATACACTATCCAAAAACTAAAGAGGTTGCACGGTTTACCCCTTAAAATTTACAAATCATGTTTCTAAACATGAAGCCTAGTAATAAAATTGAAATCAGAAAAATTTCACCCTAATGGTTCTAAAAAATCAATAGACTAAATGAAATAATAAATACATATTATCAAGTGGAACCATGGGTTTCATAGATTCTACCTACATGTCAGTAATCACTTCAAGAGCTTACATTTTGTATGTAAGTAACAACTCCTTCATATATGATGCCTAAGATATCACCTAGGAAGTCCTATGTTATATTACTACTTAGTGAATCCATGGATTTACTCTACATGGTTTATAATTGATTCATAGTATGGATGCAAATTTTCGGGACCATTTACCTCACCCTTGTCTACAAATAATTGTATTACCCTTTTTGGAAGACCCATATAATAAAGGATGAAAATAGATGATGAAAATACAAATAATAGTTTGTTTGATACCTTAGGAGACATTTATAAGTAAACCTTATGAATTAGAAAGTGTCATGTAATTAAACCAAGCATAGGATAGTAGGAAAAAATCATTAGTTGTACTTTATTGGGTGAAATATATTAGAATAAATTCAATACGTATAATATTCACTGCATTTCCACCACACTTTCCTCTCTAATCCCACACATGTGCACTAATTTATAGCACATTACATGACCCCCATGAGTGAACTATGCATATGGGACTAGGAGAAAGGTACTATGTGATATTACTTTAGAATATACTTTTAATTTTTTTTATGTGTGTAGTAAACTGAACAAGGATCTTGCATACATAATGAAGACTAATAAATCCACATTGGTAATGTCAACCACCCCCAAAATGGGATGGAATACTTCCCTCATGTTACCGCCTTTGTTGAAGACACATATAGAGATAAATAAATCCTACCATATATTCTTAGGTTTATTTCACCATAGACATACCTTTGAAAAGGATAGCTTAAATCATCCTTTAAATCCTGTTGATATTCTTGATTAGGGAATGCACACACATGTCCAACCCTTAGAGCATGTATTACCGAGATAAATGTTCTCTTTTAGGATTTCTTCTAATATTAGAAAGAACCATAAAGAATCACAATCTTGTATTCTATTTATAATTTGGGTCTCAGATATAAGGACTTCAGGATGATATATCATAGGTCATATAGAAAAAATTAGTCAACCCAGGCCTAAACCGGACCGAATTGGGTTCTTATTTAACACCTGATTCTAATCAAATATCCATGTGAAAATGGGATTCCTCCATTTTTAAGTCCTAAATTCATGATCAATGATCAATTTATTATTCTCATTGAACAAGGTTACCAAAATGGTCATGCCCAATGTGTATGCCTCATCACATCTTCCTTATGAGGCTGTATCCCCCATGGGTCCACACATCCTTCCCTACTCAAACATTAAATAGCAAGAAATAGACACTCTTAAGGGAATCCCCATATGAATAATCCAAACCCAATAATATATCTTATCACATTTAATGTCATAAAATTACCCACAACATGAAATTAAATTGTGTGGATAAGATCCCAGTTTCACGATGTAAAACTACATGATAACATCCTTATCACATGATGTTAAATTACAGAACAAAACCATGTCATATGAACATAAAATGTATCACCCAAACTATATGGGATTTTATTTCTTTTTGTTAGGAAATGTAGGATTCCACTTACAGTTTCAAAACTAATATAATCTTCCATATCCATCTTCATGGGGTTATATTCATCATAAATTCACTTAATGTTCAATGGTTTATATTCTCATAATCCCAATCATCCTTCTTGTTGGTATATATTCTAGATGATATCATGACCCCACCCAAGTGGACATATTACATTTTGGTAATAAATAAATCTATCATCATTAGGATATATTCCTTTTTCGGCCAATTATAACACCCCGAAAGTTTATGAAATAATTTTTTCTAATAAATTTACTATCTTGGCAACTTGCGTTATAGGAAACACTAAGTATTAACGAACCGAGAAAAATAATTAATATTATTATATAGTCACACCAGTTATTATCTTGAAATTAAAATTGTCACCATGAATATAAATAAAAAAAATTTAAATAATAAGTATAATGATTTCAACTAAAGAAATATATATTGATAAAGAAGCACTTAATTTTTAGTAAAGACATTATATGTTTTGAAAATAACATTTTCTTAAAAAAAGTTTTTTTATGAATAAATAATTAAATCAATTTTAGAAAATTTTATAAAATTTATTTAAAAAAAATTATATTTTAAAACTACAAGTAAAAATTATCTTAGGGTGATTTTTGATTATTTTTCTGATAAGATTATTTTTTCGATGAATAGTAAAAAATAAAAGTTTTTATTGAAAACAGAATTTTCATTTAAAGAATATATCAGGTTAATTATATATTAAAAATGATTAAAAAGTAACAATTATTCAATTATATATATTTTAAACTAATTTAGGTCATTTTAATCAATTTTATGTTGAATTTTGATACAAAAACTTTATAACCTTTTGGACAAATTCCCTCTGGAAAACTGCTTTCTCATCACTTATGCAGGTTCAATTTTAAATTAAAATTTTCCACATTACTCAATGGAATATAAAAAAAATTAATTTATTATATTTAATATGAATAATTTATGTTACCTAATAAGTTCAACTTAATTTTCGGTAAAAACAAATAATAAAAATAGTAAAAATTAATTATCACGGTTGAGGATAATTTTTTTACTAGGGGTTAAACTAAAATGATTCAGGGTTAAATGAAATAGAAACTTATGAAACACCCATTTTATGGATATATGTTTACCTTTTAACCTATAAGGTTATATAATATCCTTTTTTTTTCTTTTTTCCATGTGAAAAATGTGGGTACACTTTATTCTTTTCAAAAAAAACCATGTGTGTTCTCTCCCCTGCTTATAAATGGGAAGTTACTCTCCTACACTAATAAAAATTAAAGAACAATTTATTTAAGAACATAATTGACCAAATATCTTATTTAATTTCATATAAAAAATTTATAGGCCTTTTTTATATCCTAAGTATAATTTATGAAGGCTTAGTGTTAAGCCTAAAAAGATTGTATAAGGAAGAGATAATGTTTTAAACTAATAATTTTTATATTACTTCTTATTATAAATAATAGAAATATTATTAAAACATGATTATATAATAAATAAAATATATCCCATATACTGAGATTTTATTATTTTAATTTCATATACTATATCCATATCGTCTTATCAAATGGGAAACAAATCCTTTTCTCTATTGTGTGAAGATCTACTGCCTCGCGAACCGATGTTATTCATTTTTTGTCACCACCTCTCACGTATGGATATAATGTTGGATTTAAAATTTATATAAGATATATATATATATATATGATACTATTAAATTTATGGAATTATTATTACACACCTACCTTCTTACCTTCCTATCCCATTGGAAAACAATAACGTATCTCATGTGCATAGATGACTACCGCCTCACGAACTGATGTGATGTGTTTTTCATTTACATTTTAAAAGTATCGTTTTATGGATATATTAAATGAAAATATATATTATATATTTAAGATATTTATACTTATGTAATTATTATATCCCATATACCTTCTCACTTTCTATTCCATGCGGGATACAATTGTGTCACTCATGTGTATGATGAACTACTGCCTCATAAAGCGATGTGATTATTTTTTCACTAACACTTTACCTGGAAGGTAATAAAGATATATTTAATGAATATATGTAGTATATATTAACTAATAATTATTATTTAATATTTATTTAATATTTAATTTTCTTTCATTCTATCCATGATGAAAATGGAAACAACGTCCATGCGTACATACAACCTACTATCTCTATGAGTTGTGTATTTCATTTTCTATATAGAACATTAATGGATTATTAAAAAAAATATATAATATATTTATATCTTTTTATTAATTCTAAATATTATGGAACCAAGATAAATTTAAAAGCACAAAAAAAACCAAATCATAACATATATGAAAAATGAAGCATTTAATGCCCAAAACATGATTTTAACAAAGAATAATTGATAAAAGGGTAATAAAAATTCATAATTAAATCATATATGGTATTATAAATATGAATATAGTTCTATAAAATATGTATTATAAACTTATATTTATTATATAGTTGGTTTTAGAATGTAAAATGGTATTTGAGACTTAATTTAATAGATTTTAATCTCAATTTTTCTTCTTTAAGATATATGTTATGTTATGAACCTATATTATTTAATAAGGTGTATATAGAGACCATTTGAAATTTAATATCAAGATTTTATTTATTCTTATGATATTATAATATTCAATTAATGTTATTCGTTCACGGTTCTTATGATTCAAAGTTACCAAATTGGTAAGGGTTTTATGTTATATTCTTATTGTTTATCAGGATTATTTATCATTATTCTTTCAAGGATAAAATATTATGATATATCTCTTAATTAAATAATCTATTTTCTTCTCCTATGGTTATTTTTAGAGAATACAAAATTTCCTTCCATTTTCTCTCTTAAAGTATTAAAGATACAAAAGGTTTTTTAAAGAAAAATTGATTTTATTTAACTCTTCGGTCAAAATTGATTTTTCATCCATATTTATGTCTTCAAAAATGATTTAAATAGGTTTTTAAAACTATTTTGAAAATTTATTAAAGTAATTTTTATCCTTATTGTACATTTCATAAAAGTTTTTAAAATGAATCTTGTTGTCATTTCATGAATGAGGTGCCTTAGAATTTTACAAAAGATGTGATGGGATTTTTTGTGTCATTTTGTACAAAATGAACATAATTTATTACCATAATTAAAAACCAATATATTAAATAATAATTTATATGTTTAAAATTTTATTTTTAAATAGAATTATTTTTTAAAAAAATTAATAATTTTTAGTTTATAAAATTGGGGTTGAAAGTGATACAGTTATTTTTATCCATAAATGTTTTAGATAATTTTTATAGATAACTTTATATTATTAGAACAATATTTTCAAAGAAAAAGATTTATAAATTTTTTTATTTAAAAAAAATTATTTTCAAAGTGGAATGGCTATTTTACTCAATAAATTTGCAAGTGATATTTCAAAAATTAATTTTTACCTAAGTTGAAATCCTTTTATATTACTTATGATTTTCTAGGAATGTTATCCTAGGATACTATTATTATTTCTTCTCTAAATATTTTATTTTTATGGTGAAAAGATATCTATGAAACCCATTTCTCATCCATTTGGTATACAATGACAAAATTCTTTTGAAACTCACTTATTTTTCAATGGGGTTTTCTATGATGAAATGATGTAATTATTATAAAACTTATTAATTTTCAATAGGTTATTATATGATGGATTTTTCAGGAAACCCATTTATTCTTATGGGTTTTTATTTGATGAATGTTTTATGAAACCATTTATTTTCATTGGTTTAGATATGATTAATTTTTTATGATATTATGGAATACATATGTTTATATTATGTGATGGGTGGGACTGATATCTCCCTCTAATGAATTGGGTAATGATTAATGTTCTATGACCTCAGAGGGTATACATGAGGTTATCACAAGCCCAAAAATTGGGTACATGGGAGTTTATCCCAAGCCCAACATAGGTTTATGGGTGGTTAGCCAAAGACAAACACTTTTTGAATATCTTGGTGGGTACCCTTGACATAAGGTTTTCTATGATTATGTTTTTCCAAAACTCTAAATCTTATACCAATGATAGGATCTCCTGACCTATGTTCATTGATTATTTATTATTTATGTCTCATGAACTACTAATATTAATTCCATGACTAATGATTTTGATCTTTGATATGCGGGGTTTCATTTTCATATATTATGAACATGTTCGATACTCTTATACTCACATTATGTTTAATTATTTACCTTGTTTACCCATACTAACCATATGAGCTCACCCATTATTATGTATATTTTACCCATGTTATAATGATAGGTATTATGCATGATATTTCTATCAAGGGTGGTAGTAATGTGGATCTAAGTGGTATATGATATAAAAATATTATGAACCAGTTAAGTGTGTTTCGAAGATTCCATAGGCATTATACCTTTATGATCCTCATGTTTGTGTTTGTGTAATGCAAAAAATGTTAATCTAAAAATATATAAGATTTATATATAAAAATAATGATTCATTATATTTTGTATCAAAGGATACATTTAGTTATCCTTTGGAAACTAGGATGAGAAAATGCTAGTTAAATCCCTAGAGATATTTGTTAGAATAAGTCCTTGGAAAATTCAATATATAAGAAAATATCATAGAATATTGATGAATGATAGAGCATGTGGTTTCCTAGAAATAATCCCTATTTAGATACTAAAAGTGCGTTTGGTTATTTAAAAAATGTACCTAGAGATAATAACACTAAAAAAGTCATATTAGCCTCGACTCGAGTATTAATTGGTATATGAAAATGGGCCTTACTACACAAATAATTCGACACTCCTAGGGGATATGCCTCCAAAATTTACAAACATTTTACAAACCATAATGAAGTATTTAAATAACAATAATGAATGAAATAGGTTAAGAGTAATGATCCAAAGACTATAAAGAATGAGCCATGATTTAAAAATTCTATATGATATTGTTTATGTTTATATGACTTCCCACTATGATTATTGTTTCTCATATTATTATTTTTGTAGTAATAAATGTATAAAATCTGAAAGGACCATGTTAATTAAGACTTAAATGGAAAATTTAATGATTTTTCTCTTGAGAATCTAGATATTATGGGAGTTTGAATGAAAATTATCATTGATATTCTCACACAACATTCTAAATCTATGAATCACACCCAAAATCCAAATGAGAAAAGGAGGGAAGAACATTATATTAGTTCTGTCATGAGGAAAGATACACAATATTTTATTAGTTTTGATAATCCACTAGTTTTTGAGTAATGGATTAGTACCACTAAAAGTACATTTTCAGTTCTCTAGTGTTCAAAACGTAAAAAAGTCATTTTGGCTATATATCATTTGGAAGGAGAAGAAAATCAATAGTATACACCCTTCAAGAATATGAGTCAATACAATGAAATAGACTCTATGGAGTCGGATGGGTTTAATATATTATTTTTAAATAAGTAAAAAATATAACATTATTCATAAAAAAATGGATAAGGAATTACTTGAGATAAATAATAAGGATGATGAATCTGTCAGTACCTATGAGGAAGATTTTACAAGACTTGATAGGTACACTTCTGGCTTTATCGTCCAACCTAAAATTAAGGTTAATCAATTCCTTGGTTTGTTAAACCCAATTCTCTAAAGATTGTTAGCCAAGAGTGGCTTCAATATCTATGGAAATATAATTCAATGTGATCTGATGGAGGAAATATAGATTGTAGTAACCCATAAATCACATTGTTTTAATATTAAAATAAAGATTAACTTCAATGGATACTCTAGAACCATGTAGATAATAAGATGATATTTCCTTCATTCTCGAAGTGCGGAAATAAAACATTGAGGAAATTGTCATAAGCATACTAGTAAATACATTAAGTTGGGAAAAGAAGGTCATTGAGAAGTTGAATGATGTAATGATGGGAAAAAGTTAGCTAATAATAAAAATATAGAGATATCTCCACAAAATGAACCACTCACTCTATAGTACTTCAAGTTCAAGGAGTTTTTAAATTATATGAATCGATTCCCCAATCCATGGGATAATGAGAATGATAACCCACAAAAACCTATGAAGAGAAAGAACAAAGGGATAGATTATTCAATAACAATGAATGAAGTGAATCATGATAATTATGGGATATTAATCTTTAAATCTATTGATAGAAATTTAATGTTTTATTTTTTTAATGAATGATCCATATGAAAAAATTATTGTTCATACATTAGAGAAATTATATTTTATTCTATAAATTTATTATATCCCTATACATGGATTCTATAATAATAAAAGAAAATTTTATATTATATATATGCAAGGATAAACCAAAATTTCTAATGTAAATGTTATTAGATATGGTAAGATATTATTTAAGGAATAAATGTTTCTTGTATTTATATAGTTGGATTCATGAATTGGTTTTGTAGAAGTATTTTACCATAGGTTTTTTATAAGGATGGTGAGAACACACACCCAAATGGTTGGTTTAACATAGTGAAGATTTATGAAAACAATACTTGGGTGGACCCGATTGAGGTTTACAACATCTAACCATGGTTAAGTGATACAAGGGAAACCCATATTATAAGTAACAATTAATTTAAGGGTTTTAATTTAATTTAGAAGCAACTGACGAAAGTTCTGGCATGAAGAATAATAATATAGGCCATATAGACAAAAAAAACTAATGAAAAAGGTATATTCCACCTACCTAAACCCTATTATAGAAAACTTGTACAAAATCTAACATTGGTTTGGTCAAGATTGATTGAAAATGACAAAACAAATGAATTCCCTAATAATATTGCATAATAGCCCGCACTAAACTAATTTTGTTGAGATGAAGAAAAATGATGAAATGTGACTAAGGAATAGAGAACATACCAATGTTTATCTAACATTATTGACATATCTTGAATCAGAGGCTGGAAAGAGGTATAGATTCAAAGAATAGATTTTGTCTTAGAGGAGGTCTCCAAGGGTGAGGGATGTTGTGTGTTAGGAGAGAAAGAAGAGGGAGGTTATATATTAAAGTGAAGGATATAAAAATGGTCATTTCTTCCAATATTTAAGAGTCATAGGGTTTAGAAACATGGTTGGCCAAAACATCTGCCAACCATGAACACCTCACTATCCAAGGAGAACACCTCGCATTGCCTGTAGTGCATAGTTGGACAAACCACACACAACCTCGGTGCACCCTCTACAAGAGATATGCACAACGCAATCCTCCTTTTCATGGGTTTTTTCATAGCATGTATCCCTCTACTGTACTATGAAACGATCTACACATATTTATCTAACTGTGGGGACTGGGCTACATGATCTCAACTAACTGTGTGGCCCAACTATTTCCTCCAAAACCTAAGGCTTCTAAATCCAAACAGGATGTATACACCCTCATTTTCTCCAAATCCTTATTAAGAACAAATACTAGGATAATATAAGGTAAAAATAATAAAAATAAAAGGTTGCATACCTCAATTCAAAGTTGGGTTCATACAGTATTCCCCCTTTAAGGAACATTTCATCGAGTTTCCATTTCAAGGCTGGTAAAAAATCATCTGAGAATAAATCAATCCACTATTCATGTACACTAGTCTCTCACTCTCAAGTCTTGTCCTGTATATAACCATGCTTCCACATCACCCATACCAGAGGAACCAAATTTCCTTTTATATCCTTCACAATATGTTCTACAATATGGATAGGATTCTACTTAAAGGATATATATACCTATAACTCTACCTAATCAGGTTAAAATATATGAGATGGATTTGAATAATATTAGAAAAGTTATGAAACATGGAATAATTAATGCCTAAACTAGTACTACTAATGTAACTGAAACTGATAGACTACCCATCTGACACTCTCCACAACTTCAAAAGGTCCAATAAATAAAGTTAAAGCTTCCCCTACCATCTAAACCATCGATGCCCTAGTCTAGTCGATACATAGAAGAATAACTGATCCCTGGCCTCAAAATCTAGTGGTTGATGATGATGATCATCATATGAATTATTCCTAGACTGAGATGTATCCATACACTTCCTAATCAATTTAACCTTATTTGAAGTCTTCTAAATGAGATGAGATCCAAGTAAGACTGCATAACCTTCCTCTAACTAGAAAAAATGTGAATAACATGGCCTACTGTATAAAGATTCATAGAGAGTGATCTGTATCGTGTCCTGAAAGATATTTTTGTAAGAGAACTTGACTAGACATATATGTTTGTCCCATGAACCTCTAGAATCAAGGGTCTATTCTTAAAAAATGTCATCTAAAACCTATATTGTATGATCTGACTGTTCATTAGTCTAGGGGTGAAAGGATGTACTCAAAAGTACCCTTGTAACCAAATATATTTTTGACCCCTTCCAGAACCTTAATGAAAAATAAGAATCCCTATATTAAATAATAGTTTTAGAAACCTCATGTAGTCGTAAAATCTCACAGACATAGAGTCTCCAAAGAGTATCCACTGAGAAGGTCTCTTTAATAGGTAATAATTGAGTGACCTTGATGACCTTATTGAAGATCACCCATACCACATTACTCCCATTAGAGTATATCAGTAAAACAATCACAAAATACTTCACGGAATCATACCATTTCCACTTAGTAATGAGGAAGAGATATAAAAT
This sequence comes from Viscum album, assembly GCA_963277665.1. Classification (NCBI taxonomy): domain Eukaryota; kingdom Viridiplantae; phylum Streptophyta; class Magnoliopsida; order Santalales; family Viscaceae; genus Viscum; species Viscum album. The sequence continues at coordinate 760,337,733 of OY728140.1, read as the reverse complement.
CCATACCATTCACTAGTTTTATTCCTTCACATACTGATTGGTGGAACACTGAGTAACAAAACCAGATAACTCCCATTTTATATGGGGACACCAGTATTAGTGATGTAGATCATGATACATACTATTAGGATTGAGATGTACAACATAATTAGAAACATGAGACTCATACATAAATTCTTCATTGATGTCTAGAGGAACCTGGAAACATATTTGAATACTCAATACCTCATCCTCAACCTTGATCCATCCCAACGGTGGATCCTTGTTTGGAAGAAACTCCCTTTTGATTAACCACTCAGGGTCTAATAACATATCATATTCACTATCCTAATAAGTGAAAAGGTCTCTGATAATTATGGAAGTAAAAAAATTTGATGATGTTACTGAACCTCCATGTTCATCTCAGAAAACATGGCTATAAGCTGCCACTAGTCATTGGCCTCTCAAACTGCCTATGTTTGTGTCCTTTGGCATAGAGTATCTACTAAAACATTAACATTACTAGGAATATAAAAAATATCAAAGTCAAATAACTATAGGTATTCAACCCACATTCCCTTCCTATGTTTTTTTTCATGTCACCTGATTATATGCTTGAGACTTTTGTGGAATTTAAACCAGAAAACCGCACTCCTAGTATGTAATGGCTATAACAATGCAAGGATTGAACAATTAATTCCAACATGTGAATGTGTGTCATGTAATTTAACTCATGATTACTCATCAATTACGACCCAAATATAAAAATTAGATCTTCTTACGTCATAAGTCCTCCCAGCCTAATACTTGATGCATCATATTAGACTATAAATGTTTTTCCATGCTTAGGAAAAATCAAGACTAGACTTGAAGCTAATATTTTTTTCAGCTCATGAAATATATCTCTCAAACATCCAATAATATAAAAATCACACCCTTATTAGTCAATCCTATAAGAGTTTATTCTTGGCGTTAAAATTACAATATGAATCTCTTATAATAACCATCCTTACCCAAGAATATACATATGTCAAACATGTTCTTGGGATACTTCTAGGTATCTACAACTCTCATCTTCTCTAGGTCAACTAACACTCTCGACTATGATATAATATTACCCAGGAATTGAACTTCATATATCCAAAAGTGAAATTTATTGAGATTAGAATACATGTGGAGGTCTCTCAGTGTATTCATAATGATCTCAAGATGTTTGTAATGTATGTGTTGAGTACTAGAATACACCAAGATATCATCTACTATCACAACCCAGTTCAATAAGGCTCAAACCATGACTAACCAAAGCCTATACTAAATAGGGTAGGGGCTAGAGACTAGCACCATGTAGTCATATCACACACATGAGAGGCCTTAACCCAATTTACTAGTACACAGATGAAAATCTCTAAGCCCTTACAATATAGAAATGTAAAACAAATGAATCCAATGCATGCATATATCTACGATCACACAATTATAGTATGATAACAAAGTATAGAAAGTGATAAAAGGGACCAAATAAAATTCCAACCAAGAATTACAGAGAGTACAAACATCTACAAGGGACAGTACTACTATAAAACAGAACTACCCAAAAAACACCTTGGTTTAGCAAGCTCAAGCTTTGATCCACCAGCTCCCTATACCCCCAGGACACCATCAAATGGTCCATAATTTTCATAATACATGACACATGTGGGTAGATCAAATATAGGATTGAGTATTCCAATTCCCATTAGGAAAACCAAAAAACAATAAACACGATGCTTTGAGAATATTCAGATCATAAAAAAATATAACAATCAATGCATAAAAAATAGATATACTCTGGAAAGACAATGATCCTCCAAAACGTCACAACCAAATTTCCAGCCATAAGATTTTTCATGAATCAATGCCCATTATAGGATAATACAATGCATAAGACATGATATTAATGAATACAACAATCCAATAGGTCCGTATCTTTAGGTCCTACCCAAGAAAACTCTCGAGTCTTTGAAGAACACATTACTCAGATAGGGAATATTTCCTAGAACCACTTGGGGACACCATAAACCTAATCTAGATCAACCCTCTATATAGAGGATTATAATCCAATGATACCACAAACATTACTGAAACAACATGATAGATGGAGAATCAACTCCCTACTCAAGGATGTCATATCGATTCCACAATCCCCAGCTTGGTCATAAAATGACAGAGGATCACACTTTGGTCTCATAGAGGGACACCACAATATCTATAATTGACTCATCCTCTAGAGGTGATCAAAATCCAAATATGTGGAAGTAATAACACACTGTACCCTTAAGGGGATGAACCAAGCGAACAGAATCAACCAATACTATTCTAAACTGACTAAATAAATGGATCCAAACACCATAATGTGGGTTACATGGTGTGTACTATTGGTACACAGTGTGTCAAACCAACCCCTAATATTCTTGTGTGATTTTCCTCACATGACACATAAATCTTTAATTACATGGTGTGTAAGTAGTTGTAAATGGTGTGTAGAGTTATCCCAATACTCTTCTGCCACCATCTAGCTATTTTTGTGTACTCTAGACCATGTCTGTGTACTATGGCCACGTCATATACATTAGCCTTTTGGTTCCCATGTAACCTAAAAGTTACAGATCGAGCTACATAGCATGAGTCACATGTTTTTGAATAAGGTCATAAAGCATGTGATAATTTTCACCCCATTGAAACCTTGGTGTCACAAGGGGGGTCCCAAATGGCATGTGATTATAGATTACGCAACGTGTGACGCAGGATTTACATACCAAGTTGGTTTCACTTCCATGACATCCTCCATATTTCCTAAACTTCATAACTCACTAAAAACATAGATATTGGGATGGATGATATTCTCTTAACTAGATACTAGGACTTCAAGTTTTCAATCCACCTAGGAAATGGTCACACACTTCGTCTGTAGCCTCACCATTGAAGCTGGGATAGATGGTAACCACCAATCTATTCCAATACTCCTTTGATTTTCCTTTTTCATACACACTTTTATCAAACCCTCAATTGAAAACCATACCCAAAAAAGTTATCCATTACATTGATGGACAATCACACAAAGGTCAAAAATCTGGTAATCATCAAGCCAAATACTAATGAAAATACTTATGATAAATATTTAAATAAATGAGGGAGAAATATATAAGCTGCAAGACATAAAGAATAAAACATTGAATTTTTTAATTATTCCTTGATCAATTGTTGTATATTTAGATTAATGAGGGGGTATTTTAAAACAATAAACAAAAATATCCACCGTATACAAATCAATTTTGATACATAAATCAATTCTTGTTCAGGGGATTGATCTACATTATATAGGGGATAAATAATGAGATGGAAATCACAAATAAAATGTCCTACCAAGAGTTTTAATCGACCCCTGATGAAGAAATTTTCAACATTTCCATTTTCGGAAAGATCCATGAACTCCGATGGCACTATGGTCCTCGATCTGGTCTCAATCCGATGTCATTCTCCAAGATCTTCTCTCACTCTCATTGTAATAAATGATCTCAAATTTTAGGGGTATGAGGATAACATTTATATTTGGTTGTGGTAGCATCTAAATAAAAGACCATTAGGTTTAAGATTTTAATTTATTAATTAAATAAATATAAATTTATTTATTTAATTATTCTTCCTTGAATGCAATCAAGACCAAACCTGATACTAATATAGATAATCCCACACCTAGGTTAAAACCCATAATTTAAACTCAATGGAGTACTCATATTTCTGATCTATGACACATTCAAAAGTTATCCCAATTATTTTAGGAAAACTACATGTTCGTGATATTGATATATTTAATATATTTTAAAAATTAATTACAGGAACACTCATCCTTAGAATATATATCCATATCAATACATGGCTCCAATAATAATCCATATAAATTTATAATGCAATACATGAGAAACTAAAAGTCTTTAAATTCTCCCCCTAAGGAATTTTCATCCTGAAATAAGAAAGGAAAAATAAAAAGGATGAGGGTACTAGGATTGCATTGAGATCTCCAACACCCAAGTGATATCTTGAAGATTTCCATGCTTCCACTAGAGACACACTAGGGTAATAGATCACCCACAAAGGATCATCTCCTACTGATACATGATATCAACCAAGTGCTCAGAAAAGTTATCTCCTTCCTTGATGTCTATCTTGGACCGGTTGATAATATGAAATAGGTAATGAACATACCTCCTCAGCTGAAACATGTTGAAGAAGTCATATAACTAGTCCAACTATGGAGGTAGAGCTAATAGGTATGCCACATCGCCAACTCTACATGGTATCTAGAAAGAGCTGATGAATCTCAAAGGTAGTTTTCATCCTCAACAAAATATTTATAATCCATTTCGATGTGAGATCCTCAAGAACATATGATCTCCATCCTAAAATTATAGAGGTCTCCAATTTCAGTTCACATTGAAATTATAATATCTATATGAAGTCCTCATCTTCTCTTGGAAGATATGGACTTTATCTCTCAAATCCTATAATTACATTGGTCCCAAGAGTAATGAATAACCTGGATAAGTCCAATAAATTGGTGACTTATAGGGTCACCCATACAAGGCCTCAAATGGTTCCATACCAATGGTATAATGGTATCTTTTAATGTATGAAAACTCCACCAAGGATTGATAATCCTCCCAAATATGGTCAAAATCCAATATACGAGACCATTACACGTCCTTCAAGACCGTAACGGCTCATCCGATTTTGATGTCAATCTTGGGGTGGAACACCATTCTCAAACACTATTGAGTCCCAAATGCCTCCATTAATCATCTCCAAAATCAGAATGTGAAATGAACATTATGGTATGAAACTATCATCAAGGGGACTCCATGGAGCCAGACTATCTATTTTATGTAAAATCATCCCAATATCTCTACTAAACTCTTATCTCACATGGCTAGGAAGTGGGCCGACTTGGTGAGTTAGTCTATGATCACCCATATTGAATCATTTCCCCTAGACATAGATGTTAACCCTGTCATGAATTCCATATTTATCCCATCCCAGTTCCACTCTAGAACCTCATGTAGTTGAGCTAAAATCATTGTAACATGGTGCTCTAACTTAACTTTTTTATAAGTGAGGCATCAAGTGATAGAATCTACAACAAAGATATTTATACATTTCAACCAAAACTGACATCATAGGTCATGGAACATCTTTAACACACCTAGATATACTTCCAAAGGGGATATATAAAACTCTAAAATCACCTCCTCACACAAAATTTGTAGTACCATCATCCATACTTTTAAAAGTATTACATGTTTCCTATCTTTAGAATATCCATATAGATAACATTAAGTGAATAAATTTTTATGTAGGGTCTCACATTCAGTGTCTCTAGGACATGATTCCATAGCAGGTTGTAAAATGTTTTGGGTAACAACCATCGATTGAAGATATGAAGGACCATAATTTTCCACTAAGGGCAACTACCATAAGGATAACTGTTCCAACTCCTCGATTAATCTCTAAGAACAAGATCTCCTACTGAGGAAGTATACCAACACATTCCCCTTCCTGAAAGTATAGAAAATATCATATTCATAATCCTAGAAGAACATTAAACACGAACTCTATATCGACTTAAGATTAGCAAGAGAGAAGATATAATTGAGACTCTTGAGGTCATATAAGATGATAATCCACTCACCCATAAAATAGTGCATCCACATCTATAGTGCGAAGTATAGCATTGTTAACTCAAGATCTTTGGTCAGGTAGTTATGATTATGTGGTACCAATTTATTTGAACCATAGGAAATCACCATCTTTCTCTGTATCAAAACACAACCAATCCTGGTCCCTAATGCATCATAGAACACTATGTACTTGACACCTTCCTAGGGAAATATTAAAATGAGAGCGATCTTCAACCTATGCCTCAACTACTAAAAACACTCATGAAAAATTTCCTTCAATATGAAAGGATTTACATTTTGTTTCAAATATTTGAAGGGTGATTCCACTCTATAGAAATCAAGTATAAACATCTGATAGTACCTTACCAATCCAGGAAACCTACACAACTCAGTAACATTATTGGGTGGATCCAAAGCTAGCACTACCTCAACCTTCATTGGATCCAATAACACTCCTTACTATAATATAATATGTTTCCTAGGAAGTGGATCTATAGTCCAAAAATGAAATTTCAAGAGATTCTTATAACACTTGTTCTCTCAGACTTTATTTAGAACCATCCTCGAGTGTCCTGTGTACTCCTCTTGGAACTCTGAGTATATTATGTTATCATCGATGAAGAACACCAAAAACTAGTTTAATAAAGGATAAAAGATTGATTTTATAACTCCCATGAAAATTGATGGTGCATTAATCACATTTAATGGAATCACCAAGTACTCATAGATACCATAGCGACATATGAATGGATTTTTCAGTATATCATCATCACATACTCGTAGCTAGTGATAACCTTATCTAAGGTCAATCTGTGAGAAAACTATTTCCCCTATCAACTAATCTAAGTAATCATGGATCCTTGGTAGTGGATACTTGTTCTTTATGGACACCTATTTTAGGTGATAATAATCCACACACAACCTCAAGATACCATCTGCCTTCTTGGAGAACAACACTGGTGATGCCCAATGGAAAATGCCGACTCTCATTAAACCTTCTCTTATAATCAATACAATTTCACTCTTATCTAATGAACTTATAAGGGTGTCATATGATATGAAGGTGCATATATCAGATCTATCGTGGGGTGTAATTCAATACGTAATTCTAGATCTCAGTGGGGTGGTAATCCTAGAATTTACTATTGAAAGACATCCTCGTACTCCACCACCTCCCTAGGGAATTGGTATCCCATATAATCCACAACTCTAAGAGTAATTCTATCCAGATGGTGAGTAATAATATCCACTCATCTATTCTTGATATCACACTGATCTGACAAGGTTTCATTTTCACACATAAAGTAAAAAACTCATCCCATCACTATGGAAACACTACATCCTTTACCTAAAAAAGACAATATGGTCATGAACTATGGATAACCAATCCATAAATAATATGATGTCATAAGGCATAATTTTTTCTACAAATAGATCCCTAACAAATCCATTACATCAAAGTTTTATATTGTACTATTGACAGATATATGAAATCATTGAGTCACCTCCTGTCAGAGTCTCCAATTGCAACAGTCAAGATACAGGCTCAACTAGAGTCTTTATGTCTTTAACTAGATTAGTTTAAAGAAATAAATGACTTTAACTATGGTTTATCAATAATTAAGCTAAGGTAGAAATGATATAGATCATATATAATATCATCCCTAGAGCCTCATTGACATTGGAATCTATAGTGTATAACTATCCTCATCTCTAACCACTAGCTCCCTGAGCCTAGCATGGACCACCTAGTGGTAGTTGTGGTAATAAGTCAAACCTTTGACCACCTCATTCTGATCTACCAACCCCTATTACATGTCCTCTTCCTAGAGGACCACCCTTATAATTCCTATGTATTTACATCAGTGGTCCCTTGACCATCTCCTAATCAGTTGTACGATGGGTCAGACAATCATGTGCGAGATGTCCCAAACCATTGTAGGAGAAAAACCACCTCTCTCTTGACTGAGTCAATCCATCTTGAGATCCACCCATCGATGGACCACTGTATTGGGATAATCTCCTAAAGTGTTTGGCATAAATGGACCCATGTGTTTTCCATAAGCTACTTTTCATGATGGTCTCAACTTCTAGGTTTCCAATACCTGACCCACTAATGGTACCTACTTTGATAGGAATACCTCCAACACTAAGCATCACTCCAAAACTTCAACATAAGTGAGAATACAAAGAGATATCACTGAAGACGTAATATTGTAGAATAATCCCTAGTCAAAGGACTATGATTTGAAGAATTAATCCTAAAACATATACATGGATTATCATAAGATAACACTATTTCCTCACAAAGTAATCTACCATAGTCAAACTGCACTACTACAGATGTAGAATCTTCTGGATGCACGGTGATCACAACGTGGCTGGATAAAACTCACCCCTAAAGAGATAATCAAATTTTTACCAGGGGAGAGATATATCATCTTGTGACTAATTTACTAAACTCCACTATTACACAAAAAATACCTAAAGAATGCTCACTATGAGGACTACCATATGATTTGAAGGAATCCTCTCAAGGATAAAAAATCATGCGACTACCTCTATCCAATATTTAGAAACCTGGGGTCCTGGATCACCTCAAAACATGGGATATCACTACCTCTATAACTCATGTAGTGAACTCATCCCATGTTAATCCTCTTCTAGAACTTACAACACTTGCTACTTCATAGTGGGTAGTGGTATAGCTGGTAAACCACTAAGAGGTTCTATTTTTGATACAAGCCCCTTTACTCAATCCTCTTCACTCGGTAAATCATCCTAATGATCATGAAATTATAGAGAACCAGTTTTTTCCATTAAATACTTTCAAATATTTATAAATATATTTCTAGATCCAATCACTGAGATTGAGTGTGATTTTGAGGCCTGATGTGCCCAGAATTAGTTTTATAAAAATATTAATTTATTTTATATTTCCCATGCATAAGTACTTAAATAGAATGAGATTAATCTTAAATATAAATATGGATTATAAATCTGAGACCATGGTTGAGTCTAAAATTAAATTTTTACCATAGGCATGACCTAAAATAGGTCGGCATAGGGCGTTCAAATATCTCACCCGTTGGCAGTATGTTCAGTTAATTAAAAAAAATTAATTTAAAATTTTAACTTAATGAAATAATTCTATTTTTCAATAAATATATCATTATGGGGATTTTCTCAGGGTTCGCCTCATAATACTCGGACCTTCAAGAGCTTCCTTTCCTCCTTTTATTGGTGAATCATATAATGCGATGATGAAACTCTTGATCCGAGAAGATCGGGACATAGTGGATGAAATGGATTCCTTCAATCATTGGTGAGCTTGTTATTTAATGAAGAAAAATCCAATCTATATGTTTGAATTTTAAATTTTTTTATTACACCCTTTTTGATTAAATTGATTGATCAAATCATTCTCCTCCATTGATCTCTGCTAATTATGGCCTTTGTATGCACTAATGTGAAAGTTTAATTGATTATTATTTTGTTTTATAACCATGAAAATCTCGGTTATTAATTATTGTACAATAAGTATTTGAAAATATTTATGAACTTTTTTTCTTCTTCTTTTCCACCTTAATTGCATAGTGTTCATCACCAGTTTGACCCCACTGTCCCGGTTCGACATTACCAGGTGGTACTGATCCCGGTCAGACCCCCAGAATCATAGAGAATATACATGTAAGGGAAAAATTGACAAACCAGGGTTGTTTATGGAGAGATTATGGGATTTTAGTGATCATATTGTCAATCATATATTAAACATTCAATTAATGAAGGACCATAGGCATGCAGGGTTTGCTATGAAGCTCCAAAGACCAACACAAATCAATTTTCAACAACCCGATGGACAAAAATTATATATTAGGACTAGATCCACCTATTATGGATGGTGTGGAGGTGAGACATGTCGTGGAATATATATATTTCAATCATAAATATTAGATATATATTTTGGGTAAAATCATGACCATATGTCGTGTAGTTCGAAGAACAAATGACTTATTGGGACCTGATAGTGGAATCCAGGTTTTCAATGATTTATAAGTATAACATGCCATGTGTGACCCTGATAAACCCTATAATATCATGTTGGAAGACTCAACATGTACTCTAAGAGTACACAATCATGGGCAAGGCCAGGTACTCCATGTAACAAAGTACATAAGTTAGGGTAAAGAACAAAAACATGGTTTGGATAAACGGGAGAGACCAAGAACACTGGAACGACCCGGGGTGGGATGAGCCCACCATGTATATCCACTACACACATTGTATCCCTACATATTTAGAGAGACGTGTACCACCAGGGACACGAACAAGTGATGTAGTGGGACCACATGAAATGTGAACAACCTCACATGTCATTTACCCTTTGGTTCCTTTCAAGGAAACTTCAATCTCTCATATTATCTTTGTTTGGACTTGGATTTTGGAATTCAAGTAGAATATCTTGAGTTTTTTTTTCAAATATAAAGTGATTGTGAACTCATTTGGGAATTTTTGGATACAATATAGCATGATACATGAATGATACTTGTTTAGGAGATGCTGGATTTTGGAAGTTATCACAAAATATTACCAGAGGCATTCCAAGTGAAACCCTCCACTAGGGCTGGGTGATAGTCCTGAATGCATAGAGTGGAACCCTCCATCTGGGTAGGGTATGGGTTTTCTATATACTCCTAGAGTGGAACCCTATTGCTGGACTAGGATTGGGTCCTCTACTATTAGAGTTTATCCCTCCTTATAGAGTGCTTATGGGTCCTTTATCAACTTCTAGAGTAAAAACCTCTAGCTGGGCTGGGCATACGTCCTCTACCATTATTATGAAACCCTCATGCTAGGTAATACATGGGTCCTCCATTTAATATTTGAGTGGACCACTCCTGTTGGAACATGTTATGGGTCATCAATATTTCCATTGAGTAGAACCATACTGTTATACAAGTGCATGGGTCCTCTACCTAGATATTGTGACCCCACGAATGTGCGGAACAATGATAAGGAATGGATTGAATTGTATTTGTTTCAAAAGGGTATAAAAATAAGATGATATGCATCTTTTTTGGACTTTTGGAACTATTGAAAACTTTTTTCTTAGGCTACGTTGTGAGATGGAGATCCAATTTCTTCTATTAGTATTTTTTGTTTTGATCTCTCTCTCTATCTCTCTCTATCACTCTCTCTATCTCTCTCACACACACACATATATATCATTATTCATGTTTTTGGATATTGTTACTCTCTTTATATGAGTTTGGAAGAGGTTCATGGTTTGGAACTTTCTTTCTGTGTTTATAATACCATGGTTAGATGATGTTATACTCCTACTATGGGTGGAAAATACTCAACATGTAGCTCATCTACACACTGTATTGAGTCCCTTATGACTGGATGAGGTTACACGTTATGTTTCTTTAGATTATTCTATATTATTTTTCTATGTACAGTATTTCCTTTCCTATTGTGTCTTTTACTGCTCCCCCTTTTAGATTTTGGGGTTTCTTACTGGGTATGTATATACTCACTCCTTCATAGAATTTTCTCACATTTGGTGTGTCTTATGCAGGTGACAGTTAGGTCCTCAGTGACTTCAAATGTGCTTAGGGGCACTGGGTGATGTGGAATATATATGTTGGTCATAGTTTGGAGATCAAGCATTGGGATCTCTCAGCAATTTACTTTTCATTTTTTATCAAATTGGGGCACATTTCTAGTTGTGTGTGTATTTTTCCCTATTAAATTTCAGTGTTCACTTTCATACTATTGTACACCATAGAGGTTTTTTAGGCTACGTTTACTTTCTAGATGTTACATCTTTTTGTTATTATTTACCTAAAATTCTTCATTGTTATGGTTGGGTGTTTCTGTATAGGTAAATTAGGAAATTTCCTCCCACTTAGGATTTAATTTTTGGTTATTGTCACCATCCCAAGCCTATGGGGGTGGGTTTTGGTAGTTAAAGCTTTATTCCTAGTTAGGGTTGGTCATGATAGACTTGTATTAGAGAAGTTCATTCCTTTGAATGTTGTTTGGATTTGTCCTGTTATGAGGATTTGTTTGGGGTTAATGGAATAGTGTAAATGTGTCTTGAGTTTGGATCTCAGTCTAGGGAATCTAGTGATGGTATGAGATGTTGATGTATCTATTCATCAAGACCTTGAACACCTTCTTATCAACTCATCATACTAAGACATTAGTTTTTAGGATCAATGGTACACGAATCAAATAGGATTTAATCTTTGACACTCCTTCTTGATTCAGCTCCCCATTATTGTTATATATAGATATGATCATATGACCATGGAACATCATGATTAAATTTTAGGATTCCTCTATAATGAAAACCTTCCAGGATACCAGTTTTAGATCATGATGATGATGTGATGTGAGATGATGCCTCATTTCATGGTGTATCCCATGAGATTCATTCTCTAGGTGGGAATGTAAAAAAACCTCCACCTATTGAGAATTAGATCAAAGCAGGTGAGAAGGAAAAGGATTCAAGCTGGCTCAACACACTCTATGAGTTCTAGCATCATAAGCTACATAGGTTCTATAGCAAGACATGTCTTAAGGAATCAAGGGGTTGGATATAGTCAGTTTTTAGTATCTTCATTATTATTTGGACCCTCACCTATCATCTGGTTGTGAGGGAAACTAACATTTTCTATGGAGTAGTTGGGAACTAGAGGAGTCTTTTTACCCAAATTCATGATGATTAATAACTCTCATGGCCCGGATTCTAGAAGTTTTTATTTGAGGAGTGAGACCCCTCATATTTTCATTCAATTTGGACTCAGGTTATACTGGAGCTTCAATAGGGATGGATAACAGTGGTTGAGTATGAAATGAGGTTTAATAACCTTACATGGTACTCCCTTAACATGATCCGATATGGATATTTCTGAGCACAGAAGTTTCAGAAGGGACTCCGTGAGAGATCCATGCCAGTTTGGTGCCCCTATGAATTCAAAACTCTGTCGAGTGTTAGAGTGGAACTAGTGAAATATATATATTTTTCAGAGGTATTCTAGATAGATGGAGCTATTAGTGGGTGTTATAGAGCTGATTCATCTACATCGGCTAGCTGGTACCAGTTGAGAGGATATCAACCCATGATATTTATCTTTTCCAAACTCATATGTGTGGTCTTGTTATACATGTATATCATCGACCATCAGGGAAGCCCAGAGAGTGTGGTCCTTTTCTTGTGATGGGCGAGATCACATAACACACAACTATTTGACTAGACGTGATGAGGAACACATGTTGATTACTAACGAACTATAATGGAATAGATAATGTCATGACCAGGGATCTCCCAAGAGATGACAGGGAGGCCCATAGGGAGGCAGAGATGGAAAATGATGAGGATGATGATCTATGGGTGGTGGATGATTCTATGATACCCTTCCACCACCATCCCTAGGTGGCCCACATCAGGCTCAGGCAGTTGGCGGTCGGGGAAATAGAAAGCTTCTGGATCTAAAGGCTAATGGCCTCACAGTGCACGATATGATAATAGGTACCATCTATGTGCTTTATACTCTTTCTTAAACATTAAAAAAAGACATGTTCTGGTCATTTATTCATCTCCATACTCCTAGGGCGATATTGGGAGCTCCCATTTGAGGTACTATCCCAATATCATGGCATTGAGGTTCTTATATGGAATGATTCTTTTATATCTTTTATCTCCTAGAAAAGTGAGCTATCTATTAGTATAAAGAGGTTCATGTGGGACCATTTTTTATCCTTATGGAACCCTGTTATGACATCTTGGGAATGAATTTGATGCTCATGGTCTGAGAACAGATTTATTTTCATCACAGACTTGTTAGATGTCTTTAACCTGATATGATGAGATTCACCTTTATGGGTAAGATATATATCATAGTGGGAAGTGTGTTTTTTGTGAGTAAGATGTTGCATCCCATCACCCATCAGTTTATAAGTATAACCCTTAGTGTAGCAGGATTTTCAGGCAGTTGGATTCCTTCAGTTGTTTAGGATTATATTGATTTCTTCCCTAATGATGTTTTGGGACTACCTGCAAGGTGAGAGATGGAGTTTTGCCATGAATTTCATCTCGGTACCACTCTGATATCTTCTACAACATGTTAGATGGGCCCTACCAAGATTTTAAGTATGAAGTTTCATTTGGAGGACCTTCAAGAGAAGGGTTTCTTCAATCTTAGTGGGTCCCCCTCACTAGGTCCAGTGTTGTTCATTAAAATTATAGATAATATTTTGTGGCTTTTTTGGAATATCTTTTTCTGAACCAAGAAATGATAAATAAAAAAGCAACGGTTTTTAGTATTTACAACCTATGTGACCCATTTTGATGTGTGATATTTTTCTCGAATACCAATCTATGATTTGGTTACCACCAGATGAGATTTTAAAAGGATGACATTTTAATGATGGAATTATGATGCCTCTATAAGCACTATGAGTTCCATGTGATTCTATTTGGTGTGATGAATTACCCCTTCATGTTCAAGTATTTGATAAACCAAAACTTCAATCCATACTTGTACTAGTTTTTGGTCATCATCATTGACAGCATACTCATATACTCTGCATCAAACTAGGAGAATGAAGATTTCATGAGGATGGTTCTAAATTTTCATCAAGAGAACTATATTTTTTAAAGTATATCAATGTTACAGTTCTAGGTACATGAGGTTCACTTTCTAGGGTTTTCAATTTTTTATCATGGTTTCGCTATATACCCAGTGACGATCGATGTAGTTATCTCATGGGAGCCACCCAAGAGCGTCTTGGAGGTGTATAGTTTTCTTAGCTTGGATGGGTACTACAAGAGGGTTTTGGAGGACTTCTCTAGGATTGTTTTCCCTTTAACCACCCTGAAGAGGAAATGGAAGTCGTTTACATGGACTGATTAGTGTTAGATGTCATTCGAGGAGTTGAGGATGAGAATGATGAGGGAACCTGTGATGAGACAATAAGAGGAGGGTGTGGAGTCTTTAGTGTATTTTGATTCCTTAGGAGCTGGGGTCAGCTACGTGTGGATGCAGTGGTAGATAATTATTGCATATATTTTGAGGATTTTGAGACCCCATGGGAAGAAATACATAAAACATGGCCTAGATATTTAAGTGGTATTATTTACTCTGAGGATGTGGAGGCACTTCCTTCTAGGGGACCTCTTTGTGGTATACTCAAACCATGAGATTCTATGGTACATCGTCACATAGAGATACATGAACCCAAGAAAAAACGCAGATTGGAGTTCTTGTAAGACTATTATTTTGAGATATTATTTACCCTAATAAATGGAAACAAAGTATCATGTCCCCTTAGTATGAATTCACATGATCTCTTAGTGGAGGGGGATTCTAAGAAGTTGGATTCCCTGTAGCTGACCCTAGTGGAGAATGAGGGTAAAACTTTTTATTAGTTGATTGTGTTTACTCCTCCACTTATCGAGTGTTTGTGAGAGTACTAGCTGTAATACCTCTAATATTAGGTCTTTTGTTACCATATATCCATAGTGGACTCACCTGATGGATATTACAAAGGATGGGATCACATTATCTTTTTCAAGGGATAGATGGTGGTTATAGTCACAATTTTGGATGAGGTGATGCAAAAGTTCTGTACATCTCACCTAATTGTACATTTCAACATGGGAAAGATGTTTGAAAACCATTAGTGGTATTTTTAGTAGTCCATCATGAGATGGAGCGTGGATGAGTTCATATCTCAGTGATTCACTAATCAACAATCAAGTTTCAATAAGTTTATTGAAGCCCCTTGAGATCATGGAGAGTAACTGGGATTACATATCCATAGATTTTATGATAGGGATTCCATATATAGTGATGGTTTATGACACTGTCTAGGTGATTGTTGAATAAATAATGATGTTGGCACACTTTCTTTCTATTAGGTAGTATAATTTGGTGGTGATTTTGGGGAAGTTGTATGTTTCATAAATTGTTTTCCTCTGTGGGGTTCCCTTGATGACTATATCTGATCACGAAACATTGTTAATGTCATGGTTTTTTAGAATCCTATAGGAGGAATTTTAGACCCTGATGAGGATAGTTATTTCATTTCACCCCCAGATGGATGGGAAGACTGAATGCACTATCCAGTTATTGTAGTATATGCTGAGGGAATGCATGTTGGATGTCATATAGAGACTAGATGATAAATTTACACTAGTATAGTTTGTGTACAACAATAACTAACACTCTACCATCATCATGATACCTTTTGAGGTCATGTATGGGAGACCCTTTAGGCCACCCTTTTATTGGATAGATATTGGAGATAAATCTCTTGTGGGTATGGAGTTGGTACAAGTGATGATACAGAAGGTCTAGGTCTTCCATGATAGGATGATTATTTCCTAGAGTATGAATAAATATTACATAGATCAGCATCATAGGACATTGGTGTTCGAGAAGGGAGACCACATTTTCGTAAAAATATAATCATGATGAGGATTACATGAGTTCTTCTAGGGAGGCATGCTATGCACGAGATTCATCGGTCCATTTAAGATCATACAGAGAGTTGGAGAGGTTTCCTACCACCTCTACTTACCTCCAAATCTAGATAAGGTTCATTAAATATTCCACATGACATAGTTAAATAGATACATGCTTTACCCTACACTCATTGTCCACTAAGCTAATCTGAACATCGAGGATGGAGACACATTTTCAAAGCACCCGATGGTGATCGAGGATTGATATAAGAGGACCCTACATGGATGTCCCATCCCATTGGTTCACATGTTGTTGCATATGAGAATTTATAGGAGGGATCCTAAGAGTGGGTTATCCCTATGACGGCTCAGTATCCCTAGTTGTTTAGTTTTTATTTTCTGGGATGAAAACATTGAAGAATGGAATGATGTAGAGACATTTTTTTCACTTTTTAAGACATTGAAATATTTCTACACATATTTATATAGCCAGACACTAGGTCGGTGTGTGCTTCTGAGGCCTAGTGTTCCAGAAATTAATATTATAAAAATATTAAATATATTTTATATTATGTGAAAATAGTTTCTTAAATTAAATTAGATAACTCCTAAACAGAATCTTATAGCAGAAATATGAGACCAATGTTTAGTCCAGAATGTGAATTTTAACTTAGGTGCAACCTAAAATAGGTCGGTGTTTGGTGTTCAGATATCTCACCAATTGGATTTACATTCAGTGAATTAATTAAATGTCAAATTTAATTGAATAATCTAATTTTACCTTCTTTTAGATATATCAATTTGAATATTTTCCTACGGTATCCTCATAATTTTGGGACCATAGAGATCTTCTCATTCCTCCTTTCATTGCCAAATCATATTGGATGACAACACAACTTCAGATTAGAAAATATCAGGACATAATGAACACAATAAATTCCTTAAATCATTTGAGAGTGAATTATTGGACAAATAATGTTTCAATATATAGTTAGGAATCATCAAAATTTGGATTACTCCCTTTTTTATTAAACCAATAGAGTAGATCAATCCCCTCCTTTTATTTAAACCAATTGTGGCGTCTGTATGCACCCATATACTAGTTTAATAGATTATTATTTGGGTTTATAACCCTAAATATCCTTGTTCGTGGTCTTTAGCCATAAAATCCTGTAAAAGAATGATGAACATTTTTTTCATTCTTTGGTCCCTCAATTTCTTCGCGTTCGTCACCATTTGGACCCCACAATCCCGGTTCGACATTATCGGGTGGGGCTAATCCCGATCAAACCCATGAAATCATAAACAATCTACATGTGAGGGATGGCTCGACAACTTAGGGGTGTTTACATATATATTATAGTATGTGGGTGATCTTTTTGAAAATCATAGACAAAACTTTTGACGACGGAGGTACCAGAGGCATGCGGGATGTCTGACAAACCTCTGAAGACCAACAAAAACTAATTTTCGACCACTAAATGGTCGAAAATGAAAAATTAGGACTAGATACATTGATATTTGATGATGTTGAGGAAATATCTATGGTGTAATTCCTAGATTCAAATAACAAATAGTGGATATATATTTCTAGGAAAATCCTTAATACATGTTGTGTAGTTCAAAGAACACATTGAGTGTTGGTCCCTGACTACAGTGACTAGGGATTCAGTGATTTATAAGTATTAAATGTCATGTGGGATCCTCTGAAGACATGTGATCTCATTATGGAAAACATGGAGTGTACTCCATGAGTATAGAAGAATAATCATGGATAGACACACTATGTACAGAAGTACACAGACACATGGTAAAGTACACAGACACATCTTGGATACACACAGATGACCAAGCACACAGGCAGGACCCAATGTGGCATGGACTATCTATGTAGATCCCATACATGTTTTGTAACCCTACAAGGTTTGATAACCATGTACCTCTAGGAAATCATTAGGTGATGGATTGGGACCACACACCATGTGGGTCCCTTCACATGTTGTGTACCCCTGGGTTCTTACTATGTAAAATTCAATCTCTCATATGCCCCTCAGTTGGACATAGATTTTGGACTAAGATTAGCCTATCCTTTGTGTTTTTCTTCATATAAATTTATGGTTCTATAAATTGTGGATTTTGCGATATGATTTTAGATGTTCTGGTCATAGATCTTGTTTAGGCGATGCTTGACGATAGTAGTGATCACGCAGGATCACCAGAGGTATTCTGAGTGGAACCCACCTGTTGGGTTGAGTATGGGTCATCTAAAGGATCCTAATGTGGAACACTCCAGCTTGTTTAGGAATGTGTCTTATACTATTATAGTGAAACCATCCTTTTATATAGGGTTTGGGTCTTCTATTGACTTCTAGAGTTGAACCGTCCAGCTATGATGGGCATGGATCATATACTATCAGAGTGGAACCCTCCTGTTAGTTAGGGCATGGGTTCTCCATCAACTATAAGAGTGGAAACCTCACATTGGAACATTGTATGGATTCTATATCTATTCACTAATTGGAACTATCATGTTGTACCTAGACATGTGTCATCTACCTAGATATTATGCCCCCTCGACTCTACGACATAGTGATGAGGCATGGATTGAATTAGTTGTTTTCCACTAAGAAGGCATGTGACAGGTTGGGAATAATTATTGGTCATATTCAACTATTGGAGAATATTTTCTTATAATGAGATGAGATATAGAGATCCCCTTTCTCTCTCATTTGGGATTATTTGGTATGATTATATATATATATCCATGTTTTTGGATTTGGTTACTCTTCTACCATGAGTTTCAAAGACACAAATTATATTCCACTTGATTTCTGTGTTAAGATTCTCATGGTTGGATGATGTTACTCTCTAGATATGGGTGGAAAAGACTCAATGTTTAGTTATTATACACAATATGTTGAGCCCCTTATACATAGGCGAGGTTACTCTTTCTCTTTATTTAGGTTGACCTTAACTCTATTTTCTATCCACTTTATTTACTTTCCTATTGTGTCTCTTGATGCTCCCCCTTTCATATTTTGGGGTATCATACTAGGTATGTATTTAGTAACAACTGCATGGGATTTGAAGGCATGTTCCATGCCTCATGCAAATGACAGACATATCGGTAGTGACTTTAGAGGATATTTGGGATACTGGGTGCTATAGACTTTGTATAGTGGTTGTAGTTTAGAGATCCGAAGATGGTATCTCTTAGTAAATTACTTTTCAATTTTTGTCGGTTTGAGACACATTTTTGGCTAGGTGTGTATTTCACCCCTTTACTTTTCATTTTGTACTTTTGTACTCTTGTACAACCTAGAGGTTTAGTGTTCTTAGTTTACTTTCTAGGAATTTCATCTTTTTATTATTGTTCCTATTAAATTATGCATTGAGATGGTCAGGTGTGTGCATATAGGTAAATTAGGAAATGGATTTTCATTTAGAATATTCCTTTTGCCTCTTATCTCGACCCACTGACCAATTTTGGCAGGGTTGTGGTATTTGTGGCTTGATCCCCGGTTAGGGTCGAGTCACGACACACAATGGAATAATAGACGGATGTCTTCATGGAGGCTCTCTAAAATAAATATGATGTACCATGGTCTGAGATTAAATCTTGGGATATGACTAAAGAAGGAAATGGAAAACCAAAAGCATTCATATATTATTCATGTACTGATGTTTTCCTTTCAACTAATGTCTACATGTACCAAGTCAAATGACAGGTGATTAGATTCCTAGTGTATTGATACATATTCCACTGGACCAACACTAGAGTCCATGGATTGAAAGATGAACTACAAAAACATAACTCTATTTCTCCAAAACAATATTATAGACTTCGATCCTAATGTGGAATCCAATACTTTGATAACACTTTTTTCACGACCCATTCAGACGAGACCCAAACTGTGACTACCCCATTCTCTCCTCTAATAGGCCAAGGGATAGCGACCAACACTATGTTGGAATGTCACAGACATGGGAGTCCTTAGCATAATGTACCTTCACACACACACACACACACCACCAAGACCATACAATGATAAAATGTAATATATATGAAACCAATTCATGCATTCATCTATGATCACACAATCATAGTATGACATCAATGTACTAAAAAAAGAAAGGGGTCGAAATACAATCCTAACCAAAAACTATAGAGAGTCCAACCTTCTTCAAGGATGAGAAATAATATAAAATGAATACACACAAAAAATACCGCAACCTATCAATCTCAACATATGATCCAATAGATCCGTATCATCATAGGTTACCGCCAAATAGGCCATAATCTGTATAAGAAATGACACATGTGGGCAGATCCCATATAGAGTGAGTATAAAAATACCTATTAGGACACCCTAAAAACACAAAAAATGATTCATCAATAACAATAAACTCATAACAAACATATAAAAACCAATGCATAATAAAAACCTATATATATTTAGGAAGGACATTGCACCTCTAGGTAGTCAAAAAACAAACTTCTAGTAGTAATATTCTACTCAAATCAATGCTTGTTCTGTGATAATCCACCACACGAGTCACGCTATCACCAAATACACTCATCTAAGAGTTAATGAAAATTGGGTCCTTTATAAGAAAGATCACTGGACTCTGAAGACCCTGATACTTAGATATGGGATCTCACCCAAGACAATATGTGGTACACCACAAACCCAATATGGATCAACCCACTATGAAAGGGATCATACTCAAAAAAATTTTTGAAAACCATGGGAACCCGCTCAAATGATACTAGTCCAAACTAATTAAATAAAGGTCTCTAAACACCCTCAAAGGGTTTACATGACGTGTACTAGGGTACATGATGTAATGTCGTACTGTAACCATGTTATGATGGACCATGGGAGCCCGCTCAACTGATACTAGTCTAAACTAATGAAATGAAGGGCTCTAAACACCCTCAAAGGGGTTACATGATGTGTACTAGGGCACATGATTTTGTCATCCAACCCATAATCTACTAATGTGGTGATACCTCAAAATACATGTTAATATCAAAATAAAAAGTGTGTAAGTAGTCATATATGTTGTGTAGAGATCACCTGACACTCTGCCTGTGTCGTCTGGTCGTCCATGTATAGACCAAATTGTATCCATGTATTGTGGCCATGTCCATGAACATTTTCCTACCTGTGGCCATGTAACCTTTGAGTTACATGATGTGCCTACAAGAACGAGTCACACAACATGTTATATATTTCTCTCTATGGAAACCTTATCACCCTACAGGGGGTCCCACATGGCATGTAATATGGATTATACGCCGTGTAACCTATGATTTATAGATCCCACTATTTCATATTCTGTGTCACAATTTGAATTTCTGCTTCCACCTAGCTCTCAGAAAAACATTGATATAGGGTTGTATGACCTTACTTTCATTGCAGATCTGGATTCCTAGCATTGTATCCACTCGGGAAATTCTCACACACTCTATTCATAGTTACACTGTTTAGGTTGAGATGAATGATAATTTCCAACATGTTCCAAACATCCATTGATCGTCCTTCATCATCATTAGAACTTGATCGCACCCTCGATCATGAACCAAAACCACAGTATTGATATGGTCCACCAAATAATTCTCCCATAATGATCAAATGTCATGTAATCATCGAACCATGGGCAAATTAAAATGACCTCGATTAATGTGTGAAGAAACATGGAAAAAATATATAAGACACAAGATGTGAGGAATAAAACTAAAATTTTGTTAATTCACCATCAATATTTTGGCATAGATTTAGATGAATAAAGAAGGACTTTAAATCAATGATAAAAATATAAACCAAATACAAAATAGTCATCGATGCAAGAATCAATTATTGTTTATGGAATTGAACCAATTTCAATGTGATATAAATAATTGAATGGAAATCAAAAATCAAATATCCTACCTAGAGTTTTGATCAATCAATGATGAATAATGTTTTTGTATTTCCATCATTTGTGAGATCCAAGAACATTAATGGAGCAATGATCATCTATTTGGTCTTAATCTGATGTCATCCACCAAGATCTCCTCTAAAGATCTCTCCAAAAACTCCTATCAAATTGAAGGGCTAGGCGACTAACCCTAATTTTTTCCCTGGAAGTATATAAATAGGATACGATTAGGTTTACTATTTTAAATCAATAAATAAATAATTATAATTAATTTTTTTAATTAATTTACCATGAACACGCTCATCTCCAACACCCAGTGATGATATAGATTATGCCATTCCTAGGGTAAAACACTATACTATAAAATCCACAGTGCCCTCATATTTTATATGTGACCACACATTAGGAAGTTATTACACTTTTTTAGAAACATTTCACATATGGGATATTGATATATTTAAATATTTAAAAAATTAATTGCAGGCACACAAGGACTCAGAATAATATGCCGTCTGAGTTCATAGATCTAAAAATAATCTACATAATATGATATAGAAATAAATAAAAAAATAGGAATCGTTATATCTAAGAATACTACAACCAATGGATCCAAAAATGGTTGAAAACCAAATTAATCAAATCCATGAAAACATGCAATGAATTTGTGAGACCAAATGATATAACTAGATAGTCGTAAAGACAATACCTACTTAAAAAAATGCTATATGAGGTATTTTTTAAGGTATTACATGTAACTGGTGATATCTTGACCTCAGCAAGATCATTGAGAATACTCTAGATCCTCCGAGCTGATAAAAGTGGTTATCTAAAAATGGAAAGTGATACCTATTATTCACAGTAAGGTGATTCAACTTTCGGTATTTCACATATACCATAGGGGTTTTGTCAGACTTCTTGGAAAAAGGATCGTCGAACCCTAGGGACACAGACTAAGGAAATATAAAAACCTTATCATCTATGATATCTAACTATCTATTGAGATCATTCAACTAAGTAGTGTCTATATGGTAAAGAGGAATCGACTCCTCTGTAGATCCTAAAACCAGATTATTAGAGAACGAATCCTCTATCCTAGGAGGGAAAATGGAAATTTCCATGGGGAAAAAATCCCTGAAATGATCTACTACATGAGGGAATTCATCCTGAAATAATCCTTGACCATCCATATAAAGGATAGCAATCTAGGTTGTCATGCTACTCAAACCGTGAGGCTCTGATCCATCTCTACCTAACTAGAAATCCCACTCACCCTTACGAATATAATTACTACCCTCTAGTGATGTAAATGACACACTTCAGTGATAGAAATATATAAATTAATAACATGGAACTAACTATCTATCTTGAGAATAATGTCAAAACTAGACATATCAATGATTATTAAGTTGCACAAGAAATGATAACTACCTATCATAAAGAGAAATCCCTACATTGACATACACTCTTAGAATTTATACCCAAAAGGGTTTCAGGGTCATCTCCACATAAAATTATTGAATCAAAAGTCTGTGTCTTTCCACAATAGCCACTGAGATAAAAGAATTCAAATCCCATTTTTCAAACAAAACAGATACCAAGGTATATTATACTAAAATGATACCTAAAAATGTAAAATGAATGGGACTCTACTGACCTGGAACATGTTTCACTACATAAAACTAGCTCGTTCTGTGACACTAATATATGACATGAATACCTTGGTTAGGTCGTCTCTATTGACGCAGTACAATTGGTATCTAGACCCCATGGTCATGACCACCTCCTCGACCTGATTGGCCGATATCACTCCATCTCTCTTCATAATGAAGAGCTACTGATCCTACTATGGGACTTGAATTTGGTTTTGATCATCTCTCACTAGAAACTGGAGGTAATATTTTGAAAAACTGTTGTAAGTGTCCTATCACTACTGGAAAAATTGATTTTAGCAATAGGTCATTTCCGACAGGATCCTATTGCAAATGGTCTTTTGTGACGGGGTCCCGAAGCAAATGACCTATGGAGGAAAATCGTGTCACAAATATTACATTTTGGTATGGTCTATCATAAAAAATTAATATATGCACTGAGTAATTGCCCCATTCCAAAAAAAAAATCGCCGAATTTTTAAGAGATTTCATTGTGACTGGTCGATCTTCCATGGAAAATAGTTTCCTATTTTCACCTTTTTTCGATGGGTCCATCGCAAATAGTTGAATTTGTTTAAAAAAATAAATTAAATAAATTAATATTAATATTAATAATATAATAATATAATTAAATAAAAATTTTAATTTTATTATAATAAAAATATTTACAAATTAATAATCATAATATAATAATAATATAATATTAATGTAAATAAAATAATAATATTAATATTTGTAAAATAAAATCAATTATAAAATAAATAAACAATATAATAATATTATTATTAATTATATTAATGGAATAATAATATTAATATTAGTATGATAGTACAAACCTGAGTATTCGCAAAAATATAAAAATATATTAATGAGTAAAATAATAAATATAATAAAAACTGTAATATTCGAGACAATGTAAAAAAATACTTAAAATTAAAATTGTTAATATAAAAAAAAACACTTTCAAATGTTTCATTATAAAAAAAATACATCATTGAGGGGGAGGGTCATGTGGAGGAGTTGGAAAAGATGGTGGAGGGAACTCCATCCCTAAACTGCAAGTAAGACATCACATGTACTCTATCTGCTCCTACTCCTACTGCTACTGTCATCGAGGCATCACATCCTGCATCTCCTCCTGCTACTATTTCTCCTACCATAGGAACTCTTCCTACTGATGTTGTTTCCACTGACGCATCTCCTCATGATCCCTAAGCATAGTCTCTCTAATCTCACTCTAAGCTCGCAGCTTCTCCTCATTCTATGCACGAGATGATGATGACTCTTTGTGAGCTCTTCTTGATCTTGATTCCAACATCACAGAGGTTCCATAAAAACACTTAGGGGTCCATCGATAATCGACACCAACAACTTGTCCATTCTCAAAGTCATACTAGGTCTCCTGCATCTATATTGCCTCATTAAATCGGGGGGCACTGGCATGACCATCGGTCTCAGCCTAACTCTTAAAATGTGTCTGATATGTGACATCCTCATATAAATACTTCAATTTAAATTTAAAATTAAAATAGTCAAAATATTATTTTTAGTTAAATTTAAAACACAAAAAAAACTTATACTTACCACAATATGATGCTGGCGAGCACCTTTAATCTCTCCAGTAGCTAGATCACTGTACATCCTCCAATAAATATCGTACTTCATAATATTGAGCTGTGTGGATGCCTATATGAATATAAAATAGACTATTTACATTTAAAGTTATATAAAATATTTCTAAAAAATGTATTTACTATATGATCCCTATGCATACTAACGACCTAATGATGATCTACTCTAAAACCACCAACTCTACCAGTGTGTATATAATCCATCCTAAACTTGAGATGAAATATAATCATGTTGATGGACGTGACATGTCTCATAAAACTCTTTCAATCCTACATTATCAAGTTATTTCCTTTTAAAATTTTGTAAAAACCGAGTACAATGTGGATGTATAGCTCCCTTCCATGCCTTCTAGATATTATCACACATGCTCTCATCAATGACATACCATAAACTCTACAAATAATTTATTATATCATGTTATTAATTAAATTAATTTCAAAATAAATATTATTTATTTATATACCAACCAATGCTCGAACATGCATTGCTGAACATCAATGGGAATATGATCCCATAACATTCATTCATCAGAAAAATAATTGCCAAATATAGATATCCTCTATCCAACAACTTTATGCATAAATTTATGAGAAATGAACATTTAATCAAACAAGTAGAATATAAATATATTAATGAAAACTAACTAAAATACACAGGTAAACACACCACTTTGTGTGTGGATTGAACCCAATATGTGGACGTCGCTCAGGGATAGGGTTGGGAGTCATCATTCGGGCAAGTCCACACCCCCTCTAATGCCCCTGAACCACCAACAGTTTAAGAGTTGGATAATCCAACCTCCTGCTCGACAAAAGGTAGATCAGCCTCTTGTAACATACGATACAGATCCATGTCCATCTAAAACAAGAAATTATTATTGTTAGAATACAATTGAAAACCACTATTATATATCGATATATATTTTATATTTTTATAACCAATATTTAACTATGTCAATGTCCATATTCATCCTCATATTCATATTTATCGATGTCAATGACTTCATCTTCCTCCTCAGCATCATCAATTTTCATATTAATTTCAGTTTCATCATCTATTGTCATTTAAAATTAAATTTTAACATATTTAACATCATCATCACCATATTCACATAATTGTGGGGTTTCATCAATGATATTCATGTCTCTTCATGTAAAATATGTATTTAGAGTATTCTTAAAAAAATTTAATTCCTTTCACTTCAGTGGAACCACATTCACTCTAAGTAAACTGATTCTCTCAAGATTTAATTTTTATTATTCTACAACAATCATCCAAATACCTTGAAGTATCACAATAATTATCATAATAAATTTTATGTGCCTTATGAGCTAATAAAAATTGTTCATTTACTACAAGATGACTTTTATGGTTAATATAAAAGATTTCGTAGTTCAGATGAACATGCATGCCTCTCTCCGTATCCAACCACTGAAATTTAATCATAATTATGTAATGTTGTCCCAGATAACACTGTTTAATGATTTATTCTATCATTCCATAAAATTACAATTATATTTTTATATGATGAGATCCTCTCATGAAAACAGCACTATTCATAATTTTTTTGATTCCCTATATGCACGTGTATGAAATAGAAAACCATTCACCAGATATGCATTACATGATTTACCCATTCTAGGTGGTGTGTTACTCAATATAGACAATCAATTATCAATTTTATCAGCATGTTGATATACTTAAAAATATTTAAAACAATTATTACTAAAACAAGTATTAAATTTATTTTTTAATTTAAATGAAAAATAATTATTGTTACTAGTTTTTGAAACCAGTAGGAATTTTTTTGATGATGTTCTTCAAGAGGAGCTATTGTAATTTGTGGAAACTTTTTTTTTGGATATGATTATCATATAAACTACAAATAAAATAAGATTAATTTATTATTAAAAAAATTATAGAATAAGTGATATGAAAACTCACAGTAAAAATGGTGTAATTTATTAAAATTTGTGCAGAATATATGTATGATCTCTATGATGTTCATAATCTAAAATCCATCTTTAAATAACTCCACCGAAGCTAAGTTCGGGCTGATAGAAAACTGATAATTGATTTCTCATGTAATCATCATCATTTCCCTCATTACAGCTCATGAGGTTTTGTTTTTAGGGATATTCAGATTAAAAGTAATGAAAGCATAAAAAAGAAATTTCTTCTTGAAAATAAACTTATGCAATTGAGCATTCTAATAATTCTTTGTTACATACTTTTTTTCAATTTCTGCATGCATCGATAAAATGGGAACAACCATTAGATCTTTACCATACCTCCTCATTTTATTTCATGTGGAAAATATAATATCAAAATTTCCATTGATTCAAACATACCCGGTAGGAAGTTATTTTTATGTCTATATAAATTTAAAAGGACATATTCTTTTAGTTTTCTTATGACATTGTAGTTTGTTGTTAATACACAAATTCCTCAAAGAAAACATGATATGTCTGTCAGCACATCCCAAATAATATGATTTAACAAACCTCTTAATCAAAATAAAATAATTCTTTCCATTAAAACATGACAGTCATGACTATTTAATCTAGTAATATAACCATTTCTAACACATCAGCCAAAATTGAAAGTATAACCCTCTTGAAGTCGCAAATCTACAATCCACTTACAAAAAAAATAAGAGAATCTCTTTTGAAATTTTATAAGATGATTTTGGCTTCATTGAATTATGTGATTTGACATTTTCAAATTGTTCATGTTCCGATCACTTGAAAATTTGGGGAAGATCTAATAATAATGTTACATTATCTTTGGTCATACCTGGTGTATCCAAAACTGTATGAAATAAATTATCAAAACGGTTCTCTTCAATATACATCAAATCCTACTTTTTACAGACTAAAAAATCATACCAATATAAAAAATATCAAAGAATTCTCTATTTTATCTAATTCTTATTTTTCCTGACCCATAATCATTAAGTTGGTTTATTGTTAGTCCAAATGTGATGGGAAGTAATGAAGAGAAAATTGATTATAACTTTGTACCTGATATCATTGTAAGAGGACCATCTTTTTCAAATGTTCCTTTTCTTAAATGACATTTTTATCTTTGAAAAGGATTATCACTTGGAAGAAATATACAACGACAGTCGAAAAGTAGTTTTTTTTCATTGACAAGCATAAACGCCTTGCTGACTCTTATATATTACTAACATGATTTTGGAACAGGTTTACACTAGCCAAATAACATGCCATATACTGGTAATCACTAATTGTCCACATTAATGCAACTTTCATTAGGAAGTTCTATTTTTCAGAAACATCATATGTGCTGACACCATTACACCACAGTGAATTCAACTCATTAATTAATGGTTTTAAATAAGCATCGATATTATTTTACAGATGAATTGGAATTAATAAGGTCAAAAAGATATATAGATCATTCATCAACATCCATGGAGGTAAATTATACAGAGTTATAAAGAGAGTCCATCATGAATACTGACTACCATAAAAACCAAATGGATAGAAACCATTATTAGAAAGACCCAATCACACGTTTTAGGCCTCTAAAGAAAAAGACAGATGCACTTGGTCAAAATGTTTCCATAAATCACCATCGGAGGGAAGATTTAATCTTTTTCTAGTTGAAATGATGGTTTTGTTCTAGGACATCAATGATGCTATGTTTTGATACAAAAATAAACATTGTAATCTAGGTGTGAGCGAGAAATATTTCAATTTTTTTACAGGAAAAAATCCATAATTCCCTGGTTAAGATTATTTATACCTTGATTATCGGCATGTATGAAAACTATCCAATGAATCATTTTCATAATAATATAAGATGCAGTCACTTTAACATGAATGATTCTTTTGATAACCAAGACCCAAATTACGTACCATCCTCTTTATATCATATAAATTTGAAGGAAACACATTTCTTTCAGGTATAATTGTTTTTAACAATTTTATATCTGATAAAAACAACTATTGGACATTCCATTATCTAATTTAATAGCCATGAATTTAGAAAATTCCTAAAAATTTCTCATCTTGCAACCCAGATATAAGGCATCCTCAGTGGACCTCAGAAAATCATATAAATGAGATAGTTCCAACTCAGGAGTCAAATCAACATAATCGTGAGTTTTAGTTTGTTAGAAAGATGGGCATGCCACATCATGTACTAAATTTTTTAACCGTGCAGGTTTCAGAACTAAATTATTAGTATCTTCTCTAAAACTGCATTCATCATGTTAATACCAAAAAACATAATCTTGTTGAAATAAAATTCAATAAATGACCGCCAATGTTGTCAAATGTTTAATTCATCTTTAGAGCACATTTTTTATAAGGACACTTAATTGTCCCATCTAAAACAATTTTTTTTGATAATGCAAATGATAAGAAAGATTGAACACCCTCAATATATATATGATTTAAACCAGGGGGCCTTGCCACGATGCTCTCCATGCTCCTACATATGAAAATTGATATCCTTACACTGAAGAATTCTTTTCATTGTAGTTTCAGTCGAAGGGGTTCCAAGGAGATGAGCCGTCAGGAAAAAGATCCTCTTTTTTCAAACAAATCACCTCATTTCAACATTCTCCAACATAGATTAGTATGAAAAATCTACTCCGATGTACGTTCAAGCATATTTTTTATACTGATTTCAATGGGAGAAATTTGCAAGGAGCTAAGGCATCGATCAAATAGAATGCCACTGATCCACTGTAAATTTTTCCAATTAATTAATGTACTCAAATTTAATTCAATTTATTACTAATTATTCTTAATTATTACTAATTAATCCTAATTTTTACTAAATGTTACTGATTATTACTAATTTAACCTAAATCTTACTAAATGTTACTAATTGTTAATAATTTTTATTGATTATTACTAATTAATCTGAATTAATCACAATTACTACAAATTAATATTAATTATTAATAATTATTCTAATTAATACACATTAATCTTAATTATTACTAATTATACCCAATTATTACAAATTAATATTAATTATTACAGATTAATTTTAATTATTACTTATTAATCCTAATTATTTCTAATTATTCCGAATTATTACTAATTATTCCCAATTATTTATAATTAGTCTTAATTATTACTAATTAATCCAAATTATTACTAATTATTACCAATTAACCCTATTGATCACTAGTTAATCCTAAATATTATTAAGTAATCCTAATTATTATTAATTAATCCTAATTATTACTAATTAATCCTAATTATTACTAATTAAACAAAATTATTATTAATTGGTGCTAATTATTACAAATTACAACAATTTTTTTAATCATTGTTACTAATTATTACAATTTATTACTAACCATTAGTAATAATTTCTAATTAATCATAACTATTTCCAATTAATCCTAATTACTACTAATTAAAACTAATTATTTATAATTGTTACTAATTATTAAGAATTATTAATAATAATTACAAATAATTACAAATTATTAAAATTTATTACAATTTATTACTATTTATTACCATTTATTAAAAATTATTACCATTTAATACTAATTATTACCATTTATTACTAATTATTACCATTTATTACTAATTATTACGAATTATTGCAAATTATTATTAATTATTACAGTTTATTACTAATTATTACAGTTTATTAATTATTATTACAGTTTTTTACTCATTATTACAGTGTATTACTAATTAGTACAAATTATTAAAAATTATTACTAATTATTACAAATTATTACAAATTATTTCAATTTATTACCATTTATTACTAATTATTACCATTCATTACTTATTATTACCATTTATTACTTATTATTACTATTTATTTTTAATTAATACAAATTAATACTTATTATTACATTTTATTGCTAATTATTATAGTTTATTAAAAATTAAAACATTTTATTACTAATTATTACTAATTATTACGAATTGTTACATATAGTTACAAATTATTAAAATTTATTACTAATTATTACAATTTATTACAATTTATTAGAATTTATTAATAATTATTACAATTTATTACTGATTATTACCATTTATTACTAATTATTATCATTTATTATTAATTATTAACATTTATTACTAATTATTAATAGTTATTACTAATTATTACAAATTCTTTTTATTTATTACAAATTATTTTGAATTATTAAAGGTTATTTAAAATTATTACAAATTATTATGAATTATTACAATTTATTACCGATTATTATAATTTATTATCAATTATTACAAGTTATTACTAATTATTACAATTTATTACCATTTATCACTAATTATTAACATTTATTACTAATTATTACTAATTATTTCTATTTATTTTAGTTTATTAGTAATTATTACAAATTATTTCTAATTATTACTAATTATTACAAATTATTTCAATTAATTAACATTTATTACAATTTATTACAATAGTTTACCATTTATTACTATATATTGCCATTTATTATAAATTATTACTAATTATTACTAAATATTTCAATTTATTACTAATTATTACAAATTATTACTAATTATAACTAATTAATAAAAATTATTACTAATTATTATCATTTATTATGAATTGTTACCATTTATTATGAATTATTACCATTTGTTACGAATTATTACCATTTATTACCATTTATTGCTAATTATGACTAATTATTATTAATTATTACAAGTTATTATAGTTTTCACTAATTATAAATATTTATTACAAATTATTACGATTTATTACTAATTATTACAATTTATTGCTAATTATTAAAATTTACTACAAATTCTTAAAAAAATTACTAATTATTACAATTTTTTACGAATTAATAAGAATTATTATTAATTAATCCTAATTATTTATAATTATTCATATCTGTTACCAATTAATCATAATTATTGAAAATTATTAATAAATATTTCTAATTTTTACAAATTAAATCTAATTTTAACAAATTATTACTAATTATTTATAATAAACACTTAGACATAATAATTCATAAAAAAATAAATAATACAAAACAAACATCTACTTATAATTGAATTTAATTGCATCTAACTAACAAAAATTATAAATAATTAAAAAAATTAAATTAACTAAACAATAAGAAAATAGATAAATACCTTGAAATTGATGATTTCGGAGTATAAAAGCCGTGGATTGTGATTCGATTTAGAAGAATGTTTTTCAGAAGAGATAGAGAGAGAAGTCAAGATAGATGTAGAATGTGAAAAAAAAATAGATGAGGTGCATATAGGTTAGATTATTTGCGATGGTCTTATCATCACAAATACCCACCACCAGCATTAATTACTGTCGGTCAAAAAAAATTATTTGTGATGGGTCCCGTTGCAAATGTCTCCCGGCCGACACACTATTTGCGACGAGAAACTTTTCCCATCGCGAAAAAGTAAAACCCACCACCAACAATTTACGACGGGAATAGGGAAGTTGTCGCAAATTCCCTCCCCACGATTTGGCGTGCATTGTTGCCATACCTTTAGCGACGAGTCCTTACTTACCCATCACAAAACCTATTATTTGGGACGAGACAATGGGCCCATCACTAATAAACCCTTCCGACGGGTTATTGGCGACGAGCCCCTAAACCGTCAAAAATAACCCGCAGCAAATGGCCATTTTTTCTATAGTGCATCATGTTGTTGGATCAACACTATAATAGGGCCCTCGCACACCAAGGTTTCATGTACCCCTACTTCCCCCACTGATGAAGGACTATAAAACTATGAATAAGTGCACTCTGACTGGTACTATCGTCGTGAGAGTTCTCAAAGAAATGATTCCAGCCACCAGATACTGCACTACTAGGTTACAAATCTTATCCACTCGAATCTAGGACTCTAGCTTCCCTTAGATTACATTCGGAAATAAGTTTTTGTTTTATTATATTAGACAAGATAGTCAACCAAAAACCATTCACCAGAGTACGAATAGGTTTCCTCATCCCATCCTAAAAATGAATCTCTTTCATTGCCTCATCAATAGTATAGATAGGTGGAATGAATTGAAGCACTGTAAAACAACCTGAATAATCAATAATGAACATATAACCCTACTGAAGGTTCATGAACTCCCTGACATGATCAGCTCTCAATGTCTAAAGGAAAAAAGTATCCACACAAGACTATCTGAAAACAAGCCCAGGACATACCCTAATGACAATCCGCCTAGGTGATAACATCCCACCATCTCTTGGATAAATCTCAAAGCATATAAGTAGCAGGCATCACACTTCTATTGGGAGGTGTCTCAAGGTGCTCGAAGATAGTCAATATGGCCTCCAGTCGTGACTCTGCCACTTGGGGACCTCCAAACTCAGAAAATGTGGGAGGTTGCTACTTCTAGAAATATCATGCCAACTATTCCATTGAAGAAGAAGTCATGGAGATACATGTATAGTCTTCATAAGATGTATAAAATTCCTTCAAAACTGGGCATCATTACCCACATCAGGGATAACAAGAAGTGAAAAATTTAGAACTACTAGAAGTAACACCGGTGGATTAGGCCACATAACCTCCGGAGCATGGTCATCACCACCCTACTGGAGTACGACTCAAAGAATTACAAGTGGCATGGTACAAAAATTACCAAAAATACACCTCAAATATGTTTTCATAATGGTAATATTACAAAAAATAAAAATTTGATAGGTATAAGGATTCTTATAAAAGAACCAAAACCCTCCTTATACTCCTAAAGCTAGTTCTGTGTGACAGAAATGATCATAATGAACATGAGAGATACTACCTATAACCCACTACTTTGGCTAGGTTAGGTTCACGATTTTTTTTCACTATAAGGGTCCCGATATATGGACTATCTATTTCAAGTTATAGAGGAAAACAACCTTTAAGATACAATTGAATATACCATGTAACAAAGAATATATTATAAATTAAGATCATCAATTCTTTCTTTTACATAACAAACAAGTTAACTATAGTACCATTCCCCATTTATACAAGAACATTCCTTATAAATTAAAATTATTAATTCATTTAACTATATCAGACCTTTACATTCGTAATAATAATTTGACAAGCAATGCAAAATGATTTTAATAAATGAATCATCATTGTAAATCTATATAGATACAAACACACTTTAGATGACAAATGAAATTCATGTATTGAAAATCAGCTAACATTTTAGTCTATTTAACCTCAGTTATGTCACTCAAACATGTAATAATTTTTTTTCAAGGTGACATCATCAAAATATACAGGAAAACACAGTTTAGGTCAATGAAAACACATTAATATCCCATTATCTAATCTCATTATTCCTATTGAAATATTAGTTTCATAAAATATACATCATTTAAGGAACATACAACAAGTATCATCCAGTCAAGCAATGTGACCTACATGGAATGGAAGAATTCATGAAATATATGTTGTATAAGGTTCCTAAAATGATGGAGGATCAATTCTTACTTACCATATTGGCAAAAAGAAAACATTTATCCAACATCATTATGGTAATAACTTCTCATATCTTGTGAGTCACCCAATAGCGGAATCAAATCAACTGTACATACATAAACTAGAAAATTATATCCCATCCTATGTAATTTTAATTTTTCCCTATACATGGGTTAGCTACTACTGGGAAACAAATCATTACAAAATTATAACTCATATTAACCTCTTTTCTACCATCCCAAAATAGTATGGAAAATTAAATAAATCTCAGATACCAATTTTTAACATCCCAACCCAGGAGCCACCAAATGTTGCCCCAAGCTGGTGGGCCACATAAACTCAAGTGTGCCTCCTTGTATGGAAGAGGAAATTCACTAATAGTGGGGGTCCAAGGTGGTATAGTTTGGATACTATACCCACATAATTTGAGTCACACAATGGTGTAATAAAAGGATAATGGAATAACGAAATCATAATAATTACTGGCAATGAGAGTAGTAGAATTACAACATTGAGATGATAATAAGAATCAATCCATAAAAATAAATATCTAGTGCCATATACATAACAATGTATTTTCATTCCTCCGAAAAAAAGAATAGAAAAACATGGAAAAATGTACACATATATACATTTATAACAATATAAACAAAAAACTAAAAGGCTATCTCAAAATAGCATTAGAGGACAAAACTCGGTCCTATGATCCCCTTATACCGTGCTATGACCGATAAATAATCAACAAATAAGAACATTTCCATATCCCCACCAATATCCATATAATCTAAATAGGTATAATATGGGGCCCAAATAGGGTGTGAGATAAAATCCATAGGCCACCACCAACTATGTCTATAATAATTCATGCATGTGTGTATAAACAATAATTGTGTGTAGGTATAATAGGTAATTAGTATAGTAAGACAAATATAAAAACTCTATGGAACCATTTGTAAAAGAAGCAAGCTATGAAAAATGAACATCAATATATATAAAGTATCAATTGTAGGTGGTATCCATATTATCATAATCCACATGTGATAAGTGAAATTGATTTACAAGGTCTAGGTCCCTAGGAATATAATCGGGGCCACATATATATGGAGATGTGAATTTATACTAGAGTCATAGGTGCTATACATATACCCTCCTCATAGGATCCATACCATACATAATTATAACTAGGGGTCATAGGTTCCATACCTCAGTTCCATAGTTAGTGTCATACCATAAGTAATCATACCTAAGGGGTGAAGGTTCCATACCTCGATTCCCTAGTCAGTGTGATACTGTCGTGTAATAGCATTCATAACATCATAAGAAAATGACTCCATACTGAGATATCCAATATCAAGTAGGAAATAATAATAATATGGAAAGGTCTATGTTAGTGATCATAACCAATCATATGTTTCATTTAATCAATCAATTAATCATTTTTAATAACATTTAACAACAAGGAAGAGGAGGTGTGATCCTCACAAACTATATCATTTAATTCATAAAGGCTCCCACAATAATGATGGTGATTTCAGACACCCAAATGAGTGGTTTATCATATGTAAGATTAAATAACACACCACATGTGTCTCTCAGGTTGAGGTTTATGACCAAAAACAATGATTAGATTCTATAAGGGAAACCCATATTTGAGAAGATAATTAATTTAAGACTTTTAATTTAATTCAGAAGAAATGATTGAAAGGTTCGGTGTGTGGCACAATGAAATTATTAATTTAGAAAACGAAACCTTAGGGAAAAGTTATATAACACCTACCTTAATCCTGTGGTTAAAATCTCATCTAGTATCAACCTTTAGTTTAATCTAGATTGTAAGAAAACTGAAAAATAACTGAATGCCATGAAAATAGGGAATATAATCTCACACCAAAAATAACTTCTTCAAGGGGAAGAAAAAATCATGAAAGGATCCTATGTAATAGAGAAAATAAATGTGGCTATCCAACACAATATATGGATCTTTAATTGGAGGTAGGACATAGGAATAGATTCAAATACTTGCTT
Organism: Viscum album; assembly: GCA_963277665.1. Lineage (NCBI taxonomy): Eukaryota > Viridiplantae > Streptophyta > Magnoliopsida > Santalales > Viscaceae > Viscum > Viscum album. Next base: position 760,300,901 of record OY728140.1, on the reverse strand, counting down.
TAGATTTAGAGGAGAGCTCCCAAGGGTGAGGGATACTATGCGTGGGGGGAGAAAGAAGAGGGAGGTGAGACCTTAATGTGAAGAAGGAAAAATTGTCATTTCAAATAAAATTTACAAGTCTCATGGTTTAGCCACATGGATGACCTAAAAGTGCACCAATTGTGCTCATCTCACAGTCTAGAGAACACACCTTGCACGACCTGTAGTGCACGGTTAGACAAACCGTGTTCAGGTTTTTTTCCCTCATTAGGTCATACCCATATAGAAGAAGCCCCCCCCCTCACATGGTTTGATTAAAACTACGTGGCCCTATTATATTCCCTTAAATTCCTTTCATGTTTTTTTCTAACTGTGCAAACTAGAATGGATCATTTCTATTAACCATATGGTCTAACTATTTCCTACAAAACCTTGGGATCTGGGCACTGAAAAATCCCCGAACACCCTTATTTTTTCTATAAACTTATTAGGACAAAATAAAAGGATAAAATTAATGAATCCAAATAAAAATAAAAGGACTCATACTAGAACTAAAATTCAGGTTCTTACATCTGCAACCATGATCTATACTAGAATGAAAACGAAAAAACATCACCACTAATTTTTAAGTGAAATTATACAAAATTTCGAAAGGGAACAAAGATATATGGGTTGTAGTAGATCACCATAAAAATTCATCACACTTCATCAATATCATATAATATTTATCTCAGGATCAAATTTCTAGGATATACATTAGGGAAGTAGTAATTGTTTATGATGTAGCATATTCCATTATGTCTAATCAAGATCTGAGGTTTACCTTAATGTTAAGGGGATGTTATAAAAAATATTGATATATAGTTGATATTAATCAACACATATCATACTTATATGAAAGGATAATATTATATGAAAATTTAAATCCTATACGATATGTTAAGATCTTGTTCTATAGATTTTATCGGTAGTTTGGATCTACATCTTCCTCGTGTTGATATTTCTTACAGCAATCGATTTCACTCAAAGAATTCAGATGGATAATTATGAATCCCTATATAAAAATAAATGTATATATACAATGTTCTAGGATGAATTTGGAGAAATAAATTAACTGGGACCAGAACTGGCTGATGAAATGGAAGAGAAGGTTAGATTCATTCAACAATATATAAGTTCAGCACAAATTTGATAGAAAATCCTTGTTTATAATCATCAATACGATCTGAAATTTGAAGATGGTAAATATGTTTTATTATAGATTTACCCATGGAATAATTTAATGATATTTAAAAAAATGGAAAACTAAGCCCCAGGTATATTAGTCCCTTTCAAAATCTTGATCATATTGGGACTGTAACTAATCGCTTGGTGTTTCCACAGAACCTATCTCAGGTTCATGTTGTGTTCTGTGTATCTATCCTAATGAAATAAAATACATGATCCATAAAATGTAATAAACTCATATGTTAAATCACTGGGGCAAGATCATTATTATGATGAATAACCAGAAGAGATTCCTGATCGTATAGAGAAATTTCTATGAAACAAGACCACTAACATGGTCAAAGTGTTGTGGTGAAACAACCATCTTGAGAAATATATGTGGGAACCTGAGGATTTAATGAGAAAAAAGTATCCTATGTTGTTTGTACCAAAGTGATTAATTCTTAGGGAAAAATTAATCTTCATGTGGGTAGAATACAACACCATAAAATTTTATGAAATATTTTCTTCCCAAAATATTCAATTTTTTCGATATCTTACATTACACAAAACATTGATTTTTAAAGAACCATGAAAAAATGTTAATAATATTATTTATATAAGACGATTATTACCTAGATATTACTATTTATAGAATGACTATGCAGAACCAGTTTTTAAATATTAATTATAATTTTTTTAAATAAATAAAACATATTGATAAAAGAATGTTTCATTTTTTTTGTAAAGTCTTTATATGTTTTTAAAATATTATTTTCTCAAATTATTTCTGATGAAAAAATAAATTTATTTTTAAAAATTTTAGAAAATTGATTCGGAAAAATTAAATTCATTATTGAAATATATATTCCAAAATGAACCTATGGTGTTTTTTGTTTTATTTTTCGAAAAAGATGAATTTTTCGATGAATAGTGAAAATACTAGTATTTAGTGAAAACTACCATTTCCTTTAAAGAAAATATAAGGATTATTTTATTATAAAATGATTTTAAAAGTAAAATTAGTTTAATAATATATTTATTAATCCAATTTTGGTAATTTAAATCAATTTCATACTAAATTTTTATATTAAAATGTTTTAAAATTTTGGATATTTTCTCTTTTGAAAACCCCTTTCTCATCAAGTCTACATGAATAATTTTAAATTATATTTTTAATATTATGTGAATGAAATTTGGAAAATGTATCCAATATTTTTAATAATTATAATTTATATTACATTATATGTTCAAATTATTTTTTGTTAAAAATTAATTTTAAAAAATAGTAAAAATTGGTTAACGTAATTAATGTTAAAATGGGTTTACCAAGGGGTTAAACTAAAAAGATATAAGCAAAAATGAAATATAAAATTATCCATAAAAAAATTACATACAAATTTATACCTTATAACCTATAAGTTTAGATAATGATCTATTTTGGATATTTTTGTCTTGTGAAAAACATAGGTACTCTTCATTCTTTTAAAACTTCAATCTGTGCGCTCTCCCCCACTTATAAAAGTGCACCCCTCTCCTCCCCTATTCTCACTTAAAAGCCTTTTTTTTTGGGAAATATCTACCCAAATATATTCATCACATCACTTCCCACATCCAATATACATTATTTATATCATAAATGCAATCTTGGAAGGCTCCAGGTTAAACCAAATGAGGTCATCCGAAGAAGAGGTAATGTTTTCAACTATGTATTTTTATTTTAAGTATTTTTATAACTCCATAAAATATTCTAAAAACATTTATGATATAAATTTTTTTATACCATATAATTATATGTTTTTATGTTAATTTAATATCATATATTCATATACACTTCCATCAAATGGGAAAATAAATAGTCAATCGTGTGTACGACAAACTACCGCCTCACGAACTGATGTTATTTGTTTCGCACAACCACCTATCACTGATGGATTTGATGATGAATTAAATGATTATATAAGATATATATGATATTATTATAATTATGTAATTATAATATCACATATATATATATTCTTAACTTCCAAACCGTTGGAAAACAACAACTCCGCTCATCTGTACGGCAAACTACCGCCACAAGAATTGATGTGATGTGTTTTTCATTTTTTTCTTGTATGGTAATATGAATTTATTAAATAAATATATATGATATTTTTAACATAATCATATTAATTTTATTATCATGTCACATATTACTTTATAGTTTCCATTCAGTGTGGGATTATATAAGGTTGCTCGTGTGTACAACGGACAACCACCTCACGAAGTGATGAGATTCATTTTTCACAAATGATTAAAATGGAGTGTAATAAGGGTAAATTTAATGAATATATTTGATATATTTGAAATAATTATTATTATTTAATATTAAATAAGTATCTACTTTTCTTTCATTCCATTCATGGAAAAAATGGAAACAATGATCATGCATATGTACGACCTATAGTCTCTATGAATGGTGAATTTCATTTTCTGTATCTAACATTAATGGATTACTCTAAATACATATATAATGAATATATAAGATATTTATATCATGGTTTAAATAATAGAGATTATGGAACCATAATCAAAGAAAAATTAAAATAAATAAAAAACCAAATCATATATAAAACAATATAGTAATTGTTACCTAGAACATGATTTCAACAAGGTATTATTGATAAATGAGTAATAAAATGGCACAAGTAAAAAATACATGGTAAGATAAATGTTATATAGTTATATAATTTATTTATAATAAACTTATAATTATTAAATAGTTGTTTTTAATGTGTACTAAGGATGCCAATACTTAAGGTAAGGGATTTCTATCGTAATTTCTCTTCCTTGAGACTTATATTATGTTATACACCTATCATATTTTATGTTCTATATATATATCCCATTTGATATGTAATATCATGAATTTATTTATTATCATGATACTACATGTTTCATTTAATTTCATTCTTTCATGGTGTTTATGATTTAATGTTACAAAAGTGTTAAGAGTTTATGTTACAATCTCATAATTTATCGAGATTGTTTTTTATTATACTTAAAATGAGGAAATATTATGATATATATCAAATATATTCATGTATTTTATTATAATATGTTTATTTATTGATAATAAAACTTTTTCCATTCATTTTCCTCTCAAAAATTATTAAAGATACCAATATATTTTCTTTAATAAAAATAAATTTTATTTCATTGTTCAGTCAAAAATGATTTTTCATCTATATCCTTATTTTCAAAAAAAATTAAAGATATTTTTAAAAATATCCAAACATTTTTTAAATCCATTTATACTATTGTGTGAATTTTTAAATTTTTTTGAAAAATCAATCTTCTTATCATTTTCTAAACGAGGTGCTTTTTTACTTTTAAAGAAATTTGAAAGGAATATTTTTTTATTGTGTACAACATGAATGTATTTTACTACTATTAAGACCAAGAAATATTTTAAAGATAAATTTAAAATATAAAAATTTATTATAAATGAAAATGGTTTTTAATATGGTTTATTTATTTTTAGTATTACAAAATAAATTTTCTTATTAATTTTTTTTCTTAATAAATGTTTTAAATGATTCTTAATGATTACTTTATAATTTTCCATGGTTATTTTTAAAGAAAAAAATTTTGAATTTTTTTACAAGTTTTATGTTTTAAAAAGTGATTTTAAAAGTTTCATTTCAATTTTCCTCTAGAAATGTATCAAATGATCTTTCAAAATCACTTTCCATAAAATATGACATCCTTTGATGTCAAAAATTCTTTTTTGTTGGCTTTATCCTAGGATACCATTTTTAATTTTTCTTGGAATATTTTATGTTTATGATAAAATGATATTTATGAAAACCATTTCTCTTCAATGGGTTATACGGTGATAAAATGATTATGAAACCCTATTTTTTCAATGAGTTGTGATATGAAAAAATGAAAAATGATTATGAAACCCTTTTATTTTCCACATGTTATTATATGATTAAATGTTTCATTAAAAACATTTATTTTCATGGTTTCTCATATGTTGAATTTTTTATGACCTTATGGAACATAAATGTATAGATTATATGGTTGCAATGACCAATATCTTCCTCTAATGAATTGGGTATTTTTTAATTTTTCTATAATCTCATAGGGTACCCTGGTTATTATCCCAAGCCTAAAAAAGGGTACACAAAATGTTATCTCAATATTGATGATGGAACATGGGTGGTTATCCCAAGACCAACATGTTATGAATGTCTTATTGGGTATCATTGACAAAATATTTTCAATTCTTATGTGTAGGCCACAAATATAAATCTTATTTAAATGTAATTCTCTCATAGACTATGTTATTTTATTATACTATTATTAATTTTTTTAAAACTTCCAATATTTATACTATAACTCAAGATTTTGATCTTTGATATATAGGGTATGGTATTTATATAATATTCTCATGATATAATACCCTTATACTCTTGTTATATTTTTGTATTTAACTTTCCTATCCTTACTGAGTATCTGAGATCACCCTTTATAATTTTCCCCCTAGTTATGATGATATTTATTATGTGGGATATGTATAAGAAGGGTCCTAGTTATGACGAACTAAGTGAGAGATGATCTAAAAATCTTATAAACTAGTTGGTTATGTATCCATGATTCCAAATAAAGTATACCTTTATGATCCCAGATCATGTTTTTGTGTAATATTATGAGTGTTAATCTAAAAAGATAAAATATCTATGTATAGAAATCTTGGATCATTATATCAACTAGGGATGACCACTCATACCTAAGGCCCCTATCAATAATTACTAGGAATATATTGCATAAAATTTAATTCTGTATAACTTTAAACTACAACGAATTTTTACATTTCAGATAATATTAAGAGGTTTTATGTGACCTTTTAAGTGACACTAAAGCATGTGTGTTCTAATTACATTTATAGGGATACTTAGGAAGCCTCTTCAATGGGAACGATCTTGAATCCACAATAACCATCACCTACATGGATGATAATAAACTCCATATTACCCATTTTTTTGGATTTAAACTACCTAATCAAAAAATAACTATAACTAAAACATAAATTAATTAATATATAACCTCTAATTCATAATTTTTTTAACATCGATGCCTAATTTTTATCCATTTATAGCATGTGGGTAACAAGTATTATATGGGTATATAGTATCATACTTGTATTCGAGAAGGATTCATGAATGTGACTTAAATATAATATATATTCCAAAAGTAGGAAACATTCCCCCTTCAAATAGAATGGTGAACTCGACCTACAATGCTATTGACCAATGCCATTTCCAAATAATTATTGGCCAATAAACCTATTAACCACCTTCCTTTGTAAATTAGACCCCCAATGATGTTCACCATCGAATTATCATGTATGTATAAGATAAAAGATGTTATTGAAATCCTTTCCACACATAAGTTCCATTAGAAACAAAAAATGGTGAACCCAACGTGAGTGTGTCAATAAAAAAATAGTCTTTCCCACACAGCCGTCCATTTTTTGAATGTTTCATGAAAAAAAGTTGAAATTAATGTGAATCCTTTTTCTAAAAAACTATAATTCAGATATCCTTATCCCAATTAGTTTATCAATTGAATATTATATTATCCATTATGCTACACTAATTTTTTTAATTTGTTGTTATTTCATAGAAATCCACACAATAGAGCTCGCTTTGATCCAAATTTATAGAACCTTCCAAGTGGAAAATTGAAACTAAAAATAATAATAATGTTGTGGTTCAATGAATAAAAAGACGCTCTCACCTACATTGAATTTCCATAAATAAGTCATGAATGTACTTGTGAGGGATTACCTCCAACATAGTTTCATCCCAATATTAGAGATTTCGCAAGAGAGGCTCCAAGTCACTAAGCCCCATAGGTCACCTCCCCAGTAAAGGATGGCCACAACAAATGTTGTGGAACCCATGTCACCTATGAATAACTTCAATAAATTTTCATTAGATCAGGATAATTCCTACCATCAATTTTTTTGGGAGGTAGAAGATGAAGTTGGGTACAACCTACCCACAAACCAAGAGCCACCTTGGAGGGCCCCCGTCGACTGCTACTGCCTCTAATTCCACATGACCTAAGATCCTAGAAAACTAGCTGAGGGAGCCACCTAGGAAGTCTCAATTTTGGTAACCTAGGCTTGGATACCTATGAGATCTCACTTGGGATGAATAAATACTAGAGATATTAAATAAGATCATATCCTCATACTTGGAGAAGCATTATATCAAGACACATATATATCATGTTGTTATGTTGCCCCAAATTATTTAGAATGTAAAATATTGTCGTAAAATCTCTTCCTATGTACTGCCTTGGTAATCTTACACCATAAAATATCCTTTTATGATGTAAAATAGTTGAATGGGACAAAAAATATAAATTTTGACATTAACTGATGTTGGGACCATTCATGTGGACCCCATTATCAGAAGGGATGAATATTTTAATATTTATGAGGATGATTAATAGAACTAAAGAATTGATTTATCCTATTAAAAGATGGTTTAGAGGGATGGAAACCTGATCAATTAGTTAGGGGAATATCTGGATGAAAAACATCATATATGCTACTTTGTTCTCTTTTGTTTTATTTTCAATTATTGAAATGTATTCATTATCCAAAATAAACTCAATTAGCCAATTCGTGGAGTGGTAGTTTTTGTTAGTGATTGGGAACAAGTTATGTTGGCTAATTTCAATGTTTTTGTTTTTCATCTTAATTAAATAAAAACATGTTTTATCATCTTTCAACTAGTTTCAATTATTAATTCAGTTTTTAATACAAAATGAAATGGAATTAGTGTAATATTATTTTAATTTTAATTTACTTTGTCATTTATCCATATATCCCTCTATATAATTCATAAATATTTACTATGAAACATATTAGGTATGGTTGGTGAGTTCTCGATGAGCACCAAAACATGTGAGGAATTGTGATCAGAGCATTTTTTTAAATTAGAGAATAACAATACCCAATAGGGGATTTCTATAATTTATCAACAGGAATAACTAAAATTCCACACACACTGGAATGATGGTATAAAAATTTCATACCTAGATTAGGGATATCCTTACCATCACCATCTAGATAAGGGAGACAGAGGAATCAATAGAAGAATCTTTCTCTTAATAATCAATAGAAGAAAAATTGATAAAATTAGTAATTGTGATAACATACCTCTAGGTGTATCCGACCCTAAACCGATCACCATTCTCATAAATTGTATTAAAATATATTTTTACTCATTTCTAAAAATCCCCAATTTATCAATCCAAATTAAATCAAAATTAGTTTTCCTAGAAACAACTCAAAACGTGAAAACACGTTAAATGTGAACTCCCCCCCTCAGAGACTACCTACGGTTAACTAGTAAGATATAAATAGAAAATATAATTTTTTTCATATTCCCCATAATAATATAGGATTCAAACTTCACACTATTATCAGGGTGTTAGTGCCTTAAAAAAACCCAAAAATTAACCTTGAATGACATTTAGTTTAAATAAACCATTAATTGAATTTGATCATAAAACTGAACACATGGAAAACCAATTATGAAAACTAAATTTTCAATCTTTTTTGAAGAAATAATTCTCTTAGAATCAAGTGTCACTCTAAATGTTCACTATAAACCTAACATAATTGATGGCAATCCCAACTAAACCCTCACTACCACAAAAAAATGGTTTTTACAGTACCACCCTTTAACAATGCTAAAAAATCACTGATAAAGGGGTACCATTATCCGTACTAATGAAAAACTATTAAAGGTACCCCGTTTATCAGTTCTTTTTTAGGAGTGTTGATTGGGGGGGCTTTATTAGTTCTTTTTTAAAAGTTTTGATAAATGTAGTGTTTCAAAAAAAAAATGTAGTATATAAATATATAAATATATAAATATATTTATGTTGATATTAATATATAAATATATTTATGTTGATATAAATATAATATATATATATATATATTTATTTAAATATGTTTTAGAAAAGTATAAATAAACATTTACACTTAATATATAATATATTTAGTGAACATGACTTATTACATATTTTATAAAATATTACTAATTAATTTTTTGATAATTAATATTGAGTAATAACCATTTAATAACAATTTGAAGACCCAAAAAACATTAAATTTAATAAAATATGTAAAATAAGTTGAGAACATAACTGAAACTTCAAAAGATCATACATTTTGATCTAGGTGTCCATTTAATCTCTACCACATTTCACATCGAAGTCCGCAATGGAATCTATGCACTAGTAACACAAGGGAAGCCTTATTAACATTTTTTGAGGCCAAAAAGGCCTAAAAACTGAATTTTTAGTCGTGATAACCATAATCATCAGGTACATTTTTATTCAGATAGGGAGAAAGTATGACAAACAAGGAATGCAAATATAGGATGTGGGAAAAAGACTACCGGGGTCTGAAATGATGAATACCGAGGGTGTCCCCTATAATAATGTTAATCCCCATCGGTTTTAGGCTATTAAGGTTATGAAAGAAAAACTCTTCGAGATTGGACTGTCAAGGGATGCTAGGTAGTCCTCTGCCTTATTACCCTCCCGCTATGTGTGAGATACTTTAATGTCGTTGTAAATGATACCACGTCACATATGGATGGTATAATCAATATACCATGGGAAAAATCAGAGACCTTGGAGCATATTGTGAAACATCATTGAGTCAATTCCAACTTCCATGGGATCCAACCCCCTATGCCTGCACTCGGTGAGACCTGTCAGCATGGTCCTTGCCTCTTCCAGCAGCGACATACCTTTTCTCCAACCGGATTGAAAATACCTGGATGACTGATCCATAGCTATCACGAATGATTACCCAACTATGAATAACTCTTGAGACACATGAGACATCGATGTTAATATTTAAGCCATGAGGGTGGGGGAGGGAGGAGGGTTCCATCTAACCCATTTACGTATAAAAATGTTGATGATGGAAGGAGTATAATGGAAAGCAAGTAAAAAACACTAAAAAATAGGTGCATCACTACAAGTGTTGAGAACCCTAAACATATAGATAATTATATTTTTTACTCTAATAATGATCGTGTGCCCAGACGAAACCACCTCTTCATGAAACCACTTATTCTACACCTACCACAAACTCCAACATCCTGATTGAAAAACTAAAGTGTACTCCCTTCTCTTTGGCCCCTCCTCCCCCAATCCATTGAACCAGTAAACAAGAAAGGGATGATCGACCATACCATGTATGTAAAATTTAGTGAAATCACCAAAAAAACATCCAAAACTCCTTCGACCTTTCACTCTCAAACAACATGTGACCCGAGATTTCCTCCTTGTTCATCCTACAATAGTCACACCTGGACTCCATGCTCACACTAAATCACGTAATATTCTCATCAGTGGGGAATGTTTTGTTATGAATTATCTAGGAGAGAAATTTATATTTTTTGGGGATTTCCCTGGCCCATAGGACCTCATTTCAGTCATTCCCTGACCTACACGGACATGACCTGATGATTTTCAATGGTCATGAAGGAGCCTGAGGGAGACATGGAGAACACACATCTATTTGGGGTGGAGGTCAACTCGATAAGCAATAACATTTCTAGTTGGTCCCTATCCAAAATAGTATTTATGAATGACGGATGGGGGTAGGCCTCTCTGTCGGATATATCTATGGTTGGGAAACCTTGGAATCCATTGATCTCCCCACACTAGTTATCATTCCAGAATGTTACATCACTGGTACCTACAATCCAACGAGCATGGGGTATGAGTGAGGTGACAAGGGGACATATCACACTAAATATATGAGAGACATGACCATCCCTTACATCCCAATCTTCTATGTAGCAGTTGTGAATTGTCATCCCCTATAAGGTCTATAGCTCTAGCACCTCCCATTCCAATTTCGCATTCATGCATGTAAGGGTATCATTAGGACTCCGAACATAATACCATCACCACTGATAGGGCTCACCATATTGTTTCAAGAGTCCCAGTTTGTTCTTCCCTCGATCATTGGGTCCCATATAAAACCTGATATAATTCTATACATATTTCAGATAACACCTTTAGGAACCTTGATTGAAGATAAATGATGAACCGGGGTGTCCAGGAGTATACAATTAACGAGCACAATACACCCCCAAAGGATATATACCTATTCATAAAATTGAAAACCCTATCTATGATTATGTACACTAGAGGGTCAAAATCATGAATACAAATCCTCTTCGATGATAGAGGGGCTCCTAGGTACAGTATGGAAAGTTCACCTTTTTGAATACCAATATAGTGGATTACATTAAGGACTTGGCTGGTAGAACATATTTTGGAAGTGTGGAAGATAATATTTGTATTATTGATAACCTGAACACTCCAATAACTATACTCCTATAAGAATATGTTTAGGCCTCGAACAGACATGCTCGATTCATTAGTTAAGATAATGGAATCATCTGCGAACACACGGTGAGACATGGATGGGAATCACATCCTTCTACATTACATGCAAGATCACCCCACTATTAATACTACGTTGAATGAGGAGGCTGAGCACATCCTGTGCAATTATAAAAATACCCAAGGAGATGGGATATCCTTGCCGACGACATCGTGTTCCTTTAATGTAGCCAAAAGTTTTACCATTGAACGTGATTTTTATTCATGATGAGATAAAACAGTGAAATAGAATATCAATATTCTAAAGAGAATGGACCATACCGAAAAAAAACATTATTGATGATTCTCCATTCAACTCAGTCATAGGACTTTCTCATATTAATATTCATCACCAATTTTGAGCCTCGAGTTTGGATGTTGACATCCATAATAACTTCTTGGTCCAAAGCGATCGCCCCTTGGATAGATCACCCCCTCACGAATCCATGTTTTTCTATGAAGATCCATTTGGGAATATGAATAGATAGCTGGGCATTAATAATACTCAAAATAATCATGTAAGGGATGTTACACATCCTTATCGAATGAAAGTGCTCAATAGATGTAGGAGACTTGGTCTTAGGGATACGCACAATAGTGGAATCACATGCAACTCATGGTAACAGACCATCCTAGACAAAATATTGAATAGCCAAAATTAGATCGACTTTCACTGTCTCCCATGGAGCACTATAAAAGTCTCTAGGGATCCATTCCATACCTTCCGCACTGTTGGGATTTAGACTCAGCATGGAATTGATAATCTCTTCCTCTTGAAGAATGGGTCCTAGGAATTCATTGTCATGATAAGAAAAATTGGATTGGATAGCTTCAAAAATAACCAAATATCCTACCTGGTACCCATTTGATAAGTGAGTGCTAGGACCAGCCAACATGTTATGAAATTATGAGCTATCTAGCTCCCCTACCACCTTTTTTCATCTGTATAAGATCCATCCTCCAGCTCAATGTTCAGTTTAACCCATCATCTCATTTCCATAATACAAGCATTAAAGTACGTAGTATTCTTATCACCCTCCTTTAGACACTTAATCCATGAATCCTCCCTAGACATACACTCTTGTCATAGTAGAATTTCTAGCGAAATATATTACATACTAGAGAGATCCTAAATGATCTGTTCATCCTAGTCCTCTTTGAGACACCTTCAAGATGATCCACTTCTTGCATAGCTGCTTCTAACTCTCTGTATGATATGAAAATATCGTTCAACCACAACTGTAACCTCAGATTAAGACATATTAATTTGTTGTGAAAGGCTGACCATGTGTTCTCCTGGGAAGGGACACTCCATGAGTCACTCACGAGATCATTATATCCAGGGGTATGTACCCAGTGATGATAGATTTGAAAATGAACTTGCTCTTCATGCCTAGAGGATAATGAAATCTAGAGTGGGTAGTGGTCCTATATTCCACATAGATGGTGCATCACCCATAAGTAGTAATACGTTGACATTTCATGAATTTTTTCTATGAATTTATCCAATTGGATCCATGACCTACGGTTCCCCCATTGATTCTTACACCACATAAACTGATCACCTGAGTAACCAAGGACCATAAGACCTCTTATCACTATGAATTGAGAAAGTTGAAGACTATATTTCCTATTAAATGGTCTTATTACCTTCTTCTTCTCTGATTCCACGGTGAAATTAATTTCCCCCCAATGATTCATGGAAGGTTTCACGGGTCGAACACATTGAGATCATTCCACAAGGTCTCCCTTAGCTGAGAATCATATATTATATAGATGAAAGTAACATAGAAGGAGAGGAGGTCATGTATAACCTTAACTATGATGAACTGATCCCCCACCTGAGTTAGATAAACTATAATACGCATGTTCTAGAAAATCCTAATTTTCTTATAGGACGGTTTTTCATGCTTGTATCCATGCAGTTTGAGTTTCATGGGAAACTCACTAATTATTCTTGATTCTTGTTCATATTCAAGGATGGACACTATAGAGGCCTTATGTTTGGTAATTTCCATATACAAGAAGTCTTTTTTAACATGGGATCTGATACCTCAAGTGGTCCATATGAGAAAAGGTATCATCGGAAATAGAGGGTTCCAGGATTGTCCCCAGAATACTTTGCCATCTCAAAGTGGGAGGGCATCCACCCCTTTAGTTTTATTGAGTAAGATATTATACACACTCTTGCACTATAAGACATGGTTTCATCAAGGGGAGATTCAGAGCCTTGGATTCGAGTATGCAACCTTCCCCTAATGTTCTAGATAGATTTAGACTACCTCTTTAGGCCATCAGCCTTCAACTAAAGAAAATTACACTGTAAGAGAAAGGAGGTTCGTTGGTGAATTACTTGAAGGGGATCCTTTGATGGTATATCCTAGTGGAACCAACTCCAAAAACAAATCCACCCTACAAGACTTCTACTGTGAAAAGATATATATAAGGGGGAGGAACTAACAGGCAACGGGAAAGAGATATGGAAGATAGAAGGGTGTCATCATGAACTTGAGGAAAGAACTTCAATATGAAGGTAACTAGGTCCCATAAAGACTCTTTAACACCCTCCATCACCAGGCCAGGATGATTCTTAGGGTACATAGAAACAATTGGAGGTAGTAAGAAATAACTAAGAGCTTGGTCCACCTCTATATTAAAGCCTAAAAGATCACCATTATTAGGTGATAAATGAACACATCTATTCTTAACACCCTGAGACACATGTAGGTGTACATCCTATCAAAGATGATGACACACCTGCACAAAGTGTCCCTGAAGTAGGAAGTGAGAGAAAAATATTGGAAACATAGGATAAGAGATTTCATGAACTCAAAAAAATGAATCCTCCACCCGAAGATCAATCTTGTCTGGCACTGGAAGAGATAGATCCAACTCCATGAAAATATAGGCCATAAAGACCTCCACACATCGGCTGGTCTAGGGGTCCGAGGACAAGAAACCACAAAGGGAATAACCAAAATCCTGAAGAAATCCTTTATTCTAGAATGGTAGAGGAATCCTCGAGAGACTAATCCACACAGTGGTAGAGGGAATCTCTTTCCCCCAGTGAGCATCAATAGACCACCTGGACTGTCTAATGCTCCATCGAACCCATGACCGAGGAGCCCTAAACCATGCCTAAATTAATTTCTCCTAAAACTCAAGGAAAATACAGAAGGAATGACTATAGGGAAAAGAGATCTTCACAATAGAACGGATCCCCTAAGATCCCATGAATCGCATAAAAATAGAAAGGGGGAGAAATATGGTCCCAAACAATCAATACGACTGCATTTCAAGTATGCTGAAGCATCCTTAAAGGATAAAGAAGATACTTCCAGACAGATTTGAGAGCCTTCACATGATGAATAATTCATCCCCATAGTGACCATCAGGAAGTAGGGCTAGCCGACCGATGAAGATGAACCACAGAGGGTGTCAATAAAGGAGGTCTGAGATCCCAGACCATAGGTAGGGGCACAAGAGGGGGTGGAAGAAAGAACTGAAGAAAGAGGAGCTGGGGAAGGATCCCTCTAAGGTGGAATCTATAGATACCATAGATTCATAATCCTAGGAATGAAGGAATGAAGATCCAACAAGGAGGGGCTGAGATCGAATGAAGCTGGAGCCAAGAGGGATGGTGCCGACCAAGCGGAGGAAGCCACAACATTCAAAAAAAATTGATCTAAGGACGACGCATGTGGTACATTATCCTGAGACTATGGGGAGCCATTCATTTCCCGTTAACCCAACAGGATAACAAAATATTTCAAAATTTGATGGAATTTTAGCATCGTTTAAGGGAGTCTGTTTTTCCTTTTTTAGTATGGACTGAATGTATTCCCAGGGATTACATCGATATTGATATTATAGCCTTGAAATTTTATTATTTTTCATAATGTAATATTATTTATAATCAAATATATAATAATATATACATATTTTTTTATATATTCACACATAAAAATTTAATTTTATAAATAAATAATTAAACATTTTTATATGTAAAATATATTTCTCAATATATAAGACTTATCCAAATAAAAACTCATATCCATTTTATTTAAAATAAAAATATATGAAATTTATATACCAATATAATGTGTTTGTGTGTGTGTATATATATATATTAGTGTGTGTCTGTATTAAAAAACTGATATATATTATCTATATATTTTAACATATGAATATATATATGAATATATAATATATGTAAATATAAATAAATATATAAATATGTATAATTATACTTACAGAGACACATATAATATATATATATATATGAGTTTGTTTTTTGTATATATGTATTTATTTATTTATACACACATAAAAAACATATTTTATAATTGTATTTAAAACTAATACTATAAATATATATTAATATAAGAATAAATATATAGATAAAAATATATATAAATATATAGATATAAATATAAATATGAATATATATAAATATATGAATAAATATATACATATATACATATAACTAACTATATATATATTAATATAAGAATTAATATATTAATATATAAATATAACTATATATGTATATATATATATTCATATGTAAATAAATATACATATATGAATATAACTATATATATATTAATATAAATCCATATATATAAATATAAATATGTATTAATATATGCACAAACATAACTATATATATATATATATATATCATTAAACAGAGAAAAAACAAGATGGACGTGTGGTAATGGGGAATGTGTGCAAGGGAGAGGTATTAGGTTCGAATCGAAGCTAAGATCGTGGGTGTGCGGGCGGGTGTAGGGGGTTGCATTGTGGGGGGGGGGGGAGGTGCCTGGCGTTGTTGAAGGCATGAGAGGGGAGCGTACGGGTAAGACTTCCTAGCACTGTTGAAGGGGGTGTCATGTTCTGTTAAAAGGGGTGTTGGTATACCCTCATATTTATAGATTTTTCTCAATTTTTTTTAAATTTATTATGACTTTTATCAGATGGTTTTGTAGCATTGATAAAAGGTGATTTTATCAGTTCTTTTTTTAACATTGATGAAAGGGACCCCTTTTCAGAACTCTTTTATTATTAGTGCTTTTTTAGTGCTGATAAAATATTTTTTTATCCCCGATAAAACCCTATTTTGTACTAGTGATCATGTAATCATTGCACACCACAATTAGATAACCAAAAAAATCAACTAAATATGCCTTCCTTAAAAATGGTTTCTAATTTCCCATTAACATGATTCATGTGCTTCTAAAATTTCATGGTCTTATAATAGAATTCCCAAATTGTCACATCCAATAATTCTAAATTTTTTTCTCTAACGTCAATCCCCAAGGAGTCACAAAAATGAATATTATGTGGATAGAATTACCCTTTTCACTAGTTTGAGTCACAAATGAATGGTTTTATAGATTAAATAATGGATAATTAAATGACTAAGAAAATATCAAAATAGGTTCACGTAGAGGTGTTTACCTACATGAAAAAGCCCCACAATCAGAAAATAAATCTATGCTATCCAGAATTTGATCGAAGAGATACATTATGAGTATTGGGAGTGGACCAATAAGATTTTTTCTATATGACTACATAAAACTAGAGAAGGTCAACACTTTGTCATGTTATTTTACAAAATCATACTTTATAAAGATCTCTATCTACTCAATCCCTCATATAAAGGAGCTGAGATTGATAAATCACTAGTAGAATCTAGAGGATTAATTGAAATAATTGTGTAAAACTGTAGTTATTTAGCATGAGAGGTATAGAGACTAGAGGGATCCATGAGGTACTAATTTCCAATTCCCCACCTTTACCTTAACAAGAGTTGAATAAATGACATTTTTTACAAAAATAACAATGAATAAAGTAAATAAGAAGCATGCATATCCATATGTAATTGGTTTATGTTATTCACCCCAATATTTTACTGAGTAGTGTGATATAGTGAAGAAAATGGAACAATTTACAACCACATTTGAATAAATGAAATTCTAAAAAACAAAAAAAACCTTTTTCAAAATAAATACCAAAATCAACCTCCATTCAAATAGAAAAAACCATAACCCATCACTATTTCAACAATCCTATAAGACACCTTATCAGTAAAAATCCTTTCATACACCACCTTTCCAATAGAAACCATATGAATAACCACCAACAAGATCTCAAAATAAAACTACCATATAAAATATATTGAAGAGCTAAAGCACTTCCTAATGTGTTTGAATAGTATGTTTTCCAATATTATGGACTTTCTGATAAAAAATATAGGAAAACTATTATCCCAGATAGTTCTGAATCCCATGGAGAGAATAAGCATGATTAAAACATGAAGTGAAAAATACATTTATCCACCTAAACAAATAAATGATGAAAATTATAAGCATACTTATGAAGATCCACCCATAAGGCCAAGGGAAGAGGATAAGAATCAAGAAGAATTAAGGACCATGTTTAGGAACGAGAGACATAAAACTCCCATGAAAAAGAAATCAAGGGATAATAGGATATTCCAACACCATTATCTTCTATGTTAATTTGGTCAAACAAGATAGAAGAGGAGAAAATTCCAAAAGAGATTCAAGAGACCGTTCATAAATTTGAAATCAATATCTTGTTTCTAGAATCCATCCATGAAATCCCCAAATATTTAATGTTTCTCAAATATCCATGCACCAAGATAAGGACAATCGATGGAAATGAGAAAATCAACTTATAAAAGATTATCTCATCAATGATAACACTGTTGATACTAGAAAAATTTTATAATCTTGAAAAATTATCTATTTCTTGCACCATTTATTCTTTAAATTTTTCTAATTCTTGGTGTCATATTTGTGCTTGGATGAACATATTTCTTCACACAATATTGACATCTATTTATATTGACGAGTTAAAACCAACAAGAGCTGTGGTCCATCTTGAAAATAGATCCATAGTTTTCCTAGCTGGAGTTTTGGAATACTTATTTGTGAAATTAAATGATCTATTATTCCCAAATGACTTCTATATACTAAAAATAGAATAAGTTGTTATATCATTACTATCACCTATCATTTTTGTTTGTCCATTCTCATAGGAAACAAAAACAATCATTAGCATGAATAAAGGAACACTTTCAATATAGCTTAGAGATGAAAAATTGCACTTCAACATACCTAACTCCGTGAAGAATCTATTTTGTAATAATTACATATTTTAACTCTCCCAAAAAGAAGCAATAAAATTAATTGAAGAATCAGGTATTGTTCAAAAAATATTCACCCTTGACGATAATTTTCTCAGAAAAAAAATACCGTGGAACTGGTATGTTCCCAAAGATATGATAATTTTGATATAATGATTGATAAATTGATACAATATGATTTTTTATTGTTTATTATAAAAGTATGAATAATATATGTACATAGATGATGAGATAAAGAAATATATGTTCTAGTAATATGAACAGAAAAATATTCTCATGGATTTGAGAAAGGAACTGGATATGAATAAAGAACAAGACATTGTGGAATTCATATTTTGTATAGTACAACATGAGTTAGTGAAGTCGAAATAAGTCTTCACTAAATATTCTAAATAAAATGGTGAATCATCTCCCACTAATGAGGAGAAACGTTTTTGAGGAAAAGTTAAGCCTTCGCAACATCAATTTCTATATAGAATTGTTTTATATAAAATTATAGAGGTAAAATTCTAAACCAAGGTCATATGGGTCAAGAAAAATGCGGGGTAATATTCCACAAAAATAGAAGAGAATAATTTTCTAGGGAGACCAAAACCCCATAATAAAATTATTGTTTAGTTTTCATTATGAAATCAAAAATAAAAATATGGAAAACTCTATAACCAATTAGGAAGAATAATGTTTCAAGGGGTTTTTTGGTGTTGTGGAAAGCATGTACACAAACCCTATTATTTCAAGTTTAAAATGTATTTTATAGGAAAGAAGAATGAAACAAAGTATGATATTTTACACTTTGACCCAAATTATCAATAATAACCCACTAGGTTATTTCATTCCATTACATTTGATTAAATAAAGTAATTACATTTCATTTATTTTTTTACTTCAGTAACCAATTTGAATGAATTACAGGAACTGTATCAATTAATATTTGGGGAGGGAATCTTGTATTATATGATTTATTTTTTAAAAATTTATTAGTCAATCTAATGATGTTAAATAAAAGTTCATTAAGGAGATAACCCATGATTTTTTCCCTTATCCCACTCTTTCCCCATGTCTTATTTGATTACAATTTAAAATGACTGCACTATCATTTATTTTTTTATTATTTTTAGGATAATTGGAATTAAATAATGAAATATGAATATGTTTTATATATTTATTTCATTAAATAGGGATATTATGTTGTAAAAGGAATATTTAAATCATAAAAGTATAATTTATGATGTGAAAATACTGTAGAATAATACAATATAAACAAGGCATGCCCAACCAAATTCAATAATCATTACTAAGAGGATTTTTTATTTTTACACTAACTATCATTTAAAATCCCTGTATTGTTTTTGTTTGAAAACATATTTTTGATATCTAATTGAACATTTCATGCCCACATTTAGATTCGATTATTTAATTGACTAGTCTAGCAGACTTGAATTTTTTTGGAATCCCATGATTCCATTTTCGTTTTTTAGACAATGATATTCAACGAGTAAAATGGGGAATTGATTGATTAAATAGATTTTCATAGTATTAATTTTGATAAATCATTATTTAATAGAATTATTTGATTCAGGTAAATGAATTCTCTATACAATTTTAAGAATTTGAGTTTCTAAAAATTAATGTAGATTTATTTATTATTATTATTTCATGTAATGATTGATTATTCCAAATTCGTATATTCCATTCCCAATAAAATTTATTTTCCAAATATATTTTTATATCAACATGATCATATATCTTGGGTGAACTTGGGGAATTCCATATACTAGAACCTTTATTGAATATTTTCAACGAAATGACTGTGAAAAATCACATTTAATATGAATGGGGTTATTTTTATTATTCAGCACTTATCCTTGGACCCTTCATGAAATTAATATTTGTTTACACCATATAATAAATTAATTAAATCAGTAAGAATGTGCCACATTAAAATACATTTATATTCATTACCAACCTTCTTTATTTATATTTCATGATATTTTAATGTTTAAGCATGGGGGTGTGGGAAGTCTTTTCTAAAGGGGTTTATTATATGTATGGAAAAAGTGAGGGGGTGCTATTTTGGATATTAGGATAGGATAATGTTACATACATCTTATTTATTTAACCTCTTGAATGAAATATATATATATATATATATATATATATATATATTAAAAATGGGTTGTGTTTTGAGAAAATAAAAAATGAAAATTGAAAAACTAATGATCTTTTGAACAGATGTGGTTTGTGGTGGAAGTGAGAATTATTCCAAGAATAAATTTAAAAAGGTAATTATTCCAGAAGGTGTAAGTATTTCATTATACTTGCACTGATAATGATCTTACATTGTGTTATAAGAAGTGGGAGTTATCATTTTAGAGATGATAATTTCATTTATACCTACATTATATATCATGATGTATGACTTAGAGATAACCTTCATTTTTTAGCATTAAGATTTTCAACATCATTCCTTATCAACCATATTCCTTAAATTCATCAGATTTTTTTAACAAATTCCTCATAATTTTATGTAAATTTTGTCTTTAGAAAGTTTATAATGTATTTTTTTGTATTCTTATAGTAATTGAAACTTTAATCATCATAAGATAATAACTCTTCAAGAATTTATATAATGAGTGATGAGAGAATATAATTCACTATAATGGGAATAATTACTCTGAATGTTTGATGTTATCTAATTGTGATATATAAATGAATGAAAGGAGAGGATCCACTATTTTTAAATGGAAAGGAGTAAAATTCTTGGTTTGATTAGTCTCTTTGAGCAGGGAAAAGATGAATTAATCTTTTTATATGAAACTTGAAAGGTTGATCCCCATTAATAATAATTTTATTTAATTTATTCATAATTTTAATAATGATAGATTTGTGTCCCTCCTTAATATATGTTGAGATTACATTCTTAAAGAAAAGAAAGTTCTATGTGTGGGGGAATTTATAGATCTATATTTTACATCTTTATTATGACTTATAATGAATTTTTTATGTTTATTAATTGATTAATCACGCTGATAGTTTAATCTTTCTATGTTTTATGGATGGATACATAGACTGTTAAAAAAATATCATAAAGACAAATGATTTAGGATGAAAATGATTTCTTCAAACATCCCATAGTAAAAATAATAAATTCAAGTCTTCAAACCAAACACATAGGAAAAAACTGAGCAAAGGCAACTAGAAAACACTCATTTACATAGGAAAAAGTAATTTATGATGTCATACTTAAAGAACTCAAGGCATAAAAACAAATCCCAAAGAATAAAATGTTTTTTTGGGAAAATACAACATTCTCAAATGATGTGATATATATGTATTACACTGTGAGGCTCTGTTGAAATTTTCAGAATGTAAAATAATTTCAAAAAATATATTTCTAGGTGATTCCGTGATAATTGTACTCAGTAAAACCTCCTTTTATAAGGAAAATATTTTTCAAGAACCATAAACAATAATTTTTAATGTTAACTGATGTTGAGACAATGGGTGAAGACCCATTATCACATATTATGACATTTGATTCATTTTTTATAATGATTAATGGTGGTTGAGCATCATTGAGGCTAGTAAATAGATATCCACGGGTGATGGAAACCAGTTCGATTAGTGAGGGGAAGCTCTAAATAATGGAACACTATAGTGATACTTTTTAAATTTATTTCATTTTTAATTCTTTTGATTTATACCTTCTTTTAAATCAAAATTTTTACCATATCCATGGAGGGGTAGTTTTTTGAGTGATTTGTGAATGGGTAGACTTGTTTGATTAATATGTTTGAGTTTTTGAGAGTAATTAAATAAAAACACTTTCTATCATATTCAAACTAGTTTCAATTTTTAATGTAGTTATTAATACCAAATGTTATTACATTGGGACTAGATTATTTAAAATTTTAATTTCCTTGGTTGATAATCCATATCTCCATTCACCCAATTCCTATCATTTAACTATAGAAAAAAATTAGGCTTCGGTGATACGTTCTTCGTGATCATTGGCTTGTGTGGGAAATTAAGACCTAAAATATTGTTAATTAGTTAATAATAAAACATAATTGGGGATTGTTATAATTAGTCATGAGGACTTGCTACAATTCCACACACATAGAAAGGTGCGTAGACTGATTTGGGACTTATATTTAGTATATTCTCACTAGAACCATACGACTAAGGGAGATAAAGAAATCAATTGAGGAATCTCTCTCTTACTAACCAACAGAAAAAAATTGTAAAATATGAAACCATGATAGCATAATTTTTGGTCTAACGAAGCATAACCTGATCACCCTTCTCGTTTAATGTTTTAGAATCAATCATCTTTAACTAGTTTATAAAAATACACAGTTTCTTCAAAAAGAGTAAAATCACAATCTGTTTTCCTAAAACAACTCAAAAAGTGACAACCCATTTTGGGCACACTTCTCTTTAGGAGACTACCTATGTTTGAAAACTAAGTTATATTTATAAATAAAAAAATAATATTATTTTCATTACCCATGATATGGAATACACTAGAGATCATATCCCTATTCATAATATGGAATCAAATATTCATATCAAAGTAACAATAGAGGGGAGAGCTCAAATTACCACTCATGCTTTGTGGAGTTCCCAGCATATCCTAGAAGCACAATAATAGAAGAAAAACTTCTGAATATTATGATATAAATTAGGAGAGAATCTCATATTTTTTCACTTCTAACATTCAAGTATCTTATCAGCATATTCTGGGAATTACCTTAGAGTGAAATCATAATCCTTCTCTAATTTCAGGGGATCAAAAAGATATTCCTACGAATAATAGAGATTAGAATTAGGATTATATTCCTATTCAATTTGGGGTTGGACAAAAAATTCAAATCATAACTTTATAAATGGATTATATTATTTTCTACATGACTTCAGATCACCATAATATTCCATATTTTTCATATGGTCATGCTCATACTCCAGCTCTCCATCATTCCAAGGAGGCCCAACAATATATCTCTATGAATCCCAAGAGGCAGGCCCATACTCCTTCCCACTATGATGACATTCACTCGAATATTCTAGTGACCAACAAAGGGCATGATTATATCCATGAATAGTCACTATGGGAAAAACTGATTTTTGCGATGGGAATAAATCTTGTCACAAATAGTTCGCCGAAAAGGTTATTTGCGACGTGTCCCATCGCAAATACCCGACAGTGGTAAAAACTATTTGTGATGGGATGTTGTCCCGTCGCAAATAGTGTGTCGGTATGTTACCTTTTGTGACGGGACCCATCGCAAATAACCTTTTAACCACCGATAGTAATTAATGCGGCTGAAGGCTTTTGCGATGGGTCATGTCACAAAAGAGTACATTTTGAGATGGGAATCCCGTCGCAAATACTCCTGTCGCAACTAATCTAACCAATATATACCCCCACCCATTTTCCTTCTTCTCCTCAATTCATACTTTCTCTGCTTTTATAAACTCTAATTTTAGAGTGAAATTTTTTCAAAGATAGTTTTTAACGAAAATGTTCTGAAGCCGTGATAAATTATGAGAGATCAACTTTAAAGGTATTTATGTTTTATTTAATTTCATATCTATTTCATTTTTATATTAATTTTAATTATTGTTGATTAGTTGTAATTAAGTTAGATCTAGATTGTTGTGTCATCAGTATTTATTTGTAACAATAAAATGAGATTATTAGTACTAATTATTAGCATTTAGTAATAATTAATAATTATTAATGATAATTAGTAATGTATAAAAATAATTAGCAGTAATTAGAAATTAGTAGTTGTATTTTGCAGTAATTAACAGTAATTAACGCAAATTAGTAATAATTAGGATAAATAGTAATAATTCAGAAAAAATAGTAATAAATATTCATAATTAGTAATAAATACAAATAATTCGTAATAAATAAGAAAAATTAATAATAAATACTAATAAATATTAATAAATACTAATAATTAGTAATAAATGATAATAATTAGTAATAATTAGTAATAATTAGAAATAAATAGTAATAAATATTAACAAATACTAATAAATAGTTATAAATAATAAAAAATAGTAATAAATACTAATAAATACTAATAAATAGTAATAATTAGAAATAAATTCTAATAATTAGTAATAAATAGGAATAAATATTAATAAATAGTAATAAATAGTAATAATTAATAATAATTAGTAGTAAATACAAATAATTAGAAATAAATACTAATAATTAGTAACAAAAAGCAATAAATTCTAATAATTAGTAATAAATACTATTAATTATTAATAAATAGTAATAATTAGTAATAAATAGTAATAAATTGTAATAAATAGTAATAAATAATAATAAATAGTAATAATTAGTAATAAATATTAATAAATAGTAATAAATATGAATAAATAGAAATAATTAACAATAGTTATCAATAATTATGAGTAATTAGGAATAATAACGAATATTTTAGAATAATTATGAACAATTAGGAATAACATGGAATAATTAGGAATAATTAAGAATAATTAGGAATAATTAGGAATAATTACGAATAATTACGAATAATTACGAATATTTAAGAATAATTAGTAATAAATAGGATAATTAGCAATAATTAAGAATAATTAGCAATAATTAAAAATAATTACCAATAATTAGAAATAATTAAGAATAATTAGGGATAATTATGGATAATTAGAAATAATTAGCAATAATTAGCAATAATTAGCAAAAATTAGGAGTAATTAGGAATAATTTGAAATAATCAGCCCTAATTAAGAATAATTAGCAATAATTAAGAATAATTAGGAATAATTAGAAATAATTTGGAATAATTAGAAATAATTAGGATTAATTAGGATTAATTAGGAATAATTAAGAATAATTAGGAATAATTAGGAATAATTACCAATAATTAATAATAATTACATTAATTGGGAATAATTATAAATAATAAAGAATAATTATGATTAATTAGAAATAATTTGAAATAATCATAAATAATTAAGAATCATTAGGAATCATTAACAGTAATCAGTAATAATTAGGAATAATTAGAAATAATTTGTAATACATAGAAATAATTAGAAATAATTTGCAATAATTAGGAACAATTAAGAACAATTAAGAATAATTATAAATAATTATGAATAATTAGGAATAATTAGGAATAATAAGGAATAGTAAGGAATAATTAGGAATAATTTAGAATAATTAAGAATAATTAAGAATAACTAGGAGTAATTAGGAATAATTACGAATAATTAGGAATAAATAGGATTAAATAGTAATAATTAGGAATAATTAGTAATAATTAGGAATAAGTAGGAATAATTAGGAATAATTAGTAATAATTATTAACAATTAGTAATAATTAGTAATAATTTGAAATAATATGTAATAATTAGGAATAATAATGAATAGTTAGGAATAGTTAGGAATAGTTAGGAATAGTTAGGAATAATTAAGAATAATTTGGAATAATTAGAAATAAAATACATTGTTATAAATTGTAATAACTAGACATAATTTTTAGTGGATTGGTAGCACTCCTTTTTCTCATTGACGCTTCTCCTTTAAACTATCATCGACCTAATGAATTATGAAAATTACGCTTCTACGTATACATATCCAATCCCATATGCACTTGTTTAAATATGCATTCATAGGACCTCATTTTTCATAATATTTTCAGGCTGTGATAGTTGTAAGAAGATGATCTATCGACAAAAGGGGGTAATTTTTTCGGACGACTCATTTACTTTCATCTTTCTAACACTAAAATCACAATGAAGAATCTTCTCAGATATACTCTTATACATTCTTGTATGAATGATAATGGATATGTGTACATCTGAGAAGATTATTCATTATGATTTCAGTGTGATAAAGTATCATGTAAATGAGCCATAAGATAAAAGAGTAGTCGTCCATCCACTAGAAATTGCGTCGCCCGTAATTTATGGTAATTATTAAGAAGTAGTTGTAATTATTTGTCTTATTTTTTTGGATAGTGTTTTTTTAATGTCAAATTATTAAAAAAAGTAATGATTTTATATTTTGTAGGAAAATATGGAACAAGAAAGTTGAATATAGTCATTATTAAATGACTGTTCTTGGATAAATCAGCGCAGATATCCAAATGTTTCTAGTTCAAATATTATATATATTGAGGGTGTTGAATATTTCGTATCATTTGCATCATCAAAACCAGAATTTGTTATAGAAGGAAAAATTAAGTGTCCTTGTAAAAAATGTTCTCTAAGAATGTTGGACACATTTGATAAGGTTGTGGGACATCTCTTGCGTTTTGGTTTACAACCAGATTATGTTTTTTGTATCAACACTGTGAACGTAGTTCTAGAGAAGATACTAATAACTTGATTCTGGATCCATTACAATTTAAAATTTTCATACATGATGTTTCATGTCCATTTGTTCAATTAAATGAAACTCAGGATGATATTGATTTAACTTATGAGTTAGCACAATATGAATTTTATGAGTTGTTGAGGTCTGCGGAGGATTCATTATATCCAGGTTGAAAAATAAGAAAATTAGAAGGAGTTGTAAAATTTATGGATATTAAATCACATAATACATTGTCAAAAAACTATTTTGATTATATATTTTCTTTGGATAAAACATTCTTACCTAATGGATATGTGTTGCCTACAAATTACTATGAGAGCAAGTGGTTGGTTCGTAATATGGTCTTTAGTTATCGGAATATTCATGCATGTGAAAATGACTTCATCTTATATTCTGGTGAAAATTATTCATTGGATAGTTATCCCACATGAGGAAAATTGTGGTATAATGAAGCTCAACCAAGAAAGTCTAGATCGATTCCTATAAAACAGTTGAAATATTTCCCCATTACACCTATGTTGTTGCACTTATTTATGTCTCAGAACACATAGTCCATGATGTCATGGAACAAAACCAATATTATAACTAGTAAAATTTTGAATCTTCCATCTAATGGTGATTCAGGGAAACATTTTGACCGACATCATCCATATTTTTCTTTAGAATCCCAAAACGTGTGATTTGATCTTTCTACTAATAGTTTATGTATGTTTGGTTTTATGGTAGTTAGTATTCATATTTTTCGTTCTTGATAACTCCATACTATTTACCTCCATGGATGTTGATAAAGGAGCCTTATATAATTTTTACCTTATTAGTCCCAGGACATCTGAAAAAGAATATTGAGGTTTATTTGAAACCTTTGATTAATGAGTTATATTCCTTGTGGATTAATGGTGTTAGAATATATGATGTTGCTGGGAAACAAAATTATATATTAAAAGCTACATTGATGTGGACAATTAGTGACATTCCAACATATGGCATGTTATTTGTATGAAGTACACGTGGTACAAAATTATGTCCTTACACTATGAAAGACAACAAAGCCTTTATGCTCATCAAAGGAAAAAACCTTTCTATTTTGACTATCATTGCATATTTCTTCCAACCGATCATCCTTTTTGGAGGAACAAATCATATTTTAGATATGGAACAATTGAAGGGGATGAACCACCAAAAATGATCATAGGTACAGGGTTAAAATCATTTGTATTTTCATTACCTCCCATCACATTTGGCCCAATAGTAAACCAGTATAAAATTCATGGCATTGGAAAAGAACATGATTTGATTAAACGAAGAATTTTTTGGGATCTTCCATATTGGTCTGTTTTTTTGGTCTGCCAGATGTTGGATGTTAAGAATATTGAGAAGAACTATTTTAATAGTTTATTTCATACATTTTTAGATACACCAGGTAAGTCCAAAGGTAATGTAAAGGCATGATTGGCTCATTCCCAAATTTGTAGATGACTGGAACTTGAACAATTTTAAAATGTATATCATAGAGGATAATGAGTCCAAATGAATCATATAAACTATCCAAAGAGATTCGTTTAAGATTTTGTCAGTGGATTGTAGATTTGAGACTTCCAGATGGGTATGCATTCAATTTGGGCATACGTGTAAGATTGGTAATATTACCAGATTAAAAAGTAATGATTGTCGTGTTATAATGGAAAGACTTATGTCGATTGGATTCAAAGGACTGTTGAATTATATTATTTGGGATTTGATAACAGAAATATCATATTTTTTGAGACATTTTTTCAGTGAAAACATACTAAGATTCACTAAGAAAACTGGAAGAAGGTGTTGTTTAAGTATATGCAAACTTGAAAAAAAATATTCTCACTGGCTTTCCCTGAATCAATGGAAGATGTAATATTACATTTTTCACATGAAGATAAATTTGGAGGTCCAGTACAGTTTTGGTGGATGTAACCATTTTAGAGATGCATGCAGATATTGAAGAAAAAATATACGTAACAAAGCATTAGTTGAAGGCTTAATTAATAAAGATTATTTGCAAGAGGAAATTGATTTTTTTACTCTCATTATTTTTAATCTTTATATCCATCAAAACAGAACCACATAGGATGAAATGAGGAGAATGTTAATGACGAAATGGACAAACAGTTATCGATTTTTAACCATCCAAAGCCTGGCTTCGGTGGAGTTCATAAATGATAGATTTCAGAGGATGAATATCACAGAGCTCATACATATGTTCTGCTCAACTATAAAGAAATGAAATCATTTGTACTGTGAATTATTATATCACTTATTCTATAATTTATGTTACACTAAGTACACATACATTATTTTTAGGCTATATGATAATCATATTAAGAAACAGATTCAACAAATTACATCAGCTACTCTTGAAGAACACCGACAATTGTTTTCCTCAATGGATCCAAAAACTGGTCACATAAATTATTTATGGTTTAACATATCAATTCACTTTATTATTTATTATATTGATACTAGTTTTATAAATTTTTAGGTGTCTCAACTTGTTGATAAAAATGATAGACGACTCTGTATATTGAGTAACCCACCATCCAAAATGGTTAACTCTTTTAATGCATATGTGGTGAATGGTTTTTGATTTCATATACATGAATATGGGTATTAAAAAACAACAAATAGTGGAGTTTTCTTGAGAGGATTACATCATAGAGAAACTAATGTTGAATTTTAAGAAATGCTAGATGAAATTATTGAAATTTGTTATCTAGGTCAAAATTACACAACGATGCTTAAATGTTGGTAGTTGGATATTGAGAGAGGCTTGAGTGTTCATCTTATTCATGGAATAATCAATATTAATTATAAAATTCATCTTATAGTAAATGACCCATTTTTACTAGCTCAATTGAAACATCAAATATATTACAAAAAGCACTTTTCTACATTAAGAGATCCGAGTGATTGGTGGAGCATAATAAAAATGAAATCTTGGGAAAATCAGTTTACTCAAACTAAATGTGATTCCGATGAAGTACAAGGAATTGAATTTTTTAAAAAGACTTCTCAAAGTCTATTTTTTTACAATGATACATGAATATCGATGATAACACCCCACAATTTAGGGTCGATAGTGAAAATGCAGTAATAATGCTGCAAATGAATTTGATGTGGAAAGAGATGATGAAACTAAAACTCATATGGGTATTGATGATTCTTATGATTAATAATAATACATTGACATCATCATATACAAAGATGATGATGAAGGAGAATATTTACATAGTTAAATGATGGTTATAATCATAACTAATTAATATCTATATGTAATAGTTATTTTCAACTATTTTCTAACAACAATAATTTTGTGTTTCAGATAGAACCTGATATATTTCGTTAGTTGCAGGAGGATGTTCTACCTTTAGATGAGAAGGATATGGGATCATCTGACCCTTAACCTAATTGCGGTTCTGGGGTACGCGGAGGGGGTGCAGTCTTTCGCAACTGATGATTCCCGACCTTATCCCCAAGCGACATTCACATCTTCGCTTCAATCCACGCACACTAAGGTATGGTTACCTGTGTATTTTATTTATCTTTTGTTAATTTATTTATATACTTAATGTTTTATTATTTATTCTATTTTCATATTTTTGTGCATGTAGCTATTGGAAATGGGAGCGCTATCTTGGGCAATTATTTTTCTCATCCATGGATCACATTTGAATAGATTTCTGTTGATGTGCAGCTCGAAATTTTCAATCATTGAATGGTAGGTAAATAAATAATATTTTTTTTTAAATTTATTTCATTAATAACATGATATTATAAATTATTTTCAGGGTTTATGGTATCCCATCGATGATAGCATGTGTGACACTATCTGCGAGGCATGGGTGGTGTCTATGCATGATAATTTCCATCAGTTTTTACACAATTTAAGAAGGATAAACATTAAGAAAGCAAGAGAGACAATATTTTATGAGTCATGTAGAGCCCATTAACTAGATTACATTTATTCTAATGTTTGGGATGGATTATGTTCACACTAGTTGAGTGGTGGATTTTAGAGGATATCTTCATTGGGCCGGCAGAACCGGGGTAGACAAGAGGTGACATAACGAGCTGGTAGCATTAAATTCAGTACGCATAGAGAGCATTTGGTAAGTATATTTTTTAAATAATTTATAAAACATTAAATATAAATAGTGTATTTTATATTCATATATGCAGTCGAGCATCCTGATATTATGGAGTACGACGTTTATCGGAGGATGTACAATGATCCATCCACTGAAGATATTTGAGGTGATCACCAGCATTCGAGTGTGGTCAATATTATTTCATTTTCTATTTTAAAATTAACTACATTAAATATTTTCACTATTTTAATTTGAAATTGGAACTGAAGGATTCATATGAGGTTGTGACCTCTCAGACATGGGCTGAGAGTCAGTCCGAGATGGCTGATCAGACTAGTGCCCCCCACTTCGATGAGGCGACATGGATGGAAACCAACCCAATATGCCTTTGAGAAGGGCCGATTAGTTAGTATCAACACTCATTTGACTCCTGTGACTTATTATGGTACCACTGCGATGTTGGTGTCCATCTCAAGAAGAGATCATAGAGGGGAATAATCTTCAGGCTCACAGTATTAGGAGAAGTTGCGAGCTCAAACTGAGCTTATAGAGAGTTTTCAAAAGCAATAGAAGGAGATGTGTCAGCCGCAGCAGCAGGAAGAGATGTGCCAACAGAAACATCAACATTATGAGGAGAATATGAATCAACGAAAGTAGCAGCCGAAACAGCAGCACAAGAAGAAGATGTGTCGATGGCAGTAGCATCAGCACAAGCAGATGGAGTACATGCATCGTCTGACTCGTACATTAGGGATGATATTTTCTCCATCATCTCTTCCAGCTCCTCTACATCCTCCAGAAGACTATCATCCCCCACAATATTTTTTTTCTTATGTTAAAAACATCTGAATTCAACATTTTTTGTAACATGAACTATTTATCGTCTTTTTCTTTTATATTGGTGCGAATATTGCAAATTTAAATATATTATTTTTTATTATTTTTAATATTTTTTTATTTTTTTATTTATTATTAGTATTATATTTTTTAATGTTTTTTTATTTTAATAATAATAATAATAATTTGTAATTATTTTATATTTTTTTGAGAATATTGAGAAATTTGTGTTTTTTTAATTTTTTTTATTGTAATAATATTAATATTTCTTTCGTTAATCATAATTTAGTAATTTTTTTATTCATTATTTCTAATGGGGCCCCGTCACAAATATAATATATGAAAGTTTTTTAAAATTTATCTGCGATGGTAAAAGAACCCCTCAAAAATAAGTTTTTTTGATGGGCCCGTCATAAAAGGTTTAGGTATATGTAACATATATAAATGGAGAACTATTTGCGACGAGACAATGGGCCTGTCGCAACTACGTTTTGCGATGGTCCCATACCAACAAGTTTTTATATATATAATTTTTTTAATTGGAGAACTATTTCCAATGGGGTGGCCTTCCATCGCAAATAGAATTTTTTTTTGCAATGGGTCCGTCGCAAAAAATACTAGTTGGAACACAAGTTTCTGCAACAGTCTATTTGCGACAGGACCCCATCACAAAAGATCTTTTTGAAGAGATCCCGTCACAAATAACCCATTGAAACTATCCAAATTCCAATAGTAATTCTCAATTTACTTTTATAAATAATTCAAAAACAACACACGAGCCATCCTGGAAGGTTCCTATCTTTGATGTAAACTGTGGGTAATTATCACGTTCAACTTCTCAATAATGAATGTTGTCATGAACCGACTCAGATACCCTAGTACCCTAATAACTAAGCTAACACTGACATGGACTGATGGGAATTGATGATTCCCATGGGTTTGGGGCAAACACCTAGAATCATACAGGATAAAGGTAGGAATAATTTTTCTACATAAACAGTTGAAGAAAAATTTATAGGTCTGTCTGATCAAAATAAAAATACACAGGGAGAACAATACCAAAATAAAATTAGGCATATAAACCCAAAGTACACAATATAAAAAAATGAAGATAAACAACCATATTCCCAACCAAAACATCACTCCAAGACCAAATATCGGTAACCACCACAACCAAGTTGTGCTTTTACCTTGCTCAAACTTGGAAGTAGGAAATCTAAAAACACATCAAGGTATAAGTATGATGTGAGATAAAATACCAGTTGGTTCTCAATAAGGATTCAATAATAATATTCCACATCAATTAACCAAATAAATATTTCAATTTTCTGTAAAACAAACAAGGAATTACATGATAATATCTAAAATAAAACATGAAATTCATTATAATTGATGGAAATATTTAAAAAATGGGAAAATAAACATTTTATATAAAATATTTTATATAAATTCACAAGGAATATATAAATAATTTTTACCAAAAATAATATATATACAAAAACAATAAAAAATAAAAAATATGGTCATTTTCTAAGAGGTACAAAAATTCTCAGTTATGGGATCATCATACTCTCATATGATGATAATGGTAATGTGGACACACGTCCCTCAAAAACTTGTGATAAAGGACTAGTCAACATCGTAATAAGGATAATATTTTCAAAGGTATGTTTTTCTTAGAGTTTTTAAACATCAATCAAGTGATACATTAATTACAACATAGCTTGTTTATTCATAATAAATCAATAACTACCCAGTATTACATGTTCTTAAACAACAATCCAAAATGGTAAAATTATATCAAAATTGTTAAAAATATAATTTCACAATTTTACATTTAAATATAACACTTTTTCTTTAAAAATAAATACATGGGTTTTTAATCAATTCATGCCTTTTCCTGAATAAATCCAATGGGTTCTTATCAGAAAAATTATATCCATTTTATAATAGTCAATTTCAAAATTCAATTTTTACAAATCAAATTCCACAATTTCCATAAAATCTAAATTCCATACCAATACACAAAAATTGGGGGTTTTCCCCAATTATAATTCCAATGAAATTTACAATCTAAATCCAATGTGAATTGGGTATTTCATATTCTAATTAAAAGAAATTTAATTTAAATCAATAAATTTAGGGATAAATGAATTGGACCAATTTATACAGAACCACCTACCTTTAAATCACGAGATTACATATCACAATTCCCATAATGAGAAACTCTAATGAAGAGTGTCTAAAATGGAGATACAAGAACTTAAAATAGATCTAAGGTCTAAAATAATATAGATTAGATATTTCAATGACAAAAATATATATCAAACCCTAAGGATGAGATATGGAGGGATCAATAGCGATGAAAAAGATAATATTTACATACCTGGAAGAGATCAATTGAAGTTCCCCAAGATTCAATCAGACTTGGAAGGGTATTACAGGAGCCAAGTTGGTCATTGAGATCCATCTCAACCTTGGAAAATGAGATATCCTGAGTTAGGATCAATTGGGGGTCTAAAATAGTGTTCGAGTAAATTTAAAATGAATTTTTAGAATAATACAAACTTTTACGCGTGGTTATCTAGGCAGGGCCACATGGCTTGTAAAACTATACACCCTAACTGTATTCTCCTACTGTGGGGTTGAATGGTTTCTCCTTGGTGTATGTACAGTAATTTAAATGGTGTGCCAACCATGAATCCCTCACTTCTTGGGTTTTCATGGTTTTCACTAATAGGGCACTCAGTTTGGAAAAAACATGTGCCAACCATGCATAGCCCAAGAGCCTTCCAAAACTTTTAAAATCTCACTCGAAGAACCCCTAAATGTGACCCAACTATATAATGATTAGAATAGAGGGTATTGGAGTACATGAAAATAGTATATAGTTGTTACCACCTCCCCACCACACACTTTCCATCCACATAAATCCTATTAAGTAGTTTCCATTCCAAACAAATGAGGCCACTAATCTCTCATCAACAACTCTCTCTTTAATGTATCATGTGTATCAAAACTTTGATTCTATATCAGTAAAACAAAAGGATTATTCCTACCATGAAGTACCATGCTTTAAGATTCAACTATCATGACTGGATTCTTAGTAATAGATAAATCAGGCTTGAAAATGAGATCCCTCATTCTCAGAACATAACTTGGATTAGAAAGATACATTAATATCTATGATACATGAAACACATTTGTTATTGATGTAAAATGTGGTATATAATAACAATAGAAAGAGAGCTTTTCCAGCTTATCAACCACCTCAAAAGGTCCCAAGAAATGAGGATAAAGCTTCCCTTACCTCCAAAGAAGTTGATGTCCCAAATAATTTGAAACATTCAAGAACACTTGATCCAAAACTAAAAATTACAACAACCTATGACAAAGATCAACAAAATAATATACCATATCTATGCCATAAAAATTCTCTGATGAATCAACTGATTCTTTACTATTGTCTCTTGAGATAATCTTCGTCTAACCAAGTAACTTTTACTGATCTCCGACCAATACAACAATTATTTTCAAGGACAACCATACAAGGCCTGATAAGAAGCCACTCTAATTGTAGGATGAAAAATTTTGTTTTAATCAAACTCAACCATCCCTAATTGGTCATCCAATGATCCATCAAAATTGAATACATATGAATTAAGTGTATTCTCAAGACTCTATATAGATCTTTATGTTTGTCTATCCGAATACAGATTATAAGCCCTACTCAAATGAACCTGAGATCCTAGTTCCTCTTGAAGGCCTCTAAAAAATAGTGAAGTAAACTAGGGATCTCTATCAAATATGAAAAAACATTGGACTCCATATGAAGAAAAATAATCTATTTTAAGTAGAGATTTCATAGCTACTCAAATTTTTTCATTTCCCAAATGGGTAAGAAGTGAGATGGTTTACAAAGTATACTGATCACCACCAACATCACATTTTTATTTATCTATGTATGTGGAAACCCCACCAAAAAACCCATAGATATATCACCCCAATTACAAGTAAGAACTATAATTTTATGGAGAAAACATGAAGTTATTTGGTTCTTGAACTTGACCTATTGGCTTGTATAATAGTGAGAGAATATATTAGGGATGTCATATATCATATATGGCCACCATAATTGATGCTAGATGTCAGAGAATATCTTTTTGGTTCTTCAATACACTGCCCACTAGAAATTATGTAAATCCCCCATAATATATTTTCTTGTTAGAAAAGGTACTAAATAATGGTTTTGTAAACATAGAATAACCTCTGGGGAAAATGACCACTCAAAAATGGTATCCCCACCATAAAAGTGTATCTAATGTTACAAAACCCATCATCAGTTGGTTGTTACTAAATAATATTCTCGAGAAGAGATTATTTCTACAAAGCACTAGAAAAAAAACCTCAACCCCTAATCCAAAACTCTTATATGTAATTTCAATGATAGATCCATCAACTTCAACTATTCTGATGATTCTTTCATGGACTTGGTTGGATGTCTCATTCTCAAATAATCTGTGATGACCTTTCTTTTCACTAGGGTATATGCAATTCTAATATCAATAGTTTTTATGTATTCCACCCAAATACTATGGTGGAGATTCAAATATTTTTGATAGAATATATAACTCAAGGTTTTATATCTAGAATATATAGTAATCCTTTCTCTGAAAAGGTAATGCTGCCAAATCTTAAATGCATGCACTTCAACTGCTAGTTCCAGGTCATGGGTTGGGTAATTCTTCTCATGTGTCCTAATATTTTTTGATCCATAGGAAAATAAATGATCACCATTCATAATAAAATAACCCAAACCTAAACCTGATGCATTATAGAAGACCACATATCCACCCTGGCCTATGGAAGAGTCTACATCAAGGTAGTTTTCAAAATGAGTTTAATCTCCACAAAACAACTCTAACATTTATCATCCCAATTAAACCATACTAAAATCCATGT
The DNA here is from genome assembly GCA_963277665.1 of Viscum album. Lineage (NCBI taxonomy): Eukaryota > Viridiplantae > Streptophyta > Magnoliopsida > Santalales > Viscaceae > Viscum > Viscum album. Next base: position 760,263,769 of record OY728140.1, on the reverse strand, counting down.
TATATCATTCATCATATAATCCAACTTTGAGATTTCCTTTATAGAACTAGGATAATATCCAACTAAACCCAAGAAGCACTGAATCTATAAAAAATTTTGTGGTTGTTCCCATGTCATAAAAACTTTCATCTTATCTGGATAAACATAGAAACCATGTGCTGACAACATGTTCCCTCATAAATTCACTTCCAAAATCCAGAAATCACAATTCAAAATATTTTCATAAAGTTATTCACTTCTCCAAAATTCCACAAATGCTCTCAGATGATGCACATGATCCTCCTCAGACTTAGAGTAAACAAGGATATCATCCAAGAAGACTACCATGAAAGTATAAAGATACTCCTGGAAAATATTGTTTATTAAATTCATAAAGACTATAGGAGAATAAGGTGGACCAAATGGAATGTAAATATACTCATAATATTCATACCTACTCTGAAAGGTGGTATTTTGAATGTCAGATTTTTTTATTCTCAATTGGTGATAACCATATCAACAATCAATCCATGAAAAAAACTTCTCCAATTTTAACTCGATAAAAAGATCATTATTCCATAAAAAAATACTTATTATTTTTCAAAACATGTTTTGGTTTTCAATACTCAATATAGTGGTTGAGTGACCCATCAGATTTCATAGTAAATAGAACATGCTTCCACCAAGGTGACACACTCAGGTATATGAATAAATTCTCTAATAGATCATCCAAATGATTATTCAACTCTATTGGTTTAGATAGTTCTATATGGTATGAAGGAATGTAAACTGTATGGGTATTTGGAATTAAATCAATTGAAACCTGTACATCACTTACCAGTGGAAAACTATAGAATTATAAAGGATAAACATCTGGAAACTCAAAGAAAACTAGAATGAGATCATCACTGCAAGATTTTTTCTCCATGTGAAAATAAAACACAAGTATTACTTCCCCCTACACCAAATAAGAATTAACATCTCCACTTGACCTCATGTACCATTCTCCCTAAAAGATACATAACACCAAATTAGGTGAAAGAAATGATACATTGATAATATAACATTAAATTTAGTATTTATTAGTAATGAGCCAATCCACCTTGAAAATTATGTCAAGAGTTTTCATGTTGAGAATTATAAAATCCCAAGAAGGATCAATCTCTGATAAAGATAAGAAACAAGAAGGACATCAGAGACCTTCCTCTCTCTTCATTCCAAGGAATTTAGTAATATCCATCACATAAGTTAAAATCTCTGTCATAATATTTAGAAGATTCAAAACATGGGTTGAAATGAATTATTTTGAGTCACTGGTATCAAATAAATAAGTCACTATTATCAAATAAATAAGTCACTAAAGATAAATCTATGATGATGGTACCCCTCATGGGTGTTATATCTATATATGGTTCCAATAAAGACTCTTCCACTATGTGAAAAATCTTCATTTTGGATGCTTATGGATGAAACCCATATGTCCATGAAGTATTTGATTTCAGTAGGGTAATTTTTGGCATAGACAGTTGCGTTCCACTATGTGGAGCAGAATAGGCATGATAGAAATTCTACAAATAACATGAGTATCCGTAGGAACCATATACCTTGGGTGCCATAGTGAAAACATATTTTGTGTTCCATGGATTTCCACACTAGTATAAAATAAAAGGGCCCCTACCAAGAGATTTAGCGTTAAAAACAATACATGGATTTTTAATTAATTTATTCCTTTTTCCTAGATAAAAAAATGTGTTCCTATTAATAAAATTAAATCCATTTTTTTAAAATAAATTTCAAAATTCAATTTCCACAAATAAAAATCTTTAATTTACATCAAATCTGAATCACAACCCAATTCACAATAACATGGGGGTTTCCCCAATTTTTATGCCAAAGAAAATTCCTACCCAAAATTGATGTATATTGGGGTTTTCGTATTCAAATCGAAAGGAAGTTAATTTAAATAAATATATTTAGGGTTAAATAAATTGGCCAAACTTATTCGAAACCACCTACCTTTGAATCATGGGATCCTATATCATAATTACCATAATGGGAAACTCTAATAAATAATTTCAATTGTAGATATCCTAGAATAATTTATAGACCCAATATCTAAAAAACATAGATTAGATCATCCAACATCATGAAGCTCTATCACACCCTAAAGAGTGAAGAAGAGATTGGGAGAGACGAATAATAGATGATTCACATACCTAGAAGAGATAGAATGATGATTTAAAATATTATATACTACTTGGAAGGGGTTTAGAGGAGCCAAAATTTTAACTTGAGAGCCCTCTCAACCTTGGAAATAGAGATATCCTAAGATAAGGTTGAGTAGGGGTCGAAAATAGGGTTCAACAACTTTTATATCAAAATTTTGTAATAATAAACAGATGTGTGCATGGTTAGCTAGGAAGGGCTACGTGATTTGTCAAATTATATTCCCTAACCATGTGCCCCTATTGTGGGGTTGTAATGGTTCTACTTGGTGGGAACATGGTTATTCAAATCATGCTCTATACATGCGAATCATCACTGCTTTTATTTTCACAGTTTTCACTAGCAGGGCGCATGGTTTGGGAAAACCATTCCCCATCCCTGCATAAAATAAGTGCATTAAAATATTTTTAAAATTTCATCTCAAGCACCCATAAATGAGTCCCAACCAAAGAATTATTAAAATAGAGGGTTGAGTAGTACCTGAAAATAGTAATAGGATGTTAAAAATATCTATAAACAAATCTCACATAGGGTAATTAAAAACTTAGAAGAAAGATCATACTCTTTCCCCAATTGACATTAATGTTCTTGAATCCATACAACATATTTCAGTAAAATAACTATAATCTTTCAAATCATCATCAAAAGGGTAAAAAGATATAGTTTCAAAGATCTTCCTTGAATTACTACAATCCAAAATTTTGGTTGTCCACCTCTGAATGTATTCCAATAATATACTCCCCATGAAGTCATATGGATCCATCATGGGAACTCATCTCATGATTTGAGTCAAATAAATTGTCTACATGGCAAGAAGATAAATAAGAATAGAGGTCCACCCTTTCTAGTGCATCAGGCCCAACTCACCATGGAGGTACTTCCCATGATACCTACTATTAATTTCCTCCCTACATTAGCATCTCACATAAAAAATAAGCCCCTCCCATTTTTTAGGTTACCCCAAAAAAAATCATATTGATAGATGATTGAGAGTTTTAGGTCCTTCTGATCAAGTGTCTTCACTTTAAATGGTGATACCATATATCAATCAAGGGATTGTTTGAAGAAAATGTCATTATCTATACCACATTCATAATTTTTATCCATCAATGAAATAGAGGAGGTATCAAACAATACTAATCAATTAGATAAGGCATTCTGGAAATGAAAATTTTTGCCAGATTATGTAGAGGAATCTATTTTTGAAGATGAGGATAATTCTATGATCATAAGAAAATATATAGACACGAAAAACATACCAATAATGTTCTAGACCATGGAAAATCCTCTGTTTGACATTCATAAATTTCTAATAGAAGAATGAATACATTATATTTTTTTCAATTTATAGGCCAAATTTATTTATTTCAAGGAAATAATTTTGTTTTATGGATAGAAGATGAGCCACATTAAGAAAATAATACAATTATTCATTAATGTTAATTTGAATTCCCTTTTAGAAACATGAAACTATAAGGTAATAAGACAATTTTAATAATTCAAGTATTATTTCCTTAGTTCTTTGAAATATCTATTCAATCTGGTTAATGAATCCACTTTTGACATATTTATTAAAGGATGAGGTAAACATGACTTATTGAATTTTAATCCACTCACAGGTTAGTAGAGTCTTATTATAATGATATCATGCAATGTCTTCACTTCAGCATGAGTCTTTGGACTAGGATATATGCATACTAGTTGGTTTATTCAACAAAATCCCACTACATAAAAAGCCTAGAAATGGTGTACCTGATGTGTGTGGACAATTGAAAAGTTTCTACACCAGGATTCACAAAAGGTAGACCTATATTCACATATATGGAAACTAAAACATTCAATTAAAGTGTAAACATCAATAGATAGTGTTTCATACCTAGAATGATCCCAAAAAATGATTAAAAAAGTATATCAAGACATATTAGTGATAGAATCAACAAAATTCCATCCTATAGGGGTAGGGAAATTTATATCATCACATATCCTCTACTAAGGATGTTAGTATTCTCTAGAATAATGAAATCATCAAAGGTACCTCCCTAATAGTTACACCAATATATGACACACCCATATCATGGGGTTCTCCAACTGTTGTAATAATGTGTCATTCTTTGACACATGAATTGGAACATAAGATCCGTTCTACAACTGTCTGAATTAATATGATGATTTTCCAAGCATTACATAAAATTTCATTTCATAAGGATTATCCATGGTATATATTATTTTGAACAACTTCTCCTCTTCAATCCTCAACATCACATCATCACTACCTTTCCAAACACATATTGACACCTGATTAACAATTGACTCCGTATTGACATCTTATTGAAAAAAAATGAAACACCAAGAAAAAAAATCTTCCCTTTGTATTTTGATTTCAATATTACTTAATCACACTTTGAATGGGTCAATATGTGTTCCAATATTTCCTCCCACTTATTGGAAATCAAATGAAAAGGTGTAGTGGGGTCTGAAAGAAATGTCCTCCTCCCTTTAAAGAATATCTTCTTGAATATTTATGGGAGGGATGATATCACATGGATAACTTAGAAAAGTTACTTTAGTTAATAAACTCTAAGTCTACTCGGTCTAACCAGGTCTAGAAAACAAGAGAGATTTGACCAAGGTTTTAAATAATGTCCACAAACTACCATATAGGGGAAATCATGCTCAAAATTTATCAACTCTTATCCCAGGGTTTGGAAATATTTATATTAATCAATGAAATGATAAATCATGCATATACTTCACCAAAAATATTAAAAAGTTCGATTGAAATGATTAAAGCTCCCTTTCATCCAATATTTTCAACAATAATGCACTCCCCCTTAATTGATATGATAGATACAATTATGAATAAGGGATGAACGTGTGATTGGAATACCTATGTTTCAGCTTCTTGAGATGATACGAATTTCAATATTTCTTTTGACATAATCCTTGATAACTTATCCTTCATATTTCACCCCCTCAAGTGATGAAATCCCATTGATTCATCATGGTGGAAAATATCATCACATATTCTTCAAGATATTCATGTTGATAATCGTCCACTGTGGAACATTTCAAGTTATTATAAAACCATGAATAACGAGTCCAACTTGTAGTTCTACACTTTTATCATCCAATTTTCATCTTGGGGATTACCATAAACATTAATTAAATGAAATTTAATCTCATTTATATAAAAAATAAAAAGGAATAAGATGGAACACTTATGAGCATCCTAATAAAAGCACTGAGACTGAGAATTTTCTCTTAACCCAAGAACTCCTTTCATTGTAGCTCTAAAGTGTCTAGTACTCTTCATGCGTGTGTTTCCTCTCCATTTGAAATTTTGATATTTCTTTGCTAGCATGTACTCTTCACTTCAATTTACCTTCAACTTCTGTGGACTATTTTTCTTTACTTCTTCCAGTATTAAAGTAGCTTTCACTGGTGCATGTTCATCAATTTTTGGCATCTCCATTTGTCCAGGTAAAATAATTATACATTTGTTTGCATGATGTCCATCCTTCATGCACCTTCCATATAATAGGCAGGGGTCACTTGGGTTGTCATGTGAAAAAAACATATTATGAAATTAGAATATTTCATCATGGGGAATAAACATTTCCCCTTTTCCATATCTTTTGATAGTACTTCATCTTTTACACTTTAATGTTCTCTAAAAATATTCAATTTATTAGGCCATATAACTAAATGCTCCTTAACATTTTCTTATTGGGAGCATACACATAGCTTCATTATTTTCTTCAAATTACCTTTCTTAGTAAATTTATTAAAATTATATTTAGGAATGTCTTCATTCAATACCATCTTCTTTTGTATTGATTAACCTTTTAGTTTCATCTTGGTTCCCTTTATTTCCATAGATTATTTGTCGTGATCCATGATATGTCATTTCATTCCATAATAAAATGATATTTTGTTTGTTGATATGACATTTTTGGAATCCATCTTGAACTTATTCTTGGGAATAATTTCTTTCACAGTTTTCATGACTTCATTGTATTGCATATTTCAAATGGAAGACTTTTTAACTCATTTTTCTTTCTTTTTCCATTGTTGTGGTGTATGATTCTTATAAACATATGCATAAAGCATGGTAGGACTAAACTATCACTCATCATAAATGTGACCACTTTTTTGAAATTATCACAGAAGTATTCAAGAAACTCAAATCTATTCTTGAAAAACATATTCTTCTTTATCAATGTTTTATGCGTTTGCTTTGTAGGATACTTCATTTATTCACATCTACTTTCCTTGGATGTTAGCCTTCCAAAATTTCCATATGATGACATATTATTCCAGAAATAATTGGCATGAAGCCTAAACATCCAACAACACCAATAGTATATAATAAATCTCCTTCCATTTCATTTAGTATTTGTCTTGATCGATCTAGTGATTTGTAGTTTCTGCAATTGTCTTTCTTTATTTGAAGAATCCATTTGGGAGTTGTTCTTCTCAATCATCCCTATACATGTCCTTCAAATTTTTATAGATGTATCAACATTTTTATCATTGAACATCTTCCTAGATTTTAACTTTGAACCTGTACTTGCAGATGCAACTGCATTAGTAGAATTAGAAATAACGGGGTTATGGGATGGCTTCTTCTTAGAGGATGTTTCCATTGGAATTGAGGATGATCTAATGTTCATTTTGGAATCATATTACTTAATGAAAACATTAGTGGAAGAATATCTTCTTCCATTTTTTTGGGAAGTTTCATCTTGGAGTGATTTTCGGTTCTTCAATTTCACCTCCATCTCTAAACACTTCAGGTTTAGGGAGTTATTGTCATCCTCAACTGATCTGATCTTTGTTTCCCAATTCTCCTTCAACTTTATCATTTTTTCTTCATGCATATTTATTAATTTTTGAAATGAGATGTCATGATCCTTTACCTAGTTAGCGTTGTCTTCATGTTGAGAAGCTTCGAAAACCATAGAGACTTTTTGTAACTTTTCAAATGCATGAAAAGCTTCATCAAATACCATTTCAAATAATTTTTTCTCCCAAATAATTCCCTACAGTTTTTTAGTGAGTTTATCATATCTGACATTGAAAAGATAAAATGTTTATTACTTTTCCTTCACAAGTTTTGTGAAAGTGTTGGATAGACCAACCTTTTAGCCAATGCCTCTTCCATGACATCAGCTTCTTCTTCAAGAAATAATTTTTCATCTTGAAGAGTGTTAATTCTTGCAATAATGTGTCTTTCTAATTCTCTAGGGACATTCTTTAGATGATCTCTGAGTGCAGTCTAAAGATCACTAATTGATCTATCATCATCACAGCATGAACATGATTCATCAGAAAAATAATTAGAATTGTCACATGTTATACCTTTAAAATTACCTTCATCAGAAGGTTTCTTCCCATTAGTAGTAAGCTCTTTTTTCATCTTCCTTTACTTTTTATTCTTTCTATTCTTCTGAGTTTTGGTAGATATCCCTATTTTGTTTTGTTCACTCATCTCCTCAAATCTACAATTTATAAAGACCCCCTTGGATCTTTTAGAGGTAACCTTACTCTGATACCAATTGAAGTTCCTAGATTAGTGTGAATCATTGATAGGGGGAGGGGGTGAATCATTGATCCCTTTAAACCTTTTTACTAACTTATTCTTTTCAACTAAACCTATATGGTTGGTTAAACCCTTGACCCATTATTCTTGTGTCTATCAACCTTACATTGAATGATGCTGCAAATGTAAAGACATTGAACATAGGAATTTACAATTTTTGGTTTAATGACGTACATGTAACACCCCAGGATTTCATAGTAAGCTATTTTCTTTAAAGTAATTAAATAGCTTGTGCTACACACAACACCGAGTTCGAGCAGACTACAACTTACCAAAGTAGCCGTTCAAAAAATGGTTATGAATTTTATTAATTGAATTTTGAATTTTATATACTCCATATAATTTTAACATTCATATTATGTGTTTCTTAGATATAATATAAGAACAAATTCATTTTTTTAGATAGAAGAAGTATTTTTCAGAAAATGAAATTTTACCTCCTTTTAACAGCGAACCATTAATAAATCTATCATTTTACAGTTTTATATATTCAATTAGAGAAAATAAACTTCTTATTCAGAATATGGACCAAATTTTTTTTTGGATAAGTTTTTAGTGGTTTTCTGATAACTTTCATATTTTGATGAATAATGAAAAATTCTAACTTTTAATTGAAAACAACTTTATCAATCACAATAATTTATAGTCTTAAATTATAAATTTGAATGGTTTAGAAGTATAATTAAATTATATTTTTATCATTCAATCCAATGTTGGTCATTATAGGTTATTTTACATTTAAATTGGACATAAACACATATGAATCTTTTGATAGTTTTTACTTCTCAAAAACCCCCTTTCTGGTTTTGATAATGAAAATATTATATTAAATTAATTAAAAAATCCTAAATGTTTTTAATTTGGTAAAATAGACCTCATTTAAGAATTTAGAATATCAATAATTATCTTCGGGTGAATTTTTTGTATTTTTCTAAAAACATTCAATTTTTGATGAATAGTAAAAAACACTTTGTTATTGTTTAAAGTAGAAATTTTATTTAAATAATTATTTTCAATTTCAATTTATTTTATGTAAAATTAGATACATAATACCTATATAAATTAAATTAAATTCATTGGGTTCATTTTATAATAACATTAGATGTATAAAATTTTATTGAACTTTTTACCGTTATTTACCCACCTTCTAGAAACATTTGTAAATTTGCATAAAACATAATTTTACCTCTTCTGTGAACTGAATTTCAAAAATACAAGAGACGCGATTGGCATCAAAAAGTGAAATGTAGTTCAATAATATGAAAATACTTTTTGGTGAATAGTAACTTTGGAATTTAATTTACCACGGTTAAAAGTAAATAGGGTAATTGATGGTAAAAATCATATTATAATTACCCTAACACATGTAAAAATTCAATTGGATAAGTGTATTTAGACCAAAATAATCATTAGGAATAAAATATGATCCTTTTGGACAACTTTTATTAGATTGTGGCATTTATTATTATTTTTTTTATAGAAGAGTTAAAAGTGTTAAATTCAAAGTTTAATAACTAAACCATTTTTAATATAGGGTTATACATAAGATAAATTCAACTATAATAATTAATTAGAAATCTAAAAATATTTTATTTATAATGGTATTTTCTTTATAATTTTCAGACATTAAATAATTAAACTTATTTATAATCAATGATGATGTAGTAATTACCTTATTAAGGAAAGATTAAGGTAATTGAAGTTATAAATATCCAAATAAATTTAAATTTAGAATTGTTATGACTTCCACTAATTTTCTAGGTTAATGTGAAATTTTAGTGTTGATTAAATAATTGTTTTTGAAGTGATATAGTTTTTATGACTTTCAAAAAAACAAAATACCAAATAGTGTCAAAATTGACATAAATGAGTTTTAAAAAATAGACTATATTATTAATTGATATAATATTCTTATAAATATAAGGATCATAAAAAGGACTTATATAAGGTTATATATATTAATAATTAACAACTTGAGGTTTTCTTGGATTTTTATAGTAATTTTATTAATCATTTAATATAATAATACAAGAATATATGGTAAAAGTTATAGTATTTAACTAAGAGTTAAATCTAAAAGATAAGGTTAATATGGTGACCTAAACCTATATAAAACATGATGGATGAGGGTTTTTTGACCCATACCTACCATAGACTCGAAATAAATGATTTTGAGAAATTATAAATCGAATTATATTGTATAATAAAATAATATTTCAAGCTTTTCCTAAAGTGACCCTCACCTCTCTTATAAAAGGGCACTTCCCCTTCTCTCAAAATCACACCTCCAAAACCATTTAGCTCAGCCAAACCATTCCTAAATAACCTCCAAACTACCCTCGCTTCATCTTATAGGCCTTCCTATGATAAGAAATCCAACATAAGGATCCCTTTTGATCAAATCAAAATGAAGCACCTGAAGACGAGGTAATAATTTCATCACCTCTTTCAAAGTAATATTCTTCTTCCACATCCTCTTTCATTGTTTTATCCATAAAATATAATAACTCTAGTACTTCTACATACTATGATGTTATTACAAATAGGTATAACAATATTCATTATTCCATCCATCCTATGAAGGACAATGTCACCTTACGTGCGTACGTACGAATTACCGTCTCCACTTTGTGGTGTAGTTGTTATTGAACACTTCATTATTTGGATGAGTATAATAATGAAGTATAAATGATGTAAATAATAATTATAACATGTTAATTATTCTGTATATATTATATAACATCCAATTATATACGATTTCACCTTCAATTGAATTTTACTGTCGCTCATGCATACGTACAGATTACCATCTCAACAAACGTGATGTGATTCATTCCCCATAATAACCATTCAAGAATAATTTTCATTTTATAATTAAAAATAACATTTAAAAATATAATATAATTCTGGATATGAATCAAATATAAACCTATCCATAACAAACATAACTTATGTAACAAAACATATTATGGAAAACAAATCAGTTAACACCCGAAATAATGATACTATTGAAATATTATTAACAGTGAAATATTATAAGATCATATATGATATCATATTTATTTATGTGGATATTTTATTATATAATAACAAAGATTTAAATATTATACAAGAGTTTAATGTATCCTCTACTAAGGAAAAGTACAACGTAAGTGGTTTTCATCTCACTTTAATTTTCTATGAGATTCATGCTATATTTGCCACTATTTCATTTTGAGTGGTGTATGTACTCCCCATGATTATATCCTTGTTGTAATATAATTTAATTTATGGGTATATACATCTTCATTGTATTATCCTTCCTTCATGGGGTGTATGTATCGTAAGTTACAAAATTGGGAAGGGAATTTCAAATTTCCATTTCCACTCATTGGGCTTTACGCATACTTCATTAATTATTTTACTCCAATATTATGTGTGAAATAACTATTTATTTATTTATATATTAATTTACACTCCCATTTTTCTGGATATACTTTTGATACACATAATCACTCCAGTGAAAAATTCTCATGTCATCGATATGAACTTGAAAAAAGTAATCTTAACTCAATTTCCATTTACTGAGTTAAACACCCAAGTCATTGGTATTTTTTTAGAAGAATATATGTGAATGTACTATAATTGATTTACACTGAATATACAATTATATTTAGTGTATTTATATTTTTCAAACATAATTATTTCATTGATTTATCCTTAATCTAAGTGTTTGGTCTTTATAAATAATATTGTCTCAATTTACATTCCATTGAGACCTCTTTGTCGTTATGCACCAATTCAATTTTATATGGTGTATATACTATAATTTGGAAAATTATATCATGAATACCTTTATTCTCATGATATTATAATTTTTTGGTTAATTTTATTCCTTAATTAATTGTATTCAATCATCTCTCAATTTTTTAGGAACTCTTTAATTAAAATATCATTTTAAATGTTTTAAAGATTTATTCATCTAAATCCTTCTCATTAATGTCCATGTTCTAGAAATTTTTTGAAGTATTTATTTATATAGACATGAATGTTTTGAAATTAAAATTCATTTTCAAATGTTTCAAAGTGGTATTTGAAAATTTGATTCAAAAATCTCTTTTAAATTAATTCTTTCATAAATAGTGTGACTTTTAAATGTTTTCAAGAAAAAGGGAATATTTCTCTTAAATAGTTTTACTGACTAATTTAATCTATTTCAATATCGTTCATTATATTTTATTCTATATTGAGGTTGATTTAATATAATAAAATATTCTATAATGTATTTAATGAGTTCTGTTTGACTGTGGATGTGCTATTTTTATGCAATTTATGGTTTGTGGTTAAAGTATTGAAATTTTTTATGCAAGTTGTAATATGAATGTTTAGATTATGCTTCACTAATTTCATATGAGGAATGAATTGGACTTAGTATGTGATGGGTGGAGCCAATTATCAATCCTTGATGCATCGGTAGGTCTCATGAGACAAACTAGTGTCTTTGCACAAGGATTTAACAAAATCTTATTTGCAGTCTGGGCATGAGGCCTTGACTATGTGGTTATGATGGCCGACATTATGCATTCCATCATTATGAAATTGTATATTGATTTTACATGTGATTATTTGACTAGTATAATATCCATGCGAATAATTAAATGGAATCATTTTATTTAACTTTGCCATATTATGCATATGTTTATATTTAAAAGGATTGTGTTTTAGTCTTATAAATTTCCTTAAATGTTTATGATTATTTATGAAAGTTTACGCTATATTGTTATTTTTACTGTGCACCTGAGCTCACCCCTTTCCATGTTTTATTCTTAATAGAATGCAAAGAAGTCCATAATGACTGAATTTCAGGGATAGTCTCTGGGAGATGATTGTGTTCAAATGAGACACAATATTGTTTTTTATTTCATGATGTAATGTAAAACTTATGTATGTATCTATTTTTTCCAGGGATACTAAAATGATCAGTCTTTCAGGACATGATTCCTTAAATCATTCTAATGTTATGTAATAATGCACCAAATATGGGTAACTGAGGTCAGGATGTTATAGTTGGTATCAGAGGAAGGTTAGTACAAACCTTGGAAGTAAGATTTAGAAAAATCTGATTATAAAACACTACCCACGATATAATTTGAAGATTAATATAGAAGAACATCCGAAAATTTTGGAAATATAAATATTATGTGGGTTTTCCAAGCATTACATCCTTGTCTGGATCCAAGTAGGTAGAGGCGGCTCGGGAACTAATGTACCTAGGAGTGAAAAAACCTACAAGGAGTTTCAAGCATGACCTAGGGTATCCTAGTACGCGAAAATGGGCCTTGCTGTACACTTGGTTACGAAACTCTTGGTGGCAATGCTTAGGATAATTCACATTTTATTTACAAACTTATTTGAGAAATATTAATATAAGATGGGAATAAATAACCTTGGTTAATCTTAAGGTGTTTTATATTGAGAATAATGTGTCAACATATTCTATAAATGATCTTATGACTCACACTATTATTTCTTGTGCTAGTCAATGGCTGGATTACAAGGAATTCCTAGTAACATTGAACATGGTGTACAAGGTGGGGACGATGAGGGAAATGAAAAACTAAATGAAATGTTGATATGGGTAAAAGATATCATGTTCATGCCGAAGAAGGTTTCCAAAATTATTATCAACAATATATAAATTAATCAACTCTCAAACTCAACAAATAAGATAAAGGAGGAGAATGATAAGAGCTCCAGTAGTGGAAATCGTTGAGAAAAGAAAGCTCAATTTCCATCATGCTAGAAATGTGGAAAGAGACACCCAGGAAAGTGTCTCAATGGAACAAAGAAATGATTTATGTGTGGGAAAGAAGGAAATAAAGTTAAAAATTTCCCAGAAAAAAATGATGAGTACTATGGAAGAAAATAAAAATTATACTGAGAATTCTATTACAATCATTTTTTGTAAATGTAAGGGACCTTGGCATTACCCAAGTAAATTACCTATTCTATAGGGTAACCTCTAGGTCAAGGAAGAAAATTTGTGGAAATAAATGGATAGATAAATATTAAAAAGTATTAATGATCTTTGTTTATGGGATTTTTTTTCAAGAATATTCTCTTGTTTGTGTAACGATGCATTTATTTTTGTGAAAATTCTATTTGAGGAAGAATTATCTTTTGTTTTGTTGATATAGTTCTATAGTAAATTTGGGTTTATATGATCCTTGAATTTGAGGAAATTACAAGTTATTAATTTTTGGGATGAAAATGCAAGGTATGAGATAACATTTGTGGTTAAATTATATTATGGTTATTTTGAAGAATTAAACACATTTTGGGAATGTTATAAAATATAGTTTTTGAAAAAGTACAACACATAGACCATGGGATAACCCATCGCATCGGACGAAGCTATAGGAACAAAACCCATAACCAAAGTGTGACTGGGATGTATCGCCTACCACTGGAATACGTGAAGTCCCTGGTTAGTTTGACTAATTATTTTTAGATAAAATTTTTTATTGATTAATAATAAGTTGATTTGGGATATTATGTTATATCAAATAGATATATTTAGTACCTGAAAATGATTTGGTGATTAAGTGATAAATTTTATTTTTCAAGATGTTCACTCTGTTGAGAACACTATATGCCTAAGGAAAATATAATATTATGGGATTTCATTTTAGGAGTAATTGTTTATTTTTTTGGAAGAATCTATGTTTTTATAGAGATTTAGGTTATTAATGGAAATGATTAACCTATCATAGAGAATATGTGATTTGATTAATGACACTTCTGTATGAGATTTTAAGAGTATTTTATGTTAGTTAGAGATAAATGTTCAGATTTACTATGAAAAACTATGTGATTAAATTATTCTTATTTTTGGGTTTCAATATTAGTTTCGATTATATTGATGAATTTTTAGGAAAATTGTTTATTAAATTGTCTTTATTGAACTTTGGGTATTTTTTGTTTAATTTTGAATATTAAGATTAGTATTTCTTTCTATATAGGATTATACATTTTTGGGATAATCTAATATTTTAATGAACATTTGGATGCTGTTAACCTCTAAATACAAGGGAAATATATAATTCATCATTTTTGGATTATCTGATTATCTAGAAATTGATTCTAGCACTTCAGGTGTGACCAAGTCATCTTGAATACTCACCGATTGGAGAAAATATGAGTTAGAAGTAGAAATTTATTAATGGATGAAACTCTGCTTAAAAGGTAAATGTATCTCATTATATTCTTAGTCAATCTCATAAATAAATTTCTCAACTTTATAAAATGTAACATAAAAAAACGTTGTCCGTTTACTTTTCCTATAGGGAAACTAATGATCGTTTAACCCATCACAAGTTTGTGGTTTTCATGTTGTTAAATTTCTCTTGACCATATTTTCTATCACTATCCATCAGAAAAATACACTTAGTTTATGTTCCATATCCATTTATTCATACATGGAATCCTACTTTGGGTTATCTTAGGTGACCTTTGTACTTTACTTTATTTCTATTAAAGTGATAGTTTTATTGACTCTTTTTTCGATGTGGGAACTTCAAGGAATTTACGAAGCCCATTTTTAAAATTGCGAGGACACAATTTACAAAAGGGAGTAAGAATGTAACACCCCAAGATTTCATAGAAAGCTATTTTGTATAAATTAATTAAATATCTTGTGTTACATGCAACACCGAGTTCGAGTGCACCACAACATTCCAAACTAGCTGTTCAAAACACAGATATGAATAGTATTAATTGAATTTTGAATTTTAAATATTCTATACAATTTTAACATCCATATTATGTGTTTCTTAGACATAATATAAGACCAAATTCAATTTTTAGATAAAAGAAGTGTTTAAAAAAATGCAATTTTACAACATTTTAATGGACAACCATTATTAAATATAATATTTTAAACTTTTATATATTCAATTAGAAAAATAATACTTCTAATTTAGAAGCGGGGCATAAAATATTGTTTGGATAAATTTTTATTGCTTTTATGATAACTGTCAAATTTTGATGAATAATGAAAAATAATAAATTTTAATTGAAAACAACTTTATTAATCAAAATAATTTATGTTGTTATATTATAAAAATGAATTGTTTTGAAGTGTAATTAGATTATATTTTTATCATTTAATTTAATTTTGGTCATTGGATGTAATTTTAAATTTAAATTGGACATAATCACGTATCAATACTTTGATAGTTTTTACTTCACAAAAAACCCCCTTCCTGGTTTTGAAAACGATAATATTTTTTAAAATTAAGTAATAAAAATTCTATGTATTTAATTTGGTAAAATAGAATTCATTTTTGAATTTGTAATGTTAAAATTATATTTGGGTGAATTTTTGGAATTTTTCTAAAAACATTCAATTAATGATGAATAGTGAAAAACACTGCTTTATTGTTTAAATCTGACATATTATTTAAATAATTATTTTTAATTTAAATTTATTTTAAGTCAAAATAGATAAATAATACCTATATAAATTCAATTCAATTCATTATATTTATTTCATAATAATATTAGATTTATAAAAATTTATTGAACTTTTTACCATCTTTTACCAACCTTCTAGGAACATTTGAAAATTTGCATAAAATGTAATTTTACCACTTCTGTGAATTTAATTTCAAATATATGAGAGGCACGTTTGACATTATAAAGTAAAATTTGGGCTAATAAGATGAAAATAATTTTTGGTGAATCGTAATTTTATAATTTTTTTACCACGATTAAAAGAAAATTTGGTAATTAATGGTAAAAATGAAATTATAATTTCCCTAACACGTGTAATAATTATATTGGATAAGTTTATTTCGAAAAAAATAAACCTTATTAATAAATTATGACCCTTTTGGTCCACTGAGATTATGTTATGACATTTATTATTATTTTATTTAAAGAAGAGTTAAAATTGTTAAATTCAGTGTTTAATAACTAAACCATTTTTTAAATATGGTTATACATAAGATAAATTCTACTATAAATATTCATTATAAAGATAAAAATAATTCCCACATAATGGTATTTTATTTACAATTTTTATAATTTAAATAGTTAATTTTATTTATGATTAATGATGATGCAGAAATTTCCATATTAAAGGTAGATTAAAATAATTGATATTATATGTATCAAAATAAATGTAAATTAATACATTTGATGAATTAAACTAATTTAATAGGTTAATATGAAATTTTAAGGATTATTAAATAATTTTTTTTCCATGTTATAAATTTGTTATGATTTTCACAAAAACAAAACACTAAATAGTGTCAAAATTTACATAAATTAGTTTTTAAAACAAATACTATATTATTAACTAATATAGAATTCCTTTAAATCTACTGTTTAGAAAAAGGAATTATATATGGTTATATATATTAATAATGAACAACTTTGGGATCTATTGGCTTTTTATTGTATGTTTATTAAACGTTTATTATAATAATACAAGAAAACATGGTAAAAGTTATATTATTGACTAAGAGTTTAATCTAAAATATAAGGTTAACATGTTGTCCTAAACTTGTATAAAACCTATTGGCTGAGAGGTATTCGACTCATAACCACCTTATAATAGAAATAAATCTTCTTGGAGACATTATATACCAAATATGATTGTATAATAAAATAATATTTCATGCATTTCCTAAAGTGGCCCTCACCTCTCTTATAAAAGGTTACTTCATCTTCTCTCAAAATCACACCTCCAAATCCATTTGGATCGGCCAACCCCTGACCAAATATCCTCTTAACTACACTCACATCATCCTATATAACTTCCTTAGATCATAAATCCAACCTAAGGAGCCCTTTTGACCAAATCAAATGGAAGCACTCGAAGAAGAGGTAATAATTTAATCACCTCTTTCAAAGTTACCATCTTCTTCCATTGCCTCTTTCCATGTTGTATTCATAAAAAATAATAAAACTAGTACCTGATACATACTTTGATGTTATTATAAATATGTTACAACCATATTAATTATTATATCCATCCTATGAATGAAAAAGTCACCATACGTGCGTACTTATGGCTTACCGTCTCCACGTTGTGGTGTAGTTGTTATTGAACACTTCATTGTTTGGAGGGGTATAATAATGATGTATAATTGATGTAAGTAAAAAATATAACATGTTAATTATTATTTATATATGATATAACATCTAATTATATACTATTTCACCTTCAATTGAATGATATTGTCGCTCATGCGTACGTATGGATTACCGTCTCCACGAATGTGATGAGTTTCATTCCCCATCGTAACCATTCAGGAATAATTTTCATATTATCATTAAATATAACATTTATAAACTTAATATAACTTTGTATATGAATAAAATACATCCTATCCTCAAAAAATATGACTTATATAACAAAACATATTAAGGAAAATGAATCAGTTAACACCCAAAACAATGATACTACTAAAATATTATTAACAAAAAAATATTAGAAGATCATATATAATATAATATTTATTTATGTGGTTCTTGTATAATTTATTTAAAATTATTTAACTATTATATAGAAGTTTAAAGTTCCCTCTACTAAGGAAAAGTACAAGTTAATGGGTATTCATCTCACTTTTATTTTCTGTGAGATTCATGCTATATTTTCCACTATTTCCTTTTGAGAGGTGTATGTTTTTCCCATGATTATATCCTTGATGTAATATTATTTACTTTATTGATATATAAATTTCATTGTATGATCATTCTTTAATGGGGTGTATGTTTCATTAGTTACCTAAACAAGAATGGAATTTCAAATTTCAATTTCCACTCATTGGGCTTTACCTATAATTCATTGATTATTTTCCTCTAAGATTATGTGTGAAATAACTATTTATTTGTTTATGTAGTAATTTACACTCCACTTTGTGTGGATATACTTTTGATATAGATAATCACTCTATTGATAAATTCTCAAGTCATCGATATGAACTTGATAAGAGTAATCTTAACCCAATTTCTATTCATTGAGTTAAACATCCATGTCATTGGTATTGTTTTTACAAGAATATATGTTAATGTCCTGTGATTTATTTACATTTAATATCCAATTATATTTAGTGTATTTATATTTTTAACCCATAATTGTTTCATTTATTTGTCCTTAATCTAAGGATACAGTCTTTATAATGAATTTCGTCTCAATATACATTCCATTGTGGCCTCTTTTGTCGTTATGCACCAATTCACTTTTATATGGTATATATACTGTCCTTTGAAAAATTATATCACAAACCACTTTATTCTCACCATATTATAAAGTTGTTATTAATTTTATTCCTAAATTACATGTATTCAACCATGTATCATTTGGTTAGGATCTCTTTAACTAAAATATCATTTTAAATGTTTTAAATATTTTTTCTTCTATAACCTTCTCATTAATGTCCATATTTTAAAAATTATTTTATGTATTTATTTATATACACATGAATTTTTTGAAATTAAAATTACATACTTAATTTTCAAAGTGGTATGGGAAAATTTGATTCAAATATCTCTTTGAAATGGCTTCTTTGATAAATATTGCAGATTATAAATGTTTTCAAGAAAAAGGGAATATTTCTCTAAAATATTATTACAGACTATTTTCATCTAAGTCAATATCATTCACTTTATTTTATTATTTATTGAGGTTGATTTATTATAATATAATCTTCAATATTGTATTGAATGAGTTATTTTTTACTGTGGATGTGCTATTTTTATGCCATTCATTTTTGTGGTTAAATTATTGACATTTTTTATGCTAGTTTTAATACTAATGTTTTGAATACACTTCACCCATTTCATATGAAGAATTCATTTGACTTAGTATGTTATGGGTGAAGCCCACTATAGCTCATCAATACATCGATAGGTATCATGAGACAAACTTGTGTCTTGGCACAAGGCCTTGAAAAAATCATATTTGTAGTCTTGGCACGAGGCCTCGACTATTTGGTTATGATTTCTAGAATTATGCATTAAATCATTACGAATTTGGTTATTGATATTACATGTGATTATTAGAATAGTAAAATATTCATGTGAATTACTAAATGAAATTATTTGATTTATCTTTTCCATATTATTTTCATGGTTATGTTTAAAAGGCTTGTTTTCTAGTCTTATACACTTCTTTAAATGTTTGTGCTTATCTATGAATGTTTCTGCTATATTGTTATCCTTACTGAGTACCTGATCTCACCCATTTCTATGTTTTATTTTTTCCAGGATGCTAATATTTATATTATGACTCACTTGCCTGGATAGTCTAAGAGAGATGATTGTGTTAAAAGGATACACAATGTTTTTTTATTATTTCATGATGTAATGTAAAATTTATATATGTATCTTGTACTTCCAAGTCTACTAAACTGATTGGTCTTTCATAATATGATTCCTTGTATAATGCTAGTTTTTTTTAATAATTCACTGACTATGGGTAATTGGGGTCGGTATGTTACACAAATCCTTGATGTGTCAGTTATTCTCCCCAACACAAATTCTCCACTTTAATTAGATTAGTAATTAAAATGGTCGATATAGATTATCGTTGTATCTCGCCTATGTCCCATAAGTGGTTTTTTATACTGCTTCCCACAGTTTTACCAGAGTCCCACTAGCCTGATTTAGAGTCCCACGGAAGAATTCTTCTCCTCCATGAATCTCATAGTAGCCTTCTAGCTCTCGAGTCACATGAGAAGATTCCTCATTTAAGATCACTTTTGATTCACTATAGTTGATCGCCTTCTCTGTCCACACATGATTGCTGAATCACACTTTACTATTTATCTCTTTATGATTATTCAGCAACCTTTGGTAAGGTCTGTTGGCCATTCTCAATAACTCTGATCACTTTTTCTTATCAGTCCTCTTTTATAAAATGCATAGAAAATTATTTCTTCTTCTGATAAAGGAATGGACTCACTTATGTGTGTGAAAATGGTGCACAAAAACTCTTCAATAATACAAGAATAATTCTGAACGATATCATCTCTATATTCCTTCTTGGATTCCCAAACACTATCATCTCAGATATAAAATCTTCTTTAAATTAAATTTGGCTTCAGTTTTCGTTGACATTATCTTCACGCATGGATTTCATGGAATCCAAACTTCTTGTTTTGGATATCTGAATCAATTATGCTTCATGCATGAGTTGCATGACATTGCTACTTCTTGTATACACATGTGAAAAAACAATCTTGATTTTTCATTTGCGTGTCTTCATGAGTGCATGTTCATGCATGCATGCATTCACAATCCTTTTCTTCTTTTTGTGAGAACCCCAATGGGTATAACCTTTTAAGAACACACACTTCCTATTTCGTTTTCTCACTTAATATCACCAACACTTTTTTTCGTTCGTTCTTTCCACACACACACTTATTATTTAGTTTAGATTCAATATAAGTTTGTGTATTTTCAAACCGAAATGGCTTTAGTCATGAAAAATCCTTTTATTCTATGTGTGAAAACCCCAATGGGTATAACCTTTTGAGCACACACACTTACACTTTATTTTTCTCACATAATATCACACACACTTTTTTCCCTTGTTTATTTTCACTCACACACTTATTATTTATTTTAGATTTAATATATGTGTTTGTTCATTCAAACTCGAATGGGTTTAGTTAATGTAGGTGATATTCCTCTTTATTCCTCCTTCAAATGTGTACAAAAAATCCTTTATTGATTTGTGATATATTTCAAACCTGAATGGGTATATTCAATGTATGGATTGTTATTTCACACTTGGGTGTCTCAATTCATGCATATGCATGGATTTTCATCCTGCAATTACTCTCCATCCTCCTTTGTGAATACACGGGGGATCATGTATCTTCATCTACAAACAAAGTACACAAGAGATTAAGCCATCATGCAATCACCTTATTATTTAATGAAGAAACACAATATATATATATATATATATATATTGATAGAAGGGTGTTCTTCTTTGTGAAAATAGGAGGGAATGATTTCTTCCCCTTAAGACATGCAGTTTTCATTGAACTTCTTCACAGAACCATACATGGTTCTAGGTTCTGTCTTTTAATAGTACTATAAGGGTGAAAGACCAGTTGTGTACAAGTAGTTTCATTTTCATGCATTAAGCACGAGGAGGGATTGAAAACCTATAATCTGTTCATGGGTTTCTTCGTATAGATCCACGATTCCTTTCGAGAACCAAGATGGTTCACCTCTTTCCATCATGAAAGGGATGCGCGGAGCTTCTTTTCATAGCTAGTCTACACGAAAATACTTTTCAATGCTATGTTTTTCAAAAAAAGAGAGATTATATCAATGTTTTTTGAACAACTCTTGGATTTCTAATCCTCTGTTTATTGGCGAGGTCTGGATCTCCTGCGCATTCAAATCCATGTGATATTCCTCAGTATTCAAATTATTGAATACCCATGATCTTAATTTTAAATATTTCAAACGTGGGGTAAAAGATATGCACAAATCTCAGTTGTTTCCTTTTCAATCACAGACTTATTTTTTTTAGTGTGGAAATCACGTTCATGTGTTTTCGAATGCATGTGAACCATCCTACCCGAGGTTCATCCATGCAAGAAGAGGCCTCGGAACATTATTTTCTTCATCATAATTCGAACACTTCATCTCGAAGCATGTATGAATCTTTTATTTCATGCATGATATCATGGCGATTAGAAAATCATCATGAAGTATACTTAATCATCAATAGTGGTTGGGAGCTCGATCAAGGAGGATCGACAGCAGGGGAGAGCAGTGACATCGGGTGGATATTCATGCTATCAGAGGTTGATGAAGACGCCATAACCACTGGATCAGCTTGGATCGATCATAAATGACCCTGGTTAGAAGGCGTAGAACATATATGATGAGAGTTTGAGATTAGGTGCGGGATCAGATGGAAGGTGAATATTGCATCCTTGTTTTCAAAATATTGTCCCACATCAAAACGTGTTGTAGCTTTCGTGTGGTTCAAATATTAACTCGCGATAGTTTCCCAGAAAAAACATCTCTTCTCCCTCCACCGGTACCACCTCTTACCAGATTCTTTTGGGCACGTTCTGCTTCAACACCATGCTCCTCGGGTGTGATATTAGCACCTGATATGCACCATTTCCATATGGGTTGATCACCATGCATGCTCCAGTGGGATTATTATAAGGACCCAGACTTAAACATTACATAATCTTGAGTTATTTCAAGAATGCACATTGAGGATCTTTTCAGGTTTAGTGTTCTAGAGAACAAGATCACAAATCATGCATTACATTCCACATTTAAACAAGGCAGTTACATAAAAGACAGTATTCATTTTTCCCATCAAAGGAGACATATTTTAAATAAAACATGAATTCTTTTGTGACACTTCCTTGACACTATCAACACATCAGGTATTTATCCCTTGACCTGTGAAAAATATTTCAAAAACCTGGGATGAGCATAAAAATCTCAGTAAGGTATATAAAAATAGGGAATGAAAACATTAGTCCATGTATACATAAGAATAAATGAAATCATACTTTACTCATAAAACATAATCACTTTAACATACCTCAAAAAATCATGAATAAATCATATATATCATTATACATATTGGTAACTTGAGGCATTTATAACATTCTTATGTGGGGAGTAACCCTCATGGTTAAGTTTGGAATACCCATCACAGTATATTCCCGAAATCTCTTCGGAGAAACCATAACATTTAACCCCTTCACATTACCCAATGCATTGGAGAGCTATATCGGGCTCACCCACAATTAGTTTGTCAAGGAACCACCTATCTTCATAAACAATGCCCAATAACCCAAACATAATCATACAACATAAAACATGCATAAAGGAAACATAGAATTTCCACATTTCAATCACAAGACATCAATACAAAACATGGATATAAAAACATTATCAAAACCATTTTCAACACCAAAATAAAATAAAATTAAATCATAGTATTTATTTTTCATTCAAAATAAGTTATGGCCTGTATAGGATGTAAAAACTCAAATAATGGTCACGACGGCGGAGAAGTCATTGTTGCCGCATACGTAAGACAAAAAATTCATCTTGGAGTTTAGTAAAACACTTCATATTAGAAGATTCCATTTAAATAAAATTAAAAGTCAAAAGGGGTTTATACACCGTATAAAAGAAAGTTGTGTATAAAACAAAATATGCCTCATTGAATGGAGATTGAGATGAAGTCCCTTACCTCGTGTCCGACTTTACTCGATCATTCATTAATCTCCTGAATAATAAACCTGAGTTAATTTATACTTGCTTAATAACATTTTTCAAGTTCATCATTCCTTTTATATCACTTTTTACCATGTTATGAACACTATGTAATTATTTAAGTTAATAACGTTCGTTTTAACGATCATTGGTACTTGAGTCAAAAATAAACTATTTTTAATTACAAGTTGTTCATATGGTAAAATATTCATTATAACCAGAATTATATTTAGGATGTATATATTATATATATAATATATATCCAGTATATACATGAATTTAAAATATTACAAAACATTTAGAGGTAAGAAATGAAATGCACCATTCATGGAGACGGTAAGCTGTACGTACACATGAATGCTACTTTCAAATCTGTTTCGTATCTAATGGAATGGAATCATAATGATATAAAGGTATAATATTATTCCAGTATAATATAATATATAATATAATTAACTCTATCTTTTATACGTCCCACATATGGCATTAACGAATCAAATCACTTTGAGGGGGAGGTAGTCTGCACTTCCTAAAATGAAATTATCATGTTTACCCATAATGGAAACCATAAAGGTATTCCATAAATGAAAAAAATAGAAGCATAAGGAAAACATAAAAATAATAAATATCCTATTTAAACATAGTGACATCTTAATTTCCACCTTTAAAAGTGTTAAAAGAATATTGAACAATCATCATTTCGTGAGGCAGAAATTCTCCATCCACGGAAACAGTAGGTTCTTTAGCCATTAGACGTAGGTGTGTGTAAGTGTAGCTTGAATAATTCTTATAAAAGTATCCCAGTATATTGCAGATACTGGTTTTGTTACAAAATAATGAATAAAAATATTTTATGGGGTTGTAGAAGCAAAATAAAACAAAAGAACATTAGAGAAGGCTTTACCTTTAAATCGGGAAACTCCTCTTGGTTTGAACCAAAAGGGTTACTTTGAAGAGCTTTCTGCCTAAGGTAGGGCATCTAAGATGAATAGAGGGATATTGGGAGCATATTTGAGTAGAGGATGGACGATCCAAAGGGCTTGAGAAGTGTGAGAGATGGGTAGGAAGTGGGGTCTTTTTATAAGGGAGAGGAGGGGCTCTCTTGGAAATCTTGGAACTATTATTTTATTATAAAATGAAATCGGGTTTCTAAAGCTCCCAAAATCATTAATGATGAGGATAAGGTGAACTATGCTCGAAATAAAATCATCCAATAAAAATTGGACAAGTGTTGGATATTATTTTAAACATTATTATCTTATTTATTTAAATCATTCATTAATGATGTAAACACTGCTTCATCATTGTATCATAAATAATTTAATTTTTTTGATGTCCAAAAATTAAAAAAAAATTACCATGATGTAGGAAATATTTTTATATTTCTAAAAAATATTTATCGTAAAAAATTTATCTTATATAACCCCATGTAATAATTGTTTTAGTAAACAATACATGTTTGTGATATTTTTACTTTTACTTTAAATAAAAGGTATTAATGTCATTATCTAACTCAAGTGGATCCATGGGTTCCCACAAATTGAACCATGGATTTTCATGGTCCGCCATGACCTATCCAATAATATTAGGACATGTGTCGGGATTTTTTTATATTTTTATAATATCATCTTTATCTTAAATTACACTAATTACCTCTAATCATGGTCAATAAAACTCAAAAATTACTATTCACCAAAACATATTTTAATCCCTTTGAACCAAATTTTACTTAACAATAATAAGCATGTATGTTGGATTTTTGAAATTCAATACACAGAAGCTGTAAACATTCATTTAAATGAAAAATCAGTTTGTTTAACTACCACTTAGTGGTTTCACTATTCATCAAAAATTGAAGTTCTTCAGAAAAATACCAAAAATTCACCCTAAGCTATATTTGATATTCCGAATTCAAAAATGATGAATATATTAAAAAATTAAAAACATATAAGTTTTATTAATTAATTTCATAAATAATTCCCATTGTCAAAACAAATAGCGTGTTTTTAAGAAACAATATATATATTAAAAGACTGACAATTTTTTATGTCGAATTTCAAAGTGAAATTAATTAAAATTACAACCATTGGATTAAATAGTAAAAATATATTCTAATTGAACTTTTAAACCAATTAAAATGATAATATATCCTTATAAATAAATTTGATTAAAATGAGGTTTTGAATTAAAATACAACATTTTTCACTATTCATTAAAAAATGAACATTATCAGAAAATACGAAAAAATTTCACAAAGTAAATTTTTATGTCCAAATTGTAAAAAAGAATTTTATTTGGTCCAACAAAATATATAAGAGTGAAAAAAACTATATTTAAAGAGGGTTTTCCATCGAACATAGCAACCCCATTAAAGAAAATTTAATACTTAATTCAAAAAATATTAATAAGTATGAAAATTACTTATTCTTTATTTACCTGGGATATTACAATTATACACGGCCCATACACATGCCTCTTGTGGGTATACTCGGATGGCCTCCCATGGGCATGGTTGACCCAATGTCCTACATACACCTAAGGTTGAGTCTGTCCAGTGTCCTTGCATGGTTGGCCCTTTATTTTTGAGTAAGCCCATCAAGCACTTTGTTAACAAAAAAGTGTAATGTGTGGCCACCATATTAATTCATGCATGGTAACTTCTTAAAAATCCATTCCCACACAACTTTCCTTCTCTTTTTGTCTTCTTCATTTCATTTTAGTTCATGAATCTCAAAACACATTATCTGTATTCCTTCTTCCAACCGTGGATGGAACTCTTCTTCAACACCTCATACATTGAATCGCAATGAATGGAAACATTGTAGTAACAAATGTGTTGTCCACAACACATGTCTTGGTCCATGAATATTAGCACAATCAATCATCTAAATTTATTCACATCCTTCATACAATTATAATCCATTGGACAGATAATCCAGTTTCATCATGCAACAGTGTTTTTCATGGGGTTATTCAACTATTGTAACAATGTGTCATTCTTTGAAACATGATTTGGAACATAAGATATGTTATACAATTGTCTGAATTAATATTGATATTATCCAAGAACGATGCCAAATGTCATTTCATAAGGATTCTCTAAGGGAAATATTATTTGGAACAACCTCAACTCTTCAATCAGTAACATCACATCATCACTAACTTTACATACACATATTGACACCTAATTAACAATTGACTCTTTATTGAAGTCTTATTGACAAATAATTCAACACCAGGCTTAATAGAAAATAACCCAAATAAATGACTTGAACCATGATGATGAAGAAAAATAGCATGTTGAGGAAGCTACTACCAGGATTATGACCCACACTGAAATAACCAACAAATATTTTTATTCCTACTAACTACCAGAGACAGACTCAGAATCTGTGGGATCCTCCAAAAATGATACCTCCACACACTCTATAAGATTTAACTAATGAAAAGTAAAATTGTGTGGTCACATCCTACCCACCACTATAGGAGACCAACGATCTCACCATTGAGGAAATGTTTTCTCAATAAGGGATTGAGCTGGAAAGGATGAGATAGATCAATACTAGGATACGTAGGGAAGATATTCTTCTAAAGTATAACTCTATGGTGGAAGTCAATGTTTCACATCCAATAAAAATATATCAAGAGAAAGTCAACCATTCAGTATAAATTGGACCAAACCATCTATAAGGCTCTAGATCCAGGAATCCGATATACCTAGGATTGAGAGATTAACATTACAACGAATCATCTCCCATTGGGTTCCAATAAGAGGCTTGTTAGGTTAATTAATCACAAAAAAACCATTCTTGGTTCTAGAATAAGATATGTGATACTCTTCTATTTCAGACCCCACCTATCACATCTACTAGATAATATAGTCTATCAACCATCCCAATAGAACTGATTGGATCCATTGAGTCTCTAATTTCCTAATTAGAGGCCTATAATGGGCATTAAATATCAGGTAAACTAGAAAAGAAGACATACCCTAGAAGACTGAATAAAACTCCACCTCTACCCAACATCTGAAATCTATTATTTCCAATATTAAATGGAACTACTGACTTAGAGAAACATCATTCCCATTTCATATCTAGATGTGGACCAATGATTGGAACTCTCAAGAAGTAAGAGGTAACCAAACATTTATAGTTTGTGAAACATTGTATGGGAAACATTTGTTTGGCATAAGAAAGTATTGAATAGGTCCATCATTGATTGGTAGAAACTCCATTAATAGTTTACCTATCAATTTAGTTCAATTTTAAGGAAGAAAATGGTCATTGAACTTTTGAATTAAAATAATCATGATAATGATAAGGTTTAAGATTTTATTTATAGTTTAAAATGTTATAGATAATATTTTAATTTGTACCCCCAACACGAGAAGATAACAAACCTTTAAGTAGAGACCTTTTATGAAGAGTTGAAAAAGTCACTGATCCCGTTGAAATAACCTGATGGATTCTGAGAGTATGAAAGTATTTCAAAAAGTAAGTGAGATGATATCCAATACACAAATACCAAGTCCAAGACAACACCAAATGTACAGTGAAATAATTATTGTAAAATATAAATTGAAACTGTTACATTCAATTTAAAGATAAAACCATCTCAAACACCTAAACCCAATACAACATCATATACTGCCTCTCCCTAAATAGTTATGAAAAAAACAACCATTCCATATGAGGGGAAGGAAAAAGTATATATATTATTTGGGGACCAAAATAAGAAGATTTATTCTTTCTAAATGGTGAAATTTCTTGGATAATTTATTAAAAAAGTAGAAATTAATTATCTCATGTTTTTATAACCTAAAAATCCCAATGAGCCTAGTCTTACTAATCATCCAGACAACCAAAAAATCCATTTGATTCCAGGAAATAACATACATAAGTGATTTATCATTAAATATACCCTCCAATTTATGGTTTGTTTGAAATAGGTTATGTGTGGAAAACACCTAATATAGGTAGCATATTTTTTTCCATTTTTTCTAGATGAGAAAGGATAATGATATATATTCTTGAGAGTTAATGAATGAAAGTTTTATGATTGTATAGATACTAAACCAGCTAACTAAGAACATGCAATCCTTAGGGACTAGCTGAACCAATCAATTACAAAACCAATTCCACCTATAATAGTTAAATATTCCCCTTCAATGTTACAATCTTTCATGTATTATAATATACAATAGAGAAATAGTAGAGAATAAGAGAAAGAATTCACACCAGTTTCAAAGATATTTGAGACTCTGTAAGACTACATTCCATTGAAGTCATAATCATGGTATCTACCAAATCAAATGAAATACTCAAAATATGAAGAGCCATTATATAACTCAGTAAATTTCATCCACCTGGTAGACCCATTTTATTATGTAAAACATAGTAATGAACAAGAAGTACCTAACCAAAATTTGGTATGGTGTCTAAGTGGATGAAGAGGATGTGGAGGTTGATGTACCAGGGATTGACATGAACCCCAATCTTCAGGCATGGTCCCCACTAAAGTAGTATATGCTATAAATACACGGAGAAAAAAAATATAGGCTCAATAGAAGAACAAATCTACTCCTGATTCATCTAGTTCCTAGAAAGATCCAATCATATTAGAGTAATTATTGGTAGATTCACATGAATCTATTCTTCATTAGATCTTAGAATGATTAATTTAGTATAATTCCAAAAAATAGGATTTCCTTAATATATTTTCTAGATAAAGGGGTGTTTGGAATCACCTACCTTGACCCTTAATCCTTAGACTAGGGAATATCCTC
This sequence comes from Viscum album, assembly GCA_963277665.1. Lineage (NCBI taxonomy): Eukaryota > Viridiplantae > Streptophyta > Magnoliopsida > Santalales > Viscaceae > Viscum > Viscum album. The sequence continues at coordinate 760,233,911 of OY728140.1, read as the reverse complement.
CTAGATGAAAATTAAGGACCTTTTTCCATAATCATGACATCATGAAACAAAGAACTATTTTACCAGCCAATATATCCATCTTGGATTCCCATCACATTTCAAATGATATTTTAAATGCACTCGTTGAAGCCCTCTTATGTCAATAATAGTTTTTGGCTGAGATAGGAATATTTGAGGTATACCCAGTAGAGATCAATACCATAAAGTTTTATATATTTACATCCTTTATAGAGGATTACTTAGAGGTTAATTTATAGGTAAAACTATGAAAATTTTACATTTACAACAATTATAGTAGTATCAACTTCCATCATTCTTTCATTGATAGAAGATCTAGGATCAACCTCATTACTGTATGGACCCTATGACGTTTGGGATATATTGAGTCCGACACATCTCCCTCCAATGTGATTATAAAATGATATATTAAGAATGATAAAAAATGTACCTAATCAAGCTCAATGTGTATTTTGAGGGCCTCACCTCTGCCTCTTAATTTGTGGTCATTCATCAAGACACATCTTTTAATGATCTACTAGGAAGACCAAAGATTCATCTAAATATAGTAGTGTCGTCTCATACCATCAGTGCATAAATTATTCTATCAATATATATGTTGGTTATTTTTATAGTGATAATTCATCTTCCGAGTCTAATGAATCGCATTTGATAGAGATATAATACTCTACAAAATGGATGGAAATCAACCAATGATAAGAAAAGATACTCAAATTGTTTCCACTAATAACTTGGAAATGAGTCTAACCAACCCATTGAATGATATCAAAGAGGATTATGTATTTTATATTGATTTAATTGAAGAAACCACTCTAGATATGGGAAGCTATCAGGGTACTCAACCTATTACAGTTCCCATGTTATCATCAATACAAGTCAAACATTACCAACTAAAAAAGGGGAGAAATTCTGATGTGAATGAAAAAGATCTCATTGAATAATCCCCTAAATTGTTTTCAGATTATTAATATGCCATAAATAATTATGTGTGGGATCCAAATATGTCTCTCCATCATCTTTTGGAGTTAAAAATAACATTTATTTTTTTTCTCTAAATACTAGGTAGTTAGTATAGTCGATAAACCTAATTATAGTGAGGTAGAGGTTGAAATTATTTAGGATGACCATGGTGGGGAGGTCCTTAGACCATCTTCTACAAGTTTTAGAGAAATACATTTTTCACTCTTGAGAAATGAAAATAACCATTCATTTGCAACATTAAATGACATCAAGATAGAAGAAGTGGAGGAAGAAGAGATAATATATTCCCCTATAGCATTTGATGAAGGTGTATCCACCATGATCAATGATCGAAGGTAAGTAAATTTGGGTACAAAATAACACCTATTACCCTAATTGATCAATTAATCCATGCATAATGAATGTAGGAAATATATATCACATTTATGAAACAAAACCATGATGTATCCACTTAGAATTATATAATAATTCTTGGTTTCGATCTTGATGTGGCAACCCACATTATGTGTTATCCAGATAATCATCATGGTTTCAAGAAGGAATCCCATAGAATGAACTGATCCCATACCGTTAAAGTTAAAATAGCGTTTACAACCTCATTAAATAGAACTTCAATAAAAAAATTTATCACACAAAATGGACCACAAACATTATACATGTTAAGAAGAATAATGTTAAACATTTAATTTTCACTAACTTTATGGATATAAACAAGAACTAATTAAGTGATGATTTCATGATCCAAATTACAGAACTCACAATCTATGTCATTTCATGTTTTCAAGCCCTTTATTTAATGGAAGAGTACTCAAGGTATGACTAGATCAAAATGGACCCCCAGGATGAAAAATCCATCAAATTTGGAGATCCCCAAGGAATATTCTTCTATCAAGTAATTCCTATATGTTTTAAAAAAACAGTGTTACTAATCAATATTATATGCATTTTATCTTCAATAAGTTTTTATGAAAGATCATGGAATGCTACACTAATGATCTCGTGGTAAAATCCCAATAGCATTATGACCATCTTGTTGAACAAGATAAATTTTTCCATAAATGGTGGTAGAAAAAACTAAATACGAACCACCTAAAATGAAATTTCAGAGTGATGTCAAAAATATTCCTTAGTTTTTTAGTATTCCATTTTGAAATCAATGTAATCCCTGAGAATACTAGGTCAATACTTGAAATACCTCATATTCAAAACCTCAAAGTGTTGAGAGTGATTTAGGGATGAAAATCATATATTAGTAAATTTAGGAAAATATTTATGGAAATTTTCTAATCTTTAAAAAGATAATGAAGATGGGAGTGGACTACTTATGAGATGATGTCTATCATGAAACCATTGAAAATCTCAAGAAAAAAATCCTTTACCCACCGATCCTAGTGATTCTAGTAGAAGTGAATCCATATATTCTATCTGTAGCCACCATAGTTGAATTTTTCAGTGCCATAGTTGAATATAATAATGATACATGGAAGAAAATAAGTCTATACCTTCTTATAAGTATAGTTCTAGATACTGAGAGTCGATATTCAACATATATAAGAACCGCCTCACACTAATGATAACAGTACACAAGATAAGGCACTACTTTTATCAACATAAGGTTTGATTGGTCACTTGCATTGATTTCATCAATTACATCCTCAACCATCTGATATTTAATAATCACATAGATCAATAATAATTTATCATGTAGAAGTTCTAAATTTAGTTCATATCATAAAAGACAATTGAAGGGTAGGTTCTAGAAAAATTTGTAAAAAAATTATACTATAGAATGTATACTAGTTAATACTGAAATAAAATATAATGAGTTTTTATCTATACATTAAACCCATCAAATATAGTATATTTAATTTGATGGTGCCTCCCAATGTCTAACAAAGAAAATAATAGAAAACATCAAGCCCAATAGTGTTTGTATGAGGATTGTATTTATCTCCCTAGCCATGATTGTTCTACCTTATTATTTTTTATTATAAAAATGTTGAACCAATAATGAAGAAGATTACCAAGATATCATCATGGGATTTGAGTTAATCTTATTACTATTGTTATCCCATTTTATTATTAAAGGGGATTCATATTTAGTGATTAAGGTGAATAAATGTCAATATGTCTTTAAGAAGGAATATTTTTACCCAATTTGATTATATAATAGGGTTGATTGTAAATTTCCCCTTCAATACAATACTGACTCATATCTGACATTCTAAAAATGCTAGTGCAGATACATTTTCTAATGTAGACATAGACCTAGTATATCCGAAAAAGGGTGAGATGATTATCCAAATCACACAACACTAGTGGTTTCCCCACTAACCATAAATTAAATTTGGGAAAATAATAAAGTAAACATTTCCCTCATAGCATGAAGAGATATTGTCCTCTTTAACTGATTTCACTAATTGATGATTGTATCCTATAATGGAATATCTAAAAAGAGTTATTTTTCAAAAATAGCAAAGAAGGATTATATCTGACACCAATAAACAAAATGTTTCTTTTATTATATCCTAAAAAATATATAAATTACTATACAAATATGGTTTTGATGGATTACTCCCCAAATCAATTAAAGGGGGAGAGATCCACACTATTATAGGATGTTCATACACGATCTTATAGAGTTCATTAATCAAGGACTATGATCTCCCACAAAATCAAGATACATGGTTATTAATAGGAACTGATAATATATGATTTCATGGAATTCACAATGAAGTTTTATTCCTGTCAAATATAATCCATATTTATCCATAAACTCTAGGATTTGTTGTATATTTCTCAATATTCTTGTCCATTTCAAGTATGGGAAATATATTTCATGGGCCTATATTATCAAGATATATCCTAGCCTTTCGAGCACATTATTTCTACCACTATCTTCTTATCTAATTTTTCTGAATCTATACTCTTTAAAAACGTAATTACAAAGGCTATTATGTTCTTCATGAAGTCACACAATATCACTAGATTTTCCTTCTCTCACATAATATTGATGGAAACCATAAAAAATTTATATTCTATTGATTTAAAAAATATTTACTAGTAATATAACATCTAGTCCAAACACTCATCCTGAAAAATAGAGAGGGAAATGGATAGATTAGATCCCTAAAAAATACTATTTGATATCTTATAAAATATGGTGAATTAGAACAAGACGTAATTGTATAAAAAACTCCAATATATTTTGTGTTATTATGAAAATAAACTCACACTACCATGAATGATGCCCCATATCCACTTGGCTTTGAGATATAAGTAGTATTACCCATTGAGGTTTAACTTCCCTCAATCAATATTTACATTTTCGTTCAGCTCTTAGAATATAAACAATCTTAGAAACAACCCAAAACATTAGAGAACCTCAATGAGAAGAGGTTGAAAATAGGACGAACTTAAATTATATATGAGGTTTACTACAACATAGATTTCTTCATAACCACAATGTATAGAGAGTATGTTATACACCACACTAATTGAATGTTCCTTAACAATTAATTTTTATAATCGTCACATCAGCTAACCTATGTACCTAAAAAACGATGTTAAACTTATTTTTGGATGTACAATCTATATAATGTTTAATTGTACATATTAATCCCATGGAAAAAATAAAATTGAAATCTTCCTCAAAACATTAAATTAAACAATGCGATCAAAATTCTTACTGTTTGATTTTAAATTGAACATATTAGGCCTATATATTGATTAAAAAACTCAACTCATCCACATATTATGATTTTAAATTGTATGATCAACTGCATATATTTTTTTCCATCCCACATGATTTTAAAATAAAATTCATCATCCTTATTCAAGAGGACATTTTTTCCCTTGGAATTGACATCCAACCGGGTTAATTTCAAGAACTACATGTGTTTTTATTCTCACTCTCAAGGGATATATAGTGACTCCCATTCTTCATACCTCTGGTCTAGCCATTTTTTCACCAGTACCAAAATAATTTTAACGTTGCGGCCAATCCTTATAGTCTTAATAAATTTGACCATGTATTCCAAAAATAAAATAAATTTTTAGTTTATTTCATATGAGATAGATCTATATAGGAATATCTATATTAGGGTTATTAAATCATGAAACTATTACTAGGAAGTGTCCCTTTCACTTACATATAATCTAGATATATGAATGTAACCTTGAAGAATTATGTGTGGATTGATTACTATTTTCCCACGATGTGTATTAATTCTTGGATATACTATACTAGGAGAAAAAAATTTTGACAAGGGAAATTCCCTCTTTCACCTTAGTGATTGAGTCTCTCTAATAATTTTTGGGTTTACCAGTGTCTATGCACATAGGTGAATCCCAATTTTTTCCCACAAAATGTGTTACATATATATAAAAGGAGCTCCATAAATATGATATGTGTATTGATTCATTTATTTATAGGATATATATAGAAATTGAAGGTCACATATCCTAGAACCATCCATATGTTTCCCACTATACAAATACCTTTCTTGTTCAGAATAAGTTTTTTATGGACGAACCTCATGTAAACCTATTTTTTCCTTTTCACATGAAATTAAAGTGTAAAAAATTATCGAAATAGTATGAAATTAATCTACATAGTACTCTATCCACCGTGAAATTTCTTAATCTATATGATAAGGATAATTTATATGGCTGGAATCCCTTATATGATATATATATCGATGTAATAATTCATGGTGTATGGTTTAAAACATTCATTATCATATGCCAAGATAAAAAATGACACCATTTGATAAAAACTATGGTTGGATTGATTCCTAATTCTATAAGATACATAATGACATCTGAATCATATATCATGGACCTAATTTTTTTTTATATCACCCCTAACCCATTCACCCCTAAAAAAGATCTTGAACCGTGTAGGTGTTCTTGCTCATAGATAAAAAATATATAATGCCAAATCACTTATAATTTAAATTTATCCTCTATCATGTACTGTCAAGAAACATGGGAAATATTCCTATAATATTTTGTTCCATATAACGAGTATTTAATATATGATATTAATATATATAGTAAATATCTCAGGTTAGGACGATTGAGATGCACAATATTCAAAAGGAGAAGGAGTTTCACCTTGGATGCATTATATTAAACTAGACAATTGAAATTATATTTTATATAAATTTTAAAACCATTTGGAATGGTCTATCAGTAATATTCTTTTTTATATGATATCCATATCATTGAGAGTGGTCTTAGAATGTTAATCTATATTCAAGAATAAATCCACTAAAATTTCATGTACCACATGTGGATTGATTCATGTTAGGTCAAGATATGTAGTGATCCTAAGATCTTGAGTCCAAGGCCCAAGTAAAAATTCATCAATAAAAATTAAACCATATGCTATGTTTAATCCATATTTATATATAAACCTTTAGTATTTATTCTTATATGAACCTACACTTGGAATAGTAAATAAAAATTTCCTTACCCTAGTGTTAGAGTATTCTTCATCCAATTAGGTCCTTTCCAAATGTATCTTACACTATGAAATTCCAATAACTACATGTATATTGATTCATGGCCTTAAAAGATACATAGTTATGACTGAATAATATATTGTAGGACTAAAAATAATTTCTAAATTCCCCTACCTTTAGATTTTTCATCCAAGTCCTTGTTTCATGAAGTTAAATTTCATAACATCTGAGTCCTTATTGCATAACATTAAATTTCATGACACTTGAGTCATTATCACCTGAAATTATGTTTCATAACATATGGTCCATATTTAATGACCATAAAATTCTCAGGGTAACCAATTATAGACATCCCAGATATCCTACATGAGATCTAGATCCATTGGAGAGAGAATAGTTTACGAGATCCCACTCTTGGGAAAATGACTATTTATTCATAAAAAACCTAGTGTTTAGGATTCCTATAAAAAGAATCTATCCTTACCCCTTTACAAAGGACTATGATATCCTAAACATGGATAACATAATCTTAGAGTGCCTCCACTACCTTTTCTATAAATTCCTCTTCCATGAGCCATATTTTTCTTATTAGCTATGATATATTATCAACAATATTTCATATATATTAGTAATGCATTTATTTGGATCCAAGGGACAAATCTATTTGGTTGTACATATATTCCATTAATAATGATTTGTATATACACCCTAAAGCTTTCTTATAAACCAAACTCATGATTATATCTGAATGAGAAATTCTTATAATCCTTGCACTCCCTAAAAAATCACAATATAATCGTTCTTTGAATTTGGTCAATGACAATCCCTTGTGTTTCTATCTGATTCCATCAATTCTAATACAGACACTATGATTTTTATTTACACTATCCATCTTTATTGTTCAAAAGGTGTTGGGTTGTTCTCAACACTTGGGTCCCATTGTATTTTCTATTTTGTGTCTCCCAAATTCACATGTTTGTCCAATAATTATGACCTTAAAAATTGTTGACCATTTCAGGGGAAAATTCATCATGGAAAGGATCCTAATTAACATTGGGTATCTATTTGACATTTCTACATAGATTAAATCACTAATGGACTAAGATTAATAATCTAAAACTCAATTCTTGTTGGTCTAATATATTAAAGCATAAAACATTGGACATATTGGTCTAAACACTAAGACCTTAATCTATGTGAAATTATCTAAATATATGATTGAACTAGTCCTTTATTAATGTTAGTTTTTTTTTTCTCTTGTTGCTACAAAGATCACTGCACCTTTTGGTAAAATCCATTCAACCATAAACTCTAACTATATTGGTAAGACATGCATGACCTAAAACCACATAAAGAAAATGACATGGAACATGTCATGTTGAATACACAAAAATGGAATCCTAAGAAAAAGTCGAGTCCTCTAATATTTCATTAATTATGAAATGTATTATATATTTAAAAATAATTATGAAATGTTCTGAAACATGTTAGTTCAAAAGTCTGTAAGGGGAATCATAGGAAAATTTAAATTCCTCTTCATATGCCTCTTATTTTTAGTGTTTAGGAAAAGGTTATAGTGAAAAAATAATAAAAGAGACAAATATTGTGGGGTACACAATATTATCCCAGCAAAAATTCATTTTATGATAACTAGTTCTTTTGGTAAAGGAAAAATATAGAGCAGCCTATAATTCCATCACCCATGTTATATTTGCATAGAAAATCTAAATAATAATTATAAACATGATTTTTTAGGCTATTTGATCCCTCCTGAACATTGTAATCCCCATTCCAAATCAACCCTTATGATCTAAATCATGTTAATAAGTCTCATCCATATCGAAATGAAAAAAAAACTCTTGTCTTGGTTGATAATGCTTATTCCTATTCCCCACGATGAGACATGTTCAAGAGAAAACCATATTAATGATTCAAAATGAACCAAATATTGTGTACAATTATAACACCTATAATTATACCCTTCAATGAGACATGCCTAGGAGGAAACATCATTGACACAAATGTTTGAGAATCATGACTGACTTAATTCATTCCATTTAAATACTTAAGTGCATTTGAGTTATCCAAATATTAATATTCATGAGTTTTTTATATTATCATGAATTTAAAATTCAAGGATAGAAAAAATCACTGAGATGTGACCACACACTTGGTAAAAATACTATAATTATTGATTCTACCATAGAAGCCCATTAGATATTCAAGAATATGGAAAATTACTCTACATTTACTTTACAATAAAATTATCTTCATTATTAATGAATTTAATTATAAGGACGAGAATTTTCTGGCTTGAAAAAAGTCATTACACACACTTTTACATAGAATCAATTACATGAACTTCACTCATGATAACAATAGTCGAGTTTGAGAAGTGTAGAATCACTATGAAAAAATAAGAAACAAATTGGATTTCTATGTTCTATATGATTACCTTCACACAAAGGGATAAATATTAATCAAAACATTTTTTATCCTAGTGGAATGGTGGTGAGAACATCCTTCAAGTAGTAGGTTGTGGATTGAGTCGTTTGATGATAAAAGGGTGTGAAGAAAAAAACTGATTTTTTAGGGTCTTATATGAAATTTTAGACTTATAAAATACTTTATAATAGAAAAATATACATATAAGGGTGTAGTTATCTATGTAGGATTTGATTTGACTTCATGTGGAGCTAAACCAGACATAAAAATAAAAATTTCAGAATTTTTTTATGTTGAAGCAATTTTAACATGAATTCTTCAAAAAAATTGACTCTGAAAATTTCTATAAGGTTAATATCATAGTGCATGACCACCAAGGAAACACTTGGAGGTGAAAAACACCATGTTCCTAGTTACTTAACTAAGGATCCCTACAGGAATTCCTAGGAAAGTAGGTAATCATGTCACGGTATGTGAAAATATGATGATATCTAATGGGATAGAAATAATATACATGGTGATTCACAATGGACTAGGAGATCTCAAATGGACCATGTGGTCACCAACAGACCATGTAGTCACAAAGAGATTAGGTGACCCCAATGGACAAAATGTTTTCATAACCCATCAAACCCATGTTTTTCTAATTAGTCCCTTTGAAATTTCACCTGGCTAATTATGTGATGCCAATAATGTTTATGAGAAATTGATGGTGTTCCTAGGATGTTCCCACTCAAGCACATATATGCATGATGTTTATGAATGATCTCATGAATGGATACTACCTACATGCCAACACTCACGTTACGAGCATTCTTCACATATGCGGCCAATATATCCGTTATAGATGATACCTGAAAAATCACCAATGAAGTCATATATGGTATTCCTACTCGATTAAGTCATAATAATACTCTATTTGAAAACTATTTTAATCTCAGAATAAAAACCAACTTTGGGAATGATACACCTCACCCATGGCCATAAATACAATGATTAATATTTTGATAAGAAACAAAAGGAAAGGTCTGAAATGTTTTTAATATAAGGATAAGAATAATATGTTCAATCCCTTGGGAGAGATTTAGAGGTAACCCCCATACCTAAGAATGTTTGAAGGAAATAAACTTAGCATAGTCTAGTGAAAGAACCAATGTAGAAAAACCTCTTGTTGAGAACTCCATTGGGATTACATCTCTATATCAAATATTCATCATGTGGTTACCATGAATACCACTCTATTCCCACATTAGTGCATTAATTGCCACATCATGAACTGACCCCCATGAATGAACTATATAAATGGGACTAGGAAATCATACTCTATGATTTACTTATGGATTATCCTAGGGAAAACATAATATTAGCATAGTATACTACTTATGAAAATCACATGCTTAATAAAGGCTATTCTATCCACATTGGTCCATTCAAATGCTCCTAAAATGGGATGACATACTTCCTCCATGTCACCACCTTCATCCAATTAACATATCCAGATGGAGGAGACCTAGATAACTTTAATGGATTCTTTTCACCATGATTATAACCCTAAAAAGTCAAAATTAAAGCCTCCTACAAAACTAAATGCTATGTGTGATCAGATCATGCACAATCACATGAACCCATTCAATAATGAATTCCCCTTATAAAAGTAATATCTCTTGTTTTCCTCATATAATTATAATACCTTCAAGGAATCAAAATTTTGTTATCCCATTGATTATGAAGGTATTGACTATAAGGATATGAAGATGATCTCTCATGGTTTATAAAAATAAACTCAGATAATCCAAGACAAAACCAAATCATCATGGTAATTTGGTTAATGCCTAATTCCAATTAAAGTCCCATGTGAAAATGGGATTCCTTTGTGTGTAAGTCTGAAATCTATTCTCGATGATGAATTTATTATTTTTACTAAGCAATGTTAAAAAATTGGGTAACCCCAATACATCAACCCCATCAAATATTTATCATGGGATTAAAGACCCAAATCTTCTCATATAGAGATATTACCTCTTTTTAGATGAATATTCATTACATTACACATATACATTCAAGAGGATCACAAAGGTATTGTGACTTTGGGAATATAGAAACATAAACAACTGGCTCATAATAGTTCTATATCATCTCGGACTAAATTATTCATAAATATAACCCTTATTAGACATATCATACATAATATAGTTATTTATATATTGGGTAATGGAAATATAAGAAATGGTGAGCCCATATGCTCTGTAAGTGAAAACAGTAGAAATATCAATGATCATATAATAATAAAATGAACATAATAGTATGAGAACATGAGATTAACATTTTAAAACCATACACTATATATCAAAGATCCAAACACGATTTATGGAATAAATCATGATAGTTCATAAGACATGAATCATAAATGAATTAAATTACATAATCTATTAGAGTGTAACATTTGAATAGGACATAGCTTTTTGAAATTAACATAAGAATAAAAAATATTTTCCTTAGTATTAAAGGATAATTGATGAAACAATCAGAGTGTATTGGGTTCACTCCCCAATATACTATAGTATTAAAGTATCACTCCCAGGACTATCATAGCGGACAAAGATCCTTACTAACCTTGGTTCAGTCCCAATTCCAATATTTCTTATCTCATGAGAAATCAATGTTTACCCAATGCGTTAGAGGGAGATATAGGTTCAACAAAAAATATAATGAAAATCGTACATACATTCTCTATATGATCATAATGAATTCATCATATTATAACACATTAATAGAAATGGGTTTTATAAATATTTCATCATAGAAAAACCTATGGTAAAGAAGAAGGGTTTGTAATCAATACATATTTTCATCATAGCAAAAACTATGAAAAAATAAGGGAGTTTCATAAGTAATTTATCATGGTATTCCCCATAGATAATAAATAGGGTTTATAAACATCTTATCATCATAATCATAAACAATTCCGAGGAAGAATAAAAATGGTTTCTCGGAATCATATCCCTATTAAATAATAATTAACATCAATGGATTCCATATTAAGAGGAAATTGATTTTGAATGATCAATTGGATAATTTAATAAATAAAATAGAATTTAAAATTTTAAAATAACATTTTCAAATATAAAATATTTTTAGAATCCTTATGTTTTAAAATAAACATTGAAAATTATAAATAAATATTTATTGATCATTTAAAATATTTTATGAAGAAAATATTGTTTCCAAATAAATTTTTTAAAGAAAAAAACATTTTCAAAATATTTTATTTGAAAATATCATTAAAAAATTATAAAATAATGTTTAAATAAAATAATATTCTATGATGGTATAAAATCTTGTTCATTCCAAACACATTAAACAATGACTACTTTAACATTTTTGATAAAATATAACCAAGACTTATTTGAAAAAATACATGATGATTACTTTTAATTTTTTTAAAAAATTAAGAAAATAATAAAAATGTATTTAATAAATAATATATATAATGTTAAATAATTTTTTAAAATAGTTTTTTAAAAAAGGATATAGAAGAAAAGGTTTTTTGATTGACGATGGAAATATATATGATATTTCTTCAAAAAAATTATTTTGGTATCATTAATAATTTAATAGAGGAAAGTGAAAGGAAAACATGTGTTATCTATAAATTACCAGATAATAATAAAATAAATGAGCTTTTGGAGATATGGGTCAAAACATTTCATCATTGGAATCATAATTATAAACAATCTCAATAAATTATGAGATTATAACATAAAGTACTTACAATTTTGGTATATTATAATTGTAAGACCAATGAGAGAATAAAATTAAATTAAACATATATAATCATTATAATAAATAAATTTATAATATTACATGTCAAAGGGGATATATAAAAACTAATTGATGTATTTAGGTACATAACATAACATATGACCAAAGAAGGCTAATTAAGACTAAAATCCCTTACCACATGGTAATATATTGAATCATATGGCCCAATAAAAGATAAAATTAAATTAAACATTATATATAATGAAAATTAGAATATTAGTGGAATAAAATTTCAATGAGATAGTATATACACCACAAAAAAGTATCATGTTGTTAATATGGTATAGGCTCCTAGAAATAAGAGACTAGAAATCCCTTAATTTAGGTATCGACTTACTTATTACACATTAAGACCTCATGTATAATAAATTTAAATTTATTATAAATATAATGTAGAATATTATAATACGAATCATAACATATATGATTTAATTATAACCATTAATTACCAATTTATTAATAATTCCTTGTTAAAATCACATTCCAGATAATTACTATTTTTTTCCATGAATGTTTTGGTGTGGTATTATCAATAATTTCACTTTGATAATGGTTAAATTGTATCAATAATGTTAATAATTATATGAATATATGTATATATATATATAATTTATTTATATTTATAGTTATCAATAACATTTAGAGATATAAAATTAAATGCATTGTTCATAGAGATGATAGTCTATACTTAAGCATGACACCGTTTCCATTTTTACCTAATGAATCAAAAAAAAGGTAAATAAACATTAACAATTAAATAATATTTATTATCAAATATATATTTATATATCACATATATTTATTAAATTTATACTTATTAATTCCCTTAAATAGAATTAGTGAGAAATGAATCACATCGCTTCCTGAGGACAGATTCCACCATATGCATGAGAAAGATTATTGTTTTACAAAGGGTTATAAGATAATAATTTACTCATGATATTATAGCATCAAAAGTATAATGATTTAAATAACATTCTATATAAAAATTAATTTCATCATTATATCTAGATGTGAGAGGTTGTGATGGAAAATGAATAATATTGGTTCTCGAGGCAGTAGTTTGTAGTACACATGATAAACAGTTTCATTTCCCCTTTTAAAAAAGTGGAGATTGATATATATAACTGAATTAACGTAGTAATATCTAAATATAAGGGAGATAATTTTTATATTATTTCACCATATATGAAGAATATTTAAAGGAGTTGGAGGAAGAAATAAAATTGAAACCCAATTATAAAGCCTATACCTTTTCTTTAGAGAACGTCTTTAGGTTTACATATAAAGCCTCCCTAAGAGTTATTAATAACAGAAATATGGCATATAGGATTTGGGGAGGGAATTGGGAAATATATATTTGTGTTACTGACCAAACCAAATGGTCTTGGAATTGTGAATAGTAGAAGAGGAAGGTAGGACTTTTATAAGTGGGGAAGATGACACACATGGAATGTTTAAAATGAATAAATTGTACCTATGTGTTTTACATGAAAAAAGGATCCAAAATGAGTAATTATAGAACCTTAGAGGTGATAAGGTCAAAATATGTCCATAAAATGGATATTGGATATGTTTCAAGGTTATTTTACCCCTTATCATCACAGTTATCTAATAGTAAACCACTTTAAAACTTATCCATACTAATTATGTTTTTTTATTTTTATATTCATTACGGAAAAAAACTAAGTTTAAATTATTATATAATTTTATTTATTCTTATTAAAAAGTATTTTATCCAATTTTACAAATTCTATTTAAATAATTAGAAAAATTACATTTTAAATTAAACCCGCATATGTGATGAAAAATAAATGTTTCCAAAAAAGAAATTCTGAAAAAGTTTAAAAAAAATTATTCCAAATTCGTTGTTAAATTATTTAAAATGAAATATACTTTTTAATTATAATATAATTAAACTAATTTTACATTTAAATCCATTTTAATACTAAATGTATCATTATAAATTCTTTAAAAGAAAAAACAGTTTCAATAAAAACAAGCATTTTTCACAATTCATCGAAAATTAATATATTTAGAAAAATCCCAAAAAATCACTCCATAATAATTTTTAAATTAATATTTAATTATTGAAGTTTATTTTTTCAAATAAAATTTGGGAAAGTTTCTAAAATTAATTTTGAAATAAGTGCAAAAATGCAACAAAACCATTTTTTATAAAAATACAGTCTTTAAGTATAAAATTGGTTATAATTTTATCTCTTGTCTAGAAAACACATAATATGAATGTTAAATATTTTAAATAATATATAAAATGAAAATTAATTTAAAATAATTCACCAGATTTTATTTTTTTAATTTTTTCGGAAAAAGTTGTATGTGATTAGAAAAATAGTTTTTTTTGGAAAAGATTTATTTTTTAAAATGGTTTATATTATAATTTATAATTAATTGGCCTTTAAAGAATTAATTTTATATGCATGTATAAACAATAAATTTTTATAATTTAGTCATTCTTATTCATACTCTTTATTTAAATGGCTTATTAGTAACTATTATATTAAATAATAATATTTTAATAGTATGTTGCATTTTGTTAAAACTCAGTGCCATGTGTAGCACAAGATATCTAAGAAATTAAATTTATATGAAAAAATATTCCATAAACTATTAGGGTTTTACATTCTACCACCCTTAAAACAAAATTCCTTATCAAAATTCCACACTCTGATAAAAACAAATTAGGATACTTCTGCCTCATTTCATCCTTAGGTTCCTATGTACCTTTCTCAAGTTGGTGGTTTCATCACAAAACATTGACCAAGTGAGGGGTATTTCTTCATATAATTTGCTCTCTATGATCAATAATATCAACAATTTATTCCATTTATAAAATACCATGCATCAGTGGTATGACCTACATGTTCAATATATGTGAATGGTCGGGTATATGATTCTTTAGGAGAGATACAAGGGACACATCATGAACATGAGAGAGTTTCAATAGAAGTTCAAATAACTAGGCTACCATTTGTATATGATCAAAAATTTTAAAGGGATCGATTTAACCTTTTATTAGTTTTCCTTTATATTGCCGAAAAGTTTAATCCTTTATTTGTTCTTCGATTAATTTTCACTTCATCTCTTACTCCATGAAATAAAGACGATTTTTTCTCCAAAAACACTAATAAATAACAAGACCCATAATAGAATTACAAGTAATTCCTTTAATATCTATTTATCACCATATGAAAATAGTTATCATTTGTTATCCAATATGAATAAATAATGAAATGGTGATTTAATACATTAATCTATAAAACCCCATCCAATGTCCAACTTCAACTATTATATAAATGGTTAAATTTACAAACATTAAAAATTATATATTTATAAAAGAGGTCACTAAATTTACCAAAATAAATTTAACATTAATCTATTTAATATCAATAAGTATCCTTTAATGTTTACACATCAAATATGCTAATACTTTGATCATATATTCTCATAAAAAATGTTAATAAATAAAATTACCATAAAACCTCAATGAAATCATATTTTATTCCTCATTACTTAAATAAAATCATATATTATTGAATATATTATATAAAAAAAGATATAATCTCTATCAATGATAATATATACCACAATATCAAAAATTAATTAATTTTTTCCTAGGTCATCAATACTATCTAGTTCAATTTATCCACATACATTATATCTTTTTCCCAATATTATTATCTCAACATGATGAAAATATTAAGGGTTATTTTTTCCTTAATAATGTTTTTTTAAAATATCACCTTTACATTAAGTCACTTTTCCCGACCATCTGTACCATTCAATATATTCTTACAAATCCTCAATGAAAAGCATCTATAAAAATATATTATATATTTCATAATCTTTGAATTTTTATACAAAAACAATTCAAGAATTATAATATATTCCTAAAAAACTAACTAGGATTCACCATATCATTCCTTAATACATTCTTCCTTTCATATATAATTAGTAGTTTCTTCATCATTAAAATCAAATAATTTACTTATTCTAACATACTGATCTTCTTCTGGTGCTTCCCCCTAAGACATAAATTTGTATAATTCTCATTCATTCAACATTTATAACATTTAACCATTGATTATACCTTAGGTAAATCATTATTATCATCTATTTTGTTAACTGAACATTTCATTTTTCATCAAAAATCGCTTACATTGTGACCTTATTAATTACACATGAAACATCTTCTCCTTCATTTGAGACATTCCATGGAGTTCTTTTTCCCACATTATAAAAATATAGGAATCTAAATATTATTTCCTCAATGATATCCTCCACCCTAAACCTAAGTGAACTATATACTTCTCTTATTTGGTGAGTCTAATATTTGGTTAAGGTTAAATTTATTAATCATATATCATGATAATGGATTATGAATAAATAAATTATCCTTTACTTCGATCATCATCCCATTTGGTTTCTCATCAACACATTGTCTTTAATATTCAATGTAAACCCTATTTTTTCTTGGTCCCACCATTGGATAAAACCATAAATCATATTGTTAATAGAAATAATCTTAGTTGAAAACAACATAATCATGAAAAATAACTTATATGATCATGAAACCTTATTTTCAATCTATGAAACCTTAGGTTTAACCTTGGTAATCCATGGTAATTATTCAAATCCTTAATTATATTTCATAATGTGTGTCTGAATTTCAAAATCATATTGTATGGGAGAGTCAAAATAGGTTCGTAGTAAGTCACGTTATTGTGTTCTAGGAAATGATCATACTTTTTCCAGACATTCCTTTTTCAGAGTAATTAATGCTAGGTACATCTATTCCAGAACCACTTTTACTTGTAGAATACATATATATATATGTAACTACTTAGAGACCACTATTTTTATCCTTTACCAATATTCTAGGTTATTTTTCTGTACTGATAATTACCCTTATACTTATACTTAGACATATCCATAAGGATATCACTATGGTTTTCTCATCTTAGTTTCCAAAGTTTAACAATAACTATACTATGATACAAACTATAGAGATCCATAACTTCTGAAATGTATATATTAAATATTTTTAGATGAATATTAATTACATTAAACAATCACATACCTATCGATCATAAAGTTATAGTGAATTTTGAAAGTATGAAACATAAAAAATAGGTTCAAAATAGTTCTACATAATCTCTCACTTAATTATTCATAACTAGAACCCTTATTAGACCTATCATACTTAATAATTTTATTCATAACCTAGGGAAAGTAAATATAGGAATGGATAATCTCATATGAAAAATAATGAAAAAATGTATGATATCAATGATTATATTATAATAACATGACAATAAGGGTATGAGAACATGATCTTAACAAATTAAAAAAATACCATGAAAATCATATATCAAAAACTTGAGTCATGGAAAAAATATTGGTAGTTCATAAGACATGAAACATGAAAGAATGAAATTAAATAAACCATGAGAGTCTAAAACTGGTATAATACATAGATTTTAGGTATACAGATAAGAATATAAAATCAATTCCTTAGTCTTCTAAGCTCATTTCTATAATTATAATGTGGAATGGGTTCCTTCCAAAAACCATAATACTAGTCAAGGTTCACTCAAAACACTATCATAGTGGAAAAAATCCCTTAACAATCTAGGTTCACCCCCATTATGTATTTTTTTTATCTCATAATATATCAAAATTTACCCAATGCAGTAGATGGATATATAGGTCACACCCACCACATAATGAAAACCGATATATGTGTGATAAAAGATCATAATTAATTCCTCACATAAAAACCATTGAAAATAAATTGGTATCATAAATACTTCATCATATAATAACCTTTATAAAAAAAAGTGGTTTAATAATAATTTAATCATTTCATCAATGCATAACCTGTGAAAAAAATAAGTAGGTTTCCTAAGCCTTTTATCATGGTATAATCCATAAAGTGAGAAATTGGTTTCATAAAAATAATTTTATAATTATCATAGACCATTTTCTAAAATAATATGGATTTTATCCTCGTATCGTGTCCATATATAATAATAAGTAACATAAAAGGATTTCTTCGTATAAAAAAATGATTTTGAATTTCCACTTGGAACATTTCTTAAGGAAAATACTCGTTCAAGTTTGATAAACATTTTTCAAAACATAAAAACTTTTCCAAATAAATTTCTTTGTAAAAAACATAAAAATATATAAATTATGATTCAAATAAAATAAGGTTCATAATGGTGAAAAATTACTTTCATGTTGTATTCATTAAAATAAATATTCATTTCATAGTATTGATAAAATTCAAATGATTATTATGTGGGAAATACATAAATATTCATTTTAAAACATGTTTTAAAAAGTAAATTTTTTTAAAATGATTTTAATAAATAATTTTTGTAATGATGAAGCATTTTTGAGAACATTTTTAAAAAACATGGATATGGAACAAAAAAGAGTTTCAACCGATGAGTGAAATAAATATGATTCTTAAAAAACATTATTTTAGTATATTAAATAATTTAATATAGGAAAAAAAGTAAAACATATATTATATATAAATATATAGAGGATAATAAAATAAATTATTATACTTAAGGATAAATCATAATATGTCATCATAAGATGTATAATCATAAACAATCATGATAGCAATGATATTGTAACATAAAACATTTACCACTTTGTTAACTTTTAATTCAAAGAAAAATGAACGAATTAAATTAAATGAAATAAATAATATCATGATAATAATTAAATTCGTGATATTACATGTCAAATTTGATTTATATACACCTCAAATAAAGAATATAGTTTCAAAACATAACATATGTCTAAAGAGGAAAAATTGAGATAAAACTCCCTTAAAGTTATAGTAATCTTTTGAATCGTAAGCCCCAATAATGAGTAACATAAACTTAAAATTAAAATATAATTAAATTAATGATATACCCTTTAAAATGTTATGTATATAAACCACACAAAATAAATAAGTGGTGAATTCTAAAAAAGTCTGACAAAAATAAAATAGACACGAGAAATTTATTACCTCAAGTCTCAAATTATTTCTTACATGTTAAAAAATATTTTCTAATAAATATATTTATATTATAAATATATTAATAAACCATATAAATATTTATCATACAATATATGATTTACTTAGGACCTTTTATTAACTATTTATTACTAATTCCTTTTAAAAGCATGTTTTGGGTAATAATAGTATCATTTTTTAGGTATGTTTTGGTTTGGTATTCTTAGTAAAATAAATTGATCATTCTCAAATAATCTTCATAATTTTAAACATGATATAAATATAATATATATTAGGTATATATTTATTCATTATCATCCATAAAACTCATAGATATAAAAATAAATACACTGTTCATGGAAACGGTAGGATGTACATACTCAAAGAAATTGTTTCCATTTATTAATGGATGAAATAGAAGTATAATAAATATAAATCCTACATTTTATAACAATTATAAAATAATATATATATATATATATATATAATATTTATTAATTTTATCCTTATTAACTCATATGAAAATAGTTACTGAAAATCTAATCACATTACTTTGTGAGGCAGTAGTCCGCCGTACGCACAAGCGAAATTATTATTTTCCAATGGGTTGGAAGTTAATAAGGTACATGTGATATTATAAAACCATAAGTAGATAAATTTTTTATATATAATTTTAATCCATTATTATATCCTTTCATTATATGTGGTCATTTAAAATGGATAACATCAGTTCGTGAGGCGGCAGTCCTCCGTACACATGATCGATGCTTTTATTTTTCATTTGATGGAAGATGAGATAGATTTAGGTTATTAAATTAATATAATAAAATATTTGTATATGGGAGAAAATATTTTTATTATATTATCATATATAAAGAATATTTTAAGGAGTTGGAGGATGAAATAAAATAAAAATGCAAGTTTAAGGATTATACATGTTCTTCGGAGAATCTCTTTAGGTTTACACCTAAAGCATTCTTTGGAGAGATTGATAATAAAAATAAGGACTCTAGGATGTGGTTTTTTAATTAATTAAAATTTATGGTGATTTCATGTTCAACCCAAATTTTTTTAAGTTTTAAAGAGGAAAATATACAGGGTGCCCACTTATAAGCGGGGGGAGAGAATACACATGGAATTTTTGGAAAGAATAATGTGTACCATGTTTTCATATTAAAAAAGGAATTAGGATGAGACATTATAAAACATTATTGGTTATAATGTCTAAATAGTTTTAAAAATGGGGTGTGTATAGTTTTATAGGTTCTTTTACCCCTTATCCTTTTTAGTTCAATCACCGATAAACTTGTTTTACCTTTAATGGTGATAATTAATTTTTACTACTTTCTCTATTAAATATGGGAAAAAACTAATTTGAAGATATTATATTATATTATTTATTATGATTAAAAATATGTAAAATATTTTTATTAATCCCATTAAAAAATTTAGAAAAATTAAAATTAAAATGAATCCCAAAGACGTAATGAAAATGAGGTTTTCAAAGTGAATTTTTTCAAAAGTTAAAATGTTTTTATATCAAAATTCAATATGAAATTGATTAAAATGACCAATATTGGTTTAATTATAATATAATTTAACTAATTATAATTATAAACCCATTTTAAACAAAATTTAATTATAAATTATTTAAAGGAAAAGGCATGATTCAATAGAAATTAGTATATTTCACTATTCATCAAAATTTATTCTTTTAAGAAAAATCCAAAATACTCAAGGCAAGATAATTTTAAAATTATTATTTAAAAAATGAGGTTGATTTTTAAAAATAAGTTTTCTTAAATTTTCCAAAAATAATTTTAAAATAAAATTGAAGAATGTGAAAAAACTATTTTTGAGAAAAATGCATATTTAAGCATTTAATTGTATTTATTTTTATCTCTAGCCTATAAAACACATAATATAAATGTTAATTTATTTATCAAATATATATTATATAAATTTCATAAAAATAATTAAGACAAGTTATTTTTTTAATTTATTGAGGTAAAATTATTTTATACATAAAAAATTAGTTTTTTCCAAAAAAAAGATTTCCTTTATTTTCAAATGGTTATTATTCTCATTTATAATTAATTGGTCATAAAATAATTCATTTTATATACATATGTAAACCATATATCATCATAATTTAGTTAATCATATTCATAAATATCATTATAAGAGATAGGTGACAACTTTAAAATTAAGTAATAATATTCTAACAGTATTCTGCATTTTTTTAAAACTCAATGCTTCTTGTAGAACATGTCAATAAAGAAATTTAATTTGTTTTAAAATAATATTTCATAAAATCTCAGCATATTATATGGGACCATATCTCTCATAGGTTTATAAGTTCTTCACTACCCAAAAATCAAATTGGAAGAAATGGTCACTCCAAAAGGAAACTCCCATATGCATAACCCTTGTCCAATACTTTATTATTACACCTTTCATTAAATAGATGTCCCTGAAACATGATGTTAAAGGGAATGTATCACATCATATTTGCCTGATGAAAAAATAAACAACAACAACCTTACCACTTTATGCTAAATTACATGACAATGCACTATCATATGTCCTTAAAATATATCACTCAAACTATGTGGGATTAGATTACTATCTGTTAAGATACATAGGACACCTAGTTAAGGTTCAAACTTAATGAGACATATTACCAATATTAATATGCATTATAAGAATTTTGGGAGGTACATACAATCGAAATACAACATGAATAAGATATAGATGACATCTGTACAGTTAAATGTTTTTCAATCATTAGCCACTAAATGATTCTTGTTATAAATTATGGATTCCTTTAATATAACATATCATTTAAGAATTATTTCATAATATAAAACATGGTGGAGGATTCTCATTCATATGTGTGATGAATGAACATATCAAGAGATTAAAGCACACTTTAGAATAAATTATTTAATATGTTATCTTTTAAAGAGCATCCTTGAGAGCTGTATAAAGTCAAAAACTTATGATGGATAGGGGTGTACTTACTTGAATACATAGAAATGTTCCTTATCACCCATTGTTCAGTTCTCATAACTAATTTATACCTTAGATATATTCATGTAATGGAGGTTGGTAGGACCCCTCTCATACAACAGGCGATTCTTGAGGAACCCATGGATACAAATAGAGTCAATAGTCTTTCATACACCATTTTGGTGACCATCATAAAAAATTCGATATAGAATAGAAAGGTTTTAGAGGAATATTTGGTGAGTGGTGAACAATTTTTATATAGTTATTTATTTCCATTTTTATGATATTTAATATTTACTCTATGGAGATCATGTATTTTTGGGTTTTTCACTTTTATTAATTCAATTAATTGATAATAAACCTCAAAAAAACCAAAGTGGAATAAAAGTGAGATATGATGATAGTTTATGAAATTGTGATTGAGAAATGAAGAAAAAAATAACTGAGCACTACATTAACCATCACCCTGACTTGGAAAAATATTCCCTATGCTATAGAGTCATACATTTTAGAATATGTGTTAAGAATTAACATATAAAAAATGGTCAGCCTCTATTGAGAATGGTGTGGATAGTAAATCACATTAGATCACAAATTAAGTGTTAATGCTTGAAAAATGACAAAGAAATCTTCAATATAGTGTAGTGTGTGTTCTTTTACACATGTTTCATTGTACTTAAAAAAATTGATTCATTATGTTCACTATGACATAACACATGCCATAGTTCTAAAAAAATATTTTCTAAACTTTTTATTTTTAAACTAATTTGTTAATTTATAAATGGTTTATAAGTTATAATAAAATGGTTTTAAGTATATTTGTTGACAAATAGATATATAATCAATAAAATAAAAATAAAATATCTATAATTAATTAATAAATATTTTATAGTATTTATTATTAAATTTTACGTAAATATTAAATATCAATATTGAAAATAACTATTATCTATTTTATATGCCATATTTTATGGATTATAAATAAATATTTTTATTTTATAATCATAAAAAGGTAATATGTAAAGTGTTTATAAATTACATAAATGAGACCAAATCATAAAATTTTTCATATTTTGAAATATTAATAGTTCATATTTATTTTGAATTATTCAAAATTCATAAGTTCTTATTTGAAAGGCTAAGTGTATGATATTTATATTATGTGAAATATTTATGTAATATATTTTTTATTATAAATTTTTTTATAATTCATGTTGATATCATATATTAAATCCACATATAGATGAATATAAGATGATTATATTAAACTAAAAATATATTATTTTATTTATAATTATGGTATATCTATAATTAATAAATCTAAATCGAAAAAAGTTTTTATAATTATATTTTTTTTTTTTTGAAATTTTCACAAATGGTTATCTCATTTTAAATTTTTTGAATTGTTCATTTATTTTGCGTTTATTCCCAATTTTTTTGTAGATCATTTATTTCATGAATGGTGTATGATCTTGTTTAAAGGATAAACTACTTCTAGTAATTAGATCCTTTCATTCAAATGATGGGAATGAGTTAGTAATATATTTAGTTTTTCTATATACCTTGACCATGGATTGTAATTTACATTATGAGTTTAAATTCAGTATTTGGGAATAGTTTTTTCATATGAGGTTTTTTATTTCTTTACATAGTTTCTTTGATAGGTATAGTCTCCATATGGAGAGGGACTCATGTTTAGACGGACTATTGGACAAGAGGCAAATTCCATGTCTAGAAATGTAAATGAGGGTTGATATTTGTTTCCTTAGGCTTACTGATACAGATATTATCAATATCATATAGATATATGACATCACAAGAAAATTTTATGTACCAAATTCATATGATGAGTTTTGATATGTTTGAATATGCTTGGCTCTTATTTTTAGGTGAGTAACAAAAACCATGTGTTTTGTATGGATCTACACATCAATTTGGTTTGAGTATATTGATTGGGTGGATGGAATATAATTCTATAACTAAACAATTAGAGTCTTGAATACATAAAGGGAATAACATTAGATAATATGATGAGATTAAACCGCATTCAAATAATAAGTATTTGATAACTTATAAAGATTTCCTTTTCAAGACATTGATCATCAATCTTGGTAGTTTCACTCCAAATATAGGTGCCTCAGTATTATCTTGCAGAAGAAAAGAAATTTATTGGTGAAATTAGATCATTATTTATTAGTTTCTTACCCAATATGGGTTCCCATGGATTATTTTGTGTTTGCTTATTTTTGGAGTTTTTTTGAGATACACAAGCCAATAAACACGAACAGTTATGATAACATAGGAATTGAGTTGAGTTTATAAATATGATGAACTAGAAAAATGTTATACACTCAATTATTAAAGATTCATATATGATATGATCTTAATAATTCTATACCTAAATATCTATGTGAAGCGATGAACCATAAAGAAGACTCATAGATTAGTAAAATATCGATCTTTCCCCATTGGTGGGTGTGATGGATTTTAAATGGGGTTATAATTTTATTGTGGGAATATTTAATTATAATCTTAATTAAATTGTAATAAATCATGATACTCATCTAATAAAATATTATTCTATAGATGAATTAAATTGTTATTATAAAAATAGACTTTCAGATTAACACTTTGAAGGAGAAGGTTTATGTAAGACACTCCAATGACTTATTACTTAATAAAATCTCTTAAACAAGACTGATGTTTTAATAAAATATCTTAAGGTAAATTATATATGTTTTAAAAAATCATACCTGAGAAGCTAATTACTGAAATAGTTCAATAAATAAATTTAGATTCTTATGAAGCATGAACAGATTCATATAATTTTTTAAAATAATTAAATTCTAAATAACCAAATGAAACATAGTATACACTCACATTCAAAATAATATTGAGAATCTTAATGATATTCAATATGATTGGATAACTTAAAGACTTGGTGAGACTGAAGTTTTCCTCGACATGTTGTTCTACATAAAGTGTTATTTTAATCCTTGTGGTGATTCAACATTAATTATAAATGTTATTGAATTCAATTCTTATTTTAAATAATATAAGATATCAACTGTATTGTTTAAAAGTGTTTTAAAAAAACAGATGGTCAGATTTTGGAAAAGAATTAATGTGTAGATCTCCATGTTTTATTTCAAGTAATTGACTTTTTTTTACATTGATAACATGGATGATTAAATCTTGGGAAGAGCATATATATAAATAATTTTTAACAAGATGATAAGAGTGTTCTTAATAAAGATGGATTGAAATTTGATAAATTCTATAATATAATTTAAGGGAGAACAAAATGGATTATTTTGGTTAGAAAATTCATCCAACCCTCATTAATGGAATTTTTTTAACTATTTGAATGAATTAAAAAAATTTACCCAATATTCCAAAAGTTTTGGGGAGAGATAAACTTAGAATATGATGTGTAGATTTAGTAACTTTGTTGATAGTGAAAGTGGGTAAAATTATATATAATAAGAATAAAGTTTAGTTGAATAATTTCAACAATGTATCTATAAGTGTCTAAAAAAGGAAATTGAATCCTACAGTTGTTAGGGATATAGTGTAACAATTCGATTTGATGTATTATAAATATACCTGAAGGTGTTTTAAGAAGCTCTATGGAATGTATATGTATGGTATTGGTGTTATAGAAATAATTATTTTAATTTAGAAAGGTACTTCATAATGAATGCACATTCTACAAAGTGTTGTAAATATAAATGAGCACAAAGTCAAAAAAGAATAATTGATAGATATTTTAGTTCACCTTAAATTTCGGAAACAAAAATTGTTACAGCGATATATTTGATTGTAAATAATGTTATCAGGATTAAATTAATCAATATAATTGATGCATATATTTATCTTAATTTTATTATATTATAAATAGATTTAGTTGAGTAAAATAATGTTTTTTTGAAAAAAATAGAGATGTTTGATTATATACATGGTTTAATATTCATAAAATTATATAACATACTAGAAATTAAAAAAGGGTAAAAATTATTTTCCTGATATTTGTAAAAATATTATTGAATGTAATTTCACCACCCATCATTGGAATATGTTAAGGAATTATATTATTATAAAAAATATTCTTCAAACACATATAATACCATATATGATATGAATACAATATTTTATGATTAAATTCTTACTAAGATAAAATAAGTGTTATTTCATAGAAAACAAGGTTTTCATATCTTAGAGAGATATTCTAAATGATTATTGTATCTAAGAAGACAGGGAGAGTATTTTTAGACTTGTAAAATTTCAGAGTTAACAAATAAAGGATTAAACTAGTGTAAGATTGAAGTGTTTTTCACTTAATATCCTATACCATTAAGGATATATAAAAATATAGAAATGAAAAGAGTTAATTTTAGTTATCATGAATAATTGAACATCCCTTATTCCTAAAATATTATACCAGTAATGTACTAAGTCATTTTTACTTAATTTATTACAAGTGTTATGGATTTGTATTGGTAAAGAAAAATGTAACGAGTTAAATTTAGTTACCATGAAAATCAAATATCACTATTTCCATAAGGTTTATGCTAGATAATATTATAAAGTGAATTAAAATTTATCATAAAAAAGATTGTAGGGTATAGTAGTAAAAAATCGAAAATATTTATATTTAGTTCCCGAAACAATGTAAACTTTTCTTTATCATAGAAGATTTTAGAGTATTGTGGTTAAGAAAAATATAAATAGTTACATTAGTTACATTAATAAAGTGAATATCACATTATCTTAAAATAGATTAGTATTCCCAGGTAGATATATATTATGAATAGTTATATTATTTATTGTACTTTTTAAGGAAACATAACACCCTATGATCTAAAATTATATTTTCCTTTAAAACCTAATGTGTTTGATAAATTTCTTCACATGAAACACCAAACCACAAAAAACCATAATATATTATATACCCATTGAAATTTATCCATTGAATTGGTATGAAAAAAATTATATTATATAATTATAACATATATTTAGAAATAAAAAATTGGGCCACTAATAAAACTAATGCCTCAATGAAAATTCAATTAGCATAGCTAAGTAACCAATAACTCCATTTTACATTTTAAAATAAAACCCTTCTAAAATTGGATTTTATGCACTTTGTTTTAAGATACTAAATATATTATGGAAAATATATGTAGTCTAAATGAATAATATATTAACATTTTTTTATTAGTAATTTTTAATAAATAAGAATATGAATAGTTAATATTTTTTAAAATGTTATTTTCTTATGAAAACAAAATTCTATATATAATTATTAATTTATTTTAAAATTTTAATGTTTTAAATAGTTAAAATAAAATTCAATTTTAATTCATCATTTCAATATCATATTAAGAGTAACTTTTTGGTTTTTAAAAGAGTTTATATTTAGTTGAATAGTGAAAAATACATTTTTTATGAAAACTGAAACTTTAATGGCTTTATAATTATATAACTAAAAGATATAAGTCTATAAAACTTTTTAAATGATAAAATATGTATTTAAAGAGTAACAATATTAATTTTTAGAACAATTTTTAATTTATAAAACCAATTATTTTCACTTTATGAATTTAAGAAATATTTTCTTATAAAAGAAATAGTTTGTGGTCTTTTATTTTATATAAATAATGCTTTTAAAAAATCTATCTTGTGTCATATAAAATAATAAAAAAAATTCTAATAATTCCATTTTTAATCAAAAAAAATTCATTTATAATTTCACCCAATACAAACATTTCATGCTTAAAAAATACACTTTTTCTAAAAACTCATTTTACACCTTACATTCGCTAATATTAAAATTTATTTTTCTTAATAATATAATTTTTATATGGTAAAATGTATTTCATATTTTGAATCAATATGTGAAATCTATTTTGTAATTTAAATTTTATTTTAGGCATACAAAAGGATTTTCATGGGAAAAAATAGTTACTACAATAGAAATGAAATTCTTAAAAGTAATAATTCTATAGTTAAAGAGATTGAAGCTTGTTAAAAACATGTATATAATTTAGTGATTGAGATATTATATACCTTATGTAATCCTTAACTTTATTGTTTTTAATATTTTTAGCCACATAACATTTGAAACATTTTATCTCTTTATATTATGTTGAAATATTTACAAAAATTCTATTCTAGCCACTTATAAAAAACGCATCTCAACACCCCTTAAAAACAACTCAAAAATTATATTTCATATAAAAATATTCCATTATTAAT
The DNA here is from genome assembly GCA_963277665.1 of Viscum album. Classification (NCBI taxonomy): domain Eukaryota; kingdom Viridiplantae; phylum Streptophyta; class Magnoliopsida; order Santalales; family Viscaceae; genus Viscum; species Viscum album. Next base: position 760,204,865 of record OY728140.1, on the reverse strand, counting down.
TACCCTATAACTGTATATCACCCTATTAATATTCTATTCCCAATAGATTTCACTAATCCCACCCTTTCAATGGATTACATCATGGGAAAGTATGAGTTGTTAATGTGATTAATAATTTCAATTAATTTATTTTCTTTTCAATATTAATTATAAAAAAATAACTTTATAATTACAATATATTAAAATTATTTTTATTTTTATATGGATTTTTATTATTATTAAGGAATAACTATTCACCATATTTCCCATTTTCCCTTAAGGAAAACAAAAACGATAATCATTCATGTGTGTGGATTACCACCTCCAAGGAGTGACATATTTAATTTTCCTTAACCAACTCACAAGGATGGTACTAATGTTGAATTTAGTAAATAAATATTATATTTATAACATATTATATATATTGGAGTTATAAAACATATGATACATTTCTCATGTTCAATGAATAATTAAATCATTAACCATGAGTACGTGGGGACTACAACCTCCAAATAATGATTGATTTCAATATTAATTTTAATCACAAACATACATGGATGGTCAGAAAAATTTATTTAATGAATAAATTATATTTTTATGAAATTATTAATACTGTGTTAAAAATTTGGACAACCTATTAACAATATGAGCGATAAAAAATATTGGTATATTAAACCATCCAAAAGAGAATTCTCAGAGAACAAAATGATTTCTTCATACTATAAAAAACCATCATATAGGTTTTTTTATTATAATTAATTTAAATTATTATAAATCAAAAAAACACTAAAAAAGATCATTATTTTTTTTATAATGATATAAAAAATAAATCACTTGATAATCATCCATTAATTATGTAATGTTTTTATTTGGGTGGGTATAATGACCTTCTTAACAATAATATAAATTTATACAATGGATAAATATAGGGATTTAATTTATAGTAACATATGATATAAATAAGATAAAATAAATTTTAGTGTAGTAATTTAAATGTAATATTAAAATTAAAACCATTAGTTAAGAGACCAATATTTTTTTGTGAAAAATCACCAAAACATGCTTATCACCAATTTCATATTTGAGGATCTTGACTAAAAATCACGTATAATGAAATTATAAAATTATAATTAATTTTTAAACAAAAATTATAGTACCATTTTTTATCCTGTAATGATTATATTTGGTATAAGAATAATGAACAACACTGCTATTACAAAACTAGTTCTGAACTATCAAGATTACACAAACCCGATATTAAAAATCAATAATAACTAACTCATATAAATGTAGAAAATAATTATAAATGTTGTTTTTAATGGTTTTATATATTAAAAATGTTATTAAATGGGTGATTATGTTAGTTAATTTTATCATATTATATATTAGAGTGCATTTAGACTTTGACAGAATTAAGCTAAGGGTTTCTTGTCTCAAATTTTCACCCCATGAGACATATTTCTTATTATACACCATGTTTTATATATAATTTTTTTATATAATTAATCTCTAATAATTTATATTATTATACTCTAATTTTTAAGGATATGTTTTTTTCATTTGAATTCATATACTTTAATGGGTTTTTCTAACAAAGGTTTCTAATGTAGTAATAGTTTTCTTGGTTTCAATTATGATTATTTGAGACATGGTTTTAAGGAATCAATCATTAAAATTACTTTTTTTGTTATTTTAAAACTACAAATCACATTATTTTCAAAAATATATTTAAGTTTTAGAGTTTTAGAGAATTAGGAAAAACTCTTATATAGTAAACCCCTACATTACAAGTGGACACATATACTCAGTATCCATATTTTTTCAAAAGAAAAATATTTAAAATAAAACATGATTTCTTATGGTGATATATCTTCACAATTTTCCCTTGATCTCATACTTGTCCAAAATTTTAATTACACCCTGTGATTTTATTAAAACTTTTGATGAGAACAAAAGATCAGTAAGTGACTTAAAAGAGATAAAAAATTAGTTTAGGGAAAACCTATAAAACATTTCCCAAAAAAATACCTTTTTACCATGAAAAAGGGATCATCATTTCAAAAAAATATAATTATCTTACATGTTAAAAATAATTTTTTTCTTGTAAAAAACATAAGAAATAATATAAAATATACTTAGGTAACTTGGGATATAATTATGCTCAAACGGAATAACCATCCGGTCGACTTCTATACAGGTAACTCTTACAATTGGAATAACCATATGGTTGACTTCTATACCCAATGCATTGGACGACTATCATGGAACTAATCATCATTAGTTTATCATGGGACTAACCATTATTGGTTTAAAACATAAACACCTATAAAATGTATATGTACCATTATATAATCAAAAGCATATAAAATATTTAAATTTTCAACATTTCATAATTAAAAATTCATTTCCACACAAATGTTATTTAAAAAATCAATCCATTTACAAAACCAATTATTTTAAATAAAAATACCCAGAAAAGTGTATAATGGGTTTATTTTTCTTCTAAAAAAATTAGTTCTTGTATATGATTCCATATTTCAAGTAATGGTCATGGTGGTGGAGAAGTTGTTGTCACCGTATATGTTAAAAACATTCCTTTTGTCCTTTATAGCGAAAGAAAATGTTGCATATATAAAACATAAAAATATTAATTTTTCAAAAACTTTGAATGAAAGCAAATAATAGAACTAAAATTTATTTTATAATTAATTTATTAATTAAAAATATAAAATAATATCAATAAAAATGATATGGAGGAAAATATCTTTAAATTAGATCTTTAAACATTTTAAAGAAGATTTGTAAATCATAGTGTCCAATACAACATTGAATTATATTTATCATAATCCTTATGAAAGAAAAAAAATCCAAAAAAAACATTAAATAACAAGATAATATATAAATTAATGAAATATAAAAGGGGATGTATATACACCTAACAAAAGTAGGTTGGTGTAAAACATCAAAATCTGTCTCATTGAAAAGGGAATTGAGATGAAGTCCCTTACCTTGAGTCTGAATCATCACGTACAATATTTATATTCCTAAATAATAATCATTGTTTAAATAATTAGTTTCATGATAAATTCTTTAATGTTTATTAACCCTTTCACATCACTAATTATCATGTTATAAAAACTAATTAATTATTTCTGTTCATGTCGTACATTTTTTCGATATTCGGTACATGAGTTGAAAATGAATTTGTTATGGATTTAATAGTCAAAGTGGTAATTAGTATATCATATAAAGAAAAATATTAGTGAAATTGTTATAATTTTTATAAATAAATTAAACTATTAAATAATTCCATTAATTATAGCTATGAAAAATTAATTATGTTCCCATCATGGAGATAACAATTCGTACATACGTAAGAGTAACAGTTCCATTTTTCAATGATTATTATGGAAAGAAGGTAAGTATTATTTTATCTTTAAAATATTATATTAATGTCATTAATTTCATATAAATAATTTATATATAATTATATATCCATATCATCCATGTGATGTGATGATGAAAAGTGAATCACATCGTTTCATTGAGGTTATAGATTACATGTACGCACAAACTGTATTTTCGTTTTTGTGGGAATGGAAAGGTATGAATGTAAATGATATATATACCAAAAAGGCTCAGATCAGACAATAGTCTGATTTCCAAAATTATTATTAGAAAAAATTAAAGTGAAAAGAAAAGAAGAGAAAGGTGACTACATCACATTGAACCCATTCCCATCTTCAAACCCATAATTAGGTCACACGTCATCCTATGTAGCCGATTCCCATTCAGAGGACTCATATCTCTTGAAATGTTCAAGGTACTGGTTCCTGTGTACAAATTTATCTTTGGTGAGATGATCCTTGAAATTCCACCTTGCTCCATTACCTTTTTCCAAATCAGGTCTCTCTCCACCACCCTTCTTGTAGGAATACCTAGTCGCCATTGTTTTGGGGAGATCCGAATAGTCATTTCCCAGCCTTCTCCTTCCCTATGTATTCTCTCTCATCTCCTTGACCATCATCGCTTTACTCCTCTTCTTCCCAATGTCACTATAGGATGATCTGTTGTTTCCACATTCCTTCTCATTATCATAGTCATCTCCCCATTGACTATGTTGAACCACAGGGGGAGAGGCAGATTTACTTTTCTTCATGTTCATCCCCACGCTTCCCGGTTAGATTTCCTTGTAAGGATCATAATCATTTGGAATATTACTTCCAACAAGAGGAATATCCATCCTCGCCGCACCTTTCTTTCCCGCATAATGGCAATCTATCACTAAGCCAGTATTGAGGGTGTTTCATGAATTGCAGAGCAGAGAGTCCTCCCCTTTTCCAGCCCTTTATTTTCTTTTATCTCAACATCCTCCAGAGCTACAAAACGATTTGATAAACAAGTTATCAGGTCATTAGAACTTACCTGTGCCATGATAACTGGTGTATTCTGATGTGGATCCCTAGGTTCATAAGATATCTATTTTTGCTCAAGACGTTTTCCTATAAACTGAAAATCTGAGCTTGCAACCCCCATGCCCAAACCAGCAGCCTGGATGTTTAGATTATTCTCAAACTGATCCAAGCCCTCCTGACCCCCAGTTACCGCTGGGCTCATGGATGTTCCATTAACCTTCTGAACTTCCTCCACAACCTCATGGCCGATAGACCCAGCTTCCATGGAGTCTCCATTCAACATATCTCCTGATGTCACCCTCTCTCCACTGTAAGAGACTTCACATTGTATGCAGGGGTGACACCAGTTTGGATAGGATTGGTTTTTTATGCATCTACAACTGGAGCCTAGTCATTCGAAATAATACCAAGCAAAGTACATGATTGGAAGACATCACCATCCTCTATAGCTACAGCCACACCCATACTATCATCCATGACAATCATGCAACATCTCTCAGTTTCATGTCCCTGCTTATGAAAATCGGAGCAATACGATGTCCAGGATTCATATAGAATTTTCTGAGCATACCTGTACTCACCCTCAATGATGACCAGACAATCTCAAGTGGAATCCTTGAGAGGTCCATCGCAACACATATCCCCGTGGTGGCCAGATTTGTCATAGAAGTCGTCCTTTGATCACAACATAGAAATCGTCCAATTGAATTACCTATGTACCTGAGCAATCCCGGGTTTTGGAACTGAATGGGGAGCCCAGGCTACTGCAAAAAGATTTCCATGTTTGTAGAGCCGCGATTCATGTGATACTCGAATGAACACTAAAGCAACTGATACCCAGAAGAATCCTTCATGCTTCTGGACCATGCCCTGCTTAAATCATCTTCGTCCAATTTCTACGATAGAATGATTATGGGTCAAAATAAATTAATCCAATTAATTTTAGATAGGTTTTAATTTTTTTAATCCTTATATTTTTTTAAACCCTTATTTAACCCTTTTAACTCTTTCCAAGATATCATGTAATTTACACTTATGGTAAATATAATTTATATAAAATGAAAAACAACCAAAAAATGAGTAATTGATTAAAATTTTCACTTTATTATAATTATTTGGAATAATTAAAAATTTTTATAAATATTATCTCATTTAAGAAAATATGTTATATTTTAAAATACCAGTAATGTGAATTTTGACATTATTCATTACTTGAACTTTTTAAAATACCATAACTTCAGGATATATTAGAAACAACTCCTTAAAAAAATTAATAATATATAAAATTAACCCCTAAATTTTTATTATGAATACATATCACAAATTATATTTATTTTAATATTTTTAAATTCATTTACAAGATATTTTCTTTAATTAACTAGTTACTTCATCATCATTGTGTAAGCCTTTAAGATATTAACTACTATCCTAAAAATTTTAAAAAAAAATTCCAAGATGAAGATAAAAATATTATATTTCAAAATAATATTTATAGTCAAAGAAATACCTTATATATCCCCATATAAAAAATATTTCACATGTTAAAAATGAAAGCATGAAAAAATTCACTTTTCATAGAATAAAATAATATAAATGATTTAAATAATCTAAGTGGCTTCAAGAGCTCATAAAACATGACAAAATATGATTCTTTTCAACTATAACTAATCCAATAAAATTAGAAAAAGTGTTATTCTATTTTTGAAATATTATTTTACCATTAATTTCCTAATTTTCCTTTAACCATGATAATAAAAATTACTATTGACACTATTCATATTGTCTAAAAATAAAATGGAAATATTTAATAATTTGGGAACATATTATTCAAAATATAGAATCCATTTTTAAAAATTAAAAACATAGAAGTGGGTAAAATTAATCACATTGGGTGAATGAAAAAACATGTTTTTAGAGTGAAAACATTCAAAAGATTGAAATGTTTTTTATATCCAAATTAAATGTGAAATTGATTATAATGAAATAAAATTGTTGAAATTATAAAAAAATATCATATTTTAATTTATAACCAATTAAAAATAGAATTTATCAATATCAATTATATAGATGAAATATCTATTTTCAATTAAAAAGGATTATTTTTACACTATTTACCAGAACATGAAACTTATCCTATAAATACCAAAAAATAATCAAAAGTAAATTTTGATATTAAAATTTCAAATAATAATTATATTTTTCAAATATAACTTATAAAAGTTTCAAAAACTAGATTTAAAACAAGTGAATCATCAAAATGTAGGAAAATTGCCTTTTAGAAAAATACTTCTTTTATACGTAAAATTGGATTAGTTCTTGTATCATGTCAAGAAAACACATTATATAAATTTTAAATGTTAGAATGAATATATATATATATATATACATACATATATATATATATAGTAAATAAAATTCAGAAATATATATATTGCATTTATTGGTATAAAACATAGTTCTACACATTAAAAAGTGTTTTTTAAAAATCCTTTTATTTTAAAAGGAGTTTTAATTTCATTTATAATTACTTGGTCACCACATAACTAATTATATATATTATGTAAACCATATTTTCATAATCTAGTAATTATTGTCCATACCACCCATTCTAATTACTAGTTTATGACAGTAACATTTAAATCATAATATTTAGGTCTTCACTTAAACATGATGTGGTGTATCATGTATTCTATTGAACAAAGTGTTTCATTCTAAAAACATGGGATGATATATTATACCCCATATTGGAATTGGGTCCTCAAAATTTTGAATTCGGGCTCAGTAAATAATGTTTGACTTTTCAAAATATCTTTCTTGAAATTCCACATCAAAAATAGATTAACGGTACTTATACTTTAAGATAAAGAAAGTTAAGTAAGATGTTCACATGAGATAACACATAATAGGGTTATATTTAAGAAAAAATGGAAATAAAAGAGAAAAATAACTATCAGGTTCTGATGGAGAGTGAAAGAGAACATGCTCCTGATAAAGTTAACAATCACAATACCATAAATTTGTTGTGGGTGAAAAAATCATTGATTTCTTAGTACGAAAATTAAATAGATAATGTTTTTTAATAACATTTTCATATAGTTGTTGAATTATTTTACTATTTGGAAATGGAATGAAAGGAAATATAAATACTTAAAATGTACAGTTTTATCCTTTTATACAAACTCATCCATTTTTTCCAAACGACAAGTTTTGAGATGAATTTTTCTTGGCTAAATCACTAGTATCAAATTCTACATATAACATAATACAAAAATATATTACTATATATTCCTATTATCTTGAAAAACTAACAAAAACTATAATAGTTTTGATAAGATAATATAATTACTCAAAATTAATAAACCATTATATGATGAAAAACAACATTAATCTCTAAAATTTAAAGTTCAATATAGTTCATTCAATAAATAAAAATCCTTAAAATTCCACAAAAACTTTATAAATAATATTAAAACCCAAAAATTATAATTATTAAATCACATATGATTAGAAGATAATTTTTTTCATTTATCTCCAAATAACATCAATTACTCTTGACATCTAATACTAAATAATTATTAATATATAAATTTTTTTAACTAAAAATCAAAATTCATACTTACTAGAACATTATGTAGGCTCTTGATTGGTTATGAATCCCTGTGAGCCTTAGGGTGTGCGTTCAATTCTTTTGGCCATAGTGAACACAATGGGTTATCAACCATCCTGCAGGTTGTCATTTTTTAAAACTATTTAATTCTTATAACATTCCCATAATATGATAAAATACTCAAAAATAACCATAACATGTTATAACATCAATTTTTATCTCATAACTGTCATTTTTCATCCAAAATTTTAAAAACCCATAATTACATCAAAAATCAATGTCTTTAAAATTAACATTAGTCACCTTAGAATTTATAATTTAATGCCTAAAAATGGGTTTTTAAGACACTGTACCTATTATAAACATAAAAATTATAAACCTATGCTGATATCCACAAAACTTAAGAAAATATCATGCTCTCCAAAGATGTCTAAAATCTACTCTAATACCAACTATAAGGACCCGAACTTTATCATTAAAAATTATATTTATTTTAAAAATAGAATTTATATTCTTTTCCAATGTATAATTTATGTTTTGATTTTATATAACAATCCTTAATGTTGTTTTTTTAAAACATTCCTTTTTTTCGTGAAAAAGGTATCATAATTTAAAAAATATCCTTATATTACCTTTTAAAAAACAAATTACTTTTAATTAAAAATCATAATAAATCATATAAAATATAATTAGGTAACTTGGGAAATAATTATACTCAAATACAATAACCATGTGGTTGAATTCCATACATGACACTCATATAAAAATAATAACTATATGGTTGAATTCCATACAAAATTTATTGGACGGATATCATGGATCCACCCATCATTAGTTTATCCCAAAACTACCCATAATTAGTTTATCATGTAACCACCCATCAAATATGAAAGTAAAATTATTAAATCACAACACATAAAATATTTAAATTTTCAAAATGTCACTATTAAAATTTCCTTTCAACTAGTATGTTATTAAAATTATCGATCCATTTTAGAAACCCATTTTCAAAAATAAAATACCTAGAAAAGAGAAAATGGGGGATTATTTTTTTAAAAGAACATGAAGTATTGTAGAGGAATATAAATATTAAATAATGTTCATTGTTTCAGAGAAGTTTTTTCACTATATACATTTAAAAGAAAATTTCATTTTTTGTTTGTAAATAAAGACAATGTTCCGTAAAAAATCCAAAAAAATTCTGCTTTGAAAACATCTGATGAAAATAAAGAATATATATAAAATGTCCATTATAATTCCTTTATTAAAAAAGCATATAAAATAATATTAAGAATACTTATATGGATAAAAATATATTGAAAGGATATATTTAAACATTTAAAATGAAAATTTTAAATCAAAGTATCTCATAACACATTAAATCATTTGAATCGTAAGGCCCATTAACGAATAAAATAAAAATAAAAATTATATAAAAATAGTATATATAAATTCATGAAATGTCTAAGGGGGTGTATATACACCACATAAAATAAGGTGGGTGTAAACTGTCAAAATATGTTTCAATGAAAAGGGTATTGAGAGGAAGTCCCTCACCATGATTCCAACTCATCACGTACAATATTTATATTACGGAATAATAAAATTAGGTTAATTATTTATTTTCATGATAACATTATTACTGATTATTATTCCTTTATTATAATTTATTATCTTATTATTAAAATTTCATAATTACTTAATTTAATGTCACATGTCTTGTTGATATTTTCTACTTGAGTCAAAAATAAATTTGGTATGATGTTAATAGTTAAAGTGGTAATTACTAAATCATCTAGAGAATAATATTCATGAAATTATTATCATTTTTATATAAAATATATACTTTTAAATCAAACTCGTAATTATAGTTATGAAAATTTAACTACGCTAAAATCATGGAGATAGTAATCTGTATGTACACATGGGTAACATATCTCTTTATTGTGATGACATGAAACAAATAACATCGCTTCGTGGAGGTAGTAGTTCACACATATGCATGAAATGATATTATCATTTTTGTGTGAATAGAAAGGTAAGAAAATAAATAATATATATATTTATATTATTTAATTATTATAAATATTTCATGAATATCATATATAAAATTAATTCCATTCTTATAACTAGTATTTATAGATGATGATGGAAAAAACATCATCTCATTATAAAGTGGTAGTCAACCGTACACATGAACAATTAAGTATTTTCCCATTTGATTACAGCTGAGATGAATTTAGGTGTTGATATTAATAGAATAAAATCTAAATATATTAAGGATATTAGAGTTATTATTTAATTATGGTTTAAGAATATTTTATTGAAGTTGAAGAAGAAACAAAATAATAACACTTAATTAAAATTGATAACTTTTCTTTAGACAATCTCCCTTGATTAACATCATAACACCTCTAAGATGTGTGTTATACATAAAATAAGAGATCTAGAATAAAGGGGGGTGGGTATTATAAGAAGGGATTTGGAAGATATTTTCCAAACAAAATAGATCTCTAACTGTGAGGAATAGTGAAGAATATGTTCAATTTTATAAGATAAGGGAGGGGCACTCTTGGAAATAATCCAAATATTAAATTAATATAAATTTATTTTATATTAAAAATGGATAAAAATTGACATAGTTATAATATATGTGGATTATGGTTTTATATATATTCATCCAACTAAAATTAGATAGCTTTTGATTATTTTATTAATCATTATGTTTTTAACCTTTATGTAACCCTTTTATCTCCTACCATGATATCATACGATTTAAATTTTGAGGGTTAATAAAATTACAATAAAATAACAGACATATAAAAAATGAGTCATTGATTAAATTTTAAGCCACACCCTAATAATTTTCTGTAATTATAGATATATATAAAGTTTTTATAATTTAATAAAATATTTTATATTTTAAAATATCAATAATTTCTATTTTGATAGTATTCATTACATGAAATTATAAAAATATAACGAAAAATGATATATTATAATAAAACCTTTTAACTAATCAATTAAAAATCAATGTAATCCATAAAATTTTATTATATAATTAATTATCCAAAATTATAATTATTTTAATATTTTTAATATTATTTATTTGATATTTCCACATCAAAAATTGATTAACGGAACTTATACATTAAGATAAATAAAGGTAAGCAAGAAGGTAACATGAGATAACACATAATAGGGTTATATTTAAGAAAAAATGTAAATAAAAGAGAATAATTACTATCAGGTTCTGATGGAGAGTGAAAGAGAACGTGGTCTTGAAAAAGATAACAATCACAAATCCATAAATTTGTAGTGGGTGAAAAAATCATTGATTTCTTAGTATGAAAATTAAATATATAATGTTTTTTTAATAACCTTTTCAAATAGTTATAGAATTATTTTACTAATAGGAAATGAAATGAAAGGAAATATAATTACTTGAAATGTAAAGTTTCACCCTTTTATACAAACTCGTCATTTTTTTCTATACGACGAGTTTTTGAGATGAATTTTTCTTACCTAAATCACTAGTATCAACTTCTACATATAACAAAATCCAAAAAACAATAACTACCTATTCCTATTATCTTGAAAAACTAACCAAAACTACAATAGTTTTGATAAGATAACATAATTCCCCAAAATTAATAAACCATTATATGATGAAAAACAACATTAATCTCTAAAATTTAAAGTTCAATATAGTTCATTCAACAAATAACAATCCTTAAAATTCCTTAAATACTTTTTAAATAATATTAAAAACCAAAAATTATAATTATTTAATCACATATGATTAGAAGATAATTTTTTTTATTTATCTGCAAATAACATCAATTACTCTTGAAGCCTCATACTAAATAATTATTAATATATAATTTTTTTTAAACAAAAATGAAAATTCATACTTACTAGTACTTTATGTAGGCTTGTGATAGGTTATGAACCCCTGTCTACCTTCAGGTCTGCGTTAAATTCTTATGGCCTTAGTAAACACAATGGGTTATTAACCATCCTGTATGTTGTCATTTTTTTAAAACTATATAATTCTTATAACCTTCCCATAAAATGATAAAATACTCAAAAATAACCTTAACATGTTTTAACATCAATTTTTGTCTCATAACTGTCATTTTTCATCCAAAAATTTAATAACCCATAATTACTTCAAAAATCAATGTCTTTAAAATTACTATTTGTCACCTTAGAATATATAATTTTATACCTTAACATGGGTTTATAAGATATTGGACCTATTATAAACCTAAAATTTATAAACCTATGTTGATATCCACAACACTTAAGAAAATATCCTGCTCTCTAATGATGTCTAAAATCTTCTCTAATACAAACTATAAGGACCCGACCTTTAACATTACATATTATAGTTATTTGAATAGTAGAATTTATATTCTTTTCCAAAGAATAATTTATGTTTTGATATTATATAAAAATCGTTAATATTGTTTTTTTAAAACTTTCCTTTTTATTCTGAAAAAGGGATCATAATTTAAAAATATCATTATATTACCGTTTAAAAATAAAATTACTTTTAATGAACACTCTTAATAAATCATATAAAATATAATTAGGTAACTTGGGACATAATTATACTCAAATACAATAACCATGTGGTTGAATTCCATACACGACAATCATATAAAAAGAATAACTATATTGTTGAATTCCATACAAAATTTATTGGAGGGATATCATGGACCCACGTATCATTAGATTACCCCAAAAATACCCATAATGAGTTTATCATATAACCACTTATCAAATATGAAAGTAAAATTATTAAATCACCACACATAAAAGATTTAAATTTTTAACATGTCACTTTTAAAATTTCATTTCAACTAGTATATTATTGAAATTATCGATCCATTTTAAAAACCCATTTTCAAAAATATAATACCTAGAAAAGTGAAAATGGGGGTTTATTTTTATTTAAATAACATGAAGTATTTTATAGGAATCCAAATATTAAATATTGGTCATGGTTTCAGAGAAGTTGTTTCACCATATACATTTAAAAGTAAATTTCATTTTTTGTTTGTAAAGAAAGACAATGTTTCGTAAAAAAATCCAAAAAAATTTCTACCTTGAAAACATCTGAATGAAAATAAAGAGTATATATAAACTATTCATTATAATTACATTATTAAAAAATAATATAAAAGAATATTAATAATACTTATATGGATGAAAATATATTGAAAGGAAATATTTGAACATTTAAAAGGAGATTTGTATATCAAAGTATCACATACCACATTAAATCATTTGAATCGTAAGGCTCATTAACAAATAAAATACAAATAAAAATTATATATAAATAGTATATATAAATTAATGAAATCTAAAAGGGGTGTATATACACCACATAAAATAAGTTGGGTGTAAAATGTCAACATATGTTTCAATGAAAAGGGTATTGAGAGGAAGTCCCTCACCATGAGTCCAACTCATCACGTACAATCTTTATATTACCGAATAATAAAATTAGGTTAATTATTTATTTTCAGGATAAAATTATTACTGCTTCTTATTCCTTTTTTATAATTTATTATCTTATTATAAAAATTACTTAATTACTTAAGTTAATGTCAGATGTTTTGTTGATATTTTCTACTTGAGTCAAAAATAAATTTGGTATGATGTTAATAGTCAAAGTGGTAATTACTAAATCATCTCGAGAATAATATTCATGACATAATTATCATTTTTATATAAAATATATATTTTTAAATCAAACTAGTAATTATGGTTATGATAAATGAACTATGTTACAATCACGGATATAGTAATTCGTCTGTACACATGAGTAACATATCTAATTATTGCGATGAGATGAAACAAATCACATCGCTTCGTGGAGGTGATAGGTTTCACATATGCACGAAATGATATTATCACTTTTGTGTGAATAGAAAGGTAAGAACATGAATAAAATATATATATATATATATTATTTAATTATTATAAATATTTCATGAATATCATATATAAAATTAATTCCATTATTATAACTAGTACTTAGAGATGATGATGGAAAAAAAACATCATCGGTTCATGAAGTGGTAGTCCACCGTACACATGAACAATTAAATATTTTTCCATTTGATTACAGTTGAGATGAATTTAGGTGTTGATATTAATAGAATAAAATATAAATATATTAAGGATATAAGATTTATTATTTAATTATAGTTTAAGAATATTTTATGGAAGCTGAAGAAGAATCAAAATAAAAACACTTAATTAAAAATGATAACTTTTCTTCAGACAATCTCCCTTGTTAAACATCATAACACCTATTAGATGAGTGTTCTACCTAAAATAAGAGATCTCGAAATAGGGGGTGGTTATTATAAGAAGCGGTTTGGACGATATTTCCAAACACAATAGATTTCTAATTGTGAGGAATAGTTAAGAATATGTTCACTTATATAAGAAAAGGGAGGCGCACTCTTTGAAATATTCCAAATATTAAATTAATAAAAATTCATTTTATATTAAAAATGGATAAAAATTGACATAGTTATAATATATATGGATTATGGTTCTAAATATATTCATCCAATTAAAATTAGATAGTTTTTTATTATTTTCTTAATCCTTATGTTTTTTACCCTTATTTAACCCTTTTAGATCCTACCGTTATATCATGCAATTTAAATTTTGAGGGTTAATAAAATTACTATAAAATAACAGACATATAAAAAATGAGTCATTGATTAACTTTTGAGCCACACCCTAATAATTTTCTGTAATTATATATATATTTTTTTTATCATTTAATAAAATATTTTATTATTTAAAAGATCAACAATGTCTATTTTGACACTATTCATTTAATGAAATTAAAAAAATATCATAAAAATGATATATTATAATAAATACTTTAACTCATAAATTAAATATCAATATAATCCATAAAAAAATTTATATCATTAATTATCAAAAATTATAATTATTTTAATATTTTTAATATCATTTATTTGATATTTCCTTTTATTAGTTAATTACTGCGGCATCATTTTGTAAGCCTTTAAATTAATTATTTCTACACAAAAAAATAAAAATAAATTAACAAGATTAATATAAACATTTGTGATTTTAAAATATTATTTATTGTCGAACAGATTCCCTTTATAACCCTATATTAAAAATATTTCACTTGTTAAAAATAAAAGTTTGTCAAAACCAACTTTTCATTAAATAAAATACTATAAATGGATTAAAGTCATCCAAGTGGCTCTAAGAGATCATAAAATCATACCAAGGATTATTTATGTCAATAATCACTCATCCATTAAAATTAGTACAAGTGTTAGGGTAGTTTTGTAATATTATTTTTACCATTATTTACTTGATATACCCTTAACAATGGTAATACAAATTACTAATGTTACTATTCATATTATAACAAAAAAATATAATAAATTTTTAATTTATTATTAAAAATATGGAATCTATTTTTAATGATTAAAAATACAAAAGTGTCTAAATTTAATTTAAAATTATATCGATTGAAGGAATTAGAAAATGAATTTTTAACGTGAAAACGTTCAGAATAGTGAAATGTTTTTATATCAAAATTCAATATAAAATTGATTCAACTTACCAAAATTAAATTAAATAATGAAACTTTATCTCATTTTACTTAAAAAAATTAATAATATAAGTTATAATTATTAATTTTTTATATGAAAAATTAGTTTTCAATTAAATTGTTGTATTTTTTTCAGAATTCATCAAAACATGAAAGCATTCCTAAAAATATATAAAATTAAACCAATTTCAATTTATATATTATAATTTAATTTTTTTTTTATTTTTTCAAATATTTCTTTTAAAATTGTCAAAAACTATATTTAAAACAAATAAACCATCAAAAGTCGGTAAAAATGTCTTTTTAGAAAAATAATTTTTTATTCATAAAATTGAATTTGTTCTTATATCATGTCTAGAAAACACATATGATGAATGTTAAACATTATATTATATATATATATATATTATTATTAATAAAATATGCAAGGTGTGAGTTTTTATTTAATTGTATAAAATACACTCATTCTCACATAAATAGTTTTTTAAAAAAACATTTCCATTAATTTTAAAATGGGTTTTATTTTAACTTATAATTGATCTTTCACCGAGGAAAAAATCTTTATTTCACTAGAAGCTATTTTATCTGTGGAAAATGAAGTACTAGTGAATCAAATGATGGATTTATAGTGAATGGTTTAGTTAACATGATGGATGAGATTGTTTTTTCTAGTCATAACAATGATATACTCAAAGACTCCTCATTTGAAAATATATATTAAGTTATATTTATATTTTAGACATTTTTGAATAATATTATAAATAATCAATAATTAAAATTATAAAAACAAATTTTTTTTAATGGGTGGATGTAAAAATTTAAGATATAATATTATATTTTCCTTAAAACTTAATATTTTCGATGCTTACTACACACACAATATCAAACTACTACAAATAAAAGAACATTATATAACCATCAAAATGTAGCCATAAAATAAGTGGGTAAATAAATATGTAATATAATTATTAAATTTAAAGAGAAATAAAATTAATATTCATTAATAAAAACATGGTATCACTAAAAATTCAATTACTGTAGCAAAATAACTAATAATTCCAATTTATGCTTTAAAATGTTACACATTTAAAATTAGGTTTTATACAAATTATTTTAAGATAGAAAATATATTATATAAAAAATATATTAATTACTGGAATAATAAATTAACAATAATTTTATTAGTATTTGATAGGAAATAATATTTTGAATAGTTAATATTTTTCTTGAAAAAATGTTATTTTATTATAATTTGTTTCAGTTTTTTTATTATATTTTTATTCTCAAATTTTATAATTTTACATTGATAAAATAAACATCCTTTTTAGATTTGTCAAACCAATATTATATTAAGATATATTTTTGGATTTTTCTAAAATAATCAATTTTTAGTTTAATAGCTAATATATTATTTATATTAAATCTATAAAATTTAAGACTTTATCACTATATAAGAAGAACCTTGGAGTTTATAAAATAATTTAATTTATTAAAGATTTATTTTTTGAGTAATTAAATAAATTTTTGAATACCATTTAAATTAATAAAACAATTGTTTGACACTTTATGAACTTAACTATTATTTTTCAATAGATGAAACTATTGTTTGTGTTTCTTTTTTAATTAAATATTATATTGGAAAAATTTCATTTTGTGTTTATATAAAAGATATACAAATTTTTATATAAAAAGTAATTTTTATATAAAAAAGTAATTTTTATCAAGAAAATAAAATATATTGATAATTTTACCCTCTACATAAATTTTAATCTTAAAATAATCCTTTTCTAAAAATAGTGTTTATGTGTTAGATACGCTAATGTAAAAATTTATTTTTTATCTAAATAAGTTTTATGTGATAAAATGGATTTAATATTTTTATTTATTATCTCTAAATTGTTTAACAAGGGCCATTTTTTTTAATCATATAAAATTATTTACTTAGGTAAAAACTATGTTGGTCAGAGTAGACACCTTAAGAGTGGGGTGGGTTTGTTATTGAGTTTCAAAATGAATTTTTTATTAAATATTTTTTAAAAACTAAATATCAAAATTTATAAAATACATACCAGTTAAATAAAACAGTATAAGTATATGCATTAATTTTTCAAATATCTTTTCCAAAGATCGATCACAACTCCATTAAAACATGTTTAAAACTCATTTAAAATTTTCAATTGTTTTACTAGAATTAGACATTATATATAAGAAAAAAATTATATTTAACCATCAATGTATTTTTTTTGTTATATATTTATGAAAACCAAAACTATTTGCTTTTAAAAAATGAAAAAAGAAAAATATACAGTAGAATAAAATAGGAGGTTTATTCTCATGATTAATCTTATTTCTCTCTATGTGAAAATCACCCACTTCTAAGAAGTTTATAATAAATAAACTAATCCAACAACTAGATTTGGATTTAGTATAAAAAATAGAACATTTTTCTATACATGCTATAAAGATAATCTTCTAGAGTTCTATGCGGGAGAATAAAAATATAACAATTGCAAATAGATAGTCTATACTACACAGCCTCTTCCATAGTTCATCAAGAAGGAAGAAATGAAAATCAGTAAGAGTGGGTTTATTACATTTTTCAATATATTACAAGATCGAGTGATAAAATATGTAAAACATAAATTATAAACAACTCAAAATTAAGAAAAATATAGTAAGTCAGAGGAAATAATTCATCATAATAGAATTTATAGTTCTATTGATCTATAAGATATTCATATATTATCTATTTTGCCTTTGGATTTGTAATTTATTCTCAAATACATTCATATATTCTATGATGTTCCATTAATTTGGAGGAAAAAAATATTCATAGTTATTCAAAAATAGGGTATCTATTCGTCTTTTTCATTTATAAAACAATTATGATGTCTATGTGTCATTTATATCACTTTTTTCATCTATGGTAGTATTTTTGAAAACAAAATCTCTTAAAAAATATACATTGAAAAATCATCACTTAATATCCATGTATATTAGATGGAAATAAAGTATCAATAAATTCTTCTAATGGAAATTTAATTCTATAAAAAATATTAGTTGAATAATTACAATTTTTTATATAATAATTTATTTAGGTATGGTTTTTTAAGGTTTTAAATATTTGAACCCATGGTATCCTCAATACATAGAAAGAATTCTGGTTGGATTCTTAGATTAGTTATATGGATGATCACTTGTCCCTATGACTGATTTTTTATCTTATGGTCGATCCTAAACTTTGTAAAATTTAGACTACTAACCATGGTCACTAAATTTGGTCATGTGGTCAATTATTTACTTTTTTGAAATTCCATATTTCAAAAATGGATTGTTTTATTTGGCCATGTAGTTTCATGGTTTCTTCGATTGTCGATTCAACTAAAAGTACGGTCAGTCCAAAATTTTACAATGAGACTAATATAGTCGATCTGTTTTATGTGTGGTCGATCCACTTTTATGTGGTCTATCCAATAGTTATCTAATAATATTGATCATGGATGTCACTTGAGTGTGTCTTATATTCACCATGTTCAATAATTATGTCTTACAATTGATCTGAGACATAGTGAAATTTCCATTCTTTTCCAAAAAATAATTTGGAATTTATAAAACCTAAAATTGATTAGAAATAATGAAAATATTATTTACTATTATTAAAAACACTAATTTATAGGCTAAACAAACAATATAAACATTTTTGATGATCCAAAATCAATAAATAAATAATTATTCAATAGATTAAAGATTATGATTTCACGATTACAATATATTACATTAATAAATTAGAAATAGAGAATATTCAATGTCAGTTTATTAAAAATTTAAATTCTACACATATGAAAAAAAATCATTCCTTTGTTTATGACTTATATTTTACTACCCATGTTAGATTATAAAAAAGAGTCCATAAAGGGTGAAAAATTTAATAAAAAATAAAAAGAAACAAAAGTATAAAAATAAGAAGAAAAAAGACATAGGAATGAGAATTAAGATATATGAAATTAATTGTTCAAAAATATTATATAGGAATTATCAAAATATAATTATAACTATATTCCTCAAAAATAAATGGGTTCTTCCCTTTTCCAATAATAGGAGGAGGGGGAGGGGAATTCTAAGATATTATATGTGGTCTTATAATAGAGTTTCCATTGAATTTTTTCATATCTATCTAAGGACCTTAGAAATAGTGAGTCCAAAGTGTCCAATAAAAGGTATAATTGAGGTAAGGTTTGGAATATATGAAGTTGCAAAGACTGAAGTAGCCATTGAGGCTTTGTAAAGAGAGTTATAGATTCTTAACATAACAATCTCATTAGTTTCTTGCACAATATCATTAATAGAATACATATAAGGCTCTAAAATAGTGGTTATTTCAACTATATCCTTTTATAATTTTTCATAACTTGAAGGAACTCATCATTCAATGACATGAATTGATTAATCAGAAGATTAATCACCAATAAATTCACTACAATTAATTTTAATGTAGTTTTCATAGAAGGAATCATCAAATCGTTATCCAATGAAAGGAACTAATACCTGAGATCATCTTTGGTGTAAATACTTATGAGATATTACATTATTGAACCCTCTATTACACATTTATCTTTGGAAGTAATGATTGATTCTTATTCAAGAAAATCTTATTACCTTTATACATGGACAAAAATTTACCTATTGACTTGATTTATGATATACTTTACAATGTACAATATATTTTCAATCTCCTCATGAATCAACCATTAAATCAAATTCTCATCAACAGAGAGTATGAAAGAGGTGGTGCTGATGCAAAAGCGGAAGGTTTGTATGGGAGAGTTATTAACAAGAGACACCTTCTATTTATAGTCACTAGAATATCTATAATATCTAATTTCATAGATATAATGGCTCCATAAATAGTTTCTTTTTTTATCTAAAGGATAAATATTATCATTTATATGATCTATTCTTTTTGAAAAAATTTGGCTAAATGTGTGTAATGACACGTTCAGTTGTTTGTGCAATATTTTCTTCTTCTTTATGAATATTTGACTAAATAATATTTTAAAAAACATTTTTTAATAATTCTTATAGGTCTCTCTTGAACTGTATGAGTGTGAAGGAGTGATCGCTGAAGGGGGTAAAGAAGAAGGTCCAACTTCTTAAGATCGAGTAGCTCGAGCTTGAGCAGAAAAAAATTGAGAATGAGAATAATCATCTTTTGGATTCAAATCATTATTAATATTAGAATATTGATCACCAAAATAATATTTATTTACATAATATTATTCCTAATTATTGAAAACGTCGTGAGGTATGTGAACTTCACCAAGAGAGGCATCCAATTATTCTTCAAATTCTTCAACAATAACAACTTCGATTCTGGGAAAAGAGTCATAAATAGGATCTTCATGAGAAAGATTTTTAGGTTGACCTTTTTGAAAAAAATGAGTATCTATAAAGTTTAATTGATCCTAAAAAAGAAATAGGTTTGATTAATCCCACAGTAATAGGGTCAGAAGGAATATTTTGAAAAAGATTATTTTTCACATTAAAAAAAATCAAGGGTAGGTCCTTATGATGTTGGAGGACTATCATCATCATCCATTACATCCTCAACAATCTTATCATCATTTTAATCCTCTTTATCATCATTTTTATCATCCTTACCATAAATATCTATATGAGTAGACTCATTGATATCTAATAATGATTTTTCTATATGGGTTAATTCACTAGTAGATTTAGGATCAATGTTAGGAGCTCCCCATATCTCAAATTTAGGTGGACTCTCTACCACTAGAAACACATCCTGATCAATTTCTATGTAAGTGAGAGAAGTTATAAATATAATAATTCTAGTTACTCTCTCACCCTCATGGATTTCATATTCTTGTCCTACTATTTCAACCAACAATGTTATTTCTTTCTATTTTTTAGCTTCAAGTAGAATATTAGGAATCATCAAAACATAAGGATTAGGAGATCCATCAATGATCTCATAAAAATATCGTATAACTTCCTCATCTATATATATTGTAAATTTAGATACACATTTATCATATGAGTAATTAACATCAATAATTTCATCTAGTTCTAAACCCAGATCAATGATATTTCTTGGCCGAGATGGAAGTGTGACTTGATTGAATCTATTATAATGTATCTCCTCATTAGTGATCACATCCTTTTCTTATGATTCATACTAATCATCATCCTTTTTCAGGTGGTCTGATCAAAACAAAAACCACTGGGAAACACTGTTGTTTCAACTCCCCATAGAGAATAATCTTTTCTATTCCAAAAAACATAAATAATATTTGGTTATAGAAGAGTATTTAATCTTGAATATGGTTTGGTTAACTCCTCCATACTCCCCATCAAGAATCAAGGAAGTATTAATTTATATCATTAACCATTAGGTATATGAAAAAATATCTTGATACATTACAAAATTAAAATATCCCTTTAAAGGGTAGATTATGTGCTAAATTAATATCTAAAAATGACTTAATTTTTCACCAAGCCCATATGCGAACAGTATCCTATACTTTCTATCCTCTATTATCTATTCTAGTGCACTTTCAATCCTGAAATAGGGATATTTTATAGGATAAGAGGTCTGATATTCAATAAAATCACCAAGACATGGGACTCTTAAATAATCATACTTAATGGTTGAAGTGAACTAACACTCTTGGTGATTGATAACTATCATAATCACATACACATGATCTTTGGATTCAAATTGCATATTATGTTAAAATTATATTATAAGGAGTTGATAAAAGGGGATATTTTCATTCATTAATGAAATAGTTTATTTTTTATAATGAACAACTCTCCATAAAAATGAATTAGTTTTTTCTGAACTAGAAAAAATAAAATTCTATCTCATATAATACCTTTCAAGATAGAAGAATCGGAATTGGAATATTTCTATATTTTATTGATCTATCATTTTCTCTTTTGGACAATTTCAAAGAATCATCATTTAAAGATATCATCATTTCAAATAAGTAGATAGAGATTCACAATTTGATAATTTAGTTAATCATAAAATAAATATTAAAAGTGAGTTCAAAGTGGTATTTTTTCGGGTTATAATAGGGCATGATGATTTTCATTTTGATTTTTCATTTCAATCATTCAGGGATTTGATTTTATATTAACAGGTGGTAAATAATAATAAGTATTAAATTTATTTTCAAAACAATATGTTATATTTTAAAAATACAAAACTAATACAAAACATGATGAATGAAGAACTTATATATATTTATATATATTTAAATATATTAAATGTATAATTAAAAAGAATATTAAAATAATTCAAAAAACATTTTAAAAAAGATTAATCAAACTTATTTCATGTTTGATATATTTCATTATATCAATATTCAATGGATTGGTAAATATATCATCAATATGGAGTTTGATACTAATGATTTTAAGAGTTATATCACCCTTTTTAAAATGGTCACTCCAATAGTGACATCTTATATCAATTTGTTTTTCACTAAATTGGATTTTAATTTTAGAAAATTTTATAGAACTTTTATTTTCAATGTTTTTAGGGACACATTGGAAATAATATCCACAATCCAATAATGTTTATTTCATTAAAAAAACATTTCCCAATAACTACATGTATCTATGTACTCAGTTTCAGTAATAGATAATGAAACATAACTTTTTTTCTTACTACACTATGAATATAAAGACCACCCAAATAATTACTTGTTCTGTAGCTTCTCATTATATCAAACTACAACCACTA
Source organism: Viscum album (assembly GCA_963277665.1). Taxonomy (NCBI): domain Eukaryota; kingdom Viridiplantae; phylum Streptophyta; class Magnoliopsida; order Santalales; family Viscaceae; genus Viscum; species Viscum album. The sequence goes on along the minus strand of OY728140.1, from coordinate 760,181,469 downwards.
AAATCATCATCTGAATAACTATCTAATTCAAATTCATGTTTTTTTGGGTAATCAATCTAAAATAGGATGCATTTTTAAAGTATTTAAAAATCCTTTTAGTGGAATTTAAATGGTATTCTTTTTGATTTTCTTGTAAATGTGAACACATAAGGACAATAAATATAATATCTGGACAATAATAAGTTATGTATAATAAGCCTCCAATCATACCTCAATAATTAGTTTGATCTATCAACTTTCCAATTTCATCAAAATCAATCATACATATTGAACTCATGGAAGTATTACTAGTTTTGGTGTTGTGCAAGACAAGTACTTTTAAAATATCCACTGTTTATTTAATTTGATTTAAAATAATTACTTATTTGTTTTTAAAAAATTGAAATCCAATAAAGTATATTAACTTACTATTAAACTAATTTAAAAATCATTTTGTATCATTTTAAAATTTTCAACACTCAAGGTGTTTTTGGATGAGCCCAAAATAATATCATCAACATATATTTTAACTACAAAAAAATCCTATGAAACTATTTTTATAAACAAATTAGGGTTATAACAACTTTTTTAAAACTATTTGAAATAAGAAAAGTGTTGGGGATATCATTCAATGATCATTGAGATTTTTTTACACAATAACAATACTTTGTTAATTTAAAATCATAATTTGGAAAAGGAGGTTTTTTAAATATGGTTGGTTTTTAAACAAATACACCCTTAATAATATATCCAATTAGGAATTAACTTCTAACAGCCATTTGATATATTTTGAAATTATAATTTACAACATATGAAAGGAATATTCTGATGGCCTTAAGTATAGATACTAGTGTAATGTTTTCTTCACCGTCAATTCTTACTTCATGACTATATCCTTGTCAAACCAATATTTTTTTCTAATGATTTTATTATACTCCTAAAAAATGTTTATATACACCCAATTAGTTCTAATATAATGGTTTCCTTTAGGTATATCATATAATTATTAGACTTATTCCTTTTGAAATGGTTTAATTATTCTTTCATTTCAATCACCCATTATTCATCCATGACATCTTCAACTAATGTTCCTAGCTTCAATATGTGAAAATAAATCTTAGTGTTCATCCTAGTTTCTTAGTGATACTCTAATTCAAGTTCCTCTATATAGATAACCAACTATATCATCTAACGTGTTTTCTTTAAAGATTATAATAGTTTTATGAATAAAATTACATGATAATTTATTTTATTCATTATGTTCAGTATGATATTGATGATCTCTACTAGGTGATTTTTTAGTGAAATCAGTAGAAATTTCAAACGATTTTGAGGTACTATTGATATTCACATTTTATATATCAAACTCAATATTTTCTATAGAATTGTTTGGTTCATGTTGATTCATATTATCAAAAGTGACATTAATTTGTTATTCCATAACATTATATTTATTATTAAAGATTATTCAATATTTATTATATGTTTAAGAACTAATTAATACAACTTAAAATATTTTTGTTTATTTTTTTCCAAGTTTTAAATTGTTTTATTAATATAAAATTTACTCCTAAAGACTATAAATTAATTTACTGTGTGTTTTTCATAAATCCAGATCTCATTTGTGGTATTTTTATGGATATTATTTATAAAAACTCTATTAATTACATATCAAGAAGTGTCAACAAATTCATCCCATAAATAGATAGAAGTTTCATATTCATTGAGCATTGTTCTTGTGATTTGTTAAATAGTCATATTTATCTTTTCAACAACCCCATTTTTTTGAGGTGTTCAAGGTGTTGAAAAATTATTAGTATAACGATGTTGTGAGTAGAGAGATTGAAATTTTTGATTATTAAATTCTCATACATGATCACTTCTCATTGTCAATATGGTAATTCCGTTATTGTTTTCTATGTATCTAACATACTTAGAAAAACCAGAAGGAGAATCTATTTTTTTGAGAATGTAAAATCACACATGTATATCTTGAATAATCATCAAATATAACATAATAATAATGTATTCCTACTAAACTAGAAACTATATACAATCCAAATAAATCCCTATAAACTAATTATATTATAATATATATTGATGTTTTCTATTTTTTTAGAAGATATTTTTCCATTCATTCCCTTTTAATAGATATGACACGCTTTGACATTAGATAATTCTTGCTTAATAAGATATTTGACCGAAACTTTATTAGATAGATTAAGTGAGTATATACAGAAATTGACTAGTATCCCATTCTATATCCATGATTGATTGTGAAAATCACCCGAACAAAAAAATATTTATGGAAAATAGAGAATCTAAATTAAAAAATTAAACATTATCATTTTTAAAATCTATAAATACCAAAGCATAATCAGAATAAAAATTTTTACAATCATTTTTCTCAAATATTAAAAAAAACCATCATTACATTAATGTAAAGTAAAATTAATATTTTATTTAAAATAATCATGAAATAAAACATTATAAATACGGAAATATTTAAGGTTACAAAATTGTTTGTGTCTAATGATTTTCCATCTTTCATTATCACCAAGAGTGGCATGGACACTATACACCTTTATGAGTGTTTTAAATCTTAAATAATCTCCAATCATATGTATAAAATAGGAAATTTCTAGATACCAAAAATTTTTATAGGGAATTTTAAGAATTTCCCCGATAATCAATTAAAAACATTGATTTTGGTACCTAGACATGTTTGGGTATATACTGGTTAGCAATCAAATATTTTGGAAACCAAATTTGTTTTATATTTTTGTAAGAAATTGATTTATCTGATTTTAAAATAAAATCATTTTTCCAATAATAAAATATTAGAATGATTTACAAAAATAATATTATTCTTATAAACTAATTTTCTGTTTTTAGAACTAGGAATAAAATAGTTTTTATAGATTATTATTTGTATAGGTTGTTAACCAAAACTAGTTCATAGTTTAGGTATAGACTGAATTTCTAGATTTTGGTTTAAGGTTTTAATTATTCTAGTAAAACCATCAATGGAGATTTTTAAATATTTATTTACTAATTTTTAATTTGAATTATCTTTTAATATATTTCAATTATTATATTTTTAATTCTAAGATATTATTTTTTATACTACATAACACATGATCCATTTTTAAATATTTTTATTTTTATTTTAACTCATTCATGGTATTTTCTAAAATAACATAGTATTATTTATAATTATTCTTTATAAATTTCAAAATCATTATGAATATGAAATGAAATAAAATTTATATCATTGGATGTAACCATAAAGTATAAATTATCATTTTTAGTCATATATTTTTGGATTGAATATGATTTACTAGAGCTTTTATCAAATTAACTATATTTATATTTTAGTTCTATTTTAAGTCTTTTCTCCTTATTTTCAATTTTTTCGTATTTTATCTTTAGATATCCATCATTTATGAGTCCTTTTTTCATTCATAACATGTGATATCATTAGATGAGGCATATTTTTTGGATATTTATTCTAATTCTAACTATTTTAATATTTAAATCATGGGTAGAATTTCTAAAAAAAATAATTAATTTATATAAATTTGTAGACCTTCTGGCTAGATTCTTCATTTATTCATCATGTGTTGTATCACCTTCACTTACACTAATATAGTCATATTTAATAACTTATTTTTATTCTGACTATGATGCATTAAATTAAACGTTTTTCTATTTTGGATCAATATCCTCATTGATTTACGTAGTATATTCTTCACACATCATAAACATTCGATGTAATTCTTGAACTAGAAAATTTATGATGTCACAAGACTCTCTTATAGAAAATGCAATACGTTTTCATATATATGGTATGAATCTCATGATATTAATTACATTAGATTTATTTTTCATTTTTTCCCAAGGGTATTAATATTGATTATGATCTCATTGAACCCGAGACACTTGTAGAAAATAGATTCACGAGGTTTCATTTTTAATGTATCATACACTATATATATATATTCAATTAAACATGATTAACACTTGAAGGTGCTTTATGAGATAGATAATGTGTATCCCATAATATATAATTAGTTACTCATGAATATATTATATAAATTATTCTTATTTTTAAGGAAAAAACAATGAATTCATAGCTTTTCAATTTCAAGAATAAATATCATTAACAGTAGCATCCCATTCTTTTCTTGTAGTATTGGTTTTTCATATTTATCTTCAATATATACCATGATATCGAAATATATTCTCCAAATATGTATTTTTATTTTTATTTTCAATTAAAATTAAAATCACTTTTTGTTTCATAACGTTATGTAATAGAATCCATAATTACATATTTAAAAAAATACAAATTTCTAAAAAAAATTGATCAGAATAAATACCAAACAATGAAAAATAATAAAAGTATTTGAATCAAAATGTTGATAGAAGTGGAAAACATAAGTGGTGGGGGGTATTTTTTCCAATTAAAATATCTATTAAAAAATTAAAAACCCAATCCCATAATTCATAAATCATAGACCAGTTAACTAAAATAGAACAACTATATAATATTTTTTCAAAAACCTTCTTAGATGTCTAATCAAAACTCATTAAAAAAGGTATACCCTTCTTATAACTTTTGAAGTAGACTTACTAAAATAATATAGGGTATATAAATAAAAAACTAAAGATAATATAAAATTAATTTTTTATTATATAGATTATAAAATTAAAATATATTTAAAAAGAATAAAAACACATAGTGGAATTAAACAAGTGGTTTAGACTCAAGCTGAGACCTAGTCCAATCCACTTTGAAATGAACCACCACCATGAATTTTATTTTAAATAAATTGAAACTCAACCTAAATTTTATTTTAAGGAAAATAGTTCACAAGTATTCTCAGGTTATACAGAGCCTCTTCTAGTGTTCTATGTGGATGTGTAAAAAGATAAAAACTGAATGTAAGTATCCAAGGCTACACAATATCATCCATAGTTATTTGTGGGAGAATAAATGAAAAATAATAAGATATAGTTTCTATAAACCATTAATATAATTGATTTCCTAATTCTAGAATAAATACAATGTAAATCCAACATAGCTCAATGTAATAAAAATAGAGTAAGAGAAGGTTAAGATTCATGTTCATCATTGTATGTAGTTCGGTTGATAAAAATGGGATTCTTCTCTTCTAATTTGTTACATTGAATTATAAATTTATGCATGAATATGATCATATATTCTATAACATGTCATTGAATATAATTAACGTACATAGTCACGGATGTTCAAAAATAGATTATTGGTTTATATTTTCATTTATAAAAAGATTATGATATTTATGTGTCATGAATCTTAATTTTATCTATCATTGACCATCATTTAAAAAAGAATCATTCTACATAAATATCCATTGAAAAACCATCGTTGAAGATCCTTGTAATTTGGAAGGAAATATGGGTTCAATAAGTTGTTCTAATAGACACCAAATTCTTTACAGAAAAGTAGTTTAATTAATAAATTTTATATTATAACAATTACTTAATCTATAGTCTCTTATATGTTTTACATGTCAAAAACCATGATTTCTATAATATTTAACAAGAATAATAGTAAGATTGATTGATAGGTTTTATAGTCGATCACCTGTAACTATAATCTATAATTTTATATTATGATCGATCTAAAACATTTTCAAAAGGAGAAAAATAATCATGATCACTTTATTTGGAAATGCAATCGATTTTTTAATTTCTTGAATTATAAATACTCAAAATTTCCATGGGAATTTTTTTTTAAATACATTGGAATTGTATGAGTCCACAAAACATGACGGTGTGTGATTCTTAGTCCCAGTGTGCCTAGAATCAATTTCTAATGTTTTATTTGTTTACATTCAGTAAACATACGAGTGGGTTTTATAACTTCGGAACTGGTTCTCGGAATTGAAATTTGAGGGAACCACTGAACTCGCATCACTAGTATTCTCTTAAGGAGACTTTCACCACGATGACAGTGGGTTGAGAATAAAAGTCAGTTTTTGGGTTTTTAGTGAATGAATTAAATAAAAATAAATTTCGGTAGCTTTATTTTTATTTAGATGGTTAAAGCCTCTATGTGGATATTAGAGGTGGGGACCACCACACCATAACCTTGCATAAGAGGTAACAATGGTGGGCCCCACCTGAACCTAACCTTCTCTTCTTGTTAATTATAGTGGTGACCACCTGAGTTTTAAACCCCCTTGAAACTCCCCATTAATAGTGAGAATCCCTCATATTTATATTATTTATAGGGGGCCGCTTTAACTCCCCTAACACTTAATGTGCCAAATCCTCCTCATTAATTAAATGAGCTAACACATTCAATTAACTAATTAACCTATTTAAATTTTGTGCCAACAATTAAATAATAGACTAGAATAATCTATTATTTTGGTTGGCATTTGTCTTTTTGTGGAACTTGGGAGAAGAGAGAGAGCTTAGAGAGAAATGCTCTCACCAATAAAGAATGAAGAACGCGTTCTTGCAACGAAGAAGACCGACGAGGAGCGTCTTGGACTTTCTTCCTCGGAACCTCTTTCGATGTAGGACGTCTTCGACTACGATGAGCTGGTGCACAAACTGATGATCGAGGAAAACGCCGATGTCCTTTTTTTCCAACGATCCATCTTCTTTCCCGCGACTCCATCAACAAACTACTATCATTGTTGGGGTTTTATTTTAATATGATATTATTCCTATATTTCTTCCCTTCTAAAACAATGTATCATTGTGGATGTTTACCTTGCAGGTTGGGAACCTTCATTTTCAGGAAGATGTGGGGTGTTTTCTTATCTCTTATTTTTTGACAATTCTTTGAAAATGAAGATGGTTTTGAACCACTTTCTACCACCCTAAACGTGGAGGGTGCAGGCCAAACTAACATGGCCTGACTCGCTCTGCCGATCTCTTTTGTGATTTTCTTCGGTAAGGCGATGAAATGATGAGGTCACAGGCAACGACTGTGCTACCTGCGCCTTCTTTGTGGCTCTTTGGTCTCCCAGCTCCCGGCCACTCGCTAGTCTTCCGGCATCCGGGCCTCCCTCCGGCCTTCCGGCTCCCGACTGCTGCTGGCCACCCATGTGCCCCGACCGAACTACGCTGGCCCGCACCTCCCAGCTCCTGGCCGCTGCCGGCCTCCTTTGTGCCCTGACCGAACTGTGCTGACCCACACCACCTAGGTTCGGGTCGCCGCCAGACTCTCGTGCAACCCGACCGAACCTTGTCGGCCCATGCCTCCCAACTCCTGGCTGCCCGTTATCCACTCGGCCTCCCAGGCCGAGCCACCCAAACTGTGCCCCTCACGGTGCTACGAGCTGAACCGGCCCCAACCTCCTGGGCCAAGCCACCCGAACAGTGTCCCCATGTCGCTCTAGACCGAACTGGCTCTTCCCATCTAGGCCGAGCCACCTACACAGATCCATTCGGACCAATCCTCCCTCCTACCGACCTGCGGCCGGTCCACACACTCACGACTGGTATGCACTCTTGTGGCCCTCTGTGACCATTCGCGGCCCTCTGCAACCCATCGCGGCTTGCTGGGAGAGTCCCAGCGAGCCGAGCCAAATCTAACGGGCTGACCCTCCTAACGGGTCGAGCCAGACCCAACGGGTTAGGCCGGGTCAACCCTGACCAGGTTGGCCCAGACAGGGTCGGGCGTGGTCAGTCCGACCGTGTTGGACCGGACTCGGGTCCACTACTGAACCTTTACTTTTTTGGCCATAACTTTTTCACCGAACGTCCGTTTGACAAACCATCAGTGGTGATAGTAATAAGGGATAGTGGAGGTCCCTTAGAGTATACCCAACTAGAGTTTGGGGTATAGTTGAGATATGATCATGTTGGATCGTACAAGAATAAAACCGGGCCCCGTGACTAAAAGGCTAATAACTCACAGGTCGTGCATCCAATTGACGTGTCGTCTATTTCATTGAAACCTCTATGACATTGAGGACCTTTGAGATACTCATTCGTGGGTTCGATAGCTCTAACTACTATTCCAGGATCCAACGTGGGTTTGACAGCTCTGACTACTATTCCAGGATCCTACGTGGGTTCGACAGCTCTTACTACTGTTCCAGGATCCTACGTGGGTTCGACAGCTCTGACTACTCTTCCAGGATCCTACATGGGTTCGACTGCTCTGACTACTGTTCCAAGATCATACATGGGTTTAACATTTCTTACTACTATTCTGGGATCCTACATGGGTTTGACGACTCTGTTTTCTGTTCCAGGATCCTACATGGGTTCAACAGAGTAGATGATTCAGTGGCTACATCTAATCATATCTAACTATCAACATAAGTTGTATACCTGTGTGAGAAGAGTCGATAAATTTTGTGTTTACATCATGATTGAGATGGAATAATTGATAAGTTAGGTATATGTTTGGGAATATACCTAAGTGTGGTTAACTGTTGTTTTCATACCTTGTGGTATATCCTTGTTGGATTTTGTAAGACCTTGAGGGTCTCGGGGTCCCTACTGAGTATCGTTAAACTCACCCCTACACGGGTTATGCCCTCACCTCATTATGTTGGATGCAAACGATGTACAATACTGACTGATGGTGAGAGTACCAGGACTAGACGATACCTGGAGGTGGACGTTACGACATGTCGATACACGAAGGAGACGGACGGACGTGGATGGCTGAGGAGGCGATCTATATGTACACTATAGGTAGGAACCTTGGAGGATGACCCAATGTATATTTTTCTTATTTCCTCATTTGTACTTGTACTTTTAGTTTCCTATACTTTCTAGTTGGGATTGTATTTTGGCCCCTTTTTACTTACTGTACTCACTTGTTGGTTATTCAATTTACTTGTGATCATATATGTTGTGTGTGTTTACTGGTTATAAAGGAAATGCCTTCCTAGTTTTAGGGAATTACAACATTGGTGTTAGTTGGTAGCCCCTGGCTTATAGAAGGCGGGCTTGGGTTAGTCATGGAACAGGCCCTAGGGGGCGGGCCGTGACATGAATGTTCACATTTAAAAAATGGTTACTTTGACATGGCATTATGGTTATGTAGTCTCTCATGTGGTTGATTCATCTAGCTCTATGGTTGATCCAAGATATTCAATGAGATAAATATGGTCGATCAATTAGGTGTGTGATTGACCTACTTATCATGTGGTCGATCAATATATTTGTGAAAAATATTTATGATAGAGGTCACATGAGTTGGTCATATATTTTCTATAGAAAATTTGGTTTTTGAGCGGTCAATCTAAGAATTAATAGTATTTCAATTATTTTCCATAAAATGATTTAATTTTGATACAACAAAAAATGAATTATAAATAATATAAATAAGAATTTTGATTATTAAAATAAGTTATTGAAAAACTAATCCAACAATCTACCCCTTTTTGATGATCATAAATCCTTGGACAAATAATTATTCAATGGATTAAATATTGAGTACTAAATATTATAACCTACTATAACAAGCATTTAGAAATAATGAATAATCAATGCTAGTTAATTAAAAAACCAAGTTTCCCTCATATGAAATTAATCTTTTTTTGTTTCTTTGATATATTTTACTCTCACTATGGGATTATAAAAAACAATTCATAATGGGTGAAAGTGTAAAGATGGAAAAAAATAGAAAATAGAAAATATTAAATAAAAACAAAAAAATAAAAATAAATATGAAAAAATAGATATTATATTAATTTTTAAAAAAAATTACATAGGCCCTATCATAATATAATTAGAATCAGAGTCATCTGGAAGAAAGATGTCATTCCCTATTATAATTATAGGATGAGGAGTAATAGTCTATAGAATTATAAGATGTCCTGGGATAGATATTCCTTTGGAATTGGTTACGCTTTTCCATGTTCATAGGAAATATTGAAACATAATGTTCATGAATGAGGTATAGATGAGGTATAGTTTTGAACTGATTAAGTTTTATAGACTAAAGTATCCATTTAGTTTTGAACAAGAGAGGCATATATGAGTTTAATAGGAATAACAGAAGGTTATAGCGCATGAACATTAAAAATATTCATATAAGGATTTAAAATCATTATGATATCATTAAAAACCCTTATCCCATGTTCTATAACTATAAGGAACACATTTATCTCTAAAAAGTACTGATTAAGATGATGATTCATCCCCAATAACTTTGGTAAAATTTCCTTAATGATAGTTGTGATATGAAAAATCTTCAAATCTCTATTTAGTGAAAGGATCTATGTTTTGGGATATGCCTTTGTGTAAATCATTCTAATATATTAATTTATTGAAACCATTATTAAAACATTATCCTTGGTAGTCTTGATTGATTATTCTTTAGGAAAGTGAGGATGCCTTTTTCAATGGGTAGTAATTTATATTCTTACGTGATTATTGATATCCATATCACTGTATAGAATATTTTTAATCTCTTTATGAATCAGACATTAAAAAAAATCATCATTAATAGGGACTAAAATATTAGGAGGTACTAATATAGAAGTTGGATTTGTAGATATATTGGTCAGCACAAAGAGATAATTTATATCTATGGTAAACATCATATATATCATATCATCTTGTAGGGATCTCATTATTCCTATAAAACATTCCACTTATCTTCTGAAAGACTGAATCACATAGTGCATATGATCTATTTTTAGGAATAACTTATTTTTGATCCGTGAAATAACACTTTCAATTGTGTGTGATATATATTCACCTATGTCAAGAGTATTAACCCAAATAACATTCAAAAACAATTATTTTAAAACATCCCAAAGGACATTCTTGAACTATATGAAGTTTATAGAAGTTATCACTGAAGGAGCTATTGATGAAGGGCCTTTTTAATTATATGTAGAGGCTTGATATTGGGAAAAACCTTATTGAGAATGAGAAAAAAATAAGGAAATCAGCATTTGAATCAGAATCATGATCGCCTAACTTAGGTGAATTTACCCATTATTATTCTTTATGAGTTAAAAGTCAATGAGGTCTCTTAACTTCTCTAAGAGAGGTATCAGATTATTCTTCCTATTATACAACAATAACTAATTTTTATCTAAGAGAAGATTCATAAATATGTTTTTATTCAGAAATATTTTTAAGCAAAATTATGGAATAATAAGGTAGAGCCAAAAGCTTTAAAAAATCCTTATAAGACTCAGGTATGACTGATAGTTTAAGAACATGAGTAAAAGAAATTCTTGTCCCAAAAAATACTTATTCCCTTGAAACAACAACAAGGCAATGTCATTATGTATTTATAGGATTATAATTATCACCCTCTTCATCATCATCATTATCATCAACCACATTATCATCCATACCATTGATATATTTAGGATAATAAATATACATATTAAATAATGGATTTTGGGGGGGGGGATTCCTCATAGGAAGGTGTAAAATAAAAAATGTTATCCCCCGTTATCTCAAACATATGTTTCATTTCCTCCACTAGATCTACATCCTAACCACTTTCTATGTTAGTGAGATTATATTCATATAGAAATAATCTTGTAACTCTCTCTCCCAATGGAGCTACATCTTCTTATCATATAATTTTAACCGAAAAATATATTTCATTCTATTTTAACTCTTAAAATAGAATCTTAGGAATCATGGGATCTTAATGAATATGAGTTCCATCCCATATCTCTTTAAAATCTCTTAAATAATCCTCAACTATATACATGGGAATTGAAGATTCATTTTCCTTGGATGAGTAATCAAAATAAACAGTTTTATCTTGTTCTAAACTAGGACTATTGATATGTCTTAGACTCAGATGATGTGAGATTATATTGAATCTCTCATTAAGTATCTACTCATCAATAATACACAACCTATTCCAAGGATTCCAGGTGAACTTAATAAAATTTTAGGTGGTTTGATTCAAAAAATCAGCACTTGAAAAACTTTCCTTTCAAATCCCATAGGGTACAATCATTTCTATTATAGTAAAATAGAAATAAACATTAATTATGAAAGAGTATTGAATATGAAAGAAGGTTTTATTAACTATTCAATATGAATCACCAATAATTGGGGTAGGGTTTTCTGAATACTATGAACCAGTAGGTATATTAAAATCATATCAAGTTACCTTACAAAACTAAAATATTCTTCCTAGGATGTATAGTGTATTGAATGAATTTCAAAAATACCTTTATTTGAGTTCATTTATTATTATTATCTGGTATGTTCTTCTATCTATCAGCTCTTATAGATTAGTTCAAATCTCAAAATGGGAATTTTTTATAGGTTATGATATCTAAAATTCATTATACTCACTAGGATATGATACTCTCAGGAAATCATGCCAAATGGGATACATTAACTCACACTCTTGATCATTGATAACGTTAATGATCTCATCCACATGATTTATGGCCTCAAAAATCATATTTAAGTAAAATCCATTTACAAGGTGAAAATAAAGGGGAAATTTTCATCTAAGAACAAATTGGTCTAATTTTGATGAATGATGGCACCCCATAGTAAGGAACAACTGGTTTTGATCTATTAAACAACTAATTTTCTCTAAGATAGTACGTAATGAGAATGGAGATGTAACTTCAAAAGGTCTCTAGATTTTCACAAGCAATACTTTTCTCTTTTTAAAGATTCTAGAGTAGCATCTTCAAAAGTTATCTTCATCTAGGAAAAGAAAACCAAAATTCATGATTTGAGAAGCTATGAATTAATAAAAGAGAGGTTAAAGGAGGGATCAAAAGAGGGTTTGGTTGGGGTTAGAATAAATCATGATGTGTTTCATTCTTATTTTAAATTTTAGTCATTTAAGGATTTACTTGTATAATAACACATGGAAAATAATAGTCATTATTTAATATATTTGTATACCCATATGATGTAATTTAAAACAGAAAAACTAATAAAACAATTGATAACATATCGACATATTTACATCTATAAAAATATTGAAAAGAAGATTTAAAACAAGATTACAAGATTTATAAAACTATTTTAAACATGATTTGTGATAAATAATTAATTTTTTATACAATTCATTCTCTTAATATTCAATGGACACATAATAATTTTAGTAAGCAGAAGTTTGGTACCAATGAATTCAAGAATTATACTAGCCTTTTGATCATGGTCTCTAAAAAAGTGATGTATTATATCAATATGTTTATCCCTTGAATGAGAGACACGTTTTTAAGAATTTTTATTGAACTTATATAGTTACAATTTAAATGGACATGTATGATTTGATATACATTGTCTGATAATATATGTTTCATCCATATATTCTTTGCATAATTACTACTTGTATCTATGTACTCAGCTTTAGTATTAGATAATGAAACTTAATTCTATTTATTACTACCCCATGAAACTAAATACTTTCCCAAAAGATGACATGATTCAAAGGGTCTCTTTTTATCTATGTTACAACAACCAAAATTAGAATTCAAATAAATAACTAATTGAAACTCATTTACTTTAATGTAAAATAATATAAAATTTCTTTTATTCTTGAGGTATTTAAAATTATTTTAACAATATATAAAATATATTATTTAGGTTTTTCTTGAAAATGTGCACACTTTCACAAAATAAACATAATATCATTTTGTCTAGAAGGTAAGTATAATAAACATACAATCATACCTCTATACATGGTCTTATCAAATGAATCTTCAGTTTAATAAATACTTTAATGACCCATGTTTTTGTGAAGGTAAAGATAATTTTTTGGTATAAATTTATTTAAACAGACCTTATAAGATTAAACAATGGATTTATAGAGGTTATGAGGGTGTGTGAGGCTTGTTCGGAGCCCAAAATCTCTGAATTTTGGAAAATAGACTGGGCCAAAAAGTTAGTAGAAACCATGCAACCCAGGCCATATAGTCTCTACTAATAATGCTTGGAAAAATAGAGGTGGAACAGGAGATGCACGGTTTGTCTGAAACCATATAATTGTAAGAACACTCATGTATGAAAACAATAGAGGGTTTGATAGTAGAACTTCTCATTTTTTTCACTGGTTGGAAAACAATGATCCTTAACCCTACTACATCTCCCTTTGGGCCATGTCTTTGTTATGGTTTTTTGATGGGATGTCCAAATCATGCACCCAAACTACACTACCTTTTTTAGGGTGAAAATACCAAATTTCCCTTAGTGAACCTATTTTTATTAACCATATATTCCATATACTCATTCCAATTGGTGAAAACTTTCACCTCCTATATTGAGAGCATTTATCCTCCCGCCTAGACATTGAGATATCTATCACGTTAGAAGTCCGAATCAAGATCAGTTAAAAGTTTCAGATCCATCTCGATATGATCTAAAATCCACCGCCTTCCTATTTAAATTAATCATAAGATCTATTGTGCTAGTTAGGTGTAATATATTTCCCCCTATTTTAGGTAATTTGACCATTTATTGGATTTATTTCAAGGTACTTTGAATTTGAGGCCTCTATTGGAGGAGTATTTTTCAACAACCAAAAGTTAGGTGGTCTCATTGTTTTCCCCAAGAGTTTTGGTGATTTTGTTGCTTGGTCGTTGTACCAGATAATGACCTTTTCTACACTTGTCATTTTAATTTGGTTCTTAATATTAAATATTTTTTACACACTTTGATATATTCATGTTGATCCTTGTTTGGTAAATTATATGATATTTACCACAGTTATGGACACCCCTTGGGCATGTCGACTTGAATTGTCTTTTATAGCTAAGTTTTTAATTACCCATAATTCCTTATAAGGAATCATATTGGATGTTAAATTGACAATACCTAGTTGAATTAATGTTTAATTGAACCCAATGAACTAATTTTGTGTTTTACCAACTTATAAATTGAATTTACCATGTAGGTAATTGACTTATTGACTATGGCACCTTCTAAGTGCCCCTTTGAGACTTATAAATGTAATTTCCACATTTTGGTTAATTAAATGGATTGCATTATGTGGAATTGATTATTCATGATGGGTATATATCCTTAAATAAAGTAAATTATTTCATTGAATGTGTCATGAAGTGTGGAATGGACATGCCAATCATTTCATGTTTTAGCAGTTGATTTAATTGAACTATTATGTTTTATTTTTATAATTGGGATTAATAGATACGGTGAATGGGAGGTAATACCTCATTCCTAATATGATAAATATGATTATTTGTTAAATATAGACTATATAATGATGGTTAAGGTTCTACTGGGGATGATGATTCATTCTCCCTTACAATAGGTGTTGAGTATGATGTCTCACACCAGTAATAATTTTTTGATGGTGGACATGATGCCCCGCATACCCTATTTCAAGTGATGGAATAATAAACCCCTAAACTCAAGTGACACTAATTAATTCACTCAATCCTTATGAGATGTAGGGAAAATACCTGTTTTTGTAATCTTGTAGGCTTTCATAGACTAGTCATGGATGTTTGAGATATGCCCTAGTCCAGCGAACACCAATTATTTCATGTACATGGACACTTATGTCTGCACATACAGGGTTCATATAGGTAGATTAGCTATAGAAATATACTATATATATAATTACTATATATATTTACTGATCATGCACTCATCCCTACGAAGATCAGATGAAGGTAGAGCCACTAAGTGTCCTTGAGGAACCCGAGCAAGTTGGTAATTTATTTATTAAAAATTTTTGATTGTTTATTTATACTTGTACACTGTTTTGTTAAGACCACTAATAAAATTAATTCTAGGCATTGTTGATCATATCCTGTTGGGATTTTATCTCACACCTAACTTGGGACACCTTTGGTACATAGTTGCAATACTTTTCTATAAGTATAGAGAGGGGAATGTTCCGTACTACAAGTCTTTGATTTTTTCTTATACATGGAGAATTAGAGGAGTGGACTGAATATATGGTTGAGATAATAGTGAAGTAGCATTTTGACCATGTTTAATTTATTTTATAATATGATTTTTTATTTTTTTTCTTTATTCCCCTTTTTTATATTAGCATTCCAGGCATCCATGTATATGACACTGCCTAGTGGCTTATGATATTGTTATTACACTATTCAGTTATTTACACTTCCTAAATTATATATTTTATATGTTTTATATTATTATTATATTGTTTTATATTTTTTGATTTATCCATTTTTATATTCAGATAATAGGGTATAGTTTCCCCATCATAAAACCTTTATACCCTCGCTGCTAGATGACATCCTCTCGAATAGGGGAAGGTGTTTTTGAGTCCCTATAGCCTGCTAGATTGAGGCATGAGTTAAGTAGATCCTGGGTTAGGACATTACAAAGTGGAATCAGGGAATTGATTTTTTTCATGTATCTTACTGTTTGGGTATTAGATTTGATAATAGGAGTTAAAGGAATTTGGAAGTAACCATGTGCCTAGACGTATCTAACACATGTACAAGGGAAACCAAAATTAACTAGGATGGTAAATTGTATTATTTGACTATGCCTGTTATGGTTGATAGGACTTCACCATTGGTCGGAACACTTTTTTATGGAATTATTATTATCAATATTATTGAAATTTTGATTTATTTTTCATAGATTAATGAAATTAGGTAATTTCATCACATGAATCATTATAGGAATAATAAGAATAATATTCCATGAATTTTTCCACGTCACATCTATTTTTAGTGTGAATTTTTCTACTACATATTACTGGTGCCTTGGTTATTATATTGAAATGTGAGGACATTCTTTGTAGGACTGAGAAAACATAATTAACACTTAAAGTGCCTATCTTAACCTAATAGTGTTTTCTTACATAGGTTAAAGAATAAACCTTAAGTGGTTAATTATGGAACATTGAACCATGGACCATTGTTCATAGGGGATAGAATGTGTAATGGTATGGGTAAGGTGGACAAAAAAAATTTCATAAAAATTATGAGACTTTATGGATTTGGAATGATCTAACTCTATTATTTTAAGTGATTTAAATATTTGAACAGTAAAAATCTAAAATGAATATGACTTCTAAAGTAAAAGTAACTACCTAATT
This sequence comes from Viscum album, assembly GCA_963277665.1. Classification (NCBI taxonomy): domain Eukaryota; kingdom Viridiplantae; phylum Streptophyta; class Magnoliopsida; order Santalales; family Viscaceae; genus Viscum; species Viscum album. The sequence continues at coordinate 760,164,467 of OY728140.1, read as the reverse complement.
CATGTGAAATAGAGACTTAGACCCAAACCCAAACATAGTAGTGGGTAGATGGTGTCTCTTTCTTTTTTATGGTATTCTGTGGTCTTTCTCGATTACCTAGAACTGACATTAGGTGGTAGAAGAGAGTCGCAATCATTTTTATAAAAAGGATATGTGACTCTATTAGTTTTATAACTGTAATATTTTCAATTTATAAAATCTCTTCTAAGGTGTGAATTTGGAATTATAGCATCAATTATCCACACCATCATTCGATCGCACACCCTGATGGCCATGATGACCATGCACTCAAGGATGTGGGACTTGAGCCACCTATGATCCATGATGTAGTGCCTCATGCGGTACCTCATACTTTTCCTAATATGGGAATAGACTCTTAGTTATTTGAAGAATTTATACATAAATTATAGAATATGAAAGGTGTTCCTCGACCTTCCCCTTGTATGGAAGAGTTTAATTAATAGTTAATATTATATAATTCTACCACCTTTTCTAGGGATGACAGACCACATGTTGTTGAATCATGGATGACATATATTCTTTATATGTTCGAACAACTAGAGATGCCTCCGGAGTGAAGGGTCAATCATGTAGATTATATGTTACAAAATTCTACTAAGAATGGGTGGGTTGTTATCACCCAGGAAGATATACATCATGATAGAGTTTTGTCATACTTCCATACTATCTTATAAGACTAAATTTATCCTTATTACCTAAGGGGTGTTAGATTTAGAGAATATATAAACCCGCAATAGGGATGCATGTGTGTTATGGAATAATATTCTATACTTTACAATATATAGTGGGTCACTCCAACTCTAGTGGATAATGATCTTAGGACCAATAGGATATTCGATGAAGGGATGGTATACACCATTTGACCATAGTTCAATGTATTCAGGTTGACTAATATTTCAGAAACCATCAACCATGCCCTTATTAAAAAGGTAAATTTATGGGAGGCTGATTGTGTGAGATTGGGTGGTTCAACACCACAATCTATTAGGGGTTCTTTTAGAGGATGCAAGAGTCGCTTTGAGGTTTTTCATAGGGGTAGCCAATATTAGGCTCCTCTTCCAAATAGTTTCCTAATTTGTCAAATGCGAAAGAAGCCATGACATATTCAACCTCAATTATTGTGGGATCTAGTGGAGTGTAGAGGTTATGATAATATTGGACATACGCAATGTTTCTTCATGAATTTTATATAAATTCCTATAGAATGAGGATCTACACCTACCCCATATTTAAGACTAGGGCCAGTAGTATCATGACACGTAGGTAGTTGGAATACCACCATACAATCAAATCAAGGTGAAGATTGATGTAGGGGTAGCCAGACTCAAGATTCTCAATGCTAGCAGAGCATGTTTCTCAAAGAAATCAGGTTGTTATATGGGGCCACCGTGTTCAACAATTACAGGCAGTCGAAACTTTTTCAGAGGCACAAAGTGAAAAACCATCTACTATTAGAGTAACTATTCAAGTATCCTCAAATCTAGTTACTTATTTATTTGAAATAGGCATATCTCAATTTTTCATATATTAGAAAATCATGGAGGGTCTGGAAATTGAGATAGAACACTTCCATGATGATATGATCCTTGATACCAATTAAGTATTTGATCAGATAGAATTTTTAATTTTAACAATTTCCCCCTTGAGATAGGAGGCCACCTCTTCATATGGAATCTTTTTTCCTTGACAAGACACGCATTGGTATAGTCATCAGGACAGATTGGTTAGATCCCTATCAATCCCACATTGACATATATCATCAAAGGGTGAAATTTACTTCACTAGAGGGAGGTAAGAACATGAATAAGGTATAAGGTAAGTAAGTGAGACTAGATATGGGCCAGAGAAGTAGAGGCTAGGTAGTGTGACATAACAGATTAATAGAATTTTCTTTGACGACCAGGGGTTATAAACTGCTATTTTACCTAATATAGTGGAGTATCACAGTGACATTTTTTTGAATGACTTATCTTGTATACATTTGGTGTGGGAAGAATAACATAAAATTTATCTTATTCTAGAAGTATCACCCATGACCATTCCAACTTATAAGATTGTACCTATAGTTATTTTAGAGCTCAAGAAGCAGTTGGAGGTTTTAAAGGCTAAAGACGCTATACAACCCAAACGTCCCCTTGGGGTTTCCCTGTCTCTTTTTTCAAGGAGAACAATACCCTTAGGATTTGTGTGGAGTAATATCATTTAAACTAGCTCACAGTAAATAATCTATACCCACTACATTGAATAGATGACCTATTTGATCAGATATGAGGAGTGAGAGTGTTTCCAAAGATAGATTTGAGGTCCGGATATCATCAGGCCCATTTTAGGTAATTGAACGTACCTCACACATCTTTCAGGAGTAGGTATAGTCTATATGAGTACCTGATAAGGCCCCTTGGTCTCCTGAATGCACATGCAGTTTTTATAGCTCTCATGAATTAGGTTTTTCTACCCATATCTAGATTCATTTGTTTTACGGAATTTTTGACAACATCTTTTTAGATTCATTCTCCTGACACGATCATTCCAACAATCTTGAGAATTTTCTGAATTTACTGAGAGAGCATTAGATCTATTCTAATCTCAGTAAATGCTACTTTTGTATAAAAATGTAACGAAACAAACTTTTTGAATGGTATATTAATTTTCTCTTAATGATTTAATAGATATATTAATGGTTAATGCAAAATAAAGAGTCGATGGCTTCATCCAGTAGATTTTAACCATATTAATCCCACTTATCAGATCATGGGAAGGAGGTCACATCTTTGGGCTTCGCTTTGGACCAAGCCCAAGCCGAACTCCAGCGTGTCAAGCTTGAACGGAATCACCTACGGGAGAAGTTCAAGCTTATATAAATCACTACTCGGGCAATGTTGGTCGATCCGCCCCCGAATTCTCTCACCTTAGCACACCTTACGCTAATGTCCTATGCTGGTCTTATAAGGGGCTATGTTATGAGACCATAACTACCTTATGTAATCCATTGATATAAATAAAATAATCATTTCTTCCTATGATAAAGTTTTTAATTTTTTTCAGATGTTTAAATAAATATAATATTTATATTGATGAATTTTTAAAAAGGTGATATTTTAAAATATTAATGTAAACCTTAAATAATTAATGATGTGTAATGATTTTCAAAAAATGGTGTTCTGGAAATGAGTTCAGTAAGAAATTTAGAGTCTAATAAGATCAACTTAATTTTTTATGAATAGTAAATTATGAATAGTGATTTTATGCTTATGATTAGTAATGTGACTGGATGGATTAAGTAAGTTCACTTAAACAAGTATTAATATAATTTAGGCACCTTGATTATGTAATGTGATTCAATAAAATAGGTAAAGAACTATTTCATAAATTATTGGTTAAGTATTAGTTTCTTCGAGTGAATAGTGTTTTTTTAATATAAAAAATAAATTAAATATATTGAGTAAATTATTTTCCTAAAATGGAGTTCATTTTAAAAATCAGAGCATCGATATTTGGTTATAGTGAAATTTTGTGATTTTTTTGAAATAGTTGAATTTTTAGTGAATAGTGTTTTTTTAAATTAAATTAAAAATATTTAGAAAATTATTTTCATTAAATGGAGTTCATTTTGGAGATCAGAGCATCGATACTTGGTTAAGGTGAAATTTTGGGGGTTTTCTGGGAAAGTTGAATATACAGTGAATAGTGAAAATATAGTTTTAGGGTTTCAGTATGTTTAATGATATCATGACTACATCATGATGATGTCATGAGTTTTTGGAGGGTTGGACGACCAATGGGGATGTATTATTGTACGAGGGGTCCCATGTGGCCTAACACCATGGGAAATAACATGAGAATGCTCATGGTTTTGAGAAAAACACTTGTGAGGTGTCCCTTGGAATTATTGAAGTATCACCTCCCTTTCCCTATAAATACCCACCATTTATTCCTATATTTTTCACTCCCAACTCTCCCTAAAAGATTCCATGGTATCAATACCTCCCAAGGAGTCCTCCCAAGGTTCCCCCAAACTCTAAAGGTCCCGAACATCGAGTTTTATGAGTTACTTTTTAATGTAAGGGATCCTACCTCCCTCTTTCTTTTCAAGTACAATCGTTTATGTCATTTCTTTTAATCCCCATATTCATTTTTTGGGGATGTTCTTTTATATTCATTATACTTTCCTTTTCATTTTCATATGATGATATACCCCCACTTTCTCTAATCAATTCATTTTAAAAAAAATTAAGTTGAGCCGTTAGGCTGCCGAATTTTTGTAAGGGATTCTTCCATCTTTCTCATTTTCATGTTCTATTTTCATGTCATGTCTTTAAAGTTACTTTTTATTATATTGGGGTATGATCTCTATAAGCATAATAATGTTATTTTATGTTAATATGTTGAGATACCCAATCTTATCTCATCAATTCATTTTTTTGATGTTTCAAGTGACGCTGTTAAGCTGCCGAATTTTCATAAGAGAAATCTTATTTTTTTTTCTTCCATCCATGTTTTTCATTTCATATGGTATGTCATTAAAATTTCATTACCATTTTCTTATATCCTTTATATTCTGTTCCTCTACTATTTTATGGATCATTTTTGAGTGGGTGACCCATGTCCCCTCTATTTTAAATATTTTCTAAAACCCTGTAACATAGCTGTTATGCTACATAATTTTCGTCTCAAAATGTCTCTCTCTTTTTCTCAAATTATTTTATTTTATTAAGTGAATACTCAAATATCATTCTTTTATAGGGGTATTCACATATGTATTATAATGTTCTATTTTAATTCTGGGATTTACATACATGATACCCGCTTTCCTTTTCTGTGGGTTTAAAGTGACATAAAGATCTCACCTTTAAAGCAGTAGTTACAATGTTATGACTATGAAATGAAACCCATTTCTTTTATGATATCTGGGTTATTTATGAAATTATTTATAATGATATATGTGGATCACATTATAATAATTACAAATTAATGGTGTGCCCTGATGGAGCTCCTATGCATTGGGTAAAGACTTAATTTCTATAGAGGACCATTTTAACGATACCTTGGTGAATAACCTTGGTAATTTTTTAATGACACCTTGGGGATGGAACATGGTGATACGGAAATGATTGTATAAGTTAAATTCTTTAGACACATATTCAAATTATGAAACACATTATTTTTATTATGATATGCCTCATGATCTCTTTCACATGTCTTAAATTTATTTATCACGACTTTAGTGATGTTTCTCATGTTCACATGTAAAATGTTTCTCCTGATTCCCTTACTGGGCCTTCTGCTCAGCCTTTCCTTTGATGTATGCTCCGAGGTTATGAGATTCTATAATGAACCTAGGATGAAAAATTAAGAATACTTTCAAGTGTTTAAGAAGAATTTTTTGGTTGTCGTGTATTATGTTCCTCGTTTCCAAGACACTAAACTATAAAGATCATCAGTTTTGTATAATGCAATGAATGTTTATGCGATAAAAAGGCAAGATTCCATATTTGGAATCAAAGGACGGTTTATTTATTTATGGAAATTAGGTTATGAACTCTTTATGAATAACCCTATAGAATGTTTAAATATGAGAAGTATTCCTAGAATTTTGTTGAGTATAGAGTTAGTGGTTTATCAAAAAAAAATACATCTATGTCTAGATATGAGCAGGTAGATGTGGCTCTAGCACAGATGTACATAGGGGTAAATCCTGAAAACACTGATTTGAGCAAGACTCAAACTGGAACTGGTGCACGACAACAGGTCTTGCTGCACTCTTGGTTACGACTCTATTGGGGGATACATTTGGTTAATTACAAGCTTTTTATGAATCATTATGAAGGAATTATAGAGATATATAATTTTTTAAGAATGATTTTTTAAGACATAGAATCCTTTATAGTTAAAATATTATTAAATGAAATAAGTTTCTCACTAATATATTATTCTTTTAGAAAATGGTGGGCAATAGGAGGAATCATGAAAACGGTGACCGCAATGGACCATGCGCCGACGACCATCCGATGGAAGCCAAAATGGAAACATTCATGCGAATGATGAAACAAATGACTCAAGTTATGAGTAGTAACTTCAATCAAGCTGAGAGGCCGATATCACCACGAAGGGAACAACATTTTGTTGAGTCCTTTATGCGCCAACGACCACCAAACTTAAGTGGATCGACTGACCCATTGGTTGCAGAACAATGGATAAGCTCCATTGAAAATATCTTTTATGTACTTCATTATTCGGAACAAGAAAAATTCACCCTTGTTGTTTACCGCTAAGAGGGAGAAGCTAATCAATGGTGGTCTCTGATCAAAAACCTGAAACTAAGAGGAGAGATGGAAGTTATGGAGAGGGAAGAGATTAAGGGAATATTATTCAACAAGTATTTACCTCGTTCAATGAGAATGATAATAGAGAAATAATTTCTTGAGATGAAGAAGATGGAGAATGAATCTTTTGGAATCTACGAGATGAACTTCGCAATGCTTTCCCGTTATACATCAAGCTTTGTCATGAAACCTAATGGGAAGGTTGATATATTCATTGGTGGACTACGACCTCATCTGAGGATGAATCTAGCCAACATGTACTATGATATCTATGAAGAAATAGTTTGATGTTATATGAAAGTCGAACTGGATTTTGGTGAGACACAGTGGTCTCACAAATCTAAAGAGAAGAAGTGAGCTCTAAAACCAAGCCTGGGAAGAATATTTGATCAGGAAAGAGGTGGAAAGGAAATGAAACTTTCCAAATGCAATAAATGTGGGAAGAAGAATTTGGGGCACTACTTAATCAGAAGTGGAAAGTGATAAAAGTGTGGAAGAGAAGGACATATTGATCAGAATTGTCATAGTGAGGTGAAGCCTCAACTCCACAAAAGTAACGACAGAGGAATGATGGTTCTGGCCCTAACCGAATTCCAATTCGTCAAGTGTGGACAAATTGGGAACTTTTCTAATCACTATCCATATCGGAGGGCGTTAGAGTGGAATCACCATCAACCTTAGGAAAGGAAAAGGGAGCAAGGTGGTGTTTTTTCTATCTCAACAACTGATGTTGAAGCTCCGAATGACATGGTAGCAGGTACTCTTGTTGTCCCCTCAAAACTAGCAAGTACATTGTTTGATTCTAGTTCTACACATTCCTTTATTTCCTCTAAGTTTGAAAAGAATATAGAATCAATCCTCGAACTGCTAGAGGTAGAGTTTTCAGTCAAGACTCCAAGTGGAATTATTCGTGCATCAATAGTGTTTAGAGACTCTAGTTTTTACTTTAGTGAGAATAATATTATCAAAAATATAGTAGTAATTCCCATGATAGAATTTGACATAATACTAGGGATGGACTGGCTCTCAAAGAATAATTCTAATATCAAATGAAAAAGTAAGGAAATCTCAGTAGTCTTGAATAAATACACTACAATTATCTTCCAAGGAAAGATATCCCGACCTGATCTTTTTCTAGAGGCACCTCTTATAGCCTTATCTATGGAGTTAATCGGAAAGAATGAAGAAGGAAAAGGGAGTATACAAATAGAAGATGTTCCGATTGTTCATGAATACATGGACATATTTCCTGAGGAGTTACCCGGACCTCCCCCAAAAAGAGAGGTAGAGTTCTCCATTGAACTCGTACCTGGATCTCAACTGATACCAAAGACCCCGTATAGAATGGAAAATATGAAGATAGAGGAGTTAAAGATACAACTCCAAGAATTGTTGGAGAAGGGGTTTATCCAACTGAGTCTATCTCCTTGGGGAACACCATTTCTCTTTGTGAAGAATAAGGCTGGATCAATGCAGCTATGCATTGATTATAGAGAACTAAACGAGATCACAGTGAAGAACAAATACCCTCTTCCATGAATTGATGATTTACTTGACCAACTTAATGGGGCTCAATTCTTCTCCAAGATTGATCTTCTATCTAATTATCATCAACTGAGGGTGAAGAAAGATGATATTCCAAATACTTCCTTTCAATCAAGATATGGGCATTTTTATTTTACTGTTATGCCCTTCGCCTTGACTAATGCTCCTACAATTTTCATGGATTTGATGAATAGAGTCTTTAAGCAATACCTTGATAACTTTGTGGTAGTTTTTATTGATGATATTTTGATATATTCAAAAATTCGTGAGGAGTATGAAGATCCTTTGAGGGTTATTTTTTAAACACTACAGAAGGAGATTCTCTTTGGAAGGTTCATCAAGTGTGAGTTTTGGTTATAACAAGTGGCTTTCATAGGGAGAAATGTGATATATACACCGATCACCAAATTTTAAAGTATATTTTCACAAATAAATAATTGAACATGAGACAAAGGAGATGGTTAGAGCTTCTTAAATACAATGATCGTTCTATTCTTTATCACCCTAGAAGAGAAAACTAAGTCACAGATGCGTTAAGAAGGAAAGACCCTATTTTTCTAGAAATAATGAGGATCCTAAGAGATCCCTTGATTATGGATCTAGTAAAACATTACAAGGGAATTGTAAGGGAAGGGACATCATCAACACTATCCCAAATTATTTCTCAAACTTCATTACTAGAGAAGATCAAGAAGGCTCAAAAAGAAGATCTTTTCTTGTAGGAGAAGTTTGAGGCTGTGAAGGATGGGAAGTGTCATGATTTCAATATTGATCAAGTAGGTGTATTGAAATTTTGTACAAGACTTGGTGTTCCATCTATTTTGGGGATAAATAAAGAACTAATGGATGATTCTCATAGCATTACTTTATCTATACATCCGTGAAGCACTAAAATGTATAGATATATTCGTGATCATTATTGGTGGGATAACATGAAGAGGGAGATTGCTGATTACACTACATGGTTCCTGGTGTATCAACAAGTAAAGGCGGAATGGAAACTTCCTAAGGGGGTATTACAATTGCTACCCATACCATCATGGAAGTGGCATAATATCACTATTTACTTTGTCACTGGTCTCCTGAAAACATCCAAATGGAACAATGTGATATTGGTTATAGTGGACCATCTCACCAAGACCGCCCATTTTATCTCTATTCAGGAAGATTTCTCTCTGGATAAACATTCCAAGATATACGTAAAGGATGTGGTAAGGCTGAATGGGGTGCCACTATCCATCGTATCTGATTGTGATCCAAAATTCACATCAAAATTCTTTATAAGTCTTCAAAATTATCTGAATACTAAATTGAATTTTATTATGGCCTTTTATCCTCAAACTGATGTCTAATATGAAAGGAATATTCAGACACATGAGGACATGTTCAGATAATGCTCAATGGAATTTAAAGGTGGACGGGATCAACACCTCCCATTAATTGAGTTCTCAAACAACCATAGCTTCCAGTCGAGTATTCAGATGGCACCCTATGAAGCTCTATATGGAAAGTGATGTAGAACTCCTACTTATTGGAATGAATCTGGTGAGAGAAAGCTTCTTGGGCCTGATCTTGTGCAAGATATTATAAAAAATGTTCATGTCGTCCAACAACACATAAAGGCTGCTCAGAGTCAGTAGAAGAGCTATGCTGACAACCATTGAAGGGACTTGGAGTTTGGTGTTGGTGACAAATTATTCCTTCGAATTTCTCTATGGAATAGAGTCATGTGGTTTTTGAAGAAAGGGAAGATCATCCCTAGGTACATTGGCTCCTATGAAATCCTTGATCGCATAGGAGCAGTGGCCTATCATCTGGAACTTCCACCGAACCTAGCTCAACTTCACGACGTCATCCATGTATCTCTCTTGAGGAAGTACATACCTGACCATTCACATGTACTAAACCCAGAGGTGGTACAACTGGAACATGACCTCTCTTATGAGGATCTTCAAGTGGAGATCTTAGATCGTAGAGACAAGGTTCTACACAACAAGACTACCCACCTTGTGAAAGTGTTGTGGAGGAATCATAAGTATGAAGAAGCGACGTGGGAGCCTGAGGAATCAATGAAGCAAAAGTACCGTCACCTTTTCAACTAGGACTTTGCTTTAAAATTTCGGGGATAAAATTTCTTAAGGGGGGAAGAATATAACGACCCAAACTTTTTAAATAGTTTATTAATTTAGTCTTAACGATTTAATAGATATATTAATGGTTAATGCAGAATAAATAGTCGATGGCTTCATCCAGTAGACTTCAACCATATGAATCCCACTTATCAGAGCTTGAGAAGGAGGTGGCATCTTTGGGCTTCACTTTGGACCAAGCCCAAGCCAAACTCCAGTGTGTCAAGCTTGAACAGAATTGCCTACGGGAGAAGTTCAAGCTTATAGAAATCACTACTCGGGAAATTTTGGCCGAGCCACCCTCAGATTCTCTCACCTCAACACACATTACACTTAAGTGCTATTCTTGTGTTATGAGGGGCTATGTGACGAGACCATAACTTCCTTATGTAATCCTTTGAAATAAATAAAATTGTGCTTTCTTCCTATGGTGAAGCTTGTCTTTTTTATTTCCAGAAGTTTGAATAAATATAGGATGTATATTGATGAATTTTAGAAAAGGGATATTTTAAAATATTTATGTAAACCATAAATAATAAATGGTGTTTTATGGATTTTCAAAAAATGGTCTTCTAGAAATGTGTTCGATTATAAATTTAGAGTCTAATAAGATCAACTTAATTTTTGATGAATAGTAAATTATGAATAGTGATTTTATTATTATTATTAGTAATGTGACTAAATGGGTTTAGTAACATCACTTAAGAAAGAATTAATATAATTTTGGCACCTTGATTAAGTAATGTGATTCAATAAAATAGGTAAATAACTGTTTCAGAAATTTTTGGTTAAGTATTAGTTTCTCCATGTAAAAATTGTTTTTTTAATAAAAAATTAAATTAGAAATATTTAAAAAATTATATTCATAAAATGGAGTTCATTTTTGAAATCAGAATATCGATATTTAGTAATGGTGAAATCTTGGGATTTTTTTTGAAACAGTTGAATTTTCAATGAAAAAAGTAAATTAAAAATATTTAGAGAACTATTTTCATAAAATTGAGTTCATTTTTGAAATAAGAGCATCGATATTTTTTTAAGGTGAAATTTTGGGATTTCTCTGATAAAGTTGAATTTTCAGTGAATAGTGAAAATACAGTTTTAGGGTTTCGGTATGTTTAATGATATCATGACTGCATCATGATGATGTCATGAGTTTTTTTGAGGTTTGTCTGACCAAAGGGGACGAATTAATGTATGATGGGTACCATGTGTCCTAACACAATGGGAAAGCCCATGGTTTTGTGAAAACCACTTGTGAGGTGTCCCTTGAAATTATTAAAGTATCACCTCCCTTTCTCTATAAATACCCACCATTTCCTCCTATAGTTTTTACTCAAAACTATCCCTAAAAGACAATATGGTCTCATTACCTCCCAAGGAGTCCTTCCATGGTTCCCCCAAGCCCTCAAGGTCCTGAACATCGAGTTTTAAGAGTTACGTTATAAAGTAAGGGATTATACCTCTCTCTTTCTTTTCAAGTACTCTCGTTTATGTCATTTCTTTTAATCCCTAGATTTTTATGTTGGGGATGTTCTTTTATCGTCACCCTACTTTCCTTTTCATTTTCATATGATTAGATACCCCTTCCTTATCTCATCAATTAATATTAATAATGTTTTAGTGGCGCCGTTAGGATGCCGAATTTTTGTAAGGGATTCTTTCACCCTTCTCATTTTCAAGTTCTATTTTCATGTCAAGTCGTTCAAGTTCCTTTTTATTATGTTGGGGTATGATATATATATCCACCATACTGTTATTTTGTTTTCATATAATGAGAGACCCTATTTGATCTCATCAATTCATTTTTTAGATGTTTTAAGTGATGTCGTTAGGATGCTGAATTTTCATAAGAGAAATCTTATATTTGTCTTCCTTCCATGTTATTCACTTCATATGGTATGTGTTTCAAATTTCCTTAACGTGTTCTTATATCATTTATATTCTGTCCCTCTACTATTTTTTGGATCATTTATTAGTGGGTGACCCATGTCCCCTCTTTTTTAAATATTTTCTAAAATCCTGTAACATAGCCGTTATGCTGGAAAATTTTCGTGTCAAAATGTCTCTCTCTTTTTCTCAAATTATTTTTTTCTATTATGTGAATACTCAAATATCTTTATTCTATAGTGGTATTCACATATATATCAAAAAAAATTATTTTAATTCTGGGATTTACATATATGAAACCCGCTTTCCTTTTCCGTGGGTTTAAAGTGACATAAAGATCTCATCTTTAAAGCAGTTATTAAAATGTTATGACTATGAAATGAAACCCATTTCTTTTATGAAATATGGGTTATTTATGAAATTATTTGTGATGATATATGTGGATCACATGATAATATAGACAAATTAAGGGCGCACCCTAATAGTTCTCTAATACATTGGGTAAAAACTTAATCTCTAGAGATGACCACTTTAATGATACCTCGGTGAATAACATTGGTAATTTTTAATGAAACCTTGGGGATGGACCATGGTGATACAAAAATTATTGCCTATGTTAAATGTTGTAGCCAAATATTCAAGTTATGAAACACGTTATTTTTATTATGATATGCTGCATGATCTCTTTCTCATGCCTTATAGTTATTAATCATGACTTTATTGATGTTTCTCGAGTTCACATGTAAAATTTTTCTCTTGTTTCCCTTACTGGGCCTTGTGCTCACCCTTTCCATTGATGTTTTCTCCTAGGTTTTGAGATGATGTAATGAACTTAGTATGAACAATGAAGAAACCTTTCTTGTGTTTAAGAAGAATTTTTTGTTGTTGTCATGTATTACGTTCCTGGTATCCAAGACACTAAACCTTAAAGATCCTCATTTTTGTATAATGTAATGAAAGTTTATGTGATAAAAAGGCGGGATTCCATAAAAAAGTCCACTTCTTGAGTCATATTATCTGGGAGACATCTGTTTTAGTAGAACCAAAAAATATGAGATATGTGATTTATTGGGAGAATCCCAGGAAATTATTTTATATAAAATGGTTCTTAAGGATAACTAATTCTTATAGATTTTTATCCAAGTCTTATCACACATTGCAATAATGGTTATGGGATTGAAAAGAGGGGAATAAAATTAATCTGTTCAAAAAATTATAAAGCAGAATTTTAGGAGTTGAAGGATAGATTAACTTCCACATCGATACTGATTTTTCTAGATCTAAGAAGGAGATATAGTGTTTTCTATGATTCATTTGGTATCGTTCATGGAGCCTTTTTGATATAGGATCTACGACTCAACATATATGAGTCTCATCAATTGGGGCCTCACAAGTGAAATTTGATAATCAACGACCTCACGATGGATACTGTAGTTTGTGACATATGTTTTTAAAGGCACTATTTACTTAGAGAGAATTTTGTGGTATTCATTAATAAAAAAATTTAAGTACATATTTTTGTAGAAGGATCTAAATCTTGTATATCGTAGTTGTGTTGACTACCTACACTCATTAGATTTCAAGATTTCCTAAATGCATGGTAAAGGAAATGTAGTGACTGATATTGTGATCCAAAAGACTATGATACTTGAATTTCATAAGGCCAGTGGTGATGGATTCTAATGGATTTATTCTTATAGATATATGTTGAGGTTCAAGAGGACCATGGTAAAACAATCCTCTCACCCTTAGCAGTGACCTCTACTCTCTTATAATGGATAAGAATGAGGAATATATTTGATTCTGAAGGCCTTTTAAAATGAATAACTATATCAGAAGATGATACATATTCAGGTTATACCATGGATGGGGATGATACTATTCTATTCAATGGGCGTGTATGGGTCTTAGTAGATATTAGAGAATAGCTGATTCATGAATTTATTGGGTGGTTCATCCCGGTGTCACCAAGATGTACTTAGATTTATTACGCATGTATCGGTGGTCTTGTATGAAACATGAGATTTCCTTATTAATCAAATTATCTTCTACTTGTCAATAGGTGAAGGAGGAACATCAGCATTGGGAAAGGATTTTACAGCTGTTTTCCATTCCTAGTGGAAATGAGATGATTTTTTGGTAGATTTTGTGACTGATTTACCTGGGTAACCTCATGTAAATGATATTGTGTGGGTTTTCATTTATTGTTTGATGAAAGTAAGAAACTTATTACCTATGTAAGATACATTCTCAATAGAAGTGATAGGGAGGATATACGTCATGGATGTTGTAAATATTCATATATATTCTCATTCTATTATTTTTGATAGAGGTGATCACATTACATCATAGTTCTATAATGGGTTTTAGAATTCATTGGATACACATGTCCTTCTAAGAACAACCTATCACCGTTATAGTGATGGATAGAAAGAGTGTACAATCCTTGTACTAGAGTATATTCTCCATGAATGTTTCCTTAATTTAGGAGGTTCTTGGGAGAAAATAGTTCACCTCATTTAGTTTTCTTATAATAAAAACATTTAGGATACAATTGAAAATGATCTTTAAGAATCCTTATATAGTGGGCCTTCCTATTTACCTATGTACTTGATGGGGGAAGGGGGGAAGCTATGCTCGTACCACATTTCATATAAGAGAAAATAGAGAAAGTCTAGTTGATCATAAATTACATGATGAAAACTCTGTCTATAAAATAGTCATATGCCAACCGATGTTGGTGACCTCTTGAGTCCAAGGTCGGAGACTGAGTTATCTTATGTGTCTCGCACGGGTTGGGACACAGATGTATTTGGAGGTAGGGAATTCTCTCATCTAGGTTCAATGGACCCTTTGAGATTGTGAAATGGATTAGGCATGTGTCTTACAAGTTAGAACTTCCTCATAAATAACAATCTATGCATGATGGCTTTCAAGTATCTCTACATCACTGATATCATCTATATCAGTCGCATTTTTTTTCCTGATGAGGTTGAATTGGATATAGATGATTACTTCAAGTTGTATCTAGTTAAAATTTTTTATTAGGGCATGAAAAATCTCTGATTCCGGTTAGTTCCTTTGTTATTCATGCTATGGTATCATGTAAAATTATAGGATGAGACCTAGGAGTACTAATTTGATACCCGAGATTACTGGGTATAACTCCTTGTTGATGATACCTCTTTACCCCTATAAGGACAAACCACGGATGCATTTATTTAAAGAGGGGAGGTTTCAATGACCCATATTTTTGTAAATTTATAGCTCATTTTCTTTTAGTATAATTTTTAAACATTATATATAACGTTAACCAATGGAGTTATGTATGTCATGAGGGTGTCCGGGGCTTTCTCAGAGACAAATAACTCAGAAATATGGAAAAAATACTAGGGTGCATGGTTAGTAGAAACTGTACCACCCTGCACACATGATCTATACTAACCATGTAGGGGAATAAAGTGGAGCGGTAATAGGTATACATTTTGTCTTCCACCGTGCACCTATAGTCACGTAATGGTGCAGAAACTGTAGAGATTTTCATAGAATATTTTTTCATAGTTTTGACATGTTTTGAAAGACCACGTGCACTAACGATGTGTTTTATCTCTTTTTGAATTGGTATGTACATTGTTTATGAACAGTTGTGCCAAATCATGTGGCCAAACTATACACCTCATATTTTTAGGTAGAAAAGTCCACATTTCAATTAATGATACAATTTTACATAACCCTCACTTACTTCTCCTAATTACAACAAGTAAAACATTTATAATCCTCCCTTGAAAACATTTATCATCCCACTTAGGCATTGAGATATGCCTCACATTGACTATTCGAATCAAGATCCCTCAAAATCATAAGGTTTATCTCGAAAAGATCTACAATCATCTCCCTTCATACTTTAGATTACCTTTAGATCCGTTGAACTATTTAGGTGCAATATTTTTTTCCCTATTTCTGTAACATTGGACCTTTTCTAGATTTATTCCAAAATAATTTTAATCTAAGGCTTCCATTAGATAAGAAGTCTTTGAAAACCCTATGGTAGGTAGTCTCTTTGTTTTACCTATGATTTTCAGTGTTTTTAGAGCCTTTTTATTTTACCACATGCTTTCCATTACCACACATTGCCATTTAATTAATTTCATCATATTAAATTGATTTATACAGCTATAAATTTGATTTTTGATCAATTATTGGAAAACTATAGGATGTTGACCTCACTTATGGACACCCCTTGGTTGTTCCAACTTGAATTTCTATTTATAGCTAATTGGTTAATTTCCATGAATGCATTAAAATCATTCATATTGGATTTTTTAATTGAATTTACCTTGTTATATGAAAGATCATTTTAACCCAATACAATTAATAAGTGTTTAGACCCACTTATAAGTCAAATTTCCCATATAGGTAATGGCTTTATTGACTATGGCTCTTTCTAAGTGACCCTTTGATATATATAAATGTAATTTTATATGTTTTATATAATTAAATGGATTGAATTAAGTGTGATTTATTATTCATGATGCATTTAATTCCATAAATAAATTAAACTATTTCATTTAATGACTTTTGAAGGGCGATATTGCCACACCGATCATTACATGTTCTATCAATTTCTCTAATTGAACTATTATACCTAATTTGTATATTCTATCTTGATGAATATGATGTATGAGAGGTAATAAATTATCCAAAATATGAAAAATATTATTATACCTTTGACATAGGATGTTGAACGATGGTAAGCGTCCTGTTGGGAAAGCTGATTCACGCTCATTTATATCAGGTGTTGAATAAGACATCTCACACCTCTAATACTTTTTGAACAGTGGGAATGACTCACCGCGTCCCCTATTTTGGGTGTTGGAATGATGGCACACCCACCATATTGAGAGAATGACATATATCCCACTCATTATGAGATATAGGAAATGTACCCTTTTTCCGAAGCATATAGGCACATTTATAATGGCCATGGATGTTTGGGTTATGCCTCAGGCCAGCCAACACCTAGTATTCTAGGTATATGTGTACTTATTTCCACACATACATTGTCAATATAGGTGGGTGAAATATATTTCTACACTACATATATATATATATTATTACTATATATATAATTACTATTCAGAAACTTATCCCAACAATGAGACGAAGAAGGTAGAGCCACCAAGTGTCCTTGAGGAACCTGATTGGGATATTTATTTAATTATTGAGCACTATAGATTGATTATTTATACTTCCACACTGCTATGTTTTGAGAAATTGTTGGAATACTTCTAGACACTTTTGATGGTGTTTATCTGTTATTTTATCTGACAACCTACATAGGTTGCCTTTGGTACCTGAGTAGATTACTTGTATACAGGTATGGATAAGGGTAAGAACCCTACATCAAATATTTGATATATTTTTCTTATATATTGAGAATAGGATATAAGGACCAAGAATATTCTCAAGATTCAAGTGGACCAACATTTTTACTTTTTTGTAGTTTTTATAGCATGATTTTACATGTATGTTCCGTGGTCCCCTTTTGTATATCAGCAAGCCATGCATTCATATATATGACACTACATAGTGGGTCTTGATATTATTATTCACCACTCATTTATTTATTCTTCATCACTTGTATATTATATGTGTTTCATGTTATGATTGTTCTTTTGTCAATTTATTGATATATTTCTATTCTATTCTGATAAGAGGGTATAGTCTCCCCTCTGTACAACCTTTACATCATCGCTATTAGTCAACAGACATTGGTGTACGAGGAGGAATGGTTGAGCCCCTGTGACCTACTAGTTCAGGGAACATGTTAAGAGGATCTTGGTTCAGGGTGTTACAAATACCTTTCTTACTTCTTGTATGCATGGTTATATCATTACTTTTGGTGATAAAAAAGAAATAATATTTTATAAGATCCTTTTTTATTTGATTTTATTTATAATAATTCCTTCTTTTTTTGAAAAAACTTTATATATATTAATGTATTTAAACTCAACAATTATACTCAGTTAAAATTTATTTTTCATCATCTTAGAAAATTCTACACATAAAGAGTTTTTGGATGCTCAAAAAATTATATCATCGACATATATTTGAACTACTAAAATAACATTTGAAAATATTTTTATAAATGATGTTGGGTTAGAAACTTTTTTTAATACCCTTAAAAGTTAGGTTCCTTTTATACCAAGATCTAGGATATTTTTTAAAACTACATAAATATTTTTTTAATTTAAAAAACTTATTATGAAAATATGGGTTTTTGAAATCTATTGGTTGTTCAAAAAATACATAATTAATAATATATATTTTTTGGAATGAACTCTTGACATTAATTTGATATATTTTGAAATTAATATGTTTGTCACAAGAAAGAAACATTCAAATGAAATCAATTCTAACTACTAGTGAAAATGTTTCTTAAAATTCAGTACCTGTTTATTGACAATGTCATTGGGAAACCAATTTAGATTTTTTCATAATGATTATTCAAGACTCATAATCCTTGTTTCAATACACCCACTTAGTTTTAATAGTTAGGGACTCTTGAGGTCTATATATTAATTCCCAAACATTATTCAATCAAAATGGTTCAATTTTTCACGCATTTATAGTAATCAATGTTCATAATTTATTACTTCCTTGATGTTTTTAGGTTCATGATATGAGGAGAATATTATAGGGAATGTGTTTTCATAGTGAGAATCTAGTTTTATTTCCTCTATCTTGATATAAAACTATATTATCTAAACAGTAATTTTTAAGGGTACTAATTTTTTTAAAGGTATAAATAATTGGTATTTAATTTTCTTCATCCGGTTTAGGATGATTTTGGTGATCAATACCAGGTGAAATATCATGTACAAATACCAAAACATTAGAATATATTAATGAATTACTAATATTTTTATTTGAAATATCGTCCTAAAGATTTTAAGAAGTAGTATTGGGTTCATGTGGATCTATATCATCAATAGTGACATGAATTTATTCATCAAAAACCTTAGTTTTCTCATTAAGGTCCCTATATTAATTATTGGTGGTTGAATAACCAAGGAAAATTCTTTTATTTATTTTTTAATTTTTTTCCATATTCTATTTTTTCTTAAGAATATAATCTTTATAGATAAAAAATCTAAAATAATTTACTTTGGGTTTTCTACAATTATATAATTCATATAAAGTCATTATCAAGATAGGTCTTATAAGAAATCTACTTTTTAAATATAAATCTATGTTAATATATTCAATCCATAAATGGACAAAATTTTCATCATCAATGAGCATTGTTCAAGCAATTTTTTTAAATAAATATATTTATGAATTTGACAACCTCATTTTGTTGAGTTGGAGATAAATTTTGTGTATAACGATGTTGTGGGAATACATATTCAAATTCATGATTATAAAACCCTCATCCATGATAAATTTATAATGTTATTTTTGGTAAATACACTATGATTTTAAATGTATATAATTTTTTTTTAAAACATGAACGAGATTTAATTTTTTGATGAAGGAAAAACCACCAGGTATATATTGAATAATCATAAACTATAACATAAGAATAATGATTTCATACTAAAAAAGAAACTCTTGATGGTTCAAATGAATCTATAAAAACAAATTTTATCAGTTGAGTGGTAGATATTTCTTTCTTTGGTTTGAAAGATATTTTGTGTTTCTTTTCCTTTTGACATGGATTTCAAAGTTTCTACTTAAGAAATTATACCTTAAGTATATCATTGAATAATAATTTAATAGATATATTTCTAAGAGGGTATATATTTTAATGTCCAAGTAACCTTTTCCATATCCTATATTCTCTAGGAAAATCACATAAATAAGAACCATTTTGAAAAAATAAATAATCATAATTAGATACTAATAAGAAGAAGTAAGAACCAAAACATTCTTAGAATATTTTATTTCAAGTATTATCCTAAAAACTCTCATAAAAACATCATCATATAATCTATAAATACTAATAATATTATATTTTAAACCATCAATGAATAAAACAATAAAAACAAGGTAGATTCAGAGTTACCAATATTTCCAAGTCCAAGGATTTTTCCACTTAATCTTCACTAAAAGTTAAATTCCCACTATATAACTTTATAAGGTTATTAAATAGTTAACAGTACCTAGTCATATTTATGGAAAATAAAATATATAGATACCATTGATTATTAATCAATCTATTTATGAATTTATCCTACAATTAATTAAAAAAACATTGATTTTGTTACCCATATATGTTTGGGTCTAAACAGGCCAACAATCAATGATTTTGGAACACACTTTTTTATAAGATTGTTAGAAACAGAGTCATCATATTTACAATGAAAATAATTTTTAGTTCAAATAATCATAGAATTATTTCCAGAAGTAATATCATTTCTAGCAACTAATGTTCTATTTTTTAACTAGGAATATATTTTTTAATATAGTTTATTTATTTATCCTATTGATAACCAAAAACCATATCTTGGGTTAGTTATATAATGAATTCAAATATTTTTTTTAAGGTTTCAGTTTTTCTAGTATTAGATTTAATGTCCCTTTTAAACTGTTCATTTACAAATTTCAAATTAGTATTCTCTTTTAATAGATCAACATTATTCTCTTATTAAATAATTACAGAATAATTTTCTATAACACAAAACACATAATAACATTTCATACTTTCATATTTTTATTTTAACTCATTCATGGTATCTTCCCATAAATTATTTTATTCTTATAATTACTCTTTATAAATTTTAGACTCATTAATAATAAGAGAAAATATAGAAGTTGCATTAGATGCAGTAACCATAAATCATAGATTAGTTTTTTAATTCACTTATTATTATCTTGAATATGGGTCACTAGATAAATCTTTTGAGTCATTCCATTTATATTTCATTTATACTTTTATTTTTTCACATTATCTTAATTTTTTTTATTTTAGATTCAAACAGTTTGTATTTGTACAACTTGAAAATTTACCTTTAGCAACGGTAAAAACTGTAGCTATAAATGTAAGAACCATAGATATAGTTTATAGGCATAGTCTATTTGGTTGTGTCTCATATTTTCATGTAAATAGTGTTGGAGCTATAAAAATTCTTTTAAGGGCTATAGCCATGATTTTCCACCATTGAAATAAACCGATATCCAAAGTTTTCCACTTTTTATATTGACTTATAATCATAGTTTCAGAATCATGGTAATCAAGATATATCCATGGTTTTCCACCATGGAAATAGTCTTATGTCCATGGTATAAAATAATGGATATAGACCTTTAAAATAATGTCTACTAGATTTTAAAAAATAAGAAAATCTAGATTTCAACTCTATAACTCCACTATCAGAAACCAGTCACTTAACCACTAATATACAGATCATAATTGGTTCATATATATATTATTGTATATATTATTATAAAATATTTAAATACACTTATAACCATGGAAAAAAGTTTTCCAATTCCCTTACTGTGGGAATTTTTCTCCATGCCTACATGGGAAACTTATAGATACTGTCTCTAAGAAACATGTCTATAGTTGTGATCTATATCCAATTTTTTAGAGAATTTTGGCTATAGACTCTGAAAATTACCTATTGACACAGTTTTTTGGAACCATGGCTATAGTATTATCTATACCCTCCTTTTTTAAAACCATTAGTATAGGTGAGACCTATATCCACTGTTTATGAAAAAACATGGATATATAGATTTTTTCTAGTAGTGTAATGTGTCCTTTTCTATTTCATTCAAAACTTATGATCTCATTAGATGAGTCATCCTTTTTCCAATGATTCTTACAATTACCTTACATTTTTTTCATTTATTGTTATAATTTATCAAAATATTCTTGTTTTTCTAGAACACATTAATCCTTTTGACTATATGAGACATTTTTCATCACTTTCAGTATCACCTTCCCTACCACATATGATGTATAGTTTAAAAAAATATTTTTATTTTGACTATGATCAATTAAATGTGATATATTTTCATTTCAGTTACTCATATTCAATGTTTACCATTATTTATTCTTCTTTTATGATCAACATTAAAAATAATTCTTTTACTAGTAATTTGATGATATAACATGACTCTATAACAAAAACTGTAACACATATCCATATATCTGGTAGAAATATCTAGATCCTAATTACTTGATCATTTCCTATAATTTTTTATCCAAGGGTAATCATAGTTTTTATAATCTTATAGTACTTCAGATAAATTTCAGAAAAAGATATTTCAAGTTTCATTTTGAGTGTATTGTACTTAATAGTATATGTATTTAATAAAATTTCCTTAAAATTTAATGTTCTTTCATAAGATATTTAAAGTGTATCCAGTATCTCATAAAGAGATGCATATGAAGATATTCCATTAAATTGGAATTCTCCTAAAGCAAAAAATAACACCTTTCTAGATTTTCGGTTTAAATCCAAATAATAATTAGAAGCATCATCCCATTAGTTTCTAGTAGTTGTTGGTTATTCATATTTATATTTAATATATCCCTTGATACAGAAACCCAGGCTCTCATGATATATTTTCATTTTTATTTTAACTTTATCATATTTTTTCCATTAAAATATTGAGTTATTTACATTTCATAACGAACAAACATATCATCTATAATTAAAATTTGATCTTTTTAAAATAATCTGTCGAGAATAAATAGTACAGAAATAAATGAAAAACCACATTTGATTCCAAATGTCAGTATTATAATAAAAATAAGGAGGGGGTGGGGGTGAATTGAGCTTGTAATTAAAATTCATGTTAAAAATGATTTTAAAAAAAATCCACCAATTTTTAAAACACAACCAAATTAACTAAAATAATAGAAGTAAATAATTTGGTTTTTAAAAATTTTATTTAAAGTTCAATAAAAATATTTAATATAGGGTTTAAAATATTTTAACTTTTAAAAAATATTTATTATAATAAAAAATTGTAAATATAACCCAAATTAATGTTAAATAAAAAAGTAATGTTTTTGATAAATATTTTAGTAAAATGAAAAATATTTTAAAAAAAAAATATAAAACCAAATATGAAAAAACAAAGTGGAATAAAATTAGAGGTTCAATATCAAGATGATACACAATCCTCTCCACTTATAAATCATAGTTTTCAATGAATTTAATTATAAATAAATTCTTCCACAACATGGATTAGGTTTTACAAACAACATCACATAATGCTATCCATGATATACATATCCTCTTCCACTATTATATGTGTATGAATAAAAAGATAATAACTATACATAAGCAATCTAGGATACACAGACTATTATATGTTTTTTATGGGAGAAAAAAAAAAGAAAACGAATGAGAGAGAGTGTATCACCTTCTATAATATAGTAAATGGTATAATTCTAAAATTTATACACCATAAATCTCAAAAAACTCAAAATTATGAAAAAATTAGTAATATAAGGGAACAAATTTGATGGAGTATAGTATGTAATTCTATTTCTCTACATGAGTTTTTATCTTATTTTTGTAATATTTAAAA
This sequence comes from Viscum album, assembly GCA_963277665.1. NCBI lineage: Eukaryota > Viridiplantae > Streptophyta > Magnoliopsida > Santalales > Viscaceae > Viscum > Viscum album. Next base: position 760,141,006 of record OY728140.1, on the reverse strand, counting down.
TTTTAATTTATGCATGAAGATGTTAAAATATTCTTTTATTGTTTTATGAAGTTTAGGCATGAAAAAACTTTTAGATGTTAAAAAAATAGAGTACTTGTTCATCATTTTAATTCACAAAAAAATTATTATGTCTATGTGTCACTTCTATCACTTTGATCTTACAATTAAAAAAGAACATTTATTCAGATATTCTATTGAAAAAATATTTATTGAAGATCCTCATAAATTGAAAGGACATAAAGGATCAATAAATTATTCTGATCAACATTTAATTATTCATAGTAAAGTATTTGAATTCATATATTTATTTATATAATACTAACATTACATATGGTTTCTATAAGGTATATCATGCCATCATCCATTGTTACTTAAATACATGGAAATAATACTAGTTGGATTATTTGATAGGTTGTGTGGTCGATCACTTGTACATTTGATTAGTCATTTGATCTTACAATTGATCTAATTATTTTTCAAATTGTGACTAATGAAAATGGAAAATTATGTTGGTCATTCTTTATATTATTTTCTTTTTTGAATTTCCATATTTCACAAATGGTTGATTTCATGTGTCATTACAGTATCATGGTTGGTTATATGGTTGATACAACTAGTCTTACAGTTGATCTAAGTGTTTGTGATGATATAGATATGATAGATTTTTATATTTTTGTTTAATATAATTATAATGTGGTAAACCCATGTATTTTCTAAAATTATTGATCACGACGATCAATTGAGTCTGCCATATATTTTCTATGTCCGATCATGTGGTTTTGAGGTTGATTCGATAGTTAATAAAACTTACACTATTATCTAGAAATTGTTTCTTAAAATTCATAATAAATACAATGGAGTATAAATAAAATAAATATTATTATTTATTAACCAAATAAATAATTTCTGGAGTAAACCAATAAACTAAATAACATAGTTAAACAGAAAATGCTAAAAGTTATAAGTCTAGGGGGTAGAGAGTTATAAAATGTTAAAAACATGTTAATAATTAATTTATTCAGTGATTATCAACATAATATCACCAAAACAGCATTGATTTCTATTTTTTAGACACATGAAATTTGAAACATGTTCTATCTTTATATTAAGGTGAAATATTTACAAAAACATAATTCTCACAACTTATCAAGGGGGATTAAAACCACCACATAAATACTAACCTGAATGTTATTTTTAATATTGAAAATATACCTTTATTAAATTATATATAATCACATTTCACCATATTAATGATCTGGTCATAAGATATTATCTTAACCTCTCCCATTTCTAGGAGTCTTGGATGGGAAATCCCATGTAGTTAATGTGTGTACTACTTTTACCTAATTTATTTTATATTGTATAATAAATTTAAAAATATATTTTATATTTAATATATAATGAAATAATTATTTATTTTATACATATTTTTATTATTATATGTTAATAACTATTTACTACCTTTTCCCTTTACTCTTATGGAAAACAAAAATGATATTTATATATGTGTGTGGATTTCTACCACTATAAAGCTTCATGTTTATTTGTACTTAACCACCACACATGTATAGTCCAAATGATTAATTTAACAAATATGTATTATATTTTAAACATATTCCATATTATTTAATGATAAAACATATTATATACTTCTCTCATTCTATAGAAAATCAAATTGTAAACCACACGTACATGTGGACTACCACCTCCATTGAACAATTGATTTACATTTTTCTTCTCATCACTAATTTACATGGATGGTCATGCTAATTTTTTAAGGGATACTAATTATTTAAATGAAATTATTAAGGTTATATAAAATAAATTGGAAAACATATTTACAATATGAGCAGTAAAAAATGGTAAATTCAATTGTCAAAAATATCATTCTAGGAGAAAAGTGATTTCTTAATACTATGTAATAACATCATAAAGTTTATAGTTTAATTAAAACTATTTACAGTTATTATATATCACACTAACAAAGACTAAATAAGTTCATTATTATTTTATTATAATGGTATTCCAACAAAATCAATTTGAAATCATCGATTAATTGTGGTATGTTCTTCTTTGGGTTGGTTTAACACCTAATTAAAAAATAATAAAAATTTATTTTATGGAATAATATAGGGAAATAATTTGTATTGATATATGATTTAAAAAATTAAAAAATTATTTTATTTTTTGTACTATAATTTTAAAATTAATATTAAACTTATTAGTTGAGATACCAACATCTCTTAATGAAAAATTACCAAAACATGATCAATCTCCAAATCATATTTATGGATCATAACTAAAAATACAGTAAAATGAAATGATAAAATTATAAATAATTATGAAACATCCTTTCCCTCACCATTAATGATCTAGGAATACCTATATTTTGGAGAATAATGATGAATATCGTCATTAATATGAAAATTGTTCAAAAAGATCAAGATTACTCACACCCAATATCAAAAACTAATAATAGAAAACTAATAAACATGTATAGAATAATTATAGATGAGGTTTAATAATATTTAAATATATTTAAAAGGATTTTAAATGGTTTATTAATATAGATATCTTTTTTATATATGTTTTAAGAGAACATTTCGACTTATATTTGAACTAATATAAGAGTATCTAATCTCAAATTTTAAATCCTTAGACATATTTTAGATAATAATTCATTTCCATGGAATGATGTATCTAAATAAAATTTTAATTTTTTATCATTATACTATCATTTTTCATTATATTTAATGTTTTATTTGAAATCATATCCCTTAATGGGGTTTTGAATCAAAAGTATCCAAGGTTGTAATTGTTTTATTGGTCTCAATTTTGATTCATTGAGAAATGTTCCCTCTTATACACCATTTTTCTATTGTATTATGTTATATATATTTACTATCCCATGAATAATTCATAATTCATTTCCATTCAATTAATTTTATACACTAATCCTAATCCAGTACTGTTCATAAAATTACTTTTGAATCAACTATTACCTCAATCATAAAAGATCTTGGTAACTAAATTTTCATTCATTGATTTATGATTGTTCTGTTGAAATTATTTCTTATAAGTTGGATAAATTATTACATTTTATTTTATTATGTATTATTATCTCATGTTTTACATTTTTACCATATAATATCCTTTTCAAATATTTCATTCTTCATAGAGCATGTTTCCAATAAGGGATATTGATAACTCAAATATCATTTCCTGGAGTTATAATGTTTAATATTGAACATTTATTTTCGATGATTGGGTTCTACCACTACATGATTATATTATATGGTACTTTTTATTCCTATATAGAGAAATTTATTTTTGATACAAAAGATATTATTAATACTATTTTATATGAAATGGGTTTTTAACAAATATACTTTAGAAATATCAAAAGTGTTTTTCCTTTCATGATCAAATGTTTTATCTTACAAAACACATTTAATTGGATACAATTCATTATATTTATAGGTTCCATTATTGGATATTTTATAAAATGTAAATATTAAAAAAATAAGTTCACCTTTCAAAAAAATGAAATTTTCAAATGACCTATAACTATATCTTCAAGATACCATTGAAAATGTTTTCTAACTCCCCAATTAAATTTTCACTTCAATTTTACTTTTTATATTAATAAGTATTTACCCTGACAGGACACATGTTTCATGAAATAAAATATATTTTTTATTATCCTATTTTTCTTTTGGAGGATTTAAGTCATGATATTTAACAATGAAGCTCTCGATCATTTATTATGTGGATCCCTTTGAAGAATTTTTCATTCATAGAAAATTTGTAAAGTATGTGTTTTAGGCACCAGATATAGGAGTGAGAGTTTAGTGTGCCACCTAAAAACCTATATATAATGAGTTCCCTGGGAGATTGTGTAGAAAATATAATGTGTTATGAGTAGATAATATAAGTTCACACCATTAAATTTTATGTTTTAATGATATGAAATTTTAATATTTTCATAGAGTTGAATAGTAGAAATATGATTCCTAAATCTCACTATTCTTTAATCATTCCTATTTTATAGATGTTTGTCCTTAAAGATTTAGTGGGGGTTTTTTTAGATTTTCACATAGATATGTGAAAGATATGATATATGATATAATAAGTTAATAAATCCCTTAAAAGTGAAGCATACATAAGACCAATATTGGAGTTTATCATATATAATATTATATGTAAGGGCTTATATTGGATTTGAAAAACATTATTAATTTTTTTTAATAATATTAAATGTCTTATAATATATAAAATGAAATAACCACTTTATCATTATTTTTTATTTACACCATAAATGTATATATTGATATATATTTTATGAAGTGTAATGATAATTAACATATCAAAAGGCGAATTTGAATTATCCAATACCAATGATCTTTATGGAGTGTTATAGCTTGTGATGAAATGATATGGTTAGATTGAGTAGAATTATTGTATAAAGATATAGAATATTCTCATGAAGTATGAAAATTTGTTCCTGTTCATTACATAACCTATATATTAAAAAAATGGAGTATCATATAGATGTATTTGGTACACTAGGTGTGAATGGATCATATTTATGTCTTTTTAGCTGATTCTGTGAGATAAATTGCATGGGAACCTTCATACAAAATTCACATTATTTTAATTATTTAATTGCCTTATGGATATAGAAAACACATGCTCTTTTTTATCCAATTAGGTTTAAATTACCATTAAGTATCATTATGATTGATAATATATCCATTGAAAAGTGATCTCAAGACCTGTATATATTTAATGTTTTTTAAAATATATTTTTTTCAACAGAGACAAAGGAGAGGATGTCCTCGTCCAGTAGACTCGAGCAGTACAAAGCTCATTTTTCAGAGCTCAAAATGGAAGAAGCGTAACTATGCTTTTCTCTTGACCAAGCCCAATACTATCTTTAACAAATTAATCATGTACGAAATCACCTATAGGAGAAGTAGAAGTTTATAGAAATTACCACACGAGAAATGTTATCCGAGCCACCCCAATAGTTTTTCACAATCACACACCTTATGATTAGGTCTTATGTGGGTGTTATAAGGGATATGTAATAAGGTATTAGTTACTTATTGTGTAATACCTTTTATAAAAAGAATTTTAATTCCATCAATTCCATTATGAGAATAATTTTTCTTAAAAATATAATGAATTAGATAAATTGACTTTTCAGGTAAAATAATACTTTTCTGAAAAATATAAATTATTATATTAAACTGAATTTTCATTAATAATTTATTTATAATTGTCTTATAATAACAATCCTTTTAATTATAAATAATGATTATATTTATTCCTTATTTTTTACTCTATAAATGATTATGTATTCATTTTGATAACAATTATATGATAAAACAAAAATTATATTTCTAAATAAAGAATTCATTTTGATGAATAAATTTTTTTTGAAATAATTATTTTTTAATAAAATAGTATTATCAAATTAATTTTATAAATAATTAATATTTATATAATTTTTAGGAATTCAAATTTAATTTTTATTAAAGTTTAAAAACTATTTTTTTTAAACCCATCAATTTCCAGAAAATTTCGGTTTTTAATTTAAAAGAGAAAATTGAAATATTTAGAAAATTATTTAGATAAAAAAAATATTTATTTTTGGAATCAAGATGTGAAAATTATCCAAAAGTGAATTTTTCATAAATTTTTAAGATAATCATATTTTTGTGTAAAAATTAAATATCATATAAATTTATAATGTGTTTTATGACAGTATAATAACCCAATAGTGATGTAATAAATACTATAAAAGGTATATTCGGTAAATATATGTTTTAAATTTAAAATAATTCGATTTTAATTATTTTTATTAATTTTATAATGCCTTAGTGGACCCTCTAAGACTTATAAAATATTTTAACATTTTAAAATTATTTTCATAAGAGTGGGACTCACATCCACATAAGAAAGCTTAATATTTTAATATGTACAGACCTTGGTCTTATAAAATATTTTTTACCACTCTCGTTTTTCAGAAAACATGGGAAAAAACCATGGTATGGTTTGTGGTTTTGATTAGTTTAATGTGTAGTGCCAAAAACCAAAATAATAAAGAATTCCCTCCCATTTCCTATATAAACCCACCCAACCTCCCATTCCTCTTAACTAAAACCATTTTGAGCTTGACTATCCTCTGCCCCATACTCTTTAGTGTCCTCCAAAGGCACCCCCAATCTCCCATGAAGCCTCTCCCAAAACATTATGACCAAACATCCAAGTAAGGATCCTTATTTTCTTCACCTTTCAATTTCAAGGATGTTGTCTGAAAGTAATTCTTGAAATTTCGATCGTTTATAATGTCATTATTTTTTTAATAATTTTATCACTCTCCATTTAATGTTATTTTAAATAGGTATTATTTATCCTCATTCTTTTGTCCCTTACCTGAGCCTTTACCATACTGAAATTCCGAATGGGATTTCTCTCTTCTTTTTCCCATTAAAGTGTTTCTCCCATATTTTGCATCAAAATTCCATTTCATAAGTTGAGATATTATGTTCCTTGATCCCCTTAATATATATTTATTTTATAAATGATGAGATACATTTTTCCCTCTCAACAAACAAACTTATGAATTTCTATATGACGGCGCAATGCTGCCAAAATTGCACCATGAATTTCCAAGCCAAAATCATTGTGTAGGGAATGCCATAACCATTTCTCTATTAAGGGTATTCATGTTTATGAAAACATACATATTGATTGGTAATTATATGTTTGTATTCCAAATTCCTTAATCATTTAATAACTTCTATTTTTGAATGATTCAATGTTATATGATCTACGTGGCACAAATATGCATGAAATGAAATGTTTATATTCCGCATGAAATGAAATGTTTGAATGGGATACTTTTTTATATCAAGATACCCCATGTTAGAGTTTAATAATTATAATTCAAGTTAAATGAGGGTATAATCATGCTAATTCAAGTGCAAATACAGTTTACTCATGCTAATTCATGGGAAGTGAGTGTTTACTCATGCCAATTCATCTACAATGAGAGTTTACTAATGTTAATCCATGTACAATGAGACTTGGATCATTCTAATATCAAGTTGTATATTGTTTCCACATTTACATGTTATAATAATCATGATATATCATTCCTTTATGTTCATATTTATCTTGTGATACATTGATATTCCTATTCCCTAAAATGTATTATATGTTTCATTTTATACCTTGTTTACTCCCTTACGGGGCTTTATATCTCACCCTTTTCTTATGTATGTCCCCAGGTTATCCCATGAAATGCTATGTATGAAAGAATTTTTTGGTCATGTAAAATAATTTTTCAATAAATTTATTTTATTTTATCTCTTAATTTGTCATGTAATGTTCTTGATTTCCCTAGACACTAGACATCTAAATCCCCAGAGTTGTCTTAAGTGCATGTTTATGTAATAAATCATGTTTAAATATGTAATAAAGATCAGGGATGTTATATTTGGAATCATAGGATAGGTTTGGTTATATTGATGATTAGGATTAGAAAAACCAATTTAAAGCCTTAGGTATAAGACTAAGTATAATAAAAACATCCCTAAATTTTGGTGAGTATAGAGTAAGTGGTTTATCAAGAAAATACATCCATGTTTAGATATGAAAAATTAGAGGGGGATCTATCACATATGTATCTAGGGGTAAAATAAAAAAAAATTGAGCTATACTTTAACGGGATCTAGTTCACAACCACAGGACTTGTTACACTTTTGGTTTGACACTCCTGGGGGATATGCTTTGGTTAATTCATAAGCTTAGTACGAACCAATATTATGGCAGAAAAAAATCCCATATGAATATATATTAGGAGATAGATATTGGATAGCATAGATTGAAGCCTATAAATTAATAATTTAAGAAAAAAATGTAATTTATATGTCATCCATTTAATTTTAATTGATTCCACTTTATTTTTAAAATGTTTAAGATACTCATCCATAATTTTCCTTTTATTCTAGTTATTGGCCGGTAGTATGAGGAATATGGATAATAACCGTTGCAAAGAGAAACATGAGGAATGTCCTAGTGAGATTCCCAATAAAATGGCAGCTCAAGTAGTACATATCCGGATTATGACAAACCAGCTATAAAAAATCACGATTAACAATTGGAACTTTGTTGAATGCCCAAGGAAATCAAGGAAGAGTAAGATGAAATCTCATGAAAGTCGAAATGAAAAAGTTGATAAGGGGAAAAGAACCAATTTCCATCATGAAAAAAGTGTGTAAAGAGGAACCAAGTGAAATTTTACAATGTGACTAGGATAATGTAAGGGCATAGAATATCTGATCGTACCACGATTCACTATTTCATTTTCACCCTTACACCACTATGATAAACTTGTTTGGTATTGAAAATTATAAAAATAATAACATATTGAACAACATATTTGAATCCATTATTTTGTGTTTATTAATATTAAAATGTGCAATGTTACTTTTTTTTGTTGATTCTCATGTTGGAGGAGATGATTTGGAGGGCCCATGATGAAGTGGGATAAAATGGGCCAAAAATTATGTGGATTCATGACGACCAATCCACAATTTTGCCTATTTTGAAACATTATTTCATCCAAATAGGAACATATTTTTTATTATGGTCCAAAATTTAATGGGGTACTGCTGTTATGAAATCCCAAGAACAATTCTACATGAAAGGGACCCAAACGATCTGATCTGTCCAGAACACTGAATTTGTGAGAAGTCAAAATTAGTGTTCTGTAATATGTACTTATCTCCGGATCCACATGTAAAATTAACTAGAAACATTATATGGATATATTAATGAATTGGGGCTACAAATTTCTAGTCTTTTAAAAAGGTAGATTCGATTTTTTAATGGTCGAAACGAGTGGACCAAGTTGTTTGAAGAAGTCTGTGTGCCCAAAACCATATTCCATTTATTCTATAAAATGGAACCTTGGGCTCCCCATTTGGGAGTTCAATAAGGAGGAAATGTTATGCCATTTTGGAGTCCCAAAGGTATCTTCAAATCATTCCTAAAAATTCTGGAGGCTATGGGAAGTTCTACTTCAACTCCTTCTTCTTCCTCCCCTCCCATGGGTATCTAAACCCATTGTGATCACCCGAGGAAGAACGTGATGTAATCCCGAGATTTGTACTTGTATTATTTTGAATTATATTTTTAATTCTAGGTTGTATGTTGTTTTTATTCATCCTCTATTTTTATTTAATTGTGTTTTATACTGTTATGTTATACTCAAACTCAAATGATCATGTTTGGGGGTACCCTTTCATGTGATGTTTCACACACCGTTCATCCCATTTTTCTCCCTCATTCAATTGTGATGTGTGTGTGGTTCATATTGGTAAATTGAACTCAAATATGAACTCTCAATGATACATATATTAATTTCATGGTACTATAATTAAATTTCATACAAACCTGGACAGAACATCAAGTTCTTCATGTGTTGCCTTGGTGAGTTTCAGTTATTAAGTCGAACACAAATCCCCCAATCATTAATGGTGTCTAGTGAATCATTGTGTGTTTTAGACTGAACCCTAGGAGTTATCCTATTATAAACTTAGTAAAATTAAGGTAATAGGTGTTATAAACTAGTGATTAAAATATATATACCCTTAATCTTGAAGCAATGAAGGATGAGTATCACGATATTCCCCTTGGTTAATCACATTTAATTAATCTTGTTCATTTCTACCTTGTTGTATCACTTTAGTTTTTATATTGTAAAATTTAATCATCAATCCCAAAGTTTTATTAAGTCCCACTACCCATATATCATCAAAATAAAAAACCTCTTCTTTAATTAATTATTTGAGGCTCCGTCAAGAGACAACCTAGTGTTGCTGCTATACTGCAAAAATTATAGTAAAAACAAAAAAAACTAATTTGATGCGCTCGAAAATGAGATAATGTTTTGGTGACATTTCAGGGATCCAAGATCAGTTTTTTATTTTCTTTTATTTATTTATTTTAATTCTTAATTATTACCCCTTTAAATACCCCACACCCATTCGATTGTTTTTGTTAGGTTTTTTTGTTTCTATTTTTGGTTGTTTTTGTGTGTTCTTCCTCTCTCTCACTTTTTATTCTTCTTCTCCATATCTATATCTAATATTGTTGTATAAAACTATATTTTTTTACTCCATTCATTTATTAATTATTTTTATTTCATTAATCTTTTACAATTTAAAAAAATAAATAAATAACAAACAATCAATCAATCAAACTGGACATCATTATGGAATGAAAAGATCTGGTAAAGAAACACTACTTGAATTTGAACCTAAAATTGAAAAATCACTCCTTAAAAAAATCATGGAATCTAGAGAAGTTCAATCAATTAACACTAAGTAACCCCTTTTGGAGCCTCAAGTGGTAATAAGCCAATCAAAAATTGATCCCAATCAAACCCAAGAAAACATGGCTGCAAATAATCAAACCTTAAATAACTGACCACCCGGATGTGGAGTACCATCTTGTGTACATCCAATATCCCAAAAATCTGCCAACATTGAGCTGAGATCTGCCCTCATCCACCTTATCCCTAAATTCCATGGTCTTCCCAATGAGAACCCTCATAAACACCTTAAAGTGTTTCACATAGTGTGCTCCACCATGAAACACCAAAATTTTTCTGAGGACTTAATTAAGTTTAGGGACTTCCTTTTCTCCCTTCATGGTGTAGCCAAACATTAGATATACTATTTTCCTACCAAAATTAGTGTATTAAATGACTTTAAAAAACTCTTTTTAGAGAATTTATGGCCTGCCTCCTGAACTGTATCAATTAGGAAAGATATCTACGGAATTATGCAATCACAAGGAGAGAGCCTTCATGAATACTGCGAGAGATTCCAAAGACTTTTCTCAATCTACCCTGACCACCAGATAAGTGAACAAATATTAATACAATACTTCTATGAGGGACTTAACCCCAAGGATTGTGGAATGATTGATTCTATAGCTAGTGGTGCCCTATTTGATAAAACTTATTCTGCTGCTCATGACTTAATAGCCAACATGGCTCAAAATGCACAACAATTTGGTAAATGAGTTATTTCACCAACCTAGGGAGTTCATGAGGTAAGTCATTCCTATCGAGAAAAAAAGGTAGAGAACAAGCTTGATGAGATTCATACCTTCTAATGTAATTAACTCTAGAACAAGGTAACTCACAATCTCTTCCAGTTCTATTACATTGTGGTATTTGTTTTGAAAATACTCATTTTTCTGGCTAGTTCCCACAACTTGAAGATTCACCTGAGTCTTGTGTAGCCATTTTATCCGAGCGTCATTCCAACAAGCACCTCCTTTCAAGTATGAACCATTCAGGCTAAATCCAAACCCTGGGTGGCAAGCATAACTCTAGTACTGATAAAGTGGAAACTCAAACCACCCAAGAAGAATTGCTATAAATAAGGACAAGGTATGAAACCTTGTTATCCTTCAACTTCTCAAAACAATCATCCTCCTCCTACAGAATTTGAACCAAGCCTCAAGGACGTGGTGAATAAATTTGAAACATAGAATCCCTAGTTCTAACAGACTACACAATCAGTAATTCAAGACCAATGAACACAAGTGGGAAAATTGGAAAACACCATCAGCGAGCATAAGATGGAAGGTTCTGGAAAACTACCATCCCAACCAATTTCTAATCCGAAGGACAAAGGTAACATCTATACAATTACACTTCATCGCGGAAAAGAAGTTTCTCCTTCTATTGATTCTATGTAAAAGGTATGCCCCCCTCTTGAAAACACTCTTTCTCCACCCATAAAAGATTCCAATAAAGAAAAATAAAATAAAAACGGTAATCAAAACATCATTGTTGATTCAAATGAACAATCCATTCCTCTTCCTTTCTCCCAAATACTCTCTAAATCTAAGAAAAATTCTGATAATGATATTGATATTGAAATAATAGATACATTTAAGAATGTTCAAGTTAATATACCTTTATTTGGTGTAGTCAATAAAATTTCCCGTTATGCCTAATTTATTAAATATTTGCAGCCATATAAGGAGGATGAAGGGGAATGAGAGAGTCAACATGAGAAGGAATGTATCGGCCTTGATTCAACTACTAATGCAATCTAAATGCAAGGATCCATGAACATTCACAATACTATGTACCATAATGGAGACATTCTATTAAGATTATTTGTTATATTTAGGTGCTTCCATAAATGTAATGACTCACTCAGTGTTTACTTATTTATAGGTTGGAGAGCATTAACCAACTTGTATTTTCATTCATCTTACACACTAGAGAACTACACATCCAATAAGAGTGATTGAGGATTTCTTTGTAAGGGTGAAGAACCTCATATTCCCCACTAATTTCTACATCCTTGAGATGGAAGATACCTAAACCCAAGGACATAACCCTCTCATAATTGGGAGTCCATTCCTTAAAAAAACAAAGATGATCATAAATGTTTGCAGCGGTATGCAATCCATAATGTTTGGTGGAGAAAAGTTATGTTTTAACATCCTTGAGTATATGAAAAACCCAATTTAGGGGAACTCCACTATTCATGTGTATTCAATAGAAGTTCTCTAAAACAATGCGCACACACCCAATTATCTCGCCAACCCATACTCTCATTCATTTTCCTCATCTTCACCCTTGGATGATTTGAGTTTTGATTCATGTTTTGATTATTTTTTTGGTTCTGAAAAGTGTAAATTTTGTGCTTTAGTTGATGAGAGTGTTCATTATGAGGTACCCGTGGTCATCGATGATTCTGCAAATCTCATTTCAATAGATTCTATATCTTTAGAGAATAAACATGTGTATATCCAGTTTCAGGGACCTCACTCGTCCTAAATTTTCTCCCTCATTCCAAAAACCCCCAGTGTTGGAATTTAAACTGCTACCATCTAATTTAAAATATTCATATCATGAGGGTATTCACCAATTTCCCATCATTAATGCCAGTAAACTCCCTCAGCATCAGGAATCAAATCTGATCAACCTTTTGAGAGAGTGTAAAAAGGCAATAGGATGGACATTGGCTGATATTCCCGGGATTAGCCCATCTATTTGTATGCACCATATACTTTTGGATGATGAGGATAAACCCATAAGACAATATCAAAGCCGGTTGAATCCCACTCTCCTTGAAGTGGTAAAATTGGAAGTCATTAAATTACTTGTTGTCGGGATCATTTTTCTTTTATATTATAGAAAATGGGTTACCCCAGTGAAAATTGTGCCTAAAATAGGAATAACACTTGTGCCAAATGAAAGGAATGAATTCATTCCAACACGTGTGTAAAACAGTTGGCAAGTCTGTATTGAATACCGTCAACTAAATCAAGCCACACGGAAGGACCACTTTCCTCTACCTTTCATTGACCAAATTCTAGAAATATTGGAGGGTAAGTACTATTATTATTTCCTTGATGGTTATTTGGGTTATTTTCAAATCCATATAGCCCCTGAGGATCAAGAAATTACAACATTTCCTTATCTATTTAGAACATTTTCATATAGAAGGATTACTTTTGGTCAATGTAATGCTCATGGTACTTTTCTGCCATGTCTGTTGAGTATTTTTTCTATGTACCTATAGAATTGTATGGAAGTTTTTATGGATGATTTCATTGTTTATGGAAATTCCTTTGATGACTATTTGGCTCACCTAGGTTCTATCCTCCTCCATTGCATAGAAAAATATCTTGTATTAAATTATGAGAAATTCCATTTCATGGCTGGACAAGGTATATTTCTTGGGCATGTTATTTCAAAAAGTTGAAATTCAAGTGGATAAATAAAAAATTTATTTAATTTCAACCCTTCAATATCCAATTTTTTATCATGAGGTGAGATCTTTCTTGGGTCATGCTAATTTTTACCACTGGTTCATTAAACACTTCAATAATATCACACTTCCATTGTCCCAGTTATTATGAAAGGTTATTGAGTTTTTGTTTGATAAAAATTGCAAGGATGCTTCCAATTCACTAAAAACGAGTCTCTCATAACCTCTTGTCATCCAACCACCATGGTTGAATCTTCCCATTGAACATATGTGTGGTGCCTATAACTTTGTAGTTGGGGAAGTTTTATCACAAAGGGTTGAGAAGGATCCTCATGTCATTTCATATGCCTCATTTACCCTTGACCATGCCCAAGAAAACCACACAACCACTAAAAAAGAACATCTTTCTATTGTTTTTTTCCTTAGAAAAATTACATACATATCTTATCGGGTCAAAAATAATTGTCTTTTCTGATAGTGATGCCCTTTGTTTCCTCCTAAAGAAACCTAAAGCCCCGCCTCATTTAGTAGATAATCCTCCTCTAGGATTTTGACTTTGAGATTAGGGATAAGAGAGGAGTGGAAAATATGGTAGCTGACCACATTAGTTGGATTTCCCCACCATTGGACCATCATATTAACCCACTGATCCATATTAGAGAATTCTTCCCTCATGAGAATTTTTTTGATGTTGTGGACCTTAACCCATGGTATGCGGACATTGTGAATTTTCTTGCAACATCGAGGGCCCCTACTGATTTCAGAAATTCACAATCCCAGAGACATAAACATGATTCTCATTGGTAAATTTAGGATGACCCATATTTGTGGAGAATATTTGGTGACCAAGTAGTTCTTCGCTGTGTCCCTGACCATGAGTTGACTTCTGTTTTGACCTTATGCCACACCTTGGCCCATGGGGGCCACTTTAGTTCTCAACATACTGTTCGAAAGGTACATGACTCAATAAATTATTTGGAAACATTGTATCGGTATGCCCATAGATTTTTCAAGTCAGGTGGTCATTGCCAATTCATAGGGAATATCTCCAAGAGGAATGAAATTCCACAACAACCAATGTTATTCTATGAAATTTTTGATGCATGGAGCATTGACATCATGGAACCTTTTCCAAGTTTATATGTCTTTTTGTACATCTTATTGTTTGTTGACTATGTATCTAAATAGGTGGAAAACAAAAGCCACTAGGATCGATGACTCTCAAGAGATTATTGATTTTGTGAGGTCGAAAATTTTTAGTAGGTATGGTTTACCGAGATTCATCATTAATGACCAGGGTTCACATTTTTGCAAACGTAGCACGAAAAATTTTCTTTGTATGTATTGGGTTGATCATAATGTCTCTACTGCATATCACCCTCAACCTAATAAACAAGCAGAAATATCGATTCTGGAAGTTAAACGAATCTTGAAACAAACTGTACAACCCAATAGGAAAGATTTGACATTATGCTTAGATGATGCCCTTTGGGCGTACCTTATAGCTTTTAAAACCCCTATCGGAATGTCGCCATACATGATTGTATTTTGAAAGGTTTTTCACCTACCGGTAGAGATAGAACACTGTACATATTGGGTTATTAAACAATGTAATATGAATCATTTTGACACATGTGAGAATATCAATATGCAAATTCAAGAGTTGGAATAAATTTTACATAAAGAAGGTGAGAACTATAAGATCTATAAAGAGAAGACAAAGGATATCCATGATAACATGATTCATCAGTAAAAGTTCCATATTGGTGAGAAGGTCCTCATGTACAGTTCGAGGATAAAGCTCCACCTAGGTAAGATTCATTCCTGATGGCTTGGTCCTTATATTTTTACTGATATTTACCCTTTTGGTACGATAAAGGATTTTCAAGAGAATAGTGGAAAGAGGATTACTGTCAATGGGAAGACGTTCAAACACTTCTATGAGGATTTTCCACAACATCTTTTGGATGGAATCCAATTGATAGATTCCATATATGACACCACTTAGTTGGATTTTCATTCTCCCTACCTTTATATATTTTCTATTTATTTAAAATAATTTAATTGTGGACAATGTAACATTTACATGTGGTGGAGGGTGACATGTCATTTTTATGATTAAACAATAAATTAAAAAACCTTACAAAAAAGAAAAACTTGTTTTCATTTTTTATTTATTTATTTTGTGTTTTAATATAAAAAAATATCTTAAAAAGAATATCCAAAATCAATTTTCATTCTTGAGTCTATTGTGTGGAAAATTCCATTATTTCTGGAATTTTTCTTTCAAAATGAATGTCGATATGGAATATTTTTTTAGAATTTTTTTTTTCAAATCAATGTTAGGTGTTTAATGTATTTTTGAAACCCATGAATCATTAGCACTGACAAATATTTTAAACCCTTACTGGAGATATATTATATGCCCTTTATTTCATATTCTTCCTTTTAATCTTTTTTTGAGAGTCTTGGGTCATTTATAGAAACTAGAAATTTCCCTGATTCTTTTTGAATCCATAAGACTCAAGTATGATACATTCATGATATAGGTAGTCATTCATTGAAAATACCATTATATAATTAACCTCTATTTTTGTCCACCATGACATTGTATCCTTATTAATCCTTAGAGACCATGAAATTCCTTTTCTGTGGCCACATTGTGAGCAAATATATCCAGACATACCCATTTCTTGTGTATATTCTTGTATTATTTTCAGAAAGTCTGGGAGAGAGGGTGTTTCCATGGGAATTCTGGGGAGATAATCATTATTATGGGTTGATATAAAGGGTGCTGAAATTTTCCTTGGTAAATGGGTTCACAAGCCATATTACATCATTGTTTTACACATGTTTCCATATTTATCTCCCAAAAAACAATATATTAAATAAACAGTTCTCTACATTGAAAAAAAATATAAAAAAAAGAAAAAAATGGTGAAAAGAGGATGTTTAATCATTATTATTCACTTCTTGGTTGCGACCCACAAATGTAGACAGTGGGGAGAGTGAGTTGGAGTTGATACCCTATGTGAGGGGTTGAGTGTCTATATTCATTGTGATCACTTGATGAATTTTGACCTGTTTTTACATAATAGATTTAAAAATATTTTTCTACCTAATATTTTTTAAAAAATTAAATCCTACCAAACCATGATCCTCAGAACAACCTGTTGGAAGTCTTCTTGAGTAGCACACTGGTTTCTTCCAGTTGAGAAAAAAGAATATTGGAATGCATATGGTAAGATAACTTTAAATCTGGGAAAATAAAATAAATCCACTTTCACATGTTCATTGAGTAATGAGGTAAACTTTTTAGGTGGGGTAGGTTGCAACATGTTGCATGGGTGAACAAGTGAAGTTGAACAAATTTGAATGTTAGAAAAAAAATGGCAGAAAAATTGATTCCATAAACGAGACATTATGAATTTAATTTGAATATAATATTATATGTTTTCAAACCTTTTTTTAGGAATGATACATGAAAATTACATTATATATTTCCTAGGAGTGAAAATGTTTTGGTGTGGGGGTTTTGTCATACCGTGATTCACTGTTTCATTTTCACCCTTAAACCACTGTGCTAAACTTGTTTTATATTGAAGATTATATAAATAATAACATATTAAACTACATATTTTATTACATTAGTTTGTTTTTATCAATATTAAAATGGGTAATGTCAGTTTTTTGGATGAATTAAATGTTGGAGGAGATGAGTTGGAGGGCCCATGTTGATGTGGAAGAAAAATGGGCCAAAATTGCATGGATCCAAGAAGACCTTTCCACTATTTTTTCTTTCTAGATACTTATGTGCATTAAAATGGGCTCATATTTTTTATTATGGTCCAAAATTTAATAGGATAAAACTCTTATGAAGAAACTCAAACCCAATTCTGCAATAAAGGGGCCCAACCGATCTGATCTATCTAGAACACTGAATTTGTGAGTTATCAAAAGTGGAATTCTGTAATCTGTCCTTATCTCTAGATCCACATTTCCAATTGATTCCAAACATTTGATGGACATAATCAGGAAGTGGGGATAAAAATGTCTTGTTTTTTCAAAATGGATATTCAATTATATAATTTCCAAAATGCGTGGTCTAATTTGTTTGAAGAAATATGTATACCGAAAACCACATTCCAATTTTTCTAAAAAAGAGTCACCTTGGGCTCCCCATCTGGGAGTTAGACCAATAGGAAATGTGCTTCCATTTTCGAGACCCAAAGGATTATCCCCACCATTCCTAAAAGCTCTAGCGGATATGGTAAGTGATACTTCAATAGATTCCTTTTCCTCCCCTCCCATGGGTTTCTAAACCCCTTGTGATCACCCGGGGAGGAACGTGATGTAATCCCGAGCATCATACTTGTATTATTTTGAATGATATTTTTAATTCTAGGTTGTATGTTGTTTTTCATAGTCCTATATTTTTATTTAGTTATGTTATATACTGTTATGCTACACTCAAACTCAAATGATCATGTTTGGGGGTACCCATTCATGTGATGTTTCACACACAATTTATCCCTTTTTCCTCCCTCATTCAATTGTAGTGTGTGTGTGGATCATATTGCTCAATTGAACTCACATATGCACCATAAATGAAATGTACATTTATGTCATGGTATCACAATAAAATAACATACTAACATGGATAGAACATCAATTTCTTCATGTGTTTCCTTGGTGAGATTCAATAATGAAGTCGAGCACAAATCACACAATCATCGACAGTGTCCGGTGAATCATTATGTGTTTTTGACTGAACCCTATGAGGTATCCTAGTATAACCTCAGTAACATTTTGATAATAGTTGTTAAAAACCAGGTATTAAAATATTTGTACCCTTTCTCTTGAAGCGATGAATGATGATCATCACGATACACCCATGGGTTGATCATATTTAATTAATCTAATTCATTTTTACCTTGTTTTATCACTTTAGTATTTCTATTTTGATATTTAATCATAAAACCAAATGTTTTATTAAATACCATTTTCCTTATATATTTATAATCAATACCCTATTTTTTAATTAATGATCCAAGGATCCATCGAGAGATGACCTAGGGTTGCTGCTATACTATAGAAATTCTAGAAAAAACTAAACAACAAATTTGAAGTTCTCTACAATGTGATCAGTATCCAATTTCCATGAAATAATGGATAATGTGATGGATGAAAACAAAGTTCCATATAGGGAATCTTACATAGTTATATTCTATAAATGTGGATAAGTCATGCATTACCTAATAAAATGCTCTATTATAAGGGCTAAGAAGCATGATGAGCATCAACAATCTCCATGATCATGGGATAACAAAAATTCCAATGTTAAGATGGATAATGATGAATTAATTACATATAAACACTAATTCAATTTAGTTTATGTCATAATGTATTTAAATTCTTGTATTATTAGTATATCTTTTACATTTTATAAGAACATAGAGTCTTCAGAATAATTGATATTAAATCATTTGGAAATAAACATCTATAAGTGTTGTATCACATTTTGAAGTTTGTGGGAATGTTCTTATTGAAAATTTTATAAGTCTCCCTTGGATGGAATTTAAGACAAAAAGACAAATTCATCACCTATGCCTCATGGAAATTGAAAATTCATGAGTAAAAATATCCTATGCATGATATGGAGTTGGTGGTAGTGATCTTTGAAAAACAAGATCAGGAGACATTATCTCTTTATGGAGAAGTGTGAAATATATAAAAATCCCAAAAGTGTGAATTATATTTTCACACATAAATAGTTGAATATGAGTCAATGAAGATGGTTAGATCTAATAAAATACTATGACTTCACAATCCATTACCACCATGGGAATGCGAACAAGGTGTAGATGATCTAAGTAGAAAGGACCCAACAATTATACCATTGATGAGAATTTAAAAGGATCCAATATTCATTGATTAGATGACGATGGACAGGGGAATCATAAATAAGGGAACATCACCAATCCTTTCACAAATTATTGCTCAACCGTCTCTTTTGTAAAGGTTAAATGATGCTCAAAAAGATGATGTGGGAATTCAAAAGAAAGTGAGAACTATTATAAAAGGGAAATTCTCATAGTTCAATGTTAATGTAGGAGGAATTGTGAGATTTGTGTCAAGAATATGTGTTCCATCAAATCTGGAGTTAATGAAAGATGTTTTGGATGATGGACATACTTATGATTTCACTATTAACCCAAGAAACATAAAGATTTATTGAGATCTATGAGAGCATTATTTGTAAGATAACATGAAGAAAGAGATCATTTAGTATACATAAATGCGCCTGGAATGTAAGAAAGTTAAGGATGATAGGAATAAGTCTAAGGGGATGATACAACCATTACCCATACCAACATAGAAATGGGAAAAATCACCATGGACATTATTACCGGACTTATGAATACATCCAAAGGAAGCGATGTTATCTGGGTTGTTGTGGACCATCTTACAAAGACTGCAAAATTCATTTTAATTCAAGAGGATTTCTTATTGGATCAACTAGAATGGATATACATCAGATAAGTGGTAAGGCTATATGGATTACCACTATAGATTGTATTCGATCAAGATCCACGATTCACCATTATGTTATGGAAGAGTCTCTAACACACTCTGAACACTAAGTTGAACTACAGTACGAATTATCATCCTCAAAATTTATGCATATATAAGAAGACTATCCAAACACATGAGGATATATTGAGAGCATGATCAATATAATTCAAAGGAGTATGGGTTCAACATCTTCTTCTTGATGAGTTCTCTTATAAAAATAGTTTCCACTCAAGCATCTAAATGGATCCTTATGAATCAATTTATGAGAAGAGGTGAAAAACACTGATATGATGGGATGAAGTTGGGGAGAAAAAACATCTTGGTATAGAAATGGTCGATGAAATAGTGGAGAAATATAAGACCATCCAACAACACATCAAAGTTCCTTAGAGTCAAAAAAATAGATATGCTAAAAATAGTCGACGAGACCTAGAATTTGATGTTGGAGACATTGTATTCCTCCACATATCCCTATGGAAGAGAGTTATGAGATTTGGGAAGAATTGAAAGCTTAGTCCAGGGTACATCAGCCATATTTATATCTTTCATCGGATTGGAGTGGTGGCCTAACAACTAGCACTCCCACTGAACCCGTCTCAAGTACATGATGTATTCCATGTATCACTATTGATGAAGTACATACCTGACCCTTATAATGTACTCAATATATATGTGGCACCATTAGGGAATGACCTCTCCTATGAGGAAAATTTGATGAAGACCTTAGATTGTAGGAAAAAACATCGACAAAATAAGACAATACCCCTTGTCAATGTGTTGTGGAGAAACCGGAATTCTGAAGAAGCAATGTGGGAACAAGAGGAAGTGATGAGGAAAAGTTACCCTAATCTTTTTTACAATGGGAAATAAAATTTCGAAGGGGAAATTTCTTAAGGGGGGAAGGATGTAATGACCCGAATAATTGGGAATAGAATTCCATTTCTTTTAATAATTAAATGTATTATGGATATAGATAACAAGTGAAATTTGTCTATCCTATTTGGTTTTAATGACTGTTAAGTATAATTACCATTGATAATATAACCATTTAACATTGATCACATGACTAGTATAAATTTTAGGTTTTTAAAAAGAATTTATTCGACACAGACAAAGGAGAGGATGACCATATCTAGTAAAATCGAGCCATACGATGCTCATTTGTAATTGATCATAAAGGAGTTGGTGTCATTGGGATTCACTCTTGGACAAGCCGAATCCAAGATTCAATAAGTTACAATTTAATGGAATTTCATATGGGATAAGTGTACGTTAATAGATATTACCACCCAAGCGATGTTATCTGAGCTGCCCCAAGAGTTTGTCACAATCGCACACCTTACTCTTAGGTCATATGTCGGTGTTATAAGGGATCATGTAACAATGTATTAGTTAATTATTGTGTAATATATTTTATAAATAATATTTTTATTCCATCAATTCCATTATGAGAATAGATTTTCTTAAAAATATAATGAATTAGATAAATTAAATTTTCGGGTAAAATAGTACTTTTCATAAATATATAAAATATTATATTAAACTATGTTATTATTAATAATGTTATTATAATAGGTTTATAAGAACAATACATTTAATTATAAATTACGATTATATTTATTCCTTATTGTTTTTACTCTATAAATGAATATGTATTCAGTTTGATAAGAATTATACGATAAAACAGAAATTATATTTTTAATTAAAGAATTTATTTTGATGAAATAATGAAATTTTTAAATAATTGATATTTTAATTAAATATTTTTATAAAATTAATTTTATGCACAATAAATGAGTATATATATTTTTTGAATTCAAATGTAATTTTTATTAATGTTTATGTTTTTTTTCTAAATATGTTAATTTTTAGTAAATATCAGTTTTTATTTTAAAAGTTAAAATTGAAATAATTTAAAAATTATTTATTTAAAATAAATATTAGTTTTGTAATATTGATGTCAAAATTATCTAACGGTGATTTTTTCTTTATTTTCTGAGAAAATAGATTTTTTGGTTAAAAACTAAATACCCTATAAATATATAATATGTTTTGTGACATCATAATGACCCAATAGTGATGTAGTAAAATAATATAAATGGGATATTCAGAAAATATATGTTTCAAATTTAAAATAATTTTATTTTAGATTTGTTTAATTAATTTTATAATGATTTAGTGGACCGTCCAAAACTTATAAAACATTTTAACATTTTAAAATGATTTCCATCAGAGCGTGACTCACCTCCACATAAAAAAGACAAATATTTTAAAATTTTTGGACCTCATCCTTATAAAATATTGTATATCACTCACCATTGGTAAGAACCATGGGTAAAAAAAGGGTATGACTTGTGGTTTTGATTAGTTTAATTTATAGTGTCACAAACCAAAATAATAAATAATTCCCTCTCACTTCCAATATAAACCCACCAAAAGTCCCATTAATATTAAATAAAACAATTTGGGGCTTGAAAAAACTCTTCTCCATACTCCCTAGTGTCCTCCAAAGGTTCTCTAAAGTTCCCATGAAGCATCTCCCAAGCCAGCGGTATCACACTTCCATATAAGGGATCCTCACTTTACTCTCCTCCTCTCAAATTCAAGCATCTTGTTTGAAGGTAGTTCTTGTAATTTAAAATGGTTATAATTTCATTAATTTATAATCAATATATTAATTTCAATTTTATTTTATTTTAACGAGGTATTATTTATCCTCCCTCATTTTGACCCTTACCTAAGCCATTACCATGCTGAAATTTTGTATGGGATTTCTCTCTTCTTATTTCCATTCAAGTATTTCTCCCTTATTATGAATAAAAATTAATTTTCATATATTGGGATATTATGTTCCATGAACCCTTTACATTTAATTTCATGTATAAATTATGAGGGAAACCATTATCTCTCATCAACCCAACTTATGAATTACCATATGACGACGTTATACATCTGAAATTGCACAGTGATTTTCCAAGCCCAAATCATCGTGTAGTGAATTTCATAGCCACTTCTCTATCAAGGGTATTCACATTTATAAACATATAAATATTTAATTGTAATTATGTCATTGTATTTCATATTCCTTAATTGCGGAGGAACTTATGACGTCTAATGATTCCATGTTATATGATTCATGTGGAACACTTATGCATGAAATAAATGTTTATAAAGTGTGCACCCAAATAGCACTCCTATGCATTGTGTAATGATTAGTATCATGATATTCTATGTGAAATGAGAGTTTACTCATGGTAATTAAATTTCTATTAGGGTTTACTCATGATAATTCAAGTGCAATGAGGGTTTACTCAGTCTAATTCATGTGCAATGAGGGTTTACTCATGCTAATTCATGTGCATGGAGGGTTTACTAATGCTAATCCATGTTTAATGAGAATTGGATCATGATAGTATCATGTTGTTTGTTTTTTCCACATTTATATGTTATGATAATCATGAAATATCATGCCTCTATGTTCATGTTTCTCATGTGCTACTTTGATATGCCAATAGCCCAACATATATTGTATTCTTAATGTTATGCCTTGTTTACTCTTTTACTAGTCTCTATAGAACACCATATTCTTTTGTATGTCCCCAGCTTATCTCACAAAATTAAAAGTACAAAGGAATGTTGTGGTCATGTAAAACATGTTTTCAATAAAGATGTTTTATTTTATGTCTTATGTTGTCATGTAATGTTCCTGATTTCCCAAGAGAGTAGTCCTCTCGATCCTCATAGTTGTCTTAAGTGAAGGATTATGTAATAAATAATGTTTAAATATGAAATAAAGAGTAGGTTTGTTATAACATGTTTAATTAACTAAATAGGGGGTCTTTGGGTATGTTTTTGAACATTTCATTAGCTAGAGCTTAACCATGATGAAATTTGTTCACTTGTATGAGAATTGTGACATATGGTCCCTTAATTGAGATATATTATGGAGTCTATAGACACACTTATAATGTATATATAGAGTGGTTATCTATTTCCTAGGACTTACATGGGATTTACTCATACATTCATATGAATTTAATTTAATTAATTAATCAACAATGTTAGTATATACTATGATAATGAAGAATAAGTGGGTAGTCTACATGAGATTGACACACTCTGTTTCCCATGGTCACTTGATGCCTTTTAAAAAGGTAAAATTTTAGATTGAACATTTTCATATGATGTATAGTGGTTTAAATAGGTATATAAATACATTATTTTGATTGATATAAGGACAAACCTCTTTATATATTGATTATAAATTCTTCTTTTCTAGAGCCCACTCTTTGGTTACATATATGGATGTAGAGATTCATTTTTTAAATGTTATGAAGGGATATATGGTCCCACTTTTTGGTTTATTGAAAGATAATTGATTTTGAACTAGAGAGAAAATATAAAGGTGTTTTACCGTTTATACGAAGTGGTTATTTGGATGGGTAGTCACAGGGAATTTCATATGATGCAATAAAAGGTGATGTTAATGATACCTTTAATTTTTTTGGAAAATATACAAAAAGAGTTTTGAATATGATTTTCATGAGTTATTATATGTGAGAAAATATTATATGTAATATCACAATGTATTTTAGTTTTAGTAAAATTGAGATATTGATGGAGATATATTTCTTAAATTCATTATATATATTTGGGAAGCTATGTAAATTGGGCTTATAACATTCATAAGATGTAGTTGGTCTTCATGAAGTAAAATGGTATTTAATCATGAGTTTCTATATGATAATTGTTATCATTTAAGGATTTATTTCACATATTATATCATTTTAGAATTATTTCATAAGATGAAATATGAGGGATGGGATTCATTCATATATGTGATGCATGAATATTCAATGTCATTAACTCATGTGTTAGAATACACGAGTTAATATGGAATATCCATATGAGTGTCCATGAGAGAGATATAAATACAAAACCATTTAATGGTAGGGGGTGTGATTGGTAAATACATTTTTTAACTACTCACCAATAATTAATCTATTCTCTATCAGTTTTTACACATGAGGCCCTCATACTCTATAGAGGACAGAAGGATCACATTCATTTGAAGAGAGATTTAGCTGTAACCCATGAATTACTATGGAGGCGAGATACATTCATATTATATATTTCTTATTATCATAAAACACATTTTATAATGATCATAATAGTTTTAGAGGCTTATTCAGTGAATGATATTAATGTTAATGACAACTATTCATTTCATAATTTATGTTATTTTAAAATTCTTCCATGATGATCCTTGATATGTGGTTTCTTTTTCATTACCTTATTTGATTATTTCTTAATCAACCTCAAAGAAACCCTTAAAAAACCTAATATTATATTCTATATACATCTTAATGGGTCCATATTACTCATTAATCAACTTAATAAAATATGGGACATATTCCCAAGAGTGTAGTAAATCATCTCATTTGGCCATATCTTAATTAAATCATTCCCCCACTCAAAAAGACACATTTCCATAGGGTTGTAACCAAATCTATCCTCAATTTTATATATACAATTTGAGGTCAACGAAAAAGGGATAATCATATGTAATTCCCACTCCATCCATTTTTAGGTATTTGTACACTATAAGTTTATTCTATACGACATTAAATTTTATAGAATCTGTACTACTCACATGGCCTTAAATGCTACAATGCAATTTTTTTGTGAAATTGAATTATGTGGGTCCATATTACCTTCACAAAAATACATTGGAATCCCCTTCCATGGGAATGATCCCGAATTTACAAAAACAATTACCTAACTAGAAAACAATAAACTCCAAGGTTCCCATTTTTGTGACTTTAAACCATATCATCCCAAATTAAGAATCACTCATATGTAAATTTAAGATGCAGAACCTCTAATAAATATAGATGTTCATATCAATGAAAAATTTTGATCTATTTCTAGCATCGGTGGAAATGAGTATTATACGGGAAACTAGTCATACATTTGGATTTGGGAATAATTCAAAAATATGGCTTAAATCAATAAGATAGTCCCAAGGTAGGAGAAAATCCCCCTAAAAATGTTTCCATGGGCCCGAAAGCCCATCCTATTGACAATTGTGCAATCTGAAGAAACAATGGAAAATAAAACTAGGGACCAACTACCTTTATAAAGTTGGTCCTAAAAATATTAATAATAAATTAGGGAGGATTTAGAATCTATCATATTTTTTGAACTAATACCCATGTATAATTTCTATTAGATAAAAAATTAAAAAATTATAAAAAAAGGCAATAAAACTAATGTAATAATAAATTATATAACTAAGATAAATTTAAATAGTTAATCTCATTAGAAAAAACTTCCATTAAATTAATTTCTAGTAAATATATATTTCAATACAGTAATGCATAGAAATTTGAATAACTTGTATAAAACACAAGAACAATATTGAAAAAAAGGAATGTCCTCTCCTTTAAAAAGGTATTTCAAATTTAGGAGATAAGGTAAAAGATAAGTGAATTAAATATCACTTTAAATTGATAATTCATAACTTTTTTTAAGGTATTAAAATTTATCATAAATTAAAGGTTTATTGAAAATATCATTGAGCTAATTTTATATTTCAATAATGTTAAGAAGGATATATCTTTTATGTTTAAAATCTATAAAGAAATGGTGTCTTACCTCTATGTTATTTTCTTGTAAGTGATGTTTTGAGTTTCTAGAAAAATAATTCACTCGTATTATTATAAAGGATTTGAGTTTGAGTGTGTGTTTCATCCACAACCCTTGACCACTACAAATTCAAAATTTCATATATCCATAATCAATAGTGGATATTGAAAAAAATATTTATTCTTGATATAGAATAATACTTAATATTATCCTATAAAATTACATGTTCCAGAATAAATCTTCATATTTAAATTTTAACCTCCTAATTATTTATTTGAGTAACATTTTTGATTAAATTAGTTATAGAAGTGTAAAACTAGCTAAGTTATGAATAACCTCTAATGTAATTGAAAATATGTTTTTCCACTATCAAATGCGATTCATTTTTATTTTCATTAATTATTACAAATTAAAATACTAAAAACTCATTTTTTGGCTGACTTCCCATTAAATATAATAAAAGGTAAACTTGATTATATATTTATTTTGATCAAATAGTTTCTATAATTTTTGAAAATTAATTTTTATTGAGGTACCAGTCAGAGTACTAATACTTGAGGAATTTTTTAAACTAATTTTTGTATTAAATATATAATATATTTATGTTAATTTATAATGTTTACTTCAAATTTTATGAAATTTTAGAACAAATGAAAAATTTTGAATTTACTGAACATGATCATTTAAAAATAACTATTTATATGTAAAAAAATAGATTTTGTAGTTGATCCATTAATAATATCATCAAAATAAACTTGAAACGTTCTTAACCATTTAAAAACATTCTTTATAAAAAGAGTTCTATTATAATTTTCCTCATAAATTTTCTTTTTAGTAAATATTCGGTAAGTCTATTATAAAAGGATCATGGATATTGTTTAAGAAAAAGTAATTTATTAATAAGTTTGAAGTCATCTTTCAAAAATTAGTTATCATTAAAACCAAGAGGTTTTTCAAAATATATTTCTTCTTGAACCAAAAAATTAATAAAATAACTTTTCATATCCATTTGAAATATTGTAAAATTTATATTTGTTACAAAGATTAATTGTATTAAAATAAACAAAAGCCTAGATACCAGTGAAAAATTATTACAATAGTATACAATTTGTTTTTGACATTAACCCTGAGAAATAAGTACTTCTTTATTTATTAAATTTATTCTATTCTCATTAAATTTGTTTCTAAAACCCCATTTTACCCCATTACTAAATGTTATATAGTATTTTCAACCAAAGATTAAAAATTATGATGGTTAAATAGTTTATTCTCTTCATTCATAGCCCTTATCGAAATTTCACCACATAAGGAATCATCTTTCATTTTAGGATAAAAAAAATACAATAATGCACAATTATCACATTAATTTTTGAAATAATTTCTTTTTTTACTAGTTGAATCACATCACCAATAATATTATCATCGGAATGACTCCATAGGATTGAGTCGTTTTTAGTTATAAAATAATTTTTGTCAACTATTTATTATATTTAATCTGATGAAGTATTTTATAAATATTGAAAATCCATTCTCTTATTTTTTGGAGGATTCACTAATGATAGTTGTGTAACAAATTTTAGTATCATAATTTAAGTATATTAAAAACCATAATTCATAGTGTTAACTTCTATATTATTTAAAAAACACAATGATAAATTTTATAAAATTTTACACAAACAATTTTTTGAACAGTATTTCTTCATTTCTTAGAAACTCTATATACCATTCATGTTTTAGAGTAACGATTATAAATTAATTCATAATCATTGGAATTTTTTTCTAGTTGATATTTTTCATTAAATATGACTAATTTATAACAAAATAGTTTGATATATAAAATTTTTGGTGTTCATCTAGTATACAACCCATACGAGGTTCTATTAAGAAAGGTACAAATTAAAATGCGATTTATAGTATTGAAATTATTACTTATAACTCATCCCAAAAATGTTTAGGAATAAAATATTTTCAAAAAAATGTTATAGTCATATTCTAAAGAATATTATTTCATTTTTAACTAATTCAATTTATTGATGTGTTATTGGTGAAAAAAATAGATAATTAATACCTTTCTTACAAATAAATATTTTAGAATCTGAATTCTCAAACTCACCACCATGATCACTTCATATAGTAATCAAAGGTAGGTTTTACTCATTTTTTATGGAATATGAATATTTTTATAATATATGAATGTTTTTTATTTTCATGTAATAAAATATCTACAAATCTATTTGGTGTAATCATTAATAAGGACATAAACATAGTGATATCCAAAAATAATTACAGTTTTGAGGACCAATTAATTCTATTATCACTAAATATAAAGGTTAAAAAGTTGATACTTCACATACTTATTTAAAAATAGACTTGTGTTACATTACATATTCACACTAACCATAAAATCTGGTATATTTGAACAAAGTTCTAGTAGAACTCTCTTAACACCTTTCTTGTAATGTTTATCAATGTATAAAGGTGATAATAACAATAAAATCTATGTAAAAAAAATTCAAAAACACTTATGAAATGAAAATTACAGTTCTTAATATCTTATAATTTAAGTATGTAATAATGATCATACCTATCAGAAAATAGAAAAAATTAACTTCCAAATATTGAAAAATAAATTTATATTCCTTTAATTTCACAAGGAATCTCATATCTCTTAGTTGGAATATTCTAATAAGTTTGTTCTTAAGTACAAAAAATATAAAACATTTGAAAATATTTATTTTACAAGAAAAATGACTATTATAACACTTAACTTAACCAAGTTCCATAATTTAGACTTTTCTCATATCATGTTTCATGAAAAAACACTATCTATGTAACAAATGATATGACTATTGGTACTCAAAATTTTTCATAAAAATATTAAAACTAGGTTCTTGGTACCCAAACATAGTTAGATTTGTTAATGTTAGAAAATAAAATTTTAAAACTCAAATACATCTTAAAATTTTGAGATAAAAAATGTTAGTTCTTTGTAAATAAAAGCTTTATTGAAACCAAAATATTTATCCAGATTTAGAGAACAAAAAATTCTCCAATGACCTCCCTTTTTAAATTTTATTTAAAAAGGGTTCACATATAGGTAAAAATTATTTTGATTGAAAATGAAATTTACTAGAAGTATATCCAACCTCGATTGATGTTCTAGAAGGAATTATTTGTTTTTAAATATTAACGAAATATTCATTACCATAATTAAAGTTATAAAAATGTTTCTTCAATCCACTAATTATAGATTTAATCATAAAAACTAATTTATGATCAGTATTAGTTGAAATAGAACTAAATATAGACTCTAATTATAATGAATATATAAAAAATTTAGAATTATTTGTTAAAATTATACTATCATCTTAACCAATATCATACTTAAAACTATCATAGTGATTATTGAAATTTTCATTCTATTTTTTCATATGAGTTATTTTTCTAACTGTTTATTCATATGTTGGTAAATCCTTCTCATTATCTGATGAACTTAATTTTCGTATTCCACTGAACAATATATGTCATCATATTATGGAGTTCAATAATAACTGTAAGAAGTAAAGAAATATATAATATGATGTTGAATTTTCAAGATAATCAATAGATTTCATCTCTATAATAAAATTTTCATCTTCAGGGATATTTATATAGAAAGCAATAATCATTGGGATATTAGTACCACTATCATCCAATTAAATATTATGATTTGTGACTCTTCCAATAGAACTCTATGTATCCTAGGATTTTATATTTTTCTTCTTTTTAATTTTATAAGTTCTTATAGATTTTATATATTTTCTCTACAATCTAGATAAATCAGGTCTTATATGACCAGTCTTATTAGATTTTTGATAGCAAAACTATTGATGATTCATTCCTATCATGTTTCTATCTTATGTATTTTTGATGATCATATAAGATACTTTAATTTCCAATTATCTTATCCTCCTTCATAATTAATCTTGATCCTCTTCCCCAGTTTCAACATTATTGAATTTCGAAGAATGGTTAGACCAATTCCTTCTAGGTTTGGTCCTATGATTACGATCCTTGAAAGTAACATTAATAGAATAGATGATAAATGTTATAATTTTTTCCTCTTCCACTTCGTAGTATCTCATTTTAATATACACTCATATATAATGAGATTTTTAATGAAATCATCAAGGCTTACCTAATTTAAATGATTTTTATTAGAAATGTATTTATGTTTATGATACAAATCTTTCATAATTATATCGATAATTTTTTTCATTAGTTTATCATCAGATACATCCATCTCACCAAGAGATGTTAGACTAATCAAAATGGTTATGAATCACTCTTTCATTAGGGAAATAAACTCTACATTTAAAAATCTGAACACCCAACAATCAACTCGTAATAATGCTCTATTAGATTAATTAACATTACAGGTTCTAAAATGTACAAGATCAATATTATTCAAAATTACATTATCTGTATCATATATAGATATTTGAATATAGATATATACCATCATAAAATATAACAAAACCATCCACACATTATAATTATTCTAAAACTCAAGAATATTTTCTCTCGAAAAGGTAAACAGATACTTATCTAGAATCTTATAATTTTTGATGATCATTAGATAGTTCTCCACTCTAGTATTAATGAAAAAATAATAATATGATCATGCCAGTATACATAATCATTTCTATCAAGGATTATAGTAATATTGGAATCATATTTTAAATTTAACCAAAATGAATTCCTACCATAACAAAAAAGAATTTTTATTCTACAAGATAGTATATTTTGTGAAAAAATCCCTCCTATATGTATTTCAATATTTTTGGGTTGTTTTATTTTCAATAAAAATTACAGATTGAAAATATCTAATGGTTTTCTTAGAAGTTGGTTTCAATGGTGGTGATTTTTAGTAGTGTTTTTATATTTTTTTGGGTATATGAAATTTGGTGTAAAGGGTGGTTCAGCATAAAGATTACATAGAATATGTAATAAAGAAACATTCCACATAAGATGATCATGAAATATATAAAAATAGTGAATCTATATGATAATGGTATAACTCATGGTAATTATATAGGAAGAATGTAATGAACCTCAAAAGAGGATCAAAAGGCATCACATGAGGAGGATATCACTCATGGTTAAAAAGTTGAAGGCATTAAGTTGATGCAGTTTTCATTAAAGTATTTAATTTTAATTTATGATTAGTGAATTTTTATATACATTTACTATATAAGGACAATATACTAACTTCATATAGAGAGAAAACATATTAATGAGATTATTAAGATTGCTATAAATTATTCTAATTCATACAGCATTATTAGGTGAATCCACACAATGTAAGGGAGTTTATAGAATTGGTCCCTAAAAGGTGTTATGTGGTATGTAAACCATATAAACGTTTTCTAAGAAATTATCATAAGATAACTCACAAATTAGGATTTCATGAGGCATAATGAGTAATATATATTGATTTGAGATCACACAGTGGATATAACACGATGTTATTATGTGGTAAACAGTAAACCATGTATGGGTAAGAACATTTAACATATTAGTATTCCATGTAATAAATTTTATGTGGAAATCAAGATTTAATCTCATGGATGAAAATCGAGTTTTTGGGCACACATACATATGTATGAATAAAAAATGAGATAATTCCTAAAAATATAAGAATATTCTTAAAAAATTATTGTGAGAACTTCATTTGAGAGAGTAGTAAGCTTTGAAAGTATGATTGGATGTATAACCATGGGGACAGTGATTCTAATTTGAAAATTCTAACAATAGTTCACGATGGTGGATTTTCTATATAGTAACATATCCTTTTTATGTGCCTTTAATTGTCCTTTTTATGGGAAAAAAAAGCAAAATTATTATATATCATTCAT
Organism: Viscum album; assembly: GCA_963277665.1. Lineage (NCBI taxonomy): Eukaryota > Viridiplantae > Streptophyta > Magnoliopsida > Santalales > Viscaceae > Viscum > Viscum album. The sequence goes on along the minus strand of OY728140.1, from coordinate 760,108,065 downwards.
TTTTTTATTTCAGTATATCCATTTCTATGAGAAAAAGAGAGAATAGAGTTTTGTTTAAAGATGAATCAAGATTAAAATTGAGAAGTTTTTTAATATAGCCTACCATGATTCATCCCCTCTCTTAGGTCACTCAACTTAATGGGACTAATAATTGGTATCATATCTAAATGATAAAACAGTTTCTCTCTCTCACTGAAAGTAAAGGAAGTAGTTAATCCCAATTGAATTATGAGATTTGATGGAAACATTTTATTCTATGTAAGAATCATACAAAATCCTACTTTTCATCTTTATAAATTAATTTTTTATGGATAAAATTCATGTTATTTTAAACATTTTAAATAATGGATCTTTAAGATAAGAATATTGACGAAAGTTGGATACTAACTCCAGATGAATCAATGATTTATAAGAATATTTTTCCAACACAATCTACAATAATGTGATTTCATATAAGACATTACATTCCATGTAATAAAATTTTATCAATATATATAATTAAAATTTAAAATTTTTATAATCTAAACTACTTGTATGGAGGAATAATTATAAGAACTTGAGGATAAACATGAATGAATATATTTATGAATTCTTTGATCAGGTGAATATTATAGTGGAGGGTATGCATAGTCTTGGAGAAACTGTTTATTACATGAATATTTTAAATTGCATCCTGATAATACTTCTACACTAATTTATTGTGAAATTATCTATACTCGAAGAAAAATATCCATTGGAGATGAAATTAGTTTTCATAATACTCTTGTTGCATACAATATTCGAAGTGATGATAATGATGATGAAGAAAAGGGAATGTAAAAAAGAGGCAGAAATCGAGGCCATGAAGAAGATCACCATGGATTATTTCTAGGAAGTATAAGAGGTGGATTAAGACCTATCAATCCTTTTATCGAACATGTAATGTGTAAAGGTAATGTATAAAGGAAAACATAAACTTAAATTATATTTATATGGAAAATTTAGTCAACATAAAAAACAATGTTTCTTAATAAGTTTCAATATGTTGTTGAAGATTATGAAATTTCCATAATTATGTCTTTAAAGAATGTTAAATACAACATGCAATGATTTTATAATATATTTTTTCCTTAAATAAATTACAAGTGTTCGATATCTTTCTTCACACACAAATGTGGGTCTAAATGAACTGTGATATTATTAACATGTATAATAGAACCATTCAATAGTAATGTATAAATATTAATAAAACAAATTTTGATTTTTTTTGTAATAGTATTAAATAATTTCAATATTTGGACTAATTCATAACAAATAGGTTCTCAAATTTCAAAAAAGTCATAATATACTTCAAAAATATGATTTCATCAAAAAAAGATACATTTAATTTTTTGAAAATAAATTATAATTGATTTCTTATATTTTTAGAAAGTATATATGAATAAATTAATATCATTTTCAAAATGATTATGTATTAGTTATGATAATGTGAATTTTTATGATTTTTGTCAAAATAAATATTTTTCAACGAACTATGAAAAATACCAGTTTTTATAAAAAATTAAATTTATTTTCAATTAATATTTTCATTAAGATTATAAGTTTATCATAAATTAATATATTTAAAATGTATATATATATATATTATATAATTAATTACATATTAATCTACATTATTCTGGATTTTGGAAAAATTTAATTTCTGGGCATAAAAGCATATTTTTCTAAAAAATGTTTTTATGTGTGGAATGTGTTTTTATCTTTATGAATTAAATTATTACCTATTGATTAATTTTTTTTATAAAATATATAGGTTATATATTCATTTATATATTTTAACATTCATTTTATGATTTTTACAAGGATTGTAAAGGAACAAAAATTTTTTTTATGCAAAATAAATGCATTTTCACAAAATGGGTTATCATTATGGTTTTATTGATAATTTAAAAATAAATTATTATATTTATATATATTTAATCTAGGAAAATTTATTTTGTATTTAAAATAATTTAATTTAGTCTACTTAATTTTTTCATCTAATGAATAGAAAAAACAATAAAATTTTGGAAACACGGTTAAGCTTAATACAACTTTCACTGAGGGTAAAAACCAATAGTATCCAAAACCAAATTGTATAATTATTATGGAAGAAGTTATTTAAAAATTTTATTATAAAAAATTTTAATCCTTGGATATTTGGATCCATATCCCATGAAATTGACCTAATATCATTGAAATATTTTAAAAACGTTATTGTGTGTCCCTCCCCTCACTTATAAAAGGGAACCCTTTATCCCGCCTTATTAACACCATTTGATACTTATAGATCCAAGAATACCTACTCCAAAACCATCCTATAATTAATATATTCATCATATATATACTTTTATTCTCATAATACAAATCTTTTAAGGATTATGGTATAAGGAAAATATGGCCTCTCCAAGAAGGGGTATAAATATTGACTAAAATATTTGATTTTTATTTCATCATAAAACATATCTAAACATGTTTTAAACATAAAAAAATTATTAATATAGTATCTTAAATATAATTATATTTTATTATAATGATAGAACAACCATTTTTAACCCATTCTCCTTCAAATGGGAAATTAATGTATCGCTCACGCATACATGTAGACTATCATCTTCATGTAGAGACACACTTCATTTACCATCAATATATTTAATGGGTGTTTATAATGATGTATATATGATATTTATAAAATAATTAGTATTATGTAATTACAATATCTTATAAAACATTCTATATTCTAATCCATTGGAAAATGATAATGTCGCTGACACAAACATGTAGAATACCCCCTTCAAATAGAGATGCAATTTATTTTTCATTTACACTTTATTTGGCTATTAAAAGTATTTATATAAAGAAAATATATGATATTTATGATATTATAATGATTATTTAAATGTGTGTTAATATTAAAATTTGTTTTCCATCTATTGAAAACAGGAAACATCGCTTATCTGTATGTACTGATTACCATATCCACAAAGTGATGTAATTATTTTTTGAACATCAATTAATTAACATAGTTATAAATATTTATGTAATATATATATATATATATATATAATATTTATATAAATATTAAACTTATGTATATGGGTTATCCATGATTAAATTACACATACCATAACTACCGAACTAAAACATATAATAAAAATGAAGTAATTAACACCCAAAATAACGTCTTTAATATAGAATTGTTTACAAATTGTTGTTGAAATTATATAAGTGGGTAATATATGATATTATATTTATTAATAATATTTGGTTTTAGAGTTATAACAAATATAAAATTATTACTTAGTATCTTAGAGAACTTACAAATAAAGTTAGATATCCGGAAAGGGTTCTTCATCACAATTTTTTTCAGTGAGACTTGTTTGATATTATTCAACTATTTATGTTTGTGAGGTGTATATAATTATAATTTAAAATATTTTATCATGGAACCTTCTTAATTAATGGTATTTTAAGTTTCAAATCAAATTTTTTCATTCTAGGGGATTTTATTTGAATGTTACCATAGTGGTAAGAGTTTACTATCTAAAATTGACATTTGAGTACATTTGTTATATGGTACACCTATCTACAGTAATGAGGTGTATATAATACCCATTTTATGTGATTTATCATGAATATCCTTATTTCCATGATATTTTATGTTTCAATTTATGTTATTTCTTTTATGGGGTCCATGAATCAAAAGTTATGAAAGAGGTAAGGGTTTAATGTTACAAGATTATTTTTTTCATGATTGTTTATGGTTAAATTTCCAATGAATAAATTATATTAACTTTCTCTCTAAAATATTATGTATTTTCATATCCTATATTTATTTCCAAATATTAGATTATTTAATTTAATTTCCCTCTCTTTAATAACTCTATGTACCCATATATTTTTAAGAAAAATAGACTATGTTTTTCTCTTCAGTTGAGAATATGTTCTTCCATGTCCATATTTCTCATTAAAAAAAATTCAGAAATATTGGTTTTGATATACACCACCAGAATAACATTCCTTACCATCATGAATAATATTTTATTTTAAACCTTATTATTATTTTTTCCTCTTTTTATTCAAATAAATATTATTACTTAGAATTTATTAATTTTTAGATTTAAAAATGTGATTTTAAAATGAAATTGTTGTTTTCTTAAAGAAATTTCCTAGTGATAAATTAAAGTCATTCTCATTTATCAGAACATCTTATATTTTTCCTTATAATTTTATTGTGATATGTTCCAATGTTACAATTGTTTTCTTTCTTTTTACGGTTTATTATTATCATTTTTAATTTTTTATGAATCCTGTATCCATTCAATTGGTTTGATATGATGATATGATGAATTAATTTTAATCTTGTGGAACACATATGTACGATTTAATTATGTTATGGATTGTCCCAAAATTATATATTTGTCTAATTAACTTGGTAAATAAGGTTTATTATGAGATAATATAAAATATTATGAGGATACAACCTAGTTTAGTAAGGAAATTTTCCTGAAAATACTATCTTGGGAGTGAACCTTGACTGAGTAAATGATGGAGTGGGGATTGAACCTAATCATCTAGGATATTATTGGTTGTTATTATTGACTAATAAAAATATTTTATAGGATTACGTGTTTTAAAGATACTTATTCGATATTATTTTATTATATTTTCATTGATCATGATTGATTATTGATGATTATACACTCTTTTTTCTTGTTAATTTTGTTTAACAAAACCTTACGCCATGTTTTGGGATTAATGATCTTTGACTAATTGGGTACGATTAGTGTATGTCGTGATCATGTTCTGATAACCATATTCTAAAATTATACTCACTTATGATAATTAATTTATAACTCTTATTTTGACACATACTAATCCACCATGATGGTTTCTGAAGTTATCGACGGGGCTTATTAGTGAAATCCAAAAACCTAGTGGCAGAATTGATTCCTATTTGTAAATGGTGGGATGGTTCATCATATCTTATAAGGATCATGGTTGGAATTTAAATTATTTTTACTATAAATAACACAACCAATTATATAATATTGCTGAGATGGAGATCTCTGAACAATGGCTATAAACTCAATGAAGATAGCAGTTGTACCTCTAGAGGCATGAGAGGGATCTAAGACCAACCTGGATCATTGATTCTTGATTTATTTGAAAGATCTATACATCAAGAATATCTTACAAAAGAGGTAAGTGTGTTTTTGAAGGGAGTTGAAATGTTCTATTTTCACAACATTATGTTATAGCCGGTTGAGACTAACTCAATGGTTGTTCTGGGACCACTTCCAGGGAAGATGAAAATTCCATGGTCTATTAGATATCTCATTTGAAAATATAGAATAATCCTCGACTCATGGGTGGTCTATTATCATACATAGAGGTAGAGAAATAATGTGGAGGACTACCTCGCTTCTTGGGTGGCTAATATGGATCACTACGCTGTATTTTCTAGATTAGGGTCACATTATTTAAAGTGTGGTTGTTTTGTCCAAGAATATTCCCTTGAACTCCATTTTTTTAAACCACAATGACATTATTTTATATTTATCCTTCACCTACTTATAATAAAAATTTGTCGTTTGATGGATGGATAATACATGGTGAATGGGACATTACTATCCACCATGTTTAACACTCCTAGGAGATATTATTGGCTTCATTCACATTTTCATTATGAATTATCATGGAATATTTTAATAGATGATTGGCATGGATGAAATAGTTTTTACATAATGTTTCATTATTATACATCCTATGAACATTTTTTCAAGATTAAATGATTAATCATTATAATTATTATTTCTCACACAATAATTTTTTGGGTTTAGTAAATCGATAGATCATGAAGAATCATGTTGGCTGACAATGTGAAAATAATGGAATGATTTTCCTCATGAGAAACCAATAAAAACTAATGTTCGTATTATAAACCTTATATTTATTAAAAATCACTTATGTCTTTATATGATTAAAAAATAAACCAGGGTAAATTTATTTCCACATAAAATAATAGAAAATTGATTTTTGTGGTAGTTAATTTCATGAAGACCTTGGAGGGAAGAAGACTTATCTAGTTCCATGAGAAGTATGTGGGAAATATCTCTTAGGGATATAACTTAATGGAATTATAAGGTGTTCTATGAGTAAAAGATAAGAAAATAGAGAAATTAAATGTTGAGGAAAAATGATGAGTATTATAGAGGAGAATGAAGATTATCATAAGCTACAATTAAAATTTTACTATCTATTGTATACAGAACATAGATATTATCTGTTTTAATGACCTAATCCATGGTATATGTCCTTGAAAAAGTAGGGGACTATGTTTTCCAAGACATTAAAATGCAGTGACTGAAGTCTTTATGTAATTATATTATAATTTTATTTTTTAAAAGGGTTTTTTAAATTATATTATGGTTATAATAATCTTGAAACATTTAAGGATTGTTATGAATTATTTTTTCTTTAATGATTTTCAAGAATATATTTTATTGTATTGAAAACCATGAAATGTGATTTTATTGTAAGGTGATATTTTTGAATGAAACATGATTTAGGAAAACACAACATTTAATATATGAATTACGTTGAGGTAATAATTCATTATTGGTGTAAATAATTGACTATTATTGATAATGTAAAGTAGATAGTATTTGTGACCTTTAATTTCATTATTGATTTTATGATAGAGTTATTTATATTATCATTCTTAATTTTTATTAAATTATTGGATTTATAAAATATATTGGAGAGTCTATGATTTATTAGAGTAAAAAAATAGATTTATAATTTTGAAGAATATATGTATTCATTGAGTTTTTTGGTAATTCATGTTATTATAATTCGTTAGAAGAATATATTATCAGGGTATTCACATTATTAGTATGTGACATTAAGAGATACTCTATGTTATTTTGGGGATAAAGTTAAGTTGTTTTTTGGAATTTTTGTTACAATTATCTAGTTTTTTGGAGTGTTTAATACTATTTATGAATGTTATGAGGAGTTTTATAAACTAACTATTTATTTAAATAATTATCTAAATATTTGGGTATTGGAATCATTGGGATTAATATTTTAAAATAATAATCATTATTATTAAATATAATATATTATAATTTCCGTTATTTATTTCTAATGACTAAATTGAGAATGGGGAATATGTTTTAATTTGTTTGTAGATATCAATATCTATTAAAAAAATTTGTAGTTCTTTATGTATGGAAATGTCATATTGTTCTTTAATCATTATGATATGAGAATATTTATTTTGAAATTTATTCAAACGTTCATCCAAAGGATTATATAAATTATTAGGAATTTAAAAATCATGTAAGTATATTTTATTTTATTCAAAGAAAAAATAATTCCTCAAATATAAAAAAAATTATTGACAATAATTTAACCCATTTAAAGTAATTTATGTTTAATTTATGTTCGTTTTCACCCCACATAGATTTATAGTTTTATAGTCATTAACTTTCTTATGACCATGTTCTCTATCACTCTCTTCTATTCTTTGGAAATTATCTTTATCCTCTATTTATATATTTTGACATCCGTATATTGTAATCCTTATGTAGGAAACTGATTACGTGTTATTTGAGGTAATTATTTTGTTTCCAACATCCCCTTTTGAATGAATATGTATTATTCCTTTACAGGATGTGGGTTTTTAAAAAAGGTATTTTTAAATATCAAACCTTTGATTACCTAAATACAAATTGAGAGAATATAATTTATTAAACTGGTAGGGGGAATGTAACAATCTTATATATTAGAATATTTTTAATTATAATATATTGTAAGTGTTCAATAGATTTACTTACACCCAACCCCAAATCTAAATGAACTATGATATATTAGCTATTTATAACATGGAAATTTAATTGAAATGTGTCAATAATAATAATAAAATTATAAAAAATATGTGTAAAGGTTTTAAAAAATTATTAATTATTAATTAAATTTGTTAGAAATTTTATTTTTCCATATATTATTTCATAATATTATATGGATTAATATTAGAGATAGAAAATGATACGACATGAAGTTCCAAGGCCTAGTGAGTACATAATTTCTATTTTAAAATAATAAAAATATTAATTTCATATTTAAATTAGTTTCCTGAAAAAGTAAAAAACATTAAATATAGGACCAAATTAGAAATTTGGGCCCACTATTGAGTCTAGAGTATGGGTTTTACCCTATGCGTGATAGAACATTCGACTATGTCTGATACTCAGGATTGGTTCATTTATGGTATAATTTATTAAAAAATTAATTAAATGAAATTAATTTCCCATGAACAATTTTTTTATAAATACATGGCTATGATGAGATCTTCGTGTTATCCACTTAAACTTGGGGATCTAGAGTGTCATTGGAGGAGATAATTCTTAGTAAATGACATCAGATCGGACCAAGATTAAGGATTGTTGTGCCATCAGAGTTCAGAAATCATTCCAATTATGAAAACACATGACCATTATTCATCAGTTATTGATCAAAACTCAATGTAAGATGTTTGATATGTGTGATTTACATCTTGTTATTTATCTCAGAAAAACTTGGATCCATTCCATGAATAATAATTGATTCACAAATATATGGTAGATTTATTTATGGTTGATTTATTTTTTTCATTTATTATTCTATATTTATTCATCTAATTATTAAAAAATAGATTGAGAGAAAATGAAAAAAAGTCATAGTTCATTCCTCATATCTTTTGGTTTATATATTTCACCCTTGTTTTATTACACGCTTATCATGATAAATTCTTTTTGACCATGGTTTAAAAAATACTTGTTATTCCTTAATTATGTGGCCATTCATTGGAACAATAGAACGATACCATGAATGTGGTTTATGATCATGGTATGTAGATAGAGGATGATCACAGGTGGACCAAATCAGATTTAGGTTTCACATTCTTCTTATTTTTTTGTTACACCATGGTGACAAATTGTTTAATAGAGGTGATTTCTGAGAAGATTGAAATGTGGATCAAGGTGATCAGTGATGGATTTGGATAACCAATCTTAGATATATGATTATCATCTTGGATCATAATTGAAAAAATTTAGATAGAAATATAGAGAAGAACCCATTGTTTCTAAAAAATCCTAGGTTACATAACATGTAATCTGAAGATACATGCCATTTGGGACTCTCTATACAGCGCTAAGGATTCTACATAGTGAGAAATTTCAAATGTTGTGTGAAACATATCACATACCATGTTATCCATTCAAAAATATTGTTGTATACCTTAGATGGTAAATGGGAAAAATTAGTCTAGGGTACACAGACATGACTAGGTGTACATGGGGACAACCTAGTGTATATAGGTTGCTACATGGTCACAACTAACAGTTCCCAGTCATGGAATGATGGCATGAAAAGGGTGATGATAGACCTTTACACACCATGTATACTAACTCGCATTCCCTTTATATATATGTTTACATTTCATGTGGGGAAACACCACACAAAACAACTTGGGGTTGGCTAGACACTTTGTGTACCTCCTTTGAGGGTGCATGGAGCCCTTATTTCCTCAGTTTGGACCAATATTAGTATAGTTTCATCACTTTTTCCATCCCCTAAAATGGTATAGTGAATAATTATGTTCATAGTTCACGATTTTGGTACCCTATAGAGGTTGAGTATCAGATAGAGTTTATGTTGTCCTCTATGAGATCAGAGTGTGATCCTCTATCATTCCCCCTTATAACTTAGGTGGGTTTCATGTAATAAGAATGAAATATTTGCATGCGGAATTGATCTTTCCTCAGTGTTCTATTTCATTAGGGTTCATTGTATAATTGGCATATAATCCTCTATATATGTTTTTGATTGAGATTTTGGTTGTGGTGTCCCACAATAGTCCTAGGTGTGATCCCCTACATGTGTATCAGGTGATTATGATAGTAGTGAGTTTTCTTATGTGGGGAAAATTATAATGAACTCTCGGATGAGGGTATACAATGAAATCATGGATCATAGGGTTGGTTATCCTAGAATGATCATTACCTAGATGATTCATGAAGAATACCATGGATTATAGATTGGTTTGTGAGAACATGAAGGCACGATTTACATTATGAGTATATCTAGGGTTTAAAGCATTCATTTCTATATCCTTGTTATGGGCAGACTCTTCTTAATGTTATGTGTTTAGTGTTTTTGAAGTTTACTACTACATATTTCTATACTCACCACTATATGAGATCTTCCCACATGTGCAATTTCTTATTGAGATGATTAAGCTTTTGATATTATATTGGGAGGACAAGGAGCTGGTGTAGCATAGATTTAGAAAGATTGATCGAGGTTTTTTTCATGGATTAATTTAATAATAGTAATACCCTTTTGAGAAGGTTTGAATATTTAATGTTTTCGAATGGGATTATATTTGTTCCTATTATCTTTTTTAGTACTTTACTATCATACTATGATTGAGGGATTATAAATATATGCATGTATTGGGTTTAGTTTTTTTACATTTCAACATTTTATGGGCTTTTATATGTGTTTGTGTGTACAATTACATTTGGTTAACGAATCTGATGTGTGGGATATGCCTACTCGATGCTGGTCTACAACCCCTAGCCTATTAAAGGAGGACTTGGGGTAGGATTTAGTTCTACCATAGTACTATAGTATGTCAAATTGGGTTTGGTTTTTTGGAAATAGTGTTAAGTGGTTCATGTTCAGATTTTAGGCCAGGGACTCTAGTGTTGGTGTTACAGATGATGTATCCACAAACTAAGAATCTGATCACCTTCTTTTAATGTCGGTACATATAGGCATTGGTTGGAGGGAAAGCACTGGTACATTCATTATATAGGAGTAGGTTGTGGTTTCTATATCCTTATTGAGTTAACTCCCTAGATATACCCTTTGATTGTGGTATATCTTGTTTATTTTAGGATACCATCATTAAGATATCCATCCATGATTCCACTCTCTGATTATGATGATGATCCCTCAAGTGACAAGGCTTCAGAATAGGGACTTGTAGTAGGGATAGTAACTCTGAGCAGTTTACCAGTTATACCAACACCCTTTGAGCTGAAGATAATAGTTGATGTGATGGAATAGGATTCAAATAGGATGAGTGAACTGTATGAGTTGTGGTGACAATGACTTATAATTATTCGGTGAAAGGAACACCACAATGTGGCTAAGTACTAGTTAGAGGTAGTCACTCGAGTATTTTTCCTTGTGAGGAAACCTTCAGTTAAAATTGAAGTCATGAAAACGAGTGTTATTTAGGGATCCACTGGGTGGTGGTATAGTCTGGTGACTTAGTCACATGAAAAGATAGCTCTATCCTAGTCTAACATCGAGCATCTATTTAGAGAGGAGTTTTATTCATCCATGTTGTGATCAGTGCACATCCAGGAGCTTCTGCATCGATAACAAGGAAGCATCACTTTGGTGGAGTATTTAGCGAGGATTAAGGATATCTTATGATACGCTATGGATATGGTTCATTATCTATTCTCATGGGAAGATGACTTCTATAATTGTTTTTACTGAGATATTAGGGAAACTGTGATATCTTTAGTCATTCCCACTAATATTGGAGTTCTTGAGAAGGAATTATTGATGGTGATATTTCTAGAATAGTTAACGCTAACAGCGGGTAATATTAGTGGGAACCAATAAGTTGAGACCTTGGATATAGGTTGATGATGTTAGTTTTAGGGATCCATGCATGTCAAAAACTTCTGGTGACAATAATAGAATAGAGGATCAGTGGTGTTGGGCTCTAGGTATGGATTGAGTCAACTAAGGGAGAGGTGGTGTTTCTCTTATTATGGTTAGACAAATATTTATTTGGATTTTACAACCCTTTATATAGCTGATCAGGAAATGTTTTATGGACTTCCGAGGAATATTTACAGGAAAGAGTAAGGAGGTCTGTAGGGCGGTGGATGTGGAAGAGGGGCCAATAGAGTAGCATGAGGTGGTTTGAGGTATGAACTATTACCAACACCCCCAGGTGGTCCACACATAGATCAAAGAGATATTGGTGAGACATGATGCCAGTTTTATGGCGTAGATACCTACAACAAGAAGGATCTAGGGTTTAGAGTAGGTATAATCCATTCCTTTTTTACCTTAGCTATAATATTGATAAACACATGGGTGAGTAACTCCCTTCTTTCCACTTCTCTTGTTTAGGGATTGGAGATTCCAGTGGATCCTTTATAATGACCATCACATTTGGACACTCTAATAAGAGGTGAATAATAAATTTCAAACTTTTTACGGTAGTATAATCTAACACTTGGAGGAGAGATATTTGTATGAGATCTATTTCTATCAGCGATGAGGGCTTATGATATCATCTTCTGTATGTAATTTATATCCATAGTTCCTAACCAAAATGACATGTTTAGGTATATTATGTGGTGTTTTCATATTGATGGGATGAATTTATCATTTTTGGGAGAAAATGAAAACTTGGTAGAGTAGGAAATTCTTCGTCTTAGGAGAGTGAAGTCGATTACTCACCAGTTGGATATCATTATTCTTAGAGAGGTAGATGTTATAGGATACTAGTTCCCTATGGTAGGGGTGGTGGAATATGAGGACATATTTTATGAGGGAATTAAATGTTCAAATCCCTACCAAGAGATAAAAATATATATTATATTACTGCATTGCAAGTCTTAGATATCATCACTAATGTATCAGATGGATCCTGTCGAGTTTTAGGAGCAGAGGGTGCAGCTATTGGAATTTTGGAAATGGGCTTCATGAGACCCCATGTTTCCCCATGGGCAGCCCCAATGTTATCTTCCAAGAAGGAAAATGGTATATTGATAGTATGTGGTGAGTAATATTTCTTGAAAAATGTGGTCTTAAAAAATAATTATCCACAGCTGAGGATTAAAAACCACTTTTATTAGTTGAGAGGGGTGTGATGGTTCTCCAAGACTGACCTCAAATCATGCTATCACCATTTTCAATTACAGTATTAGGATATACCAAATATGTCATTTATAAGTTGATAAGGTCACTATGTGAACATGGTGATGCCATTTTTCCTGATGAATTGTCTTGTAGTGTTCATGGGACTCTTGAACTATATATTTAAGCCATTATTTGACTACTTTTTGTGGTCTTCATCGATGATATCCTACTATATTTGGAATCTGAGGAGGAGTGTGAGAAACACTTGAGTATAGTATTGAACACACTCTAGGAGATCTATCTTTATTTAAATCTCTTAAAGTGTTAATTTTTAATTTGACAGGGTCACTTCTCCAGACACACTATTTCAGAGATAGGAGTGGTAGTAAACCTAGTGAAGGTCGGTATGGTTCTAGCTTGGGATCCATCCAAGAGTTCCACTGAGTTGTGCAGTTTGTGTGGGATGGCATGGTAATATCATAGGTTTGTACCCAATTTCTTCAGAGTGGAATCATCTTTGACAACTTCGACCCAAAAAGGGATGACTTTCCAGTGGATTCAAAGGTTTTAGCGGTGTTTTGAAGAGTTGAGGCAATGATTGATGAGCATCTATATCTTGAGATTTTCAGAGGAGGGTGTTAAGTATGTAGTGTTATGTGATTCCTTAGGGAAGGTACTTGGTGTGTCATGATGATGTGGTTTTAAGTTATATATAATGGGTCCATGAAGTTAACGCCACATGAGTAGAACTACACGACCCACCATCTTGAGTTATCAGTAGTATTCTTTGCCCTGAATATGTAGTGAAACTAGTTGATGAGTTAGTGGTTTTTTATATTATATGACTATAGGAGTCTCAAGTATATCTTCTATCATAAGAATCTTAACTTTAGAGAGATTTTATGGTTAGAGTTCCTCCAGGATAATGAATTTGATATTTTCTATACTCGTGGGAAGGAGAACATGGTGGAAGATTCTCTCAGCAAGAGATATTGTTATCAGTTATTGGAAGAGGATTTTGAATAGTTTTCCACATTGTAGTTGTCCTTAGTTGAAAAGTATGGTTGTAAAAAGATTAAATGAATGATTTTTACCCCACTGTTTTTACAACATGTTAGGTAGGATCAGTAAGGAGACACCAACAGTGAGACCTTATATACTCTGATATCCACTAGATGTGCTCCTGATGATTTTTTTGATGGTAGGGAGCACATGATCCTATTTAGAGGATGGAGGATTGTAACAGTTATTTTGTGGGAGAATGTGATGAGGGAGTTTTATACATCCCCTTTAAGGGTATATCCTAGGGCGGAAACTATTTACATGGACCACTGACACAAGTTTAGGTTTCATTGAATGTAGATATGTGTTGTGGAGTTTGTCTCTCAAAAAATACCTTGTGAGAAAGTGATGGGTGATCACTAGGTTCATAGGGGTTTAGATCCACCCTGTTTGGTGCTTGAGTGTAATTGGTATGGGATATCCATGGACATTATGATGGGGTTACCACGTAAGTATAAGGTATATAATACTATCTAGATGATCATTCGGTGTATCAAAAAGTCAAACAACTTCATAGCAATATGAGAATAGAGTTAAGCATATATATTGAGAAAACTGTATGTATATGAGATAGTCTAGGTCCATGATGTTCCCTTGAAGATCATTTTAGACCATGATTCGTGGTTAACCTCAGGATTTTGGAAATGATTTCAGGAGGCCTTTGGATTTTAGTCATGTATGATGAAAGATTTTCACCCCACGATTGACGGATAGATAGAGAAAACCATTCATGTGAAGGAGGTCATGATGAATGATTTCAAGTTGTATTTTTTCTAGAGTTTAGAGGATTAACAACCCTTGGTATAGATTTCATAAAACATCATATTCCATTAGACCATAGGTATGGTAAAATTTGAGGACTTGGATGGACAACCCTACGTGTCACAACTTTTTTAGACTAATCTATCTGAGATAGCGTTTAGGGGCCTAGAGTTTGTTTAAGCTATAAAAGTGGAGGTGAATATCGTACAAGAGATTATGAGGATTGTATAGATCCTTTAGAATACATATTTATATGGATGAATGAGGCCTATGAAGTCCAAGGAGGGAGATTATGTATTCCTTAGTGTCTCACCTTGATGTGGATTACAGAGATTTGGATAGGTTGATAAACTAACTCCGAGATTCATTGGAATTTTTTAGATACAATATAGAGTTAGATGGGTGGAATACCACATAACTCTACTAACATATTTAGACTATGTACATGAAATCTTCTACGTGTCATATTTGGGGAAATGTGTGAATGACCATTCACATGTTATCAAATGAGGTGAGTTGGACATCAAGGATAGAGATACCTTTATTGATTACTCTGGGGAGATTGAGGATCAACCTGAGAGGAACCATCATGGGAAAACAATTCCATTAGTGCATGTATATTTGTAGTACATGAATCTTTAGTGATAACCTAGGAGTGAGAGAACATGATTAGAGACCAATACCCTCATCTTTTTAGTAGGTTTTTCACTTTTCAAGATAAAAATCCCTTTTGAATGGAGAAATTAACTTCAATCAATTTTTTTATGTTTTCCTTTTGAATATTATATGGATTATTTTCAAAGATAGTTTATAAGAAAAAATGAGATTTTCAGTCCTGATACTCCCAAAATTTTTATTTTAAAAATATTAAGAATATTAGTATCACACGCAAGAAATTTTATTAAATGTGGACTAACTGTAAAAAAGAGGCATTATTTGAAAATATGAGGCCAATTTTGAGTCAAAAACATCATATTTACCATAATAATCATATAAACTTAAAGTGTGATTGATTATCAGGTTGGTCCTGGTCATCAGAGATTTTTTAAAATAAATTAATTAAATGATATTAATTTATTATATTAATTTATTATATTAATTTTCCATGACCTAAAATTGCTTATAAAAATATATTTATGATGATATCTCAAGAATTGAAGCTTAAAAATATAGTTTTAGAGGACCTTTGGAGGAGATCATTCTGGGCAAATGACATTGAATAAAATCGATATTGAGGATCATTAAGACATTATAGGTTCAAGATCTCATGAATGATAAAAAAATATGACCATTATTAATAAACAAATTGATCCAAAATGTAGGTTGAACATTTGATTTGTGTGACTTACATCCCATTATTTATCCCAGTCAATAGAAGATATATTCAATGAACAATAAATGATTCTTACATCAATGATATATTTCATTGTGGTTGATTTATTTATTTTGTTGATTATTCCCTCTTCATACATATAATTTTAAAAAACTAGATTGATGAATAATGAAAAAATGTTGAGGACAATTCATTAATTCTTATGGTTTATGTACATATCCCGTGTTTCATTATATATTCATTGAGGTTGAATTATTTGTCTTGTTATTTGAAATATACCTAATATTCAATCATTGTGAGATTGTTATTTAGCACAACGAATAAATACCAAGGGTTTTATTCATGATCAAGGGTGAGATCGAGGTGTTAGGATGGAGGATGACCAGAGGTGTACTGGATTGTAATGATGCTTCCCATTATTACTAAATATGATGCACGATAGTAATGAATGGATTGATGGAGGTGAATTCTAAGAATATAAAAATTGGTTCCCAATGAATAATGATGGAAGGGGACAGATGTGCTCAAATACATGATTCATGGTTTGAATTGTTTGTAGTGAATGTGTAGATGGAGATGCGGAGAAGAACCCACAAGATATGAAAAATCATGTATTTAATGGTGTATAATCTAGAGATTCCAGACATGTGGGATCCTCGATAAGGATATTAGGTTTTTTAGGAGAGGGAAATATCACCCATTATTTAACACCTATCACATGTTGTGCTAGATGCTCGATATATACCTTGAAGGGTACACATCATTAGATGGCTAGGGTACAGAAACAAAACAATGTGTGCCTGTTCATGACTTGGTGTACATATGAGTGAATGGTAGTACACAATAATAAACATATAGTATAGATAGGGTGTCGATAGACCTCAACATGTTATGTCTACTTACAAACACATTTTGTATATCGAGTTTTTCATTATGTGTAATATAGAACCACATAAATAAACTAGTGTTTCTCTAGAAATGAATTTTACTCGATATTACATTCTCTGTACCGCCTTTGAGGGTGTTTGGAGCCCTTTATTTCATCCATTTTGACCAGTACCATTTTAGTGTGTTCCCATGGTCCATCGCCTTGATGGTACAATGAGTCATTAAGTCAATAGATTTTGACTGTTATCACCTATAGAGGATGAGTCTCAGATAGATTTTGTAGTGTCATTTCATTAGATTGGAGTGTGATCCCTTATCATTCCTTCTTATACCCAAAGTGGTGGTTACTTAATTGGCATGAAATACATTTGTGGGTAATTGATTTTCCATCTAGTATACTAATTCATTAGGATTCATAGTATCATTACAATAAAATTCCATACATAGAGGGCTGATCTAGATTGGGATTTGGGTG
The DNA here is from genome assembly GCA_963277665.1 of Viscum album. Classification (NCBI taxonomy): domain Eukaryota; kingdom Viridiplantae; phylum Streptophyta; class Magnoliopsida; order Santalales; family Viscaceae; genus Viscum; species Viscum album. Next base: position 760,090,579 of record OY728140.1, on the reverse strand, counting down.
TCCCCTAGTGGTCTTGGATGTGATCCCCTATTTGAGTATTGAGGTCTTTGGAGACTACTGATTTTTCTTAGCTAAATCCCAATAATAATTACTTATTGGATGATTATATACGATGAAAAGATAGATCTTGGAGTGGGTTCTTATAAAAGGATCATTTATTTGAATCTTGGAGAAGAATCCTATGGATGGTATTTTGGATCTGACCACCTAGTAGAATAGTTCCCTTTTTGTGTATTTCTGGGTATTTTTTCATTAATTGAAATTTCCTTGTTGTGAACTGACAATTCTTTATAATATGTGTTTAGTGTTTTTTGGTTTTTATGGGTATTTTTATACTAACTCAGGCATGAGAGCTTACTGAACATGTCATGTCCTATATAGAAAATATCTCATTTGACAGTGCCTTAGGAGGATAGAGAGATTTTGGGTGATAGCTTAAGCTATCCATACCGATGTGTTTTTAAGGTGGTTTTATTTGATATTAGTCCTCACCTTATGAGTACGTTGGAATCTATGATGTTTTTTGTTGGGATTTTATTTGGTCTCTTTATCACTGTAAGTAATTTACATTCATATACCCCCTATGGGATTAAATATTTATTCATTTTAGTTGTTTTATATTTCAACATTTCATGGGATTGTAGATGAGTGAGTCTGTTTGTACATGTGAATTAAGACAATTCCTACCATGGGTGGGATATTCCTACAGGATGTTGGTCCCTAGCCCCTGAAAAATTGTAGTATGTTTTACGATAGTCACAGCTTGAGCCCTAGTGGGTCGGGTCATGAAAAAATCATAATATATAGGCACTCCATTTTAATTAAAGTCATTCCATGCATTAAAAATATGTTTTCATAAAAAAAAGTGTATTTAATTATGTGCACAAAATAGTAATTAACTTATACTATTATCTAAAATTTTATTTGAATAAGTTAATATAATTTTTAAAATCATCATTTAAATATTATCATAGGGGGAATGTTTATTATTTTTTAAAAAGATATATTTTCAGTAAAAAGTGAAAATACTAATTTCTTGAAATAATTGACATTTCTTTTTCTAAAAAAGATAAAATAATGTTTTGAATTGGATCTTAATTTTTCATTAGAATTATTTAATTATAAATAATATAATTAATAACATATGAATCATCATAAAGAATTTTTATATGTTAATATTCAGGATTAAAAACACAATTTTTGAAAAATCTATTTTTATGAATGGAATGTATTTTTATATTGATAAATTATATTAATATCTATTATTTAATTTATTTATTGAAATTTATATATTAAATATTCAATAATATATATTTAAATTAATTTAATAATTTTTAAAAGTAAATTAATGTATGTAAATGAAGTTCTATGTTATAAAATGCATTTTTCTAAAATGTATTTTCGTTGTGGTTGGGTACTAATTTAAAATTGAAATTTAAAAATTACATGAATTGAATTTGCTAAAATGGATCAAATATTCTAATTAATATGTGGTCATATAAATTAAGTTGTTGAAAGTTTTTTTGTGAAATTTAATTGTAAAAACAGTAAATTTGTTTTACAATGGTTAGGGTTAATATCAGTTTACCAGGGTTAAACAAAGATATAAGGGTACAAATGAAAACCAGAAATTTCTAATTCTTATTTATAAAGATATTTAAACCTTATATTTAAATAACTATAAATACATAGACATTTTTATATACATAAACATGATATTTACCTTATATAAATGAAATAATTGAAGAAATTCCATGTTTGTTCCTCCCATCACTTATAAATGGGTGCATATACTCCTCCATTATTCAAATCATTTGAACCATATATATTGAAATATTAATTCTAAAAAAACTTACATGAATAATTGAATTTATCCTATAGAGTATTTTATTATCTAAATATCAATAATTCAATGATTAAGGTTTAATCCAAAGGAGGTCTATCAAAGAAGAGTTATAAATATTAACCAAACTCATTCAATTTTATTTCCTATTAAACCTTATATAAATATATTTTATATATAATAAAATGATGAATTAAATATAAAAAATATATTGATATTTTATTATAACAATTTAACAACCATTCCCCCCCCCCACACCTTCTCAATCAAATGTGAAATAACATTACCACTCGTGCGTACGTGTAGACTACCACCTCCACAAAGTGAACCAATTAATTTACCATCACCATATTTCATAGGTTTTTATAATGATGGATTTAATATTCATACATTATATTTATAAATTAATGATTCTAATTTATTTATATTAAATTATCTACCTTTTTTCCATTAGATCAATTGGTAAATGATAATGCTACTAGTGCGTCGTGTGAATTACCACGTCCACGAAGCGATGTGATTTATTTATCATTTACAATATTTTATATTTTAAAATTATGGATTTAATGAAAATATATGATATTTATAATATAATTATTATTAATTAATTAGTAATTGTCATTGAGATTCCATTTTTTCTCATCTATAAAATAATAGAATCATCACTCATGTGTACGTAGAGATTACCATCTCCACGAAGTGAAATAATTCATTTTTCATCACCACTTTATATTTATATTTTTAAATATGTATATAATAAATATATATTATAATTATATAATTATTAATCTTCTATATATTGATGAAACACGATCTATGTACAAGGACCACAATAACCAAATGAAAACAAACATGTGAAATGAAGTTGTTAACACCAGAAATAATGACCACATTAGTGAATTTTTAATAAATTGGTGTTAAAATTATATAAGTACATAATAAATGATATTATTTATATGAAAATTATTCTATTATATAATTATAAAATATATAAACCTATTATATTTTATGCTATAGAACTTATGAATCAAGTCAGATATATGGAAAGGGTTCTTCGTCTCAATTTTTTTTGTTAGGACATGTTTGATGTTATGAACCTAATTATGTTTTTAGTTTTATATATTTATACTATGAAATATTATATTATTTATATTTCTTAATTCATGTTATTTATTGTTAAAATTCAAATTATATCACCCAATGGGATTTAATTTGAACTTTACCAAGGTGGTGAGGGTTTACCGTCACAAATTGTCTTTTTAGGGAAATAAACCTAAATTATTTTATGAGGTGTACATACTACACATTTAAAATTTTATATCATAAATATAATAATTTTCATGGTATTTAATTTTTAATTTTATATTTTTTATCTCATGGGGGTAATGAATAAAAATGTACCATAGTAATAGGGGTTTTATGTTACAGTATCACATTTACATGAAATTTTTATGCTTAAATTTATAATGAAGCAGTTATATAAATAATCTCCCCCAAAAAATATTAATTTTGTTATCCTATATTTTTTTGTATATATTAAATTTTTTCCTTCAATTTTTCTCTCTTTGAATACTTAATATATTGAAATAATTCTGTTCAAAAAATTAACCATGTTTTCTTCTCATTTGTTTTGAATATTTTCTTCTATCTCAATATTTATCATAAAATGTTTTCAAGAATATTTTTAATATTATGAAAATTTTGGTTAAATTTTTTTTAACTGTAATTGAATTTATTTAAAAAGGTTTAAAAATAAATTTTTTATCAATTTAAAAATGTGGTACTTTTGAATTTGTATCATAAATGTTAAAGTAATTTTTTTAACACACACCACATGAATTAATTGTCCAATAATTATAAATAATATCTTATTTTATTATTAAATTATATGTTTCATCATTTTTCTCAAAGAATATATTTTTAGTATTAGGAAAATATTTAGATTTTAAATAAGTGAGTTAAAAATGAAAATGGTATTTTACTGAAGAAATATATTAGTATTTTTTAAAGGTATTTTCATTTATCACAAAATATTTTGATTTTGCTTACTTTTTATAGGGGATGAAATGATATTTCAACATTTTTATTCATTCATAGGATGGTTTATGGTTATTAATATGAAATATATATAAAACTTATATCTGTCCCATTTGTTATCATATTGCGGCATGATGAATATTTTATGGTTTTTTGGCACACAATTGTGTGGTTTACATTATATGAATAGTGGGAATGGAATTATGCATCCCCCTAATTCATTGGGTATAGAATTATATTGACCCATAATTTTCAAAAACATATATTACAACTTAATAGATAAATATTAATTATAAAACATTTCAATCCACACACAAATCTTTTACTTCTAGTTTCTTTGAAAATGTGGGATCAAAAAAACTATTTTAAAAAACATATACATCATATCCACTATACTATACATCATACTATATACATCATACTATATAACTTAATTCATAATTTTGGGAAAGGAAACCCAGGAAAATTGTGATCTGTGAAGCTCATCAAGGGTAAACAAGGGAGATATCAATGATAATATAAGCATAACATCAGATAAAATGTATACGAACATGATATTAATGCCTAAAAATCATAACCTACATTTCCGGGGTCATAATATTATTTCCTGACATACATCATAGTGGTTTATATGACATGAATAATAATGGAATGAAATAACATGATCCATGAGAGTGTAACATTGAAACATGACATGAAATTTTGGAAAAAAAATAATCATAAATAATTTCCTTTGTAGTCAATCCACCTTTTCAGGACTATAATAGTGAAATGGGTTCACTCCCTAAACCATTTTAGAAATATAGGTTTACTCTCAATAATATCATTGTGGACAATGTCCCTTACTAAACTAGGTTCATTCCCTATTACAATCATATTTATCACATGATATATCAATATTTACCAAATAAATTTGGGGGAGATATAGGTCTCACCCTTAATATAATTAAAATCACACATATGTGTGACCTAAGATCATTAATCATTCATCAAAAAAGATTCCACGAAAATAAATGGGTTTTATAGAAATTTCATCATAAAATAACCCATATAAAATAATAGATGTCACAAAAATATATTTTCCATTCATATAAAACATATTGATAAAGAATAAAGATATTATACTTGGATCAAATCCATAGAAAAGAATAATTTATATCATGTGTTATTTCAATTTATAAAAATAATTCCCTTTAAAACATCATTATAACATTCTTGAGGAAATAAAATTTTTATTCTGAAAACACATAGTTAAAAAATATATATACATTTTTAAATGAAAATATTTTATTTAAAAATTAAAATTTAAACTTGTAAGTGATGATTTAAAGAAAAAATTATTCATGATGGTAGATTTTTGTTTTATTCTGTATGAGTAAAAAAACATTCCTTCAATATTTTTGTCAAAAAATCCATAAATTAACACATTTAGAATATAGATACAATATTCATTTCAAAACATGTTTAAAAAATAAAACATGGGTAAAATTAATTTAAAAAATAATAGGGGAATAGTAAAATACCATTAATTTTCCTTAAACTCATTGATATGGAAGAAAAATATTTTTTCGACCAAAGAGAAAAATTTATCTTCCTTAAAAAACAGTTTTTAGTCTCTAGAAAAATAATGTGTGGATAATGAAAGGAAAACATTAATTTTAAAGAAAAACTCCAGAAAAATAAAATTCTTGAGTATCTGGATAGGTTGATCATAATATTTAAACTTTATAACTTATTCATAAAATATCCTGATAAATAATGACATTATAACATAAAACCTCTATATTGAATAAACATTTTTCCTAAATCACACTAAAGTCAAGTTTAATAATTCAAAATTTATTATACTTATATAATTTTTTCACTTTTTTACGTATAATATAAATTATGATCCCTTTATAAAATCTCAACACCCCTTTGTATCAAAAATTTTATATTAATATCACCATTTTTTTGTGTAAACTCGTTTGTTTATCATGATTATTTTAATTCATTAGTCACAAAACATTTATCATTATCTTGGTTACATCATATATATAATATTTATAATGATATAGATATCATATAAATTTATTATAGAAAAATTTAGAGTCATTCGTAAAAATTAATGATAGGAAAATGAATTACACCATTCGTGGAGACAGTTGTCCGTACATATGCATGAACATTGTTTTCATTTTTCTTTGGATGGAATGAAAGAAAGTAAAATATTAACTAAAATTTAAATTATTATATCATATATTCCATATATATATAATCATCCAATTCATCAACATTACTATCCATGTAAAATAAAAATAAAAAACATTCACATTACATTGTGGAGGTGGTAGTCCAAACATACGCTCAAACAAAATTTTCATTTCCCAATGGATTTTATGGTAAGTCGGTAGATGAGATATTATAATTATAGAAGTATAATTATTTCATAAATATAATATATAAACATTAAAACCATCATAATACCAATCCATAAAATACAGTGAAGAAAAGTAAATTTTATTGATATATAGAGATGGTACACTGTACATAGGCATGAGCGATAATTTCACTTCATGTTTGATAGAAAATAGGATATATAATTGGGTTTTCATAATCATAATAAAATTTCATAATATTTAGGATTTTGTAATTATTATTTTATTATAAATAACATATATTTAGTATAGGATAATAAAATAATAAATGAAAGTGATCGATTAAGACAATTACCCCTTCTCTGAAACGAATCCTTAGATCTCCTATAATGTTATCTATGGTTGGTGTTTTTGGTAATAAAACCCTCTATAATGTATAAATGTAAATTTTTAGGTGAAGATTTTATAATTTTTTTTGAAATAATGATAAAGTTGGTGCAATGAAGCGGGGGAGGAGGTATTCGTTTATAATTTAGGTTAGGGGCACTTTTAGAATTTATCTAATGATTAAATTATAATAAATTATTTATCAAGTAAAATGATATGAAATATCTATGTAATAAAATATATGGTATTATAAAGTCATAATCCTATCATACAATATAATTTAGACCATTTTTTGTTCAATTTTAAGCCTTATAATTTTGATTAACAATTAGTTAACCAATTTTAATTTTAACTATAACATCAATTATTTCAATATTAATGGTTTATAATTTTTTACTTATAGGAGGAAAATTGAAGAACAAATTGATAAACTTTGACATTTTAGATTATATAATATCATCTATTTATTATTTCATATTTTTTTATTTTTTTAAATAATGTAATAAAAAATCATTATTTTTAATTTTGACACTATTCATCTATCAAGATTGAAATTAAAATAAATAAATAGTTTTAAATATAATATAATCATTAATAAAATAATAATATGACATATTTAACTACAAAATCAATATAACACTGTAAATTACTCAAATTATAAAACTTTTAATACTTTGAAAATCATTTATTTTATTTTTCAATGAATTGAATAAATACTATTATGATGTTATGTAATAATTTGAGGATATATTATAATAACTTAAAATTATAATTAAATTAAAATAATTAATTTTATTTTATTATTAAAAAATTAATATTAGTTTTTATTTATAACTATTTGTTTCCCCATGAAAACAGATAAATAATATTTAAAACTAAGAGTGTGAAATTTTGAAATTTTTTTGTTGTAAATAATTTATAATATAATTTTAGAGAAAAGGGTCCATTAAACTATTAAATTTCATGAATTAGGTGATATTGATATAATTAAATCCATTAAATAATAATATGTGTGAAAATTATGTCCTTATCACTTATTTTTAAAATAGATTAACCTTATTTACCCTTTACCGAGGTGATAAATTTTACCACGATTACTATTCATATTAACCCAAAATATAAAGGGTATATTTAAATTATTTTAACACTATAATTATGAATATTTATGTCCTTTTATCTACATCAAAATCAATAAATTTTATAAAATAATTTTAATGTAAGTGCACAAAATTTGAAAAAAATTATTTTGGAGTAAAAAATACATTTTAACCCTAAAGATGGAATTATTATAGTTCAATCACTAAAAAAAATATTTATTGAATGTTTAAAATATTTTATAAAGTAAATATTTTATATATTACATTATAATTATTCAGTAAATGTGAATAATATAATTTATTCATTTAATAATGTATCGAACAAATAAAAATAGTTTTTTAGGAAAAACATAACATTTATTTTCAAATAATTTTTATTCTAAATTATAATTATTTGAAAACTAATGAATTTATTTAATAAACATAAAAGCTCTATAGTTTTTCAAATTTAGTTATTACTATTCATACCCACTAATCAAATGGCTATGAGATAATTGACACATAATGTTTTCATAATTTTATGCGGTTCATCTAAACTCAATGTTGCGTATAACACAATATACTGAAGAAATAAAATTATTTAAGGATAATTATTTCATAAAAAATAATTAGGTGGTACTTTCTTACCCTTTTACAATTAGTTAATCCTTTAAAATTTTCACTTTAATATAAAAAAGTGTGTACTTATTAACTTATCATCCTCAGGTTCCCATGTAGCTTTCTCAAATTGGTGGGTTCATCATGAATATTTGACCCGGTGATTCACTTGTTTCATCAAAATTTCCCTATAAAATATAGAATATTAAGTAGTTGGGGTTTGGCTTAGTGGTAAGAACTCTGTAATACTACATGAAAAATTGGGGTTCAAAACCCATTGGGGGTAGGTACTGTAGTATTACTATAGCGGTACTATAGCAACGGTGGTACTGTTGATCGGCGGGTACTATAGCGGCGGCAGGGAACTATAGCGGCAGCGGTACTGTGCAGGTACTGTAGCAGCTAGGTTACTATTCACAGAATGGGATTTGGGAAAACAATTTGGCCCTACGGTTTATGTAATCGGTTACAATCCCACTAAGCCTTTGGGCTATGTAATGGGTCTCCCTCTACCTATTTAAAAGAGATCTTTGCTTTTCTTTCTTAATAAAAATGAGGCTTCAGCCCCAACCTTAAAAAAATTAGAATATTAAGATGTTATTCATTAATAATAAATACCATTCTCTAGTTTTATTACATATAAATTTAGTGAATGTAAAGGATCAGGTATGTACTTGATTAGAAGAGATACATGGAACACATATTTTACTTGAGATCAATTTGGTGGAAGTTAAAATTGATAAGGTACCATCACAACATGACCAATATATTAAAATGTAATTATTTACCAAGTGATTATATTTCCCTTAATTCTAAATCTCATCACTACATTATAGGGTGATTTCTATAGGAATATCTTGGCCCTAACTTCAAACTCTATATCTCTCTGAATACTATCAGCAAACGTTTTTTGTTGGATATGTGCTACTATTATGTGATGATGAATATATATAACCTTATATACTATTTACTTATCTAAATTAGATCCAAATATATTTTTTCAAACTTTATTCCATTATGTATGTGTTTCTTACTTCATACCATAGAGAGATTCATATAGATCCATTTGAATTCAAAAGTAAAATATATTTTTATATGAAAATTACACCAAATGATGGTGCTGATACCAAACAATTTTGAAATCCAAAGATAAATATATCAACATGTCTTATAGATTTTTAATAGTTATCTTAGAATAACAATGTATATGATGATGATATATTGCAAGGAAACTCGACTCTATATCTAAATCCTACTCAACACTTCTCCTGAACTTCAATGGAAACCATTGATCCCAATTAGATACAAATAATAGTGGTACACCATGCAATATTACAACTAACATAATATATAATTGTGAAATTTTCTCAAGAGGAAAATATTCTCTAATGCCATGAAGTGTGTTGAATTTGTAAGGAATTCAACTAGAACTCAAATAAGATTATTCCCATAAGATGTTTTGGTGTGTTTGATGACAAAATTTATGGTGATGTTTTCTATTTTCCATTATAGTATGTGAAATAGTTGTGACATCGCATTTAATGTATTTCTCTCATTCTTAACTTATAGATATAAAAAGAACCAGGAAACTTATTATGTAGTATCTGTCTTCATTAAACCATAACATTAATACATTTTAAAAAATTCTATGGGAATTAATACTATTAGGATTAATAGAGAATGAGGAACTTTGAGCTTCATCCATGAACCCTTTTACAAATATGGTTCTAAATGGGAACACAAATGTTTTCTAAACTGTAGTATTTTATTAAAATCAATGTTGATCATAGAATCATTTCTCAATTTCTTTTTCATCTATACATCTTCCTTATATTACTCTTTAATATTTACATGGATAGATGTATGAATACTCATTTGATAAAGATAAGATTTTTCCCATTCCATAAATATTTCAATATCCATACATTGAAAGTATAAAAATAATGGATCTTTTTTATTCCTCATAATTGATAACTTTGCATGATCATTTCAATTTAGATCAATGTTAACAATGATTTCATTCCTAGGGTGGTAATATATAGAGTAGTCATAATCATCAATCATCTCTAACCATATTCTTTGGAATAATTTTCATATATTTTAGTTAAAACATACTTTAGTCATTTTATTCATGTATATATATCATACATTTCCCTACGGATATAATTTATCTATGTATTTAATTAAAAAGTTACCATTTGTTAACTCCAAATCATGAGTCAGGTAATTTTTCTCAAAGGCCATTATTTATAAAAGGTCATAATCCATAACCATATTTTTCTTCAAGAGGATTACATCTAGTCCCTAATTTGATTTATCACTATATATTAAGAACCATTATCTACAACTGGGTAGTGTAGGAATATGTCTGATGACAAGAATTCTATTTAGTTCCTTAAATCATTTCTCACATCCATATGTCCAATGGAACTCATCTCTCTTCTTTGTGTACTTGGTGAGAATATTATATAACCCTAAAACATTATCCATAGAGTGATGATAATATTCTTCCAAACAAATAAATCCATGGATCTAAATCACAGTTATGGGTTTGGTCCAATATTCAATAACTTTTTTCACCGACGGTTTTACTAATATACCCTCTCTTGAGATTACATGAACCAACAATATTACATTCTGATGACAAAATTCCTTCTTGGAAATTTTTTTCAAAATATTAATCTTCATTAGGGTCTTAAACAGAATTATGAAATTATATTCATGATCTTCCTTACCCATTTAATAAATAATAATAACATATATAATGACTACCACAGTGTGATCAAGGTAGTATTTAATGACTCTATCCATAAATCCATGAATAGAGATGGATAATTAGTATAACCAAATAGAACCACTATAAACTAATATTGTTTATAACTAGTATGTAATGACTTATTGGGTGTATCATCTTTCTTGACCATCAATTGGTGATATATATAATAAATATCAATCTTGAAAAAGTATTAATCTTTAAGAAGTTGATCAAATAAGACCTAAATATGGGGTATATGATACTTGTTCTTTATAGTGAACATATTATGTTCTAGATAATCAATGTAGAGACTCATTGATCTGTATTTATTCTTAAAAATATAATAGGTTCATCCCTAGGTAATGCACTTGGACAAATGAATACGTTGTCATGTTTATCCTATAGTGGTTTCATCTATTATTTCAACTCAATCAGTGATATTCTATATGGATTCTTGGAAATTGGAGTATCACCCGGTATGAGTTATACTGAAAGCTCAACATTATGATTCAATGAAATACTAGGGGATTATTTTTAAAATACAGAAATAAACTCCCACACAATAGGCATATCATCAATGTTGTGTTTCTCTACAACAATATGAGATAAATTCTCCCCTTTGAGTAAGAATCATGACCTTTATGATGAATGCAATTTCCATTGGATGTTATGTTGTTACACAACACTGATATTTTATTATAGGTTGTTTTGGAATATAAATCATAAGATCCATTTCTCAAAGATTGATGTGGGTTTTATGTAATGAAATCTAGTCCATTCCCAAAATAACATCGAATTCAACTGGAGGAATACTAATGATATTTTGATGAAACACATTCCTATAAACATTAGCTGGTGAATAATCATATAATTGGGATGAGATCATCATACCACTATAGGATTGTACTACTAACTCGTCATCCAATCTTTGAAGGTGGTACTTTGAAACACTTATAAAATTCATTAGATATAATAGAGTGGGTAGATCCAAAATCAAATAGGACATTAGCAGGTTTAGAGTCTATAGTAAGTGTACTTTTAACCACATCATTATCATAATCCTAATTATAAAGAGTAATCACACGAGTTTTCCCTTTTTATTTGGTCTTAAGTGGTTGTTCATGTCTATAATCATCATTCACCTTCCAATTTGGGAAATCATTAGAATAATTACCAAACTCAATCCATTTAAAACACTAGAGTGTGGGTGGGGTAGTCTCAGGATAATTCTATTTATTAGAATTATTATTTTACTTATTCTTTTCAAATTAGAATTAAATTTCCTATTGAAAATCTTTTCAACAATTGAAAAATTTACCAATTACCTTTGAATATTTATGATAGGATTCCTTCAATACATTGAGCAGAGAGGAAGGCTCAACATCTTCTCTCTCTGGTTTTAATAATATAATTTTCTTTATATATTTATTTTTACATAAACACCATGAGATTTATGTGTAACTACAATATCCATATCCACATGGATAGAACATCAATCTATTTATATATATCCACTGATGTAACTTTTGGATAATACCTTGTGGAGAATTGGTTTTAAGCCACTGAAAAATTGATAAACATTTCTTTTAGACTGAATGATAATGCCATAAGTATACGTCAATATTATTATAAACATTTCCACATAGTTGTCGATATATTTATCATCCCTCTACATTAAATCAATGACTTCTGTATTTATTCTCGTATAAAGAATACTAGGAATGTAAAAATTCAAAAATAATATTTTAAATTTTTTCCACTATATAAATTTATTTTATTATAATTAAATCATATTCTTATTAAGATCCCACCCATTATATACTTTTCCATCGAATTAAAAAGAAACTAAAATAAAATTCTCTTGTTCCAAACATTGAATACTGATAATATATTTTAAATGGTACTCATATATTGCTCAGTGACTAGTGGATCAACAGACCCATAAAAAGAAGATGAATATTACTTCATTAAGGAATAAACATAATGTTGTTCCCTCCCTTATTTGTTTAGAATACACATGTGATTCATATGTTCAAAAATTTTTGCGAGTATAATAATAAAATTTTCCATTCCATATATCATATATTTATTTTCTTTGGAAAATAATAACTTCATTGTCTATTTCATTCCATATTAAAATTAATCCCTTGAGTTCCATCCATTTTTTAAAACAAAAAATCAATGTGTGAGGAATAATAATCATATTGGGAAACCACAAAATAATGAAAAATAAATTATATGATTTCTAAATCATGAAACCATCTTCTTTGAAACCTAAGTATTATCCTAAGTCATTTATGATCATGACTTAAAAATTATGATTTTAATATATATTTGACTTATCCATAGGGTTATTATGAATGTTTTCTAATCTTAGTTTCCAATGGATTACTAAAATTGGATATGATACCAACTATAAAGACCCATAGTTTTCATAGATATATAATACAAATTAATGGAGTAATATTATTTATATTTCATTTCGATGAATGCTAGACCAGTTTAGGTCTTGTATATTTGGATGGTTAGAAACATAAAAAGTTGGTTTAAAAAATATTTTCATTATCAACCATTTATTATATAACAAATTTATCCCTTCTTACAGATATCATAATTAATACCTTTCTTCAAAAAATTTCAAAAGTAAATACTTAAAAATGGTGAGCTCAGATGCCTAGTAAAGGAAAAAAATCGGGACATCAATTATAATATAATCATAGCATGAATATAAGGTTATAGAAACATGATCTTAACGAATGAAAACCACACCCTTAATATCAAATATCCTAATATTAAGTCATGAAATAAATGTTTTTAGTTCATAAGAAATAAACCATAAGGGAATCAAAGATCATGGTCCATGAGAGCATAACATTAAAATAAGAAATAGAGTTGTGGTATAAAAATAATAATAATAAACAATTACTTAGAAGTTATGTATCTTTTCAAATATTTTCATAGTTTAATGGGTTCACTCCCCAAGCCATTATTATAGTCAAGGATCACTCCCAAAAAAATAATGTAGAAAAATTCCCTTACTAACCTGGGTACATTCCCCATTTAATTTCTTTTTAGATCAAGAGATATCAATAATAACCAAATCCATTGGATGGAGATAAAACTCATAACCATCGAATAATTAAAATCATACATTTGTTTCCAAAAATATCATAAAACATTAATCATATCTTAACCCATGAAATAAAATGGGATTCATAAAAATTTAATTCTAGAATAACCCATGGAATGGGAATGGGTCTTATAAAAATTCTATCATTATAAGCATAAAAATTCTAGGGAAAGAATAATGATATTATCCTTGGATCAAATCTGCTGTAAAACATAATTTCTATAATGTTTTTTTGTCTTTGATGAATAGAAATATGATTAAATGAAAATTAAAATTTATTGAGGAAAGAATACAATCCATTTTGAAATCACTTATTAAAATACACTATGAAATTATAATAGAAATTCATTTATTTGAAAACAACCATATAAAATTTTAAAATAAGGTTAAAATAAAAAATAATTCATGATGGATGGAAAATCCATTCATTCCGTATAAGTTAAAAAATCATACCTTCAATACCATTTTCGAGAAATTCACAATGTAAGTCCTTTAGAAAATGAAAAATATATTCCTTTAAAAATATTTTGTATAAATTAAAACATGGGTAAAAATGAATTTAACCAATAATATGAGGATACTAAAAAAAGTTCTTTAATTTTTTTATAAAACATGCATATTGATGTAAAACAAATTTTTGACTCAAGATATAAATGAAATATATATTAATTAAAAATTAATTTTTGGTCTTTTGAGTACATAAGTTGGGGAAAAACAAAAAAAGTATTTTTAATAAATAACCATAGTAGAATAAAATTTATCAATGTCTTTAGGGTTTTATCAGAAAATATCTTCATCATAAATTAATTACAAATAATCCTGATAAATAATTACATGGTTACAAAAAACCCTTTACATTGAGTTATCCTTGAATAGAAAGCAATGTAATATGCTTTATAGTAAATAAAAATTTATTATAATTATACACCGGATTAATTTTCATAATTTTAATATCATATATGGCCCCTTTATAATATTTTAACACCCCATTTTATCGATAATTCATTTTCAAAATCAATATTTCTGTGTGTTAACTGTCTCATTTATCATTAGTATTTCAGTTCAGTAGTTTCGGTCCTTGTGGATTTATATTGTCCCCATTTTCTAAAGAATATTAATATTGATATAAATATCATATATATTTAATATATACATATTTATAATCATTCACAAAAATTAGAGATAGACAATTGAATTACACCATTCATAGAGATAGTAGGATGTACATACACATGAATGTTGATTTCGTTTTTTAATATATGGAAATTAAGGTAAATAGAAATTAACCATTATAAGATCATTATTATAACATATAATATATATAAATTCATAAAATTTCTTCTCATTACCTTTTTAGTATAATATAATTGAAAAATGGATCACATCAATTTATAAAGGTGGTAGACAACATGTACACATGGATAGGATTATAATTTCCCAAAAGAATGGATGGTAAGTGGGTATATGTGAAATTATAATTCAAAAATTATAATTATTTCATAAATAGCTCACAAAAATATTAAACCCTTCAAAATACAGATCTTTAAAATATGGCGATAAAAAATTAATTATATCGTTACGTGGTGACGATAAGCCGTACATACGGATGAGCAATACATTCACTTGTAATTTGATTTGAAATAGGGTATAAAATGGAGTTTTCACAATATAAATAAAATTTAATCATATTTAGTATAAACAATTTATTATTTTATGATAAATACCACATATTTATAAGTGTTAATTAAGAGTAAAAAAATGTGATCAGTTATATAGATTACCTCTTCTTTGAAATGAAACCACTATATCTCCTCTAAAGGGATCTTGGTTTGGTATTTTGAGAAGAAAATAATATCTATAATATGTATAAGGTAGTTTATAAGGGAAATTGGTTATTCTTTTTTTATAGATTGAAGGTTTAATGTGCTATAACGAAGTGAGGGAGGAGGTTCCCTTTTATAATTGAGAAGAGGGGCCCTTTTGGAATTTCTCAAAATATTGAATTATAATAAATTCTTTGTTAATAAAGATGCTTAAAAATGGATAGGTATTCAAAGATAAGCTAGGATAGGGTATTAATACCATCAAAAAAATATAATGTAGACATATTTCTAATTTTAAACATTATCATTTCGAATGAACCTTAGTTAACTAATTTTAGTCATAACCACGATAACGTCTTCTTCAATATTAAAGTGTTATTATTTTTTCTTTTAAGGTCAAAATAGTCCATAGATTGAAAATTTATGAAATTTAAGAGAAAATAATATCCAAAATTCCTTATTTCATGATTTTCATGATTCTTTTAATAATTTAATAAATTATTATTTTGATAAAAGATCATTATTGTTGATTTTATTCACTATTCATTTAATTTGACTTCAAAGGCAATTTTTTTTGAATTTGAAAATAATATTTACAAACAACACTAATATGTTATATTTTCTTATAAAATCTACATAACACTATTACATACCCAAATTATATCACTTTTACAAATTTTAAGAAAAATTTATCTTATATTATTTATTAATTAAATAAATAATATTTTCGCGTTGTGAAAGTATTTACAGAAATTATATAATACCCAAAAATTATAAATAAATTTAAATCATGAATATAATTTTAGTAGACACAAAATAAACATTAATATTAATTCCTTTCTATTTTCCCTCATGGGAACATGTAAAGGATATTTAAAACTATGGGAGTGACATTTTTTAAATTTCTTTATTCTAGAAGATATTTAAATAACTATCACAAAAAAGTGTTCATTAAAATAAAAAATTTTAATACTATGTTGATAAGGGTCTAATTAACTTCATATAATAGGAATTTCATTGAAAAATTATCCCCTCATCAATTATTTTTTACCTTGATTGTCATGATTTACATTTTAACGAGGGGATAATTTTTTCCACCGTTACTATTCATATTGACCAAAAATAAGTGGGGAAGGTTTAAAAAATTTATAACCGGTGATCATAAATATTTAATCAATTTTATCTAATTCAATAACTATAAAAGAAAGTAAAAAATGTTAATGTATGTACAAAAAATGTGACAAAAAAATATTTTTTGAAAAAAAATAAATTTTTAAGCCTAAAATTGTATTTATTATTTTCATATTATTAGAAATATAATTTTTTTGATGATTAATTTTTTTATCAATTGTATAATATATAAATTTTATTAGAATCACTCACTAAGAGTGATTAAGTTAATTAATTATTATAAAAATATAATGCGCCTATAGAAATAGATTTTTTTAAAAATAACTTTAATTTTCAAATAACTTGTTTTTGTAGTTTTAATAATTTGATAAATTTTTTATAAATTTTCATAATATATATATTTTATAATTAATTTATTATGATTCATACCCACTAATAAAATGTCTATGTCAAAACATATACACAATATTTTAATAATGTTACAAAATTCATTTGAACTTGATATTGTGTGAAACACAAGCTATAAATGAAATAAAATTATTTAAAAATATATTTTTCATAAAAATATCAATGTATAATAACAATGATATTTCATGTGATAATAAGTACTGGAATCGGGTGTTAAATCTATTTAGAATGGGTATTTTTTATAGTAATATATCCTTGAGAGTGAACCTTGACTATGGGAAAATTGGAATAATGAGTGAACCCAACCCACTATGATATTCCTAGAAGTGAGTCAAAACAATGAAAATTATTTTATTTTTTATCTTTATTCCATGAAATTATAATTATTATGTTGTTATGTTCTCATTGATCACGATTGATTATTGATGATTCCACACTCTTATGTCATATTTCTTTTGTTTAGTGAAACCTTATCCCATGTTTCAGGATTAAAAATCATTGACTGATTTGGTATTTTATTGTAAGTTATGATCATCTTGTCAAACACTTGTGATTATATTATGGTCACTTATGAAAAATCATTGATAAATGTTATGTTTAATCTTTTTTATCATCTATTCTAACACTTTTTATATGTTTCTCTTCCCTAGGATATGAATAATGGTTTTACATATGATATGTCTATGAATGGTTCTAGTTGTGAATAAAAAATGGGAACTGATGTAGATAGTTTATAATGAAAATTTAGAAATCCATGTTTCCAATGTCTATAAACCTTAATGGTTTTAGCCTGGATTTTAATAATATGAAATTAATATTCCTCTAATAAGATGAAATATTTATGTATATAAATATTGAGGTATATATAATTTTTTTTGGAGAAAAAATATTTATAAATTAATCAAGAATAAACATTAGCTCTCATAAAAAGATAATTGCTCAAAATATTGTGAGGTAGTATAAATTGAAGAATGAAAAGGCAGTTGAGATAATTTTGTGGTAGATGTTTTGTGGAATTATTAGAAAATGGAAGAAAACCCACTGAATATGGATAATTTGAAGGAATATTTGATCTACATGTAAAAATTTAGACTTATATTGAAGTAATAGATGTCTGGAAATACAAAAAGAAACTATGTGTTTCATTATACCAAACAATACATGTAATAGAAAGAATAATATATGAAACATCCCGGGTAAATAAAGAAATAAAATTTTTATATTTATTAATATTTGTGAATAAAATATTAATATTACTTTATAGGTAATGATATGTTCGATTGCGTACCCAATACATACCAATGAGTTTCTTTGAAATCATGCGTTGCACACTAATAACATAATAATATTAGTTTAAAAGGTAGTTAACGCCTAGCCATTGTAATGGCGGGAATGAACAGAATTAACTACAAAATGATTATATATGTGTGTTAAATAATTTTACATTTATCCAATAAATTATAGATGCTTAAATTGCGAATGAATCCAATTTTAATCATAAATATTATAATATTTTTTAAAAGGTCAATTAACCACCTTTTGATGGAGAACCTTTTTAAATCTACTTATTGTCACTTTTATATGTTATATTTGACAAAATAAAATCCTTCTTTAGAATCAAGACATCAAAATCTACTTTGTGTATGTTTTTGGTATTTTTCTGATAAAGTTCATTTTTTAATTAATAGTGAATAATGTTTTATTTTAATTCAAAACCACCTTTTAGTATAATTTTTTTATATGCTCCGATTATATTTTTAATTGGTTTTAAAGTTTAATTTGAATATATTTTTACCCTTTAATACAATGTTGTTCATTGGAATAAATTTCACTTTGAAATTGGACATAAACAAGTGTCAATCTTTTGATAGATATTGTTTTTTAAAAACACGCTATTTGTTTTGACAGCGGGAATTAATTATAAAATTAATTAATGCAACATCTATATTTTGAATTTTTTAAAATGGAAATCATTTGTAAATTTGGAATATCAAATATAGCTTAGTAAAAAATTTTGGTATTTTTCTAAAAACATTAATTTTTGATGAATAGTGAAACCACTAAGTGGTTGTTAAAAAATAGATTTTTTGTTTAAAAGAAATTTTAACACTTCTATGATTTTAATTTCAAAAATATGACATACATGGTTATAATTAGTATGTAAAATCTGGTTAAATGGGAAAAATATAATTTTTGGTGAATAGTAACTTTTGAGTTTTATTAACCGTGATTAGAGGTAATTAGGGTAATTTAAGATAAAAATAATGTTATAACAATATTAAATTACCTTGACACATGTCCTTCCCTTGATGGATGAGTCATGACCGACCAATACAATCCATGGGTAAATTTGTGGGACCCCATGGAGCTACTTGGGTAAGATAATGTTATTAATACCTTTTATTTAAAGTAAATATAAAAATGTCACAAACATGTATTGTTTTACTAAAACAATTTTTACAAGGGGTTATAAAAGTTATCGTTTCAACTATAAATATTCATTATAAAAATAAAAATATTTCCTACTTCATGGTAATTTTTTTATAATTCTTAGAAATCAAATAAATAAAATTATTTATGACACAATGATGATGCAGTGTTTACATCATTATTGAATAAGTTAAATAAATTAGAAGATAAAGTTTTAAAAAATATCCAACACTTGTAAAATTCTTATTTGATGATTTTATTTAGAACATATGACACCTTATCTTATAATTTAATAATTATTGGACCTTTATAAACCGAAAATCATTATATAATAAAATAATAGTTTCAAGATTTCCAAAAAAGCCCCTCCTCTCCCTTATAAAAAGACCCCACCTCCTACCCATTTCAAAAACTTTTCAATCCCATTGGCTCATCTAAAATCTACTCAAATAATCTCCCAATATCCCTCTATTCATCCTAGATGCCTTAACTTTGGTATAATTCTCTTCAAGAAACCCTTTTGGTTCAAACCAAGAGGAGTTACCCGATTTAAAGGTAATGTATTCTCTTATGTTATTTTGTTTTATTTTGCTTCTACAACCCCCTAAACTATTTTTATTACTTTATTTTGTAACAAAAAAGTCTCTTCAATATACTAGTATGATATTATTATAAGGATTATAGCTACACTTACACACACCTCCATCTAATTAGTAAAGAATATATTGTTTCTGTGGATGGCGAATTACTGCCTCACGAAATGATGATTGTTCAATGTTCTCATACCACCTCTCATGGTGGCCATTATGATGGAACTATATTTATATATGACATAAATTATATTTATGTCCTCCCTATGATTATTTATTTTATATTTAAAACATACCTTTATGCTTTGCATGTTGTGAAAATGCGATAATTTCGTTTGAGGAAGTGTGGACTACCGCCACCTCAAGTGATCTGACTCGTTCATGCAATACATAGGATGTATAAATAATTAAATTAATGAACTTATGGAACTATATAACGTATATATTATAATGGAATTATAATATATATATATCATTTATTTTTAATTCCATTAATATGACAAAGATATTAAAGTAGTGTTCATGCGTATGTACGACCTACCTTCTCCATGAATGATGCATTACATTTTTTATCTCCAAATGTCATGGAATAGTATAAGATGAATATATACTAGATATATATAATATTTAAATCATTAATAATATTCTGGATATGATGTACTTATACTACATGGACAATTCTTTTCAAACATGTTCATTTTTTTGAATCAAGTACCAAACATCGGAAAAAACATTTGATATGAACTCACATAATTAACTAATTTTTATAACATTATAATATGTGATATGAATTTAATAATAAACTTTAAAGGAGGTCCTTATTCAATTATAAATTTAACAAATTTTATTATTTAGGAATATAATGAAATGAACAAGACAAGTTGGACTTGAGGTAAGGGATCCTACCTCTCTCTTTCTTTTTAAATACTATTTTTAAGTCATTTCTTTTAGGATCCTATTTATTATGTTGGGGGATATTCTATTATATTCCTCTTACTGCACTTTTAATTTTCATATTATGAGAGACCCTATTTGATCTAATCAATCCCTTTTTATTGATGTTTAAAGTGATGTTGTTTGGCTGTCGAATTTTTGCAAGGGAACTTCTTAACTCAACTTCAATTATTTGGGTTAAACTTGTACTCCTTGAATATGTAATTATATAAATATGTAAGAATGACTATAATTTTTCTACACTTAATATCCACTTATATTGGGTCTATATATATTTGTCACACATAATTATATAATTGATTTATCCTTAATCTAAGGATACCATCTTTGTACGGGACTTCATCTCAATATCCTTTCATTGAGGTATATTTTGTTTTATACACAACTTTCTTTTATATGGTGTATAAACCCCTTTAACTTTTATTTTTATTCAATAGGAATATTTTCTCTATGAATCGTTTTACTAAATGACAAAAGGTATGATTCTTTTTAACGTACGTTGTGACGCCGACCTTTCCACCGCCACGAGTGTTATTGGATCTTTGGCATCCTTAACAAGCCGTAATGTTTTTAATGGAAAATAAATACTATAAACTCTTTTCGTATTTTGGTATTGAAAATGGTTTTGATAATATCATGATTATATCAATGTGTTTTAATGATATCTTGTGATTAAAATATGGAAATGTTATGTTTCCTTTATGCATGTTTTATGTGATGCGATTATGTTATGGTTCTTGGGAATTGTTTAAGAAAATGGGTGGTTCCGTGATAAACAAATGGGGGGTGAGCCCGAGATAGCTCTCCAATGCATTGGGTAACTTGAAGGAGTTAAAGGCTAAGATTTCTATGAAGAGATTTAGGGAATATACTGTGATGGGTACTCCAAACGTAACCATGAGGGTTTCTCCCTATGTAAGAATGTTATGAATGCCTCAAGTTACCTTTACGTCATATGATTTCTATGAGTTGTTCATATATCTTATGATTTCATTAATTATTATGTAAACATGGAATAATGTTTTCTTTCTGTATTTTTATATCCCTTAATAAGCTTTTTATGCTCATCCCAAGTTTTTGAAATGTTTTTTACATGAATTAATGATGAATAGGGTCAACGATGGGATCAAGTAAAGAATTGCTATCTAAAACATGGAACTAGACATGTTTCTTTTTAAGAGTTTTTATTTTATGAAAAAAATGGAAACTGAGTAGAAGTGTCTACTTTATAATCTTGTGATATTTAATAGTTATTTCACAATTCTCTAAACCTATAAACCTGAAAAGATCGTCAATGTTAATTATTCATTTAATTTAATATGATGCAATGTTTAAGGTCGGGGCCTTATAGTTGGTATCAGAGGTCAGTTTAGACAACTTTAGGGATTATGAGTTTTCATTAGACAAATGGTTAGTACCTATGTCTATTATTTCAGTTAAATCCTTGTTTTATAACTTTATCAGATCAATGAAAGTTAGTTACAAATTGAAGGAGAAGGATCTCAAATGAAATTCTTATCTCTTCCTGATGACATGCTTGCAATAATTATTACAAAGTCATGTTCGGATGATTTTGAAACTTTTTCTAGCATAAAACTCACTTGTAAGTAGTTGTTTGAGATATCAAACACCTCCACTATACCTCGTTATCATTGTGGATCATGTGTTGTATTTAGACATATCCTATTTTCACAATATTCTCATATTTTCAAGAAAGGTTAATATTATAATGGAATTTTCAAATATTTTACCTTATCACAAGATTTTAAAGCATATTACGATCTTAAAAAATGTGTTGAAGAAGGAGACCCTTGTGCAACCTATTTATATTTGCTTTTACAATATAGTATATCAGCTCATACCTATGGTATTTTAAAAGGACCATTAATTTAAAGTTTCAATTCAAATTTGGTCTGTCTATTTTATAGAAATCTTGTTTTATCAGAAGTTTTTAAATGATATGTCATACATGATTATTTTCCAAAACTATTTTTTTATGAACACACATATGCCTCATGTTGTACAAGGTTTATTCGGATGGAGGAATCAAATGATTTTGAAGGATCTCTAAATCATTTTTGCAATGCATGGACCTTCTACCTACGAGAACAAGATGACGATGAAACCAAATGAACACCATGATCAAGGTATGATGTTCTTCATTTTGGGGATCATTTATTTTATCATATGGTGGTGAAATGAGACTTCAAGAATTAAGATGTTGAGATCATAATGAATTTTGAAGAAAATTAGATGTATAAGGAAACCATTGAGGTTAAAACTTGTTAGGGTTGTTTTTGAGTTTTATAAAAAGGAGAACCCGTAAGATGGGTGACAATCTGTCGCATCCGGCAAGGCTTTAGGAATCAAACGCACAACTGAAGGGCGACTATGGAGCAGCACCTACCACTAGCCTACTTGATATCCCTAGTTATTATGACTTATTCTTTTATTAAAATGATTTTATGGAACATGAATAAGTTGATTTTGGGAATTTATGTTTTATCAAATGAATATACTTAGTATAGGAAAATGATTTGGTGATTATGTGATAAAGGTTATTGTGAAAGACGTTCTCTCTTTTGAAAAAAAACACTATATCCCAAGGAAGATAGAATACTATGGGATTTAAATTTTGGAATAATGTTTGAAATTATTTATGGAAGAATCTATGTATTTATTGTGGACATATTATGATTTGGTTTATTTATTAAAATGGTTAACTTATCATGGAGAATATGTGATTAGGATAATTACTTTTTAATAAGAGACTTTGTGAGTAACTGATGTTATTTGGAGATAAATGTTAATATTTATCTGAGAAGATTATGTAATTAAATCCTTATGAGATGTGGGTTTCAATCTTAGTTTGAATTACATTTGAATAATTTTATGGACAGTAATTTATTGAATGGCCTTTGTTTAATTTTGGGTTTTTTTGAGTTGTTTTTTTTAGATTAAGAGTAGTTTTTCTTTTTGTAAAAGATTATCCTTTTTGGGTATTATCTAATCTCGTACTAACCATTTTGGTTTTGGTAAAGGTCTAAAGAAATGGAAAATATATAGTTCATATTTTTTAGATTATGTGATTCTATCAAAGTTTATTTTAGCACTCTTAATGCGAACAAGTCATCCTAAATACTCATCTTTTTGAGAAAATATGAGTTTGTGTTAGAAATCTAGTAAAAGATGAAAGTCAACATGACATGAAATTATTTTTCCATATGTTTTAGTTAACCTTATAAATAAATTTCCTAATGAAAATTAACTTAAAAAAACATTTTCTATTAAATTTTCTTACTGGGGAATCAAATACCGTTTAACCCATCACAAGTTTGTGGTTTTCTGGTGGTTAACATTCTCCTAATCATGTTTTTTTATCACTCTCCATCAGAACACGACCCTTTGTTTTTTCTTTCATATCCATGTTTCCCTACATGGAATCCTAGTATGGGTTAACTCGGGTAACCTTTGTACTTCTCTTTATTTCTTTTAAACTGATAGTTTTACTAACTTTTTTTCCGATGTGGTACTTTCAATGATATTTCCGAGCCCAATTTTAAAATTGCGAGAACGCAATTCCCAAAAGGGGGGAAGGATGTAACTTACCAGGTAAATAATGAATATAAAATATTCATATTTATTAATATTTGTGAATAAAATATCAATATTACTTTAAAGGGAATGCTTTGTTCGATAGCGTACCCAATATGCAACAACGAGTTTCCTTGAAATCTTATGTTGCACACTAATAATATAATAATATTATTTTAAATGGTAGTTAAATCCTAGCCATTATAATGGTGATAATGAACAGAATTAACTACAAAATTATTATATATGTGTGTTAAATATTTTTACATTTATCCAGTAAATGATAGATGCTTAAATTGCAAATGAATCCATTTTTAAGCATAAATATTCTAATATTCTTTAAAAGGTCGATTAACTTCCATTTAATTGCAAACATTTTTAAATCTACATATGGTCGCTTTTATATGTTATATTTGACAAAATAAAATCATTCTTTAGAATCAAGACATCAAAATTTACTTTGTGTAAGTTTTTGGTATTTTTTCGATAATGATCAATTTTTAACGAATAGTGAAAAATGTTGTATTTTAATTCAAAACCTCCTTTTAGTCTAATTTACTTATATGGTAATATTATATTTTTAATTGGTTTTAAAGGGAAATTAAAATATATTTTTACCATTTAATCCAATTTTGTTCATTGGAATTAATTTCACTTTGAAATTAGACATAAACAAGTGTCAATCTTTTGATAGATATTATTTCATAAAAACACGCTATTTCTTTTGACAGCGGGATTTAATTATAAAATTAATTAATTCAACTTCTATGTTATGAATATGGAAAAATTGACATCATTTTCGAATTTGGAATATCAAATATATCTTAGGATGAATTTTTGGTATTTTTCTGAAAAACATCAATTTTTGATGAATAGTCAAACCACTAAGTGGTAGTTAAAAAACATATTTTTCGTTTAAGTGAAATTTTACTGCTTCTGTGATTTGAATTTCAGAAATCCGACATACATGTTTATCATTAGTAAGTGTAATGTGGTTCAATGGGATAAAAATAATTTTTTTTTTGAATAGTAACTTTTGAGTTTTATTAACCGTGATTAGAGGTAATTAAGGCAATTTAAGATAAAAATAATGTTATAATAATATGAAATTTCCTTGACACATGTATTACCTTTATTTTACGAGTCATGGAAGACCACAGAAATCAATGGGACAATTTGTGGGACCCCATAGATCCACATGGGTAAGATAATGTTATTAATACCTTTTATTTAAAGTAAAAATACAAATGTCACAAACATGTATTGTTTTACTAAATAAATTTTTACAAGGGGTTATACAAGTTATAATTTAGAATATAAATATTTATTAGAAATATAAAATTATTTTCTACATAATGTTAATTGTTTTATAATTTTTAGACATCAAATAAAGAAAATTATTTTTGACACAATGATGATGCAGTGTTTACGTCATTAATGGATAAATTAAATAAATAAGAAGATAAAGTTTTAAAAAATATCCAAAACTTATCCAATTATTATTGGATGATTTTATTTAGAACATGGTACACCTTATATTATAATTTAATAATTATTTTACCTTTAGAAACCGAAAATAATTATATAATAAAATAATAGTTTCATTATTTCCAAAAGAGCCCCTCCTCTCCCTTATAAAAAGTCCCAACTTTATACCCATTTAAAAAACATCTAAAGCCCTTTTCCTCGACCAAACTCTACTCAAATGAGCTCCTAATATCCCTCCATTAATCCTAGAAGCCTTACCTTAGGCAGAATGCTCTTCAATAAACCCTTTTTGTTCAAACCAAGAGGAGTTACCCGATTTAATGGTAATGTATTCTCTTATGTTCTTTAGTTTTATTTTGCTTCTAAAACCCCATAAAAACTTTTTATTACTTCATTTTCTAACAAAAACAATATATAAATTATACTAGGATGATTTTATAATAATTATTCTAGCTAAACTTACACACACCTCCATCAAATGGTTAAAAAACATATTGTTTCTGGGGATGGTGAATTACTGCCTCATGAAAGGATGATTGTTCAATATTCATCTACCACCTCTCATGGTGGCCATTATGATGGAAATATATTTATATATGATATATATTATATTTAGGTCATCTATATGATTCTGTATTTTATATTTAAAATATACCTTTATGCTTTGTATGTTGTGCAAATGCGTTAATTTCATTTGAGTAAGTGTGGACTACCGCCCCCTCATGTGATGTGACTCATTCATGAAATACATGGAATGTATAAAGAATGGAATTAATGAGCATATGTGACATATATAACATATATATTATAATTTAATTATAATATATATATATATATATATATCTCATTTATATTTAATTCCATTAATATGAAAAAAAAATGAAAGTAGCGTTCATGCGTACGTACGGCCTACCGTCTCCATGAATGGTGTATTTCATTTTTTATCTCAAAATGATATAGAACAGTATAAAATTTATATATACAAGATATATATGATATTTAAATCATTAATACTACTCTGGAGATGATGTAATTATAACTACATGGACAATTCTTTTCAAACAAGTTCATTTTTTTGACTCATGTACCGAACATCGAAAAAAATGTCTGATATGAACTCACATAATTAACTAATTATTATAACATTATAATATGTTATATGAAATGACTAATAAATATTACATGAGTTCTTTAATCTATTATAAATTGAATAATGTTTATTATTCAAAAATATAGAGAAATGAACAAGACAAGTCACACTTGAGGTAAGGGATCCTACCTATCACTTTCTTTTTAAGTACTCTTTTGATGTCATTTCTTTTAAGATCCTATTTCTTATGTTGGGGTATGTTATTTTATATTCCTTATACTGTGATTTTTATTTTCATATAATGAGAGACCATATTTGACCTCATCAATCCCTTTTTTTTGGAAGTTTCAAGTGACGTCGTTAGGCTGTCGAATTTTTGCAAGGAAACTTTTTAACTCAATTTCAATTCATTGGGTTAAACTTGTACTCCTTGAATATGTCATTATATGAATATGTCTGAATGAATCTTATTGTTTTACACATAATAACCACTAATATTTGGTGTATTTATATTTGTGACACATAATTATGTAATTGATTTATCCTTAATCTAAGGATACCGTCATTATACGAGACTTTGTCTCAATCTCCTTTCATTGAGGTATATATTGTTTTTTACACAACATTATTTTATATAGTGTATAATCCCCTTTAAATTTTACTTTTATTCAAAAGGAATATTTTCTCTATGAAGCAATTTACTAAAGGACAAAAAGTCTGTTTCTTTTTAACATACGCGGTGACAACGACCTTTGTGCTGCCGCGAGTACTAATTGACCTTTGGATTCCTTAACAAGCTGTAATGTTTTTAAAGGGAAAATAAATGCCATATAATCTTTTTTTTGGTATTGAAAATGGTTCTGATAATGTTTTGATTATATCAATGTGTTGTATTAATATCTTGTGATTAAAATGTGGAAATTTTATGTTTAATTTATGCATGTTTTATGTGATGTGATTATGTTATGGTTCTTGAGAATTGATTAAGAAGACAGGTGGTTCCATGATAAACTAATGGTGGGTGAGCCCGAGATAGCTCTCCAATGCATTGGGTAAAGTGAAGGTGTTAAATTCTACGGTTTCTCTGAAGAGATTTAGGGAATATACTGTGATGGGTATTCCAAAGGTAACCATGGGAGTTTCTCCCTACGTAATAATGTTATGAATGCCTCAAGTTACCTTTACATGATATGATTTCTATGAGTTATTCATAAATCTTATGATTTCATTGATTATTATGTATATATGGACTAATGTTTTATTTCCATATTTTTATATCCCTTTCTGATCTTTTTATGCTCATACCAAGTTTTTGAAATGTTTCCCACAAGACTTAAAGATGAATGTGGTCAAGGATGGGATAAAGGAAAGACAAGCTATCTAAAACATGGAACTAGAAATGTTTCTTTTTAAGATTTTTTATTTTATGAAAAAATAGAAATTGAGTAGAAGTGTCTACATTATAATATTGTGAGATGTAATAGATATGTCCTAATTCTCTAAAACTCTAAATCTGAAAAGATCCCCAATGTGAATTATTAATTTAATTCAATATTATTTACTGTTTAAGGTCAGGGCCTTATATTATAAGGCCATTATGATGGTATAAATTGAGAAAATCATATCTACAAAGCCATAAACCTCATAGAAGGTTGTTGGGTAGAATCTAAATGTTGATGAACAATCAAGAGTTTAGGATGGTTTGAGTTTTATAATAAAACATTAGTTCAAATGTATCAAATATTTTGAGGATGAATATTTTCACAAATGATGAAAGGCTTAACCTTAGGAAAAACATTTGACTCTTGATATAACATTTGGAGAAAAATCACATGGTGATATAAAAAGTGATGTTGGATCATGACGTTCTAGAAAAAAGAGAAATGGATATTAGAATAATTAAAACTCATTTCTAAATAAAAAAGACATAATGGGTATTGATCTTATGAAGTATTGATATTTAATAGAATACCATAAGTACGCAATTTGATATTGAATATTGATTTGGGTGTGAATCAATGTGTTCATAGAACCCAAGGGATGATTATTGCTGTAGTGATGACACACTTGGATACACCAAATTTCTAGTGTTATTGTTGAGGAAAAATGAAAAATTATCAAATTTCTTATTCCATAGAAAAAAGTCACTGAAGGGTATAAGAGTAGTAAATGAACATGAAAATTGGTCAATATTTTAGGTGTGATATTGAAGACCTCTATTTTTGGTGTGGAGGATTTGAACAAGTAGATAGATATTGATCATCAATAATGAAGAGGAATGTGCGGATGAAGAATAAATATGTACAAACGAAAAAGATCAAATGATTATCAAGTGAGATGAAAACAAAAAATAGATTTATAGATTTTCATTATGAATTTGTATATCATACGTTAGTGGGGATAAAACATGTCAATAAACAATATGTGTAAAGATAAATACATGAATTGAAAAAAATAAGTTGAGAAATTAATAGTGGTGGATATTTCAAAAAATCCATTTGATAATACTGCTGTATGGGTTGTTAATAGTGCATTCACTTCCCACATGAAGATAAAAAAGGATGTTGTCAGAAATATCAAGAATGATAATGAAGCTATTTTTAGATTTATAAATGATAAGTTCCGAATGATTATTGGCTTTGGGGAATCAATATTTATGGTAAATGATAAGAGACATGCAGATATCTTGGTTATTGAAGGTCTTAGTAAAAAAATTGTCAATGTTTGTCAATTGTGTGATAGAGGATATGAAATAATGTTTAAGAATAATTCATTTATCATTAAGGGAATGAATGTTTTAGTATTCAAATAGGGAAATTGTATGAAATGGAATCTCTACCATGTAAGCAAAGAAGATGATATATGCTTTCCATCTAAGGATAAAGATTATAGGTTGTGGCATAAAAATATTAGCCATCAAGCCAATGAAATATAGAAGATATATGTAAATCTGGTACAACACAAGATCATTCTTCGATATCATATGATTACACTTACATATGTGATGCCTTCCAACATAGAAGATCACTTGAAATATGTAAAAGGAAAAATTGAGAAGGTTGTTTAGAGTCCTTGAACAAGTTCATATTGATGTGTGTGGTCCTATATTAATAAGAGTTATTGATTAGAAGATATATTATACAATTTTTATTTATGAATACAATTGGATGGCCTATATTGTAGTCATGACCAATAAGTATGAGGTATTAAATTTCAGCAGACAATATTGGAAGGATGTTTGATAATATTCCTGGATAAAAAATTATCAAATTAACTAATAATAATCCTATGGATTTTACCAATATAAAGGTAGATAATTATAAATAAAAACCTAGGTTAAAAAACCAAGTTTCAATAGTGATAACTCCTCATTAAATTTTATTGTTTGAGAGGAGAAACTAGATCATAAAAAATATGTAAAAAGCGAATCTAATTTAAAAATGCATTCCAATTATCTATTGGAAGGAAGTAGTGGTAATATTGGCCTACATATCTAATTGATATTTTTTATGAATGAAATAAGAAAACACTATATATTATATGGGGCATAGAAATAAGAAAAAATTAAAATACTTTTGAGTCATTAAAAGTAAATGCTAAATTATCAATAAGGGGAGATGTTGGTAGTTCGTAGATGAATTTATATTTCTTGGATACTCAAAAAAATGAAATAGTATAAATTATTTAGGAAGAGGATGGGGATTTTTGTGGAATGAAATGATGTTATTGTGGTATAAAATGAGCATTATCTTAAAAAAAAGGGGAAATTTCCCGATTAAAGTATTGAGAAGGTAAGTATCCCCGAGAGGGAACAAATAGAAAATAATTACTAAAAATAAAATATTAATTATGAGATAGATAAGGCATGAAATATATATTTACAAAATATGAAAATAAATGTTAAAATTGATAGAAAGAATATCATACATAATCAGACATTTCTAGTGCATATGTGGAGAATGAAGTCTCTATAACCTACATTTTTATTACCATAGGTAGAACCACAATGTTTTAAATAATATTCTATATATGAGAATTGGGTTCACAAGATGAATGAAGATCTTGAAAAAATTGAGAATAATAGAAAGTGGGGGATTATTTTGCGTCCGGTAAACAAGAAAAACATTGGAACCAAATGAGACATCCATTAAGAACTAATCAAACAAGGAATAATGATTGAAAATAATGAACATATTATGTTAATGGAATAATCGAAGATAGAAGGTATCGATGTTGAATAAAAATATAATCCCATTGGAAAGAAAGACAAAATTTAACTGCTATTGGGAATAAAAATATAAAGTATAATCATATTTTTCTTGATGGATGTCATGTAATCATTTTTGAATGGGGCTCTAGAAAATGAGTTGTACATTGAACATCCAAAATGGGTTTCTAATTCATTAATATGAACACATGGTGTTTCTTATAATGATTTATTTTTCTATATTGAATAAGAAACTATGATCATTATAAACAGGATGACCAATACTTGAATATGTCCTTTTTCTTGCATGGTGACGTTTATTATAACTGATATATTAATAATGTGTGAGGAAAAAATGATTTTAGTGATCCTATATGAGCATAATATAATCTTGGCTGGATTGAACAATGTACTATGAAATTAATTTGAAAATATTATGAAGTGGAAGTATGAAATGGAAATTATTGTAGTGCTGAAATTTTTCCATGGGTTTGAGATGATACAAGGAAGGAATAACACAATTATTTACTAATATAAATATTACAAGGAGGTTTTGAGAAGATAAAGAATAATTATTCCATGTATATTGTAGTGACCATAGTATTTGAGATTAAAATTCTATATATATCATTACAATAAAAAATTGGAACTATAAATGTTTAGTTTTTTTATATAATAGATGAATAATTAAATTATTTTTTTAAATAACTTCAACATATCCCCCAAGGTTAAATTATACTTATTATACCCAACAACCATAAAACATTTATTCATAATATAGGGGAAGGAAACATTATACAGGGTGATCTTAGATTAATTTTAAGGCTAAATATATAAGATATCAATCAATGGCCACATGTGAGCATAATATAAGAATATGGGCATGAGAACGTGATCATAATAAATGAACATCAAACCAAATAATCCAAAAAACATTAATATTAAATCATATGTTCATGATTTTTAATTACAAAACACATAATTCATATGTTTTCAAAATCATAAATAATCAAAAACGAAGGATAAGAACATATTATAATTATAATTCATAAATTTTTGGCAAACACAAAAGAACAAAAATCCATTTTATTCTCCTAGTCTCACTACCAATACTGTCATAGTGTCTTGGCTTCACTACTAATTCTATAATTTTATTGATCAAAGTGTGCTCCCAAGACTATCATATTGGAAATTGTATCTTAATAAAATGGGTTCACTCCCTGTTTCAGTCCTTATTATCTCAAGATATATACAATATTAACCAATCCATTATTAGGATATATAGTTTTTGTTCCACCCATCACATAATGAATGTCATACTTATGTGTTCCATATTATCATTAAATATTCATAATAAATAGATTTAATAATCAGCTAAAAGGATATGTGTTTCATAAAAATTTATCTTTTTATCATATCATAACATGTTGAAAAGAAATGGCCTTCATAAATTTATTATCATAACATTTTTTACCCATGTGAAAGAAACATTTTTCATAGAACCATCCTTAAATCATCATCATGATAATTCATCTAGGGAATTAAATTCCATTTTATCATAATATCACATCTATAATAAATTTTAACAAACCCTAATGCATATAAACATAGATTAGAAATACCTTCGAAAGAAGACTGTAATATTTAGTTGAATAGATAAGAAAAATATCCTTCTACATTAATAAAGAATTAACTAAAAATTCTACAAATATTTAAAAATTATTTTCATTGAAAATATCCATTTAAACTGGTAACGAAAGCCTCAAATCAAACAAAAATAATCATATTGGAGAAATAAAACAATGTGATATATGTTAAAAAGAAACATTATTGTCATACTTTTTCAAAAAATAAAAAATGAATTGTTTATGAAACATTTAATTTAAATATAAAATTTTAAACCTTTTTAAATTAAGTAAAAGGAAACGAAAATAAATTTTTTAAACCTTTTAGGTATAGGTGAAAACTTATATAAAATAATTTTTAATAGCATGGGAAGTAAATAAAAAGTTTTCTGATAAAAAAAGTTATAATACAAAAAAAAATTAAAATCATTTTATTGATCATTCTTAGTGAAAAAGATAGTAAAAAGCTAATATTACATCATAATTATAGGAAACAAAAATAAGAATAAAATAAAAGAGTTTTAAATTATAAAATTAATATAATCCCCCTTAATGAATATTTAGAACAAACATTCCCAAAAAGAAATGAGATTATAACATAAACCCTTACCTCAAGTCCCATATTCCTTCATATGTATTAAAATATCCAATATATTAAATATATATTTAATATAAATATATTTTAAATCCATATTCACACATAAATTACTCTATATCATTCCTTTAGAATCTCAATTATCCTTTTATTAATATTTTCTTCATTAAAATGAACATTTGGGTCAAAACTTGCCTGTTTTGCATGTATGTTTTCATTTGATCATTCTGATACATAAACCTTGGTCATGGTTTCATAATCAACTGGATATTAATCATGAAATAATTATAATATATATATATATATCACATAAACTTCTATAATAATTCATATAATGTTGTGATGAAAAATGAATTACATCCTTTATCAGAGATGGTAGTTCATATACACAAATGAGCGATGTTTACACTTTTGATCATTATAATGAAAAAGGTTAAATAATAATTAAAATATCTAAAAAAATAACTATATATTATATATAATATATATTCTACAAATTTATCCTTATTACTGTTTAGGTAAGAATAAATTAAAAACTAATCACATTACTTTGTGGATGTGGTAGTCTACACACACACAAGCAATATTATTATTTTCTAGTAGATGGGAATGTAAAAAAGATAGTTAATATATTATAATTCCAAAATAATATTTTTTTCATAAATAAAAAATATGATCATGAAACATATAATAATAAAAATCCATTAATGGTGATGATGAAAAACAAAATACTTCGATTTTCGAAGTGGTAGTTTGCACTGCACACGAACGATGCCCTCGAATTCCATTTGATTGAGAAGGAGATGAATAATGATTTGAAAAATCTGAATAATTAAATCATTGTATTATAGTTATATTTATGTTATTATATAATCATGTTTAGAATATAATTTAAGGATCTATAAGAAGAAATAAATTTAAAACACATAGTTGAGAGATATACATATTATTTGGAAAATCTCATTTGAAAGAAACATTAAGCCTTATAAGTATTGTATTGTGACAAAACCCTGACACAAGGATCAAGTGGAGTGATTTATGTCTGAAATTTTTGTTAGGTATTGACTTAGAAAATATTCTCTTGAGTTGTGAGGAATATAGGAGAGGTGGTGTCCTTTTATAAAGGAGGGGGGACACTTGGAAATTTTCAAATGATTAAAATATATTAATGTCATAATAATGTAAAATGGATCCAAAATGAATCATATTTTAATTTTATATGACATATGGTTTAATTTTGACCATAAAATAATATTTATACATGTTTTAGTGCGTTTAACTCTTATCATTTGAGTTTTAACCCATTCTAAAGCTTATACAGTTAATTACCTTTTTTACCAAATTCACTATAAATAATAACAAAATCTAAATGAAAATTATTAAATAATATAAATTATACATATAAAAAATATAATAATGATTTTAAAATATTCATTTTTATTATGATAAGGAAATTTATTTGAAAATATGTGCACAAAATTCAACAAAATTATTTTTAACCAAATAAATTTTAAGCTTATAACAATGTTTACTTTCATTAATTTCGTATTAAAAAATATATAATTAATGTTAAAATATTTATTTAATATAAAATATATATATTTAAATTAAATTATTCATAAATATTTATTATTTTAATTTTTAAATTTTAAAACACATTGCAAGAAAATATATTTTTTTAGAAAACATCCCTTTTTCTTTAAAATGCTTTTATTTTATTGTCTATCTTATTCATAACTAACGAATTCATTTTTTACATGTGTAAAACATAAATTATCATAACTTCTTTTTCCCTATTTGTAACGAACAATTAGATAACTAAGTGATAACTATCACATTAAATTATTATAATTCAAAATTATATCATGGTCGGTTTAAACTCGGTGTTACATGTAAACCAAACTATCAAAGAATAAAATTTCCTTAAGGAAAAATATATCAAAAAAATTGTGTGTTAAATTCTACACTATTATAATAATTCCATTATCTATATTCTGTCATTTTGACACAAAATAAATTATTATTTTTTATCTAATCACATCTTCTGGTTCCCACATAACTTCCTCAAATTTTGGGTTTTGCTCTAAAAAATTGACAACAAGAGTGTTATTATTTATTAAATGTTTCTATCCTAGATCTAGAATATCTATTGATTTTTTTCTCATAATAGGGATCATTATCTAGTAGTAAAAACTATTTTTTCATTACATTTGAATTATTAATTATATAATTCCTCAATAGAGATATATGAAACACATTGTGAACTTGAGAGATATTCAATGGAAGTGCCAAGTGGTAAGAAACTATACTGACAAGACCAAGAATTTAAAATGGAATTATATATCTTGGTACCATCATTACCATATTTTTAAATAACATAACATTATTCTAATGATGTATTTTTTGGATTATCATTTCACTAACATGGGACTCTAGATATCATAGATGATTGTTAAAATAACGTTTTTTATCAACTATAAGATTCCTTTATGTGATACTGAATGGGTCTAACCTTATTGGGTATTTTCACAACTAGATAAAGACTTAATAGTTCTCTTTATCCAATTTATTTCCAAAAAAATTGGATTTCTACACTTCTGAATATAAAGTGCTTTATAGAGATCTATTTAAATTCTCAAATGAAACCTATTATTAAAAGAAAATTATTCCAAATGAAGGTTTTTATCTCAAAAAAATCTAAAATCCATAAAAAATGTTCTAAAAATATCTTATAGGTTTTGATTTTTCCTCTCACACCTACTATATATATGAGAATGATATGTAGTGTTAATGTTCAACTTCATATTAAATTCTTTCTAAATAATTCTTCAGTCTTCGAGGAAAATGTTGGATCCTGATCAGATACAATATAATGAGGTACTATTAATTTACTGACTACATCCTTAGTGTATATCCTAGAAATCCAATCAAGAGAGGAATATTCTCTAATGTAAATTAAATGTGTAGATTTAATAAGTTGATCAAATATAAAACAAATTAAAATTTTCCACTTAAATGTTTTTGGTGTGTGATGATAAATCTTGGGTAATGTTTTCCCATTTAAACTTTGTTATAGGTAATGGTTGTAACACCCCTTTAGACAATCTCCTCTTAGACAAAACATTCTGAATTACCCTTCATTGAGATATATAGTATGATATACCTTGTTCCATGCTATCCCACTATAAATAATCTGTTTGATCTCTGTACACATTCATACTTCAATGATGTATAAATAATAATGAGATATGGGATTCATCCAATAGATCCTTCTTAAAACTTGGCCTTGATGAGAATATTTCTTAGTTTATAAACATTATCCTTCCAATATAATCTTTATTGATCATAGGAATTTTTATCACCTAATTCTATAGTTCCACATCATCTTTATATGCTTATTTAATACTCACACAGAAGGATAGTTGGAAATTTATTTGATAAAGATATGATATTTTTACTATCTACATTATTTAAAGATATATATTCTAAAATTCCATAAATAATTGATATCTTTCAATAAACACCATGGAAAAACTAGAATATTCTTTCTAACTCAGAGAATTATAAACCTTGTTTTATTTACAAGGTTGGTAGTCTGTTTAGAAGTCATAATATTTAATAAATTCTAACCATATCATTTAGAACATATTCAACATATTCTGTGTGAATATATAATTTAAGATTGTATGGTTAGTATATATATATTCCCTATAAACCTAAAGATAATGACTATATATTTTTAATGAAAAAAATTTATTTACCAAAACCAAATCATGAGTCTAGTAATTTTTGCTTATGGGTTCTCAATTGGTACAATGAAAATGATATCACCATATAATTTTTATGAGGGAACAACCAAATAACTTATTTAATGAAACATAATATATTACAAACCCTTCTCTATTATAGGTTAGTGTAAAAACAGTTTCACTAACAAAAAGTCTTTTCATATCCTTGACATTTTAATCACATTCATCTATATAGAAAAACATGGATCCATTCCAAATCACCAGTTTTATTGGATTATATTTCCATGGAGAATACCTCAAAAATAATAGCCAGTACTAAACCAAATAAAGATAAATATAGATCTCAGATACCATGGTTGGTTTGGGATATTTATATATAATAGCCATATTTTAAGGATCTACAAATATAACATAACTTGAGATTATATATACCAATAATGAAACTTTATATGACCAGAAATCACACTTGCATAATTTGGAATAAAATTTATCATTCTTGATGATATTTAACACAATATTAAAATGATATTCATGATCTTTATTGACCATGAAATATATATTAATATCATATGTAAGGACTACAAAAAACACATCAATATAATCTATAAATACTATATTTATTAAATCCATTAAGTTAGCAGGAGAATTTTTATATCCAAATAGAACCACTTTAAATTCAAAATGATTAATCCTCACATGGAAGGATCTCATGGGTATATCATCCTTGTTGACCCTAAATTGATTATATAAAGAATGATGGTCGATATTGGAAAATTATTGAGCTCCATATAATTGATAAAACAACTCATCAATATTGGGTTGAGGGTAATCTCTCTTGATAGAGATGCAATTATTATCTAGATAATCATTGAAAATACACATTGAACCATCTTTCGACATAACTAAAATAACTAGGGCACCCCATGGAGATAAACAATGGTGTATAAATCCCATTTAAAGATTTTACTTGATTTTTTTCTTCAATTCAAGCAACTAAAATAGGGCCATTGTAAATGAAGTGATTAAAATAGTTGTAACAGAAAGTATGATTTCAATGGAAATATCATCTTCAAGCCTTAAGGGAAGGCTATGGAATTCATTATTAAATACATCATTATAGTTCCAAATAATTCAAATATCATTCATGATGATTTTCTACCAACCATTTGTGATAAATATCCATAATTAATATGTAGTAAGACCCACACAAAGATGTAACTTTCATTAGATGTTCATATTTATCCTAGCATCTAAATTAGATCATAGGTTGATTCATTATATGAAATATGATTTCCCTATTCTAGTAATGTAAAAATGATATATATAGATATAGTTAATAAATGTTCAAAATTACATCAGATTCCACTATAGGAAGAATAATACTAATTTCATATTTAAAATTCTTAAAAACCTTAACATGACATCCCAAATTCTAGAGTGGAGGATATGTTGAACTTATCTATCATGATCCACTTGAAAAATTGAAAAGAATAGACCCTTCCATTGTCTTGGAGTTAAAAATTGTATTAGGGAATCCACTAAGATAATTACCAGGTTTCCCACATGCAATACATTTAACTATAAATAGTACGTTATGATGTACTTTATTTCCCTCTATAAAAATATCTATTTTCCTTTGAAAATTACTTACTCAATTTTCTTATTATCTCCACATAAAACATATTTTTGGTCATTTGAGAAATATTGCTTAGTGATTATTCCCAATTTATCAACATATAGGAAAATATATCTTATTTACTCCCTGTTCTTCACCAATTGAACCACCATGAAACTCCATTTTCTCTTATTAATTAGGTTAATAATATCACCCATGTTGTGGTCATGAATTATTTATTGAGATTTTTGGTTAAAGATAATCACATGGTTTTAGATTCCTAATGAGATTTATTTTTTTTACTTATAAGTAAAATCATTTCATTATCTATCAAATTTAGTATTAAAAGGATTCATTAAATTTCCAGAAATTGAGTAAAAAATTTCATATTGTGAGAAACAATAATCATATTTATTTATCCTATAATCATGAAAAATAATTCATAGGAATATTAAAAATGTACAAATTTTATTCAAGCTATGATAAATTGGGTTCAACATAGGTAATTATTGTTCATTATCTTTTTTAATCCTTTATAATGATTCATAAAGAAAATTTGAATTAACCAATCAATATTCCTCTATTCCTTCTAGCTAAGTGTGCAGTCCTAGGCCTACTCATCTTGCATTGGTGAAAATAAAGTTAATATCCAATCGAATCCTTTCATAATTGTTACCATTTAGTAAATTTGTTCCAAAACCACTTAGACATACCATCATCTTGCATTGGTGAAAATCATGTTCTCAATCTCCATAAATAAATAATACCTAATTTTAAAAAAAAATATACGAAACATGATTATTTCACACACACACACACATACATATATATATATATATATATTACATCATTTAAGATGAATATTCAATACATATCATAACAATACATTCCCAAAAACTATCACAGTTTTATGTCTTTGACGATTATATGCACAATAAACTTATTTCCTAAAAGATCATTAATATATATCACAATATTCTTTTCATATTGGACCATTATTAGTCTTACCATTCTCAAAACCATTCTTCATAACTAAGGAAATAATAAATAATAGAATGGGTGATCTCAGATGATCA
This sequence comes from Viscum album, assembly GCA_963277665.1. Classification (NCBI taxonomy): domain Eukaryota; kingdom Viridiplantae; phylum Streptophyta; class Magnoliopsida; order Santalales; family Viscaceae; genus Viscum; species Viscum album. The sequence continues at coordinate 760,050,001 of OY728140.1, read as the reverse complement.
ATAAGGGTAAACATTGGTGATATCAATTAGTGATCCTATGTGAGTGTAAGATAACAATAAGAGTTTGATAACATGAACATAACTTATTAAAATCATACCCAATCGGTAAAATATCATTAATCATAAATAATGTAATAATACATTATCATAATAAAATTAATAACTCATACATATTTGAAAAAAATTAACAATAAATCATTATCCATGAGAATATTTCTTATGAATAAGACATAAGTTTTTAGCATCCACATAAAAAAATAAAATCATTTCTTTTGTCAAGGATCATTTCCAATAATATCATAGTAGATTAGATTCACTCTCCATTCCATATTTTTCTTAGTCAAGGGTCACTCCCAATACTATCTTATTGGGTATATTCCATTCATGAACTACGATCAATCCCTATTATATCCCTTATTATCTCATGAGATATCCATCATTACCCAATGCCTATGAGGCCTATATATTTTTGGACCTAACAATTGATTAATGATAACCGTACATATATATACCAAAAGATCATAAATCAATCATAATGTCATTATATAATAACCCGGTTAAAGGAAGTTGGTTTTGAAAACATTTAATCATTTCATCATGACATAACCCCTTGAAAATAATTGAGTTTCATTATAGTTTCTTTATAAAATAATGAATATGTGAGAAAAAAATGGGTTTCATAGAGTCTTTATTAATTAATAATCATCATATGAAATTTAGATAAATAAATTTGATGGTATCATAAGAAAATATCCCAAAAAATACTTAATGTATGTTGAAAAAAATAAAAAATATCTTTAAAAAAATATTCTAAAATTACATTAGGAACAAAAGAAAAATATCCTCTTATTTCAAAAAAATTTAAATTTAAAATTTCTTGAATATTTATTTTTTTATTTGAAATAAAATAAGGAAATCTGTAAAGTAATATTTAAATAATAGAAAAATACTGATGGTATGAAAATCAATTCATAATATATATGTTAAAAGACAAAATGCTTTTCACACATTTAGATAAATTCAAAATAAACATTTTCTGAAAATGCATCTCCAAAATTATTTATATTAAAAAATTTAAATAAAGTACAATGTAATGAAAATATCAATTTTACAATATTTGAGGTATAAGTAAGAACATCTATAATACAATTTTGAAGATCATGGACATCTAATAAAAACTTGTTGGCCAAAGGGAAAATAAGGTCCACTTTTATTTAAATACATTTTCCCGACTGATTTAGTTTCCAAGAAGGGATAATTATTCTATAAAATAAAAATTATAGAAATATAAATAGGATAAGAAAATATATTTGGTTAAAATTATAAGATCCAAATAATTTATTTCAATATAAAATATATCATAGACAATCCAAAAAATAAATGATATTGTAACATAAACCCTTCCCTCAAGTCCCCTCTTACATTGTAAGAATCAAAATATCTTTTATAAAATATATATTATATATATTTATATATTAATTTATATTCTAGAACCATATTTAGATATATATTAATATGTATCAGTCCTTCATAAGTTTTAATTGCCCTTTTATAAACAATGTTTTCATTAAAATGAACATTCAGGTGAAAAATAGTCAATTTTCTATGCATGTTTAAGATTGATGGTTCCAAAACATTCAGATTGATCATGCCTTGATCATATACACCATATTAATAATGGAATAATTATAATATTAAATCATTATATAAAGTTTTCTAATCATTCATAAAAATAGGTGACGAAGAATTAGTTACGTCACATCATGGCAATGATAGTCTATACGTATGTACAAGTTTTGTTTCAACTTTTGATGGAAGAAGAAAATAAAGGTAAATAATTATTAACCAAATTAAAATCATTATAATATCATTAATATCATATATATTAATTAAATATATATTTATAACCGTACATACAAATTTAAAATGAAAAATTTATCAAATTTCTTCGTGGTGGTGGTCAACCACATATACATAGGAGCAACATTATTATTTTTAACATATTAAAATACAAGAATATATATAATATATTATAATTATATATGATTAATTATTTAATAAATATCATATATAAACATTAAATCCATAATAATAACCATCCATTAATGGTGGATATTAAAAAAATACATCACTTCGTGAAGAGGAAGTTCACACAACTGCATGGACAATGATTTCATTTCCAATTTGATGAAGAATGAAATTAATAAAGGATGAATCATTGAAATAATAATATCACATTATATTATAGATAATTATGTTATTATATAATCATTTTTTTATATAATTAATGAAGTTAAAAAAATGAATATCCTCAGTTATGAGCTATACATCTTCTTTAGACTACCTCTTTTGGATTAAATATTATGTCTTATAAGGTAGGTATTCTGATCAGAAAATAATCCCTATATCAGGGGTAGGGATGTTAAGAAGGAATTTTGGGAGGTATTTTATGAGATAAGAGGCTCTTGAAGTGTGAGTAATAGAGGAGATGTGAGGTCTAATTATAAGGGAAGGAGAGGACACACTGATAATTATTTAAAAGATTAAAATATATTGATGTGTTACTCAAGAATAATGGAACCAAAATAAATCATATTCTATGTTTAAATTTTATAGGTAAAAAATATGACTAGGAAATAGGATTTATATAAGTTTTTATGTCATTTTAACTCTTATTTCATTTTAACCCAATTAATCCATTTTAACTCATACTGTGATAAACATTTTTTTACCAATGTAATAATTCATAATGAATAAAAATTAAGTTGACAATATTACATAATTATAATTATTCCTATTCCAAAAATTGTATAACTTTTATAAGATTAAATATTTATAATTGTCATAAATAATGCATTATTAAGCCTAAAAATGAGTTTAATTTCATTACTTACATTCTAAAACTATAAAATGTACATTAAAAGATTTAATTGAATATATAATTTATAAATATATTTAAAATAACAAATATATATTTATTAATTTAATTTATTGAAATAAAAACACATTTTTTTAATAGAAACAGCTTTTCAGAAAAAAAAATATCTTTTTTACATTCAAATGCCATTCTTTTATTTACTAACTAATTGATAAGCAATGAAATTTTTTTCATACTATGAAAACAATATTTTTTCATAATTACTTATTTTTATTAATACCAACCAATTAACAGCTAGGTGATAACTATAACAATAAATAATAATAATTCAATAGTATTCACAGCCCGTTCAAACTTGGTATTGTGTGTAAATTAAGATATTAAAGAGATTAAATTTATTTAAAGATAAATATATATTTAAATAATGGGGTGTTGTATATTTGAAAAATTTTGATTGCTACTAGGATAAAATTTTCATAAAATGATGATGAAAAGTGGTCAATGTCATAAAATAGAGGCATATTCTTAGAATCATGTTGTACTTAACAACAATAAGACCTGACATTGTTTTCGCCACATGCTTGGTTTCATAATATTAATGAAATATCGATGTACACCACATTACATAAGAAACTTTCATTCTATGGTATATAAAAGGGCCGTTGGATTTTATATTTATTTATAATAAATGATTATAATTGGATTTATTTTGATATAAAGATGTTGATTGGTATGGTTCAAAAGATTATAGAAAGTGAATATTTAGTGGTTTATTCTTTATTGAAGGGATGTGTATATCATTGATGAGTTATAGGTTCATTTTTAGTGAATATTTTTAATCAATTTTAATTTTTTTTTAATTTTTTACAATGATAATTCTTTTATATTTGAATGTTTTAATCATAGTTGAGAAAATTATTAATGTGAAACTAAAGATGATTATAATTGTTAAAATGGTTATTTTTGAATTTATAAATGCGTTCTTGATTTTAGTATGTGTTTTATTGAATATTTTTCTGTTATGTTTTTAATTGTTTATATTATTCTTTAGGTGTTTACATATAAAAAAAATTAATCTACGCTGGGTATCCCTATACCAAGAAGACCATGTAACCTAGCCAACCTAATAGGGCCATCTGACTATGGACTATTGGGAAGGCTAGCTCATGGTGCATGAGTGAATTGGTTATCAAACCCCATGCATAGTGGCCTATGAGTGAAAAACCTCACAGGGATCTGAGGTGGACCAAATCCCAGCTGGTCCCCATGTATATGAAGCATGTATGTCACTTGTGAGGTGTCATATAAAATCCCACCCCCATAGTAGTTGGTTTTTTATAGTTATTTTTCATCTTTTCATATAACGTAGAGACCCCCCCCCCCCTCTCTGATTTAATGTGGGAAACCCTTTTTAAAAGGTATTGATCATCTTGTCTCACCATGATCTTTTATAAAATTTCCACCATGCGCTATCTCCCTACACCACATTGATCTTACCTTCTTTAGATACATCTCTAATATGCCGTTATGTTCTCCATTGGATGAGATCATCTCGAACTTGGTCGCCAATTTTTACACCCCAAATCACATTTGATGACCTCTGAGGCCTCACGTGACAAATCTAAAATATTTTTCAAGACCTCTGGCCATTTTGAACGCTGGAGGGGTTGATGAGATCCACCATTCCACTACTCAACACTAGTGCACAATTTTCATGCCACCATAAGAGTTTCCATATCCATGGACCCCGTGAAATCCCTCTTCAAGGACAAGAAAATCCACGAAGCCCATGTGCCATATACAGATTCCCCAATAGATTCTCTTACCACCAAGAGTTTGAAGATCTAAATTTTTCTTTCATTTAATTCTGCATATAGTGGGTCTCGAGATTAATTAAATGATGATTTATGAAGATCATGTTCATATGGATTTTATACAACTATTGAGGATTCTTTCTCACCACCTATAAAATAATGTGATACCAAGTAATTGGTAGATTCGACACCCATGTCGAGGGTAAAACCATGAGGATTTTAGTATGAATTTTTATTTTGTATTCTTTTTTTATTTTTATTTTTCTTATTTTGTTTTATATTTATTTTAATTGTAATTAGAATTTTTTATTAAATATATTATTCCATGCATGTTTTTATGTGGTCAACCCATTCCACCCCTCTTATACATATCTAAAAATCATCTTTTTTATTTTATCTCTTCTTATTCTTTTTATAAATTTAAAATTATTTTCACAATATATACATATATATTATTTTCATTTTTATATTAATTTTCTTTTTATTCATTCGCACTTCTTTTTTTCTTCTTCTTTTTTATTTTCTTCAATTTCATGTATTTATCTTCTTATTTTCTCATCCTTATTCATTCTATTTTTTATTCTATTTCATTAATTTATTTTTTATATTATTATATTATTTTAAATTTTATTTTCTCTTTTATTTCTATTTACCATTTTTACCTCTTACTCTACATAATGGGAGGCTGGCTCGAGGCTTGGCCCTTTGGAGTTCAAGGTGTTATGGAATTAATTATTAATTTCTATTTTCTGTTTTCAGTAGATATGAGATTCATATATGGGTGTGGGGAATTTAACCATGAAATGAAACTAAATCTATTTCTATTATTTTTTAATATCTTTTACAACTCTTTATTTTATATCTCTTCACATGATGGAGTAGAAAAAATTAAAGCATGAAATAATATCTGTAGAGACATACCCTGGAAGAAGTCACACCCACGACCAAGGTGTGCCTTCATCATTGATTAAATGAAGGGTATGGATTTTCATTTCATATGAATTACAAGTTTCAAAAATTTTAAAATAAATAATACTTATTCTTCATGATACATCATGATTTAATTATCAAACTAAAATTAAAAAAATAAAGGACAATAATGATGAAACCAAAAAACAAACTCAAAACCAATTTTATTATTATTAATTAAATTTTATTATAATTTCATGTCATTATAAGTTAAAATTTTCATATATCAAGTGATTTCATAGTTTTGGATATTTAGAAACAAAAACTTAAATTTATATTTCATTTTTTTCATAAAATATAAAAAAATAGTTTAGATGAATAAAATCAAGTATGTGAACAATTGAGAAGCACTTGAAGGGACATGACCCATATTATGAATTATTCTACACTTAGAGAATAATTTTATATTCCATTTCCCTACGTTAGGAACAAATGAAAACTGGATTTATTTCTATGGAGCTAATATATGTTTTCTTACACTTTCAATTTTGAACAATTATATGGATTTCATTGTTTCCAAAATAATGATTTATAAAAAATTATTTTCCATACTATTTTCATATGAATACTTTTTTAAATACATAGAACAGTTACTCATAGGTGAAAATAGGCATAAGGATAGGCACATCACCTAAATATTTTATGAGCATAGTTGATGAAATATGAGTTTATTATCAAGGATTTGTGGCTAAGTGGGCAGCCCTACATTTTTTCCCCAACTTCACAAAAGAAGTCCAAGAAGATAAAGAAAAGATCAAGGAATATCAACTGAAAAAATATTCGTGATACTATATTATAGAAAACCATGATATTCTAGTGTAGATTTTTAAAGAGGGAAAATTACTATTGAGCTAACGGTGGGAGATCTCTAAGATCTGGATGACTTCTGGAATGTTTACAAGGATAAAATGGACCTATACTATCCTTTCTAAGTAGAAGATCCATCACCTTTTCATATTTTTCTAGCCATAAGGGATGACACCACCCAAGTGGTGGAATATTATGAAAATGTAAATGACCCCCACTGCCTGCCTCTATCCATTGGGATCAAACTTCAAGAGTTACTTACTACTGAGGTAGTGATTTAACAAGAAATAACTAAAAGAAGATGATCATTATTTGAATTATATCTTTATTTATTTTATTCAAAATAATTTCTATATCACTATTTATTGTTTTTAGTTTTTTGATTTAGAAAATGTTTTCTATGCTTTATAAGAATATGATGAAAATGGACCTTCACCTATTGAGGAAAATAGAGATCTCTATAATTTTTATAAACATACATTCAAGGTGACCCATAAAGAAAAGAAATTAATTGAGCTCGAGGAAATCAAGAAAAAATATATGTATATTTAAAGGGATAAATTAATTATTAAAATTTTAATTTTAAATTTTTCCATGTAAAAACAACTTCATATTTTTTCAATTAGTCACTAAATTCATGTAACCTATGATAATCCAACAATTGACCAGAATTAAGAGGTTACACATGTATCAAACAAAGAAGATGTGGATTCATACTTCACCCTACCCCTCAATGAAAGTGATAATTATTTTTAAATGGGGAGGATACAGTATACTCTATAAATTGATCACTACGTTCTATTAAGGAAAAAAATAGATGGGAAAATCTACATGTGGTGGTTGAAATCAATGAAGATCCACCCACCATCAGATTATGGATAGTAGATGGTACAGAAATCTGGAGGTAATAAAACTTTAAGGCCCACCTAGGGGATCATACTATGACTTATCCTTCAATTTTTATTCTTGAAATATAGATTCAAATTTTAATCTGAGGAAGTAGTACAACATGTAAGACAATCTCCCTTACCTTTTGAGATAAAATGAAATGATCATAATTCATAATTGATTAATTTTTTTAATGGTTCATGATGGAAGAAGGTTGTCTGAAATAAACATGGAGCAAAGTGGAAAAAGCTTCATGGGAAAGAGAGTTCAATTTTATCTTTATGATAAAAATCCATCAATTTTTTTTTCGACAACACGTTTAAAGCATCAACGTTGAAATTACATTCCCACACTCAAATTTATGTTGTACACAACTTACCTCTGAGTCATGAATTTTTTATGAATCTTAGGATTACATGTTATATATTTCAGACAAACTGATATTGAATGAGTAAAATATATAATTGAATGAATAAATTTATACATGTATATTAAAATGAGGACTCATTATTTGAGAGAATTAGTTAATTTATGTAAATTAATTTGCTAAAAAATGTTTTTTGTGATTTTATTTTATAAAATTTATGTGAATTGACTTTTCATTATTATTAATTCCTTGATTCATTTAGAAAAAATCAAAAGTTCCATTATCAAGAGGAATTTTTGACCAAGTTATTCGTATTAATCTTGATAATATTTCTTGACTAATATTGGGACATGTCACTGACCACAATTTTCATTTGTACTTATCAAAGTTGTGACTGTGAAAAAAAAATTTAAAATTATTAAGGCACCTCTTTAAAATTCATACTCCTTTAAAACCACATTTACATTAATCCTATTTTACCTGATAATGACCATGAGTGACCTTGTTTGGGATGACCCATGTTTCAAGCCATTTATATCCATTCTTACCATCCACTTAGTATTTTCATGACATTTCAATGTATTAGTATGGGGGTAAAGGGATACATGGTAAAAAAAATTGAAATGAATTCAAAGGAATATGTTTGGGTGTTCTTATTGGTGGAAAGAAGTGAGTTTGTTAATTAATTTATGATACTTCATTATTTTTCCCTAATGAATTAAAATAGAAAAATAAAATAAGATAAAAAAGGGAAAATGTGTTATGATTTAAGAAAACCAAAAATCTCCACTACTAGACCTATTATTTTTATCATATGTGGTTATGAGGTGGATGTGAGGATTTTTATAAGCATAGATTTTGAAAAAGAAAAAAATGAATTTTTTTTAGAACCGAAAATAAGAGAGTATAAAAGTATAGAAAATTTGAAGAGGGTAAAAAATAATTCATTAGGCTATATACTGATCGTATCGTTTACTTGGGAATTGGGGGAAGTTGGATTTACTAAATTAAATGGTACAATTTCATTAAAATTTCATTTTTGATATTGTTATTTATACATTAAGAGTGAAACCTACTCTTTTAACCTTAATTATTAAAACATCAATTCCTACCAACCTTAAAACATGGATTTATTTGAACCATTAATTCAAGTCCTCATGACTTCCTGTGTCTTATTTATTTAAAATATTGATAAATTATTTCTTTTATAATCTTATGTATAAGGATCATATATTTGTTATATGAAAACAAATCTAATTTAATTAATATCATGAGTGATGAGAGAAATGATTCAGGTGAGCTAAATCATGATTATTCGTGCCTAATAATAATTAATTGAGGAACATGAATGAATGAGAAAATAAGTTCCACACTTTACAAAGGGGTAATGTAAAATACTTGATTTGATCATTTCATTAAAAATTGACAATAGGAATTGATATTTTATGTGGATTTTTAAAAATTTTATTTAACATTGATAACAGTTTAATTTTGATTATTGAAAATTTTAATAATGGTAATATTTGTGACCTATGTAATTTCATGTTGAGATTTTATTTTTGATTATAAACATGGTTTAAGTGTTGGTAAATTTGATATAGTCATTTTAGTGTATATTTTTAATCAAATTTCAATGAAATTTATATGTTTTTCAATGATAATTACCTTATATTTCAATGTCTTAATCAATTATTGGGAATTATTAAAGTGAAATTGAAGGTGTTTCTAATGGTTAAAAATGGTAATTTTAAATTTAGAAATGAATTTAAGATTTTTGGAAGTGTTTATTTTAATTTTTATTATGTGATTTTATAACGTGGTTATATTATTTTTCATGTGTTTAATTATTCAAATATCAATACAGGCCAGTTGGCCCTCTACCAACAAGACTATATCACCTATCCAGAACCAACAGGGTTGACTGACCATGGCCCAGTGAGAAAGAAAGCTAAAGCCATATGGTTCACAGGTGATCAAGCATTGTGCATAGTGGCCCATGGGTGATAAACCCATGGGGAACAGAGGGTGGATGACACCCATGCAAGCCTATTTTATATGTGGCCCACATGTCATGTGTGAGGTGCATTGCAGGATCCCATCCATAAATAGGCTATTTTGTATAGTTCTCCTACATCTTTAATTATAAGGGAGAGCCACTGATATCACCGATTCTTTGTGGGATGACCTTTTTAAAGAGAACTATTCAGCATGCCCTACCATGCTCATTTATTACATCTCTTCCCCATGCTCATAGAAATAACTAGCCTCCGCCACACTGATCTCCTATATAAATGCCGCATCTTTTGAATACTTATATGTTCACTACTGAATGAGCTTGAAATGAACTTTTACTCCATTATCACCACCCCAAATTAACTAATATTTTCTCTAAATCCTCGGTTGACCACCCAAACAAATTTTTGATCCCTCTATCCACATTGAAGTCTTGATGGATTGAAGAAAATACACCATTACACTACTCAAAACCAGTGCACTGATACCATGACACCATAGGAATTGAGACTTCCACAAAACTCATGAGTACCCTCATCAAGGTCCTAAAATGCCACAAAGTCTATGAACTATAATCGATTCCCCACTAGATTCACTTATCAGTGAAGGTTTCAACGCAACATTTTTGTGGGTATTTTAAACCACATATAGTGTGCCTCAGGGAGAATTTAATGAATGTTTAAGAAGATGATATGTATAAGGATTTTAGGCCACTACTGACGGTCCTTCTCAAAACCTATAAAAGAAGATGATTCTAAGAAAAAAGGAGAGTAGACACCCACACTGATGGGGAATTACTGAGGCTACTACTAGTCATTTTATTTGTGTTTTCTTGGTTATTTATTTTATTTATATTTTAGTTTTATTTAAATTATAATTGTTAGTTTATTTTATTTAATAAATTAGTTAATTCATATTTTTCTTTCAAAGTGTTCAAACCATTCCACCCATATTCTCTTTCTCAAATATTTACTTTATTTTTATGTTTTCTCTAATTATTATTTTAATGAATGTTACATTATTTCTGTATAATATATATATATATATATATATTTGTTTTATTTTCATTTTATTTTTTTTATTCTTTTTCTCAATTTTTTTTATTCTATTTTATTTTTGGTATTTCATGTATTTGTCTTTTTCTTTAATATTCCTTATCCATTATAAGTTTTATTTTATTTTCATAATTTTTTTATTCTATTCTATTCTTTTTATTTTTAATATTTCCTTTATTTATATCCACTATTGTGACCTTTTTCTCCCAATAATGGGAGGCTTACCTGAGGATTGGCTTGGGAAGGACATGGTGTTCTTGAATTACTTATTAATGTATTTTTGTTTGTGGTAGATATGTGTGGAATACATGGGTGTGGTGAGTTTACCCCATGACATGCAAGTCAATAAATTTCTATTATTTTGTTTATTCTATTTTCCATATATTGATTGTCTAGATCTTCACATTATTGGGTTGAGAGAATCAATGGATGAAATAAAATCGATAGAGCCAGGTCTTTGACGATTTCACACCCTTGAAAAAGGTTTGTCATCATTATTGACTATAGTAGGAGATGAGATTTATATTTCTTTGGAATTTGATATTTCAAAAATTCTAAATAAAATTATAGTAATTCATAATGATATTTCATGATTTAATTATCAAAATAAAATTAAATAATAAAAATTGAATAATAATGGAACCAAAAACCAAAGTCAAAACCAAGTTCTTTCTTATTAATTTTTTTTAATTTAATGATTGTTTATGTTAAAATTTAAATATTTTTTTCATTAAATAGTTTTAGAAATATAAAAAGAAAAATTTATATTTTATTGTTTTCATAAAATATAAAAAAATAAAAAATTATTATTTTGTGTGTATTAGATTAAGTAGGGGAACCAATGATAATCTCCTAAAGTGAGATGATGCTGGTCAGCCACTGTGCTACAGTAGAAAAATAATTTTATTTTTCTATTCCCTACGATAGGCGTGTGTTACTGATAAATAAATAATATTGTCTTTATTTTATAACCATAGAAGAGAATATATTTTGGTCGCTCAAAATTTCATGTAATTACTATGGAAGAAGAAGAATATTGATGACATGTGAGTTGAAGTGAATTCTCATATCAAAGTAAATTTGGATAATTCAAGTTCAATAAATATTATAAAAAATCCATTCCACCACTATACAACTAGGAACATTGAAATAAATTGACATTTTATCAAGGAGAAATAGGAACATGTGTTTGTGAGATTGGAGAATATTCCAACTTATTTTTATGTCACAAACATTTTCACAGATCCATTATGTAATGAATCATTTGAATTAAATCCCTTGGATCCCAGTGTCTAGTGAAACCCCAACATATGAATAGTAGTGATGTGTAATAATCAATCATCATGGAATTATGGGTTTTTTAATGTGTTAATATGTGTTCCAGTCTCTAATGTAGACCACAAAGGACTAACCTGTGTGTTTGTCAAAAATGGGGGAGAAGTTGTGATGATGAATGGAGAAAAGTTAAAAAAGGGGGATAAAATAAATAGAGGGAGATTTAAATCAGTTGATTTTGAATATGTTCTATCAATGGAGGAATATCACAAAAGGATTAAACTGGGTTCATTATGAAAGTAGATCCCATTTGTCATTGATGAAGTGGGTTTCTCAAGAGCTACACTCATTGGAGTAATTTTCAATAGTTTGATATAAATTTCCAATGACATGTGATATCAGGTTTCCAAGACAATTAGTTTTAATTCGTCCATTGGTTTCGATAAAGGTTCATTAGGTGGCATTGAAAATAAAGTGATTCATTTATAAACTCAACATGTTACTCTTATTACTCACACTGAGAATAGATCACGTGGGATTAAAGTATATATTGAATGAGTCTTCAAATTATATAGAGTCATTTTTTAGGAATGGTGGTTGAAAAACGGTGCAATATAATTTTTAATGAGTTGGTGTCAAAATGTTTTAAATGGATGTGATGAATTTTGAAAAACCCCATGGAGGGGTATTATTGATAAAAATCTATTGTATCAATATTTTAGAGTTTTTGGGTTGTTCTTTGTGCTGAAAAATTCAATATTACAAAGATACATCAGTTTCCAAGATGATTGTATTAATGGTGGTGATGTTTTCTTCTGATTTACAAATTGTTTTGGGTATGAAAAATATTTTTAAAAGGGTGGTTTCTCAATATGTATTACTTAAATAGAGTAAGAATCAAGAAAACCATATAATACCATATAAAAATATATAAAATAATGTATTTTTCATGAGAAGAAAATCACTTGGGGTCATGAGGTATGAAGAAAATAAGAAACCATGAATGATGATCACATAGTACTGTTTGATCAGACCGTCATTAATGGTCAAAATATAGAATACATTACATAAGTAAGGTTTTTTTATGAAGGATTGAATAATAATTTTTTAATAATGTATTTTCAAAAGTATATTTCTATGTAATGGAATACACATCACATAATCTATAGAAATCATTGATAGATTATAGGAATTATTTTTTAAATTATTCTATATTGGAAAACATTATGTGATGAAAAAAATTCCTAAGGCAGTTCATAGAACTGGTCTATTAAAGGAATTACTCAAGGAACATTAACCACACATGTAAATATATTGATTATAGTTTTATAAGATAGTTTACAAAATAATATTATGTGAATAATAAAATATAATATATCATGTGGTGATATAAAATGGTGGACATCAGATTGTGACATCATGTGACAAAAAATAAATTTTGTAAGGATAAAAGAATATTTTGGAGAAGTTTTCCATGGAATAAATATTATAAGGAAATGAGGATTTCATCATGTGGATGGATATGGTGTTTCATGAAACACCCATAAATTATTGAACTAAATATGATATTATTAAAAAAATAGAAGGTTATTCAAGGGGAGGATTTCACATAATTCAGTTGAGATAATAGTGAACTTTCAAATTGTGACTGGTTGTAAACAATGGGGGAAATTGAGTCTTCTCAAAAGATTATCACAATAGTCTGCTATAGTGGATTTGGTACATTGAAAAACCATATTTTTATACTCATCGTACTATACAAGTTATCGGTGAACCAAGTAAAATTGATGTTTTGGGTAATTGTTTCATTTTAGTTTATCCATTTCTATAATAATTTGAGCGAAGAGAATTTTATATAATGAGGAAACACGATCAAAATGGTGGAGTATTATAATATAACATATAATGATTAATACCACCTCTAATAGTACATAATTTGATGGGGGAAAATAGATAATTTTAGAAGGAAAACTAAAATAATTTATATAAAATTAAAATTAACTATGAATGAAAAACAATTTTATTTGAAATATGCATTGATACCAAATATTTTCCTAGATATTATTGGACTAGGAAGATATATGAGGTGGTGTGTTGTAAAAATAAAACCAGTTTAAAATCACTCAAAGACACTCAATCATTTATTTTAATAGTGTTTACCATCTTCTAATACTATAATTTATTTGATCAATTATAATCAAAGAATAAATATATACAAACAGATTAGGAATAATGAAAATTTAATTTTTCACAACATTATGAGAAACCAAAAAATGAACAAGTACAATAGTTTGTATAATGTAAAATAAAAAAAACATTGAGTATCAGATTAAAATACCAATACTAATTTAAATTATATTATAACTATAAAATTTTATCTGATGTATAATGATAATATTTAATCCTTAAATAAGGTATCACTAACTTCAAACTCATCATATTTATATCTTCATATCATCCTCATTCCTCAACTAAATCTTATCCAAAGGTGATCTATCTACCTGATCCTTGAAGCCCTCAACAAAAATCCCTTGAAAGGTGATCTATAATACTAACCCTAGAACCTCTTGATCATAAAATATTTAATAAGAAACAATTTAATTTTGAAAACATAGAAAACATTCAATGATATCCTCAAATATGGATTCTATAAAAAAAATCATAGTCAAATGCAATATCTAGTAGAATTTAACATTACAAAAAGACCTTACGAGATCCAAAATGAATTTATAGCAATTTATAAAATTCTAGTTATTACATTTCTATAAAGCCTCAAGTATTGTCATTTTTATAAGAGATACTTCAATTATAAGATATTTCATTCTCTGAGGTCTGTTTTAATTGCATTAGTAGAAGGTTCTTTATCTTATGTTGATCTATAACTTATACTAACCATCTAATAAACTTATTCCTACACCACTTCGGTGATTTTACATCTTGAAAAAATAAATCTTGGAGTGAAATTTCGTTCCCTAGATTTATATCCTTCCAAATCAAACCTTTATAATCTATTTTACCAGATATTCATTCTACAAAACAAAAGAAAATAAAAATATTCAATTAAAAACAAGTTATTAATTAGTTTATTTTGGTTTTTGAAACCAAGGTGGCACATGAGAAGGTAAATCGATAAAATTAACACTGATAATGATCTTTATATATGATTATACCAACATTTTATAATAATAGCATTGAAATTTTGATACTGCATAAGTTTAAACATGGAATTATCAGTGTTAAATTTAGAATTTATAAAGTTTATTCATTATCACCACTGAATGTAATGTTGATTAAATATCAAATTACTATCACTAATAATAGAATTTTTATTATATATTTTTAGTATGCACTAATATATACCTTTCCATATTTTTATAAAAACATTTACTACATTTCTGTTTGTCCCTATCGTTTAATATATTGAGAATTATATACTCTACCACACACCCCTCCAAAATATTCTGAATGATTCTAATTCCTATACTGAAGGTATGAAATTTAAAACTTATTTTTCATTTATATCCCCTAAATTCTTGATGTGATTTTTTGTGATTCTTTGAATTTTTATTCATGTACATACCTGATATATATATATATATATGTGTATATATGATTGTGTATATATATAACTCTTATAATCTATCATTATGTATATAACTATATTTTTCTAATATTCATCACCATTTTGGATTAATTTTTATGTTTTAATGAAATATACTCATTTTTGTTTTGTTCTTATTAATGTATACTTAATTTCATTCGTCATTACTGAACCATGTTTCACAATCCCATCTATCTCTATATATGTTTCACTGTGTGTGTATATATATATAGAACTAGATTCATATATCGAATTATATATTTATGTACACACAAACCTAAAAATTTGATAATGATAATTCTATTTTAATGTATGTTTGTGTATATATATATATTAAAGTGTATATATATATATTACTGTATATATGTTTAATATTTGTTTTCAAGTAGAAAACATTATCTTTGTAAATTATATTTTTATTATTAAATTAGTATAAACATACACATATTGTAATGATCAAGGTATTTATAAAATAATACATTTTGATTTTTACTAATACATATGAATAAGATATTAGTTTGATGTTAAATGGGATGTTTTTTCTGATAGCGTACTCCATATGCAACAATGGGCTACTACGAAATCTTACATTGCAGACTACATCGAGTTATACTGAAAAATAATACAATATTATTATTATTATTTTTAACGGTAGTTAAGGATAAGCCTTTGGAATGGAAAGAATGAATAGTATCAACTGAATTTTTAAATATGGTTTACACATGTTTAAATTATGATTCATTGATTACCAAATTTATTTGAAATGAAAATAAAAAACCAATTTAATATAATGGATGTGTTTTTATGAAAACCAATTTAAAAAAAAGTTGTGTTTTTATATCACACATTATGTATTTTAATTTAATGAAAAATATATTATATATATTAAATTTAATTTTTTTAAATTCATTTTATATGTTTCCTAGATATGATATAAGAATATATTTGTTTTTTCGGATAGAAGAAGTATTTTTCTAAGAATGTCGTTTTACCACCTTTTGATAGATAACCCATTTTAAATATTGTTTTGACACCTTTTTAGGTTTTATTTTACAAAATAATCTTCTTAATTAGTATTTTAACATCAAAATTTACTTTGGATGAAATTTTGGTATTTTTCGACTTATGTTCAATTTTAATAAATAGTGAATATATTGTATTTTAATTCAAAACTTCTTTTTAATATAATTTATTTATATAGATTGATTATACTTATAATTTTTTTAATGTGTATTTGGGTTATATTTTTATCATTTAGTCCAATTTTGGCCATTTAATGTAATTTCACTTTAAATGTGGAAAAACATTTGTGTTAATCTTTATGCAGTTTTTTACTTCTTAAAAATATGTTTTTTTTGTTTTGACAACGAGAATTAGTTGTATATTAATATATGAAGGTACTATGTTTTGAATTTTAAAAAAATGATTCTATTTTTGGAATAATTATTTAAAAATTGTGCAAATAGGTAACTTTTATTTTTAGACATTATGAATAGTAACTTCATTAAATATTTTATTTTCCATGGTTAAAAGCTAAATCCGGAAAATAAGGGTAAAACGTAATATTATAGTAATAGTAAATTAACCAAAAACATTTCCTAACCCTATTTGATGAGACAATTTCAATCATGGGTATCCTTGTGTCTATTTTAGGACCCCATGGAGCAACTTATGTGTGAAAATGACATTTAATTACTTTTAATTTAATGTTAAGGAAAATATATCCTAAACATGTATCTCTTAGTAAAACAATTTTAATATGGGGTTATATAAGTTATCATTATGACTATAAATAGTAATTATAAATGTAAAACGATTTACTATATCATGGTAATTTATTTATAATTGTTAGACATCAAATATATATATATATATGTATATATATATATATGTATATATATATATATGACACAATGATGATGTATTGATTACCTTATTAATGAAAGATTTTAAAAAATGAGATTATAAATATTAAAATAAATTTATTTTGAAACTTTTTATTCCATACACTAATTTTAGGGATGATTATGACTTATTATATCTTAATGTGTGATATTTTTTGGAAATAATAAAGTTGTTATGGGTTGTTCAAAATTCATGATATGAATAGTATAAAAATTGACATAAATGAGTTTTTAAAACAATTACTATTTTATTAAATGATATAGTAGCTTTAAAAATCTATGATTTGGCTGAATGACATAGATAATTTTATAAATATAATTAATGAACCAATTTATTTTATATTGGAATTTTATGGTAAATATATTAACCATATTGTATGAATTTACAAGAAGACATGGAAAGAATTAAATTAGTTAAACAAGAGTTAAAGCTAAAAGATAAGGTTAAATTTGAAACCATAACTTGTCTAAAACCAATTGTGTGAGAGTATTTAGAAAAATAATCATTCTAATTTTCAATTAAATGAGTTTTGGACCTTTTGAAATTCTAAATTCAGATTATAATAAAATAATCATTCAATATATTCCTCAAGTACCCATCCTCCCTCTTATAAATGGACACCACCTCTAACCCCTTACTCACACCTCTAAAGACCCATGGATCGTCCAAAACATGCCCAAATAAGGTAAAACAATCCCTATGTTACTCCTAGAATCCATACCTTGGGCAGAAGTCAATTCAAGAAATCCTTTTAGCTTAAATCAAACTGAGTTACCCGATTAGAGGTAATGTCCTCTCTCAAGTTTCTTTCAATTATTTTTATTATCCAACCCCATAAACTATATTTACTCCATTATTTTATAAAAACACAAATGAATTAAATATAAAAGGACTATGTTATGAGAAATATTCTACCTACACTTACACACACCTCCATCTAATGGATACAAACATATTATTTCTGATTACAGGGAACTATTGGCTCACAAAACAATGATTATTCGATTTTACCCTACCACCTCTCATGGGGGCCATTATGATGAAAATATATTTATATATGATATATATTATTTTTATATTGCCTTTAGTATTCTATATTTTATATTTACAACATACCTTAATGTTTTTCATGATATGTAAACATGATAATTTCATTTGAGGAAGCTTGGACTACCGCCCCCTCAAAGCGATATGACTCATTCATGCCACACATGGAACATATAAAGGATGATTTTAATGAACATATTTAAAATATAAAAAAATTATATTATATTGTAATTTTAATATACCTTTGTATCATTAAGTTTTAAATCCATTAAATATGAAATAGAAATAAAAGTAGCATTCATGTGTACGTACGACTTACAGTCTCTATGAAGGGTGAATTTCATTTCTTATCTCCAAATGTTATGGAATATTATAAATACATATATACTGGATATATAAGATATATATATTAATAATATTTAGGAGATAATGTAATTTTTACCACATTGACAAATTGTAATTATAACAATATCATTTTTTACTCAAGTACCCAATACCGATAAAACAACTGATATTAACTTAAATAATTATATAATTTTTATAACATGGTAATAAGTTATATAAAAGGAATAATAATCATGAAAAAGGTACCGAAGAAAGTGTAAATTAATTTATTTTTGTTATTCGGGAAACTAAATAACAAACGATTCATGTCTAACACGGGGTAAGGGAATTCGTCTCAAGCTCCTTTCATTTCGGTATATTTTGATAATATAAACCACCTTATTTTATATGGTCTATAAGAAAAACCTTTGAATTTTATTTTTATTCATAGGTAATATCTTATCTATGAAGAATTTTTCTAAATCAAAAAAGGAATTTTTTAACATTTGCGGTGACAATGACCTCTATGCCGCTGTAATCGTTAATAGTATTCCACTAAAAGATTTAATGTTTTTAAAAGGAAAAGAAATCCATTATTCCCTTTTATGGGTGATTTAGTATTGAAAATGGTTTTTGAATTAAATTGATTATTTAAATATCTTGAAATTATTTTGTAAGATTGTAAATGAACTGTTATCAGTGAAATATTGATATTTGAAATATTTTGTGTTTTATGATTAAATAATGGTATGTAGACATTTGACAGGTGGTTACGTGATAAACCAATGACATGTGGTTATGTGAAAAACCAAATGATGGATTGCTTAATGATAAACCAAGGTTGGGTGGTTACGTTATAACCTCCAATTCATTTGGTATGGAAGTCGGTCGTATGGCTATTCCATCTAGTGATATGTGTTGAAGTCGAACGTATAGTTATTCTATATAAGTATGTTTATATTCCAAGTTACCTTTATATGATATACATTTTTTCTATGGGATTTATAGTAATTTTTTGTATAAAAAATGGTATGAAATGAGCTTATAATCAGTGAAGTGTTTATAATACATATTTAGGTTGAAAAATATTACTTTATGATAAATTATTCATGGTTTACATGTTGTTTTAAAAAACTAACAGTTTTACATATTTATGTATCCCTTATTGAGATTTTTATCCTCCTCCCAAGTTTTGAAATGTTTTTCACAGGACATAAAGATTAATAGGGTCAAGGATGTGATCATTGAAAATTCATGCTATCTAAAATATGGAAGTAGACATGTTTCTTTTTTTAAGAGTTTTTGTTTTATGAAAAAATGGATAGTGAGTAGAAGTTTCTACTTGTAATATTCAAGTTTATATATATATATATGTTATGACCTAATTATGTAAAGATATAAACTGAAAAATGTCCTCAATGTGAATTATTAACTTAATTCAAGATTATGTAATGTTTTAAGGCTGGGTACTTACACATATGATGGTTAACAACATTATTAAAAAAACTATTATTATCTTTGATCTTAATGAAAAATTCCAAGAGAAATAATATTCAATTGATAAATCGTGGTTCAATATCATTATTTTCATGATTTCATTTTATTTTCTTGTGATTATTATATAAAACTAACTTAGAAGGAATATTTTATGTCAAAAAATTACCCAAATCATAGGAAAAAAATAAATATATTTTCTGTGGTTTCTTAATTAGATTATTCTTCCATAATATATTTAATTAAATAGTAGGTGGGTAAGAAATTTTAATATACTCTATTAACAAGGATTAATCAAATTGAATAATATCTCACATAACATGTTTGATCAACGTGTTACATCAAATTTAGTGAAACAAGGATCAGCTTAGTCACTAACCTACAATTAAAAGCATAAAATGTTTTTTTACAATTATCATCCAAAGAAAATTTAACTTATTATATCAATAAGTGAGTGAGTAATGTGGAGAAAATCATTAGAATTTCAATATTAAAACCCATAATGTCCCAAAATTTTACATATTTCCCTAAAAAAAAGGGCCTTATAAATTCCCAAATTACTCTGAATTTTACCCTTATTACATTAATTAAATACAAATATATCTAGTGTTAAATCACAAAATAATTTTTCACCATTAAAATATTTTTTTATAAATTAATCATGAGGCATGTCTATTCACACAATTCCAAAGTCTGGGAATGTTTTTTATGAAATAAATCTTTGGGTCATATTTATAATTAGAATTCACTAATAAATAATTTTAATTAATTCCCCATATACCATTGAATATCTACCTTATAACCAAATTAAAGGTTGTGGGTTTATTAAATATACTAAATTACATGTTTTCAAATTTAAATTTTTTATATGTAAAGGAAAATTACAACTAACATTGACTTATGGGTGCCATTGGAATTTAATTTTATCTAGGGTTTCTGTAGATAAAACTGTTGTATTCATGCATTACCACTAATAAAATATTTTATAAACAAATTTAATGGTAAATTTATCCTCCCTTAACATTCAATTAGACAATTTATAGTCTATACAATCTCTCCAACCCATCACTATTTAGGTAGAGACCAACTTATCATTATTCTCTACTAACTTCATTCCACCCTTCTAGGAAACAACATAGAATAGACTCACCCATTAATTATTTTTAATGAGGTAGAATATTTTAGTATATAATACTTTCAACGCTTCCTTCATTATATATTCCGTTATTATATGTGTCAACCTTCATTTTGGTTTTTGAATTGGAATAATACCATATTTAAGTCTCATTTTAAATATGACACCCCAGGCTGAATCAAATAAAAAAAGACATGTGAGGATGTTGTATAACCATTGGAACAAATCCCTATAATCCATATGCTTCCGTCTATAATTGATGGTTTAAATTGTCACAAAGAGATTATTTCATCTAAATTAAATCACTAGGGTCATACCTAAGCCTAAAAAAATTCATGGCCCGTGTATATAATTAAAATTCCAAAATTCATGTGGGAAAGAAATATAGATCCAAGAGGGCCCCCAAAGTCCAAAATATAAAGAAATACAACATTCTATAATATTAATTAAATAAAATAGTGTAACAACTAAAGGAATTCATTTATAAAAATAAACATATATAAAAACATACTAGAACACCAACTGACAAATTAGAAGAACAATAACTAAAAATAAACTAGCCTCAACTCGACTGACATAATCACCCCATCAAATCTTTGACCTCTATAACCCACTAGAACCAAACTACACATTCAACTCCAATAAGTAAATGTGTCCTATATGTAAACATAAAGGTCTACCATTGTACATTTAAACCAACTCCGTTTAAATAGGTATATGGTGAGTCTAATAAGCCATGAAGAATCCCTAATGTATCTACAATACTGAGTACTATTGTGATAAATGGACGTGCATTAAACACAAATAAGGTATAAAAAAGTTGTTCTATAATGAAAACACCCAAAAATATTAAAAAATAAATCTCATATTAGTATATTATTCATGTTTTCATGTGCTAAATAGGCCACCAATAATCCCAACCATACATTCTTTATGAAATTTTGGATGAAATAGAGCCATAGATACATCAATTCCTAAACCAACCTCCTTAGGAGAGGTTTCACAATAAATTGCCATTTTTATCCCTACATACATATGATATCGTTAAAAATAAATTACTAGTAATCCCCTATCAGACAAGAGATAATACAAAATTTGTTCCTTTCTCATTCTTTATCATTGATAATATACCACAAAATATGTACCTTTTTCATCCCATATTACTTAGGGGATGTCCTATGATAAGTACTATAACTAATCCTCATCAGGGGAACAAAAACATTATATTCATATACTCTTCTTGTTCCTTCATATCAAGACCCACCATATTATCATCCTAGATGTGGTCACAACCATTTGTATCAATATAAAAATAAATAGATAGTGGGAACTATGAAACAATCAATACAAACAATCCAGAGTAGCCAAATGACACATTCTAATAATAAGAAATTACAAGGATATCCCGTGTATTCTCCCTCTCCAACCACTCATGGAATAACACAGAAGCATAATCATCATATAAACCCTTTTATAAATGAATTAAATCATATCTCATCTAAAATTAATTACCACCCAATCAATGAATCCCTTTTTAAGACAGAAAAATATCCCTATAGGACAAAATTACGCCAGAGGAAAACCCATCATTGCTTCATGAAACTATAAACAGTTCCATCAAAACTAATCTAGTTTACATATTTCTACACATTAAGGGGTAGAATACATAAATACATACCAACATGATACTTTTATACCAAAACTAAAACCTCATTGTCTAAAACAAAAAACTGTGCATCATCATACAAAAAATACATACAACAAAACTATATCCAGGAAAGATTATAAGAATACAAGATTTAGATGACAAGGCATCTCCCACATGTGGTCAAATAGAACAAAACCAATTCGAACAAGACATAGTATCATTCCTTTGAAAAACTATTAAAAATAATAATTTTAAATTTGTTTATTAAAGGCATTACATTTCATATTAATCACACTAGGATCTTGGAAAAAAAATACCATCAAAACATATTTAAGAAAAACCCAAAATATTTTTGAAATACCATTTAAAAAACCCATTTCATGTAATCACATCATTTAATTTATGTATAATTTAAATCATCCCTCAATTTAAAATACTATATTTTAAATAAACCCACTTCCCCTTTAGAATCAAACTCACATCTCCAATAATCCATAAAGAGGGAAAAAAAACTTGTTTATCCTAAGTTCCAAAAACAAACCATTTAACAAGATTCATAGTCCTTATTGAATATATGATTGATTAAAGCATATACTAATTTATGGGGAAAAGTTCCTAGGTATTGAAGCATATCATATAGAATAATACTAATGCTCACATATGAACCTAAAATCACAAAATATGCAAGAGAATAATTAATATAAAGGTCTCCCACATCAACTAGTGATATTTAATTGGATTCAAAGCTCATACAGATCTCCTATAAGTCCATGATATCATATATCACCCATGAACATGATAAAATTAAACAAATGAACATTTAAATGTAAATCACTAATAGAAATTATAGATATCAATCTCATTGAGAAAAATCATTACACTATAACCTCAAGCAATGGGGTATGGTCCGATCCTACAAATCACTCAGAACTATGAAACATAAAATCCAAAATTTATATCATAATTAATGGTTAATTTATCATAAATTACCTAAAAACTATAAATATATCCCTAGGGAAACATTCTTGGAGAAAACCGATGAACGATGGCTTGAACACATCTACCCTGAACCTCCTTTACACATTTTACATCAATTCCTGATGAAGGGGGGTGATTCCACCATGGTATAATGAAATCATCTCCCCAAACCCCAAACCATGTGGACCAAAATCAAAGGATAACATGTGGAAAAGTGGATAAGGGGATAAATATGAACTTAGATCTACTTGAATAAATACTCTTGAGAAAGATAGAGCAAAGGAGGAAAAAAGGAGGGAATAATGGTATCTAATGACATAATTTCCACTTATTTTGAGTTATTAAACACTAATAATATTGAGGTACCCATATAATGTAGAAAGAAATTCATCTTTAAAAAACCACTTTGCACATGGTCACAACAAGACCTTCATGTTCATGTCACGATGCCTCCATGCGAGTCCTTCATTATAATGTTCCCACTTTGGGTCATAACTTGATCATCCATTAGAATTGGGACAATAACATGACCCAGAAACATTATAGAATTTTCTCTTGGGGTCACATCATATCCTTTTACCTAAGTAGGTGAGCCTTTCCCCATATTCCATTGTTATAGTGTAACCCCTCTATGTTATGACACGATAGTCTTTTTATAGAGAGATTGATACCCTAGCAAAGAATTATAATTCTTCAACCACCCCAGTCATGGAATGATGTGCTAAACCTAAGTTCAACCATGATACTAGTCCAAATACATTAATAGAGTGTCCTATCCCATCACTGTTTAACCATCCCCTGCTTAAACCTCATCATGACATGACCCTAATCTATCACACAATCACTAACTCAATATAGATAATTTTCAAAGTACGGCCACCCTTAATTTGGTTTGACATTAAAAATAGAATTGAAAAAATATATTGAGTCTCAAAAAACATCAAAAAACACCTAAAAAATATGTTCTAGCTCCTAATATTATAATCTAAATCCCAATTCTAAAAAAATCCCCCCATGCAAGATAAAAAATTCAAAATTTCCCTAATATAAATTAATATTATATCATTTAGACATTACGATCTCCATAGAGTAATTATTATTGTATTTAGTAATACAAGATGGTTCCATAATTATAAATATTGAGATATTTTAGTCATTATTTCACTAACAACACATTGTGTCAAATAACTGAATGCCCAATGTGTTTCTATTATACACCACTAACATCTATGACTATTATTCACCAAAAGAAGATATCTTATTTTAATTGGATTCCCAAAACTCCTACCATGAAAATTTTCACTTATCTTGCATCATCTTTCACTATTTTATCTATAAAAACTCCCAGTGTAGTTTTTTGATGACCACATGCACTTTTAAATAACATTACAATTATGTCTTTCTCTAGATGGGTTTCCCTGAAATTGATTAATATCACATTTTAAAACATCTCTACATATCCTAATCATGATTCCACAATTCTACAGGGAATCATAAATTCATTTAAATTCCCATACCAGGACTCGGAACTCATAGTCGATCTGATTCCGTGGTTGAATCCTCGACCAACCAAATCCCCCAACGTACACCACCCATAACTGCCAATATGACACTAATCCAACTCACTCTCAGATTCCATCACATACATGACCATAACCAAAATGAGGGTCATACCCCTATGACCAATTTGATTATTCTAAAAATAATAGTATACTTATATTCATGTAACTAAATATAAAATACCTGACATCTACTTCTCTTATCCATTCCATTAATGACCGTAAAGACTGGAAATGAGCACATTAATCCAATATGTGTGCCAACACAAAGATAAAATCAAAAACATTGAGTCAATTATCAATCAAACCCATTGAAAAAAAGATACCTAATCTCCAAAAAAAATCATATATAGGATAATAGGGATTTTGAACATGACATTCCACTCATAATGGATAATTACAACATCTAGAACTCCCTATTATAGGAATCACCTATCACAAACAAAACAAAACTATTCAAAGTATATCCCTATCAAGACTCACATCATAATACTCAATTATAATATAAAACATCAATCCCATGAGCATTAATTCACTTATATGTCTAAAAATCTCGATATAGCCATCAAATTCCTAATCCCAACACCTGGGTTATCCTTGTTCAAACACTAAAAACCATGATAAGAGAATCTACTCACCCTATTATGACTTTTTCTAACATCAAAACAAAATAGGTTCGTACATTCCAACCATAAATGTAACATTACAATAAAAGATGAAACACTATTGAAGTACACAACTCAAGCATTCAGGTCACTCCTAGACAAAACACCAAAATCTAAGAAATCCAGTTTAAGTGTTTACCTATTTCTTATTTAAAAACTATATCATTTCATTTTAAATACAAAAAACTCACCAATTATTGAAAAAAAACTCACTGGAATCAATGGGTTTTAAAAAAATATCTAAAAATCCCCATCCTATTAGGTTAGTTTCCCAAATATTTATTCCATTTAAAAAAATCCACATGAAATCCAATTTCAAAAAATCATTCTCTATTATTTTTTCAGAATTTTAATATCATAGTGATTTTAAAAACAATAGCTCAATGGATATTTTTCAACCAAACTATAAAAATTTCATGAAAACCTCATTCCATACAGGATTTTTCTTTTCAAAACTATATTTTTTTCGAAACCTATCATCCTAAAAATAATTGTCTTATAGAGGAATAAAAACTACAGTCAAAATTAAAAAAACAAGATCCATGAATCCTTATTAATCTTATCAATATTTATAATTAAATAAAGAATAACATGATTATATTATATGTTTAGTTAGTTAATATTTGGTCTCGATGAGGAAACATGTCAAAAAACAAAACCTATAGGTCCATGTATAATTACTTAATCATGCCATGATCATGATACATGAAAAAGGTTCACCGAATCGCAACATTGGATTTCTCTTCACAACATATCACTCATCATATAGTTATATGTCCCGACCCTTGATATCCCCATGAAATATGAGTTCCCACCAAATCCATACTATCTTGGCAAGCTACTAATCTACATCTCGGGTTCCCAAATGATATATTCCCAAAGTACATGTGCATGTGTTTCCACCTTGCCACGTAATTTTTGATGATATAGGTATATCATATGGCATGGTGTAGAAAATCCAAGCCACTACTTTCTTAATCATATTGAATGATTGAATAATATAATAAGGTACCAGTTCCATGTAATCATAGGGTATGATATGGATATCATAAGTAATTTATATAATAAAATTATACTAACAATGATCTACTAGGAATCCAAATTATTATCTTTGGGAATTATTCTATATAAGATATCATTAAAAAACATTTCATAAGATGTAACACATGAGATTTTGTTTCATTCATGGATACGATGAATGAAGTGGAAAAAGCATTGAACCATTCTTTATAATGACCAAGTAAATAAATGATCTTCCAAGGATAACCCATATGGGATTTTTGAAGAGCTTATTCCATATGATTACATATAAGTTGGAATATCGAAGTGATGTGCCTTTAGGTTTTTTCTTCTCCTAAATGAATTGGTTAAAGTTTATAATTGGAAGCACAACCCTAGAATTACTAAATCTATAATGGTGTATTATAGGAATGTGGAGTCTCAAAGTTGAAACATAGGTAATACGTATGATCCTAACCTCACGAACAATTCTTGATTTTTATTTCTATATAAGAGATGACTAAAAACTAGAGAGAGAAAACATGGTGGAAAAGTGAATGAGGTAATAATGGTTTTTATGAAAGGATGGTATGGGTTGATGAAACATATAATAACAAAATATGGTGAACTAGTTTTTGAATAAGTATCTCTAAAAGATAGAACTAATTCAACTCATAGACTTAAAAGGAAGACCAATTGCAGGACTTCTTAGGATAACTAGACCACTTGGTCTGGAAAAACTAGAACTACATATATCTCTTAAATTAATATGTTATAGGTATTCAAATAATTTTTTGTGAATTAGATTCAATCTAATGGAAAAGTTAAAGTAAATTTAGTTCTTTCTCTCTCAAACTCCCTTATACCATGTTGGATTTCATCGTATAATCACTATCACTATATCTACATGATCAAGGGATAATATAGAACCAACCTCAATGTGATAGTCTCCATTCAAAATCAATTCAAAAGAGAAACTAATTATTCTCATTAAAAAATTATTCTCCATAATCATAATACACCACCCCCAAAGAACATATTTAGACCTAATGCATTCATTATTATCTGTTAGTTATACAGTGAACACAAGGGGTAGAAGAATAATGTTCATAGAAATAACATGATCAAAATCAAAAAAAATGGAAAGAAAAAAAGTTTTCTAGTACGATCAAATTAGCCCCAATTTGTAATGAATGAATCAAACATCAATTTACCTATAGATAGTTTAGTAATGTACCAACAAATATATAACAATTATTTATATAATTAAAGAATAATTAAAATATTTATAGTAATTATTTCACTTTAATTTATTTATAGGATCTTTTGGATTTATTTTTTATATAATTTAGAAACCATTACATAACATAGTGTAAACTTCCACAATGTGTAGCTGTTTTCCAAAAAAAATGTCTTTTGTTTTCACTCCTACGTCATTAATGACACATTTTGTTCTTTTAATATGAATCATCAGAATAGAATGATAGATCATTCTATAGAACCTATAAATCATTAATCCCTATTATTTTTTTTTTGAAAACATTAGATGAGAAAAAAGTATCCAGTAAGTGATATAAAATGGAAACAAACCCATATTTTCATTTAAAAATCATGAAACCCATAAAAAGTTTCTCTTTTTTAGGTAATAATGTTTATAATAAAATATTATTTTGATTATAAATAAAAATTTTATTGAGAAAAGTTCGTTATAATCAATCTAAAATGAAATCATAAAGGTAAAACAATAATCATGAGGGTTTCTTAAAAAATGTGAACACTTTTCCATTAATAAATAATTTTATCTGAAAATGATTTTAACATTATTTAAATATTTTTATTACCTTTGGAAATGAAAATATTGACATAAAGAATAATTTTGAAGCATAGAAAATCCATTTTCAAACCATGGGACATTATCTATATATCATAGGTATAATCCCTCATATAATCACCCTTAACAATGGAATAACGAGACCAATTTATTAGACTATATATTCCCTAGGGAAAAATCATCACCTAATATAGAGGATGGATTTAACAAACCCACCCAATATCATAAATAATTATCAAGAACAATAACATGAATGAAATACATAATATAAGAACAACCCTATGGATTTATGATGTGTTATAAAGCTGTATTTGTTTTCAAACTTCCCTTATATTGTTTTAGAAGATTCAGTGAGATGAGCATCCTAATGATGAAGAGGATTGATATATTTTTAGCCTTTATAAAAATTCTTGGATATGTTTTTTCATGGTATGAATCTTTTTCTTGAATTCCAATGATCGGATGATGTTTTTGTAGTAATAAATACATTTTTCGAAATTCATATATGATTTTTTCAATATAAGAAAATATTTAGATAACAGAAAAATTTCACATATATATTTCTCAATGTTAGAAATCGTTTTGTGATTAAATTTATCATATATGAAAATTTATAAACATATCTAACAAATTTAATAATAGAAAATTTCAATGTATAGGATTTCCTAAATGTGCCCAACTTTTACCATGTTTGGTAATTCATACCATGTATGAAAATTAAGACAAGTATTTTTATATGAATATATTTGTTTCTAGAAAAAGTTTCCAATATTATCATAGATCTAAATGTGAATAAGGTTTTCTGTATCAATAAATGACATATATAAATTTTTCATATGTACAAAATTATTTTTCTATAATTTGGGTCTTCTGAAGGAATCTAACATGGTGATGCAAGAACCAGTTTTAAATAATCAAAAAATCACATCTGAAATGTGATTATAGCTTTTTCTGGTGATATTTCAAAAATGATACACACTATTATTATATTTTTTAATTTTTAATATGTTTTATCTAAAAATATATTATAATGCTTGAAATTTAGGTTGTTAATGGAGAAGCTATCTATATTACATCTAAAAATCGATTATGATGATGATGTGCTACTCAAAAGTTATAATAAATTGTTTCATTTTATTATTAAGTGTTATAAGATGTTTTTAAGGGATAATGATTTCTGTTTCTGAGTTACTTTCAACTATATCTATATCATAATACTTTATTGAAGAATAAGTTTAGATTTATAATTCTTTAACATGAGGAATATGGAGGGTATTACTATGAATTCACAAAAGAAATATTTGTGAATATTGATCAGTGTTTGAAATTTGAGAGGATATTATCCATAAGTTAACTTATGTAAATCAATATCAATACACATTTTGTGATTGATTTTTTTAAAATATAATCCATAAAAGTGATTTTTTTTTAGAATAAATTTTAGAATGAAACTTCATGGTGGAATGTAAATTAGTCCTCACCATTTTTTAAATTTATGGAATTGATTACGATGTGAGAGATTAAATATTGAAAATGTAGTTTTTTTAGAGATCAAAGGTTTACCAATATTGATCAAGAGGGAAAATAAGCAAAATACTCTTGATCGGAATGTCTTGAGTGAGTGTACTAGGTGAAAACCATAGAAAGTGTGTATTCTGAAAGAGGATGTCATATTCAAACAAAGATTTGGTATTTTTCTATTTTCAAAATGCTAAGGTTTTTCATGAAGAGGAAAAAAAATTTCTACATTATATATTTATGAAGTGAGTAGTTGTTCTTGAATATTTATTAAGTCTCATTGATGGATGTTCACTTCTTCTATTGATATAGTAACTGAGCTACGTAAAGATCTATCTGATCATACTTACATATTTTGTGTGATGGTAGTGTAGAGATTTATAATCAAGTGTAACTCTATACCTATATTGTAATACCCATGATTTTTCTGAGAAATATTTTGTTTTTTATGTTATATAAATTTTCAACGGAATCTGTCACTACACACAACACTAGCATGTCTTGCTTTACACGCAATCGCGACCTTCCTCGATAGCTTGCATCGTACGCAGTACCGAGTTTCACTAAACAACGATATGCTATTAAAATATTATTAAAAATAGCCATTATGAATAGTAATACCCACTTTTTGAAATTTTGTAAATTTTATCTTTCAAAATGGAATTCATTTTTGGATTTGGAATATCAAAATTAGCCTAGGGTGAAATTTTGGTATTTTTCTGAAAACTTCCAATTTTTGATGAGTAGGTAAAACACTGGGTTACTATTTAAAAACCAGAATTTTTATTTAAATAATTATTTATTTTATTTAATTTTTGTTTAAATCAAAATTGATACATAATACCTATATAAGTTCAATGTAATTCATTTGAGTCATTTTATAATTATTTTAGATATATAAAAATTTTATTGAACTTTTCACCGTCTTTTACCAACCTCCTAGGAGAATATTAAAATTCACATAAAATATAATTTTACCACTTTTATGAGTGGAATTTTGAAAATCCTTGAGACACAGTTAATATCAAGGACAAAAATGTGGTTCAATGAGATAGAAATAATTTTTTGGTGAATAGTAACTTTTATCTTTTTTTACCACGGTTAAAAGTAAATAGGGTAATTAAGGGTAAAAATGATATTACTATTACCCTTAAACATGTTCTAATTCAATTGGATAAGTTTAATTCAACCTAAAAACCTTAGGAATAAATTTATACCATTTAGGCCCACCTGGATTAGATTAAGACATTTAGTATTAATTTATTTAAAGAAGCGTTAAAATTGTTAAAATCAAAGTTTTATAAATAAGTCATTTTTAATATAAGGATAAACGTAAGATAAATTTGACTATAAATACTCATTAGAAATCTGAAAAGATTTTCTACATAATGGTATTTTATTTATAATTTTTAGACATTAAATAATGTAATTTATTTATGACACAATGATGATGTAGTAATTATCTTATTAATGTAATATTGACATAATTGATTTTATAAATACCCAAATAAATTTAATTTGAGACTTTTTATGAATTACACAAATTTTCTAGTATAATATGACATGTTAGTATTAATTTAATTAACTTATTTCTAACTAATAATTCTGTTATTATTTTCAAAAAAATTAATTACTAAATAGTGTAAAAATTGATACAAAATAGTTTTTAAAACAAATAATATATTATTAATTGTTATTTTATTCCTAAAAATTTAAGGTTCGGAAAAATTAATTAGATGAGATTATATATATTAATAATAAACAACTTGGGGTTCTTTATGCTTGTTATAGTGAGTTTATTAACCTTATAGTATAAGAAAACAAGAAGACACGGTAAAAGTTAAATTATCTAACTTAAAGTTAAATCTAAATGATAAGGTTAGAATAGAAACCTAAAATTGTTAAAATTTGATTGTACGAAAGGATTTAGAGCCATCCCAACCTTATATTATAAATAAATCAATTTGGAGCTATTTAAAACTGAATATGACTTTATAATAAAATAATATTTTTAGTTTTTCCAAAGGTGCCCCTCTCCTCCCTTATAAAAGGGCACCGCCTCCCTCTCCTCCTCACACCACTTTGAGCCTTCAAGATCGGATAAACCCGGCCAATTTCTCCTCTCAACTTTCTTAGAAAAATCATATTGGTTCTGGTCTTCATCAATGACCGTGTTTAGTGCCCAAAGAGGAGGTTAAGAAGAGGCGCTTCAAAGAAGAGGTAATGTCCGTTACCGATTCTTTCAAATTTATTTCTTCTTATTTAGTTGTTTCATTATGAAGTAATAACATAAGTATCACTTATATACTGATATTATATTATAAATATGAATGACCCTATTTCACCTTCTATCCATCTTATGGTAAATGAAACCACTGCACGTGCGTACGTACGGAATACCGTCTCCACGCCGTGGTGTAATCTGTTTTCCACCACCACCTTAAATGGATGGGTATAATGGTGTATAGAATAAATATATATGATTATTGTAAATTGATATTGATTCTGAAATAGTATACATACTCTCCAATACAATTCCACGATCATGGAAACGATATCATCGCTCGTGCGTACGTACAGAATATCTTCTCCATGATGTGATGCGACTCGTTCTATATGATCTTCATTACATAATGATTATATAAATGAATTTAATGAATAAATATGATATATATTATACTAATTCCATTCTTGAAATGAGGTACCTACAACCTAAAAAAATAAGAATTTATTCGAAAAAACATGCATAAGAACAAAAAGTAATAATCACTCGAATAACAAGTAGCAATGAAATATTACTAATAAGAAGCTAATAATATGACCATATATGAAATAATAACAATAAGTATGATTCTTTAATAAGTCAATGACATTATTTAAATCATTATATATTAGGTTCAGACACTTACAATGAAAATCGGGCCTATAGTAATGGAAAATATCGCAATCTCATTTTTATCCGAGATTTTTTACACTTCAGAATTTACTGGGGAATATTTATCATCCACATCCATGTTTCCTCAATATGTAATATCATTTATATCCTCCTAAAATTGTTTAAATCCAATTTTACCCATTGTTATGTTTTTAGTAAAAGATATTAAAGGAATCTTTTGTCGTTTTTAGTACAAGGTACTTTTTTAACATTTCCGGCCAAGTACGAGAAGAATGTTTTTCTTTAACTTATACAGAATGAATGTATTTTTATAATATTATATCCATGAAGCTTCCTTTACAAGTTTTCAATTTTATTTTTAATCAACGTCTTTTAGTTTCACATTGTATGACATGTTAAGAAAGGAAAAATGTTTTTGAAATAGAAAGGATATTTTCCTCAAAAATGAAGTTCAAGTGTTTTTTCAAAATTATTTTCCATCTATGATAATATAGGGATCTGTTTCTATCCCTATTTTTACATTGTTTTGATTATGTTATGTTGGAACTATTTTTATGAAGTCCTTTTATCTTATATGTATTATATTATGATGGCACAATGTTTAAGAATCCCATTTTAATTACATGGGTTATCATGTGATGTATGATTTATGATTTTGTGGAACACATAAGAATGGATTCGTTATGAGATGGGTGGGACCTATATCTCCCTCCAATTCATTGGGTAAAGATTTATATCTCATGAGATAGACATGGCTGTAATGGAATGTTAATCCAGTTCAGTGAAACAGGACTGAAACGAGGAGTGAACTCTGTTTAGAAATGGACTTTGTCCGCTAAGATAGTCTTGTTAATGAGTCTTGACTACTATGAAATGATTTTATATGATTATGTGTGTATGCCACAAAGTTTTGTGTTTTATGTTATGATTTTTGGGATTACATTTCACTACTATGATTTATCCCATGTTATGAAATTATGATCTCTTTTGCATGTTAAGATTTCCAAAATGTTATGTTCTTATTAATATGATGTGATTGACATATCCTTTGAATACCCTTACTGAGAATTTGAGCTCACCCTTTTGTATTTTTTCATTCCTCAGGTCAGGAAGAAAGTTATTATGTAGGATATACCAAAATGGACTATAGATATGATAAAATAAATGGGAGACAATGTAGATGCTTTATGAACCAGTTGTTTATGTTTCCCAGTTTCTAATGACACAATACTTATACGATCCTTTCATGGTTTTGTTATATGTTGTAATAAGTGTGCTTCAATTTTGAAGCAATAACAATGTATGTAATGTATGGGTCGTTAAAGTTGGTATCAGAAGAAAGGTATAGTCAACCATTGGAAACTAGGATGTGAAAGCCTTAGTATGAACCCTAAAGATAAGTCTAATAATAGAACACAATCTTAGTGTTTTAGAAATGGCCATGAATAACCTATGATAAGACCTAAAGCGTGAAATTTTATTCTTGATTACGTTGTTTTCCTATTATAATTAGTATTTCTCACACTTTTCTTCTTGTCTTTAGTCAATGGATGGATCCCAAAGGAACCGTGTAAATTCTGAATGTGACGGGAAATGCAATGATTGTCCCCCTGAGCAACCAAAAGTTGTGGGAGCTGGAATGAAAAAATCTTGTAGCCATGGTCTCACAACATTCTCAGGCTATGAATCATGCAGGACTTCCAAACGAGCAAAGGAAGGAGAAACATTCTGCTGAATCCTTCATGAAGAAGCATCCACACTCATTCAGCGGGTCTACTGATCCATTAGTTGTTAAACAATGGATCAGTACTACTGCAAATATATTTTCAGTTCATCAATGTTCTGAACATGACAAAGTCATCTTAGCAGTGTATCGTTTGTAATGTGATGCTGATCAATGGTGGAATCTTATCAAGATTATGAGGCCAATAGATGAAATTGAGTCCATGGAATGGGACGAGTTCATGAACTTATTTTTCAATAATTACTTCCCTCATATTCTTTAAACAAAGATGGAGAAGGAGTTTCTTGAATTGAATCAAATGGATGATGAATATGTTGGTACCTACAAAGAAAATTTTACAAGACATGCAAGGTAAGCTTATAGGATTATCATCCAACCTGAGAGTAAGATCGACCGATTCTTTAGTGGCTTAAATCCAAGTCTTTGAAGGGCGTTAGCCATAAGGGACTTCAATAGCTACGAAGAAATCATTCTATGTGCTCTCAAAGTTGAGATGGAGATTTGAGTAACCCATCAGTCATATGGGATTAATAAGAAGAGGAAAATGGAATTCAAAGGAAAATCTAAAGAGCACACTGAAAAGAAGATGAGTTTACCCTTATTCTCAAAGTGTGGAAAGAAACATGGAGGGAGTTGTCTTAAAGGGACAAGTAAATGATTCAAATGTGGAAAGGAAGGTATTCCGGCATTTGAATTTCGCAATGATGGGAAGAAGATGTCTAGTGATGTGAACAAAGAAAAGGTTACACAGGGTGCACCTCCTACACATCAATGTTACAAGTGCAATGAAATGGGGAATTATACTAATCAATGACCTAATCCAACGGTTTTTGATGATGGTCGAAGTCAAAAAACTCTTAAGGCTAAAGACAAAGGAAAGTCAAATGCAATTTCTATCAGCGATGTGGTGTATGATAATGAAGTAGAGAAAGGTACACTTACCATCCACTCTAAAGTAGAAAATGTTTTATTTGATTCTGGATCCACCCAATCATTTATTTCTGAAGAGTTTTCTAAGGGTGTCGTCATATTACCTCAACAATTAGATGTTGAGTTAGATGTGAGAACCCCTAATGGCACAACAGTCACATCAAAAGTTTATAATTCTTCTCTGATTGAAGTTTGTGGGAAAGTGCTTCTTGAAAATCTTGTGATCCTTCCTATAGTGGAATTTGATGTGATTCCTGGCATGGATTTGGTTTCTTTATATGGAGCACATATCAATTTCCAAATAATGAAAGTCACATTTCATATTACATATCAATCTATGACCGTCTATCGATGCAAGGATGAACATAACCATCCAGTGGAAATTTCATCCATCTTATTGGTCTTGATTCCACTAAATGAAGGTTATTTATCTCAAATGGATTTTGAGAAACACACGATTAAGAATATTCCCATTGTATGGGAGTTTGATGATGTCTTTCAGGAAGAATTTTTGGGTCTTCCACCAAATAGTTATGTTGAGTTTTCAATAGAACTCGTACCGGGTGCTTTACATATTTCAAATACACCTTATATAATGGCCCCAATTGAGTTGCAGGAATTGAAGAATCAACTCCAAGAGAATCATGATAAGGGATTCATACGCCCTAGTGAATCACCTTGGGAAGCACATATTCTCTTCGTTAAGAAGAAAGATGGATCAATTAGACTCTTCATTGATTTTTGAGAACATAAAAAAATCACTATCAAGAACAAATATCCTCTCTCATGCATTGATGACTTATTTGACCAACTACGCAGAGCTCAATACATTTCCAAGATTGAACTTCATTCAGGGTATCATCAATTAAGGGTCAAAAGGGAGGATATACTAAAGACGGATTTCCGTACAAGGTATGGAGAATATGAATTTATAGTGATGCCATTTGGTCTCACTAATGCCCCTACTATCTTCATGTATCTGATGAATAGAGTCTTTAGAGACTATCTTTATCTGTTTGTGGTAGTCTTTATAGACGATATTATTGTCTATTAAAAGAGAAAGTAAGAACATGAAGATCACTTGAGGATTATATTGAAGACCCTGAGAAAGGAAAATCTTTATGTCAAATTTACCAAGGGTGAATTTTGGCTTCAAAAAGTTGAATTTTTGGGTCACATAATCTCAAAAGACGGGATATATGTGGATCTAGAAAAAATAGTGGTTATCAAAAGATGGTCGAGACCAACAATAGTAACTGAGATCTGAAGTTTTCTTGGTTTGGATGGATATTATCGACGTTTTGTGAATTATTTTTCATGATTATCTAATCCACTCACCAGGTCAACTCGAAAAGGAGTTAAGTTCGTTTGGATGGAGGAATGTGAAGAGAATTTCAAGGAGTTGAAAAGAAGGTTATCCAGTGAACCTATACTCACACTTCCTTGTAGTGGAAAAAGGTTTGTGATCTACAGTGATGCATCCAAGAATGGATTGGGGTGTGTTCTTATGCAAAACGATATGGTGATAGCTTATTCCTCACGACAGTTGAAAAACCATGGGCAAAATTACCCAACTCCTGATTTCAAGTTAGCTGTGGTAATTATTGCATTAAAGATTTGGAGGCATTATCTTTATTGAGAAAGGTTTAATATTTATACTGATCGTAAAAGTTCAAAGTATATTTTCACACAAAAGGAGCTGAATATGCGCCAAAGATGATGGTTGGAGTTGATTAAGGATTGCGACTGCTCAATTCATTACCACCTAGGGAAAGCAAACAAGGTGGCAGACGCATTAAGTCGACAAGACCATGCTAGCTTATACATGATGAGGATCACAAAAGATCCAATATTTATGTATTTACAAAGGATGGATCTTGGAATTATAATGGAGGGGGAAATTCATATCTTTCTCAAATGAATGTTCAACCATCTATACATGTGATGATTAAAGAGGCACAGAAACAAAATTTAGAGTTACAAAAAAAGGTGATAAATGTTCCTGAATTCATCCTTGATTGTGATGGGATAATAATGTTCAGGAATCGGGTTTGTGTTCCTCCCATCCCAAGATTAATGAAGGAGCTACTGGATGAGGCTCATAGTTATTCATTATTTATTCATCCTGGAAGCATGAAGATGTATAGGGGCCTGAAAGAGTACTTCTGGTGGGATGGAATGAAAAGAGATGTTGCTGAATATGTCTCTCGATGCATGGTTTGTCAGCAGTTTAAAGCTGATAGATAGAATTCTAAGGGGATGTTACAACCATTTCCCATACCCGAATGGAAATGGGAAAACATCACTATGGACTTTGTCATTGGACTTCCTAAAACATTCAAAGGCAATAATGTTATCTGGGTCATAGGTGATCATCTTACAAAGTCTTCACACTTCATTGCTATTAGATAGGATTTCTCTCTGGATCAGCTTTCCAGGATATATGTAAAGGAAGTGGTAAGATTGTATGGAGTACCACATTCCATTATATATGATCGAGATCCGATGATTACCTCAATGTTTTGGTGAATTCTTCAGCATACTCTAGATACAGAGTTGAGTTTCAGCACTGCTTATCATCCCCAGACATACGATCATTCTGAGAGTACAATTCAAACTCTAGAAGATATGTTGAGAGCATGCTCTATGGATTTCAAAGGTGGTTTGGATCAAGACCTAACTTTGGTGGAATTTTCTTATAATAATAGCTTTCACTCCGGTATTCAGATGGCTTCTTATGAAGCTCTCTATGGAAAGAAATGCAAGACTCCAACTTGCTAGAATGAAGTTGGTGAAGGAAAGCTATTAGGACCTAATCTTGTTGATGAGATGGCAGAAAAGGTCTGATCCATTCAACAACACATAAGAGCATCTCAGAGTCGACAAACAAGTTATGCCGATAATTGAAGAAAAGACCTAGAGTTTGAAGTGGGTGATAAAGTGTTCTTATGAATATCTCCATGGACAACAGTAATGAGATTTGGAAAGAAGAGAAAGCTGAGCCATAGGTATATCGGTCCTTTCGAAATACCGGATCGTGTTCGCAAGGTATCTTACCGATTGGCTCTTCTGCTGAATCTCTCTCATGTTCATGATTTCTTCCATGTATCACTCCTGAGAAAGTACATACCTAATCCTTCACATGTACTAAGCTCAGAAGATGTACCACTGGAGAAATATCTTTCATATAAAGAACATCCGATAGAGATTCTGGATCATAGAGAAAAAGTTCTACGGAACAAGGCCACTCGCTTGGTGAAAGTTTTATGGAGGGACCACCAATTAGAAGAACCTACATGGGAGCTTGAGGATATGATGAAGGAGAGGTATCCTCATCCATTTGTTACCAAGTGACGAATTTCGAGGGACAAATTCATTTTAAGGGGGGTAGAATTTAACACCCAAGATTTTTATGAGAAATATTTTGTTTTTATGTTATATACATTGTCAAAGGAATCTCTCACTACACACAACACTAGCTTGTCCTTCTTTACACTCAATCATGACCTTCCTCGATAGCTTGCGTCGTACGCAATACCGAGTTTCACTAAACAATGATATGCTATTAAAATATTATTAAAACTAGCCGTTATGAATAGTATTACCCACTTTTTGAAATTTTGTAAATTTTTTAATTCAAAATGGATTCATTTTTGGATACGGAATATCGAAATTAACCGAGGGAGAAATTTTGGTATTTTTCTGAAAACATTCAATTTTTGATGAATAGTGAAAACACTAGGTTATTTTTTAAAAAACAGACTTTTTATTTAAATAATTATTTATTTTATTTAAATTAATTTTAGTTCAAAATTGATACATAATATCTATATAAGTTCAATTTAATTCATTTGAGTCATTTTATAATAATTGTAGATATATAAAAATTTTATTGAACTTTTAACCGTCTTTTGCCCACCTCATATGAGAATTTGAAAATTCACATAAAACATAATTTTACTACTTCTGTGAGTGGAATTTCAAAAATCCGAGAGACACGGTTAATATTAAGGACAAAAATGTGGTTCAATGAGATGAAAATAATTTTTTGGTGAATAGTAACTTTTTACATTTTTCCACAGTTAAAAGTAAATAGGGTAATTAAGGGTAAAAATGATATTACTATTACCCTAAAATATGTCCTAATTCTATTGGATAAGTGTAATTAGACCAAAAACAACCTTAGAAATAAAATAAGACCATTTAGGCCCACTTGGATTAGAATAGGACATTTAGTATTAATTTATTTAAAGAAGGGTTAAAATAGATAAAGTCAAAGTTTAATTACTAAATAATTTTTAATATAGGGTTATGCATAAGATAAATTCGACTATAAATATTCATTATAAAGCTACAAGGATGTCCTACATAATGGTATTTTATTTATAATTTTTAGACATTAAATAATTTAATTTATTTCTGACACAACGATGATGTAGTAATTATTGTATTAATGAAATATTGACATAATTAATGTTATAAATACCCAAATAAATGTAATTTGAGACTTTGTATGAATTCCAAAAAATTTCTAGGTTAATATGACATGTTAGTATTGATTTAATTAACTGTTTTAGAACTAATCATTCTGTTATTAGTTTGACAAAAATCAATTACTAAATAGTGTCAAAATTGACATAAAATAGTTTTTAAAAAAATATTATATTATTAATTGTTATTTTATTCCTAAAAATATACGGTTCAGCAAAATGACTTTAATAAGTTTGTATATATTAATAATAAACAACTTGGGCTTCTTTTGTATTATTATAGTAAGTTTATTAACCTTCTAGTATAATAAAACAAGAAGACATGGTAAAAGTTAAACTATCTAACTTAAGGTTAAATATAAATGATAAGGTTAAAATAAAAACCTAAACTTGCTTAAATTCTATTGGATGAGATTATTGCGACCCATACCAACCATATATTCTAAATAAATCAATTTGAATCTATTAAAACCGAATATTACTTTATAATAAAATAATATTTTTAGTTTTTCCAAAGGTGCCCCTCTTCTCCGTTATAAAAGGTCACCTCCTCCCTCTCCTCCTCACACTAGTTTGATCCTTCAAGCTCGGCCTAACCCTGAAAATTTATCCTCTCCACTTCCCTAGAAACATCTTAGAGGTTCTGGTCTTCTTCAAAGTCCATCTTTAGTGCCCAATGAGGAGGTTAAAAAGAGGCTCTTCAAAGAAGAGGTAATGTCTGTTAACGATTCTTTCAACTTTATTTCTTCTTCTTTAGTTTTTTCACTATGACGTAATAACATAAGTATCACTCATATATGGATATGTTATTATAAATATGAAACAACCCTATTTCACCTTCTATCCATTCTTCGAAAAATGAAAGCACCGCGCTTGTGTACGCACGGAATACCGTCTCCATGTCGTGGTGTAATCTATTTTCCACGACCACCATACTTTTATGGGTATAATGGTGTAGAGAATAACTATATATGATTATTTTAAAGTGATATTGATTCTTAAATAGTATGCATACACTGCAATACAGTTCCACGATCATGGTAACGATATCATCGCTCCTGCGTACGTACGGAATACCATCTCCACGATGAGATGTGACTCGTTCTACATGATCTTCATTGAATAATGATTATATAAATGAACTAAATGAATAACTATGATATATATTACAATAATACCATTCTGTAAATGAGTTATCTATAAACTAAAAAGAATAATAATAATTTATTCGACAAAACATGCATAAGAACAAAAAGTAATAAACACCCGAATAACAAGTAGCAATGAAATATTACTAATAATAAGCTAAGAATATTGCCATATATGATATCATAACAATAATTATGATTCTGAAATAAGTCAATGACATTATTTATATCATTATATATGAGGTTCGAACACTTACGAAGCAAATCGGACCTAAGTTAAGGGAAAATCTCGCAATCTCATTTTTATCCGAGATTTTTTATACTTCAGAATTTACTGGGGAATATTTATCATCCACATCCATGTTTCCTCAATATGTAATATCATTTATATCCTCCTAAAATTTTTTAATTCCAATTTTAACCATTGGTATGTTTTTATTAAAAGATATGAATGGAATATTTTGACATTTTTAGTACAAGGTACTTTTTTGACTTTTCCGGCCAAGTACGAGAATAATGTTTTTGTTTAACTTATAAGGCATGAATGAATTTTTAGAACATTATTTCCATGAGTAATCCTTTAAAAGTTTTCAGGTTTATTTTTAATCAACTTATTTTAGTTTAAAATTGTATGACATGTTACGAACGGAAAACTTTTTTTGAAATAGAAAGGATATTTTCCTCAAGAATGAAGTTCAAGTGTTTTATCAAAATTATTTTCCATCTAAGATAACATAGGGTTCTATTTCTATCCCTATTTTCACATTGATTTGATTATGTTATGATTGAATTATTTTTATGAAGTCCTTTTATCTTATATGGATTATGTTATGATGGCACGATGTTTAAGAATCCCATTTTTATTACATGGGTTATGCTATGATTTATGATTTATGATTTTGTTTAACACATAAGAATGGATTAATTATGAGATGGGTGGGACATATATCTCCCTCCAATGCATTGGGTAAAGATTTATATCTCGTGAGATAGACATGGCTGGAATGGCAGGTTAATCCGGTTCAGTGAAACAGGACTTAAACGAGGAGTGAACTCTGTTCAGAAATGGAATTTGTCCGCTAATATAGTATTGGCAATGAGTCTTGACTACTATGAAATAATTATCTATTATTATGTGTGTATGACACAAATTTTCATGTTTTAAGTTATGATTATTGGGATTACATTTCACTACTATTATTTATCCCATGTTATGAAATTATGATCTCTTTTGCAGGTTAAGATTTCCAAAATGTTATGTTCTTATGAATATGATCTGATTGATATTTCTTTTGTTTACCCTTACATAGAATTTGAACTCACCCTTTTGTATGTTTTATTTCCCCAGGTCAAGAAGAAGGTTATTAAGTTGGATATGCCAAAAGGGACTCTAGATATAATGAAATAAATAGGAGACAATGTAGATGCTTTATAAACCAGTTGTTTATGTTTCCCAATTTCTAAAGACACTATACCTATACGGTCCTTTCATGGTTTTGTTATATGTTGTAATAAGTGTGCTTAAATTTTGAAGTAATAATAATGTATGTAAATTATGGGTCGTTAAATATATACTATGAACACATCCCATCACTATAAGATTTTTTGTTCTTTGTTATTATAGTGATAAATCTTTGGTTGGGGGAGAAATAAACCATGACAAGGAGTAGGATACCGAAGAAGGTGGTGAACCTTGTAAAATAATCCTTTTGGTAATCTATTTATTTTTTTCTTACACTAGTGAGGTTGAGACTCTCAAATTGAGTAAATCAAATCATAACCGATTACAAGGGTTGATTTTAAAAAGAATAAATTGTGAAAACTAGGCTTCATTAATTCATCCAAGAATTCTCAGTAGAGTAATACGATTTTAGGAACTAAAACTTGTATCCAATCATGGTCCCTATATTTGTTTCAATCATATTCCCTGAATGTATAATATAAATTATTTGAACAATATGTTTGTTCCTAATATTGATCGATATAATTAACATATTTTTAAGAATAGAATATTACCATGTCTTTTATCTCTTGTATGTAATGTTAGAGATGCTACTATTTTCGGTTTTCAACCCATTTAATGGAATTCTCCAATAAATTTTACATAAAAAAAGAAATATATATAATTATGATGAAGTGAAAAATTATTTTCTTAATCCATTAATAGGAAATATTTAGAAAAAATTTACGGGGCATCATATAGTGAAATAACTTTGGTATAAGATTGTATGTAGTTATGATGAAAAGGTGAAAGTTAAAAAGGCCAAATTAATAATATAGATAATAAAGGATGACACTAGTAATATCACCATAGAAGAAAGAAAGATGATTATTTAACATAGTTAAGTTATGTTTTATTTAATATACAAGGATATTGTGAAAAAATAAAGACTCCATAATTATAAATAAGATCATGTCGAATTTTCCAAATAGTTCTGATCCTAAGATCTCATATCTAGAAGAAAATGAGGATATTTCCATGGATTATTTACATAGAATTGTAATATGTTTTTAGTTGATAAAAATTACACCCTCTATCAAAAATGGTAAAAATGAAATTGAATTTGAGGTCATTAGAATGTTGAAAATTATAGAAGTTGTTAAAAATTCTGATGTATGTCATTCTAAAACTAAATAGGATGATGGATATTTACATTGAATCATTTCTCTTATCACAAAGTTATTAAATAAGATATAAAACAAGGGGAAAGGAATACATTCTCCACA
This sequence comes from Viscum album, assembly GCA_963277665.1. NCBI lineage: Eukaryota > Viridiplantae > Streptophyta > Magnoliopsida > Santalales > Viscaceae > Viscum > Viscum album. Next base: position 760,005,296 of record OY728140.1, on the reverse strand, counting down.
ATGTCACAAATTTAATAAAATAAGGTACTTTTAAATTAAATTACCAATAGAGTATAACACCATGAACATGCAAAGAAATAAAAATACAGTGATAGAAAAAAATAATATGAGTGATGAAAAGGATGTTTTTGTAGATAAAGAATAATCCCTTGTCGATTAGATAAAAAAATTCAGTTTGAAATTAAGATGAAACTGATAAAATGATAAATGATCTTAAAGAAAATTTTTCTTTGAATGAAGAAAACAAATCATGGACATAATCCATGTTCCCGTAATCTATTAATAAAATAAATATGTAAAAACTGAAATTTAAAAATATATTGAATTCAAGGATAAATCTACAAAACCAGATGCAAGAAATTTCCTAAATAATTAACAAACAAATTCACCTAATATATTTATTATTGATCATTATTTCATTAATATTGAATGTTCTAACTCAAAATATATTCAAATTTTATTAATTAAGAATGAGGATAAATTCTCTCTCACTTCAGTTGAGAAACTAAGAAACTATGGGATAATTTATTCTTTAAAACAAATGAAAATTCATACTGAAAATAAATAAATAAATAAATCAAGACAATGTTACATTTATAATTTTTATAAACTAATGATATTTTAGATTCTAGTTTAATATTGGGGTTGTGGGGTATTTGTGCATAAAACCTACATGTGCTTGTAGAACATGTCATCTATCGGTATGAAACAAGAAGTTAGGGGGAGAAAAAAATTATGAAATGAAGGAATATATGAGATGAAGTCTAACCAAGATAATTAATATTTATAATTTGGAAATATAAAACAGATTTTAATAACTATAATAAGTGTGTAGAATATGTGACAAACAAGGAAAATGTGTTAAAAAATTCATTATAATTTTTCATGGATACCTGCCTCTAATTAAAAAAAGAGAACAGTGAACAAGAATATAATGATGATAAATATTTCTTAATAGAAGTTGATCTTACAAAAAAAAGGAGGAAAATGTCAGGAATACTTGATTTTAGGTGGAACTTCACTTTATAGGTGATTCTAAATCCTTTAAAATGTTAATAAACATGATGGAGGCATTGTGTAGTTTATAAATAATTATTCCATGGAGATCAAATTTATTGGGCACACTCAAATTTATAATTAGAGTTTAAAATCCGATGATATTATTTTTATGGAAGGGTAAATGACCAATTTTATTTGTTTTATTCAAACTCTTGATTATGGGAATGGGTTTTTTAGGAATGTATCATCCCTTATCAAGGGACAAAAATATTTAAGAACAATCACTACAGGAAATAGTACTTGTTGATACTTGTTTTTAATTAATGATCCAACCAAAAAATGTTACATGGGTGTGAGTAATGAGGACATTCTAAAGAATTATAGGGGTTTTAATAATTTTCAATGATGTTTAAGAAATATTATAAAGAATGATTTTGTGATAGATCTTAAAATTCTTAAAATAAATGATGAAAGAACTATTGGAACATGTTAAAAATAATAATTATCCTAGAAGTATCACAAGAAAGTGGGTATAAAATTAATAGTACCATTAGAGTTAATTCATGAAGATATTTAGTTTCAAATAAGAAAAAATCTACCAAAAGTGATCTTTACATAAAAATATTCATAGATAATTAAACTCAGATGAAAAATGATATTTTTATCAGGCATAATTCTAAAAGCAATTAGGTCTAAAAAATGTATAAAATAAAATTTTAAAAGGAATTAGAGTTGTGTATCAAGAATATGTGATCGTATAGTGGTAAGGAATACACACATAATAAATTTGAGGTATAAATTTACAAATATATAGTAAATAATACATATAGAACACCATACACACCTTTAAAAATGGAATTACAAAAATAAATAATAGATGCACAAGTGAAATGGGTAGAACTATGCTTGATGTAAATAAAACCTCCAATTATTTTTTGAGAAAATCCCTGTAAAATATAAGAAAATTTTTAAATATAATCCTTTTGATACCTAATAAACATGTTACACAATATAAATTGTGTTATTAGATAAATATTATAATAAGAAACATTAATGTTTTTGGCAGTCCATGTTAGATGAAAATAAAAGACAACAAGTTTGAATTATTTAAAAAATATTTAATAAGAGTGTGATTATGGGATGTATTTTATGTGTAAATTGATTATTTAATGTAAATAATGTTAGAAAAAATAGTTGATAGTTATTATGTGAATATTTATGAGAATATGTGTAAAACAAAAAAAAAATTAAATTAGGTTTCAAAATATCATTCTATAATTGGGAATAGATTTCAAAAAGTGTGGCTGAGAAAGTGGATATAGTCACACTAGAAACAACTAATGTTGAGTCAAAAAATAACAGTGATGATTATTATCTTACTTATTTTATCAGAATTATATTTTAGAGATTTAAAAACATGTAGATACTTAGAAATATAATGAAAATATAAATATAATTGGAAACTATAATTCACCAGTTTAGATAAGTAAAATACAAAGAGTTGAGAATCAAGTCGATCTTATGTCAGTACTTAAAGAAATAATATTTTATTAATCTACTGAAAAAGAATATTTCGGACAATATATGTAAAAAAAATAAATATATTTATAATAAATTCACATGGGATGTTATTCTTAGACCAAAATTTAAAATAATAATTCGAAAAAATGTGTTTTTATAAATAAAATTATTGGTAATGGTGAGGATACAAGGAAAAAATAGAGCATGGTTTTAAAAGGGAATTCATGGTTGGAAATAATTTATTTTAAAGAATTATTTTCCCAAATTTAAATTATTGTAACTATAAGAATTGTTTTGATAGTTACTACAGGTAAGCTCTATAATGTTTATTAGATAGATATGAAGTCACCATTTCTAAATAGGGGACTTGAGAAATAAATATATATTAAGAAATCATATTGATTCATTCTTGAACATGATGGGAGTATGGTATTTATAATTAAGAAAGAATTTTATAGTATGTAATGGGATCCTCTATCCTAGTATTATAAACATGATAATTGAGTGATACAAATGAGATTTTATAAAGTAACTTTTTAAAGTAATTTATATAATAATGAAATTTTCATAGGCACCTTGATTTTAATTTTTTATATAGATGACTACTTTTTTTCTAGTGATAAAACATTCTTGTATGAGTAATTTTATATGTATATTATATATTATTTTTTGGTGTTTATATTGGGAGAAAAGAAATCTTTTATAGGATTACATATTTAGAAAAAAATATGACTATATCTTCCATTCCCAAGAAAAATATTCCAAGGTATTATTTTAGATGTTGTTAACAAATGATTACATAGAGGTTTCCAATCCAACTATAGTTGGTACAAAATTACACAATGATAAATAAGGTAACAAGGTTGATTAGAAATATTTTAGAAGATTAGTTGGTAAAATGTTTTATTTGATATCTTCTTGAATATACATTGAATATACTTTTACCTTATGTTCTCAACATACAATTTACCCAAGAAAAATAAAAAATTCATGCAAAAAATCAAATATTTAGGTATTTGAAAAGTAAAATAGACTATATCTTTCATTATCGATATTTTATATTTCATTAAATTATTTTTTATAGTGATACTGACTTATTTGGTGACTTTAGTAACAAAATATCCACTTCAGGTGGTGTTTTATTCCATAGAGATAGTTATGTGAGCTGGCATAGTACGAAAAAATACTCATTTATATTGATAACAACCAAATTTTAATATGATGAATCAATATATAGAGTTAACAAAATTTTTTTGTATGTAGATATAAATAATCTATTTGAGTGTTATTATGGAAAACCTTTAAGAATTATCTCTGATAATCAGATCAAAATCATTCTCTCATAAAATTTGATTCATCCTTCTTAATATAAATACATTTATATTCAACATCACTTTATCAAAGAAGATGTATATAATAGTGAGATTAGGCTTGAATATTTTAGCAAAAAAAGATAAAAGTTATCATATATATATTAAATCTGTACATAGAGAGAAGTTTATTGAGTTAAGAAAAAAACTATATGTTCATTATCTACTGCAAGCCTGGGGATTTGTAGAACTGTGCCCCAAAATTGGATTTTCACTATGTTGAAAAGGGTGACATTTTTTAAAAAACTTTATTTTTAGGGGAGGATAATCTTGGTAGAAAATAGTGGGATTACTGAATTGATGACAAAATTTATGGATAATGCTGAATTGAGTAGTTTTTTGACAGTGATATTTAATTCTTGAAATAAGGGGGAGTCATTTTCAATACTTATTGAAAATATTTTTATCACATAGTTTTGAAAATATTTTAGAAACCATGCACATTCTTATGGGGTGGTGGTAAGATAAACCTCTCAGGGATAGGATATAGTTTTTCGATTCTTGAGCTAATGATGCTGATTAATGTTTTAAAATATGTTCACTACTGGAAATTTGGGATATAGCCATGGTTTAGAACCGTGGCTATAGGCCCTCAAACCGTGGCTATAGGTAATAGCCACGGTTCCTCGAACCGTGGCTAAGTTTGGCGTGGCTATAGGCCTATACCTATAGCCACGGTTCCAAACTGTGGTTTTAAATCTATAGCCACGGTTTCAACCGTGGCTTTAGGTATAGAGCCACGGTTCAAACCGTGGCTGTATACCTATAGCCACAGTTTCAACCGTGGCTATACTAAAGTCCGGACAGAATATATTGCCACGGTTTTAAACCGTGGAATTATGTCTATAGCCACGGTTAAAAACTGTGGCAATAAACCAATAGCCACGGTTTAAAACCGTGGCTATAGGGTGTCCAAATCCATAAAAAAAATATACCCCCTGGACACACCCCCTGCCACCCCCTGCCAGTCCCCCACTGCCACCCCCTGCCAGTCCCCCCCTGCCAGTCCCCCCTGCCCCCTGCTTGTCCCCCTGCCAACACCCCGCCCCCTGCTTGTTTCCCTGCCATCCCCCCCTGCCAGCCCCCCTACCCCCTATTTTTCCCCCTGCCAGCCCCCCCCCCCTGCCCCCTTCCAGCCCCCCCTGCCCTCTACTTGTCCCCCTGCCAGCCCCCCCCCCCTGCCATCCCCCCCTGCCCCCTGCCAGCCCCCCCCCCCCCTGCCCCCTACTTGTCCCCCTGCCAGCCCCCCCCCCCCCGCTAGTCCCCCCCTGCCCCTACCAGTCCCCCCTGCCTGGACACCCCTCCCCCCTGCCTGGACACCCCTCCCCCCTGCCTGGACACCCCTCCCCCCTGCCTGGACTCCCCTCCCCCCTGCCCCTGCTAGTCCCCTCCCCCCTGCTACCCCCCCCCCCTGCCCCCTGCTTGTCCCCTGCCAGCACCCCCTTCCCCCCGCCAGTCCCCCCCCCCCCGCTAGTCCCCCCTTCCCCCTACCAGTCCCCCCTGCCTGGACACCCCTCCCCCCTGCTTGTCCCCCCTTGCCACCCCCCTGCCAGTCCCCCCTGCCCCCTGACACCCCCCTGCTAGTCCCCCATGCACCCTGCTAGTCCCCCCCCTGCCACCCCCTGCTTGTCCCCCTGCCAGCCCCCCCTACCACCCCCTGCTTATCCCCCTGCCAGCCCCCCCTGCCAGCCCCCCCCCCCCTGCCTCCTGCTTGTCCCCCTGCCAGCCCCCCCTGCTTGTCCCCCTGCCAGACCCCCCCCCCCCCTGCCCCCTACCAGCCCCCCCCCCCCTGCCCCCTGCTTGTCCCCCTGCCAGCCCCCCCCCCCCCCCCCCGCCCCTTGCCATCCCCCCTGCATTTTTCCTTTTCTTCAGAGCCTTTATTTCTAAAATACCTTCTAATGTCATGACCATTGTTATTATTAGTGTTTTGTTCCTCTTCATTGTTAGGTATGACATAGTTCTTTATTATTGTTTCATTTCTTGAAGCATTCTTAATTGAGTTCGTAATGTTCATGTTATATAGCATCAACGAAATGGTATTTTGGTTAGATAACAGGGATACAGGCTGTTCATAATAGTTCATATTATCTACAGATTTATCACCAACAAAAGTTAAATTAATAGAATGAAGAGTAGGTGTACATGGGTCCTTTGAATCATCTATATTTTTCATCTTGATAGCGTCCAGATCTAATGGAAGGGGCCTCTGCCCGATGGGTTTAAAATGTGCCTGCATTAGCGTGGGGTCTTGTACAGAGGTTGTGCTTCCTTTTGTATGTTTTATAGGTTCCAGTGTCAAGGTACCTTGTTTATCAATGTTAGTGTGTTTTGTTTGTGCCTTAGCCTAAAGAGACTTTAGACTAATATGAGGATTCCTACTTTTTATAGGACAACTAGTGGTATGAATGACGTTAAGATTAGTGGAGAGTTTTCTGGTTTTTATAACAGTGCCAGTAGCATCCAGAGTTTTAGAGTCATAGGTGTAGTGAGCAGAGGAAAAAGAACCTAAACCATTTGTCTGATTGTTTGAGTCATTTATTATCTCTTGGATTGGAGTGAAATTCAGTCAAAAGCAGACATTGAATTTTCATCACAACAGGCTGATCCGGTTCACACGACATGTGCAGAGGATGAGGATGATCCGGTTCGGACAACATGTGAAGAGGATGAGGAAAAAGAAGAATTACCGAACAAATATTATGTGATACATGTACAATAAAATATGTCAAACAATTCCAAACCAATGTTTTCAGTTGAATTGAGCCTTTGTACCACCTGCTATGCACGTTTTGTGGAAAGATGGATGAGAGGCAGCGCTGAGAGGAGATATAGTTTAGGAATGAGGAAATACGAAAAATTAGAGCTAACCATTCAATGTTTCTCTAAGGAGGAGTAACCGCCGCAAAGTGTCGTCCTGGAGCAGGGCCAAATCACGGCATGATCGCGGCGTGACCGCGGCGTGACCGCGGCATGACCGCGGCGTGACTGCGGTGTGATCGCGGCATGACTGCGGCTTGACCACGGCGTGACCGCAGCGTGACCACAACGTGTTGGACCTGTCCAGCGACATCCGTGGGGCAACATCTTCCACTTAGTTTCAAATAGGATGATATGGGTATGTGTAGACTACCAATCCCCTCCCCCATGTCTGGACACCCCCCCTGTCTGGACACCCCCCCCTATCTGGTCAGATTCTCACTTGCACCTTTACTATTGATGGTACTCGTATTTACTACTCCTTTGTTTATGCTAAGAATAAATACCAAGAATGAATAATTTTTTGGAATGACTTATCTTATTTAGGAACTAACACGAATTCCCCCTGGTTTCTTATGGGAGACTTTAATGCTATTCTTAATTCTAGTGAAAAAATTGGCCCATCTCACGCCTCTATCTCCACGAGAGATTTTAAAGCCTCGATCAAGGGAAACAATATTATTGAAATTAATCTCACTGGTGCGAAATACACCTGGTATGGAAGAAATCATAATAAAGTGGTTGCTTCCAAATTGGACAGAGCCTTTACGAATGTTCTGGCTCTAGATAAATAGGACACTATCTCTAGCATCACTCTTCACAGACTGAACTCTGATCATCAACCTATCCTGGTAAACATTTCCTCCAAAGACATGAAACCTAGGTTACCCTTCCACTTCAATAATGTGAATCTCTCTGATGAAGAATGAAATCATGTCATCCAAAACTTGTAGTCCTCAATATCTCATACCAATAATGCCTTTACTTACAACCTCAAACTAAAACACCTCAAACAGACTCTCAAATCTTGGTGTAACACCAAATCCAAACAATGGAATGCAGTTCGCATTTCAGTTACTTCATATGGTACATGGCATGAGGTTTGGCTGGATCAAGCTTATAATTGGACAAGACAGTTCTAGACTCAGATGTTGCAGCTCTTGTGACTTAGTGTTGTGGTTGTAGATCACTCTAAATCTACCCTACCAAATGTCATTCTGTTTTTAAGGGAGATAATTATTAAAGAAGTATTTGGAGACTTAGAACCAAATATTGAACATGAAACCCTCCTTCATCCACCCCTGCACCCACCCTCCCCCTTGCACCCCTTTTTCACCCCCACTAAACCCACCCTATCCCCTGCCCCACCTACACCCCCACTACTGTCCCCACCCCACTGATATGAATATAATCGATATAAAGTAACTAATAGGTCCCTAACCAAACTAACCCTGCTAGTCCCCCCCTGCCCCCTGCTAGTCCCCCCTTCCACCCCCCCCCCCCCCCCCCTACCCCCTGCTAGTCCTCATCCATAGGTGCAGCCTGTGATTTTATACTCTCCAAGCCCCCTAAAGATATTAGTTCCAGATCACTAAAACATAATTCTCAACCATGAAGACAAGAAATAAAATACATGCTGAAATATATATATATTTTTGCTAAAATCAAAGTATTAGTGTTCAAAGATTAATTGGAATTTGATGCAGGCCAGAAAAGAGAAGAATAATAAAAAAAGTGAAGCATCATAAGGCAGTGGAATTAATTGAAAAATATATAGTTTTTTAATACCAAAAACACTGTATCCTATTATCTTGACACGCTCACCCTATTCCAAAGATAAATACAACTCAAAGATGAATAGATTGATCATAGATAACTCAATATGACTTGAAAGAAAAATATAGATACAAAAAAACACAACAAACAGCAATAGAGATAAATGATATAGAATTCTTGACAGAGTTAATAAGTTTATGAAATTACAGAGGAATAAGTATTTACCTGAATCAATAGAGATTCAAATTATAGAGAACTAAGTATTTCACCTAAGACACTAAGAGTGATGATACAAAAATCTTGACAGGGTTAATAAATATAGAAATTATAGAGGATGAAGTATTTACCTGAATCAATAGAAATGCAAATTATAGAGAACTGATTAACAATTTTGTGCTGGAAGTTCCTCTACACATTTCCTAGTTGTGGCTATGCTACATCCACTATTCCTACTTCTCAAAGTCCCTTTACTTGTTCCAAGAGGATCTTGATTTTTTCTATAGCACATATTTCTGGAGAGAGGTGCTTTCCCTGTTTTTCCTCCTACAAAGCTACAACTATAGTCCACAAATCAGTCCAGCAGTTGTTGAATTGCAATGAACAAATGACAAATGTAAAAAAAATTGTACATGAGTATCATTTTATTGCCACAAAAATAGTGAAACAGAGAAGTGATTGTCTTGAATTTGCATATTGACATCAGTCACATCCATGCAAATTTTAGTTAAAATATGTTAAAATTACAGCTTTTGTGATAGATAATAATGAAAAGTAGATAAAAATATGTTAGAAAATCAGATCATGTATCATAAATTATAAATGAAAATGAATGAAAATGGAAAAACATGATGTAAAAAGATACAAAAAGGATAAAATTATGTACATTCATTTATCAGCGGAAAGGGTAGGTTGATGGCTTATACATGTGATGTGACATGGCTTCCACCCCCCTGCCACCCCCCCCCCCCTGCCCCCTTCCCCCTGCCACCCCCCTGCTTTTCCCCCTGCCAGCCCCCTGCTAGTCCCCCCCTGCCCACCTGCACCTGTCCCCCCTCCCCAGCCCACCAGCACCAGCCCCCCCCCCCCACTGGACCCCCTAGACCCCCCATGGACAGACCCCTCCCCCCAAACCCAGACCCCCCCGGACAGACCCCCCCCCCCCCCACCCCCGGCTACCCCCAGCCCCCCCTGCCAGCCCCCCTGCCCCCTGCTTGTCCCCCTGCCAGCCCCCCCCCCCCCCCTGCCCCCTGCTTGTCCCCCCCAACCCCCCCCCCCTGCCCCCTGCTTGTCTCCCTGCCATCCCCCCTGCTTGTCCCCCTGCCACCCCCCCCCCCCCCCCCTCGCCCCCTGCTTGTCCCCCTGCCAGCCCCCCCTGCCCCCTGCCAGCCCCCCCCCCCCTGCCCCCTGCTTCCTGCCACCCCCTGCTTTTCCCCCTGCCAGCCCCCCCTGCCCCCTGCTAGTCCCCCCCTGCCCACCTGCACCTGTCCCCCCTCCCCAGCCCACCAGCACCCCCCCCCCACTGGACCCCCTAGACCCCCCATGGACAGACCCCTCCCCCCAAAACCAGACCCCCAGGACAGACCCCCCCCCCCACCCACCCCCTGCTACCGCCAGCCCCCCCCCCCCCCCTGCTTGTCCCCCTGCCATCCCCCCCCCCCTGCACCCCTGCACCCCTGACACCAGCACCCCTGCACGCCAGCCTCCCCCTTCACCCCTGCAGTGGTCCCTCTCCCCCCTTCACACCAGATCCGGCCTCCCTCTCTCTTTGCACTGCACTACACCCCTACGCACTAGCCTCCCCCTACATCCCTACACGATCCCGCACACCTTCCCCAGACCAGACCCACCCAACACTGAACACACAAATCATTATTTACTTTTACTTCATAATTATTACATGTAGCCACACACACATATCTATGACGAAAAATAGCATCTAATTGGGCCAAAATGCCAATAAGGAATGCTTAAAATAAGGATTCATTGCAATAGTTTGAGCAGAAGGAGTATATAAAGGGGGAACTTATATATGTATATGCCTACCTATGCATACACATGTAAGAGGGGAGACCGAACATGTGCTTCCAAAGGAGTTCTCCAATCAATGATAACATCCTCAATCACTTTGCATGAATGAGACCATCAGAGAGAGAGCAATTGCTTCAGAGATGCTGAATTTAAATACGATTTGTTCTTTCATAATGATGGATCTCAAAAGTGAACTAATTTCTTGTCCTCCTCTAACTCACTACAAATTATCATCAAAATCGAAGATTACTTAAAACTAGTTTTTAATAGATAGTGATAATAATGTGTCAAGGCTGTACATCCCCCCTCCCTCCCCCCTGGACACTGCACTCCCCCTGCATATTTACCCCTGATGGACACTGGACCCCTGCTGGACACTGGACCCATACTCTCCCCCACCCCCTACCAGCCCCCGTGTACCCCTGCTGGACACTGGACTCCCCCCTGGAAACTAGTTCTTGGGATGCCCAAATCATATTTACCCCTACTAGACACTAGACTTCCCCCTAAACATTGGAATCCCCCTGCATATTTACCCCTGCTGGACATCATTAATATAGAAAAATGGAACTATTGTTAAAAAATACAATGACATTGTCAATTGAAAAGACAAACTAAAAATAGAAAGCTTGTTCTGTTTTAATTAATTCAACTGCAACAATCAAAAATCACACCCAATCAAAAAACCTAACAATGTATGTATAAACAGCGAAAAGAAACCTCTGTGGTAGAATAAAAAATGATCAGCATCATCCAATGTACAGAACTCTGGTGGGTACGATCAATCATAGAACGTCTCATCTGCAATAAGTAAAGATCAGTATCATCTAGTGAACAATTGTTATTAGAATTCATTTACAAAAACTGTAACAGCAATGGTATACATTATTTTCATACCATCATTCTCTTCGACATTATAATCAATCATCTTAATCGTCATCAAAATCAATATTCTGCAAGAAAACAATCAGAAACAGAGTTATGATTAGAAATAGTTACCAGATTTTATAGCACAGTGCTCACTATCTATAGGTGGTGAAATAGTTATACCTGGCCTGTGAAGTATCTGTGGGATGTTTTATGATATTTTCCAGATCTGTACAGTAGTGCATTTTCTCTATAGAGACATTCATAACCTACATGGGCTTAGGTTCCTGTATCAATATTGTGGTACCATGTTCAACTGATTTGGGTGCCACGAAAGCAGTATTACAGGGCTTATTTAGTGTCTCAGCGTACCCAGAATTGGCAGGATTGCTAATAGTATTAGTGTGAGTTGGGATAGCAGAAACTGGTTCATCATCTTTTATTTTGATTTCATTCTTTAGTCCAAGAGAGGTGTCATTGTTAGCAGGTTGTATTATTGAATCCTTAAGGATAGAAATTGTAGGTTTCATATTACGGAACATCTTAGAAATAGTATTATCACTACTAAAAGAAAGCTGAGACCAATCAGAAAAGGCATTTGTAGCAGTGGTAAATATTAATGATATTGATCAAAAAATCAATGTAATCGGATGCATGGAACTCGTCATACATTACCAATACAAACATACAACTAACATCAAAAGTGAGTCTCAATATCAGTATCATCAAAATCATGATAACCCTCATCCACACCTCCTACAGAAACACCACCACCACCTCTCACACCACCAACATCATCATCGGCATCGACATCTGCATCTGAACCGGCACCAGCACCGGGTCCAGCACTAGGTCCGGCTCCGGCTCCAACAGAAGAATCTACATTAGCAGAACGCATTGACATCAAAAAGGCATCAACCGTTGCAGCTGCTTCTGGTGGAAGTGTAGAAGAAAGGGCAGACATAAACTTCATCATATTTGCAGTTATCGCCTGTTCTGATTTTTGACTTGCTTCTTTGATTGCGGCATTCATTTGTTCCACTGTGACAAAACCAGAACCGGTATTCGAAGAAATGTTAGTAGACTAGTATCGAGATGGTACAATCTTCTTCCCAGGTCGATAACACACTCTACCCTGATGCTCATCTCCTAATACCTAATGTAGATGATCATTTGGGCCCAAATTGTCAGGTTCTTTTTCTGCCAATGCCTCTAAATCATTCTGTTGATTGATATATAACATAAATTAAAATGATAAAATAATATACGAAATTAAATTCATTAAAAATCAAATAAATTGAAATATACTTACAATCGCCTTCTCGGTGTCAGGATTTGGCACAGTACCATCTTTCTTTTTCCGGCTTGTACAAAACAAAGTTGAGCGAGGAACGTGACCCTTATTATTCGATGCCTTTTTCTGGAAAAAAACAAAGAAATAAATCAAAATTGGAAGTTAAAAAAATTACACAAAACAAAGATAAATATTTTAAATGTTAAATTACCAGCGTCTGCTCATGATCTGGTAATGAAGTGTGTCCGTGAGTATAAATGTGTTTCATTGCACTCTTGTTTTTTTTATTTCTATTTGATTTCTCCTATAAACAAATAATTATATAAATTCATTAAAATAAATAAAACAAGTAATTTAAAATCGTTTTCAAGTAAATAAATGAATATATATATAAATTTAACAAACACCTTAAACGCTGAACTCTTCCAATAGTTGATCATCTCTTTATATTGTGATATTGGGCAATCATGAATCACCGGTACTTCTTCAAGCTCTGTACCAACTCTCTTTTTCCACCCAAGATATAAATCATACTTGTAGGCTCGCCACATTTCACCTAAATCCATTATCGTTGCAGCCTTTGCATTTTTTCCATCGGGAAAATTATATCGAAGCTGCAATGGACATAATATTTGTTAAGAAAATATTATAAATTTATATATATATAAAAGGTGACTAACATTACTTACCCAAATCTCTGCCCAGGCTTTGTCCTTTATTTCTTGTCCAACTGCCTTCCAACTTATCGGTTGAACCGGAATGATATTGTTGTGTCTAGCAAGTGTTCCCATAAAACTTTTACATTACGTGCCATTTTTATTAATTATAGCATTGTCCTCATTGTAATCAACTATGATTTGTGTGTTCTGATTCCAAACCTCGCGCATTTTTGTGCGGCCTCGTCGTCTGGTAGAGGCTGGAGCTAATCATGAAACCAAAATAAAAGAAAATAATATATATGAATTTATCATTAATCAGTAACAGTAATGCTTAAACAAATACCAGTAGATGGAGGATCTGCTGACCCCTAAAGTGCTGCGTCTGGAGGGGGGGCATCCTCCATGGTAGGTGAGATATCTAAAGGAGTACTATGTATAGTAGATGCAAAGTGTACTGATGGAGGCAGAAAACCCGATGGATAACCCTGTACAGATGAGGGTGGATATGGATATGGATATGGAGGTTGGATATATGGGGGCACAGTACCATGTATAGTGGATGGTGGGAATGGAAACTGAGGGATGGGAGTCTGAGAACTACCATCCGATGTGGGTGCGGGCAAAAAGGGATACGGAAAAGGTGGGTATGGATAATATGGAGGTGGCATAATGGGAGGATGGCCTCCTAGTGTCTCAAGCGGCGTAGTAGTAGGCTGACCTGTAGAATCAGTGACCCCCACCACAATATCATCCTCAGTGGCATAATCCAAGCGTCTCCTCGACGATGCGGTCTAAAATACATAGATGACAAAATAAAACGAATGATAACAAGATAAATAATACGAAAGACCATAATATTCAAACATAATTTGTACTTATATTATTTCCAGGAGGAGACCTACGTTGTTCGTTTCTCAATATTCTTCTACTCCTTCTACTACCATCATAATTAGACATTTTGACCTGGAAATTTAAAATAATATTCTAAAATAAATATAAATAATGAAAAATGTTAAATAATACAATTGTATCATAAAACAATGAGATACATTTTCATGTGTGATATTTATATTGATAAAATATCAAGACTTTTCTATGTTCAAGATTTACTATAGAAGTGGTTAATCATAAATTGGTGAGGCTATTAATAGTTTTATATTCGATAATGGTATAAAATATACTAGTTATTTTGATATAATGTATGAAAGTTAAAAAAACCCATACAATATTGCGATAATATCAGGTAAATACTTACAAATGTTTCAACGCTATGTGGGGTCTGTGACAATTTCTGGTTCACAATCTGTTCGAACAATTGCATCATCTGTATCATCAAATGCAACATTCGAATAAATACTAACAGGTTCATCCACAACATCATTGTCATCCATGCCTTCATCAAAAATATGTCTAGGAATAACATCAACAATAACACCAAATTGTGGTTGTAACGGGTCACTTACATAAAACACATGTTTAGCTTGTGACACAAGAATATAAGGTTCATCGGTATGAAGCTGGCGGTTCATATCAATCACTCTAAATCCACAATTATCAATATGCATTCCTTGTCGTGTCATTGAATCAAACCACTTGCATTTCATCATTGCGACACGACCATGTGCATAGTAATCTAATAAAATGATTCTTTCAACAACACCGTAATATGATATATTTTCTGATCGAGGTTTCCTGTCTGATGCACTCGCATAACAATATGTTGTGGCGCTTATCGTGACACCTTCATGCTGTGTTGCCATTTTTTTTGCACAACTATTTATAACAAATTTATATCCATTGACAACCATTGACTTACAATCACGCACCACATCGTTTGGACCAAAGGACAATGCTTTTATTTCATCTGATACTTCAATCAATGGTAGAGTTAAAACCTAAAAGATACCAACATAGAATATTAAACAGAGATTTGTGATTATGTTATGAGTAGAAGAAAAAGAAATCTATTACCTTTGAATTTAACCAGGCAGCAAATTCTTTATTGTGCAACAGTTCCTTCCTCTTAATAGATAGAGAGCGATGTCTCTTTTTTATAATTCCAAAATGTTCTCTACAGATATGCAAGCATTAAAATGTCAGAAGATATAAAGAAATCACACAATGAAAAAATACATATTTATTAGTTTACTTACTTGATATAATCATCAAGCACACTACAGTTGAATAATACTGTGCGATGTGCCATTTCCCACTCTTTCCTGCTTAAAGTACATAACGAGTACGATCCAGATATCCCCCCTGTTTGGGGCATTGAAGGAAATGCAGGCCCAATGGGATCATATTGCTCATCTTAAGTTCTCATTAGTCGATTAGACCTCGTAGTGACGTTATCCAAGTACGATGAACAGAAATCCATGCATTCTTGTGCTAAATAGCATTTCACAATAGAGCCTTCAGGATGATATTTATTTCTCACATAAGATTTCAATGTAAACATCATTCTCTTGGTAGGATATATCCACCGACTCAAAACAGGACCACCAAAGAGAACTTCCGTGGGAAGATGCACAGTCAAATGTAACATAATTGTGAAAAAAGACGGTGGGAAAATTTTCTCCAAGTCGCAAAGAATAATCGGTGCATCTCTCTGCAATTTCTGAACAGCACTTCTGCTCAATCTTTTGGCACAAAGATCTCGATAAAATTGACATAACTTAATCACCGCAACTCTAACATTATGTGAAAGTAAATGACGAATGGAAATCGGAATCAACTCATGTAACAAGACATGGTAATCATGGGTTTTAAGAGATTTGAGTTTCACATCTTGCGTATTCACCCTTTTCGAAATATTACTTGAATAACCATTTGGAACCTTCAAACATTCCAAGACCTGAAGAAATTGTTTTTTCTCCACATTTTTCATTGAATAACAGGCAACAGGGACTTTCCACCTATTTTGACCAATTAACTCAGGATGAAGTCTTGCTCTTATACCCCAATCCATCAAATCACGACGACACCGCAAATCGTCTTTTGTTTTGCCTTTGAAATTTAAAATAGTAGCAAGTAACATCTCACAAATGTTTTTCTCGATATGCATTACATCCAAACAATGACGTAATAAATTCGATGACCAATACGGCAACTCAAAGAATATTCTTTACTTTCTCCAATTGCTGTTGGAATTGGAATTAGCATGCTTTCGCTTTCTGATATTTGATTGACTTTTGCCAAGAACATAATTCAAATCATCAAGTTCTTTAACAATATCAGTCCCTGACATTCGTTGAGGTGTCTCATCTATCTCTATGGCATTATCGAACTATCTCCGATTTTTCCTGTATGGATGGTCCATTGGTAGAAAACATCGATGCCCTATGAAGCTGAAAGTTCGTCGAAACTTCATTCTTTGGAAACGTGTATTTTTCATACAAATAGGACAGGATAATTTCCCTTTAGTACTCCAACCAGACATCATTCCATAGGCAGGGAAATCATTTATCGTCCATAATAAAGCTGCACAAAACATAAAGTACTCCTTTCCGAATGCATCATATGCTTGTGCACCAACAATCCAAAGCTCATTTAACTCCACTATTAATGGCTGCAAGTAAATATCAATATCATTTCCAGGATCACTGGGTCCAGATATCAATATACTCAAGATAGTGCATGGCTTCTTCATACACATCCATGAAGGAAAGTTATAAATGTGAATGAAAACAGGCCAAGTACTGTGTGCAGTATGCATTTGGCGAAATGGGTTGAAACCATCACAGGATAATCCCAATCTCACATTTCGTGGGTCGGCTGCAAAATCATGATGTAACCTATCAAATTTCTTCCAAGCCAACCCATCTGCAGGATGCACTATTTCATCGTTATCCTTATTTCCTTCATCTGCATGCCATCTCATATTCATTGCCATTTGTTCTGACATAAAAAATATTTGAATCCTGGGAATTAAAGGGAAGTGCCACATCACATTCTATGGTATGCATGATTGAGATCCATATTTATTAGTCTTCCACCATGATGTGCCACACTGTTTGCACTGACTCAAGTTTTCATTCTCCTTCCAGAATAAACAACAGTCTTTGAGACAAGAATGAATCTTACTAGATGAAAATCCAAATTTGTTAACCAACTTTGATGCCATGTAATCATTTTCTGGAATACATGCATCATCAGGCAGTAAATCCTTAATAAATGTAAGGAGATAGTCGACCACAGTATTACTAAATCCATACATTGTTTTCCCAGGATATAATCACATTAAAAACTCAAGTTTGCTCATTTTTTCGCATGCTTGATATACTGGGGTATTTGCATCTTCCATCAACTTTCTAACAATCTCAACATCATCATCCTGATTAATAGATGAGAATTATGTTCCAGTATTCATTTCCTCTTTCACTGGTCTACATGAGGAGCTAGCTTCAGAAACAAAAGGAAACCGATCAGAAATCAGATTTTTCATACCAATCTTTTCCACTGAATCGATGGCATTCAACACTTGAGCTTTTTCTCCATTGTGATACCACACATGATAATTTTTTTGGAAACCACTTTTAGTGATATGGTAACTCACTTCCTCACGAGTTAACCAAGGTCTTCCAACACAATCAAAACACGGGCATCGAATCAATCCGCCATCTGAATCATTAGTGAATGCAAAGTCCAAAAAATATTTTAACTCCTTCTAAAATTCATCAGTGATCCGATCAATGTTGTACATCAGGTATCTATCCACTCTGAGGCAGATAAACATACATTAGATAAATAATCTAGAAAATTACTTAACATTATATGTATTGTTTCATAAGATATTAAGTAATCATCAATAACAAGTTAATAAAAAAATTATAACAATTATATTAAAATTATGGTTTACGGAATTCATAAATGGTTTAAATTATAAAAATTCACGAATAGTCATACATAAGTTCCAAGAATGAGGATTGATTATAGTAAAAAGAGTTTATATGAAATCTAAGAGATAATAATAATAAATTCCCAAGGTGTTTGGGTTAATTTATAACGAGTTGTGATGTTCTGTATTAAATCAACAAAGATTTATTGAAATTTAGAGACATTTTGAAAATATAAACCATATCTACAAAGATATGTTGTCATTCTACTAAAATCCTTGGGAATTTCTGGTGTGGTTGAGTTGTTTAGTGATTTTTCTCAGTTTTCTTTTATGCCTTACCCCGCACCCCATTGAGTAGTGGTAGATGATGGAAAATATAAACCATATCTACAAAGATATGTTGTCATTCTACTAAAATCCTTGGGAATTTCTAGTATGGTTGAGTTGTTTAGTGATTTTTCTCAGTTTTCTTTTATGCCTTACCCCGCACCCCATTGAGTAGTGGTAGATGACGAAAAATATAAACCATATCATAAAGAAATTAATAATAGAAATCATCATTATTTATCTTTGAGAAGGAGAGAGACATTTCATAGAAAATAGTTTTCTTCTTGGTTGAAATTGAAGGTGGAAATATTACTATAATAAATTAATTATATCAATATTTAATTATGTTCAATATCCATTTATATTATATGAACTAGAGGTAAATCCATTTTGATCAAGGACTCCTAAGGATATTATTTTTTTGAAGGTTGGGGACCCACCTTACATCAAGTAAGTGGATTATGGATTGATCATATTACTCTATTAGAATAGAGTCTCTACCCTCAACCCTACACCTATTATTATTTCCTAAAAGGGAATACCCTTCCAACTTCTTGAATAGATTCAAAAAAGACTCTATATATAGACACAAGTTACAATAATATCCAGAGTTGAGGACCCACTCATGATTGAGTTTATGGATGGATATATTCCGGAATTTAATAGCATAATATCTTGAGTCAACCATAAAAGGCTGGTCAGTTGGTTTTTTGTGTTCTAACTCTCACATGAGTTTCCTACACTTGGGATTAATGTGCATGGGTTTAACATAGTGAAAACATGTGACTTTTCTATCCAAGGAACTAGTTTTGGATTTGGGTTCTTTATTGCTCCTACTTTTGTATCTATTGAACTGTTTCTTTTTTACATTAAGTTTTATCTCTTCCCCTTGTGAAAAACACTCAACCTCTCCTTTTATCTTAAGTTTAGAATGAAAATCCTTAGACCAAATAGATTATTTAACATCTTCTTTAGTTAAATAATCTCGACCATATATCATGGTCTCAATTAGTGTGATGTAGCTATTGTTAAGAGGGATTAAGAGGATTAATTTCTGATCCTCATCATCTATAGAAACATTAATATTGGTTAAATATAATTTGACTTTATTAAACTCTTCTAAATAGGTTTTTATTAAAGTACAATGCTTTATTTTGAATGTGAACATATGATGATTCTAGTAAGTTATTCCTACTAATGAAGCAGTCATGTATAAATTTTTATGATTTAGAAAATTTATACAGTGGTAGACTTATAATATAATTCTCTAAGGACCCCATCACCTATGTAAAGTAAAAGGGTTCTATGAGACTTAATATGTATATTAGAGGTAACATCTTAGTATTCTACAATGGTCTGAACATTTCAGTAACAGTCGTAATGGGTTTAGGGATTCAATTCAGCCTTGTTGTCCGAGAAAGGCTCTCATTTTAATTCTTCATATATTGGAATCTTTTTCTCCATTGAATTTCTCAATTTCATTTTAATTCTTCATATATTGGTACATATTCACCACTAGAAACAGATGGAACAACTTTCGCCCCCGGGCTCCTTAGATGGTCGTGGTCGGATCACAATGCATTTTCATATGACAACCTAGGTCCTGTGAATCCTGCATCCTTTATAGGAAAACATGTAAATCCAAACTCATCTACCAAAACAAACATTCTACTAATACCCACATTCCTAGTATTGATCCATTGGGATGCAACCATTCCAATCCATTTAGAAGAAGACCATCAGCAGACCTGACTTAGGTGTACAAGTTACTTGCAGATAGAGCAGAAATCATACCAAGATTTGTAATGGACCACTTAGAAACATCTATAATCCTCTTCAATGAAAATAGACACTAATTATACCAGTGGATTCAAAACATCAACCTCAGTGGATATGAAACAGAAGGGGAAAACATATAAAGCTTACCTAAATTAAAGAAATAGAAGGTGAAAATGAGGCATAAAAAAATGCAGATAACCAGCACTCGAGATAGAAAAAAATAGAGGGCGATGGGGGTGTCGACCTCGAGGGCATCGACGAGGAGGGCGCGACGAGGAAGGTGCCAGTGAGGAGGGCACCAACGAGGAGGGCGCGGGGAGGATGACGCGGCAAGGAGGGTCGCGGCGAGGAGGGCGTCGGTGAGGAGAGCGTCGGTGAGGAGAGCGCGGCGAGGAGCGCGTCGGCGAGGAGGATGGTGCGGCGTTGATTCGTCGTGGAGGAGGAGGCCGCGGCGAGGATGAGGTCGCGGGGAGGAGAAATGGAGAGGGCGAGGAGATGGAGCCCGACGCTTGGGGGCGAGGGCGAGGATGGAGCCCGACGGAATGGGGGAGAAAAAAACTGGGTGAGGGGATATAGCCATGGGTAGGAAAAAAACCGTGGCTGTATAAAACCTATAGCCATGGTTCTATAAAACCGTGGCTATAGGTCCATGGATATAGCCCAGATTTCCAGTAGTGGTTCAAGGTTGGATTGTATGAAATCCTAAATGGGATATTGAATAACCTTATCAATTTGTAAAGATTTAGTAATTTTTATTTGATTTTAACCATTCATTAAAGTTTTTTTGATACTCTTTGGTCATTTAAGTTTCTTGATGTTGAAGAGGTTTGGTTTGTATGGAACCCTTAAAAAATTCATGGAGGGTTTCATTAAAGTTTTAAGGTGTTTACATAAATGAAAATGATATGTTTAACATATTTGATTGAATGGTATGGTTCTCTAGATTCATATATGAGTTTTTCTAATATGATGAATCATATATGAAAATGATTTGTTGTAATATAATTCCACTAAAAAGTATTTATCACATATTTCAATCAATTCTTATACCCAATAATCTGTATATGAGAAATTACTATGTATAAGAATGACTTAACATGCCCAATTTCTGATAATTATTGGGATTCTGAACACCAAAATATATATTCATGTAGTATTTAATCTCAATATATCCATTTTGGGATAACATATCCAATTTTATCATTTTGTTTTGAATTGAGAATCTATTTTCGAATATTCATAATGGGTTAATGCTAGATGTTTGATTATTTTTTTGATAAATTAAATGGTCTTTCAATAGGATCTATCTCATATTGGTTACCTATTTTTAGGAAGTTAGTGTGTAGTTTCATTATATGGTTTGACTATTGGAATGCATAGTGTGACTCTATGACATCAACATAATCATGTAATAAGTCGTGATTATTTTGAAGAAGCTATATTTTGAAGATTAATCCAACAATGATAAGAATTTTTTTACCAAGTAAGGGGACAAACCTTGTAAAAATCCTTGTATTCACTGTATATTTATTTTATATATACAAGACTAATGCTGAAACTCTCTGTATGAGTGAATTATAACTTATCAAATTTAAGGTGATGATTTGAAAAGAGAAGAAATTTTAAAATCTATTCTTCACTAATTAAACTCCCCTTCCAAGTGGAGTAATATAATTTTAGGCACTAAAATATTGTATTTCCATTAAAAAAACTCATTGGAATTTGAGTCCATAAACAAAAATACATTTAATTATCTCAAAAAAAATGATAGGAAAGATCATTTTCATTATATTTTTTTCAAAATAAAGAATTCCTAAATAATGAAATATGATCTTATTTAAAAAACCATAGAAACATATAGAGAAAGCATGCTAAAAATATAAAAACTTTGATTGTAGACAATTTTGGTTATGTGGTAAAATTTTAAGAAAACATTTGTTTCCCACTTTTTTAAAGAAATAAAAGAAAAATAAATAGTTTAAAAAACACTGAAAAGATTCATTTTTAAATCTTTTTAAAAAAATTAAAATATAGTTTAAGGTGAAATTTAAAAATCTTTGAATTAAAAACAATAACATTATTTTAACATCACGATGTAATGTTAAAATATTATTATTTAATGTAATAGTTATTAGCAAGAATTGGATGGGTGGGTATAAATAATAATAAATAAATTATGAAAAAAATATGGTTTAAATGTGTATAAAATAAATTCATAGGTTTTCAATTTCTTAGAAATTAAAATAAAAGTCATTTTAACATAAGATATATCTTTATAAAAAATTATTTTTAGGCATGCAATGTGTTTTTATTTTAATAAATTAAATAAGTCACTATTTATGAAAGATTTTAATGAAAAATATATATTATCTATTTAATAATACCTTGCATTCATCTAATATTTATTTTATTCATTAGATAATAATAATTCTTGTTTTATTCTAAAAAAACATTCTTTTTTTAAAAAATAAGTTTCATAGGGGTATTAACACTTATTTTGTTTTTCCAATTTTATCAAACTCATTTGAAAGAATTATCTTAATTTTTGAAATACATAAAGTAAAAATTATATTATTATTTTTAAAATTTTATAAAAATTTTAAATACTTGTTGAATAGTGAGAATATTGATTTTTATTGAAATTATATTTTCTTTTAAATAATATACTTTTTTATTTTGTTTTTAAATGGTTTTAAAAGTTAAATTATTTAAATTAAAATTTTTATAATACAATATAGGTAATTGTAATCCGTCTTATATTGAATTTTGATATAAAAAATTTTCTATACATAAGAAAACATTTTATTTGGAAAGATAATTTTCATTGCATTTGGGGGTTTTATTTTCATTTAAACACTAAAAATTAGTTGAATAGAATTCAATATTATGGATTCCATATTTGTAACCAACATAATTAATATTGGGTAATATTTTTATCTTAACCTTTTCCCATAATAAATTGTGAGTCTAACAAAAATTGGTTACCGTGGTTAACATTAAAGGAGATGTACCAACTAAAAATATAAGGGTTAAAATTAACAAAAAAAATTAGAAGTTCTATTTCAGGGAAATATTTTCACATATATAATCTATTTTTAATTCATGGTCCATTTTTATCTCTTTTATCATGAATGTGAATTGGGAGTATTGTAACAAATTTAAATATTGCAAGTGTTCCACTCACCTAAATATTTAATAGTTATAACTTACCTCTCATATTATTAGTTAAATATAATTTTGGCTTATAAAATACCTAACCAAATCCTTTTATTACATACCTCTCACAGAAATGGAGTTCATTCATTGATCATAAAATCATCCTAGGAATTATTTTGGTATAAAATCGAAGAGGTTGTCCAAAGATAAGGTATAGTTTATAACCATTCAATTTTTTATTCATTCATCTAAATCCTTCAAATATTATTAAAATATAATGATTTAATAACCAATGTATCTTAAAATCACTTATATTTCATTATTTTAATATAATAACCTATATCCACATCCTCTTTAATCAAAGGGGAAATGAAATGATCGATCATGTGTTTGGAAGACTTCCGCCTCATGATTCGATGGAATTCATTTTCCATCATCGGATATCACAGAAGAACATAATAATTTATCTAATATATATATATATATGATATTTATGAAATAATTAACATTTTTAATAATAATATCCCATATAACCTTTTACCTTCAAATCTATTGGAAAATAATAATGTCACTTGTATGTAGGTGTAGACAATAACCTCTATAAAGGGATGTGATTCCCTTTTTCATTTTTTTCACATTGGTGGAAATAAAGAAAACATTTGATGAATATGAATTATATATATTATATAATTATAGTAATTATGTAAATGTAAATTATAATTTACCATTATTTAATTCCATCCATCAAAAAATAAAATAGAATTCATGCGTACGTACGACCTTCCATCTTTATGAATAATATAATTAATTTTTATATAACTAAATTTTATGGATGAATATAAATTGGAATATAATGAATATATATTATATTTATATAATGATTAAAATTCTAGATATTATTTAACCTCAATAAAATTAAATTAACAAAAAATACTAGACTGAAACATACATGAAAAACGAAGTAGTTATCACCAAGAACAATGATTATAGTTAATAAATATTAATAAAAATGTGTTAAAATGTTTATAAGTAATTCATATAATGTATTATATATATGATTATTGTATTAAAATCTATTTATAATAAGTTTATATCTATTATATAATAGGTTTGGACAAGTATGAGGGAAGTGGGACCTAATGTAAGGGTTTTATTTTCTCCTTTTTTTATATGAGACATATACCATAATAACTTCTTGTTTATTTTTTAGGTTTGTAGAATACAATTTAATGTATTTTATTATTAATTTCAGTATAATTATAGGGATCTAAAAATCAATATAACATTATCTCTTTCATGTGGTTTTTATTCGGATATTAGCAATGCCTTAATGGTTTATTGTCTCAAATTGCCTTATTTGGGACACATGTTATGTTATGAATTCATCTTAATTTACATGGTGAATATAAAAACACTTTGATAAGTTATATCATGAATCTAATTATGTTCGTGATATTTAATGTTCCATTTTATGTTATTAATTCATGGGGATTATGGTTAAAATGTTACCAAAAAGTAAGGTTTTTATGTTATAATATCATTGTTTATTAGGATTTTTTATGTTTGAGATTTATGATGATGAAATTTTATGATCTATCTCTAAATAAGCACATAAATTTAATTATATTCTTTTTATTTATGAATAAATCTATTTTCTATTAATTTTACTCTTTTTAAGTTCCCAATATATAGAAATAAAATTTTTTATAGAAAACTAACGTTATTTATTTCTTCAGTTCAAAAACCATTATTCCATATCCATTTCTTCTAAGAATGTTTTATAGAATTTTAACCCTCTAATTGTTTATTGAAAATTTTTAATCATTATTTAATTTTGGAAAAATTGTTTTAAAGTGATTCTTCTTTTCATTTTTCAAACAAGTTATTTTCTAATAAAAATATGATAGGAATCCTTTTTTTTAATGTAAGTGTAATGAATAGAATAATCCACTATCATTGAATCGAAATAATTTGAAAACTCGTTTACAATATTCTAAGGTTCTTTTTAATTAAAATATTTTCTTTAATATTTTTGATGTTATTTATTTTTAATATATTATTTTAAAGTGTAAGTGATATTATCCTTACGAAAGGTTAAAAGTGGTATTTTAAGAACATTTTCCCTATAATATTAAATAAATTAATGTTTCCTAATAATTTATGGGGATATGATCCAATGATGCCGTCATAATTATTTATTTAGATGGTTTATGATTAACATGATAAGATGATAATGATACCAATTAATTTTCCATGGGTTATGCTATTATGAATTGATAAAATTTTAATGAAACCCAATTCTTTTACATGGGTTATGTATTGATGAAATGATTTTGAAACCAATTTATTCTCACAGGTTATGATATAATGAATATTTGGTGATCTTGTATAACACATTTTTATGATTTTCATTATGTGATGGGTGTCTATAGAATTTAATATCCCATGAATTCATTGGGTAAAGATGGATATATCAAGTGATAAACAAGATTGTAAGGAGGAGTGAATACAAATTAGTAGGGGACTATGTCTAATATGATATTCTAGAGAGTGAACCCTTACTACTATGTTGGTTTGAGGAGTGAAAATATTCAAATATTGTAGTCTGGGAAGTGATCCATTAAAACTAGTAAAATCATTTCCTATTCTTATTTGTATACCAAAAATCTATGTCTTATGCCAATGTTATGCTATCATGGATCATGTTCTCTGATTCCTTTATGATTCATGCCTTATGAACTACTAATATTTATGTGATGACCAAAGATTATGGTCTATGATATTATGGGTATGGTTTTCAAATTTTATTCTCATACTACTAAAAAACTACTTACAAAAAAATGAATTTATTGATATATAATATATTCATTATTACATATTATAAATTCCAATATATATTAATTTTTATTAGTATTGATTTTATGTCCCGACAATTATTTTAATAATGAATATTTCTATTTATATTGATTGTTTAATACCGAAAAATATTTTAGAAACAATTAAATCTATTATTTTATCATACATATACAAATATTTTTTTATAACAACACCTGAATCTATTATTAATAATAATTAATACAAAAAAATACATTTCCATCAATAAAGTATTTTATAATAAACCATTAAATGATAATAACCAACCGAGTGAAACAAAATTATATATATATATATATTTATATATTTATATTATTTTCATAACCAATATTAATATGTACTTTTACATGTTTTATTAAAAGTATCTCATTAATAATTCTCATATTTTTCCATGTTTTTCAATTAAGAGATATTTAAACATAAATTTTAAAAACAATTGACACCAATATGATATTTTAATTTAATAAACATATTGAATAAAAACATGGTAATTGATAAAAATAAGAATAAACATAATTGAAATATATTTTATTAATAACTGATATTCCTATATTGAAATTTCTATTATATGATAATACAAAAATATTAAATTTTCAAAAAAATTATATTCATTATACAATAATAAATAACATAATTATTAATGGATATTTTAAAATGGAATATTTTTATTTAATGTGTTATTATATTTAATATTTATTTAACATTTAATTTTTTTTAATTTTTTCATGTATATATATATTTTTTATATTTTTTATTTAAAAAATTAAATAAAAAATGATATATATTTCTAATTTATTTGTTCACACAAAATTTCCATACAGACCTAGATGTGGCCTCGATCAGTTTAGTTTCGGTTTTGATTCCCTACTCTTCTTCAATTGTCGTGCTTTCCTTTGATTCACTACTCGAATTCAATTCACATACCCACATGCTATAAATAACAAATATGGGACTGGATGTATAAATAATAATTAATTTCTTTTCGAAAAATATATTTTTATTGTAATTATTATTTTTCCATTTTGTTAAATAAAACATGTTCCCCCAATAGTTTCGGCTTTGGGAATACTCTTCCAAAATAAAATACCCTGATAACCTCGAAAAAATTGATGAAATGAAGAATTTTTTATTTCAACCTTATAATTACTACATTAGTTAATTTATGAAGCTATGATCCTTTCATTTCATTACCAAAGTGTTCTACCCCTTGGTTTCATCACCACAATGCTAATCATTTCTAGTAACCATTCACCCATGATGATTTATGCGGCACCATTATTTTCTAACTATGTTTCATTTAATAAACCTCCCCTTTGGTTCTTAATTATCACTCCCTATCTCTATTTGTCTCATTCCCTTCCCATAAGTATTCTTATCAACTTATTTGAGAAATAAAAAAATTAGTATTTTAAGAACATAATAGATGAGAAAAAAATTTAATTGTCTATCATGATTTCTCAATTCATGATTATAAATTTTTAGTAAAAGAAATTATTTTAAATTTCATCACCCATAGATAAAGACACACTGGAATTTTATATTTTCCATGGACTCCTTTACAAATAAATGAAATTCCAATCATCTTATGATATTAATATTTGTTTATAATTTTATGGATAATATTTTTTTATTTATTATTTGGGCATGATTGTGTGGTGATCGGATGAACAACTTTTTATATATCACTACTGGAACATATGTAATTTTTAATTTTACTAAAATTTATAGTCAACACAGATATTCCACAGTTGTAATTGGTGGGATTTAATTTTTTATATTTGAATGGACCCCCAATGATCGTTTTAGAAAGAGATTCATTCTAAATATTATAGATATTTTGTTCTATTTAATACCTGGATATAATTAATTTCATTATTTGTTATATGGAATACCTAAATGATGTTTGATGTTTTTCTTATTAGTATTTGGTTATAATTTATTTTTTGATTTGGTGTGTGAAATACCTATGTGACGTTCCTTTTCATGACTAATGTATTATTCCCATTCCATGTGATGTTTAAATGCATTATATTTATTCTGTCATATCCTCTAATAAATATACCGTTTAATATTATATTTAGATTCTATACTATTATGAGTTTTTTAAAATTTATCCTTATATATTTAATTAGTTGAAATACATATAATAGTTTATATCTATATTGAATTTAATATATAATTGGAACACGAAAATGATATATTTATGTGGATATAACTAATTGTATTGAATGTTATTTAATCATTGTATTTCAAGGAACATGCCTCATATTTTTGGGCTCTAATCTAGTTGTAATTGATGTAATGGACATGTTGGGGTTCGAGGATTTTACTAAATTCCAATAAGTAGAATATGGTATTCATGTTTGGTGGGATTTTTTGTGCGAGTAATGTTTAATGAGGTGGTTATTAGAAATTCATAGAATTTTATACCTATTCATGTTGATAATGATTGAGTTATATAGCATGAAGAAAATAGTTTTCTATAATATGGGTGAGTGAACAGTTCCAGGTTTTTCGATTTCAAACCATCAATTGTATTGTTTTATCGTTCCTTTTTTTCTTTAGTTTTTTCATATTGAGATTCTTGTAGAACATATCAAAGCAGATGTTGTCAGCTAAAATAAGTGTTAGAATGGAGAATTAAATATTATTTTTTATAAATAGTTTTTATAGTGATATCAAAGAAAGCCTATCTCGGATTCTCATATAATGGTAGTGTACCCATATAGCTAGGTTGTTCCCCAGTTCTTGTGGTTGTAATAGACATGTTGGGGTTCAATTAGTTTACTAGAGGTTGATCCTTCGAACATGTTCTACATGTCTGGTGGGATTTTTTTTGTGATTCATGGTTGGATTTATTTTGTGATTCATATTCGTTGAGGTTATTATAGGCCATGCATGAAATTTTTATGTTATTACATTAATATTTTCTACATATTATTGATTTATTTTATTTAGATACCATATTGCGATGTAATTTTAAAATAAAATCATTATAGAATTTATTGGTTGAAATACATGTAATAGTTCAAATCTATATTTAATTGCATTTTTATTTGGAATATATCAAGTATATATGTGTGTGTGTGTGTGTGTGATTTAAAACTAGTAGTGTATCATGCTATTTAATCATATTTTATTTTAAAATTTAATATTAATTTTTGTATATGATATTTAATTTTATTTGTTGGAGGTTATATTTTTCAAATGGAATATATTCATACATTCTCTAAAGAGGTTAAGGAACCTGTTATTCTTTAATTTCAGAAGATATAGACATAAATATGTGGAATTTTGGAGAAGTACTTTTTATTTTTTAAAATATTTTATATAAAGTGTTATCAAGTAGATGTTGATTGTGATGATAATTTCATAGTAATGGCCTCATATTTTTGGGTGGTTCTATATTCCTTTGAGGTCATAGACATGTAGTGGTTCCATAGTTTTAATAGAGTCAGATCCTAGGAATTTGATGGAAATGTATTGTGGTATTTTATTGAGATTAAATTTAATTGTGGTTCTTATAGGTGGATGAGGTAGATAAACGTGGAGGCTGTAAGAGAAACCTATATTCTTTTAAGATTATCTCTTTTATTGATGATTTATTTCAATTCAATAAAGATATTCATAGTTAGAGCACATTAATAGGGTTTGAGGTGTTTTTTAGTGTTAAATTACAACTAAATGTTTGTGTATATGTGATGTGATGACTGAAGAGAATAGCTTGTGACATGGAGGATGCACATGTGGATATTTTATATCAAAAGAAGTTTTCAAGTGTATGAATAATCATTTTGGACATTAATAACAATATGTAAGTGAGATTATTTTTATTTTTTAAATAAATGGTATACCAAGAGATCACCCATCCATAATTGAGTCTCAATATATTCACTTTAAAATTTTATATGGTTTCATTATTTAAATTTAACTCTAATGTTGGAATTAATATTTTTTATATTGTCTTTTTTGAATATGTGTTTTGATGATAGAATCCTGGATGTATTTTCTAAAAAAATGAGGATGATTTTTTCAATTCAATTATTATGATAGTATCAATAATATTTAAATTTTTTTCTTTTTTTCAATTATTTAATGTTCTTTTAATATGAAATAATTTATTAATGTTTTTAAAAAGTCATTTTGAGTCTAAAATTATAAAATTTCAAATGTGTTTAGTAGATGTTGACTCTATCTTATATGATGGAATTTTTGTTTGTAATGATGTTTTTGTGGTTCCTTGACATATAGTGTGAGGTTTTAATTAAATTTAGACATGTATATTATTTAAAATATATTTTTATGATCATGGGAAATTATTTTTTAGCTCATTGAGAAATGGCACATGCCATGTATCATCGATTATTTTTTCCAAATAACCCAACCATTAAGCATTATTAACCCATCCAAGCTAAAATTTTCCAACATTATTTGATTTATTTGGATCATTACTCAATAATAAATTTAGATAAGGATGCATGTGAAGGAAATTAATGGATTTTATATAGGTTTTCAAGTAACTATGAATGATATTTTAAAGTTAGATAAGTATAACTAATTGTGATTTAGGAGAGTGAGGGGTTGAAAGTTTCTATTCAGTACCTCTAGAAGTCTTTGTTATCCATTAGGGAACATCCTGTCTTACATCCAAGCTATTGAAGTGTTTTTTATAAATTTTATTATTTATCAAGGGACGGTTGATACTCACTCCTTAATTGTTAGGAAAATCCAAAAACTATATGATTGAAAAAATTTCACCACTCTGGTGATGTATTCTTCTAAGCATGAAAAATATCCCTACGATACCTTGATGGGAACCCATTTTAGATTATTTTAAGCCTCATCCATAACCCATTTTATGTGGTTTATCTTCAAAACCCTAGTTTTTTGTAACACATTTTTAGATATTGTTACATTTAAATATTAGTTTTTTTATTTTTTTTTTATTTTTTTCTTATTTCAACTAGTTTGTTTATCACTGATTGATATTTATTCTCATTTTTTATGATCATTTTGGAATAAAACTTAAATTACTTAGGTAAATTTATTGATTATATTTTTTATATTCTTTTATTTGTAATAATTTATTATAATTAACCCACATTGTATGTAGATGATGTATTTACAATGAATTTATATTAAAAAATAATTAATACCATAAAGGTTTCATTATACTATATGATTAAAATATTATGTTTTTTCTTAAAATTTTCAAATTTTTTAGTAGAGGTATATGTCGAGGGAATATTTTGATAGGTTCTTCATTATGGTACTGTTTCATGAGCATCATTGAGCCTGTAGTTTTTTTATAAGGAATTATATGAAGATGTTTTAGCATAAGACTCATGGGTGGGGTTGTCATGACATGGAACAAGCATGGGGAGCATGTCATGGTGGGGAGGTCATTGGTTGTTTCATTCATGGACACTATTTTTAGTGTGAACCATAATTTAAAAATTTGTGTGAGAGTTTGGATTTCCATATAGAATATTTTTGAGTTATAATAATTTTAAACATTTTTGTAATATATTTTCTAGAGTTTCAGGTCAAGATTATAAATTTTCATATATTCCAACTTTATAATTATTAATTAATAAATATAATAATTATATTATATATAACTAAATTAAAAAATTAATATAAAATCTAACAAC
Organism: Viscum album; assembly: GCA_963277665.1. Lineage (NCBI taxonomy): Eukaryota > Viridiplantae > Streptophyta > Magnoliopsida > Santalales > Viscaceae > Viscum > Viscum album. The sequence continues at coordinate 759,973,398 of OY728140.1, read as the reverse complement.
AAATATTTGAATACCAAAACATAATATCTTATTCAAAATAAAAATTACAAATTGATACTAATCATTAGTATTTATTATAAAAAATGGAAATATAAAGGTTGACTCAATTATTAACAAGTAAATTATCAATTTAACGTGTAGCTAAACATTTTAACCAAAATATATATTATTAGTTGGTATTATTTTTATTCAAAAAAATATATTTCTATATCATCATAAAATTTAGTGATGGAGATTTTACAAATATGTTTTTAAAAGGATTTTATGTTAAAATTATTTACCAATAGAAAATTCTCTTTTACCAAAAGTTAAACCCCATTTCGAAAAATATATTTATCTTTTAGTGCCATATATTTATAACCTTAGGCTCATGTTATATTTAAATAATCATTGATACCTCCCTTATTGAACTATACTGAGTATCTTTTCTCACCGTTTCTGATATACCATTCTCCCAATTTATGAAGAAATGTAATATATATGATATGTCTAAGAGGGTTTATAGTTATGAAGACCTTTGTGGGAGATGATGTAGTTTACTTATAAACCTATTTTTTATTTATCCATGTTTCTAAAGGAAGTAGACCTATATTATTCTGGAAAAGACCATTATTTTTGGTAAGGAATATTCATTTATTAAGATGTTATATATATGTATTAATAATGTGGGTCTCTATAGTTTTTATTAGAGAAAGGATTAGTGAAAATTAGAAAACTATGGTGAGGAAGAATTAGTGGGATACCTTATGATAATCTAACAAATTGGAGACAATCCTATGTTACGGTATATAATGGAGTATATTTTTCCCAGAAAATACATCCATACATGGATAATAGAAGTTGACATAGTTTTCTGATTGATGAATCTATGTATAATGACCCAAAAAATAGGTTTTTGAGTATATCTCAAACATCATTATGGTGTATTGTGAGTGTACCCCTATAGTGTACTTGGATTGATGATGTTAGGGTATATCCTTAAGTTAATTTATATTTTATTTATTAACCATCATGAAGGATTAAAATAGAATATAGTCATGGATGAACTATGTTATATCTAATGTGTAATAGATTGAGAAAATGAGTCTGGATTTAGACATCCTATGTGTAAAAACAAGGATCTTATTTTCAGGTGTGTTTTTCATTTCAAGTTTTTTTAGGAAAAGAGGTGTTTCTAGAAAATTTAAGAGTATATGCCGTGTACTTTTATATACATTCCATGTACTCAGTTACCACACGTAGCCATGTGTTGGTCGTGTAACGGCCAAGCACACAACAGTGTGTGGTGACATGGAGGCTACCTAAAGTGAGGCCATGTGTAGGCCAGTACACAGTGGGTGCTTTTTTTCATTAAATAGATTGTGGCCCCGTCTAATGGGAAGAACAAAATTCTTCTTTAGTCATCTCATCCAAGAGTGGTTGTACAACACATATCATTTCAGAGCCCCCGAATCGCCATTCGTTATCTAAATCAAACATTTTCTATTGCTTTGGAATCACATTGGTCAGTTCTATCTTCTTATAGAACACCATATCTTAATTTCCCCTCTCTCATGAGTTATCTTTAGTTGAACTTTTGTGATGTTTTTGTAGATCTACTACTTTATTGGGCGATTCATGTTATGAGATTCAGGTATATTAATGTCACGATGATGAGGTAGGAGTTTTGTTCCCTTCCATAGATAGCATTTGGGTTATATGTGAAAAGGTGACCAATACCATTGAATGGGGTATTGTGTGTTTATGGTTTTATCCGTTTTTACTTTCCTATTGTGTATAGTTTTATTGGATAGAGGTTAATTGCTGAGAATAGGGTTATCATTGATATGCCATGGTTTTTCCCCCATTTTTGCTTGTTTTTACCATTTGGTCTAGGCTTTACTATTTGGATGTTTTCCTTCCATGCCTTGTATTGTAAGGATGAAGTGATTGTTAACTGACATGCTATGATATGTTGTAGATTGTTTATCCAAGTAGTTCTATAGGTTTACTCTAGATTTTTATTATTTTTTATGCATAATTTCTTTACATGGGGTTGTGGGAACCTGGTATAGTGAGACCATAGGGTAAATTGATGTTGAGGGCTTTCCCAGAGTGTCTATTGTAATTATCAAGCAGCGAGACCATATTGGTGTTTGATTTTTTTTACACCATCAATGTTTCTATAGTTACATTATGAGGCCACATGAGGAATGGACGTTGAGTGTTTCTTCAGAGTTCTTGTAGGTTACTGTTAAAAGTCTATAGGGGTAATTGATGATGAGTGCTTCTTGAAGGAGTCTTTTCTATATCCATTCTTAAATTGTATACTAGAGTGGTTAGGCTGTGAGAACTACCCATATTATTTCTTGTTTTTTTGGTTTATTAAATACTTAAATAAAAAATTTTTAATTTAATTGGTAGCATTGTTACTTTGAGTACCTCCTTTTTTAGTAATTCTTCTTGCTTCTTGCCTATCATATATATTCACTGATTATTAGGAACATATCATTGGGTGGTTTCCTACTGGGATAAGTCTCACACCGTATTTTGGTCATGCTTTTGGTCCCAAATAAATTATATTGCAGGAGGTATAGATAAGGGAAAGTACCCCTATACTTTAGGTACCTGATTACTGAGGAGCACGAGAGAATGGGACAAAGCTATGGAATGTGATGTTGTGGAGTTGTTTACTTGTTTTTCTATTATACTTTGGTTTAGAATTGTATTTCAGCATTGTGATGTGTTTGTATTCTTTCCGAGACATATGTATTATGCATCATTTATATATGTGAGCTCCAGTAGTTATTACATCTATTCTTCCACAGTTTACTTTTTGAATGTTTTACTGATTCTACTATTGTTATTTGTTTTACTTCCACTGTGTTACTCGTCCACTGAGTAAATAGTTTTCCCACTATCACACCCAATGCCCTCACTGCAAGTCGGCAGTATCTGGCATTCGGGAAAATACACTTAAGGCCAGTTGACTAACCGAATATGGTGCGCCTCTTAGTGTCTTCTGGAACCGGGATGTTGCAAAGTGGAATCAGAGGAATTATTTTATTCTTGACTTACTATTTAGATCCTATAGCCTGGTATTGGAAGGAATAGGTACTTGGTAATAATCTTTGCTTGAGCCTTGCTAACCCGTGTACATGGGAAAACCAAATTTACCTCATTATTGCAATTTTTGTTTTGAAATTATTACAGTTGATTTGAATTCATTGTTGGGTGATTTACATGTTTTGTGATGTTATCATTGATGTTATTGAGGTTCTATTTCTATTTAATCCCAATGAGATAAGGATATCATCTCATGAATTATATAGGCAAATTATATAAATCACATTCCATGCATCCTTCTAGGCCATTTACAGTACATTAGTGATTTCATGTTGTTGTGATAGATGTTTTCCTCGATATGCATGTTGCTGTGATAGGTACCTTGATAAAATACCTTCTTGTGATAGTGTATTAGTTTGTGTATGGATTGATTGAATAAACGCCAAACTTTGGATCTTGAAGTGTTATGGGCCCTCTTGGATCAGAATTTGGTGGATCAATGCCTTGTTTTTCTTGTATATAACATGTATAAGATTCCAAGCATTGATTCGTAGGGACTCTGGGCTCTCATAGATCAGAATTTAGAACTTTATTGATTGTTTCAGTGTTTTTATGGGTTCCAATGTAGTTTCTGAGGATTACTATTTGTAAAAAACCTAGAATACATGGTATGTAATGATAAATTCATGCCATGGGTTCTTCTATTTGGAAGGAACTATTTTTCTTAATTACATGTTGTGTACTATATTTACATGTTGTGTAGTATCTAACCGTGTCACTGGCTATGTGGAAACATACACGGGGTAGGGAATTATTTCATGGGACACGTCGTGTACCTATTTTACATGTCATGTTGCATATACCATGTGTCCACCCATGAGACTAATGACACAGATGAATAAAACATAGGTTATACATGCCGTGTGAAGCTTGAAAACGCCACATAGTATAACCCTTGTATCTGACCATGTAAAGAACAACATGGGATAGTGGAAACATTCTTGTACACGTCCTGTCTAGAATAAACACGCCATGTATTGTCATCTGTGTGTTCACTAGTGTGACTAGAAAGATGGTGAGTTGAAACCCAATAAGTACACACCGTGTAAATCTGGAACACGCCGTGTAGAGTGAGTCAAGTAACCGGTTGCGTGACTAACAACACAGGTCAGTGAAGTTCACCTAGTACACGTCGTGTATGGTACTAACACACCATGTAGTCTTGTTCTAGGGGAACCATGTGGCCTATCCATGTAAGGGAACTATGGAAGGGGAAGAGAAATCAAGTACACGTAGTGTGTTAGGAAAATACCACTTGTGTTTGGGGTGTTACACGACCGGTTTTGGTAGAAATGCATGCCCATGTAAAGGATTAAGGGAACACATCATGTAGGCATTATACACATCGTGAATCCATGTTTTGAAAAACATGAATGCTTTATTTCTCATATCCCCTTATTACACTTTTAAATTTAAGTCCTTATTAATATTTATCTATGGTATGCACTTGACCTTGCAGAGTCATGCCGCTGAGATGTCCTTCGGTTGTCTGCCAGTTGCAGGGTCATGATCAGATGTCGGACATGGCTGATCAGGGACTACCAGCAGATCATCCTGTAGTTTCAGTCATCGCACTAGCCTTTATTACAGACACAGGTACGAATTCACAGTTTCGAGAGGGATTTTGAGGTTTATGTAGACCTTCCAGGGAGTACCACATTATGTCCCATCTATGGCAGAGTTGACGTGGGTTTTACAATAGCAACATCCTACCACTTTCTCTGGGGAAGGAGGACCTCGGGCTAAAGAATCATGGTTATAAGCCATGCTTTCTATCATCGATCATCTATAGACACCTATGGATATTAGGGAGAAGCATGCTACACACATTCTTCGGGATTCTTCCAAGAGATGGTGGGATGTGATATCACAAGCGGGATGCCAGCAGCTCATGGCTAGGGATAAGTTCCAGCATTCCTTCTATTAACACTTATATCTATATTCTTTGAGGGATGATCGACACCGAGAGTTGATGAGTCTAGAGCATGGTACTCTTTCTATTATAGAGTATTCTTCTCAATTCACAGAGCTGTAGAACTTCACACCCATTATAGGAGGTGATGAGTTATTTCTGGGAAAGAAGTTTGAAAATGGTCTTAGGCTCGACATCCAATCTCAAGTGAACATCTTCAGGTTGACTTCAATATATTCTATTGTCACCCAGGCACTGATCCTAGAGCGTAATATGAGGGATTCTAGAGATATGATCCAGGTCGGTTCTGCATCCAGAGATAGTGCTTCTCCGGCTGATAGCATGATGCACCCTAAGGAGTCTACATGTGGAGATCTGAGTAGGAAGGATGCACCCACTACTAGAAAACAGGCAAAGGAAGCGCTTCCCTTTTATCAGCGCTAAAAAAATCTCTCATAACGGGGCAATTTTAACAGTTCTAAAAAAACACTGCTAAAGTCCCCCTTTATCAGTGCTTTTTTTAGTGTTGATAAAGGCCCCCTTTATCAGCACTCTTTTTAGCATTGATAAAGGGGACCCCTTTATCAGCGCTTCTTTTAGTAGCACTGATAAAGGGCAGATTTATCCGTGTTTTTTTCTATCGGTGATATGTTTTATGTTTCAAAAAAAATCATGAAAAATATATTATTGTTATATAAGTATATTAATATTGATATATAAATAATATATATTTTTTAAATATGTTTTAGATATGTATAAATAGACTGTTACATTTAATATATAAGAAATTTAGTTAAAATGGCTTTAAAATATTTAAAAAAAATATTATTAATTAATTATTTTCTAATAATTATTGATGAAAAATCATTTAATATCAATTTGAAGGCACAAAATATAAAAAAACAAATGATCTAAAATAAGTTGAAAATGTATATCAAAATTCAAACGACCATAACTTTTGATCTGGGTGTCTGTTTGAGCTCTATAACCTATCAAATCAAAGCCTGTGAATATCTCTACACCCTTATAAAGCAAGAAAAGGTTTTGTCTCAATTTTCAAGGCCAAAAAGGCCCAAAAGTCCTCCAAAACTGAGTTTTTTTTCGGGATACCACGATTTTTTAACATTGAAACAAGTATTACTTCTAATTCAGATGTCCGTTAGGCCTGTACCACATATCATATTGAATATTGTTTCATTTTATTCGATTTGACTAGTTTTGGAGTTGAAACAGACGTCTATATTATATGTTATGATAATTTTAAAATTCTATGGATTTTTAAATACACATTTATATGTATTTATTCATAAATATATATGTGTCTGTGTGTGTCTATTTCTGTGTGTGTGTGTGTGTGTTGTATATATGTATGTATGTATTTATATGTTTATTTATAAACACACATAAAAAACATATTTCATAAATGTATTTCAAACTAATCTTATAAGTATATATTAATATAAAAATAAATATACGGAAAAAAAATTATAACTAAAAATATATATATATATAAATAAAAATATATATTAATATACGAATGAATATATATATATACTAATATATGAATAAATATATTTATATTAATATGAATCTATATCAGTATACAAATAAATATAACTATATATATAGATATATCATTAAATAGGAAAAAAACAAAATGGATTAGTGGTAAAGGTGAAACCACGAAAGGGGGGAGGTTGTGGGTTCGAGTTCGGGTGGAAGAAAAGGGGTATGCCTGTTTGAGGATGCATAGGAAGGGAAGTTGCCTAGTGCTGATAAAGGGGGGGGGGGTAAATCACTATTAAAATCTCCCCCCACATTATATAATTACTTTTTATTACTTTTTATTTTGTTTGACTTTTATCAGCGCTAAAAAAAGTGCGGATAAAGGGGTTGTTTTTCACCGCTTTTTTTAGAGGTGATAAAAGGGGCCTTTATCTGCTCTTTTTCAGAGTGCTGATAAAATGGACCCCCTATATCTTCACCTTGATTAACAATGCTTTTTTTAGTGATGTTAATTGACTTTTATAGCACTGATAAAGGCCATATTTGTAGTAGTGACCTTTAGGTATCCAGGTGGTATGTTACCTATGCGGGAAGGTTGGGCATACGAGGCCATATTTCTCAAGAGATCTAGTGGAGTGACGATCATGTGGAAAGATAGGGAACCTTATATGGTTTTGTCAGTTGTTCTCACTAGCAACTAGTGACAGTGGTTCATCTATGACTCCGTGTTTAGGAGAAGCACCACAAATATCTCATCAGTCAGGGAACTAGAGTTTTTCTGGCCATTCGGGCCGAGGTAAAGGTCATGACCATGGTAGCCAATCTTCAGTATTTCAATGAAAAAATGTTGGATTAGCTCAAAGTGGTCAAGCAGGGTCACAGGGCAGAGGTATAGGTCATACTTTTGCAGTGGAGAGACCCACCATGAGCAGGATCTCGGAGCCTCTACTGTTCGAGGAACAATCCTAGTTTCCTCAGTTTTAGCTTCTACTCTTTTCGAAATAGGGGCATCACATAACATTATATCTGTTGTGGTTGTGGAGAGTCTTGGGTTCTGTATCATATCATATGCTGATATCTTGATACTAGACACCCGGTTGGGGACAAGAACCACTAGTGTACATCAGTTCAAGGAGTTCCCTCTAGAGGTTGGTGGGTTTCACTTGTAATGAGACCTCTATGTCATAGATATGAAGTTCAATGACATCATTCTAATAATTGAATTATTAGTTCGATTCCAGGATGTTGTCGATTTCTATCATTGTAGGGTGAGTTTCCCATCACTAGAGGTAATATCGTTTCTTCATAAGGGAGAGTGGGATGTCTAGGTGAGAAGAGCAGGACCCGAGCATCATGGGTTAGGATGAGTTATAACCTAGGTTTCTAATCTATATCTGGATGACCAGGTGACTTTATAGATGAAATTTCTTCCATTAGTGGATCATTTCAGGGATGTATTTCTAGAATACTTTCCCGGTTTTCCTCCAGAGCCAGAGGTGGACTTTTCTATTGAGCATGTTCTAGGAGTGGAACTAGTTGTCATTAATCCTTATAGGATAGCTACCAGAGTTGTAGGAGATCAAGAATTAGTTGGAGGAGTTATAGGTAAAGGGTTTCAACTAACCCAGTACTTCTCCCTAGGGTTCGCCTGCCCTGTTTGTGAAGAAGGTGGATGATAGCTTAGACTTTGCGTGTATTATCAGAAGTCGAACAAGTTGACGGTCAAGAACCAATATCCCTTTCCAAGTATTTATGATCTCTTTGATCACCTTTGGGGAGCGATTGTGTTATCGAAGATTTACTTGAGATCTGGTTATCATCTGTTATGTGTTAGACCATATGATATACCTCATACATCCTTCCAAAGTAGGTAGGGTCTATACGGGTATGTGGTTATGCTATTCGATCTCATGAACGTGCCTTCAGTCTTTGTGGAACTGATGAACTGTGTCTTCCATACATACTTGGATTGTTTCATGGTAGTCTTCATGGATGTTATTTTGGTTTACTCTCACACTCAACACGAACATTCCACACATCTTGAGAGTATTTTGAGTACACTAAGGGACCATTAGTTATATGCTATGCTCTCATAATTCCACTTTTGGATGGGACATATTCACTTCGTAGTTCATTTTATCTTATATACATGAGTATCAGTAGACCCAGATATAGTGAGAGCAGTTGTTTCTTGTGTGTAGCCTAAGAACGTATTTGAGGTGAAGATTTTCCTAGGGATGGATAGATACTACAGACATTTCATACATGACTTTTCACGCTTAGCTGCACCACTGAAGGGCCTTGATAAGAAGGTTGTGAAGTTCTAATGGTCATATTCTTATGAGTCAACCTTTAAATAGCTGAAATGGAGATTGACATCACCACCGATACTGGTATTTCTAGATCCAAGCAAGAGTTGTACTCTTTACTGTGATGGTCCATGTATCAGTTTGGGAGATGTACTTATGCAGGGGGGAGGAGTCATTGTGTATGGGTCTAAGTAGTTGTGGCCACATGAATGGAATTACCCGACACATGATCTTGATTTGGATGTTATTGGTCATGCTTTATGTTGTTGGGGACATTATCTTCTAGGATAGCATTTTGTTGTTTTCACGCACCAAAAAAAGTACATCTTCAATCAGAATGACCTGAATCTAAGACAACAAAGGTGGGTTGAGTAACATTAGTCCATTGACTTTGAGCATGCATATACACCTGGGAAAGTAAACGATGTTGCTAGTGCGTTGAGCAGGAGGACTAAGAAAAATGCAGTCTAGGAGGACTCAGATACATGCAGTCCAGGAGGCTAGTAGTGAGTGGCAGCTTATGACACTTTTCTCTAAGATGCATTTGGAGGTGAATGATAGATAGGGGAAGACGTTTCTTTCTTATGTACATGTTACCTGTAATATTTTTGATCAAGTTTGAATGAGTAAACTATCAGATCCAGAAGTTCTAGTCTTACAAGAAAGTGTGTTAGGAGAGGAACCTATTCTTAAATGGACCATAGGTGAGGATGAGATCTTTAATTTCCAAGGGTGCCTATTGGTGTTAGTATACATTTGTGAGGAGCAGATGTTGGACATTCATTACTCGGTTTGGGAAGTTCATCCTGGTGTCACAAAGATTTATCATGATCTACAACGTCAGTATTGGTGTTCAGGTATGAAGTGAGATGTTGTTGGTTTTTTGATGAGGTGTTCCAACTGTCAACAGGTGAAGGCATATCATTAGCGACCATCATGGATTTTTCAGTAGTTATCCATTCAAAAGTGGAAGTGTAATTATGTCGCGATGGATTTCATGACATGGTTGTCGAGATATCCTTGAGGGAATGATGTATTTTGGGTTGTCATTGAAAGACTCATGAAGGTTTATCACTTCTTGCAGATCAAGAAGACCTTCAGTGTTGATGATCTAGGAAGGTTATACATCCGTTAGATTGTACGTTTACATGGAGTTCCACACTCCATTGTTTCTGATAGGGATGCTCATTTTACCTCTCGGGTCTTGCAGGGGAAACATAAGGATTTGGATACATAGGTACTTCTGAGTACAACATATCATCCGCAGACAGATGGCCAGTTTGAGCATGTGATGAATGTTCTTGAGGACATGCTTCTAGCATGTATCCTAGATTTTATAGGATCTTTGGAGAAGCATATAACTATTGTTAAGTTTACCTACAATAATAGTTTTCAATAAACTATTCATATGACACCTTTTTAGGGTTTGAACGGTATGATATCCTGATCAACCTTATGCTTGCTGGAGGCAGGAGAGACAGCTTTGTGGGGACCTTGTCTTGCCTAGGAGACCACAGAGCAGATAGAGTTGATTCAGAAGATGATGGATGTTGTACAGTCACAATAAAAGTATTATTCTAAATGACAGAGACAAACATTTGGAGTTTGAGGTTTTGGAGAGGGTTGGACAGGTTACCTATCAGTTGTAGTTATTTTATAGGCACCGAGATATGCTTGATGTCTTCCACATTTCTTAGCTTCGATGTCACTTCTTAGACACGTCTCATGTTTTCCAACCTGAGGAGGTTGAGATCAAGGTGGATGCCTCATTAGAGTAGCATCCTATCCATATTGTTTATCGTAGTGCGAAGGTTCTCCGTATCCAGTTTGTTCCTCTGGTACGAGTGCTATCACTAGTAGAATACTAACCTATACCAACGGTTTGGAACCGTTGGTATAGGCCTCCAAACCGTTGGTATAGCCTATACCAACGGTTTGGAGAACCGTTGCGAAGTAAGCCGTTGGGATAGGTCTATACCAACGGTTTTCCCAAAACCGTTGGTATAGACCTATCCCAACGGTTTACAAAACCGTTGGTATAAGTAATATGAAAATCTATTCCAACGGATATAAAACCGTTGGTAAATGTATTTCAAAAAAAAAAATGTGCTGGGATTTGATCCCACGACCCCTTGTTTATAATCGAACGACTTAACCACTAAGCTAACATCACTTTTGTAAACATAATTTCATAAATATATATATGTATTATCATAATTATTTAAAATTTAGATTTATATAATGTTCTCGGGTAGCAGACCTGGAAGAAATGAAAGAATCTATCCCAACGGTTCTCAAAACCGTTGGGATAGACCTATCCCAACGGTTCTCAAAACTGTTGGGATAGGTGGAAATTTCCTGGAGGGTGGAGGTTGGTTTTGGGGGTGAGCTTTCCCAACGGTTCTCTCAAACCGTTGGGAAAGGGGGGGTCTTTCCCAACGGTTTGGGAGAACCGTTGGGAAAGGGTCCTCAAAACCCACCTTTCCCAACGGTTTCTCTCAAACCGTTGGGAAAGGGGGGGTCTTTCCCAACGGTTTGGGAGAACCGTTGGGAAAGGTGGGTTTTGAGGACCCTTTCCCAACGGTTCTCCCAAACCGTTGGGAAAGACCCCCCCTTTCCCAACGGTTTGAGAGAACCGTTGGGAAAGGTGGGTTTTGAGGACCCTTTCCCAACGGTTCTCCCAAACCGTTGGGAAAGACCCCCCTTTCCCAACGGTTTGGGAGAACCGTTGGGAAAGGGTATATATAAGTGTTGGGAAAGATCCGATTTCCAGTAGTGTATGGTAGCACTGGAGAGTGAAAGATGAGACTTGGTAGAGGGAGGCTAATGTACGATCGCAGTGGATAGTGCATTTCATGATTCTTCTTCTGCAACTCCTTTCTAGGGAAATTTCAGAATGAATTTCATTAAGGGGAAGTTTGTAAGAACCCATATCTTCTTTTTTATGTATGTTTTTATTTTCTAGTTGTTTTTAAGAAAAGAGGTGTTTTTGGAAATTTTAGTAGTACACACCGTGTACTTTTATGTAAACGTCGTGTACTCAGTTGCCACACGTAGCTATGTAACAGCCAAGCACATAGCCATGTCTGGTGACCTAGAGGCCACCTAAAGTGGGGACCAGTGAATTAAAGTACACACCTTGTACTTCTAAAGTACACGTTGTGTACTTTCTTTTTTATTAAATAAATCGGGGTCACGTCTAATGGGACAAACGCTCTTATTCTTCAGTTGTCTCATCCAAGAGTGATCGTACAATATAGATCTTATATAAGCCCTAGAATCACTATTTGTTCTCCAAATCCAACTCTATCGGTTGCATTGGAATAAAATATGTGAGTTCTCTCTTCTTCTTGAAAACCATCTCCTGATTTCTCCTCTCTCGTGAGTTATCGTCCGTTGACATTTTTTGAGGATTTTGTATATCTATAACATTATAGGGAGACTGAAGGAATTATATTCATGTATATCGATCTCATGACACCGAGGTAGGTGTTTTGTTCATTTCTGTAGATATTCTTTCGATTATATGTGAAAAAGTTACAAATACCCTTGAATGGGGTATTCATTGTTTATGGTTTTAACCCTTTTTATTTTCCTGTTATGCATAGTTTTATTGGATAGTGGTTAATTGTTTATAATGGGGTTATCTTTGATATTCCATGGATTTTCCCCATGTTTTATTGTTTAGACCGTTTGGTCTAGCCTTTCATGTTTGGTTGTTTACCTTCCATGCCTATTATTGTTTGGATGGAGTGATTGTTAACTGACATGCTATGATATGTTGTAGATTGATTTGCCATGCAGTTATAGAGGTTTACTTTTCTTGATGATTATAGTCTATGCATGATTACTTTACACGGGCCTGCAAGAACCTTGTGTAGTGAATCCATAAAAGAAATTTACATTGATGGCTTTCCTAGAGTGTCTGTTATAATTATCATGCTGCGAGACCATAGGGGGGGATTGACGTTGGGTTCTCCCTCAGAGTTTCTATAGTTATATTATGAGGCCAAAAGAGTAATTGATGTTGATTTCTTCCTCAATGTGCCTTTAGGTTACCGTTGAAAGACTATATGGGGAATTGATGGTATGTGCTTGCTCAGAGAGTCATTAATCACACTTGACTATAGGGGGAATTGACGGTGAGTGTTTCCTCAGAGAGTCTTTGCTGTATCCATTATTGTATTGTAAACCACATGGGTTTGGCTATGAGAACTACACATATGGTTTCATGTTTTTGTTTTTGTTGATCAAATACTTAAAATTAAATGTTTGTAATTGAATTGGTTGCATTGTTACTTTTAGTAATTACTTGTTTAATAATTCTTCTTGCTTGTTGCCTTCCATATATATTCAATTACTCTTAGGCACAAATATTTGGGTGGTTGCCTACTAGGATTAGTCTCACACCCTATTTGGGTCATGATTTTGTTCCCAAATATATTATATTTCTTCATGTATAGACAAGGGAATGTGCCCTTCTTTTTTAGGTACTTGATTGCTGATGACCTGGATAGAAAGAGACTAAGTTATAGCTTGCGATGCTGAGGAGTTGTTTACTTGTTTTTCTTTTGTGATTTGGTTTAGAATTTTATTTCATCATTGTGATGTGTTTGGATGATTTCCTCAAAATTTGTATTATTCATCATTTATATATGTGATCTCCAGTTGTTATTACTTATAGTCTTCCGTTGTTTACTTTTGGCATGTTTTACTGCTTCAGCTATTGCTAACTATTATACTTCTGTTGTGTTACTCTGCCAATGAGGGAATAGTTTCCCCACTATCACACCCAAGGCCCTCACTTCATGTTGGCAACCTCTGCCATTTGGGGAAATGAGATTGAGTCCATGTGACCAACCAGGTACGAGGCTCCTCTTGGTGTCTTTCAGAATGGGGACGTTACACTATGAACTATATTTCATTATTATATAATTGATCACTCCAACAAATGAAATTTGAAGATCACAGAAACCATTTTGGTTTTAGTTTTAGATTGAATATATAATGATTATGTTGAGGTGATAATAGGTATGATATAATATTTAATTAACCAATTTTATCTTATTTATATCAGTTCCTATATATCAGGAAAAGTCTCAAGGAATGTTAACTCATATCCTTAGTGATTATATATTGAATTATTAGTTAAAAACTATAATGGTTTGATGACCGTATCTCACGATTATAAATCCTCACCAACTGATTTTTGTGGGAATGTACTTCCTATATATTTTAATATTCTCCGACATTCATAATTTAATGTTATCTTAGGCATGGATTAGATCTCCCTAAATAAATCCAAAATCGGTTTTCATGGAAGGGATTAAATGTTAGATATTCTGTACCAACCTATAATCATATATCATTGAGATAAAAAAAATATGAACATCTAATGAAAATTGAAACCATTTTATGTGTCTTTATTATTATACAAAATGGGTTTTTGTCTTAAATAGTTGGGGAGAAAATAAATATCAATTATATTCATGTTTCTTAGCAGGTTGTTTAGGTCATTTCGTATTTTTTACACAGTATTACATTAAATCATGAAGTGGATTTTTTCCATATAACTCATACTTGGTTCTAAAGATATTTCAAATAATCTATATATAATGGACCTGATTTATTTATAGTAATTGAATAAGAAACTATAATATAATTTTGAAAATGGATTTATTTGGATAGGTATGACACCTTGGGGTACAATTTTTCTTTTTTAATAAGAATGATTGATCACTGAAACTATCTATTGAGTATTGGGAACTGAACCATGTAGAAATCAAGAACATGTATCATATACCCCATATGAATGAATTTTCTGATCAACTATATGGAAGTCAATACATTTACAAGATTTTTATTTGTTCTGGATATCATCAATTGAGGTTCTATAATGTTGATATAACGAAGAAAACATTTTATTCATGGTATCAACACTATGAATATATAGTGTATCCATTTGGACAAACTAATTTCTCCTCTATATTTTAATGAATAGAGTCTTTAGAGATTACCTTGATCTGTTTGTGGTAGAATATTAATTGATATTCTTATATGTTCACAGAGCTAATAATAACATGAAGATCACTTGATAATTGTACTGAAGACCTTAAGAATAGATAATTTGATAGGAAAATTTACCAAAGAGTTAATTTGGATATAAAATGTTTCATTTTATAGGTCATATGATTGTAACATAGGGAATATATATGGATTCATAATATTTTGAAGTTATTTAATGTTGTCCCAGATGACCACTATGACTGAGATCTATAGTTTTATTAGGTAGAATGGATATTATTGATTATTTGTGGTACGTTTCTCATGACATTAGAATATACACACCCAGTTAACTCAAAATGGATCTAAGTTATTTTAGGATGATGAATGTGAAGAAAATTTCAAGGAATTAAAGTGATGTTTAGAGAGTAAAACTACAATTACATTACCATGAAGTGAAAAAGGGTTTTTAATCTATGTTTATTCATCAAAGAATATAATGGGATGTTTTATCATGTATAATTATATATTTATTTATTATATATTGGAGAAATTGAATGTTCATGAGAAAAATTACACAAATCATGATTTGGAGTTAGATATGTTATTTTTTGCATTAAATATATGGAGGCATTATATTTACAGAGAAGGATGGGATATATATAATGATCCTAAAATTTTAAATTATATATTCACAAAAAATATTTGAATATATGATATGGAATATAGTTATAACTAATTAAAAAATATTACTAATCAATATATTATCACATTGAGGGGGAGAAAACAAGGTGGCATATACTCTTAGTTAAAAGGATCTTGATAGAATGTCTATAATGAGGATCACAAAAGATTTAATATTTACAGATTTAAAAATTATATATCTTTAAATATTTATTGATGGGGAGGAATATTATCTTTCTAAAATGTGTTTTCAACCATCTTTCCCAATTATAATTAAAAAATAATAGAAGGAATTTGTGGAACTCAAGAATAATTTGAAAATGTTTTTGAGTTTATCTTTGATTTTGCTGAAATAATAAGGTTTGGGAACCATGTATGTGTTATTTTCACACCATATTTGAAGAATTAGTTGTTGGATGAGGCTCATAGATCATCATTATCTATTCATTATTGAATTAGTAAGATGCATGGAGATCTGAAAAATTATTTATGGTTATACAACATAAATATAGATATTGTAGAGTATGTATCTCGGTGCATGGAATTTCAGATTTTTATGGTAGAGAGAAAGAGGTATTAAATATTTTTACAACTAATATACATAAAATGATGGAAATTAGAGTACATCCCCATAGATGTATTCATATGACTCCACAAAACATCTAACAGACATAATGATATTTGGGTTGTAGTTAGTCACATTAAAAATTGAAAACACATAATTTCCATTAGATAATAGTTATATATTTAACATATTTGTAAAATATATGTTTATGATGTGGTATGGAATCATGGAGAAATAAATTATATTGTATCTGATTGGTATATGAGCTTTACCTCAATGTTCTGGTGAAGTCTCCTCTGAGCCCCTGACATAGAGTTGAGTTCCACCACAACATTTCATCCTTATATAGAAAATAATTATTAGAGAACTATTCAAACAGAAAAGGATATTTTTAGGTCATATTTTATGGATTTAAAATGGGGTTGGAATCATCACCTTCCTTTAGTCATGTTTACTTCCATCAATAGCTTTCAATCGAGCATTTAGTTGGTTTTTTATGAACCCCTCTAATGGGAGAAGTGTATAATTAAAATATTTTTTGATGATGTTAGATAAATAAACCTATTATGACCTAAGTTGGATACATAAATGAAAGATAATTTTATATCCATTCAATAATAGATAATGACAACTAAGAGATGATAGAAAAGTTATACTGACAATTGTAATCATGATCTAGAATTTGAAGTTTGTATGAAGTTTTTTATATGAATTTATCCAAATAATAAGGTGATTATATTCGAAAAGAATAGAGATATAAGACCTATGTTTATATTCCCATTTAAAATTCCTTATTGATTAGTTACGGTAGATTATCTCTTGGTGCTTCAACCAAACATCTCCCATGTCCATGATGTGTTGCATGTATCTCTCATGAAGAAGTATATACTAGACCATTAACATATACTAAAATTAGAGTTTATACCAATGGATAAAGATCTATCTTATGTGATAAAAATGTTGGGGATTCTAGATTATAATGTTAATGTTATATGAAATATTACTTGCAGTGGTAGCCTTATGTGAATAGTGTCATCGGTATCCTTATGTAAACTGTACAACAATAGCCTTATGTGAACAGTTTCATCGGTAGCCTTATGTGAATAGTACAACAGTAGCCTTATGTGAACAGTGAAACAATAGCCTTATGTAAATAGTGAAACGATACCCTTGTGTGAACGTAGTTTCCAGAACAGTGAGGTCTAACAGTAACCTCTATTTCCTTTTCCAAATTTTGAGTTCAAGAACAGTGTTTCTAGAACGGTGAGGTCCAACGGTAGACTCTAATTCTTTCACTAAATTTTGAGTTCATGAACAGTGATTCCAGAATGGTGAGGTCCAACCGTAGCCTCTATTTTCTTTTCCAAATTTTTTAAATCATGAAAAGTGTTTCTAAAATAGTGAGGTCCAATGGTAGCCTCTATTTCCTTTACCAAATTTCGTGTTCATGAACAATGATTCCAACTTCTTACAGTTTCTCCCCTTTGAAGTTCCAATTAATGTAAAATGCATTTATAACTTTGTTTTAAGGACTCTAAGGATGATTCAAAGGCTTTAACTCCTATATTAATTTTTCATATGCCTCATGATGATTTTACTTGGTCAATCCCTGTGGTTTAATGAGATCCACTTTGAATAGAAAATCCAGCGTATCTTAAATCACTACTCTGTTAAATCTTCTAAAGGGATGAGATATCTTCCTCCCTTGTTCTTCATCCTTGTTCTCAGGTCTGAGATGCCCAAACCTTCCATTCCTTCCCGTGGGAGTTGGGTGATAAAACATTCCTCCTTGGATTGGTTCCCCTCTATTTTTGATGCAACCAAGAAGTATCGATCAATATTCGATATATGTTGTCACAGGGGGAGGAGATTATAACCCATTGTGTGGCTCATTATCGTATAAAGAACATCATGAGCCGTTTGAGGAAGAGGATTCTTTTCTTTTCTTTTCTTTTATGTGAAAATGTATAGTTAGCATGTCTTATCTCACTGGTCCACAATGGAATTGACATAATAAATATTTGAACCAGATAAATAAATTGATATCGATCATATGTTATTGCCTCTTGTTTTTCAAGATGGTGTGATATCTATGATTTCTTTTATTATATTTTTTTCGTGATGGAAATTGGTAAATAACAGAAATTCAAAATTAATTGATAATTGTTTGGATAATGATAAATACGTATGTGAATGAATTTGATTGTTGTTGTAATTTGATGGTAATCAAATTGATGTAGTAAGAATGTTTAATAAATTTGTGATAGAAAACTATATAGGTTTTATGTAGTTAGAACCCTCAAATAAAAAATCGGTTAATTAAAGATGGGTTAAAGAACTGATTTTTTGATAACAGATAATTCCTTGTAAGGTTCTGAATTACCCTCTTTCTTATTTAAGGTCCAAGAGCCCAATTGATATAATGTTTGTTTTCCTACTTCTTGTGTTGTGATATGAGCCTGGATGGATATTGTGATATGTGGGGGAATATAGGCATATTATATTGTGGCAGCATTTGATTTCTAGAGTTGTGAGATGCATCGGTTTATACAGGTGGGTGTCGGGGAGGACATCAGGGATGATGAAACGGGTTGGATGTGAATGTTTAGATGCATGATGATTCTTGTTGGTTGTTCATCCTCTTTACATTTCCCATCACTTATGGCAGCTCATTTGCTTACCTTCCTTCCAAAAGGGGTGAAGACACGTGGGGAATGAAATGTTCTTTCTGTGATTAGATTCTTGAGGGAGGATGGGGCTATGCTATTGATATAGGTGGAAATGGCTTGATGGGCAGTTCACCTACTCACCGAGTTGAGCCCCTTTATGTTTAGTATCTTTGATTGTTTTTCTAGAATGCCTTGGAATATGGGGAAGTAATAATGTTGTTAATAAATTATTGAATAAATGATGTTAACCTAAGGGTTTAAAGATTGCTGGGATGCAATTCTAAGGTTAAAATTTAAAGGGATAGTGGACTTTGGGTGTGATGCTAATGAAATATAATGTGTATATGTTAATGGTTAATTAATATTTAAAGAATTAATTATCGTAAAGTTCAACTGATAAAAAGGGAATGAAGTATTGTAATAAATCTCTTTAAATGGTTGTGTGCTTATAAGAAACCGAGTCTTTGAAGTGGAATCAAAGAGTTTGAGAGACGTTAGATATAGTTGAGTCAATTACTAGGTTAGGAGCAAAGTGTGGTTATGAGCTAAAATATATTCTGTACATTTTTTGTTTCAATACTCTACTCGAACCCATCAGTTAGGGAAACTAACACCTTGAAGATTCGGAGCCCTGGGGGGTGGGTGTTTTCCCCAACATTCCGATAGTAGGATGGTTGGATGACTACCCCCTTTGGCCATGCTCTCTTCTCATCATAGTTACTTTTGGTTGGAAGGCACCACAAAATGTTTTCCCCATATATGTGTGTAGATGGATATAATTTCTTGTGGTTATTCACACACATATATTCTGTATATAGTTTTTTATAAAATACTATAGCAGTAATGTGTATAGGCTATGATGTCTGGAGGATCCTTACTCAATGTATCGGCTATAATGGATTAAGGATTAATACCTGGAATATGATACACATTATTCGAGTTTTTGTGGCTCTTAGAAACTACTGGGTTACATTGCTTACGTAGACATAATGGTTTTGTTACACGAGATGCATGTTGTGGTGCTTCGCCCAGGTGTCTGCGAGCAATCCTTTTTGGAGAGAGATGCATAGGATGTGCGGCGTTGGGGAAAGGCGGAAAACTAGTGGGGAAGTAAAATCAAGATTCCCTTGATATTCTTTATTATATTATATAATTTTGTATGCGATACATGGAGAGAGTGGCCATGGTGAGGCTAGGAACTTAGTATACCTATTTAGGTGACGATCTAGTTTCACTTGTTGTTCACTGTGCTTTAGCATGTTTCCTTTAATTTTTCACAAGAGTATTGGGGGAGGATCCGACTGATTATACTATTATACTCACCCTATGTATACCTAAAATATTTTTCAGGTCACTTGGAGCAGGTTGGATATCCAACTGGTTTCTACAGGCTTGGGGTTTCTGGGGCTATTTGGGCTTGTAGTTGTTGTTGTTTTTGCATTCCTTTGGTATATCGGTTTTCACTTTCAGTTGTAGTTTTTTTGCATGAAATTATATTTGTGCACTTGAGATGTCTTTTATATTATAGTCTGAATTGGAGTTGGTTGGTGTCTGTATTATCACTATCTTTCGTATGTGTTCTCTTATAGGGTAATGCCTCCCATTTTTGTGTTTACTATACCCTCGGTTCTATTCACCAACCTGAGGCCTACTAGAGGTAGGACTCAATGGTCATTATATCCCTTCTCATATTTTCGGCCTAGGAGGGGTACACCTTGTGGAGTGGTGGTTGTGACGGAGTGGTATCAAAGGTCTAGTTGAGGGATAGGATGGAGTTTGGTGTTAGGTACAAGAGAGGTTTCATGGTTTGGTAGGGAAACAATTTCATTAATTTTTAGAATGTGATATAAACACTGGAGACTAGGTGACACATAGGCGTTTAGGGACCCCTATGATCTGATTCACGGAACATTAATTTTACAGTGGCTACTAAACAAGGTGATACTAGTTTTAGGGTAGCGGCCTCGGAAAGGATCATGTATCATTCTCCTTGTTCATTTGTTTGAATGGGTAGACCTTGGGATTGGTTAACATAAAATGAATAAATGAAAAAATAATTAATTAATATTGAGTCTTCCAAATTCTAGGTCTATGAGCCCAAACTATTTTTTAATTTATAGGTTTTCATCCTGGTCGAAATCTTCATCAGGATTGCACAGAAGATGTTCCACAGGCTGTGCCAGCAGATCGTCGTAGGGTAGATGTGGATGATGACGACACTTGGAGGTGGACACTCTGAGTGTTTTAGTGCCAGAGTCTGAAGAAGTATTAGGGCTCCATTTTAGATGAATTCACAAAATACTGGTTAGAGGAGGTCAAGATAGGCTTCAGTTTGATCCGTTCATGGAAAGAGCACTGGGTGTCCTTGGTTGTAACGATGTTGCATGGAGCAGCGAGGAAGTGGTGGTTCATGTTCCTTGGGGATCATGAGGATTCATCGTTCTCACGGGATGAGTCCCGAGACAAGTTTATAGTCAATTTTCTTTCATAGGCCTCAAAGGCATCCATTCTACAGGATCATCTTACCCTTTGATTGGGGATCTCCGTTGTGAGATAGTTTAGAATCAATTTTAAAAAACTTGTATGATATTCTTCAGACATGTTTCAAGATGAGGAAGCTAGGGCAAGGAAATTTAAGGAGGATTTACTTCCCGAGATCCAGCACTAGGTCCCCCCATTTTTGGTGAAGACATCTCTTGAGGTGCTGGCAAGGGCAGAGGTAGTTGAGAGAACATTAGCTAGAACCAGATCATTATGAGAGGGGATTTTTCATGATTCCTCAAAAAGAAGACCTATGTTCTAGGGATCCTGGTTTTTAGGTAAGAAGGGTTTCTGTTCGACCTTGGGTAGGTGATATCCCTCATCATATCATTTCTCTGGGGTTAGTAGCTCTCAGGCCTATTCCAAGGGATCAAGTGATTGTTTTTCATGTTGTGGTCGAGGTCACCAGCAGCGAGAGTTCTCAACCATTCAAAGTAGACATCGTGCACCAGGTGTTCCGCTCCAGGTTCCTCCGTAGAGGCAGTTCTAACTAAGGCAGCATAATAAGGTTGAACTAGCTTTGGATCAGTAGAGGGTAGAGGGGGAAGGAAGAGAACCCAGGGATGCTCCCCATCCTCAAAGAGGAGAGCACGACTATGGTGGTGGTAATCATTAGGGTCAGAGAGGCTGTGGAGAAGGTCGTGGTGAGCTTCATGCTTTAGAGTTGCTAGTGCCATATGAGCCAGATATTGTTTAATGTTCCCTTTGCTTATTTTCTACCATGGTGCATGACTTATTTGATTTAGGAGTGACACACTCCTTCATATCACCTACCCTTGTCCATGCATTAGGAATTGATGTAGAGACGATTCCATTTCTCTTGGCATTGACTACACCAGTAGGAGGCAGAGATGACTTGTTCGAAGTCTATAGAGATTGTGAGATAGTGTTGGGGCGACACCAATCTTGGGGAGATTTCATATGATTACAAATACAACCACATGATGTCATCCTATTCATGTATTGGCTGTATTCGGCGCAAGATATCGTCGATTGCTTCATGCGGTATGTTGTGTTCTTAGATGTGGATGGAGGGCCAGTGGTGTTCGTTAGCGAGTGAGATCCTCAGATGGGTCAGAGGCGTGTTCCATCTTTATCATCCATGATGGATGATGAGATGATGAGTTCTTCCTAGGATCAGTAGTTGGCGTTTTCTAGGGTCGTAGAAGAGTACCATGATTTCTTTCTAGAAGAGGTTTTATAATTACCCACCTCAACAATAGATTGATTTTGGGATCGAGCTATAACCATGAGCATCTCCTTTCTCTATATCTCCTTATATGATGCCCCCTTATGAGTTACGAGAGCTACATATAAATATTGATGGTCTGTTAATGTGTGGTTTTGTTTAGCGGAGTCTATCACCATGGGGTGCACCAGGTTTATTCGTGAATAAGGCTAACAGTAGTTTGAGGTTGTGTGTCAACTATCATCAATTAAACAATGTAACAGTGAAGAATCACAATCCCCTTCCACATATTGATGATTTATTCAGTCAACTGAATGGTGAAACTTGGTTCTAAAAGATAGAATTGCGGTCATGATATCATTAGATGCATGTGAATAATTAGGATATCTTGAAGACTGCTTTCCTCTGTCATCATGGGCAATATGAGTTTGTTGTAATGTTGTTCGACATGACGAATTCATCAGTTGTGCTAATGGAATTGATAAACGTTGTGTTCTATGAGTTCCATGACAGGATCATGGTGGTTTTAATTGATGAAATCCTTGTTTACCCCATGTCTGAGGAGGATCATGCAGAGCATCTACACACCATTTTGGGAGTTCTTTGTCAACATCAGTTGTTTGGGAAGTTTTCAAAGTTTGATTTTTGGGCTCCAGAATTACGTTTTGTGGGGCATGTTGTCTCCCAATAGAGAGTATCTACGGATCCATTGAATATAGGAAAATATTTGTCTTGGTCAGCACTGATGACATTGTCAGAGGTGTGAAGTTTTCTTTGGTCACGCAGGCTAATATAGGGGGTTCATTTCCAATTTCTCTTGAGTTGCAACTCCTATGATAACTTTGACCAAGAAAGATCAGAAGTTCATATGGACTGATCAATGTTAGGATGATTTTAGGTATTTAAAGTAGAATTTAGTAAGTTCTTTAGTTCACTATATTCCAGCAGAGGGAGTTCAGTTTGATGTTTTCTATGATGCTTTGTATCTGGGGTTGGGCTGTGTTCTGATGTATCAGAGATCAGTTTTTTCTTATGTGTATTATCAGTTGCATCCCAATGAATGTAACTATGCCACCCAAGATCTTGAGTTGTAGCTGTGGTGTTTTCTCTGATATTGTTGAGGCATTACCTCATTGGAGAGCTCTTTGTGGTTTTCAAAAATCATAAGATAATGATGTATGTTTTCTCCAAGCATGACTTAAAATTGAGACATCATCAGTGGATGGAGTTCTTATCAGAATAAAAATTCGAATTATTGTATACCCTTGTAATGGGGAATGTTGTAGCAGATGCCCTGAGCCGGAAGTCACGTGGTGATATAGTGCATGAATCTGGTGATTCCTAGATAGTAATGGAAGAACTGTCATCATTTCATCTCGATATGGGAGAATTTGGGGGAAGAGGTTGTCTTTTACAAATGATGGTGCATTCATCTCTAGTGTAGCTGGTGGAAGAGTCCCAGTTGGGGGATCTTGAGGTGGAGGTCTGGAGAGACCGAGTTGTTTGTGGAGAGCCCCCAAATGTTTGGTCTAAGGATGAGCCACACCGTGTATTATATCAAGGAAGGCTATTTGGTACTTTTTACATACATGATATGTCTCTCAGAGAGTTCCATAGTTTGCATTTAGAGGTGCATCCTGGTGTGACAAAGATGTACCAACCCTTGAGGAGTCAGTTTTGGTGTCCTGGGCTGAAGTGTACTGTTACGGAGTTTGTGTCTCGATATTTGGTCTGCCATAAGGTGAAGGCCAAACACTGTGTTCTTAGTGGTATGCTCCATCAGTTAGATGTTCCCTAGTGGAAGTGGGAGGACATCTCAATGCACTTTTTTACTAGTTTACCTAGATCTCAGGGAGGAAATGACTCTATTTGGGTGGTAGTGAATCATTTAACAAAATCATCCCACTTCATAGCAATCAAGGATTCATGATCAATGGATGTTTTATTAAGGAATTATCTGGAGTTGGTGTTGAGACTTCATGAATTCCCTAGGACTATCATTTTTGATCGAGCTCCTCATTTCACCTTTAGGGTGGGGAGAGGTCCCAAACATACTTTTGGTTCTTAGTAATGTCTTAACATTTCTTTTCATCTGCAAGAGGATGGTCAAACAGAGTGAACCATCCAGACTCTTGAAGACATGATGTGATCTTGTGTATTGTATGTTTGAGGTTTGTGGATGAGGCACTTAACCATGGTGGAGTACTTTTACAACAATAGTTTTCACTCCACCATTGATATGGAACCATTTAAGCCTTTTGTGGCTGACCTTTCCATTCTCTATTGTGTTGGATTGGGGTTTGAGAGTCAGCAATTCTCACACTAGAACTAGTGAAGAATACAATATAGATTGTTCATGCGACTCGTGAGTGGATAATGATAGTGGAAGACCATCAAGAAACATATGCCAATCAAAGGAGGGGACCCTTAGAGTTTGATGTTAGGAATCACGTGTTTCTGAAGGTGACTCCCCATTATGGGAAGCAAAGGTTTGGTCGGGAGAGTAAGATTTCTCCCATGCTTGCTGGGCCTTTCGAGGTGTTAGCTCATGTTGGAGGTATATAGTATCAGGTAGCACTTCCCCCACAGATGAGCTGGATACATGATGTTCTTCATGTGTCACAGCTCTATAGTTACCATCATGATGACTCTCACGTCATCAATTGGGGAGAGATCAATGTTGATGATGATGGGACCTTCGAGGAGAGACCCATGGAGATACAAGACCACAAAGAGAAGGTGTTGTGCGGGAATTATATCCCCTAGGTTTGTGTTTTGTGGAGACACGGTGGCAAGAAGGAGAGTACCTGGCAACATAAGTCATAGATATGTTCCCAGTACCCTGAGTTGTTTGATTTTTAACTCTTTATATGTTAAAAGTAAGGTGTTCTCTTTTTGGTTGTAAACCATTCATGTTTATGAGTTGGATTTCTATAAATTATTCTTGTGGCTTTCTCTCTTTTGAGAGGTATCTTGATGGGTGGTTGTTTAAAAAAAAATTCTGTTTCCTTTTATATTGACATTGAATTCTCATGGATGAGAATTTTTTGAGAGGTAACTGATGTAATGGCTCGGACCTCTACGATCATTTCCTTTTCTAAAATCTGATTATTGAGGTGTTCCGGGAGGTCAAGGTGACTTATCCCCAACACTTTGATAAATATCTAGTTCTCTGAACAGTGTCATCGGTAGCCTTATGTGATCAGTGTCATCGGTAGACTTATGTGAATAGTAAAATGGTAGCCTTATGGGAATAGTGTCATCAGTAGACTTATGTGAATAGTAAAATGGTAGCCTTATGTGAATTGTTTTATCAGTAGCCTTATGTGGATAGTACAATGGTAGCCTTATGTTAAAAGTGCAACGATAGCCTCATGTAAACAGTGAAACAGAAGCCTTGTGTGAATAGTGAAATGGTAGCCTTATGTGAATAGTGTCATCGGTTGCCTTATGTAAACAGTGTCCTTAGTAGCCATATGTGAACAGTGTCGTGGTAGCATTATATGAATAGTGCAACAGTGTTTCTAGAATGGTGAGGTCCAACTGTAGCCTCTATTTCTTTTGCCAAAATTTTGAGTTCGTGAACATTGTTTCCAGAATGGTGAGGTCCAACGATAGCCTCTATTTCCTTTTATAAATTTTGCAATCTTGAATAGTGTTTCTAGCTTCCTACAGTTTCACCCCTTTGACATTTCCTTCGATGTAAAATGCCTTGAATGACTTTTATTAAATACTCTAAGGCCGATTCGAAGGCCATAACTGCTATATTAATTTTTTCCTAAGGGTCGGGATGCTTTTACTTGTCCAAACATCATGGTTTAATATGATATAATTTTAATTGAAAATCTATTGTATCGTAAACCACTACTCCGTTAAATCTTCTAATGGGATGAGATATCTTCCTCCCTAGTTCTTCCTACATGTTCTCATGTGTGAGATGGTCGAACCATCCATTCTTTCCTGTAGGAGTTGTGTGGTCAAAAATTAATACATGGATTGGTTCCCAACTGTTTTTTATGCAACCAAGCAATATCTATCAGTCTTTGATAAAAGATATCACGGGGGAGGAGATCATAACCCGTTGTGTGGATCATTCTCGTATAAAGGACATCATGAACTATTTGAGGTAGGGGATTTATTTCTTCTCTTTTCATTTGTGTGAAACTGTATAGTTAGCATGTTTTATTCCACTGGATCATAGTATAATTAACATAATAAATATTTGAACCGGATAAATAAATTGATATCGATCATATGTTATTGCCTCTTATTTTGCTAGATAGTGTGATATCTATGCTTTCTTTGTTTTTATTTTTGTTCTTCATAGAAATTTGTAAAGAATGTAAAGTAGGAATTAATTGATAATTATTTGGATAAAGATATAGAGTCATGTGAATGAATTTTATTGTTGTTGTTGTAATTTGATGCAAATCAAATTCATGCAGTAAACATGTTTAATCAATTTATTATATCTTATTGTTTAGGTTTCCCATATTTGTAACCAATGAATAAAAAATCGATTAATTCAAGATGGATTAAATAACTAGTTGTTTGATAAACGATAATTCATTGCAGGGTTCTGAGTTACCCTCTTGGTTGTTTAAAGGACAACAGCCCAATTAATATGTTGTTTTTTTTTCTACTGCTTGTGTTGTGATGTGAGCTTGGATGGATGTTGTGATATTTGGGGGCATAGAGGCCTATTGGTTGTGGCATCAGTTGACTCCTAGAGTAGAGAGATGCATCGTTTTTTGCATGTGGGTGTCGAGGAGGACATTAGAAATGATGAAACAAGTTGGATGTGAATGTTTTTATGATTGATGATTCTTGTTAGTTGTTCATACTCTTTACTTATCCCACTTCTCAAGTCAGTTGTTTTTCTTACCTTCCATCCAAAAAGAGGTGAAGACAGGGAGGGTATTCTAAATTCTTTCCGTGTTTAGCTTCTTGGGGGGGTATGGGTCTACGATCTTGGTATAGGTGGAAAATACTTGACAGGTAGTTCATCTACTAACCAAGTTGAGCTGCCTTGTGATTATTAACTTCGAATGTTACTCTAGAATGTTAAGGAATATGGGAAACTAATAATGTTGTTAATAAATGATTGAATAAATGATGTTAACCCAAGGGGTTGGAGCTTGCCGGGAGGCAATGCTGAGGTTAAAATTTAAAGGGACAATGAGAATTGGGTATGATGCTAATGAAATATAACGTGGATTTGTTAATGGTTAATTAATGTTTAATGAATTAATTAACGTAATGTGAATCTCATAAAAATGGAAGGATGTAATGTAATAATTCTCTTTAAATGGTTTTGTGCATATTGGATACCTAGTCTTAGAAGTGGCAGCCAGGAGTCCGATAGACGTTAGTTGTAGTTGAGTCTAAGACTATGTTATGCCCATAGTGTGGTTGTGAGATATAGTCTATTATGTAATTTTGTGTTTCTATATGCTACTCCACCCCGTCAGTTGGGTCAACTGACACCCTAGAGATTTTGAGCCTTGGGGGTGTTTTCTACAACATTCCAGTGGGAGGATGGATGGCTGACTTCCCCTTTTGGCCCCACTCTCTTCTCTTGGTAGTTACTTGTGCTGGTAGGCATAATAGTTAGTTTTCCTAATATATGAGTGTAGAGGGAAGTAATTTATTGTGGTTATTCACACACATATATCCTAGATATAGTTTCTTGGAGACTACTATTGGTGTAATGTGTATAGTCTATGATGTCTTGAGGATCCTTACATGGTGTATGGGCTATAATGGATTGAAGTTTAATACCAAATGTATGATACATGTTATATGAGATGTGGTGACTCCCAGAAACTACTGGGTTTCATTTCTTACTTGGACATGGTGGTTTTGTTGCATGAGGTGCATGTTGTGGTTTTTCTCCTAGGTGTCTATGGGGAAGCCTTTTTTGAGAGAGAGGCATAGGACGTGCAATTTTGGGGAAAAGTATAAAACCAGTGGGGAAGTAGTATCAGGGTACCCATGATATTATTTGTTATATTATATACTCTTGTGTGAGATACATAGTCAGAGTATCCATTGTGAGGCTGAGAACTTAGTATACCTGATTAGGTGAAGAGTTAGTTTGACATATTGATCAAAGTGCTTTATCATTATTCCTTTTCATTTACACAAGAGGATATAGGGAGGATCTTACTGAGTTACTGTTATACTCACCCTCTATATATATAAACTATTTTTTAGGTCAGTTGGATTAGGCTGGAGATCTAGCTAGTTTCCACAAGCTTTGGGTTGTACGAGCTGTTCGGGATTTTGGTTGCTATTGTTTTTTACTTTCCACTAGTACTTTCAGTTTTAAATTTCAGTTATAATAGTTTTTCAAAACATTACATATGTGCACTTGGGATTTCATTTATATTGTAGTCTAATTTGGAGTTTTTTGGAGTCTATCATATCTATTTCTTTTGCATGTGTTCTCTTGGAGGGTAATGCCTCCCATTTGTCTGTTTACTATACCGTCGGTGCTAGTCTCCAACTCGGGGCCTACTGGAGGCGGGACTCAGGGGTCATTATCTAACTTCTCATATTGTCATCCCAGGAGGGGTACACCTTATGGGGAGGGGGTCATGACATGACCACTTAC
This sequence comes from Viscum album, assembly GCA_963277665.1. Classification (NCBI taxonomy): domain Eukaryota; kingdom Viridiplantae; phylum Streptophyta; class Magnoliopsida; order Santalales; family Viscaceae; genus Viscum; species Viscum album. Next base: position 759,944,299 of record OY728140.1, on the reverse strand, counting down.
GCGACCAATGTTTTGCAGGGAAACGAGTAAATTGAGGAGGCTAATTCGGACATAAGGATATGATGAGGCATAAGTATCCTTAATTTTTTTTTGTTTCAGAGAAATGGAATTTCAAGCTCAAAATTATTTTAAATTAGGGAATAATGTAACACCACTATATTTTGTTCAATTATTATTTTTTAAATAAATTCAATTTCATCAATTTCTTGCATTACAAACCACATCGACTTTAAATAAATAATGATACATTGTTAAAATATTTTCATTTAATGTGATAGTTTTCTCTTATCCGTTTGATTAGTGGGTATTCAAAATTAAAAATAAATTACTAAAAAATAATTTTTTACACATTTCTAAAATAAATATATTTTTTCTAAATTTATTATAAATGAAATTAAAAATTATATGACAGTAAAATAAAAATTATTATTAAAAAATAGTTTCTATGATTACGATGTGTATTTATCAAAATATAGTACTTTATTCAATTTTTTTAATTCATTTTAATTAAATATAGATATTAAATATATAATAAAATTTTTTATCATTAATATAATAATTTTCTATGAATGAGATAAAAATAAGTACAATTTAATTCTTCTAAACATATTTTTCTCTAAAAAGTCAGTTCATCGCTTTTAGTGAACATATTTTAAAATTAATTTTTTACCCTTTTAGAAAATTTATTTTGAAAAATGAACTTAAATTTTTAAATTATTATTTCAAAATTATCGTAGTATAAATTTTTTAAAATTTTATGAAAAGATTAATTTTTTGATGAATAGTGAAAAATACTAATTTTTGTTAATATTTTCTCTCCATTTAACGATTTTAAAAATTACCATTATTATTTAAATTAATTTAAAAAGTAAAATTATTAAAATTATATTATTAATAAACCAATTTAAGTATTTGTAATTAATTTTATTTTTAATTTTGATATTATTTTTTTATACATTAAAAACAATTTATTGGAAAACAATATTTTCATCACGTTTGTAGGTTTATTTTAATTTTAGTTATAACACTTATATGAATAGAATTTGGTGAAATGGATTGCATATTATGAGTCAAAATAATTAATTTTATTTAATAAGTTCAATATAATTCTTTTCATAATAAATAGTAAAAATAGTAAAATTCAGTTACCATGGTAAAAGGTAAAAAAGGTTTTATGGGTGGTAAACCATAAAATAAAATGGGATAACAAAACCCAAAATTTTTTAAATTCTATTTTATGGACATATTTAGACATGCTATAATATATGGTTCTATAATTTTCTATTTGGGATCCACTTTACCATTAAATGAACTTAAAATTGTTGTCAAAATTTATAAAATTACAGTAGTTCCAATCACCTCAATTATAAAACAGAACCCCCTCTCTTCTCCTATTCACAGTTCATAAGAATTTTTTCTCAAAAAATAACTAAAATATTTCCTTCCTTAAATCCCTCCCCATGACCTATATTCCATGTCATGATCATAAAACCATTATAGGAAATCATGAGTTGTAAACCTAAAGTGGTTTTTCAAAGAAGAGGTATAGTTCTTGACCATGTGTTTTTGTTTTTTTATTCTTATACCTCATTAAATGTTTATTAGAATATGTTGAAATAATAAAAATACTATATTATATTGACTAACATATTATTGTGTTAATTTAATTACATTTATCCATATCCACTTCCATGAAATGGTAAATGAAATCATTGATCGTGTGTATAACGAACCACAACCTCATGAGCCTATTTATTTAAATTTTTATCAACACCTCTGATGGATGTATATAATGATAAATTAATGTAAATATATGATATTTATTAAATAAATTTAATTATAGAATTAAAATATCTTATATAAACTCTTACATTAAAATATTTTCTAAAAATATAACTTCACTCATGTGTACATGTGGACTATCACCTGCACAAAGCTATGCAATTCTTTTTTCATTTCTGTTTTCAATTATTTTAATAAGGTTTATTTTTATGAATATATATGATTTATATTGTATAATTTGAATTCATAAAATTTATATTATTGTTTACCTTTATTTTCATTCCATCCATCAAAAAAAATAAAACAACGTTTATGCATATGTTCTGCATACAGTCAGTATGAATGACATAATTGTTTTTCTCTCCCTAAATTTTAGGGATAACTCTAAAACATTATATAATGAAAATATAGGATATTTATATATTTGTTAATATTATGGATATTATTTTATCGTAATCAATGTACATGGACCAAAATTACCCAATGAAAATCTAAAAGAAAAATGAAATAGTTATTACTCAGAACAATGGTTTTAATAAATAGTTATTAGACCAAGGGTTTTTTCTCTATGAAGTTTTAGTGGGGGAAGTAAAACAAGAATCCACTCCAATGACATACACATTCCACATAACGTTCCTAATTTTTTCTCCTAATCTCTTTGCACATTTATCTTCACTTTCCATGAGTCTAAGATCTCTCACTTAGGTTCCCCTTTCTCTATGGAACTCTATAAGAAGTTGTAAAAGGTTTGGTGGTGGTCGCAGGGAAATCGGGTGAAAGAGATACTAGTTTTCATATGTGATGATGATGAATTATTTCAATAGAAGTTTTTGGGTCCCAGTGATAGTAGTTTTCTATTTAAATTCTGAGATTCTAAATCCCATGTACTATCCTTAGGTTCTTATGCACTTCTCCAAGTTGTATATGGAGAGGTGGTAACAAAGATGTTTTGGGATATGTGGATGATTTATCGGCGGTTTTCAAGGAATTAACTAGGATAGTTTAATATTTGTTAGATGGATAATGGTTTTATTCTTCGTCGATGATGTCTATGTTTGGATCCATCTTCTATTAAAATCCTTACACTGACCTCACATTCCTCTGCACTTCTCAAAGTTGGATCAAGAGTGGTGGTAACAAAGAGGTTTTGTGATGTGTGGTTCGGAAGCGATAAATGTTCTAGGAATGATCCCCTTAGGCAATGTCGATGTTAACATTTGTAAATGAAAATATAAATGGAGAATTTGTCGTTTTATCGTTGTTTTTACTGTTTCTTCCACAAATCCATCACTGAAGCTTTATTAGGAATATTTTTCTTATAGAATGATCTATTTGATACTTTTTTGGTGATGATTTAGTTTTATTGTATGGTATTAGGTGATGTATATTTCTGGTTGTGGTGCTATCAATTAGTGTTATATATGATGCTAAGGAGACGATAATGATGGTGATTTTATGAGGTTGGATCGTTGTTGAGGATGAAACTCCTACATTGGGATATTGATTATGGAATATGATGACATCGATGCTGAAATGTAGAAATAATGGATGATGTTGTCTTCTATATTGCTGGATTGATTCTGAGTTATGATGATTTCTAGTGGGTTCTTTCCAGTGATGTTGTGACGATGTAGGTGAGCTTGTATCCCAGGGGACATAACTGTCCACTCAAGATTTCATTACATGAGGTGATTTGGTGGAGATGGGTTTGATGTAGGATCATTATGAATTTTAAATTTTGTATCTCTGGTTTTTTTAATGTTGAATTTCAATTTTTTTAATCCTTTTGGTTTGGTTTGAATTCTTTTTAATGTGAGGTTTCCACAAAAACATAAAGCAGCTTTTAAACAAAAAAATGGATTTTATATATTTTAATAAATAACTTTTAAAAAATGGATGATAAAATTTCATAAGTAAATCATATATAGTATGCTATATATTATTATATTTCTATAAAAAATATTAATTTTATAGAAGGTTAACACATGTACAAAATAAATTAGACCATTGGTAAGTGCATTCTTATCTCACTTTTGTTTTCGCATGTCATATTCCATAATCACATATACATTGTTTTTTTGTGGTTTATATAATTCAAATTAAATTATTTTATAATTATTTGAATCAAAATTAAAGGTATTTTAAAATCTATATAAGGTTCTCTCTTTCATGAGGCCTTGATTCAATGATTATGAAAGCGATATGGGTTTATCATCTTAAATTATTTTCTTGGAAAAATATATCATCTTATGCACCTATAGATTTTTAAGAGGTGTATATAAAACCCCTTTGACATGTTATGTCATGAATCTACATTTTTTCATGATATTTTAATGTTTCACATGATTTTATATTTTTATGGGGTTTATGATTCAAAAATTACCAATTCAGTATGCATTTTAAGTTATAATATATTTATTTTTTGAAATTGTTAATGATTATGGTTTTTGATGATGAAATATCATGATAAAACTCTCAATAAACACATGAATTTTATTATAATCTAGTTAAATATTTAAAATACATTAGTTCCTATAATATAAATCTCATTAAGTTCTCAAGAGACCAATATATGTTTTTATAGAAAAATTAATTTATTTCTTTCTCTTATAGTAAAACCTTTTCTTCCACATCCATGTTTCCTAAAAATGTGTTCAATAATATTTCTCCTATGGTTATTTAAATTCATTTTTAACCATGATTTAAGTTTTTTAATGTAAAAATAATTTCTTTTTTCTTTTTATGATTAACATATTTTTTATATTTTTTACCAAAAATATTAAAGGAATATATTTTTAAAATGCATGATATGTCCAAAATTTTACACCATCATGACCAATCAATTATTCGAAGCTTCATTAAAATATTTCCATGGTTATTTTAAAAGAAAACAATTTCATTAATTTTTTGGGAGATTTTTTTACTTTAAATTAGAGATTTTAAGGTGTAATTGATATTTTCATCAAGAAATGTTACAAGTGATCCTTTAAAATAATTTTATATCTACGATGACATACTTTAATGTTTTATAATCCTTAATGAGGATATAATCCAATGAACCAATACCTATATTTTATTGAGATGGTTTATGATTGTGTTGAAAATATTTTTATAAAATAAATTACTTTTCAAAAGATTATGATATGATAAATTGAAGAAATGATTATATAGCCGATTTCATTTTCACTAGTTATATCTTGATGAAATATTTATAAAACCTTATTATTTTCATGGGTTATGATATGAAGAATATTTTATGATCTTTTATCACAAATCTATATTATTTTCATTATTTCAAAATTGGGGTATAAATTATATATCTCTAAAATGAATTGGGTAAAGACATATATATATCATCAGATAAATTGGACTAGAATAGAGAGTGAACCCAATGTAGTAATAGAATCTATCCACTATGGTAGTCCTGGATGTAAACCTTTAAAACAATGACAATTTTGTGATTGAACCCAATTTACTATGATTTTATTGGAATTGAGCCTTTACTACTATGGAAATGAGTTTCTATACTTATTTGTATCCCAAACATCTGTGTTTTATGGAAATGTTTTGTCCTCATGAATCATGTTTATTGATTCACTTATGATTAATGTATGATGGACTAAATGTATTTATGATATTGCTCAATATTATGATATATTATATATAGGTTATTAATTTAAAATGTTATGTGAATGTTATCATACACGTATGATCATGTTATGTATAAGAGATCACTGATATCTCCCTTTTTTACCCTTTTTGAGCATATGAACTCACCCTTTCATATGTTTCCTTACCCTGGTTTTGATGAAAGGAATTAAGTGTGATATGTATAGAAGGGTTGATAGTTTTGAATGAATTAGTGGGAGATTATGTACTTAAATTATAAAATATTTTTTAAGTATCCATGTTTCCAAAGTAACTAGACCTATATAACTATGCCATAGATCATTATGTTATAGAGTTAATATTAATTTATTAAGAGGGGATATATTTGTATGAATAGAGGTGGTCATAGTTTCATCATATCTAGAATATATAACATGTCATAATTATTAATTTTATATATTAAATATAATTTCTAAACCATACATATATGGTGATGATTAAAAATGAGATATGATGCCCATAGAGGTTGTAGTTCACACGTACACATGGGTGATATTTTCATTTTCCTCATAAATGAAATAGAAAATAAAAAGGATACAATTTTACCACTCTATATTCATAATTATATTATAAATATTATATTTATTCATTAAATCCATCCTTATAATCATCCATGTGATTCCATGATATATCAATGTAGATATTAGGACCATGGATTTTCATACATAAATATCTCATATTTTAAGATGAATATTCAATAAATTTCTTAAAAACACACCTATGTACCATGAAATATTTTTTTTTCAGATGATAGAAATATAAAATTAGTATTTCAAATCATATATTCAACATCTTCGTTAAGGATATTCTCTTATTGTACTCATCTTGGTTATACGCTTCTGAAAACATTCTTCATAACCCATGAAAGTAAACATAGGAAATGGTGAGATCATATTCTTATTAAGGGTAAACATATAAGATATCAATATATGTTCATATTAAATAATAATTTAATTAAAATTATATGTGATAATGAACATAACATACAATGTTTATATGAAATGTGTCATATATCATAAACACAAGTCTTGGAATAAAACTTCATCATTTCCAAAAACATGAGCCATAAGATTAAGAAATCATCATAAATAAACAATGAACCATACAATAATGTCATTAATGTTTAAAACTATCATAAATATAGAAAAATATTTTCATATTTCATTTGTAACTACCAATACCATAAATATATTAGATCAGGACTCGTCACATCATTCCCATTATGGATTAGGATGCATCTGTTTCCTATAGTGGATCAGTACTCACCTATTTTCCAAAGTGGATCAATCCATTAGACTTGTTTTCTATTGTTATATCATGATATATAATGATCTACTCTATGTATATGGGGGAGATATAGGTCCCAAACATCAAATAATGAAAACCATACTTATGTGTGCAAAAATATATTAAAATATTAATTATATCATCACATTATAACACATGTAAGGAAAATGGATATCATAAATATTTCATCAATTAACCAATGTATGACACATGAATAATAAATAGTTTTCATAAAAATTTCATCACCGTAAAAATTAACCTTATAGAGAATCAACAATGATGGAATCATTCAGGCTTATTAACGATAAATAATAATTAAATCAATGGATTATATCATAGATGGAAAATGAGTTTGAAATATCAATTGGAAAATCTCATGAGGAAAATATAATTTTGACTTTTTAATTCACTTATGAATACATAAATATTTTCAAAATTATTTTCTTTGAAATTAACCTTGAAACATTATAAAGGAAGCTTTAAAAACCATTTAAAAGATATTTTGAGGAAAATAACATTTTCACATTGAAAATTACTACAAATTCATAAATTGTGTTGGAAATAATAGTATTTGAAAAAAAACATGATTATTATAGAAGAATCCATAAAAAACCTAGTTTTCATGAGGTCATGAAATTTTTTTCATGTTGTACATGTTAAAACAAATATTTCTTTCACATTTTTTCGAAAAATCTAAACTGGCCTAGTTTGGAAGATGACATGAAGATTAATTTTAAAAAACATTGTAAAAAGTCAAACATTGGCAATAATGTCTTTAATAAAATATTTTTCATAATGATAAAACATTTTTGAAATCATTTTTATAAAAAATGGATATGGAAGAGAAAAATGTTTTCAACAGAAGAGAGAAATAAAGATGATTTTTCATAAAATCATTATTTTGAAAGGTGAAGAACATAAAGAGAGAAAAATTAATGGAATAAATATATTTTAATGACCTAAATAAAAGAGAATAAAATTCATGAGTTTTTAAGAATTATATTATTTTATTTCATAACGAACCCAATAAACTTTAACAATCCCAAAAAAATGATGAGATAGTATAATAAAACCCTTGCCACATTGGTAACATTGAATCACCAGCCCGAATAAATAATAAAATTAAATGAAACTTAAAATTTCATGATAATAAATAATTTCATGATATTAAATGTTACAGGGTATGAATATACACTTCATGAAGGAATATAGGTCCATAACACTATATAGTCTCAAATAAGTAAAATTTAGACCAAAACCCCTTACCGATTTGGTATGTTTTAAACATTAAATACCATGAGAGACGGAGATCATAAAATGGTTATGTAAATAAAAATAATTTTTTAGATAATAATCACAAAATACATTCATGAAAATTATATACACCACAGAAAATATATAGATGGTTAATATGACATGTTTCTCAAAGAAGTAAAAAGTGAGACATAAATCCCTTACCTTGAGACCCCAATTCATTCATACACATATAAAAATACTTCATAATTAATATCTGTTTATTATAAATCTATTGAAAACTATTATTATATATAAATAATTCCATATATTATTTAATCATGACCTTTTTATAGGTTTATTGATAATTCCTTGTTAAAATCACATTTTGGGTAATAACAACATTGTTTTTATTGTATATTTTGAATTTTTATTTTCGGTCACATTAATTTTATCTTTCTTAAATAATCTCCATAATTTTAATCATGATATAAATATCATATATATTCATTATATATGAATTTATAGTAATCCATAAAAGGTATATATTGAAAATGAAATATGCTACTCATGGAGATGGTAGGTCATATATAACCATGAAAATTATTTCCATTTTTTAAATGGATGATATGAAAGCATGGTAAATAATATATTAAATTTATTTAATAGTTTTTATTTCATAAACATAAAATATACTCAATTATTTTACCCTTATTAACATCTATGTAATGCGTTAGTGAAAAATGATTCACATTTCTTTGTGAGGCGGTCGTCCACCATTCACACGAACGACGTCATCGTATCCCCCGCATAATAGAAAGTAAGAAGGTGTATTTGATATAATAATTACAAAATTATAATTTTTTAAAAAATATCATATCCAATCATATAATATATCCATATTGATAACCATGTAAAATAGAAATGAACAACATATAACATCGGTTTGTGATGCGGTTGTCTGCCGTACACATGAGTGACATTATTGTTTTCAATCAGTTAGGAGGTAAGAATTTAGATGGAGCGGTATAATTAAATATTTATAATAATATTACAAAATAATATATCAACATTAAATATATCATTCTATACATCGATTAGAAGTGGTGATGGAAAAGGAATAACATCGGTTCACAAGGTGGTTATCTATCATACACACAAATAAAGATTCTGTGTAAAATTTGATAAAAGAGGAGATGGATAGAATTTATATAATTAAAATAATAAAATATAAGTATATGGGATACACTTGAGTTATTATATCATCATAATTGAAAAATAATTTAATTATTTAGTCGAAGAAGTAAAAAACATAGTTTCTTACCTCTCATTCGGAAAGCTTCTTTAGGTTTAACGTAAATCATTATTATATTGGATTTATGATACCAATAAGGACTATAGGATTTTAAGAGGTACAAAATTAAGTTATTATATTCATTATTTCCAACAAAAGACTTTTGGAAGTGTGAAGAGAAGAGTAGATGGGGTGGCCTTTTATAAGTGCAAGAGAGGACAACCATTGAATTTTTTAAATGAATAAAGTGTAACCTGGTTTTTCACATGAAAAAAGGAATGAAAATTGTGAATTATATAAACTTATAGGTGATAAGGTTGATATATAGACTTGAATTGTTTTCGTAAATTTTTTCTAGTCATTTTACATGTTATCTTTTTAGTTTAACCCTCGATAAACCAGTTTTATCTTTAACATGGTAATTAATTTATATTTTCACTATTTATTATATTAAATAATTAATTTTACCTTATTATGTAATTTTAATTATGATAATTAAAGAATTATAATTGTTTTTTTCAAATTATATTCATATAAGTTGAAAATTATATTTTAAAATTATACCCACAAATAGATGAAAAAGTGGGTTTCTAAGGGGAAATTGTTCAAAAGATTAAAAAACATTTATATAAAAATTGAATATGAAAATAATAATAATTAATTATATTTGAATAATATATATATATAATTTAACTAATTTTTCCTTTAAGATTGTATTAATGTAAAAAAATTTTGTAAATTCATTCAACAAAAAGGTAGTTTGTTAATTAAAACCATTATTTTTCACGGTTCATTGATATATTTTTCATCCCATACAATTATCAAAAAATAACTCGAAGATAAATCTAAAATGATGTTTTCAAAAATTAACATCATTTTTAAATAAATTTTCGGAAATTTAGAAAGAAATATTTTAAAATAACAGTATAAAATTCAACAAAACCACTATTCAGAAAACAATTATAAGTGTAAAATTGGATTTAGTTCTATATAATTATAATAACAAATAATATTTATTTTAAAAAAATTATTTAATATATAATATATTAAATTTATTAAAATATTTCCATAAAAGTGACTTATTTGATTTATTGAAATAAAAAAATTTGTGCAAAGAAATTATTTTAAAGAAAAATATTTCTTTAATTTTCAAATAGTTTTTAAATTCCATTTATAGATAATTGGTCACCAAAAAATTATTTTAATATAATGGTGTAAACCATATATTTTCATAATTTAGATAATTCAATTCATACTCATAATTCCAACATAATGGTGATAAATATGGCCTTAAATAAAAAATAATTTTTAGTGTGAATGTTTTATTAAAACTCAGTGTTTCATGTAGTACAAACTATCAATGAAATTATATTTGATAGATATTATTTTTCTTAAAATCAAAGGGTGGAAGATTCTACCCACATTAATATGAATTTATCCCTTGAAGATTCTAAATCTTCATACAAATAACTGAGGATTCCAATTCTTTATTACACCCTTAGTATCCAATGCATCATACTCCAGTTGATAGTTTCTACAAAAAAAAGTTTGGCATAATGAGTGGACTAATTTCATAAAAATTACACTATGTGTTCTAGAAATTATATTGATTACTCCTTATAAGAAATATTTTTCTCCAGTGGTATGACCTATGAGTTCAGTACATGTGAAGGGTTAGGTGTGTACTTTCCCAAGATAGATATAAAGAATACATCATGAAATTGAGAGAGGTTTGGCGGAAGAACCATCTTATACACTTTTGTCCTAATATGTTCCTGAATTTTAATGGGGATGATATAAATAGGGATTATTTTTAAATTCATTCTAAATATCATTTCCTAATTCCATTGAGAAATTCAGAGAAAAACCTTGTCACTGACATCAAATTCTATATAATGTTAATGATTATTTTCATAGAATTCCTGTCAAATTTTAAACACCCTTATGTATTGATGAAGGGTTATAACATTCTCTTAGATTTCGTCATCTATAATAGTTCTTTATAACATTATTTCTTTGACTTGATACTATAATTTTATAGATATAAACTTGATTCCATATATATATTCATATGGATCCATTTGAATGCTTCAAGCAAAATATATTATTGTACAAATACTCAAAAAGAGGAAGGTGTTGATTCTATTTACCTTTGATATCGATAAAATCAGATCTTATCAAATCCTCTAGGGTATCAATTCTTATCTCAAACTGAACATCTATCTAAGGATGTTACACAGTGATGAAAATCTACTCAATATGAAAATATTATGGAATACTTTTCCAAAAATTTTGCGATCAAATTATTATCCCGATCAGATATAATTGATTGTTCTAGTCCACATAACCTTACCACTTTCTTAACATATATTATCAAAATAGATTATAAATGGAAATATTTAATGATATGAAAGAATTGTGATGACTTCATATGGTGATGGGCTATAACCCACACATACCTTAGCATCAAAGATAAGGTAAAACATAAATGTTACCCATACTTTTATAAATATTTCCACAAAGTGAAAAGCCATTACTCCCCAATTAAACATTTAACTAAAACATATAAAAAACATTAAGTTTTTATTCCCATTAACATCGCTTAAATTATCATTATTTTTGTTAAATTCCAATAATATAGAACCTAAAAGTTGGTTTCAATAAATTTAAAATTATGGTTAAACATAAACTTTTAAAACCATTATGGTATCTATAAATCAATATATAAAATTACACCAAGTAATATACTAATAAAAATGGAAATTCACCCCTTATTCATTAAATAACTTATTATATTAGACAAAATAATTTCCATTGGAAGCATGGTTTCATCATTTCATCGATAGAATATGAAATGTTAGTTCATTACTTTGAAATCCATGTAGAGAGAGATAAAAGGTGCTCAAAATCAAATCAAGTTCTACTAAGGGATGAATAATAAGATTTTAATAGGACTTATTCATAAAATATAAAACATTAAATTTCCAACATAGTAGTGGAGGATAAGTTTTCCCTAATTATCATTACTCACATCATTTATTTTGATTTAATAAGATTTACCTTTGTCCTTTTTTTATATTTTGATGTGTATTATCAACCTCATTAGCCCTTGGATTGGGGAATTGATTCACACTATTCCCAAACTCTTTCCACATGACACATTGGTGTGTGGGGGTGAATTAATTTTCATCCTCTTATCCCCCATTGCATTAATTGGGCCAGTAATCACATTTTTATATTCATGGTATTTATAACACGCTCTTCCTCATTTGAAGTACCTCCTAGTTTCTTTCATGAAATTCTCGTGATTATTTTTCTCACATTTCAAGCATGCATATGTAAAGAATTCGTTACCACCATGTGGTTTATTAAAATTTTCATGAGACTATGTATTAATTTTCTTATCAAATCAATAGGAATGGTGGGGAAATCCAATTTAATTTTCTATCTTGAGTTCACTATGAGCTATTTCTTCATAGGCACTGAAGTCTTTTATATCAAATTCTTTTAATAGACTTGGTTTTAAGCCTCAAAATATTTAATTAAATTTGATTTATTGATTTATGATTAAACTAGAATAATACCTTACCAGCCTCATGAAAATATCTTTATAAGAAATAATAAATTCAGTATACTTACACTAAAGCTCACATAATTCCTTCCCCATCCATATATATTGAATATTTGGTCATTAAATATTTAAAATTATCCTCTTAAGCTCATCCCATCCCATTGATTCAATTTTACCCTATTAAATAATAATCTTAACAAGGTTTCACCATTGATATGATTCACCTTCAAAAAATAAACAACAAAAAAATCCTTTTCATGTTCCATGAAATGGAGAACATAAAATGTTTTTTGGTGGTACTGATCCACTACTCAGTAACTAGTGGACCAACAGAATGAAAAAAATATTGTACATGTTTCATCATAAAGGAATCAATTAAATATTATTCCCTTATTTTATTATTCATAATTTTATCATGATTATTACCTTGAGAATGTTTTATGATGATGCAAAAATATTTTTCATTTGAGCTACAATAATATTCGATTTCTTAGGAGGATAATCATTGTAGTAACACCGAAAAATTCTAAAGTAAGAACATTGTATTAAAAAGAATATATGAAATGAACCACCAATAATAAAATAGAATATAACCTATAGAGACTATATGATATATTTAATATTTTAAATTAATCTCAAATATATATTTTAACTAATGGAACACTGAGTTATCTTGTGTTACGTGCAAGAATGACTTTGTTTGGTAGTTTTTGTTACACACATGACCGAGTTTTACCAACAAAATATTAAATTATTTATATATCAGTTAGGTAATATAATAATATACAACATAGAATTTAATTTATTTTATATGAATGTGATTAAGAAACTTATGGAAATAAATTTTTTAATCATTTTTCAAAAACTAAATATAAATGAGTATCAGATCCAATTTAATATATATGAAATATTTTTATAAAGAACTATTTTTATTCTTCAAAAGATATTTATCATAATAAATTATTTTTATTATTACTATTAAATTATATTAATTAAATATTTATTATATATTCAATAAAATATTTTTTTATATCCATCCAATATATTGGATATGTTTAATATAAGAATAAATCTGGTTTTATGATTAAATATCCATTTTTTTTTAAAAATATTCCTCCTTTAAATGGTACAAATATTTGAAATATACATTTTAACACTTTTATAAAGTTTATATGTCCAAATAAAAATCATTTTTGAAATTGAAACTTAAATATTAGGGTGAGTTTTTTTTCCTTTTTCTATGATGTTTTATTTTTTGATAAATAGAGAAAAATTATGAATTTTAGTTAAAAACTGCTACTTTGTATAATTTTATTATAGGGATAAATAATATTTTAAATTAAATTAAAATTAAAATTATTGAAATTATACATAAATTAATCCAATTTATTTCATTGTAGTACTTTTTTAAAAAAAATTATATTAAAACATAGAAAAGATTTGAATAATCTTATTTTTAAAACATTCATTTTCATTTGGTCTGTAGGATTAAATTTAAATTAATTTATAAATATAATGTCATTGGAATTTTTCAAAAAGGATCCAATATTTGAAATCTTAATAATTTATAATTCCTAATAAAATCAACTTATTTTTTATGAAAAATATTTGTGAATGCATTTACATTGAATTACAACGATTAAGGTAAAATTAAGCGTAACAAGGAGCTAGACCATAATATTAAGGGTAAAATGACATAGAATCATGTAAAAAACGTAATTTATGTCCATATATCTAACATATAATCCATTATTATTCATTTTCTAAGGAATATTATATAAGGGAGATCTTTCAATAGTGTTTAAATATTTTTATTTAAAAGAATGCTACCCCTCCTCGTTTTTAAAAAGACACTCACCATCCAGTTAATTGAAGAGATAATTTCGTTTTTTCATCTTAATATTATCACTATAATATCCCAACATCTCTCTTATTAACCATTAATCATAACTTTTGGTGGAAAGTAATCCAAGGATGACCTTTAGTGATAACCAAAGGGAGTTACCTAAAAAATGGTAACATTCTTCAATGGTAACTTTTCTATTATTTATTTATTAAACAATTTAATTATTATTGTAAAATATTATTAAAATAAAATAATTATACTAAATATATAGATATTTTTCCGGTTAATTATTTGACCTATACTTACACACACTTCCATCAAATGGGCAATGAAGTTTCTATTCGTGTGTACAGTGGACTACCGTCTCACAAAACGTTGTCGTTCGTTTTTCCTTTACCAACTATAATGGTTAGGAATGATGATGGAAATAATATTTTTATAATGTATATATGGAATTTATTATTTTATTATCCTTATATAAATTTTATATAACACATAACTTTATGATCCCCATTTTGTAAGAATATGATAACCTCATTTGTGGACATGCAGACTACCGCATCCTCAAAGCGATGTGATTCATTCACACTATACAAGGACTATATGAAGGTTGATTTTAATTTTAATATGTGACATATATGAAATTAATATCATACTGAAATTATAATATACAAATATATCATTTACTATTTTAGTTTTTTGAGATGAAAATGAAATGGATGTATCATTCATGTGTACATATGACCTACCATCTCCATGAATGGTGCGCTTCAATTCCTAATCAAAATGTTTTTTATGGATTATTATTAATAAATATATAATGAATATATATGATTTTGAGACCATTATTTACTTTTTATATATGATTACAAAATGATCTAAAAAATAAGAACAACATGTAATAAGACAAAATATACTCATAAAACAAGGCTAGTAACACCTGAAATGTTGAAAATGATAAAATATTATTTATTAATGAGTTATAATTGGGTATAAAATACTATATACATTATAATATATATTAATATGTTTGTATTGTATATTACTAACATCATTAAAACAATTATACATGATTTTAAATAGGGTTCAATCGAAAAGAAGTGTAATGTAAGATATTTTTATCTCACTTTTTACATTTGTGACATAAAGGTCTTATTCAACACTTACTTCTTTTTTGTGGTGTGATTAATGACTATTTTGATATATTATACCATGATTAATTTAATATTAATGTTATTTATATTTTAACTTTTAATTATCTCATCCAAAGGGTTTTGACTTGAAAAATACCTTGTGGTAAAAGTTATCTTTGCAATCTCACGTTCTTTTGTGATTATTATCATTCTCAAGAAACAATATATTCATTATGTCCATTTTCAATTATATTTCAAATATTTTTCATATATACATAATATTATGTGTTGTTTATAATTATTTGATAAATCATATATCATTTTCACATATGGTGTGTACTAGAAAATTATTTGATTAGATGGGAAAATATTTATAAATACATATCTTATACTCAATAAATGTCTTGGATAAGGAACATTGTTTATGAATTAAATATATAACTAAATATATGTGGAATGATTTGGAAAGGTAAGACAAAGATGGGGCCCTGTTATAGATCACCCCTCAATGTATCGATAGTCTAATGAGATGAATCAGTTAGCCAAATTAGATGGGTTTTACCCAATATGTTATAAACCATCTTTTGAAAGGTCTTGATGGTAAAGGTATGATGTAACTAGGAAACATGGTTTATAATAATTAAGCATTTACATCAATTAAATTTAGTTATTATTTATCCAAGAGGTTATTTCTCTTACATTATCTATAGATATAGTTTATTCTCATTTTATTGTTTAAATTGAATTTGTTTCTGTTACATACCTTGATTTATTAATTATTGGTTATCCAGTTATTTTATTGGAATGTGTTCTCTTTTATATAAAATTCTATTTGGATTTATTATCATTAATTTATTATTTATTCTATTGTACTTACCCTTACTGAAAAATTTAGAAGACCCTTATTTTTGTTTCTATTCCCCAGTTTATGAAGAGTAAATCATTAAATAAGATTTCATGGATTCTGTTAATTTCAATTTATCATATATAATGTCTTATTTTATATTTCCTAATTTAATATGGGTATATTTTATATAATATGGTTTTCCATAACTTTTAAACTGATTGGTCATTTAGTATTTTATTCCTTATAATCATTCCAATATAATAATGTGGGGAACCGACTCTAGTCTTCCAGGGTGAGGTTGTAACAATTTTATTTCCCATTGCATCAAATATTAACAATGTTTTTTCAGATTCCAACCATTAACTGAAACCATAATGAATTGCGTGATCAACACTTATCATATAGGAAAAAAATAGAATCATCAAAATTCAATTATAATATGCCAATATAGTGACAAAATATATTCATTCAATTCCCCCTTAGGCTTAAAATCGGTCATTCATGGTCATTATTTGAATCCATCATGATTTCTATATAGAGTTTTCCAATTTACTAAGAATTTTACCAAAACGTATCAAACTAGATGTGTAGTAAAGCACATTTTCATGTACCGAGTAACGCTCAAGTTATTCGTGAAACCCATTTTTCAGAGTTATTAATCCTAGGTACCTCTCTACCATAACCATTTCAACTTGTAGTATCTATATTGTGGTAGATTTGTAGGGAAAAAATGTAATAAATTTTTTACCAAAAACTAGTATGTTATTATATGGTTTGAAAAACTAATAGGGGTTTCAAAAATGTTTTTTTATTCCAAATATCCAAATATTGAACACTATTCCCAAGATTCAAATAATATGGAACAATGATTTTCAAATATAAATATCATAAATTTTTGAATAAATGTTGAATACATTTTATCAAAAAAGCATGAGAACCAAAATAGTTTACTCTAATGGAAGGTTAGAAACAAAGTCGTCTTATTTAATGAAATATCTTTAACATCTCCCATAAGGATCTTCTCACATAGTTCTCCTCCTAGGAATACACCACCTAAATCGTTCTTTATAACATATAGAAGGAAACATGTGAAATGGTGTGATTATATTATCAATAAGTGTAAACAATGGATATATCAATCCATTATCATATGAAATAATAACATAATCATAAGTTTGTGTGATAATCAATAAAAATTATGATGTTCATACCCAACTAATCATAGATCATAAACATTAGTAATGGAAAAAACATTATCATTTCAGAATGCATGGGCCATAAGAGTGGTAAATCATACTAAATCAATCATGAACCAAAATCGTTTGTCATATACATGTGGTTCCATCATATATATAGAAATTATTTCATAGGAGAATATTAAATACCAATAATATAAATATATTGGATCACATCTCATAACCTATTTCATATTATGGATTAGGATGCACCTGTTTTATATAGTGGATCAGTACTCACCTATTTCCCATAGTGGATCAAGCCCTTCTACTTATTTTCCATTTTTATCTTATGAGATACAAAGCATTACCTATTATATTTGTGGGAGATATGGGTTCCACACAAATCATAATGAAATCCATACTTATGTGTGCCACAATATCATAAAACATTCATCATATCACCACATCTAATCCATTGTAAAGAAAATAGTTATTATAATTATTTCATCAATTATCCATATCATAACCCATGATAAATAAATTTGTATTACAAACATTTCATCAATATAAACATTAAACATCATTAAAATTAATAATGACGAAATCATTCACTATTATACTTAATAATTCATAAGTAACATAAAATGATGTCATATAAGATAGAAAATAACGTTGAAAGAGCACTTGGAACATTTACTATAGAAAATAGACATTCCACTTTAATTTTTTTAAATAAATAATTTTATATATATTTTTGCTTTAAAATAACCTTGGAAACTGATAATAGAATCTTTAAAATTCCTTTAAAACTTTTCTAGTGGAAAATATCATTTACACATTGAAAATCCTAAAATATTCATAAAATATTTTTTAATTAACATTTATTGAAAATAAAAATGAAAACATATAAAATAATATTTTATTAATTGAGATTTCGTGAAGGAGGGAATTTTTTTTCATTTCATACATTTTAATACAAAGATTCCTTTAAATTTTTTGATAAAATCTAAACATGCCATATTTGGAAAATGAAAAGAATATTAATTTTTAAACAACTTGTGAAACGTAATATATTGTTTATTATATATATAATAAATCATTTTATTAATGTTAAAAAATTCAATATTTCTTTTAGAATTAATGAATTTGGAAGAAAAAGGGCTTTTCATCCGACGAGATAAATATAGAAGATATTTCTTAAAAACATTATTTTGAAATATTGAGTATTCAAAAATTGTAAAATTACGGGAAAATATATATTACTATTACATGAAAATATGAGAAGAAATTTAATCCTTTTCTTGATATATGGATCATAATATTTCATCATCATAAGCATAAAAATAATCAATCTTGATAAATGATTAGATTGTATCAAAAAAACCCATACCATTATGGTAAATTTGAATCATCATCCACATGAAAGAATAAAATTAAATGAAATTAAAAATATAATTATAATAAATAAATCCATAATATTATATTTCAAATGTTCTATATATAATCTTCATAAAATAATAAATGTGCACTACACAACATATTTCTTAATGAAAGAAGATTTAGACAAAGATTCCATTACCAAATTGGTAAATTTTGAGATGTAAATCTCGACAGAGACAGATAGATAATAAAATGGATATGTATATAATAATAAATTTAATGATAAAATCATAACATAGAATCATGTTAACTATCTAAAATAAATATAATTAATAGGCGGTAAATATGACATGCATCTCACTTATGTAAAAAGTGAGATGGAAATCCATTACCTTAAGCCTTTAATTTAGTAGTACACATTTAAACCTCATATATAATAAATTTATTATTATTAACCATTTATTATAAGACCATAATTATATATATCAGACATATTTATGAACAATTCCATGTTAAAATCACATTTCAAGTAACAAATGCATTGTTTTTCGTGTATGTTTTGATTTATTATTTTTTGTCCAATTAATTTGATTGTGATCACATCAGATCCATAATTTCAAAAAAATACATAAATATGATATATATTATATATATATTTATTTATATTAATCCTTATATGTTAGAGATAGAAAATTAAATACACAGTTTAAGGTGATGGTATGTCATACGTATGCATGAATATTATTTCCATTTTATCAAAGGATGAAAAAATAAATGGAAAAAGTTATATTACCTTTCAAGAATTGTTTTTCATATATATATCAAATATATTTATTAAATTTACCCATATTACCTTTAATCTAATGAGTTAATAAAAAACAAATCACATCGCATTGTCAGGTGGCAGTTCGTTGTACACATGAGCGATGTTATTGTATCCCCCATGAAATGGATTATAATAAGGTTCATATAATATAGTTATTTTAGAAGTATAATTATCTTACAAAAATAATATATAATAATTTAATCTATCCTTATTACTATCCATGTAAAATAAAAATGGACAACATATCACATCGGTTCGGGAGATAATAGTATGTCGTACACACGAGAAACATTATTATTTTTCCAATAGGATTAGAGGTAAGAAGGTATATGTCTTATTATAATAAAATAGGTAGAATAATATAATAAATTTAATATATAAACAATAAATCCATCATTATATCCATCCCTGATATTTTTTGATGGAAAATGAATAACATCGATTTAGGAGGAGGTAGTCCTCCATACACACGAATGATGATTTCGTATCACATTCAATAGAAGAGGATATGGATTTAGGTTATTAAATTAAAATAATAAAATATAATTATATGTGATATACTAGTTTTATTATATCATCATAATTTAATAATACTTTAAGGATTTAAAAGTAAAAATAAAACTAAAATGCATCATTTAACACATTACCACTACTTCATTAAACCACTTTAGGTTTAACCTAAAGCCTTAATAGATTGGATTTATATTTTCAAAAATGAATCTAAGATATTGGAAGGGAGAAATTAAAAATATTTATTTTGGTATTTTATAAACCAAAATGTTTTAAAAGTATGAAGAGTAGAGCAGACAGGTGGCCTTTTATAAGTGTTGGAAAGGACACACATGATATTTTTGAAATGAATATAGTGTTACCATGTTTTTCACACATAAACATGATCCCAAATGAGTAATTATAGAACTTTATTGGTTATAATGTCTAAATATGGCCCCTAAATTAGTTCTTACATGTTTATACCCCATTTAACATCATATCCTTTTAGTTAACCACTGGTAATTCTGTATTAACCTTAACCATAATAATACATTTTAACTATCTACACTATTAATTGTGGTAAAAAATTATGTTGAAGTTATTAGATAATATTAATTACGATGATTAAAAATATAGAATTCATTTTTATAAATTATGTTCTCATAAACTGAAAATATTATTTTAAGTATAGATATAGATATGATGAGAAAGAATTTATTTAAAGAGTAAATGTTCAATGTTATATTGTTTTTCTATAAATATTCAATATATAATTGATTAAAATTAACTAAATTGGTTTAATATTCATATAATTGAACAAATTTCACATTTAAATTCACATAAAAATAATATTCAACTTTTAAATTCTTTTAAGGAGAAGACAGTTTTATAATAAAACCTAGTATTTTTCAAAATTCATCAAAACATTTACCTTTTCAAAAAATTCTAATCACAATAACTCCATGATAATAATTAAATAATTATTTGAAAATAGAAGATAAATTTTGCATATATACATTCTAAAAGTTTAAAAAATTATTTTTAAAATAAGTGCACATAATGTGACAAAACTATTTTTTGAAATCTATGGTTCTAAGTGTAAAATTGGTTATAAAATTATTTAATTCATATAAAAAACATAAGATGAATGCTAAAAAATTTATTCAATATATTATATATATATATATATCATTAAAGTAATTCATGAAAATTGATTTATTTAATTTATTGTGATAAAACCCATTTGTACGCATAAAAATAGTTTCTCATAATAAGGTTTCCAATATTTTCAATTGCTTTTTAATTTATATTTATAAATATTTTGTTTCAAAATAATTAATTTTATATACTTGTGTAAAACATATATTATCATAATTTAGTTAATCCTAGTCACACACACTATTATGAGGGATAATTGATAACTATCATAATAAATAATAATATTTTAATGGTATGTCATGTTTTGTTAAAACATAGTGTTGTGTGTACTGAAAGATATCAAATAAATTAAAATTAATCTAAAAAAATCATAAAATATCTTTGTGTTAACGTGGAGGATATAGTCTACATGTATGAATGTGATACATTTTTCATTTTGTATATGATGTAAAAGATGTATAAAATAATTGTTTCATTAATATAATAAAATTATTTATAGTAAAATTAATATTTCAATTATATTATGATGGTTATAGAAGTGTTTATGGATTTTTAATAAGAAGTAAACATGAAATAATTTGGTTAAGTCTTATATCTCCTCTTTAGGTGTCTTATTTTATTATACCTTGATGCTTCGAGGATTGGTCTTTTGGTGGGTCCAAAACCGCTACGACATGGGGAGGAGAGTTGGGAAGGTATTTTGAGAGATATTGACTCATATATAGTTCTCAAAGCATGTGATTAAGTTATGATATGAGGTGTAATTTTAAAATTAAGAGAATTGGTACCCTTGTAAATATTAAAAACATTAAAATATATTAAATTTATTTCTATTGGAAAGTGGTTAGGATTTAGTCTAAATTCAAATATTGGATAAGGTAAGTTAAAAATACCCTCAACTAATTAAATTTTGTTAGGTATTTTGAGATATTTGAATATTCATCTTGAATTTTAACCCACTCTTTATCCCTTTTAACCCTTATCGTAGTGTTTAATATTTAATATGGTTACATAATTATATTAAATAAATTTAAATAAAACATATTACATAATTTGAATATACTTATTCCAAAAAATTCCGCAAAGTTAATTTTGATAATATGAAATTAAATATTAAAACAATTTTATCAAATTAAAATTCTATATTTTATAAATTTAACATTTAAATAAACCATATAATTCATGGAAAATTTTCATTAGAATAATGATATTTCATTTTCAAATGAAAAATTAATTAAAAATTATATAGTGAATTTTTACCCATAAAATCTAATCCTAAATATTAATAAGAAATTAAATTGCTAAATTTTTTAACATTACCTAGGATGTTACGTTCATCCAGCTAAAAAAATTTATCCTAAAAATTTTATGTTTTTGTAAAAATGTTTCGATATATTTATATCATAACATTTTTAAATACCAATGTTGCTTCCTCAATCATATGGTTCTTCCATAAAACCTGTATAGAGTGAGTTACCTTATTTCGAAGAACCTACTCTCTAAAATCTAGAATATTAACTAGATTTTTATTATACAAAATATTTTTCTATAACTGAACTAATTCATGACAAAAAACCCAATATTATTCCAGTATATATTTCCATAAAAAATGAATCACATCATGTAATAGAGAAAAACTCTAAGGTAATGGGACTCAGTAATAGATTGTTCTCAATTTTTCAATAATTTCATACAGACCAATAAACTATAGAATTAATTTTCATTTTCCTCTAAAATTCACCAAACTATTCTATAGAGATACTTTAAAATAATCATACCCTCCTAATTTAACCAAAATACATTTCATTTAGTTATATAAGAAACTCATTACATTCATCTAAGATTCCCTCATATGGTACTGACTCATTTTTAACTTTTCAACCATCTATTTTACCAATTTGGTCCCAAAAACATTTTTCCCAAAGTTCTTCCCAACATGTTATAGTCTAAAACCACTTTCTATATAGTTGTTAAAATGGTTCCATCTTTATATTTGAATGAGAAATGTTATTATAAGAAAATTACAATAATAAAATATTTTTACCCAAACATCCATGAATATAAGATCATGATAAGATACAATAAATAAGGGAATTCCATGAAACCATATAATATATTTATGATATAGTCTAGAAATATAATCTAAGTATATATTATCATGGAATGAAATACAATGTGTAAATTTAGTCAAAAACTAAATAATAACCCAAATCATATTATTACCTTGATATGTATTGGGTAATCCCATTGTGAAATACATTTATATATCCTCTCATTTCCATTTGGGCACTAACAATAGCTATTGCATCCCCTTTTTAGTGATCACTCATCTTTAATATATTGAATTGTAGAATATTTAATTATAAAATTAGAAATATATTTCTTTATTGCATCCCACCAATAATATTATAATATAACTCTATAAAACACAGTGATACTATGATGTAAAATGGATATTTTTTAGCCTTACTCAATAATTATTTTTTCAACTTGGAATCAGTCAACACAAAAAACCTATTTCTAAATCTTATAACAATTTCTTTATCAAACATGATATTTTCCAATTTACCTTTGTTAATCAATTTTATTCTTTCTTATAGACCATGATTTTATTTCTAATCCTTCTTAATACTTTTGGAAAAATATTACTACAATGACACTTGAACCAAGATTGAGGATGTTTCAACTTACACAATTTCTATTCAATCATTCTATAAATAATTAACAAATCAATCATCTTATATACATAAAATAGTTAATGATGCATTATATTTTTGACTCACTGATTGAACTAACTTGTTGAATTTACCTAATTGATAGTGAATAGAGTAATCATAATTTAATATCAGTTATAACAATCTCACATGCCTCATATTCAACTATTTTTTTGTGAATATAGACACCAAATTTCGAGAATTCATATATAAAATATATTTCTCCCCATATATAATATGACTCCAAAATATTAATGTTAAAACTACGTAAAAATATCAGGTTCACAAGTATGATATTTTTTCTCCCGAGGATTCAATTTTCATGATGCATATGAAATTACTCAATCATTAAAAATAAAAATACATAGAATTAACTTCAATGAAAGATCAATATATATATATAATTCACCATTTCCTAATAGAAAGGCTAATACTGAAACATTAACCAATATTATATCAAATTTATACAAATATTCATCATGTGGAAATTATTACGTGAATTTAACTCCCCTTAGAGTTAACATAGCTAGTGGGACAGATATCGAAGAAAATTTTTCAATAAACTCTTTTTAATAATATAAATTTCTAGGATTACTATGAATATCAATTACCCTAGTTAGTCTAGGCCATTCTTCCACCACTTTAGTTTTAGAAAATTAAACTATTATTCCACGAATAGTTAAAATATTACCATGAAATGATATTTTTTATAACCAAATTCACATTTACTGAATTTTAAATACAATTTGATTTCAATTATTGTTTTCAAAAAAATTCATGAATGTTTATTATAATCCTTCTAAATTTTACAATATATCATAATATTATCAACCAATAAAACAAAAAAAATTTATAAATACTCAATGAAAAATAAATTCATAATATCCATAAACATACATAGTGCATTTATCAACCCCATGAGAATAACTACAAACTCATAAAAATTATACCTAGTAAGGAAATTCATCCTATGAATTGTATACATATTTTACTTTTCACTAATAGTATCCAAATTTGATGTAAATCATAGAGACAATTCTAAGATCCATAAAAATGATCAAATAAGTCATAAATATGAAGAAACATATAACTAATCTCAGTAGTAATGTTGTGGAGTTCTCTATAATCAATTCCAATAATCGTATAACCATCCATGTTTTTAATAAACAAAATAGGAGCACCATACAATGAAGTTCTAGGGTTGATGTAATCCTTTGGAAGTAATTATTTTTATTTATTTTTTAATTCTAATAGATCCACTTGATCCATTCGATATGTGAATTTTGGAATTGACATAACATGGTGTACAAAGTCAATGTTGAATTCATCCTCCTGATTAATAATAATTATAATTGAAATTTCACAAGGAAAACAATTTGAAACATTATTTACCACTACCACACCACTATGAAAATTTAATTTTTTAGGATATATACAAGATAAATTTTCCCTGAATATTTAATAAATTTATAAAATTCAAGATATATTATTAGAAGTACAAAAGCATTCATAAAAATGAATTGAACCTCACTATAAAAAGTGATTATTGAATCGTTATCCTTATAACATCACTTAATATGATAAACTAAAATCCAATCCATACCCAAAATAACATCAATCACCTCTAAGGGTAAAAAAATGATTTATAGTGAAAACCATTCCAAAAATGATAATAGTAAGGTTGGTATAAATTTTTATCACTTTAATACTTTATCTATGATTTTTTTACCAAAAGTTTCATCTTCATGTCTGGAGGCCTCATTTCCCTTTTTTTTGAAAACTAAAACAAAATAATATATTATATAGAATATAAATCAAACAATACATTATTATAATCTCAATAAACAAGAAAAATTACATGTACTAACAACATTTTATACATGGTCTTACATTTTATAAGGTAGTGTTAAATGAATTTTCCACACCCTTTTTATTATGTTCATAATGATATTTATCCTTTATGATTTTATTAATACACATATCGACATAATTAACCATATAATTACATTTAAGAAGTTTTAATGCTATATTTTCATAATTAGTTTAACCATTACCATTGATATCATTTTTTCAATCATGATCCAAATGACTTACCACATTGGTAACACCATCTATAATTCATTAAACATTACCCAAAACTCTTTTTACCACACTTTTTATGTAAATACTCTTTCATTCTAATTTCCTAAATTGATTCTTCCCTATTTCTATCGAACTAGACAAATTCTTATATTTATTGATATAATAATCAATAAGACCTATGTTTCAGTACTCAAAATATCAAAAATATGCTAAATATTCCCAACTCCTGATAAACCAAACCCCTTTGTAATATTTTCTTCAATCCTAAATAAAATCAATAAATTTTATTATCATGGTCAAAAATATAATTTGGTGCATTCATGGATAATATAGTAATATTTTAATCACAGGAAGAAACTGATTTCTCCTCTCTTTTTTTAATTTATAGAGTTACATTTCCATTCTATTTCAAACTGATTTAGGAAAATATTTTTTTAGGAAAATGTCATTAAAGGTTCTACACTATATGGAATCAATATCATATTTCCCATTTGGTTTGCATAACTAATTTCCACCACTATTAAATTTTTTGATCAATATGATTAGTTGAATGAGTTAGCATATAAGGTTCTAAACAAAAGAAATCATCAAATATATTCTCCTTTGAATTTATTAACCATTCATATACCAATGGTTGTGAAGATGCTGCAAATTATTGAGGGTGTTATGTCACAAAATGTTCCATTTTTGTCTTTTACATATACAGAATAATTTATCCCTATATTTAATGGTTACCCTAATTAATGAAACATCCCAACCCATGAATCAGTAAACAGTGCCCCATGATAGTGGGTCACATTTCCTTATGAATTACTCCCCATATTCCATAGGTGGGAGACTAGAATCAAGGTCCAAGGTTATGTTTGTGGGGATACTATTCAATAATGCTAGAGTGTAACAAAAAGTTAATAAACATAAAAATTAACTAAATAAAGAAGATAAAATTACTAAAAAAATACATAAGATAAAATCAAGAAGAATGTAATAATAAATGACCCAAAATAATTTCCATGTACAATAATAGGATCATACCATGTATCTATAAAAATAAAATGTAATATAAGGAAATAGTAATCTAGTATAATATATTTATCAAAATTCAAAAGAAAATAAAAATGAACTATCTTAAGCTAGCATCTCGAGTATTACTCAGTCCTATGCACCATTGATCATATGAAATGATCAAATAAGACATCCAACAATGGGTTATTTCCCTAATATATTCCTACACCCATGAAGACTTTCTAGGTACCCAATCGCAGCCCGATCATGGTATTGGATAACACTCAGTAATCCACCACAAATAGTGTCTTAAACAAATATAGTTGTTGTAATATAAACATAAGTACTGTTCAGTATATCATATGTATAATAATGATTAATGTAAATATTCAACAATATGTGATCATTTCTATCAAAACGTGGCTCACTATGAAAAATATTCATGTTCCCATAAATAAGGGTAATTTTAAATCGTACAATGGCATGTGTGATTCTGTCCCATCTAAAAATTGATATTTGATAACCATACCATGGATATATATATTCAAAGGAAAAATTTTAATAATATCCATACCATGAATTAAATTGTCAATATCAACAATGGAGTATTCCATGTGATCAACTGTCAGACCACAACAGGTTAGATATAAGGTATAGAATACCAAGGAATCCCCATGTTGAGTCCATGGAGCATCTTGTTGGAAACTCAATGACAACTTGGGTGGAGTCCAAGGAGAACTACAATAGACCATGCCCAAATAGATTATATGAAATCCTAATCTAAGGGGTTGTAAATCCATCGATATCCTATGGAATCAGGATTCAATTTATAAAATACAATGGAATAAATTACTATAATAAATATCTATAAAATATAAATATCCATGTAATATAATGGAATCTAGATCCATGGATATTTTCCAAGTAATCAACTACCATTTTCAATTCGATAATCTAGAAATTAATCATTTCATAACCATTCACCATTCGTGATTTCATCCAACCCATTTCCACATTTTCTATTTAAACAAATAAATCATTTAACATCATCTAATCACATGGAAAGGAGGAATAACCTTCCACTAATAATTATTTCAACTCTAACTCAATTTATTACAGCTTAAAAAAAAGTGGAGAGACCACTCTCACCTTGAGGGGTGGTTTAAAATAGGCAAGATCGAAATAAACAAACCATGGGTGGCCTTGGTTGGGGCTAACAAACTCCATTGATAAAAAGACACTCATTGGGGAACTTAATAGGTTATAAATCACTAAATTGAAGCATAAAATTAATTTTAGGGGAAATGAAAAAAAGTATACCCTGAATAATAACTGAGACAATATATAAAACAACCAAACCGTAAAGGGACAGTTATAGACTGTTATCCATATACACATGGTGGAATAATCATCTGATATCAACGTCAAATTCCATATATATCAGGATAAAAAATAATAATAGATTAGAAAAATAGATATAGGGTATATTATATTTCACATAAATAACTCTATCAATAGAAATAAAAATGAAGAAAAATAAATGATAATTGAATAACATACTGAAAAAGACACAATGAGGCAAAAAATATTAGATTCTGAGTCTAGAAGATGAATAAATAGAAAATAATATATTAGGAATTTATGAAGGATCTCTAAAGGTGATTTATTTTTCCATTGGAGGAGGAGAGAAAAAATAATTAGTTTATAATTATATTTAGGGGTAAATGGGTAACTTCACCCATTTTAACTGGGTTTCATAGTTTTCTGTCTTGGTCTAAAAAACTATGCACCAATAGTGAACCCTTATATACCTCAAGGGGACTCACATGGTTTATGCACATAGTTTGGTAATCCATGTGAAAATGGGATTTTACCCACTGTTAAAAGTTTACTATTTTTTAATGGGTGTGAGACCCTGGTTATACGGTTTCCTCAAACTGTGTAGCCTCCTAATTCCCTATGTCCAACCCCATATATGCATGAATCCCCTTATGCATAGTTTCCCTAGAACCATGTGACACTAGAAAGTGTACCATACCACATCATTCAGTTTTATAAAACCCTGAAGCTTGGGTCTCATAGTTTCTACTAACCATGCATCCTATCTTCCTTTATCAAAATTTCAGGATCCATGCTTCGAAGTATCCCCATACACACCCAAAAGTATAGTGATTTCATTAAGAACTCACATATGGTCAAAACCAAGGAGTGATAATAAAATTATAAATAACCCTACCTCATAGAAAATACCATGAACATAAAATTCTCCCCCTTAAATAAAATCATCCCTTAATTTTCCATCTAAGGGTGGCCAAGAATCATCTGAGAATAACTCTGGAGAATCAGCACATACATCGAACTCCTGATCACAAGGATCACCCTATAAATTTCTTTTCTACCATATAACCCACACTTGAGGAACGAAATGACCTTGCGAATCCTTTATGCCCCTATCAACAATATTTCAAGGGCGCCCTGTGAATTATGCATCTACCAGTAACACCAACTCATCCAGCTAAAGAGTATGAGATATTTCTAAGTGGAAATGGCATAGTTGTGATACATGGAGGAAATAATGCATGGATCAATTCCTATGAGGCAATTGAAATGATAGGCTATTATCCCAAATCTCTCTAAAATCTATAATGGCCTAACATATCATGGTGAAATATTACCTTGTCTCTTAATTTTTTTCTACCTTAGCCTCAGTGGGATACGTAAATAGAACTGAACTCAATCTCCATAGTCTATTGATGAATATAGGCATAAGATTCATATAATGTCTATGAAATAGTTCTAATTTTCTGAATCAATTGAACCTACTCTGATGTCTCATGCATGAGACGTGGTCTGAGTAGCGTTTCCTCTCCTACCTCTAACCAGCACTGGGGGTGGTTTCCATGGCCAAGGAAAAAAGCCTCATAAGGTGCCATATGTACACCATCATTATAGATATTATTTCATTTGAACATAAAAGGTGCATATTCTTCTCTCAAGAGCCCCTGAAATGAAGGATCTATACTCTAAGAATGTTCTCAATAACCTGTATAGTGTGATCAGACTGACCATCAGTCTGATGGTGGTATTCTATGATCAAAAGCACCTATGTACCCATCAACATCTTCAATTCCTCCAAAATACATGATATAAACCATGCATCCCTATCCGATATAAATAAATGAGTAAACCCATGAATGTGTACAATATCACAGATTAATTTCTCCCAATATTATCAAATGAGAAGGTCTCCTTAATTGGTAGGAAATGAGAGGCATTCATGAGCCCAACCACAAAAAAACCATACAACATCAGTTTCTCAAGGAGACCACAACATCCCTGTCAAAAATAACATTTAAACATATTCCCATTTCTAATTTTGAATGGGTAACTATTGTAAAATCCCATCTGGTCACTGGTGTTCTACCTTCACCTACTAATAGGCGAACCATCTCATGAAAAAACTTGTTACATCACATTTCATATCCAACAACCAATACTGGTGAGGTAAATCCGAATACATCTTAGTAACATCTAGATGTACTTACCAAGCTATGGTATAATAATATTTCATAATGTCTTCATTTAATTTTGATAGAATCCAAATATGACCATTAATATGTATAGTTTCATCCACTCATGTGGTTCTACTAGGAGTAGAGTCCTCACCTTCCACAATCTCCCATAGGACTGGGCCCTCAACATATGATATTTTTCTTATACACACTCAATCTAAAAGAGTTGAGATCACAACTAAAGATGAAAGGAAATTATATCCTTAAATTTACTGCACATCCAATTGAATTTTTGAGAATAAGGAAATAAGAATCCACCCACAACTAGCCTCCTAATGTTCCAATATTTGAGTCATCCTTCTTAGTGCATCAAAAATTCTATTACCCTTCCTATGGGACTATTCTATATTTATGTAAAACAACTATAGGTATTCAACCCACCATCATTTCTTCATATTCATGTCACACTATGTAAATATATTCTTCAGGGTTTTGTGGCACATATACAACAAAAAATGATATCTCAGTAAGTAATTACTCCAATAACTCAAGGAATGTACAATGATGGATAACATTAGATCATGCATCTAGTAGGTCCTCTCTTATGGTATAAACTTATCAGACTCATACACTATGACACACTCTTCCTGCATCTGATCTATTCATACACCGATACCTTATGCATTGAAATATAAAGTATAGCTCATTTCCATATCTAAAAGTATTAAGAATGAAATTTAAGTTAGTCTCTCTTATAGATCCTAAAATGTTGTTTTCTAGTATCTTACCATACAAACATCACACCCTTCTTAGTGAATCCTATAAGAGGTGTTGCTAAGAGAGAGATAAGTCCAATATGAAATACCTAAAATATAATTCTATTCTTATGAATATTTATATATCAAAATCATTCATGGGTTTCCTAAGAAAATATTTTTATCAACTTATATAGGTGAACATATACAACTATATCTAAGATAATATGACCAAGGAAGTGAATTATCTTCATCTAGAAGATTCACTTTGTTATATTAGCATATAACTTCTTCTCTCTCAGTGTATAAAAAATGATGTAGAGATGTTTGAGATATTTTAGTTGATTGTGTGAATTCATTAAGATATCATCCATATAAATTTCATGAAACCAATCCATGTATGGATGTAAAACATAGTTGATTAGTTTCATGAAAATAGTTTTCACATTCCTAAGACTGAACAACATAACCAGATACTCATATAGACCATACCTACAAAGAAAAGTTATATGGGGTATGTCTGAAGGTTAAACATGTACCTGGGGATATCTTGGTCTCAAATAAATTTTATTGAATACCCTAGATCCTCAGAGGTGACCAAAGAGACCATCTATCCATCAAAATGGTTATTGGTTCTTAACCATCAAATGGGTCAATTTTTAGTTATCCTTGCAAAAACTAAGAGTTATATCCAACTTTTTGACAAAAAGTCAATCAAACTCCACATAGAAGTACTTGGTCATATAAAACCCTTTGACCCGAAGTCTTATAGAGGTCTCTTGAGATCCTAAAACTATATATTATCCTTCTTATATAGAGTAATGGTACCGGTATAGATCCTGGAACGAGAAAAATAGAAAAATATACCACTCTCTCAGGAGGTAAGATAGAAAATTCATATGAGAAAATGTCCCTGAAATTATAAAAATCTACAAGAAAGTCCTCCTGACATGTTCCCTGTCCATCATGATGCGAACTAGCAATTTGGTATATCATCCCACCCATCCCCTTATGTTCTGGTCCATCTTGGATCTCCTAGACATCCCAATAAACCTTGAGAATTAAAACTACACCCTATTGTTATGTGAATTTTACCATCTAATTATACTAGTCAACATGCTATTGATAAGAAAATATCTATTCCATACAAATAATGATTTTTAATTCTATCATCTTGAGGAAAAAAGACCCCATATGATGTCTCACGTGCCAATCTCAAGGGGAACTCCCTATACTAGCATACACACTTCGATCTAATTTCCAGCAGATTTTTGAGTCTCATGATTCCCTTAAATAATTTAACAACGAGATCAACTATCTCCACACTAGGTACATATATAAAACTATAAGACACACCTATATCTAGAAGAGAAGATAGTAGAGTATATTCTATTAAAATGTACCTCTCACTGTAGATGATCTAGTGATCTGATTCTTAGATGTAGGCTGTAAAATATATACCTGGCCCGATCCATGACCTTGTTACATAATCTAACTACCTAGAGCAGACCCACTCTTCTTTCATAGAACATCTGGTGGATGGATACCTCACCCATAACCACCACCTTAGCCTGAATAACCGAAACTACTCCAGTTCTCATATAAATAGTGATATGTGAATGCTTCTCTAAAAACCAAATTCATGGTCGATTCTTTTCCAATGACTATTGGGGGAATGATCTTACATAGAAACTATACGAGACCTATCCTGCCACATTCATGACACTAGAATAGTTCTAGATCAAATTGTTTTTTGATATATCATTTATTAACAAACTAACAGAGTATGCACCAATATAATAAATAAAAGAAGGTATGGTACACCCCTTATAAGAAGCCTAAAAATGGTGCTTCATGTTTTCTATCACAAAAAAAATGGTCCATGATGCTGAATTACCCTACACTAAGCTCCCAATTTTCTGTATTCTCTTATTAATAATAATCACCATATTCATTGCCTCTATAATAGTAGTCATCCAAAACACATTTTACTATGATCAAACGACATTCTTGAGACTATCCACAAAGCATCTCTACTTCATTGGATCAATATTTTGATAAATTTACACAAAAAAATTATGGATTTATGGAACATGAAGAATAATCCATAACGGTCACCTCTCCTTAATTCAGGTGTATAAAAGAACAAGACATTTCTGCTCTCAGGGTCTCAAAAAAATATGTATTTATCAAAACTAGACTGAATCCCTCTCAACCATATCTCAGAGTGTATTATCCTATTTTAAAAAACGCACCAACTCTTAGCTATTCCTTGAAGCATATATGTTCCGTGATTCACTCTCCTTCCAAGTAGTTTCTCTAGATGCTTGAAAATATAAATGATAGGCTAAAGACATAGATCAATAACCTATGGACCACCATACCTCTAAAAGTGGGAGGATTCTGCTACTTGAACATGTGCGTAAGATCTTTCATAGTCATGGTAGGATGGATGGATCCCATAAATTTCTGAATGATGCATCTGAAACCCTATAGGAATTGGGAATCATTACTCATATATAGTATAACTGATGGTTCCACAATTGGAACAATAAGAGGATATATTGTAATTTCCCAGAATATCCACATATTTGTTTTAAATTATATTGGATTATTTTTATAGCAGTAGCTAAGAAGATTTTTGATTCTAAGGCCCAGTGATCCCAGAACAATTGTTTGACCCTTTTTTAATTAAATTAAATTTACGCGTGTCCTCAATTTTGGTAACTTTTAAATGAGTTCTCAGATTTGAAATCTAAGGGAACTATTATGTTCAGAGAAGTGGGTTTTTCATAAGGAGGACCTAACGTTGATCAGCTAAGTTCAACTAAAAAAATTCATTTTTGGAGCATTTTAAAGAAAAATAAAATAAATTCAAGAAAGTTTATTTTATTTGAAAACATTCACTGCCACACAACGATGAATCAGATTTGTAATTTCATAAATGAAATAGTGTAACGATGCAGTGACTCAGTATAATAGAAACACTGAAGCATGTTTCATCAATTAATTTCTTAATAGGTATGTATGATTTTTTACATGATTCTGTAGTTTCTATGAACCTATAGAGGGATTGCATTGGTGAGAGATGAATGATGAATCTCCCATGATAAAAAATCTTATTCACTTCCTTTTACTTCATGGGTTCACCAACTATAACAGTGGAATTTGAATAAAAGATCCAAGATAGATGAAAAATGTCATCAGAATCAATTCCTTAATGAAGAATTATCCAAACTCTTGGTAGGGGTTGTTATATTGAGTCTGTTCATTCCCTATTCTTAGAGATAAATAATTAATTTAGATCAACCC
This sequence comes from Viscum album, assembly GCA_963277665.1. Taxonomy (NCBI): domain Eukaryota; kingdom Viridiplantae; phylum Streptophyta; class Magnoliopsida; order Santalales; family Viscaceae; genus Viscum; species Viscum album. The sequence continues at coordinate 759,909,226 of OY728140.1, read as the reverse complement.
ATGAATAGGTAGACATGTGGTTCAATCGTTTTGGCAGGAAGGAAGTTTTATTTTCGGATTTTTTATGGAATATTGGTATTGGTTATCATATGTTGATTAATCCCATGTGATGGATTTTTGGATTAATTCAATTTTTCTTCTAATGGAAATAAACCATGATCAATGAAAACATAGATCAAGGTCTGTCCCTTTTTGTTGATTCATGCCATTTTCTACCTTCGTTCTTAATTTTTCATGGTTGTTCATCATTTGTCCTATGACTCAACGTTTGGAGATCAATAAATCATTTCACAACCAATCCCTGGTGAAATGATCCTATATTATTGATCTGTGATGTGCTCATCATGGAAGAGGTGCAACAATGAAGGAGACACTCAGATTTAGGCGATGCAGGGGATATCACAAGTGAATGGATTGACATTGGAAAGTGATTGAGGCATGATTTTGAATCCATGGTGATGAATAATGGTCCCTGAGGACTCCAAAATATCTTATAGATCAATGAAAGAACTACCAAATCATGTTTAGTGGCCCGTAGAAGGGCCTACGAGTACGCCGGTGCCAGCGGCGGCAGCCAGTGATGATCGGTGGTGGCACGCAGATGCTAGCGTGGAGAATAGTTGTTGTAGGGTTTGTTGGACCCACGAATCTCATCCACTGGTTGATGAGGATAGAGTTTCAGGCTTTTGAATGTGTTCTGATCCCATAATATTCTATTTTCCATAGGCATATAGTGTTTTTAAAAGAGTGAACCTCTTCCAAAATAATATTTATCACTTAATCACAAAATCAATTTCCTAAACTAAGGGTATTCATTTAAAAATACATAAGATCCCAAATCAACTTATTATTGATCAATAAAATAATTTAACTAAAAATAATAAGTCACACTAACCAGGGACTTCACATAGTCTAGTGGTAGGTGATAAATCACAATCTCATGCTGGTTGTGAGTTCGATTCCCACAGCTTTATCCGACGTGACGAGTTGTCACATAGTTTGTGTGTTTTCAATTTTCAAAAACTATTTTATATAATATTACCAAAATGAGATAAATTCCTCAAAATAACTATAACATAATTTAACAAAAAATGTTATATCATTGCTTGCATTTTCATCCCAAAATATAATAACTTGTAACTGCCTCTAACCTAATGGTCATATAAAACTAATTGGTTATTTATAACTGTATCCACAAGAAAAAATATAAGTCTTCCTCAAATATCATTTTCACATGAAAAAATACAGGGTTAAAAATACCAGAGAAAATTATTGCAATGTAATCCCATCAACAAGGAGCACTAATACTTTTAAACATTTCTCCAACCATTTATTTCCACATAACTTATTCATTGCCCAAGAAAATATCCTATAGAATAGGGAATTCACTCAAGTAATGACCAGGTCCCCTAAATTTATGGAAAATGACTATAAATGGATTCTTGGGACAATTTTTACTTTCTTCCATAGTACTCTTCATTTTTCCTCGGCAATTATTTACGTTATGTCCTTCATTACCACACATGAAGAATTTCATTGTTCCATTGAGTTGCATTACTGGGTGTCTCCTTCGACATTTGCTGCATGATGGAAATTGAGGATTCTATTTTTCATGGTCTCTAATGTTGGAGCTCTTGTCATTCATCACCTTTATCTTCTTTGTTGAGTCTAGGAGTTGGATAATATATATGGTGTTGTTCATATTTTTGGGAAACTGATTTGGCATGAACATGATATATTTTGCGCCAATCAACATTCCATTGCGTTTCCCCTTTCCACCATTGTTCCCACATTGTACATCATGCTCAATGTTAATATGACTTCCTGGGAATCCATCCATTGACTAAAACCATAAGGCATTATGTGAGTAACTGTAGTCCTAAAATAATTTAGAGAATATCATGACACAATATTTTAATTTGAAACACCTTAGGATTAACCACGGTCATTTATTATCATATTATATTAAAATCCATCAAATCAGTTTGTAAATAAAATTTAAATTATGCTAATCATATCTCCTAGGTCTGTCGTAACCAAGATTGCAGAAAGGCCTGTTTTCATGCACCAGTTCCTATTTGAGTCTAGCTCAAAGCAGTGATTTTGGGTTTTACCCCTAGGTACGACTATGTCAGAGCCGCCTCTACCTGCTCATATCCAAAGATGGATGTATTTCTTGGAAAACTAAAAAAATCACTAAAATACCAATATTTTAGGTAGTTCTTCTATACTAATCCTCAAATTCTATCTTAGGGCTATGTGAAATAATGAGATTTTATCTAAATCTAGTTTCCATGGTTTGTACTAAACTTACACTGATACCAACTATAACACCCTAACCCTAGAATCCTAGAGTCGGTGCATTATTACGTATCATAGGCATGATCACAAAAGATCAAGTCTTGAAAGACCGATTAGTTTAGTAGACTTGGAAGTACTAGATACATTCATAAGGTTTACAGTACATCATAAAATGGAAAACTACAACAGAAATGTTTCGATAGACAACACTGAGATCCCATAGCCTATCCCTGCAGGTTATTCATAATATACTTCTTCACATACTTGAGAAAATAAGACATAGAAAGGGGTGAACTCAGATGCTCAGTGAGGATAACAATATAGAGGAAACTTTCATAAATAAACGTAGACATTTAAGGAAATGTATACAACTAAAACAAAATCCATTTCAACATAAACCTCATCATAATATGGCAAATATAAGAAAAAATATTTTAATATACCTACTCGCATGGACATTCTACTAGTTGAATAATCACATGCAATATCAATATCCACTTTCATAATGACGGAATGCATAATGCTAGACTTTCATAACCGCATAGTCAAGGCCTTGTGCCAATACTACAAATAATATTATGTTAAGGGGTTGTGCAAAGACACTAGTTTTTCTCATTAGACCTACCGATATATCGAGGAACTATATTAGGCTCCACCCATCACATACTAAGTCCAATGCATTCCTCATATGAAAATTTTGAAACATAACATAAACATTCAAGTTAAAACTAGAATACCAAATGTCAATACTTTATCCATAAACCATGAATGGTAAAAAAAATAGCACATCCAAATTCAAAAATAACTCATTCCATACAATATGGAAGATTGTATTATAACATATTAACCTCAACTGTGAATAATTAAGGATATTGACATAGATGAAAATATTCATCAAAACTATTTGAAAGAAATATCTCCCTTTTTCTTGAAAGCATTTAAAAGTAACACTATTTGTCACGAAGTCATTTAAAATAGATTTTTGAATCAAAGTGTCCCATACCACACTAAAACTTTTAAAAGTAATTTTAATTTTAAAAAATTAATTCCCATATAAATAAAACCTTAAAACCATTTTTAAAACGTGGACATTAATGTGAATGATTTAGAAGAATAAAATTTTAAAACATTCAAAAAAGTATTTTTATTATAGGTACTATCCAAATAAGAGACGGTTTAATACAAAAAATTGAGGTAATAAAACATTATAACACCATGAGAAAAAAAGGACTTCATTATATATTTTGTCAAAGGATAACATATACATCATATAAAATTGAATTGGTGTATAACCACAAAGAAGTCTCAAATGAATGTAAATTGAGATGAAATCCCTAATAAAGATAGTATCCTTATGTAAAGGATAAATCAATGAAATAATTATGTGTGAAAAATATAAATACACTTAATATGGTTGGTTATTCAGTCTAAATCAATCAGAGTACATTCACACATATTCTTATATGAATAACACCAGTGACTTGGATGTTTAACTCAATGAATGGAAATTAAGTTAAGCTAAAGTTTATATCAATGACATGAGAAATTATAAATGGAGTGATTATGTGTATCAAATTTATATCCACATAAAGGTGAGTTAAAATTAATACATAAATAATATATAGTGATTCCACACATAATCTTGGAGTAAAATAATCAATGAATTATGCGTAAATCCCACTGAGTGGAAATTGAAATTTTAAATTCCATTACCAATTTGCTAACTTATGAAAAATACAACCATGAAAGAAGTATCATAAAATGAAGATTTAAATACTCATAAATTAAAGTATATTACACCACGAATACAATCATGGACAGTATATACGCTATAGAAAAAGAAATAGTGGCCAATACTGCATGAATCTCACGAGAATAAAAAGTGAGACGAAAAACCCTTAGTTTGTTTTAATCAATCGAGTCATATGAAAAAAAGTTAATATTCAGAACATTAATCACATAATATCATTAATATAAATAGAATCATGATAATATATATCAAATGGTAGTACACAACACACCACTTGCAGTAAATATGTTACGAATAGTGGAAATCTCACAGAATTAAATGTGAGATAAGAAACCACTTACTTCATACTTTTCCTTGGTCGATGGTAGGTTAACATAATTTATAATAGTGAAATAAATGTTATTAAATTATACAATAATCATATACATTAATATGATATTATATATGATCTTTTAATATTGGTTTGTTAATAATATTTTAGTATTATTGTCGTTTTGGGTGTTAACTGGTTCGTTTTCCTTTATATGCTTTGTTTATTAAGTAGTGTCTGTTATGAATAGGATGTATCTTATTCAGATTAGTAATTATATTTTGTCTTTTAAAAAAAATAGTCATCTAATGAAATTAGTCTTGAATGAATTACGATGGGGAATGATTCTCATCACGTTCGTGGAGACGGTAATCCGTGCGTATACATGAGCAACAATATCATTATTTTGATATTAAAATAATATTTAATTAGATGGTATATCATATATAAAAAATAATTATCATTTCATATTTATTATTTAAATCAATTAAAAATCATTATTATACCCATCCAAATAATAATGTATTGAATAACAATTTAACCACGACGTGGAGACGGTAAACTGTACGTACGCATGTATGGTGACTTGTCATTCAGAGGATGGATAGAATAATGAATATGGTTGTAAAATAATTATAACAACATAATAGTGTATAGTTGATACTGGAGTTATTATTTTAGAATAGAAAAAACAAAGAAATAGGAAGTGGAAGAAGAAAGGAACTTGAAAGTGGTGATGAAATATTTACCTCTTCTTCACGTTCTTCCTTTTGATTTGATCAAAAGGGATACTTAAGATGGATTTATGACTAAAATAAGGTCTCTATGATGAAGGTAGAACATTTGATAGAGTATTTGGGCAGATTTTTGCTGATACAAAAGGCTTTGAATGTGTGAATTTGAGGGAAGGGGGAGTTCCCTTTTATAAGAGGGGTGATGGGAACCATAGGAAAAGCGATAAATATTATTTTATAATAAAATAATTTTCGGTTTCCAGAGTCTCAAATGTGGATTATTTAAAGGATAATGTGGGGATGGGTCTACAACCACCCAAACAATAGGTTTTAGATAGGTTTGGGTCACTATATTAACCTTATCTTTTAGATTTATCTCTTAGTTAAATAGTTTCACATTTACCATGTCCCTTTGTATTTTTATATTATATGGTTAATAAAATTACTATATACTTCTGAGAGAACCCCAAGTTGTTATTTAATGATACATATATCATATATAAGTCTATTTTTTAGAATTTTAGATTTTTAGTAATAGAATATCAATTAATAATATAATATTTGTTTTAAAAACTCTTTTATGTCAATTTTGACACTATTTGGTATTTTGTTTATTATAAATTCATAACAGCATTATTACATTGAAAAAAATTCATATAACCAACCCTAATATTTCATATTAACATATAAAATTAATGGTATTCATAAAAAGTATCAAATTACAATTATTTGATATTTATAATATCAATTATTTTAATATTTCAGTAATTAGGTAATTACTGTATCATCATTGTGTCATAAATAAATTAAATTATTTAAAGTATAAAATTTATAAATAAAATAACATTATGTAGGAAATATTTATAGATTTTTAATGAATATTTATAGTGGAGTTTATCTTATGTGTAAACCTATATTAAAAATGATTTAGTGATTAAATTTGATTTTAACTCTTAAACATCTTCTTTGAATTAAATAATAATAAATTCCCTAATCTTTTCCAAGTAGTCCAAAGAGGTTCATATTTTATTACTAAGGTTTTTTTTGGGTGAATTATACATATCCAATAGAATTATGACATGTTTTAAGGTAATAATGATATCATGTTTACCTTTAATTACCCTATTTACTTTTAGCCACTGTAAATAAAAGATAAAAGTTACTATTCACCAAAACTTAATTTTATCTTAATCCTTGATATTAACCGTGTCTCTCGGATTTTCAAAATTCAACTCACAGATGTGGTAAATATAAATTTTATATAAATTTGCAAATGCTCCTATGAAGTGGGTAAAAGACGGTGAAAAGTTCACTAAAATATTATATATCTAATATTATTACAAAATGACACCAATGAATTACATTGAACATATATGGGTTTTATGTATCTATTTTGACCTAAAATAAATTTAAATAAAATAATTAATTATTTAAATAAAAATTTGGTTTTAAACTGTAACTCAGTATTTTTCACTATTCATTCAAAATTGAATGTTTTCAGAAAAAACCAAAAAATCACCCTAATATAATTCGGATATTCCGAATCCAAAAATGAAGTCTATTTTGAAACATAAAATTTATAAAATTTCAAAAAGTTGGTATTAATATTCATAATGGATTGTTTGATTGATCACGGTGTGTTAGAATCTCGAAGTTTTATACAATGAAAGCTATTTCATTATTCAAATGGAAGTGTACCGTGGAAGCTTGGGGTGTAACATTCTTACCCTATTTTGGAAATTGTGTCCTCGCAATTTTTAAAATTGGTCTTGGGAACCTAATTGAAAGTGCTACATCGGAAAAAGATTTAATAAAACTATCACCTTAAAAAAAGAAAGAAAAGTACAAAGGTCACCCGTGATAACCCATACTAGGATTCCACGTAGGAAAACATATATATGGAATATAAACTAAGTGTCATGTTCTGATAGGGAGGGATAGAAAACATGATCAGGAGAAAGTTAACAACAAGAAAATCACAAACTTGTGACGGGACAAATGATCATTAGATTCCCAGTAGGAAAAGTAAACGGACAATGTTTTTTTTATTTAAGTTAGATTTCATAAAGATGAGGAATTTATTTATAATATTTACTAAGTACATAAATATTTATACTTACTTTTTATGTCGAGTTTTATTCTTTAATAAATTTCTACCACTAACTCTCTTTTTTTCAAACGATGGGCATTCATGATGACTTGGTCACACTGGAGGAGCTAGAGTCAACTTCAAGACAATCACATGATCCACAATGGATAAACTATATGTTTACCTTATCTTTAGATATTAATCAAAACCAAAATAGTTAGTACAAGATTAGATGATCCCCAAAGAGGATATTACTTTAGAGAAAGAAACATTAATTTTAATTTCTAAAATTAAACCAACAATACCTTAATGTTAAATAAATACAATTAAATTAAACATTGTCCTTAAAATACTTCAATATAATCCAAACTAATACTGAAACCCAAAACATAGAAGAATTTGGTTATGCAGTCTTCCACGTCAAATTTTATCTCCAAATGACATTGACTACTCTTAAAGTCACACACTTAAAATTAATTATCCTAATCACATATTCTCTATTATATGTTAATTATTTCCATAAAAAACCAAAATCAATATAAATCCACAATAATAACATAGATAAAAAATCCACCATTACTCCTCAAATGAAATCCTACATTATTCTATTTTCCTTAGGCATATAGTGTTCCCAACAGAGCAAACATCTTCCAAAATAGCATTTATTACTTAATCACCATATCATTTTTCTATACTAACGGTATTCATTTGATAATACATAAGATCCCAAATCAACTCATTATTGGTCAATAAAATCATTTAACTAAAAATAATTAGTCACACTTGCGGGGACTTAATGTAGTCCAGTGGTAGGCGATAAATCCCAATCGCACTCAGGTTGTGGGTTCTATTCCGTCAGCTTTGTACGATGTGACAGGTTGTCACACGGTCTTTATGTTGCCCTTTTTCAAAAACTATATTTTATAATATTACCAATATGAGATAAATTCTTCAAAATAACCATAACATAATTTAAACACAAATTTTATCTCATACCATTCATTTTCATTCCAAAATATAATAACTTGTAATCCCCTCAAACCCAATGATCATATAAAACCAAATGGTTATTTATAACTCTATCCAAAAGAGAAAAGATAATTCTTCCTCAAATATCATTTTCACATGACAAACTTTAGGGTTACAAATACATGAAAAAATTATTCCAATGTAATCCCATCAACAAGGAGGACTAATACTTTTAAGCATTTACCCTACCATTTATTTCCACATAGATTCTTCTTTGACCAAGAAAATATCCTATAGAATTGGGCGTTCACTCGGGTAATGGGCAAGTCCCCAATATTTACAGAAAATGTCTCTAAATGGATTCTTGGGACAATTTGTTTTCTTCCATAGTACTCTTCATTTTTTCTCGGAAATTATTTACTTTATGTCATTCTTTCCCACACGTAAAGAATTTCTATGTTCCATTGAGACATATTCCAAGGTATCTCTTTCCACATTTCCTACATGATAGAAATTGAGGATTCTTTTCTTCATGGTCTCTACTGCTGGAGCTCATGTCATTCATCACCATTCTCGTCTTTTTTGAGTCCGGGAGTTGGTTAATATATATGTTTTTGAACATATTTTTGGAAAACTGGTTTGGAATTAACACGATATCTTTTACGCTAATCAACATTCCATTTTTTGGTCATTTCCACCACTGTTCCCACCTTGTACATCATGCTCAAAGTTACTATGACTTCCTTGAAGTCCTGCCATTTGCTAAAACTAGAAATCATTGTGTAAGTAACAGTAACCATAAAATCATTTAGAGAATATCATAACACCGTATTTTCAATTCGAAACACCTTAGGATTAACCAAGGCCATTTATTTTCATATTATATTATAATACTTCAAATCGGTGTGTAATGTAAATTTAAATTATGCTAATCATATTCACCAGAAGTATCGTAACCAAGAGTGCAGCAAGGACTGTTGTCGTTCACTGGTTCCTATTTGAGTCTAGCTCAAAGTGGTGTTTTTGGGTTTTACCCCTAGGTACATATGTGCCAGAGCTGCCTCTACCTGCTTATATCCAGACAGGGATTTATATCTTGTAAAACTCACAAAATCTCAACAATACCAAAATTTTAGGAAGTTATTCTATACAAATCATCAAAGTCAATCTTAGTGCTATGTGCTCTAATAAATGTTTATCTAAATCTAGTTTCCAAGGTTTGTACTCAACTTCCTCTGATAAAAACTGTAACACCCTGACCCTAGAAGCCCAGATTCAGTGCATTATTACGTATCATTGGTATGATCACAAAAGATCAAGTCTCAAATGACTGATTAGTTTAGTATCCTTGTAAGTACTAGATACATTCATAAGGTTTACATTAAATAATAAAATTGAAAACTACAACAATATTGTTTCCATAGACAACACCGAGATCCCATAGTTTATCCATGCAGGTCAGTCATAATATACTTATTTACATCCTGGGGAAAATAAAACATAGAAAGGGGTGAGATCAGATACTCAGTAAGGATAACAATATAGCAGAAACTCTCATAAATAAGAATAAACATTTAAGTCAATGTATAGAACCTAAAAAAAATCCTTTTCAACATAAACTTCATCATAATATGGAATATATAAATCAAAATAATACCATTTAACTACTCACATGGATATTATACTAGTTGAATAATCACATGAAATATCAATATCACCTTTCATATTTATGGAATGCATAATGCCAGACTTTTATAACCACATAGTCAAGGCCTTCTGCCAAGACTACAAATAATATTTTGTCATAGACTTGTACCAAGACACTAGTTTGTCTCATGAGACCTACTGATGCATCGAGGAGCTAAATAGGGCTCTACCTATCACTTACTAAGTCCAATGCATTCCTCATATAAAAAGTTGGAAACATAACATAAACATGGATTGTATAAAAATATCACTTCGACAGTCAAACATAACTCATTCAATATAGTATGGATGATTTTATTGTAACATATTAACCTCAAACGATAATAATGAATGATATTGAGATAGATGAAAATATTCATCAAAACTATTTGAGATAAATATCCCCCTTTTTCTTGAAAAAATTAAAAGCCACATTATTTGTCCAAAAGTCATTTAAAATAGATTATTGAATCAAAGTGTCCCATAACACATTGAAAATTTTAAAAGAAATTTTTATTTTTAAATATTAATTTCCATATAAATAAAACCTTAAAACCATTTTTAAAACAAAGACATTAATGAGAATGATTTAGAAGAATAAATTTTTAAAACATTTAAATTGGTATTTTAGATAAAGTTATTATCCAAGTGATAGATGTTTGAATACAAACAATTGAGGTAATAAAAACATTATAATACTATGAGAATAAAGGACTTCATTATTTATTATTTCAAAAGACGGTATATACACCATATAAAAGTGAATTTGTTAATAACAACAAAGAAGACTCAAAGGAATGTAAATTGAGATGAAATCCCTTATAAAGACAGTATTTTTAGGTAAAGGATAAATCAATGACACAATTATACATCACAAAAACAAATACAGTTCATATGATTGGATATTCAGTCTAAATCAATCAGAGGACATTCACACATATTCTTGAAAAAACAAAACCAATGACTTATATGTTTAACTCAATGAATGGAAATTGAGTTAAGATCGCGATTATATCAATGAATTGAGAAATAATCAATGGAGTTATTATGAGTATCAAAATTATATCCACATAAATGGGATTGGAAATCCCTACATAAATAATAAATAGTGATTTCACAAATAATCTTGGAGTAAAACAATCAATGAAGTATGCGTAAATCCCACTAAGTGGAAATTGAAATTTTAAATTCCCTTACCGATTTGGTAACATATGAAACATACAACCCATGAAAGAAGGATCATAAAATTAAGTTGTAAATACTCGTAAATTAAATTATATTACACAAATAATTCAATCATGTATAGTACATATGCCACACAAAAGGAAATAGTGGCCAATATAGCATAAATCTCACAGGAATAAAAAGTTAGATGAAAAAACCTTACTTCATTGTAATCAATAAATTCATGTGAAAAAAAGTTAATAGCCACCAAATGAATCACAGAATACTATGAATATAAAAATAATCATGATAATATATATCAAATGGCAGAATACAATACATCACATGCAATAAATAAGTGGCGAACAATGGAAATCTCCAAGAAATAAATGTTAAATATGAAACCCCTTACTTTGTACATTTCCTTGGTCAATGGTAAGATAAACTACTTTATAATGGTGAAATAATTGTTATTAAATTATAAAATAATCATATAAATTAATATGATATCATATATTATCTTTTAATATTGCTTTGTTAATAATATTCTAGTATTATCATCATTTTGGTTTTTAACTGATTTCTTTTCCTTTATATGATTTGTTTTATAAGTAGTGTTGGTTAGGAATAGGATGTATCACATTAATATTAATAATGATATTAAGTCTTTAAACATTATTTTTAATCATCTAATGAAAATTTGTCTTGAATGTATTACGATGGGGAATGAATCTCATCGCGTTCGTGGAGATGGTAATTCGTACGTACACACGAGCGACAATATCATTCTTTTGATAACAAAATAAAATTTAATTGGATAATATATTATATATACAGAATAATTGCCATGTTATATTTATTATTTACATCGGGTATGCATCATTATTAAACCCATCGAAATAATAATGTATTGAATAACAATTACCACACGACGTGGAGACGGTAAGCCGTACGTACGCACGTATGGTAACATTTCATTCAAAGGATGGATGGATTAATGAATATAGTTGTACCATAATTATAATAATATCACAGTGTATAGAAGATACTAGAGTTATTATTTTTTAAATGAAACAACAAAGATGAAGTGGAAGAAGAAATGAACATGAAAGAGGTGATGAAATATTTACCTCTTCGTCGGGTTCTTCCTTTTGATTTGATCAAAAGGGATCCTTCGGATGGATTTCTGAATAATTGAATGCCTCTAGGGTGAAGGGAGGAAAATTGAGAGGGTATTTGGGCAGATTTTTTCCATGAATAAAGTCTTTGAAGGTGTGAATTTTGGGGAAGGGGGAGTGCCCATTTATAAGAGTGGTGAGGGGCACCTTCGGAAAAGTTACAAAATATTATTTTATAATAAAATCATTTTCGGTTTATAATGGATCCAAAGTGAATTATTTAGAGGATAAGGTGGGTATGGGTCGCAAACCACTAAACCAATAGGTTTTAGACAGGTTTGGGTCACAATATTAACCTTATCTTTTAGATTTAACTCTTAGTTAAATAGTTTGACATTTACCATGTCCCTTTGTATTTTTATATTATATGGTTAACAAACATAATATATACTTATAAGTGAACTAAAAGTGGTGAAATAATGATACCAATATAATTATACAAGTCTTTTGTCCAAACCTTAGATTTTTAGTAATAGAATATCAATTAATTATATAATATTTGTTCTAAAAACTCTTTTATGTCAATTTTGACCCTATTTTGTATTTAGTTTTTTCTAAATTCATAACAGAATTATTACTTCGATAAAAAATCAACTAACCAACCCTAATATGTCATATTAACCTATAAAATTAGTGGAATTAAAAAAATATCAAATTACATTTATTTAAATATTTATAATATAAATTATTTTAATATTTCATTAATTACGTAATTATTGCATTATAATTGTGTCATAAATAAAATAAATTATATAAAGTCTAAAAAATATAAATAAAATACCATTATTTATTAAATCCTTTTATCTTTCTAATTAATATTTATAGTCGAATTTATCTTATGTGTAACCCCATATTAAAAATGTTTTAGTTATTAAACATTGATTTTAACTCTTTTAAATCTTCTTTGAATTAATTATTAATAAATTTCCTAATCTAATACATGTTGACCAAAGAGGTTCATATTTTATTCCTATGGTTTATATTTGTCTAATTATAATTTTCCAATTGAATTAGTACATGTTTTAGGGTAATAATATTGTTATTTTTACCATTAATTACCCTATTTACCATTTACAATTGTAAATAAAAGTTAAAAGTTACTATATACCAAAAATTATTTTTATCTTATTGAACCACATTTTACCCTTTGATATTAACTGTGTCTCTCTGATTTTTGAAATTCAACTCACAGAAGTGGTAAAATTATGTTTTATGTAAATTTTCTAATGTTCCTAGGAGGTGGGTAAAAGACGGTGAAAAGTACAATAAAATTCTTTATATCAAATATTATTACAAAATGACTATAATGAATTACATTGAAAATATATATGTATTATGTATCTATTTTGACCTAAAATAAATTTAAATAAAAATTTGGTCGTAAACTATAACTCAGTTTATTTCAGTATTCATCAAAAATTGAACGTTTTTAGAAAAATACCAAAAATTCACCCTAAGCTATTTTCAATATTCCAAAAACCAAAAATGAAGTCCATTTTGAAAGATAAAATTTATTAAATTTCAAAAAAGTGGGTATTAATATTAATAACGACTAGTTTGATTGGTCATGGTGTTTTGGAATCTCGAAGTTGCGTACAATGCAAGCTCTAACATTATTCAAAGGGAAGCGTACCGTGGAAGCTTGGGGTGTTACTTTATTCCCCCCTTTTGGAAATTGCGTCCTCTTTATTTTTAAAATTTGTCTTGAGAACATAATTGAAATTCCCACATCGAAAAAAGAGTCAATAAAACTATCACGTTAAAAGAAAGAAAGAGAAGTACAAAGGTCACATGAGATAACCCATACTAGGATTCCATGTAGGAAAAGATGTATATAGAAGATAAACTAAGTGTCAATTTCTGATGGAGAGGGATTGAAAACATGATCAGGAAAAGTTAACAACAAGAAAACCACAAACTAGTGATGGGAAAAATGGTCATTAGTTTTCCAGTATGAAAAGTAAACGGACAATATTTTTTTGTTTTAAGTTATATTTTATAGTGGTGAGGAATTTATTTATGAGAATGACAAAGAACATAAAGATATATACTTACATTTTAAGTATATTTTCGTTATTTAATAAATTTATACCACGAACTCATTTTCCTTTCAAAATATTAGTATTCATGATGACTTGGTCACAGCGGAAGAGCTACAATCAACTTCTAGAGAATCACATGATCCACAAAGGATAAACTATATATTTACCTTGTATTTAGAGATTAATAAAAACAAAAATGGTTAGAACAATATTAGATAATACCCCAAAAGGATATTCTGTTAGAGAAAGAAACATTAATCTTAATTTCTAAAATTAAACCAACAATACCCCAAAGGTAAATAAATACGATTCAATAAACAATTGTACTTAAAATCCTTCAATATAATCCAAACTAATATTGAAACCCAAAACATAGAAGAATTTGGTTATTTAGTCTTCCACGTTAAATTGTATCTCCAAATGACATCGACTACTCTTAGAGTCACACACTTAAAATTAATTAACCTAATCACATATTCTATATTATAGGTTAATCATTTCCATAAATAACACAAATCACTATAAATCCATAATAAAAAAATATATAATAAATAAACCATTACTCCTCAAATGAAATTCCATAGTATTATAATTTCCTTAGGTATATAGTGTTCCAAACACAGTGAACGTCTTCTAAAATAACATTTATCACTTAATCACCAAATCATTTTACTGTAGTAAAAATATTCATTTGATAATATATAAGATCCCAAATCAACTTATTATTGATTAATAAAACTATTTAACTAAAAATAATTAGTCACACTAACAAGGGACATCACATAGTCCAGTGGTAGGTGATTAATCCCAATCGCACTCTTGTTGTGGGTTCGATTCCCACATGTTTGTCTGATGTGACAGGTTTTCACATGGTCTTCGTGTTATCCTTTTTCAAAAACTATATTTTATAACATTAACAAAATGAGATAAATTCATCAAAATAACCATAACATAAATTAACCACAAATGTTATCTCATACCTTTCATTTTCATCCCAAAATATAACAACTTCTAATTTCCGCAAACCCAATGATCATATAAAACCAAATGGTTATTAATAACAATATCCACAAGAGAAAAGATAATTCTTCCTCAAATATCATTTTCACAAGACAAATTGAAGGGTTACAAATATAAGAGAAAATTATTTCAAGATAATCCCATAAACATGGAGCACTAATACATTTAAAAATTTATTCAACCATTTATTTCCACATAGCCTCTTATTTGACCAATAAAAAATCCTATAGAATGGGGCATTCACTCGGGTAATGGACAGGTCCCCTAAATTTATAGCAAATAACTGTAAATGGATTCTTGGGACCATTTCTATTTTCTTCCATAGTATTCTTCATTTTTTTCACGGCAACTATTTACTTTATCTCCTTCTTTCCCACACATAAATCATTTCTTTGTTCCATTGAGACACATTCCTCGTTGTCTCCTTCCACATTTCCTACCTGATGGAAATTGAGGATTCTTTTCTTCATGGTCTCCACTGTTGGAGCTCTTGTCATTCATCACCTTTATATTATTTGTTTAGTCTAAGAGTTGGTTAATTTATATGTTGTTGATCATATTTTTGGAAAAATAACTTGGCCTGAACATGATATCTTTTATGCCTATGAACATTCCATTCTGTTTCTCATTTCCACCACTGTTCCCACCTTGTACATTATGCTGAACATTACTATGACTTCCTTGGAATCCAGCCATTGACTAAAACCAGAAATCATTGTGTGAGTAAAAATAGTCATAAAATCAATTAGAGAATATCATGGAACCATATTTTCAATTTGAAACAACTTATGATTATCCAAGGACATTTATTCTCATATTATATTAAAATCTTTCAAATATTTTTGTAATGAAAATGTAAATTATACTATGAATATCCCCCCGGGAGTGTCATAACCAAGAGTGCAGCAAGACCTGCTGTCGTGCACCAATTCCCATTCAAGTATAGCTCAAAGCGGTGTTTTTGGGGTTTACCTTTAGGTACATCTGTGCCAGAGCCACCTCTACCTGCTCGTATCCAGACAAGGATTTATTTCTTGGAATACACAAAAATTTCTACAATACTAAACTTTTAGGAAGTTACTCTATACTAATTCTCAAAGTCTATCTTAGGGATACGTTCTCTAATCAGAGTTTATCTAAATCTAGTTTCCAATGTTTGTACTAAACATCCTCTGATACCAACTATAACTCCTCAACCCCAGAAGCCTAGAGTTAGTGAATTATTATGTATCATTGGCATGATAACAAAAAATCATGTCTGGAAAGACCTATTAGTTTAGTATCCTTGGAGGTACTAGAATAATTCATAAGGTTTACATTACATCATAAAATGGAAAACTAAAACAACATTGTTTCCATAGACAACACTGAGATCCCATAGTCTATCCCTACAGGACAGTCATAATATACTTCTTCGCATCCTGATAAATATAAAACACAGAAAGGGGTGTGCTCAGATGCTCAGTAAGGATAACAATATTACAGAAACACTCATAAACAAACATAACATTTAAGGAAATGTATAGAACTAAAACAAAATCCTTTTCAACATAAACTTCATCATAATATGGAAAATATAAATCCAAATAATGCTATTTACTTACTCGATTGGATATTCTACATGTTGAATAATCACATGAAATATCAATAGCCACATTCATAACGAAGAAATGTATAATGCCAGACTTTAATAATCACATAGTCAAGGAATTGAGCCAAGAATACAAATATGATTTTTTTCAAGGCCTTATCCCAAGACACTAGATTGTCAGATGATACCTATCGATGCATCGAGGAGCTATAGTGGGCTTCACCCATCACTTACTAAGTCCAATGCATTCCTAATATGAAATGTTTGAAACATAACATAAACATTCGTATTAAAATTAGAATATGAAATGTCAATACTTTCTCCAAAAATAATGAATGGTATAAAAATTTCACATCCACAGTCATACATAACTCATTCAATACAATATGGAAGATTTTATTGTAACAGATTAACCTCAACTGAGAATAATGAATGAAATTGACATAGATGAAAATAATCATCAAAACTAATTGAGAGAAATATCCCCCTTTTTTATGAAAACATTTTAAATTCACTTTATTTGTCAAAAAGTTGTTTAAAATAGATTTTTGAGTCAAATTTTCCCATAACATATTGATATTTTTAAAAGGAATATTAATTTTAAAACATTAATTTCCATATAAATAAAACCTTAAAACCATTTTTTAAACATGGACATTAATGAGAATGATATCTAAGAATAAAATTTTAAAACATTTAAAATGGTATTTTAGTTAGAGTTACTATCCAAATGAGAGATGCTTTAATAAAAACAATTGAGGTAATCAAAACTTTATAATACAATGAGAATAAAAGTCTTCATTATTTACTATGTGAACAGACATTATATACACCATATAAAAGTGAATTGGTGCATAACAACAGAGAAGTCTCAAAGACATGTAAATTGAGATGAAATCCATTATAAAGACAGTATCCTTAGGTATAGGACAAATAAATGACATAATTATGTGTGAAAAATATAAATATAGTTAATAGGATTGGATATTATGTCTAAATTAATTAGATTATATTCACACATATTCTTGTAAAAACAACACCAATGACTTGGATGTTTAACTCAATGAATGGAAATTGAGTTAAGATCAAGTTTATATCAATGACTTGAGAAATTATAAATGGAGTGATTATGTGTATTAAAAGTATATCCACACAAATAGGAGTCTAAATTACTATATAAAAAATAAATAGTGATTTCACACTTAATCTTGGTGTAAAATAATCAATGAAGTATGTGTAAATCCCACTGAGTAGAAATTGAAATTTAAAATTCCCTTACCAATTTGGTAACTTATGGAACATACAACCCATGAAAGAAGAATCATAAAATGAATATGTGAATAATCATAAATCAAATTATATTACACCAAGAATTCAATCATGGATAGAACATATTCCACAAAAAAGGAAATAGTGGCCAATATAGCTTAAATCTCACGGGACTAAATACTGAGATGAAAACCCTTACTTCATTGTAATCAATCGAGTCATATGAACAGAATTTAATAACCAACACATTAATCAAATAATACCATGAATATAAAGATAATAATGATAATATATATCAAATGGCAGAACACAATATACCACATGCAATAAATAAGTGGCAAACATTGGAAATCTCACGGAATTAAATGTGAGATAAGAAACCTCGTACTTCGTACATTTACTTGGTCTATGGTAGGTTAAAATCCATTATAATTCTTAAATAATTTTTATTAAATTATAAAATAATCATATACATTAATATGATATCATATATTATCATTTAATATTACATTGTTAAAAATATTTATGTATTATCGTCGATTTGGGTGTTAACTGATTCATTTTCCTTTATATGATTTGAATCGAAAGTAGTGTTTTTCATGGATAAGATGTATCTTATTCATATTAATAATTATATTATGCCTTTAAACATTATTTTTAATCATCTAATGAAAATTATTCTTGAATGGATTACGATGTAGAATGAATCTCATCGTGTTTGTGGAGACGGTAATCCATACGTACACACGAGCGACAATATCATTATTTTGATATTAAAATAATATATAATTGGATGTTATATCATATATACAGAATCATTATCATGTTATATTTATTATTTACATCAATTATGCACCATTATTATACCCATCTAAATAAAAAAGTATTGAATAACAATTACACCACAACGTGGAGACAGTAAGCCGTACGTACACACGTATAGTGACATGTCATTGAAAGAATGGATAGAATAATGAATATAATTATAGCATAATTATAATAATGTAATATTTTATATAATATACTGGTGTTATTATTTTATAATGGAAACAACAAATAAATAGGAAGTGGAAGAAGAAATGAACTTGAAAGAGGTGATGAAATATTTACCTCTTCTTCGGGTTCTTCCTTTTGATTTGATCAAAAGGGCTTCTTAGCTTGGCATTATGACTAAAGGAATGCCTCTTGGATAAAGATATGACATTTTAGAGGGTATTTGGGCAGATTTTTGCCGAGACAAAAGGCTTTTATGGTGTGAAATTGGGGGAAGGGGGGTTCCCTTTTATAAGAGGGATGAGGGGCTCCTTAGGTAAAGCTAGAAATATTACTTTATTAGAAAATCATTTTCGGTTGATAATGTCTATAAAATAGATTATTTAATGGATAAGGTGGGTATGGGTTGAAAACAACTCAACCAATAGGTTTTTTTATTGGTTTGGGTCACAATATTAACCTTGTATTTTATATTTAACTCTTAGTTAAATAGTTTAACATTTACCATGTCTCTTTGTATTTTTATATTATATGGTTAATAAACTTACTATATACTTCCAGGAGAACCCCAAGATGTTCATTAATGATACACCTATCATTTTATAAGTCTTTAGGATGAACCCTAGATTTTAGGAATAGAATATCTATTAACAATATAGTATTTTTTTTAAGAACTCTTTTATGTCAATTATGACACTATTTGGTATTTTGTGTTTTGATAAATTTATAACAATATTATTACTTAGAGAAAAATTCATATAACCAACCATAATATGTCATAGTAACCATGAAAATTATTATAATTCAAAAAAAGTCTCAAATAACATTTATTTTGATATTTATAATATCAATTATTTTAATATTTCATTAATTAGGTAATTAATGCATCATCATTGTATCATAAATAAATTAAATTATTTAATATATAAAAAATATAAATAAAATACCATTATTTAGGAAATATCGTTATCTTTCTAATGAATATTTATAGTTGAACTTATATTATGTGTAACCCTATATTAAAAATGTTTTAGTTATTAAACATTGACATTAACTCTTTTAACTCTTCTTTGAATTAAATAATAATAAATGTCCTAATCTAATCCAAGTGGACCAAAGAGGATCATATATTATTCCTAAGTTTGTTTTTGGTTTAATTATACTTATCCAATATAATTAGTACATGTGTTAGGATAATAATAATATCATTTTTACCTTTAATTACCATACTTACATTTAACCGTGGTAAATAAAAGATAAAAGTTACCATTCACCAAAAAAAATTATCTTATTGAACCACATTTAACTCCTTGAAATAAACTGTGTCTCTAGAATTTTTGAAATTCAACTCCCCAAAGTGGTAAATTTATGTTTTATGTAAATTTTCAAATGCTTCTAAGAGGTGGGTAAAAGACGGTGAAAAGTTCAATAAAATTTTATATATCAAATATTATTAGAAAATGACTGAAATGAATTACATTGAACATATATATGTTTTTTTATCTATTTTGACCTAAAATAAATTTAAATAAATTAATTAATTATTTAAATAAAAATTTGGTTTTAAACTATAACTCAGTGTTTTTAACTATTCATCAAAAATTGAATGTTTTCAGAAAAATACCAAAAATTCACCCTAAGCTAATTTCGATATTCCAAATCCAAAAATGAAGTCCATTTTTAATGATAAAATTTAAAAATTTCAAAAAGATGGTATGACTATTCATAATGGCTATTTTGATTGGTTGCGGTGTGTTTGAATCTCGAAATTGCATACAATGCAATCTATTACATTATTCAAAGGGAAGCATACTCTGGAAGCTTGGGGTGTTATAGGCAGCTTCCTACAATAGCTTTAGTTCCCTTGTTTGTAGGTCAGACTTTACAATTGCCATTTTTAGTGGGCTTGTGTTTCTGTCCTAGTTCTAATTTACTACTTAACTTTCTATCGTACATTGTTGTTCAGTTGTAGTGGTATGCATGAAATTTATTCACTTAGAGTTTTTACTCTCCAACCCTATGTCTTTAAGTTGGGTGCATGTGTATAGGATCTTAGGAAAATGCCTCCCATTTGTAGGATATGCCTTCTCGGAGCTAGTCGCCAACCCCGAACCTATCAGAGGTGGGCTTGAGTTTGTCACTACATGGTCCCCAGAGACTGGTTCATGACATCTATTGGTAGCCCAGGTCCCACCACCATCAAGGCATAATTGTTTCCACCCTTCTGGTTCACAATTGGAGGTTGTTGTGGGGGAATATCTATATATGTCCAAACAAGTGCCTCAAAAAAATTAACAATGATAAGATCATAGTTAAAAGTGTATAAAATGTTAAAGACATCTTATAAAAAAGACACACTTCTCTACATACTACTAAATCATTGTCTTGGTAACATAAATAACCATAAAAACAAAATATAATGCCTAATTCCCACTCTAATGCATGTTCTAGGTCAAGTTCCATGTTTTTGAAATTTAAATTTCATTTTAACTCATATTATTTTACACTTTTCATTACTGGGATGAACCAAACTTGTCACCACTTCTAATCCATTGGGTCCCACATGCCTCATAAACCAAATTATGGAATCCACTTAATCCAAAACGTAACATGTTCTAGTTTACAACACTAATTTTTCATGACTAAACATTCCATTAATTGATACATAGGGAATAAATTGCATCCTATAAAGAAAAAAAAATTAGGATACAATAATCACTATAAATACCAACTATGTTTCTCAATACCTTTCATAAATCATTTATCAAAGAAACAAATATATCACTAATGGAACACATAATAATGTCATGCAGTCAACAAATTAATACTATAGGAAATAGAATAATGCATGTCATGTGAATATTTTAATGTTCCTAAAATGATGCATGGTATATCATACCCTCATCTCATTGGTCAATGGAAAAATAAAAATCAACAATCAGAATAACAAAAACATCACATCTCAATCTCCTCACCCATCAATAGAATCAAATCAATTTTAATATGAGAAATCCCGAAAAACATGTTCCATTCTAGTAAATTTGGATTTTTCATGTATGTGGGTTAGATAATCTCAAAAAGAGAATATTAAAAACATTCAACACATCCAAACTCTATTCTATTGTCTATAAATTTTAATGCTTGAGAAGAAGATGTTTTGATACCACATTGTAACATCCTAAACAAGGAGCCACTAAATGGTCCCCTAAGTCAGTGGGTCACATGGCATCAAGCATGCCTCCCCATATTCTGGGGGATTTGAAATAACATCAGAAGACTTAAGTGTGTTTTTTGGGAGATTATGGAATGATTATATAGAGTATAACAATGAAAATAATCAGAAAAATCAAGTAACTGAAGCAGATAAAATAACTCAACATCTGGCCAAATATAACATCTGAAAGACTAATAATTAATATTCAAAAATAAATGTCATGTAAAATATTATGGTCATGTCATCTATCTATATAAATAAATAGTAAATACATAGAAAACGTAATTTGGTACAATACATGTATCAAAATGCAAAAGAAACCAAAAAAGGACCATATTCAGTTATCATCACGATCATAGATCCTTCATGTGGTCATGTCCTCCAACATAATTTTCAAATAAATAATTGTATAGTGGGTGGATTCCCTAGTTTCTACAAGAATACATGATGCATATCTCAGTAAAAAATGTGAGATTAAACATGGTGTAAAATAACACTCAGTAGGGCACCACAAAGAGTGTCTATAAAAACTATAGTATGTGTATTTCAAATAGAAGAAGTGTGTAGTATATCACATTTTTAATAGTAATAAAATTAATGAGTCAATAAGATTTGATCATTTAAATTAAAACATGGATCCATATGAATAATTACAATGTTTTAAAAAATAAGGTAAACCTAAAATAATACAAAAGAATGTGTTATACTTTTTATTTTAACAACTAAAATATGATACACGTACCACGGCTATTTGTAATCATAACTGAAACATCCACCGAAGCCACACTGTATAATTAAGTGTCAGCATCCAAAATGGAAAATTTGGTACAATAAACTGTGATAACATTACATTCTAGATCCATGGTATAGAATAAAAATGCATCCACATCTAGTCCATGGATCATCTCAATGAAAACTTGGTGATGACTTAGGTGGTGTCCATGGAGCATGTCAAAAGAGCATGTCCAATGAGATTCGAAGAAAGCCAGATCCCAGTGGTAGAAAGTACCTCAACATCCTATGGAATCATTATCCATGGTATAAAAAGAGAAATAAATCAACAACCATAATAAAGATACATGAAGTAGAAATATCTAGATAATATAATAGAATAAGGATCCAATGATCTCGTCCAAGTAATCCACTACCATTTTCAATTCTTCAATCATTCCATTAATAATTTCCCAACCCTTCAAAATTCATGAGTATATCCCAACCAGTTCCACATTATCCATTTAATAAATTAAGTCACTTAACATCATGTAATCACTTGGAAACGAAGCATAACATTCTCCAAATCATTCATTCAATTCTCATTCAATTACTTATGTCTTTCAAAACATGTGGTGAGGTCGCACTCACCTAGTGGGGTTGTTCAAAACAAGGAAGATATAGATAAACCACAAATGGGTGTCTATGGTTGGGGTTAACAACCCCCAATGGTAATAATACACTCAATGGGAAACCTAATAGGTTCCAAATCATTCAATTAAATAATTAATTTAATTTTAGGTGAAATATCGAAATTTTTGTCATCTGAAACAACAGTCAAAAGATATAAATCCTATAAACTATAAGGGAAAATCTATAGAACACCTACCGTAAACACATGGTAGAACACGCATCTAGTATCAACCTATGATTTAGTCTAGATTGATAGAAAAACAAAAAATGAATGAAAATTGTAGAAATATGGAATATTATATTTCACATAATTAACTCCTTTAATATGAAGACAAATTAATAATCACACAAGAAGATTAAATAACTTACTGGTGTTGATCAAATAAGATGTACAATATTAGAATCAAAGTCTAGATTAGGAGTCTACAAAAAAACCTAGATTGAAGCTTAATGAGGAATCTAAAAAGGTATAGGAAATATCCCTTGAAGGAGGAGAAGAAACAAAAATTAGGCTATAAAGAATTTTAGGGGTGAATAGGTTTTCAAAGTTTAATTGGGTTTCATAGTTGTCTAAACCATGCACCAACCATGATACCTTATCTACCAAATGGGGGCCTCACACTATTCATGCACACAGTTCAAGAAACCATGTTAAAACCATTATTTTAGCCTCTGTTAAAATTCTTTAGTTTTTTAAGGGTTATTTGTCATATTTGCATGTTTTCCTCAAAGCGCGCAGCCACCACAACACTCTTTCTTACAATGCATGTGTGTAAAGACCATTTTTCATGGTCTCCATTAAACATTTTTACCCAGGATATAGGACTAGGCAACATCAAACAATTTCATCAATCCTCATGTCTTAGGTCTCATAGTATCTATTAACCATGCATCCCATATACCTTTATCCAAAATTCATGCAACATGATTCAAAAAATCTAGACTCCCCTAAAGCTCCTGTGATCTCATTATGAACTCCCATAAGGTCAAACCCAAGGGGATAAATTTAAATTATAAATATTATTACCTCATTGGAGAAATCTGTATCTTACAATTAGTATCCCATATTAAGTGAGTTATCATAATCAAGAAATCGATCAATCGTAATTCAAAAAATTCCAAGTTAATAATTATGATGGATATCATTCTTTTGTTTCTTATATAAATTACATACCCTATTTTCTCTATGTTATTTTTTTAATAGACATGAATTAGTTGAAGAAACATATAAATCCTCAAAATATATATTATGATAGTATAACTGTTAATTATAATCTCTTAAAAGCATCTTTTAACATCATCTAAACCTATAAAGGTATATACGCCTTTGTCCTAATACCAAATATAACAACATTTAACATAATAAACCAATAATTACATTATTTATAAAATAGTTTCATTATATTACATTTATAGAATATTTTCTATATATAATTTAAGTGAATTAGGAAAATTATTACATAACAGAGCTGACACTTCCATATAGTGTATATTTTTACCAAAAAATTGGTTCGCATATTTTCCATCCTTGTTCATTAGAGTCACATTTTATTCTTTTATGAAGAATCATCAGAGTGTAAGGATAGTGATTCATACAGTTCCTACTTATTCTTATGACTTTTGATTTTTTTTGGAAAATGTGGGATGAGAAAAAAAATATTAGAAAGGGACATAAAAAGATAATAATCTCATTCGTCCTTTTGAAGAACTTGAAAACCCATAAAAAGGTTTTTATTTTTTAAAATAATAAACCTTGATATCATATAATCATTTAGTTACATGTAAACCAATTTTATAACAAATATTTTTCATAAAAAATATTAGATGAAATAATAATGTAAAAATCATGATCAAAATGGTTTCTGAAAAAAAAAAAGTATTCATTGAAAACAAATATCTAAAAATTTCTTAAATTTTTTTTATTCCATTATATTACCTCATGATATAAAAAAATCCATAAAACCCCATTTCTAATCATAGACTAAACATGTAGGTACTTTGGGAAATTATTTTCATATCACTCATACAATGAATCATGTGATGTGACACATTGTGATTTTAAAATAACACCATGTTTAATAACTTATACAACACAATAAACAGAGATTAAACGAACAATGATATAATATCAAAATATTATTTTTTAAATAAACATATTATAACTTAGCCATTAAATTGGTAGGAATGAACATGATAAACCAATTAATGAAATATATATATATTAAGGTCCTAATTAATAAAAAATTTGGTTAATTTATTAGAAATAATAACTGAATAATTTTAATAATGTCATTATAATCATTAAATGATAGATTTTCATTTAAAACAATATATTTATTTCAATGAAAAATATTATAATTAGTTTATATAACTTTTTGTAATGATATTTGATAAAATGAACATAATTTCTAAAATTAACATATTTGTAACGTCCCATGTTTTGGATCGAGGAATAATTCTAAAGAAATTTGAATTTTATAATTTCATAGATTACCTATTCATTAAATTGATCATCGGAATATAATTACAATTGTTTGGACACTCAAATTTCGTATTTGTAGAAATGTTTTATTTCTTGAGAGGTGTCATAGGGGTTCTGTTGATTATCTAGTGTGTCAGGATTTGAAAAATAAAAACAGGTAATAGATGGTAAAAGAACATGGTTTTTCTGATACCTTGTTGCCCTCTAGGTGAACCAAGATACTGATCCATTAGAGCTTGAAGTATTATTTCGTTTTTCAATGTACATGAGATGATCTGAATGACCATGCACCTTCTGTAGGTTTTTTGATAGAGGGGAAGTGCACAGTTTGGGTTTGGTTTCCCACTCCTTGTGCATGAACTGTGTGAGCCTCCTTATAGGGTAATGGATCAGGAACCATTGTCACATGGTTTGGACAATGATGAAGCCAAACCATGTACCACATTTAATAGTATGAATTTTCCATTTTACCCCTCTATCCTTTTTACCCTCTACACATTCATTCTTCTTCGACACGTGTAGTGCCTTCTTCCAGCTATAGGTTCCCTCTCCTCTCCTAAATTAGTCCCGAATACCTTTCCTTCAACTGATTTCGAATTCAATGGTGCCTAGTATCATTGGTTATCCCTTGGTATGATCTTCACTCTATTTTCTACTTTACATATTTACATCGTTTTCATTGACTCTATTGAGGTGTGACCAAATTCTCCCTATATTCAGGTCATTTGTATATTTTTTTATTTTTGTAAAATTGGAAAGATTGAAACTTATATATTGTATGAATAATACTTATTTGTAATAAGGTAGGTGGTTTATATATTTTCCCCCATTTTTGGTCGATTTATAAAATTGGGTCACTGTGTCGCACACTAAATTCTTTCGGTTTTCATTTAAAGTTGTAAAAATAAATCTATAGAACCTAATTCCCTAAATTAATTAAATTCTACCTCTAAATTATGTCATTCAAGGTTATATGACTTTATGCTAACCACCCCTTAGGGTATTACCATGAAAGTATTTAATTAAATAATTATTCTCTAATAAAACCCCAAATTGGGGTGCACTATTATATTAAATGTAGACGGGTTAATTAATTAGAATGTGGATGGATGTGTCACTCCACTATACTATCTCTTAGTGACTTAGCCACCACCTAAGGTTTTGTAACATTATCTTATTGAATGAACCCAATTATTCATGTGTGGTATGCATGTTAGTATGACATATTTTAGACCACTTACATGTATGGTGTGATTTGTTTTAGATAGCTCACTATTACCTCATATTTTTCATGATGGAAAGAACCAAATAATAAATTAAATTGCCAATATTGAATTGGTATGTGGGAATGAACAACTTTAAATGTACATTACTTGTGTTATGGGATGTTTATAAACAAATAATATCTATTTTTTAATAAGTGGAATGGATTAATGGAATTGATGAACACATGGACTAGTTATAACGGTCAAGTGACATATATTAAAAGGATTCAATGTACGTTTATTGATGCTTTTTACCTCTTTACATAATTTCAAACTATGGTACTATAGGAAAAAATTTAACTTATATTGATTAATGACTAAAGGGGACAAAAATTAGGTAAGTTGGACAAAATTTGTAACAACCACTTGGTCATGATATTCGAATATCATCCATAACTCTTGGGTTATTGGGAATAAAGATCCATACCCCCTGGATTAACAGTTTTTGTATGAACCTACTCATTGTATTTATGATACTTGACATAGATTTCTACATTCTTTATGATAATCTGTATACTGGCCTATTTTAATTTTGATTTATAAGAATGATGACCCTTATTGGTAATACTAAGATTATTATCATTTTTATGATTAGTATTACACATGTATTTTTATGTTCTGACTGAGGTCCTAAATAATAAAATATATTTATATTTATTTCTATAAACTTACCTATAGTTATAGTACATATATATAAATACATATCACCTTATATATATATATATATATACTTTTGTTCAGGTATATTCTGTCTTGGGCCGAAGAAAGCATGGATGACCAGGTTCTCTTGAGGAACCTGAGTATGGATTATATAATTTTATTAAATTATTAATTAATTATTTATTATATGTAACATACCTAACCTAGAATCCACTAAAACAGTTTCCCGAGGTAGCTCACATGTTGACCTCAAGCACGCTTCCCCATATACCAAAGGTTGCCGACTAGTAGTGAGGGTATAATATATCTCATGGGGATACTATACCCTCTTCACAAGAGTAATAAACATTATATAACATATTAAATAATGTAATAAAAAGAAATAAACCATAAACATCCATTACCAACCATTTCTCATATAGGGTATAACCACATCCAAACAATATGTATCCCATATAATGGTAAAATTTCTAAAAGAGAAGGAAAACAAAAAAAATAAAGACCAATAACTGAATTCCCCAAAACAAGTCCTAACACCATGCTTAAATCCTCAAACATTCACATCCCATTCCCAAATCAACTCCCCAGAATAGGGCCTTTACCACTATCCTAGACATCAAACATAAACTCTTCTCAGGTACCCAATGAAGGACCGAGTATAGTGTGAGTAAAAATAAGTAGGCCCCAACAATGGTGTCTACAAAATATATAGTATGATCCAATATTTCAGGAAATTACTAAATAATTGGAAATATAACAAGAGGTAACTCAGATGAAATTAGTGAATAATATTTACATTGAACATTTACATCATTATTTCCATTTTCATCACTTAATTCATGTGTTTTTTATTTACATCATTTTAACTATGTACTAATCTAGTAATTTACCATAAAAAAGGGAATAAGTAAACTTCCCTATCTCACTAGGGATAAACATTTCAATAAAAATACATGACACATACCTTGGATACTCGATCCAGGTAGTCTCATTAATTACAACTATTAGGGGTAGAGATCATTTGTTCCCTTCCCTAACCCATGAAATATATGTGCAGGGATTACATCCTCATTCTAACATGACCCATGGGCGTAGATCCTCAAGTCCAATACCAAAAAGCTACCAAGTCATGTGAACATGCTTCTTTATCTATTTACCACATATACCATATCAAAAACCATACGTAATCAATATAGAACATTTTCACATTTAATACACATTCACATATAAATCAACATCAATCCATAAACCATAATCACATAAACTATTTACATTTCATATTCTATTTAACAAATTTCCCTTTCCCATACCTTATCTAATATAGAATTTCAACCATTCCAATACATTAAACCATTCAATACAAATCAATTAAAAACTAAAAATTCATTTAAAAAATTCTCTTTATTCCATTTAACACTTCTTCACATTATGTAAAACAATACCTTAAGTCATTATCAATGACTAGACACAACTACCATTAGTTCTAATTTACAATTAAATTATCATATCATCCCATGACTTAACATTAAAATTTTCTATGTTTGGGGATATTGAAACACCCCATGAGTGACCCTAAATGGTTATAATCAATATCAATGCATCTAATAGGGATCATAGGTGGTTCTATTAATCATTTAGATGACTATTTTACCAAATATCACTAAAGAAATCAATTTCACAACAAAATAATAGCCATAAAATAATCAAACATGCAAAAAACAACATTAAGAATATGGGATATAACTTGTAGGCCACCAACATTGAATTTTTATATGAATGATCACTTATCCTTGGACTTAGTTCTAGATTAATGCACCATTTGATGCCCAAAACTATGATTGACTGGAAAAAGTGGGTTTTAGGGATTCTTAAAAAGAATAGTGAAACCTAATCCCTATTTCATAAAAGAGAATAAGGATGATTGTTATAATTACGAGGAACTTGATTCTACACCCAACAACACTCCAAATGGATTTCATTCAAAGGATATCGACCCATGGGAATATTTGGGTGTTTAGGTTTGTCACTGAGGATAGATGTGGAATAATGGGAAAGAAAATTAGGCGAACCTCTTAAAATCTCATTGAGGGGGGGGGGATGATAATGAACCAATTTTAATGGGGTTCAAGGTTTGTCCACACGGTTTACCAACCCATGTGCCAACTGTGTGCTTTCCTCTATCCAAGAAGGTTCTATGTTTCACGGTAACCTAGGGAGCCCACGTGGTTTGAAAAACCATGTGTCGGCCATGTGGAATGCGTCTATCCCAATCAGCAATGTTTGGCCTACCACTTGCATGATTTACTTACTCATATGTTGCTCGACCTAGCAAGCACAGTTTGGGTGCATTATTTACTCTAACTACACGCTAATTGTGTAACATGCATTGGATGGCCATTTATCCCATTATTTAAATTCCTTAACAGAAAAGACACCCTCAATCCTCCTCGTACACTCGGTAAACATTATATTATCCAAAACTAAGATATTTAAACCAAAATTTAAATAAGTAAATAACTCCCTGTAGTCTAGGATATTACATTATACATTCTAATGAATGTATTGTATACTCATTGTCATGTTTTTTATTTATACACCATTAGTGGTGTCCTATAAATTATTTATCATATCTTTCTCGGGCCTCTAGGGAACTGGGGTACCCAATCAGAACTTATGTTCATTGGTTTAGTATTATTGGATTATTCTTGAGTTTTTTTTATAGTATTGTGGAGTAAGGATCATAGGACTGAGCAACTACTCAGGATTCTTGTGGGGTTATCCCTTGAGATTTTTATCTTTTCGTTTTATTTTTCTATACTTTAATACATACTATATGATTTATGATTTTCTATTTTGAAATCATGTGGACATTTATGAATATTGTTTATATGGTGTTTGAAATATTTTCATTTTTATTTAGTTATTATATTTATCTACTGCTAGTTTTTTATTTAGTTATACTATTTCCACAATTTCTTGAGTTGTTATATATCTCTTAAACATGTGTGACACTAGAATCTTGATGGTATAGTTTCCCCAAAATACTATCATTAGACCCTTTCTAATAGTAAAAATCCTATAGCCTATAGGGATTCATGCTTGAGGCCTTATGATTTCCTGGCTTGGGGTACTATTTTTTTTTCTCCACGGATAGGATGTTACAAAGTGGTGTCAGAGGTTATTTTCATCAATTGTGTAACACCCCAAGCTTCCACTGTACGTTTCCCTTCGAATAATGCAATAGCGTGTGTTGTACGCAACCTCGAGCTCTAACACACACCACAACTAATTAAACTAGCCGTTGTGAATAGTAATACCTACTTTTTGAAATTTTATAAATTTTATTTATCAAAATGGACTTCATTTTTAGATTCGGAATATTGAAATTAGCCTATGTTGAATTTTTAGTATTTTTCTGAGAACTTCTAAATTTTTATGAATAGTGAAAAATACTTAAAACAACTTTTTTAATCAAAATAATTTATAGTGATAAATTATAATATTTAGTGGTTTTAAAGTATAATTAGAATATATTTTTATCATTTTATCCAATGGTGGTCATTAGAATTAATTTAACATTGAAATTGGACATAAACAATTGCCAAACTTT
Organism: Viscum album; assembly: GCA_963277665.1. Classification (NCBI taxonomy): domain Eukaryota; kingdom Viridiplantae; phylum Streptophyta; class Magnoliopsida; order Santalales; family Viscaceae; genus Viscum; species Viscum album. The sequence goes on along the minus strand of OY728140.1, from coordinate 759,877,495 downwards.
TGATATAAATTGTTTCTTAAAAAACACGCTATTTGTTGTAACAGCGGGAATTAATTATAAAATTAATTAATACAACTTATATGTTTGGAATTTTGTAAAATAGACATCATTTTTGAATTCGGAATATCAATTATAGCTTAGGGTGAAATTTTGGCCTTATTCTGAAAAACTTCAATTTTTGATGAATAGTGAAACCACTAAGTGGTTGTTAAAAACTGATTTTTCGTTAAAATGAAATATTACCACTTCTGTGATTTGATTTTCAAAAATCCGACATACATGGTTGTCATTAAGAAGTAAAATGTGGTTCAATGAGATTAAAATAATTTTTTGGTGAATAGTAACTTTTAAGTTCTTAATCGCGATTAGAGGTAATTAATGTAGTTTAAGGTACAAATGATGTTTTAATAATATGAGATGAGCATGACACTTGTCCTACTACTATTGGATGAGTCATGGACGACCAATACAACCCATGGGTCAACTTGGGGACCCCATGGAGCCACTTTAGTTGGAAAATGACATTAATATATATTTATTTAATGTTAGAATTAAATTGACACAAACATGAGTTATTTTACTAAAATAGTTTTTAAGTGGGGTTACACAAGTCCAAATTTTGACTATAAATATTCATTAGAAAGATAAAAAGATTTCCTACATCATAGTATTTTTTTATAATTTTTAGACATTAAATAAATTAAATTATTTATGACATCATTATGATGCAGCGATGACCTCATTATTTAACGATTTAAATAAAATGAGAAGATAATGAAAAATACAAGGCTTAAACTTGTCCAAAGCCTATTGGATGAGGAGATTTAGAAACCTTATCACCATATCCTCGAATTATATAAGTGTGGGACCTTTAGAATCCGAAAAAGCATTGTGAAATAATGTAACATTTAAATCTTTCCAAAAGTGCCCCTCCTCTCCTCTTATAAAAGGCCCCCACCTCTACCACCTTATTCACACTTCCAAGCCTTTTGGTTCGGCCAACCCCTACCCAAATACTCTCCCAACTTCTCTACCTTCATACTAGAAGCTTTACTTTAGTCATAAAGACATCCTAAGGAGTCCTTTTGATCAAATCAAAAGGAAGAACCCGAATAAGAGGTAACATTTTCATCACCCTCTTTCAAGTTTCTTTCTTCTTCCACTCCCTCTTTGTTTATTGTTTCAATTATAAAATTATAACTCCAGTATCTTCTATATACTGTGATGTTATTATAAATATGGAACAACCATATTCAGTATTCTACCCATCATTTGAATGACATGTCACCATACGTGCGTACGTAAGGCTTACCGTCTCCACGTCGTGGTGTAATTGTTATTCAATATATTATTATTTAGATGGGTATAATAATGATATGTAATTCATGTAAATAATAAATATAACATGATAATGATTCTGTATATATGATATACTATCCAATTATATATTATTTTAATATCAAAATAATGATATTGTCGCTCGTGCGTACGTACGGACTACCGTCTCCACGAACGCGATGAGATTCATTCTCCGTCGTATCCATTCAAGTATAATTATCATTTGATGATTTAAAAATAATGTTTAAGGACATGATATCATTCTGGATATGAATAAGATACAACCTATCCATGAAAAACACGACTTACATAACAAAACATATAAAAGAAAACGATTAAGTTAACACCCGAAACAACGATAAATCTAAGATATTGTTAACAAAGCAGTGTTAAAAGATCATATATGATATCATATGAATGTATATGATTCTTGTATAATTTAATAACAATTATTTCACCATTATAAAGGAGGTTAACCTACCCCAACCAAGGAAAAGTACAAGGTAAGGGTTTACTTCACAACCTCTTCATTATCCAAGGTTGTTTATACATAATTATCTACTGGGACCTCGTTATTATCCAAAACCATGTTTCTTAAAAATGTCTTTCAAAACATTTTTACTATTAAATGGAAAATGGGTTAAAGTCATTTATACCCTTATACGTTTTTGAAAGTAATCTTACCGTCGTTTTCCAAACAATGTACTTTTTGACCTTTTTGACAAATATAAGGTAAGAATGTTTTTTTTTACTTATACGACAGGTGTGACTATTTTCCGCCATTATAACTTCATCGAAGCTTCCCTAACAAGCTTATAAGAATATCTTCAAAGTAAATGTATTATTTTATAATTATGGGGCATTTAAATGATTTCAAAAAAGAGAGATATTTCTCTCAAATAGCTTTGATTTCATCTATGTCAACATCCATTGATGGGTTTTAAGTTTAATTGAAATTGATTTGTGATACAAAACTTCCATTGAACATTTTGTGAAATATTTGATTGTGGATGTGTTATTTTTATACCATCCATAGTTTATGGAGAAATTGTTGACATTTCGTATGCTAGTTTTAATACGAATATTTATGTTATGTTTAAACCTATTCATATGAGGAATGTATTGGACTTAATATGTGACGGGTGGAGCCCGCTATAACTCCTCGATGCATCGGTAGGTCTCATGAGACAACTAGATGTGGAATTGGCCGAGGCCTTTTCCCAATTTGATTTATGGTTTTGGCCGAGGCCTTAATCATTTTAGACGTCTTGGCCGAGGCCTTGACAAAATGTTTCAGAATGCCTGGCATTATACATTCTCTCATTATGAAAGTGGTTATTGATATTTCATGTGATTATTCGTCTAGTAGAATATCCATGTGAGTAAGTAATGGCATTGTTTTATTTTACTTTTGCCATATTATATTGAAGTTCAAGTTCAATAAGGCTTTTGTTTTAGTTATACATTGCCTTAAATGCTTATGTTTTCTTATAAAAGCTTCCGCAATATTATTATCCTTACTGAGCATCTGAGCTCACCCCTTTCAATGTTTAAATATTTTCCAGGATGTGAAGAAGTGTATTATGACTGACTTGCAAGGATAGTCAGTGAAGATATGAGTGTGGACTATGAAGACCATGTTATTGTAGTTTGTTTAATTTTGATGTAATGAAAGACTTATGAATGTATCTAGTGTTTCCAAGGCTACTAAACTAATCGGTCTTTCGAGACTTGATCTTTTGTGATCATGCCAATGTTACGAAGTAATGCACCGACTCTGGGTAGCTAGGGTCGGGGCGTTACAGTTGGTATCAGAGGCAGTTTAGTACTAACCTTGGAAACTAGATTTAGATAAACTCTGATTAGAGCACATATCCCTAAGATGGACTTTGAGGATTAGTATAGAAGAACTTCCTAGAATTTTGGTATTGTAGAGATGTTTTGAGTTTTCCGAGCAATACATCCCTGTCTGGATACGAGCAGGTAGAGGCGGCTCTGGCACAGATGTACCTAGGGGTAAAACCCGAAAACACCGCTTTGAGCTAGACTCGAACGGGAACTGGTGCACGACAACGGGCCTTGCTGCACTCTTGGTTACGACACTCCCGGGGGATATGCTTTGGATAATTCCCATTTTCTTTACAAACCACTATGAAGGGTTACGAGTATATACTTCCTCAAAGAAAACATTTTTTATAATTATGGATTATATCCATAATTAGTTCAATTTATTTTAAGTGTTTTACAAGTATGGAATTATGTATTTTGATTCATGAACTAATCTAGTTTATGCCATTATTTAGAAATGGCGCCTATTGTAAGGAATGGAAACCGTATCAATGCACGCACTCCATGTAGGGATTGCCCTCCTGCTCAGGATAATTATGGTGGAGCTAGTGATACAATTGGTGCTGATCAGCTTCTCACTGTACTGGGACAACTCACACAGGTTATGAATAACAACCTTACTCGTATGGAGCACCCTGATCCGCAACGTGGAGGATCAATGCTAGACCGTTTCATGAGGCAACAACCGCCAACCTTCAATGGGAGTACAAATCCTATAGTAGCTGAGCAATGGATAAATTCCTTAGAGAAAATATTCCATGCCTTGGGGAGTAGTGAAAGGGAGAATGTTGTCATGGCAGTTTACCGCCTCACTGGAGATGCCGATCAATGGTGGTCACTAATTCAAAACACAAAGGAAGATGATGAATTAACAAACATGGAATGGCAGGAGTTCAAAGAGCTGTTCTTAGAAAAATACTTTCCTCGAGACCATCGAGCAGATATGGAAAGGCAATTTCTGAGTCTGAGGCAGAAGGAGGATGAGAATGTCGCAAAGTATGAGGCTAACTTTACAAGGTTAGCAAGGTATGCTGCAGATTACATACATAACCCAAGAAGTAAGACTGATCGTTTCTTTGATGGGTTGAAACCATTTATCCGTCGAGCTTTAGTATCACAAACCTTCTCTTCATACGAAGGTATTGTCTCGTGCGCTATCAAGACGGAAAAGGAATTCTCTAAGTCTTATGACTTTAAATCAAAGCAAGATAAGAAGAGATCCGCTGAAAACTCTGGGAAAGGAAATAAGGAAACAGGGAAGAAGGGTAGAAATGAATTTCCACCCTGTGATAATTGTGGTAGGAAGCACCCTGGTGCCTGTCTAAAAGGAAAAGGAGTATGTTACAAGTGTGGTGAAAAAGGCCACCAAGCTCATGAATGCAAGGGAAAGAAAGCGGCTATCAATGTGGAATGTTATAATTGTATAGAGAAGGGACATTATGCAAATGAATGTCCTAAGCGTCAGGGGAACTTACCTCAGAAGAGGCCAAGGGATCAAGGCCAGGCTTATGCTATCACTACTGCTGAGGTGGAAACTCCAAAAGACATGGTGGCAGGTAATTTAATGGTTTCCTCAAGTTTAGCAAATGCATTATTTGATTCTGGATCATCGCATTGTTTCATATCTTCCCAGTTTTCTAAGAAAATTAGATATTTCCAATTTGATTTAACAAGGGAGTTGTCAGTCAAAACCCCTAAGGGAAGTATTGTTGCAACAAAGTTTTGTCGATTAGTTCCCATTAGAGCACCTAAATGTTCTTTACCTGCTGATCTCATCGTCATACCCCTGATTGAATTTGATATAATCCTCGGTATGGATTGGCTTTCGGACCATGATGCAAAAATTTATTGTAAGAGGAAAGAGGTTATGATTCTTGATGATGATGATAAGGAACACCTTATCTTTAGAGCAGAATCATCACCACATAATTCTTATCTAGATCCACCCCCAGTAGCTCAACTAAATTCAATTATTGGGGAGGAAGAGAAGGAAATTACTGAGGATGAGGAAAGGAATATTCAAATAGAGGATGTACCTATTGTGAGAGAATATGTTGATGTGTTTCCGGAAGATTTACTTGGACATCCTCCAGAACGAGAAGTTGAGTTTTCCATTGATTTAATTCCTGGATCAAGGCCCATATCGAAGACCCCTTATAGAATGGCCACTGTGGAATTAGTTGAACTAAAGAAACAACTAGAGGAATTGAGTAATAAGGGATTTATTCGCCCTAGTGTTTCTCCTTGGGGAGCCCCTGTTCGTTTTGTTAAGAAGAAAGATGGATCTATGAGGTTGTGCATTGATTATAGGGAGATCAATGCTATAACAATAAAGAATAATTATCCCCTACCTCGCATTGATGATTTGTTTGACCAACTGCATGGAGCTCAATACTTTTCAAAGATTGACCTTCGGTCTGGATACCATCAGTTGTGTGTGAAGAAGGAAGACGTTCCAAAGACAGCATTTCGAACAAGGTACGGGCATTACGAGTTTACAGTAATGCCTTTTGGATTTACTAATGCACCCTCTGTTTTCATGGATCTAATGAATAGAGTTTTCAAGGAATATCTTGATGACTTCGTAGTGGTATTTATTGATGATATCTTGTTATACTCCAAAAGCCATGAAGATCATGAAAATCACTTACGCATTATCCTGAAGACTCTTAGAAGACATGAATTATATGGGAAATTTAGCAAGTGTGAATTCTGGCTTCATGAGATTTCTTTTCTTGGCCATATTGTCTCTAAGGATGGAATTTCCGTTGATCCTTTTAAAACCAAGGCAATCCAAGAATGTCCAGCACCGACAAGTATAACTGAGGTACGCAGTTTTATTGGTTTATCAGGTTATTATCGACGTTTTGTCCAGAATTTTGCCAGATTGGCTAACCCATTGACAAAGCTCACACGTAAAGGGATTAAATTTGTCTGGACAAAAGAGTGTGAAGAATGTTTTGAAGAACTAAAGAGAAGATTAGTCAATGCCCCTGTATTGACTCTACCATCGGGGAATGATGGGTTTGTTATTTATAGTGATGCATCAAAGAAAGGACTCGGTTGTGTCCTTATGCAGAATGATAAGGTCATTGCCTATGCATCACGACAGCTAAATATTCATGATCAAAACTATCCTACTCATGATCTTGATTTAGCAGCTGTGATCTTTGCTTTAAAGATATGGAGAAATTACCTCTATGGTGAAAAATGTGAGATTTATACTGATCACAAGAGTTTGAAGTATATTTTCACACAAAAAGAACTCAACATGAGGCAAAGGCGATGGCTTGAACTACTCAAGGATTATGATTGCACGATACATTACCACCCGGGGAAGGCAAACAAGGTGGAAGATGCTTTGAGTAGAAAAGACCAAGGAGTTTTGAATGTGATGAGAATTGAAAGGGATCCAATTTTCTTGGATCTAGTGAATATGGACATGGGAATAACTAGGGAAGGTGAAACATCAATGCTTTTTCAAATGGTTGCCAAACCATCATTACTAGAAAGGATTAAGAGTTCTCAGACCAATGATGAAGAATTTCAGAAGAAGATTAAAGGTGTGAATGATGGAAGATTGAGGGACTTTGTGTATAAGGATGGAATTTTGAAATTCGGGAAGAGACTTTGTGTTCTCGATATACCTGATCTAAAAAGGGAATTGCTGGATGATTCTCATAGTTCCAACTTCTCTATACACCCTGGGAGCACCAAAATGTATAGAGATTTGAAGGAACATTTTTGGTGGGACAATATGAAGAGGGAGATTGCTGATTTTGTGTCGAGGTGTATGGTTTGTCAACAAGTGAAAGCTGGAAGGCAACATCCTGGTGGAGTATTGCAACCTCTTCCCATACCTGAGTGGAAATGGGATAATATTACGATGGACTTTATCATGGGACTACCAAAGACTCCTAGAAGGAATGATGCAATATGGGTCATTGTTGATCGACTTACTAAGTCAGCACATTTTCTGTCTATACGGGAGGATCTACCACTTGAACGTCTAGAAAGACTATATATTAATGAAGTTGTAAGACTTCATGGAGTACCCCTATCGATTGTTTCTGATCGTGATCCTCGTTTTACTTCAAGATTCTGGAAAAGTCTTCAAAAGGCCTTGGATACTGAACTTCGTTTGAGCACTGCCTATCACCCTCAAACAGATGGACAATCAGAACGGACTATTCAAACCTTAGAAGACATGTTGAGATCATGCTCTCTTGACTTTCAGGGTATGTGGGATCAATATTTACCACTGGTAGAATTTTCCTATAACAATAGCTTCCATTCGAGTATTCAGATGGCACCATATGAAGCGTTATACGGAAAGAGATGTCGTACACCAACCTGTTGGGATGACGTTGGTGAAAGAAAACTTGTAGGCCCAGAACTGGTGGAGGAAACGGTGGAAAAGGTGAAAGTAATCCAAAATCACATCAAAGCAGCTCAAAGTAGGCAGAAGAGCTATGCCGATAATCGAAGGAAGGATTTGGAATTTCAAGTTGGTGATCATGTTTTCCTGAAGGTATCTCCATGGAAGGGAGTCATACGTTTTGGTAAGAAAGGTAAATTGATTCCCAGGTACATCGGACCTTTCGAAATTCTAGAACGAATTGGGGATGTAGCTTACCGTTTGGCAATGCCGCCAAGTCTCTCCAAAGTTCACGATGTTTTCCACGTATCTCTGTTGAGGAAATACATGCCTGACCCAACGCATGTACTCACCTATGAGGAATTAGAACTGGAACCCGATCTTTCCTATTGTGAAGAGCCCGTCAGGATTCTTGATGTGAGGGAGCAGGTGCTGAGAAACCGGACGACTCGTCTGGTGAAGGTTTTGTGGAGAAATCATAAAATGGAAGAGGCAACGTGGGAACCTGAGGAATTTATGATGAAAAACCACCCGAGTCTTTTTATGCAGTAATACCCTAGAAATTGCGAGGACGCAATTATTTGAAGTCGGGGAGAATGTAACACCCCAAGCTTCCACTGTACGTTTCACTTCGAATAATGCAATAGCGTGTGTTGTACGCAACCTCGAGCTCTAACACACACCACAACTAATTAAACTAGCCGTTGTGAATAGTAATACCTACTTTTTGAAATTTTATAAATTTTATTTATCAAAATGGACTTCATTTTTGGATTCGGAATATTGAAATTAGCCTATGTTGAATTTTTGGTATTTTTCTGAGAACTTCTAAATTTTTATGAATAGTGAAAAATACTTAAAACAACTTTTTTAATCAAAATAATTTATAGTGATAAATTATAATATTTAGTGGTTTTAAAGTATAATTAGAATATATTTTTAGCATTTTATCCAATGGTGGTCATTAGAATTAATTTAACATTGAAATTGGACATAAACAATTGCCAAACTTTTGATATAAATTGTTTCTTAAAAAACACGCTATTTGTTGTAACAGCGGGAATTAATTATAAAATTAATTAATACAACTTATATGTTTGGAATTTTGTAAAATAGACATCATTTTTGAATTCGGAATATCAATTATAGCTTAGGGTGAAATTTTGGCCTTATTCTGAAAAACTTCAATTTTTGATGAATAGTGAAACCACTAAGTGGTTGTTAAAAACTGATTTTTCGTTAAAATGAAATATTACCACTTCTGTGATTTGATTTTCAAAAATACAACATACATGGTTGTCATTAAGAAGTAAAATGTTGTTCAATGAGATTAAAATAATTTTTTGGTGAATAGTAACTTTTAAGTTCTTAATCGCGATTAGAGGTAATTAATGTAGTTTAAGGTACAAATGATGTTTTAATACTATGAGATGAGCATGAAACTTGTCCTACTCCTATTGGATGAGTCATGGCCGACCAATAAAACCCATGGGTCAACTTGGGGACCCCATGGAGCCACTTTAGTTGGAAAATGACATTAATATATATTTATTTAATGTTAGAATTAAATTGACACAAACATGAGTTATTTTACAAAAATAGTTTTTAAGTGGGGTTACATAAGTCCAAATTTTGACTATAAATATTAATTAGAAATATAAAAAGATTTCATACATCATAGTATTTTTTTTATAATTTTTAGACATTCAATAAATTAAATTATTTATGACATCATTATGATGCAGCGATGACCTCATTATTTAACGATTTAAATAAAATGAGAAGATAATGCAAAATCCAAGGCTTACACTTGTCCAAATCCTATTGGATGAGGAGATTTAGAAACCTTATCACCTTAGCCTCGAATTATATAAGTTTGGGACCTTTAGAATCCGAAAAAGCATTGTGAAATAATGTAACATTTCAATCTTTCCAAAAGTGCCCCTCCTCTCCTCTTATAAAAGGCCCCCACCTCTACCACCTTATTCACACTTCCAAGCCCTTTTGTTCGGCCAACCCCTACCCAAATACTCTCCCAACTTCTCTCCCTTCATCCTAGAAGCTTTACTTTAGTCAGAAAGACATCCTAAGGAGTCCTTTTGATCAAATCAAAAGGAAGAACCCGAAGAAGAGGTAACATTTTCATCACCCTCTTTCAAGTTTCTTTCTTCTTCCACTCCCTCTTTGTTTATTATTTCAATTCTAAAATTATAACTCCAGTATCTTCTATATACTGTGATGTTATTATAAATATGGAACAACCATATTTAGTATTCTACCCATCATTTGAATGACATGTCACCATACGTGCGTACGTACGGCTTACCGTCTCCACGTCGTGGTGTAATTGTTATTCAATATATTATTATTTAGATGGGTATAATAATGATATGTAATTCATGTAAATAATAAATATAACATGATAATGATTCTGTATATATGATATAATATCCAATTATATATTATTTTAATATCAAAATAATGATATTGTCGCTCGTGCGTACGTACGGACTACCGTCTCCACGAACGCGATAAGATTCATTCTCCGTCGTATCCATTCAAGTATAATTATCATTTGATGATTTAAAAATAATGTTTAAGGACATGATATCATTCTGGATATGAATAAGATACAACCTATCCATGAAAAACACGACTTACATAACAAAACATATAAAAGAAAACGAGTAAGTTAACACCCGAAACAACGATAAATCTAAGATATTGTTAACAAAGTAGTGTTAAAAGATCATATATGATATCATATGAATGTATATGATTCTTGTATAATTTAATAACAATTATTTCACCATTATACAGGAGGTTAACCTACCCCAACCAAGGAAAAGTACAAGGTAAGGGTTTACTTCACAACCTCTTCATTATCCAAGGTTGTTTATACATAATTATCTACTGGGACCTCGTTATCATCCAAAACCATGTTTCTTAAAAATGTCTTTCAAAACATTTTTACTATTAAATGGAAAATGGGTTAAAGTCATTTATACCCTTATACGTTTTTTATAGGAATCTTACCGTCGTTTTCCAAACAATGTACTTTTTGACCTTTTTGACAAATATAAGGTAAGAATGTTTTTTTTTACTTATACGACGGGTGTGACTATTTTCCGCCATTATAACTTCGTCGAAGCTTCCCTAACAAGCTTATAAGAATATCTTCAAAGTAAATGTATTATTTTATAATTATGGGGCTTTTAAATGATTTCAAAAAAGAGAGATATTTCTCTCAAATAGCTTTGATTTCATCTATGTCAACATCCTTTCATGGGTTTTAAGTTTAATTGAAATTGATTTGTGATACAAAACTTCCATTGAACATTTTGTGAAATATTTGATTGTGGATGTGTTATTTTTATACCATCCATAGTTTATGGATAAATTGTTGACATTTCGTATGCTAGTTTTAATACGAATATTTATGTTATGTTTAAACCTATTCATATGAGGAATGTATTGGACTTAATATGTGACGGGTGGAGCCCGCTATAGCTCCTCGATGCATCGGTAGGTCTCATGAGACAACTAGATGTGGAATTGGCCGAGGCCCTTTCCCAATTTGATTTATGGTTTTGGCCGAGGCCTTAATCATTTTAGACGTCTTGGCCGAGGCCTTGACAAAATGTTTCAGAATGCCTGGAATTATACATTCCCTCATTATGAAAGTGGTTATTGATATTTCATGTGATTATTCGTCTAGTAGAATATCCATGTGAGTAAGTAATGGCATTGTTTTATTTTACTTTTTCCATATTATGCTGAAGTTCAAGTTCAATAAGGCTTTTGTTTTAGTTATATATTGCCTTAAATGCTTATGTTTTCTTATAAAATCTTCCGCAATATTGTTATCCTTACTGAGCATCTGAGCTCACCCCTTTCAATGTTTAAATATTTTCCAGGATGTGAAGAAGTGTATTATGACTGACTTTCAAGGATAGTCAGTGAAGATATGAGTGTGGACTATGAAGACCATGTTATTGTAGTTTGTTTAATTTTTATGTAATGAAAGACTTATGAATGTATCTAGTGTTTCCAAGGCTACTAAACTAATCGGTCTTTCGAGACTTGATCTTTTGTGATTATGCCAATGTTATGAAGTAATGCACCGACTCTGGGTAGCTGGGGTCGGGGCGTTACAAATTGTTTCTTACAGTTTTGGGTTATTATATTGGATACTAGAAATGTGTCAGTTCCTGGTAAATAGTTGTTGCTAAGAGTGATCAACCCACATATAAGGTAAAAACTAAGTGTTTAGGGATGTGATTATTGTTCATGCTAATTTTTTATTGTTGAATATTATTTCACCTTGAGTGATTGGTGTAAATTTCATAAAATATGAACTTATTATATTTTCATAAATTTGTCCTAGTCCTGATATGTAAAGGAAGTAGGATTACATGAATCATGATTATAACATAGAGAATCACATCCCATGAATTTTCCATGCCATGTTGATTTCATTGCTAGGTTTTTTAAGAAATTTTCATGTTTCTTGTGTATTTTAACAGCATTCTTATATTAGGAATCATGTTTTATTCATCTTATAGTGCACTTGTATATATAACATGAATGTGGGATATATTTGGAATGACTATCTTCTTATCATGTTTAAGTGATTAATTAGTATTCTTTTCCTTGAGTGGCATGTCATGCTTCCATGTTATCTTGTTTATAGGTTTTTATTATTAGTTCACTTTTTATATATATTCTATACTTGATTACCATATCGGGTGGAATTTTTTCATGACAATATATATTTATTAGATAGTATTCATGGTTATAATTGTGATATAAAATAGGTTATTAAAGTTTCATCAACAACCCAAGTGGTGTTTTCCCACCCAGATTAACGGTGACACCTTAAATAAAAAATTATGGTATGTTTTATCCCTTATCCATTGGTTGTATATGATGAAATATTCTATTTTTTATTAAATTGGAGTTAAATTGAAATTTATAATTTCTATGGCTTATTTATAAAATAGGAAATGGAAAACCATATAATCGAACCATCTTTATGATTTAATATAGCTAAAAACCATTGTATAAATATAAAAGAATTTAAATATTTATTTTAAATGAATTGGATTCTTATAGTTCTTTCATGTGACTCAACCCAAGAAGGTTAGTTTTTTTGCATTGTGTTTATTAGAAAAAACACATTAAGGGTTTTTTTAAAATAAATTGGTATAGGGTTCCCTTATAATGTCTTGTATCTATATGACTTAGGCAAGGTGAACTGTAAGTCCAAAATTCCTAAGGGAACAATGAACCCATGTAGTTCTATTGATGAATGTTTCCAACAAAATAAACCACTAAGGATTTTTGAAACTCTAATAGTTAAATCAACTGTTGTGGTCTGTAGAACCATGTTGGGATTAACGGGACCTTTGTAGGTTAGATTTATCATTTTATTCCATTATACCTAAAACATTTTGGGTATGGTAATGTTACATAGATATATTTATTTAACATGTACACCATATATTATTTGGATTCAAATATAGACACAAGGTGGAATTATACTTTAGTATTCCCCCTTTAAATATATAAAAATCTTGGTATTTGTTTTTCCATTTATTTTTTATGATTAATAGCTAATTAAAATTCTAATTAAAACTACAAGGTCCTGAAATATCCACAGTATGGAAGGAAAATACTCCATTAAAATCAATAGAAGAATCTAACCAATTTTCATCAATAATTTGGAAAAAAAATATGAAGAATGTTCCGAAGAAATGGTAAAGGACATAACTAGTCTTGATAATTTTTCATCATCAGTGGTACATGGCTGGTTTGGTGAACCACCCTCCAATGGACATTGTTGTTTGAAATTTGGAGGTGGATCTCCTTTACGGGTGCGAACCAAATGGCCACTAAGTGGGGCCGGACTAGTTCATAGTCGCGAACCGTGCCAGCCGCAAACCATGTGAACCTGCCCCCACCACACACCACGTCATTCGTGAAATAGAGGCTAATCCCTATGCAGCTGCGAATCACCCCCGTGATCGAGTTGATTCATGGGAGAGGTGCATTCAATATACCCTGCAAACCTCGGATTGACTAAGTCATCCGTAGGATGGGTTTTCTATAATGGGCCTCCTCAAAAGGTGTCGCATGACCACAGATATGACCCTCATCCCTCTATAAAACAAAATCAAGGGGGAGAGGAAGGGGATTTATTATTTTAAGATCACATTCTTGGAAATCAGAAATTTGAAGGAAGGAATCAGAAGATTGGAGAAGGATGAGGCTTTCAAGAGCTTAGGATTTCACATACCACAAAGTTCTGATTCGTGAACCAGAAACATGTATAAACTGAGGATAAATTTTTAATAACTGATGAACGTATAAATAAATTGGTAAAAAACGAGCCTAAAATTGGTGAACCACAAAACATGGACCCTATGAGGATGCAATCCCCGCAAACCAAAGAGCCTATGCCCGTTCTTCGATCCAGCGTGTCATGTAGCACCCTCCAACGCAAGAAAAGCCCTGACCAGCGCAGCCCCCATCCACTACTACTCGAGCAGATTCTAGTACCGCATTCCAATTTGGTACGTATGGAAAACCTGAAGATGCATACCACTCCAGCATGCAGGATTCCCCTCCATACGCTTACCTCACTGGTACACAAACGACCTCTTCATCCACATAGCACTTACCTATGTAAAGGCCACCACTATTCATAGGGATATGTGGTCCACCAAGGCCTTTGATGTTTCTATCCCTTGAGTCAGATAAGGCCCTTCTAATTCAGTCCAACCCTCTAGAACACCTTTAGTATCCTATCCATCGACACAAAGCCAAGTCCTCTTCTAAATCCAATGGATCAGAACACTAAAACATTAAGGTGCATCAGCGCACCCTCCTGAGTTCACATACCATTGGTAGAAAGAGAAAAAAGGGGTTACCCAATCCCTTGAATAGTCTTTTGTATCATTCTTGGGTTTACATACCCACAGTAGTCTAGAGTCCGAGCTCGGGTGCCCCTTTTTGCCTCTCCACTCTTTAGGATTGAGGCATCCCACTTTCTTTTCAATTCAAAGAGCGCTAGTAGTGAGCACTTTTCTCCTCCCTTGAAGAGAGTAATAGGGCATCCCTCTGGGAATAATCCCCACACCATCCCCGCAAGAAAAAAATAGCATTTCCAATTCTATCCTAGAAGTTTCATTGCTATGTTCCCTCCACCACTGTACCACGGCCTCTGCCGACATGACTTCTACCTTCGTTCTTTCCTTGACACTAGGGGGAATGAAAGTCTCACAATCTCTACCCTATCCCTCTATCGTCGTCTTCTTCATCTCCCCATAGTAAGGAAAAAGTGTGTGTCTTTTTAAATATTTCACATTCTATTTATTCTCACACCATGGATGTCTCACGTGGTCTTAGAGATTTGTGATGGTCACAGTGTCCATACAATGATGATGGTAGAATGAACTACGGGGGTTTTGAACCTTGACTCCTAAGAAGTGTACGTAGGACACCTTCCTGAGGTTCAATCCCAACTCGGGCCACCAACCACATGTATTCCCCAACCATACCCCAACATGGGCTGCAAATCACACCCTTGATAGGAAACTATCACATGTATGCCCTGTCTTTTTAGAACTATGTACACAATGATTCCCAACCAACATGGATATGTTGGAATCCTCCCCGAGGAACAATGCCAACATCCAAGTCTGATACCCATCTATCATTATCCTACTGTGTCCTCATTCCCCTAGTAAGACCATACCGGGGCCCAAGAAATCATTTTTCCTCAGGTCCTCTGGGCTGCTTTAGCAAAAGTCCCGCAACGACTATGATTAGGCACCTCTCGACTAGACGTCCTTTCCACGTGAAATTAAAAAATATTGTTGGGTACTTGTCATATGACCTTAAAAGGGGATGTGTCTCATTAAGTGGCACTGAACTATGTGGATTCTGATTCCTCTCACAAGGATACATAGGAAACCCATATTACGGGTTCGATCCAAATGCTCAAGTCACTTGATGTCCCCCTTGGATGACAATAATCTCCAGAGAACCCAATTATAAGACTTCAGACCAGTGTTGTCTGAAGTAAATCAAAATTCCCTAAAATCGCTAATCCAATGAGGGATGGTAAACCTCAGATATAGACACCTTTAAATCCCTATGTATACCTGTGACTTCCAATCCAAGGTTAATCCATGGATACTATGCATGGGGATAAACCAAAGATTCAAAAACATATGAACATGTCTTAAATATATAAGAGAGTCTCGAAATAGGCAATAATTCCCCTCCAAAAGGGTGTGATGAGCCTAAATTCCCCTCCTCTTGACCAATTTGTATTCTTAAGCATCATTGGTCATATCACACAATGAGTGTCTGCCTTTGGAAAGAAGGTCCATGGATCATTGGATACAAGAACCATTGGGAGTTTCTAGCTCCATGAATAAACCTGTTGGAGACCATCCAAAGACAAAAGGATAGAGAACCCTATTAAAATGATTAAACAACTCCAAGTCCATTTAATCTGAGACAGTAACTGATCACGTCCCCTCACTGCGAAACAATAATGGTGAAATCGACATAAATCTTTAAATAGAATGAATGATTTACACTAATTTGAAACTCTCCAAAACAATAAATGGATGATTATTATCTAACATGAAATTTTTTTCATTATCCAACCAAACCAAAAATGGGCCCGGTCATGATCCTTCAACAGAGGTGGTGAAATGAGCCCACATCATTCCCCCTTTCATGCTCAAATGGAGGGCAAAGAAAGGTCATTAATTACGAATGGGATTATGAGATTCTACGTTGATGATTTTTTCCGTTTGTATTTTCCAAATGTTTTATAGGTACGCAGATGAGATTCCATAAATCCAATTTCATCGAAAAGGAATTCACAGACATGCATAATGATCAAAATAGAGACCAAGCCTCTCAATCGGCAGAGGACCTCGTCCCCCACCCAGCTTCTTCCATGTTAGGTCTTGAAGACACTGATCTAAGAGTACCACATAAATAGTGCTCTCACAACTATGGAGGAAGCTATGTACACCATCTAGTTGGCTAAGCCCTATCGGCTTCCTACCCAGTAGTAACTGATGGAGAAGATCCAGGCGGCCCCTGTAGCCGTCTCGAACCATTTCGAGAGCCTATCCTCGGAATGAGACAATGAGTACCTCCCTTGTCATTGGGAGGTGGATTATTTCAATGCTGATGACTTCATCCCCACTAGAAAAGTGTTCCACTCCAAGGCCCCCACTGGAAGACGTCATTGGAACTACGATGCAACCTCGTATCCTGACCCTGAAAAGGATACCACCCTGAGGATCTATGCCCATGGTCCCCGAGCTTCGGCCCCATGGATCACCCACCTAGGGCAGAAAACATACAACTAGGAACATGTCACCACCCTTGTTCTTGAGGAAGAACTATGATGCTTATACATAGAGACATATCACAGGTACGCTCATTAACCTATCCGCTTTTCCAAAGCCCTCCATCCCGATATGGCAGAAACATACAAGCAGGTGTGCATCCCCACTGAGCCTCATGAAGCCTATTACACATACAGGATGACACGTACCCAACAAGTGCCTATCCCTACCCATGATCTTGAATCCCACCAACCAGACGTGGTGGAAATCCAGTGCCTTTGTAACCATCTCCTCATAGATGCTCTTAGCACTCGCCATCACTATGTGGTGGAGATCAATAGGTGATAACCTCTCCCTGCCAACAGAGGCCACCGACTCGATATGGTAGGACACCAACATATGTTGGGATAACTCATTGGAGATGCAAGTAAAGTTTTTCATCCTGATGTGGAGAAAAACAGAGAAGTATGATCACATATCCCAACACAGGGGAAGGCTCGTCCACCGACCCTGACACAAGAGAATCGTCAGTATCCACCGACCACTGGAAAACTAGAGAAATACATTTCTACTCCAATAGTGGAATGGTCCCTCCTACTCATTCCATCCTAGGACGTCTCTCTATATATCCTGCCAATGATGGAGGAGCAGGTATCGATCCCAGATCATATCTTGCAGACTTTCCGGCATGTAATTGCATTGGCGGCAACAGCAAGGACCCAGACCCATGAGCCCATCTCCCAAACTGAGTTGACTCACCTAAGAGATGAGATAGCCACCTAGGATAAGATCTGTATCCTTGCATCCACCCAGGAGAGTCATCGGCTATATCCCGCGATACAAGGGAAACCGGATCGAGCATACTCACTCGTTCCAATCGGGGGACACCCATCCATCATTGTGGATTCTCTAGGATTGGAATATATTCTCTACCAAAACTCAATATGTTCGTTAGCATATCCCAACAACATCACAGAACCCAATTAGATAGGGATCCAGAGGTGATGGTCGTTATAAACACAAGACGGTCCTCGCTGCCCGCAAGAGAGTTCCCCGAATGCACCGAAGAAAACCAAAAAATAAAGAGTGAGTCCATGACTCCACTCAGAAAGAATATGGTGTTCTAAATGATGAAAAATATCTCTCAAAGGCGTGGAATCCTACCAACACATTACCATACTATGGGAGCGGTAGTAGCAGTCATGAAGGTCCTCCCCGCAATGTCGCTACCAGAGATCTAATGGTCCTCCCCAGAGTACCAATGAGGGCCTCCCTCATGGGAATATAATGATCGATCATGAGAGTTCTTATTTTGATGTGAGTCACAAAAGCCCTCCGTGTGACCAGATGATCAATCAGTAAGAAGCTCCTCGACTTTCTGTAGTCCGCCCTGATGGTTCTCTCCATGGAATATGCTGCAAAAACTCTTCATGTACCGGGACCACAAATTATTATGGTAGTCCTCTCCATCATAGTCACAAATATTTTTTAGGTCCTCCCCATAGTGACCTCTCATCATGATAAGAATTTCCTCCCCTTTTCATGGCATTCCCTAAAGTTACTACCTATGGGTTACATTGCAATGATATCTCACACATCAATGTATCCGATTATGGTTGAATTCCTAAACACTATAATAGTAGAGGTCCTCCCCGTAGAGACGTTAAGAAATAAGAAGTATATTCCCTCATTGTAGTATATTAGGAAGGCCATCCTCAGGGTGTTCCCTACAGATATTCTCCCTACAACGGCTGTGATGATAGTCCTCTACATCATGAAATCTATGTTAGTAGTCCTCTCCATCAAGGCCTCCATTGCGAAGGTCGTCCCTGTAATGACCTTAAGCAACAATAAGGTCCTCATCGTATATAAGTGTGTCATGAAGGCCCTCCACAAGATGCACAGCAAATGTCAAACAATGATGTTCATCTTCACCATGATGGTCATTGTTGCAAAGGCCCTCCCTGTAATTACACTATGTTGCCAGAAAGTCCTCCCCTTGCTGCAGTTCACCCTGAAGGTCCTCCTCAGGGTACACACTACGAAATCCCTCTCTACAGCGAGGCATTAGGCAGTAATGGGAGTCCTCTCCATTATAGAGTGGATAGAAGAGGTCCTCCCCTTAGAGACATCAAGCAATGAGAACTCCCTCCCCTTATAGTGGTAAATTCTGATGGCCCTCTTGAGGGTGTAATCCGTAGGTTTTCTCCTTACAACAGAAATGGTGGGATTCCTCGCCACCATGAAACCCATTGTGAAGGACCTCCCCAAAATGGCCTTGAATAGAATGAAGTTTTTCCCCTTACTAAAGTCCACTCGAAAGGTCCTCCCCAGGGTATGCACTACAAAATTATTTTTGGCAGTCAGACTTCAAGCTGTGATGGTAGTCCTTGCCACTTAAGTGCCAAATACAGAGGTCCACCTCACAATGATATATCATATTAATAAGAAGGTCCTCCCCCTTTCAAATCAAGTACAGTAAATCCCCCTATGATGAGACACTCATTAGTGGGGAATCAAGTACGTCAGATTCCCAATTAACCCTCAATGACATATTTCTTCAATCAGGAGATGGTCCAGGACCATGTTCACCCTCTTATCCATCCTAGAGCTCCCCACATACCAATTCAATCACTACCATCCCTTCTACCTCTGATCAAAATATCATGAAGCATCTCACCTGGGCTGATCAATTAGAGGAGTCTCTGGTGGAGGCACATGATAATATGTTTCACCTAAAGAAATGACTCTCTAGGGATGATATACTAGTAATTTTTTGGCCCACAGACACCTCTCAGTTCAACATACCTAAAGAGTTGTTAGAAGGAAGTGTACATGTCATATGCTCTAACATCTGGACAACCCTCCACCATTTGAGATTAAACTTCCTATCATATGAAGGGTATGTAGATTATTTCAAGACAATATGAGATCTCCTATGTCACATTGACCTGGAATCCCTTCCTTCGATGCGATGAACACGATCATAGAGGCACAAAAGGGACCTTGAGTTAACCTTCCTCCATGCACTGCCCAAATTGTGTCACCTTACTGATGAAGCTCTGACAGGAGTTCATATCCGAAAATGGGGAGAAAATGGAGCTCTACATTCCACTCCACTTATTTTCCATTAGAACCTGCTCGGCATAAGGTCTTGCAATACCATCACGTGAAGAAGAAAATAAAATGAAGTCCTTATTCAGGAGAGGCAACACACCTGAAAGAAATAGGCCTTGAGTAAGTCTCAAAAGCGTCAGGCCCGATGAAAGAAATCCATTCACAAACTCTAGAATTAGGCTACCTAAAACATTCTGAAGGCTTATTGTCATAGTAACTCCAATCAAATATTAGCGCTTTCCTCCCCATATGGAATTAATTCTTAGTTGAACTCGACACAAGGTTTGACTCACCCTTAAATGGGCGCACACGAGATCAAGCTGGTAGCGATAGCAGCAGCAGCCGCAATATGGGACCAACCCCAACATAAAGGTATGGGGACATTTTTAACAACAAAATCCCCAGTAAGACCAACAAAAATGGGAACAGGGGCAGCTCCCGAGGAATGGAGTGAACCCCAGCCCCAGGGATGGGGGCATTTTAACCTCCACAACATCTTTCCCCATGGGAATTAGTATTTTATCATTTGGGGAGGATAGTCAGAAGAGGAAGTTCTTGTACTATCTCTTCCTTTGAAATATCATCACCTCAAAGATAGAGGTGTGCCATAAGGTCACACTAAGGAGCCATCCAAGCCACCCTTCATCAAGAGACCCGAAGAAAATCCCGAGACAGAAGCGGGAAAACCAGTATGAGGCGTGGAAGTTCATATTCCTACATGGAAGAAGATACCTTCTACACCCGGTATTACGGATATGTCAATATCAGGGATGTTAACCCCATTAATGACATCGAAGATGATGCGAATCCAGATGGATCAGGGGAATATGGTTTCGTTCAGTTTTTGATTCCCAATGAGCCAGCAGGCATGAACACCCGGAACCATAGGGCCACCCTAGACCTGGCTGCTGCAGAAAATCCTCATCTACTTCCCTCACAAGTCGCTAATAAACATAAGAAAAAAAATTCCAGGTTGTCCTCAACCCACCTCCATATCTCAACAAAAAAGTGCCTCTTATGCTCGAAGAGAGGTTTGCTCAGCAGGAGGAGGAAATGAAGGAATGAAGGCAGATTAACGCCAAGCTACTCCAGAGGAACTATCCTGCCAAATATGTTCCCCAGGATGAGTCACAATACGCACTTCTAGGAGGTTAACCTCAACAACAAATATTTTACTTGAAAAAAAAACAAGGTCAGGGCTTCCACCAAGCGTGACACATGTCCCATCCAATGACCTGAAATTGGACACAGAAGAATACTGAGACTTCCTTCCACTCATGAATCAACCAGAGCAAGTACATCTAAATCCTTTGAAGGTACCCCTGATTGCATATGTGCCTCACGTACCAGCCAATATAACACCTCAAGTAGTACTCCAGGCTATACCAGTTCAGGATTAGGCCTAATAGGATGTAAACCAGGGTCTCACCAACACCATCGAAGAACTACCTGCTCGATTGGAAGCAATGGAAGGTAGACGCGCTCTGATACATCCATAGTGAAATCCCTACCCAGACTGGGTGGGTAACACCCCACCTCCACTGAATTTTGGGATCCCTGTAATACCTATATTCAGTGGCTCATGCGACTTGGAACAACATTTTATGCACTATGTGTCTTATTGAGATGCTATGATGGGATCTCCAGAACAATAAGAAGTAGAGAAACTCAAATGCTTCGTGAGAACCTTACAACGTTCATCCTTGATCTGGTATACAAGTGTTTCAGATCAGTCAATAAAATAATGTGAGGATCTTCAGAAAAAAATCATGTTCCACTTCAGATGAACATTTCCCAAGATGACAGTTAACGAACTCATGAATTGAAAATAGAGGGAGAATGAGAGGGTCTCATACTTAATCTTCATATAGGAGGGTATGACCTACACTCTGAATATGACACTTCCCCAGGATGAGATAATTTCTATATGCATCGACAAAATCTAATATGAGCTATGAACACTACTCATTCTAGTGAAATTCACCACCAGATTCCTATATTTCTCTGTTATTACCCAGAGAATCGAAGACTCCTTGTATAGGACTAACCTCAAGTCCAAAATAGCCTTATAGGCTCCTGAAAAGAGAGTAGGTAGAGCTCAAGCATCCTCTATCATGCTCAAGCCCACCCCCACACCTACTCCACCGCCTAGGCCTCTTCCAAATCTCTAAGGGGCTCTTGCATATCAACGACCGCCTCCGCCTTGGCGAGATGCTAAAATAGGACCTAGGTGAAACCAATTTGATGAACGATGGAATAATGTTTACTCGTTCCAAGAGGATCAAGTTTTCACCTGTTTCATAGCTGAAATGAATTGAAACTTTCTCCACATACCAGAGCCAAGAGAATCTGAAAAATTCTTCATTGACAACTGACAAAATTATTTCCCCTACCAACAGATATTGGGACACAATATTTAGGAATTCTTCATCTTCAAATACCTTCTACAAAGGGTGTATGACTCATGAAAGGCCAATCCAGGACCACCGCTAGCTCACATATCATATTATTGTTCCACCAACCCAGACGAGGGGAGGAGTTGTAGAATGTTGTTCAAAAAAAGGGAGAAGAGATTTGATGGTTGGATCACTCGAAAGACGGTAAACTGAGCTCATGGAATACTACGAGCTCAATTGAAGCAACCAGATATGTAGAAGATACCTCCTAATGAAACATATCCACTCTACTCATCCTCATAACCCTTAAAAAGCTGGTCATCAAGGTGTAATCATAGAGGGAAGAAACATATACAAGATGAGCAGTCTATGACAGGGCCAAAGCTATCCATAACACATTCGGATTTCATGCCATTATACTTGAGACCGTGAAAACAGACCCAACAAACAACACTGTCAGGGGCATCCAACCAGGGTAATATGTCATTGAGGAGGAAATAATCTTTAGTTCCACCACCATCATCCATATAATGGAACCATTCTCTGATGAAGAGTATGGTTATAAACCCGAGTTCCGGATATCTAATTAGGGGATTAGAAGGAGGAATCACCAAATCTGGGGATACTAGGACAGACACAACCAAGGCCAAAACCAACCCTACAGTTATATATTCAAATCAAACTGTCAATATTTCAAAAACTCATGGGAGATCCCTTTAACGGACCCATCAAGAGTGAGAATATTCCCTTGCCTCTATGAGTAGCCACTCTGGACCCATTATTCTATGGTACCCATTAGAGGAGGAACAAATGTCTAGACACCCAAGGAGCACAAGTAATCCAACTAGGTCAAGTTCCTAGAATGCTGGAGCACCACCAAGCCTTTCCCATATGAATGGTCCCCCCTCATCTCTTGCTCCATCCCCTAAAGTGCACATTAATGAGCTCCTACAAATGGAGAAGCTCCATCCTCTAGAGAAAAATTATGATATCCTAAAATAGTTTTCCGCAGTACCAGCCAAGATATCAATCCTGGATGCCTTGATATTTCAAGATAAACTTAGGGAGGCACTCATAGAAGCCATGCTGATCCCCCATGAGTTTCAAGTCGATGTTGATGCCGCTGAGATATATCGAATGGAGACTATCATGGCTGAATGTAATGATGTTATTTCTTTTAATGTTATATATAAATATTCCACCATGTGGGGACACATCAATCCTCTCAATGTGTCTCGCATGCTGAATGATGTTGATGTCTCGGAAGTCATCATCGACAATGGATCTGGAGTCAACCTTCTCCCACTGCGAACACATCTCACTTTGGGATACAATGGGGAAATTTTGACACCCTTGACCAGAACTATCTTATGTTACGATTAGAGGGAATAAAAGAAAGTGGGAGAAATAAAGCTCAGAACCCATTTTGGCGACCTTTTTTCCCACTCAGACTATATGGTGATTTGAAAAAACACAATATTCAATGCCATGTAAGGAAGGACATGGCTGCATCAACACATGGCCATTATTTTCTCCTAACACCAATATATCAAATATTGCGTCATTGGATATGGTGGGACATTTCATCCTGATAAGTCACCTTTAGAGTTCTCTGAGTTGCATTACATCAATGCATAATTTTATGAGAAAAATGGGAAGACATCTGCAATCAATGGTATTGATTGGGTCCCACCCCAAACAAACTGTAAATAGTTCCTGATGACCCCATCAAGAATCTTAGTGAAGAGTATGTGCTGCCCATCAACCATGTTGAGAGCAGGGATCTGAGTCTAGGCGCATATTCAACTGTTCTCATGATCATAGTTATGACAGCTGAGTCTAACGACGCATAACCAACTACAGACCCTCATTCTGAGGAAGAATCCTTGAGAAAATTTTCGCATGCCCCATCCTTGGAATCTAAAGATATCCCAACCGCACTCTCTGAATCGGAAGAATGACAACACACTTGTCACCCCCCATGCTTCTCCCTCTTTAGAGGTTTCCTCACAACCAATTGATTTAGAGGAAGTCACTTTCACCACAGAACGCCCATGACACATCTTGGCTCTGAGATCTGGAGATCCCATATCAAGAGATCTCTCCCCATTAGAAGGGGAAGTGGAGGATGATTTTGGGGAAGAAGAGGAAGAGGATCTTAGAGATTCCCCTCCTATACTCGAAGAGGGTATCTCTTCTACTATTGATGAAATCGAAAAAATAAACCTGGGTACCAAAGAAGACCTGAGACCCACTCTCATTAGTGCAACCATGTCTTCTGGGGAACAAGTGGTTTATACCTATTTCTTGAGGTAGAATCGAGATGTTTTTTTCAGAATTACATATAAATTCCTGGACTCTATCCCGAGGTGGAGACGCACCACCAAGGCCTTCTAGAAGATCATCGAGGCTATAATAAAGCCGCCAGAAGGACATACCCAACACATGCAGCCAAGATATAGGCAAATGTCGACTAGATCATCAAATAAAACATCATTATGGAGGTCCAATATTCCATCTAGTTGGCCAACATAGTCCAATTCAAAAAGAAGAACAGACAGATCTGCAAATGCATTGATTTTAAAGATCTCAATCGGCACTATCCGAAATATAAATTCCCAGTCCTATCACCGATCTATTGATCAATGTGACGACATATATGAGGTTCTCTCCTTAATGGACGATTTTTATGGATATAATCAAAACATAATGGCCCAATAAGATGAAGAATCCACTAACTTCAGGGCCCTAGGGAGTATTTTTCTACAAGGCAATACCCTTTGGTCTGAAAAATGCTTGTGCCACATATCAACATTTCATGCATCACATTTTCTAACCATTCCTAGGGATGTTTTTCGAATGTTATGTTGATGACTTGGTGGCCAAATAAAGTTAGTGCTTAGATCACCTATCAGAACTTGATACCCTATTTATAAAACTTCATCAACATAACCTGAAGATGAACCCCTTGAAATGCACCATCAGAGTTACTTTAGGAAAATTTATTGACTTCATCGCACGCTATCATGGAATCAAAATAGACCTTGAGAAGAAAAATTCTGTATTTGGTTTTCACCTCCCTGCAAACTCACTCATCTAAGAGGACTCCAAGGACACTTGGCCTATATCAGGTGTTTTATAGCCAACCTCGCATGCAAATGTATGCCCTTTACCAGGTTGATGAAGACAAGAGTTACTTACCAATGGATAGATGATTTCCAAGAGGCATTTGATAGCCTCAATCAGTACCTCTTGAGTCCACCAGTTCTCATGTTGCCTGTTGAAGGAAGGACACTTATCATGTACATGAAAACCTTAGAGTGGTCACTAGGAGCCTTCCTCACGCAGAAGAATGATACCGGTAGTGAAGAAAACCTTTACTATCTCAATCGAACCATGATTGATGCTGAGAACCGATATTTAAATCTTGATATAAGCTATTTGGTTTTCATGGTACAAATTTGCAACATTATCTAAAGCATCATAGAGTCTATCTGATCTCACGTAGTGATCTGCTGATGTACATCATCATCCATAAAATTATGACCGGATGACTCTCCCGATTGGTTGTCATCCTACAATAGTTTGACATCTGGTTTGTGCCTAATAAATCTATATAGGGCCCAGTATTGGTAGATTTTCTGGCAGATCATCCCTTAAAATAGAACGCCTTATCAGATGTCAAACTCCCTAACAAATAGGTCTTCTCTTTGAAAAAGGATTCTTGAACTTGGAAAATCTACATTGACGGTGCGTCCAGAATCTTGACGGGTAAAAGAATGGAAGACACCCTATTTAACAACATGGGGATTTGAATCATAATCATATCTCCAGAGCTGATAGTGTTTCCATATTCCTTCCTATTGACAGAAGGATTCACAAACATTGAGGCGGAATACCATGACCTCATTGCAGGTCTAGAACTCTCACTCTAGGAACAAGTGCAGCACCTTAAAGTAAAAGGTGACTCAGAACTAGTCATCAAGCAAGGGAATAGTGACTAAGCTATTTATAAGGAGGTTCTGATATCTCTATTTGACTACATCTGAGGGTTAATGGAAGAGTTCCCCACAGAACCAACATTGAGCAATGGTCCCCAGTCTCAGAATTTTCAGTCTGATGCATTAGCCAATACAGACATTGCCCAAGATGTCCCAGACTAGGATGAAAACGTTATCAGCATTTCTCACTGTTGAATGTTCTTTATGTTTGTTAAAACTAACGTGAATGAAATCGATGAAGTCAGTACTTTCTATGATCGATACTCTTCTACTACCTACTGGATGATCCCCTTTATAATCTACCTTCAGTGGGGATAACTTCCATCGGAGAGGGCTGGAAAAGATCAAATACGGATATGGGCAGTCAATTTTGTCCTATATAGCAGAACAAGACTGTAGAAGGTCCCCTATAAGCAAGGCCTTGATGGAGTCCTTATAATATGCATTGATGGGAAAGAGATGAATACCAGCACTAATGAAGTGCATGCCAGAGTGTGTGGAGCACATAAATTGAGATCCAAGATTTATCATCAGATTATAATGTTGGGATGCTATTACCCGCCCTGGTATGAGATTTCTTGAACATTACCACAAAATGTCACTCCTACCAAATTCATGCCACCCTCATTCATCAGCCCTCAAAGTTACTTTACAATGCTAAGTAATCCTGGACATTCTCAATCTGAGGAATGGACGTCAGGGAACCATATCCTCCCACCACAGTCAAATAATTCAAATATATTCCCAAAGCAACCGTCTTTTTTTCCAAATGGGAAAAAGCTTCACCCCTTAAGGAAGTCAGGGTAAGAAGCATTGTCATCTTCGTAAAAGCCAACATCATCACCAGATTATATGTCCCTCACACAATTCTGACGAACAACGGCACTAACTTTTACTCTGCCAAATTTGTGAAACTATACCAGGAATATGGTATGAAGACTAACCATTTATCTCGCTACCATGTAGCAGCCAACAGACAGATAGAGGCCTTCAACATGACCCTATCCAACATACTCTAGAAAATGGTGAACAAAGAAAACAAGTCATGGCCATACAATATTTTCAATTCCTTATGGGCCTATCAAAGCACAACTCGCACGGCTACCCAAGCTACTCCATAATAATTAGTATACGAAACAGAAGAATTTATTCCCATTGGACTCCAATTGAAATCACTCCACATTTCCATTTTTGATCAAATATCCAATGATGAGAAATAAGAAAAGCAACTTGATAAATTGGTGTGACTGGATGAGAAGTGGTTGCACAGTTTATACCACCTAGAAGTATATCAGAACCAGATTTCAAGAGCCTTAAAAAATTGATTGTCTTCAGTCTTTCCTTGAAGGAGAATTGTTATTAGTCTTCCAGAACCCAATGATACCTGAAAATAAGTGACCTAATATTGATATAAAGTTGGAGGGTCCATATGTCATCCACAAGGTCTACTCTAATGTTGAATATTCCATGATCTCAATAGATGGGTAGCTCACCACTGCTCCTACAATCGTGATATTTTTGAAGAAATATTTCTTGTAATCATAAGAGCAGTTATCATGTGAGCTATAAAAAGTTAAACATCCAGTCCCTAAATTTCCTTACTACACCAAAATAAACTGCATAGTAGAATGTACATACCTCATGAAATTAAAGTACTCGATACTTCATCCCTATGACATGATAATAAACTATCTAATGTTGGTCCAAAACTTATGACCCTAAACTAATATGCAACAATCCTGGTACTCTGACCTCAACCTGTCTTGGATTTTCCACCTAGAGGTGAATGATGGAGGCTCCCAGTCTAATTCACATCAGTTTGGGTATAAAATCATAGCATGCTCCCTTGTTTAGAAGCGATTACAGTAGGTCTGAGATCTATGACCCCAAACTAAGAGAAATACGTCCTTATTGAATGATAATAAATTACATAGTAGAGAATCATTACCACATAAAGTAAAAATGAAAGGTATATTGTCCGTACTGCATAACAATGTACCATGTTGCGTTGGTCTGAACTCTATGACCGTAAACTAAGAGAAAGATGTCCATGTTACATGTCTTTAAACTGTATAACGATACAGTGTCTTGACTTGATATAAAATCGATCTCCTAACATTTTTTATCTACTGTGCCACATTCAAAGAACTACATAAGACTTGATTCCTATCCTCACAGGATATGTAGCAAAATCGTGATTTCCGTATCCTAGCCCAACCACCATGAGAAAAATTTCCCCTCTCTTGTTTATGAGTTAGATTTTTGCAAGAAGCCTATTTGAATTACATGGAATTTATGAACTACATGTGGGGTGATTCTTACACTCACAAGATACATAGTGACAACCACACCCTATATCCTGGTCCAACCACCTCCTTTAAAAAAATCCCTTTGGAACACCATTGTTCCCAACACATGGTAGGAATCATTCGTTGTTTCCCACAACGAGTTTTAATCATGTGGTATTAGGAATTATGGCCAGGTTTCCTCACATGAAAAAAATGATGAAGTGATACACATAGAACTATGTGCTTCTTGATTCCTTCCCTTGTAGGATACAAAGCGATGTTGGGATTTTTGTATCTTAGCCCAGCCACCCGCGCATTTAAAATTGTCCCTCATCCATACTGCATGATACTAAACTACATGGAGCTCGTCCTTATAGAAAGACGTTAAAATGCACAACACCATTTTTTCACATCGATTCACCATCGTCCTTACCGTATGACTTCAAACTACATGGAATCCCTTTTCACGTCTGTTTGACGCCATCCATACCACATGGCGTTAAACTAAATGGATTTAAAAATGCTCCACATCCTTACCACATGAAGATAAACTACACAGCAGTCGTCCTTACTGAAAGACAAGAAAATACATGGTATAAGTAATATTCTACTCAAGATACATGATAAACCATGGCTGGAAAACTCCTTACACATTTGGACGCATCCTTCCCAGGCCCCAAACTCCATGACCCAAATGATTGTGAATCTTTATAATCACCCATGACCATCAGAAGTGGAAGGTCATCGACATATAGACACCTTTGCATGACTATGAATCCCATGCTATCAAGGTCTTTTAATATTAACCACCCATGGACCGTCTACCAAAGGAAAGTCCTCCTTAGGAGACACTCTTCCTAGCTTTGTGTGCTTACCGGCCCCGAATCCCCCATATCACATTTCCCGGTCTAAAAAATTCCATAGTAAAGGTTAACATTTTTTCCCTTAACATCCAGATGTTGACAGGGATCCCCTACCTAGTTAGCTTACGTATCCACCTGTGGTTCCTATAATGGTATGCATCCACAACATAATGCCATACCTGTTCTACTTTAACCCAACAGACAATTACAATATAGATGTTTCTGATATGCTTAGACATATCACTCCCCATTTTTCAGAATCCTTGTCATGAGAGATCCTAGATCTTCATAATCATTCATGGCCATTGGAAGTAGAAGGTCCTCGACCCGTGGACAACATTTCATGAATATGAATACCATTCCCTCAGTGGGTATGTATATTGATCGCCCCTATCCCGTCTACCAGAGGAAAGTCTTCCCCAGGTGACACTCTTCCTATCTCTGTATTCTTACCGGCCTCAGATCCCCCACACCACATCTCCTTATTTGAGAGACCCTAGGATTATAGTTTACACCTTCATCCTCCTTCCTGATCAGAGCATGTGAGAGCATCTTAATTGGATTGTCCCACAGGTAACCATAGCATCTGCCAAAATTGGTTTGAACTCTATGACCCTTATAATACGAGAATATCTCCATTACCACATGACACTAAACTGTACGGAATTAAAGTGTACCCCACGCACAGTTTAAATCAGTTTAGGGAACATCATGAGCTTCAAAGACAATTATGGCCTAATATCTCCAACATGACCAGACATACCATTTCCTTACCTCAGACACTATGACCCGAATAATCATGGATGCTCGTAAACTTCCAAGGCCATCATACATGTAAGGTCATCGACCTGCAGACACCTTTTCATGACTATGCATACCATGCCCTTAACGGCTCTGCATATTGATCGCCCATGTCCTGTCTACCAAAGGAAAGTCATCCTCAGGCGATAATCTTCCTACCCCCATATGCTTAATAGCCCCAGAACCCTCATATCATTTCTCCTGATCCAAGAGGCACCAGAATCCCAATTTATACTATCTAGATCCTTCCCAAGTCTTGGACATGTCAGGGTATTCAAACCTGGTAACATTCTAGTCATGAGTGACCTACATGGAGCGTGTCCTCACCACACAATGATAAAATTCAAAGTCCATTTACTTAAACATTAAAAAACATCCCCAGTTACATTTATTTATATAAATAATGCCCCTTATCCATACCGCAGATGTTAAAATGAACGGATACAGTCCTTACTGCAGACATTAACCTGCATAGTATATTAAAAATAAATAAAAATATAAAGAATTCCCTCTATCCTTGCTGCATGACGTTAAACTATATGGTCTTTAAGGAACTCTTCAAGGGTTCTGTTAGGAAAGGAGGCTTCCCTCTCTTCCTTATTACATGGGTCAGACCTAGACAGATCATCATATCACACCTGCATGAGAGGGATGAATTCACCAATTCCCAGGATATACTATCCCAAAATACCTCTCATATATCCAGACACCCCCTCTTCATGAATCATACTTTGTAACCATAATGAATCGAACTCCCATAATACACCCTTCGTGGTCTTAAATCCCAACTTCACTGGAGTTTCCCAGCTAACTGGAGAATACAACCATTGTCCTAAGGGTGTAACGACCCAATATCTTTTCAATGGAAATTATTTTCTTGTAAATATATCATAATCAAAATACATCACAAAATAATTAACTACTAATTTCTATTTGACCCTTAAAACATAAGTTTTTCACTTCTCTAATGTGAATTTCAAATGTCAAACATTAATGATTGCAATTAGTAAGTTTTTTGGAGACCAATATGAAAAAATTAATTTTTGGTGAATAGTAACCTACACTTATCAATAGTAAAAAAAACATTATGAATAGTTATATACAATAATTAATAGTAACCATACCAGTGACAGTATATAAATACAATTCATGTGAATGTATGATATACCTATGCTTTAGAATAAGTAAAAGAATGTTGTAATACTGTTGTTTTTAGAATAAATTATTATTTAAATTAAAAATTAAATTAATCATATTTATAAAATTATTTTTGAAAAATTGAATTTATTTTTAGATACTACACATCGAAAAATGGTTGTGGTGAATTTTTGGGTGTTTTATGAAATACTTGATTTTTTTATGAATAGTGAAAAACCATAATTTACAAAATAATCTAAATAAGTTATATATTGATTCATGCATGATTTTTTGCTGATGTAAGACCAATTGGTTCGGGATAATATGATAAAATTACTATTCATTGTCAAGTATGACTCACTATTCATTGTATTTTGGGAAAATAATAAATTAATGAATTTTATATTATGAAATCCCCTCTCTCCTCCACTGTAAAACCCCCACTCACTCCCTCTTCTCTTCACTCCTCTCAAGCCTTGTGAATTCCCCAAATTCTGTCAAAATACATTCCCAACCTCCTCTCCCACATTCATAAATCCAAAGTCTCGTAGAAAAGACCAAAAACCCTCCCTTAAGGGGTCTCTCAAGGAAGTTTGGTTTAAGAGGTAAATTATTCTTTTCAATTCCATGCCTTTTTTTCCATGTTCATTTGTTTTCTTTTTCTATTACCTCTCCTTATCCAATTTTTTTATGAATATGGTACCTTATATGTACTATAATTTTGTCATGATAGTGGAATAAGTAATCATCATCTATCCCTTTTACTTTCTTTTATACTAGTAGCAAGAACACCATCCGAGATGTGTCAATTTTCCACATTCATGGACGATGGGCTTTCGATTTCTATTATCATTATCAATTCTGGTCAATAACCCACTCTTATTATTGCTGAATCAGATTATTATATAAGTAATATAACCTATGTAAGATTCTGTAATCCCTTTGTACAAATGGTATTAATTTATAATGAAAAATGAGTTAATTCTAATCAAAACCCATAAAATTAACCGAAACAATTATCATTAAAGTTATATATAATAATTAATCATAATTCCATGTAACCAAGTTAAATAAATGAGAAATAGCACCTATTTATGTTCATAAATAATATATAATTTCATTTATGGAGATTTACATCCATTCCACATACTTAAAAACAAGTGAATTGAATATGAAAATAATGAAAACGAACACCCCGGAACGACAGAATTCCAAACTATAACGTATCAATAATGAAATAAATGACTAAACATAATTATGATAAACTAAATAAATTTCTAATAGGTTCTTATATTATTTATTAATAAGTATAATTTCATATTCCAGGAGCCTATGTTTTAGAGAGGAACACGCCCAGAGTTAATGTAAGGGTTTTTCCAACCAAACCTCCATTTTCATTCGGGTTACTTTCATTGTCTAATAACCTCAATGAAATTATTTTGTATTATTATGAACTCATCATAAAATATATGTGAGTATAATATATATGTACACTAACTAGAATACATCCCTATTTTCTGGATAGTTACATGTTTTAAAAGAACCATTCATAACTGTTTCCAAAATACAAGCCCGATTCAAAGGAATTTATCAAATTCATATTCATTTTCAAGGGAACCCTATAGACTATTTTTCAAAACTAGAATCTTTATAAAATCACTAATTTTATTATTAAAATAATATCTTACTTCACTTTTAGTTTTATAAAATTATTTTTTCAAAAGAACTCTTATTTTCCAAATAAAATAGTATTTATCTCAAGAATTGCTTTATGATTTTTTAAGAGTTTTCTCATCTGATTCAAAAATCTTGTTGATTCTTATTTATTGTTGGGTTTAATCATTTATGATTTCATATAACATATTTTATTTAATGGTTTATGAATAACTTTATTGTAGATGATCAATTCTAAAACCATTCACCATATTACTCAGAATGGTTAGATTTTTATGTTTAATGATTGGGAAAAGTTAGTTACATTTCCTATGATAGTTTCAATATGAATGTATATGTTGTTTATGTTTATACCCACTAATATTAGGAATTCATTGGAATTATTATGTGATTGGTGGGGCCTTCCATATCCCCTCAGTTCATCGGTAGGTCTCGTGATACAAACTATGGTCT
Source organism: Viscum album (assembly GCA_963277665.1). Lineage (NCBI taxonomy): Eukaryota > Viridiplantae > Streptophyta > Magnoliopsida > Santalales > Viscaceae > Viscum > Viscum album. The sequence goes on along the minus strand of OY728140.1, from coordinate 759,843,821 downwards.
TGGCACAAGGCCTTGATAAAAGGAGTATTTCTGGTCCTATCACGAGGCCTGGATGGTATGGTTATGATGTCTGGATTATGCACTTCCCACATTATGATTCTAGTATTGGATGTTCATGTGGTTATTATACTATTATAATTCCCATGACTATGTTTTATTACGACATTATTTACATATCTCCTATTCATGATATAATGTGTTGAAGTTTATTATTAAAGGAATGTGTTTTCCATTATTCCCCACGTAATATGTTTATGCTATCATCCAATATATTTCTTACTCTTATTGAGTTTTTGATCTCACTCCTTTCTTATGTTTCATTTCCATAGGTCAAGAAAAATTTTATTATGAATGACATGATGAAATAACCTTAGAGTTATGAATGTTTTTTAAGAAGTTTCTATGTTGTTTTTCATGTCATGTTTTAATGATGAACTTAAGTATGTATCTTGTTTCTAATAATAATAAATTACTCATTCCTTCGAGATTCTTATTCCTCATTTGTATACCAATTTAATTAATAAGGCACCAGCTCCAGGCAACTTGGGTCGGGTCCTTACAGTTGGTATCAAAATAAGTTTATTTGAAAACATGGAAACCAAATTTAGAAAATGTGGATTAAGAAAGAGTCCCTAAAATAGTTTTGAGGATAAAAATAAATGAAGGTCTTAGTATTTTGGTAAGGAATAGATTATGTGGATTTTTTAAGTGATACATCCCTGTTTGGATAAGACCAGGTAGAGGCGGCTCTGGCATAGATGCATCTTGGGGTAAAACCTAAAAACACCGATTTAAGCTAGACTCGAACGGGAATTGGTGCACGACAACGAGCCTTGCTGTACTCTTGGTTATGAAACTCCAAGGGGATATGCTTAGGATAATTCAAATTTTCATTACAATCCATTATGAAGGATTTAAATGTAAAATTTCTCTCAAAGAAACCATTTTTGTGATTATGGGATTATCCATGCATAGGATTTCAATTTGTGCTAAGTATTTTGTTAATATAAGATTATGCATTATGATTCATAAACTAATCTAGTGTATGCCATTATCTAGAAATGATGCCTAGTGGAAGTAATGGGAACCACATGAACACACATGTTCCTTGTAGGGATTTTCCAATGATGCAAGATAATTATGTTGGATCTGGAGTTGTGACTAGTGCTGAGAAACTCATAAATATACATGGAAAACTTACTCAGGTTATGAATTATAAATTTTCCCATATGGTGAATCCAGATCCACCACGTGGTGGAGGTTTTCTAGATCGCTTTATGCAACAATAGCCTCTATTTTTTAATGGTACAACAAACCCATTTGTATCTGAGAAGTGGATATGTTCCCTCGAGAAGATAGTTCATTATTTGGGATGTAATGAAATAGAGAAGGTCATCATTGCAGTTTATCGACTTTCGGGACATGCGGATCAGCAGTGGTCATTAATCCAAAACACAAAGGGGGAGGAAGAAATAGAAGAGATGGAATGTAAATATTTTAAAGAAATATTCCTAGAGAAAAACTTTCCTCGTGAATAGAGAGCAGATATGGAGAGGCAATTCTTGAATCTGAGGCAGAAGGAAGATGAGAATGTTGCAAAGTATAAAGCTAACTTAAAATGGTTAGAAAGACATGTTGTGGACTACATAAGAAATCCAAGGAGAAAAATTGATTGATTATTTGATGGCCTAAATCCATTCCTCCAGCGGGCACTGGTATCCAAATGTTTTCAATCATATGAGGATAGAGTTTCATGTTCTATCAAGATGGAAAAATAATTTTCTACGTCTTATGATTTTAAAGGAAAATAGGAGAAGAAGAGGGATTCAAAACCCCTGAAAAGGGAAATAAGGAAACAAGGAAAAATGGAAGAGTTGTATTTCTACCCTATGACAATTGTGGGAAGAAACACCATGGCACTTGCCTGAAGGGAATGAGAGTCTGTTACAAATCCAGAGAAAATGGCCACCTACCTCGGAATTGTAAGGGGGAAGAAAGAATATTTCAATGTTCAATGATATAATTGTCGAGAGATGGGATATAATTATAAGGATTATCAAAAGTTACAAGGGAACATGCAATATAAAAGTCCATGGGAGAAAGGACAATCTTATGTGATCACAACTACAAATATCGAAGTTCCTAATGATTTGGTGGCGGGTACTTTAATCGTTACCTCAAACTTTTCTAATACATTATTTGATTCAAGATCATCACATTCATTAATATCTTCCAAATTTTCCAAGAAAATCAGATATGCTCAATTTGATTTTATAAAGTATTTATTATCAAAACGCCTAGTGGATGTATCATTACAACAAAGGCGTGTCGATTATTCCCTGTCGTGACACACAAACGTGATTTTGTTTCTAACCTTATCATCATACCAATGGTTGACTATGATATAAATCTCAGTATGGATTAGATATCATATTATGATATGAATATATATTTCAAGAAGAATGAACTTACAATTTTTGAGAACGGTGTAGAATCCCTTATTTTTAGAGCAATAACCTTCACCATGTGATTCTCATCTAGATCCACCCCCAGTAGCTCTAATGAATTCAATTATTGGGGAGGAAGGGAATGAAATAAATATGGGTGAGGTGAAAAATTTATAGATATAGGACGTACCTATTGTGAATGAATATGTTGATGTCTTTTTAGAGGATTTATCTGGACATCCTCTAGAGCGGGAATTTGAGTTTTCTATTTACTTAATTCCTGGTTCAAGGCCCATATCAAAGACCCCTCATAGAATGGCCACTGTGGTGTTAGTGAAACTAAATAAAAAATGAGAGGAATTGAGTGGTAAAACATTTATTCAACCTATAATTTCTCCATAAGGATCCTCTATCCTCTTTATCAAGAAGAAAGATGGATCCATGATGATGTGCATTGATTATAGAGAAGTAAATGCTATCACAATAATGAATAAGTATCCTATACCACTAATTAATGATTTATTTGATCAATTTCATGAGCCTGATATTTTTCTAATATTTATCATCGGTTGGTTGTGAGGAAAGAAGACATTCCTAAAATAGCATTTCGAACCAGGTACGAGCTTTATGAGTTTACAGCAATGCCTTTTGGACTAACTAATGCACCATCTGTATTCATGGATCTAATGAATAGTGTTTTCAAGGATTATCTTGATGATTTATATTGGTGTTTATTGATGATATCCTGGTATAATCAAAAATCAATAATGGTCATTAAAATCACATGTGCACTATTCTAAAGACACTTAGAAGAAATAAATTATATTGGAAGTTTAGAAAGTGTAATTTTTGGCTCCAATCAGTTGCCTTTCTGGGCCACATTATCTCTAAGGATGGAATATCTATAGATCTTATGAAGGAAAAGGAATTGGAATAATGTCTTACTCAAACAAACGTTACTGAGGTACGTAGTTATATTGGTTTAGCGGGTTATTATCAGCATTTCATTCAGATCTTCACATGTTTAGCCAACCCATTGTCTATGTTCACACGAAAAGAGGTTAAGTTCGTATGGACAAAGAAATGTGAAAAATGTTTTGAAGAATTGAAGAGGTGGTTTGTGAATGCTTCTATCCTAACCCAACCATCATGAAATGATGGGTTTGTTATCTATAGTGATGCATCAAATAAAGGACTTGGTTGTGTCCTTATACAGAATGATTGATGGATTTTCTATTCATTTAGGTAGCTAAAAATTCATGAACAAAACTATCCAACTCATGATCTTGAGTTAGCAGCGGTAATCTTTTCTCTGATGATTTATATAAATTACCTCTATGGAGAAAAATTTGAGATATATACAGATCATAATAGTTAGAAATATATATTCTCAAAAAATGAACTCAACCTGAGACAAATGAGATGTATTGATCTACTCAAAGATTATGATTGGACAATACACTACCACCTGAGGAAGGAAAATAAAGTAACGAATTCTTTGAGAAGAATGTATCATGGAGTTCTAAACAAGATGAGATTTGAAAGGGATCCTTTGTTCATGGTTCTAGTAAAAATGGATATGGTAATTATCATGGAAAGAAATACATCACTACTTTATCAAATGGTTGCCAAACCTTTTTTTATTGGAAAGGATAAAATGTGCTCAAGTTGATGATGAGGAGTTTAAATAGAAAAATAATTCTATAAATGATGGAAAGTTGATTGATATCGTATATGAAGGTGGCGTTTTGAAATTTGGGAAGAGGATTTGTTTTACCACTATTCTTGAGCTAATGAAAGAACTATTGGGTGATTCTCATAGCTCTAATTTCTCTATACACCCTGGTAGTAAAAAGATGTATCAAGATCTTCGAGAAAAATTTTGTTGAGACAATATGAAAAGGGAGATTGTTGAATATACATCAATGTGCTGGGTATGTCAACAAGTGAAGGTTGAGTGGAAAAAGACTAAGGGGATGGTGCAACCACGACCCATACCATCATGGAAGTGGGAGAACATTACCGTGGACTTTTTCACTAGCCTTCCAAGGACATCCCAAGAAAATAATGCTATATGGGTCATTGTGGATCATATTACAAAGACATCTCACTTTATCGCAATTTGAGAGGACTTCTCATTGGATCAACTTGAATGGATTTACATCAAAGAATTGGTAAGGCTACATGGAGTAACACAATCTGTTGTATCCAACTGTGATCCTAGATTCACCATGATGTTCTGGAATAGTCTCCAATATGATCTAAGCACTAAACTGAACTTTAGTACAACCTATCATCCTCAAACTGATGGCCAATCTGTGGAGACTATTCAGACACTGGGAGACATGTTGAGAGCATGTTCTTTAAAATTAAAAGGAGGATGAGACCAACATCTTCCACTGGTTGAATTCTCTTACAACAATAATTTCCACTAAAGCATCCGAATGGAGCCATTTGAATCCCTTTATGGTAAAAGTTGCAGAACACTAGCACGTTGGGATGAAGTCGGTGAGCGTAAGATACATGGACTTAAAATGGCCTAAGAAATGGCTGAGAAGGTGAAAACCATTCAGCAACATATCAAGGCATCCAAGAGTTGACATAAGAGTTATGTGGATAACCATAGACGAGACCTTGAATTCAAATTTGGAGACCTGGTATTTCTACGCATATCTCCATGGAAGAAAGTTATGAGGATTGGGAAGAAAGGAAAGCTACGTACCAGGTATATTGTCCCCTTCAAGATCCTTGATTGATTCAGAGATGTGGCCTATTGACTGGAAATTCCACCTACCATGTTGAATATACATTATGTCTTTCATTTATCCCTATTAATGAAGTACAAACTAGACCCTTAACATGTACTCTCTTCATAGGTGGTACAGTTGGAGGATGATCTTTCCTATGAAGAGCACCTAGTGGAAATCTTAGATCATATAGAAAACGGTATACGCAACAATACTACCCATCTGGTCAAGGAACTATGGAGAAACCATAAGTACGAAGAGGAAACATTGGAACTAGAGGAGGTTATGAAGGAAATGTAGCCCCACCTGTTTTTATCATAGAATATAAAATGAAATTTAGAGGGATAAATTTAAGAAGGGGGAAGAATGTAACAACCCAATATTTCTTAAATGGAAATTCTTTTATTATAAATATGGAATAATCACATGAAATCACAACATAATTAACTATTATGTTATATGTGACCCTTAAAAAAAGTTTGTCACTTATGTGATGTGAATATCAAAAGTATGATATACACAGTTGCGATCAATAAGTTATTTGGAGAATAATAAAAAACATAATATTTAGTGAATAGTAACCTACCCTTATGAATAGTAACATACACTTATGAATATTGATATACCCTAATGAATAGTAACCTTACCTGTGATAGTATAGACATAATATTCATGTGAAAGTACGATATACCTATGCTTTGGAATAAGTAAAATAATGTTTTAAAACTGTTGTTTTTAAAAAAACTGTGATTTTAATTAAATATTAAATTAACCATATTTAGAAAATTATTATTGAAAAATGGACTTCATTTTTGGATTCAAACTATTTAAAAATGGTTGGGGTGATTTTTTGGGATTTTATTTAAATACTTGAATTTTTTATGAATAGTTAAATATCATAATTTACAAAATAAGATAAATAAGCTAATTATATTGTCATGAATGATTTTATACTGATGTAAGCAAAATGGGTTCGGGATAACATGATAAAATTACTATTATAGGTCAAGTAATACTCACTATTTCTTGTATTGTGGGGAAATAAAAAATTAATGATTTTTATATAATTAAATCCACTCTCTTCTCTACTATAAAAACCTCCTCTCACTCCCTCTTATATTCACTCCTCTTATGCATTATTACGTTTACAAATTATGTCCAAATTCCTTACCAACTTCCTCTCCCACTTCTAACAAGACTTGGTCTCATAAAAATATCAAAACCTCTCCCTTAAGGTGGCTCTCAAAGAAGTTTGGATCAAGAAAAAAACTGTTGTTTTTAATTCCTTGTCTTTCTTTTCAAGTTCATTTGTTTTCTTTTCCTATTACGTCTCCTTATACAAGTTTTATGATGAATCCAGTACCTTATATGTGATGGAATGTTTTCATGATAGTGTACTATGTTATCATCATCTCTCCCTTTTACCTTCTTTCATACAAGTATCATGAACACCATCTGATATGTGTCAATTTTCCACATTCAAGGACGATGGGCTTTCGATTTCAATTATCATTCTCAATTATGTTCATAAAACCATTATTGTTATGGTTGAACCAGATTATTATATATTTAATATATCCTATTTATGATTATCTAATCCATTTTTACGAATGGTATTATGTTATAAATAAAAATGAGTTCGTTGTAATCAAAAATCACAAATTAACCGAAATAATTATCATTAAATATCTATATAATGATTCATCCTCATTCCATGTAACCAAGTTTGATAAATGACCAATAACACCTATTTATTTTCATAAATAATATATAATTTCAATTATGTAGATTTACATCCATTCCAGATACATAAAAACAAGTGAACGGAATATAAAAATAAAGAAATCAAACACTCCGGAACGACATAATTCAATACAATAACTTATCAATAAGGACATAAATGAACTAACCAGAATTATGACAAACTAAATACATGTCTAATAGGTTCTTAAATAAGTTATTTATAAGTATAATTTCATATTTCAATAGCTTAACTTCTAGAGAGGAACACAATTAGAGTTAAGGAAAGGTTTTTTTCACCCGAACATACATTTTCATTAGGGTTACTTTCATTTTCAATTTACATCAATGAGATTCTTATGTATTGTTATGTACTCATAATAAATTATTTTTGAGTATTCTATAAATGTACACCAATCTAAATAATTTTCCATTTTCTAGATAGTTACATGTTCTAAATGAAACTTTCACAACTGTTTCCAAAATACTAGCCTGATTCAACGAAATTTCTCAAATTCATATCTATTTTCAAGAGAACTATATAATATGTGTATGGAATCATTTATCATTATAAAGTGACTATTTTTCTAATGGAAATAATATCATAATTAATTTCTTGTTTAATATAATGATTTTATCAAAATAACTATTCTTTTCAAAATAAAAGAGTATTTATCTCAAGAATAGCTTAACGATTTTATAAGAGTGTTATCATCTGATTGAACACTCTTGTTGATTATTATGTATTATTGGGTTTAATCATTTATGATGTCATATACCATATTTTATTTAATGGTTTTTGACTAACATTATTGTGGCTGATCTATCCTAAAACCATTCACCATATTACTCAGAATGGTTGGTGTTTTATGTTTAATTATTGGGGAAATTTAGTTACATTTCATTTGATAGTTTCAAAAGTAATGTATATATTGTTTATTCTTATACCTAATATTATGAAAAATTCATTGGACTTATTATGTTATGGGTGGGGCCCGCTATATCCCCTCGATGCATCGGTAGGTCTCATGAGACAAACTACAGTCTTGGCACAAGGACTTGAAAAAATGATTATTTTTTGTCCCTGCACGATGCGTGCACAGTATGGTTATGATGTCTGACATATGCACTTACCTCATTATGATGCTGGAATTGTAATTTCAGGTGGTTATTCAACTAGTAGAATATCCATTATTATGTTTTATTATAGCATTATTTACTCAACTCATACTCATGCCATAATGTGTTCATGTTTATTATTAAAGGCTTGTGTTTTCAATAATTCACAATGTCTTATGTTTATTCTATCTTCCATTGTATTTCTTACTCTTACTAAGCCTTAGAGCTCACTCCTTTCTAATGTTTCATTTCCAAAGGGCAAGAAAATTTTATTATGAATTACATGCTTAAATAACCTAGGAGTTATGAAAGTTTTCTAATGAGTTTCTATATTGTTTTTCATGTCAGGTTGTAATGATGAACTCAAGTATGTATCTTGTTTACAATAATAATAAACTACTCTGTCCATCTTGAAGCTTATTCCTTGATTGTATGCCAGTGTAATCGATAAGGCACCAGCTCCAGGTAACTGGGGTCGGTCCTTACAAAGGGCACCTCTGCACGACTATGCATACCATACCCCAAGTGGCTCTGCATATTGTTTCCCATAGATCGTCTACCAAAGGCATGTCTTCCTTAGGAAATGGTTCTTTCTGAATGCCTTCTGGCCTATGAACCCTCATATGCATCCAAGGATTCAGAAACTCTCCGAGCTACAGTTTACGAACCTTTCCAAAATCACGTCTGAGTATGGAGGGACATTTCTGGTTAAATTCTTGAGAACTAGGGAAAGACATTCCATTTTGAAAGAATGTCCCAACTACATGACTCTAAACTGCATCAAGTTCTAAACCTGCTTATCGAAAACCATATATCTGTAAGAGTGGTCACTTTTACACATCTAGGATTAATATGGATGTCCTCAAACCCATCAGAAACTATGTCCCTTTTAAGCTATCCCCTATGCGAGATCACAGCTCTAGGGATGGTACTGGATGTTATCAAGGCCGCATGGTGGTTGTCACGGGAAGGTGCTGGGATCGATGTATCAGATAATTGGTTGAAACCATAAGTAGGTAGGCTATTGGAAAATGGGTATTCCAACTGAATCTCAATAGGTATATTGGATAAGGATCTATGGAAGGGGGAAACGTGTACTTCGTTCTCAGTAGATAAGGCCATATCTATTTATCGTTGATTGACAGTTGAAAGGTGAGTGGTGATTGGAACAACAGAAGCTCATGGAGGAACCATGTTTTCTTCCTACATTAGGAAAACATAGCCATGTTTAGTTCAAAATATTATCTTTAGTAAAAGTCCAAATATTTGGAAAAGGCTCGACCCATGGTCTACATAGTAAGCTCTGCATACCGACCCCAAAGATTGTTTGCGATATCCATATTCTGTGAACCAACGATACACGGAAGAGGTCCGCGGCATCCTGTCTCACTGAGCAATGGCCAGAAAACCGTGTACCAAGCCCCTATGTGGGTTCTCATAATTCAGGACATAAGTGAAGTTCTAAATGAAAATTTCTATGTTTGAAGGATAATTCTAGTTCGCGGACCACCAAACCACATAGATTTTCCCCTACGATGACCTACATGACTTACTTTTTAATGTTTTTAGAGTTTAGTTTTGAGTTGGGAAACTAGTTCGCAAATGGGGGTGAGTGCGGGTGAGGATCAGTTTGCAGAAGCCAAAGCTGGTTCGAGAATAAAGTGGTTCACAATGGAATCTGTACCCGAAGACGGTGCGCGGAAGTAGGGATCGAGAGAACTTTTCACTGAAGAATCTGGTAAAAGATAAGTTGCATTGAACACTTTATATAGGCTTGGTCCCCCACCGGGTCTACCTCTATACCAAATATTGCTCATGTTTCAGGACCACTCTATATTGGAATATCCTCCTCTTCGTTCCGATCGGACCCCATTCCGATGGGGGACATTTTTAGGGTCCTGAAAAATCTGCAGAAGGGAAGGAAAATACTCCCTTAAAATAAGTGGAATAATGTACCCAATTTTCATCAAAAAAATTGGGAAAAATATGAATAATGATTAGAGTAAATGTTTAAGTACCTGAAAAGTCCATGTACAAGTTCATCATTAGTGGTATGCTTCCAGTTTATCGAACCGCCCTCCTATGGATAGTGTCATTCGTGAAATAAAAGCAGAGCTTCTCCTCGGGCACAAACCAAATGGTCGCCGAGTGAAGCTCAACCGGTATGTAGTCGTGAAACATACCAGCTCTGAACCCAGCTGGTCCCTGCCGCGCACCTTGTCATTCTCGAAATGGAGGCAGAGCCCTACGCAACCAAGAAGCACCCTTGTGACCGAGTTTGTTCGTAGGTGAGGTGCATTAAATATACACCGCGAACCTCAGGTTGACTAAGTCATCTGTAGGCCAGGTTTTCTATCATGGGCCTCTACAAAAGGTGCCACATGAACATAGATATGGCCCTTACTGCACCCCTCTATAAAATGATGTTAAGGGGGAGAAAATGGGGATCGTCTTTTTAAATACCACGTTCTTGGAAATCATCTCTTTGAAGGAAGGCATCAGACTTTTGGGGAAGAAACAAGATTTCAAGAGATTAGGATTTCACGTACCACGATATTCCGATTCAAAAACCAACAATAAGTATAAACTGGTGATGATTTGTTAAGAACTGACGAAAGCATAAATAAATTGGTAAACTGTGAACATAAAATTGGTGAACCGCGAACCATGGCCCCTACGCGGATACACTCCTCATGAACCAGAGATCTTATGCCCCTTCATCGATCTAGCGTGCTGTGTAGCACACTTTTACAAGGGAGAAGCCCTGACCAGTGCTACCCCATCTGATGTTGCTCGACAGGACTCTTGCACCATGTACCAATTTGGTATATGTGCCAAACCCGAAGCCACATACCACTCTGGTACGAAGGACTCCCCACCGTCCGTGTACCACACTGGTATGCAGATGACCTCTCCATCTGTGCAGGACTTACCTACACTAAGGGTGCCACTACTCATGTGAATTTGTGGTCTGCTAAGGAATTCAATGTTTTCATCTCCCGAGTCAGATAAGGCCCTTCTACTTCCGTCCAATCCTCCAGAATCCCTTCAGTATACTATCCATCATCACCAAACCAAGGCCTCTCCCAAAGCCACTGGACCAGCTTGCTAAAACATTTAGGCGCATTAGCGCTCCCCCCTGAGTTCACATTCCAACAATAATTAGAGACAAAGGGGTTACCCCATTCCTTGAACAAACATCCAGAGAAATCATGGGTTCACATACCCACATTAGTCCAGATTCTGAGCTCAAGAGCCCCTTTGTGCCTCCCCAATCTTCAGGATTGAGGGATCCCTCTTTCTTTTCCATTCAATGAGCACCAATGGTGAGCACTTCTCCCCTCCCCTGAAGAGAGTAACTGGGAATCCCTCCTAGATTAATCCCACATCATCCTCCCTGGACAAAAATAATTGTTCCCCTTCCAACTAGGAACATTCATTGGTCCGTTTCTTCCACCGCTATACCACAGCCTATACCGACGCGACTTCTACATTTGTTCCTTCCTTGAAACTAGGGGAAACGAATGTCTCATGGTCTCGGCCCTCTCCCTCTACCGACGCCTTCCTCATCTCCCCTTAGAAAAGAAAAAGTGCATGTCTTGCTAAATCATTCACATTATATTATTTCTCACACAAAGCATGACTAGTGTGGGCTTAGAGATTTGTGATGGTCACAGTGTTAGTAAAAAAATGGTGGTAGAATGAACTACAAGGTTTCTGATCCTTGTCTCCTAAGCAGGGTACGTAGGACACCTCCCTGAGGATCAGTCCCAACTAGGGACACCAACCACATGTAAGCCCCAACCATAAGCCAACATGGGCTTCCAATCACGCCCTTGATAAGAAACTATCACATGTAAGACATGAACTTCCATAAATATGTACACCTTGATTCCTTAGCAACGAGATATTTCGAAAACCTCCATAAAGCACAAGACCAACATCCATGTCTGATACCCATATATCCTTATCAGACTGTGTCCTCATGCCCCTAGAGGGACCATACTCAAGCCCATGAAACAATTTTTCTTTGGGTCCTCTAGGACACTTCAACGTAAGTCCTGCACCAACCATTACTATGAACACTTCACCAAGGTGTCCTTGCCACATGATGTTAAACTTTACGGTTGGGTCCTTGTCACACAACCTTAAAAGGTGATGTGTCTCATTATGTGGCTCTGAACTACAGGGATTATAATTCCTCTCACAAGGATACGTAGGATGTCTGTATTACGGGTTTGTTCCATATGCTCAAGTCACTCTCTGTCCCCCCTATTTGAGAATAAACTCCAGAGTGCCCAATTATAAGGCTTGAGACCAGTTCTATCTAAAAAAAACTCAAACTTCCCCAGAATCACTAATCCAATGAGGGATGGTAAACCTCAGATGTATACAGTTCTGAATCCCTGTATATACCTGTGACTTGCAACCCATGGGTAATCCATGGATACTATACTTGGGGATAAACCAAAGATTCGAAAAAATATTAACACATCATAAATCTATAAGAGAGTCCTGGAATAGGAAATAATTCCTCCCAAAAGTGTGTGATGAGCCCAAATTACTATCCTCTGTACCAATGTGTGTTCTTAAGTGTTGTTGGTAATATCACCCAACGAGCACTTGACATTGGAACGTAGGTCCATGGATCATTCAATACAAGAACCGTTTGGTGTTTTTGGCTCTGTAAATAAACCCATTTGAGACCAGGCGAATCCATGAATATCGGGAACTTGATTGATACGATTAAACAACACTAACTCCCTTTAATCAGACACGAGAACCAATAACGTCCCCTCACCATGAAATAAAAACCTAAAGCTTGTTTACCTAAATTGAAATGTTATTTAATTAAGCCATATTGGGAGAACTGTATGGATAAATAAAATTTTTAAAAGGAAATTTATATGATAAACTTCCTAATTATGAGATGATGAAAATTAAATACATAATTATTAGTAGGAAACTTGATAAAACCTACCTATGTTCCTTGTGTAATTAGCTAAATTATGTTCCAAGAATTTTTGAATTATGATTTTGTGCCTAGAAATATTTAATTTATGTTACTTGAAACTCTTAAACAACTAAATGAGAGTTAATATAATTACATAAAATGGAACCTTAAGCAGTTCCATTAGTATTAATCATCCTGTAGGGTTAGATTAAATGTTTCCTTGAGTGTATCTTTTGAGAGTAAATGTGAGTGTTTTCCATAATCCCATTATTCTATATCTAGTAACCAAATGATAGGCCCATAATCCTAGCAGCTTTTCATGTGTGACCCCCCTTGTAGGGTCAACAATTTATGATTTATTAAGAGGATATGTCAATGTTTTTATCATCATAAAAACATTAAAATACATTCTAAATGGTTGTGAACTATTTCAGATGTGTGGTACCATTTTGGTTCTATTTTCCTTGAGTAGGATTCTGTAGTTTTTAAAATGACACCCATTTTGAACCGGTAGTCTGACCATATTTTGACCTGTGTTATGGGTGTATTCATCGTTTAATGAAATGTTTTAGAATGTTATACATTCCTTGGGTAGGTTCAGTCACTTAGTGGGTTGTGTGACAACTCCTCTTCATCTTTTTGACAGTGTACATCATGGTATGCAATATATCATATTATATTTGTATGGGATAAAATGACCCTAGGTTAGTTATTTTATGGGACATATGATACTGGTATGAATAGTGCTGATAAGATTATGGATACTAACTTGGATATGTCATATTTACAATGAAATATTAGGAAGGTATTCATTGATACATGTGGTTCCATTGAGTCCCTAGAATAGAAAAAAACAATTTGAGTTTGGTGGAAATCATTAATGGCTTGAGATACTATGATGTATTCATAAGACATATCCAGTGTAGAGTGACCTAGGAATACAAGGAAATTAGACTCATCCCAATTATTGGGATGATGTCATAAAAATGATCAGGTGTTATGAAATGCTAGTCAGATTGTTTTTTCTTCTACTCAATGTTGTTTTTTATGAATGATTGTAACAAGGGAGTTGTTACATTCGTATGTCTAGAATAAATATATAAAATAAAAAATTTAAGTGGATTGTTTACTTATCTTTTCTATTTATATCATGATAAAAGTGTGTTGGACATATCTGGGCCCCATGTTTAGTGGTCGAGGGAGAATGGGTCATTAGATGAGTTCATTTTTTAGAAAATATGATGATAAGGAAACTCATATAGTGGGATAATTACATAAATTTTTGTAAAATGTGTTCTCCCATGTAGAAGAAACCTGAATATAAAGGACATTTGGAAATGTTTGGTGTTTCCTTAAAGCCCCTTTGTTCTGGTGAGTTTCAAAATAAGTTAGTACTTGATAGGTAACCTAATGATGGTATGGTTGGTTCTGTGTAAAACCACTAAAACATCGTTAATTAGGAATGTAATTGAAAACATATTCTTGATTAATCATTTAATATAATGGTTGTAAGGGAATCATGGTTGGGTAATGATGATACCTCGATAGGTGTAGCATAGCTCTTTTAAAATGAGTCGACTAATAGTGTTTCAACTATTATTCTATCCAAGATTTTGTTTATAGTTGGTTCAAAACCATACATATAGATTCATTTTAATTTAGGTGGATTGTTCTGGGTCCAATATCTAAATTGATTAAATATTATTAGTGTACCATTGTCTTAGTGATGATCATGTACTATATCTGTAAATCATCCAGGTATACTGAGTGGGAATCAGTTACACACTGTGCTATGTTTAAATGTAGTTGGGCTTGGTGAGTGAACTCTATGGAGTATTGCTTCTGTAGTATGAATGTTATAGAGGTATGGTTGTTTTGACTGATACATGGGTTTCAAACTAGTAACACATTTTATGGACTCATGGAAACCGATCAATTTTTTACTTGACTGCAAATGGGATCAGTTAGTGTTGTTCATATTTGGATGTTTCAATTTTGTGATGAAATTTTACATGTAAATTCCAGAGAATGAAATACATTGAGTGGACTATTAATACCCTTGTTTATGATTCTAATTTTACCTCAGTTTTTAATCATGCTTGTATGAGATGTTTTATATGGTTATGATCCAAGTGTGTAAAATCATGTTTACATATACATTCTTGTTATCACATGAAATCATTATGTTTTTTTGGCCAGATCCATCCACAAAATCGATTTATAAGATCCAATGAGCATTCTAGGATTATATCCCAAGGCACCTTTGTATAAAGTTAGTTGGTTTAGTTTTTCGAATGAATTATCAATCTAAGATGGTTGTTTTGAGGGTGGTCGACCATAGGAGGTTGTACTTTATATATCAATCAATATCTTTATTTTGTTTAATGTGGTCAATGATGAACTAGGTATGCCATATTGTCAGGATGAGGTGAGTGTAGTGTGTGATTCACAAGTTTTTTTCGAAAATAATTTTCAAACATGTCGAATGAGGACGATTGGGAGCTGACCATTCATTTGAGATAAGGATAACTCAAGGGGAATCATTAGAACACAATAAAAATGTTAAAATAGAAAATTATAATGGTGAAGGTATTATGACTTCATACTGGCTGTAAAATTATAAAACCAACAATTGGAATAACTATAGTCTGATTGTATAAAGATATGATGACTTGACCATGTCATTAGTTAGATAGGATTGAGTAAGTACCATATTGATGTTCTTCTTTATAATTTCAAGCATTGAATTTAGTTTCTATGGATTATTTTCCATATAGTTAAAGGGATGTTTAGAGGTGAGTTAGTAATTTGGAAACACAATGGACCTATTTAAATAGAACTCCAAGGCATGAGGAGGTCTTGTGTTTTTTAATTTTATCCACTAGGATTCTTAGGGATGAGAAGTTCTGAAGTGAAGATGATGTAACATCCCATGTTTTGAACCAAGATAGAATTGCAAAGAAATTTAAATTTAAGAATTTGGTGGACATGAAATTATTTAAATTGAGAATAATAACATGACTCCAAGGGTTGTAACACTCAAATGTGTTGTTTATAGACTTCGTTTAATGCCCAAGAAGCGTCACCATATTTTTATTGAATATGGGGATCATCAGGATCCTAAAACCCAAAATCGAGAACAGATGGTAAGGGCACATAATTTGTCTGAATCCATGTAGCCCACTAAGTGAAACCATGGAACTAATACAATGGATCCATATAAATCACAATATGTTTTCGTAGCATGTGATAGGAGACACATGAGCTTTCAATTACTGTAGGTTCTATGATATTGGGGAAATGTACAGTTTTCACATGGGTTTCCAAACCATGCACATGAATTGTACGGGCCTCCTCTTTAAGAATGGATCAAGAACAATTGGGGTATGGTTTTTCAAAACATGAATCCAAAATTTGTACCTCATTTAATTAGTATAAATTCTCCTTTCCCCTCCATCATTTTTAACCTCTTCCAATTCTTTCTAATTACATGCGTGTAGAACTTACCTATAGTCGTGGGTTCCCTCTTATATCCTCACAAAGGCATGGATACTATTACTTTATTTTGTGTTATAATCAAGTGTCCTTTGTATCATCTTTTATACCTAGGTAACATCTTCTCTCATTATTCTCCTTTCTTTATTTTTATCAATATCAATAATGCTATCGAGGTGTGACCAAATTCACCTGATTTTGGGGATATTTGTCCATTTCTTCGATTTCTATTAAATAATTTCAATTAAGTATTTGATATTTGATGAGTGATCCATCCTTGGTATAGGGTAGGTGTTATATAGATTTTATATCATGTTTTATCTAACTATAAAATTGTCCCATTATATTGCATGTAGAAATCTTTGGTATTTCATTTTAAATTGTAAACTAAAAGTGTAAAAACAATTTCCCTCTATTAAATGAATTCTAGATTTGAATTGCATTGTTGGAGGTCATATTCATAAAAAATACCACCCTATAGGGGCTTTCACATGAAAAAATTTAACAAATTAATTTTTTTTCTTATAAAACCCCTCATCGAGGTGATATATCTTATAAAATGAAGCTAGGTTGAGTAATTAGAAAATGTAATAATGATACACATAAATATATTTTCTCTTGGTGATCGTACACCCACCTAAGGTGTGGGAGCATTCTCTTATTAAATAATAATTATGGTTCATGTGTGGTGGCCAATATTATTCTTCTTACATCTATAGTGCTAAATGTTATGGGTACTTCACCTAGACCATATATTTTTATTGATGTAATAAACCATATAATTAAACGAATATCCTATATGGAAATAGTAAGTGGGGAAACCCTATATAAACATATAGGAATTGTGTTGAAGCTTGTTTATAAACATGGAATCTATTTTTATATATAATGTTAATGAATTAATTCCATGGATTAACACACGACCAACTTCTAAAGGTAAAATTATTTATAATAAACAATCCATTGTTCCTTGAGCGATGCTAGTTTCCACTTTATAGAACACTGGGCTAAGGTATCATACGGAAAATAGAAAACCATATATTTTTTCATGAATAAAGGGGACCTTGAGTATGGTCATTGGCCATGACATGTCAAAACCCCTTTTCCGAGGATGTTGGAAAGGTGTCCACATCACATGGGTTATGGGGAATGATATTCCATGCCCCCTTGATTAAGAGTTTGGGCATGACCCTCCTCGTTGTATTTATGATACATGGAATGGAATATACATTATTTATGATAATTAACATGGTGGTCTACATTGATTGGGATCCATGGTCATGTCAACCCTTATTCATTATGCCTATATAATAATAATTATAATTATTATTTTATTATTATTATTATTATTATTATGGGTAGTATTATGCATGGATTCCGGAGTTACGCATCAGGTTCTGGATAACACTACATATTAATATATATGGATATACATGTTCCGAAAATTATTTTCTATATACATATAAATACATATCACTTTATATGTTTATATGTAATTTTGTTCAGTGTAGTTGGGGTTTGTCTTAGTGGTAAACACCCCATAATACTACATGAAAAATGGGGGTTCAAAAACCATTGGGCGTAGGTTATTGTAGTAGTACTACAGTGGTACTATAGTAGCGGATGCACTATTGAAAAAAAAGACACTATAGAGGTAGTGGGAACTTTAGTTTTAGTAGTGGAAGGTACTTTAGTGGTAGTGGTAATGTAGTAGGTGCTATAGAAACAAATGTACTATAGGAGTACTAGTCATATAATTGGCCTTGGGCCAAAATTTCGGGACTACGGTTCATATAATGGGCTATATGCCCACTGGGCATTTGAGCCATATATATATAGTTCAATAATGTGAGTGGCTGGGTGGGCTATACCATAAGGGGTATATTAAATTACTTTTGGGCCTATGTGTGTGGTTTGTGTGTTTGTTTCATGTAATTTTACACCCAATAACAAAATATATATACTTATGTTCAGAGATATTTTTGCTTCAGGTTATGTAGGTATGGTTGGACAAGTGTCTTTGAAGAAACAAAGCTTAAATTTTTTACATTTATTTACTTATTATAGATTTATTTATTGTACCTTATCTTTTATTTATTTTATAATCAAAGACTAGATTTAACTTTAGACACTATTGTTGGTGGCCTGCTAAGAATATCTCACACCCTGCTTGAGTCACCACTGCATTGGGGTACCCGAGCAGACCTCATGTTCGTAGGACCAAGATTATTGGATGATGCTTGTGTTTTTGGGTTAGTACTGGGGAATTAAGAGCATAAGAAGAAGCGAGTACATATAATTATCTTAGATTTATGACTTGTTATTTTATTCATTTTATTGTAATGATCTGTGTTCTAATTCCTGTTATATATTTTTTAATTGTTTATTTTGTCATCATAGACATGTATGCATTATTTTTTATTTGGTGTCAGCGATATTTTATTTTTTATTCCCTTATTATACTTATCTTTACTAATTTATCATTTATTTATAATACTTTTTATTTTTCTTGATTTATTTTTTTCTCTTATACCGTTGTGCTACAATAATCATGAGGGTATTGTCTCCCCATCGTACTATCATTAAACCATCACTATTAGTTGGAAGCCACTGGCGTATGGGGAGGAATTGTTTAGGTCAGGTGACAAACCAGATCCGGGCACCAGTTTAGTGGCTCCTAGTTGGGGAAATTAAATTATTAACATCAACATAGGGTGAATTTTTTGTATTTTTCTTAAAATATTGATTTTTCTACGAATAATAAAAAATACCCCTTTTTTGTAAAACTTTCATTTTTATCAATGATTTAAGTAATTGAAATGTAATTTTATGATTTTAATATGATTTATAATAAAAATAAGTATTATTTAGTTATATTATGTCTAATAAATTTCATTGAATTTATAAATTTTCATGATTTTGGTATAATGTTAATTTTTGGATAAAAAATCTGTTTTCTCATAAGTGTTTTTAAATGTATAATGTTAATAAATTTTTATTAATTAAAATAACACATATAAATGAAGTATGTAAATTAAATTAATCTATTATACATCTATATATATGAATTAAAATTAATATATTGATTATTTCTAGTTATCGAGTTAATATAAGATTATCTATTGATTGGAAAATGTATTTCTTAAAAACCTATTTTTTCAACTCGTATTAAGAGATTAATTTTAAGCTGAATTATACCACTTATATGTTTTTTATTTTTTGAAATGGATTAATTATCTTTTATCATAAAAATTCATATTATTTAATAATTTCTACATTATTTAATGCACATAATGAATAATAAAAACATTAAAATCTAATTATCATGAAGAAAAACTAAAATGGTAAAAGTGAGTAACCTTAGAGGTCATTGGAAAAAGTTTTTTCAAACATAATTATTTTTTAATATTAGGGGTTTTTATTTATAATATTTACCTTTTACTCTATTATTTATCAATTATGGAGGCACTTTTTTGGAATTCAACATCCCATTATTGAATACAGTTCGATATTCATAAAAATACCACTCCTCCAAACTTATAATACGGAAGCACCACTTATCTGCTTTATATATATATAAATATTTTGGGTTTAGAAGAAACTAACTAAATACAATATTTAATTCCCTTATAATTTCCCTGTAAAATTTTTTTTATCATCAATAAAATAGAGGTAGGCTTTAGGTATAATCATAAAGAGGTGATTCCAAGAAGCAGTATCATTCTTTATCGAGTATTTTTGTTTTTTTTTCTTCTCTCTCCTCATTTAAATCATGTCAATCATGATAATATAAAAAAATAAGTATCTTAAATATACTATTATTTTATTATTAAAATTTAATAACCAATATATGTATCCTCTTCCATTAAATGGTAAATTAAACTGTCGTTTGTGTGTACGAGAGACTAACACCTTATGGACCGATGTAATTCATTTAAAAACATAAACTATAATGAATGATCATAATGTTTGATTTAATATTTATATATTATATTTGTGAAAAATTGATAATTATATAACATTAATATAACATACAATTTTTTACCTTACCATCCATTGAAAAATGATTACATCTATCTTCTGAACAGAGGAAAACCATCTCGTGAAGTGATGTGATTCATTATTATAATACTGCATCACATGGATGGTAAAATTAATTATACAAAGAAAGATTTTATGGTATATATTATACTGTTATAAATATTTAAAGATAAAAAAATAAATACCAACTTTGCATCAAGATCACTGAAAAATTGATTCTTTACTCATGTGTACATACAACCTACTGTCTCAAGGATTGTAACATAGTTTATTTTTCATAAACATAGTTCATTATTGGTTTTATAAGTATAATTTATATAAATTAAAATATAAATAGTTAATTATTATTATTCTTTTTAATATATAATAATGTACCCTTCGACCATATTAAAAACATTATGTCATTTTGAATTTATGAACCAGATGTCTTCAAAACACCTGATGTGGGAATAATTGATTGAGTAATTAAATATGTTGTTAAAATAAATTAAGGAAATTTTAATAAAAAGGTATTAAACCAAGAAAATGTTATCAACAAAACAATAAATTTTTATAATTTTTATTATATAGATGATAATGGAAATACATGACATGTTTGGTCTTATGGTAAGGGATTTCTAGTGTCACTTTTATTTTTGGGGGAATTATGCCATATTCACCACTTACCCCATTTGGGTGGTGTATATAATACCATTTTTACATGTTATACCAATAAACACTTTATTTTAATTATATTTAAAGGTTTATATTATTTCACTACTTAATGATCTTACAATTCTAATCCCTCCAAAGTGGTAAGGGGCATTCTTTAAAAAATAGTCCTATTTTAATGTTTCTCTACCATATCATTTTCTCTCATATACTGGTTTTTTAAAAAAAATTAAAAAACAAATTATGTATAATTCAATTTATTCTAAAAAATATTTTTAAGGATATATTTGTTTCTTTATTCTTTATCACAGTTCATAGTTTTTCTGGTTTTACACGAGGGACACTTTAAATTAAAAACCACATTTTAATATTTTTAAAGATTTATTTCATAAATAATTCTATTCCATGTATATATTTTCCTTTAAATTTTATAATTATTTTTAAATTTATTAAGAATTTATAAAATAAAATTTTACCCATTCATTTATATTTAATTATTTTAAAAGGAATATTCTTATCATTTTTGGAATGTAGTAATTTTGACTTTTTATATGAAATGTTAAATGAATCATTTTTTAACATACTTTGAATGAAAACAATTCATGCCTTTGTGACCAATCAATAATTTCAAGATTCCTTTAAAATTTTACAATATTAATTTTTTAAAAAATTATTTATTTATTTAAAAACTATTTGATGTAAAACAAAGTAATCTTTCGTTACTGCCCTTTTCTTTGGGTTATGACCTTTTTCTCTCTAACCCACATTTACTATCTCTCTGTAATGTCATGGAATGATTCTAATTTTTTATATATATTTCTCTCACATATATACATATATTATTATCTATAAATTGATGGGTTAATGCATCTATCATGTTCATTTAAATAATAAATCCGTTATAAAAGTTCTTTTGATTGTAATATGAGCTTAGATTATGCATAACAAATCATTCCATGGGTAATTAATATAATTATTTCTTATTACAACATTCTTTTTATTTGACACATAATAATGAAAATTTTATTATGGGTGATCCTAGATAGTTCTCAAATGCATTGGGTAATGATTCAGTCTCATAAGACATCATGTGTGGGAAAATAGAATAAACCTAATCAATTATAGGACTTTGAACACCATGCCATATTGTCTAAGCAGTTATCATTAAATCATGTTTATCTAATGTAATATATTTCTTTAAAATTTCTGATGATTACATTATCTTATTTTACAATGTTATTTATGTTATTTTCCCATGTGATTACACATTATAATTCTCTTTTGTGATATCATTATATACTTATGGTTCACATGTTATATTTCTTTATAATGTTTATTCCGTTATAAGTATTTTCATATCACCACCATTATTTTTGTTTATTCCTCATGTTATACTATGTATCTTTTATAGATCAATTCATTTAGAATGTCATTATGGAGATTAAAATCATAAAGTTTTATTTTGTTTGTTCTAGGTAACTAGTATTCCAATAGAACTAAGCCATTTCAATTATCAGTTTGTATTTAACAGGTATTTATGTAAAAAAGTCTTGAAATAATAAGTTTAAATGTCTTGGGTCACCATATTTTTTTTAAATGGATGATATTTTTTAGGGATTAAGAATGGAATAATTTATTAATAATACAAGGGTTAGTATAAGGATAGTACTAAGTATATTTATATGTCATTGATATTCAGTGATGTACACAATAAGTGGGTTCCATGAAATTAAATCCCTACATAGATACTATAAGTAGATGAAGATAGCACATTATTTTATCTAGGTTTAACAAGTAAAAAAAGTGTGCATTGGTCTTTAATCGATCGTCACCTAGTGGGAGACAAAAAGCCTTGTTTCACAGAAGGTTTGACACTCCCCATAGATATATTTTGTAAATTCACAAACTCTTTATGAACCATTATGAATTAATGGGAAAACATGGTACGTTAGAAAAATTAAAAAGATACATTAACATGGATTACCTAGATTGAAATATCTAGAGTCATTTTTAGGATTAACATATCATTTATAAGCTATTTTTTCTAGGTTTTTAATTTTACCTTTCATATGTTAATGTATTCTGATCTTATTTTTTCTATGGTTAATTTTTGGAAATAGAGAAAGTATGCCAAAAACCACTGTTATGGTCAACGGTATGATTTAATTAATGATATTCCTAAAATAATGGGAAGAGAAGTTAAAATCATATGATAATTCTAAATGATCTCTCTCAAATTATGATTAAAAACTACAACATAGTTGATATTTCAAACCAATAAATAAAGAGAAGGATTGTGTATTATGAATTTTTAACTGTTAATTATGATAATTAATAGAAGAGTCAATTTATTACTTGTTAAATATGTGGAAGAGGCACCATGTGGGAAGATGAACAATTAATAATTCAGTACCAAAGATGTGGGGAACTTTGTCATTATCCCTTTGAATTTCCTAATCCAAGGATTAATGCATAATGGACTATATTATAAAAATTGTTAAAGGGGAATGATGGAATTATTTAGGTGTTATAACTTTAGAATTATGTTGATGACGTATTTGTATCAATAATATTACTGTTATTTGTATCATGAATGTTTTGAAGATTTTTAGTAGTTTTTTAATGATTTTTAATAATATATTGAATGGTACTAATGACATGGAAAAAGGATTTAATGGTAATGTGATATTTTATAAAAAACACATGATAGAAGAAATATAATCCTTGAGATATGTTGTATATTGATTTAACTATAGTCTATTAAGATTTTTTTATTTTTTTGATATGAATGACCATGATAGAAAAAAAAGAGGTTATAAATGGTGATTTGAAAACTAATTGTAGTTTTAAACATATTTTTCATTTTCATGAGATTTTTATTGGAAGAAGTAGAATTATGAATATTATTATAACATCATATTTTATGTAGTCTACGAAAAAGTATAACACATATATTGGGAGAGAACTGGTCACACCCAGTAAGGCTACTGGGGTTAAATTCACAAACAAATGGAAATATGGTGTTGTATATAACAAAATTCTATGTGATGTCCTGATTAGTATGAAATTTATATTTCCTAAATTATTTAGTGGATAAATATTTTTTTAATTTTTGGAAACATATTAGAAGATCAAATATTTTTAAATTTTTAGTATTTTAAGGTGATTAATGATATTTTGGAAAATGATTATTTGGGATATGGTATATAAAACCCTCATGTAAAACATGTGATTTGACATGGAATACCCTCTTGGAATAACACAATTTAATTTTTGAATGTTGAGGTTATTTATGATATATGGTTATTTTTTGGGGAAATTTTTTAGCTGAACATTAGCATTAGAGATTAATATAAAGGATTATAATTTTTTTATTTCATAATACCTTATGGTAACCATTTAGATTTTGGATAATATTTAATGACTCTAA
Source organism: Viscum album (assembly GCA_963277665.1). Taxonomy (NCBI): domain Eukaryota; kingdom Viridiplantae; phylum Streptophyta; class Magnoliopsida; order Santalales; family Viscaceae; genus Viscum; species Viscum album. The sequence goes on along the minus strand of OY728140.1, from coordinate 759,819,197 downwards.
GAATAGATTATTTTCTATATTTTTATTATTTGACCAATTAGAAGACTATTTTAGTCTCTCAGGCATGAAAAAATCATCTTGAAAACTCATCATTTGGAGAAATAGCAGATATTTTTAAGTAAAATGATTAATGGATGAGATTATAAATTTTATACAAGTATATTTCCAAGATTTTTACTATAATTGGAAAAATAATCCCTTTACTTTAGGAAGAGGATATAGAAATAAAAATGTTACTAATTAATTATTTGGTAGCTTCTATCTTAAAAATGCATAACAATATCTCCAAAATAGATCTTATTTATAAATACATTTTTTCTAAAATCCATATAGAGTTATACATCTGTGGAAACCTTGTTTTTTTATTATATTACATAACCACTATAGTTACCTATTCCTTTTTCTAAGAGGAAATTATATTATCCATTTATTATATTGTGGGTTTTCCATAATGAATTTTCGAATATCAAACCCTAGATTACTGAGAACATGGTAAAATTGCAAGGAAATGATATATTCGGGGGTATAATTTGTCACCTTGATTGTTTTAAATAAAACTATATTTTATAGAATATGTAATACACAACACTGTGATTAAAGGAACCACGATAAACTACTAATAAATTATTATTTAAATATAACTGTTATAACCAATCCATTAAATTGGAACATATGAGAAGGAATAATTGCTTTATGATATATATAGATGTATATATGAAGTGCCTAACCTATATAAAATTATTGACAAATTATTATAAAATAAAAAATCAATATTATTTATAAATTCATTTTATTCATCAAAAAAATTAGTTTTCTGCAAAATTCATTTCAATTTCTTTTTGTGAGAAAATATTATCTTTAATTACATCAAATTTTAGTAAATTTTTTTTAAAATTTAAATAAATTTTTAAATAATCAATCATAAATTAACATATTGTGAAATTATGTGGTCTTTTTGAAATTTTTTTTTTCTACATAGTGAACAATATATTTTTTTTACAAAACTCCCATTTCTTTTCAACAAATTATATAGTTTAAAAGAAATATTACGATTTGAATTTTATTTAAAAGTAACATAAGTATTATTTAGTTATATTTAATCTAATTAATTTAATTTCAATTATTAATATTCATGATTTTGGTATACCATTATTTTTATGTTCAAAATGCTGTTTTTTGTGAACTATTAATAAGTTAATAAAGATTATCGAATTTTATTAATTAAAATAACTCCAATTAATGAAATATTTAAAAAAAATTATTACACATATATTTATATAAATTAAATTTAATGAAATGATATTTTATAGTTATATACTAAATATAAGACTATTTGTTTCCTATAAAATAAATTTCATGAAAACTTGTTTCAGATATGTTTTGTAGGTTTAATTTGAAATTAATTTATTAAAATTATTTATTTGAATTTTTTAAAATAGAATCTATACTTTAATCATAATAATTAATATTATTTAATAATTTTATCTTAATTTTTTTCAATAATGAATTATAAAAATAGTAAAAAGAACAAGTTACAATAGTGAAAAAATAAAATGGTAAAAGTGAGTAACCATAGAGGTAAATGGAATAAAATTATTAAAATAAGTTTATTTTAAAGTTATTTAGAGTCCGTGGTTTTATCAGAAAACTAATATAGGTAGGATTCAAGTATAATAATAAATATAATATTATTGGATGTTATTAGGTTAATTTCACAACTTATATCCATCTTATCTTCAATAAAATAAGAAATGAAACCATCATTCATGTGTTTGTTAGACTACCACCTAGTGAAAAAATGTAATTCAGTTTCCATCATCACCTGTCATGGTAGATCATGATTACTTATATAGTGTTTATATATTATATTCATCACATATTAATAAATTTATAAAAGTAATATATCATAAAATTTCACTCCTTACCATCCACTTAAAAATGATAATGTCGTTCCGGTGTTCGATAGACAACCTCCTCACAAAGTGATGTGATTCCTTTTTTTATTACAACATAACATAGATTCTAAAAGTAAGTTTATTTTATTAAATATTATGCTTTTTATAATATAATAATCATTATTGAAATATTAAATATCAATTTCCTTATTTTCATCATTTTTTAAAATAGAAATGTTACACACGTGTATGTACAACCTACCCTCTGCATGATTGTTTCCTAGTTTATTTTTCATAACCATGTCTCATGGTTCATTATAAAATTATAATTTATATAGTAAAATGATAATAATATCATGGTTATTATTATTTAGATAATAGAACAAATTCCCCTATGACCATGTTAAAAAACCGATGTTGTTTTGAATTCATGAACTAAACATCTTCAAAACATACAGTTTGGAAATAACTGATTATGAAATGAAGTATATAATTAAAATAAATGAAATAAATGGTTTATTTATAAGGAATTAAACCAAGAAAATATAATTAAGAAAAAAAATAATTTATTTCATTCTGTTATATTTGAGATAATATACACACACAACATGTCCAAACTTTAGGTAAGATATTTATAGACCCGCTTTTATATTTAGGAATGTTATTACATATTAATAACATATTACTTTTGTGTGGTGTTAACAATACTAAAGTGATGTTGTATATGATAGAGTTACTTATTTTAATGATATTTATAGTTCTATTTGACATAACCCCTTAATCAGAGTTACGATTCAGAAGTTAGCAATGTGGTAGGGGACTTTCTTTTAGATAAGTTGTCTTTTAAAGAATCACTTCCAAATTTTTTATCTCATGTTAATTTTGTTTTAAATGCCTAAATATAATTTTTATTTATGATTAAATGTATGATAAATTTCATTTTTAGACATAACTTATTATCAGTAAAATATTTTTCAAATTGAACTTTTTAGGGATTTACATGAAGCATACTTTACTATAAAAACCTCATTTTAGAGGTTTTAGAGATTTATTTTCTAATCCATTATTTTCCAGGAATATAATTTCTTTCCAATGTTTTAATTTTTTTAAATATTCATCAATGTTTTATTAAATAAATTTTTTCCAATTTTTTAATTTTTACCAAATGGTAAAAAAGAATCCTTTTGTAATTTCCAAACATGGTACTTTTGACTTTTTATCATAAAATGTGAGAGAAATATATTTTTTAAATATATATAATAAATAGAATATATCATAATCATTAAAAATATATTCTTTGAATATTACTTTAAAATTTTACTAGTTTATTTTTCAAATATGATTTTGTCATTAATATTTGAGAAATTTTTTATATTTCATATAATGAATCTTTCCAATCCCACATTCTCGTTGGTTTATCATATTTTTCATTATAAACAACATTACCTCTCTAGTTAATCTTATTAAATGATTTTCAATTATATATATATGTCTCTCATATATATATATATAGTTTATTAAACCTTAATTTTATGGGGTAATACAAATCATATATTCATTTCTAAAATTCATACATTATGAAATTTCCTTTGATTAAGATATAATACAAGATTATGTAACCAAATTCATTCCAAGGGTAATTCTTTTGATTATTATTTATGATTGATTTCTTATTTTGGTACACATAATCATGATCATTTAATGATGGTTGTTCTTCAATAGTTATCTAACTCATAGGGTAAATATTTATTATCACGAGTCATCAGGTATGGGATTAGGGTGTAAACCTAATACATTATAGTACTTTTCCACCATGTAATAATTTCTACGAAGTTATCCATGACCCATGTTTATATGATGATATATGTTTCTGATATATTTACATTGATTAATTTTTCTTATAACACCATGATCTTTATGTTAGAATACCATGTGATTTTTCATGAGATTTTTCTTCTATGATATTATTTTATACATATTACTCATAAGTTATATTTCCTTATCATGTTTATTCCCTTACTTTTATTTTTAGAGTGACCCATTATATTTTTATTCCCCAGGTAATCCTATACTATTTTAAAAGATTAATCAATTTATATTCCTATTATAGAGATTAAAATAATTATTTTTTATTTTAGATATTTGTTGGTACATAGTATTCCAATGAAACTATGACATTTTGTTCTACTATTTGTATTTAATGAGAATTATTTAAAAAAATCATTTAATAATATGTGTAAAAGCCTTGGGTTTCTATATGTGATCACCCTTACAAATAAAATTTCCGGACCAATAAATTCCTATATATATTATCCAAAGGATATATCTTTGCCCATTGTAATTTCGGACTATAAAATACCCATATATCATTTAAAAAAAATTAACATGACACATAGAATGAAATAAAGGAATAAAATCATGTATTTAGATCATAAAACTCATAATAATTAACATTTAAGCCCATAAGAAAATCCACTTTCTGTTAAACCATAAAAGTAAGATGCAATATCTTTTTCATATAAAAACATTATAAAAACTACAAATTCTGATAATAATGGGGAAATTATCTTCCTTAAAAACCCCATAGAAATATGTAGACAAATTTTGGAAAAAAATAATAGGTATGATGGTGGGTGAAAACATGATTTTCATAAGGTCTGATTAATGAAAAATTATTCCCAAGATAAAATATATTTATTTTGGTATTATAGTATTTTTTCCCCTAGAATGGAGTTCATAAAAAATGTTTTATCACATTAAATAAGTGAAAAAAATTTATTTTTGGTTTATATATTTTTTTCAAATTTTAGAAATGATACAAGAGTTGAAAAAATCGATGCAAAATATGATTTTTCTAGGGTATAGTTTCCCCTTGTAATGTTATCTGATCCCATAAATTGATCCAATTATTTTATAATTATTTTTTCGTGAAATATTCATTTATATTATCATAAAACACCATATGATTAATGATATTGTGGATATTAAACTAAAAATGATTATTTCATATTTAACCACCCTTTTTTGTGTATGAAGAGTTAGTAATATAATAATAAATTACCTACGAAATACCCAATTAACTGTTGCTTTTCATAGGAAATATAAAATTAATTCACTACCCTAACACACATTCCAGCTATGGCTAGTAACTCACCCATTAATTCAACTCACTCCATCAAAAAAAACTGCACCTTGTGAAGTGAGATTATTGGTTATAAATATAAGCAGTAATATTGAAGTAGTTTGATTCCTTAATAAAAATTTCTGAAATGAAATTAAAAAAACATATATTACCAAAATCAACAAATAATGAAAGATATTTAATTAATTAGTGTATGAGAACTCCATCATTATGATGAAGAATATTCCCTTCTCTAATCACACAATAAATTACCCCTATATTCAAAGGGAAACATATAAGAAATTGAAATAATATATTACAAAACCCAATACAAAAAACAAAATGATAAAAGAAAAGTAGAAAAAAACTTCTATGGTATATGTAATGAGTAGGTTCAGGGAAAAAACTCATATTTATTAGTTTCCACCTATTCCTTTTTTAGATGAATGATTTCCTCCTAATATATTGGACAATAGACCAGAATCTCCTACTTTATAATTATTAATTTCACGTTCATTCAAGTAGTTTTAAATATATATTTCAATTTCATATTCTATGAAACATATGACTTTACTTTTTTCTCTTGATTGAGATATTCAAAATGTTTAGATTCACTTGGATCCCTTCAATTGATTATATTATCATGTACATGGAAGACTAAAGGTTCAACTCAAAGTGTTTGTGGTTTGGAGGAAGTCTTTATATGACCTTCACCCACTCATCATAAGATTATTTTTTTAAAACTAATTGTATTATGTATAAGGTGAAGGTTAGTTAATCAATTATAAGGTATAATAATTACCACATGATAGATAGGTCACCTTATAGTAGGTTCATTGTATGGTTGATTAGAATGGCCATGCAACCAATCTAGGGAAGGCTTTTTCAATCAACTATCTTACTACAGATTATAAATTAAATGTGTATTTGATTATCAAATGGTAAACCATGACATTGTGGGTTGAATTTAATTCATTTGATTCAAGTGAATGTGGGGTTGGTAAAATCCCCACATTATTGGCTAATAACTTATTCTTACATTTGATAAATTGAACATGGAATGAATTCTCACATGGTCAGTTGATTTCCTTGTGTTTGATTGGAGTGACTTGTGGTTAGTCAGATCAACATGTATTCGGTTGAGAACTTCATATTTCAGTCAATATCTTCATTCAGTTAATGGATCAATTAAATTAATGGATAGTGATTACACAAAAGGTTCACAATGTGTTCAATTGAGGACTTCGAGATTTTTTACATGGTTGATTATGAGGATCTTCTTATTTTTGATGGATTGACCAATTAGATTCCTCATGGGTTATTGACTAAAAAAACTCAAAAATTTAAATATGAATATACACCTTCAATGATTTCTTCATATTAGACACCATACAACAAATGAGTCATCAAAACATTAATGAATAATTATAGACTTTATTCTCATAATTCCCCAATATCATATATTTATAATAAAAACACAATATATAGTCCATTTTCTCTTGAAATCCTAAATAATGAAATAATATAAATATGTTGGAAATACCTAGCAAATGTAAAAATGATTGTATTAAAACATTAAAAATTATCAATGAAATATATGAACACATCACCTCTATCAATTCCCACACACATAATCATTTGTATTAGGGAAAGTAAACATTAAAAATATTATCAAAGAAAATTAAAATACCTATCCAACGTGAGTACCTTTTTCAATTCCATGTTTCTCTAGATATCAATCTTTATTTATTATTTTTGTTTCCTTTTATTTAATAATCACATTAATTAAGTTAAATCAAACTTATTTTATCCCATAATACACACATATACCAACCTTATGAGAATGTTTCTCTCCACAAACATGTATGGTTTTCCAGAAAGTTTTTTATCATTCAATGTTTATAGAAGTTTCACTATAGTATTGATGATTTTCTTCATATCCCCAAAATGAGTCTTGTATTTGTGCATATAATGAGGGATTAATCATTTTTATTCTATGTACTAAGGGTAGGTAGGTTTTTAATGTAAATCGTTGATGCTGAAAATTGTGTATTGACTCTAAAATGAATCTCAATGCATGAGTTTTAGTTTCCTATAATAATAAATCTCCCTAAACATCCCCTTAAACTAACTCATATTAACACATTTTAATTATCTATAGACAACTGTAACCTTTTATAAATTCTATAGTATAAAAGATTCCTCTCACTGTTTCCTATAGTAGTTTTCACAAACAATTCTGTTTTCTAATTTTAATATAGTTTATCTCTTGAAAAAATGGAGGAACATAAAAGTTTTACGATAGATGTGTGACCTATCTTTCCCCATGTTAGGAAATATTTTCTTAACATTTTTATGTTTCTAGGAAATTTTTTAATATTCTCTACATTTAATACACATTTTCTAAAACTATTCAAAACACCACATACAGTGTAATTTCGAAATATATTATGATCCAAATGTCCTCCATGATAGTTTTTTTATTGGAAAGAAGCCTCAGAGCGGCGGCGAACCCTCTCCGCTCCGCGTCTAGGGTTTTCCTAGAGCTTTTCTCCTCCCCTCCCCTCTGGAATGTTGACCAGTATTGCATGTCCTGTTTCCGTCGCTGCTCCTGGATCGGCGTAGATCTCGGCTCGCAATGGCTTCTTGTCCTCGGCTCGGCTCCAGATCCGGCATGTTTCGGTTTGGCAACGGACTCCGGCTTGTCCGCAGGCTTGGCTTTTGAGTATTGTCTCCAGCTCGTTTTAGATCTGGTGTGATCGCAGGTTGGCGCCAGGTCTGGCATGCTATAGTCTCAGCGACGGATCTTACATTGATTGGCGCAGGGATGGATTTGGAGTGCTCTCGATTTCTAGCATCGGCTCTAGTTTTGGATTCGGACTTCGGAGATGGAGTGGACCGACGACGGATTCAGTGAGGCGTCTTCCCAGGGTGGTGTGGCGTTTGCTTCAGACAACATAGAGGGGGGAGGTTATTGTTCTTGGTTTTATATTGTTTTTGCAGATTTATGACTTATGCTATTCACTGATGTTTTTGGATGCTGGTTCCGCTGATAGGTTCGTGCGATGTCATTGTCACCGAATAAATCCTCCTCATCCATCCATCTGTCTCACTTGGTTTTGCCAATTTGGAATCCGTTGGGGTTTCTTCTATAGTTTGAGCTGAACTTCTTCATGCCCAGAGTGGCATTGATCGTTCAGATCGACTTGGACCCCCTCAACGGAGATGCTCCATCGATGTGTTTTTGGGTCTTCCAGTCCTCGGTGATGAAGACCCGAACCCACGTTCCATGGTTTTTCCTCCTCTTCGTGGTGCTGCGTGTGGTGTCAGAGGTGTCTTGTGGGGCATGTCTTGTGTGGCTTTGACACCGGCATTATGTTCCTCACTTTTTTTTTTTTGATGATGATGTGTGGTTAATTGGTGCTTTTTCGTTTTCGGGATTCAGGATCTGGAGATACGGCCAGACATGACTACTAGGACATGCCCAATGGAGGATTCAGATCAGGAGGTTCACCTATACATACTTTAGGGACATGGTCACCCATCGGATCAGGCATGTGCTTTGACACGGGACACTTGCTAGATGTATAGTCTTGCATTGGTGGAGAGATTTGTCACATTCCAAATGCTGGGGAGGGGCTACTTCAAGTTGTCAGTCTGGGTTTATTTTCTAATTTTTGGGTTAACTATGTTTTATGTTCATGAAGTCGTGTGGGTTCCCTTTCTTCCCTTAAAAGGGGGTTTTATTTAAAATAAAAAATCTAAGGCTCTCGGGCCGTTGGATAAATGTACTCCACACTCATTCTTAGCATCATGACAAGTCTATCTCGTTTTTAACATCAAAAAATTCAGTATTTTATTCCCATATACTCCATTTTTTCTATATATTTTTTATGATCAATAATTTAACATTAGAATAATATTTTTTGGGGGAAGGGAGAGAATGTTTTGCTTCAAAATACTGGGGATCTTTTATATCCAACCATGGATGTCAATAATAATATTTTTCCAATTCTTCTTATAATTTTTATCCAAAAACAAAAACATTTTTTTAAATATTCTTTAAATTAAAATAGATTCTGCCAAACATAATTTTCTACCTCTTATCCCTAATTCCATCACAATTTAAATCAATTTATATTATAAGAAATATTGTCAAAAAGGTAGATTATGATACTTCGATGAAAATTTTCTTTCTTAACAATTTCATTAATGGATAACAATTTCCATAGTTATTAATGTATATGAATTATTGAAATATATTCATTGAAAAATTGGTTAAAAATAAAATTAATTTCTCGATCATTTTTAGCATACGATCCATGAATGATCCAATATGATGACTAGATCACTAATAAAGTTCTGGATGTTAAATCAAGTATTGGTTATCTCAAAAAAAGTATAATTTAAAAGAAAATTTAAAAAAAAATTAATAATTATCTCAAGTACGTGACTATAAATATTGGAAAATATGTCATTTAATTGGTCTTAAAAAACCATTTGTTTCCAGGAAACTACATCACGTAGAATTTTCAAAAAAAAATCATAATTTATCTATGGTGTGATGATGGGTCAAATTAGTTTCTCCAAACTAGATTGGATTCAATGTTTGCATGGATATTGAAACATAAAACATAAGTTCTGAAAACATATATAAAATAAAAATGAAACACGTTATTTTTTGAAAGTGAAAATTTTGAAAAATATAACTTTCTAAGGTTTAAAATCAAAATGTTCCACCCCACACACATAATAAATATAATTTACTAAATGTATTCATACAGATTTATCATGTGAGAATATTTTAAATTAAATCACAACATTCAATCAAATCTTAAGGAGAGGTAAAACCTAATAGGTTTTCATCGATATAAATGGTGGAGAATTTTGATCTCATTCACTAGTTTATGGTTTAGATTCTATAATACCCTATACTATTTTTTATATAATGAAAGCCTTGTTTATTTTTATCTCTTACTTTTTTTGAGTTATGCCAGATTTGGATAAAGGGTTGTGAGATTTGAGAATACTATAGTAGCAATTGGGTATTTTTGTTAACGTTTTGGAAAAAATAGGTGGTTCCACACTATGGTACATTAAGTTGTGTTGTAATTATTGAGGCCATGATACAGAGTGAAGGGTTTAACTATGTTGGTACTAGTTGATAGAAGTTTCCCCATAAACATTTACATGGGGGATTAGACCATGCATCAAAGACTAAATCTGTCTTAGTTTTAAATAGCCAGTACAATCTTTGATCATCGATACTTAAGCCTCTTAAAAGGCTATTATGATTCTTATTAAGGGATATATTTTAGAATTTATTGGGTGAATTTGATTCATAATACATGAGTGGAATTAAATAGGTATTTATGAGGATCAAGACCCAATAAATATTGATCCTTCCTCTTATTTTGTAATTATTCTTGGGCCTTGAGAGAATACAGAATTGAATCTATAATGAAATAATGATTTATATGTCTCAAAATTTATGATTTCATAGGGTTTTTATATTAAAATCCATGTATTTATTCCATGATTTTATTTTTATATACTTACACCACTATAGGTATTTATCCCACAACATGGGGGTTAACTCAAGTGCACCTCTATGATGCCATTTTCAAACATTCACCGTGGTTTTTAATTCAAGTATCGACCTGCACTATAGTGAAAAACTATATGTTATGGAAGTTATGTGTTGAAAACCACCACACTACATCACCGGAATTATTCTATGGATCTATCCAAATTTATAGAATAACATCCTACTATGCTTTAAGTCTTCTAAAAATCAACAATAGGTAAGAATTGGTTCTACAATATTACTTTTTTCTATAATGCTTAACCAAGAAAACTTTTCACATTATATTTTAATTGGTTCTAGGAGTATTTGGAAGGTGATCACATCCCAGTTGTTGTGGGAATGTGGTTGTGGTGAAGACACTTTTGAAGAACCCTAACATTGTCATGAAAATTGTAAAGTAGGACGTTTCTAATCATTTTTGTTCATGTATATGATACTAGCATTATAGGTTATTTATGCTTGATTAACCTATTTTTATTAATAGTTTTATGTGGCTTCATGAGATGAAACAAATCCTATTTAAATATTAACATGTGATTATTTTTGGATATAGACTTTTGACCTTAGTTTTTTTATTGTTCCATAATAAAACATATATTTCTTTTTATTTTTTATTTCCCCTAGAACTGTGTTTCAGGTATGAATATGATTAGGTGGATCCTTAATGTTAGTGAATTATGGTTCAAAAATGTTTTATATTGGTAATGGAAATCCCTATAATGGTATGCGTATAAGATTCAGAATAGTCAAACTGAAATAGTCCAAATGTCCTTGCTGATGACCATGGATATACCTGTTTAGGGTTATGCATAAGTTGACGACTTGTAGATATAAAGAGTATGGGATTCTCATGGACCTTCTCTCTATGTGTCTAAAGGATAACTGACTAGGGATCCACATGGTGGAATGTGAATCATTCTGGTTGAAAAGAAGCATCTGGTTTGGGTGATTTGTGTTACCTTAAAGGTGGTACTTGTTTGACTTATCAGACATCCTTACCGATAACAAGCTAAAGTAGGTGAGGACAATGTTCATGGTAGCTTATTCAGAACATAATGGCTCAAAACATGAATTATAGTATAGTTATTTGATAAATTACTTTTTTATTTCATATATAGTTATATGTTATTATCATTTATGTTAAGGAGGCATTTGTTGTGTCATATTGAGTCTGGCACAAACACCATACTCAGGAATTTTGGTACGCTTGTATATTTCATGATTAGATACTTGGTGAATGGAAAGGTCTATATAGTTAACACATGAGAATATGTGTACAAATATAGGAGTGAAATGTGAAATACTCCAAAGGAAAAACAATTTATTTATTTATTTACTGATCATTCATTTTTTTTGTTGGGTTTAAAAAATTTTGAACCCATTATCTATTGTAAGAATTATATTCTATATTTATATTTTTGCATGATTAATATAATTCATTATTATCTTTATTATTATTATTATTCTCTAGATGAAATGATATATATAGTATATTATCCTCACTAATGAACCTCGACCCTCATTTCTAGCTTTCAGACTCTTACATACGGGGAGGCATGCATGTGGACATGTGGGATTTTATCTCAAATCTAGTGGATTAGGTTTGGGTGTTATAGATTCCCTTTCTACTTATTCATATTTTGTGCATTAAAAATTAGTGGGTTTTGATTTCCATCTTTCACAATCTATAAATAACCAAAATGTGATATGCTATTAATTATGAAAGGACCCTTCCATCTCAAATAAAGATTACATATCATTGTCTTGAGTCTTGAATTGAATAAAAATACTTGTTATTGAGGATAAAATTAATTTTATTGAATTAATTTCTTCATGAGGAAATATTTTAATATCATTTTAAATTTTTGACTTTTTAAAGGCTTCTCTATTGGTTTTTTTCCAACCAATATTGTAATAATTTCCAATATTTCCCATCATTATCTATGTTTGTATTCACATATTTAATATCCCAATAGGCTTTACATTCCTATTCTACAGGGATATGATTCATTTTACAACAATTTTATCAATATGGGAACAAACCTATGAGTTTATTTTAGGCTATCCAATAATCTTGTAAGGTGTCTTCCAATATATGAAACCAATATTTCATGTTTGGTTTTAATTTTTTCTTCAAAAGTACCTTGATTTATATATTTAAAAAATCATCTTTCTAATTTTTATATGGATATTATGGTGTGTATGTGTTTTATTATATTCAATATGTAAATTGAAAATTGATTCCTTTGGCCACTAGATATGGATCATGGTGTTCAAAAAGCTGTAAAATACTTTGTACCAGATAAAAGCAAACACTTTTATGGAATTATCAAGTTTGGAAGCCTGGACTTCCTCCCATTTTGAAGCACAATCAATAGTAATGTGAATATAATAGTAACAAAAATACTGGTAAAAGGGTCTCATAAACTATATTCCATATATTTTAAAATTTTCTTGAAGATGAGTAGTTTAAGGTAGTTTCTTATCTCTTTGAAATATTTATAGAAAATTAGATTTTCTCTCATTTTTTATAATACTCTTCTGAATCATTTAAAATTTGAGACATTAAATTATATATTAAAATACTTTAGTTGTAGTTATTCAAGATCTAAAGTGGATTCTACACTTTATTGTGTGACCAAATTTAAAAACACACTCAATTTCACTTATAGAAAAACAACTTATTATTACTTTATAATTATATATTTTTCACATATATCAATTTTACCGTATGTAAAATATGAATTTAGATTTAATATTTTGAATTTGTTTGGAATTTAGATTAGAATTTATCTAGTAAGTCACCAAATAATTCCCTATGTCTACAAACTGGGGTGATTCTTATTAATCCAATTATAACCATTCTCATAGTAGGTGGTTATTTAGAGGGACCTAATATTGAATTCTTTCTTTAGTAGTGTTCTTTAAATTGATCATGTGATCAACTATAAAATTTTCATCACCTGTGTTGCCTTTAATTTCTAGGATAAACTCTTATAAAAAAACAACTTTATAACTAGGTTTCTTGGTTTCATATTTCTTTATTAATTATATAACTATCTTATGTCATAGAAAATAATGAATTTATTTCTCTGAAAATATGATCTTAATTTTTCTAATGGAAAAACATATATGAAACATTTTTAGTTGTTTTATAGTTGATCTAGTCTGATTATAATGTCCTTGAGGCATAATAAATGACTTCTGTTCAATCTATATTTCTCTGGGTAAGAACTAATCCTTAATATTGGTTAAAATCATAAACATTTATATCAAAGTGGTTATACTACATAAATGGATGCATCACTAATGGGTTGATTAATCAACTCTTTAGTACATAAAATTATTCCCTATAATCAATAATATATGAAAAATAAGAATCTGTCATGAATAACTCAATGAGGTGTAGAGAAACATCACTAAATTCCTTGTTAAACCTTATATGGAACACTTAATGTACTAGAAAATATCTTACATGTATCAAAAAAGTTAGTTAATGTAACACCCCAAACCAAAATCCTGAAGTCAGTACATTATTTTATTACATTAGAATGATTACAAGGAATTAAATCCCAAAGGACCGATCAGTTCAGTAGTTATAGAATGGAATATTAAATACATGATACACATAATACATTGGGAAAATAAAATAAAACATGATACACAATAAAAGGAAATAAATTCTATCCTTGAAAGATTATTCAATGATTTCTTCTTTATAACAATGTGAATGGAAACTTAATAAGGTCGAGATAAATTTCTAAATAAGGGTGTGTAAAGTGGAATAAATGATGAAATAGTGAGAATAAAACAATAAGGAAAGATAAATAACTAATAACACATGCCATCAAAATAAATAGATAAGTAAAATTCAACATCAAAAGGTATGAATTTAAAAAACATTCCATTTAGTCATTGAATTTAAAACAAAATGTATCCATACATATTTCAATACAAAATCTCATGGATGGATATCAACTAAAATATCTATGATGTAAATGCTTAATTATTGGATGTAATTTCTAAGGAACAACTGTTAGTACACTTCACAAGATGGTTAAAACTACAGATAGAAACCTGTTTAATTTGGCCAACATTTTTGTATCATAAGAACCTTTTGATGCATCAATGGTCTATTTAATGTTCTCGAAACACATGTCATTACCATTCCAAATTATTCTTCGTATAAATTAATCAAAATAAATAACATGCCTTATCAAATATCTATATCTAATAATGAATACAAATTTATCAATAATTCCACAGTTAATCAGATAAATATCAAATTGAACACCATATATAAAATTGGAATATCATTAAGGAAATAATAAAATAAATTATATGAGAATATGTATATTCAAGTTAATTTTCATCTAAAAATTATTAATTTTTTATATAGATTTAACAATCACAAAATTAAGTGAGATTACAAAGAACATTCTTTAGGATAATTTTTTTTAAACATTCAAATGTGTCCCATAACAATTTGAACATTTTAATAATAATAAACATGAAGGGATTATATTAAATGAAACATATAATATAATTATATTTTGTTGATTCATGATATAACATGTCATGAGATAGTATATACATCATGACAATTGAATTGGTGCACAATAACAAATAAGTCTCAATGGAATGAAATTTGAGATGAAATCACTTACCTTAAACATTATTTTGATGGGATATATTTATCCATATATATAGTTTATTAAATAAGTTACAACTTATACCATAAACATAATCATGTTAATAATATCAAATATCATCCTCTTATATTATTTTATTACACATTTTTTTTGACACGATTTCATTATTTTAACTATTTCGGTTGTTAAATGTCCAGTTTTATCAAGTTTATTTTGACATGCCTTTTGTTGTAAATATTAATTATATCATGATTTTATAATATCCAAAATTTAAAACATGAATTAATTATAATTAATATTAGTTAAATAATTATTTAGAAAAATCTATAATGTTTAGAGATAAGAAATGCAATGGACCATTCATGGAGACAGTTGGTCGTATGTACACATGAACTCTACATTCAATTCTTTGTCATATTTAAAAAGTAAATCATATTTATAAATATAAATATTATAATTAAATTAATATATATATATATATATATATATTTGTGTTATATTTCATATATTTATATTAATATCATCATTAATGTGTTCCATGTATACCATGAATGAATCACATCACATTGAGGGGGCGGTACTCCGTACATTGAGAAGTGATGTTATCATATTTTCCCAAAATGGAGAGTATAATAGTACAAGTTATAAAATAATTTAATATGGATAATAGTGTAATAAATATCATTAATATCACATATAATTGGATTTCACAACATAATGACCACCATGCAAGGTGAAAAGGGAGGAATGAACAATCATCACTTCATGAGGCGGTAGTTCACTCTTCACATAAATAATATGTTCGTTACCCATTAGATGGGTTTGTGTGTAAGTACAGATAGAAATCATAAAATAAAAACATCCAATAATATTTATGATACTACTGTAGTTATATAATCATGTAATAAAAATATTTAATGAAGTAGATAATAGAAATAAAACTAAAGAGCTTGAGGAAATACATGACATCTTAATTAGGTAACTACTTTTGGTTTGTACTAAAGGTTTACTTGTATTACATTATACACAAATGGAGGATTCAAGGATGAAGGTAAGTATGTGGTAAATTTAGTTTTGTATATATTGGATGAACCTAAATGGTTTTAAAGATTTTATGAAGGGGTAGATTGCATGCCTTTTTATTGTCTAGGGGGAGTGAAACTCTTCTAAATACCAAATGGCATTAATTAATGAGAGGAATAAATTACCTATTGATTATCCAAAATGTATTAAATAGTAATAATGGTTTATATAAATATCCACCATAAAAATCTATGTTCATTTTCATAATTTTTTTCTTTAACTTATAAGATTAGATAATTTTATTATTTTTTTGTTTATTAAAGCATCTAGTCTTCTAACCTATGTTATTTGACCATTAAGATTAAACTAAAGTGAGATTTATTAGAAAATATAGATCCAGTAAATTATTAAAATGATACATAGTTTATAAAACAAAAAACACTTGAGTTTTGGAAATTAATCTCAAATTAATCACTTGTGACGTGCTAAAATACATCTTAAACCCAGAATATATTAACAATATTTTTACATTATATGGGTCAATATATTAATTATTAAAGATAAAATGGTAAATTAATTGAAAGTATTTCAAATTTATTAACACTTAAAAATCACTAGGAAGAATATATGATTTTTTATCTTTAAATCATTTAATAAAATATCCTTTATTTTAAAATAACTGTATAGTCAATTTTGACATTATTTGTTAAATTTTAATAATAAAGTATCAAAAAAATATTTGAATTAAAATATATTAAGTTTAAATCTATGTAACATGATGTAAAGACCCGAAAAATTCAAGGAATTTTTTTTCTTAATTTCCTTTGGATTTTTACAAGAACGCAGTTTCTGACGGCACCTGATTCCGAGGCCCGGTGTGCCCGGAATCATTTTCCGAAGTTTGGCTCGGGTACGTTCAGTGAACGAACGAGCGGGTTTTTCTAACTTTTGAACCGGTGCTCAGAATCAAATTCCGAGGGCACCGATGAAATCACAGCGCCGGTATTTGCTTAGAAATGCCTCTTCCAGAGTTGCGTTTTCTCGGGTGTGGTTTTTAAATTTTTGGGGTTAAGTTAAGAAATAAAATAAAGTGTGCGACAACTTTATTTTTATTTCACTTAAAGCCACTTGAAAGCCACTTAAAACTGCTTAAGCTGAGTTGATGCGGATAGGGTGCTATCCAAAAATATCCTACCCTCTTGGTAGGATATTTGTGAGGTGGGGCCCGCACGAGCCCCACCGTTTCTTTTCCGCTAAGTAACGCCCCCGCGAAAACCCGTCATTATGAAAGTCAACTGACGCATTTTCTTAAATTCTTAACGCACCAATTAATTGGGCGGTTAAATTCGTTAAATTAATTCTATAAATTAATTTAATCGTTTCTTAACCTGTTTACAATCCGTTGGTGTAATAATAAAATAAGACCAACGCACGACTTCTTGAGGATTGCTCGTTGAGAGGCTTTTGACAGAAATTTTGTGCCTTCATCCTCCTTCGGGAAAAACGCGAAGAATGCGAAGAACGCGAAGAACTCCATCACCCTCGGAGATCGACGACGCTTCTTCCGAGATGTTCTTCCCCGCAACGATCTCCGATCACCAACTGCTTGAGGTATGAGATTTCAGGTTTCTTCTTTTAAATATCTTTGTGGGTTATAACAACATCATGGATTTAATTAATATAATTAAATCTACATGTTCTTGAACCTCAGAGTTTGTCAACGCGACACCATATTCTACGACGACGCGACACCCTTCCGCGACGACGCGACGCCCTTATGCGACGCGACGATCACCTCCTTCCGCGACGATCAATTCCGTGAAGAACGCACGCTCGACGACTACGGTGAGGTAGGGGTTTGTTTGTGAAATAATTTATATTTCCGTGGATGTTCCTCCTAAAACAAAGAACCTGGATCAAGTGCAATTTTAATTTATTAAATTGTATCTTGTTACGTTTCCATTTGATAATTTATTCTTCCCGATTGTTATCACCTAACGCGGAGGGTGCGGGCAAAACAAACACGGCCTGACAACCCTCCGCAGTTCTTCGTTGATGTGCGGATTGGCGGGCGGCGACAAAACATGCCGCAGAGGTGATTCGTTGTTTCCGCAGTGAAGTACGGGACCCGGGAGGAGCTATGGCGCAGACGGAAACGAAATCGGACCACCGGAGCAACTCCGGTGGACGCAGAACCCACCGGCGGCCGGAGGCGGCGGCGCCCCGGCTGAAGCCGCGGCGGCGGCGGCCAGCGGACCCGCGGTCGCGCGGGTCCGGCACACACGGGACATGGCAGAGTCGCGTCCGCTGATCCAGCGCGGCCCCACGTGGGCCGCAGCTTCTCTTCCCGCGGGGACTTCACGCCCCGCAGCTCCCTTGCTCGGCTGCTTGGCCGAGCCGAGCCGACCCGCCGGCCGGGTCGCGCCCAGGCCAGGCCAGGCCGCGCCGAACCGGGTCGGACCCAGACCTGGATCGGTTTGACCCGGTTCGGGCCGACCCAGGGGGTGGGGGGGGGGGGGGGGGGTTGGGCTGGGTCGGTCCGGGCCCAGACCCCTCGTCTCCGGACGTTTTCGGTCTTTTGCTCATAACATGAGCTACGAGCCTCCGAACGACGCGTCGTCAGTGGTGATGCGATCCTTGGATCGAGATGGTCGTTTCGGTATATCGCACTCAAGGTTTCGGAATACTTTGGGTTCGGCCGGGTTGGTTCGTACATGAAACCAACCGGGCCTTCGGAGCGGAAACGCTCATATCTTGAGCTTCGGACGTCCGTTTGACGTTCCGTCGACTTTGTTGTTTTCCTCTAAGTGAGATGAATATTTTGGAATACTCTGCCCGAGGTTTGGATGCAGGTGGAGTATGGTCGGGTTGGTTTTGCCTTAAAAAACCAACCGGGCCCCTCGGACGAAAAAGCCAATAACTCTCAGTCCGGGCGTCCGATTGACGCGCCGTCTGCGACGTTGAGTTCCTGTTTTCGATACGGAACTTTTGGATACATCAAATCTGGACTATATGTCATTTGATGTATCATCCTCTCGGCTCGTGGAGCGGACCCTCCCGAACGAGCTTGCTATGTGCGGGAACCCTAGAGCTGGCTGCAACTGCTACTGTGACGACGACGACTGTGCAGAGATCCTTAGTGGATTCGACGGCGACGACTACAACACTCAATGATCCTTTGTGGGTCAGTGGTACCGATCCTGTGTGGGTCCGATCCTGTGTGGGTCAGCGATCAGCGGTCCTGTGTGGGCCAGCGCCTACAGGTCCTGTGTGGGCCCGATCCTGTGTGGGTCTTTGTGGGGGTTAGTTACCTATCGATCATTTGTGGGTTAGATCCTTTGTGGGTAATTTGCGGGGGTTAGTACCTATCGATCCTTTGTGGGTCCGATGACTTAGATGGATCAGTGATCATCTCTATCGTCATTCAAAGAAGTATACCTGTGTGAGCTGAAACCCTGTTTTCTTTCCTTTGTGGACTGTGTTGTGCTATCCTGTGTGGATTTACGTTTTGCTTTCCTTTGTGGATTGTGTTGTGCTATCCTCTGTGGATTTACGTTTTTCTTTCCTGTGTGGACTAGGTTTTACTTGAGCTCGGATGTTGGAGCCGAGCGAGAATTGATGACTTAGGTATATGTGTGGGCATATACCTAAGCCGTGTCGGATGTTACTTCGTGATTTGTATCTTTCCTTTGTGGTTTATCCTTTGTGGATTCTGGGAGACCTTCGGGGGTCTCGGGGTCCCTACTGAGTAGCTTATACTCACCCCTGCACGGGCTATGCCCGCACTACGTTGTGTTGGTTGCAGACGACGGACAACGCTGATCGCGGTGGAGGATTGCGGAGCAGGACGATACCTGGAGGTGGACCACTGGGCGGAGTGTACTCGGAGCGGATGGCTGGACCGAGGAGCTGTGGAGGCTATCTGTACTCACCCTTCAGGTGGGACTTCCAGAGGACGGCTCGACGCTGCGACTTTTCCTTTCAGTTGCTGTTTTTCCCCTTTCAGTTGTACTTTACAGTTGGGCTTGTATTTCCGGCCCCCCTTTACTTTTCCGCACTTACGGTTGTACCAGCTTTTACATAGTGTTTACTTTTTCCGCTTGCTTACTCTGTGGTGCTTGTTTACTTTACAAAGGCAACGCCTTCCCTTTTTACCGGGATCTACGCCTTGGTGCTAGTTGCCAGCCCCTGGCCTATGAAAGGCGGGCTTGGGGTAGTCAGGGCACGGGCCCCGAGGACGGGTCGTGACAAATTGGTATCAGAGGAGTTTGGTTCTACCGTGGAATCTGATCTTTTTATATGTGAAGCAATAGTGTTTAGCGTATTGGGTGTGGTTATCAGTCCAGGGAGTCCAGTGTTGGTGCGGCGGCCGACGTATCGGTACATCAGGACCCTGACTTCTGATTTCCGACTTAATGCACGAAAACATTGATTGCATGTGTGTTTCAAGTTTTCTTTGTGATTACTATATGTCAGCTCACCAGGTATACTGTTCTGACCGTGGCGCTCCTATTTCCTTTCAGGATGGCCCCACGACAGCATTCAGCTAGGGTTCCGAGAGTTGAGCGTGACGATAGCCCGCCGAGCGACGAGGCCTCAGTACATGGCCCTTTGACAGCTGATGCACCAGCGGTACCTCTACCCGTCGAGCCACCGATGCTTCCAGCCCCAGCCACTGACGATGCACGTCACCTCAGTGCACTGCATGAGTTCCAGCACCAGCGACCGCCCAGGTTCCGTGGGGAGACGGACCCCCAGGCAGCCGAGGACTGGCTGGAGGCAGTGGTACGAGTTTTCAGGCTAGTGAGGACACCAGCAGACCTCATGGTGATCCTCGCAGCGAGCCTACTGTAGGCAGCAGCGGGCCGATGGTGGAGCTTGATGCTCCAGGTGCACGATGAGGCCTCTCTCATCTGGACAGACTTTGAGGGCCTCTTCCACTCAGAGTTCGTCCCGACCACCCTCCGTGCGGTGCGCATCCAGGAACTTCTTCAGCTGCAGAAGGGCAGCTTGACGGTCGCCCAGTACTCGACGAGATTTACTGATCTCTCGCGCTACTCGACCGACATGGTACGAGACCCATTCTTCTAGGCCCGGACCTTTGATCAGGGATTGATACACGAGATCAGGGCATCGATGATCTCCCTCAACGTCCCGACCCAGGCAGGAGTACTGGAGCGAGCCCTTTTGATTGAGAGCTTTCTTTCTGAGACTTCTCCAGTGGCGAGACCTACCGCAGGGCGGCACGTAGCATAGTCTTCCGCAGAAGGCAGTCGACGGATGACTCATGGGTCCCGGCAGGCCAGACCCTCACATAGACGGCCTCAGGAAACTGGCTCAGCCGTGCGGGGCACACAACACGAAGCCAGTCTTTCGAGAGGCAGGCAATGCTACACATGCGGCGGACAGGGTCACATGGCTCGTGACTGCCCGACCCATCGTGCCGAGGGGCAGCAGATAGTTGAGGGGCTACCCAGGCAGAGGCAGAGGGTCGACCGTGGCAGTCTACAGAGAGGAGGCAAATGAGGCAGAGGAGCTGGCCGAGCAGCAGGTGGTGGGCGACGCTTTGAGGATCTACCACCACCACCACCAGGAGGCCCGCCCCGATCACAGGGAGCTGGCGGGCAGAGACAGGCACAACTCTAGGCAGCGGAGGCCTACGACCATGGCGCGCCTGAGATGATTCGAGGTACGATATGTGTCTATTCCACCCTTGATGCAGTTCTTATAGATACAGGAGCGAGTCACTCTTTCATAGCCGCTTCCATTGTTCAGAGCTCAGAGATTCCGACAGAGCCTTTGGCTCGATCCTTACGGCTAGAGACTCTCACGGGAGCAGACTCGACGATTACACACTGGTGCCGGCAGTGTGAGCTTACTCTAGGAGGCGAGAGCTTCGGCTGGGATCTTCTTGTAGTGGCGTCGAGGCCTTATGACGTCATCTTGGGCATGGATTGGTTATCTACAGTCCATGCACAGATTGACTGTATTTGGCGCAAGGTGCGATGTGTACGCACCGACGGGAGCAGGTTCACCTTCACCGGCGAGAAGGGAGCCTTCGCAGCACATGATGGACTACTGTAGAGGAGAGGACAACCCATCACTCATCAGTTGGCTAGCCTCATCCTAGGATCAGTTGATGTGCGAAGTCCTAGTTTTCCTGCAGTGGTGGATCAGTATGCGGACGTCTTTCCCGACGACGTTCCAGGGCTACCTCCTCACAGAGAGGTAGACTTTCATATCGACCTGTACCCCGGGACAACCCCTATATCAACTCCAGCATATCAGATGGCCCCCGCTGAACTTCGAGATCTACGAGTACAGTTGGAGGACTTGCAGGGCAAGGGATTCGTCCGACCCAGTGTTTCACCCTGGGCTTCCCCGATATTGTTCTCCAAGAAGGCGGACTAGATCTTGCGACTGTGTGTCGACTATCGTCTCCTGAACCAGGTGACAGTGAGGAACAAGTATCCGCTACCGAGGATTGATGACCTCTTCGATCAGATCAAGGGAGCTCGGTGGTTCTCGAAGATAGACCTCAGGTCAGGCTATCATCAGCTCAGAGTTCGGGACGAGGACGTGCAGAAGACAACCTTCAGATGTCAGTATGGCCACTATGAGTTCTTGGTTATGCCATTCGGCATAACCAATGCTCCAGCAGTGTTCATGGGCCTCATGAAGAGGATCTTTCAGCCATACCTCGATCGATTTGTCGTGGTCTTCATCGACGACATTTTGATATACTCGACGACTGAGGAGGAGGATGCCTACCACTTACGGTTTGTACTAGAAACACTACGAGAGCACCGGCTTTATGGAAAGCTCTTGAAATGTCAGTTCTGGATACGTGAGGTCCATTTCATGGGACACGTCATCTCTGAGGCGGGAGTTGCAGTGGATCCTGCGAAGATCAAGGCGGTGCTAGCTTGGGAGCCACCCAGGAGCGTGGCAGAGGTGCGGAGTTTCTTGGGACTAGCTGGATACTATCGGAGATTCGTGCCAGACTTCTCCAGAGTTACGGCACCACTCTCAGCTTTGAAGAAAAAGGGGAAACCCTTTGTGTGGTAAGACAGATGTCAGCAGAGCTTCCAGGAGCCGAGACAGAGATTGACCAGCGCCCCTATCTTGAGGTTTCCTGAGGAGGGAGTAGGGTACGTAGTCTACTGCGATGCATCAGGGACCGGACTCGGATGTGTCCTGATGCAGGATCGGGCAGTGATATCCTATGGATCACGTCAGTTTAGGCTGCATGAGCATAACTACGGTACCCATGACCTGGAGTTAGTAGTAGTGGTATTCGATCTGAAGACATGGCGACACTATCTGATGGGCGAGCACTTTACAGTCTTTTCTGACCACCAGAGTCTTAGGTACATCTTCTCACAGAAGGACCTGAACCTGAGACAGCGACGATGGCTCGATTTCCTCCAGGACTATGACTTTGAGATAGTCTATACTCCTGGGAAGGGGAACGTGGTGGCCGATGCTCTCAGCAGGAGGATGGGCATTCAGCTACTTGAGGAGGCGACGGAGCAGCTAGCCGCTTTGCAGATATCCTTCGTGGATAGAGATGGAGCAGCCTTCCTTTAGTCTCTCATAGTCACTCCTCCACTACTACAGCGGGTCAGAGACGCACAGCGTGGGGACGCTGACTGTGAGACGCGGCGTGCACAGATATCCTCAGGACAGGCACCTGATGGCTTCTCCTTTGGAGCAGAGCACGACATCCTTTTTAGAGGACGTACCATGGTACCAGTTGCTTTACGAGAGGAGGTACTGATAGAGTTTCACACTTCTCCTTTGGCGGTACATCCTAGAGTGGCGAAGATGTACCAAGATCTCAGACGACATCACTGGTGGCCAGGCATGAAGAAGGCTGTGGCAGAGTTCGTTTCTCGACGCCTCACCTGCTAGCAGGTGAAGGCAGAGCACCAGGTACCAACAGGCTTGGTACAACCCTTGGAGGTCCCAGAGTGGAAGTGGGACGAGATATCTATGGAATTCGTGACTGGACTTCCACGCACTTCCAGAGGTCACGACTCTATCTGGGTGATTGTTGACCGACTCACCAAGTCGTCTCACTTCTTAGCCATCAGAGAGTAGGGCTCAGTGGAGTGCTTGGGGCATCTCTACGTTCAGGAGATTGTACGGCTTCACGGTGTGCCATCATCTATCGTATCCGATCAAGATGCTCGCTTTACTTCCCGACTTTGGAAGGGGTTGCAGGAGGCGTTCGGGACGCAACTACGTCTGAGCACCGCCTTTCACCCTCAGATGGATGGTCAGACAGAGAGGACCATTCAGACTCTTGAGGACATGCTCCGCAATTGTGTCCTCGACTTTGGTCGCAGCTGGGAGGACCACCTACCCTTGGTGGAGTTCGCGTACAAAAACAGCTACCACTCCACCATCGGGATGGCACCATACGAGGCGTTGTACGACAGAACTTGCAGATATCCTTTTTGTTGGACAGACCCTGGGGAGTCAGCACTTGTGGGACCAGAGATGGTCCGAGCCACGACAGAGAAGGTCCAGGTCATCCAGGAGCAGATGAGGACAGCTCAGAGCCGGCATAAGTCTTATGCTGACAGGAGGCGGAGGCCACTAGAGTTCGAGGATGGCGACCACGTCTTCTTGCGTGTCTCACCTCGACATGGATTACAGAGATTTGGACGAGGCAGAAAGTTGTCTCCACGCTTCATCAGACCATTCCAGGTCCTCTGTAGGATTGGTGAGGTGGCTTATCGCCGGGCTCTACCACCTCAGTTGCACCGGGTGCACGACGTCTTCCACGTATCCCAGTTGAGGAGATACGTGCACGACCCGACGCACATCATTGACCATGTGGAGCTAGACGTTGATGATGGTGCGACTTTTGCGGAGGTCCCGGTGGAGATCGAGGATCGACAGGAGCGGGTCCTTCATGGATGATCTATTCCTCTAGTGTGCATCAGATGGCAGCACGGGAACCTCCAGGAGAGCACTTGGGAGCGGGAGGCTCAGATGCATGCTCAGTACCCACATTTGTTTCCCTAGTTTATGATGTATCTTTACGGGGACATAAAGCCCTGAAGTGGGAGTGATGTAAAGACCCGAAAAATTCAAGGAAATGTTTTTCTTAATTTTCTTTGGATTTTTACAAGAACGTAGTTTCTGACGGCTCCTGATTCTGAGGCCTGGTGTGCCCAGAATCATTTTACGAAGTTTGGCTCGGGTACGTTCAGTGAACGAACGAGCAGATTTTTTTAACTTTTGAACCGGTGCTCAGAATCAAATTCCGAGGGCACCGATGAAATCGCAGCGCCGTTATTTGCTTAGAAACGCCTCTTCCAGAGTTGCGTTTTCTCGGGTGTGGTTTTTAAATTTTTGGGGTTAAGTTAAGAAATAAAATAAAGTGTGCGACAACTTTTTTTTTATTTCACTTAAAGCCACTTGAAAGCCACTTAAAGCTGCTTAAGATGAGTTGATGCGGATAGGGTGCTATCCAAAAATATCCTACCCCATTGGTAGGATATTTGTGAGGTGGTGCCCGCACGAGCCCCACCGTTTCTTTTCCGCTAAGTAACGCCCCCGCGAAAACTCATCATTATGAAAGTCAACTGACGCGTTTTCTTAAATTCTTAACGCACTAATTAATTGAGCGGTTAAATTCATTAAATTAATTCTATGAATTAATTTAATCATTTATTAACCTGTTTACAACCCGTTGGCGTAATAATAAAATAAGACCAACACACGACTTCGTGAGGATTTCTCGTTGAGAGGCTTTTGACAGAAATTTTGTGCCTTCACCCTCCTTCACGAAGAACGCGAAGAACGCGAAGAACGCGAAGAACGCCGTCACCCTCAGAGATCGACGACGCTTCTTCCGAGACGTTCTTCCCCGCAACGATCTCTGATCACCAACTGCTTGAGGTAGGAGATTTTGGGTTTCTTTTTTTAAATCTCTTTGTGGGTTATAAAAACATCATGGATTTAATTAATATAATTAAATCTACATGTTCTTGAACCTCGGAGTTCGTCAACGCGACACCGTATTCCGCGATGACACGACGCCCTTCCGTGACGATGCGACGACCTTCCGCGATGACGTGACGCCCTTCCACGACGCGACGATCGCCTCCTTCCGCGATGATCAATTCCGCGAAGAACGCACACTCGACGACTACGACGAGGTAGGGCTTTGTTTGAGAAATAATTTATATTTCCGTGGATGTTCCTCCTAAAACAAAGAACCTGGATCAAGTGCAATTTTAATTTATTAAATTGTATCTTGTTACGTTTCCATTTGAATATTTATTCTTCCCGATTGTTATCACCTAACGCGGAGGGTGAGGGCCAAACAAACACGGCCCGACAACCCTCCGCAGTTCTTCGTTGATGTGCGGATTGACGGGCGGCGACAAAACATGCCGCATAGGTGATTCGTTGTTTCCGCAGTGAAGTACGAGACCCGGGAAGAGCTACGGCGTAGACAGAAACGAAATCGGACCACCGGAGCAACTCCGGTGGCCCGCGGAACCCACCGGCGACGCGGGTCGCCGGGGGCCGGAGGCGGCGGCTCCCCGGCGCGCCGTCAGACAGGGCCGCCGCGGCTGAAGCCGCAGCGGCGGTGGCGGCCAGAGGACCCGCGGGCGCGCGGGTCCGGCACACACAGGACGCGGCAAAGTCGCGTCCGCTGATCTAGCGCGTCCCCACGTGGGCCGCGACTTCTCTTCCCGCGGGGACTTCACGCCCCGCGGCTCCCTTGCTCGGCTGCTCGGCCGAGCCGAGCCGACCCGCCGGCCGGGTCGCGCCCAGGCTGGGCGGCGCCGCGCCAAACCGGGTCGGACCCGGACCCGGATCGGGTCGACCCGGTTCGGGCCGACCCAGGGGGGGGGGGGGGGTGGTCCGGGCCCAGACCCCTCGTCTCCGGACGTTTTCGGTCTTTTGCTCATAACTTGAGCTACGTGCCTCGGAACGACGCGCCGTTAGCGGAGATGCGATCCTTGGATCGAGACAGTCGTTTCGGTATATCGCACTCAAGGTTTCAGAATACTTTGGGTTCGGCCGGGTTGGTTCGTACACGAAACCAACCGGGCCTTCGGAGCAGAAACGCTCATATCTTGAGCTTCGAACGTCCGTTTGACGTGCCATCGACTTTGTTGTTTTCCTCTAAGTGAGACGGATATTTTGGAATACTCCACCCGAGGTTTGGATGCAGGTGGAGTACGGTCGGGTTGGTTTTGCCTTAAAAACCAACCGGGCCCCTAGGATGAAAATGCCAATAACTCTTAGACCGGGCGTCCGATTGACACGCCGTCTGCGACGTTGAGTTCCTGTTTTCGATACGGAACTTTTGGATACATCAACTATGAACTATGTGTCAGTTGATGTATCAGCCTCTCGGCTCGTGGAGCGGACCCTCCCAAACGAGCTTTCTGTGTGCGGGAACCCTAGAGCTGGCTGCGACTGCTACTGTGATGACGACGTCTGTGCAGAGATCCTCAGTGGATTCGACAGCGACGACTACAGCACTCAGCGATCCTTTGTGGGTCAGTGCTACCGATCCTGTGTGGGTCCAATCCTGTGTGGGTCAGCGCTTAGCGGTCCTGTTTGGGCCAGCGCCTACAGGTCCTGTGTGGGTCTTTGCGGGGGTTAGTTACCTATCGATCCTTTGTGGGTCAGATACTTTGTGGGTCATTTGAGGGGGTTAGTACCTATCGATCCTTTGTGGGTCCGATGACTTAGATGGATCAGTGATCATTTCTATAGTCATTCGAAGAAGTATACCTGTGTGAGATGAAACCCTGTTTGCTTTCCTTTGTGGACTGTGTTGTGCTATCCTGTGTGGATTTACGTTTTGCTTTCCTTTGTGGATTGTGTTGTGCTATCCTGTGTGGATTTACGTTTTTCTTTCTTGTGTGGACTGGGTTGTACTTGAGCTCGGATGTTGGTGCCGAGTGAGAATTGATGACTTAGGTATATGTATGGGCATATACCTAAGCCGTGTCGGATGTTACTTCGTGATTTGTATCTTTCCTTTGTGGTTTATCCTTTGTGGATTCTGGGAGACCTTCAGGGGTCTCGGGGTCCCTACTGAGTAGCTTATACTCACCCCTGCATGGGCTATGCCCGCACTACGTTGTGTTGGTTGCAGACGACGGATAGCGCTGATCGCAGTTGAGGATTGCGGAGCAGGACGGTACCTGGAGGTGGACCACTGGGCGGAGTGTACTCGGAGCGGATGGCTGGACCGAGGAGCTGTGGAGGCTATCTGTACTCACCCTTCAGGTGGGACTTCCAGAGGACGGCTCGACACTGCGGCTTTTCCTTTTAGTTGCTGTTCTTCCCCTTTTAGTTGTACTTTACAGTTGGGCTTGTATTTCCGGCCCCCTTTACTTTTCTGCACTTACTGTTGTACCAGCTTTTACTTAGTGTTTACTTTTTCCGCTTGCTTACTATGTGGTGCTTGTTTACTTTACAAACACAATGTCTTCCCTTTTTACCGGGATCTACGCCTTGGTGCTAGTCGCCAGCCCCTGGCCTATGGAAGGCGGACTTGGGGTAGTCACGGCACGGGCCCCGAGGATGGGTCGTGACACATGATATATTCATATAGAAAAATAATTAAGTAAAATAATTCAATCAATATACTTCACTTTTAATATTTATATTATTATTTATTTTATTTTATTATATACTAAATAATCACTACATTAGTGTTTTTAAGAATTTTACTTAAATAATTAATATTTATAAATTAATGAAAATTTATTATGATAACAATAACCCATTTATATTTAATAAGGATATTTATAACCTAAAATATGATGTTTTTTTACATATATCAATGTATTATAATTTTTAAATGTAAGGAAAGTTCAATTTTTGTCATTTTCATTACTTTCCATTTTATATAAGGAAATTCAATTTAATAATATCAAAATAATCCATAAAATTAAAACCAATAACTTATGTTGTCAAAAAATAGTCATCCAATGATTTTTTTCAATTGTATAGGTCATGTTGGCCCTTAATATTATGTTTTAGTCTATTTTTAAGCATAATTTTACCTTATTCAGTGTAATTAAATTTATTGACTTTCACTATTTTTTTGTCAAAATTTAAGTTGATATAATTAAAAATAGTGGATTTTTTATATAAAAAATATTAAAGTTATTACAACCATGTAGTTACATTTACAAAATTCAAACCATAGAAGTTGGAAAATGAAGATTAACACTAATCTCATAGACGTGGTGAGAAAGTTGATTTTTAAAGTAAAAACGTTCAATTGTTTAATAAGTATTTAAATAAAATTTTAATATATAAACTATTAAAATGACCTAAATTTGGGTTGATATATTAATAATAGATATATTTTTACCCCAAAAACTAATTTTAAATATAATTTAATGTCAATATTTTTTTAAATAAAAACATAGTTTTTAAATAAAATGCAATATTTTTAACTATTAAACAAAATATGAAACTTCTTTGAAAAATAGAAAAAATTCACCCAAATAAAATTTTAATATTACAAAACCAAAAATAAATTTTATTTTAAAATATAATATTTATAAATGTTTGAAAATTTATTTTTAAAAAAACATGCCATTAAAAGTAGAAAAACTTAGTATTTTATGCAAGATAATCCCATTTTTTGTATAGCATAAGTTTAACATGTTTTTGGGTATAAAGAAATATTCCAGCTAATTTATATTTATTGTAAAATTATATCTTTGTAATATATTGGTTTGTTACGTTGCACCCGCATTATTTAAATTGCATCTTTACAATTTAAGCACGATCTCAGTAATCAAGGGATTGATATTTACAAATAAACTATTATGAAAAAACCCACATTATCAATTGGGTTAAAAACACATCTTCATAAAAAGAGTGAAATTAATGGACAATGGTCATGTGAGTAGGATCCCTATTAGGAGAATATAGGTGGAAAATTGGAACATAGATATAGAATAAAAAACAATCATGTTCTGGCAGGGAGTGATAGAGAACATGGTTAGGAGAAATCTAAAAATCACTAGGCCATAAATCCATGATGATCTAAGGGGACATTTTATTCATCATAAAACAATGTACTAGGAATATCTTTCAGTTTCAGAATCATTTTTCATAGATTTGGGTAATTATTACAGTCCAAAAAATATAAGTAAATAATTTTACATGGTATATTTATATAAAAAAATAATATAATTTAGCCATGCCTTTAACTATTTATAATTTAAATATTATAACGTGATTCATCATATAGTGATGTAATATATAAATATCTAAAATAGAATAAAAAGATAAAATTAATCCATTTCATAAATGGATTACTTTTTGAAATTTTTTTATCTAACAATTTGTAATGAAGGTCACTAAATTTTTTGAAATTAACTTCTCATTGTACTTAAATAAATATTAATTAGCTCTTTTATAATCACATATCAAATATATTAACACCTTTATAACGTATCCTCTTGAAATATGATAATAACTATAATTACCACAAAGCCTTATTAGAAACATTCATTATTCCATATTCTTTAAGTAAGACACATGTTATTGGATATATTCCTTAAATCCAAAAGTGTTGTAAACTCCATAATTGATAGCATATACCACATTTCAGCATTTCATTGATTAGTTCCAAGGTGGTTAACACCTTTTCCAAGTCAATCATTTCTTCATAATTATCGTAACATTAGAACACTTTTAAGGGTTTTCCTTCCCACAATCACATGTTTTACAATGAATCACTTTTTTGGGCACCATTCAACATGGGATCTCAAATAAATAATCAAAAACCATTGTAGTACAATCCTCATATATTTAATAATTTATATAACTAGTACGTCACTGATAAAATATTCATATAAAATAATTATTTGAAAGGAATATTAATCGCTCCTCTTCATCTACAACAATAGCATATATTCACTATTATCCTTTATCATAATTTGGAATATATTCATAGGATTCTTGAGACATTTATTTGAATAGCATCCCATCTCCTTAGAGTTGTTACACTGAATAGTGGGAATTTCTATTTTTCCATTTTCATTAATTAGAATGGTGACACTTATCTACATACTTATACAAAAATCTCATTCCATTCTAGCATTTAACATGGTGATTTTGTCCACATTTATCACATGTGGGTAAATCCTTCTTTCCATTCTTCCATTTTTCCAACTTTTCTTATATTATCCTCTTCCTATCTTAATTCCATTAAAATCCATATGAATTGTATAATTGTTTACATATCTCATTAACACATGATATTATTTAATCATATGATGAGAATACTAGTGAGACTATTTCCATTCAAAATCATGGCCTAATACCATGAAAGATATGATCATTATTACTATGTGGATCATGTAAATTGGTGGAGTTATCATTATTTCTTCTAGGAAAAATTTCTAAACAATGGAATATACATGATGAAATCAAAACATAATGTATAATCCCAAAAATATAGAAATAATTAAAATAAATCGAAAAAATAATCTCACAATCATTAAAAATGTTTCTTTAGGGATATATTTACTTTTAAATAATTCATATTAGTTTATAATGAAAACATGAATTATCCTAATTATATGATTTAGGAGCGTTAATTTAGGTGCTCTATAAGATTTGTTATCATGTACCAGGTTTAGATAAGGCGGGCTTGGAACCCCCTATTAGAGTTGTTAGTCTTAGGTATATCTGTGCCAGAACCATGTCAACTTTTGGTATCCAAATATGGATGTATTAATAGGAATACCCATATAATGTATACCTTAAAAAAATTATAATATTTTCTTATATAATTATTATCAATATCTATATTAGTGTTATGTTACCTAATCTATGGTTTCTAAATCAAGTTTCTAATGTTTATACTAATCTTCTTTTGATACAAACTATAAAACCCTAAACTAGAAGCTCAAAGTCATTGAATTATTTTATAACATTTTCATGATTATGAGGAATCAAATCCTAAAGGAACAATAAGTTATACATTCTTGTAAATCTAGATTATATACATGATACCCATAATAAATTGGGAACATAAAACAAAATATGATACATAATAAAAATAAATAAATGTCACCCTTGAAATATTATTCAAAGATTCCTTCTTCATATCATGCAGAAAGGAAATATAATAAGGGTGAGATAAAATTATTAGTAAGGTTATTTAAATAACAAATAATGATGAATAGGTGTGAATAAATCAATATGAAAAGTTAAATAACTGATAAAACATTCCATTGAAATAACTAGCTATGGAAATTTCAATATAGAAAGGTATGAAACTAAAACACATTCCATTTAATCAATAAACTGAAAATGAAATATATCCATATATATATCAATAAAAAATAACATGGTTGAATAATAATATAAATATATATGAGGGAAACGTTTAATTATTGGATGTCATCTCCAAGGCACATGAAAACCTATACAGTCATGACCTTTCATAGGACAGTAAAACTATAGATAGAAACCCATTTAATTTGGCCAACATATTCGTCTCATGAGAACCTATCGATGTATCAATTGGATATACAAAGTATGATCCAAAAACATAATTACATGTCCAAATAATTCCTCATATAATTTAATCAAAATAAATTATATTCCTTAATAACTATCTTTATTGAATAAAGAATAGAGATTTATCATTAATTAACCGGTTAATCAATTAACTATCCCAATGAACATCGTATCTAAAATTGTTATATGGTTTTTAAAATATTATCATCCATTGTATTATAATATGAATATTTAAGTTAATTTACAACAAAAAATGACTAAAATAGTGTTATTATCTCAATAGAATGTTGACAATCACAAAAGGATGTGAGATTGTAATGAACATTCTTTATGGGAATAATCATTAAACATTCCAAAGTGTCCCATACCACTTTGAAACAATTAAATCATAATTCCCTTGAAAGGATAATATCAAGTGAAAATTATAATACCATAAGAGTAATTATATTCTTTATATATAGTGTAAAAATATATTATATACCTCAAAAAAAATTAATTGGTGCATAATAATAATTAAGTCTCAATGGAATGTAATTTGAGACTAGATCCCCTACCTTAACCGTCCTTTTTTTGTGTGGTATTTATAATCATGTATAGTGGTTTTAAATATGTTAATAACTTATAATAGAACCATAATCATGTCAATTATATCATATATAATTTACTTATAATATATTATTACATGTTTGATCACACACTTTCATTATTTTCACTATTTGGGGTGTTAATTGCATAGTTTTCTCAAGTTTGTTTTGACATGTGATATGTTGTTCCAGTTAATTATATCGTGATTTCATCATATATATAATGTAATACATGACTTAATTATCATATATATTTTATATTTATGTACTTATAAAAATCAATAATTTTTAGAGATAAGAAGTGAAATGTGTCGTTCATGGAGACAGTTGGTTGTACGTACATATGAACGCTGCTTTCATTACCTTGAAATATTTTAAAACTCTATGATATGTATATAAATTTTTATTATAATTATATTATCATATATAAGTAATATATTTCACATATTTTTGTTAATATTATCCTTAATACGTTCTATGTATTTCTTGAATGAATCATATCACATTGAGGCGGTGGTAGTCCACACTTCCACAAGCGATGTTATCATATTTACAAAAAATAGAGAGTATAATGGTCTGTGTTATAAAATAATTACACAGTAAAAATATAATAATAAATATCATATAATTCATATATAAGTAGAGTTTTCACTACAATTACCTCCATGAGAGGTTGTAATGGAAGAACCAAGAATCATCATTTCGTGAGGTGATAGTTCTCCGTTCACATAAATAGTTTATTCATTACCTATTTTATGTGTGTGTGTATTAGTTAAGGTAACAATATTAATATAATAACATCATATTATGTTTAAGATAATTTTTTTGCTATATATGAATGGAATAAAAATATGTTAGGAAGTGTTGAATGGAAATAAATCTAAAGAGCTTGAGGAAAGATTTTACATCTTAATATGGTAACTCCTTTTGGTTTGTACCAAATGGATTCCAAGGATTTATTTCATCCCAAATGGAGGATTCAATGAGAGGGTTAGTAATGTCGGTAATCTAGTTTTTTAGATCTTGTTCTAACCTAAGTTGTTTGAGAGTTGTGATGAAGGGGTAGAGTGCCTGCCATTTTATAGCAGAGGGGGAGTGTCAATCTAACAAAAACCAAAAGGTATTAATTAATGGGAGGTCTACCTTACCTAAAATGTCTTGAAAAAGGAAAAATAATCGATTAGTGGATAATAATGGTCTATAAAAACCTCTCCAACACAACAATATATTAATTTTACTAATTAATTTCCTTAACTTATATGATTCCCCAATTTTATCATTTAGGTTTTTAATAAAACATCTATATTTATAACCTAACTAATTTAAAAATTAATAATATAATAAAGAATGATTTATTATATTATATAGATCCACAGAATTATAAATATGATATCTTGTTTATAACTTAAAAATCTCAAATGTTATTTGGAAATAGGTACATGTGAAGCGCTAAAAAATTGTTTAAACCCTGACTGTATTAACAATGTTTTTATAGTATATGGGTCAATATGATACTTATAAAAGAAAAATCGGTACATTAAAATATTATATTTAATATTTATTAAATCTAAAAAATATCTTTTAAGAATATACTATTTTTATTATGTTTAAATAATTTAATAAAATATCTTTTATTGTAATATAACAATAATGTCAGTTTTGACATTATTCATTTAGTGTTAATTTTAAAATATTAAAACATAATTGGAATTAAAATATATTATCTTTATCGCTGTGAAAAATGATATATTAATCTATAAAAACAATTGAATATAATAATTCAATCAATATACTTCACTTTTAATATTTGTAGTATTGTTTATTTTAGTTAATTATTTATAATTAATCACAACATTCACATTTCTTAAGAATTTAAATTAAATAAATCATATTTTAAAATTAATTATAAATTTTAACGGAAAAAATAACCCATTTATCTTTCACAAAGAAATATATAATAGAAAATATGATTTTTTGTTACATATCTCAATGTTTTATAAATGTTAAAGGTACAAAAGTTTCTTTTTTTTCCTTTTTCCTTACTCAACCATTTATATATGACCCTTCTATTTAACAATATCCTAATAATACAGAAAATATGAACCAAGAGGTAATGTGGTCGAATTATTGTCATGAAGTAGATTTTTTACAAGTGAGCATAGTTAATTTTAATAACTTTCACTAACCTTTTTGGTAAAAATTTACATTGATCTTATTAGATCAAAAATATTATAATGATTAAAAATTTGTGTTCACATTTTTCAAAATTCACATCACATTTGTAGGCGAATTTAGATTAATGCTAATCTCACAAACGTGGTGAGAAAGTGGGTTTTTAAAGTAAAAAACATTCAATATGTTTTTATATCAAACTTTAATATAAAAATGATTCCAATGACATAAATTGGATTAATATATGTATAATTTATCTATTTGGACATCAAAAACCTATTCAAAATATAATTTAAAATTAATAATTATTTAAATGAAAATTGTGGTTTTTAACTAAAATGCAATAATTTTCACTATTCATAAAAAAAATTCTCAGAAAAATTCCAATAATTTACCCTATGATAATTTTGATATTACGAATCTAAAAAATGTATTTTATTTTTTCATATAAAATTTATAAATGTTTCAAATTTATTTTAAAAAAGGTGTGCTATCATAAAGTGATAAAACTCGATCTTATATGAATGTTAATGTCATGTTCTGTATATCATAAGCATAACGAGGTGTTTCCTATAAAGAAATATAGAATGAAAATTAATATTATTTAAAATTAAAACATATTAATGCCTTGGGATGTTAATATTAAGGTAAAAAATTTATCACATCAATTTTAAATTAATCCAAGTTAAGGACTTCTTATGATATTAAATTCCTAATTACAATTCCATGTTCCACAATAAAGGGACACTTTTCAAAATTTAAATGATAATATATTTCAATGCATGATTTTTAATATATTTCTGATTTCTGAAATAATGATACAAATAATTACCAAAATCATTGAAATCATCCATAAATACATTTATTCATCCCTCAATGTGGTCTAATAATATTCATAACACACACCTATGAGAAGCTCATTAATTATTTAATTTCCCAAATGGAATCATATTTTTTAGAAGAGGTTCCAAAGGAATATGTGAATGTGATTGTTTCATGGTCTTCAAGAGAAATGTGGAGAAGAATATAACCTAATACCCATCTAAAATGAAATAATGTATTTTCCTTTATATCCAATCTAGTATCAAATCAATGAATAGGTTGAAGAATTGGAATTTTATAGTTACTTGATTTAGCTTTTTATATACTATACACACACTCCTGCTATTCTAAATTCTACTATGGATCAGTTTGTTTGGTCATTTTTCATAACAATCAAATCATTTTTCTTTAGGAATACTTATAATGGGATAACATATTGCGATATCTAAATAGGGTAAGTGATGGATGATTCTAGTAAATTATATATATTTTTCTACAACAACCAAAATATAAGGATTTATCCTCCTTTGGGGATGTCTAATAGGTCTATTTCCTCCCTCATAAAATAATATACGTGAGTGTATTTTAGAGTTTATGCATGGGATATCACTAAAAATCTGACCAAATTCTGGCACATTTTTTAAAATCCCGATCAATTAATTGTATTGGGTTATGAATAAGTTGTTTTCAATTATTAATATTAGTTTTTATATATTCATTATATACACATACTTTAAATACATGAGAAAATATTTTAATTCCAAATTGGGGGGGGGGTGGTGGTTCTAAAGATGTAACCAAATTCTAGTTTCTCATTTTAATTAAATATATTTTCTACATATGGAATGAAATAAAATTTTCCACGTCATTATATAACAATTAAACCCCTTAAACTATTAATGTTTTACCATATCATCTAATATTAATTTTTTTATAATACTATATAATTTTATCCTTTATTGAATTTTTGAACATTATGTACTTCCCTAGAGTCAAGATTTGATGAATCATACCTAAGCCTCCACTAGGTTTAGACTTTTTAGAGTGGAATAGTTTAAGAATTTAATGGTTAGCTGAAGGGTTAAAAATGGATTCAATGATAATAAAATAGTTTCTATTGCCTCCAAACCCCATCGTGATTGTTCATTAAAAGATTTTGATGATTGTCTCTATTTTTTAAGGAATGATCTCCCAAAAACAACAGGTGAGTGTGATAGGTTTCTATGTTCATATATTTTAAGAACATATAAGGATTATATAAATATCAAACCATTAATATGAACTATTTTTTCTAAAAAAACTTATGCTGAAAAATAGTAGATCAGTTTTCAAGCTACACTACCACTTCAGTGGACTCTTATTCTACTATATACAAAGAGTTTTTATTCATTTTTTATGAGTAATCAAGCATAAAAATGGAGAAACATCCATTAACCAATAAATTTATATATCACCCTACGATTATAATGTTAATATAGAATAATAGGGAAGAATTTTTCCATGAAAAACATAAAATAGAACTGAAAATAAGAAAGTAAAAGTAGTAGAAAAAACATGCAAATGATAACATAAGTTTTATAAGGAAAAGCCCAACTTTATAATTGGACTCCTCTTCCTTTTATAGATGTATTATTTCCTTATTTAAATACACTTTCCAAACTCTTATAAGATCCTTATTTCAAATTTAGAAAGTGGTTTTCTTTCTTGAGGAGTTAAACACATATTTTTTTGTTGATCTTTTAAAAAACCCATGACATTCCTTATTTTTTATGATCATGTTATTTTGTATGTCTAGATTAATATGGAATCCTCAAATCGATTATATTATTTCATCCATGGAATTCCAAAGGATTATTTATAAGTGGAGGTGAGTTTCTTGAAGCCTACAAGTGACCCTTATCCAATCTTCATATGTTGACTTTTAGAAAACTGCTAGATCATCTGCGACGTGTAACTCAATAAATACACCATAATGAAGAATATGTGACCATACAAAAGGGGAATCATGAGGAAAATTAGAATGTTCATGCGTTAAATATAGTAAAATAAATTCAATCATATATCTTATTATATTTTATGGATTAGTCACGCAGTTTATCCTCAAAAGGTTGACCATTAGAAGGTCAATAAATTACCCTGAGATTGATTGAAGTGATCCTGTGGTTGGTCATATCAAAATGTGATCAGTTTAAATTTTCTCTTAGTAGTTTATATTTTCCTATAATTTATGGATTTACCAAATTATGGAAAATAAATTTCATGGTAGGTTTAATGGGTGGTCAATCAAAGACTTGGGTAATTTTTGGTTATTGTAGATTACGAGCTTCTTCTTGTTGTCAATGGATCGACTGCATAACATCCTCATAATTGAATTTCTGCACGGATTACAAAATTTCTATATTAATAAATAACATATTTAATTTATTCTTTTTAAAATCTAGGAAACTAAAATATTGTTCAAAATAAAATTTATAAAATGTAGGATATATTTTAATAATTCTCAAATATTATGCAAATAGTTAAAATTCATTATTTAATCCATTTTCTCATGAAATAAAAAAAACTCCTATAATTCACAAATGTGAAAATTAACTAGTAAATGAAAAAATGGTGGGAAATAAAACAAAAAATAATCAATAGAATATTTTAAATAATTGGATCTATCTGTATGTAAAGGCACTTATATGGTAATGTTTTAAAAAATAGTGTTTTTCACTTTTGTAAAAACGTAAAAAATAACCCATATAGAAACATTGAAAAAATTATTTTTTGATAATTTATAAGGAATATAATTCTTAATTAAAATTTCAATTATGAATCCATGATTTTTAAATAATGAATTTTTTGAATTTCTTTTAAATAACATGGACATAGAATATATGGAGTTTAAACCATTTAAAATAATGTTTTAATGAAATATACCTTACCTCAAGTATTGAATTACCAAAAAAATCATTTTACATTACAATTAAAAAAAATATTATTTATATAATTACATAAAACAAGTAAATATTAATGAAATTATAATTGTTCCTTTTATTTCATTTATTGTCATCTTTAATTTAGTTAGTAAATTGGTAAAGATCAAGTCAAACTCATTGGAGTTGTTTGGTCCAAAACAACTTTGGTTTGTTTACTATAGTCAAAGGGGTAATGGTTATAGTATATATCGAATAATAAAATTGTTATAATTAATATATTTAGGCATTAATATAATTTTAAAACCATCCGTGCAAGATATTAATGAAAAAAGAGATATGTCATTAATGGAGGATGTAGTATGCACGTACACAAGGATCACATTTTAATTTTTTAATGGATTAAATGTTGATAATCTTGAAAGTGGTTTACCCTAATAGAATTATAATAATATGATAAATATAATATCCATTATTTAAATAAACATTTATAGTCATCCATGTGAGGTAGTTATGAAAAATAGATTACATCTCTTCATGGGGGTATCAGCACCAACATACGAACAAGAGGTGTTTTTATTTTCCTTAGGATGTAAATGAGGTAGAAACATAATTTAATATTAAAATAAAATTTTTAGTACATTTAATGTAAATATTTATTTATATTAGGATGTTTATAATATATTTTATATATTTATAAGAAAAATAAACATCAAATAATTTAGTTAAGATTTATACTTCCTCCTTGGATATCATCCATCAACATATAACTTAATCCCTTAGGATTGGTATTTTAGTAAGACTAGAACCTATAAAAAATGGTTAGGATACTTGGGGAGGGATTTTAGAAGATTAATTTTCATATAAGGTTCTCAATGTGTGTGATGAATTGAGGATAGGTGGTACCCTTTAAAAAGTGAGAGGAGTGGAAACCCTACAAATATTAAGTACTTTATAATATAATAATTGAATTTATAATGGAAATTGGATCTAAATTCATAAAATTTTGAATATAATTTATTTAAATTTCAAAATACACTAATAAAATCAAATTTATACATCTTTTAGAGATATTTTAATCTTCATCACTTAGTTTAACCCATCATTATCCCTTTAAAACCCTTACTAAGATGGATAACTATTACTATGGTAACATAATTTTATGAATAAGAATTGTAATGAAAATTATTAAATAATTGGAATATTATGATTCCAAAAATGAAATCCAATTTCAAATTTTCAATTTATAGAATTAGTAAAAGGTTATTTTAATATATGTTCACAAAATGCAATGAAAACTCATATTTTGAAAAATGAATTTTATGAATAAAAATGACTTTACACCAAAATAAATTATATAATTTGAACCCAAGAAATTTTTTAATTTATGAATTAAAAAATAAATGTTATGAGAAATTAAAAGAAATTCAAAACCAAAATTTTTCATGACAATATTTAATCAATGAAAAAGTTATGATATTTGGGAAGTGGACATTTTTAACTAACATCATTAAAATAAACAACTTCAGAAAAATTAAAAAAATTCACCATGAGATGATTTTGAAATAATAGAACTAAAAATGAATTAAAATTTACCAAATTAATATTATAAATTTTATAAATTTTAATTTTAAATAAAACATTATATGTAATGGAAAAATATTTGGATACAATAAGGATACTTTTTTTTGGATGAAAATTTACATAGAATATTTATAGTGAATATCATTCTATAAAATATAATCATGAATTTTAAAAAGACATTAAATTGAATTATTATTAACACTACTTGGGTTTTCAAAAAATCTCCTATCTCAGTTCCTTTGTCCCTTAGGTTCTCTCTGCTTCTTATGTGTTTTTAAATACCTTGACCCCTATTGAAATTGAAATTTCTTGATTTAAATAGGATAGTGACCAATATAAATAAAAACATAGAATCAAGGTATGTAGAAGTTAAAACCATCATTTCAAATGAAATATGGACCATGACCATGATTAAACTTTAAGGGATGTGTCTGTAAATAAATATCTTATTTAAATTTTCATAATATAATGATCATAGTCCAATACTCCTAGGTTTTCAATTGTAATATATCTAGATATAACATTAACTGAAAGATGATTGTGGAATAAAGGGGTTCCTGAAGTGAAAAAATCATTTACTTCAAAAATATAACCTTTTACTAATTTTGACCATCCATAGAGTAAGGGCCAGTGTGGCATAACCTGGATCATGTAAGATTCAATTGGGGTAATAGAATATTTAAAAACTTTTCCAAATTTCAATGTTTCTACAATTATGATATAGATAATTCGTTTCAACATGGAATATTATTCCACGAATGGAATTAAACTTCATCTTTGGAGAGATCTCCTATATTTTCATGGGTACTGCATCTATTTCTCAATCACATACATTTGGACTTACCCACCATATGGGTCACTGTTCCACCCCACATGGTTCTTCTCTTCTCCACTCTATTCCAGCCCACACTGGGTTCATGCTCCTCATCTTGTGTTGACTCACACTTTCCATCCCCATGTTTATTTCATATCCCTTACTACATGTGATTGAGTGAATAAATACCTCATGGTGGTTTTCTCTCCTATGGGTTCCATAATGTGTGACAATATCATTTTTTTAAATACCAAATTCTTCTCTGAAATGTCAAATCACAATATTAGTGAAAAATAATATTCTAACCCTATATATTTCTTTCACAAGGGTAAGAACAACAACAATGTGCTATGGAATTTCCAGAATTTTCTTTCCAACATCAGAATAATAATATTCATCTTTTTTCCCATAGAGTCATGAATTTATCGTATTTATGCTCAATTATTCAAAATCCCCAACATCTTTCAAATATATGAACAACTAAAATTTTACCAAAAATTATTGGAAAACATAAGGGGAATTCTTAATTTTATTCAAAAAGTTTATGAGAATAATATAAAAATGTTAATGAAATTTAAGACTTATAAAATTCCCCCTCACATGATTCTCTGATTTTCCCCAAGTAAACCTCACCTATGGACAATAAGAATTCACACTCTAATAAGGGGGAATCTAAATTATAATACTCACATATATATATATATATATATGATCATAAACAATGATTATAATAACACACAACCATAAAATTGAAAGTTTCCAAATAATTCTTCATGTCTATCTATAAATCAATAAATTTCTTATTTTACATATATAACATTAACCCACTCATTAGAACCAATGATATTAATGATCTACATTAGAAGAATGAATCCCACTCATTATTCTGGGAATAAATTTTCTAGATTTATGCTCATACCTCAAGTACACGACTCTAACCTAAATTTTACATAGGATCTAAAAATTCCACCCTATAAAGAAAAATATTATCACAAATCGTGAAGAAATTAAAAATGGGAACAAATTAATCTAAGGTTAAAGGATTTGTTGGTAATTATTGTGAAAAT
Organism: Viscum album; assembly: GCA_963277665.1. Lineage (NCBI taxonomy): Eukaryota > Viridiplantae > Streptophyta > Magnoliopsida > Santalales > Viscaceae > Viscum > Viscum album. The sequence continues at coordinate 759,776,416 of OY728140.1, read as the reverse complement.
AATCAATTATAAAAAGTTTCTTACCTCGAAATCACAATGAATGATAATCAAAAGGTAATATCAATGAAATTATCATACCACCCTAAAGTTTCAACAAATTCTCCCAACTCAAAGAAAATGTTCAAAAAAAGGAAAAGTAGAATATTGAAAGAATACCCTCTATTTCCTATACATTTCTCTTTTTTCAACTGTTTTCGTTAATAAATATCACACTCATAAGCCAGCCATTATTTTATAATCCAATAATAATTATTTTACTTTTTATAACAAGATCATAGGTTGAGTAAATATTGATATTTAATGTACTAGCAAAAGAGCCTCAGCCCAGTTGGTGAGGACTCGCTAGGTGCATCCAAAATACCCAGGATCAAATCCTGGTGGAAGCATATTTCCGGGTTAATGTAGCAGACACTGTAGCAGGCACTGTTCGGTACTGTAGCAGCCAGAACTATTCATCCATATGGGCCTTCGGGCCACTGGTTTGGTTCTCGGGTCCTGAATGGCTTTCGGGCCACCCAAGGCCTTCAGGCCAGTTGATTCTCAAGGCCTTCGGGCCACTTTAAGACCTTAGGGCCACACCAAGGCCTTCGGGCCACATGAATGCAGGCCCAGACACACTACAAAAAAAGGAGCAGCCCCAGAAGGGGATTCAGAGCAGGTACACTCACCAGAGCAGAGCCAAATGGATTGTCAGAAAGAGAGGGTATGCCTATGCAATCAGTACCAGCCAGTGCTTGCACGGGAAGCCTAGACAGACGGTCATGCAAAGGTGGAGTGCTACTATCAAGATGCAGATGCTGGAGAGGGGCAGTTTTTTGTAGATAGTCTGGTTGAATTCCCTTAAGACCTTCGGGTCATGTAATCTATTAAAAGCCTATGGGACGTGTAATATCTGAGCCTACGGGCCTTGTAAGGGTTCCCTCTCATCCCTTGAAAGAGGGGTTATCAAAAATCAATAAAAAATGAAGGCCTTCGGGCCATTCAGGCAATGTACTAGGAATTTTTTTAAAAAATGTTATTTTTGTTTATTTTTGATTTTTTTATGAAAAATATTAAATTACAACGAAATGAAGTTAAGAACCTCACCCCGCAACCAATAAACACACCCCTAATTATTTCTTCAACAAAAATCACTCACTTTTCCACTTTTAAAATTCTCCCCCACACATATTTAAATGAATATCATGAAAAAACCCAAGTTTATGGTATGAATGAAAATGTTTGATTATAATGAGGCTTCATCCTAAAAATTTCCTAATGCCTTTTATAGGATAAAAATAAGGTTAAAAAATTAAATATGGGTCTCAAGGATGTAAGGTATCAATAAAAAAATTCGTCAATCATGTTAAATTAGTTTGTGTTCAATAATATATTCAACATGATGCAATGTATGTTATAGTAGATAACATTCTTGAGTATCACTAAAGAAATGTATTTTAAAAACTATTGGATTATTTTGGTCAATAAACATCTTAGTAATGATAAAATGTGAATTTTAAAATTATTTATTTCATAGATACTAAAAATTAATTTCTAAGATGATAGTTTCTGAGAATTAAGATCAAGAGATTCAATCAAACATGAAATCCTGATCAAGAAAAATTAATATTTATATTAGTATGAATCTTGCTTAATTTCCACCCATGTCCCAATTATTTATAATTATGATGAATTAGATGGTCCTGAATTACAAATTTTTTCTTCACGTTAACTATGTCTCTTAGGTCACTTGAAAGAAAAAACCAATATAAGGCTAGAATGGACTCGCACGTAGTTTAATGAGACTTTTTCCACAATGTGTAATACAATAATAGAGAGAATAAATAGATGAAACAATATAAATAAAAATAGAGCGATTGAATAAAGAAAAAATGAATTAATATAACTAATAAGTGAAGATTAAGCTATGTTTATTGAGATATGAAGTCTATTGAACTAGAAATGAGTGACTCAGTGGACTATACCTAGATGGGTTGTTGAAAATTCATAAGGCTGCAGTATGATAATTTTGGATGACAAATAGAATAAGGTATTTAAAATGGTATAAAATTATTTCAATTTGAAAATATTGTGATTTATTACTATAATTAATATCTATAATGATAAATAAATTAATGAAAATATAGATGGGAAAATCCATTTTTTTAGAACATCAAGTAAAGAAAGAAATGAAATTTAGAGTGGGTATCCTAGGAATGTAACACACATTCCCAAGGGTTTTCATGAAGCTACTCTTGATAATTTTAAACCAAAAATACTGGGGAAAATATATGGGAAACTATAGTGACCACTAAAATTGTGGTGTTCAAATCTGTCTCAGTTGTATCCACATCAACTGGGGTATCAATTTGGTGCTCATTATCTTTAGGTTGGGTCACTAATATGATGTAAATAGTTTCTATATGATGATAAAAAGTTAAATTATTGGAAACTCATTGGGTTTATCATGTATATTCTCTTTAACCATACAATAGACATAAATATCAAGAATATGCAGACAACTAGATCAATGGATAACTATTGTTCTTGTAGATAAAAAGCCAAGTGTGGCGTCTTCTGGTGGGTATTTTTTAGGGAAATTTTTGGGGGTCTTCTCTAGGTATAATGTGTAGAGGCATATACAAGTTCATATCATATATTCATAAAGAAAATAGAATCAATTGACTATGATACATGGTGGTAGGGATTAACTTTAGATATAGGTACAAAAATTGTTATCATTATCTCAATTCCCAAATCTAGTGGCGGGGATTAGTATAATGGTGGTAGAGGCATTTTTGGATTCGAAATATAAACACCAAATCTTTGAAAAATCAAAAAATTTGTGGAAAATTTACTATAATTCAGATCTAAAAATGAAGTTCCTATATTCTAATGGAATTAATAGAAATAGTGGTTGAGTAATTTCATACATTGAATGAATTGAGGGTGCTCTAGGTTGGGTGGTTTCTTATGAAACATTTTCCCTTCACTATTTATAATAATCATTAGAATATTCAAATTTCTCAATATAATGGTCCCCATAATTGTGTATTATACAAATATTTCTTAAAAATGGTAGACTGATCGACTCTGTCTTCTCAAGAGAGCTAAGGGGAAGGGACACATTAACAACCTTCATGTTCATAGCTAGGCGAGTGATGAATTTCCTGACCAATATGTTCACCATGAATTTATTTCGATATACCTAAAAATAAAGTTTTAATTGATGTTCCATATTAGACTTAGTGGGTCCATAGATAGAATAAATAATAACCATGGAAATATGACAGATGAAACCTTTGTATTCACACTTTTCCAACCTTGTGTCGGTGATGGTACGATGAAAAATCCTATGGGGGTACTCATTAGTTGGGTGCTCTTTACCATGGTGGAATCATTCCAAATGGTTGTATTTGTGGAAAAATAATAACTCATATCATACAATTGAGTCACCATGGATGAAACACTAAATAATCACATGCCTATGTGACTATAAATTCTATGATATATATACCAAGGTTGAACAAAACATTATGAGTATTATCTAAAAGTCCTCTCGGCCTATCAAAAAGTTCATATCCTCCGATATTAGTTCCATACTAGCCAGGAATTATAACAAGATATATCTAAAGGGAAATTCTAAAGCATAGAGGATATTATGAATATGTATTGAATCCAAGGCCTCCATGAAATTTTCTTCCGTTCCAAGTTTCCACATGACCCCTAAATAAATCATTAAATTGGATAAAATTGAATTTCACAATAGATTGTATAGTATTACATTGTGTGTGTCACCATAGAATATGAGGAATGGGTGTTGGTGGGAATGTAAAATACGAAAAGTGTCTTGGGTTCAAGTGTTGATGGGATATGGGTGATGGTGGGGGTGTGGTTAGGATTAGGTGTAGGTTCTTTATGGTTATGATATGTGGTTCTCTTTTATAGTGGTAATGGTTACATGGCCACATGTTAGGTTTTGAATGTTTTTTTGGTTATGGAAATGTAAAGATAAATTTTCTTTTTTCTTTTCTGGAGAAGGTTTAGTTTTGGATGGTTTTGGGGATTTAGATGGAAAAGGTGGTGTCAGAAGACTAAAAATGGAGGTAGATGATTATGGTGAGGTTTTACGATCAAATATGAATGGTTTCATGGAATTATGAGACGTATATCATGACCAATTTGTTTTCTCCATGGTATATGGGATGGGAATGAATTATAATGGATAAGAAATGGGTGCATAACAAGTGTGTGGAGTGGGTGGGTGATGTGTAGTGGTTCAACAATTTGGAAGTAGGGGTGATATTTTAGGGCATGAAGTGAGAGTGATGGGAGATTAACAGAAGAGGTAATAGGATGATGAATAAAAGGGGAATCTTGGTTTATGTCTTACATTATTTGGATTAATAAAATGAATTCTAGAAGACACCACAAATTAACCCAGATCTAGGAGTGTCGGAATAGAGGAGGAGGTTTTTATAACACAATCCTTTTCATCAATTGTATTTTTATAACATTCAGGCCCTTGGACACCTCAAATTAACTGAAATAATGGAGTGACTGAATAGAGGAGAAGGGTGATATAACACAATCCTTGGTCATCTGTTGTATTTTTATAACATTCAGACCCCTTATGGTGTGTCCATAATTAAAACAACATGGATTGGGGTCTCAAATTTTTAGAAGGTAAACCATTATACAATATTACACTATTACCATTTATACAATGATGAATATTTTTTGGATTCTTGAGTGATACAAAAATTCTCTTATTACAAAATACAGGGATCTATGGTGTGATTCAGTTATTTACACCATGGTCACTCAGTCTTCTTTTAAACTATGGTATGGCTCTAAAACTTGTGGCATAAAACACACTATCCATATCAAATACTAATTTCACCTTCCATTTTATAAAAGTATGTCCACAAATATATGTATAATTCTAGGTATATTAGAGGCACATGATGGGGAGTCTTAAGTGAAAACATTAATTTCTTTGGATTTACTCGACGAACATATTTATTGACACCCAACGACACAAAAACTATCACTAAAAATTGATTAAATGAAAAATTACCTATGTTACCTCCTAGTCATTGGTTTGTTTAAATTCAAATGCTTGAGGTCAGATCTTATTTTTTATGATTTGAAATAATTTGAGTTGATACTTCCCATTGGAGGGTTATAAATTTACAATATTAGATAATGACCATTGACCTTGAATGATAATTCTTGGTCAGTTTTTATGTAATCTCTACCATGGGTGAACACTTGCACAACCATAAAAACAATCAACCATATAGACCTCTACATACCTAGAAAATTTTTTAACCATGGGATAAACATAATTAAATCTTATCTTAAATTGAATCTTCCTCACTAGATGTGTTGATCATGATATATTTTGGAATTCTCCCTATAAATCTCCACATTAGAACATCCCTCTAATAAAATCTCTTCAATCTCATCTAACACTAGGAACATCTCCCTCTGAGTATCGAATTGTCACTAATTCATAGATCTAACTGCAGAAAATACCAGTGGGAAAGGTCTAATTAAAGGTGGAATGTTTTATGAAACACCAATATATATATTGACATTCCCAATAGTGAATTTTAGGATGTGTATTAAGAAAAAAAGAAATTGATAAGTCTTATATTCCAATCCTTTATACTAGAATTCATCATATTTTTTGAATTTCTCTCAACACCCTTTTGGAAGAATCGTCTTAATAATTGGTTTTAGGATGGTATGGAGTGATTTTTCTATAGTGGAACCAGTACTTCCTCATCCCTTACCCAAGACATGGTTATCAGCATGAGTTACCGTTTCACTAATTAATAGCCTATGTACCCCAATTCTATAAAAAAAGTATTTTATTAAGAATTAGAATGTCACAACCCAACCCATGATGGGTCTTGAGATGCAACTACCACAAGCCTTCCTCTATAAACTAGAGGATGGATACCAGTGTCAAAGGAATTTAAAAACATAAGGAGGCCATTTCTTATGTAACTATACACACATGTATCCAAATCATTGAAAAAGTGCAGAGAAAAATGAAAAACAGGATACAACAATACTATAAATAAACCAAAAAAATGCATCGACCACTAAACATTACAAGTATAGAAAAGTAAACTCGAAATTGAAAGGTAAAAAATATATTCCCAACTATAAATGTTATACAACCCGACGACATGTGAAAAACTAAAACAGTGGGGAGAGCCCTAGTCCTTAATCCAAATTCACGACCACCACACGTGGTTCGAGAACCCCATAACTCAAGATCCTCTAAATTCATGATCAACCTATCCATCATCTGCAAGGGAAACCCAGGTGTAGGAAAATCCCAAGAAGGGGTGATTATGAAAATACATAGTTGGATGCTCCGAAGGCTCAATTGAGTAGTAAAAAATGTACTGAAGTGGGGAGCAGTAGACAGAAAAAGGTACATTAAAAGTTTAATGTGAAAGAGTGAAACTCAAATAAAAAATGGAGTGAAGTAAGATCATCCAAACCCAAGGAGTTAGAAATGGTGATAAGATGAAATTACTTTCTAGTATTCACTACCTTTAGTAGGAGAGTAGAATCATCCAACCATGAGAATCTATACACATAATGCACATGGAATACACCAAGTATCTTCTTCTCTCATGAAAGGAGAGTAATGAAATACATAGGAGTGGTTAATTGAAATAGGATATATATATATATATATATATATATATATATATATATATATCTAATCAGAAAATAAACCCAAACAAGATATTAAGGGGATATCCATATCACTAGAACAACCCATGAAAAGTGAGTATCCAACAGTTCCAAAAGTAACCACCATCGATGTTCAGTATCCCACACATCTACTCTAAACTACAATTCAAAGGGACTCAATCACCACATCATGATACTATCTTATTTGGGTGGGGTTGTCTAGCCTACACAATTTTAGGTCACATCACAAGGATGTGTATTTGTGAAAAAACTCATTCATATTTCTTGAGAGTCTAATGTCACATCAAACCAAATCATTTCACCATGCTGAACAGTCGAGAGATTGTGTCTCATGGTCGAGAACATAGTTCCCAACCCGGCTAGAGGCTATATCCTGAAGTGTAAAGGATGATCCTCACTACCCAGCCCCATTGGAGGGTAATTCCCAAAGAGTAAAACACATGGAATGGACTAGTCATTTGTTCAAAACAGATACCCGATGAACAAGATACATTTCACTGCAACACGTGCAATCCAACCCTCATGTGGCCCTGAACTCAACTTTGGTTTAAACACAAAAAAGTGGTCTTGCAAAATCCACCTAATCATCAGGTTCACAGCTACTCTGATGGAATTTCAAACAGACCTCCCGTTTTGAACGTAGGTCCAATACAATTTTCAAAATAACAATAATTAAATTAATATTATTAATCATAGGTGTTTCATGAGCCCAAACACCGAGGTCATGAATTAAAATCACCAAAGCAGTCTAAAATGATCCGCCTCAAATAGAGGGATGTGTGTCCATAGATGTCACATTAAAAAAACTCATGGATTGAGTGATATAGTCATTTATAGTCGTTTGGGATCATTTGAGGCATGTCCGACCCATTCTGTCCGGACTTGTTTACTTAGCCCAGCCTAGTTCTATTTCACTAGCCTAACACGCTTGCTGTAGACCAAACCTCGTCGGCCGACACCGAACGAAACCCCTGGACTCCCCTCCCCCGAACTCCTATTCATCAAGGCGTGACGTGTCACACGGGTTGTTGTCGCCTGGGGCTGCAAGCTGCAACCCTTATCTACCCCAGCCTGGCCTCAACATCCCTTTATCATGGAGATGCCACAACATGCTATCTCTGCCTCCAGCCTATGGTCTGGGTCGATTCCATACTCTTCCTTTGTTGTCTCAGGTCCTGGAAACCTGGCCGCCCGTCGAGCCACCTCCAGCCATCTTCCTCCAGGTCGTCCAACCCCATCTTCCATCCACAAACCACTTCCACTACACCATCACCTGTCAGCCGCTGGCTCACCCAGCCACACCACCTTGTATAACCAAAAAACTACTTATGTCCTACCAAACATGTTGGTCCCTTCTTCAGACCACCGCAACTTCACCAGAAGCCCAATTTTAGATCCAAGAATGGATTTATGATCACTGTGATTAAATCCTCAAAACTCTAGCCTCTGATCGCTGATTCGATGATGGATTGGTGTGCTCAAAAGTGAGCATTGATTATCCACGAGGAACAAGCAGATTATGGATAAAAATATGGGTTCAAATTATGGACCGAAGACTATGTTAGGGCCTCCAATGGTGTTCAATAAGTTATTGTTGAATTAAAATGGACAAGGATAGATTATCAAATTAAAACTCTAATATGTGGTAATCAAAGGAAGAAACCAACATTGATTCGACTATTTAACATTGAAGATGCATCCACTGCAAACCCACTTTGATTCATTAAGGTTAAAATGGAGATCTCTCCTCGATCCAGCAAGGAACGATAAAGAATGGATTGATAAAGGGAGATATAGAGAGATTCATTTTAAAGAGATAATGGGATTAGAATACTTCCATAACCTAATATATTAACTCTACTTATAGTTGTCCCACTCGGTGTGAAAAACTGAACCAATCACACCCTCTTATATTATGTCATGCCTGGGATAAGCACCCCATTTCAAAATCACTGATAGTCTAAGATTTACAATATGAGTCCCCATTAAATTGTCATTGGTTTTGGAATTTGATATAAATTAATTATTTTTAATTAATTTAATTTCCATTTTCCAATGCGTGGAATTTTCCATAGAAGTCCCACTCTGATAAAAGTTATACCCCACCGAGGGTAAACAACACATTCCTAACTCAACAGTGTCCTCATATTTCTGATGGGAGCTACTGTTTAATAGATATTCGATTTCAAACATTTTCATAGTGAAAAACAATTCATATTTTTAAAAAATTTATTCCGTGCACACCAGGCCACAAAATCACATGCCCTCTCAGCACCTAACTCTGAATGTAAAGACCCCACAATTCCATATAATTTTTTTAATTAAATTGAATATTTACGAGACTACAAAAATTGATGGCACATGATACTGTGGCCCAAAGAGCATGTAATAGAATTTTGATTTTTTTTAAGGTATGTTCAGTAAACATGGTGGCACAAATTTCTATCTTTTGAAGTACTGATCGGATTGAAATATGACCGAACCATTGAATTCGTAGCACTGGTATTCACTTAGGAGAACTATAACTTTGTTCAGAAAAAGTCAGACGAAATAGTTATTTTTAGGACTTTTGGGGAAAATAATAACACAACTAATAAAGTTATTTTATTTTATTTTCAAGTGATGGTAGAGGGACCACAATATAACATTAGGCTTTGATTGAGATACATTTATTGACATGATCCTTTGGTTGCATAACCGCGATGCTCGTAGGATTAATGGATCATTAATTTCCATTAAATAATGAACCACATTAATGAATGCAATGTTGGTGGTTCCTTTCCTCTTATTTAATAAAACTTTTGGCATGGGTTTTGGGAGAGCTACGAGAGGAATATCTGATGAAATGACGATGATGTCTTCCTACAATGAAGTACAGATGTTTGACTACACCATTGAGGATTCAAACTTGAAATCAATAGGTGATGGAGAACGCACATGAACATCATCAAACAACGGATTCTCCTCCCATGTCATCAGAGGAGTCCAACATGTTCTTGGTAGGGGAATTAATATTTCTTTGTGTTTAAAGATTTAACATACCTCATTCTTGAATAATATGACATGCACGGATTAACCAACTAACGGGTTGATCCGCGATTCACTTGTTTTTTTGGGAGGTTGATGCAGGATTTTCATTATGGGGTTTTAATGATTACTGTACTTCTTGCCATTATAAAAAACTAATGTGGAGGGTGCATAAGAATCCAAACAAGGCCCAAACCCTACACCGATCTTGGTTTTTATGTTTTCTTTGTGGGAAACTGAGAAACAAGGTGGTAAGGAGAAACCAAGGGCCACACAGTGAAGGCGGAGTCCTGGGAGGTCTGTAGGGGAATACAGGAACAAAATTGGACCACCAAATCTTCATCAATGGCCCACGGAAGCACCATCGGCACGTAGAAGGAAGGGCGAGATGACCGTGTGAGAACAGTGATGCCCATAGGTGCCACATCGTCTTGAGTTGCAGCCAACTGGGTGGTGGTAGTGGAAGACGTGGTGCACCAACGTCGCATGGGGGAGGTGACTATCCCGCTCGGGCCACTTGGTTGGACTACAAATAGTGGGTTGAGATGGCCGTTTTGAAGGGAGGGTGGTGATGGAAGCTAAGAAAATTGGCCCACACAGCAGGTCGGGTTTTCTAGGTGGGCCAGACCCACCGGACGGGCAAGACCTGCTGGTCAGACCGGACCCCTACCGGACCCAGACCCGACCAGTCCCATTTCTCTAATTTGGGCCTATCTATTGAACCAAACACCTATCTAATGCGCCATCAGTAGAGTTGGGACCCATAGGATGTGGCAGTATTTACTAGATACTCCACATAGTTTTTGGTGAAATTTGTATTACGGATGGGTTGGATCAAACTCGAATCCAACCAGGCCCTCGGTACTAAAATGCATATAACTTATAGATAGGGCATTCGATTGATGCATCATCTATTTCATTGGAACCCTTATGACATGGAGGTTATTTGGGTTACTTCTTCATGATCATTCAAGGTAGTTGAAATACGAACAATGGCTTGTGGATAAGAATCTATGTCACTCAAGCACACCGAGTGCGGGAATCATATGGTTGGCTGTCAAATGACATACGACCCTTTGTGGATCAGCATCAGAATGGACCTATGTGGATTTACAGTAGTGTGACCTGATGAGGACCATCTCTAGAGTATCCTTTCATGGATCAATGACTTATTACCCTTTGTGGATAGAAAATTTATGACCCCCTGTAGATCAATGACTTATGACCCTATGTGGATCAACGAATTACAACCCTGTGTTGATAGATGACTTACAACCTTGTGCGAATCAACAGTAGCATGACCCAATGTGGACCAGCCATTGAGTTGCCTATTGTGTATCAGTGACTTACAACCCTTTGCGGATCGAATACATATGAACCTATGTGTATCAGTGACTTATGACCCTATGTGGATCAAAAATGGATTGACTTATTCATGGTTCAGTAGTGGAGCTTCCCAAGAGAATAATAAAATTTATCATTATGACTAATCACCATTATTCATGTTCCTTAAGTCATATACCTGGTATGAGATTTCTTTTACTTTGTGCTTTTTGATTGTGATCATACTTTGTGGTTTTTCCATTTTGGAATTCTGAGAGACCTTTGGGGGTCTTAGGGTCCCTACTGGGTATTGTTATACTCACACATGCACGGGCTTCTCCCACACCTTGTTTTTTCCTGTGCAGATGATTGACAACTTTGAATGAGATTTTGGAGCCAGGACTAGACAGAGCACGGAGGTGACCAGTTTATGTGGAGAGATGCAGAGATGATTTGTACCTACCCTACATATAGGATCCTTGGTGTATGACCTCAGGAACTGTTTTTTCTTTATGCTGTATTTTCTTTTAGAAGAGTTTGTATTCTGGACCATTCATCATTAGTTCACACTTTTACATTCATTAGTTATACTATGTGGTTTTTTCTTGTTGTTTACATGGTCTGTTTGTTGGTTGGTTTAAAATAAAATCCTTCCCATTTTAGGGATATGCATTTTCAGTGCAAGTCGCTAACCCCTAGCCTATGGATGGAGGGCTTGGGGTAGGCACGATAAGAGCCCTAAAGGACAGGTTGAAACAAAGTGGTATCAGAAGAGTTAGTTCTACCAATTAACTAAGACTCTAATATTTTCAACGGGGGTAATAGTGTTAAGTGTTTTGAGTATGTTTTTTAGTTCGAGGATTTCAGTGCTGGTGCAGCAAATGACATATCCATACACTAGGGCCCTGAGTTTTGTTTTCTGACTCAATACACTAAAATATTGACTACATGTGTTGTTGAAATGTTTTTATTTTGATCTCTTTTGTGTTAGCTTACCAGGTATAGCTTATTGACCATGGATGACTTGTTTCTTTATAGGATACCACCACGTAGACAAAAAACTAGGATTTTGGTGAGAGATCATGATGAAGGCTCACCGAGTGATGTGGCTTCAGTGTAGGGACATCTTACAGTGATGGTACCTTCAGGTGGTGTACTAGCAGCACCACTACCCATAGGGAAGTAGTTTCCACTAGCCCCACCAGCAGACAGAGCATGCCAACTTAGCGCACTGCACATGTTCTAGTAGCATAGGCTTCTAAGGTTTTGAGGTGAGATGGATCCATAGATGGGTGAGGATTGGCTGGAGGCTGTGGATAGAGTTTTCTTCCTAGTTGGGACACCAGTAGACCAGATGGTGATCCTATCTACTAGTCTTATCCAGGGAACAATAGGGATATTCTAGAGCCTGATTCTATAGTTACATTATGGGGAAACCCTCACCTGGTTGGAGATCGATAGCCTCTTCAGGGTAGATTTTATTCTAGTGACTCTAATCTCTAAGCGTATTCAGGACGTTCTACACTTACTGTAGGGTAGCCTGACAGTAGCTTAGTACTCGGTGAGATTCACAGAACTCTACCACAACTTCACTGACATGGTACCAGACCCTTTCTTTAGGGTCCAAAACATTGATATGGGTCTCTAAAAAGAGATTAGAGTGTCGATGATATCACTCAACATATTGACGTAGGTTGGAGTGCTAGAGAGAGCACTTCTAGGGGAGAGATTCCTAAATGAGCATGCACCGATAGTGAGAGACACCACCAGAAAACACGTAGATGATTCATCTGCATCAGGTTGTATGAAAATGACGTAAAGGCCCAAGCGGTCTAGACCTTTTGGTGGACGACCCCAGAATGTATGGTTGAAGATGCATAGATCATGTGACATAGGAGGTCAGCAGAGAAGTAGACTGTGCTACTCGTGCGCCAGGCAGGGTCTTATGGATCATGACTACCTGGCCTAATATACCGATGATTATCAGATAGTTAAGGGACTACCGAGGTAGAGGTAGAGATTCGTGTGAGGAGGTCCACAGAGCGGCAGACGTAGAGGAGAAGCTGGTCGTGCAGCAGGCGGTGGGTGCCAATTTGAGGTTCTACCACCACCACCTCCATGAGGTCCACCCCGACCTCAGGGATCAGGTGGACAAGGAAGTCCATAGATTCAGTTAGCTGAGGCCTATGACCACAACACTCCAAATATGATTTGAGGTATGATCTAATTCTAATCCACCCTAGCTGTTGTTCTTGTAGACACAAGTTCTAGTAATTCTTTTATTTCCAAGACTCTTTTTCAGAGCTCAGAGATTCCAATGGAGCTGTTGGATCAATCCTTACATTTAGATACTCTTGTGGGAGAGGATTTGAAAATTACGCACTAGTGCTGGTAGTGTGAACTTACAATAGGAGGTGAGGGAATCAGCTTGGATCTCTTAGTAGGAGTGTCAAGGCCTTACAACATCATCTTGGGTATGGAATGGATTTCCACACTCTATTCTCAGATCGGTTATTTTAGGCTCAATGTATGGGGTGTCCGCGAGGATGGGACCAATTTTTCATTCACCAGCAAGAAGGGAACCTTTTAGTGCTTTGGATGGTATTTCTCAAAAGAGGGTCCATCCGATCACTCATCAGTTGGATAGACATACCCTCAGAAAATATGATGAGGGGAGTTCAAGCTATCTGGTAGTGGTGGACCGGTATGCTGATGTCTTTCCTGATGATGTTTTGGGACTACCACCTCAAAGAGAGGCAGACTACTAAATCGACATATACAACGGGATGACACTGATATCTATAGCAGTGTATCAGATGGCTTCCATGGAGCTTCGTGAGTTAAGGGTATAGATTAAGGAATTGCAGGGGAAGGGGTTTATAAGGGCCAATGTTTCTCCATGGGATGCTCTAATTCTATTCTACAAGAAGAGAGATGGGATTTTTAGGATTTTCATGGACAATCAGAGCCTTATCCAGGTGACCATGGAGTACAAGTATCCACTCCTGAGGATTGATGATCTCTTCAATCAGCTATAGGGAGCTCGATGGTTTTCAAAGATAGACCTCATATAAGGTTATCATCAGCTTGGGGTACGAGATGAGGATGTACTAAAGACGACCTTCAGATGCTAGTATTTCCACTATGAGTTCATGGTGATTCCCTTCAGTGTGACCAATGCTCCAACAATGTTTGTGTGATTAATGAATAGGATCTTCCAGCCTTACCTTGATCCAATTGTGGTGGTCTTCATTGATGACATTTTGGTGTAATCAATGTAAGAGGAGGATCACGCCACTCATCTACAGATAGTTCTGGATACACACCGAGAGCACCATCTTTATGGTAAGCTCTCAAAGTTCCAGTTCTAGATACGGGAGGTCAAATTTCTTGGACACATTATCCCAGAGTCTAGAGTTATAGTGTACCCGAAAAAGATTGAGGAAGTTCTTTATTGAGAGACACCTAGGAGTGTGACTGAGGATCGGAGCTTCCTGGTGTTGGCTGGGTACTACTGTAGATTCATACCTGATTTTTTGAGAGTAGAAACACCCTTTTTATCTTTGAAAAAAGATGGGAAAACCATTGTTGTGGAAAGAGTGTTGCTAGCAGAGTTTCTAGGAGGTGAGGTGAAGACTATCGAGTTCCCCCATCTTGTGGTAACCAAAAGATGGTGTTGGGTTTTTAGTCTACTAGGACACATCATTGACTAGATTGGGATGTTTTCTGATGCCGAAGTGAGCGATGATTGCATATAAATCATGAAATTTGTGAAATCATGAGAAAAAATATGCTTCTCATGTCCTGGAGTTAGTAGCAGTGGTATTTTCCTTGAAGATGTAGTGGAACTACCAGATGGATGAACGATTTAATATCTACTCTGATCACAAGAGTCTCAGGTGTATATTCGCATAGAATGTCATGATCCTATGATAGTGATGATGGTTAGAGTTCCTCCAGGATTATGATTTTGAGATAGTCTACACTCCTAGGAAGGGGAACGTGGTGGCAAATGCTCTCAACAGAAGGTATGGTTTACAGTTTCTGAGTGAGGTGACAGAGAAGCTAGCTGCATTGCAGTTGCCTTTAATGGATAGTAGTGGATCATCTTACCTCCAGTTTATGACCATCACTCCCCCAATCCTTCAGTGAGTCTGGGAGGAACATATTGGGGACATTGACTGTGAGACCCAATGTGCTCAGATATCATCAGGACAGGCTTTTGATAGATTTTATGAAGGCCGAGAGCACGTCATCCTTTTTAGAGGATGCACCATGTTACCAGTGACACTATGAGAGGATGTGTTGAGCGAGTTACACACATCCCCTTTAGCAGTACGTCCCAGTGTGGAGAAGATGTACCAGGACCTCCAGTGTCAGTACTGGTGACCAAGGATGAAGAAAGTAGTAGAAGAGTTCATTTCACGATGCCTCATTTGTCAGCAAGTGAATATCGAGCACTTGGTTAAAGTAGGATTGACTTAGCCACTTGAGGTAATGGAATGGAAGTGGGATGGAATCTACATGGACTTCGTGATAGGGCTATCAAGTACGTCGAGAGACCACGATTTCATATGGGTGATAGTTGACTGACTCACCATGTCAGCCCACTTCCTACCCGTATGAGAGCAGGGATCAGAAGAGGGATTATGATGCCCTTACGTACAGGAGATAATACGGCTTCACAGGGTGTCGTCAACGATTGTTTCGTATAGTGACAATCATTTTACATCCCGATTGTAGAAGGGATTACATGAGGTGTTTGGGACTCAGCTATGCTTTAGAACTACCTTTCACCCTCATACCTATGGTATGATAGGGAGGACTATATAGATGCTAGAGGATATGCTCCGTGCTTGCGTCCTTGATTTTGGATGTATTTGGGAGGATCCCTTTCCCTTGGTGGAGTTCGTATACAACAACATGTATCACTCCACCATCGACATGGAACCATTTGAGGCCATGTACGTGTGACCATGAAGATCACCACTATTATGGATAGATGTAACACCCCACGATGCCATGGTACACTTCCCTTTTAATAATGCAATACTTGCATTGTATGCAACATGATGTTTTAACACATCACGACCAAATAAACTAACCATTATGAAGAGTAATACCCAGTTTTAAAATTTTATAAATTTTATTTTTCAAAATAGACTTCATTTTTGGATTTATAATATCAAAATTATCTTAGGGTGATTTTTTTTGTATTTTTCTGAAAACTTTCACTTTTTGATGAATAGTGAAAACACTGCATTATTTTGGAAAATTGACTTTTTATTTAAGTAATTAATTATTTTATTTAAATTTAATTTAGTTAAAAATAGACTCATAATACCTATATATGTTAAATTTAATTCATTGGAGTCATTTTATAATAATATTAGATATATAAAATTTTATTGAACTTTTTGTCGTCTTTTACCCACCTTCTAGGCACATTAGAAAATTTACATAAAACAAAATTTTACCACTTCTATGAATTGAATTTTAAAAATCCAATAGACACAGTTGACATCAGTAAGTAAAATTTGGCTCAATAAGATGAGAATAAATTTTGGTGAATAGTAATTATTGACTTTTTTTTACCATAGTTAAATGTAAATAGGGTAATTAAAGTTAAAAATGATATTATTATTATCTTAACACATGTTATAATTCTGATGGATAATTTTATTTTGAAAAAAATCAACCTTAAGAATAAAATATGATCCTTTTGGTTCACTTAGATTATATTAGGACATTTATCATTATTTTATTTAAAGAAGAGTTAAAAGTGTTAAATTCAAAGTTTAACAACTAAACCATTTTTAATATAAGGTTATACATAAGATATATTCAAATATAAATATTCTTCATAAAGATAAAAAAATTTCATACATAATGTAATTTTATATTTAATTTTTAGACAATAGATAATTAAATTTATTGAGGACACAATGATGATGCAGTAATTACCTTATTATTGAATGATTAAAAAATTGTTTTTAGAAATATCCAAATAAATGTAAATTGATAATTTTGATTAATTACACAAATATCATAAGTTAATATGACATGTTAGGGTTTATTAAATGATTTTTATCTAAATAATCAAGTTTTGAGGACTTTAACAAAAAACAAATACTAAACAGTGTCCAAATTGACATAAACAAGTTTTTAAAACAAAAACTATATTAATAATTTAAATAATAGTCCTAAAAATCTATGGATAGCACAAAAGAATTTATTAATGTTAGATATATCAAAAATTAAACAATTGGGGTTATCTTAGAATTTATTAGTAAGATTATTAACCATATAATATAATAATACATGAATACATGGTAAAAGTTAAACTATTTAACCAGGAGTTAAATCTAAATGATAAAGTTAATATGGTGACATAAACCTATATAAAACCTATTGGTTGAGAGTTTTTATACCCATACCCACCTAATCATAAAAAATAAATCATTTTGGAGCCATTATAAAATGAATATGATTGTATAATAAAATAATATTTAATGCTTTTCTTAAAGTGACCCTCAACTCTATTATAAAAAGGTACATCACATTCTCAAAAAAAACCTCCAATGCCATTTGTCTTGGCCAAAACCTGCCCAAATATACTCTAAACTATACTACCTTCGACCTAGATGCCATACATTGATTATAAATCCAACTTCAGGAGTCCTTTTGGTCAAATCAAAAGGAAACATCCGAAGAAGAGGTAATAATTTCACCACCTCGTTCAAAGTTCTTTTCTTTTTCCACTTCTGATTTATTTGTTATTCCCATAACAAAATAATAACTCCATTACCTTAAAATACTATTATGTTATTATAAATATGGTAAAATCATATTCATTATTCTATCAATCCTATGACTGACAAGTTATCATACGTGTGTACGTAAGGCTTACCGTGTCCACGTCGTGGTGTAGTTTGTTATTCAAACACTTAATTATTTGGATGGGTATAATAATGTGTATAACTGAACTAAATAATAAATATAAAATTTTAAAGATTCTGTATATATGATATAACATCTAATTACATATTATTTAATCATCAATAGAATGGTATTGTTGCTCGTGCATACGTACGGATTACCGTCTCCACGAACATGATGCAATTCATTCCCCATATTAACCATTCATGAATAAATTTACTTTTATGATTAAAAAATAATGTTTAAGAACATAATATAATTCTAGATATGAATTAAATACATCTTATCCATTAAAAACATGGCTTACATAACCATGCATATAAAGAGAAATGAACCAGTTAACACCCGAAACAATGATACTACATAAATATTATAAACAATGAAATATTAGATGATCATTTATGATATCATATTTATGTATGTGGTTCTTGTATAATTTAATAACAATTATTTAACTATTATATAGGCGGTTAACATACCCTCGACCAAGGATAAGTACAATGTAAGGGTTAATTCTACAATGTCTTCATTATCCGAGGTTGTTTCTACATGAGTATCTACAGGGAACTCTTTATCATCCACATCTATGTTTCTTAAAAAAATGTATTTCAAAATATTTGTAATTTTTCCTAGACAATGGTTTAAATTAATTTATACCCCTGTTAGACTTTTTATAAAATGTTTACAAATGAAACATTCCTTTGTTTTCCAAACAAATGTCTTTTAATACCTTTGTGGCAAAATTAAGGAAAGAATGTTTTTTAACATATACGGTGGGTGCAACTATTTTCTGCCATTATAAAACCTCTAAAGCGTTTGTTATAAAATTATAAGAATATTTCCAAAATAAAATTTTTATGTCATGGGAAAATACATTCCTGACCTAATGCATGTACACACCTCTGAAGAAATAGAACCAGAACCTATCCTTTCTTGTTGCGGAGAACCTATCAGAATTATTGATACCAGAGAACAAGTGTTGAGAAACTGGACGAGTCGTCTAGTGAAAGTTCTATAGAAAAATCAAAAGATGGAAGATGCAACATGGGAACCTGAGTAACTTATGAGGAAGAACCACTTGAATCTTTTTATGCGGTAATATTATAGAAATATCAAGTAAAAAATTATTTGAAGGAGGGAAGATTGTAACATCCTAATCTTCCACGGTATGTTTCCCATTGAATAATGTAACAGCTTGCGTTGTACGCAACTTGGAGTTTTACTACACCACAACCAGCCAAACTATCCATTATTAATTTTAATACACACTTTCTGAAATTTTATAAATTTTAATTTTCAAACTAGACGTTATTTTTGGATTCGGAATATCAAAATTATCTTAGGGTGAATTTTTGGTATTTTTCTGAAAACATTCAATTTTTGATGAATAGTGACAGACACTACATTATTGTTTAAAACTGACTTTTTATTTAAATAACTATTTATCTTATTTAAATTTATTTTAGGTAAAAATAGATACATAATACCTATATATGTTCAATTTAATTCATTAGAGTCATTTTATAATAATAATAGATATATAAAATTTTATTGAACTTTTTACCATCTTTTACCCACATTCTAGGCACATTAACAAATTTGCATAAAACATAATTTTACCATTTCTGTGAATAGAATATCCAAAATATGAGAGACGCGGTTTATATAAGTACATAAAATTTATTTCAATAAGATGAATATTTTTGGTGAATAGTTACTTTTGACTTTTAATTACCATGGTTAGAATTAAATATGTGAATTAAAGGTAAAAATGATATTATTATTACCCTAAACATGTTATCATTCTATTGGATATTTTATATCAACAAAAATCATCCTTAGGAATAAAATATGATCCTTTTTTTTCACTTGGATTACATTAAGACATTTATATTTATTTTATTTAAAGAAGATTTAGAAGTGTTAAATTCAGAGTTTAATAACTAAACCATTTTTAATATAGGGTTATACATTAGATATATTAGACTATAAAAATTAATTATAAATATAAACTGATTTCCTACATAATGGTATTTTATTTATAATTTTTATACACTAAATAAGTAAATTTATTTATGACACAATGATGATGTTGTAATTACCTTATTATTGAAAGATTAAAAAATTGATATTATAAATATCCAAATAAATGTTAATTGAGACTATTGACGTATTAAACAAATTTTATAGGTTAATAAGACATGTCAGAGTTGATTAAACGAATTTATTTCGATGTAATCACGTTTTTAGGACTTTCCCAAAAATCTAATACTAAATAGTGTCAAAATTAACATAAATGAGTTTTTAAAACAAATACTATATTATTAATTGATATAATACTCTTACCAATCTAAGGTTAGTCCAAAGAACACTTATAAGGTTATATATATAAATAATGAACCACTTGGGGTTCATTTTCCATTTTATAGTAATATTATTAACCATATAATATAATAATACAAGAATACATGGTAAAATTTAAACTATTCAACTAAGAGTTAAATCTAAAAGATAAGGTTAATATGGTGACATAAACATGTCTAAAACCTATTGGTTGAGAGTTTTTCGACCCATCCCCACCTTATACTCGAAATAAATCATTTTTTATCCATTATAAACTGAATATGATTGTATAATAAAATAATATTTCATGCTTTTCCAAAAGTTACCCTCACCTCTCTTAAAAAAAGGTACTTCCACTTCTCTCAAAATAACAACTCCAATGACATTTGGCTCTGCCAAAAACTACCCAAATATCCTCCCAACTACCCTCCCTTAGAACTAGATTCCTTACAATGATCATAATTCCAACCTAAGGACCCCTTTTGATCAAATCAAAAGGCAACACCCAAAGAAGAGGTAATAATTTCACCACCTCTTTAAAAGTTATTTTATTCTTCCACTTCCTCTTTATTTGTTATTACCATACCAAAATAATAACTCCAGTACCTTATATATACTGTGACGTAATTCTAAATATGGTACGACCATATTAATTGTTCTATCCATACTATGAATGACAAGACATCATACATGCGTATGTACGACCTACCATCTCCACGTCGTGGTATAGTTTGTTATTCAAACACTTCATTATTTGGAAGGGTATAATAATTAGTATAACTAATTTAAATAATAAATATAACATGTTAAGTATTATTTATATATAATATACCATCCAATTACATAAAATTTCACCATCAATAGAATGGTATTGTCACTCATGCGTACGTACAGATTATCGTCTCCACAAACGCTATGAGATTCATTTCCCATCGTAACCATTGAAAAATAAATTTCATTTTATGATTAAAAAATAATGTTTATGAACTTAATATCATTTTGGATATGAATAAAATACATATTATCCATAACAAACATGTATTATGTAACCAAGAATATAAAGGAAAATGAATTAGTTAACACCTGAAACAATGATACTACCGAAATATTATTAACAATGTTATATTAAAGGATCGTATATGATATCATATTTATATATGTGGTTATTGTATAATTTAATAACAATTATTTAACTATTACAAAATAGGTTTAAGTAACCTCTAACAAGTAAAAGTACAAGGCAATGGTTTATTCTACAATCGATTCATTATCCGAGGTTGTGTATACGTGAGTATCTACTGTGACCTCTTTATCATCCACATTCGTGTTTCATAAAAAAATGTATTTAAAAATACTTTTAATATTTTCTAGACTATGGGTTAAATTAATTTATTCCCTTTTTTTTTACTTTTTATAAGATATTTATAAAGGAATCTTTCTATTTTTTCCAAACAAATTCCTCTACGAACTTTTTGAAAAAATTATGAAAATAATGTTTTTTAACATATATGGTGGGTGAGGCTATTTTCAGCTGTTATAACAACTTCGATGATTCCATTACAATATTATAATAATATTTCAAAAATAAATGTTTTACTTTATAATTATGTGACCTTTAAATAGTTTCAAAATTGAAATTGGTATTTCATTCAGATAGTTTCCATTTCATCTATATCAACATCCTTTGATGGATTTTAAACTTCTTTGAAGTTGATTTATTATGATACAAAACTTCCATATTGTATGGAAGGTTTTGTGCTATGTTTGACTGTGGATATGTTATTTTTATACCATTCATGGTTTATGGATAAATTATTGAAATTTTTTATGCTAGTTTTAATATGAATGTTTATGTTTGGTTTAAAACTTTCATATGCAGAATGCATTAAACTTAGTAAGTAACGTGTGGAGCCCGCTATAGCTGCTCGATGCATCGGTATGTATTATGAGACAAACTAGTGTATTGGAACAAGGCTTTGATAAAATCTTATTTTTATTCTTGGTACAAGGCCTTGACTCTGTGGTTAGGATGTCTGGAATTATGCATTCCATCATTATGAAATTGGCTATTGATATTGCATGTGATTATTGGAATAGTAGAATATCCATTTGAATAAGTAAATGGAATTATTTGATTTATATTCGTAATATTATGCTGAAGTTTAACTTTAAAATGCTTATGTTTTAGTCATATACATTTCCTTAAATGTTTTTTCTTATTTATGAAAGTTTTCTTTATTTTGTTATCCGTACTGAGCAACTGAGCTCATCCCTTTCTATGTTGTATTTTTTACAAGATGTGAAGAAGTATTTTAGGGTTTACCTATAAGGATAGGATAAGGTATAAAGTTTGTTCCAAGGGGAAAAAATTGTGTTGTTTTTATCTCATTATGTAATGTAAAACATATGAATGTATCTAGTACTTCCAAGGCTACTAAACTGATTGGTCATTCGGGATTTGATCCATTGTGATCATTCCAATGTTATGTAATAATGCACTGTCTCTTGGTAACTAGGGTCGGGGTGTTACAACAGACCCAAGGGAGTCAGCACATATGGGTCTGGAGTTGGTATAAGAAACCACTGAGAAGGTTCAGATCATCCAGGAGTAGATGAAGACTGCATAGAGACGTTAAAAGTCGTATGCTGAAACGAGACAAAGACCCCTAGTGTTTGAGGAGAGAAATCATGTTTTTCTTTTGGTATCACCTCGATGAGGATTTAATAGATTTTTCCAGGATGAAAAGCTATCTCCGCTGTTTATCGGACCTTTCTAGATTATTAGTAGAGTGGGCGAGGTGGTGTAATACCTATCTCTTCCCCCACATATGCACAGGGTTCACGATGTTTTCCATGTGTCGTAGCTGAGTAGATAATTACATGATCCATCGCACGTCACCGACTGGTGTGAGCTAGAAATTGATGTTGGGGAGACTATTGCGGAGTTCCTAGGGGAGATAGAGGAATTACAAGAGAAGGTCCTTCGTGGACGGTCGATACCACTGGTGTGAGTTTGGTGGCAACACAAGAACCTCCAGGGGAGAACATGGGAGCGGGAGGCTCAGATTCATGCTCAGTACCCCCATTTGTTTTCTTATCCTTTTTATGGATTTCAGGGTTGAATATCCCCAAGTGGGGAGAATGTAAATACTTGGAAATTCTATATAATTTTTATTAATTAAATGGAATTTTTACAAGCCTGTGAAAATTGGCGGTATGTGATTCTGAGGCCCGGAGGGCCCGGGATGGAATTTTGAACTTTTTAAAGGTACGTTTATTAAACATGCGAGCGCAAATTTATATCTTTTAAATGGATGCTTAGATTGAAAATCTGAGGGCACCGTTGAATCTGCATCATCGGGATTCGCTTTTGCGAAGCTTATCATTGTTTAGAAAAATTCGGACGAAAAAGTTATTTTTCGGACTTTTGGAAAATAATAATAAAATAACTAAAGAAGTTATTTTATTCATTTTTCAACCAGTGAGAAATGGTGGTGAGACCATAGTGTAAAGTCAGTCTTTGATTGAGATCCATTAATTGAAATGATCTTTTGGTTGCATAACTGTGATTCCTGTAGGATTAATGGAACATTAATTTTGGTTCATTAATGAACCGCATTAATGAACACAATGTAGGTGGTTCCTTTTATCTTGTTTAATCAAACCATCAGAATTGGTTTTGGGAATCCATGAGACGACGCTTTAATGAAACGCCTGCAACGTCTTCCTCTATCAAAGAACAAATATTCGATGACGCCATTGATAATTTGAACCAGACATCGACGAGCGACAACGAACGACAATGAAAATATTCGGAAAACAGATTATCCTCCTTCTATATCAATAAAATACAACTTGTTCAAGGTAGGGGAATTAATATTTATAAGGGATAAAAGATTCACCATACCTCATTCTTGAATCACATGAAGAACACAGATCAATAAACTAATGGTTTGATCCGTGATTCACTTGTTTTTGTAGGAGGTTGTTGCTGGGTTTCCAGTATAAGGATTTAATAATTACTATACTTCTTCCCATGATACAATGCTAACACAGAGGGCGAGGGCCGATCCAAACAAGGCTTGGACACTCTGTCGATCTCGGTTTTGATGTGTTATTTGTAGGCGACTGAGCAACATGATGACAAGGCAAAACTAAGGGCCACACAATGAAGATGACGTCACAGAATGTACATAGGCATAGACGTGAACTAAATCGGACTACCAGAGCTTCACTGGTGGCCCACAGAAGCACCGCTGGCATGGAAGCATCATCGACTGGTAGTGCCGGCCGGCTGAGCTAACCGTGTGAGGATAGTGTCCCTAGTAAGAACTACGGCGGCTTGAGGCGCAACCAACCGAACCGCAGTGGTGGAAGACGCTGTGCGCCATCCCCGCATGGGGGAGGGAGCAGCCTGGCCAGGCCGCTTGGTTGGATAGAAAATGGCTAGATAAGCCAGACCTTTCAGAACAGAGGGTAGCGCCCCGCTGTCCCCTCCAGCTCAGAGAACCGGCCCGCACCGCGGGCCTGCTTTACTAGGCGGGCCGGATCCACCGGTCAGGCAGGACCTGCCAGCTGGGCCAGGTTCGCAAACCGAGCTAGACTTTCCAGCCATGCCAGACCCACTGGTCGGGCTGGACATGTGGTCCCAATGTGACATACCCCTACCAGACCCAAACCCGACCGGTCTAATTTCCCTAATATGGACATATCTCCAGAACCGAATGCCGATTTGAGGCGCCATAAGTGGCTTTGGTACACTTAAGACGAGGCAGTCCTATTGAAATAATCAAAATAGGTTTTGGAAAAAACTGGAGTATAGATAGGTTACATCTCTCTCGAATCCAACCGGACCCATTGTACAAATATTCCTATAACTTATAGACTGTGCGTCTGATTGATGCGTCATCTGTTGAATTGGAATCCTTATGACATGGAGGTTCATCAGGTTACTTCTTCATGGGACTTAGTGTAGGTGAAAATATGACCATTTTCTTGAGGAGCAGAATCTATGGAACTCAAGCACACTGAGTGCGAGAATCTAGTGGGTTAATCTCAAGTGACATACGTCCCTTTGTGGATCAGCATCAGAATGACCCTATGTGGATCATAATTAGAGCGACCTGACAAGAACCATCCCTAAAGCGGACCATCGTGGATTGGTGACTTACGACCCTATGTGGATCGATAATTTATGATTATGTATGGATCAGTGACTTACAATTTTTTTGGATGAACGACTTATGACCCATGAGGATTGACGACTTATGACCCTGTGTGGTTCAATAGTAGCATGATCCAATGAGAAATATCCTTAGAGTGGCCCATCGTGGATCGATGAATTACAATCCTATGTGGATTGATGACTTATGGCCCTTTTTGGATCGGAGACTTACGACCCTATGTGGATTGGTAATAGGAAAACTTCTTCGTGGTTCAGTTGTGGAACTTCTCAATGGATTAAGATGATTTAACTTTATGGCTAATCATCATTATTACTATTGTTTTAGTCATATACCTGGTGTGATGTAATGCCCCGACCCTAGATACCCAGAGTCGATGCATTATTACATGACATTGGCTCGATCACAAAGGATCAAGTCTCGAAAGACCGATTAGTTTAGTAGTCTTGGAAACACTAGATATATTCATAAGTCTTACATTACATAATAAGGTAAAAAAAAACTACAACAACATCTTGTCTTCATATCCCCTCATACTATCCCTGCAGGTCATTCATAAATTACTTCTTCACATCCTGGAAAAAATAAAACATTGAAAGGGGTGAGCTCAGATGCTCAGTAAGGATAACAATATAGAAGAAGATTTCATAGATAATCATAAACACTTAAAGCAATTTACAACTAAAACAAAAGCCCTTTTAAACTTGAACTTCAGCATAATATGGAAAAGATAAAATGAAATAATTCCATTTACTTATTCACATGGATAATATACTAGTTGAACAATCACATGAAATATCAATAACCACTTTCATAATGATTTAATGCATAATGCCATACTATCATAACCACATAATCAAGGCCTCGTGCCAAGACTACAAATAATATTTTTCCAAGGCCTTGTGCCAAAACACTAGTTTGTCTCATGAGACCTACCGATGCATCGAGGAGCTATAGCAAGCTCCACCCGTCACTTACTAAGTCCAATGCAGTCCTCATATGGACATGTTTAGACATAACATAAACATTCATATTAAAACTAGCATACGAAATGTCAATACTTTAACCACAAACCATGAATGTTATAAAAATAGCACATACACAGTCAAACATAACTCATTAGATACAATATGAAAGATTTTATTGTATCATATTAACCTCAATCGATAATAATTAATGATATTGACACAGATGAAAATAACCATCAAAACTATTTGAGAGAAATATCCCCCTTTTCTTGAAAACATTTAAAAGTCACACTATTTGTCAAGAATCCATTTAAAAATAGATTTTTGAATAAAAGTGTCCCATAACACTTTGAAACTTTTAAAAGTAATTTTAAATTTAAGACTTTAATGTCCATATAAATAAATTCTTAAAACCATTTTTAAAACATGGACATTAATGAGAAATATTTAGAAGAATAAATCTTTAAAACACTTAAAAATTTATTTTAGTTAGAGCTTCTAACCAAAATAGAGACACTTGAATACAAATAATTGAGGTAATAAAAACTTTATAAAATCATGAGAATAAATGGAATCATGATATACTATGTCAAAGTACATTATATACACCACATAAAAGTGATTTGGTGTATAACAACAAAGAAGTCTCAATAGAATGTAAATTGAGATGAATTATATTATATAGTCCATATCCTTAGGTTAAGGATAAATCAACAACATAATTTTGTGTGACAAATATAAATACACTCAATATGATTGGATATTCAGTGTAAATCAATCAAAATAAATTCACACATATTCTTTTAAAAATAACACCAATGAATTGGATATTTAACTCAACAAATAGAGATTCAGTTAAAAATTACTCTTATCAAGTTCATACTGATCACTTGAGAATTTATCAATGGAGTGATTAAGTGTATCAAAATTATATCCACAGAAAGGGGAGTGGAATTTATGACATAATCAAATGAATAGTGATTCTACACATAATCTTGCAGTAAAATAATCAATGAAGTATGCCTAAAGCCGAATGAGTGGAAATTGAAATTTCAAATTCCCTTATCGATTTGTTAACTTATGAAAAATGCACCCATGAAAGAAGGGTAATACAATGATGATGTAAATATCCATAAATTAAAGTATATTATACAATGAATACAATCATGGGCAGTACACACACCACATGCAATAAATAAGTGTAGAACAATGGAAATCTCACAGAATTAAAAGTGAGATAAGAAACTCCTTACTTTGTACTTTTTCCTTGGTCGACGGTAGGTTAAACTCCTTTATAATGGTGAAATAATTGTTATTGAATTATAAAATAATCATATGCATTAATTTTATATCATATATGATCTTTTAACATTGATTTGTTAATAATATCTTAGAATTATCGTCATTTCGGGTGTTAACGGGTTCATTTTACTTTATATTATTTGTTATGTGAGCCATATTTGTTATTAATGGGATGTATATTATTCATATACATAATTATATCAAGTCCTTAAACATTATTTTTAATCATCAAATGAGAATTATACTTGAATGGATACGATGGAGAATGAATCTTATCGCGTTCGTGGAGACGGTAGTCCATACGTACGCACGAGCGACAATATCATTCTTTTGATGTTAAAATAATATATAATTGGATGCTATATCATATAGAAAGAATAATTATCATGTTATATTTATTATTTACATGAATTACACATCATTATTATACCCATCCAAATAATAATTTATTGAATGACAATTACACCACGACGTGGTGACGGTAAGCCGTACGTACGCACGTATGGTGACATGCCATTCAAAGGATTGTTAGAATACTGAATATGGTTGTACCATATTTATAATAACATCAAAGTATATATAAGATACTTGATTTATTATTTTAGATTATAAATAACAAATAAAGAAGAAGTGGAAGAAGAATGGAACTTGAAAAAGGGTGGTGAAATCATTACCACTTCTTCGGGTTCTTCCTTTTGATTTGATCAAAAGGGCTCCTTAGGGTGGATTTATGACTAAATTAAGGCCTCTAGGATTAATTTAGGGAAGTTTATAGGGTATTTGGGCAGAGTTTGGTCGAACCAAAAGGCTTTGAAGGTGTGAGTTAAAGAGAATGGAGAGTTACCTTTTATAAGAGGGGTGAGGTGCACCTTTGGAAAAGCTAGAAATATTATTTTATAATAAATTCATATTAAGTTTCTAAGGGATCCAAAGTGGATTATTTAAATTTTAAGGTGGGGATAGGTCGAAAACCACTCACCCAATATAATTTAGACAGGTTTGGGTTACTATATTAACCTTATCATTAAGTATTAACTCTTAGTTAATTAGTTTCACTTTTACAATGTCTCTTTGTATTTTTATATTATATGGTTAATAATCTTACTATATACATCCAAGAGTCCCCCAAGTGGTCCATTAATGATACAACTATCATGATATAAGTCTCTTGTCCTTTCCTTAGATTTTTAGGAATTTAATATCAATTAATAATATAATATTTTTTTAAACACGCTTTTATGTCAATTTTGACACTATTCAATAGTTGATTTTTGTAAAAAACATAACAGAATGATTACTTCAAAAAAAGTTAATTAAATAATTTATAACATGTCATATTAACCTATAAAATTATTTTAATTCTTAAAAAGTCTCAAATTATATTTATTTGGGTATCTACAATATCATTTATTTTAATTTTTCACTATTATGTTAATTACTGTCTCACCATTGTGTCATATATAAAATAAATTATATAATGTATAAAAATTATAAATAAAATACCATTATGTAGGAAATATTTTTATATTTCTAATTAATATTTATAGTCGAAAATAAAACATATATAACCCTATATAAAAATTTTTATTCTAAAAGATATATGTTTGTGTCATTTTTGTATTCATTTTAACTTAATTAAAATAAAGTGTCCCTATCACTTAAAAGTGGCTCCATGGGGTCCCAAAATCGACCCAATGATGCCCATGGTCAGACATGTATCAACCAATAAGGTTAGGATACGTTTTAGGGTAATTTTTTGTTATTATAATATTATTTTTTAACCTTCATTTACCGGATTTACCCTTTAACCATGGTAAATAAAATATTTACCGAAGTAATTATTCAAAATGTCTAAAAATTAAAGTTACCTATTTACACAATTTGAACATCCTGATTCCAAATATGTAATCCATTCTTCAAAATTCAAAACACAGAAGTGACAGAAATTAATTTAAAATTAATTCCCGCTGTCAAAACAAAAAGCGTGTTTTTAAGATATAATAACTATCAAAAGATTGATACTTATTTATGTTTGGTTTAATTGTGAAATTATGTCCAATTAAAAACATTGTATTAAATGGTAAAAATATATTCTAAATATACTTTTAAACCACTCAAATTCATAATTTATCACTGTTAATTATTTTGATTAAAAAAAGTTTTTTTAAATTAAAATTTATTAATTTTCACTATTCATCAAAATGTTAAAGTTATCCGAAAAGTACCAAAATTTCACCTTAGGCTAAATTCGATACTCCGAATCCTAAAATGAATTCCGTTTTGAGAAATAAAATTTCTTAAATTTTAAAAAGTAGGTATTACTATTCATAATGGCTAGTTTGATCGGTTGTGGTGTGTGTTAGAACTCGATGTTGCGTACAACACACGCTATTGAATTATTCAAAGAGAAGCGTACCGTAGAAGATTGGGGTGTTACATTATACCCTACTTCAATACATTGCGTCCTCACATTTTTTTAAAAATTAGGCTTGAGAATATAATGGACTGTCCCACATCGGAAAAAGAGTAAATAAAACTATCACTTTAAAAGAAAGGAAGAGAGGTATAAAGGTCACCCAAGATAACCCATACTTAAGTGTTCAGTTCTAATGGAGAGGGATAGAAAACATGATCAGGAGAAAGTTAAAAATAAGAAAATCACAAACTTGTGTTGGGACAAACGGTCCTTAGTCTCCCAGTAGGAAAATTAAACAGACAACATTTTTTTTGTTTTAGGTTACATTACATAAGGACGAGGAATTCATTTATGATATTGACTAAGAACATAAAGAGATATACTTACTTTTTATGTAGAGTTTCATTCTTTAATAACTTTTTACCACTAAATCATTTTTTTGAACAATGAATATTCAAGAAGACTTGGTCACAATGGAAGAACTAGAATAAACTTCTATAGAAATACATGATCCATGTAGGATAAACTATATATTTAACTTGTATTTAGAGATTAAAAAAAACCAAAATGGTTAGTATAATATCTGATGACCCCCCAAAACGATATTCCATTAGAGAAAAAAAACACTAATCTTAATTTCTAAAATTAAACCATCAATACCTCAAAGTTAAATAAATACCATTCAATAATCAATTGTCCTTAAAATCCTTCAATATAATCCAAACTAATATTGAAACTCAAAACTTATAAGAATGTAGTCTTCCACGTTAAATTGTATCTCCAAATGTCATTAATTACTCTTAAAGTCACATACTTAAAAGTAATTAACCTAATAATTTCCATAAATAACCCAAACCACTATAAATCCACAATAAAAACATAGATAAAAATCCACCATTACCCCTCAAATGAAATCCCATAGTATTCTATTTTCCTCGGGCATATATTGTCCCCAACAAAGTGAAAATCTTCCAAAATAACATTTATCACTTAATCACCAAATCATTTTCCTATAATAAGGGTATCCATTTGATAAGACATAAGATACCAAATAAACTTATTATTGATCAATAAAACTAAAAACAATAGTCACACTAACCAGGGACATCATGTAGTCTAGTGGTAGGCGATAAATCCTAATCGCACTTTGGTTGTGGGTTCGATTCTCATAGCTTTGTCCGATGCAACGGGTTGTCACACGGTCTGCGTGTTGTCCTTTTTCAAAAACTATATTTTATAACATTACCAAAATGAGATAAATTCCTCAAAATAACCATAACATAATTTAACCACAAATCTTATCTCATACCTTTCATTTTCATCCCAAATTATTATAACTTTTAATTGCCTCAATCCCAATGATCATATAAAACCAAATGGTTATTTATAACTATATCCACAAGATAAAATATAATTCTTCATAAAATATCATTCTCACATGGAAAACTATAGGGTTACAAATACAATAGAAAATTATTCCAAAGTAAACCCATCAACAAGGAGCACTAATACTTTTTAAACATTTATCCAACCATTTATTTCTACATAGCTTCTTCTTTGACCAAGAAAATATACTATAGAATAGGGCATTCACTCGGGTAATGGCTTGGTCCCCTACATTTACGACAAATTACTGTAAATAGACTCTTGGGACCATTTTTATATTCTTCCATATTACTCTTCATTTTTCTTCGGCAATTCTTCACTATATGTCCTTCCTTCCCGCACGTAAAGCGTTTCTTTGTCCCATTGAGACACCTTCCTGGGTGTCTCCTTCCACATTTCCTACATGATGGAAATTGAGGATTCCTTTTTCCATGGTCTCCACTGCTGGATCTCTTATCATTCATCACCTTTCTCTTTTTTTTGAGTCCGGGAATTGGTTAATATATATATTTTTGATCATATTTTTGGAAAATTGATTTGTCATAAAGACGATATCCTTTATGCCTATCAACACTCCATTTTTTTGCTCATTTCCACCACCGTTCCCACCTTGTACATCATTCTCAAAGTCACTATAACTTCCTTGGAATCCAGCGATTGACTAGAACCAAAAAGCATTGTGTGAGTAACAGTAGTCATAAAATCATTTAGAGATTAACATGTCACCATATTCTCAATTTGAAACACATTAAGATTAACCAAGTTCATTTACTCTCATCTTATATATTTAATACTTCAAATCGGTTAGTAAAGAAAATTTAAATTATCCTAAGCATATCCCTAAGGAGTGTCGTAACCAAGAGTGCAGCAAGGCCCATTGTCGTGCACCAGTTCTCATTCGAGTCTAGCTCAAAGCAGTGTTTTCGGGTTTTACCCCTAGGTACATCAATTCCAGAGCCGCCTCTACCCGCTCGTATCCAAGCAGGGATGTATTGCTCAGAAAACTCACAATATCTCTATAATACCAAAATTCTAGGAAGTTATTCTATACTAATCCTCAAAGTTCATCTTAGGTCTACGTGCTCTAATCAGAGTTTATCTAAATATAGCTTCCAAGGTTTTTACTAAACATCCTATGATACCAACTGTAACGCCCCGACCCTAGATACCCAGATTCAGTGCATTATTACATGACATTGGCATGATCACAAAGGATCAAGTCTCGAAAGACCGATTAGTTTAGTAGTCTTGGAAACACTAGATATATTAATAAGTCTTACATTGCATCATAAGGTAAAAAAACTACAACAACATCTTGTCTTCATATCCCCTCATACTATCCCTGCAGGTCATTCATAAATTACTTCTTCACATCCTGGGAAAAATAAAACATTGAAAGGGGTGAGCTCAGATGCTCAGTAAGGATAACAATATAGCAGAATCTTTCATAGATAAGAATAAACACTTAAATCAATTTATAACTAAAACAAAAGCCCTTTTAAAATTGAACTTCAGCATAATATGGAAAAGATAAAATGAAATAATGCCATTTACTTATTCACATGGATATTCTACTAGTTGAACAATCACAGGCAATATCAATAACCACTTTCATAATGATGGAATGCATAATGCCATACTATCATAACCACATAGCCAAGACATCGTGCCAAGACAAGAAATAAGATTTTGCCAAGGCCTCGTTCCAAGACACTAGTTTGTCTCATGAGACATACTGATGCATCGAGGAGCTATAGCGGGTTCCACCCGTCACTTACTAAGTCCAATTCATTCCTCATATGAACATGTTTAAACATAACATAAACATTCGTATTAAAAATAGCATACGAAATGTCAATACTTTAACCACAAACCATGAATGGTATAAAAATAGCACATCCACAGTCAAACATAACTCATTCGATACAATATGAAATATTTTATTGTATCATGTTAACCTCAATCGATAATAATTAATGATATTGACATAGATGAAAATAACCATCAAAACTATTTGAGAGAAATATCCCCCTTTTCTTGAAAACATTTAAAAGTCACACTATTTGTCAAGAAGCCATTTAAAAATAGATTTTTGAATAAAAGTGTCCCATACCACTTTGAAACTTTTAAAAGTAATTTTAACTTTAAAACTTTAATGTCCATATAAATAAATTCTTAAAACCATTTTTAAAACATGTACATTAATGGGAAATATTTAGAAGAATAAATCTTTAAAACACTTAAAAAT
Source organism: Viscum album (assembly GCA_963277665.1). Classification (NCBI taxonomy): domain Eukaryota; kingdom Viridiplantae; phylum Streptophyta; class Magnoliopsida; order Santalales; family Viscaceae; genus Viscum; species Viscum album. The sequence continues at coordinate 759,742,558 of OY728140.1, read as the reverse complement.
TTATTTTAGTTAGAGGTTCTAACCAAAATAGAGACACTTGAATACAAATACATGAGGTAATCAAAACATTATAATATCATGAGAATAAAGGGATTCATGATATACTATGTCAAAGTACATTATATACACCACATAAAAGTGATTTTGTGTATAACAACAAAGAAGTCTCTATAGAATGTAAATTGAGATGAATTTTATTATATAGACCATATCCTTAGGTTAAGGATAAATCAACGACATAATTATGTGTGAAAAATATAAATACACTCCATATGATTGATATTCAGTTTAAATCAATATTAGTACATTCACACATATTCTTGTAAAAACAACACCAATGAATTGGATATTTAACTCAACAAATAGAGATTGAGTTAAAAATTACTCTTATCAAGTTCATACCGATCACTTGAGAATTTATCAATGGAGTGATTAAGTGTATCAAAAGTATATCCACAGAAAGAAGAGTGGAATTTATGACATAATCAAATGAATAGCGATTCTACACATAATCTTGGAGTAAAATAATCAATGAAATATGCGTAAAGCCGAATGAGTGAAAATTGAAATTTCAAATTCCCTTATCGATTTGGTAACTTATGAAAAATGCACACATGAAAGAAGGGCAATACAATTATGATGTAAATATACATAAATTAAAGTATATTACACAATGAATACAATCATGGGAAGTACACACACCACAAGTAATAAATAAGTGGAGAACAACGGAAATCTCACGGAATTAAAAGTGAGATAAGAAACCCCTTACTTTGTACTTCTTCCTTGGTCGACGGTAGGTTAACCTCCTGTATAATGGTTAAATAATTGTTATTGAATTATAAAAGAATCATATTCATTAATATGATATCATATATGATCTTTTAACATTGATTTGTTAATAATATCTTAGATTTATCGTCATTTTGGGTGTTAACGGGTTCATTTTACTTTATATTCTTTGTTATGTGAGCCATATTTGTTATTAATGGGATGTATATTATTCATATACATAATGATATCAAGTCCTTAAACATTATTTTTAATCATCAAATGAGAATTAAACTTGAATGGATACGATGGAGAATGAATCTCATCGCGTTCGTGGAGACGGTTGTCCGTACATACCTACGAGTGACAATATCATTATTTTGATGTTAAAATAATATATAATTGGATGGTATATCATATAGACAGAATAATTATCATGTTATATTTACTTTTTACATGAATTACACATCATTATTATACCCATCCAAATAATAATTTATTGAATGACAATTACACCACGACGTGGAGACGGTAAGCCGTACGTACGCACGTATGGTGACGTGCCATTCAAAGGATTGTTAGAATAATGAATATGGTTGTACCATATTTATAATAAAATCACAGTATATAGAATATAATGGAGTTATTATTTTAGAATAGAAATAAAAAAGAAAGAAAAAGTGGAAGAAGAAAGGAACTTGAAAACGGGTGGTGAAATCATTACCTCTTCTTCGGGTTCTTCCTTTTGATTTGATCAAAAGGGCTCCTTAGGTTGGCTTTATGACTAAATTAAGGCCTCTAGGATTAATTTAGGGAAGTTTAGAGGGTATTTTGGTAGAGTTTGGCCGAACCAAAAGGCTTTTAAGGTGTGAGTTAAAGAGAAGGGAGAGTGCCCTTTTATAAGAGGGGTGAGGGGCACCTTTGGAAAAGATAGAAATATTATTTTATAATAAATTCATATTCGGTGTATAATGGATCCAAAGTGGATTATTTAAATTTTAAGGTGGGGATAGGTCTAAAACTACTCAACCAATATAATTTATACAGGTTTGGGTTACTATATTAACCTTATCATTAAGTATTAACTCTTAGTTAATTAGTTTCACTTTTACAATGTCTCTTTGTATTTTTATATTATATGGTTAATAATATTACTATATACATCCAAGAGACCCCCAAGTGGTCCATTAATGATACACCTATCATGATATAAGTCTCTTTGCCGAACCTTATATTTTTAGTAATTTAATATCAATTAATAATATAATATTTGTTTTAAAAACGCTTTTATGTCAATTTTGACACTATTCAATAGTTGATTTTTGTAAATATCATAACAGAATAATTGCTTCGAAAAAAGTTAATTAAATCATTACTAACATGTCATATTAACCTAGAAAATTATTTTAATTCATAAAAAGTCTCAAATTATATTTATTTAGGTATCTACAATATCAATTATTTTATTTTTTCACTATTATGGTAATTACTGCATCACCATTGTGTCATATATAAATTAAATTATTTAATGTCTAAAAATTATAAATAAAATATCATTATGTAGGAAATATTTTTAGCTTTATAATTAATATTTATAGTCTAATATTGAACATTTATAACCTTATGTAAAAATTATTTTTCTAAAAGATATATGCTTGTGTCATTTTTGTATTTATTTTAACTTAATTAAAATAAAGTGTCCCTATCACTTACATGTGGCTCCATGGGGTACCCAAATCGACCCAAAGATGCCCATGGTTGGACATGTATCAACCAATAAGGTTAAGACATGTTTTAGGTTAATTTTTTACTATTATAATATTATTTTTAACCTTCATTTACCGGATTTACCCTTTAACAATGGTAATAAAATATTTACCGAAGTAATTATTCAAAATGTCTAAAAATAAAAGTTACCTATTTACACAATTTGAACACCCTGATTCCAAATATGGAATCCATTTTTCCAAATTCAAAACACAGAAGTGTCATAAATTAATTTAAAATTAATTCCCGCTGTCAAAACAAAAAGCGTGTTTTTAAGATATAATAACTATCAAAAGATTGATACTTGTTTATCTTCGGTTTAATTGTGAAATTATGTCCAATGACCAAAATTGTATTAAATGGTAAAAACATATTCTAAATATACTTTAAAACCACTCAAATTCATAATTTATGACTATTAATTATTTTGATTAAAAAAAGTTGTTTTTAATTAAAATTTAGTAATTTTCACTATTAATCAAAATATTAAAGTTATCCGAAAAGTACCAAAATTTCACCTTAGGCTAAATTCGATACTCTGAATCCAAAGATGAAGTCCATTTTGAGAGTTAAAATTTCTAAAATTTTAAAAAGTAGTTATTACTATTCATAACGTCTAGTTGATCGGTTGTGGTGTGTGTTAGAACTCGATGTTGCGTACAACACACGCTATTGCATTATTCAAAGAGAAGCGTACCGTAGAAGCTTGGGGTGTTACAAGTGATATGTATTTTATATTGTGATTCCTGATTGAGATCCTGCTTTGTGTTTTTCCTTGGTGTAATTATGAGAGATCTTCGGGGTCTCGGGGTCCCTACATGGTATTGTTATGCTCAACCCTGCACGGGCTTCACCCGCACCTTGTTGTGTCTTGTGCAGACGTTGGAAAAATTTGATCGAGATTTGGGAGCCAGGACAAGATGGTGAACATTGGTGACCAGTTGATGTGGAGATCCACAATGATGATAAATACATACCCTACAGGTAGGATCCTTGCCGGACGACCTCATGAGATGTTTTTTCTTTATACTATATTTTATTTTAGTTGGGTTTGTATTATGGCCCATTCTTCTTTAGTTTACACTTTTACTTTTAGAAGTTATACTACATGGTTTGTTCTTTTGGTGTACCTGGTTGGTGTGTTTTCAGGTTTAATGGAAATGCCTTTCCATTTTAGGTATATGAATTTTCGGTGCTAGTTTTGAACCCTTAGCCTATGGAAGGTGGGATTGGGGTAGTCACGACACATGCCCTAAAAGATGGGTTTTGACAGTGAATTTTTTTTAGAAATTTTTCAATGTCATACAATGTGAAAAATCAGTCTCTACTTCATTCCATCATTAAATATTTTCATATTCAAAAGTAAATTTATGGAAAAAAACTCAAGAAGCTGAGATCGCACCTGGCTTTACCACTCCCAGTAAGACCTACATGTTTTCATACTTCCACAGCACAGAAACCAAAAGTTTGTCTCGTCTTTATATGGTCATTCCCATTTGATGAAGTGCATAGGAACACCCATGTATCTTCTTAGCTGAGACAAATGGAAGAAATCACGCACACCCTCTATCTATTGGGGGTAGGGTAACGAAGTGAGAAACCTTACCATCTCTTTGTATGGCTTAGAATGACCTAATGAAACTTAGGGGATAGTTTTCCTTTCCGACTGAACCTCTACACCGCACAACATGACTAGAATCACTGCCTTACCTGGGAACAATTTATCATGGTTTGGTCCTTCCGAAAATCCATCCGGTGAAATATCCTAGTATATTGGTTCACACATGATTTCATAGTCAATGTTTCACAATAGAGACTCTATTACATGTCCGGGAAGCGAAGGAGTCAACACCATTGACTAAAAATAAATTGTACCCTCCTACTCCATCGGGGTAAGATATAGGTAATCAAAGTTTTACTAAACTTCCCACACTTGGACAGACTTGGAATCACTACTAAGGGAATCTACTATAACATTTCCTATTCCCAAAGTATATACTATCATGATGTTGTAGTCCTACAAGAAGATCAATGAATTTAACTGCCTCAGGTTCAAGTATATCTAGTCAGAGACATAACAAAGACATTGGAGGTCTATGAGAATCACTAAGAACTCTCCCAGAAGGTAGTGTCTCCACATCCTAATGGTGAAGTCTACCATAACCAGCACTAGAGAGTGAGTCACGTGGTTCTATTCATGGGGTCTCCATTTCCTCCACTTGTACTGGATAACTACTATATCAAGGTTGATGTTGGGAATATAAGGTTCCAACAAACATGGTAAGTGAGTAAAGTCTTCCAACTACAAGAAGCTAGAAACAGAAAGCACGTGGCATACCCATCATGTATTCAGCATCATTGGAAGGAGAGTAATCCCCAGACCGGACTCTCTACTAGAACCACTAGCGACATCCTGAGAAAAAACAATCAAGTAGGATAAACTCTACTAGAAAATACACGACCTGATTCGTCAGTACATTACACGAACTCACCCTGAAGGCCAAAGTCATAGGGACTCATCCACCACACCTTGATAGTATCCTCTTCGAGCACAACTGAATTGAACCCACATTTTAGATCACATCAGAAAAACACATCTCGGTGGGGGAGTACCACTCATCCTCATTAATTTGTAGATACGTCGAACAACACCAACATAGGGTTACACCAATGCCCCATGCCAACCTAGTAAAACACCAAGAAAATATCATGGAGAAAATTACTTCACCCAATGTCTAACACGTTCTACCGTAAAAATTAGAAAATTACATAGACAATGCCTCTTATCATCTCTTTCTCTGTTGGATCGTAGATATCCAAAGCTTGCAGATGTATGTGGATGCATCTATCAGCTCTTAATCCTGACCTGGGCCACCTAATGGTGGTGGAAATACCACATAACATCATCCCCCACCTCTAGCTCCTCCTTCTCCTCTTCTAACACCACATCTTTGGGGACCACCAAGATTACAGCATTGTCTCGGTCATGGCATTCCACCTGCTGCCTGCCTCATTTTCTAGGCAGTCCGGGTTGGGTAGTCTCATGCCATGTGACCATTCATATCAAAATCAAAACATTGCACCTCCCAAAGATTCCCCCACACTTTGTGATGCCTCATCCCTATATGACCATGTGCCTAAAACCAATTATGGGGAGGCCTACTGTATCGAGATCTTATGGCCTGACATCTTATAGCTACTGAAGACATATCATATTTTTTGTGATCACTACCACAACTAGTTGTATGGTGTCCCTCTGAAAAAAATATCTCTATCACCAGTGCCTGCTCCAGCACCCCAATATAAGTGGGGATGCACAAGGGTACTGTGACAACACATATCTATCTGCGGAGTCCCTTATCCAACATACATGCTTAGAAGTATCCATTATAGATCATATCTAAAGAGTATAGTGAAAGATCAATGAACCTATATGCATACTTAGGAACCATAATCCACCCATGATGAAATTGTAGGATCTCCTGAAGTTTAATGAAGTGAAATTAGGATGGATAAAACTTCTCACAAAAAATTGTTGGAAGTCATACCATTAAAGTGCTGAATCATCGTGTATCTACATAACCAAACTCCACCAATGACCAGATAATCCATGGAAAAGTATGGCTTCCAAGGCCACCATCTGATCTTTCGATTTCCATACAAGCCTGAAGAGGAGAACCACCAACTATAGAAAATCCTCTGCAACCTGAGGGTATGGATCACCTCAAAATGTCAGTGGTATATAGTTTTAGAACTCGTGAAGTTCTCTCAACCTAAAAACATCCTCTTCCTGCTCTACTGAGGATATCTACTGATCAATAGGTCGAGGTGATACTACTTACCCACCTAGAGAAATGGGATCAAATAATGGGTCAGGAACTGAGGCCTCATTGATCATAGGGTCTTAGTCACAAAACAGATATAGTATCTTGACTTGCTATCATCGCTGAGACATCCTGAATGTTATCAAGGAGTACCATGGTCATATGATAATATATATATTTAAATAAATAATGACGGGGATATGACTCAAGAAGGATATTCAAAGACTTAATCCTATATGATACCTATAACATTGTTCCCTGCAAAAGTTATCTCTGTGTGCTGAGTCGACAAGAGGGTAACCAGGGTCTCGGTGAATGGATACATTGGTCACCTATACCAATAATGGACTCCCTAGACTGAGATATACTCTCTAGAAACTTTGACATTGTTTCCCTAAACACAACCAATACATTTGTAGGGAAACATCCAAACAACATCCCAAGGGACTAACCACCTATGATACCACATTGTCATGACCCAAACCCTGTCGAGGCTCGATCTAGAACTTCCTAATGTACACCTTCATAGGACAAGGGCCTGGGACTAGTGTCGAAGGCATAACAAACTTGAAGAGGACTTTTCCTATGTACATGTACACAAAGTGAATGAACTAAATTAAAAAGTGCACAAGGAACAGAAAAAAAGATTCAACACTTTTATAATTAAACCAAAAAAATGCATCGAACTCTAAATTGCACAAGTACAAGAAAGTAAATTTGAATGAGAAAGCATAAAATACACAGCCAACTAGAAACATTCCAAAACCCATAAAAAGGTAGAAAATTAAAATTTCTGGGATGCGCTGCTCCTAAATACCAAGACACGACCACTACACGTGGTCTGAGAACCCTCTATCCCTAGATCCTCTAAATTCACGATCAACCTATCCATCATCTCCAAGGTGACACCAGGTGCGGGATAAGATCATGTAGGGATGAGTATAAAAATACCCATTAGGATGCTTCCTTGGCTCATGAGAGAAACAATAGATGTACTAATGAAGGGATCAATAGATATAAAAAGGTATAGAAAAAGTGTAAGTAAAAGAGTTCAACTCAACCCAACAAAGCAGTGAAGTAAGATCGTCCAAAAAAATGATCTAGAAATGGTGATAACATAAACTTATCATCAAGTATTCACTACCTATAGTAGGAGAGTTGAATCATCCAAACATGGGACGATAGACACAGAAATCACGTGGTACACCTCATGTGTCTTCACCTCTATAAAAAGGAGAGTAACCCAAACCATAGGAGCGGGTACTGAAAACATGATAAATATATATGATCAGTCAAGAAACCCAAATGAGAGAGTAAGTGGATCTCTATCTAACTAGCTCAGCAGAGGAAAAATGAGTAGCTAACAATTCCATAAGTAACCACCATTGATACCAAGCATCCCATATGTCTGCTCTGAACAATAAGTTAAAGGGACTCAATCACTACACCTTGATACTATCCGCTTTAGTTAGGTCCATCTCACCTGCACAGTTTTAGGTCCCATCACAAGGATTCATCTTAGTGGGAAAAGAATCTTTATTTTTTGAGAGTCCAATGTCATGTACAAACACATCTCATCACTATGCCGCACATTCTAGAGATCATGTCTCAATGTCGAGAACTGAATGCCAAGACCAGATAGAGGGTAAGTCTTGAAGTGTAAATGAAGAACCTCACTACACGACCTCACTAGAGGGTATGTCTTGAAGAGTAAACGATGAACCTCACTACACAACCATATTGGAGGGAATGTCCTAATGTGTGAATGAAAAACCTCACTACCCAAACCCACTGGAGGGTAAGTCCTGAACAATCATCAATTAACCCCACTGCCTAGCCCCACTAGTTGGTATGTCCTAAAGAGTAAATGATGAACCTCATTGCCCAGCCCCACTGAAGGGTATGTTCTAAATCATCGTCGGCTAACCTAACTACCTAGCCCCATTGTAGGGTAATCTCGTACTGCTTTGGCCATCCCTGTTGAATGGTACCTCTCAAAAAGCATCGAGGAACTACGCTGCAGTCATCAGGTATTTCCCCAGATAGGAAACACACCAATACAATCTTGCATATTATCGTGAAATACACTGTGGTGGGAACCATCACATTTTACATGGAAGAACACTCAAGATAGGCTACATGCATACCAAAATCTGAGTCCAAAAGAATGAGATGTGAGAGATATAATATTTGTAATATGGTACATGGTGTGTGTGGGACCCACATTTTATGTGGAACCGCCTCATTTTCAGGCCCTTTACATTAGCATTATCAAGTACTGAACTATGAAAAATTACCTGTAGGCATGTCAACTTACTCCTAGTAAACTTGACACACCTAGTCAAAAGGTTGACGAGAACATCGTGTTCATCATTGATTCAGAGATCCAAAAGCATAATTAGTCCTGAAAACCTCCCCAAATAGCTCAAGAACATTTGACTAAAACTCTTTATACTTCTTCTCCACTCTCACAAGGGGCATGGTTGACCCATGACATGGGTTCTCTTCAAACACATCAAAATTATCTTCCACTAATATTCCTATCATGTTTTCACATTTAATGAGATCACGAATGAGGATACGAAAGTCCAAAAAAATAACACCATTGTGATCCTTGTGGAAAACATGGAAGATAAATAATTAATTATCCCCAAATAGACATCTGATAGAAAAGTTTCATGTCTCTACATCGGAATCTAAATATGTCATATGGGACCCATTCATTGATCATGAACCAATTATGAAAACTATGCCATTGTGATCCTCTCAGAAAAACACACAGAATGAACTACTCATTTTTTCAAAATAGATAAATTGAAAAAAAGTTTAATTTCACAACAACACATTTGATCAGGCCCTCCTAGGGCTACACCTAAAAACTGGTTTAAAACCTGAAAGTGGTATTGAATGGTTCACCTAAATGTTTGGGTCACAGTGCCTTTGACATCAAGTCAAACTGACCTCTTGTTGAGAAGGTTGGTCTGAAACAATCTTTTTGAATAAAAAAATTAAATTATTATTAAAAACAACTATTTATTGAACCCGATCTCTGAGAATAGGACATAAATGTCCCAAACCAGTTTAAAAGTATATTCCTCGAAGGGAGGGACACATAGTTGTAGTCAGTGTGTCAAACGGATTCCCAGATTGGGAGATACAGTCATTTTAAGCTATATGGGCTCATTTTAGACTATTCTGGCCCATTCTGGATAGACATGACTGCCTCGGCCGACCTAGTTTTATTTTTCCAGCTCAGACCCACCATCTACAGCCCAAAATACCTCTTGCTGACACCGAATGGTGACGCTGGTCTCCCCTCCCTCAGTCTCCTGGTAAATGCGGCGACCCGCATCACACGGGTCACTACCGCCTGGGGTCGCGAGCCGCGACCGTGCTCTATCCTAGCCTGGCCGCGACAGCCCTCCACTGTGCCGATGCCACAGTGTGCCGGCTCCTCCTCCAGCCACAAGTTCGGGTTGACATAATCATTCACCTCCCTCCACTATTATCCTACTGACCTCACCGTCCGTAGAGCCACCTCCATCCGGCTTCTGCCTCACCATCCAACCCCAGCCACTATGTGCCAGCCTCCTCTACTCCACCGTCACCTAGCCAGCCGTCATCTCACCCTATCGCACCTCCTCGAACACCCGCTGCGCCACCACTAGCCAACCTAGCTCCGGTGGTCCCTTACATGTACCACCACAACATCATCGAAATCCCGATTTTAGATTCAAGAATGGATCTATGTTTATTCCAAAAAAAATCCTTCAAAACATCAACCTCTGATCGATGATACGAAGGTGGATTGGTGTGCAAGAAAGTGAGCATAGATTATCTGTGAGGAACAAGTGTATTTCATGAACAAATATGGGTTCAAATTATTGATCTACGCTCATGTTAGTGTGATAATCAATGATTGGTAAGACAAAAATGAATTAAAGTGGTGAAGGATGTATTATCAAATTTAAATTCCAATTGTAGGTAAACAAAGGATTAACCCTAACCTAATTCAACTATTTGTAATTGATGACACATCCAATGGAAACCTGCTTCGATCCGTTGAGTATTCAGCGGAGATTTCTCCTCAATCTGGAAAAACACAATGAAGAACATCTAGAGAGATAGATAGAGAGAGTCATTATAGAGAAAAAATGTGATTAAGGTTTTACCCTAATATGTGCTCTTTAGTCTATTTATAGTCTTCTCACTTAGAATGTAAATCTAATGTCATTGTGCCCTCTCATTTTATGTTGCGCCTTGGAATGAAACCTCATTTCTAACTTAACAGTGGTCTCAAATTTCTAATCTGAGTCATCATTCAAATGTTAATGTGTTTTGAATTTGAGATAAAATAATTTTGTTTAATTATTTTAATTACCATTTCCCCCTGCATGGTATGTTTCACAAATGTATCATTTTGACAAAAGTTATGCACCTTCTAGGGTAAATGGTATGTTTCAGACTCAGTCATGGACTCAAATTTCTTATTTGATCTACCATTTAAGAGATAACTATTTTTTGACACCTACTTAGTTTAAAAACACTAAATATTTTTATAATGTTTATTCAAGGAAAATCGGGCCTCAGAATCAGACATCATCTCAGCGCCTAGCTTGGAAAATATTTGTAGAATTATTTCAAAGTCTTATAAGGTGAAAATTGGGTCTCTATATATACCACTAATTTAGGTGTGTTGACTTGGGTGTATTTGATGTTGAACCATTTTGAAATATAATCCACACACACCAAGATGTATCTATGGAGATATTATATTGCAAATGATCCCCAAAAATCGATTTCACAAACATATATTTTTTTCAATTATAACATAGGGTGATGAGACATTCTATCATAGTTTATAATATTTAATGTACATTCAAAATAATCCAAATTAACCCCAAAATATATTGAATCTCATTATAGAGTTGAATAGGAAAATACACTTTGAAAAGTATCAATCACCATGTATTTTGGTCCATGATGTACTTCTTTTCGTGATGAGAGACAAAATTTAAAAACACATACCATCTAATAGTCGGGTACAAATCATTTAATAATATCATATTGTTACTACTTAAAAAGAAATAGACCATCCCAAGAGTAGATACAATGGCCTAAATGAATATTTTTTTTTCTAATTGTAGGATTGTCGATAAATGGTCCAGTAGCCAAGTATTTGGATATTTTCCCCATTCTATACCTAACTATTAGGTTAAAATAAAAAAAATTCCATCGGGGAATTCATATATGACATCCACTTCTCATTGTCTGAAAAGGTAAGGGAATTCCATTATTTAGATTTAGATAGATAAAAAATTATCTATCCCTTTCTTATTTTCAATTTTGATATGAATCTCTGGAAACATAAAAATTCATTTTATCAAATATTGCATGACATATTTTTTAATCATCAAAAATTTTTATGTAGTGTTGTAAGTGTAGACCACTACCATTGAGGGAATTAGGTATGATCTAATGTTTTCAAAAGTTAAGACCACTATAAGTGACTCTTTTTTATGGTGGTTTAGATTATATAGGGACACTTTTAATGTCAGTATATCATAATATATTGGTTTAAATATATTTTTATATGTTCTTTATGGATTCCCCTATGGAAAAATCAATGGCTTAACACATTAACACAAAAGGTTCTTCCCTGATTAGGGAAAACAAAATGTGGGAGGTGATCAACCAATAATTGAACTCTCTAACATATTCCTTATATATTTCATTAAATTTAAACATTGTATAAATTACTATAAAATGAGTGAGTGAGTGATAAATCATTGACATGTCCTTAATAAATAGATGATATAAACCAAAATGGACTAATAAAATCTTAATATCTTACAATGTTTTTGGATATTGCAATTATTAATCACCATAATTCTTACTATTTTTAAATTAATTACATTCTTAGAGATATGGATTCCATGAAAAATATCATATATACCATAAAATTTAATTTCTCCTAATTAAACACAAGGTATGCCTCCAGTCACCTTTCATGAACTACGTTTAGATTCATAAGGAATAAAAAAAACGGCCATCCATAAATCAACGAATCACCCATAAACACTATAAGGAACTCCATACACATCGCATGAAAAAGTTTTTCATGTATTTATAAAATTTGTTAAGTGAGTTAAATATAAAAAAGGATATTCACTAGTATGTTTTGTTTCATAGGGTAATGTGAACATGGTATTTATATATTCTTTGAGTGACATGGATATTTGATTATAATTGGAATAGTCAACTAAAAAAAAGTACTCTTTCCCAGATAAAAAATCCATAATTTTATCAAAAAATGGAAGGGATACTTTTGTTTTAATTCATTCATATTCTCATAATAAAGAAAACCCCAAAACGGTATCATAATTTTTTTAGAAATTAGCTCATCATTTTCCATGACTACTATCATCCCTACTTTCATTGGAAGGAAATAAAGCAAGAATAGTTATTTGCTATCTGAAATTGGGTATATGATCCCAATATTCAATATCTTTAGATCATATTTCATTATAAAATCCATTTTAGAAGAATTTAATACAATTGGGAATTTATTGTTGGATTATTTCCTTCACAAAAAATACCTTTTGAGTTTATATTAAAAGGTTAAAACCTTTCATACCGCTGATGGTCTAGGAAATAAACTTTTTTAGAATCTTTAAAATAGTTATGATCTAATTGACATTATTATTAGAAAATACTACATTTAAAATTATTATTTGGTATTATATCCTATATCTAGAAAAAATACAGGGGAGATAATCGGGTCATTTTTTTAGTTATACCTTTTGTGTATTTATTAAAAGGGGTTGTATTAGAAAAATATTCACATGGAAGCAGTTCCACAACATGAGAATATTCTACTATTCCCAGCTCTAAATGGAGATACACATTTTGAATTACTTCTTTTTACTCAATCACTTATGTCTTGTAAATTAAAATATTTAAAAATATATAACTATAGTTTATAGTGGTGATGATATGCTAATTATATAGTTCCTCAACAAAAACCATTAAATTATTTGGATAAAAATAACCATGCACATTTAACACATATGAATTGAACCATCCTTGAAAAATATTGATAAGGTCCCTTCAATTAGAAAGTATTGACCATCCTGGAATTATATAGACACGTCCTTCCTCATGCGACTATAGAATTAGAATGTATTTTTAGAATAATAAACATCATTATTTTTACAATAAAATTATATGATTCTACTCAAATATTTTATATAAATATATACCAAAAAAAATTATACACGTGTGTATTTCAGATTACACCATCTGATTTTCAAAAAAATATTCCTTGGATTCATATTTACAAAAGATCCAAAATCATGCAAGGTTCTTCAAAAGGATCTGATCAATAAATCTGAAAGAATAGAAAATCTCCCCATGAATCCCAATTTTTGTAGAGTATTCCTTTCACTACCACTGAGCATTATTCGTAAAATTTGACAACACTCAAATCTTCCCACCACTTATTATTTGAAGGATACTCTTTACAGAATTTGGTATAATCTAGAATTTGGGGAATGGTCTCTATGAATATAATGTTAATGTGATGTTTCCTAAATATTTTTCAAAATTATTTTTTTTATTACAACTTTCTTTCATTTATACTCTCCATTAAAGATGAAGGTTGATGATATGGCTATAAATCTAAATTCTTTAATTTCTTATATTCATTAGTTAATTTATTCTAGTATTCAACTTCCATTGTTTTATAATTATCCACTACATTCTATTGGTGAAAATTATATCCTAATTTATTCTATCTTGATTCAGGTTTCCATTTTATTTTTTGTGCACTTCATTTTGTAATTTTCCTATATTCTTCATAGGGGACTTTAGTATTTCCTGAAAATTAACCAAGTGGTCACTATGTTAGTTTTTAGGAAATATGGTATAGTTTTGGTTCAATGTTTTGAATAAAAAATTAGTGATTAACCAAGAAATTGTAATACTTAAATATAGTATTTTGAACCTTAAAAATTAATAGATCATTTATATTAATTTATTTTGTGGCATGATCCCCAGAAGTAGTTTGGGGTTCACACTATTACTATGTAAACTACTACAATTGCTGCTGAAAAGGTGGTTGGGTGGTCTGAGACTATTTATTAGTGGGTATAAATGAATGATTTTTTATGTAAACATATTAGTTATTTAATATTTATGGTATTATTCCATGAAAAATATCTCTCTCATTTTTTTGAACCGAACTCACTCCTTACCTATACTGATTTCTATAGTATAGTTGAGGTTATTTGAAATTCGAAAAGACTACCTCTATTTTTGAGGTGCCTTCATATCTAGATTATCAATCTTGAAAATATGGGGACCGACATACATTTCAAAATATAAGTATATTTGTGTCTCATAGGGGCTCCTTTGATTATAAAGAATATTAATATTGATATAAATATCATATATTTAATATATACATATTTATAATCATTCACAAAAATTAGAGATAGACAATTGAATTACACCATTCATAGAGATAGTAGGATGTACATACACATGAATGTTGATTTCGTTTTTTAATATATGGAAATTAAGGTAAATAGAAATTAACCATTATAAGATCATTATTATAACATATAATATATATAAATTCATAAAATTTCTTCTCATTACCTTTTTAGTATAATATAATTGAAAAATGGATCACATCAATTTATAAAGGTGGTAGACAACATGTACACATGGACAGGATTATAATTTCCCAAAAGAATGGATGGTAAGTGGGTATATGTGAAATTATAATTCAAAAATTATAATTATTTCATAAAAAGCACACAAAAATATTAAACCCTTCATAATACAGATCTTTAAAATATGGCGATAAAAAATTAATTATATCGTTACGTGGTGACGATAAGCCGTACATACGGATGAGCAATACATTCACTTGTAATTTGATTTGAAATAGGGTATAAAATGGAGTTCTCACAATATAAATAAAATTTAATCATATTTAGTATAAACAATTTATTATTTTATGATAAATACCACATATTTATAAGTGTTAATTAAGAGTAAAAAAATGTGATCAGTTATATAGATTACCTCTTCTTTGAAATGAAACCACAATATCTCCTCTAAAGGGATCTTGGTTTGGTATTTTGAGAAGAAAATAATATCTATAATATGTATAAGGTAGTTTATAAGGGAAATTGGTTATTCTTTTTTTATAGATATAAGGTTTAATGTGCTATAACGAAGTGAGGGAGGAGGTTCCCTTTTATAATTGAGAAGAGGGGCCCTTTTAGAATTTCTCAAAATATTGAATTATAATAAATTCTTTGTTAATAAAGATGCTTAAAAATGGATAGGTATTCAAAGATAAGCTAGGATAGGGTATTAATACCATCAAAAAAATATAATGTGGACATATTTCTAATTTTAAACATTATCATTTCGAATGAACCTTAGTTAACTAATTTTAGTCATAACCACGATAACGTCTTCTTCAATATTAAAGTGTTATTATTTTTTCTTTTAAGGTCAAAATAGTCCATAGATTGAAAATTTATGAAATTTAAGAGAAAATAATATCCAAAATTCCTTATTTCATGATTTTCATGATTATTTTAATAATTTAATAAATTATTATTTTGATAAAAGATCATTATTGTTGATTTTTTTCACTATTCATTTAATTTGACTTCAAAGGCAATTTTTTTTGAATTTGAAAATAATATTTACAAACAACACTAATATGTTATATTTTCTTATAAAATCTACATAACACTATTACATACCCAAATTATATCACTTTTAAGATTTTAAGAAAAATTTATCTTATATTATTTATTAATTAAATAAATAATATTTTCGCGTTGTGTAAGTATTTACAGAAATTATATAATACCCAAAAATTATAAATAAATTTAAATCATGAATATAATTTTAGTAGACACAAAATAAACATTAATATTAATTCTTTTCTATTTTCCATCATGGGAACACGTAAAGGATATTTAAAACTATGGGAGTGACATTTTTTAAATTTCTTTATTCTAGAAGATATTTAAATAACTATCACGAAAAAGTGTTCCTTAAAATAAAAAATTTTAATACTATGTTGATAAGGGTCTAATTAACTTCATATAATAGGAATTTCATTGAAAAATTATCCCCTCATCAATTATTTTTTACCTTGATTATCATGATTTACATTTTAACGAGGGGATAATTTTTTCCACCGTTACTATTCATATTGACCAAAAATAAGTGGGGAAGGTTTAAAAAATTTATAGCCGGTGATCATAAATATTTAATCAATTTTATCTAATTCAATAACTATAAAAGAAAGAAAAAAATGTTAATGTATGTACAAAAAATGTGACAGAAAAATATTTTTTGAAAAAAAATACATTTTTAAGCCTAAAATTGTATTTATTATTTTCATATTATTAGAAAAATATTTTTTTTGATGATTAATTTTTTTATCAATTGTATAATATATAAATTTCATTAGAATCACTCACTAAGAGTGATTAAGTTAATTAATTATTATAAAAATATAATGCGCCTATAGAAATAGATTTTTTAAAAAATAACTTTAATTTTCAAATAACTTGTTTTTGTAGTTTTAATAATTTGATAAATTTTTTATAAATTTTCATAATATATATATTTTATAATTAATTTATTATGATTCATACCCACTAATAAAATTTCTATGTCAAAACATATACACAATATTTTAATAATGTTACAAAATTCATTTGAACTTGATATTGTGTGAAACACAAGCTATAAAAGAAATAAAATTATTTAAAAATATATTTTTCATAAAAATATAAATGTGTAATAACAATGATATTTCATGTGATAATAAGTACTGGAATCGGGTGTTAAATCTATTTAGAATGGGTATTTTTTATAGTAATATATCCTTGAGAGTGAACCTTGACTATGGGAAAATTGGAATAATGAGTGTACCCAACCCACTATGATATTCCTAGAAGTGAGTCAAAACAATGAAAATTATTTTATTTTTTATCTTTATTCCATGAACTTATAATTATTATGTTGTTATGTTCTCATTGATCACGATTGATTATTGATGATTCCACACTCTTATGTCATATTTCTTTTGTTTAGTGAAACCTTATCCCATGTTTCAGGATTAAAAATCATTGACTGATTTGGTATTTTATTGTAAGTTATGATCATGTTTTCAAACACTTGTGATTATATTATGGTCACTTATGAAAAATCATTGATAAATGTTATGTTTAATCTTTTTTATCATCTATTCTAACACTTTTTATATGTTTCTCTTCCCTAGGATATGAATAATGGTTTTACATATGATATGTCTATGAATGGTTCTAGTTGTGAATAAAAAATGGGAACTGATGTAGATAGTTTATAATGCAAATTTAGAAATCCATGTTTCCAATGTCTATAAACCTTCATGGTTTTAGCCTGGATTTTAATAATATGAAATTAATATTCCTCTAATAAGATGAAATATTTATGTATATAAATATTGAGGTATATATAATATTTTTTGGAGAAAAAATATTTATAAATTAATCAAGAATAAAAATTAGCTCTCATAAAAATATAATTGCTCATAATATTGTGAGGTAGTATAAATTGAAGAATGAAAAGGCAGTTGAGATAATTTTATGGTAGATGTTTTGTGGAATTCTTAGAAAATGGAAGAAAACCCACTGAATATGGATAATTTGAAGGAATATTTGATCTACATGTAAAAATTTAGACTTATATTGAAGTAATAGATGTCTAGAAATACAAAAAGAAACTATGTGTTTCATTATACAAAACAATACATGTAATAGAAAGAATAATATATGTAACATCCCGGGTAAATAAAGAAATAAAATTTTTATATTTATTAATATTTGTGAATAAAATATAAATATTACTTTATAGGTAATGATATGTTCAACTGCGTACCCAATACATACCAATGAGTTTCTTTGAAATCATACGTTGCACACTAATAACATAATAATATTAGTTTAAAAGGTAGTTAACGCCTAGCCATTGTAATGGCGGGAATGAACAGAATTAAATACAAAATGATTATATATGTGTGTTAAATAATTTTACATTTATCCAATAAATGATAGATGCTTAAATTGCGAATGAATCCAATTTTAATCATAAATATTATAATATTTTTTAAAAGGTCAATTAACCACCTTTTGATGGAGAACCTTTTTAAATCTACTTATTGTCACTTTTATATGTTATATTTGACAAAATAAAATCCTTCTTTAGAATCAAGACATCAAAATCTACTTTGTGTATGTTTTTGGTATTTTTCTGATAAAGTTCATTTTTTAATGAATAGTGAATAATGTTTTATTTTAATTCAAAACCACCTTTTAGTATAATTTTTTTATATGCTCCGATTATATTTTTAATTGGTTTTAAAGTGTAATTTGAATATATTTTTACCCTTTAATACAATGTTGTTCATTGGAATAAATTTCACTTTGAAATTGAACATAAACAAGTGTCAATCTTTTGATAGATATTGTTTTTTAAAAACACACTATTTGTTTTGACAGCGGGAATTAATTATAAAATTAATTAATGCAACATATATATTTTGAATTTTGTAAAATGGACATCATTTTTCAATTTGGAATATCAAATATATCTTCGTAAATTTTTTTGGTATTTTTCTAAAAAACATTAATTTTTGATGAATAGTGAAACCACTAAGTGGTAGTTAAAAAATAGATTATTTGTTTAAATGAAATTTTAACACTTTTATGATTTTAATTTCAAAAATATGACATACATGGTTATAATTAGTATGTAAAATCTGGTTAAATGGGAAAAATATAATTTTTGGTGAATAGTTACTTTTGAGTTTTATTAACCGTGATTAGAGGTAATTAGGGTAATTTAAGATAAAAATAATGTTATAACAATATTAAATTACCTTGACACATGTCCTTCCCTTGATGGATGAGTCATGACCGACCAATACAATCCATGGGTAAATTTGTGGGACCCCATGGAGGTACTTGGGTACGATAATGTTATTAATACCTTTTATTTAAAGTAAATATAAAAATGTCACAAACATGTATTGTTTTACTAAAACAATTTTTACAAGGGGTTATAAAAGTTATCGTTTCAACTATAAATATTCATTATAAAAATAAAAATATTTCCTACGTCATGGTATTTTTTTTTATAATTCTTAGACATCAAATAAATAAAATTATTTATGAAACAATGATGATGCAGTGTTTACATCATTATTGAATAAGTTAAATAAATTAGAAGATAAAGTTTTAAAAAATATCCAACACTTGTAAAATTCTTATTTGATGATTTTATTTAGAACATATGACACCTTATATTATAATTTAATAATTATTGGACCTTTATAAACCGAAAATCATTATATAATAAAATAATAGTTTCAAGATTTCCAAAAAATCCCCTCCTCTCCCTTATAAAAAGACCCCACCTCCTACCCATTTCAAAAACTTTTCAAGCCCATTAGCTCATCCAAAATCTACTCAAATAATCTCCCAATATCCCTCCGTTCATCCTAGATTCCTTAACTTTGGTATAATTCTCTTCAAGAAACCCTTTTGGTTCAAACCAAGAGGAGTTACCCGATTTAAAGGTAATGTATTATCTTATGTTATTTTGTTTTATTTTGCTTCTACAACCCCCTAAACTATTTTTATTACTTTATTTTGTAACAAAAAATTCTCTTCAATATACTAGTATGATATTATTAGAAGGATTATAGCTACACTTACACACACCTCCATCTAATTAGTAAAGAATATATTGTTTCTGTGGATGGCGAATTACTGCCTCACGAAATGATGATTGTTCAATCTTCTCATACCACCTCTCATGGTGGCCATTATGATGGAACTATATTTATATATGATATAAATTATATTTATGTCCTCCCTATGATTATTTATTTTATATTTAAAACATACCTTTATGCTTTGCATGTTGTGAAAATGCGATAATTTCGTTTGAGGAAGTGTGGACTACCGCCACCTCAAGTGATGTGACTCGTTCATGCAATACATAGGATGTATAAATAATTAAATTAATGAACTTATGGACCTATATAAAATATATATTATAATGGAATTATAATATATATATATATCATTTATTTTTAATTCCATTAATATGACAAAGATATTAAAGTAGTGTTCATGCGTATGTACGACCTACCTTCTCCATGAATGATGCATTACATTTTTTATCTCCAAATGTCATGGAATAGTATAAGATGAATATATACTGGATATATATAATATTTAAATCATTAATAATATTCTTTATATGATGTACTTATACTACATGGACAATTCTTTTCAAACATGTTCATTTTTTTGAATCAAGTACCAAACATCGGAAAAAACATTTGATATGAACTCACATAATTAACTAATTTTTATAACATTATAATATGTGATATGAATTGAATAATAAACTTTAAAGGAGGTCCTTATTCAATTATAAATTTAACAAATTTTATTATTTAGGAATATAATGAAATGAACAAGACAAGTTGGACTAGAGGTAAGGGATCCTACCTCTCTCTTTCTTTTTAAATACTATTTTTAAGTCATTTCTTTTAGGATCCTGTTTATTATGTTGGGGGATATTCTATTATATTCCTCTTACTGCACTTTTAATTTTCATATTATGAGAGACCCTATTTGATCTAATCAATCCCTTTTTATTTATGTTTAAAGTGATGTTGTTTGGCTGTCGAATTTTTGCAAGGGAACTTCTTAACTCAACTTCAATTATTTGGGTTAAACTTGTACTCCTTGAATATGTAATTATATGAATATGTAAGAATGACTATAATTTTTCTACACTTAATATCCACTTATATTAGGTCTATTTATATTTGTCACACATAATTATATAATTAATTTATCCTTAATCTAAGGATACCATCTTTGTACGGGACTTCATCTCAATATCCTTTCATTGAGGTATATTTTGTTTTATACAAAAATTTCTTTTATATGGTGTATAAACCCCTTTAACTTTTATTTTTAGTCAATAGGAATATTTTCTCTATGAATCGTTTTACTAAATGAAAAAAGGTATGATTCTTTTTAACGTACCCTGTGATGCCGACCTTTCCGCCGCCACGAGTATTATTGGATCTTTGGCATCCTTAACAAGCCGTAATGTTTTTAATGGAAAATAAATACTATAAACTCTTTTCGTATTTTGGTATTGAAAATGGTTTTGATAATATCATGATTATATCAATGTGTTTTATTGATATCTTGTGATTAAAATATGGAAATGTTATTTTTCCTTTATGCATGTTTTATGTGATGCGATTATGTTATGGTTCTTGGGAATTGTTTAAGAAGATGGGTGGTTCCGTGATAAACAAATGGGGGTGAGCCCGAGATAGCTCTCCAATGCATTGGGTAACTTGAAGGAGTTAAAGTCTAAGATTTCTATGAAGAGATTTAGGGAATATACTGTGATGGGTACTCCAAACGTAACCATGAGGGTTTCTCCATATGTAAGAATGTTATGAATGCCTCAAGTTACCTTTACGTCATATGATTTCTATGAGTTGTTCATATATCTTATGATTTCATTAATTATTATGTATACATGGAATAATGTTTTCTTTCTGTATTTTTATATCCCTTAATAAGCTTTTTATGCTCATCCCAAGTTTTTGAAATGTTTTTTACATGAATTAATGATGAATAGGGTCAAGGATGGGATCAAGTAAAGAATTGCTATCTAAAACATGGAACTGGACATGTTTCTTTTTAAGAGTTTTTATTTTATGAAAAAAATGGAAACTGAGTAGAAGTGTCTACTTTATAATCTTGTGATATTTAATAGTTATTTCACAATTCTCTAAACCTATAAACCTGAAAATATCCTCAATGTTAATTATTCATTTAATTTAATATGATGCAATGTTTAAGGTCGAGGCCTTATAGTTGGTATCAGAGGTCAGTTTAGACAACTTTAGGGATTATGAGTTTTCATTAGACAAATGGTTAGTACCTATGTCTATTATTTCAGTTAAAGCCTTGTTTTATAACTTTATCAGATCAATGAAAGTTAGTTACAAATTGAAGGAGAAGGATCTCAAATGAAATTCTTATCTCTTCCTGATGACATGCTTGCAATAATTATTACAAAGTCATGTTCGGATGATTTTGAAACTTTTTCTAGCATAAAACTCACTTGTAAGCAGTTGTTTGAGATATCAAACACCTCCACTATACCTCGTTATCATTGTGGATCATGTGTTTTATTTAGACATATCTTATTTTCACAATATTCTCATATTTTCAAGAAAGGTTAATATTATAATGGAATTTTCAAATATTTTACCTTATCACAAGATTTTAAAGCATATTACGATCTTAAAAAATGTGTTGAAGAAGGAGACCCTTGTGCAACCTATTTATATTTGCTTTTACAATATAGTATATCAGCTCATACCTATGGTATTTTAAAAGGACCATTAATTTAAAGTTTCAATTCAAATTTGGTCTGTCTATTTTATAGAAATCTTGTTTTATCAGAAGTTTTTAAATGATATGTCATACATGATTATTTTCCAAAACTATTTTTTTATGAACACACATATGCCTCATGTTGTACAAGGTTTATTTGGATGGAGGAATCAAATGATTTTGAAGGATCACTAAATCATTTTTGCAATGCATGGACCTTCTACCTACGAGAACAAGATGACGATGAAACCAAATGAACACCATGATCAAGGTATGATGTTCTTCATTTTGGGGATCATTTATTTTATCATATGGTGGTGAAATAAGACTTCAAGAATTAAGATGTTGAGATCATAATGAATTTTGACGAAAATTATATGTATAAGGAAACCATTGAGGTTAAAACTTGTTAGGGTTGTTTTTGAGTTTTATAAAAAGGAGAACCCGTAAGATGGGTGACAATCTGTCACATCCGGCAAGGCTTTAGGAATCAAACGCACAACTGAAGGGCGACTATGGAGCAGCACCTACCACTAGCCTACTTGATATCCCTAGTTAGTATGACATATTCTTTTATTAAAATGATTTTATGGAACATGAATAAGTTGATTTTGGGAATTTATGTTTTATCAAATGAATATACTTTGTATAGGAAAATTATTTGGTGATTATGTGATAAAGGTTATTGTGAAAGACGTTCTCTCTTTTGAAAAAAAAACACTATATCCCAAGGAAGATAGAATACTATGGGATTTAAATTTTGGAATAATGTTTGAAATTATTTATGGAAGAATCTATGTATTTATTGTGGACATATGATGATTTGGTTTATTTATTAAAATGGTTAACTTATCATGGAGAATATGTGATTAGGATAATTACTTTTTAATAAGAGACTTTGTGAGTAACTGATGTTATTTGGAGATAAATGTTAATATTTATCTGGGAAGATTATGTAATTAAATCCTTATGAGATGTGGGTTTCAATATTAGTTTTAATTACATTTGAATAATTTTATGGACAGTAATTTATTGAATGGCCTTTGTTTAATTTTGGGTTTTTTTGAGTTGTTTTTTGTAGATTAAGAGTAGATTTTCTTTTTGTAAAAGATTATCCTTTTTGTGTATTATCTAATCTCGTACTAACCATTTTGGTTTTGGTAAAGGTCTAAAGAAATGGAAAATATATAGTTCATCTTTTGTGGATTATGTGATTCTCTCAAAGTTGATTTTAGTACTCTTAATGCGAACAAGTCATCCTAAATACTCATCTTTTTGAGAAAATATGAGTTTATGTTAGAAATCTAGTAAAAGATGAAAGTCAACATGACATGAAATTATTTTTACATATGTTTTAGTTAACCTTATAAATAAATTTCCTAATTAAAATTAACTTAAAAAAACATTTTCTATTAAATTTTCTTACTGGGGAATCAAATACTGTTTAACCCATCACAAGTTTGTGGTTTTCTGGTGGTTAACATTCTCCTAATCATGTTTTTTTATCACTCTCCATCAGAACACGACCCTTTGTTTTTTCTTCCATATCCATGTTTCCCTACATGGAATCCTAGTATGGGTTAACTTGGGTAACCTTTGTACTTCTCTTTATTTCTTTTAAACTGATAGTTTTACTAACTTTTTTTCCGATGTGGTACTTTCAATGATATTTCCGAGCCCAATTTTAAAATTGCGAGAACGCAATTCCAAAAAGGGGGGAAGGATGTAACTTACCAGGTAAATAATGAATATGAAATTTTCATATTTATTAATATTTGTGAATAAAATATCAATATTACTTTAAAGGGAATGCTACGTTCGATTGCGTACCCAATATGCAACAACGAGTTTCCTTGAAATCTTACGTTACACACTAATAATATAATAATATTATTTTAAAGGGTAGTTAAATCCTAGCCATTATAATGGTGATAATGAACAGAATTAACTAAAAAATTATTATATATGTGTGTTAAATATTTTTACATTTATCCAGTAAACGATAGATGCTTAAATTTCAAATGAATCCATTTTTAAGCATAAATATTCTAATATTCTTTAAAAGGTCGATTATCTGCCATTTAATTGCAAACATTTTTAAATCTACATATGATCGCTTTTATATGTTATATTTGACAAAATAAAATCATTCTTTAGAGTCAAGACATCAAAATTTACTTTGTGTAAGTTTTTGGTATTTTTTCGATAATGATCAATTTTTAACGAATAGTGAAAAATGTTGTATTTTAATTCAAAACCTCCTTTTAGTCTAATTTACTTATATGGTAATATTATCTTTTTAATTGGTTTTAAAGGGCAATTAAAATATATTTTTACCATTTAATCCAATTTTGTTCATTGGAATTAATTTCACTTTGAAATTAGACATAAACAAGTGTCAATCTTTTGATAGATATTATTTCATAAAAACACGCTATTTCTTTTGACAGCGGGATTTAATTATAAAATTAATTAATTCAACTTCTATGTTATGAATATGGAAAAATTGACATCATTTTCTAATTTGGAATATCAAATATATCTTAGGATGAATTTTTGGTATTTTTCTGAAAAACATCAATTTTTGATGAATAGTCAAACCACTAAGTGGTAGTTAAAAAACATATTTTTCGTTTAAGTGAAATTTTACTGCTTCTGTGATTTGAATTTCAGAAATCCGACATACATGTTTATCATTAGTAAGTATAATGTGGTTCAATGGGATAAAAATAATTTTTTTTGAATAGTAACTTTTGAGTTTTATTAACCGTGATTAGAGGTAATTAAGGTAATTTAAGATAAAAATAATGTTATAATAATATGAAATTTCCTTGACACATGTATTACCTTTATTTTACGAGTCATGGAAGACCACAGAAATCAATGGGACAATTTGTGGGACCCCATAGATCCACATGGGTAAGATAATGTTATTAATACCTTTTATTTAAAGTAAAAATACAAATGTCACAAACATGTATTGTTTTACTAAATCAATTTTTACAAGGGGTTATACAAGTTATAATTTAGAATATAAATATTTATTAGAAATATAAAATGATTTTCTACATAATGTTAATTGTTTTATAATTTTTAGACATCAAATAAAGAAAATTATTTTTGACACAATGATGATGCAGTGTTTACGTCATTAATGGATAAATTAAATAAATAAGAAGATAAAGTTTTAAAAAATATCCAAAACTTATCCAATTATTATTGGATGATTTTATTTATAACATGGTACACCTTATATTATAATTTAATAATTATTTGACCTTTAGAAACCGAAAATAATTATATAATAAAATAATAGTTTCATTATTTCCAAAAGAGCCCCTCCTCTCCCTTATAAAAAGTCCCAACTTTATACCCATTTAAAAAACATCTAAAGCCCTTTTCCTCGACCAAACTCTACTCAAATGAGCTCCTAATATCCCTCCATTAATCCTAGAAGCCTTACCTTAGGCAGAATGCTCTTCAATAAAGCCTTTTTGTTCAAACCAAGAGGAGTTACCCGATTTAATGGTAATGTATTCTCTTATGTTCTTTAGTTTTATTTTGCTTCTAAAACCCCATAAAAACTTTTTATTAATTCATTTTGTAACAAAAAAATTATATAAAATATACTAGGATGATTTTATAAGAAGGATTCGAGCTAAACTTACACACACCTCCATCAAATGGTTAAAAAACATATTGTTTCTGGGGATGGTGAATTACTGCCTCATGAAAGGATGATTGTTCAATATTCTTCTACCACCTCTCATGGTGGCCATTATGATGGAAATATATTTATATATGATATATATTATATTTAGGTCATCTATATGATTCTGTATTTTATATTTAAAATATACCTTTATGCTTTGTATGTTGTACAAATGCGTTAATTTCATTTGAGTAAGTGTGGACTACCGCCCCCTCATGTGATGTGACTCATTCATGAAATACATGGAATGTATAAAGAATGGAATTAATGAGAATATGTGACATATATAACATATATATTATAATTTAATTATAATATATATATATATATATATATATATCTCATTTATATTTAATTCCATTAATATGAAAAAAAAATGAAAGTAGCGTTCATGCGTACGTACGGCCTACCGTCTCCATGAATGGTGTATTTCATTTTTTATCTCAAAATGATATAGAACAGTATAAAATTTATATATACTAGATATATATGATATTTAAATCATTAATACTATTCTGGAGATGATGTAATTATAACTACATGGACAATTCTTTTCAAACAAGTTCATTTTTTTGACTCATGTACCGAACATCGAAAAAAATGTCTGATATGAACTCACATAATTAACTAATTATTATAACATTATAATATGTTATATGAAATGACTAATAAATATTACATGATTTCTTTAATCTATTATAAATTGAATAATGTTTATTATTCATAAATATAGATAAATGAACAAGACAAGTCACACTTGAGGTAAGGGATCCTACCTATCACTTTCTTTTTAAGTACTCTTTTGATGTCATTTCTTTTAAGATCCTATTTCTTATGTTGGGGTATGTTATTTTATATTCCTTATACTGTGATTTTTATTTTCATATAATGAGAGACCATATTTGACCTCATCAATCCCTTTTTTTTGGAAGTTTCAAGTGACGTCGTTAGGCTGTCGAATTTTTGCAAGGGAACTTTTTAACTCAATTTCAATTCATTGGGTTAAACTTGTACTCCTTGAATATGTCATTGTATGAATATGTCTGAATGAATCTGATTGTTTTACACATAATAACCACTAATATTTGGTGTATTTATATTTGTGACACATAATTATGTAATTGATTTATCCTTAATCTAAGGATACCGTCATTATACGAGACTTTATCTCAATCTCCTTTCATTGAGGTATATATTGTTTTTTACACAACATTATTTTATATAGTGTATAATCCCCTTTAAATTTTACTTTTATTCAAAAAAAATATTTTCTCTATGAAGCAATTTACTAAAGGACAAAAAGTCTGTTTCTTTTTAACATACGCGGTGACAACGACCTTTGTGCTGCCGCGAGTATTAATTGACCTTTGGATTCCTTAACAAGATGTAATGTTTTTAAAGGGAAAATAAATGCCATATAATCTTTTTTTTGGTATTGAAAATGGTTCTGATAATGTTTTGATTATATCAATGTGTTGTATTGATATCTTGTGATTAAAATGTGGAAATTT
The DNA here is from genome assembly GCA_963277665.1 of Viscum album. Taxonomy (NCBI): domain Eukaryota; kingdom Viridiplantae; phylum Streptophyta; class Magnoliopsida; order Santalales; family Viscaceae; genus Viscum; species Viscum album. Next base: position 759,714,447 of record OY728140.1, on the reverse strand, counting down.
TATGTTTAATTTATGCATGGTTTATGTGATGTGATTATGTTATGGTTCTTGAGAATTGATTAAGAAGACAGGTGGTTCCATGATAAACTAATGGTGGGTGAGCCCGAGATAGCTCTCCAATTCATTGGGTAAAGTGAAGGAGTTAAATTCTACAGTTTCTCTGAAGAGATTTAGGGAATATACTGTGATGGGTATTCCAAAGGTAACCATGGGGGTTTCTCCCTACGTAATAATGTTATGAATGCCTCAAGTTACCATTACATGATATGATTTCTATGAGTTATTCATAAATCTTATGATTTCATTGATTATTATGTATATATGGACTAATGTTTTATTTCCATATTTTTATATCCCTTTCTGATCTTTTTATGCTCATACCAAGTTTTTGAAATGTTTCCCACAAGACTTAAAGATGAATGTGGTCAAGGATGGGATAAAGGAAAGACAAGCTATCTAAAACATGGAACTAGAAATGTTTCTTTTTAAGATTTTTTATTTTATGAAAAAATAGAAATTGAGTAGAAGTGTCTACATTATAATATTGTGAGATGTAATAGATATTTCCTAATTCTCTAAAACTCTAAATCTGAAAAGATCCTCAATGTGAATTATTAATTTAATTCAATATTATTTACTGTTTAAGGTAGGGGCCTTATATTATAAGGACATTATGATGGTATAAATTGAGAAAATCATATCTACAAAGCCATAAACCTCATATAAGGTTTTTGGGTAGAATCTAAATGTTGATGAACAATCAAGAGTTTAGGATGGTTTGAGTTTTATAATAAAACATTAGTTCAAATGTATCAAATATTTTGAGGATGAATATTTTCACAAATGATGAAAGGTTTAACCTCAGGAAAAACATTTGACTCTTGATATAACATTGGGAGAAAAATCACATGGTGATATAAAAAGTGATGTTGGATCATGACGTTCTAGAAAAAACAGAAATGGATATTAGAATAATTAAAATTCATTTCTAAATAAAAAAGACATAATGGGTATTGATCTTATGAAGTATTGATATTTAATAGAATACCATAAGTACGAAATTTGATATTGAATATTGATTTGGGTGTGAATCAAAGTTTTCATAGAACCCAAGGGATGATTATTGCTGTAGTGATGACACACTTGGATACACCAAATTTCTAGTGTTATTGTTGAGGAAAAATGAAAAATTATCAAATTGCTTATTCCATAGAAAAAAGTCACTGAAGGGTATAAGAGTAGTAAATGAACATGAAAATTGGTCAATATTTTAGGTGTGATATTGAAGACCTCTATTTTTGGTGTGGAGGATTTGAACAAGTAGATAGATATTGATCATCAATAATGAAGAGGAATGTGCGGATGAAGAATAAATATGTACAAACGAAAAAGATCAAATGATTATCAAGTGAGATGAAAACAAAAAATAGATTTATAGATTTTCATTATGAATTTGTATATCATACGTTAGTGGGGATAAAACATGTCAATAAACAATATGTGTAAAGATAAATACATGAATTGAAAAAAATAAGTTGAGAAATTAATAGTGGTGGATATTTCAAAAAATCCATTTGATTATACTGCTGTATGGGTTGTTAATAGTGCATTCACTTCCCACATGAAGATAAATAAGGATGTTGTCAGAAATATCAAGAATGATAATGAAGATATTTTTAGATTCATAAATGATAAGTTCCGAATGATTATTGGCTTTGGGGAATCAATATTTATGGTAAATGATAAGAGACATGCAGATAGCTTGGTTATTGAAGGTCTTAGTAAAACAATTGTCAATGTTTGTCAATTGTGTGATAGAGGATATGAAATAATGTTTAAGAATAATTCATTTAGCATTAAGGGAATGAATGTTTTAGTTTTCAAATAGGGAAAGTGTATGAAATGGAATCTCTACCATGTAAGCAGAGAAGATGATATATGCTTTCCATCTAAGGATGAAGATTATAGGTTGTGGCATAAAAATATTAGCCTTCAAGCCAATGAAATATAGAAGATATATGTAAATCTGGTACAACACAAGATCATTCTTCGATATCATATGATTACACTTACATATGTGATGCCTTCCAACATAGAAGATCACTTGAAATATGTAAAAGGAAAAATTGAGAAGGTTGTTAAGAGTCCTTGAACAAGTTCATATTGTTGTGTGTGGGCCTATATTAATAAGAGTTATTGATTAGAAGATATATTATACAATTTTTATTTATGAATACAATTGGATGGCCCATATTGTAGTCATGACCAATAAGTATGAGGTATTCAATTTCAGCAGACAATATTGGAAGGATGTTTGATATTATTCCTGGATAAAAAATTATCAAATTATCTAATAATAATCCTATGGATTTTACCAATATAAAGGTAGATAATTATAAATAAAAACCTAGGTTAAAAAACCAAGTTTCAATAGTGATAACTCCTCATTAAATTTTATTGTTTGAGAGGAGAAACTAGATCATAAACAATATGTAAAAAGCGAATCTAATTTAAAAAGGCATTCCAATTATCTTTTGGAAGGAAGTAGTGGTAAAATTGGCCTACATATCTAATTGATATTTTTTATTAATGAAATAATAAAACACTATATATTATATGGTGCATAGAAATAAGAAAAAATTAAAATACTTTTGAGTCATTAAAATTAAATGCTAAATTATCAATAAGGGGAGATGTTGGTAGTTCGTAGATGAATTTATATTTCTTGGATACTCAAAAAAATGAAATAGTATAAATTATTTAGGAAGAGGATGGGGATTTTTGTGGAATGAAATGATGTTATTGTGGTATAAAATGAGCATTATCTTGAAAAAAAGGGGAAATTTCCCGATTAAAGTAATGAAAAGGTAAGTATCCCCGAGAGGGAACAAATAGAAAATAATTACTAAAAATAAAATATTAATTATGAGATAGATAAGGCATGAAATATATATTTACAAAATATGAAAATAAATGTTAAAATTGATAGAAAGAATATCATAGATAATCAGACATTTCTAGTGCATATGTGGAGAATGAAGTCTCTATAACCTACATTTTTATTACCATAGGTAGAACCACAATGTTTTAAATAATATTCTATATATGAGAATTGGGTTCACAAGATGAATGAAGATCTTGAAAAAATTGAGAATAATAGAAAGTGGGGGATTATTTTGTGTCTGGTAAACAAGAAAAACATTGGAACCAAATGAGACTTCCATTAGGAACTAATCAAACAAGGAATAATGATTGAAAACAATGAACATATTATGTTAATGGAATAATCGAAGATAGAAGGTATCGATGTTGAATAAAAATATAATCCCATTGGAAAGAAATACAAAATTTAACTGCTATTGGGAATAAAAATATAAAGTATAATCATATTTTTCTTGATGGATGTCATGTAATCATTTTTGAATGGGGCTCTAGAAAATGAGTTGTACATTGAACATCCAAAATGGGTTTCTAATTCATTAATATGAACACATGGTGTTTCTTATAATGATTTATTTTTCTAGATTGAATAAGAAACTATGATCATTATAAACAGGATGACCAATACTTGAATATGTCCTTTTTCTTGCATGGTGACGTTTATTATAACTGATATATTAATAATGTGTGAGGAAAAAATGATTTTAGTGATCCTATATGAGCATAATATAATCTTGGCTGGATTGAACAATGTACTATGAAATTAATTTGAAAATATTATGAAGTGGAAGTATGAAATGGAAATTATTGTAGTGCTGAAATTTTTCCATGGGTTTGAGATGATACAAGGAAGGAATAACACAATTATTTACTAATATAAATATTACAAGGAGGTTTTGAGAAGATAAAGAATAATTATTCCATGTATATTGTAGTGACCATAGTATTTGAGATTAAAATTCTATATATATCATTACAATAAAAAATTGGAACTATAAATGTTTAGTTTTTTTATATAATAGATGAATAATTAAATGATTTTTTTAAATAACTTCAAGATATCCCCCAAGGTTAAATTATACTTATTATACCCAACAACCATAAAACATTTATTCATAATATAGGGGAAGGAAACATTATACAGGGTGATCTTAGATTAATTTTAAGGCTAAATATATAAGATATCAATCAATGGCCACATGTGAGCATAATATAAGAATATGGGCATGAGAACGTGATCATAATAAATGAACATCAAACCAAATAATCCAAAAAACATTAATATTAAATCATATATTCATGATTTTTAATTACAAAACACATAATTCATATGTTTTCAAAATCATAAATAATCAATAACGAACGATAAGAACATATTATAATTATAATTCATAAATTTTTGGAAAACACAAAAGAACAAAAATCCATTTTATTCTCCTAGTCTCACTACCAATACTGTCATAGTGGCTTGGCTTCACTACTAATTCTATAATTTTCTTGATCAAAGTGTGCTCCCAAGACTATCATATTGGAAATTGTATCTTAATAAAATGGGTTCACTCCCTGTTTCAGTCCTTATTATCTCAAGATATATACAATATTAACCAATCCATTGTTAGGATATATAGTTTTTGTTCCACCCATCACATAATGAATGTCATACTTATGTGTTCCATATTATCATTAAATATTCATAATAAAAAGATTTAATAATCAGCTAAAAGGATATGTGTTTCATAAAAATTTATCTTTTTATCATATCATAACATGTTGAAAAGAAATGGCCTTCATAAATTTATTATCATAACATTTTTTACCCATGTGAAAGAAACATATTTCATAGAACCATCCTTAAATCATCATCATGATAATTCATCTAGGGAATTAAATTCCATTTTATCATAATATCACATCTATAATAAATTTTAACAAACCCTAATGCATATAAACATAGATTAGAAATACCTTCGAAAGAAGACTGTAATATTTAGTTGAATAGATAAGAAAAATATCCTTCTACATTAATAAAGAATTAACTAAAAATTCTACAAATATTTAAAAATTATTTTCATTGAAAATATCCATTTAAACTGGTAACGAAAGCCTCAAATCAAACAAAAATAATCATATTGTAGAAATAAAACAATGTGATATATGTTAAAAAGAAACATTATTGTATACTTTTTCAAAAAATAAAAAATTAATTGTTTATGAAACATTTAATTTAAATATAAAATTTTAAACCTTTTTAAATTAAGTAAAAGGAAACGAAAATAATTTTTTTAAACCTTTCAGGTATAGGTGAAAACTTATATAAAATAATTTTTAATAGCATGGGAAGTAAATAAAAAGTTTTCTGATAAAAAAAGTTATAATACAAAAAAAAAATTAAAATCATTTTATTGATCATTCTTAGTGAAAAAGATAGTAAAAAGCTAATATTACATCATAATTATAGGAAACAAAAATAAGAATAAAATAAAAGAGTTTTAAATTATAAAATTAATATAATCCCCCTTAATTAATATTTAGAACAAACATTCCCAAAAAGAAATGAGATTATAACATAAACCCTTACCTCAAGTCCCATATTCCTTCATATGTATTAAAATATCCAATATATTAAATATACATTTAATAAAAATATATTTTAAATCCATATTCACACATAAATTACTCTATATCATTCCTTTAGCATCTCAATTATCCTTTTATTAATATTTTCTTCATTAAAATGAACATTTGGGTCAAAACTTGCCTGTTTTTCATGTATGTTTTCATTTGATCATTTTGATACATAAACCTTGGTCATGGTTTCATAATCAACTGGATATTAATCATGAAATAATTATAATATATATATATATATATCACATAAACTTCTATAATCATTCATATAATGTTGTGATGAAAAATGAATTATATCCTTTATCAGAGATGGTAGTTCATATACACAAATGAGCGATGTTTACACTTTTGATCATTATAATGAAAAAGGTTAAATAATAATTAAAATATCTAAAAAATAACTATATATTATATATAATATATATTCTACAAATTTTTCCTTATTACTGTTTAGGTAAGAATAAATTTAAAACTAATCACATTACTTTGTGGATGTGGTAGTCTACACTCACACAAGCAATATTATTATTTTCTAGTAGATGGGAATGTAAAGAGATAGTTAATATATTATAATTCCAAAATAATATTTTGTTCGTAAATAAAAAATATGATCATGAAACATATAATAATAAAAATCCATTAATGTTGATGATGAAAAACAAAATACTTCGATTTTAGATGTGGTAGTTTGCACTGCACACGAACGATGCCCTCGAATTCCATTTGATTGAGAAGGAGATGAATAATGATTTGAAAAATCTGAATAATTAAATCATTGTATTATAGTTATATTTATGTTATTATATAATCATGTTTAGAATATAATTTAAGGATCTATAAGAAGAAATAAATTTAAAACACATAGTTGAGTGATATACATATTATTTGGAAAATCTCCTTTGAAAGAAACATTAAGCCTTATAAGTATTGTATTATGACAAAACCCTGACACAAGGATCAAGTGGAGTGATTTATGTCTGAAATTTTTGTTAGGTATTGACTTAGAAATTATTCTCTTGAGTTGTGAGGAATATAGGAGAGGTGGTGTCCTTTTATAAAGGAGGGGGGACACTTGGAAATTTTCAAATGATTAAAATATATTAATGTCATAATAATGTAAAATGGATCCAAAAGGAATCATATTTTAATTTTATATGACATATGGTTTAATTTTGACCATAAAATAATATTTATACATGTTTTAGTTCATTTAACTCTTATCATTTGAGTTTTAACCCATTCTAAAGCTTATATAGTTAATTACCTTTTTTACCAAATTCACTATAAATAATAACAAAATATAAATGAAAATTATTAAATAATATAAATTATACATATAAAAAATATAATAATGATTTTAAAATATTCATTTTTATTATGATAAGGAAATTTATTTGAAAATATGTGCACAAAATTCAACAAAATTATTTTTAACCAAATAAATTTTAAGCTTATAACAATGTTTACTTTCATTAATTTCGTATTAAAAAATATATAATTAATGTTAAAATATTTATTTAATATACAATATATATATTTAAATTAAATTATTCATAAATATTTATTATTTTAATTTTTAAATTTTAAAACACATTGCAAGAAAATATATTTTTTTAGAAAACATCCCTTTTTCTTTAAAATGCTTTTATTTTATTGTCTATCCTATTCATAACTAACGAATTCATTTTTTACATGTGTAAAACATAAATTATCATAACTTCTTTTTCCCTATTTGTAACCAACAATTAGATAACTAAGTGATAACTATCACATTAAATTATTATAATTCAAAATTATATCATGGTCGGTTTAAACTCGGTGTTACATGTAAACCAAACTATCAAAGAATAAAATTTCCTTAAGGAAAAATATATCAAAAAAATTGTGTGTTAAATTCTACACTATTATAATAATTCCATTATCTATATTCTGTCATTTTGACACAAAATAAATTATTATTTTTTATCTAATCACATCTTCTGGTTCCCACATAACTTCCTCAAATTTTGGGTTTTGCTCTAAAAAATTGACAACAAGAGTGTTATTATTTATTAAATGTTTCTATCCTAGATCTAGAATATCTATTGATTTTTTTCTCATAATAGGGATCATTATCTAGTAGTAAAAACTATTTTTTCATTACATTTGAATTATTAATTATATAATTCCTCAATAGAGATATATGAAACACATTATGAACTTGAGAGATATTCAATGGAAGTGCCAAGTGGTAAGAAACTATACTGACAAGACCAAGAATTTAAAATGGAATTATATATCTTGGTACCATCATTACCATATTTTAAAATAACATAACATTATTCTAATGATGTATTTTTTGGATTATCATTTCACTAACATGGGACTCTAGATATCATAGATGATTGTTAAAATAACGTTTTTTATCAACTATAAGATTCCTTTATGTGATACTGAATGGGTATAACCTTATTGGGTATTTTCACAACTAGATAAAGACTTAATAGTTCTCTTTATCCAATTTATTTCCAAAAAATTGGATTTTTACACTTCTGAATATAAAGTGCTTTATAGAGATCTATTTAAATTCTCAAATGAAACCTATTATTAAAAGAAAATTATTCCAAATGAAGGTTTTTATCTCAACAAAATCTAAAATCCATAAAAAAATGTTCTAAAAATATCTTATAGGTTTTGATTTTTCCTCTCACACCTACTATATATATGAGAATGATATGTAGTGTTAATGTTCAACTTCATATTAAATTCTTTCTAAATAATTCTTCAGTCTTCGAGGAAAATGTTGGATCCTAATCAGATACAATATAATGAGGTACTATTAATTTACTTACTACATCCTTAGTGTATATCCTAGAAATCCAATCAAGAGAGGAATATTCTCTAATGTAAATTAAATGTGTAGATTTAATAAGTTGATCAAATATAAAACAAATTAAAATTTTCCACTTAAATGTTTTTGGTGTGTGATGATAAATCTTGGGTAATGTTTTCCCATTTAAACTTTGTTATAGGTAATAGTTGTAACACCCCTTTAGATAATCTCCTCTTAGACAAAACATTCTGAATTACCCTTCATTGAGATATATAGTATGATATACCTTGTTCCATGCTATCCCACTATAAATAATCTTTTTGATCTCTGTACACATTCATACTTCAATGATGTATAAATAATAATGAGATATGGGATTCATCCAATAGATCCTTCTTAAAACTTGGCCTTGATGAGAATATTTATTAGTTTATAAACATTATCCTTCCAATATAATCTTTATTGATCATAGGAATTTTTATCACCTAATTCTATAGTTCCACATCATCTTTATATGCTTGTTTAATACTCACACAGAGGGATAGTTGGAAATTTATTTGATAAAGATATGGTATTTTTACTATCTACATTATTTAAAGATATATATTCTAAAATACCATAAATAATTGATATCTTTCAATAAACACCATGGAAAAACTAGAATATTCTTTCTAACTCAGAGAATTATAAACCTTGTTTTATTTACAAGGTTGGTAGTCTGTTTAGAAGTCATAATATTTAATAAATTCTAACCATATCATTTAGAACATATTCAACATATTCTGTGTGAATATATAATTTAAGATTGTATGGTTAGTATATATATCATCCCTATAAACCTAAAGATAATGACTATATATTTTTAATGAAAAAAAATTTATTTACCAAAACCAAATCATGAGTCTAGTAATTTTTGCTTATGGGTTCTCAATTGGTACAATGAAAATGATATCACCATATAATTTTTATGAGGGCACAACCAAATAACTTATTTAATGAAACATAATATATTACAAACCCTTATCTATTATAGGTTAGTGTAAAAACAGTTTCACTAACAAAAAGTCTTTTCATATCCTTGACATTTTAATCACATTCATCTATATAGAAAAACATGGATCCATTCCAAATCACCAGTTTTATTGGATTATATTTCCATGGAGAATACCTCAAAAATAATAGCCAGTACTAAACCAAATAAAGATAAATATAGATCTCAGATACCATGGTTGGTTTGGGATATTTATATATAATAGCCATATTTTAAGGATCTACAAATATAACATAACTTGAGATTATATATACCAATAATGAAACTTTATATGACCAGAAATCACACTTTCATAATTTGGAATAAAATTTATCATTCTTGATGAGATTTAACACAATATTAAAATGATATTCATGCTCTTTATTGACCATGAAATATATATTAATATCATATGTAAGGACAACAAAAAACACATCAATATAATCTATAAATACTATATTCATTAAATCCATTAAGTTAGCAGGCGAATTTTTATATCCAAATAGAACCACTTTAAATTCAAAATGATTAATCCTCACATGGAAGGATCTCATGGGTATATCATCCTTGTTGACCCTAAATTGATTATATAAAGAATGATGGTCGATATTGGAAAATTATTGAGCTCCATATAATTGATAAAACAACTCATCAATATTGGGTTGAGGGTAATCTCTCTTGATAGAGATGCAATTATTATCTAGATAATCATTGAAAATACACATTGAACCATCTTTCGACATAACTAAAAGAACTAGGGCACCCCATGGAGATAAACAAGGGTGTATAAATCCCATTTAAAGATTTTACTTGATTTTTTTCTTCAATTCTAGCAACTAAAATAGGGCCATTGTAAATGAAGTGATTAAAATAGTTGTAACAGAAAGTATGATTTCAATGGAAATATCATCTTCAAGCCTTAAGGGAAGGCTATGGAATTTATTATTAAATACATCATTATAGTTCCAAATAATTCAAATATCATTCATGATGATTTTCTACCAACCATTTGTGATAAATATCCATAATTAATATGTAGTAAGACCCACACAAAGATGTAACTTTCATTATATGTTCATATTTATCCTAGCATCTAAATTAGATCATAGGTTGATTCATTATATGAAATATGATTTCCCTATTCTAGTAATGTAAAAATGATATATATAGATATAGTTAATAAATGTTCAAAATTACATCAGGTTCCACTATAGGAAGAATAATACTAATTTCATATTTAAAATTCTTAAAAACCTTAACATGACATCCCAAATTCTAGAGTGGAGGATATGTTGAACTTATCTATCATGATCCACTAGAAAAATTGAAAAGAATAGACCCTTCCATTGTCTTGGAGTTAAAAATTGTATTAGGGAATCCACTAAGATAATTACCAGGTTTCCCACATGCAATACATTTAACTATAAATAGTACGTTATGATGTACTTTATTTCCCTCTATAAAAATATCTATTTTCATTTGAAAATTACTTACTCAATTTTCTTATTATCTCCACATAAAACATATTTTTGGTCATTTGAGAAATATTGCTTAGTGATTATTCCCAATTTATCAACATATAGGAAAATATATCTTATTTAATCCCTGTTCTTCACCAATTGAACCACCATGAAACTCCATTTTCTCTTATTAATTAGGTTAATAATATCACCCATGTTGTGGTTATGAATTATTTATCGAGATTTTTGGTTAAAGATAATCACATGGTTTTAGATTCCTAATGAGATTTATTTTTTTTACTTATAAGTAAAATCATTTCATTATCTATCAAATTTAGTATTAAAAGGATTCATTAAATTTCCATAAATTGAGTAAAAAAATTCATATTGTGAGAAACAATAATCATATTTATTTATCCTATAATCCTGAAAAATAATTCATAGGAATATTAAAAATGTACAAAGTTTATTCAAGCTATGATAAATTGGGTTCAACATAGGTAATTATTGTTCATTATCTTTTTTAGTCCTTTATAATGATTCAAAAAGAAAATTTGAATTAACCAATCAATATTCCTCTATTCCTTCTAGCTAAGTGTGCAGTCCTAGGCCTACTCATCTTGCATTGGTGAAAATAAAGTTAATATCCAATCGAACCCTTTCATAATTGTTACCATTTAGTAAATTTGTTCCAAAACCACTTAGAAATACCATTATCTAGACATTGATGCAGTTTTTAGGAAAAACAACATAGTCATTACTTTACCAAATCATTAGGATATTATTATGAACTTAAACTTACTTATAGGTTTCTTAAAAAGAAAATCATGTTCTCAATCTCCATAAATAACTAATACCTAATTTAAAAAAAATATACGAAACATGATTATTTCACACACACACACACATACATATATATATATATATTACATCATTTAAGATGAATATTCAATACATATCATAACAATACATTCACAAAAACTATCACAGTTTTATGTCTTTGACGATTATATGCACAATAAACTTATTTCCTAAAAGATCATTAATATATATCACAATATTCTTTTCATATTGGACCATTATTAGTCTTACCATACTCAAAACCATTCTTCATAACTAAGGAAATAATAAATAATAGAATGGGTGATCTCAGATGATCAATAAGGGTAAACATTGGTGATATCAATTAGTGATCCTATGTGAGTGTAAGATAACAATAAGAGTTTAATAACATGAACATAACTTATTAAAATCATACCCAATCAGTAAAATATCATTAATCATAAATAATGTAATAATACATTATCATAAAAAAATTAATAACTCATACATATTTGAAAAAAATTAACAATAAATCATTATCCATGAGAATATTTCTTATGAATAAGACATAAGTTTTTAGCATCCACATAAAAAAATAAAATCATTTCTTTTGTCAAGGATCATTTCCAATAATATCATAGTAGATTAGGTTCACTCTCTATTCCATATTTTTCTTAGTCAAGGGTCACTCCCAATACTATCTTATTGGGTATATTCCATTCCTGAACTACGATCAATCCCTATTATATCCCTTATTATCTCATGAGATATCCATCATTACCCAATGCCTATGAGGCCTATATATTTTTGGACCTAACAATTGATTAATGATAACCATACATATATATACCAAAAGATCATAAATCAATCATAATGTCATTATATAATAACCCTGTTAAAAGAAGTTGGTTTTGAAAACATTTAATCATTTCATCATGACATAACCCCTTGAAAATAATTGAGTTTCATTATAGTTTCTTTATAGAATAATGAATATGTGAGAAAAAAATGGGTTTCATAGAGTCTTTATTAATTAATAATCATCATATGAAATTTAGATAAAGAAATTTGATGGTATCATAAGAAAATATCCCCAAAAATACTTAATGTATGTTGAAAAAAATGAAAAATATCTTTAAAAAAATATTCTAAAATTACATTAGGAACAAAAGAAAAATATCCTCTTATTTCAAAAAAATTTAAATTTAAAATTTCTTGAATATTTATTTTTTTATTTGAAATAAAATAAGGAAATATGTAAAGTAATATTTAAATAATAGAAAAATACTGATGGTATGAAAATCAATTCATAATATATATGTTAAAAGACAAAATTCTTTTCACACATTTAGATAAATTCAAAATAAACATTTTCTGAAAATGCATCTCCAAAATTATTTATATTAAAAAATTTAAATAAAGTACAATGTAATGAAAATATCAATTTTACAATATTTGAGGTATAAGTAAGAACATCTATAATACAATTTTGAAGATCATGGACATCGAATAAAAACTTGTTGTCCAAAGGGAAAATAAGGTCCACTTTTATTTAAATACATTTTCCCGACTGATTTAGTTTCCAAGAAGGGATAATTATTCTATGAAATAAAAATTATAGAAATATAAATAGGATAATAAAATATATTTGGTTAAAATTATAAGATCCAAATAATTTATTTCAATATAAAATATATCATAGACAATCCAAAAAATAAATGATATTGTAACATAAACCCTTCCCTCAAGTCCCCTCTTACATTGTAAGAATCAAAATATCTTTTATAAAATATATATTATATATATTTATATATTAATTTATATTCTAGAACCATATTTAGATATATATTAATATGTATCAGTCCTTAATAAGTTTTAATTACCCTTTTATAAACAATGTTTTCATTAAAATGAACATTCAGGTGAAAAATAGTCAATTTTCTATGCATGTTTAAGATTGATGGTTCCAAAACATTCAGATTGATCATGCCTTGATCGTATACACCATATTAATAATGGAATAATTATCATATTAAATCATTATATAAAGTTTTGTAATCATTCATAAAAATAGGTGACGAAGAATTAATTACGTCACATCATGGCGATGATAGTCTATACGTATGTACAAGTTTTGTTTCAACTTTTGATGGAAGAAGAAAATAAAGGTAAATAATTATTAACCAAATTAAAATCATTATAATATCATTAATATCATATATATTCATTAAATATATATTTATAACCGTACATACAAATTTAAAATGAAAAATGTATCAAATTTCTTCGTGGTGGTGGTCAACCACATGTACATAGGAGAAAAATTATTATTTTTAACATAATAAAATACAAGAATATATATAATATATTATAATTATATATGATTAATTATTTAGTAAATATCATATATAAACATTAAATCCATAATAATAACCATCCATTAATGGTGGATATTAAAAAAATACATCACTTCGTGAAGAGGAAGTTCACACAACTGCATGGACAATGATTTCATTTCCAATTTGATGAAGAATGAAATTAATAAAGGATGAATCATTGAAATAATAATATCACATTATATTATAGATAATTATGTTATTATATAATCATTTTTTTATATAATTAATGAAGTTAAAAAAATGAATATCCTCAGTTATGAGCTATACATCTTCTTTAGACTACCTCTTTTGGATTAAATATTATGTCTTATAAGGTAGGTATTCTGATCAGAAAATAATCCCTATATCAGGGGTAGGGATGTTAAGAAGGAATTTTGGGAGGTATTTTATGAGATAAGAGGCTCTTGAAGTGTGAGTAATAGAGGATATGTGAGGTCTAATTATAAGGGAAGGAGAGGACACACTGATAATTATTTAAAAGATTAAAATATATTGATGTGTTACTCAAGAATAATGGAACCAAAATAAATCATATTCTATGTTTAAATTTTATAGGTAAAAAATATGACTAGGAAATAGAATTTATATAAGTTTTTATGTCATTTTAACTCTTATTTCATTTTAACCCAATTAATCCATTTTAACTCATACTGTGATAAACATTTTTTTACCAATGTAATAATTCATAATGAATAAAAATTAAGTTGACAATATTACATAATTATAATTATTCCTATTCCAAAAATTGTATAACTTTTATAAGATTAAATATTTATAATTTTCATAAATAATGCTTTATTAAGCCTCAAAATGAGTTTAATTTCATTACTTACATTCTAAAACTATCAAATGTACATTAAAAGATTTAATTGAATATATAATTTATAAATATATTTAAAATAACAAATATATATTTATTAATTTAATTTATTGAAATAAAAACACATTTTTTTAATAGAAATAGCTTTTCAGAAAAAAAATATCTTTTTTACATTCAAATGCCATTCTTTTATTTACTAACTAACTGATAAGCAATGAAATTTTTTTCATACTATGAAAACAATATTTTTTCATAATTACTTATTTTTATTAATACCAACCAATTAACAGCTAGGTGATATATATAACAATAAATAATAATAATTCAATAGTATTCACAGCCCGTTCAAACTTGGTATTGTGTGTAAATTAAGATATTAAAGAGATTAAATTTATTTAAAGATAAATATATATTTAAATAATGGGGTGTTGTATATTTGAAAAATTTTGATTTCTACTAGGATAAAATTTTCATGAAATGATGATGAAAAGTGGTCAATGTCAAAAAATAGAGGCATATTCTTAGAATCATGTTGTACTTAACAACAATAAGACCTGACATTGTTTTCACCACATGCTTGGTTTCATAATATTAATGAAATATCGATGTACATCACATTACATAAGAAAAGTTCATTCTATGGTATATAAAAGGGCCGTTGGATTTTATATTTATTTATAATAAATGATTATAATTGGATTTATTGTGATATAAAGATGTTGATTGGTATGGTTAAAAAGATTATAGAAAGTGAATATTTAGTGGTTTATTCTTTATTGAAGGGATGTGTATATCATTGATGAGTTATAGGTTCATTTTTAGTGAATATTTTTAATCAATTTTAATTTTTTTTAATTTTTTACAATGATAATTCTTTTATATTTGAATGTTTTAATCATAGTTGAGAAAATTATTAATGTGAAACTAAAGATGATTATAATTGTTAAAATGGTTATTTTTGAATTTATAAACGCGTTCTTGATTTTAGTATGTGTTTTATTGAATATTTTTCTGTTATGTTTTTAATTGTTTATATTATTCTTTAGGTGTTTACATATAAAAAAATTAATCTACGCTGGGTATCCCTATACCAAGAAGACCATGTAACCTAGACAACCTAATAGGGCCATCTGACTATGGACTAGTGAGAAGGCTAGCTCATGGTGCATGAGTGAATTGGTTATCAAACCCCATGCATAGTGGCCTATGAGTGAAAAACCTCACAGGGATCTGAGGTGGACCAAATCCCAGCTGGTCCCCATGTATATGAAGCATGTATGTCACTTGTGAGGTGTCATATAAAATCCCACCCCCATAGTAGTTGGTTTTTTATAGTTATTTTGCATCTTTTCATATAAGGTAGAGACCCCCCTCTCTGATTTAATGTGGGAAACCCTTTTTAAAAGGTATTGATCATCTTGTCTCACCATGATCTTTTATAAAATTTCCACCATGCGCTATCTCCCTACACCACATTGATCTTACCTTCTTTAGATAAATCTCTAATATGCCTTTATGTTCTCCATTGGATGAGATCATCTCGAACTTGGTCGCCAATATTTACACCCCAAATCACATTTGATGACCTCTGAGGCCTCACGTGACAAATCTAAAATATTTTTCAAGACCTCTGGCCATTTTGAACGCTGGAGGGGTTGATGAGATCCACCATTCCACTACTCAACACTAGTGCACAATTTTCATGCCACCATAAGAGTTTCCATATCCATGGACCCCGTGAAATCCCTCTCCGAGGACAAGAAAATCCACGAAGCCCATGTGCCATATACGGATTCCCCAATAGATTCTCTTACCACCAAGAGTTTGAAGATCTAAATTTTTCTTTCATTTAATTCTGCATATAGTGGGTCTTGAGATTAATTAAATGATGATTTATGAAGATCATGTTCATATTGATTTTATACAACTATTGAGGATTCTTTCTCACCACCTATAAAAGAATGTGATACCAAGTAATTGGTAGATTCGACACCCATGTCGAGGGTGAAACCATGAGGGTTTTAGTATGAATTTTTATTTTGTATTCTTTTTTTATTTTTATTTTTCTTATTTTGTTTTATATTTATTTTAATTGTAATTTGATTTTTTTATTAAATATATTATTCCATGCATGTTTTTATGTGGTCAACCCATTCCACCCCTCTTATACATATCTAAAAATCATCTTTTTCATTTTATCTCTTCTTATTCTTTTTATAAATTTAAAATTATTTTCACAATATATACATATATATTATTTTCATTTTTATATTAATTTTCTTTTTATTCATTCGCCCTTCTTTTTTTCTTCTTCTTTTTTATTTTCTTCAATTTCATGTATTTATCTTCTTATTTTCTCATCCTTATTCATTCTATTTTTTATTCTGTTTCATTAATTTATTTTTTATATTATTATATTATTTTAAATTTTATTTTCTCTTTTATTTCTATTTACTATTTTTACCTCTTACTCTAGATAATGGGAGGCTGGCTCGAGGCTTGGCCCTTTGGAGTTCAAGGTGTTATGGAATTAATTATTAATGTCTATTTTCTGTTTTCAGTAGATATGAGATTCATATATGGGTGTGGGAAATTTAACCATGAAATGAAACGAAATCTATTTCTATTATTTTTTAATATCTTTTACAACTCTTTATTTTATATCTCTTCACATGATGGAGTGGAAAAAATGAAAGCATGAAATAATATCTATAGAGACATACCCTGGAAGAAGTCACACCCACGAACAAGGTGTGCCTTCATCATTGATTAAATGAAGGGTATGGATTTTCATTTCATAGGAATTAGAAGTTTCAAAAATTTTAAAATAAATAATACTTATTCTTCATGATACATCATGATTTAATTATCAAACTAAAATTAAAAAAATAAAGGACAATAATGATGAAACCAAAAAACAAACTCAAAACCAATTTTATTATTATTAATTAAATTTTATTATAATTTTATGTCATTATAAGTTAAAATTTTCATATATCAATTGATTTCATAGTTTTGGATATTTAGAAACAAAAACCTAAATTTATATTTCATTTTTTTCATAAAATATAAAAAAATAGTTTAGATGAATAAAATCAAGTATGTGAACAATTGAGAAGCACTTGAAGGGACATGACCCATATTATGAATTATTCTACACTTAGAGCATAATTTTATATTCCATTGCCCTACGTTAGGAACAAATGAAAACTGGATTTATTTCTATGGAGCTAATATATGTTTTCTTACACTTTCTATTTTGAACAATTATATGGATTTCATTGTTTCCAAAATAATGAATTATAAAAAATTATTTTTCCATACTATTTTCATATGAATACTTTTTTAAATACATAGAACAGTTACTCATAGGTGAAAATAGGCATAAGGATAGGCACATCACCTAAATATTTTATGAGCATAGTTGATGAAATATGAGTTTATTATCAAGGATTTGTGGCTAAGTGGGCAGCCCTACATTTTTTCCCCAACTTCACAAAAGAAGTCCAAGAAGATAAAGAAAAGATCAAGGAATATCAACTGAAAAAATATTCGTGATACTATATTATAGAAAACCATGATATTCTAGTGTAGATTCATAAAGAGGGAAAATTACTATTGAGCTAACGGTGGGAGATCTCTAAGATCTGGATGACTTCTGGAATGTTTACAAGGAAAAAATGGACCTATACTATCCTTTCTAAGTAGAAGATCCATCACCTTTTCATATTTTTCTAGCTATAAGGGATGACACCACCCAAGTGGTGGAATATTATGAAAATGTAAATGACCCCCACTGCTTGACTCTATCCATTGGGATCAAAATTCAAGAGTTACTTACTACTGAGGTAGTGATTTAACTAGAAATAACTGAAAGAAGATGATCATTATTTGAATTATATATTTATTTATTTTATTCAAAATAATTTCTGTATCACTATTTATTGTTTTTAGTTTTTTGATTTAGAAAATGTTTTCTATGATTTATAAGAATATGATGAAAATGGACCTTCACCTATTGAGGAAAATAGAGATCTCTATAATTTTTATAAACATAAATTCAAGGTGACCCATAAAGAAAAGCAATTAATTGAGCTCGAGGAAATCAAGAAAAAATATATGCATATTTAAAGGGATAAATTAATTATTAAAATTTTAATTTTAAATTTTTCCATGTAAAAACAACTTCATATTTTTTCAATTAGTCACTAAATTCATGTAACCTATGATAATCCAACAATTGACCAGAATTAAGAGGTTACACATGTATCAAACAAAGAAGATGTGGATTCATACTTCACCCTACCCCCTCAATGAAAGTGATAATTATTTTTAAATGGGGAGGATACAGTATACTCTATAAATTGATCACTATGTTATATTAAGGAAAAAAATAGATGGGAAAATCTACATGTGGTGGTTGAAATCAATGAAGATCCACCCACCATCAGATTATGGATAGTATATGGTACAGAAATCTGGAGGTAATAAAACTTTAAGGCCCACCTAGGGGATCATACTATGACTTATCCTTCAATTTTTATTCTTGAAATATAGATTCAAATTTTAATCTGAGGACGTAGTACAACATGTAAGACAATCTCCCTTACCTTTTGAGATAAAATGAAATGATCATAATTCATAATTGATTAATTTTTTTAATGGTTCATGATGGAAGAAGGTTGTCTGAAATAAACATGGAGCAAAGTGGAAAAAGCTTCACGGGAAAGAGAGTTCAATTTTATCTTTATGATAAAAATCCATCAATTTTTTTTCCGACAACACGTTTAAAGCATCAACTTTGAAATTACATTCCCACACTCAAATTTATGTTGTACACAACTTACCTCTGAGTCATGAATTTTTTATGAATCTTAGGATGACATGTTATATATTTCAGACAAACTGATATTGAATGAGTAAAATATATAATTGAATGAATAAATTTATACATGTATATTAAAATGAGGACTCATTATTTGAGAGAATTAGTTAATTTATGGAAATTAATTTTCTAAAAAATGTTTTTTGTGATTTGATTTTATAAAATTTATGTGAATTGACTTTTCATTATTATTAATTCCTTGATTCATTTAGAAAAAATCAAAAGTTCCATTATCAAGAGTAATTTTTGACCAAGTTATTCGTATTAATCTTGATAATATTTCTTGACTAATATTGGGACATGTCACTGACCACAATTTTCATTTGTACTTATCAAAGTTGTGACTGTGAAAAACAATTTTAAAATTATTAAGGCACCTATTTAAAATTCATACTCCTTTAAAACCACATTTACATTAATCCTATTTTACCTGATAATGACCATGAGTGACCTTGTTTGGGATGACCCATGTTTCAAGCCATTTATATCCATTCTTACCATCCACTTAGTATTTTCATGACATTTCAATGTATTAGTATGGGGGTAAAGGGATACATGGTAAAAAAAATTGAAATGAATTGAAAGGAATATGTTTGGGTGTTCTTATTGTTAGAAAGAAGTATGTTTGTTAATTAATTTATGATACTTCATTATTTTTCCCTAATGAATTAAAATAGAAAAATAAAATAAGATAAAAAAGGGAAAACGTGTTATGATTTAAGAAAACCAAAAATCTCCACTACTAGACCTATTATTTTTATCATATGTGGTTATGAGGTGGATGTGAGGATTTTTATAAGCATAGATTTTGAAAAAGAAAAAAATGAATTTTTTTTAGAACCGAAAATAAGAGAGTATAAAAGTATAGAAAATTTGAAGAGGGTAAAAAATAATTCATTAGGCTATATACTGATCGTATCGTTTACTTGGGAATTGGGGGAAGTTGGATTTACTAAATTAAATAGTACAATTTCATTAAAATTTCATTTTTGATATTGTTATTTATACATTAAGAGAGAAACCTACTCTTTTAACCTTAATTTTTAAAACATCAATTCCTACCAACCTTAAAACATGGATTTATTTGAACCATTAATTCAAGTCCTCATGACTTCCTGTGTCTTATTTATTTAAAATATTGATAAATTATTTCTTTTATAATCTTATGTATAAGGATCATATATTTGTTATATGAAAACAAATCTAATTTAATTAATAACATGAGTGATGAGAGAAATGATTCAGGTGAGCTAAATCATGATTATTCGTGCCTAATAATAATTAATTTAGGAACATGAATGAATGGGAAAATAAGTTCCACACTTTACAAAGGGGTAATGTAAAATACTTGATTTGATCATTTCATTAAAAATTGACAATAGGAATTGATATTTTATGTGGATTTTTAAAAATTTTATTTAACATTGATAACAGTTTAATTTTGATTATTGAAAATTTTAATAATGGTAATATTTGTGACCTATGTAATTTCATGTTGAGATTTTATTTTTGATTATAAACATGGTTTAAGTGTTGGGAAATTTGATATAGTCATTTTAGTGTATATTTTTAATCAAATTTCAATGAAATTTATATGTTTTTCAATGATAATTCCCTTATATTTCAATGTTTTAATCAATTATTGGGAATTATTAAAGTGAAATTGAAGGTGTTTCTAATGGTTAAAAATGGTAATTTTAAATTTAGAAATGAATTTAAGATTTTTGGAAGTGTTTATTTTAGTTTTTATTATGTGATTTTATAACATGGTTATATTATTTTTCATGTGTTTAATTATTCAAATATCAATACAGGCCAGTTGGCCCTCTACCAACAAGACTATATCACCTATCCAGAACCAACAGGGTTGACTGACCATGGCCCAGTGAGAAAGAAAGCTAAAGCCATATGGTTCACAGGTGATCAAGCATTGTGCATAGTGGCCCATGGGTGATAAACCCATGGGGAACAGAGGGTGGATGACACCCATGCAAGCGTATTTTGTATGTGGCCCACATGTCATGTGTGAGGTGCATTGCAGGATCCCATCCATAAATAGGCTATTTTGTATAGTTCTCCTACATCTTTAATTATAAGGGAGATCCACTGATATCACCGATTCTTTGTGGGATGACCTTTTTAAAGAGAACTATTCAGCATGCCCTACCATGCTCATTTATTACATCTCTTCCCCATGCTCATAAAAATAACTAGCCTCCGCCACACTGATCTCCTATATAAATGCCGCATCTTTTGAATACTTATATGTTCACTACTGAATGAGCTTGAAATGACCTTTTACTCCATTATCACCACCCCAAATTAACTAATATTTTCTCTAAATCCTCGGTTGACCACCCAAACAAATTTTTGATCCCTCTATCCACATTGAAGTCTTGATGGATTGTAGAAAATACACCATTACACTACTCAAAACTAGTGCACTGATACCATGACACCATAAGAATTGAGACTTCCACAAAACTCATGAGTACCCTCATCAAGGTCCTAAAATGCCACAAAGTCTATGAACTATAATAGATTCCCCACTGGATTCACTTATCAGTGAAGGTTTCAACGCAGCATTTTTGTGGGTATTTTAAACCACATATAGTGTGCCTTAGGGAGAATTTAATGAATGTTTAAGAAGATGATATGTATAAGGATTTTAGGCCACTACTGACGGTCCTTCTCAAAACCTATAAAAGAAGATGATTCTAAGAAAAAAGGAGAGTAGACACCCACACTTATGGGGAATTATTGAGGCTACTACTAGTCATTTTATTTGTGTTTTCTTGGTTATTTATTTTATTTATATTTTAGTTTTATTTAAATTATAATTGTTAGTTTATTTTATTTAATAAATTAGTTAATTCATATTTATCTTTCAAAGTGTTCAAACCATTCCACCCATATTCTCTTTCTCAAATATTTACTTTATTTTTATGTTTTCTCTAATTATTATTTTAATGAATGTTACATTATTTCTGTATAATATATATATATATATATATATATTTGTTTTATTTTCATTTTATTTTTTTTATTCTTTTTCTCAATTTTATTATTCTATTTTATTTTTGGTATTTCATGTATTTGTCTTTTTCTTTAATATTCCTTATCCATTATAAGTTTTATTTTATTTTCATAATTTTTTTATTCTATTCTATTCTTTTTATTTTTAATATTTCCTTTATTTATATCCACTATTGTGACCTTTTTCTCCCAATAATGGGAGGCTTACCTGAGGCTTGGCTTGGGAAGGACATGGTGTTCTTGAATTACTTATTAATGTATTTTTTTTTGTGGTAGATATGTGTGGAATACATGGGTGTGGTGAGTTTACCCCATAACATGCAAGTCAATAAATTTCTATTATTTTTTTTATTCTATTTTCCATATATTGATTGTCTAGATCTTCACATTATTGGGTTGAGAGAATCAATGGATGAAATAAAATCGATAGAGCTCTTTGACGATTTCACACCCTTGAAAAAGGTTTGTCATCATCATTGACTATAGGAGGAGATGAGATTTATATTTCTTTAGAATTTGATATTTCAAAAATTCTAAATAAAATTATAGTAATTCATAATGATATTTCATTATTTAATTATCAAAATAAAATTAAATAATTAAAATTGAATAATAATGGAACCAAAAACCAAACTCAAAACCATGTTCTTTCTTATTAATTTTTTTTAATTTAATGATTGTTTATGTTAAAATTTAAATATTTTTTTCATTAAATAGTTTTAGAAATATAAAAAGAAAAATTTATATTTTATTGTTTTCATAAAATATTAAAAAATAAAAAATTATTATTTAGTGTGTATTAGATTAAGTAGGGGAACCAATGATAATCTCCTAAAGTGAGATGATGTTGGTCAGCCACTGTGCTACAGTAGAAAAATAATTTTATTTTTCTATTCCCTACGATAGGCATGTGTTACTGATAAATAAATAATATTGTATTTATTTTATAACCATAGAAGAGAATATATTTTGGTCGCTCAAAATTTCATGTAATTACTATGGAAGAAGAACAATATTGATGACATGTAAGTTTAAGTGAATTCTCATATCAAAGTAAATTTTGATAATTCAAGTTCAATAAATATTATAAAAAATCCCTTCCACCACTATAGAACTAGGAACATTGAAATAAATTGTCATTTTATCAAGGAGAAATAGGAACATGTGTTGGTGATATTGGAGAATATTCCAACTTATTTTTATGTCACAAACATTTTCACAGATCCATTATGTAATGAATCATTTGAATTGAATCCCCTGGATCCCAGTGTCTAGTGAAACCCCAACATATGAATAGTAGTGATGTGTAATAATAAATCATCATGGAATTATGGGTTTTTTAATGTGTTAATATGTTTTCCAGTCTCTAATGTAGACCACAAAGGACTAACCTGTGTGTTTTTCAAAAATGGGGGAGAAGTTGTGATGATGAATGGAGAAAAGTTAAAAAAAGGGGGATAAAATAAATAGAGGGAGTTTTAAATCAGATGATTTTGAATATGTTCTATCAATGGAGGAATATCACAAAAGGATTAAACTGGGTTCATTATGAAAGTAGATCCCATTTGTCATTGATGAAGTGGGTTTCTCAAGAGCTATACTCATTGGAGTAATTTTCAATAGTTTGATATAAATTTCCAATGACATATGATATCAGGTTTCCAAGACAATTAGTTTTAATTCGTCCATTGGTTTCGATAAAGGTTCATTAGGTGGCATTGAAAATAAAGTGATTCATTTATAAACTCAACATGTTACTCTTATTACTCACACTGAGAATAGATCACGTGGGATTAAAGTATATATTGAATGAGTCTTCAAATTATATAGAGTCATTTTTTAGGAATGGTGGTTGAAAAACGGTGCAATATAATTTTTAATGAGTTGGTGTCAAAATGTTTTAAATGGATGTGATGAATTATGAAAAACCCCATGAAGGGGTATTATTGATAAAAATCTATTGTATCAATATTTTAGAGTTTTTGGGTTGTTCTTTGTGCTGAAAAATTCAATATTACAAAGATACATCAGTTTCCAAGATGATTGTATTAATGGTGGTGATGTTTTCTTCTGATTTACAAATTTTTTTGGGTATGAAAAATATTTTTAAAAGGGTGGTTTCTCAATATGTATTACTTAAATAGAGTAAGAATCAAGAAAACCATATAATACCATATAAAAATATATAAAATAATGTATTTTTCATGAGAAGAAAATCACTTGGGGTCATGAGGTATGAAGAAAATAAGAAACCATGAATGATGATCACGTAGTACTGTTTGATCAGACCGTCATTAATGGTCAAAATATAGAATACATTACATAAGTAAGGTTTTTTTATGAAGGATTGAATAATAATTTTTTAATAATGTATTTTCAAAAGTATATTTCTATGTAATGGCATACACATCACATAATCTATAGAAATCATTGATAGATTATAGGAATTATTTTTTAAATTATTCTATATTGGAAAACATTATGTGATGAAAAATATTCCTAAGGCAGTTCATAGAACTGGTCTATTAAAGGAATTACTCAAGGAACATTAACCACACTTGTAAATATATTGATTCTAGTTTTATAAGATAGTTTAAAAAATAATATTATGTGAATAATAAAATATAATATATCATGTGGTGATATAAAATGGTGGACATCAGATTGTGACATCATGTGACAAAAAATAAATTTTGTAAGGATAAAAGCATATTTTGGAGAAGTTTTCCATGGAATAAATATTATAAGGAAATGAGGATTTCATCATGTGGATGGATATGGTGTTTCATGAAACACCCATAAATTATTTAACTAAATATGATATCATTAAAAAAATAGAAGGTTATTCAAGGGGAGGATTTCACATAATTCAGTTGAGATAATAGTGAACTTTCAAATTGTGACTGGTTGTAAACAATGGGGGAAATTGAGTCTTCTCAAAAGATTATCACAATAGTCTGCTATAGTGGATTTGGTACATTGAAAAATCATATTTTTATACTCATCGTACTATTCAAGTTATGGGTGAACCAAGTAAAATTGATGTTTTGGGTAATTATTTCATTTTAGTTTATCCATTTCTATAAGAATTTGAGCGAAGAGAATTTTATATAATGAGGAAACACGATCAAAATGGTGGAGTATTCTAATCTACCATATAATGATTAATACCACCTCTAATAGTACATAATTTGATGGGGGAAAATAGATAATTTTAGAAGGAAAACTAAAATAATTTATATAAAATCAAAATTAACTATGAATGAAACACAATTTTATTTGAAATATGCATTGATACCAAATATTTTCCTAGATATTATTAGACTAGGAAGATATATGAGGTGGTGTGTTGTAAAAATAAAACCAGTTTAAAATCACTCAAAGACACTCAATCATTTATTTTAATAGTGTTTACCATATTCTAATACTATAATTTATTTGATCAATTATAATCAAAGAATAAATATATACAAACAGATTAGGAATAATGAAAATTTAATTTTTCACAACATTATGAGAAACCAAAAAATGAACAAGTACAATAGTTTGTATAATGTAAAATAAAAAAAAACATTGAGTATCAGATTAAAATACCAATACTAATTTAAATTATATTATAACTATAAAATTTTATCTGATGTATAATGATAATATTTAATCCTTAAATAAGGTATCACTAACTTCAAACTCATCATATTTATATCTTCATATCATCCTCATTCCTCAACTAAATCTTATCCAAAGGTGATCTATATACCTGATCCTTGAAGCCCTCAACAAAAATCCCTTGAAAGGTGATCTATAATACTAACCCTAGAACCTCTTGATCATAAAATATTTAATAAGAAACAATTGAATTTTGAAAACATAGAAAACATTCAATGATATCCTCAAATATGGATTCTATAAAAAAAATCATAGTCAAATACAATATCTAGTAGAATATAACATTACAAAACGACCATACGAGATCCAAAATGAATTTATAGCAATTTATAAAATTCTAGTTATTACATTTCTATAAAGCCTCAAGCATTGTCATTTCTATAAGAGATACTTCAATTATATGATATTTCATTCTCTGAGGTCTGTTTTAATTGCATTAGTATAAGGTTATTTATCTTATGTTGATCTATAACTTATACTAACCATCTAATAAACTTATTCCTACACCACTTCGGTGATTTTACATCTTGAAAAAATAAATCTTGGAGTGAAATTTAGTTCCCTAGATTTATATCCTTCCAAATCAAACCTTTATAATCTAGTTTACCAGATATTCATTCTACAAAACAAAAGAAAATAAAAATATTCAATTAAAAACAAGTTATTAATTAGTTTATTTTGGTTTTTGAAACCAAGGTGGCACATGAGAAGGTAAATCGATAAAATTAACACTGATAATGATCTTTATATATGATTATACCAACATTTTATAATAATAGCATTGAAATTTTGATACTGCATAAGTTTAAACATGGAATTATCAGTGTTAAATTTAGAAATTTATAAAGTTTAATCATTATCAACACTGAATGTAATGTTGATTAAATATCAAATTACTATCACCAATAATAGAATTTTTATTATATATTTTCAGTATGAACTAATATATACCTTTCCATATTTTTAGAAAAACATTTACTACATTTCTGTTTGTCCCTATCGTTTAATATATTGAGAATTATATACTCTACCACACACCCCTCCAAAATATTGTGAATGATTCTAATTCCTATACTGAAGGTATGAAATTCAAAACTTATTTTTCATTTATATCCCCTAAATTCTTGATGTGATTTTTTGTGATTCTTTGAATTTTTATTCATGTACATACCTGATATATATATATATATATATATGTATATATGATTGTGTATATATATAACTCTTATAATCTATCATTATGTATATAACTATATTTTTGTAATATTCATCACCATTTTGGATTAATTTTTATGTTTTAATGAAATATACTCATTTTTGTTTTGTTCTTATTAATGTATACTTAATTTCATTCGTCATTACTGAACCATGTTTCACAATCCCATCTATCTCTATATATGTTTCACTGTGTGTGTATATATATATAGAACTAGATTCATATATCGAATTATATATTTATGTACACACAAACCTAAAAATTTGATAATGATTATTCTATTTTAATGTATGTTTGTGTATATATATATATTAAAGTGTATATATATATATTACTGTATATATGTTTAATATTTGTTTTCAAGTAGAAAACATTATCTTTGTAAATTATATTTTTATTATTAAATGAGTATAAACATACACATATTGTAATGATCAAGGTATTTATAAAATAATACATTTTGATTTTTAGTAATACATATGAATAAGATATTAGTTTGATGTTAAATGGGATGTTTTTTCTGATAGCGTACTCCATATGCAACAATGGGCTACTACGAAATCTTACATTGCAGACTACATCGAGTTATACTGAAAAATAATACAATATTATTATTATTATTTTTAACGGTAGTTAAGGATAAGCCTTTGGAATGGAATGAATGAATAGTATCAACTGAATTTTTAAATATGGTTTACACATGTTTAAATTATGATTCATTGATTACCAAATTTATTTGAAATTAAAATAAAAAACCAATTTAAGATAATGGATGTGTTTTTATGAAAACCAATTTAAAAAAAAAGTTGTGTTTTTATATCACACATTATGTTTTTTAATTTAATGAAAAATATAATATATATATTAAATTTAATTTTTTTAAATTCATTTTATATGTTTCCTAGATATGATATAAGAATAAATTTGTTTTTTCGGATAAAAGAAGTATTTTTCTAAGAATGCCGTTTTACCACCTTTTGATAGATAACCCATTTTAAATATTGTTTTGACACCTTTTTAGGTTTTATTTTACAAAATAATCTTCTTAATTAGTATTTTAACATCAAAATTTACTTTGGATGGAATTTTGGTATTTTTCAACTTATGTTCAATTTTAATAAATAGTGAATATATTGTATTTTAATTCAAAACTTCTTTTTAATATAATTTATTTATATAGATTGATTATACTTATAATTTTTTTAATGTGTATTTGGGTTATATTTTTATCATTTAGTCCAATTTTGGCCATTTAATGTAATTTCACATTAAATGTGGAAAAACATTTGTGTTAATCTTTATGCAGTTTTTTACTTCTTAAAAATATGTTTTTTTTGTTTTGACAATGAGAATTAGTTGTATATTAATATATGAAGGTACTATGTTTTGAATTTTAAAAAAATGATTCTATTTTTGGAATAATTATTTAAAAATTGTGCAAATAGGTAACTTTTATTTTTAGACATTATGAATAGTAACTTCATTAAATATTTTATTTTCCATGGTTAAAAGCTAAATCCGGAAAATAAGGGTAAAACGTAATATTATAGTAATAGTAAATTAACCAAAAACATTTCCTAACCCTATTTGATGAGACAATTTCAATCATGGGTATCCTTGTGTCTATTTTAGGACCCCATGGAGAAACTTATGTGTGAAAATGACATTTAATTACTTTTAATTTAATGTTAAGGAAAATATATCCTAAACATGTATCTCTTAGTAAAACAATTTTAATATGGGGTTATATAAGTTATCATTATGACTATAAATAGTAATTATAAATGTAAAACGATTTACTATATCATGGTAATTTATTTATAATTGTTAGACATCAAATATATATATATGTGTATATATATATGACACAATGATGATGTATTGATTACCTTATTAATGAAAGATTTTAAAAAATGAGATTATAAATATTAAAATAAATTTATTTTGAAACTTTTTATTCCATACACTAATTTTAGGGATGATTATGACTTATTATATCTTAATGTGTGATATTTTTTGGAAATAATAAAGTTGTTATGGGTTGTTCAAAATTCATGATATGAATAGTATAAAAATTGACATAAATGAGTTTTTAAAACAATTACTATTTTATTAAATGATATAGTAGCTTCAAAAATCTATGATTTGGCTGAATGACATAGATAATTTTATAAATATAATTAATGAACCAATTTATTTTCTATAGGAATTTTATGGTAAATATATTAACCATATTGTATGAATTTACAAGAAGACATGGAAATAATTAAATTAGTTAAACAAGAGTTAAAGCTAAAAGATAAGGTTAAATTTGAAACCATAACTTGTCTAAAACCAATTGTGTGAGAGTATTTAGAAAAATACTCATTCTAATTTTCAATTAAATTAGTTTTGGACCTTTTGAAATTCTAA
The DNA here is from genome assembly GCA_963277665.1 of Viscum album. Taxonomy (NCBI): domain Eukaryota; kingdom Viridiplantae; phylum Streptophyta; class Magnoliopsida; order Santalales; family Viscaceae; genus Viscum; species Viscum album. The sequence goes on along the minus strand of OY728140.1, from coordinate 759,684,321 downwards.
ATTCAGATTATAATAAAATAATCATTCAATATATTCCTCAAGTACCCATCCCCCCTCTTATAAATGGACACCACCTCTAACCCCTTACTCACACCTCTAAAGACCCATGGATCGTCCAAAACATGCCCAAATAAGGTAAAAAAATCCCTATGTTACTCCTAGAATCCATACCTTGGGCAGAAGTCAATTCAAGAAATCCTTTTAGCTTAAATCAAACTGAGTTACCCGATTAGAGGTAATGTCCTCTCTCAAGTTTCTTTCAATTATTTTCATTATCCAACCCCATAAACTATATTTACTCCATTATTTTATAAAAACACAAATGACTTAAATATAAAAGGACTATGTTATGAGAAATATTCTACCTACACTTACACACACCTCCATCTAATGAATACAAACATATTATTTCTGATTACAGGGAACTACTGGCTCACAAAACAATGATTATTCGATTTTACCCTACCACCTCTCATGGTGGCCATTATGATGGAAATATATTTATATATGATATATATTATTTTTATATTGCCTTTAATATTCTATATTTTATATTTACAACATACCTTAATGTTTTTCATGATATGTAAACATGATAATTTCATTTGAGGAAGCTTGGACTACCGCCCCCTCAAAGCGATATGACTCATTCTTGCCACACATGGAACATATAAAGGATGATTTTAATGAACATATTTAAAATATAAAAAAATTATATTATATTGTAATTTTAATATACCTTTGTATCATTAAGTTTTAAATCCATTAAATATGAAATAGAAATAAAAGTAGCATTCATGTGTACGTACGACATACAGTCTCTATGAAGGGTGAATTTCATTTCTTATCTCCAAATTTTATGGAATATTATAAATACATATATACTGGATATATAAGATATATATATTAATAATATTTAGGAGATAATGTAATTTTTACCACATGGACAAATTGTAATTATAACAATATCATTTTTGACTCAAGTACCCAATACCGATAAAACAACTGATATTAACTTAAATAATTATATAATTTTTATAACATGGTAATAAGTTATATAAAAGGAATAATAATCATGAAAAAGGTTCCGAAGAAAGTGTAAATTAATTTATTTTTGTTATTCGGGAAACTAAATAACAAACGATTCATGTCTAACACGGGGTAAGGGAATTCGTCTCAATCTCCTTTCATTGCGGCATATTTTGATAATATAAACCACCTTATTTTATATGGTTTATAATAAAAACCTTTCAATTTTATTTTTATTCATAGGTAATATCTTATCTATGAAGAATTTTTCTAAATCAAAAAAGTAATTTTTTAACATTTGCGGTGACAATGACCTCTATGCCGCTGTAATCGTTAGTAGTATTCCACTATAAGATTTAATGTTTTTAAAAGGAAAAGAAATCCATTATTCCCTTTTATGGGTGATTTAGTATTGAAAATGGTTTTTGAATTAAATTGATTATTTAAATATCTTGAAATTATTTTGTAAGATTGTAAATGAATTGTTATCAGTGAAATATTGATATTTGAAATATTTTGTGTTTTATGATTAAATAATGGTATGTAGACATTTGACAGGTGGTTACGTGATAAACCAATGACATGTGGTTATGTGAAAAACCAAATTATGGATTGCTTAATGATAAACCAAGGTTGGGTGGTTACGTTATAACCTCCAATTCATTTGGTATGGAAGTCGGTCGTATGGCTATTCCATCTAGTGATATGTGTTGAAGTCGAACGTATAGTTATTCTATATAAGTATGTTTATATTCCAAGTTACCTTTATATGATATACATTTTTTCTATGGGATTTATAGTAATTTTTTGTATAAAAAATGGTATGAAATGAGCTTATAATCAGTGAAGTGTTTATAATACATCTTTAGGTTGAAAAATATTACTTTATGATAAATTATTCATGGTTTACATGTTGTTTTAAAAAACTAACACTTTTACATATTTATGTATCCCTTATTGAGATTTTTATCCTCCTCCCAAGTTTTGAAATGTTTTTCACAGGACATAAAGATTAATAGGGTCAAGGATGTGATCATTGAAAATTCATGCTATCTAAAATATGGAAGTAGACATGTTTCTTTTTTTTAAGAGTTTTTGTTTTATGAAAAAATGGATAGTGAGTAGAAGTTTCTACTTGTAATATTCAAGTTTATATATATATGTTATGACCTAATTATGTAAATATCTAAACTGAAAAATGTACTCAATGTGAATTATTAACTTAATTCAAGATTATGTAATGATTTAAGGCTGGGGACTTAAACATATGATGGTTAACAACATTATTAAAAAAAACTATTATTATCTTTGATCTTAATGAAAAATTCCAAGAGAAATAATATTCAATTGATAAATCATGGTTCAATATCATTATTTTCATGATTTCATTTTATTTTCTTGTGATTATTATATAAAACTAACTTAGAAGGAATATTTTATGTCAAAAAATTACCAAAATCATAGGAAAAAAATAAATATATTTTCTGTGGTTTCTTAATTAGATTATTCTTCCATAATAGATTTAATTAAATAGTAGGTGGGTAGGAAATTTTAATATACTCTATTAACAAGGATTAATCAAATTGAATAATATCTCACATAACATGTTTGATCAACGTGTTACATCAAATTTAGTGAAACAAGGATCAGCTTAGTCACTAACCTACAATTAAAAGCATAAAATGTTTTTTTACAATTATCATCCAAAGAAAATTTAACTTATTATATCAATAAGTGAGTGAGTAATGTGGAGAAAATCATTAGAATTTCACTATTAAAACCCATAATGTCCCAAAATTTTACATATTTCCCTAAAAAATCGGGCCTTATAAATTCCCAAATTACTCTGAATTTTACCCTTATTACATTAATTAAATACAAATATATCTAGTGTTAAATCACAAAATAATTTTTCACCATTAAAATATTTTTTTATAAATTAATCATGAGGCATGTCTATTCACACAATTCCAAAGTCTGGGAATGTTTTTTATGAAATAAATCATTGGGTCATATATATAATTAGAATTCACAAATAAATAATTTTAATTAATTCCCCATATACCATTGAATATCTACCTTATAACCAAATGAAAGGTTGTGGGTTTATTAAATATACTAAATTACATGTTTTCAAATTTAAATTTTTTATATGTAAAGGAAAATTACAACTAACATTGACTTATGGGTGCCATTGGAATTTAATTTTATCTAGGGTTTCTGTAGATAAAACTATTGTATTCATGCATTACCACTAATAAAATATTTTATAAACAAATTTAATGGTAAATTTATCCTCCCTTAACATTCCATTAGACAATTGATAGTCTATACAATCTCTCCAACCCATCACTATTTAGGTAGAGACCAACTTATCATTATTCTCTACTAACTTCATTCCACCCTTCTAGGAAACAACATAGAATAGGCTAACCCATTAATTATTTTTAATGAGGTAGAATATTTTAGTATATAAGACTTTTAACGCTTCCTTCATTATATATTCCATTATTAGATGTGTCAACCTTCATTCTGGTTTTTGAATTGGAATACTACCATATTTAAGTCTCATTTTAAATATGACACCCCAGGATGAATCAAATAAAAAAATACACGTGAGGATGTTGTATAACCATTGGAACAAATCCCTATAATCCATATGCTTTCGGCTATAATTGATGGTTTAAATTGTCACAAAGAGATTACTTCATCTAAATTAAATCACTAGGGTCATACCTAAGCCTAAAAAAAAAATTCATGGCCCGTGTATATAATTGAAATTCCAAAATTCATGTGGGAAAGAAATATGGATCCAAGAGGGCCCCCAAAGTCCAAAATATAAAGAAATACAACATTCTATAATATTAATTAAATAAAATAGTGTAACAACTAAAAGAATTCATTTATAAAAATAAAAATATATAAAAACATACTGGAACACCAACTGACAAATTAGAAGAACAATAACTAAAAATAAACTAGCCTCTAACTCGACTGACATAATCACCCCATAAAATCTTTGACCTCTATAACCCACTAGAACCAAACTACACATTCAACTCCAATAAGTAAATGTGTCCTATATGTAAACATAAAGGTCTACCATTGTACATTTAAACCAACTTCGTTTAAATAGGTATACGGTGAGTCTAATAAGCCATGAAGAATCCCTAATGTATCTACAATACTGAGTACTATTGTGATAAATGGACGTGCATTAAACACAAATAAGGTATAAAAAAGTTGTTCTATAATGAAAACACCCAAAAATATTACAAAATAAATCTCATATTAGTATATTATTCATGTTTTCATGTGCTAAATAGGCCACCAATAATCCCAACCATACATTCTTTAGGAAATTTTGGATGAAATAGAGCCATAGATACATCAATTCCTAATCCAACCTCCTTAGGAGAGGTTTCACAATAAATTGCCATTCTTATCCCTACATACATATGATATCGTTCAAAATAAATTACTAGTAATCCCCTATCAGACAAGAGATAATACAAAATGTGTTCATTTCTCATTCTTTATCATTGATAATATACCACAAAATATGTACCTTTTTCTTCCCATATTACTTAGGGGATGTCCTATGATAAGTTCTATAACTAATCCTCATCAGGGGAACAAAAAATTATATTCATATCCTCTTCTTGTTCCTTCATATCAAGACCCACCATATTATCATCCTAGATGTGGTCACAACCATTTGTATCAATATAAAAATAAATAGATAGTGAGAACTATGAAACAAGCAATACAAACAATCCAGAGTAGCCAAATGACACATTCTAATAACAAGAAATTACAAGGATATCCCTTGTATTCTCCCTCTCCAACCACTCATGGAATAACACAGAAGCATAATCATCATATAAACTCTTTTATAAATGAATGAAATCATATCTCATCTAAAATTAATTACCACCCAATCAATGAATCCCTTTTTAAGACAGAAAAATATCCCTATAGGACAAAATTACGCCAGACTAAAACCCATCATTGCTTCATGAAACTATAAACAGTTCCATCAAAACTAATCTAGTTTACATATTTCTACACATTAAGGGGTAGAATACATAAATACATACCAACATGATACTTTTATACCAAAACTAAAACCTCATTGTCTAAAACAAAAAACTGTGCATCATCATACAAAAAATACATACATCAAAACTATATCGAGGAAAGATTATAAGAATACAAGATTTAGATGACAAGGCATCTCCCACATGTGGTCAAATAGAACAAAACCAATTCAAACAAGACATAGTATCATTCCTTTGAAAAACTATTAAAAATAATAATTTTAAATTTGCTTATTAAAGGCATTACATGTCATATTAATCACACTAGGATCTTGGAAAAAAATACCATGAAAACATATTTAAGAAAAACCCAAAATATTTTTGAAATACCATTTAAAAAACCCATTTCATGTAATCACATCATTTAATTTATGTATAATTTAAATCATCCCTCAATTTAAAATATTATATTTTAAATAAAACCACTTACCCTTTAGAATCAAACTCACATCTCCAATAATCCATAAAGAGGGACAACAAACTTGTTTATCCTAAGTTCCAAAAACAAACCATTTAACAAGATTCATAGTCCATCTTGAATATATGATTGATTAAATCATATACTAATTTATGGGGAAAAGTTACTAGGTATTGAATCATATCATATAGAATAATACTAATGCTCACATATGAACCTAAAATCACAAAATATGCAAGAGAATAATTAATATAAAGGTATCCCACATCAACTAGTGATATTTAATTGGATTCAAAGCTCATACAGATCTCCTATAAGTCCATGATATCATATATCACCCATGAACATGATAAAATTAAACAAATGAACATTTAAATGTAAATCACTAATAGAAATTATAGATATCAATCTCATCGAGAAAAATCATTACACTATAACCTCAAGCAATGGGGTATGGTCCGATCCTACAAATCACTCAGAACTATGAAACATAAAATCCAAAATTTATATCATAATTAATGGTTAATTTATCATAAATTACCTAAAAACTATAAATATATCCCTAGGGAAACATTCTTGGAGAAAACCGATGAACGATGGCTTGAACACATCTACCCTGAACCTCCTTTACACATTTTACATCAATTCCTGATGAAGGGGGGTGATTCCACCATGGTATAATGAAATCATCTCCCCAAACCCCAAACCATGTGGACCAAAATCAAAGGATAACATGGGGGAAAAGTGGATAAGGGGATAAATATGAACTTAGATCTACTTGAATAAATACTCTTGAGAAAGATAGACCAAAGGAGGAAAAAAGAAGGGAATAATGTTAGCTAATGACATAATTTCCACTTATTTTGAGTTATTAAACACTAATAATATTGAGGTACCCCTATAATGTAGAAAGAAATTCATCTTTAAAAAACCACTTTGCACATGGTCACAACAAGACCTTCATGTTCATGTCACGATGCCTCCATGCGAGTCCTTCATTATAATGTTCCCACTTTGGGTCATAACTTGATCATCCATTAGAATTGGGACAATAAAATGACCCAGAAACATTACAGAATTTTCTCTTGGGGTCACATCATATCCTTTTACCTAAGTAGGTGATCCTTTCCCCATATTCCATTGTTATAGTGTAACCCCTCTATGTTATGACACGATAGTCTTTTTATAGAGAGATTGATACCCTAGCAAAGAATTATAATTCTTCAACCACCCCAGTCATGGAATGATGTGCTAAACCTATGTTCAACCATGATACTAGTCCAAATGCATTAATAGAGTGTCCTATCCCATCACTGTTTAACCATCCCCTGCTTAAACCTCATAATGACATGACCCTAATCTATCACACAATCACTAACTCCATATAGATAATTTTCAAATTACGACCACCCTTAATTTGGTTTGACATTAAAAAGAGAATTGAAAAAATATATTGAGTCTCAAAAAACATCAAAAAACACCTACAAAATATGTTCTAGCTCCTAATATTATAATCTAAATCCCAATTCTAAAAAAATCCCCACATGCAAGATAAAAAATTCAAAATTTCCCTAATATAAATTAATATTATATCATTTAGACATTACGATCTCCATAGAGTAATTATTATTGTATTTAGTAATACATGATGGTTCCATAATTATAAATATTGAGAGATTTTAGTCATTATTTCACTAACAACACATTGTGTCAAATAACTGAATGCCCAATGTGTTTCTATTATACACCACTAACATCTATGACTATTATTCACCAAAAGAAGATATTTTATTTTAATTGGATTCCCAAAACTCTTACCATGAAAATTTTCACTTATCTTGCGTCATCTTTCACTATTTTATCTATAAAAACTCCCAGTGTAGTTTTTGGATGACCACATGCACTTTTAAATAACATTACAATTATGTCTTTCTCTGGATGGGTTTCCCTGAAATTGATTAATATCACATTTTAAAACATCTCTACATCTCCTAATCATGATGCCACAATTCTACAGGGAATCATAAATTCATTTAAATTCCCATACTAGGACTCGAAACTCATAGTCGATCTGATTCCGTGGTTGAATCCTCGACCAACCAAATCCCCCAACGTACACCACCCATAACTGCCAATATGACACTAATCCAACTCACTCTCAGATTCCATCACATACATGACCATAACCAAAATGAGGGTCATAACCCTATGACCAATTTGATTATTCTAAAAATAATAGTATACTTATATTCATGTAACTAAATAAAAAATACCTGACATCTACTTCTCTTATCCATTCCATTAATGACCGTAAAGACTGGAAATGAGCACATTAATCCAATATGTGTGCCAACACAAAGATAAAATCAAAAACATTGAGTCAATTATCAATCAAACCCATTGAAAAAAAGATACCTAATCTCCAAAAAAAAATCATATATAGGATAATAGGGATTTTGAACATGACATTCCACTCATAATGGATAATTACAACATCTAGAACTCCCTATTATAGGAATCACCTATCACAAACAAAACAAAACTATTCAAAGTATATCCCTATCAAGACTCACATCATAATACTCAATTATAATATAAAACATCAATCCCATGAGCATTAATTCACTTATATGTCTAAAAATCTCGATATAGCCATCAAATTCCTAATCCCAACACCTGGGTTATCCTTGTTCAAACACTAAAAACCATGATAAGAGAAACTACTCACCCTATTATGAATTTTTATAACATCAAAACAAAATAGGTTCGTACATTCCAACCATAAATGTAACATTACAATAAAAGATGAAACACTATTGAAGTACACAACTCAAGCATTCAGGTCACTCCTAGACAAAACACCAAAATCTAAGAAATCCAGTTTAAGTGTTTACCTGTTTCTTATTTAAAAACTATATCATTTCATTTTAAATACAAAAAACTCACCAATTATTGAAAAAAAACTCACTGGAATCAATGGGTTTTAAAAAAATATCTAAAAATCCCCATCCTATTAGGTTAGTTTCCCAAATATTTATTCCATTTAAAAAAATACACATGAAATCCAATTTCAAAAAATCATTCTCTATTATTTTTTCAGAATTTTAATATTATAGTGATTTTAAAAACAATAGCTCAATGGATATTTTTCAACCAAACTATAAAAATTTCATGAAAAACTCATTCCATACAGGATTTTTCTTTTCAAAACTATGTTTTTTTCGAAACCTATCATCCTAAAAATAATTGTCTTATAGAGGAATAAAAACTACAGTCAAAATTAACAAAACAAGATCCATGAATCCTTATTAATCTTATCAATATTTATAATTAAATAAAGAATAACATGATTATATTATATGTTTAGTTAGTTAATAGTTGATCTCGATGAGGAAACATGTCAAAAAACAAAACCTATAGGTCCATGTATAATTACTTAATCATGCCATGATCATGATACATGAAAAAGGTTCACCGAATCGCAACATTGGATTTCTCTTCACAACATCTCACTCATCATATAGTTATATGTCCCGACCCTTGATATCCCCATGAAATATGAGTTCCCACCAAATCCATACTATCTTGGCAAGCTACTAATCTACATCTCGGGTTCCCAAATGATATATTCCCAAAGTCCATGTGCATGTGTTTCCACCTTGCCACATAATTTTTGATGATATAGGTATATCATATGGAATGGTGTAGAAAATCCAAGCCACTACTTTCTTAATCATATTGAATGATTGAATAATATAATAAGGTACCAGTTCCATGTAATCATAGGGTATGATATGGATATCATAAGTAATTTTTATAATACAATGATACTAACAATGATCTACTAGGAGTCCAAATTATTATCTTTGGGAATTATTCTATATAAGATATCATTAAAAAAACATTTCATAAGATGTAACACATGAGATTTTGTTTCATTCATGGATACGATGAATGAAGTGGAAAAAGCATTGAACCATTCTTTATAATGACCAAGTAAATAAATGATCTTCCAAGGATAACCCATATGGGATTTTTGAAGAGCTTATTCCATATGATTACATATAAGTTGGAATATCGAAGTGATGTGCCTTTAGGTGTTTTCTTCTCCTAAATTAATTGGTTAAAGTTTATAATTGGAAGCACAACCCTAGAATTACTAAATCTATAATGGCGTATTATAGGAATGTGGAGTCTCAAAGTTGAAACATAGGTAATACGTATGATCCTAACCTCACGAACAATTCTTGATTTTTATTTCTATATAAGAGATGACTAAAAACTAGAGAGAGAAAACATGGTGGAAAAGTGAATGAGGTAATAATGGTTTTTATGAAAGGATGGTATGGGTTGATGAAACATATAATAACAAAATATGGTGAACTAGTTTTTGAATAAGTATCTCTAAAGGATAGAACTAATTCAACTCATAGACTTAAAAGGAAGACCAATTGCAGGACTTCTTAGGATAACTAGACCACTTGGTCTGGAAAAGCTAGAACTACATATATCTCTTAAATTAATATGTTATAGGTATTCAAATAATTTTTTGTGAATTAGATTCAATCTAATACAAAAGTTAAAGTAAATTTAGTTCTTTCTCTCTCAAACTCCCTTATACCATGTTGGATTTCATCTTATAATCACTATCACTCTATCTACATGATCAAGGGATAATATAGAACCAACCTCAATGTGATAATCTCCATTCAAAATCAATTCAAAAGAGAAACTAATTATTCCCATTAAAACATTATTCTCCATACTCATAATACACCACCCCCTAAGAACATATTTAGACCTAATGCATTCATTATTATCTGTTAGTTATACAGTGAACACAAGGGGTATAAGAATAATGCTCATAGAAAATAACATGATCAAAATCAAAAAAAATGGAAAGAAATTTTTTTTCTAGTACGATCAAATTAGCCCCAATATGTAATGAATGAATCAAACATCAATTTACATATAGATAGTTTAGTAATATACCAAAAAATATATAACAATTATTTATATAATTAAAGAATAATTAAAATATTTATAGTAATTATTTCACTTTAATTTATTTATAGGATCTTTTGGATTTATTTTTTATATAATTTAGAAAACATTACATAACATAGTGTAAAATTCCACAATGTGTAGCTGTTTTCCAAAAAAATGTCTTTTGTTTTCACTCCTACGTCATTAATGACACATTTTGTTCTTTTAATATGAATCATCAGAATAGAATGATAGATCATTCTATAGAACCTATAAATCATTAATCCTTATTTTTTTTTTGAAAACATTAGATGAGAAAAAAGTATCCAGTAAGTGATATAAAATGAAAAAAAACCCATATTTTCATTTAAAAATCATGAAACCCATAAAAAGTTTCTCTTTTTTAGGTAATAATGTTTATAATAAAATATTATTTTGATTATAAATAAAACTTTTATTGAGAAAAGTTCGTTATAATCAATCTAAAATGAAAGCATAAAGGTAAAACAATAATCATGAGGGTTTCTTAAAAAATGTGAACAATTTTCCATTAATAAATAATTTTATCTGAAAATGATTTTAACAATATTTAAATATTTTTATTACCTTTGGAAATGAAAATATTGACATAAAGAATAATTTTGAAGCATAGAATATCCATTTTTAAACCATGGGACATTATCTATATATCATAGGTATAATCCCTCATATAGTCATCCTTAAAAATGGAATAACGAGACCAATTTATTAGAGTATATATTCCCTAGGGAAAAATCATCACCTAATATAGAGGATGGATTTAACAAACCCACCCAATATCATAAATAATTATCAAGAACAATAAAATGAATGAAATACATAATATAAGAACAACCCTATGGATTTATGATGTGTTATAAAGCTGTATTTGTTTTCAAACTTCCCTTATATTGTTTTAGAAGATTCAGTGAGATGAGCATCCTAATGATGAAGAGGATTGATATATTTTTAGCCTTTATAAAAATTCTTGGATATGTTTTTTCATGGTATGAATCTTTTTCTTGAAGTCCAATGATCGGATGATGTTTTTGTAGTAATAAATACATTTTTTGAAATTCATATATGATTTTTTCAATATAAGAAAATATTTAGATAACAGAACAATTTCACATATATATTTATCAATGTTAGAAATCGTTGTGTAATTAAATTTATCATATATGAAAATTTATAAACATATCTAACAAATTTAATAATAGAAAATTTCAATGTATAAGATTTCCTAAATGTACCCAACTTTTACCATGTTTGGTAATTCATACCATGTATGAAAATTAAGACAAGTATTTTTATATGAATATATTTGTTTCTAGAAAATGTTTCCAATATTATCATAGATCTAAATGTGAATAAGTTTTTCTGTATCAATAAATGACATATATAAATTTTTCATATGTACAAAATTTTTTTTCTATAATTTGGGTCTTCTGAAGGAATCTAACATGGTGATGCAAGAACCAGTTTTAAATAATCAATAAATCACATCTGAAATGTGATTATAGATTTTTCTGGTGATATTTCAAAAATGATACACACTATTATTATATTTTTTAATTTTTAATATGTTTTATCTAAAAATATATTATAATGCTTTAAATTTAGGTTGTTAATGGAGAAGCTATCGATATTACATCTAAAAATCGATTATGATGATGATGTGCTACTCAAAAGTTATAATAAATTGTTTCATTTTATTATTAAGTGTTATAAGATGCTTTTAGGGGATAATGATTTCTGTTTCTGAGTTACTTTCAACTATATCTATATCATAATACTTTATTGAAGAATAAGTTTAGATTTATAATTCTTTAACATGAGGAATATGGAGGGTATTACTATGAATTCACAAAAGAAATATTTGTGAATATTGATCAGTGTTTGATATTTGAGAGGATATTATCCATAAGTTAACTTATGTAAATCAATATAAATACACATTTTGTGATTGATTTTTTTAAAATATAATCCATAAAAGTTATTTTTTTTAGAATAAATTTTAGAATGAAACTTCATGGTGGAATGTAAATTAGTCCTCACCATTTTTTTAATTTATGGAATTGATTACGATGTGAGAGATTAAATCTTGAAAATGTAGTTTTTTTAGAGATCAAAGGTTTACCAATATTGATCGAGAGGGAAAATAAGGAAAATACTCTTGATGGGAATGTCTTGAGTGAGTGTACTAGGTGAAAACCATAGAAAGTGTGTATTCTGAAAGCGGATGTCATATTCAAACAAAGATTTGGTATTTTTCTATTTTCAAAATGCTGAGGTTTTTCATGAAGAAGAAAAAAAATTTCTACATTATATATTTACGAAGTGATTAGTTGTTCTTGAATATTTCTTAAGTCTCATTGATGGATGTTCACTTCTTCTATTGATATAGTAACTGAGCTACGTAAAGATCTATCTGATCATACTTACATATTTTGTGTGAAGGTAGTGTAGAGATTTATAATCAAGTGTAACTCTATACCTATATTGTAATACCCATGATTTTTATGAGAAATATTTTGTTTTTTATGTTATATAAATTTTCAACGGAATCTGTCACTACACACAACACTAACATGTCTTACTTTACACGCAATCGCGACCTTCCTCGATAGCTTGCATCGTACGCAGTACCGAGTTTCACTAAACAACGATATGCTATTAAAATATTATTAAAAATAGCCATTATGAATAGTAATACCCACTTTTTGAATTTTTTTAATTTTTATCTTTCAAAATGGAATTCATTTTTGGATTTGGAATATCAAAATTAGCCTAGGGTGAAATTTTGGTATTTTTCTAAAAACTTCCAATTTTTGATGAGTAGGTAAAACACTGGGTTACTATTTAAAAACCAGAATTTTTATTTAAATAATTATTTATTATATTTAATTTTTGTTTAAATCAAAATTGATACATAATACCTATATAAGTTCAATGTAATTCATTGGAGTAATTTTATAATTATTTTAGATATATAAAAATTTTATTGAACTTTTCACCGTCTTTTTCCAACCTCCTAGGAGAATATTCAAATTCACATAAAACATAATTTTACCACTTCTATGAGTGGAATTTTGAAAATCCTTGAGACACAGTTAATATCAAGGACTAAAATGTGGTTCAATGAGATGGAAATAATTTTTTGGTGAAAAGTAACTTTTATCTTTTTTTACCACGGTTAAAAGTAAATAGGGTAATTAAGGGTAAAAATGATATTACTATTACCCTTAAACATGTTCTAATTCTATTGGATAAGTTTAATTCGACCTAAAAACCTTAGGAATAAATTTATACCATTTAGGCCCACCTGGATTAGATTAAGACATTTAGTATTAATTTATTTAAAGAAGCGTTAAAATTGTTAAAATCAAAGTTTTATAAATAAGTCATTTTTAATATAAGGATAAACGTAAGATAAATTTGACTATAAATACTCATTAGAAATCTGAAAAGATTTTCTACATAATGGTATTTTATTTATAATTTTTAGACATTAAATAATGTAATTTATTTATGACACAATGATGATGTAGTAATTATCTTATTAATGTAATATTGACATAATTGATTTTATAAATACCCAAATAAATTTAATTTGAGACTTTTTATGAATTCCACAAATTTTCTAGTATAATATGGCATGTTAGTATTAATTTAATGAACTTATTTCTAACTAATAATTCTGTTATGATTTTCAAAAAAATCAATTACTAAATAGTGTAAAAATTGATATAAAATAGTTTTTAAAACAAATATTATATTATTAATTGTTATTTTATTCCTAAAAATTTAAGGTTCGGAAAAATTAATTATATGAGATTATATATATTAATAATAAACAACTTGGGGTTCTTTATGCTTATTATAGTGAGTTTATTAACCTTATAGTATAAGAAAACAAGAAGACACGGTAAAAGTTAAATTATCTAACTTAAAGTTAAATCTAAATGATAAGGTTAGAATAGAAACCTAAAATTGTTACAATTTGATTGTACGAAAGGATTTAGAGCCATACCAACCTTATATTATAAATAAATCAATTTGGAGCTATTAAAAACTGAATATGACTTTATAATAAAATAATATTTTTAGTTTTTCCAAAGGTGCCCCTCTCCTCCCTTATAAAAGGGCACCACCTCCCTCTCCTCCTCACACCACTTTGAGCCTTCAAGATAGGATAAACCCAGCCAATTTCTCCTCTCAACTTTCTTAGAAAAATCGTAGTGGTTCTGGTCTTCATCAATGACCGTGTTTAGTGCCCAAAGAGGAGGTTAAGAAGAGGCGCTTCAAAGAAGAGGTAATGTCCGTTACCGATTCTTTCAAATTTATTTCTTCTTATTTAGTTGTTTCATTATGAAGTAATAACATAAGTATCACTTATATACTGATATGATATTATAAATATGAATGACCCTATTTCACCTTCTATCCATCTTATGGTAAATGAAACCACTGCACGTGCGTACGTACGGAATACCGTCTCCACGCCGTGGTGTAATCTGTTTTCCACCACCACCTTAAATGGATGGGTATAATGGTGTATAGAATAACTATATATGATTATTGTAAATTGATATTGATTCTGAAATAGTATACATACTCTCCAATACAATTCCACGATCATGGAATCGATATCATCGCTCGTGCGTACGTACAGAATATCGTCTCCATGATGTGATGCGACTCGTTCTACATGATATTCATTACATAATGATTATATAAATGAATTTAATGAATAAATATGATATATATTATAATAATACCATTCTTGAAATGAGGTATCTACAACCTAAAAAAATAAGAATTTATTCGACAAAACATGCATAAGAACAAAAAGTAATAATCACCCGAATAACAAGTAGCAATGAAATATTACTAATAAGAAGCTAAGAATATGACCATATATGAAATAATAACAATAAGTATGATTCTTTAATAAGTCAATGACATTATTTAAATCATTATATATGAGGTTCAGACACTTACAATGAAAATCGGGCCTATAGTAATGGAAAATATCGCAATCTCATTTTTATCTGAGTTTTTTTACACTTCAGGATTTACTGGGGAATATTTATCATCCAAATCCATGTTTCCTCAATATGTAATATCATTTATATCCTCCTAAAATTGTTTAAATCCAATTTTACCCATTGTTATGTTTTTAGTAAAAGATGTGAAAGGAATCTTTTGTCGTTTTTAGTACAAGGTACTTTTTTAACATTTCCGGCCAAGTACGAGAAGAATGTTTTTCTTTAACTTATACAGAATGAATGTATTTTTATAAAATTATATCCATGAAGCTTCCTTTACAAGTTTTCAATTTTATTTTTAATCAATGTCTTTTAGTTTAACATTGTATGACATGTTAAGAAAGGAAAAATGTTTTTGAAATAGAAAGGATATTTTCCTCAAAAATGAAGTTCAAGTGTTTTATCAAAATTATTTTCCATCTATGATAATATAGGGATCTGTTTCTATCCCTATTTTTACATTGTTTTGATTATGTTATGTTGGAACTATTTTTATGAAGTCCTTTTATCTTATATGTATTATGTTATGATGGCACAATGTTTAAGAATCCCATTTTAATTACATGGGTTATCATGTGATGTATGATTTATGATTTTGTGGGACACATAAGAATGGATTCATTATGAGATGGGTGGGACCTATATCTCCCTCCAATTCATTGGGTAAAGATTTATATCTCATGAGATAGACATGGCTGTAATGGCATGTTAATCCAGTTCAGTGAAACAGGACTGAAACGAGGAGTGAACTCTGTTTAGAAATGGACTTTGTCCGCTAAGATAGTCTTGGTAATGAGTCCTGACTACTATGAAATGATTTTATATGATTATGTGTGTATGCCAAAAAGTTTTATGTTTTATTTTATGATTTTTGGGATTACATTTCACTACTATGATTTATCCCATGTTATGAAATTATGATCTCTTTTGCATGTTAAGATTTCCAAAATGTTATGTTCTTATTAATATGATGTGATTGACATATCCTTTGATTACCCTTACTGAGCATTTGAGCTCACCCTTTTGTATTTTTTCTTTCCCCAGGTCAGGAAGAAAGTTATTATGTAGGATATACCAAAATGGACTATAGATATGATAAAATAAATGGGAGACAATGTAGATGCTTTATGAACCAGTTGTTTATGTTTCCCAGTTTCTAATGACACAATACCTATACGATCCTTTCATGGTTTTGTTATATGTTGTAATAAGTGTACTTAAATTTTGAAGCAATGACAATGTATGTAAAGTATGGGTCGTTAAAGTTGGTATCAGAAGAAAGGTATAGTCAACCATTGGAAACTAGGATGTGAAAGCCTTAGTATGAACCCTAAGGATAAGTCTAATAATAAAATACAATCTTAGTGTTTTAGAAATGGCCATGAATAACCTATGATAAGACCTAAAGCGTGAAATTTTATTCTTGATTACGTGGTTTTCCTATTATAATTAGTATTGCTCACACTTTTCTTCTTGTCTTTAGTCAATGGATGGATCCCAAAGGAACCGTGTAAATTCTGAATGCGACGGGCAATGCAATGATTGTCCCCCTGATCAACCAAAAGTTGTGGGAGCTGGAATGCAAAAATCTTGTAGCCAGGGTCTCACAACATTCTCAGGCTATGAATCATGCAGGACTTCCAAACGAGCAAAGGAAGGAGAAACATTCTGCTGAATCCTTCATGAAGAAGCATCCACACTCATTCAGCGGGTCTACTGATCCATTAGTTGTTGAACAATGGATCAGTACTACTGCAAATATATTTTCAGTTCATCAATGTTCTGAACATGACAAAGTCATCTTAGCAGTGTATCGTTTGTAATGTGATGCTGATCAATGGTGGAATCTTATCAAGATTATGAGGCCAATAGATGAAATTGAGTCCATGGAATGGGACGAGTTCATGAACTTATTTTTCTATAATTACTTCCCTCATATTCTTTGAACAAATATGGAGAAGGAGTTTCTTGAATTGAAGCAAAAGGATGATGAATATGTTGGTACCTACAAAGAAAATTTTACAAGACATGCAAGGTAAGCTTATAGGATTATCATCCAACCTGAGAGTAAGATCGACCGATTCTTTAGTGGCATAAATCCAAGTCTTTGAAGGGCGTTAGCCATAAGGGACTTCAATAGCTACGAGGAAATCATTCTATGTGCTCTCAAAGTTGAGACGGAGATTGGAGTAACCCATCAGTCATATGGGATTAATAAGAAGAGGAAAATGGAATTCAAAGGAAAATCTAAAGAGCACACTGAAAAGAAGATGAGTTTACCCTTATTCTCAAAGTGTGGAAAGAAACATGGAGGGAGTTGTCTTAAAGGGACAAGTAAATGATTCAAATGTGGAAAGGAAGGTCTTCCGACATTTGAATTCCGCAATGATGGGAAGAAGATGTCTAGTGATGTGAACAAAGAAAAGGTTACACAGGGTGCACCTCCTACACATCAATGTTACAAGTGCAATGAAATGGGGAATTATGCTAATCAATGACCTAATCCAACGGTTTTTGATGATGGTCGAAGTAAAAAAACTCTTAAGGCTAAAGACAAAGGAAAGTCAAATGCAATTTCTATCAGCGATGTGGTGTATGATAATGAAGTAGAGAAAGGTACACTTACCATCCACTCTAAAGTAGAAAATGTTTTATTTGATTCTGGATCCACCCAATCATTTATTTCTGAAGAGTTTTCTAAGGGTGTCGTCATATTACCTCAACAATTAGATGTTGAGTTAGATGTGAAAACCCCTAATGGCACAACAGTCACATCAAAAGTTTATAATTCTTCTCTGATTGAAGTTTGTGGGAAAGTGCTTCTTGAAAATCTTGTTATCCTTCCTATAGTGGAATTTGATGTGATTCCTGGCATGGATTTGGTTTCTTTATATGTAGCACATATCAATTTCCAAAGAATGAAAGTCACATTTCATATTACATATCAATCTATGACCGTCTATCGATGCAAGGATGAACATAACCATCCAGTGGAAATTTCATCCATCTTATTGGTCTTGATTCCACTAAATGAAGGTTATTTATCTCAAATGGATTTTGAGAAACACACGATTAAGAATATTCCCATTGTATGGGAGTTTGATGATGTCTTTCAGGAAGAATTTTTGGGTCTTCCACCAAATAGTTATGTTGAGTTTTCAATAGAACTCGTACCGGGTGCTTTACATATTTCAAATACACCTTATAGAATGGCCCCAATTGAGTTGCAGGAATTGAAGAATCAACTCCAAGAGAATCATGATAAGGGATTCATACGCCCTAGTGAATCACCTTGGGAAGCACATATTCTCTTCGTTAAGAAGAAAGATGGATCAATGAGACTCTTCATTGATTTTTGAGAACATAAAAAAATCACTATCAAGAACAAATATCCTCTCCCACGCATTGATGACTTATTTGACCAACTACGCAGAGCTCAATACATTTCCAAGATTGATCTTCATTCAGGGTATCATCAATTAAGGGTCAAAAGGGAGGATATACTAAAGACGGATTTCCGTACAAGGTATGGAGAATATGAATTTATAGTGATGCCATTTGGTCTCACTAATGCCCCTACTATCTTCATGTATCTGATGAATAGAGTCTTTAGAGACTATCTTTATCTGTTTGTGGTAGTCTTTATAGACGATATTATTGTCTATTCAAAGAGAAAGTAAGAACATGAAGATCACTTGGGGATTATATTGAAGACCCTGATAAAGGAAAAGCTTTATGTCAAATTTACCAAGGGTGAATTTTGGCTTCAAAAAGTTGCATTTTTGGGTCACATAATCTCAAAAGAGGGGATATATGTGGATCTAGCAAAAATAGTGGTTATCAAAAGATGGTCGAGACCAACAATAGTAACTGAGATCTGAAGTTTTCTTGGTTTGGATGGATATTATCGACGTTTTGTGAATGATTTTTCATGATTATCTAATCCACTCACCAGGTCAACTCGAAAAGGAGTTAAGTTCATTTGGATGGAGGAATGTGAAGAGAATTTCAAGGAGTTGAAAAGAAGGTTATCCAGTGCACCTATACTCACACTTCCTTGTAGTGGAAAAAGGTTTGTGATCTAAAGTGATGCATCCAAGAAGGGATTGGGGTGTGTTCTTATGCAAAACGATATGGTGATAGCTTATTCCTCACGACAGTTGAAAAACCGTGGGCAAAATTACCCAACTCCTGATTTCAAGTTAGCTGTGGTAATTATTGCATTAAAGATTTGGAGGCATTATCTTTATTGAGAAAGGTGTAATATTTATACTGATCGTAAAAGTTCAAAGTATATTTTCACACAAAAGGAGCTGAATATGCGCCAAAGAAGATGGTTGGAGTTGATTAAGGATTGCGACTGCTCAATTCATTACCACATAGGGAAAGCAAACAAGGTGGCAGATGCATTAAGTCGACAAGACCATGCTAGCTTATACATGATGAGGATCACAAAAGATCCAATATTTATGTATTTACAAAGGATGGATCTTGGAATTATAATGGAGGGGGAAAATCATATCTTTCTCAAATGAATGTTCAACCATCTATACATGTGATGATTAAAGAGGCACAGAAAAAAATTTAGAGTTACAAAAAAAGGTGATAAATGTTCCTGAATTCATCCTTGATTGTGATGGGATAATAATGTTCAGGAATCGGGTTTGTGTTCCTCCCATCCCAAGATTAATGAAGGAGCTACTGGATGAGGCTCATAGTTATTCATTATTTATTCATCCTGGAAGCATGAAGATGTATAGGGGCCTGAAAGAGTACTTCTGGTGGGATGGAATGAAAAGAGATGTTGCTGAATACGTCTCTCGATGCATGGTTTGTCAGCAGTTTAAAGCTGAGAGATAGAATTCTAAGGGGATGTTACAACCATTTCCCATACCCGAATGGAAATGGGAAAACATCACTATGGACTTTGTCATTGGACTTCCTAAAACATTCAAAGGCAATAATGTTATCTGGGTCATAGGTGATCATCTTATAAAGTCTGCACACTTCATTGCTATTAGAGAGGATTTCTCTCTGGATCAGCTTTCCAGGATATATGTAAAGGAAGTGGTAAGATTGTATGGAGTACCACATTCCATTATATCTGATCGAGATCCGATGATTACCTCAATGTTTTGGTGAATTCTTCAGCATACTCTAGATACAAAGTTGAGTTTCATCACTGCTTATCATCCCCAGACATACGATCATTCTGAGAGGACAATTCAAACTCTAGAAGATATGCTGAGAGCCTGCTCTATGGATTTCAAAGGTGGTTTGGATCAAGACCTACCTTTGGTGGAATTTTCTTATAATAATAGCTTTCACTCCGGTATTCAGATGGCTTCTTATGAAGCTCTCTATGGAAAGAAATGCAAGACTCCAACTTGCTAGAATGAAGTTGGTGAAGGAAAGCTATTAGGACCTAATCTTGTTGATGAGATGGCAGAAAAGGTCTGATCCATTCAACAACACATAAGAGCATCTCAGAGTCGACAAACAAGTTATGCCGATAATTGAAGAAAAGACATAGAGTTTGAAGTGGGTGATAAAGTGTTCTTATGAATATCTCCATGGACAACAGTAATGAGATTTGGAAAGAAGAGAAAGTTGAGCCATAGGTATATCGGTCCTTTCGAAATACCGGATCGTGTTGGGAAGGTATCTTACCGATTGGATCTTCTGCTGAATCTCTCTCATGTTCATGATGTCTTCCATGTATCACTCCTGAGAAAGTACATACCTGATCCTTCACATGTACTAAGCTCAGAAGATGTACCACTGGAGAAATATCTTTCATATAAAGAACATCCAATAGAGATTCTGGATCATAGAGAAAAAGTTCTACGGAACAAGGCCACTCGCTTGGTGAAAGTTTTATGGAGGGACCACCAATTAGAAGAACCTACATGGGAGCTTGAGGATATGATGAAGGAGAGGTATCCTCATCTGTTTGTTACCAAGTGACGAATTTCGAGGGACAAATTCATTTTAAGGGGGGTAGAATTTAATACCCAAGATTTTTATGAGAAATATTTTGTTTTTATGTTATATACATTGTCAAAGGAATATCTCACTACACACAACACTAGCTTGTCCTTCTTTACACTCAATCATGACCTTCCTCGATAGCTTGCGTCGTACGCAATACCGAGTTTCACTAAACAATGATATGCTATTAAATTATTATTAAAACTAGCCGTTATGAATAGTATTACCCACTTTTTGAAATTTTGAAATTTTTTTAATTCAAAATGGATTCATTTTTGGATACGGAATATCGAAATTAACCGAGGGAGAAATTTTGGTATTTTTCTGAAAACATTCAATTTTTGATGAATAGTGAAAACACTAGGTTATTTTTAAAAAAACAGACTTTTTATTTAAATAATTATTTATTTTATTTAAATTAATTTTAGTTCAATATTGATACATAATATCTATATAAGTTCAATTTAATTCATTTGAGTCATTTTATAATAATTTTAGATATATAAAAATTTTATTGAACTTTTAACCGTCTTTTGCCCACCTCATATGAGAATTTGAAAATTCACATAAAACATAATTTTACTACTTCTGTGAGTGTAATTTCAAAAATCCGAGAGACACAGTTAATATTAAGGACAAAAATGTGGTTCAATGAGATGAAAATAATTTTTTGGTGAATAGTAACTTTTTACATTTTTCCACAGTTAAAAGTAAATAGGGTAATTAAGGGTAAAAATGATATTACTATTACCATAAAATATGTCCTAATTCTATTGGATAAGTGTAATTTGACCAAAAACAACCTTAGAAATAAAATAAGACCATTTAGGCCCACTTGTATTAGAATAGGACATTTAGTATTAATTTATTTAAAGAAGGGTTAAAATAGATAAAGTCAAAGTTTAATTACTAAATCATTTTTAATATAGGGTTATACATAAGATAAATTCGACTATAAATATTAATTATAAAGCTACAAGGATTTCCTAAATAATGGTATTTTATTTATAATTTTTAGACATTAAATAATTTAATTTATTTCTGACACAACGATGATGTAGTAATTATCGTATTAATGAAATATTGACATAATTAATGTTATAAATACCCAAATAAATGTAATTTGAGACTTTGTATGAATTCCAAAAAATTTCTAGGTTAATATGACATGTTAGTATTGATTTAATTAACTGTTTTAGATCTAATCATTCTGTTATTAGTTTGACAAAAATCAATTACTAAATAGTGTCAAAATTGACATAAAATAGTTTTTTAAAAAATATTATATTATTAATTGTTATTTTATTCATAAAAATATACGGTTCAGCCAAATGACTTTAATAAGGTTTTATATATTAATAATAAACAACTTGGGCTTCTTGTTGATTTTTATAGTAAGTTTATTAACCTTCTAGTATAATAAAACAAGAAGACATGGTAAAAGTTAAACTATCTAACTTAAGGTTAAATATAAATGATAAGGTTAAAATAAAAACCTAAACTTTCTTAAATTACATTGGATGATATTATTGCGACCCATACCAACCATAGATTCTAAATAAATCAATTTGAAGCTATTAAAAACCGAATATTACTTTATAATAAAATAATATTTTTAGTTTTTCCAAAGGTGCCCCTCTTCTCCGTTATAAAAGGTCACCTCCTCCCTCTCCTCCTCACACCAGTTTGATCCTTCAAGCTCGGCCTACCCCTGCAAATTTATCCTCTCCACTTCCCTAGAAACATCTTAGAGGTTCTGGTCTTCTTCAAAGTCCATCTTTAGTGCTCAATGAGGAGGTTAAAAAGAGGCTCTTCAAAGAAGAGGTAATGTCTGTTGACGATTCTTTCAACTTTATTTATTCTTCTTTAGTTTTTTCACTATGACATAATAACATCAGTATCACTCATATACGGATATGTTATTATAAATATGAAACAACCCTATTTCACCTTCTATCCATTCTTCGAAAAATGAAAGCACCGCGCTTGTGTACGCACGGAATACCGTCTCCATGCCGTGGTGTAATCTATTTTCCACGACCACCATACTTTTATGGGTATAATGGTGTAGAGAATAACTATATATTATTATTTTAAATTTATATTGATTCTTAAATAGTATACATACACTGCAATACAGTTCCACGATCATGGTAACGATATCATCGCTCCTGCATACGTATGGAATACCATCTCCACGATGAGATGTGACTCGTTCTACATGATCTTCATTGAATAATGATTATATAAATGAACTAAATGAATACATATGATATATATTACAATAATACCATTCTGTAAATGAGTTATCTATAACCTAAAAAGAAGAATAATAATTTATTCGACAAAACATGCATAAGAACAAAAAGTAATAAACACCCGAATAACAAGTAGCAATGAAATATTACTAATAATAAGCTAAGAATATTACCATATATGATATCATAACAATAATTATGATTCTGAAATAAGTCAATGACATTATTTATATCATTATATATGAGGTTCGGACACTTACGAAGCAAATCGGACCTAAGTTAAGGGAAAATCTCGCAATCTCATTTTTATCTGAGATTTTTTATACTTCAGAATTTACTGGGGAATATTTATCATCCACATCCATGTTTCCTAAATATTTAATATCATTTATATCCTCCTAAAATTTTGTAATTCAAATTTTAACCATTGGTATGTTTTTATTAAAAGATATGAATGGAATCTTTTGACATTTTTAGTACAAGGTACTTTTTTGACTTTTCCGGCCAAGTACGAGAAGAATGTTTTTGTTTAACTTATAAGGCATGAATGAATTTTTAGAAAATTATTTCCATGAGTAATCCTTTAAAAGTTTTCAGGTTTATTTTTAATCATCTTATTTTAGTTTAAAATTGTATGACATGTTACGAAAGGAAAACTTTTTTTGAAATAGAAAGGATATTTTCCTCAAGAATGATGTTCAAGTGTTTTATCAAAATTATTTTCCATCTAAGATAACATAGGGTTATATTTCTATCTCTATTTTCACATTGATTTGATTATGTTATGATGAAATTATTTTTATGAAGTCCTTTTATCTTATATGGATTATGTTATGATGGCACGATGTTTTAGAATCCCATTTTTATTACATGGGTTATGCTATGATTTATGATTTATGATTTTGTTGAACACATAAGAATGGATTAATTATGAGATGGGTGGGACATATATCTCCCTCCAATGCATTGGGTAAATATTTATATCTCATGAGATAGACATGGCTGGAATGGCAAGTTAATCCGGTTCAGTGAAACATGACTTAAACGAGGAGTGAACTCTGTTCAGAAATGGACTTTGTCCGCTAAGATAGTATTGGCAATGAGTCTTGACTACTATGAAATAATTATCTATTATTATGTGTGTATGCCACAAAGTTTCATGTTTTAAGTTATGATTATTGGGATTACATTTCACTACTATTATTTATCCCATGTTATGAAATTATGATCTCTTTTACAGGTTAAGATTTCCAAAATATTATGTTCTTATGAATATGATCTGATTGATATTTCTTTTGTTTACCCTTACATAGAATTTGAACTCACCCTTTTGTATGTTTTCTTTCCCCAGGTCAATAAGAAGGTTATTAAGTTGGATATGCCAAAAGGGACTCTAGATATAATGAAATAAATAGGAGACAATGTAGATGCTTTATAAACCAGTTGTTTATGTTTCCCAATTTCTAAATACACTATACCTATACGGTCCTTTCATGGTTTTGTTATATGTTGTAATAAGTGTGCTTAAATTTTGAAGTAATAATAATGTATGTAAAGTATGGGTCGTTAAATATATACTATGAACACATCCCATCACTATAAGATTTTTTGTTCTTTGTTATTATAGTGATAAATCTTTGGTTGGGGGAGAAATAAACCATGACAAGGAGTAGGATACCGAAGAAGGTGATGAACCTTGTAAAATAATCCTTTTGGTTATCTATTTATTTTTTTCTTACACGAGTGAGGTTGAGACTCTCAAATTGAGTAAATCAAATCATAACAGATTACAAGGGTTGATTTTAAAAAGAATAAATTGTCAAAACTAGGCTTTATTAATTCATCCAAGAATTCTCAGTAGAGTAATACGATTTTAGGAACTAAAACTTGTATCCAATCATGGTCCCTATATTTGTTTCAATCATATTCCCTGAATGTATAATATAAATTATTTGAACAATATGTTTGTTCCTAATATTGATCGATATAATTATCATATTTTTAAGAATAGAATATTACCATGTCTTTTATCTCTTGTATGTAATGTTAGAGATGCTACTATTTTCGGTTTTCAACCCATTTAATGGAATTCTCCAATAAATTTTACATAAAAAAAGAAATATATATAATGATGATGAAGTGAAAAATTATTTTCTTAATCCATTAATAGGGAATATTTAGAAAAAATTTACGGGGCATCATATAGTGAAATAACTTTGGTATAAGATTGTATGTAGTTATGATGAAAAGGTGAAAGTTAAAAAGGCCAAATTAATAATATAGAGAATAAAGGATGACACTAGTAATATCACCATAGAAGAAAGAAAGATGATTATTTAACATAGTTAAGTTATGTTTTATTTAATATACAAGGATCTTGTGAAAAAATAAAGACTCCATAATTATAAATAAGATCATGTGGAATTTTTCAAATAGTCCTGATCCTAAGATCTCATATCTAGAAGAAAATGAGGATATTTCCATGGATTATTTACATTGAATTTTAATATGTTTTTAGCTGATAAAAATTACATCCTCTATCAAAAATGGTAAAAATGAAATTGAATTTGAGGTCATTAGAATGTTGAAAATTATAGAAGTTGTTAAAAATTCTGATGTAGGTCATTCAAAAACTAAATAGGATGATGGATATTTACATTGAATCATTTCTCTTATCACAAAGTTATTAAATAAGATATAAAACAAGGGGAAAGGAATACATTCTCCACAATGTCACAAATTTAATAAAATAAGGTACTTTTAAATTAAATTACCAATAGAGTATAACCCCATGATCATGCAAAGAAATAAAAATACAGTGATAGAAAAAAATAATATGAGTGATGAAAAGGATGTTTTTGTAGATAAATAATAATCCCTTGTCGATTAGATAAAAAAATTCAGTTTGAAATTAAGATGAAACTGATAAAATGATAAATGATCTTAAAGAAAATTTTTCTTTGAATGAAGAAAACAAATCATGGACATAATCCATGTTCCCGTAATCTATTAATAAAATAAATATGTAAAAATTGAAATTTAAAAATATATTGAATTCAAGGATAAATCTACAAAACCAGATGCAAGAAATTTCCTAAATAATTAACAAAAAAATTCACCTAATATATTTATTATTGATCATTATTTCATTAATATTGAATGTTATAACTCAAAATATATTCAAATTTTATCAATTAAGAATGAGGATAAATTCTCTCTCACTTCAGTTGAGAAACTAAGAAACTATGGGATAATTTATTCTTTAAAACAAATGAAAATTCATACTGAAAATAAATAAAGAAATAAATCGAGACAATGTTACATTTATAATTTTTATAAACTAATGATATTTTAGATTCTAGTTTAATATTGGGGTTGTGGGGTATTTGTGCATAAAACCTACATGTGCTGGTAGAACATGCCATCTATCGGTATGAAACAAGAAGTTAGGGGGAGAAAAAAATTATGAAATGAAGGAATATATGAGATGAAGTCTAACCAAGATAATTAATATTTATAATTTGGAAATATAAAACAGATTTTAATAACTATAATAAGTGTGTAGAATATGTGACAAACAAGGAAAATGTGTTAAAAAATTCATTATAATTTTTCATGGATACCTGCCTCTAATTAAAAAAAGAGAACAGTGAACAAGAATATAATGATGATAAATATTTCTTAATAGAAGTTGATCTTACAAAAAAAGGAGGAAAATGTCAGGAATACTTGATTTTAGGTGGACCTCCACTTTATAGGTGATTCTAAATCCTTTTAAATGTTAATAAACATGATGGAGGCATTGTGTAGTTTATAAATAATTATTCCATGGAGATCAAATTTATTGGGCACACTCAAATTTATAATTAGAGTTTAAAATCTGATGATATTATTTTTATGGAAGGGTAAATGACCAATTTTATTTTTTTTATTCAAACTCTTGATTATGGGAATGGGTTTTTTAGGAATGTATCATCCCTTATCAAGGGACAAAAATATTTAAGAACAATCACTACAAGAAATAGTACTTGTGGATACTTGTTTTTAATTAGTGATCCAACCAAAAAATGTTACATGGGTGTGAGTAATGAGGACATTCTAAAGAATTATAGGGGTTTTAGTAATTTTCAATGATGTTTAAGAAATATTATAAAGAATGATTTTGTGATAGATCTTCAAATTCTTAAAATAAATGATGAAAGAACTATTGGAACATGTTAAAAATAATAATTATCCTAGAAGTATCACAAGAAAGTGGGTATAAAATTAATAGTACCATTAGAGTTAATTCATGAAGATATTTAGTTTCAAATAAGAAAAAATCTACCAAAAGTGATCTTTACATAAAAATATTCATAGATAATTAAACTCAGATGAAAAATGATATTTTTATCAGGCATAATTCTAAAAGCAATTAGGTCTAAAAAATGTATAAAATAAAATTTTAAAAGGAATTAGAGTTGTGTATTAAGAATATGTGATCGTATAGTGGTAAGGAATACACACATAATAAATTTGAGGTATAAATTTACAAATATATAGTAAATAATACATATAGAACACCATACACACCTTTAAAAAATGGAATTACAAAAATAAATAATAGATGCACAAGTGAAATGGGTAGAAATATGCTTGATGTAAATAAAATCTCCAATTATTTTTTGAGAAAATCCCTGTGAAATATAAGAAATTTTTTAAATATAAACCTTTTGATACCTAATAAAATGTTACACCATATAAATTGTGTTATTAGATGAATAGTATAATAAGAAACATTAATGTTTTTGGCAGTCCATGTTAGATGAAAATAAAAGACAACAAGTTTGAATTATTTAAAAAATATTTAATAAGAGTGTGATTATGGGATGTATTTTAAGTGTAAATTGATTATTTAATGTAAATAATGTTAGAAAAAATAGTTGATAGTTATTATGTGAATATTTATGAGAATATGTGTAAAACAAACAATTTTTTAAATTAGGTTTCAAAATATCATTCTATAATTGGGAATAGATTTCAAAAAGTGTGGCTAAGAAAGTGGATATAGTCACACTAGAAACAATTAATGTTGAGTCAAAAAATAACAGTGATGATTATTATCTTACTTATTTTATCAGAATTATATTTTAGAGATTTAAAAACATGTAGATACTTAGAAATATAATGAAAATATAAATATAATTGGAAACTATAATTCACCAGTTTAGATAAGTAAAATACAAAGAGTTGAGAATCAAGTCGATCTTATGTCAGTACTTAAAGAAATAATATTTTATTAATCTACTGAAAAAGAATATTTCGGTCAATATATGTAAAAAAAATAAATATATTTATAATAAATTCACATGGGATGTTATTCTTAGACCAAAATTTAAAATAATAATTCGAAAAAATGTGTTTTTATAAATAAAATTATTGGTAATGGTGAGGATACAAGGAAAAAATAGAGCATGGTTTTAAAAGGGAATTCATGGTTGGAAATAATTTATTTTAAAGAATTATTTTCCCAAATTTAAAGTATTGTAACTATAAGAATTGTTTTGATAGTTACTACATGTAAACTCTATAATGTTTATTAGATAGATATGAAGTCAACATTTCTAAATAGGGGACTTGAGAAATAAATATATATTAAGAAATCATATTGATTCATTCTTGAACATGATGGGAGTATGGTATTTATAATTAAGAAATAATTTTATAGTATGTAATGGGATCCTCTATCCTAGTATTATAAACATGATAATTGAGTGATACAAATGAGATTTTATAAAGGAACTTTTTAATGTAATTTATATAATAATGAAATTTTCATAGGCAACTTGATTTTAATTTTTTATATAGATGACTACTTTTTTTCTAGTGATAAAACATTCTTATATGAGTAATTTTATATGTATATTCTATATTATTTTTTAGTGTTTATATTGGGAGAAAAGAAATCTTTTATAGGATTACATATTCAGAAAAAAATATGACCATATCTTCCATTCCCAAGAAAAATATTCCAAGGTATTATTTTAGATGTTGTTAACAAATGATTACATAGAGGTTTCCAATCCAACTATAGTTGGTACAAAATTACACAATGATAAATAAGGTAACAAGGTTGATTAGAAATATTTTAGAAGATTAGTTGGTAAAATGTTTTATTTGATATCTTCTTGAATATACATTGAATATACTTTTACCTTATGTTCTCAACATACAATTTACCCAAGAAAAATAAAAAATTCATGCAAAAAATAAAATATTTAGGTATTTCAAAAGTAAAATAGACTATATCTTTCATTATCGATATTTTATATTTCATTAAATTATTTTTTATAGTGATACTGACTTATTTGGTGACTTTAGTAACAAAATATCCACTTCAGGTGGTGTTTTATTCCATAGAGATAGTTATGTGAGCTGGCATAGTACGAAAAAATACTCCGTTATATTGATAACAACCAAATTTTAATATGATGAATCAATATATAGAGTTAACAAATTTTTTTTGTATGTAGATATAAATAATCTATTTGAGTGTTATTATGGAAAACCATTAAGAATTATCTCTGATAATCAGATCAAAATAATTCTCTCATAAAATTTGATTCGTCCTTCTTAATATAAATACATTTATATTCAACATCACTTTATCAAAGAAGATGTATATAATAGTGAGATTAGGCTTGAATATTTTAGCAAAAAAAGATAAAATTTATCATATATATATTAAATCTGTACATAGAGAGAAGTTTATTGAGTTAAGAAAAAAACTATATGTTCATTATCTACTGCAAGCCTGGGGATTTGTAGAACTGTGCCCCAAAATTGGATTTTCACTATGTTGAAAAGGGTGACATTTTTTAAAAAACTTTATTTTTAGGGGAGGATAATATTGGTAGAAAATAGAGGGATTACTGAATTGATGACAAAATTTATGGATAATGCTGAATTGAGTAGTTTTTTGACAGTGATATTTAATTCTTGAAATAAGGGGGAGTCATTTGCAATACTTATTGAAAATATTTTTATCACTTAGTTATGAAAATATTTTAGAAACCATGCACATTCTTATGGGGTGGTGGTAAGATAAACCTCTCAGGGATAGGATATAGTTTTTCGATTCTTGAGCTAATGATGCTGATTAATGTTTTAAAATATGTTCACTACTGGAAATTTGGGCTATAGCCATGGTTTAGAACCGTGGCTATAAGCCCTCAAACCGTGGCTATAGGTAATAGCCACGGTTCCTCGAACCGTGGCTAAGTTTTGCATGGCTATAGGCCTATACCTATAGCCACGGTTCCAAACTGTGGCTTTAAATCTATAGCCACGGTTTCAACCGTGGCTATACTAAAGGCCGGACAGAATATATTGCCACGGTTTTAAACCGTGGAATTATATCTATAGCCACGGTTAAAAACCGTGGAAATAAACCAATAGACACGGTTTAAAACTGTGGCTATAGGGTGTCCAAATCCATAAAAAAAATACCCCCTGGACACACCCCCTGCCACCCCCTGCCAGTCCCCCACTGCCACCCCCTGCCAGTCCCCCCCTGCTAGTCCCCCCTGCCCCCTGCTTGTCCCCCTGCCAGCACCCCGCCCCCTGCTTGTTCCCCTGCCAGCCCCCCCTGCCCCCTGCCAGCCCCCCTGTCCCCTACTTGTCCCCCTGCTAGCCCCCCCCCGCCCCTGCCAGCCCCCCTGCCCCCTACTTGTCCCCCTGCCAGCCCCCCCTGCCAGCCCCCCCTGCCCCCTGCCAGCCCCCCCTGCACCCTACTTGTCCCCCTGCCAGCCCCCCTGCTAGTCCCCCCCCGCCAGCCCCCCCTGCCCCCTACCAGTCCCCCCTGCCTGGACACCCCTCCCCCCTGCCTGGACACCCCTCCCCCCTGCCCCCTGCTAGTCCCCTCCCCCCTGCTAGTCCCCTCCCCCCTGCTAGCCCCCCCCTGCCCCTGCTAGTCCCCCCCTGCCAGCCGCCCTGCCCCCTGCTTGTCCCCCTGCCAGCCCCCCCTGCCCCCTGCTTTTCCCCTGCCAGCACCCCCTTCCCCCTACTAGTCCCCCCCGCCAGCCCCTACCAGTCCCCCTTGCCTGGACACCCCTCCCCCCTGCTTGTCCCCCCTTGCCACCCCCTGCCAGTCCCCCCTGCCCCCTGACACCCCCTGCTAGTCCCCCCTGCCCCCTGCTAGTCCCCCCTGCCACCCCCTGCTTGTCCCCCTGCCAGCCCCCCCCACCTGCCACCCCCTGCTTATCCCCCTGCCAGCCTCCCCTGCCACCCCCCTGCCAGCCCCCCCTGCCCCCTGCTTGTCCCCCTGCCAGCCCCCCCCCCATGCCCACTGCTTGTCCCCCTGTCATCCCCCCTACCCCCTGCTTGTCCCCCTGCCAGCCCCCCCCCCCCCCCCCCCCGCCCCCTACCAGCCCCCCCTGCCCCCTGCTTGTCCCCCTGCCAGCCCCCCCCCCCCGCCCCTTGCCAGCCCCCCCTGCATTTTTCCTTTTCTTCAGAGCCTTTATTTCTAAAATACCTTCTAATGTCATGACCATTATTATTATTAGTGTTCTGTTCCTCTTCATTGTTAGGTATGACATAGTTCTTTATTATTGGTTCATTTCTTGAAGCATTCTTAATTGAGTTTGTAATGTTTATGTTATATAGCATCAACGAAATGGTATTCTGGTTAGATAACAGGGATACAGGCTGTTCATAATAGTTCATATTATCTACAGATTTATCACCAACAAAAGTTAAATTAATAGAATGAAGAGTAGGTGTACCTGGGTCCTTTGAATCATCTATATTTTGCATCTTGATAGCGTCCAGATCTAATGGAAGGGGCCTCTTCCCGATGGGTTTAAAATGTGCCTGCATTAGCGTGGGGTCTTGTACAGAGGTTGTGCTTCCTTTTGTATGTTTTATAGGTTCCAGTGTCAAGGTACCTTGTTTATTAATGTTAGTGTGTTTTGTTTGTGCCTTAGCCTAAAAAGACTTTAGAATAATATGAGGATTCCTACTTTTTATAGGACAACCAGTGGTATGAATGACGTTAAGATTAGTGGAGAGTTTTCTTGTTTTTATAGCAGTGCCAGTAGCATCCAGAGTTTTAGTGTCATAGGTGTAGTGAGCAGTGGAAAAAGAACCTAAACCATTTGTCTGATTGTTTGAGTCATTTATTATCTCTTGGATTGGAGTGAAATTCAGTCAAAAGCAGACATTGAATTTTCATCACAACAGGCTGATCCGGTTCAGATGACATGTGCAGAGGATGAGGATGATCTGGTTCGGACAATATGTGAAGAGGATGAGGAAAAAGAAGAATTACCGAACAAATATTATGTGATACATGTACAATAAAATATGTCAAACAATTCCAAACCAATGTTTTCAGTTGAATTGAGCCTTTGTACCACCTGCTATGCACGTTTTGTGGAAAGATGGATGAGAGGCAGCGCTGAGAGGAGATATAGTTTAGGAATGAGGAAATACGAAAAATTAGAGCTAACCATTCAATGTTTCTCTAAGGAGGAGTAACCGCCGCAAGGTGTCGTCCTGGAGTAGGGCCAAATCACGGCGTGACCGCGGCGTGACCGCGGCGTGACCGCGGCGTGACCGCGGCATGACCGCGGTGTGACCGCGGCGTGACCGCGGCATGACCGCAGCATGACCGCGGCGTGACCACAACGTGTTGGACCGGTCCAGCGACATCCGCGGGGCAACATCTTCCACTTAGTTTCAAATAGGATGATATGGGTATGTGTAGACTACCAGTCCCCTCGCCCATGTCTGGACACCCCCCCTGTCTGGACACCCCCCCCCCCTGTCTGGTCAGATTCTCACTTTCACCTTTACTATTGATGGTACTCGTATTTACTAATCCTTTGTTTATCCTAAGAATAAATACCAAGAATGAATAATTTTTTGGAATGACTTCTCTTATTTAGGAACTAACACGAATGCCCCCTAGTTTCTTATGGGAGACTTTAATGCTATTCTTAATTCTAGTGAAAAAATTGGCCCATCTCACGCCTCTATCTCCACGAGAGATTTTAAAGCCTCGATCAAGGGAAACAATCTTATTGAAATTAATCTCACTGGTGCGAAACACACCTGGTATAGAAGAAATCACAATAAAGTGGTTGCTTCCAAATTGGACAGAGCCTTTATGAATGTTCTGGCTCTAGATAAATAGGACACTATCTCTAGCATCACTCTTCACAGACTGAACTCTGATCATCAACCTATCCTGGTAAACATTTCCTCCAAAGACATGAAACCTAGGTTAACCTTCCACTTCAATAATGTGAAGATCTCTGATGAAGAATGAAATCATGTCATCCAAAACTTGTAGTCCTCAATATCTCATACCAATAATGCCTTTACTTACAACCTCAAACTAAAACACCTCAAACAGACTCTCAAATCTTGGTGTAACACCAAATCCAAACAATGGAATGCAGTTCGCATTTCAGTTACTTCATATGGTACATGGCATGAGGTTTGGCTGGATCAAGCTTATAATTGGACAAGACAGTTCTAGACTCAGATGTTGCAGCTCTTGTAACTTAGTGTTGTGGTTGTAGATCACTCTAAATCTACCCTACCAAATGTCATTCAGTTTTTAAGGGAGATTATTATTAAAGAAGTATTTGGAGACTTAGAACCAAATATTGAACATGAAACCCTCCTTCATCCACCCCTACACCCACCCTCCCCCTTGCACCCCTTTTTCACCCCCACTAAACCCACCCTATCCCCTGCCCCACCTACACCCCCACTACCCCCACTACTGTCCCCACCCCACTGATATGAATATAATCGATATAAAGTAACTAATAGGTCCCTAACCAAACTAACCCTGCTAGTCCCCCCCTGCCCCCTGCTAGTCCCCCCTTCCAGCCCCCCTACCCCCTGCTAGTCCTCATCCATAGGTGCAGCCTGTGTGTTTATACTCTCCAAGCCCCCTAAAGATATTAGTTCCAGATCACTAAAACATAATTCTCAACCATGAAGACAAGAAATAAAATACATGCTGAAATATATATATATTTTTGCTAAAATCAAAGTATTAGTGTTCAAAGATTAATTGGAATTTGATGCAGGCCAGAAAAGAGAAGAATAATAAAAAAAGTGAAGCATCATAAGGCAGTGGAATTAATTGAAAAATATATAGTTTTTTAATACCGAAAACACTGTATCCTATTAGCTTGACATGCTCACCCTATTCCAAAGATAAATACAACTCAAAGATGAATAGATTGATCATAGATAACTCAATATGACTTGAAAGAAAAATATAGATACAAAAAAACACAACAAACAGAAGTAGAGATAAATGATATAGAATTCTTGACAGAGTTAATAAGTTTATGAAATTACAGAGGAATAAGTATTTACCTGAATCAATAGAGATTCAAATTATAGAGAACTAAGTATTTTACCTAAGACACTAAGAGTGATGATACAAAAATCTTGACATGGTTAATAAATATAGAAATTATAGAGGATGAAGTATTTACCTGAATCAATAGAATTGCAAATTATAGAGAACTGATTAACAATTTTGTGCTGGAAGTTCCTCTACACATTTCCTAGTTGTGGCTATGCTACATCCACTATTCCTACTTCTCAAAGTCCCTCTACTTGTTCCAAGAGGATCTTGATTTTTTCTATAGCACATATTTCTGGAGAGAGGTGCTTTCCCTGTTTTTCCTCCTACAAAGATACAACTATAGTCCACAAATCAGTCCAGAAGTTGTTGAATTGCAATGAACAAATGACAAATGTAAAAAAAATTGTACATGAGTATCATTTTATTACCACAAAAATAGTGAAACAGAGAAGTGATTGTCTTGAATTTGCATATTGACATCAGTCACATCCACGCAAATTTTAGTTAAAATATGTTAAAATTACATCTTTTGTGATAGATAATAATGAAAACTAGATAAAAATATGTTAGAAAATCAGATCATGTATCATAAATTATAAATGAAAATGAATGAAAATGGAAAAACATGATGTAAAAAGATACAAAAAGGATAAAATTCTGTACATTCATTTATCAGCGGAAAGGGTAGATTGATGGCTTATACATGTGATGTGACATGGCTGCCACCCCCTGCCACCCCCCCCCCCCTGCCCCCTGCCCCCTGCCACCCCCCTGCTTTTCCCCCTGCCAGCCCCCCCGCCCTGCCCCCTGCTAGTCCCCCCCTGCCCACCTGCACCTGTCCCCCCTCCCCAGCCCACCAGCACCAGCCCCCCCCCACTGGACCCCCTAGACCCCCCATGGACAGACCCCTCCCCCCAAACCCAGACCCCCCAGGACAGACCCCCCCCACCCCCTGCTACCCCCAGCCCCCCCTGCCAGCCCCCCTGCCCCCTGCTTGTCCCCCTGCCAGCCCCCCCCCCCCCCCCCCCCCCCCCTGCCCCCTGCTTGTCCCCCTGCCAGCCCCCTGCCCCCTGCCAGCCCCCCCTGCCCCCTGCTTCCTGCCACCCCCTGCTTTTCCCCCTGCCAGCCCCCCTGCCCCCTGCTAGTCCCCCCCTGCCCACCTGCACCTGTCCCCCCTCCCCATCCCACCAGCACCAGCCCCCCCCACTGGACCCCCTAGACCCCCCATGGACAGACCCCTCCCCCCAAACCCAGACCCCCCCAGGAAACCCCCCCCCACCCCCTGCTACCACCAGCCCCCCTGCCAGCCCCCCCTGCCACCTGCTTGTCCCCCTGCCATCCCCCCCCCCCCCCCTGCACCCCTGCACCCCTGACACCAGCACACCAGCACCCCTGCACGCCAGCCTCCCCCTACACCCCTTCACTGGTCCCTCTCCCCCCTTCACACCAGATCTGGCCTCCCTCT
Organism: Viscum album; assembly: GCA_963277665.1. Taxonomy (NCBI): domain Eukaryota; kingdom Viridiplantae; phylum Streptophyta; class Magnoliopsida; order Santalales; family Viscaceae; genus Viscum; species Viscum album. Next base: position 759,647,631 of record OY728140.1, on the reverse strand, counting down.
CTCTTTGCACTGCACTACACCCCTGCGCACTAGCCTCCCCCTACATCCCTACACGAGCCCGCACACCTTCCCCAGTCCAGACCCACCCAACACTGAACACACAAATCATTATTTACTTTTACTTCAAAATTATTACATGTAGCCACACACACATATCTATGACAAAAAATAGCATCTAATTGGGCCAAAATGCCAATAAGGAATGCTTAAAATAAGGATTCATTGCAATAGTTTGAGCAGAAGGAGTATATAAAGGGGGAACTTATATATGTATATGCCTACCTATTCATACACATGTAAGAGTGGAGACCGAACATGTGCTTCCAAAGGAGTTATCCAATCAATGATAACATCCTCAATCACTTTGCATGAATGAGACCATCAGAGAGAGAGAAATTGCTTCAGAGATGCTGAATTTAAATACGATTTGTTCTTTCATAATGATGGATCTCAAAAGTGAACTAATTGCTTGGCCTCCTCTAACTCACTACAAATTATCATCAAAATCGAAGATTACTTAAAACTGGATTTTAATAGATAGTGATAATAATGTGTCAAGCCTGGACAGCCCCCCTCCCTCCCCCCTGGACACTGCACTCCCCCTGCATATTTACCCCTGATGGACACTGGACCCCTGCTGGACACTGGACCCATACTCTCCCCCACCCCCTACCAGCCCCCGTGTACCCCTGCTGGACACTGGACTCCCCCCTGGAAACTAGTTCTTGGGATGCCCAAATAATATTTACCCCTACTGGACACTAGACTTCCCCCTAGACACTGGACTCCCCCTGCATATTTACCCCTGCTGGACATCATTAATATAGAAAAATGGAACTATTGTTAAAAAATACAATGACATTGTCAATTGAAAAGACAAACTAAAAATAGAAAGCTTGTTCTGTTTTAATTAATTCAACTGGAACAATCAAAAATCACACCCAATCAAAAAAACCTAACAATGTATGTATAAACAGCGAAAAGAAACCTCTGTGGTAGAATAAAAAATGATCAGCATCATCCAATGTACAGAACTCTGGTGGGTACGATCAATCATAGAACGTCTCATCTGCAATAAGTAAAGATCAGCATCATATAGTGAACAATTGTTATTAGAATTCATTTACAAAAACTGTAACAGCAATGGTATACATTATTTTCATACCATCATTCTCTTCGACATTATAATCAATCATCTTAATCGTCATCAAAATCAATATTCTGCAAGAAAACAATCAGAAACAGAGTTATGATTAGAAATAGTTACCAGATTTTATAGCACAGTTCTCACTATCTATAGGTGGTGAAATAGTTATACCTGGGCTGTGAAGTATCTATGGGATGTTTTATGATATTTTCTAGATCTGTACAGTAGTGCATTTTCTCTATAGAGACATTCATAACCTACATGGGCTTAGGTTCCTGTATCAATATTGTGGTACCATGTTCAACTGATTTGGGTGCCACGAAAGCAGTATTACAGGGCTTATTTAGTGTCTCGGCGTACCCAGAATTGGAAGGATTGCTAATATTATTAGTGTGAGTTGGGATAGCAGAAACCGGTTCATCATATTTTATTTTGATTTCATTCTTTCGTACAAGAAAGGTGTCATTGTTAGCAGGTTGTATTATTGAATCCTTAAGGATAGAAATTGTAGGTTTCATATTATGGAACATCTTAGAAATAGTATTATCACTACTAAAAGAAAGATGAGACCAATCAGAAAAGGCATTCGTAGCAGTGGTAAATATTAATGATATTGATCAAAAAATCAATGTAATCGGATGCATGGAACTCGTCATACATTACCAATACAAACATACAATTAACATCAAAAGTGAGTCTCAATATCAGTATCATCAAAATCATGATAACCCTCATCCACACCTCCTACAGAAACACCATCACCACCTCTCACACCACCAACATCATCATCAGCATCGACATCTGCATCCGAACCGGCACCAGCACCGGGTCCAGCACTAGGTCCGGCTCCGGCTCCAACAGAAGAATCTACATTAGCAGAACGCATCGACATCAAAAAGGCATCAACCGTTGCAGCTGCTTCTGGTGGAAGTGTAGAAGAAAGGGCAGACATAAACTTCATCATATTTGCAGTTATTGCCTGTTCTGATTTTTGACATGCTTCTTTGATTGCGGCATTCATTTGTTCCACTGTGACAAAACCAGAACCGGTACTCGAAGAAACGTTAGTAGACTAGTATCGAGATGGTACAATCTTCTTCCCAGGTCGACAACGCACTCTACCCTGATGCTCATCTCCTAATACCTGATGTAGATGATCGTTTGGGCCCAAATTGTCAGGTTCTTTTTCTGCCAATGCCTCTAAATCATTCTGTTGATTGATATATAACATAAATTAAAATGATAAAATAATATATGGAATTAAATTCATTAAAAATCAAAGAAATTGAAATATACTTACAATCGCCTTCTCGGTGTCAGGATTTGGCACAATACCATCTTTCTTTTTCCGGCATGTACAAAACAAAGTTGAGCGAGGAACGCGACCCTTATTATTCGATGCCTTTTTCTGAAAAAAAAAAAGAAATAAATCAAAATTGGAAGTTAAAAAAATTACACAAAACAAAGCTAAATATTTTAAATGTTAAATTACCAGCGTCTGCTCATGATCTGGTAATGAAGTGTGTCCGCGAGTATAAATGTGTTTCATTGCACTCTTGTTTTTTTTATTTCTATTTGATTTCTCCTATAAACAAATAATTATATAAATTCATTAACATAAATAAAACAAGTAATTTAAAATCGTTTTCAAGTAAATAAATGAATATATATATAAATTTAACAAACACCTTAAACGCTGAACTCTTCCAATAGTTGATCATCTCTTTATATTGTGATATTGGGCAATCATGAATCACCGGTACTTCTTCAAGCTCTCTACCAACTCTCTTTTTCCACCCAAGATATAAATCATACTTGTAGGCTCGCCACATTTCACCTAAATCCATTATCATTGCAGCCTTTGCGTTTTGTCCATCGGGAAAATTATATCGAAGCTGCAATGGACATAATATTTGTTAAGAAAATATTATAAATTTATATATATATAAAAGGTGACTAACATTACTTACCCAAATCTCTGCCCAGGCTTTGTCCTTTATTTATTGTCCAACTGCCTTCCAACTTATCGGTTGAACCGGAATGATATTGTTGTGTCTAGAAAGTGTTCCCATAAAACTTTTACATTACGTGCCATTTTTATTAATTATAGCATTGTACTCATTGTAATCAACTATGATTTGTGTGTTCTGATTCCAAACCTCGCGCATTTTTGTGCGGCCTCGTCGTCTGGTAGAGGCTGGAGCTAATCATGAAACCAAAATAAAAGAAAATAATATATATGAATTTATCATTAATCAGTAACAGTAATGATTAAACAAATACCAGTAGATGGAGGATCTGCTGACCCCTAAAGTGCTGCGTCTGGAGGGGGGGCAGCCTCCATGGTAGGTGAGATATCTAAAGGAGTACTATGTATAGTAGATTCAAAGTGTACTGATGGAGGCAGAAAACCTGATGGATAACCCTGTACAGATGAGGGTGGATATGGATATGGAGGTGGAGGTGGGATATATGGGGGCACAGTACCCTGTACAGTGGATGGTGGGAATGGAAACTGAGGGATGGGAGTCTGAGAACTACCATCCGATGTGGGTGCGGGAAAAAAGGGATACAGAAAAGGTGGGTATGGATAATATGGAGGTGGCATAATGGGAGGATGGCCTCCTGGTGTCTCAAGCGGCGTAGTAGTAGGCTGACCTGTAGAATCAGTGCCCCCCACCACAATATCATCCTCAGTGGCATAATCCAAGCGTCTCCTCGAAGATACGGTCTAAAATAACATAGATGACAAAATAAAACGAATGATAACAAGATAAATAATATGAAAGACCATAATATTCAAACATAATTTGTACTTATATTGTTTCCAGGAGGAGACCTACGTTGTTCGTTTCTCAATATTCTTCTACTCCTTCTACTACCATCATAATCAGACATTTTGACCTGGAAATTTAAAATAATATTCTAAAATAAATAGAAATAATGAAAAATGTTAAATAATACAATTGTATCATAAAACAATGAGATACATTTTCATGTGTGATATTTATATTGATAAAATATCAAGACTTTTCTATGTTCACGATTTACTATAGAAGTGGTTAATCATAAACTGGTGAGGCTATTAATAGTTTTATATTCGATAATGGTATAAAATATACTAGTTATTTTGATATCATGTATGAAAGTTAAAAAAACCCATACAATTTTGCGATAATATCAGGTAAATACTTACAAATGTGTCAACGCTATGTGGGGTCTGTGAAAATTTCTGGTTCACAATCTGTTCGAACAATTGCATCATCTGTATCATCAAATGCAACATTCGAATAAATACCAACAGGTTCATCCACAACATCATTGTCATCCATGCCTTCGTCAAAAATATTTCTAGGAATAACATCAACAATAACACCAAATTGTGGTTGTAACGGGTCACTTACATAAAACACCTGTTTAGCTTGTGACGCAAGAATATAAGGTTCATCGGTATGAAGCTGGCGGTTCATATCAATCACTCTAAATCCACAATTATCAATATGCATTCCTTGTCGTGTCATTGAATCAAACCACTTGAATTTCATCATTGCGACACGACCATGTGCATAGTAAACTAATAAAATGATTCTTTCAACAACACCGTAATATGATATATTTTCTGATCGAGGTTTCCTGTCTGATGCACTCGCATAACAATCTGTTGTGGCGCTTATCGTGACACCGTCATGCTGTGTTGCCATTTTTTTTGCACAACTATTTATAACAAATTTATATCCATTGACAACCATTGACTTACAATCACGCACCACATCGTTTGGACCAAAGGACAATGCTTTTATTTCATCTGATACTTCAATCAATGGTAGAGTTAAAACCTAAAAGATACCAACATAGAATATTAAACAGAGATTTGTGATTATGTTATGAGTAGAAGAAAAAGAAATCTATTACCTTTGAATTTAACCAGGCAACAAATTCTTTGCTGTGCAACAGTTCCTTCCTCTTAATAGATAGAGAGCGATGTCTCTTTTTTATAATTCCAAAATGTTCTCTACAGATATGCAAGCATTAAAATGTCAGAAGATATAAAGAAATCACACAATGAAAAAATACATATTTATTAGTTTACTTACTTGATATAATCATCAAGAACACTACAGTTGAATAATACTGTGCGATGTGCCATTTCCCACTCTTCCCTGCTTAAAGTACACAACGAGTACGATCCAGATATCCCCCCTGTTTGGGGCATTGAAGGAAATGAAGGCCCAATGGGATCATATTGCTCATCTTCAGTTCTCATTAGTCTATTAGACCTCGTAGTGACGTTATCCAAGTACGATGAACAGAAATCCATGCATTCTTGTGCTAAATAGCATTTCACAATAGAGCCTTCAGGATGATATTTATTTCTCACATAAGATTTCAATGTAAACATCATTATCTCGGTAGGATATATCCACCGACTCAAAACAGGACCACCAAAGAGAACTTCCATGGGAAGATGCACAGTCAAATGTAACATAATTGTGAAAAAAGACGATGGGAAATTTTTTTCCAAGTCGCAAAGAATAATCGGTGCATCTCTCTGCAATTTCTGAATAGCACTTCTGCTCAATCTTTTGGCACAAAGATCTCGATAAAATTGACATAAATTAATCACCACAACTCTAACATTATGTGAAAGTAAATGATGAATGGAAATCGGAATCAACTCATGTAACAAGACATGGTAATCATGGGTTTTAAGAGATTTGAGTTTCACATCTTGCGTATTCACCCTTTTCGAAATATTACTTGAATAACCATCTGGAACCTTCAAACTTTCCAAGACCTGAAGAAATTGTTTTTTCTCCACATTTTTCATCGAATAACAGGCAACAGGGACTTTCCACCTATTTTGACCAATTAACTCAGGATGAAGTCTTCCTCTTATACCCCAATCCATCAAATCACGACGACACTGCAAATCGTCTTTTGTTTTGCCTTTGAAATTTAAAATAGTAGCAAGTAACATCTCACAAATGTTTTTCTCGATATGCATTACATCCAAACAATGACGTAATAAATTCGATGACCAATACGGCAACTCAAAGAATATGCTTTTCTTTCTCCAATTGCTGTTGGAATTGGAATTAGCATGCTTTCGCTTTCTGATATTTGATTGACTTTTTCCAAGAACATAATTCAAATCATCAAGTTATTTAACAATATCAGTCCCTGACATTCGTTGATGTGTCTCATCTATCTCGATGGCATTATCGAACTATGTCCGATTTTTCCTGTATGGATGGTGCATTGGTAGAAAACATCGATGCCCTATGAAGCTGAAAGTTCGTCGAAACTTCATTATTTGGAAACGTGTATTTTTCATACAAATAGGACAGGATAATTTCCCTTTAGTACTCCAACCAGAAATCATTCCATAGGCAGGGAAATCATTTATCGTCCATAATAAAGCTGCACGAAACATAAAGTACTCCTTTCCGAATGCATCATATGCTTGTGCACCAACAATCCAAAGCTCATTTAACTCCTCTATTAATGGCTGTAAGTAAATATCAATATCATTTCCAGGATCACTGGGTCCAGATATCAATATACTCAGGATAGTGAACGACTTCTTCATACACATCCATGAAGGAAAGTTATAAATGTGAATGAAAACAGGCCAAGTACTGTGTGCAGTATGCATTTGGCGAAATGGGTTGAAACCATCACAGGATAATCCCAATCTCACATTTCGTGGGTCGGCTGCAAAATCAGGATGTAACCTATCAAATTTCTTCCAAGACAACCCATCTGCAGGATGCACTATTTCATCGTTATCCTTATTTCTTTCATCTGCATGCCATCTCATATTCATTGCCATTTGTTCTGACATAAAAAATATTTGAATCCTGGGAATTAAAGGGAAGTGCCACATCACTTTCTATGGTATGCATGATTGAGATCCATCTTTATTAGTATTCCACCATGATGTGCCACACTGTTTGCACTGACCAAAGTTTTCATTCTCCTTCCAGAACAAACAACAGTCTTTGAGACAAGAATGAATCTTACTAGATGAAAATCCAAATTTTTTAACCAACTTTGATGCCATGTAATCATTTTCTGGAACACATGCATCATCAGGCAGTAAATCCTTAATAAATGTAAGGAGATATTCGACCGCAGTATTACTAAATCCATACATTGTTTTCCCATGATATAATCACATTAAAAACTCAAGTTTGCTCATTTTTTCACATGCTTGATATACTGGGGTATTTGCATCTTACATAAACTTTCTAACACTCTCAACATCATCATCCTGATTAATAGATGAGAATTGTGTTCCAGTATTCATTTCCTCTTTCACTGGTCTACATGAGGAGCTAGCTTCAGAAACAAAAGGAAACCGATCAGAAATCAGATTTTTCATACCAATCGTTTCCGCTGAATCGATGGCATTAAACACTTGAGCTTTTTCTCCATTGTGATACCACACATGATAATTTTTTTGGAAACCACTTTTAGTGATATGGTAACTCACTTCCTCACGAGTTAACCAAGGTCTTCCTACACAATCAAAACACGGGCATCGAATCAATCCTCCATCTGAATCATTAGTGAATGCAAAGTCCAAAAAATATTTTAACTCCTTCTAAAATTCATCAGTGATCCGATCAATGTTGTACATCAGGTATCTATCCATTCTGAGGCAGATAAACATACATTAGAAAAATAATCTAGAAAATGACTTAACATTATATGTATTGTTTCATAAGATATTAAGTAATCATCAATAACAAGTTAATAAAAAAATTATAACAATTATATTAAAATTATGGTTTAGGGAATTCATAAATGTTTTAAATTATAAAAATTCACGAATAGTCATACATAAGTTCCAAGAATGAGGATTGATTATAGTAAAAAGAGTTTATATGAAATCTAAGAGATAATAATAATCAATTCCCAAAAGTGTTTGGGTTAATTCATAACGAGTTGTGATGTTCTGTATTAAATCAACAAAGATTTATTGAAATTTAGAGACATTTTGAAAATATAAACCATATCTACAAAGATATGTTGTCATTCTACTAAAATCCTTGGAAATTTCTGGTGTGGTTGAGTTGTTTAGTGATTTTTCTCAGTTTTCTTTTATGCCTTACCCCGCACCCCATTGAGTAGTGGTAGATGATGGAAAATATAAACCATATCTACAAAGATATGTTGTCATTCTACTAAAATCCTTGGGAATTTCTAGTGTGGTTGAGTTGTTTAGTGATTTTTCTCAGTTTTCTTTTATGCCTTACCCCGCACCCCATTGAGTAGTGGTAGATGACGAAAAATATACACCATATCATAAAGAAATTAATAATAGAAATCATCATTATTTATCTTTGAGAAGGAGAGAGACATTTCATAGAAAATAGTTTTCTTCTTGGTTGAAATTGAAGGTGGAAATATTACTATAATAAATTAATTATATCAATATTTAATTATGTTCAATATCCATTTATATTATATGAACTAGAGGTAAATCCATTTTGATCAAGGACTCCTAAGGATATTATTTTTTTGAAGGTTGGGGACCCACCTTACATCAAGTAAGTGGATTATGGATTGATCATCTTACTCTATTAGAATAGAGTCTCTACCCTCAACCCTACACCTATTATTATTTCCTAAAAGGGCGTACCCTTCCAACTTCTTGAATAGATTCAAAAAAGACTCTATATATAGACACAAGTTACAATAATATCCAGAGTTGAGGACCCACTCATGATTGAGTTTATGGATGGATATATTCCGGAATTTAATAGCATAATATCTTGAGTCAACCATAAAAGGCTGGTCAGTTGGTTTTTTGTGTTCTAACTCCCACATGAGTTTCCTACACTTGGGATTAATGTTCATGGGTTTAACATAGTGAAAAAATGTGACTTTTCTATCCAAGGAACTAGTTTTGGATTTGGGTTCTTTATTGCTCCTACTTTTGTATCTATTGAACAATTTCTTTTTTTACATTAAGTTTTAGCTCTTCCCATTGTGAAAAACACTCAACCTCTCCTTTTATCTTAAGTTTAGAATGAAAATCCTTAGACCAAATAGATTATTTAACATCTTCTTTAGTTAAAGAATCTCGACCATATATCATGGTCTCAATTAGTGTGATGTAGCTATTGTTAAGAGGGATTAAGAGGATTAATTTCTGATCCTCATCATCTATAGAAACATTAATATTGGTTAAATATAATTTGACTTTATTAAACTCTTCTAAATAGGTTTTTATTGAAGTAAAATGCTTTATTTTGAATGTGAACATATGATGATTCTAGTAAGTTATTCCTACTAATTAAGCAGTCATGTATAAATTTTTATGATTTAGAAAATTTATACAATGGTAGACTTATAATATACTTCTCTAAGGACCCCATCACCTATGTAAAGTAAAAGGGTTCTATGAGACTTAATATGTATATTATAGGTAACATATTAGTATTCTACAATGGTTTGAACATTTCATTAACAGTCGTAATGGGTTTCTTGGGCCCATATAGGGATTCAATTCAGCCTTGTTGTCCGAGAAAGGCTCTCATTTTAATTCTTCATATATTGGAATCTTTTTCTCCATTGAATTTCTCAATTTCATTTTAATTCTTCATATATTGGTACATATTCAGCACTAGAAACAGATGGAACAACTTTCGCCCCCGGGCTCCTTAGATGGTCGTGGTCAGATCACAATGCATTTTCATATGACAACCTAGGTCCTGTGAATCCTGTATCCTTTATAGGAAAACATGTAAATCCAAACTCATCTACCAAAACAAACATTCTACTAATACCCACATTCCTAGTATTGATCCATTGGGATGCAACCATTCCAATTCATTTAGAAGAAGACCATCAGCATACCTGACTTAGGTGTACAAGTTACTTGCAGATAGAGCAGAAATCATACCAAGATTTGTAATGGACCACTTAGAAACATCTATAATCCTCTTCAATGAAAATACACACTAATTCTACCAGTGGATTCAAAACATCAACCTCATCGGATATGAAACAAAAGGGGAAAACATATAAAGCTTACCTAAATTAAATAAATAGAAGGTGCAAATGAGGCATAAAAAAATGAAGATAACCAGCACTCGAGATAGAAAAAAATAGAGGGCGATGGGGGTGTCGACCTCGAGGGCATCGACGAGGAGGGCGCGACGAGGAAGGCGCCAGCGAGGAGGGCACCGACGAGGAGGGCGCGGGGAGGATGACGCGGCAAGGAGGGTCGCGGTGAGGAGGGCGTCGGCGAGGAGAGCGTCGGTGAGGAGAGCGCGGCGAGGAGGGCGTCGGTGAGGAGGATGGTGCGGCGTTGATTCGTCGTGGAGGAGGAGGCCGTGGCGAGGATGAGGTCGCGGGGAGGAGAAATGGAGAGGGCGAGGAGATGGAGCCCGACGCTTGGGGGCGAGGGCGAGGATGGAGCCCGACGGAATGGGGGAGAAAAAAACTGGGTGAGGGGATATAGCCACGGGTAGGAAAAAAACCGTGGCTGTATAAAACCTATAGCCACGGTTCTATAAAACCGTGGCTATAGGTCCATGGCTATAGCCCAGATTTCCAGTAGTGATTCAAGGTTGGATTGTATGAAATCCTAAATGGGATATTGAATAACCTTATCAATTTGTAAAGATTTAGTAATTTTTATTTGATTTTAACCATTCATTAAAGTTTTTTTGATACTCTTTGGTCATTAAGTTTCTTGATGTTGAAGAGGTTTGGTTTGTATGGAACCCTTAAAAAAATTCATGGAGGGTTTCATTAAAGTTTTAAGGTGTTTACATAAATAAAAATGATATGTTTAACATATTTGATTGAAGGGTATGGTTCTCTAGATTCATATATGAGTTTTTCTAATATGATGAATCATATATGAAAATGATTTGTTGTAATATAATTCCACTAAAAAGTATTTATCACATATGTAAATGAATTCTTATACCCAATAATCTGTATATGAGAAATTACTATGTATAAGAATGACTTAACATGCCCAATTTCTGATAATTATTGGGATTCTGAACACCAAAATATATATTCATGTAGTATTTAATCTCAATATATTCATTTTGGGATAACATATCCAATTTTATCATTTTGTTTTGAATTGAGAATCTATTTTCGAATATTCATAATGGGTTAATGGTAGATGTTGGATTATTTTTTTGATAAATTAAATGGTCTTTCAAGAGGATCTATCTCATATTGGTTACCTATTTTTAGGAAGTTAGTGTGTAGTTTCATTATATGGTTTGACTATTGGAATGCATAGTGTGACTCTATGACATCAACATAATCATGTAATAAGTCGTGATTATTTTGAAGAAGCTATATTTTGAAGATTAATCCAAAAATGATAAGAATTTTTTTACCAAGTAAGGGGACAAACCTTGTAAAAATCCTTGTATTCACTGTATATTTATTTTATATATACAAGACTAATGCTGAAACTCTCTGTATGAGTGAATTATAACTTATCAAATTTAAGGTGATGATTTGAAAAGAGAAGAAATTTTAAAAACTATTCTTCACTAATTAAACTCCCCTTCCAAGTGGAGTAATATAATTTTAGGCACTAAAATATTGTATTTCCATTAAAAAAACTCATTGGAATTTGAGTCCATAATCAAAAATACATTTAATTATCTCAAAAAAATGATAGGAAAGATCCTTTTCATTATATTTTTTTCGAAATAAATAATTCCTAAATAATGAAATATGATCTTATTTAAAAAACCATAGAAACATATAGAGAAAGCATGCTAAAAATATAAAAACTTTGATTGTAGACAATTTTGGTTATGTGGTAAAATTTTAAGAAAACATTTGTTTCCCACTTTTTTAAAGAAATAAAAGAAAAATAAATAGTTTAAAAAACACTGAAAAGATTCATTTTTAAATCTTTTTAAAAAAATTAAAATATAGTTTAAGGTGAAATTTAAAAATCTTTGAATTAAAAACAATAACATTATTTTAACATCACGATGTAATGTTAAAATATTATTATTTAATGTAATAGTTATTAGAAATAATTGGATGGGTGGGTATAAATAATAATAAATAAATTATGAAAAATATATGGTTTAAATGTGTATAAAATAAATTCATAGGTTTTCAATTTCTTAGAAATTAAAATAAAAGTCATTTTAACGTAAGATATATCTTTATAAAAAATTATTTTTAGGCATGCAATGTGTTTTTATTTTAATAAATTAAATAAGTCACTATTTATGAAAGATTTTAATGAAAAATATATATTATCTATTTAATAATACCTTGCATTCATCTAATATTTATTTTATTCATTAGATAATAATAATTCTTGTTTTATTCTAAAAAAACATTCTTTTTTAAAAAATAAGTTTCATAGGGGTATTAACACTTATTTTGTTTTTCCAATTTTATCAAACTCATTTGAAAGAATTATCTTAATTTTTGAAATACATAAAGTCAAAATTATATTATTATTTTTAAAATTTTATAAAAATTTTAAATACTTGTTAAATAGTGAGAATATTGATTTTTATTGAAATTATATTTTCTTTTAAATAATATAATTTTTTTATTTTGTTTTTAAATGGTTTTAAAAGTTAAATTATTTAAATTAAAATTTTAATAATACAATATAGGTAATTGTAATCCATCTTATATTGAATTTTGATATAAACAATTTTCTATACATAATAAAACATTTTATTTGGAAAGATAATTTTCATTGCATTTGGGGGTTTTATTTTCATTTAAATACTAAAAATTAGTTGAATATAATTCAATATTATGGATTCCATATTTGTAACCAACATAATTAATATTGGGTAATATTTTTATATTAACCTTTTCCCATAATAAATAGTGAGTCTAATAAAAATTGGTTACCGTGGTTAACATTAAAGGGGATGTACCAACTAAAAATATAAGGGTTAAAATTAACAAAAAAAATTAGAAGTTCTATTTCAGGGAAATATTTTCACATATATAATCTATTTTTCATTCATGGTCCATTTTTATCTCTTTTATCATGAATGTGAATTGGGAGTATTGTAAAAAATTTAAATATTTCAAGTGTTCCACTCACCTAAATATTTAATAGTTATAACATACCTCTCATATTATTAGTTAAATATAATTTTGGCTTATACAATACCTAACCAAATCCTTTTATTACATACCTCTCACAGAAATGGAGTTCATTCATTGATCATAAAATTATCCTAGGAATTATTTCGGTATAAAATCGAAGAGGTTGTCCAAAGAAGAGGTATAGTTTATAACCATTCAATTTTTTATTCATTCATCTAAATCCTTCAAATATTATTAAAATATAATGATTTAATAACCAATGTATCTTAAAATCACTTATATTTCATTATTTTAATATAATAACCTATATCCACATCCTCTTTAATCAAAGGGGAAATGAAATGATCGATCATGTGTTTGGCAGACTTCCGCCTCATGATTCGATGGAATTCATTTTCCATCATCGGATATCACAGAAGAACATAATAATTTATCTAATATATATATATATATGATATTTATGAAATAATTAACATTTTTAATAATAATATCCCATATAACCTTTTACCTTCAAATCTATTGGAAAATAATAATGTCACTTGTATGTAGGTGTAGACAATAACCTCTATAAAGGGATGTGATTCCCTTTTTCATTTTTTTCACATTGGTGGAAATAAAGAAAACATTTGATGAATATGAATTATATATATGATATAATTATAGTAATTATGTAAATGTAAATTATAATTTACCATTATTTAATTCCGTCCATCAAAAAATAAAATAGCATTCATGCGTACGTACGACCTTCCATCTTTATGAATAATATAATTAATTTTTATATAACTAAATTTTATGGATGAATATAAATTGGAATATAATGAATATATATTATATTTATATAATGATTAAAATTCTAGATATTATTTAACCTCAATAAAATTAAATTAACAAAAAATACTAGACTGAAACATACATGAAAAACAAAGTAGTTATCACCAAGAACAATGATTATAGTTAATAAATATTAATAAAAATGTGTTAAAATGTTTATAAGTAATTCATATAATGTATTATATATATGATTATTGTCTTTAAATATATTTATAATAGGTTTATATCTATTATATAATAGGTTTGGACAAGTATGAGGGAAGTGGGACCTAATGTAAGGGTTTTATTTTCTCCTTTTTTTATATGAGACATATACCATAATAACTTCTTGTTTATTTTTTAGGTTTGTAGAATACAATTTAATGTATTTTATTATTAATTTCAGTATAATTATAGGGATCTAAAAATCAATATAACATTATCTCTTTCATGTGGTTTTTATTCGGATATTAGCAATGCCTTAATGGTTTATTGTCTCAAATTGCCTTATTTGGGACACATGTTATGTTATGAATTAATCTTAATTTACATGGTGAATATAAAAACACTTTGATAAGTTATATCATGAATCTAATTATGTTCGTGATATTTAATGTTCCATTTTATGTTATTAATTCATGGGGATTATGGTTAAAATGTTACCAAAAAGTAAGGTTTTTATGTTATAATATCATTGTTTATTAGGATTTTTTATGTTTGAGATTTATGATGATGAAATTTTATGATCTACCTCTAAATAAGCACATAAATTTAATTATATTTTTTTTATTTATGAATAAATCTATTTTCTATTAATTTTACTCTTTTTAAGTTCCCAATATATAGAAATAACATTTTTTGTAGAAAACTAACGTTATTTATTTCTTCGGTTCAAAAACCATTATTCCATATCCATTTCTTCTAAGAATGTCTTATAGAATTTTAACCCTCTAATTGTTTATTGAAAATTTTTAATAATTATTTAATTTTGGAAAAATTGTTTTAAAGTGATTCTTCTTTTCATTTTTCAAACAAGTTATTTTCTAATAAAAATATGATAGGAATCCTTTTTTTAATGTAAGTGTAATGAATAGAATAATCCACTATCATTGAATCGAAATAATTTGAAAATTCGTTTACAATATTCTAAGGTTCTTTTTAATTAAAATATTTTCTTTAATATTTTCGATGTTATTTATTTTTAATATATTATTTTAAAGTGTAAGTGATATTATCCTTACGAAAGGTTACAAGTGGTATTTTAAGAACATTTTCCCTCTAATATTAAATAAATTAATGTTTCCTAATAATTTATGGGGATATGATCCAATGATGCCGTCATAATTATTTATTTAGATGGTTTATGATTAACATGATAAGATGATAATGATACCAATTAATTTTCCATGAGTTATGCTATTATGAATTGATAAAATTTTAATGAAACCCAATTCTTTTACATGGGTTATGTATTGATGAAATGATTTTGAAACCAATTTATTCTCACAGGTTATGATATAATGAATATTTGGTGATCTTGTATAACACATTTTTATGATTTTCATTATGTGATGGGTGTCTATAGAATTTAATATCCCATGAATTCATTGGGTAAAGATGGATATACCAAGTGATAAAAAAGATAGTAAGGAGGAGTGAATACAAATTAGTAGGGGACTATGTCTAATATGATATTCTAGAGAGTGAACACTTACTACTATGTTTGTTTGAGGAGTGAAAATATTCAAATATTGTAGTCTGGGAAGTGATCCATTAAAACTAGGAAAATCATTTCCTATTCTTATTTGTATACCAAAAATCTATGTCTTATGCCAATGTTATGATATCATGGATCATGTTCTCTGATTCCTTTATGATTCATGCCTTATGAACTACTAATATTTATGTGATGACCAAAGATTATGGTCTATGATATGATGGGTATGGTTTTCAAATTTTATTCTCATACTACTAAAAAACTACTTACAAAAAAATGAATTTATTGATATATAATATATTCATTATTACATATTATAAATTCCAATATATATTAATTTTTATTAGTATTGATTTTATGTCCGGACAATTATTTTAATAATGAATATTTCTATTTATATTTATTGTTTAATACCGAAAATATTTTAGAAACAATTAAATCTTTTATTTTATCATACATATACAAATATTTTTTTATAACAACACGTGAATCTATTATTAATAATAATTAATACCAACAAATACATTTCCATCAATAAAGTATTTTATAATAAACCATTAAATGATAACAACCAATCGAGTGAAACAAAATTATATATATATATATATATATATATATATATATTTATATTATTTTCATAACCAATATTAATATGTACTTTTACATGTTTTATTAAAAGTATCTCATTAATAATTCTCATATTTTTCCATGTTTTTCAATTAAGAGATATTTAAACATAAATTTTAAAAACAATTAACACCAATATGATATTTTAATTTAATAAACATATTGAATAAAAACATGGTAATCGATAAAAATAACAATAAACATAATTGAAATATATTTTATTAATAACTGATATTCCTATATTGAAATTTCTATTATATGATAATACAAAAATATTAAATTTTCAAAAAAATTATATTCATTATACAATAATAAATAACATAATTATTAATGGATATTTTGAAATGTAATATTTTTATTTAATGTGTTATTATATTTAATATTTATTTAACATTTAATTTTTTTTAATTTTTTCATGTATATAAATATTTTTTATATTTTTTATTTAAAAAATTAAATAAAAAATGATATATATTTCTAATTTATTTGATCACACAAAATTTCCATACAGACCTAGATGTGGCCTCGATCAGTTTAGTTTCGGTTTTGATTCCTTACTCTTCTTCAATTGCCGTGCTTTCCTTTGATTCACTACTCTAATTCAATTCACATACCCACATGCTATAAATAAAAAATATGGGACTGGATGTATAAATAATAATTAATTTCTTTTCAAAAAATATATTTTTATTGTAATTATTATTTTTCCATTTTGTTAAATAAAACATGTTCCCCCAATAGTTTCGGCTTTGGGAATACTCTTCCAAAATAAAATACCTTGATAACCTTGAAAAAATTGATGAAATGAAGAATTTTTTATTTCAACCTTATAATTACTACATTAGTTAATTTATGAAGCTATGATCCTTTCATTTAATTACCAAAGTGTTCTACCCCTTGGTTTCATCACCACAATGCTAATCATTTCTAGTAACCATTCACCCATGATGATTTATGCGGCACCATTATTTTCTAACTATGTTTCATTTAATAAACCTCCCCTTTGGTTCTTAATTATCACTCCCTATCTCTATTTGTCTCATTCCCTTCCCATAAGTATTCTTATCAACTTATTTGAGAAATAAAAAAATTAGTTTTTTAAGAACATAATAGATGAGAAAAAAATTTAATTGTCTATCATGATTTCTTAATTCATGATTATAAATTTTTAGTAAAAGAAATTATTTTAAATTTCATCACCCCTAGATAAAGACACACTGGAATTTTATATTTTCCATGGACTCCTTTACAAATAAATGAAATTCCAATCATCTTATGATATTAATATTTGTTTATAATTTTATGGATAATATTTTTTTATTTATTATTTGGGCATGATGGTGTGGTGATCAGATGAACAACTTTTTATATATCACTACTGGAACATATGTAATTTTTAATTTTACTAAAATTTATAGTCAACACAGATATTCCACAGTTGTAATTGGTGGGATTTAATTTTTTATATTTGAATGGACCCCCAATGATCGTTTTAGAAAGAGATTCATTCTAAATATTATAGATATTTTGTTCTATTTAATACCTGGATACAATTAATTTCATTATTTGTTATATGGAATTCCTAAATGATGTTTGATGTTTTTCTTATTAGTATTTGGTTACAATTTATTTTTTGATTTGGTGTGTGAAATACCTATGTGACGTTCCTTTTCATGACTAATGTATTATTCCCATTCCATGTGATGTTTAAATGCATTATATTTATTCTGTCATATCCTCTAATAAATATACCGTTTAATATTATATTTAGATTCTATACTATTATGAGTTTTTTAAAATGCATCCTTATATATTTAATTAGTTGAAATATATATAATAGTTTATATCTATATTGAATTTAATATATAATTGGAACACGAAAATGATATATTTATGTGGATATAACTAATTGTATTGAATGTTATTTAATCATTGTATTTCAAGGAACATGCCTCATATTTTTGGGCTCTAATCTAGTTGTAATTGATGTAATGGACATGTTGGGGTTCGAGGATTTTACTAAATTCCAATAAGTAGAATATGGTATTCATGTTTGGTGGGATTTTTTGTGCGAGTAATGTTTAATGAGGTGGTTATTAGAAATTCATAGAA
This sequence comes from Viscum album, assembly GCA_963277665.1. Taxonomy (NCBI): domain Eukaryota; kingdom Viridiplantae; phylum Streptophyta; class Magnoliopsida; order Santalales; family Viscaceae; genus Viscum; species Viscum album. The sequence continues at coordinate 759,629,128 of OY728140.1, read as the reverse complement.
TTTTATACCTATTCATGTTGATAATGATTGAGTTAGATAGCATGAAGAAAATAGTTTTCTATAATATGGGTGAGTGAACAGTTCCAGGTTTGTCGATTTCAAACCATCAATTGTATTGTTTTATCGTTCCTTTTTTTCTTTAGTTTTTTCATATTGAGATTCTTGTAGAACATATCAAAGCAGATGTTGTCAGCTAAAATAAGTGTTAGAATGGAGAATTAAATATTATTTTTTATAAATAGTTTTTATAGTGATATCAAAGAAATCCTATCTCGGATTCTCATATAATGGCAGTGTACCCATATAGCTGGGTTGTTCCCCAGTTCTTGTGGATGTAATAGACATGTTGGGGTTCAATTAGTTTACTAGAGGTTGATCCTTCGAAAATGTTCTACATGTCTGGTGGGATTTTTTTTTGTGATTCATGGTTGGATTTATTTTGTGATTCATATTCGTTGAGGTTATTATAGGCCATGCATGAAATTTTTATGTTATTACATTAATATTTTCTACATATTATTGATTTATTTTATTTAGATACCATATTGCGATGTAATTTTAAAATAAAATCATTATAGAATTTGTTGGTTGAAATACATGTAATAGTTCAAATCTATATTTAATTGCATTTTTATTTGGAATATATCAAGTATATATATGTGTGTGTGTGTGTATGATTTAAAACTAGTAGTGTATCATGCTATTTAATCATATTTTATTTTAAAATTTAATATTAATTTTTGTATATGATATTTAATTTTATTTGTTGGAGGTTATATTTTGCAAATGGAATATATTCATACATTCTCTAAAGAGGATAAAGAACCTGTTATTCTTTAATTTCAGAAGATATAGACATAAATATGTGGAATTTTGGAGAAGTACTTTTTATTTTTTAAAATATTTTATATAAAGTGTTATCAAGTAGATGCTGATTGTGATGATAATTTCATAGTAATGGCCTCATATTTTTGGGTGGTTCTCTATTCCTTTGAGGTCATAGACATGTAGTGGTTCCATAGTTTTAATAGAGTCAGATCCTAGGAATTTGATGGAAATGTATTGTGGTATTTTATTGAGATTAAATTTAATTGTGGTTCTTATAGGTGGATGAGGTAGAGAAACGTGGTGGCTGTAAGAGAAACCTATATTCTTTTAAGATTAGCTCTTTTATTGATGATTTATTTCAATTCAATAAAGATATTCCTGGTTAGAGCACTTTAATAGGGTTTGAGGTGTTTTTTAGTGTTAAATTACAACTAAATGTTTGTGTATATGTGATGTGATGACTGAAGAGAATAGCTTGTGACATGGAGGATGCACATGTGGATATTTTATATCAAAAGAAGTTTTCAAGTGTATGAATAACCATTTTGGACATTAATAACAATATTTAAGTGAGATTCTATTTATTTTTTAAATAAATGGTATACCAAGAGATCACCCATCCATAATTGAGTCTCAATATATTCACTTTAAAATTTTATATGGTTTCATTATTTAAATTTAACTCTAATGTTGGAATTAATATTTTTTATATTGTCTTTTTTGAATATGTGTTTTGATGATAGAATCCTGGATGTATTTTCTAAAAAAATGAGGATGATTTTGTCAATTCAATTATTATGAAAGTATCAATAATATTTAAATTTTTTTCTTTTTTTCAATTATTTAATGTTCTTTTAATATGAAATAATTTATTAATGTTTTTAAAAAGTCATTTTGAGTCTAAAATTATAAAATTTCAAATGTGTTTAGTAGATGTTGACTCTATCTTATATGATGGAATTTTTGTTTGTAATGATGTTTTTGTGGTTCCTTGACATATAGTGTGAGGTTTTAATTAAATTTAGACATGTATATTATTTAAAATATATTTTTATGATCATGGGAAATTATTTTTTAGCTCATTGAGAAATGGCGCATGCCTTGTATCATCGATTATTTTTTCCAAATAACCCAACCATTAAGCATTATTAACCCATCCAAGATAAAATTTTCCAACATTATTTGATTTATTTGGATCATTAATCAATAATAAATTTAGATAAGGATGTATGTGAAGGAAATTAATGGATTTTATATAGGTTTTCAAGTAACGATGAATGATATTTTAAAGTTAGATAAGTATAACTAATTGTGATTTAGGAGAGTGAGGGGTTGAAAGTTTCTATTCAGTACCTCTAGAAGTCTTTGTTATCCATTAGGGAACATCCTGTCTTACATCCAAGCTATTGAAGTGTTTTTTATAAATTTTATTTTTTATCTAGGGACGGTTGATACTCACTCCTTAATTGTTAGGAAAATCCAAAAACTATATGATTGAAAAAATTTCACCACTCTGGTGATGTATTCTACCAAGCATGAAAAATATCCCTACGATACCTTGATGGGAACCCATTTTAGATTATTTTAAGCCTCATCCATAACCCATTTTATGTGGTTTATCTTCAAAACCATAGTTTTTTGTAACACATTTTTAGATATTGTTACATTTAAATATTAGTTTTTTTATTTTTTTTTTTTATTTTTTATTTCAACTAGTTTGTTTATCACTGATTGATATTTATTCTCATTTTTTATGATCATTTTGGAATAAAACTTAAATTACTTAGGTAAATTTATTGATTATATTTTTTATATTCTTTTATTTGTAATAATTTATTATAATTAACCCACATTGTATGTAGATGATGTATTTACAATGAATTTATATTAAAAAAGAATTAATACCATAAAGGTTTCATCATACTATATGATTAAAATATTATGTTTTTTCTTAAAATTTTCAAATTTTTTAGTAGAGGTATATGTCGAAGGAATATTTTGATAGGTTCTTCATTATGGTACTGTTTCATGAGCATCATTGAGCCTGTAGTTTTTTTATAAGGAATTTTATGAAGATGTTTTAGCATAAGACTCATGGGTGGGGTTGTCATGACATGGAACAAGCATGGGGAGCATGTCATGGTGGGGAGGTCATTGGTTGTTTCATTCATGGACACTATTTTTAGTGTGAACCATAATTTAAAAATTTGTGTGAGAGTTTGGATTTCCATATAGAATATTTTTGAGTTATAATAATTTTAAACATTTTTGTAATACATTTTCTAGAGTTTCAGGTCAAGATTATAAATTTTCATATATTCCAACTTTATAATTATTAATTAATAAATATAATAATTATATTATATATAACTAAATTAAAAAATTAATATAAAATCTAACAACAAATATTTGAATACCAAAACATAATATCTTATTCAAAATAAAAATTAAAAATTGATACTAATCATTAGTATTTATTATAAAAAATGGAAATATAAAGGTTGACTCAATTATTAACAAGTAAATTATCAATTTAAGGTGTAGCTAAACATTTTAACCAAAATATATATTATTAGTTGGTATTATTTTTATTCAAAAAAATATATTTCTATATCATCATAAAATTTAGTGATGGAGATTTTACAAATATGTTTTTAAAAGGATTTTATGTTAAAATTATTTACCAATAGAAAATTATCTTTTACCAAAAGTTAAACCCCATTTCGAAAAATATATTTATCTTTTAGTGCCATGTATTTATAACCTTAGGCTCATGTTATATTTAAATAATCATTGATACCTCCCTTATTGAACTATACTGAGTATCTTTTCTCACCGTTTCTGATATACCATTCTCCCAATTTATGAAGAAATGTAATATATATGATATGTCTAAGAGGGTTTATAGTTATGAAGACCTTTGTGGGAGATGATGTAGTTTACTTATAAACCTATTTTTTATTTATCCATGTTTCTAAAGGAAGTAGACCTATATTATTATGGAAAAGACCATTAGTTTTGGTAAGGAATATTCATTTATTAAGATGTTATATATATGTATTAATAATGTGGGTCTCTATAGTTTTTATTAGAGAAAGGATTAGTGAGAATTAGGAAACTATGGTGAGGAAGAATTAGTGGGATACCTTATGATAATCTAACAAATTGGAGACAATCCTATGTTACGGTAAATAATGGAGTATATTTTTCCCAGAAAAAACATCCATACATGGATAATAGAAGTTGACATAGTTTTCTGATTGATGAATCTATGTATAATGACCCGAAAAATAGGTTTTTGAGTATATCTCAAACATCATTATGGTGTATTGTGAGTGTACCCCTATAGTGTACTTGGATTGATGATGTTAGGGGATATCCTTAAGTTAATTTATATTTTATTTATTAACCATCATGAAGGATTAAAATAGAATATAGTCATGGATGAACTATGTTATAACTAATGTGTAATAGATTGAGAAAATGAGTCTGGATTTAGACATCCTATGTGTAAAAACAAGGATCTTATTTTCAGGTGTGTTTTTCATTTCAAGTTTTTTTAGGAAAAGTGGTGTTTCTGGAAAATTTAAGAGTATATGCCGTGTACTTTTATATACATTCCATGTACTCAGTTACCACACGTAGCCATGTGTTGGTCGTGTAACGGCCGAGCACACAACAGTGTGTGGTGACCTGGAGGCTACCTAAAGTGAGGCCATGTGTAGGCCAGTACACAGTTGGTGCTTTTTCATTAAATAGACTGTGGTCCCGTCTAATGGGAAGAACACAATTCTTCTTTAGTCGTCTCATCCAAGAGTGGTTGTACAACACATATCATTTCAGAGCCCCCGAATCGCCATTCGTTATCTGAATCAAACATTTTCTATTGCTTTGGAATCACATTGGTCAGTTCTATCTTCTTATAGAACACCATATCTTAATTTCCCCTCTCTCATGAGTTATCTTTAGTTGAACTTTTGTGATGTTTTTGTACATCTACTAATTTATTGGGCGATTCATGTTATGAGATTCAGGTATATTAATGTCACGATGATGAGGTAGGAGTTTTGTTCCCTTCCATAGATAGTCTTCGGGTTATATGTGAAAAAGTGACCAATACCATTGAATGGGGTATTGTGTGTTTATGGTTTTATCCGTTTTTACTTTCCTATTGTGCATAGTTTTATTGGATAGAGTTTAATTGCTGAGAATAGGGTTATCATTGATATGCCATGGTTTTTTCCCCATTTTTGCTTGTTTTGACCATTTGGTCTAGGCTTTACTATTTGGATGTTTTCCTTCCATGCCTTGTATTGTAAGGATGAAGTGATTGTTAACTGACATGCTATGATATGTTGTAGATTGTTTATCCAAGTAGTTCTATAGGTTTACTCTAGATTTTTATTATTTTTTATGAATGATTTCTTTACATGGGGTTGTGGGAACCTGGTATAGTGAGACCATAGGGGAAATTGATGTTGAGGGCTTTCCCAGAGTGTCTATTATAATTATCAAGCAGCGAGACCATATTGGTGTTTGATGTTTTTTACACCATCAATGTGTCTATAGTTACATTATGAGGCCACATGAGGAATGGACATTGAGTGTTTCTTCAGAGTTCTTGTAGGTTACTGTTAAACTTCTATAGGGGTAATTGATGATGAGTGCTTCTTGAAGGAGTCTTTGATATATCCATTCTTAAACTGTATACTAGAGTGGTTAGGCTGTGAGAACTACCCATATTATTTCTTGTTTTTTTTGGTTTATTAAATACTTAAATAAATTTTTTTTAATTTAATTGGTAGCATTGTTACTTTGAGTACCTCCTTGTTTAGTAATTCTTCTTGCTTCTTGCCTATAATATATATTCACTGATTATTAGGAACATATCATTGGGTGGTTTCTTACTGGGATAAGTCTCACACCGTATTTTGGTCATGCTTTTGGTCCCAAATAAATTATATTACAGGAGGTATAGATAAGGGAAAGTACCCCTATACTTTAGGTACCTGATTACTGAGGAGCATGAGAGAATGGGACAAAGCCATGGAATGTGATGTTGTGGAGTTGTTTACTTGTTTTTCTATTATACTTTGGTTTAGAATTGTATTTCAGCATTGTGATGTGTTTGTATTCTTTCCGAGACATATGTATTATGCATCATTTATATATGTGAGCTCCAGTAGTTATTACATCTAGTCTTCCACAGTTTACTTTTTGAATGTTTTACTGATTCTACTATTGTTATTTGTTTTACTTCCACTGTGTTACTCGTCCACTGAGTAAATAGTTTTCCCACTATCACACCCAATGCCCTCGCTGCAAGTCGGAAGTATCTGGCATTCGGGAAAATACACTTAAGGCCAGTTGACCAACCGAATATGGTGCGCCTCTTGGTGGCTTCTGGAACCGGGATGTTGCAAAGTGGAATCAGAGGAATTATTTTATTCTTGACTTACTATTTAGAGCCTATAGCCTGTGATTGGAAGGAATAGGTACTTGGTAATAATCTTTGCTTGAGCCTTGCTAACCCGTGTACATGGGAAAACCAAATTTACCTCATTATTGCAATTTTTGTTTTGAAATTATTACAGTTGATTTGATTTCACTGTTGGGTGATTTACATGTTTTGTGATGTTATCATTGATGTTATTGAGGTTCTATTTCTATTTAATCCCAATGAGATGAGGATATCATCTCATGAATTATATAGGCACATTCTAGAAATCACATTCCCTGCATCCTTCTAGGCCATTTACAGTACATTAGTGATTTCATGTTGTTGTGATAGATGTTTTCCTCGATATGCATGTTGCTGTGATAGGTACCTTGATAAAATACCTTCTTGTGATAGTGTATTAGTTTGTGTATGGATTGATTGAATAAATGCCAAACTTTGGATCTTGAAGTGTTATGGGCCCTCTTGGATCAGAATTTGGTGGATAAATGCCTTTTTTTTCTTGAATATAACATGTATAAGATTCCAAGCTTTGATTCATAGGGACTCCGGGCCCTCATAGATCAGAATTTAGAACTTTATTGATTGTTTCAGTGTTTTTATGGGTTCCAGTGTAGTTTCTGAGGCTTACTATCTGTAAAAAACCTAGAATACATGGTATGTAATGATAAATTCATGCCATGGGTTCTTCTATTTGGAAGGAACTATTTTTCTTAATTACATGTTGTGTACTATATGTACATGTTGTGTAGTATCTAACCGTGTCACTGGCTATGTGGAAACATACACGGGGTAGGGAATTATTTCATGGGACACGTCGTGTACCTATTTTACATGTCATGTTGCGTATACCATGTGTCCACCCATGAGACTAATGACACAGATGAATAAAACATAGGTTATACATGCCGTGTGAAGCTTGAAAACGCCACATAGTATAACCCTTGTATCTGACCATGTAAAGAACAACACGGGATAGTGGAAACATTCTTGTACACGTCCTGTCTAGAATAAACACGCCATGTATTGTCATCTGTGTGTTCACTAGTGTGACTAGAAAGATGGTGAGTTGAAACCCAATAAGTACACACCGTGTAAATCTGGAACACGCCGTGTAGAGTGAGTCAAGTAACCGGTCGCGTGACTAATAACACAGGTCAGTGAAGTTCACCTAGTACACGTCGTGTCTGGTACTAACACACCATGTAGTCTTGTTCTAGGAGAACCATGTGGCCTATCCATGTAAGGGAACTATGGAAGGGGAAGAGAAATCAAGTACACGTAGTGTGTTAGGAAAATACCACTTGTGTTTGGGGTGTTACACGACCGGTTTTGGTAGAAATGCATTCCCATGTAAAGGATTAAGGGAACACATCATGTAGGCATTATACACATCGTGAATCCATGTTTTGAAAAACATGAATGATTTATTTCTCATATCCCCTTATTACACTTTTAAATTTAAGTCCTTATTAATATTTATCTATGGTATGCACTTGACCTTGCAGAGTCATGCCGTTGAGATGTCCTTCGGTTGTCTGCCAGTTACAAGGTCATGATCAGATGTCGGACATGGCTGATCAGGGACTACCAGCAGATCATCCTGTAGTTTCAGTCATCACACTAGCCTTTATTACAGACACAGGTACGAATGCACTGTTTCGAGAGGGATTTTGAGGTTTATGCAGACCTTCCAGAGAGTACCACATTATGTCCCATCTATGGCAGAGTTGACACGGGTTTTACAATAGTAACATCCTACCACTTTCTCTGGGGAAGGAGGACCTCGGGCTAAAGAATCATGGTTAGAAGCCATGATTTCTATCATCGATCATCTATAGACACCTATAGATATTAGGGAGAAGCATGATACACACATTCTTCAGGATTCTTCCAAGAGATGGTGGGATGTGATATCACAAGCGGGATGCCAGCAGCTCATGGCTAGGGATGAGTTCCAACATTCCTTCTATTAACACTTCTATCTATATTCTTTGAGGGATGATCGAAACCAAGATTTGATGAGTCTGGAGCATGGTACTCTTTCTATTATAGAGTATTCTTCTCAATTCACAGAGCTGTAGAACTTCACACCCATTATAGGAGGTCATGAGTTATTTCTGGGAAAGAAGTTTGAAAATGGTCTTAGGCTCGACATCCAATCTCAAGTGAACATCTTCAGGTTGACTTCAATATATTCTATTGTCACCCAGGCACTGATCCTAGAGCATAATATGAGGGATTCTAGAGATATGATTCAGGTCGGTTCTGCATCCAGAGATAGTGCTTCTCTGGCTGATAGCATGATGCACCCTAAGGAGTCTACATGTAAAGATCTGAGTAGGAAGGATGCACCCACTACTAGAAAACAGGAAAAGGAAGCGCTTCCCTTTTATCAGCGCTAAAAAAAGCTCTCATAACGGGGCAGTTTTAACAGTTCTAAAAAAACACTGCTAAAGTCCCCCTTTATCAGTGCTTTTTTAGTGTTGATAAAGGCCCCCTTTATCAGCACTCTTTTTAGCATTGATAAAGGGGACCCCTTTATCAGCGCTTCTTTTAGTAGCACTGATAAAGGGCAGATTTATCCGTGTTTTTTTCTATCGGTGATATGTTTTATGTTTCAAAAAAAATCATGAAAAATATATTATTGTTATATAAGTATATTAATATTGATATATAAATAATATATATTTTTTAAATATGTTTTAGATATGTATAAATAGACTGTTACATTTAATATATAAGAAATTTAGTTAAAATGGCTTTAAAATATTTTAAAAAAATATTATTAATTAATTATTTTCTAATAATTATTGATGAAAAATCATTTAATATCAATTTAAAGGCACAAAATATAAAAAAACAAATGATCTAAAATAAGTTGAAAATGTATATCAAAATTCAAACGACCATAACTTTTGATCTGGGTGTCCGTTTGAGCTCTATAACCTATCAAATCAAAGCCTCTGAATATCTCTACACCCTTAAAAAGCAAGAAAAGGTTTTGTCTCAATTTTCAAGGCCAAAAAGGCCCAAAAGTCCTCCAAAACTGAGTTTTTTTTCGGGATACCACGATTTTTTAACATTGAAACAAGTATTACTTCTAATTAGGATGTCTGTTAGGCCTGTACCACATATAATATTGAATATTTTTTCATTTTATTCGATATGACTAGTTTTGGAGTTGAAACAGACGTCTATATTATATGTTATGATAATTTTAAAATTCTATGGATTTTTAAATACACATTTATATGTATTTATTCATAAATATATATGTGTCTGTGTGTGTCTATTTCTGTGTGTGTGTGTGTGTTGTATATATGTATGTATGTATTTATTTGTTTATTTATAAACACACATAAAAAACATATTTCATAAATGTATTTCAAACTAATCTTATAAGTATATATTAATATAAAAATAAATATACGGATAAAAAATTATAACTAAATATATATATATATATATATATATAAATAAAAATATATATTAATATACGAATGAATATATATATATACTAATATATGAATAAATATATTTATATTAATATGAATCTATATCAGTATACAAATAAATATAACTATATATATAGATATATCATTAAATAGGAAAAAAACAAAATGGATTAGTGGTAAAGGTGAAACCACGAAAGGGGGGAGGTTGTGGGTTCGAGTTCGGGTGGAAGAAAAGGGGTATGCCTGTTTGAGGATGCATATGAAGGGAAGTTGCCTAGTGCTGATAAAGGGGGGGGGGGGGGTAAATCACTATTAAAATCTCCCCCCACATTATATAATTACTTTTTATTACTTTTTATTTTTTTTGACTTTTATCAGCGCTAAAAAAAGTGCTGATAAAGGGGTTTTTTTTCACCGCTTTTTTTAGCGGTGATAAAAGGGGCCTTTATCTGCTCTTTTTCAGAGTGCTGATAAAATGGACCCCCTATATCTTCACCTTGATTAACAATGCTTTTTTTAGTGATGTTAATTGACTTTTATAGCACTGATAAAGTCCATATTTGTAGTAGTGACCTTTAGGTATCCAGGTGGTATGTTACCTATGCGGGAAGGTCGGGCATACGAGGCCATATTTCTCAAGAGATCTAGTGGAGTGACGATCATGTGGAAAGATAGGGAACCTTCGACGGTTTTTTCAGTTGTTCTCACTAGAAACTAGTGACAGTGGTTCGTCTTTGACTCCGTGTTTAGGAGAAGCACCACAAATATCTCATCAGTCAGGGAACTAGAGTTTTTCTGGCCATTCAGGCCGAGGTAAAGGTCACGACCATGGTATCCAATCTCTAGTATTTCAATGACAAAATGGTAGATTAGCTCAAAGTGGTCAAGCAGGGTCACATGGTAGAGGTATAGGTCAGACTTTTTCAGTGGAGAGACCCACCATGAGCAGGATCTCGGAGCCTCTACTGTTCGAGGAACAATCATAGTTTCCTCAGTTTTAGCTTCTACTCTTTTCGAAATAGGGGCATCACATAACATTATATCTATTGTGGTTGTGGAGAGTCTTGGGGTCTGTATCATATCATATGCTGATATCTTGATACTAGACACCCGGTTGGGGACAAGAACCACTAGTGTACATCAGTTCAAGGAGTTCCCTCTAGAGGTTGGTGGGTTTCACTTGTAATGAGACCTCTATGTCATAGATATGAAGTTCAATGACATCATTCTAAGAATTGAATTATTAGTTCGATTACAGGCTGTTGTCGATTGCTATCATCGTAGGGTGAATTTCCCATCACTAGAGGGAATATCGTTTCTTCATAAGGGAGAGTGGGATGTCTAGGTGAGAAGAGCAGGACCCGAGAATCATGGGTTAGGATGAGTTATAACCTAGGTTTCTAATCTATATCTGGATGACCAGGTGACTTTACAGATGAAATTTCTTCCATTAGTGGATCATTTCAGGGATGTATTTCTAGAATACTTTCCCGGTTTTCCTCCAGAGCCAGAGGTGGACTTTTCTATTGAGCATGTTCTAGGAGTGGAACTAGTTGTCATTAATCCTTATAGGATAGCTACCAAAGTTGTAGGAGATCAAGAATTAGTTGGAGGAGTTATAGGCAAAGGGTTTCAACTAACCCAGTACTTCTCCCTAGGGTTCGCCTGCCCTGTTTGTGAAGAAGGTGGATGATAGCTTAGACTTTGCGTGTATTATCAGAAGTCGAACAAGTTGACGGTCAAGAACCAATATCCCTTTCCAAGTATTTATGATCTCTTTGATCACCTTTGGGGAGCGATTGTGTTATCGAAGATTTACTTGAGATCTGGTTATCATCTGTTATGTGTTAGACCATATGATATACCTCATACAGCCTTCCAAAGTAGGTAGGGTCTATACGAGTATGTGGTTATGCTATTCGATCTCACGAATGTGCCTTCAGTCTTCGTGGAACTGATGAACTGTGTCTTCCATACATACTTGGATTGTTTCATGGTAGTCTTCATGGATGTTATTTTGGTTTACTCTCACACTCAACACGAACATTCCACACATCTTGAGAGTATTTTGAGTACACTAAGGGACCATTAGTTATATGATATGCTCTCATAATTCCACTTTTGGATGGGACATATTCACTTCGTAGGTCATTTTATCTTAGGGACATGAGTATCAGTAGGCCCAGATATAGTGAGAGCAGTTGTTTCTTGTGTGTAGCCTAAGAATGTATTTGAGGTGAAGATTTTCCTAGGGATGGATAGATACTACAGACGTTTCATACATGACTTTTCACGCTTAGCAGCACCACTGAAGGGCCTTGCTAAGAAGGGTGTGAAGTTATAATGGTCATATTCTTATGAGTCAACCTTTAAATAGCTGAAATGGAGATTGACATCACCACCGATACTGGTATTTATAGATCCAAGCAAGAGTTATACTCTTTACTGTGATGGTCCATGTATCAGTTTGGGAGATGTACTTATGCAGGGGGAAGGAGTCATTGCGTATGGGTCTCAGTAGTTGTGGCCACATGAATGGAATTACCCGACACATGATCTTGATTTGGATGTTATTGATCATGCTTTATGCTGTTGGGGACATTATCTTCTAGGATAGCATTTTGTTGTTTTCACACACCAAAAAAGTCTCAAGTACATATTCAATCAGAATGACCTGAATCTAAGACAACAAAGGTGGGTTGAGTAACATTAGTCCATTGAATTTGAGCATGCATATACACCTGGGAAAGGAAACAATGTTTCTAGTGCGTTGAGCAGGAGGACTAAGAAAAATGCAGTCTAGGAGGACTTAGATACATGCAGTCCAGGAGGCTAGTAGTGAGTGGCAGCTTATGACACTTTTCTCTAAGATGAATTTGGAGGTGAATGATAAATAGGGGAAGACGTTTCTTTCTTATGTACATGTTACCTGTAATATTTTTGATCAAGTTTGAATGAGTAAACTATCAGATCCAGAAGTTCTAGTCTTACAAGAAAGTGTGTTAGGAGAGGAACCTATTCTTAAATGGACCATAGGTGAGGATGATATCTTTAATTTCCAAGGGTGCCTATTGGTGTTAGTATACATTTGTGAGGAGCAGATGTTGGACATTCATTACTCGGTTTGGGAAGTTCATCCTGGTGTCACAAAGATTTATCATGATCTACAACGTCAGTATTGGTGTTCAGGTATGAAGTGAGATGTTGTTGGTTTTTTGATGAGGTGTTCCAACTATCAACAGGTGAAGGCATATCATTAGCGACCATCATGGATTTTTCAGTAGTTATCCATTCCAAAGTGAAAGTGTAATTATGTCACGTTGGATTTCATGACATGGTTGTCGAGGTATCCTTGAGGGAATGATGTATTTTGGGTTGTCGTTGAAAGACTCATGAAGGTTTATCACTTCTTGCAGATCAAGAAGACCTTCAGTGTTGATGATCTAGGAAGGTTATACATCTGTTAGATTGTACGTTTACATGGAGTTCCACACTCCATTGTTTCTGACAGGGATGCTCGTTTTACCTCTCGGGTCTTGCAGGGGAAATATAAGGATTTGGATACACAGGTACTTCTGAGTACAACATACCATCCGCAGACAGATGGCCAGTTTGAGCATGCGATGAATGTTCTTGAGGACATGCTTCTAGCATGTATCCTAGATTTTATAGGATCTTTGGATAAGCATATAACTATTGTTAAGTTTACCTACAATAATAGTTTTCAATAAACTATTCATATGACACCTTTTTAGGGTTTGAACGGTATGATATCCTGATCAACCTTATGCTTGCTGGAGGCAGGAGAGACAGCTTTGCGGGGACCTTGTCTTGCCTAGGAGACCACAAAGCATATAGAGTTGATTCAGAAGATGATGGATATTGTAAAGTCACAATAAAAGTATTATTCTAAATGACAGAGACAAACATTTGGAGTTTGAGGTTTTGGAGAGGGTTGGACAGGTTACCTATCGGTTGTAGTTATTTTATAGGCACCGATATATGCTTCATGTCTTCCACATTTCTCAGCTTCGATGTCACTTCTTAGATACGTATCATGTTTTCCAACCTGAGGAGGTTGAGATCAAGGTGGATGCCTCATTCGAGTAGGATCCTATCCAGATTGTTTATCGTAGTGCGAAGGTTCTCCGTATCCAGTTTGTTCCTCTGGTACGAGTGCTATGGTAGCACTGGAGAGTAAAAGATGAGACTTGGGAGAGGGAGGCTAATGTACGATCGCAGTGGATAGTGCATTTCATGATTCTTCTTCTGCAACTCCTTTCTAGGGAAATTTCAGAATGAATTTCATTAAGGGGAAGTTTGTAGGAACCCATATCTTCTTTTTTATGTATGTTTTTATTTTCTAGTTGTTTTTAAGAAAAGAGGTGTTTTTGTAAATTTTAGTAGTACACACCGTGTACTTTTATGTAAACGTCGTGTACTCAGTTGCCACACGTAGCTATGTAACAGCCAAGCACATAGCCATGTCTGGTGACCTAGAGGCCACCTAAAGTGGGGACCAGTGAAGTAAAGTACACACCTTGTACTTATAAAGTACACGTTGTGTACTTTCTTTTTTATTAAATAAATCGGGGTCACGTCTAATGGGACGAACGCTCTTATTCTTCAGTTGTCTCATCCAAGAGTGATCGTACAATATAGATCTTATATAAGCCCCAGAATCACTATTTTTTCTCCAAATCCAACTCTATCGGTTGCATTGGAATAAAATATGTGAGTTCTCTCTTCTTCTTGAAAACCATCTCCTGATTTCTCCTCTCTCGTGAGTTATCGTCCGTTGACATTTTTTGAGGATTTTGTATATCTATAACATTATAGGGCGACTGAAGGAATTATATTCATGTATATCGATATCATGACACCGAGGTAGGTGTTTTGTTCATTTCTGTAGATAGTCTTTCGATTATATGTGAAAAAGTTACAAATACCCTTGAACGGGGTATTCATTGTTTATGGTTTTAACCCTTTTTATTTTCTTGTTATGCATAGTTTTATTGGATAGTGGTTAATTGTTTATAATGGGGTTATCTTTGATATTACATGGATTTTTCCCCATGTTTTCTTGTTTAGACCGTTTGGTCTAGCCTTTCATGTTTGGTTGTTTACCTTCCATGCCTATTATTGTTTGGATGGAGTGATTGTTAACTGACATGCTATGATATGTTGTAGATTGGTTTGCCATGCAGTTATAGAGGTTTACTTTTCTTGATGATTATAGTCTGTGCATGATTACTTTACACGGGCCTGCGAGAACCTTGTGTAGTGAATCCATAAAAGAAATTTACATTGATGGATTTCCTAGAGTGTCTGTTATAATTATCATGCTGCGAGACCATAGGGGGGATTGACGTTGGGTTCTCCCTCAGAGTGTCTATAGTTATATTATGAGGCCAAAAGAGTAATTGATGTTGATTTCTTCCTCAATGTGCCTTTAGGTTACCGTTGAAAAACTATATGGGGAATTGATGGTATGTGCTTTCTCAGAGAGTCATTAATCACACTTGACTATAGGGGGAATTGACGGTGAGTGTTTCCTGAGAGAGTCTTTGCTGTATCCATTATTGTATTGTAAACCACATGGGTTTGGCTGTGAGAACTACACATATGGTTTCTTGTTTTTGTTTTTGTTGATCAAATACTTAAAATTAAATGTTTGTAATTGAATTGGTTGCATTGTTACTTTTAGTAATTACTTGTTTAATACTTCTTCTTGCTTGTTGCCTTCCATATATATTCAATTACTCTTAGGCACAAATATTTGGGTGGTTGCCTACTAGGATTAGTCTCACACCCTATTTGAGTCATGATTTTGTTCCCAAATATATTATATTTATTCATGTATAGACAAGGGAATGTGCCCTTATTTTTTAGGTACTTGATTACTGATGACCTGGAGAGCAAGAGACTAAGTTATAGCTTGCGATGCTGAGGAGTTTTTTACTTGTTTTTCTTTTTTGATTTGGTTTAGAATTTTATTTCATCATTGTGATGTGTTTGGATGATTTCCTCAAAATTTGTATTATGCATCATTTATATATGTGAGATCCAGTTGTTATTACTTATAGTCTTCCGTTGTTTACTTTTGGCATGTTTTACTGCTTCAGCTATTGCTAACTATTATACTTCTGCTATGTTACTCTGCCAATGAGGGAATAGTTTCCCCACTATCACACCCAAGGCCCTCACTTCAAGTTGGCAACCTCTGCCATTTGGGGAAATGAGATTGAGTCCATGTGACCAACCAGGTACGAGGCTCCTCTTGGTGTCTTTCAGAATGGGGACGTTACACTATGAACTATATTTCATTATTATATAATTGATCACTCCAACAAATGAAATTTGAAGATCACAGAATCCATTTTGGTTTTAGTTTTAGATTGAATATATAATGATTATGTTGAGGTGATAATAGGTATGATATAATATTTAATTAACCAATTTTATCTTATTTATATCAGTTCCTATATATCAGGAAAAGTCTCAAGGAATGTTAACTCATATCCTTAGTGATTATATATTGAATTATTAGTTAAAAACTATAATGGTTTGATGACCGTATCTCACGATTATAAATCCTCACCAACTGATTTTTGTGGGAATGTACTTCCTATATATTTTAATATTCTCCGACATTCATAATTTAATGTTATCTTAGGCATGGATTAGATCTCCCTAAATAAATCCAAAATCGGTTTTCATGGAAGGGATTAGATGTTAGATATTCTGTACCAACCTATAATCAAATATCGTTGAGATAAAAAAATATGAACATCTAATGAAAATTGAAACCATTGTATGTGCCTTTATTATTATACAAAATGGGTTTTTGTCTTAAATAGTTGGGGAGAAAATAAATATCAATGATATTCATGTTTCTTAGCAGGTTGTTTAGGTCATTTCGTATTTTTTACACAGTATTACATTAAATCATGAAGTGGATTTTTTCCATATAACTCATACTTGGTTCTAAAGATATTTCAAATAATCTATATATAATGGACCTGATTTATTTATAGTAATTGAATAAGAAACTATAATATAATTTTGAAAATGGATTTATTTGGACAGGTATGACACCTTGGGGTACAATTTTTCTTTTTTAATAATAATGATTGATCACTGAAACTATCTATTGAGTATTGGGAACTGAACCATATAGCAATCAAGAACATGTATCATATACCCCATATGAATGAATTTTCTGATCAACTATATGGAAGTCAATACATTTACAAGATTTTTATTTGTTCTGGATATCATCAATTGAGGTTCTATAATGTTGATATAACGAAGAAAACATTTTATTCATGGTATCAACACTATGAATATATAGTGTATCCATTTGGAAAAACTAATTTCTCCTCTATATTTTAACGAATAGAGTCTTTAGAGATTACCTTGATCTGTTTGTGGTAGAATATTAATTGATATTCTTATATGTTCACAGAGCTAATAATAACATGAATATCACTTGATAATTGTACTGAAGACATTAAGAATAGATAATTTTATAGGAAAATTTACCAAAGAGTTATTTTGGATATAAAATGTTTCATTTTATAGGTCATATGATTGTAACATAGGGAATATATATGGATTCATAAAATTTTGAAGTTATTTAATGTTGTCCCAGATGACCACTATGGCTGAGATCTATAGTTTTATTAGGTAGAATGGATATTATTGATTATTTGTCATACGTTTCTCATGACATTAGAATATACACACCCAGTTAACTCAAAATGGATCTAAGTTATTTTAGGATGATGAATGTGAAGAAAATTTCAAGGAATTAAAGTGATGTTTAGAGAGTAAAACTACAATTACATTACCATGAAGTGAAAAAGGGTTTTTAATCTATGTTTATTCATCAAAGAAGATAATGGGATGTTTTATCATGTATAATTATATATTTATTTATTATATATTGGAGAAATTGAATGTTCATGAGAAAAATTACACAAATCATGATTTGGAGTTAGATATGTTATTTTTTGCATTAAATATATGGAGGCATTATATTTACAGAGAAGGATGGGATATATATAATGATCCTAAAATTTTAAATTATATATTCACAAAAAATATTTGAATATATGATATGGAATATGGTTATAACTAATTAAAAAATATTACTAATCAATATATTATCACATTGAGGGGGAGAAAACAAGGTGGCATATACTCTTAGTTAAAAGGATCTTGATAGAATGTCTATAATGAGGATCACAAAATATTTAATATTTACAGATTTAAAAATTATATATCCTGAAATATTTATTGATGGGGAGGAATATTATCTTTCTAAAATGTGTTTTCAACCATCTTTCCCAATTATAATTAAAAAATAATAGAAGGAATTTGTGGAACTCAAGAATAATTTGAAAATGTTTTTGAGTTTATCTTTGATTTTGCTGAAATAATAAGGTTTGGGAACCATGTATGTGTTATTTTCACACCATATTCGAAGAAGTAGTTGTTGGATGAGGCTCATAGATCATCATTATCTATTCATTATTGAATTAGGAAGATGCATGGAGATCTGAAAAATTATTTATGGTTATACAACATAAATATAGATATTGTAGAGTATGTATCTCGGTGCATGGAATTTCAGATTTTTATGGTAGAGAGAAAGAGGTATTAAATATTTTTACAACTAATATACATAACATGATGGAAATTGGAGTACGTCCCCATAGATGTATTCATATGACTCCACAAAACATCTAATAGACATAATGATATTTGGGTTGTAGTTAGTCACACTAAAAATTGAAAACACATAATTTCCATTAGATAATAGTTATATATTTAACATATTTGTAAAATATATGTTTATGATGTGGTATGGAATCATGCAGAAATAAATTATATTGTATCTGATTGGTATATGAGCTTTACCTCAATGTTCTGGTGAAGTCTCCTCTGAGCCCCTAACATAGAGTTGAGTTCCACCACAACATTTCATCCTTATATAGAAAATAATTATTAGAGAACTATTCAAACAGTAAAGGATATTTTTAGGTCATATTTTATGGATTTAAAATGGGGTTGGAATCATCACCTTCCTTTAGTCATGTTTACTTCCATCAATAGCTTTCAATCAAGCATTTAGTTGGTTTTTTATGAACCCCTCTAATGGGAGAAGTGTATAATTCAAATATTTTTTGATGATGTTAGATAAATAAACCTATTATGACCTAAGTTTGCTACATAAATGAAAGATAATTTTATATCCATTCAATAATAGATAATGACAACTAAGATATTATAGAAAAGTTATATTGACAATTGTAATCATGATCTAGAATTTGAAGTTTGTATGAAGTTTTTTATATGAATTTATCCAAATAATAAGGTGATTATATTCGAAAAGAATAGAGATATAAGACATATGTTTATATTCCAATTTAAAATTCCTTATTGATTAGTTACGGTAGATTATCTCTTGGTGCTTCAACCAAACATCTCCCATGTCCATGATGTGTTGCATGTATCTCTCATGAAGAAGTATATACTAGACCATTAACATATACTAAAATTAGAGTTTATACCAACGGATAAAGATCTATCTTATGTGATAAAAATGTTGGGGATTCTAGATTATAATGTTAATGTTATATGAAATATTACTTGTAGTGGTAGCCTTATGTGAATAGTGTCATCAATATCCTTATGTAAACTGTACAACAATAGCCTTATGTGAACAGTTTCATCGGTAGCCTTATGTGAATAGTACAACAGTAGCCTTATGTGAATAGTGAAACAATAGCCTTATGTAAATAGTGAAACGATACCCTTGTGTGAACATAGTTTCCAGAACAGTGAGGTCTAACAGTAACCTCTATTTCCTTTTCCAAATTTTGAGTTCAAGAACAGTGTTTCTAGAACGGTGAGGTCCAACGGTAGACTCTAATTCTTTCACTAAATTTTGAGTTCATGAACAGTGATTCCAGAATGGTGAGGTCCAACCGTAGCCTCTATTTTCTTTTCCAAATATTTTAAATCATGAAAAGTGTTTCTAAAATAGTGAGGTCCAATGGTAGCCTCTATTTCCTTTACCAAATTTCGTGTTCATGAACAATGATTCCAAATTCTTACAGTTTCTCCCCTTTGAAGTTTCAATTAATGTAAAATTCATTTATAACTTTGTTTTAAGGACTCTAAGGATGATTCAAAGGCTTTAACTCCTATATTAATTTTTCATATGCCTCATGATGATTTTACTTGGTCAATCCCTGTGGTTTAATGAGATACACTTTGAATAGAAAATCCAGCGTATCTTAAATCACTACTCTGTTAAATCTTCTAAAGGGATGAGATATCTTCCTCCCTTGTTCTTCATCCTTGTTCTCAGGTCTGAGATGCCCAAACCTTCCATTCCTTCCCGTGGGAGTTGGGTGATAAAACATTCCTCCTTGGATTGGTTCCCCTCTATTTTTGATGCAACCAAGAAGTATCGATCAATATTTGATATATGTTGTCACAGGGGGAGGAGATTATAACCCATTGTGTGGCTCATTATCATATAAAGAACATCATGAGCCATTTGAGGAAGAGGATTCTTTTCTTTTCTTTTCTTTTATGTGAAAATGTATAGTTAGCATGTCTTATCTCACTGGTCCACAATGGAATTGACATAATAAATATTTGAACCAGATAAATAAATTGATATCGATCATATGTTATTGCCTCTTGTTTTTCAAGATGGTGTGATATCTATGATTTCTTTTATTAGATTTTTTTTCGTGATGGAAATTGGTAAATAACAGAAATTCAAAATTAATTGATAATTGTTTGGATAATGATAAATAGGTATGTGAATGAATTTGATTGTTGTTGTAATTTGATGGTAATCAAATTGATGTAGTAAGAATGTTTAATAAATTTGTGATAGAAAACTATATAGGTTTTATGTAGTTAGAACCCTCAAATAAAAAATAAGTTAATTAAAGATGGGTTAAAGAACTGATTTTTTGATAACAGATAATTCCTTGTAAGGTTCTGAATTACCCTCTTTCTTATTTAAGGTCCAAGATCCAAATTGATATAATGTTTGTTTTCCTACTTCTTGTGTTGTGATATGATCCTGGATGGATATTGTGATATGTGGGGCATATAGGCATATTATATTGTGGCAGCATTTGATTTCTAGAGTTGTGAGATGCATCGGTTTATACAGGTGGGTGTCGGGGAGGACATCAGGGATGATGAAACGGGTTGGATGTGAATGTTTGGATGCATGACGATTCTTGTTGGTTGTTCATCCTCTTTACATTTCCCATCACTTATGTCAGCTCGTTTGCTTACCCTCCTTGCAAAAGGGGTGAAGACACGTGGGGAATGAAATGTTCTTTCTATGATTAGATTCTTGAGGGAGGATGGGGCTATGCTATTGATATAGGTGGAAATGGCTTGATGGGCAGTTCACCTACTCACCGAGTTGAGCCCCTTTATGTTTAGTATCTTTGATTGTTTTTCTAGAATGCCTTGGAATATGGGGAAGTAATAATGTTGTTAATAAATTGTTGAATAAATGATGTTAACCTAAGGGTTTAAAGCTTGCTGGGATGCAATTCTGAGGTTAAAATTTAAAGGGATAGTGGACTTTGGGTGTGATGATAATGAAATATAATGTGTATATGTTAATGGTTAATTAATATTTAAAGAATTAATTATCGTAAAGTTCAACTGATAAAAAGGGAATGAAGTATTGTAATAAATCTCTTTAAATGGTTGTGTGCTTATAAGAAACCGAGTCTTTGAAGTGGAATCAAAGAGTTTGAGAGACGTTAGATACAGTTGAGTCAATTACTAGGTTAGGAGCAAAGTGTGGTTATGAGCTAAAATATATTCTGTACATTTTTTGTTTCAATACTCTACTCGACCCCATCAGTTAGGGAAACTAACACCTTGAAGATTCGGAGCCCTGGGGGGTGGGTGTTTTCCCCAACATTCCGATGGTATGATGGTTGGATGGCTACCCCCTTTGGCCATGATCTCTTCTCATCATAGTTACTTGTGGTTGGAAGGCACCACAATATGTTTTCCCCATATATGTGTGTAGATGGATATAATTTCTTGTGGTTATTCACACACATATATTCTGTATATAGTTTTTTATAAAATACTATAGCAGTAATGTGTATAGGCTATGATGTCTGGAGGATCCTTACTCAATGTATCAGCTATAATGGATTAAGGATTAATACCTGGCATATGATACACATTATTCGAGTTTTTGTGGCTCTTAGAAACTACTGGGTTACATTGCTTACGTAGAGATAATGGTTTTGTTACACGAGATGCATGTTGTGGTGCTTCACCCAGGTGTCTGTGAGCAATCCTTTTTGGAGAGAGATGCATAGGATGTGCGGCGTTGGGGAAAGGCAGAAAACTAGTGGGGAAGTAGAATCAAGATTCCCTTGATATTCGTTATTATATTATATAATTTTGTATGCGATACATGGAGAGAGTGTCCATGGTGAGGCTAGGAACTTAGTATACCTATTTAGGTGACGATCTAGTTTCACTTGTTGTTCACTGTGATTTAGCATGTTTCCTTTAATTTTTCACAAGAGGCTTGGGGGAGGATCCTACTGATTATACTATTATACTCACCCTATGTATACCTAAAATATTTTTCAGGTCACTTGGAGCAGGTTGGATATCCAACTAGTTTCTACGGGCTTGGGGTTTCTAGAGCTGTTTGGGCTTGTAGTTGTTGTTGTTTTTGCATTCCTTTGGTATATCGGTTTTCACTTTCAGTTGTAGTTGTTTTGCATGAAATTATATTTGTGCACTTGAGATGTCTTTTATATTATAGTCTGAATTGGAGTTGGTTGGTGTCTGTATTATCACTATCTTTTGTATGTGTTCTCTTATAGGGTAATGCCTCCCATTTTTGTGTTTACTATACCCTCGGTTCTATTCACCAACCCGAGGCCTACTAGAGGTAGGACTCAATGGTCATTATATCCCTTCTCATATTTTCGGCCTAGGAGGGGTACACCTTGTGGAGTGGGGGTTGTGACGGAGTGGTATCAAAGGTCTAGTTGAGGGATAGGATGGAGTTTGGTGTTAGGTACAAGAGAGGTTTCATGGTTTGGTAGGGAAACAATTTCATTAATTTTTAGAATGTGATATAAACACTGGAGACTGGGTGACACATAGGCGTTTAGGGCCCCCTATGATCTGATTCACGGAACATTAATTTTACAGTGGCTACTAAACAAGGTGATACTAGTTTTAGGGTAGCGGCCTCAGAAAGGATCATGTATCATTCTCCTTGTTCGTTTGTTTGAATGGGTAGACCTTGGGATTGGTTAACATAAAATGAATAAATGAAAAAATAATTAATTAATATTGAGTATTCCAAATTCTAGGTCTATGAGCCCAAAATATTTGTTAATTTATAGTTTTCATCCTGGTCGAAATCTTCATCAGGATTGCATAGAAGATGTTCCACAGGCTGTGCCAGCAGATCGTCGTTGGGTAGATGTGGATGATGACGACACTTGGAGGTGGACACTCTGAGTGTTTTAGTGCCAGAGTCTGAAGAAGTATGAGGGCTCCATTTTAGATGAATTCACATAATACTGGTTGGAGGAGGTCAAGATAGGATTCAGTTCGATCCGTTCATGGAAAGAGCACTAGGTGTCCTTGGTTGTAACGATGTTGCATGGAGCAGCGAGGCAGTGGTGGTTCATGTTCCTTGGGGATCATGAGGATTCATCGTTCTCACGGGAGGAGTCCCGAGACAAGTTTATAGTCACGTTTCTTTCTTAGGCCTCAAAGGCATCCATTCTACAGGATCTTCTTACCCTTCGATTGGGGATCTCCGTTGTGAGATAGTTTAGAATCAATTTTAAAAAACTTGTATGATATTCTTCAGACATGTTTCAAGATGAGGAAGCTAGGGCAAGGAAATTTAAGGAGGATTTACTTCCTGAGATCCAGCACTAGGTCCCCACATTTTTGGTGAAGACATCTCTTGAGGTGCTGGCAAGGGAAGAGGTAGTTGAGAGAACATTAGCTAGAACCAGATCATTATGAGAGGGGATTTTTCATGATTCCTCACAAAGAAGAGCTCTGTTCTAGGGATCCTGGTTTTTAGGGAAGAAGGGTTTCTATTCGACCTTGGGTAGGTGACAGCCCTCATCATATCATTTCTCTGGGGTTAGTAGCTCTCAGGCCTATGCCAAGGGATCAAGTGATTGTTTTTCATGTTGTGGTCGAGGTCACCAGCAGCGAGAGTTCTCAACCATTCAAAGTAGACATCATGCACCAGGTGTTCCGCTCCAGGTTCCTCCGTAGAGGCAGTTCTAACTAAGGCAGCATAATAAGGTTGAACTAGCTTTGGATCAGTAGAGGGTAGAGGGGGAAGGAAGAGAACCCACTGATGCTCCCCATCCTCAAAGAGGAGAGGACGACTATGGTGGTGGTAATCATTAGGGTCAGAGAGGCTGTGGAGAAGGTCATGGTGAGCTTCAGGCTTTAGAGTTGCTAGTTCCATACGAGCCAGATATTGTTTAATGTTCCCTTTGCTTATTTTCTACCATGGTGCATGAATTATTTGATTTAGGAGTGACGCACTCCTTCATATCACCTACCCTTGTCCATGCATTAGGAATTGATGTAGAGATGATTCCATTTCTCTTGGCATTGACTACACCAGTAGGAGGCAGAGATGACTTGTTCGAAGTCTATAGAGATTGTGAGATAGTGTTGGGGCGACACCAATCTTGGGGAGATTTCATATGATTACAAATACAACCACATGATGTCATCCTATTCATGTATTGGCTGTATTCGGCGCAAGATATCGTCGATTGCTTCATGCGGTATGTTGTGTTCTTAGATGTGGATGGAGGGCCAGTGGTGTTCGTTAGTGAGTGAGATCCTCAGATGGGTCAGAGGCGTGTTCCATCTTTATCATCCATGATGGATGATGAGATGATGAGTTCTTCCGAGGATCAGTAGTTGGCGTTTTCTAGGGTCGTAGAAGAGTACCATGATTTCTTTCTAGAAGAGGTTTTATAATTACCCACCTCAACAATAGATTGAGTTTGGGATCGAGCTATAACCATGAGCATCTCCTCTCTCTATATCTCCTTATATGATGCCCCCTTATGAGTTACGAGAGCTACATATAAATATTGATGGTCTGTTAATGTGTGGTTTTGTTCAGCGGAGTCTATCACCATGGGGTGCACCAGGTTTATTCGTGAATAAGGCTAACAGTAGTTTGAGGTTGTGTGTCAACTATCATCAATTAAACAATGTAACAGTGAAGAATCACAATCCCCTTCAACATATTGATGATTTATTCAGTCAAATGAATGGTGAAAGTTGGTTCTAAAAGATTGAATTGCGGTCATGATATCATTAGATGCATGTGAATAATTAGGATATCTTGAAGACTGCTTTCCTCTGTCATCATGGGCAATATGAGTTTGTTGTAATGCTGTTCGGCATGAAGAATTCATCAGCTGTGCTAATGGGATTGATAAACGTTGTGTTCTATGAGTTCCATGACAGGATCATGGTGGTTTTAATTGATGAAATCCTTGTTTACCCCATGTCTGAGGAGGATCATGCAGAGAATCTACACACCATTTTGGGAGTTCTTTGTCAACATCTGTTGTTTCGGAAGTTGTCAAAGTTTGATTTTTGGGCTCCAGATTTACGTTTTGTGGGGCATGTTTTCTCCCAGGAGGGAGTAGCTACGGATCCATTGAATATAGGAAAATATGTGTCTTGGTCAGCACTGATGACATTGTCAGAGGTGTGAACTTTTCTTTGGTCACGCAGGCTAATATAGGGGGTTCATTTCCAATTTCTCTTGAGCTGCAACTCCTATGATAACTTTGACCAAGAAAGATCAGAAGTTCATATGGACTGATCAATGTTAGGATGATTTTAGGTATTTAAAGTAGAAGTTAGTAAGTTCTTTAGTTCACTATATTGCAGTAGAGGGAGTTCAGTTTGATGTTTTCTATGATGCTTTGTATCTGGGGTTGGGCTGTGTTCTGATGTATCAGAGATCAGGTTTTTCTTATGTGTATTATCAGTTGCATCCCAATGAATGTAACTATGCCACCCAAGATCTTGATTTGTAGCTGTGGTGTTTTCTCTGATATTGTTGAGGCATTACCTCATTGGAGAGCTCTTTGTGGTTTTCAAAAATCATAAGATAATGATGTATGTTTTCTCCAAGCATGACTTAAAATTGAGACATCATCAGTGGATGGAGTTCTTATCAGAATAAAAATTCGAATTATTGTATACCCTTGTAATGGGGAATGTTGTAGCAGATGCCCTGAGCCGGAAGTCACGTGGTGATATAGTGCATGAATCTGGTGATTCCTAGATTGTAATGGAAGAACTGTCATCATTTCATCTCGATATGGGAGAATTTGGGGGAAGAGGTTGTCTTTTACAAATGATGGTGCATTCATCTCTAGTGTAGCTGGTGGAAGAGTACCAGTTGGGGGATCTTGAGGTGGAGGTCTGGAGAGACCGAGTTGTTTGTGGAGAGCCCCCAAATGTTTGGTCTAAGGATGAGCCACACTGTGTATTATATCAAGGAAGGATATTTGGTACTTTTTACATACATGATATGTCTCTCAGAGAATTCCATAGTTTGCATTTAGAGGTTCATCCTGGTGTGACAAAGATGTACCAACCCTTGGGGAGTCAGTTTTGGTGTCCTGGGCTGAAGTGTACTGTTACGGAGTTTGTGTCTCGATATTTGGTCTGCCATAAAGTGAAGGCCAAACACTGTGTTCTTAGTGGTATGCTCCATCAGTTAGATGTTCCCTAGTGGAAGTGGGAGGACATCTCAATGCACTTTTTTACTAGTTTACCTCGATCTCAGGGAGGAAATAACTCTATTTGGGTGGTAGTGAATCATTTAACAAAATCATCCCACTTCATAGCAATCAAGGATTCATGATCAGTGGATGTTTTATTAAGGAATTATCTGGAGTTGGTGGTGAGACTTCATGAATTCCCTAGGAATATCATTTCTGATCGAGCTCCTCATTTTACCTTTAGGGTGGGGAGAGGTCCCAAACATACTTTTGGTTCTTAGTAATGTCTTAACATTTCTTTTCATCTGCAAGCGGATGGTCAAACAGAGTGAACCATCCAGACTCTTGAAGAGATGATGTGATCTTGTGTATTGTATGTTTGTGGTTTGTAGATGAGGCACTTAACCATGGTGGAGTACTTTTACAACAATATTTTTCACTCCACCATTGATATGGAACCATTTAAGCCTTTTGTGGCTGACCTTTACATTCTCTATTGTGTTGGATTGGGGTTTGAGAGTCAGCAATTCTCACACTAGAACTAGTGAAGAATACAATAGAGATTGTTCATGCGACTCGTGAGTGGATAATGATAGTGGAAGACCATCAAGAAACATATGCCAATCAAAGGAGGGGACCCTTAGAGTTTGATGTCAGGAATCACGTGTTTCTGAAGGTGACTCCCCATTATGGGAAGCAAAGGTTTGGTCGGGAGAGTAAGATTTCTCCCATGCTTGCTGGGCCTTTCGAGGTGTTAGCTCATGTTGGAGGTATATAGTATCATGTAGCATTTCCCCCACAGATGAGCTGGATACATGATGTTCTTCATGTGTCACAGCTCTATAGTTACCGTCATGATGAATCTCACGTCATCAATTGGGGAGAGATCAATGTTGATGATGATGGGACCTTCGAGGAGAGACCCATGGAGATACAAGACCATAAAGAGAAGGTGTTGTGCGGGAATTATATCCCCTAGGTTTGTGTTTTGTGGAGACACGGTGGCAAGAAGGAGAGTACCTGGCAACATAAGTCATAGATACGTTCCCAGTACCCTGAGTTGTTTGATTTTTAACTCTTTATATGTTAAAAGTAAGGTGTTCTATTTTTGGTTGTAAACCATTCATGTTTATGAGATGGATTTCTATAAATTATTCTTGTGGCTTTCTCTCTTTTGAGAGGTATCTTGATGGGTGGTTGTTTAAAATTTTTTTCTGTTTCCTTTTATATTGACATTGAATTCTCATGGATGAGAATTTTTTGAGAGGTAACTGATGTAATGGCTCGGACCTCTACGATCATTTCCTTTTCTAAAATCTGATTATTGAGGTGTTCCGGGAGGTCAAGGTGACTTATCCCCAACACTTTGATAAATATCTAGTTCTCTGAACAGTGTCATCGGTAGCCTTATGTGACCAGTGTCATCGGTAGACTTATGTGAATAGTAAAATGGTCGCCTTATGGGAATAGTGTCATCAGTAGACTTATGTGAATAGTAAAATGGTAGCCTTATGTGAATTGTTTTATCAGTAGCCTTATGTGGATAGTACAATGGTAGCCTTATGTGAAAAGTGAAACGGTAGCCTCATGTGAACAGTGAAACAGAAGCCTTATGTGAATAGTGAAATGGTAGCCTTATGTGAATAGTGTCATCGGTTGCCTTATGTAAACAGTGTCCTTAGTAGCCATATGTGAACAGTGTCATGGTAGCATTATATGAATAGTGCAACAGTGTTTCTAGAATGGTGAGGTCCAACTGTAGCCTCTATTTCTTTTGCCAAAATTTTGAGTTCGTGAACATTGTTTCCAGAATGGTGAGGTCCAACGATAGCCTCTATTTCCTTTTATAAATTTTGCGATCTTGAATAGTGTTTCTAGCTTCCTACAGTTTCGCCCCTTTGACATTTCCTTTGATGTAAAATTCCTTGAATGACTTTTATTAAATACTCTAAGGCCGATTCGAAGGCCATAACTTCTATATTAATTTTTTCCTAAGGGTCGGGATGCTTTTACTTGTCCAAACATCATGGTTTAATATGATATAATTTTAATGGAAAATCTACTGTATCATAAACCACTACTCCGTTAAATCTTCTAATGGGATGAGATATCTTCCTCCCTAGTTCTTCCTACATGTTCTCATGTGTGAGATGGTCGAACCATCCATTCTTTTCTGTAGGAGTTGTGTGATCAAAAATTAATACATGGATTGGTTCCCAACTGTTTTTGATGCAACCAAGCAATATCTATCAGTCTTTGATAAAAGATATCACGGGGGGAGGAGATCATAACCCGTTGTGTGGACCATTCTCATATAAAGGACATCATGAACTATTTGAGGTAGGGGATTTGTTGCTTCTCTTTTCATTTGTGTGAAACTGTATAGTTAGCATGTTTTATTCCACTGGATCATAATAGAATTAACATACTAAATATTTGAACCGGATAAATAAATTGATATCGATCATATGTTATTGCCTCTTATTTTCCTAGATAGTGTGATATCTATTCTTTCTTTGTTTTTATTTTTGTTCTTCATAGAAATTTGTAAAGAATGTAAAGTAGGAATTAATTGATAATTATTTGGATAAAGATATAGAGTCATGTGAATGAATTTGATTGTTGTTGTTGTAATTTGATGCAAATAAAATTCATACAGTAAACATGTTTAATCAATTTATTTTATCTTATTGTTTAGGTTTCCCATAGTTGTAACCAATGAATAAAAAATCGATTAATTCAAGATGGATTAAATAACTGGTTGTTTGATAAACGATAATTCATTGCAGGGTTCTGAGTTACCCTCTTGGTTGTTTAAAGGACAACAGCCCAATTAATATGTTGTTTTTTTGCTACTGCTTGTGTTGTGATGTGAGCTTGGATGGATGTTGTGATATTTGGGGGCATAGAGGCCTATTGGTTGTGGCATCAGTTGACTCCTAGAGTAGAGAGATGCATCATTTTTTGCATGTGGGTGTCGAGGAGGACATTAGAAATGATGAAACAAGTTGGATGTGAATGTTTTTATGATTTCTGATTCTTGTTAGTTGTTCATACTCTTTACTTATCCCACTTCTCAAGTCAGTTGTTTTTCTTACCTTCCATCCAAAAAGAGGTGAAGACAGGGAGGGTATTCTAAATTCTTTCCGTGTTTAGCTTCTTGGGGGGGTATGGGTCTACGATCTTGGTATAGGTGGAAAATACTTGACAGTTAGTTCATCTACTAACCAAGTTGAGATGCCTTGTGATTATTAACTTCGAATGTTACTCTAGAATGTTAAGGAATATGGGAAACTAATAATGTTGTTAATAAATGATTGAATAAATGATGTTAACCCAAGGGGTTGGAGCTTGCCGGGAGGCAATGCTGAGGTTAAAATTTAAAGGGACAATGAGAATTGGGTATGATGCTAATGAAATATAACGTGGATTTGTTAATGGTTAATTAATGTTTAATGAATTAATTAATGTAATGTGAATCTCATAAAAATGGAAGGATGTAAAGTAATAATTCTCTTTAAATGGTTTTGTGCATATTGGATACCTAGTCTTAGAAGTGGCAGCCAGGAGTCCGATAGACGTTAGTTGAAGTTGAGTCTAAGACTATGTTATGCCCATAGTGTGGTTGTGAGATATAGTCTATTATGTAATTTTGTGTTTCTATATGCTACTCCACCCCGTCAGTTGGGTCAACTGACACCCTAGATATTTTGAGCCTTGGGGTGTTTTCTACAACATTCCAGTGGGAGGATGGATGGCTGACTTCCCCTTTTGGCCCCACTCTCTTCTCTTGGTAGTTACTTATGCTGGTAGGCATAATAGTTAGTTTTCCTAATATATGAGTGTAGAGGGAAGTAATTTATTGTGGTTATTCACACACATATATCCTAGATATAGTTTCTTAGAGACTACTATTGGTGTAATGTGTATAGTCTATGATGTCTTGAGGATCCTTACATGGTGTATGGGCTATAATGGATTGAAGTTTAATAAAAAATGTATGATACATGTTATATGAGATGTGGTGACTCCCAGAAACTACTGGGTTTCATTTCTTACTTGGACATGGTGGTTTTGTTGCATGAGGTGCATGTTGTGGTTTTTCTCCTAGGTGTCTATGGGGAAACCTTTTTTGAGAGAGAGGCATAGGACGTGCAATTTTGGGGAAAAGTATAAAACCAGTGGGGAAGTAGTATCAGGGTACCCATGATATTATTTGTTATATTATATACTCTTGTGTGAGATACATAGTCAGAGTATCCATTGTGAGGCTGAGAACTTAGTATACCTGATTAGGTGAAGAGTTAGTTTTACATATTGTTCAAAGTGCTTTATCATGATTCCTTTTCATTTACACAAGAGGATATAGGGAGGATCTTACTGAGTTACTGTTATACTCACCCTCTATATATATAAACTATTTTTTAGGTCAGTTGGATTAGGCTGGAGATCTAGCTGGTTTCCACAAGCTTTGGGTTGTACGAGCTGTTCGGGATTGTGGTTGCTATTGTTATTTACTTTCCACTAGTACTTTCAGTTTTAAATTTCAGTTATAATAGTTTTTCAAAACATTACATATGTGCACTTGGGATTTCATTTATATTGCAGTCAAATTTGGAGTTTTTTGGAGTCTATCATATCTATTTCTTTTGCATGTGTTCTCTTGGAGGGTAATGCCTCCCATTTGTCTGTTTACTATACCGTCGGTGCTAGTCTCCAACTCGGGGCCTACTGGAGGCGGGACTCAGGGGTCATTATCTAACTTCTCATATTGTCATCCCAGGATGGGTACACCTTATGGGGAGGGGGTCATGACATGACCACTTACGCGACCAATTTTTTGCAGGGAAACGAGTAAATTGAGGAGGCTAATTCGGACATGAGGATATGATGAGGCCTAAGTATCCTTAATTTTTTTTTGTTTCAGAGAAATGGAATTTCAAGCTCAAAATTATTTTAAATTAGGGAATAATGTAACACCACTATATTTTGTTCAATTATTATTTTTTAAATAAATTCAATTTCATCAATTGCTTGCATTACAAACCACATCGACTTTAAATAAATAATGATACACTGTTAAAATATTTTCATTTAATGTGATAGTTTTCTCTTATCCGTTGGATTAGTGAGTATTAAAAATTACAAATAAATTACTAAAAAATAATTTTTTACACATTTCTAAAATAAATATATTTTTTCTAAATTTATTATAAATGAAAGTAAAAATTATATGACAGTAAAATAAAAATTATTATTAAAAAATAGTTTCTATGATTACGATGTGTATTTATCAAAATATAGTACTTAATCAATTTTTTTAATTCATTTTAATTAAATATAGATATTAAATATATAATAAATTTTTTTATCATTAATATAATAATTTTCTATGAATGAGATAAAAATAAGTGCAATTTAATTCTTCTAAACATATTTTTCTCTAAAAAGTCAGTTCATCGCTTTTAGTGCACATATTTTAAAATTAATTTTTTACCCTTTTAGAAAATTTATTTTGAAAAATGAACTTAAATTTTTAAATTATTATTTCAAAATTATCGTAGTATAAATTTTTTAAAATTTTATGAAAAGATTAATTTTTTGATGAATAGTGAAAAATACTAATTTTTTTTAATATTTTCTCTCCATTTAACGATTTTAAAAATTACCATTATTATTTAAATTAATTTAAAAAGTAAAATTATTAAAATTATATTATTAATAAACCAATTTAAGTATTTTTAATTAATTTTATTTTTAATTTTGATATTATTTTTTTATACATTAAAAACAATTTATTGGAAAACAATATTTTCATCACGTTTGTAGGTTTATTTTAATTTTAGTTATAACACTTATATGAATAGAATTTGGTGAAATGGATTTCATATTATGAGTCAAAATAATTAATTTTATTTAATAAGTTCAACATAATTCTTTTCATAATAAATAGTAAAAATAGTAAAATTCAGTTACCATGGTAAAAGGTAAAAAAGGTTTTGTGGGTGGTAAACCATAAAATAAAATGGGATAACAAAACCCAAAATTTTTGAAATTCTATTTTATGGACATATTTAGACATGCTATAATATATGGTTCTATAATTTTCTATTTGGGATCCACTTTACCATGAAATGGACTTAAAATTGTTGTCAAAATTTATAAAATTACAGTAGTTCCAATCACCTCAATTATAAAACAGAACCCCCTCTCTTCTCCTATTCACAGTTCATAAGAATTTTTTCTCAAAAAATAACTAAAAGATTTCCTTCCTTAAATCCCTCCCCATGACCTATATTCCATGTCATGATCATAAAACCATTATAGGAAATCATGAGTTGTAAACCTAAAGTGGTTTTTCAGAGAAGAGGTATAGTTATTGACCATGTGTTTTTGTTTTTTTATTCTTATACCTCATTAAATGTTTATTATAATATGTTTAAATAATAAAAATACTATCTTATATTGACTAACATATTATTGTGTTAATTTAATTACATTTATCCATATCCACTTCCATGAAATGGAAAATGAAATCATCGATCGTGTGTATAACGAACCACAACTTCATGAGCCTATTTATTTAAATTTTTATCAACACCTCTGATGGATGTATATAATGATAAATTAATGTAAATATATGATATTTATTAAATAAATTTAATTATAGAATTAAAATATCTTATATAAACTCTTACATTAAAATATTTTGTAAAAATATAACTTCACTCATGTGTACATGTGGACTATCACCTGCACAAAGCTATGCAATTCTTTTTTCATTTCTGTTTTCAATTATTTTAATAAGGTTTATTTTTATGAATATATATGATTTATATTGTATAATTTGAATTCATAAAATTTATATTATTGTTTACCTTTCTTTTCATTCCATCCATCAAAAAAAATAAAACAACGTTTATGCATATGTTCTGCACACAGTCAGTATGAATGACATAATTGTTTTTCTCTCCCTAAATTTTAGGGATAACTCTAAAACATTATATAATGAAAATATAGGATATTTATATATTTGTTAATATTATGGATATTATTTTATCGTAATCAATGTACATGGACCAAAATTACCCAATGAAAATCTAAAAGAAAAATGAAATAGTTATTACTCAGAACAATGGTTTTAATAAATAGTTATTAGTCCAAGGGTTTTTTCTCTATGAAGTTTTAGTGGGGGAAGTAAAACAAGAATCCACTCCAATGACATCCACATTCCACATAACGTTCCTAATTTTTTCTCCTAATCTCTTTGCACATTTATCTTCACTTTCCATGAGTCTAAGATCTCTCACTTAGGTTCCCCTTTCTCTATGGAACTCTATAAGAAGTTGTAAAAGGTTTGGTGGTGGTCGCAGGGCACTCGGGTGAAAGAGATACTAGTTTTCATATGTGATGATGATGAATTATTTCAATAGAAGTTTTTGGGTCCCAGTGATAGTAGTTTCCTATTTAAATTATGAGATTCTCAATCCCATGTACTATCCTTAGGTTCTTATGCACTTCTCCAAGTTGTATATGGAGAGGTGGTAACAAAGATGTTTTGGGATTTGTGGATGATTTATCGGCGGTTTTCAAGGAATTAACTAGGATAGTTTAATATTTGTTAGATGGATAATGGTTTTATTCTTCATCGATGATGTCTATGTTTGGATCCATCTTCCATTAAAATCCTTACACTGACCTCACATTCCTCTGCACTTCTCAAAGTTGGATCAAGAGTGGTGGTAACAAAGAGGTTTTGTGATGTGTGGTTCGGAAGCGATAAATTTTCTAGGAATGATCCCCTTAGACAATGTCGATGTTAACATTTGTAAATGAAAATATAAATGGATAATTTGTAGTTTTATCGTTTTTTTACTGTTTCTTCCACAAATCCATCACTGAAGGTTTATTAGGAATATTTTTCTTATAGAATGATCTATTTGATACTTTTTTGGTGATGATTTAGTTTTATTGTATGGTATTAGGTGATGTCTATTTCTGGTTGTGGTGCTATCAATTAGTGTTATATATGATGCTAAGGAGATGATGATGATGATGGTGATTTTATGAGGTTGGATCGCTATTGAGGATGAAACTCCTACATTGGGATATTGATTATGGAATATGATGACATCGATGCTGAAATGTAGAAATAATGGATGATGTTGTATTCTATATTGCTGGATTGATTCTGAGTTATGATGATTTCTAGTGGGTTCTTTCCGGTGATGTTGTGACGATGTAGGTGAGCTTGTATCCCAGGGGACATAACTGTCCACTCAAGATTTCATTACATGAGGTGATTTGGTGGAGATGGGTTTGATGTAGGATCATTATGAATTTTAAATATTGTATCTCTGGTTTTTTTAATGTTGAATTTCAATTTTTTTAATCCTTTTGGTTTGGTTTGAATTCTTTTTAATGTGAGGTTTCCACAAAAACATAAAGTAGCTTTCAAACAAAAAAATGGATTTTATATATTTTAATAAATAACTTTTAAAAAATGGATGATAAAATTTCATAAGTAAATCATATATAGTATGCTATATATTATTATATTTCTATAAAAAATATTAATTTTATAGAAGGTTCACACATGTACAAAATAAATTAGACCATTGGTAAGGGCATTCTTATCTCACTTTTGTTTTCGCATGTCATATTCCATAATCACATATACATTGTTTTTTGTGGTTTATATAATTCAAATTAAAGTATTTTATAATTATTTGAATCAAAATTAAAGGTATTTTAAAATATATATAAGGTTCTCTCTTTCATGAGGCCTTGATTCAATGATTATGAAAGCGATATGGGTTTATCATCTTAAATTATCTTCTTGGAAAAATATATCATCTTATGCACCTATAGATTTTTAAGAGGTGTATATAAAACCCCTTTGACATGTTATGTCATGAATCTACATTTTTTCATGATATTTTAATGTTTCACATGATTTTATATTTTTATGGGGTTTATGATTCAAAAATTACCAATTCAGTATGCATTTTAAGTTATAATATATTTATTTATTGAAATTGTTAATGATTATGGTTTTTGATGATGAACTATCATGATAAAACTCTCAATAAAAACATGAATTTTATTATAATATAGTTAAATATTTAAAATACATTAGTTCCTATAATATAAATCTCATTAAGTTCTCAAGAGACCAATATATGTTTTTATAGAAAAATTAATTTATTTATTTCTCTTATAGTAAAACCTTTTCTTCCACATCCATGTTTCCTAAAAATGTGTTCAATAATATTTCTCCTATGGTTATTTAAATTCATTTTTAACCATGATTTAAGTTTTTTAATGTAAAAATAATTTCTTTTTTCTTTTTATGATCAACATATTTTTTATTTTTTTTACCAAAAATATTAAAGGAATATATTTTTAAGATACATGATATGTCCAAAATTTTACACCATCATGACCAATCAATTATTCGAAGCTTCATTAAAATATTTCCATGGTTATTTTAAAAGAAAACAATTTCATTAATTTTTTGGGAGATTTTTTTACTTTAAATTAGAGATTTTAAGGTGTAATTGATATTTTCATCAAAAAATGTTACAAGTGATCCTTTAAAATAATTTTATATCTACGATGACATACTTTAATGTTTTATAATCCTTAATGAGGATATAATCCAATGAACCAATACCTATATTTTATTGAGATGGTTTATGATTGTGTTGAAAATATTTTTATAAAATAAATTACTTTTCAAAAGATTATGATATGATAAATTGAAGAAATGATTATATAGCCGATTTCATTTTCACTAGTTATATCTTGATGAAATATTTATAAAACCTTATTATTTTCATGGGTTATGATATGAAGAATATTTTATGATCTTTTATCACAAATCTATATTATTTTCATTATTTCAAAATTGGGGTATAAATTATATATCCCTCAAATGAATTGGGTAAAGACATATATATATCATCAGATAAATTGGACTAGAATAGAGAGTGAACCCAATGTAGTAATAGAATATATCCACTATGGTAGTCCTGGATGTAAACCTTTAAAACAATGACAATTTTATGATTGAACCCAATTTACTATGATTTTATTGGAATTGAGCCTTTACTACTATGGAAATGAGTTTCTATACTTATTTGTATCCCAAACATCTGTGTTTTATGGAAATGTTTTGTCCTCATGAATCATGTTTATTGATTCACTTATGATTAATGTATGATGGACTAAATGTATTTATGATATTGCTCAATATTATGATATATTATATATAGGTTATTAATTTAAAATGTTATGTGAATGTTATCATACACGTATGATCATGTTATGTATAAGAGATCACTGATATCTCCCTTTTTTACCCTTTTTGAGCATATGAACTCACCCTTTCATATGTTTCATTACCCTGGTTTTGATGAAAGGAATTAAGTGTGATATGTATAGAAGGGTTGATAGTTTTGAATGAATTAGTGGGAGATTATGTACTTAAATTATAAAATATTTTTTATGTATCCATGTTTCCAAAGTAACTAGACCTATATAACTGTGGCATAGATCATTATGTTATAGAGTTAATATTAATTTATTAAGAGGGGATATATTTGTATGAATAGTGGTGGTCATAGTTTCATCATATCTAGAATATATAACATGTCATAATTATTAATTTTATATATTAAATATAATTTCTAAACCATACATATATGGTGATGATTAAAAATGAGATATGATGCCCATAGAGGTTGTAGTTCACACGTACACATGGGTGATATTTTCATTTTCCTCATAAATGAAATAGAAAATAAAAAGGATACAATTTTACCACTCTATATTCATAATTATATTATAAATATTATATTTATTCATTAAATCCATCATTATAATCATCCATGTGATTCCATGATATATCAATGTAGATATTAGGACCATGGATTTTCATACATAAATATCTCATATTTTAAGATGAATATTCAATAAATTTCTTAAAAACACACCTATGTACCATGAAATATTATTTTTTTCAGATGATAGAAATATAAAATTAGTATTTCAAATCATATATTCAACATCTTTGTTAAGGATATTCTCTTATTGTACTCATCTTGGTTATACGCTTCTGAAAACATTCTTCATAACCCATGAAAGTAAACATAGGAAATGGTGATATCATATTCTTATTAAGGGTAAACATATAAGATATCAATATATGTTCATATTAAATAATAATTTAATTAAAATTATATGTGATAATGAACATAACATACAATGTTTATATGAAATGTGTCATATATCATAAACACAAGTCTTGGAATAAAACTTCATCATTTCCAAAAACATGAGCCATAAGATTAAGAAATCATCATAAATCAACAATGAACCATACAATAATTTCATTAATGTTTAAAACTATCATAAATATAGAAAAATATTTTCATATTTCATTTGTAACTACCAATACCATAAATATATTAGATCAGGACTCGTCACATCATTCCCAATATGGATTAGGATGCATCTGTTTCCTATAGTGGATCAGTACTCACCTATTTTCCAAAGTGGATCAATCCATTAGACTTGTTTTCTATTGTTATATCATGATATATAATGATCTACTCTATGTATATGGGGAAGATATAGGTCCCAAACATCAAATAATGAAAACCGTACTTATGTGTGCAAAAATATATTAAAATATTAATTATATCATCACATTATAACACATGTAATGAAAATGGATATCATAAATATTTCATCAATTAACCAATGTATGACACATGAATAATAAATTGTTTTCATAAAAATTACGTCACCGTAAAAATTAACCTTATAGAGAATCAACAAATATGGAATCATTCAGGCTTATTAATGATAAATAATAATTAAATCAATGGATTATATCATAGATGGAAAATGAGTTTGAAATATCAATTGGAAAATCTCATGAGGAAAATATAATTTTGACTTTTTAATTCACTTATGAAGACATAAATATTTTCAAAATTATTTTCTTTGAAATTAACCTTGAAACATTATAAAGGACGCTTTAAAGAACATTTAAAAGATATTTTGAGGAAAATAACATTTTCACATTGAAAATTACTAAAAATTCATAAATTGTGTTGGAAATAATAGTATTTGAAAAAAAACATGATTATTATAGAAGAATCCATAAAAAACCTAGTTTTCATGAGGTCATGAAATTTTTTTCATGTTGTACATGTTAAAACAAATATTTCTTTCACATTTTTTCGAAAAATCTAAACTGGCCTAGTTTGGAAGATGACATTTAGATTAATTTTTAAAAACATTGTAAAAAGTCAAACATTGGCAATAATGTATTTAATAAATTATTTTTCATAATGATAAAACATTTTTGAAATCATTTTTATAAATCATGGATATGGAAGAGAAAAATGTTTTCAACAGAAGAGAGAAATAAAGATGATTTTTCATAAAATCATTATTTTGAAAGGTGAAGAACATAAAGAGAGAAAAATTAATGGAATAAATATATTTTAATGACCTAAATAAAAGAGAATAAAATTCGTGAGTTTTTAAGAATTATATTATATTATTTCATAACGAACCCAATAAACTTTAACAATCCCAAAAAATGATGA
This sequence comes from Viscum album, assembly GCA_963277665.1. NCBI lineage: Eukaryota > Viridiplantae > Streptophyta > Magnoliopsida > Santalales > Viscaceae > Viscum > Viscum album. Next base: position 759,589,923 of record OY728140.1, on the reverse strand, counting down.
GATAGTATAATAAAACCCTTTCCACATTGGTAACATTGAATCACCAGCCCGAATAAATAATAAAATTAAATGAAACTTAAAATTTCATGATAATAAAGAATTTCATGATATTAAATGTTACAGGGTATGAATATACACTTCATGAAGGAATATAGGTCTATAACACCATATAGTCTCAAATAAGTAAAATTTAGACCAAAACCCCTTACCGATTTGGTATGTTTTAAACATTAAATACCATGAGATACGGAGATCATAAAATGGTTATGTAAACAAAAATTATTTTTTAGATAATAATCACAAAATACATTTATGAAAATTATATACACCACAGAAAATATATAGATGGTTAATATGACATGTTTCTCAAAGAAGTAAAAAGTGAGACATAAATCCCTTACCTTGAGACCCCAATTCCTTCATACACATATAAAAATACTTCATAATTAATATCTGTTTATTATAAATCTATTTAAAACTATTATTATATATAAATACTTCCATATATTATTTAATCATGACATTTTTATAGGTTTATTGATAATTCCTTGTTAAAATCACATTTTGGGTAATAACAACTTTGTTTTTATTGTATATTTTGAATTTTTATTTTCGGTCACATTAATTTTATCTTTCTTAAATAATCTCCATAATTTTAATCATGATATAAATATCATATATATTCATTATATATGAATTTATAGTAATCCATAAAAGGTATATATTGAAAATGAAATATTCTACTCATGGAGATGGTAGGTCATATATAACCATGAAAATTATTTCCATTTTTTAAATGGATGATATGAAAGCATGGTAAATAATATATTAAATTTATATAATAGTTTTTATTTCATAAACATAAAATATACTCAATTAGTTTACCCTTATTAACATCTATGTAATGCGTTAGTGAAAAATGATTCACATTTCTTTGTGAGGCGGTCGTCCACCATTCACACGAACGACGTCATCGTATCCACCGCATAATAGAAAGTAAGAAGGTGTATTTGATATAATAATTACAAAATTATAATTTTTAAAAAAATATCATATCTAATCATATAATATATCCATATTGATAACCATGTAAAATAGAAATGAACAACATATAACATCGGTTTGTGATGCGGTTGTCTGTCGTACACATGAGTGACATTATTGTTTTCAATCAGTTAGGAGGTAAGAATTTAGATGGAGCGGTATAATTAAATATTTATAATAATATTACAAAATAATATATCAACATTAAATCTATCATTCTATACATCGATTAGAAGTGGTGATGGAAAAGGAATAACATCGGTTCACAAGGTTGTTATCTATGATACACACAAATAAAGATTCTGTGTAAAATTTGATAAAAGATGAGATGGATAGAATTTATATAATTAAAATAATAAAATATAAGTATATGGGATACACTTGAGTTATTATATCATCATAATTGAAAAATAATTTAATTATTTAGTCGAAGAAGTAAAAAACATAGTTTCTTACCTCTCATTCGGAAAGCTTCTTTAGGTTTAACGTAAATCATTATTATATTAAATTTATGATACCAATAAGGACTGTAGGATTTTAAGAGGTACAAAATTAAGTTATTATATTCATTATTTCCAACAAAAGACTTTTGGAAGTGTGAAGAGAAGAGTAGATGGGGTGGCCTTTTATAAGTGCAAGAGAGGACAACCATTGAATTTTTGAAATGAATAAAGTGTAAACTGGTATTTCACATGAAAAAAGGAATGAAAATTGTGAATTATAGAAACTTATAGGTGATAAGGTTGATATATAGACTTGAATTGTTTTCCTAAATTTTTTCTAGTCATTTTACATGTTATCTTTTTAGTTTAACCCTCGATAAACCAGTTTTATCTTTAACATGGTAATTAATTTATATTTTCACTATTTATTATATTAAATAATTAATTTTACCTTATTATGTAATTTTAATTATGATAATTAAAGAATTATAATCTTTTTTTTCAAATTATATTCATATAAGTTGAAAATTATATTTTAAAATTATACCCACAAATAGATGAAAAAGTGGGTTTCTAAGGGGAAATTGTTCAAAATATTAAAAAACATTTATATAAAAATTGAATATGAAAATAATAATAATTAATTATATTTGAATAATATATATATATATATATAATTTAACTAATTTTTCCTTTAAGATTGTATTAATGTAATTTTTTTTTGTAAATTCATTCAACAAAAAGGTAGTTTGTTAATTAAAACCATTATTTTTCACGGTTCATTGATATATTTTTCATCCCATACAATTATCAAAAAATAACTCGAAGATAAATCTAAAATGATGTTTTAAAAAATTAACATCATTTTTAAATAAATTTTAAGAAATTTAGAAAGAAATATTTTAAAATAACAGTATAAAATTCAACAAAACCACTATTCAGAAAACAATTATAAGTGTAAAATTGGATTTAGTTCTATATAATTATAATAACAAATAATATTTATTTTAAAAAATTTATTTAATACATAATATATTAAATTTATTAAAATATTTCCATTAAAGTGACTTATTTAATTTATTGAAATAAAAAAATTTGTGCAAAGAAATTATTTTAAAGAAAAATATTTCTATAATTTTCAAATAGTTTTTAAATTCCATTTATAGATAATTGGTCACCAAAAAATTATTTTAATATAATGGTGTAAACCATATATTTTCATAATTTAGATAATTCAATTCATACTCATAATTCCAACATAATGGTGATAAATATGGCCTTAAATAAAAAAGAATTTTTAGTGTGAATGTTTTATTAAAACTCAGTGTTTCATGTAGTACAAACTATCAATGAAATTATATTTGATAGATATTATTTTTCTTAAAATCAAAGGGTGGAAGATTCTACCCACATTAATATGAATTTATCCCTTGAAGATTCTAAATCTTCATACAAATAACTGAGGATTCCAATTCTTTATTACACCCTTAGTATCCAATGCATCATACTCCAGTTGATAGTTTCTACAAAAAAAAGTTTGGCATAATGAGTGGACTAATTTCATAAAAATTACACTATGTGTTCTAGAAATTATATTGATTAATCCTTATAAGAAATATTTTTCTCCAGTGGTATGACCTATGAGTTCAGTACATGTGAAGGGCTAGGTGTGTACTTTCCCAAGATAGATATAAAGAATACATCATGAAATTGAGAGAGGTTTGGCGGAAGAGCCATCTTATAGACTTCTATCCTAATATGTTCCTGAATTTTAATGGGGATGATATAAATAGGGATTATTTTTAAATTCATTCTAAATATCATTTCCTAATTCCATTGAGAAATTCAGAGAAAAACCTTGTCACTGACATCAAATTCTATATAATGTTAATGATTATTATCATAGAATTCCTGTCAAATTTTAAACACCCTTATGTATTGATGAAGGGTTATAACATTCTCTTAGATTTCATCATCTATAATAGTTTTTTATAACATTATTTCTCTGACTTGATACTATAATTTTATAGATATAAACTTGATTCCATATATATATATTCATATGGATCCATTTGAATGCTTCGAGCGAAATATATTATTGTACAAATACTCAAAAAGAGGAAGGTGTTGATTCTATTTACCTTTGATATCGATAAAATCAGATCTTATCAAATCCTCTAGGGTATCAATTCTTATCTCAAACTGAACATCTATCTAAGGATGTTACACAGTGATGAAACTCTACTCAGTATGAAAATATTATGGAATACTTTTCCAAAAATTTTGCGATCAAATTATTATCCCGATCAGATATAATTGATTGTTCTAGTCCACATAACCTTACCACTTTCTTAACATATATTATCAAAATAGATTCTAAATGGAAATATTTAATGATATGAAAGAATTGTGATGACTTCATATGGTGATGGGCTATAACCCACACATACCTTAGCATCAAAGATAAGGTAAAACATAAATGTTACCCATACTTTTATAAATATTTCCACAAAGTGAAAAGCCATTACTCCCCAATTAAACATTTCACTAAAACATATAAAAAACATTAAGTTTTTATTCCCATTAACATCGCTTAAATTATCATTATTTTTGTTAAATTCCAATAATATAGAACCTAAAAGTTGGTTTCAATAAATTTAAAATTATGGTTAAACATAAACTTTTAAAACCATTATGGTATCTATAAATCAATATATAAAATTACACCAAGTAATATACTAATAAAAATGGAAATTCACCCCTTATTCATTAAATAACTTTTTATATTAGACAAAATAATTTCCATTGGAAGCATGGTTTCATTATTTCATCGATAGAATATGAAATGTTAGTTCATTACTTTGAAATCCATGTAGAGAGAGATAAAAAGTTCTCAAAATAAAATCAAGTTCTACTAAGGGATGAATAATAAGATTGTAATAGGACTTATTCATAAAATATAAAACATTAAATTTCCAACATAGCAGTGGAGGATAAGTTTTCCCTAATTATCATTACTCACATCATTTATTTTGATTTTATAAGATTTACCTTTGTCCATTTTTTATATTTTGATGTGTATTATCAACCTCATTAGCCCTTGGATTGGGGAATTGATTCACACTATTCCCAAACTCTTTCCACATGACACATTGGTGTGTGGGGGTGAATTAATTTTCATCCTCTTATCCTCCATTGCATTAATTGGGCCAGTAATCACATTTTTATATTCATGGTATTTATAACACGCTCTTCCTCATTTGAAGTACCTCCTAGTTTCTTTCATGAAATCCTCGTGATTATTTTTCTAACATTTCAAGCATGCATATGGAAAGAATTTGTTACCACCATGTGGTTTATTAAAATTTTCAAGAGACTATGTATTAATTTTCTTATCAAATCAATAGGAATGGTGGGGAAATCCAATTTAATTTTATATCTTGAGTTCACTATGAGCTATTTCTTCACAGGCACTGAAGTCTTTTATATCAAATTCTTTTCATAGACTTGGTTTTAAGCCTCAAACGATTTAATTAAATTTGATTTATTGATTGATGATTAAACTAGAATAATACCTTACCAGCCTCATGAAAATATATTTATAAGAAATAATAAATTCATTATACTTACACTAAATCTCACATAATTCCTTCCCCATCCATATATATTGAATATGTGGTCATTAAATATTTAAAATTATCCTCTTAAGCTCATCCCATCCCATTGATTCAATTTTACCCTATTAAATAATAATCTTAACAAGGTTTCACCATTGATATGATTCACCTTCAAAAAATAAACAACAAAAAAATCCTTTTCATGTTCCATGAAATGGAGAACATAAAATGTTTTTTAGTGGTACTGATCCACTGCTCAGTAACTAGTGGACCAACAGAATGACAAAAATATTGAACATGTTTCATCATAAAGGAATCAATTAAATATTATTCCCTTATTTTCTTATTCATAATTTTATCGTGATTATTACCTTTAGAATGTTTTATGATGATGCAAAAATATTTTTCATTTGAGCTACAATAATATTCGATTTCTTATGAGGATAATCATTGTAGTAACACCGAAAAATTCTAAAGTAAGAACATTGTATTAAAAAGAATATATGAAATGAACCACCAATAATAAAATAGAATATAACCTATAGAGACTATATGATATATTTAATATTTTAAATTAATCTCAAATATATATTTTAACTAATGGAACACTGAGTTATCTTGTGTTACGTGCAAGAATGACTTTGTTTGGTAGTTTTTGTTACACACATGACCGAGTTTTACCAACAAAATATTAAATTATTTATATATCAGTTAGGTAATATAATAATATACAACATAGAATTTAATTTATTTTATATGAATGTGATTAAGAAACTTATGGAAATAAATTTTTTAATCATTTTTCAAAAACTAAATATAAATGAGTATCAGATCCAATTTAATATATATGAAATATTTTTATAAAGAACTATTTTTATTCTTCAAAACATATTTATCATAATAAATTATTTTTATTATTACTATTAAATTATATTAATTAAATATTTATTATATATTCAATAAAATTTTTTTTATATCCATCCAACATATTGGATATGTTTAATATAAGAATAAATCTGGTTTTATGATTAAATATCCATTTTTTCTAAAAAAATATTCCTCCTTTAAATGGTACACATATTTGAAATATACATTTTAACACTTTTATAAAGTTTATATGTCCAAATAAAAATCATTTTTGAAATTGAAACTTAAATATTAGGGTGAGTTTTTTTCCTTTTTCTATGATGTTTTATTTTTTGATAAATAGAGAAAAATTATGGATTTTAGTTAAAAACTGCTACTTTGTATAATTTTATTATAGGGATAAATAATATTTTAAATTAAATTAAAATTAAAATTATAGAAATTATACATAAATTAATCCAATTTATTTCATTGTAATACTTTTTTAAAAAAAAATTATATTAAAACATAGAAAAGATTTGAATAATCTTATTTTTAAAACATTCATTTTCATTTGGTCTGTAGGATTAAATTTAAATTAATTTATAAATATAATGTGATTGGAATTTTTCAAAAAGGATCCAATATTTAAAATCTTAATAATTTATAATTCCTAATAAAATCAACTTATTTTTTATGAAAAATATTTTTGAATGCATTTGCATTGAATTACAACGATTAAGGTAAAATTAAGCGTAACAAGGAGCTAGACCATAATATTAAGGGTAAAATGACATAGAATCATGTAAAAAACGTAATTTATGTCCATATATCTAACATATAATCCATTATTATTCATTTTCTAAGGAATATTATATAAGGGAGATCTTTCAATAGTGTTTAAATATTTTTATTTAAAAGAATGCTACCCCTCCTCGTTTTTAAAAAGACACTCACCATCCAGTTAATTGAAGAGATAATTTCGTTTTTTCATCTTAATATTATCACTATAATATCCCAACATCTCTCTTCTTAACCATTAATCATAACTTTTGGTGGAAAGTAATCCAAGGATGACCTTTAGTGATAACCAAAGGGAGTTACCTAAAAAATGGTAACATTCTTCAATGGTAACTTTTCTATTATTTATTTATTAAACAATTTAATTATTATTGTAAAATATTATTAAAATAAAATAATTATACTAAATATATAGATATTTTTCCGGTTAATGATTTGACCTATACTTACACACACTTCCATCAAATGGGCAATGAAGTTTCTATTCGTGTGTACAGTGGACTACCGTCTCACAAAACGCTGTCGTTCGTTTTTCCTTTACCAACTATAATGGTTGGGAATGATGATGGAAATAATATTTTTATAATGTACATATCGAATTTATTATTTTATTATCCTTATATAAATTTTATATAACACATAACTTTATGATCCCCATTTTGTAAGAATATGATAACCTCATTTGTGGACATGCAGACTACCGCATCCTCGAAGCGATGTGATTCATTCACACTATACAAAGACTATATGAAGGTTGAATTTAATTTTAATATTTGACATATATGAAATTAATATCATACTGAAATTATAATATACAAATATATCATTTACTATTTTAGTTTTTTGAGATGAAAATGAAATGGATGTATCATTCATGTGTACATATGACCTACCATCTCCATGAATGGTTCGCTTCAATTCCTAATCAAAATGTTTTTTATGGATTATTATTAATAAATATATAATGAATATATATGATTTTGAGACCATTATTTACTTTTTATATATGATTAAAAAATGATCTAAAAAATAAGAACAACATGTAATAAGACAAAATATACTCATAAAACAAGGCTAGTAACACCTAAAATGTTGAAAATGATAAAATATTATTTATTAATGAGTTATAATTGGGTATAAAAGACTATATACATTATAATATATATTAATATGTTTGTATTGTATATTGCTAACATCATTAAAACAATTATACATGATTTTAAATAGGGTTCAATCGAAAAGAAGTGTAATGTAAGATATTTTTATCTCACTTTTTACATTTGTGACATAAAGGTCTTATTCAACACTTACTTATTTTTTGTGGTGTGATTAATTACTATTTTGATATATTATACCATGATTAATTTAATATTAATGTTATTTATATTTTAACTTTTAATTATCTCATCCAAAGGGTTTTGACTTGAAAAATACCTTGTGGTAAAAGTTATCTTTGCAATCTCACATTCTTTTGTGATTATTATCATTCTCAAGAAACAATATATTCATTATGTCCATTTTCAATTATATTTCAAATATTTTTCATATATACATAATATTATGTGTTGTTTATAATTATTTGATAAACCATATATCATTTTCACATATGGTGTGTACTAGAAAATTATTTGATTAGATGGGAAAATATTTATAAATCCATATCTTATACTCAATAAATGTCTTGGATAAGGAACATTGTTTATGAATTAAATATATAAATAAATATATGTGGAATGATTTGGAATGGTAAGACAAATATGGGGCCCTGTTATAGATCACCCCTCAATGTATCGATAGTCTAATGAGATGAATCAGTTAGCCAAATTAGATGGGTTTTACCCAATATGTTATAAACCATCTTTTGAAAGGTCTTGACGGTAAAGGTATGATGTAACTAGGAAACATGGTTTATAATAATTAAGCATTTACATCAATTAAATTTAGTTATTATTTATCCAAGAGGTTGTTTATCTTACATTATCTATAGATATAGTTTATTCTCATTTTATTGTTTAAATTGAATTTGTTTCTGTTACATACCTTGATTTATTAATTATTGGTTATCCAGTTATTTTATTGGAATGTGTTCTCTTTTATATAAAATTCTATTTGGATTTATTATCATTAATTTATTATTTATTCTATTGTACTTACCCTTAGTGAAAAATTTAGAAGACCCTTATTTTTGTTTCTATTCCCCAGTTTATGAAGAGTAAATCATTAAATAAGATTTCATGGATTCTGTTAATTTCAATTTATCATATATAATGCCTTATTTTATATTTCCTAATTTAATATGGGTATATTTTATATAATATGGTTTTCCATAACTTTTAAACTGATTGGTCCTTTAGTATTTTATTCCTTATAATCATTCCAATATAATAATGTGGGGAACCGACTCTAGTCTTCCAGGGTGAGGTTGTAATAATTTTATTTCCCATTGCATCAAATATTAACAATGTTTTTTCAGATTCCAACCATTAACTGAAACCGTAATGAATTGCGTGATCAACACTTATCATATAGGAAAAAAATAGAATAATCAAAATTCAATTATAATATGCCTATATAGTGACAAAATATATTCATTCAATTCCCCCTTAGGCTTAAAATCGGTTATTCATGGTCATTATTTGAATCCATCATGATTTCTATATAGAGTTTTCCAATTTACTAAGCATTTTACCAAAACATATCAAACTAGATGTGTAGTAAAGCACATTTTCATGTACCGAGTAACGCTCAAGTTATTCGTGAAACCCATTTTTCAGAGTTATTAATCCTAGGTACCTCTCTACCATAACCATTTCAACTTGTAGTATCTATATTGTGGTAGATTTGTAGGGAAAAAATGTAATAAATTTTTTACCAAAAACTAGTATGTTATTATATGGTTTGAAAAACTAATAGGGGTTTCAAAAATGTTTTTTTATTCCAAATATCCAAATATTGAACACTATTCCCAAGATTCAAATAATATGGAACAATGATTTTCAAATATAAATATCATAAATTTTTGAATAAATATTGAATATATTTTATCAAAAAATCATGAGAACCAAAATAGTTTACTCTAATGGAAGGCTAGAAACAAAGTCGTCTTATTTCATGAAATATCTTTAACATCTCCCATAAGGATCTTCTCGCATAGTGCTCCTCCTAGGAATACACCACCTAAATCGTACTTTATAACATATAGAAGGAAACATGTGAAATGGTGTGATTATATTATCAATAAGTGTAAACATAGGATATATCAATCCATTATGATATGAAATAATAACATAATCATAAGTTTGTGTGATAATCAATAAAAATTATGATGTTCATACCCAACTAATCATAGATCATAAACATTAGTAATGGAAAAAACATTATCATTTCATAATGCATGGGCCATAAGAGTGGTAAATCATACTAAATCAATAATGAACCAAAATCGTTTGTCATATACATGTGGTCCCATCATATATATAGAAATTATTTCATAGGAGAATATTAAATACCAATAATATAAATATATTGGATCACATCTCATAACCTATTTCATATTATGGATTAGGATGCACCTGTTTTATATAGTGGATCAGTACTCACCTATTTCCCATAGTGGATCAAGCCCTTCTACTTATTTTCCATTTTTATCTTATGAGATACAAAGCATTACCTATTATATTGGTGGGAGATATGGGTTCCACACAAATCATAATGAAATCCATACTTATGTGTGCCACAATATCATAAAACATTCATCATATCACCCCATCTAATCCATTGTAAAGAAAATAGTTATTATAATTATTTCATCAATTATCCATATCATAACCCATGATAAATAAATTTATATTACAGACATTTCATCAATATAAACATTAAACATCATTAAAATTAATAATGACGAAATCATTCACTATTATACTTAATAATTCATAAGTAACATAAAATGATGTCATATAAGATAGAAAATAAGGTTGAAATAGCACTTGGAACATTTACTATAGAAAATAGACATTCCACTTTAATTTTTTTAAATAAATCATTATATATATATATTTGCTTTAAAATAACCTTGGAAACTGATAATAGAATCTTTAAAATTCCTTTAAAACTTTTCTAGTGGAAAATATCATTTACACATTGAAAATCCTAAAATATTCATAAAATATTTTTTAATTAACATTTATTGAAAATAAAAATGAAAACATATAAAATAATATTTTATTAATTGAGATTTTGTGAAGGAGGGAATTTTTTTTCATTTCATACATTTTAATACAAAGATTCCTTTAAATTTTTTGATAAAATCTAAACATGCATTATTTGGAAAATGAAAAGAATATTACTTTTTAAACAACTTTGGAAACGTAATATATTGTTTATTATATATATAATAAATCATTTTATTAATGTTAAAAAATTCAATATTTTTTTTAGAATTAATGAATTTGGAAGAAAAAAGGCTTTTCATCCGACGAGATAAATATAGAAGATATTTCTTAAAAACATTATTTTGAAATATTGAGTATTCAAAAATTGTAAAATTACAGGAAAATATATATTACTATTACATGACAATATGAGAAGAAATTTAATCCTTTTCATGATATATGGATCATAATATTTCATCATTATAATCATAAAAATAATCAATCTTGATAAATGATTAGATTGTATCAAAAAACCCATACCATTATGGTAAATTTGAATCATCATCCACATGAAAGAATAAAATTAAATTAAATTAAAAATATAATTATAATAAATAAATCCATAATATTATATTTCAAATGTTCTATATATAATCTTCATAAAATAATAAATGTGCACTACACAACATATTTCTTAATGAAAGAAGATTTAGATAAAGATTCCATTACCAAATTAGTAAATTTTGAGATGTAAATCTCGACAGAGATAGATAGATAATAAAATGGATATGTATATAATAATAAATTTAATGATAAAATCATAACATAGAATCATGTTAACTATCTAAAATATATATAATTAATAGGCGGTAAATATGACATGCGTCTCACTTATGTAAAAAGTGAGATGGAAATCCATTACCTTAAGCCTTTAATTTCGTAGTACACATTTAAACCTCATATATAATAAATTTATTATTATTAACCATTTATTATAAGACCATAATTATATATTTCAGACATATTTATGAACAATTCCATGTTAAAATCACATTTCAGGTAACAAATGCATTGTTTTTCGTGTATGTTTTGATTTATTATTTTTTGTCCAATTAATTTGATTGTGGTCACATCAGATCCATAATTTCAAAAAAATACATAAATATGATATATATTATATATATATTTATTTATATTAATCCCTATATGTTAGAGATAGAAAATTAAATACACAGTATAAGGTGATGGTATGTCATACGTATGCATGAATATTGTTTCCATTTTCTCAAAGGATGAAACAATAAATGGAAAAAGTTATATTACCCTTCAAGAATTGTTTTTCATATATATATCAAATATATTTATTAAATTTACCCATATTACCTTTAATCTAATGATTTAATAAAAAACAAATCACATCGCATTGTCAGGTGGAAGTTCGTTGTACACATGAGCGATGTTATTGTATCCCCCATGAAATGGATTATAATAAGGTTCATATAATATAGTTATTTTAGAAGTATAATTATCTTACAAAAATAATATATAATAATTTAATCTATCCTTATTACTATCCTTGTAAAATAAAAATGGACAACATATCACATCGGTTCGGGAGATAATAGTATGTCGTACACACGAGAAACATTATTATTTTTCCAATATGATTGGAGGTAAGAAGGTATATGTCTTATTATAATAAAATAGGTAGAATAATATAATAAATTTAATATATAAACAATAAATCCATCATTATATCCATCCCTAATATTTTTTGATGGAAAATGAATAACATCGATTCAGGAGGAGGTAGTCCTCCATACACACAAATGATGATTTCGTATCCCATTCAATAGAAGAGGATATGGATTTAGGTTATTAAATTAAAATAATAAAATATAATTATATGTGATATACTAGTTTTATTATATCATCATAATTTAATAATACTTTAAGGATTTAAAAGTAAAAATAAAACTAAAATGCATCATTTAACACATTACCACTACTTCATTAAACCACTTTAGGTTTAACCTAAATCCTTAATAGATTGGATTTATATTTTCAAAAATGAATCTAAGATATTGGAAGGGAGAAATTAAAAATATTTATTTTGGTATTTTATAAACCAAAATGTTTTAAAAGTATGAAGAGTAGAGCAGACAGGTGGCCTTTTATAAGTGTTGGAAAGGACACACATGATATTTTTGAAATGAATATAGTGTTACCATGTTTTTCACACATAAACGTGATCCCAAATGAGTAATTATAGAACTTTATTGGTTATAATGTCTAAATATGGCCCCTAAATTAGTTCTTACATGTTTATACCCCATTTAACATCATATCCTTTTAGTTAACCACTGGTAATTCTGTATTAACCTTAACCATAATAATACATTTTAACTATCTACACTATTAATTGTGGTAAAAAATTATGTTGAAGTTATTAGATAATATTAATTATGATGATTAAAAATATAGAATTCATTTTTATAAATTATGTTCACATAAACTGAAAATATTATTTTAAGTATAGATATAGATATGATGAGAAAGAATTTATTTAAAGAGTAAATGTTCAATGTTATATTGTTTTTCTATAAATATTCAATATATAATTGATTAAAATTAACTAAATTGGTTTAATATTCATATAATTGAACAAATTTCACATTTAAATCCACATAAAAATAATATTCAACTTTTAAATTCTTTTAAGGAGAAGACAGTTTTATAATAAAACCTCGTATTTTTCAAAATTCATCAAAAAATTTACCTTTTCAAAAAATTCTAATCACAATAACTCCATGATAATAATTAAATAATTATTTGAAAATAGAAGATAAATTTTTCATATATACATTCTAAAAGTTAAAAAATTATTTTTAAAATAAGTACACATAATGTGACAAAACTATTTTTTGAAATCTATGGTTCTAAGTGTAAAATTGGTTATAAAATTATTTAATTCATATAAAAAACATAAGATGAATGCTTAAAAATTTATTCAATATTATATATATATATATCATTAATGTAATTCATGAAAATTGATTTATTTAATTTATTGTGATAAAACCCATTTGTACGCATAAAAATAGTTTCTCATAATAAGGTTTCCAATATTTTCAATTGCTTTTTAATTTATATTTATAAATATTTTGTTTCAAAATAATTAATTTTATATACTTGTGTAAAACATATATTATCATAATTTAGTTAATCCTAGTCACACACACTATTATGAGGGATAATTGATAACTATCATAATAAATAATAATATTTTAATGGTATGTCATGTTTTGTTAAAACATAGTGTTGTGTGTACTGAAAGATATCAAATAAATTAAAATTAATCTAAAAAAATCATAAAATATCTTTGTGTTAACGTGGAGGATATAGTCTACATGTATGAATGTGCTACATTTTTCATTTTGTATATGATGTAAAAGATGTATAAAATAATTGTTTCATTAATATAATAAAATTATTTATAGTAAAATTAATATTTAAATTATATTATGATGGTTATAGAAGTGTTTATGGATTTTTAATAAGAAGTAAACATGAAATAATTTGGTTAAGTCTTATACCTCCTCTTTAGGTGTCTTATTTTATTATACCTTGATGCTTCGAGGATTGGTCTTTTGGTGGGTCCAAAACCGCTACGACATGGGGAGGAGAGTTGGGAAGGTATTTTGAGAGATATTGACTCATATATAGTTCTCAAAGCATGTGATTAAGTTATGATATGAGGTGTAATTTTAAAATTAAGAGAAGTGGTACCCTTGTAAATATTAAAAACATTAAAATTTATTAAATTTATTTCTATTGGAAAGTGGTTAGGATTTAGTCTAAATTCAAATATTGGATAAGGTAAGTTAAAAATACCCTCAACTAATTAAATTTTGTTAGGTATTTAGAGATATTTGAATATTCATCTTGAATTTTAACCCACTCTTTATCCCTTTTAACCCTTATTGTAGTGTTTAATATTTACTATGGTTACATAATTATATGAAATAAATTTAAATAAAACATATTACATAATTTGAATATACTGATTCCAAAAAATTCCGCAAAGTTAATTTTGATAATATTAAATTAAATATTAAAACAATTTTATCAAATTAAAATTCTATATTTTAGAAATTTAACATTTAAATAAACCATATAATTCATGGAAAAATTTCATTAGAATAATGATATTTCATTTTCGAATGAAAAATTAATTAAAAATTATATAGTGAATTTGTACCCATAAAATCTAATCCTAAATATTAATAAGAAATTAAATTGCTAAATTTTTTAACATTACCTAGGGTGTTACGTTCATCCAGCTAAAAAAATTTATCCTAAAAATTTTATTTTTTTGTAAAAATGTTTGGATATATTTATATCATAACATTTTTAAATTCCAATGTTGCTTCCTCAATCATATGGTTCTTCCATAAAACCTGTATAGAGTGAGTTACCTTATTTCGAAGAACCTACTCTCTAAAATCTAGAATATTAACTAGATTTTTATTATACAAAATATTTTTCTATAACTGAACTAATTCATGACAAAAAACCCAAGATTATTCCAGTATATATTTCCATAAAAAATGAATCACATCATGTAATAGAGATAAACTCTACGGTAATGGGACTCAGTAATAGATTGTTCTCAATTTTTCAATAATTTCATACAGACCAATAAACTATAAAATTAATTTTCATTTTCCTCTAAAATTCACCAAACCATTCTATAGAGATACTTTAAAATAATCATACCCTCCTAATTTAACCAAAATACATTTCATTTAGTTATATAAGAAACTCATTACATTCGTCTAAGATTCCCTCATATGGTACTGACTCATTTTTAACTTTTCAACCATCTATTTTACCAATTTGGTCCCAAAAACATTTTTCCCAATGTTCTTCCCAACATGTTATAGTCTAAAACCACTTTCTATATAGTTGTTAAAATGGTTCCATCTTTATATTTGAATGAGAAATGTTATTATAAGAAAATTACAATAATAAAATATTTTTACCCAAACATCCATGAATATAGGATCATGATAAGATACAATAAATAGGGGAATTCCATGAAACCATATAATATATTTATGATATAGTCTAGAAATATAATCTAAGTATATATTATCATGGAATGAAATAAAATGTGTAAATTTAGTCAAAAACTAAATAATAACCCAAATCATATTATTACCTTGATATGTATTGGGTAATCCCATTGTGAAATACATTTATATATCCTCTCATTTCCATTTGGGCACTAACAATAGCTATTGCATCCCCTTTTTAGTGATCACTCATCTTTAATATATTGAATTGTAGAATATTTAATTATAAAATTAGAAATATATTTCTTTATTTCATCCCACCAATAATATTATAATATAACTCTATAAAACACAGTGATACTATGATGTAAAATGGATATTTTTTAGCCTTACTCAATAATTATTTTTTCAACTTGGAATCAGTCAACACAAAAAACCTATTTCTAAATCTTATAACAATTTCTTTATCAAACATGATATTTTCCAATTTACATTTGTTAATCAATTTTATTCTTTCTTATAGACCATGATTTTATTTCTAATCCTTCTTAATACTTTTGGAAAAATATTACTACAATGACAATTGAACCAAGATTGAGGATGTTTCAACTTACACAATTTCTATTCCATCATTCTATAAATAATTAACAAATCAATCATCTTATATACATAAAATAGTTAATGATGCATTATATTTTTGACTCACTGATTGAACTAACTTGTTGAATTTACCTAATTGATAGTGAATAGAGTAATCATAATTTAATATCAGTTATAACAATCTCACATGCCTCATATTCAACTATTTTTTTGTGAATATAGACACCAAACTTCGAGAATTCATATATAAAATATATTTCTCCCCATATATAATATGACTCCAAAATCTTAATGTTAAAACTACGTAAAAATATCAGGTTCACAAGTATGATATTTTTTCTCCCGAGGATTCAATTTTCATGATACATATGAAATTACTCAATCATTAAAAATAAAAATACATAGAATTAACTTCAATGAAAGATCAATATATATATATATAATTCACCATTTCCTAATAGAAAGGCTAATACTGAAACATTAACCAATATTATATCAAATTTCTACAAATATTCATCATGTGGAAATTATTACGTGAATTTAACTCCCCTTAGAGTTAACATAGCTAGTGGGACAGATATCGAAGAAAATTTTTCAATAAACTCTTTTTAATAATATAAATTTCTAGGATTACTATGAATATCAATTACCCTAGTTAGTCTAGGCCATTCTTCCACCACTTTAGTTTTAGAAAATTAAACTATTATTCCACGAATAGTTAAAATATTACCATGAAATGATATTTTCTATAACCAAATTCACATTTACTGAATTTTAAATACAATTTGATTTCAATTATTGTTTTCAAAACAATTCATGAATGTTTATTATAATCCTTCTAAATTTTACAATATATCATAATATTATCAACCAATAAAACAAAAAAAATTTATAAATACTCAATGAAAAATAAATTCATAATATCCATAAACATACATAGTGCATTTATCAACCCCATGAGAATAACTACAAACTCATAAAAATTATACCTAGTAAGGAAATTCATCCTATGAATTGTATACATATTTTACTTTTCACTAATAGTATCCAAATTTGATGTAAATCATAGAGACAATTCTAAGATCCATAAAAATGATCAAATAAGTCATAAATATGAAGAAACATATAACTAATCTCAGTAGTAATGTTGTGTAGTTCTCTATAATCAATTCCAATAATCGTATAACCATCCATGTTTTTAATAAACAAAATAGGAGCACCATACAATGGAGTTCTAGGGTTGATGTAATCCTTTGGAAGTAATTATTTTTATTTATTTTTTAATTCTAATAGATCCACTTGATCCATTCGATATGTGAATTTTGGAATTGACATAACATGGTGTACAAAGTCAATGTTGAATTCATCCTCCTGATTAATAATAAATATAATTGAAATTTTACAAGGAAAACAATTTGAAACATTATTTACCACTACCACACCACTATGAAAAATTAATTTTTTAGGATATATACAAGATAAATTTCCTCTGAATATTTAATAAATTTATAAAATTCAAGATATATTATTAGAAGTACAAAAGCATTCATAAAAATGAATTGAACCTCACTATAAAAATTGATTATTGAATCGTTATCCTTATAACATCACTTAATATGATAAACTAAAATCCAATCCATACCCAAAATAACATCAATCACCTCTAAGGGTAAAAAAATGATTTATAGTGAAAACCATTCCAAAAATGATAATAGGAAGGTTGGTATAAATTTTTATCACTTTAATACTTTATCTATGATTTTTTACCAAAAGTTTCATCTTCATGTCTGGAGGCCTCATTTCCCTTTTTTTTGAAAACTAAAACAAAATAATATATTATATAGAATATAAATCAAACAATACATTATTATAATCTCAATAAACAAGAAAAATTACATGTACTAACAACATTTTATACATGGTCTTACATTTTATAAGGTAGTGTTAAATGAATTTTCCACACCCTTTTTATTATGTTCATAATGATCTTTATCCTTTATGATTTTATTAATACACATATCGACATAATTAACCATATCATTAAATTTAAGAAGTTTTAATGCTAGATTTTCATAATTAGTTTAACCATTACCATTGATATCATTTTTTCAATCATGATCCAAATGACTTACCACATTGGTAACACCATCTATAATTCATTAAACATTACCCAAAACTCTTTTTACCACACTTTTTATGTAAATACTCTTTCATTCTAATTTCCTAAATTGATTCTTCCCTATTTCTATCGAACTAGACAAATTCTTATATTTATTGATATAATAATCAATAAGACCTATGTTTCAGTACTCAAAATATCAAAAATATGCTAAATATTCCCAAATCCTGATAAACCAAACCCCTTTGTAATATTTTCTTCAATCCTAAATAAAATCAATCAATTTTATTATCATGGTCAAAAATATAATTTGGTGCATTCATGTATAATATAGTAAAATTTTAATCACAGGATGAAACTGATTTCTCCTCTCTTTTTTTAATTTATAGAGTTACATTTCCATTCTATTTCAAACTGATTTAGGAAAATATTTTTTTAGGAAAATGTAATTAAAGGTTCTATACTATATGGAATCAATATCATATTTCCCATTTGGTTTGCATAACCAATTTCCACCACTATTAAATTTTTTGATCAATATGATTAGTTGAATGAGTTAGATTATAAGGTTCTAAACAAAAGAAATCATCAAATATATTCTCCTTTGAATTTATTAACCATTCATATACCAATGGTTGTGAAGATGCTGCAAATTATTGAAAGTGTTATGTCACAAAATGTTCCATTTTTGTCTTGTACATATACAGAATAATTTATCCCTATATTTAATGGTTACCCTCATTAATGAAACATCCCAACCCATGAATTAGTAAACAGTGACCCATGATAGTGGGTCACATTTCCTTATGAATTACTCCCCATATTCCATAGGTGGGAGACTAGAATCGAGGTCCAAGGTTATGTTTGTGGGGATACTATTCAATAATTCTAGAGTGTAACAAAAAGGTAATAAACATAAAAATTAACTAATGAAAGAAGATAAAATTACTAAAAAAAGACATAAGATAAAATCAAGAATAATGTAATAATAAATGACCCAAAATAATTTCCATGTCCAATAATAGGATCATACCATGTATCTATAAAAATAAAATGTAATATAAGGAAATAGTAATCTAGTATAATATATTTATCAAAATTCAAAAGAAAATAAAAATGAACTATCTTAAGCTAGCATCTCGAGTATTACTCAGTCCTATGCACCATTGATCATATGAAATGATCAAATAAGACATCCAACAATGGGTTATTTCCCTAATATATTCCTACACCCATGAAGACTTTCTAGGTACCCAATCGCAGCCCGATCATGGTATTGGATAACACTCAGTAATCCACCACAAATAGTGTCTTAAACAAATATAGTTGTTGTAATATAAACATAAGTACTGTGCAGTATATCATATGTATAATAATGATTAATGTAAATATTCAACAATATGTGATCATGTCTATCAAAACGTGGCTCACTATGAAAAATATTCATGTTCCCATAAATAAGGGTAATTTTAAATCGTACAATGGCATGTGTGATTCTGTCCCATCTAAAAATTGATATTTGATAACCATACCATGGATATATATATTCATAGGAAAAATTTTAATAATATCCATACCATGAATTAAATTGTCAATATCAATAATGGAGTATTCCATGTGATCAACTGTCAGACCACAACAGGTTAGATATAAGGTATAGAATACCAAGGAATCCCCATGTTGAGTCCATGGAGCATCTTGTTGGAAACTCAATGAAAACTTGGGTGGAGTCCAAGGAGAACTTCAATAGACCATGCCCAAATAGATTATATGAAATCCTAATCTAAGGGGTTGTAAATCCATCGATATCCTATGGAATCAGGATTCAATTTATAAAATACAATGGAATCAATTACTATAATAAATATCTATAAAATATAAATATCCATGTAATATAATGGAATCTAGATCCATGGATATTTTCCAAGGAATCAACTACCATTTTCATTTCGATAATCTAGAAATTAATCATTTCATAACCATTCACCATTCGTGATTTCATCCAACCCATTTCCACATTTTCTATTTAAACAAATAAATCATTTAACATCATCTAATCACATGGAAAGGAGGAATAACCTTCCACTAATAATTATTTCAACTCTAACTCAATTTATTACAGCTTAAAAAAAAGTGGAGAGACCACTCTCACCTTGAGGGGTGGTTTAAAATAGGCAAGATAGAAATAAACAAACCATGGGTGGCCTTGGTTGGGGCTAACAAACTCCATTGATAAAAAGACACTCATTGGGGAACTTAATAGGTTATAAATCACTAAATTGAAGCATAAAATTAATTTTAGGGGAAATGAAAAAAAGTATACCCTGAATAATAACTGAGACAAGATATAAAACAACCAAACCGTAAAGGGACAGTTATAGACTGTTATCCATATACACGTGGTGGAATAATCATCTGATATCAACGTCAAATTCCATATATATCAGGATAAAAATAATAATAGATTAGAAAACTAGATATAGGGTATATTATATTTCACATAAATAACTCTATCAATAGAAATAAAAATGAAGAAAAATAAATGATAATTTAAGAACATACTGAAAAAGACACAATGAGGCAAAAAATATTAGATTCTGAGTCTAGAAGATGAATAAATAGAAAATAATATATTTGTAATTTATGAAGGATCTCTAAAGGTGATTTATTTTTCCATTGGAGGAGGAGAGAAAAAATAATTAGTTTATAATTATATTTAGGGGTAAATGGGTAACTTCACCCATTTTAACTGGGTTTCATAGTTTTCTGTCTTGGTCTAAAAAACTATGCACCAATAGTGAACCCTTATATACCTCAAGGGGACTCACATGGTTTATGCACACGGTTTGGTAATCCATGTGAAAATGGTATTTTACCCACTGTTAAAAGTTTACTATTTATTAATGGGTGTGAGACCCTGGTTATACGGTTTCCTCAAACTGTGTAGCCTCCTAATTCCCTATGTCCAACCCCATATATGCATGAATCCCCTTATGAATAGTTTCCCTAGAACCATGTGACACTAGAAAGTGTACCATACCACATCATTCAGTTTTATAAAACCCTGAAGCTTGGGTCTCATAGTTTCTACTAACCATGCATCCTAGCTTCCATTATCAAAATTTCGGGATCCATGTTTCGAAGTATCCCCATACACACCCAAAAGTATAGTGATTTCATTAAGAACTCACATATGGTCAAAACCAATGAGTGACAATAAAATTATAAATAACCCTACCTCATAGAAAATACCATGAACATAAAATTCTCCCCCTTAAATAAAATCATCCCTTAATTTTCCATCTAAGGGTGGCCAAGAATCATCTGAGAATAACTCTGGAGAATCAGCACATACATCGAACTCCTGATCACAAGGATCACCCTATAAATTTCTTTTCTACCATATAACCCACACTTGAGGAACGAAATGACCTTGCGAATCCTTTATGCCCCTATCAACAATATGTCAAGGGCGCCCCGTGAATTATGCATCTACCAGTAACACCAACTCATCCAGCTAAAGAGTATGAGATATTTCTAAGTGGAAATGGCATAGCTGTGATACATGGAGGAAATAATGCATGGATCAATTCCTATGAGGCAATTGAAATGATAGGCTATTATCCCAAATCTCTCTAAAATCTATAATGGCCTAACATATCATGGTGAAATATTACCTTGTCTCTTAATTTTTTTCTACCTTAGCCTCAGTGAGATACGTAAATAAAACTAAACTCAATCTCCATAGTCTATTGATGAATATAGGCATAAGATTCATATAATGTCTATGAAATAGTTCTAATTTTCTGAATCAATTGAACCTACTCTGATGTCTCATGCATGAGACGTGGTCTGAGTAGCGTTTCCTCTCCTACCTCTAACCAGCACCGGGGGTTATTTCCATGGCCAAGGAAAAAAGCCTCATAAGGTGCCATATGTACACCATCATTATAGATATTATTTCATTTGAACATAAAAGGTGCATATTCTTCTCTCAAGAGCCCCTGAAATGAAGGATGTATACTCTAAGAATGTTCTCAATGACCTGTATAGTGTGATCAGACTGACCATCAGTCTGATGGTGGTATTCTATGATCAAAAGCACCTATGTACCCATCAACATCTTCAATTCCTCCAAAATACATGATATAAACCATGCATCCCTATCCGATATAAATAAATGAGTAAACCCATGAATGTGTACAATATCACAGATGAATTTCTCCCAATATTATCAAATGAGAAGGTCTCCTTAATTGGTAGGAAATGAGAGGCATTCATGAGCCCAACCACAAAAAACCATACAACATTAGTTTCTCAAGGAGACCACAACATCCCTGTCAAAAATAACATTTCAACATATTCCCATTTCTAATTGTGAATGGGTAACTATTGTAAAATCCCATCTGGTCACTGGTGTTCTACCTTCACCTACTAATAGGCGAACCATCTCATGAAAAAACTTGTTACATCACATTGCATATCCAACAACCAATACTGGTGAGGTAAATCTGAATACATCTTAGTAACTTCTAGATGTACTTACCAAGCTATGGTATAATAATATTTCATAATGTATTCATTTAATTTTGATAGAATCCAAATATGACCGTTAATATGTATAGTTTCATCCACTCCTGTGGTTCTACTAGGATTAGAGTCCTCACCTTCCACAATATCCCATAGGACTGGGCCCTCAACATATGATATTTGTCTTATCCACACTCAATCTAAAAGAGTTGAGATCACAACTAAAGATGAAAGGAAATTATATCCTTAAATTTACTACACATCCAATTGAATTTTTGAGAATAAGGAAATAAGAATCCACCCACAACTAGCCTCCTAATGTTCCAATATTTGAGTCATCCTTCTTAGTGCATCAAAAATTCTATTACCCTTCCTATGGGACTATTCTATATTTATTTAAAACAAATATAGGTATTCAACCCACCATCATTTCTTCATATTCATGTCACACTATGTAAATATATTCTTCAGGGTTTTGTGGCACATATACAACAAAAAATGATATCTCAGTAAGTAATTACTCCAATAACTCAAGGAATGTAAAATGATGGATAACATTAGATCATGCATCTAGTAGGTCCTCTCTTATGGTATAAACTTATCATACTCATACACCATGACACACTCTTCCTGCATCTGATCTATTCATACACCGATACCTTATGCATTGAAATATAAAGTATAGCTCATTTCCATATCTAAAAGTATTAAGAATGAAATTTAAGTTAGTCTCTCTTATAGATCCTAAAATGTTGTTTTCTAGTATCTTACCATACAAACATCACACCCTTCTTAGTGAATCCTATAAGAGGTGTTGCTAAGAGAGAGATAAGTCCAATATGAAATACCTAAAATATAATTCCATTCTTATGAATATTTATATATCAAAATCATTCATGAGTTTCCTAATAAAATATTTCTATCAACTTCTATAGGTGAACATATACAACTATATCTAAGATAATATGACCAAGGAAGTGAATTATCTTCATCTAGAAGATTCACTTTGTTATATTAGCATATAACTTCTTCTCTCTCAGTGTATAAAAAATGATGTAGAGATGTTTGAGATAGTTTAGTTGATTGTGTGAATTCATTAAGATATCATCCACATAAATTTCATGAAACCAATCCATGTATGGATGTAAAACATAGTTGATTAGTTTCATGAAAATAGTTTTCACATTCCTAAGACTGAACAACATAACCAGATACTCATATAGACCATACCTACAAAGAAAAGTTATATGGGGTATGTCTGAAGGTTAAACATGTACCTGGTGATATCTTGGTCTCAAATAAATTTTATTGAATACCCTAGATCCTCAGAGGTGACCAAAGAGACCATCTATCCATCAAAATGGTTATTGGTTCTTAACCATCAAATGGGTCAATTTTTAGTTATCCTTGCAAAAACTAAGAGTTATATCCAACTTTTTGACAAAAAGTCAATCAAACTCCACATAGAAGTACTTGGTCATATAAAACCCTTTGACCCGAAGTCTTATAGAGGTCTCTTGAGATCCTAAAACTATATATTATCCTTCTTATATGGAGTAATGGTACCGGTATAGATCCTGGAACGAGAAAAATAGAAAAATATACCACTCTCTCAGGAGGTAAGATAGAGAATTCATATGAGAAAATGTCCCTGAAATTATAAACATCTACAAGAAAGTCCTCCTGACATATTCCCTGTCCATCATGATGCGAACTAGAAATTTGGTATATCATCCCACCCATCCCCTTATGTTCTGGTCCATCTTGGATCTCCTAGACATCCCAATAAACCTTGAGAATGAAAACTACACCCTATTGTTATGTGAATTTTACCATCTAATTATACTAGTCAACATGCTATTGATAATAAAATATCTATTCCATACAAATAATGATGTTTAATTCTATCATCTTGAGGAAAAAAGACCCCATATGATGTCTCACGTGCCAATCTCAAGGGGAAATCCCTATACTAGCATACACTTCGATCTAATTTCCAGCAGATTTTTGAGTCTCATGATTCCCTTAAATAATTTAACAACGAGATCAACTATCTCCACACTAGGTACATATATAAAACTATAAGACACACCTATATCTAGAAGAGAAGATAGTAGAGTATATTCTATTAAAATGTACCTCTCACTGTAGATGATCTAGTGATCTGATTCTTAGATGTAGGATGTAAAATATATACCTGGCCCGATCCATGACCTTGTTACATAATCTAACTACCTAGAGCAAACCCACTCTTCTTTCATAGAACATCTAGTGGATGGATACCTCACCCATAACCACCACCTTAGCCTGAATAACCGAAACTACTCCAGTTCTCATATAAATAGTGATATGTGAATGCTTCTCTAAAAACCAGATTCATAGTCGATTCTTTTCCAATGACTATTGGGGGAATGATCTTACATAGAAACTATACGAGACCTATCCTGCCACATTCATGACACTAGAATAGTTCTAGATCAAATTGTTTTTTGATATATCATTTATTAACAAACTAATAGAGTATGCACTAATATAATAAATAAAAGAAGGTATGGTACACCCCTTATAAGAAGCCAAAAAATGGTGCTTCATGTTTTCTATCACAAAAAAAATGGTCCATGATGCTGAATTCCCCTACACTAAGCTCCCAATTTTCTGTATTCTCTTATTAACAATAATCACCATATTCATTGCCTCTATAATAGTAGTCATCCAAAACACATTTTACTATGATCAAACGACATTCTTGAGACTATACACAAAGCATCTCTACTTCATTGGATCAATATTTTGAAAAATTTACACACAAAATTATGGATTTATGGAGCATGAAGAATAATCCATAACTGTCACCTCTCCTTAATTCAGGTGTATAAAAGAACAAGACATTTCTGCTCTCAGGGTCTCAAAAAAATATGTATTTATCAAAACTAGACTGAATCCCTCTCAACCATATCTCAGAGTGTATTATCCTATTTTAAAAAACACACCAACTCTTAGCTATTCCTTGAAGCATATATGTTCCGTGATTCACACTCCTTCCAAGTAGTTTCTCTAGATGCTTGAAAATATAAATGATAGGCTAAAGACATAGATCAATAACCTATGGACCAGCATACCTCTAAAAGTGGGAGTATTCTGCTACTTGAACATGTGCGTAAGATCTTTCATAGTCATGGTAGGATGGATGGATCCCATAAATTTCTGAATGATGCATCTGAAACCCTATAGGAACTGGGAATCATTACTCATATACAGTATAACTGATGGTTCCACAAATGGAACAATAAGAGGATATATTGTAATTTCCCAGAATATCCACATATTTGTTTTAAATTATATTGGATTATATTGATAGCAGTAGCTAAGAAGATTTTTGATTCTAAGGCCCAGTGATCCCAGAACAATTGTTTGACCCTTTTTTTATTAAATTAAATTTACGCCTGTCCTCAATTTTGGTAACTTTTAAATGAGTTCTCAGATTTGAAATCTAAGGGAACTATTATGTTCAGAGAAGTGGGTTTTTCATAAGGAGGACCTAACGTTGATCAGCTAAGGTCAACTAAAAAAAATCATTTTTGGAGCATTTTAAAGAAAAATAAAATAAATTCAAGAAAGTTTATTTTATTTGAAAACATTCACTGCCACACAACGACGAATCAGATTTGTAATTTCATAAATTAAATAGTGTAACGATGCAGTGACTCAGCATAATAGAAACACTGAAGCATGTTTCATCAATTAATTTCTTAATAGGTATGTATGATTTTTTACATGATTCTGTAGTTTCTATGAACCTATAGAGGGATTGCATTGGTGAGAGATGAATGATGAATCTCCCATGATAAAAAATCTTATTCACTTCCTTTTACTTCATGGGTTCACCAACTATAACAGTGGAATTTGAATAAAAGATCCAAGATAGATGAAAAATGTCATCAGAATCAATTCCTTAATGAAGAATTATCCAAACTCTTGGTAGGGGTTGTTATATTGAGTCTGTTCATTCCCTTTTCTTAGATATAAATAATTAATTTAAATCAACCCATGAATAGGTAGACATGTGGTTCAATCGTTTTGGCAGGAAGGAAGTTTTATTTTCGAAGTTTTTATGGAATATTGGTATTGTTTATCATATGTTGATTAATCCCATGTGATGGATTTTTGGATTAATTCAATTTTTCTTCTAATGGAAATAAACCATGATCAATGAAAACATAGATCAAGGTCTGTCCCTTTTTGTTGATTCATGCCATTTTCTACCTTCGTTCTTAATTTTTCATGGTTGTTCATCATTTTTCCTATGACTCAACGTTTTGAGATCAATAAATCATTTCACAACCAATCCCTGGTGAAATGATCATATATTATTGATCTGTGATGTGCTCATCATGGAAGAGGTGAAACAATGAAGGAGACACTCAGATTTAGGCGGTGCAGGGGATATCACAAGTGAATGGATTGACATTGGAAAGTGATTGAGGCATGATTTTGAATCCATGGTGATGAATAATGGTCCCTGAGGACTCCAAAATATCTTATAGATCAATGAAAGAACTACCAAATCATGTTTAGTGGTCCGTAGAAGGGCCTACGAGTACGCCGGTGCCAGCGGCGGCAGCCAGTGATGATCGGTGGTGGCACGCAGATGCTAGCGTGAAGAATAGTTGTTGTAGGGTTTGTTGGACCCACGAATCTCATCCACTGGTTGATGAGGATAGAGTTTCAGGCTTGTGAATGTGTTCTGATCCCATAGTATTCTATTTTCCATAGGCATATAGTGTTTTTAAAAGAGTGAACCTCTTCCAAAATAATATTTATCACTTAATCACAAAATCAATTTCCTAAACTAAGGGTATTCATTTAAAAATACATAAGATCCCAAATCAACTTATTGTTGATCAATAAAATAATTTAACTAAAAATAATAAGTCACACTAACCAGGGACTTCACATAGTCTAGTGGTAGGTGATAAATCACAATCTCACGCTGGTTGTGAGTTTGATTCCCACAGCTTTATCCGACGTGACGAGTTGTCACATAGTTTGTGTTTTTTCAATTTTCAAAAACTATTTTATATAATATTACCAAAATGAGATAAATTTCTCAAAATAACTATAACATAATTTAACAAAAAATGTTATATCATTGCTTGCATTTTCATCCCAAAATATAATAACTTGTAACTTCCTCTAACCTAATGGTCATATAAAACTAATTGGTTATTTATAACTCTATCCACAAGAAAAAATATAAGTCTTCCTCAAATATCATTTTCACATGAAAAAATACAGGGTTACAAATACCAGAGAAAATTATTGCAAAGTAATCCCATCAACAAGGAGCACTAATACTTTTAAACATTTCTCCAACCATTTATTTCCACATAACTTATTCATTGGCCAAGAAAATATCCTATAGAATAGGGAATTCACTCAGGTAATGACCAGGTCCCCTAAATTAATGGAAAATGACTATAAATGGATTCTTGGGACAATTTTTACTTTCTTCCATAGTACTCTTCATTTTTCCTCGGCAATTATTTATGTTATGTCCTTCATTCCCACACATGAAGAATTTCATTGTTCCATTGAGTTGCATTACTGGGTGTCTCCTTCGACATTTGCTGCATGATGGAAATTGAGGATTCTATTTTTTATGGTCTCCAATGCTGGAGCTCTTGTCATTCATCACCTTTATCTTCTTTGTTGAGTCTAGGAGTTGGATAATATATATGGTGTTGTTCATATTTTTGGGAAACTGATTTGGCATGAACATGATATATTTTGCGCCAATCAACATTACATTGTGTTTCCCATTTCCACCATTGTTCCCACCTTGTACATCATGCTCAATGTTAATATGACTTCCTGGGAATCCATCCATTGACTAAAACCAAAAGGCATTATGTGAGTAACTGTAGTCCTAAAATAATTTAGAGAATATCATGACGCAATATTTTAATTTGAAACACCTTAGGATTAACCACGGTCATTTATTATAATATTATATTAAACTCCATCAAATCAGTTTGTAAATAAAATTTAAATTATGATAATCATATCTCCTAGGTTTGTCGTAACCAAGATTGCAGAAAGGCCTGTTTTCATGCACCAGTTCCTATTTGAGTCTAGCTCAAAGCAGTGTTTTTGGGTTTTACCCCTAGGTACGTCTATGTTAGAGCCGCCTCTACCTGATCATATCCATACATGGATGTATTTCTTGGAAAACTAAAAAAATCGCTAAAATACCAATATTTTAGGTAGTTCTTCTATACTAATCCTCAAAGTCTATCTTAGGGCTATGTGAAATAATGAGATTTTATCTAAATCTAGTTTCCATGGTTTGTACTAAACTTACACTGATACCAACTGTAACACCCTAACCCTAGAATCCTAGAGTCGGTACATTATTACGTATCATAGGCATGATCACAAAAGATCAAGTCTTGAAAGACTGATTAGTTTAGTAGACTTGGAAGTACTAGATACATTCATAAGGTTTACAGTACATCATAAAATGGAAAAATACAACAGAAATGTTTCGATAGACAACACTGAGATCCCATAGTCTATCCCTGCAGGTCATTCATAATATACTTCTTCACATACTTGAGAAAATAAGACATAGAAAGGGGTGAACTCAGATGCTCAGTGGGAATAACAATATAGAGGAAACTTTCATAAATAAACATAGACATTTAAGGAAATGTATACAACTAAAACAAAATTCATTTCAACATAAACCTCATCATAATATGGCAAATATAAGTAAAAATATTTTAACATACCTACTCGCATGTACATTCTACTAGTTGAATAATCACATGCAATATCAATATCCACTTTCATAATGATGGAATGCATAATTCTAGACTTTCATAACCGCATAGTCAAGGCCTTGTGCCAATACTACAAATAATATTATGTTAAGGGGTTTTGCAAAGACACTAGTTTTTCTCATTAGACCTACCGATATATCGAGGAACTATATTAGGCTCCACCCATCACATACTAAGTCCAATGCATTCCTCATATGAAAATTTTGAAACATAACATAAACATTCGTGTTAAAACTAGAATACCAAATGTCAATATTTTATCCATAAACCATGAATGGTAAAAAAAAAATAGCCCATCCAAATTCAAAAATAACTCATTCCATACAATATGGAATATTGTATTATAATAGATTAACCTCAACTGTGAATAATTAAGGATATTGACATAGATGAAAATATTCATCAAAACTATTTGAAAGAAATATCCCCCTTTTTCTTGAAAGCATTTAAAAGTAACACTATTTGTCACGAAGTCATTTAAAATATATTTTTGAATCAAAGTGTCCCATACCACACTAAAACTTTTAAAAGTAATTTTAATTTTAAAAAATTAATTCCCATATAAATAAAACCTTAAAACCATTTTTAAAACGTGGACATTAATGTGAATGATTTAGAAGAATAAAATTTTAAAACATTTAAAATAGTATTTTTATTATAGGTACTATCCAAATAAGAGATGGTTTAATACAAAAAATTGAGGTAATAAAACATTATAACACCATGAGAAAAAAAGGACTTAATTATATATTTTGTCAAAGGATAACATATACATCATATAAAATTGAATTGGTGTATAACCACAAAGAAGTCTCAAATGAATGTAAATTGATATCAAATCCCTAATAAAGACAGTATCCTTATGTAAAGGATAAATCAATGAAATAATTATGTGTGAAAAATATAAATACACTTAATATGGTTGGTTATTCAGTCTAAATCAATCAGAGTACATTCACACATATTCTTATATGAACAACACCAGTGACTTGGATGTTTAACTCAATGAATGGAAATTAAGTTAAGCTAAAGTTTATATCAATGACATGAGAAATTATAAATGGAGTGATTATGTGTATCAAATTTATATCCACATAAAGGTGAGTTAAAATTAATACATAAATAATATATAGTGATTCCACACATAATCTTGGAGTAAAATAATCAATGAATTATGCGTAAATCCCACTGAGTGGAAATTGAAATTTTAAATTCCATTACCAATTTGGTAACTTATGAAACATACAACCATGAAAGAAGTATAATAAAATGAAGATTTAAATACTCATAAATTAAATTATATTACACCACGAATACAATCATGGACAATATATATGCCATAGAAAAATAAATAGTGTCCAATACTGCATGAATCTCACGAGAATAAAAAGTGAGATGAAAAACCCTTAGTTTGTTTTAATCAATCGAGTCATACGAAAAAAAGTTAATATTCATAACATTAATCACATAATATCATTAATATAAATAGAATCATGATAATATATATCAAATGGTAGTACACAACACACCACTTGCAGTAAATATGTTGCGAATAGTGGAAATCTCACAGAATTAAATGTGAGATAAGAAACCACTTACTTCATACTTTTCCTTGGTCGATGGTAGGTTAACATAATTTATAATAGTGAAATAAATGTTATTAAATTATACAATAATCATATACATTAATATGATATTATATATGATCTTTTAATATTGGTTTGTTAATAATATTTTAGTATTATTGTCGTTCTGGGTGTTAACAGGTTCGTTTTCCTTTATATGCTTTGTTTATTAAGTAGTGTCTATTATGAATAGGATGTATCTTATTCAGATTAGTAATTATATTTTGTCTTTGAAAAAAAAAATAGTCATCTAATGAAATTAGTCTTGAATGAATTACGATGGGGAATGATTCTTATCACGTTCGTGGAGACGGTAATCCGTGCGTATACATGAGCAACAATATCATTATTTTGATATTAAAATAATATTTAATTAGATGGTATATCATATATAAAAAATAATTATCATGTCATATTTTTTATTTAAATCAATTAAAAATAATTATTATACCCATCCAAATAATAATGTATTGAATAACAATTTAACCACGACGTGGAGACGGTAAACTGTACGTACGCATGTATGGTGACTTGTCATTCAAAAAATGGATAGAATAATGAATATGGTTGTAAAATAATTATAACAACATAATATTGTATAGTTGATACTGGAGTTATTATTTTAGAATGGAAAAAACAAAGAAATAGGAAGTGGAAGAAGAAAGGAACTTGAAAGTGGTGATGAAATATTTACCTCTTCTTCACGTTCTTCCTTTTGATTTGATCAAAAGGGATCCTTAAGATGAATTTATGACTAAAATAAGATCTCTATGATTAAGGTAGAACATTTGATAGAGTATTTGGGCAGATTTTGGCTGATACAAAAGGCTTTGAATGTGTGAATTTGAGGGAAGGGGGAGTTCCCTTTTATAAGAGGGGTGATGGGAACCATAGGAAAAGCGATAAATATTATTTTATAATAAAATAATTTTCGGTTTCCAGAGTCTCAAATGTGGATTATTTAGAGGATAATGTGGGGATGGGTTGAAAACCACCCAACCAATAGGTTTTAGATAGGTTTGGGTCACTATATTAACCTTATCTTTTAGATTTATCTCTTAGTTAAATAGTTTCACATTTACCATGTCCCTTTGTATTTTTATATTATATGGTTAATAAAATTACTATATACTTCTGAGAGAAACCCAATTTGTTATTTAATGATACATATATCATATATAAGTATTTTTTTCAGAATTTTAGATTTTTAGTAATAGAATATCAATTAATAATATAATATTTGTTTTAAAAACTCTTTTATGTCAATTTTGACACTATTTGGTATTTTGTTTATTCTAAATTCATAACAGCATTATTACTTTGAAAAAAATTCATATAACCAACCCTAATATTTCATATTAACATATACAATTAATGGGATTCATAAAAAGTATCAAATTACAATTATTTGATATTTATAATATCAATTATTTTAATATTTCAGTAATTAGGTAATTACTGTATCATCATTGTGTCATAAATAAATTAAATTATTTAAAGTATAAAATTTATAAATAAAATAACATTATGTAGGAAATATTTATAGATTTTTAATGAATATTTATAGTGGAGTTTATCTTATGTGTAAACCTATATTAAAAATGATTTAGTGATTAAATTTGATTTTAACTCTTAAACATCTTCTTTGAATTAAATAATAATAAATTCCCTAATCTTTTCCAAGTAGTCCAAAGAGGTTCATATTTTATTACTAAGGTTGTTTTTGGGTGAATTATACATATCCAATAGAATTATGACATGTTTTAAGGTAATAATGATATCATGTTTACCTTTAATTACCCTATTTACTTTTAGCCACTGTAAATAAAAGATAAAAGTTACTATTCACCAAAACTTAATTTTATCTTAATCCTTGATATTAACCGTGTCTCTCGAATTTTCAAAATTCAACTCACAGAGGTGGTAAATATAAATTTTATATAAATTTGCAAATGCTCCTATGAAGTGGGTAAAAGACGGTGAAAAGTTCACTAAAATATTATATATCTAATATTATTACAAAATGACACCAATGAATTACATTGAACATATATGGGTTTTATGTATCTATTTTGACCTAAAATAAATTTAAATAAAATAATTAATTATTTAAATAAAAATTTGGTTTTAAACTGTAACTCAGTATTTTTCACTATTCATTCAAAATTGAATGTTTTCAGAAAAAACCAAAAAATCACCCTAATATAATTCGGATATTCTGAATCCAAAAATGAAGTCTATTTTGAAACATAAAATTTATAAAATTTAAAAAATTTGGTATTAATATTCATAATGGATTGTTTGATTGATCACGGTGTGTTAGAATCTCGAAGTTTTATACAATGCAAGCTATTTCATTATTCAAATGGAAGTGTACCGTGGAAGCTTGGGGTGTAACATTCTTACCCTATTTTGGAAATTGTGTCCTCGCAATTTTTAAAATTGGTCTTGGGAACCTAATTGAAAGTGCTACATCGGAAAAAGATTCAATAAAACTATCACCTTAAAAAAAGAAAGAAAAGTACAAAGGTCACCCGTGATAACCCATACTAGGATTCCACGTAGGAAAACATGTATATGGAAGATAAACTAAGTGTCATGTTCTGATAGGGAGGGATAGAAAACATGATCAGGAGAAAGTTAACAACAAGAAAATCACAAACCTGTGATGGGACAAACGATCATTAGATTCCCAGTAGGAAAAGTAAACGGACAATGTTTTTTTTTATTTAAGTTAGATTTCATAAAGATGAGGAATTTATTTATAATATTTACTAAGTACATAAAGATTTATACTTACTTTTTATGTCGAGTTTTATTCTTTAATAAATTTCTACCACTAACTCTCTTTTTTTCAAACGATGGGCATTCATGATGACTTGGTCACACTGGAGGAGCTAGAGTCAACTTCAAGACAATCACATGATCCACAATGGATAAACTATATGTTTACCTTATCTTTAGATATTAATCAAAACCAAAATAGTTAGTACAAGATTAGATGATCCCCAAAGAGGATATTCCTTTAGAGAAAGAAACATTATTTTTAATTTCTAAAATTAAACCAACAATACCTTAATGTTAAATAAATACAATTAAATTAAACATTGTCCTTAAAATACTTCAATATAATCCAAACTAATATTGAAACCCAAAACATAAAAGAATTTGGTTATGCAGTCTTCCACGTTAAATTTTATCTCCAAATGACATCGACTACTCTTAAAGTCACACACTTAAAATTAATTATCCTAATCACATATTCTCTATTATATGTTAATTATTTCCATAAAAAACCAAAATCAATATAAATCCACAATAAGAACATAGATAAAAAATCCACCATTACTCCTCAAATGAAATCCCACATTATTCTATTTTCCTTAGGCATATAGTGTTCCCAACAGAGCAAACATCTTCCAAAATACCATTTATTACTTAATCACCATATCATTTTTCTATACTAATGGTATTCATTTGATAATACATGATATCCCAAATCAACTCATTATTGGTCAATAAAATCATTTAACTAAAAATAATTAGTCACACTTGCGGGGACTTAACGTAGTCCAGTGGTAGGCGATAAATCCCAATCGCACTCAGGTTGTGGGTTCTATTCCGTCAGCTTTGTACGATGCGACAGGTTGTCACACGGTCTTTATGTTGCCGTTTTTCAAAAACTATATTTTATAATATTACCAATATGAGATAAATTCCTCAAAATAACCATAACATAATTTAAACACAAATTTTATCTCATACCATTCATTTTCATTCCAAAATATAATAACTTGTAATCCCCTCAAACCCAATGATCATATAAAACCAAATGGTTATTTATAAATCTATCCAAAAGAGAAAAGATAATTCTTCCTCAAATATCATTTTCACATGACAAACTTTAGGGTTACAAATACATGAAAAAATTATTCCAATGTAATCCCATCAACAAGGAGGACTAATACTTTTAAGCATTTACCCTACCATTTATTTCCACATAGATTCTTCTTTGACCAAGAAAATATCCTATAGAATTGGGCGTTCACTCGGGTAATGGCCAAATCCCCAATATTTACAGAAAATGTCTCTAAATGGATTCTTGGGACAATTTTTTTTCTTCCATAGTACTCTTCATTTTTTCTCGGAAATTCTTTACTTTATGTCATTCTTTCCCACACGTAAAGAATTTCTGTGTTCCATTGAGACATATTCCAAGGTATCTCTTTCCACATTTCCTACATGATAGAAATTGAGGATTCTTTTCTTCGTGGTCTCTACTGCTGGAGCTCATGTCATTCATCACCATTCTCGTCTTTTTTGAGTCCGGGATTTGGTTAATATATATGTTTTTGAACATATTTTTGGAAAACTGGTTTGGAATTAACACGATATCTTTTACGCTAATCAACATTCCATTTTTTGGTCATTTCCACCACTGTTCTCACCTTGTACATCATGCTCAAAGTTACTATGACTTCCTTGAAGTCCTGCCATTTGCTAAAACTAGAAAGCATTGTGTAAGTAACAGTAATCATAAAATCATTTAGAGAATATCATAACACCGTATTTTCAATTTGAAACACCTTAGGATTAACCAAGGCAATTTATTTTCATATTATATTATAATACTTAAAATCGGTGTGTAATGTAAATTTAAATTATGTTAATCATATTCACCAGAAGTATCGTAACCAAGAGTGCAGCAAGGACTGTTGTCGTTCACTAGTTCCTGTTTGAGTCTAGCTCAAAGTGGTGTTTTTGGGTTTTACCCCTAGGTACATATGTGCCAGAGCTGCCTCTACCTGCTTATATCCAGACAGGGATTTATATCTTGGAAAACTCACAAAATCTCAACAATACCAAAATTTTAGGAAGTTCTTCTATACAAATCATCAAAGTCAATCTTAGTGCTATGTGCTCTAATAAATGTTTATCTAAATCTAGTTTCCAAGGTTTGTACTCAACTTACTCTGACAAAAACTGTAACACCCTGACCCTAGGAGCCCAGATTCAGTGCATTATTACGTATCATTGGTATGATCACAAAAGATCAAGTCTCAAATGACTGATTAGTTTAGTATCCTTGTAAGTACTAGATACATTCATAAGGTTTACATTAAATAATAAAATTGAAAAGTACAACAATATTGTTTCCATAGACAACACTGAGATCTCATAGTTTATCCATGCAGGTCAGTCATAATATACTTATTTACATCCTGGGGAAAATAAAACATAGAAAGGGGTGATCTCAGATACTCAGTAAGGATAACAATATAGCAGAAACTCTCATAAATAAGAATTAACATTTAAGGCAATGTATAGAACCTAAACAAAAGCCTTTTCAACATAAACTTCATCATAATATGGAATATATAAATCAAAATAATGCCATTTAACTACTCACATGGATATTATACTAGTTGAATAATCACATGAAATATCAATATCACCTTTCATATTTATGGAATGCATAATGCCAGACTTTGATAACCACATAGTCAAGGCCTTCTGCCAAGACTACAAATAATATTTTGTCATAGACTTGTGCCAAGACACTAGTTTGTCTCATGAGACCTACTGATGCATCAAGGAGCTAAAGAGGTCTCTACCTATCACTTACTAAGTCCAATGCATTCCTCATATAAAAAGTTGGAAACATAACATAAACATGGATTGTATAAAAATATCACTTCCACAGTCAAACATAACTCATTCAATATAGTATGGATGATTTTACTGTAACATATTAACCTCAACCGATAATAATGAATGATATTGAGATAGATGAAAATATTCATCAAAACTATTTGAGATAAATATCCCCCTTTTTCTTGAGAAAATTAAAAGCCACATTATTTGTGCAAAAGTCATTTAAAATAGATTATTGAATCAAAGTGTCCCATAACACATTGAAAATTTTAAAAGAAATTTTTATTTTTAAATATTAATTTCCATATAAATAAAACCTTAAAACCATTTTTAAAACATAGACATTAATGAGAATGATTTAGAAGAATAAATTTTTAAAACATTTAAATTGGTATTTTAGATAAAGTTATTATCCAAGTGATAGATGTTTGAATACAAACAATTGAGGTAATAAAAACTTTATAATACTATGAGAATAAAGTACTTCATTATTTATTATGTCAAAAGACGGTATATACACCATATAAAAGTGAATTTGTTAATAACAACAAAGAAGACTCAAAGGAATGTAAATTGAGATGAAATCCCTTATAAAGACAGTATTTTTAGGTAAAGGATAAATCAATGACACAATTATACATCACAAAAACAAATATAGTTCATATGATTGGATATTCAGTCTAAATCAATCAGAGGACATTCACACATATTCTTGAAAAAACAACACCAATGACTTATATGTTTAACTCAATGAATGGAAATTGAGTTAAGATCACGATTATATCAATGAATTGAGAAATATTCAATGGAGTTATTATGAGTATCAAAATTATATCCACATAAAGGGGAGTGGAAATCCCTACATAAATAATAAATAGTGATTTCACAAATAATCTTGGAGTAAAACAATCAATGAAGTATGCGTAAATCCCACTAAGTGGAAATTGAAATTTTAAATTCCCTTACCGATTTGGTAACATATGAAACATACAACCCATGAAAGAAGGATCATAAAATGAAGATGTAAATACTCGTAAATTAAATTATATTACACAAATAATTCAATCATGTATAGTACATATGCCACACAAAAGGAAATAGTGGCCAATATAGCATGAATCTCACAGGAATAAAAAGTTAGATGAAAAAACCTTACTTCATTGTAATCAATAAATTCATGTGACAAAAAGTTAATAGCCACCAAATGAATCACAGAATTCCATGAATATAAAAAGAATCATGATAATATATATCAAATGGCAGAATACAATACATCACATGCAATAAATAAGTGGCGAACAATGGAAATCTCCAAGAAATAAATGTTAAATATGAAACCCCTTACTTCGTACATTTCCTTGGTCAATGGTAAGATAAACTACTTTATAATGGTGAAATAATTGTTATTAAATTATAAAATAATCATATAAATTAATATGATATCATATATTATCTTTTAATATTGATTTGTTAATAATATTCTAGTATTATCATCATTTTGGTTTTTAACTGATTTCTTTTCCTTTATATGCTTTGTTTTATAAGTAGTGTTGGTTAGGAATAGGATGTATCACATTAATATTCATAATGATATTAAGTCTTTAAACATTATTTTTAATCATCTAATGAAAATTTTTCTTGAATGTATTACGATGGGGAATGAATCTCATCGCGTTCGTGGAGATGGTAATTCGTACGTACACACGAGCGACAATATCATTCTTTTGATAACAAAATAAAATTTAATTGGATAATATATTATATATACAGAATAATTACCATGTTATATTTATTATTTACATCGGGTATGCATCATTATTAAACCCATCAAAATAATAATGTATTGAATAACAATTACCACACGACGTGGAGACGGTAAGCCGTACGTACGCACGTATGGTAACATTTCATTCAAAGGATGGATGGATTAATGAATATAGTTGTACCATAATTATAATAATATCACAGTGTATAGAAGATACTAGAGTTATTATTTTTTAAATGAAACAACAAAGATGAAGTGGAAGAAGAAATGAACATGAAAGAGGTGATGAAATATTTACCTCTTCGTCGGGTTCTTCCTTTTGATTTGATCAAAAGGGATCCTTTGGATGGATTTCTGAATAATTGAATTCCTCTAGGGTGAACGGAGGACAATTGAGAGGGTATTTGGGCAGAGGTTTTCCATGAATAAAGGCTTTGAAGGTGTGAATTTTGGGGAAGGGGGAGTGCCCATTTATAAGAGTGGTGAGGGGCACCTTCGGAAAAGTTACAAAATATTATTTTATAATAAAATCATTTTCTGTTTATAATGGCTCCAAAGTGAATTATTTAGAGGATAAGGTGGGTATGGGTCGCAAAACACTAAACCAATAGGTTTTAGACAGGTTTGGGTCACAATATTAACCTTATCTTTTAGATTTAACTCTTAGTTAAATAGTTTGACATTTTCCATGTCCCTTTGAATTTTTATATTATATGGTTAACAAACATAATATATACTTATAAGTGAACTAAAAGTGGTGAAATAATGATACCAATATAATTATACAAGTCTTTTGTCCAAACCATAGATTTTTAGTAATAGAATATCAATTAATTATCTAATATTTGTTCTAAAAACTCTTTTATGTCAATTTTGACACTATTTTGTATTTAGTTTTTTCTAAATTCATACCAGAATTATTACTTCGATAAAAAATCAACTAACCAACCCTAATATGTCATATTAACCTATAAAATTTTTGGAATTAAAAAAATATCAAATTACATTTATTTAAATATTTATAATATAAATTATTTTAATATTTCATTAATTACGTAATTATTGCATTATAATTGTGTCATAAATAAAATAAATTATATAAGGTCTAAAAAATATAAATAAAATACCATTATTTAGTAAATCATTCTATCTTTCTAATTAATATTTATAGTCGAATTTATCTTATGTGTAACCCCATATTAAAAATGTTTTAGTTATTAAACATTGATTTTAACTCTTTTAAATCTTCTTTGAATTAATTATTAATAAATTTCCTAATCTAATCCATGTTGACCAAAAAGGTTCATATTTTATTCCTATGGTTTATATTTGTCTAATTATAATTTTCCAATTGAAATAGTACATGTGTTAGGGTAATAATACTGTTATTTTTACCATTAATCACCCTATTTACCATTTACAATTGTAAATAAAAGTTAAAAGTTACTATATACCAAAAATTATTTTTATCTTATTGAACCACATTTTACCCTTTGATATTAACTGTGTCTCTCTGATTTTTGAAATTCAACTCACAAAAGCGGTAAAATTATGTTTTATGTAAATTTTCTAATGTTCCTAGGAGGTGGGTAAAAGACGGTGAAAAGTACAATAAAATTCTTTATATCAAATATTTTTACAAAATGACTCTAATGAATTACATTGAACATATATATGTAATATGTATCTATTTTGACCTAAAATAAATTTAAATAAAAATTTGGTCGTAAACTATAACTCAATTTATTTCAGTATTCATCAAAAATTGAACGTTTTTAGAAAAATACCAAAAATTCACCCTAAGCTATTTCCGATATTCCGAAAACCAAAAATGAAGTCCATTTTGAAAGCTGAAATTTATTAAATTTCAAAAAAGTGGGTATTAAGATTAATAACAACTAGTTTGATTGGTCATGGTGTTTTGGAATCTCGAAGTTGCGTACAATGCAAGCTATTACATTATTGAAAGGGAAGCGTACCGTGGAAGCTTGGGGTGTTACTTTATTCCCCCCTTTTGGAAATTGCGTCCTCATTATTTTTAAAATTTGTCTTGAGAACATAATTGAAATTCCCACATCAAAAAAAGAGTCAATAAAACTATCACGTTAAAAGAAATAAAGAGAAGTACAAAGGTCATATGAGATAACCCATACTAGGATTCCATGTAGGAAAAGATGTATATAGAAGATAAACTAAGTGTCAATTTCTGATGGAGAGGGATTGAAAACATGATCAGGAAAAGTTAATAACAAGAAAACCACAAACTAGTGATGGGAAAAATGGTCATTAGTTTTCCAGTATGAAAAGTAAATGGAAAATATTTTTTTGTTTTAAGTTATATTTTATAGTGGTGAGGAATTTATTTATGAGAATGACAAAGAACATAAAGAGATATACTTACATTTTAAGTATATTTTCGTTCTTTAATAAATTTATACCACGAACTCATTTTCTTTTCAAAATATTAGTATTCATGATGACTTGGTCACAGCGGAAGAGCTACAATCAACTTCTAGAGAATCACAGGATCCACAAAGGATAAACTATATATTTACCTTGTATTTAGAGATTAATAAAATCAAAAATGGTTAGAACAATATTAGATAATACCCCAAAAGGATATTCTGTTAGAGAAAGAAACATTAATCTTAATTTCTAAAATTAAACCAAGAATACCCCAAAGGTAAATAAATACGATTCAATAAACAATTGTACTTAAAATCCTTCAATATAATCCAAACTAATATTGAAACCCAAAACATAGAAGAATTTGGTTATTTAGTCTTCCACGTTAAATTGTATCTCCAAATGACATCGACTACTCTTAGAGTCACACACTTAAAATTAATTAACCTAATCACATATTCTATATTATAGGTTAATCATTTCCATAAATAACACAAATCACTATAAATCCACAATAAAAACATATATAATAAATAAACCATTACTCCTCAAATGAAATTCCATAGTATTATAATTTCCTTAGGTATATAGTGTTCCAAACACAGTGAACGTCTTCTAAAATAACATTTATCACTTAATCACCAAATCATTTTTACTATAGTAAAAATATTCATTTGATAATATATAAGATCCCAAATCAACTTATTATTGATTAATAAAACCATTTAACTAAAAATAATTAGTCACACTAACAAGGGACATCACATAGTCTAGTGGTAGGTGATTAATCCCAATCGCACTCTTGTTGTGGGTTCGATTCCCACATGTTTGTCTGATGTGACAGGTTTTCACATGGTCTTCATGTTATCCTTTTTCAAAGACTATATTTTATAACATTAACAAAATGAGATAAATTCATCAAAATAACCATAACATAAATTAACCACAAATTTTATCTCATACCTTTCATTTTCATCCCAAAATATAACAACTTCTAATTTCCGCAAACCCAATGATCATATAAAACCAAATGGTTATTAATAACAATATCCACAATAGAAAAGACAATTCTTCCTCAAATATCATTTTCACAAGACAAATTGAAGGGTTACAAATACAAGAGAAAATTATTTCAAGCTAATCCCATAAACATGGAGCACTAATACTTTTAAAAATTTATTCAACCATTTATTTCCACATAGCCTCTTATTTGACCAATAAAAAATCCTATAGAATGGGGCATTCACTCGGGTAATGGACAGGTCCCCTAAATTTATAGCAAATAACTGTAAATGGATTCTTGGGACCATTTCTATTTTCTTCCATAGTATTCTTCATTTTTTCACGGCAACTATTTACTTTATCTCCTTATTTCCCACACATAGATCATTTCTTTGTTCCATTGAGACACATTCCTTGTTGTCTCCTTCCACATTTACTACCTGATGGAAATTGAGGATTCTTTTCTTCATGGTCTCCACTGTTGGAGCTCTTGTCATTCATCACCTTTATATTATTTGTTTAGTCTAAGAGTTGGTTAATTTATATGTTGTTGATCAAATTTTTGGAAAAATGACTTGGCCTGAACATGATATCTTTTATGCCTATGAACATTCCATTCTGTTTCTCATTTCCACCACTGTTCCCACCTTGTACATTATGCTGAACATTACTATGACTTCCTTGGAATCCAGCCATTGACTAAAACCAGAAATCATTGTGTGAGTAAAAATAGTCATAAAATCAATTAGAGAATATCATGGAACCATATTTTCAATTTGAAACAACTTATGATTATCCAAGGACATTTATTCTCATATTATATTAAAATCTTTCAAATATGTTTGTAATGAAAATGTAAATTATACTATGAATATCCCCCCGGGAGTGTCGTAACCAAGAGTGCAGCAAGACCTGCTGTCGTGCACCAATTCCCATTCAAGTCTAGCTCAAAGCGGTGTTTTTGGGGTTTACCTTTAGGTACATCTGTGCCAGATCCACCTCTACCTGCTCGTATCCAGACAAGGATTTATTTCTTGGAATACACAAAAATTTCTACAATACTAAACTTTTAGGAAGTTACTCTATACTAATTCTCAAAGTCTATATTAGGGATACGTTCTCCAATCAGAGTTTATCTAAATCTAGTTTCCAATTTTTGTACTAAACATCCTCTGATACCAACTATAACTCTTCAACCCCAGAAGCCTAGAGTTAGTGAATTATTATGTATCATTGGCATGATAACAAAAAATCATGTCTGGAAAGACCTATTAGTTTAGTATCCTTGGAGGTACTAGAATAATTCATAAGGTTTACATTACATCATAAAATGGAAAACTAAAACAACATTGTTTCCATAGACAACACTGAGATCCCATAGTCTATCCCTACAGGACAGTCATAATATACTTCTTCGCATCCTGAGAAATATAAAACACAGAAAGGGGTGTGCTCAGATGCTCAGTAAGGATAACAATATTACAGAAACATTCATAAACAAACATAACATTTAAGGAAATGTATAGAACTAAAACAAAATCCTTTTCAACATAAACTTCATCATAATATGGAATATATAAATCCAAATAATGCTATTTACTTACTCAATTGGAAATTCTACATGTTGAATAATCACATGCAATATCAATAACCACATTCATAACGAAGAAATGTATAATGCCAGACTTCCATAATCACATAGTCAAGGAATTAAGCCAAGAATACAAATATGATTTTGTCAAGGCCTTATCCCAAGACACTAGATTGTCAGATGAGACCTATCGATGCATCGAGGAGCTATAGTGGGCTCCACCCATCACTTACTAAGTCCAATGCATTCCTAATATGAAATGTTTGAAACATAACATAAACATTCGTATTAAAATTAGAATATGAAATGTCAATAATTTCTCCAAAAATAATGAATGGTATAAAAATTTCACATCCACAGTCATACATAACTCATTAAATACAATATGGAAGATTTTATTGTAACAGATTAACCTCAACTGAGAATAATGAATGAAATTGACATAGATGAAAATAATCATCAAAACTACTTGAGAGAAATATCCCCCTTTTTTATGAAAACATTTTAAAGTCACTTTATTTGTCAAAAAGTTG
Source organism: Viscum album (assembly GCA_963277665.1). NCBI lineage: Eukaryota > Viridiplantae > Streptophyta > Magnoliopsida > Santalales > Viscaceae > Viscum > Viscum album. Next base: position 759,545,275 of record OY728140.1, on the reverse strand, counting down.
TTTAAAATAGATTTTTGAGTCAAATTTTCCCATAACATATTGATATTTTTAAAAGGAATATTAATTTTAAAACATTAATTTCCATATAAATAAAACCTTAAAACCATTTTTTAAACATGGACATTAATGAGAATGATATCTAAGAATAAAATTTTAAAACATTTAAAATGGTATTTTAGTTAGAGTTACTATCCAAATGAGAGATGCTTTAATAAAAAAAATTGAGGTAATAAAAACTTTATAATACAATGAGAATACAAGTCTTCATTATTTACTATGTGAAAAGACATTATATACACCATATAAAAGTGAATTGGTGCATAACAACAGAGAAGTCTCAAAGACATGTAAATTGAGATGAAATCCATTATAAAGACAGTATCCTTAGGTATAGGACAAATCAATGACATAATTATGTGTGAAAAATATAAATACAGTCAATAGGATTGGATATTATGTCTAAATTAATTAGATGATATTCACACATATTCTTGTAAAAACAACACCAATGACTTGGATGTTTAACTCAATGAATGGAAATTGAGTTAAGATCAAGTTTATATCAATGACTTGAGAAATTATAAGTGGAGTGATTATGTGTATTAAAAGTATATCCACACAAAGAGGAGTCTAAATTACTATATAAAAAATAAATAGTGATTCCACACTTAAACTTGGTGTAAAATAATCAATGAAGTATGTGTAAAGCCCACTGAGTAGAAATTGAAATTTAAAATTCCCTTACCAATTTGGTAACTTATGGAACATACAACCCATGAAAGAAGGATCATAAAATGAATATGTGAATAATCATAAATTAAATTATATTACACCAAGAATTCAATCATGGATAGAACATATTCCACAAAAAAGGAAATAGTGGCCAATATAGCTTAAATCTCACGGGACTAAATACTGAGATGAAAAACCCTTACTTCATTGTAATCAATCGAGTCATATGAACAGAATTTAATAACCACCACATTAATCAAATAATACCATGAATATAAAGATAATAATGATAATATATATCAAATGGCAGAACACAATATACCACATGCAATAAATAAGTGGCAAACATTGGAAATCTCACGGAATTAAATGTGAGATAAGAAACCTCGTACTTCATACATTTCCTTGGTCTATGGTAGGTTAAAATCCATTATAATTCTTAAATAATTGTTATTAAATTATAAAATAATCATATACATTAATATGATATCATATATTATCATTTAATATTACATTGTTAAAAATATTTATGTATTATCGTCGATTTGGGTGTTAACTGATTCATTTTCCTTTATATGATTTGTTTAGAAAGTAGTGTTTTTAATGGATAAGATGTATCTTATTCATATTAATAATTATAATATGCCTTTAAACATTATTTTTAATCATCTAATGAAAATTATTCTTGAATGGATTACGATGGAGAATTAATCTCATCGTGTTTGTGGAGACAGTAATCCATACATACACACGAGCGACATTATCATTATTTTGATATTAAAATAATATATAATTTGATGTTATATCATATATAAAGAATCATTATCATGTTATATTTATTATTTACATCAATTACGCACCATTATTATACCCATCCAAATAAAAAAGTATTGAATAACAATTACACCACAACGTGGAGACAGTAAGCCGTACGTACACACGTATAGTGACATGCCATTGAAAGGATGGATAGAATAATGAATATAATTATAGCATAATTATAATAATGTAATAGTTGATAGAAGATACTGGAGTTATTATTTTAGAATGGAAACAACAAATAAATAGGAAGTGGAAGAAGAAATGAACTTGAAAGAGGTGATGAAATATTTACCTCTTCTTCGGGTTCTTCCTTTTTATTTGATCAAAAGGCCTTCTTAGCTTGGCATTATGACTAAAGGAATACCTCTTGGATAAATATATGACATTTTAGAGGGTATTTGGGCAGATTTTGGCCGAGACAAAAGGATTTTATGGTGTGAAATTGGGGGAAGGGGGGTTCCCTTTTATAAGAGGGATGAGGGGATCCTTAGGTAAAGCTAGAAATATTACTTTATTAGAAAATCATTTTCGGTTGATAATGTCTATAAAATAGATTATTTAATGGATAAGGTGGGTATGGGTTGAAAAAAACTCAACCAATAGGTTTTTTATTGGTTTGGGTCACAATATTAACCTTGTATTTTATATTTAACTCTTAGTTAAATAGTTTAACATTTACCATGTCTCTTTGTATTTTTATATTATATGGTTAATAAACTTACTATATACTTCCAGGAGAACCCCAAGATGTTCATTAATGATACACCTATCATTTTATAAGTCTTTAGGCTGAACCCTAGATTTTAGGAATAGAATGTCTATTAACAATATAGTATTTTTTTTAAGAACTCTTTTATGTCAATTATGACACTATTTGGTATTTTGTGTTTTGCTAAATTTATAACAATATTATTACTTAGAGAAAAATTCATATAACCAACCATAATATGTCATAGTAACCATGAAAATTATTATAATTCAAAAAAAGTCTCAAATAACATATATTTTGATATTTATAATATCAATTATTTTAATATTTCATTACTTAGGTAATTAATGCATCATCATTGTATCATAAATAAATTAAATTATTTAATATATAAAAAATATAAATAAAATACCATTATTTAGGAAATATCGTTATCTTTCTAATGAATATTTATAGTTGAACTTATATTATGTGTAACCCTATATTAAAAATGTTTCAGTTATTAAACATTGACATTAACTCTTTTAACTCTTCTTTGAATTAAATAATAATAAATGTCCTAATCTAATCCAAGTGGACCAAAGAGGATCATATATTATTCCTAAGTTTGTTTTTGGTTTAATTATACTTATCCAATATAATTAGTACATGTGTTAGGATAATAATAATATCATTTTTACCTTTAATTACCATACTTACTTTTAACCGTGGTAAATAAAAGATAAAAGTTACCATTCACCAAAAAAAATTATGTTATTGAACCACATTTAACTCCTTGAAATAAACTGTGTCTCTAGAATTTTTGAAATTCAACTCCCCAAAGTGGTAAATTTATGTTTTATGTAAATTTGCAAATGCTTCTAAGAGGTGGGTAAAAGACGGTGAAAAGTTCAATAAAATTTTATATATCAAATATTATTAGAAAATGACTGCAATGAATTACATTGAACATATATATGTTTTTTTATCTATTTTGACCTAAAATAAATTTAAATTAATTAATTAATTATTTAAATAAAAATTTGGTTTTAAACTATAACTCAGTGTTTTTAACTATTCATCAAAAATTGAATGTTTTCAGAAAAATACCAAAAATTCACCCTAAGCTAATTTCGATATTCCAAATCCAAAAATGAAGTCCATTTTGAATGATAAAATTTAAAAATTTCAAAAAGATGGTATGACTATTCATAATGGCTATTTTGATTGGTTGTGGTGTGTTTGAATCTCAAAATTTCATACAATGCAATCTATTACATTAATCAAAGGGAAGCATACTCTGGAAGCTTGGGGTGTTATAGGCAGCTTCCTACAATAGCTTTAGTGCCCTTGTTTGTAGGTCAGACTTTACAATTTCCATTTTTAGTGGGCTTGTGTTTCTGTCCTAGTTATAATTTACTACTTAACTTTCTATCGTACATTGTTGTTCGGTTGTAGTGGTATGCATGAAATTTATTCACTTAGAGTTTTTACTCTCCAACCCCTATGTCTTGAAGTTGGGTGCATGTGTATAGGATCTTAGGAAAATGCCTCCCATTTGTAGGATATGCCTTCTCGGAGCTAGTCGCCAACCCCGAACCTATCAGAGGTGGGCTTGAGTTTGTCACTACATGGTCCCCAGAGACTGGTTCATGACATATATTGGTATCCCAGGTCCCACCACCATCAAGGCATAATTGTCTCCACCCTTCTGGTTCACAATTGGAGGTTGTTGTGGGGGAATATCTATATATGTCCAAACAAATGCCTCAAAAAAATTAACAATGATAAGATCATAGTTAAAAGTGTATAAAATGTTAAATACATCTTATAAAAAAGACACACTTCTCTACATACTACTAAATCATTGTCTTGGTAACATAAATAACCATAAAAACAAAATATAATGCCTAATTCCCACTCTAATGCCTGTTCTAGGTCAAGTTCCATGTTTTTGAAATTTAAATTTCATTTTAACTCATATTATTTTACACTTTTCATTACTGGGATGAACCAAACTGGTCACCACTTCTAATCCATTGGGTCCCACATGCCTCATAAACCAAATTATGGAATCCAATTAATCCAAAATGTAACATGTTCTAGTTTACAACACTAATTTTTCATGACTAAACATTCCATTAATTGATACATAGGGAATAAATTGCATCCTATAAAGAAAAAAAATTAGGATACAATAATCACTATAAATACCAACTATGTTTCTCAATACCTTTCATAAATCATTTATCAAAGAAACAAATATATCACTAATGGAACACATAATAATGTCATGCAGTCAACAAATTAATACTATATGAAATAGAATAATGCATGGCATGTGAATATTTTAATGTTCCTAAAATGATGCATGGTATATCATACCCTCATCTCATTGGTCAATGGAAAAATAAAAATCAACAATCAGAATAACAAAAACATCACATCTCAATTTCCTCACCCATCAATAGAATCAAATCAATTTTAATAGGAGAAATCCCGAAAAACATGTTCCATTCTAGTAAATTTGGATTTTTCATGTATGTGGGTTAGATAATCTCAAAAAGAGAATATTAAAAACATTCAACACATCCAAACTCTATTCTATTGTTTATAAATTTTAATGCTTGAGAAGAAGATGTTTTGATACCACATTGTAACATCCTAAACAAGGAGCCACTAAATGGTCCCCTAAGTCAGTGGGTCACATGGCATCAAGCATGCCTCCCCATATTCTGGGGGATTTGAAATAACATCAGAAGACTTAAGTGTGTTTTTTGGGAGATGATGGAATGATTATATAGAGTATAACAATGACAATAATCAGAAAAATCAAGTAACTGAAGCAGATAAAATAACTCAACATCTGTCCAAATATAACATCTGAAAGACTAATAATTAATATTCAAAAATAAATGTCATGTAAAATATTATGGTCATGTCATCTATCTATATAAATAAATCGGAAATACATAGAAAACATAATTTGGTACAATACATGTATCAACATGAAAAAGAAACCAAAAAAGGACCATATTCAGTTATCATCACGATCATAGATCCTTCATGTGGTCATGTCCTCCAACATAATTTTCAAATGAATAATTGTATAGTGGGTGGATTCCCTAGTTTCTACAAGAATACATGATGCATATCTCAGTAAAAAATGTGAGATTAAACATGGTGTAAAATAACACTCAGTAGGGCACCACAAAGAGTGTCTATAAAAACTATAGTATGTGTATTTCAAATAGAAGAAGTGTGTAGTATATCACATTTTTAATAGTAATAAAATTAATGAGTCAATAAGATTTGATCATTTAAATTAAAACATGGATCCATATGAATAATTACAATGTTTTAAAAAATAAGGTAAACCTAAAATAATACAAAAGAATGTGTTATACTTTTTATTTTAACAACTGAAATATGATACACGTACCACGGCTATTTGTAATCATAACTGAAACATCCACCGAAGCCACACTGTATAATTAAGTGTCAGCATCCAAAATGGAAAATTTGGTACAATAAACTGTGATAACATTAAATTCTAGATCCATGGTATAGAATAAAAATGCATCCACATCTAGTCCATGGATCATCTCAATGAAAACTTGGTGATGACTTAGGTGGTGTCCATGGAGCATGTCAAAAGAGCATGTCCAATGAGATTCGAAGAAAGCCAGATCCTAGTGGTAGAAAGTACCTCAACATCCTATGGAATCATTATCCATGGTATAAAAAGAGAAATAAATCAACAACCATAATAAAGATACATGAAGTAGAAATATCTAGATAATATAATAGAATAAGGATCCAATGATCTCGTCCAAGTAATCCACTACCATTTTCAATTCTTCAATCATTCCATTAATAATTTCCCAACCCTTCAAAATTCATGAGTATATCCCAACCAGTTCCACATTATCCATTTAATAAATTAAGTCACATAACATCATGTAATCACTTGGAAACGAAGCATAACATTCTCCAAATCATTCATTCAATTCTCATTCAATTACTTATGTCTTTCAAAACATGTGGTGAGGTCACACTCACCTAGTGGGGTTGTTCAAAACAAGGAAGATACAGATAAACCACAAATGGGTGTCCATGGTTGGGGTTAACAACCCCCAATGGTAATGATACACTCAATGGGAAACCTAATAGGTTCCAAATCATTCAATTAAATAATTAATTTAATTTTAGGTGAAATATCGAAATTTTTGTCATCTGAAACAACAGTCAAAAGATATAAATCCTATAAACTATAAGGGAAAAGCTATAGAACACCTACCGTAAACACATGGTAGAACACACATCTAGTATCAACCTATGATTTAGTCTAGATTGACAGAAAAACAAAAAATGAATGAAAATTGTAGAAATATGGAATATTATATTTCACATAATTAACTCCTTTAATATGAAGACAAATTAATAATCACACAAGAAGATTAAATAACTTAATGGTGTTGATCAAATAAGATGTACAATATTAGAATCAAAGTCTAGATTAGGAGTCTACAAAAAAACATAGATTGAAGTTTAATGAGGAATCTAAAAAGGTATAGGAAATATCCCTTGAAGGAGGAGAAGAAACAAAAATTAGGCTATAAAGAATTTTAGGGGTGAATAGGTTTTCAAAGTTTAATTGGGTTTCATAGTTGTCTAAACCATGCACCAACCATGATACCTTATCTACCAAATGGGGGCCTCACACTATTCATGCACACAGTTCAAGAAACCATGTTAAAACCATTATTTTAGCCTCTGTTAAAAGTCTTCAGTTTTTTAAGGGTTATTTGTCATATTTGCATGTTTTCCTCAAAGCGCGCAGCCACCACAACACTCTTTCTTACAATGCATGTGTGTAAAGACCATTTTTCATGGTCTCCATTAAACATTGTTACCCAGGATATAGGACTAGGCAACATCAAACAATTTCATCAATCCTCATGTCTTAGGTCTCATAGTATCTATTAACCATGCATCCCATATACCTTTATCCAAAATTCATGCAACATGATTCAAAAAATTTAGACTCCCCTAAAGCTCCTGTGATCTCATTATGAACTCCCATAAGGTCAAACCCAAGGGGATAAATTTAAATTATAAATATTATTACCTCATTGGAGAAATCTGTATCTTACAATTAGTATCCCATATTAAGTGAGTTATCATAATCAAGAAATTGATCAATCGTAATTCAAACAATTCCAAGTTAATAATTATGATGGATATCATTCTTTTGTTTCTTATATAAATTACATACCCTATTTTATCTATGTTATTTTTTTAATAGACATGAATTAGTTGAAGAAACATATAAATCCTCAAAATATATATTATGATAGTATAACTGTTAATTATAATCTCTTAAAAGCATCTTTTAACAGCATCTAAACCTATAAAGGTATATACGACTTTGTCCTAATACCAAATATAACAACATTGAACATAATAAACCAATAATTACATTATTTATAAAATAGTTTCATTATATTACATTTATAGAATATTTTCTATATATAATTTAAGTGAATTAGGAAAACTATTACATAACAGAGCTGACACTTCCATATAGTGTATATTTTTACCAAAAAATTGGTTCGCATATTTTCCATCCTTGTTCATTAGCGTCACATTTTATTCTTTTATGAAGAATCATCAGAGTGTAAGGATAGTGATTCATACAGTTCCTACTTATTGTTATGACTTATGATTTTGTTTGGAAAATGTGGGATGAGAAAAAAAATATTAGAAAGGGACATAAAAAGATAATAATCTCATTCGTCCTTTTGAAGAACTTGAAAACCCATAAAAAGGTTTATATTTTTTTACATAATAAACCTTGATATCATATAATCATTTAGTTACATGTAAACCAATTTTATAACAAATATTTTTCATAAAAAATATTAGATGAAATAATAATGTAAAAATCATGATCAAAATGGTTTCTGAAAAAAAAATTAAAAGTATTCATTGAAAACAAATATCTAAAAATTTCTTAAATTTTTTTTATTCCATTATATTACCTCATGATATAAAAAAAATCCATAAAACCCCATTTCTAATCATAGACTAAACATGTAGGTACTTTGGGAAATTATTTTCATATCACTCATACAATGAATCATGTGATGTGACACATTGTGATTTTAAAATAACACCATGTTTGATAACTTATACAACACAATAAACAGAGATTAAACGAACAATGATATAATATCAAAATATTATTTTTTAAATAAACATATTATAACTTAGCCATTAAATTGGTAGGAATGAACATGATAAACAAATTAATGAAATATATATATATTAAGGTCCTAATTAATAAAAAATTTGGTTAATTTATTGGAAATAATAACTGAATAATTTTAATAATGTCATTATAATCATTAAATGATAGATTTTCATTTAAAACAATATATTTATTTCAATGAAAAATATTATAATTAGTTTATATAACTTTTAGTAATGATATTTGATAAAATGAACATAATTTCTAAAATTAACATATTTGTAACGTCCCATGTTTTGGATCGAGGAATAATTCTAAAGAAATTTGAATCTTATAATTTCATAGATTACCTATTCATTAAATTGATCATCGGAATATAATTATAATTGTTTGGACACTCAAATTTCGTATTTTTAGAAATGTTTTATTTCTTGAGAGGTGTCATAGGGGTTCTGTTGATTATCTAGTGTGTCAGGATTTGAAAAATAAAAACAGGTAATAGATGGTAAAAGAACATGGTTTTTCTGATACCTTTTTGCCCTCTAGGTGAACCAAGATACTGATCCATTAGAGCTTTAAGTATTATTTCGTTTTTCAATGTACATGAGATGATCTGAATGACCATGCACCTTCTGTAGGTTTTTTGATAGAGGGGAAGTGCACAGTTTGGGTTTGGTTTCCCACTCCTTGTGCATGAACTGTGTGAGCCTCCTTATAGGGTAATGGATCAGGAACCATTGTCACATTGTTTGGACAATGATGAAGCCAAACCATGTACCACATTTAATATTATGAATTTCCCATTTTACCCCTCTATCCTTTTTACCCTCTACACATTCATTCTTCTTCGACATGTGTAGTGCCTTCTTCCAGCTATAGGTTCCCTCTCCTCTCCTAAATTAGTCCCGAATACCTTTCCTTCAACTGATTTCGAATTCAATGGTGCCTAGTATCATTGGTTATCCCTTGGTATGATCTTCACTCCATTTTCTACTTTACATATTTACATCGTTTTCATTGACTCTATTGAGGTGTGACCAAATTCTCCCTATATTCAGGTCATTTGTATATTTTTTATTTCTGTAAAATTGGAATGATTGAAACTTATATATTGTATGAATAATACTTATTTGTAATAAGGCAGGTGGTTTATATCTTTCCCCCCATGTTTGGTCGATTTATAAAATTGGGTCACTGTGTCGCACACTAAATTCTTTGGGTTTTCATTTAAAGTTGTAAAAATAAGTCTATAGAACCTAATTCCCTAAATTAATTAAATTCTACCTCTAAATTATGTCATTCAAGGTTATATGACTTTATGCTGACCACCCCTTAGGGTATTACCATGAAAGTATTTAATTAAATAATTATTCTCTAATAAAACCCCAAATTGAGGTGCACTATTATATTAAATGTAGACAGGTTAATTAATTAGAATGTGGATGGATGTGTCACTCCGCTATACTATCTCTTAGTGACTTAGCCACCACCTAAGGTTTTGTAACATTATCTTATTGAATGAACCCAATTATTCATGTGTGGTATGCATGTTAGTATGACATATTTTAGACCACTTACATGTATGGTGTGATTTGTTTTAGATATCTCACTATTACCTCATATTTTTCATGATGGAAAGAACCAAATAATAAAATAAATTGCCAATATTGAATTGGTATGTGGGAATGAACAACTTTAAATGTACATGACTTGTGTTATGGGATGTTTATAAACAAAGAATCTCTATTTTTTAACCACATCCAAACAATATGTATCCCATATAATGGTAAAATTTCTAAAAGAGAAGGAAAACAAAAAAAATAAAGACCAATAACTGAATTCCCCAAAACAAGTCCTAACACCATGCTTAAATCCTCAAACATTCACATCCCATGCCCAAATCAACTCCCCAGAATAGGGCCTTTACCACTATCCTAGACATCAAACATAAACTCTTCTCAGGTACCCAATGAAGGCCCGAGTATAGTGTGAGTAAAAATCAGTAGGCCACACCAATGGTGTCTACAAAATATATAGTATGATCCAATATTTCAGGAAATTACTAAATAATTGGAAATATAACAAGAGGTAACTCAGATGAAATTAGTGAATAATATTTACATTGAACATTTACATCATTATTTCCATTTTCATCACTTAATTCATGTGTTTTTTATTTATATCATTTTAACTATGTACTAATCTATTAATTTACCATAAAAAAGGGAATAAGTAAACTTCCCTATCTCACTAGGGATAAACATTTCAATAAAAATAAATGACACATACCTTGGATACTCGATCCAGGTAGTCTCATTAATTACAACTATTAGGGGTAGAGATCATTTGTTCCCTTCCCTAACCCATGAAATATATGTGCAGGGATTACATCCTCATTCTAACATGACCCATGGGCGTAGATCCTCAAGTCCAATACCAAAAAGCTACCAAGTCATGTTAACATGCTTCTTTATCTATTTACCACATATACCATATCAAAAACCATACGTAATCAATATAGAACATTTTCACATTTAATACACATTCACATATAAATCAACATCAAGCCATAAACCATAATCACATAAACTATTCACATTTCATATTCTATTTAACAAATTTCCCTTTCCCATACCTTATCTAATATAGAATTTCAACCATTCCAATACATTAACCCATTCAATAAAAATCAATTAAAAACTCAAAATTCATTTAAAACATTCTCTTTATTCCATTTAACACTTCTTCACATTATGTAAAACAATACCTTAAGTCATTATCAATGACTAGACACAACTACCATTAGTTCCAATTTACAATTAAAGTATCATATCATCCCATGACTTAACATTAAAATTTTCTATGTTTGGGGATATTGAAACACCCCATGGGTGACCCTAAATGGTTATAATCAATATCAATGCATCTAATAGGGATCATAGGTGGTTCTATTAATCATTTAGATGACTATTTTACCAAATATCACTAAAGAAATCAATTTCACAACAAAATAATAGCCATAAAATAATCAAACATGCAAAAAACAACATTAAGAATATGGGATATAACTTGTAGGCCACCAACATTGAATTTTTAGATGAATGATCACTTATCCTTGGACTTAGTTCTAGATTAATGCACCATTTGATGCCCAAAACTATGATTGACTGGAAAAAGTGGGTTTTAGGGATTCTTAAAAGGAATAGTGAAACCTAATCCCTATTTCATAAAAGAGAATAAAGATGATTGTTATAATTACCAGGAACTTGATTCTACACCCAACAACACTCCAAATGGATTTCATTCAAAGGAGATCGACCCATGGGAATATTTGGGTGTTTAGGTTTGTCACTGAGGATAGATGTGGAATAATGGGAAAGAAAATTAGGCGAACCTCTTAAAATCTCATTGAGGGGGGGGGGGATGATAATGAACCAATTTTAATGGGGTTCAAGGTTTGTCCACACGGTTTACCAACCCATGTGCCAACTGTGTGCTTTCCTCTATCCAAGAAGGTTCTATGTTTCACGGTAACCTAGGGAGCCCACATGGTTTGAAAAACCATGTGTCGGCCATGTGGAATGCGTCTATCCCAATCAGCAATGTTTGGCCTACCACTTGCATGATTTACTTACTCATATGTTGCTCGACCTAGCAAGCACAGTTTGGGTGCATTATTTACTCTAACTACACGCTAATTGTGTAACATGCATTGGATGGCCATTTATCCCATTATTTAAATTCCTTAACAGCAATGACACCCTCAAGCCTCCTCGTACACTCGGTAAACATTACATTATCCAAAACTAAGATATTTAAACCAAAATTTAAATAAGTAAATAACTCCCTGTAGTCTAGTATATTACATTATACATTCTAATGAATGTATTGTATACTCATTGTCATGTTTTTTATTTATACACCATTAGTGGTGTCCTATAAATTATTTATCATATCTTTCTCGGGCCTCTAGGGAACTGAGGTACCCAATCAGAACTTATGTTCATTGGTTTAGGATTATTGGATTATTCTTGAGTTTTTTTTATAGTATTGTGGAGTAAGGATCATAGGACTGAGAAACTACTCAGGATTCTTGTGGGGTTATCCCTTGAGATTTTTATCTTTTCGTTTTATTTTTATATACTTTAATACCTACTATATGATTTATGATTTTCTATTTTGAAATCATGTGGACATTTATGAATATTGTTTATATGGTGTTTGAAATATTTTCATTTTTATTTAGTTATTATATTTATCTACTACTAGTTTTTTATTTAGTTATACTATTTCCACTGTTTCTTGAGTTGTTATATATCGCTTAAACATGTGTGACACTAGAATCTTGATGGTATAGTTTCCCCACAATACTATCATTAGACCCTTTCTAATAGTAAAAATCCTATAGCCTATAGGGATTCATTCTTGAGGCCTTATGATTTCCCAGCTTGGGGTACTATTTTTTTTCTCCACGGATAGGATGTTACAAAGTGGTGTCAGAGGTGATTTTCATCAATTGTTTCTTACAGTTTTGGCTTATTATATTGGATACTAGAAATGTGTCAGTTCCTGGTAAATAGTTGTTGCTAAGAGTGATCAACCCACATATAAGGTAAAAACTAAGTGTTTAGGGATGTGATTATTGTTCATGCTAATTTTTTATTGTTGAATATTATTTCACCTTGAGTGATTGGTGTAAATTTCATAAAATATGAACTTGTTATATTTTAATAAATTTGTCCTAGTCCTGATATGTAAAAGAAGTAGGATTACATGAATCATGATTATAACATAGAAAATCACATCCCATGAATTTTCCATGCCATGTTGATTTCATTGCTAGGTTTTTTAAGAACTTTTCATGTTTCTTGTGTATTTTAACAGCATTCTTATATTAGGAATCATGTTTTATTCATCTTATAGTGCACTTGTATATATAACATGAATGTGGGAGTTATTTGGAATGACTATCTTCTTATCATGTTTAAGTGATTAATTAGTATTCTTTTCCTTGAGTGGCATGTCATGCTTCCATGTTATCTTGTTTATAGGTTTTTATTATTAGTTCACTTTTTATATATATTCTATACTTGATTACCATATCGGGTGGAATTTTTTCATGACAATATATATTTATTAGATAGTATTCATGGATATAATTGTGATATAAAATAGGTTATTATAGTTTCATCAACACCCCAAGTGGTGTTTTCCCAACCATATTAATGGTGACACCTTAAATAAAAAATTATGATATGTTTTATCCCTTATCCATTGGTTATATATGATGAAATATTCTATTTTTTATTAAATGGGAGTTAAATTGAAATTTATAATGTCTATGGCTTATTTATAAAATAGGAAATGGAAAACCATATAATCGAACCATCTTTATGATTTTATATAGCTAAAAACCATTGTATAAATATAAAATAATTTAAATATTTATTTTAAATGAATTGGATTCTTATAGTTCTTTCATGTGACTCAACCCAAGAAGGTTAGTTTTTTTGCATTGTGTTTATTAGAAAAAACACATTAAGGGTTTTTTTAAAATAAATTGGTATAGGGGTCCCTTATAATGTCTTGTATCTATATGACTTAGGCAAGGTGAACTGTAAGTCCAAAATTCCTAAGGGAACAATGAACCCATGTAGTTCTATTGATGAATGTTTCCAACAAAATAAACCACTAAGGATTTTTGAAACTCTAATAGTTAAATCAACTGTTGTGGTCTGTAGAACCATGTTGGGATTAACGGGACCTTTGTAGGTTAGATTTATCATTTTATTCCATTATACCTAAAACCTTTTGGGTATGGTAATGTTACATAGATATATTTATTTAACATGTACACCATATATTATTTGGATTCAAATATAGACACAAGGTGGAATTATACTTTAGTATTCCCCCTTTAAATATATAAAAATATTGGTATTTGTTTTTCCATTTATTTTTTATGATTAATAGCTAATTAAAATTCTAATTAAAACTACAAGGTCCTGAAATATCCACAGTATGGAAGGAAAATACTCCATTAAAATCAATAGAAGAATCTACCCAATTTTCATCAATAATTTGGAAAAAAAATATGAAGAATGTTCAGAAGAAATGGTAAAGGACATAACTAGTCTTGCTAATTGTTCATCATCAGTGGTACATGGCTGGTTTGGTGAAACGCCCTCTAATGGACATTGTTGTTTGAAATTTGGAGGTGGATCTCCTTTACGGGTGCGAACCAAATGGCCACTAAGTGGGGCCGGACTAGTTCATAGTCGCGAACCGCGCCAGCCGCAAACCATGTGAACCTGCCCCCACCACACACCACGTCATTCGTGAAATAGAGGCTAATCCCTATGCAGCTGCGAATCACCCCCGTGATTGAGTTGATTCATGGGCGAGGTGCATTCAATATACCCTGCAAACCTCGGATTGACTAAGTCATCCGTAGGATGGGTTTTCTATAATGGGCCTCCTCAAAAGGTGTCGCATGACCACAGATATGACCCTCATCCCTCTATAAAACAAAATCAAGGGGGAGAGGAAGGTGATTGATTATTTTAAGATCACATTCTTGGAAATCAGAAATTTGAAGGAAGGAATCAGAAGATTGGAGAAGGATGAGGCTTTCAAGAGCTTAGGATTTCACATACCACAAAGTTCTGATTCGCGAACCAGAAACATGTATAAACTGAGGATAAATTTTTAATAACTGATGAACGTATAAATAAATTGGTAAAAAACGAGCCTAAAATTGGTGAACCACAAAACATGGACCCTATGAGGATGCACTCCCCGCAAACCAAAGAGCCTATGCCCGTTCTTCGATCCAGCGTGTCATGTAGCACCCTCCAACGCAAGAAAAGCCCTGACTAGCGCAGCCCCCAGCCACTACTACTCGAGCAGATTCTAGTACCGCATTCCAATTTGGTACGTATGGAAAACTTGAAGATGCATACCACTCCAGCATGCAGGATTCCCCTCCATACACTTACCTCACTGGTACACAAACGACCTCTTCATCCACATAGCACTTACCTATGTGAAGGCCACCACTATTCATAGGGATATGTGGTCCACCAAGGCCTTTGATGTTTCTATCCCTTGAGTCAGATAAGGCGCTTCTAATTCAGTCCAACCCTCTAGAACACCTTTAGTATCCTATCCATCGACACAAAGCCAAGTCCTCTTCTAAAGCCAATGGATCAGAACACTAAAACATTAAGGTGCATCAGCGCACCCTCCTGAGGTCACATACCATTGGTAGAAAGAGAAAAAGGGGTTACCCAATCCCTTGAATAGTCTTTTGTATCATTCTTGGGTTTACATACCCACAGTAGTCTAGAGTCCGAGCTCGGGTGCCCCTTTGTGCCTCTCCACTCTTTAGGATTGAGGCATCCCACTTTCTTTTCAATTCAAAGAGCGCTAGTGGTGAGAATTTTTCTCCTCCCTTGAAGAGAGTAATAGGGCATCCCTCTGAGAAAAATCCCCACACCATCCCCACAAGAAAAAAAACAGCATTTCCAATTCTATCCTAGAAGTTTGATTGCTATGTTCCCTCCACCACTGTACCACGGCCTCTGCCGACATGACTTCTACCTTCGTTCTTTCCTTGACACTAGGGGGAATGAAAGTCTCACAATCTCTACCCTATCCCTCTGTCGTCGTCTTCTTCATCTCCCCATAGTAAGGAAAAAGTGTGTGTCTTTTTAAATATTTCACATTCTATTTATTCTCACACCATGGATGTCTCACGTGGTCTTAGAGATTTGTGATGGTCACAGTGTCCATAAAATGATGATGGTAGAATGAACTACGGGGGTTTTGAACCTTGACTCCTAAGAAGTGTACGTAGGACACCTTCCTGAGGTTCAATCCCAACTCGGGCCACCAACCACATGTCTTCCCCAACCATACCCCAACATGGGCTGCAAATCACACCCTTGATAGGCAACTATCACATGTAAGCCCTGTCTTTTTAGAACTATGTACACAATGATTCCCAACCAACATGGATATGTTGGAATCCTCCCCGAGGAACAATGCCAACGTCCAAGTCTGATACCCATCTATCATTATCCTACTGTGTCCTCATACCCCTAGTAAGACCATACCGGGGCCCAAGAAATCATTTTTCCTCAGGTCCTCTGGGCTGCTTTAGCATAAGTCCCGCAACGACTATGATTAGGAACCTCTCGACTAGACGTCCTTTCCACGTGACATTAAAAAATATTGTTGGGTACTTGTCATATGACCTTAAAAGGGGATGTGTCTCATTAAGTGGCACTGAACTATGTGGATTCTGTTTCCTCTCACAAGGATACATAGGAAACCCATATTACGGGTTCGATCCAAATGCTCAAGTCACTTGATGTCCCCCTTGGATGACAATAATCTCCAGAGCACCCAATTATAAGACTTCATACCAGTGTTGTCTGAAGTAAATCAAACTTCCCTAAAATCGCTAATCCAATGAGGGATGGTAAACCTCAGATATAGACACCTTTAAATCCCTATGTATACCTGTGACTTCCAATCTGAGGTTAATCCATGGATACTATGCATGGGGATAAACCAAAGATTCAAAAACATATGAACATGTCTTAAATATATAAGAGAGTCTCGAAATAGGCAATAATTCCCCCCCAAAAGGGTGTGATGAGCCTAAATTCCCCTCCTCTTGACCAATTTGTATTCTTAAGCATCATTGGTCATATCACACAATGAGTGCCTGCCTTTGGAAAGAAGGTCCATGGATCATTGGATACAAGAACCATTGGGAGTTTCTAGCTCCATGAATAAACCTGTTGGAGACCATCCAAAGACAAAAGGATAGAGAACCCTATTAAAATGATTAAACAACTCCAAGTCCATTTAATCTGAGACAGTAACTGATCACGTCCCCTCACTGCGAAATAATAATGGTGAAATCGACATGAATCTTTAAATAGAATGAATGATTTACACTAATTTGAAACTCTCCAAAACAATAAATGGATGATTATTATCTGACATGAAATTTTGTTCATTATCCAACCAAACCAAAAATGGGCCCGGTCATGATCCTTCAACAGAGGTGGTGAAATGAGCCCACATCATTCCCCCTTTCATGCTCAAATGGAGGGAAAAGAAAGGTCATTAATTACGAATGGGATTATGAGATTCTACGTTGATGATTTTTTCCGTTTGTATTTTCCAAATGTTTTATAGGTACGCAGATGAGATTCCATAAATCCAATTTCATCGAAAAGGAATTCACAGACATGCATAATGATCAAAATAGAGACCAAGCCTCTCAATCGGCAGAGGACCTCGTCCCCCACCCAGCTTCTTACATGCTAGGTCTTGAAGACACTGATCTAAGAGTACCACATAAATAGTTCTCTCCCAACTATGGAGGAAGCTCTGTACACCATCTAGTTGGCTAAGCCCTATCGGCTTCCTACCCAGTAGTAACTGATGGAGAAGATCCAGGCGGCCCCTGTAGCCATCTCGAACCATTTCGAGAGCCTATCCTCGGAATGAGACAATGAGTACCTCCCTTTTCATTGGGAGGTGGATTATTTCAATGCTGATGACTTCATCCCCACTAGAAAAGGGTTACACTCCAAGGCCCCCACTGGAAGACGTCGCTGGAACTACGATGCAACCTCGTATCCTGACCCTGAAAAGGATACCACCCTGAGGATCTATGCCCATGGTCCCCGAGCTTCGGCCCCATGGATCACCCACCTAGGGAAGAAAACATACAACTAGGAACATGTCACCACCCTTGTTCTTGAGGAAGAACTATGATGCTTATACATAGAGACATATCACAGGTACACTCATTAACCTATCCGCTTTTCCAAATCCCTCCATCCCGATATGGCAGAAACATACGAGCAGGTGTGCATCCCCACCGAGCCTCATGAAACCTATTACACATATAGGATGACACATACCCAACAAGTGCCTATCCTTACCCATGATCTTGAAGCCCACCAACCAGACGTGGTGGAAATCCAGTGCCTTTGTAACCATCTCCTCATAGATGCTCTCAGCACTCGCCATCACTATGTGGTGGAGATCAATAGGTGATAACCTCTCCCTGCCAACAGAGGCCACCGAATCGATATGGTAGGACACCAACATATGTTGGGATAACTCATTGGAGATGCAAGTAAAGTTTTTCATCCTGATGTGGAGAAAAACAGAGAAGTATGATCACATATCCCAACACAGGGGAAGGCTCGTCCACCGACCCTGACACAAGAGAATCGTCAGTATCCACCGACCACTGGAAAACTAGAGAAATACATTTCTACTCCAATAGTGGAATGGTCCCTCCTACTCATTCCATCCTAGGACGTCTCTCTATATATCCTGCCAATGATGGAGGAGCAGGTATCGATCCCAGATCATATCTTGCAGACTTTCCAGCATGTAATTGCATTGGCGGCAACAACAAGGACCCAGACCCATGAGCCCATCTCCCAAACTGAGTTGACTCACCTAAGAGATGAGATAGTCACCTAGGATAAGATCTGTATCCTTGCATCCACCCAGGAGGGTCATCGGCTATATCCCGCGATACAAGGGAAACCAGATCGAGCATACTCACTCGTTCCAATCGGGGGACACCCATCCATCATTGTGGATTCTCTAGGATTGGAATATATTCTCTACCAAAACTCAATATGTTCGTTAGCATATCCCAACAACATCACAGAACCCAATTAGATAGGGATCCAGAGGTGATGGTCGTTATAAACACAAGACAGTCCACGCTTCCCGCAAGAGAGTTCCCCGAATGCACCGAAGAAAACCAAAAAATAAAGAGTGAGTCCGTGACTCCACTCAGAAATAATATGGTGTTCTAAATGATTCAAAATATCTCTCAAAGGCGTGGAATCCTACCAACACATTACCATACTATGGGAGCGGTAGTAGCAGTCATGAAGGTCCTCCCCGCAATGTCGCTACCAGAGATCTAATGGTCCTCCCCAGAGTACCAATGAGGGCCTCCCTCATGGGAATATAATGATCGATCATGAGAGTTCTTATTTTGAGGTGAGTCACAAAAGCCCTCCGTGTGACCAGATGATCAATCAGTAAGAAGCTCCTCCACTTTCTGTAGTCCGCCCTGATGGTTCTCTCCATGGAATATGCTGCAAAAACTCTTCATGTAGCGGGACCACAAATTATTATGGTAGTCCTCTCCATCATAGTCACAAATATTTTGTAGGTCCTCCCCATAGTGACCTCTCATCATGACAAGAATTTCCTCCCCTTTTCATGGCATTCCCTAAAGGTACTACCTATGGGTTACATTGCAATGATATCTCACACATCAATGTATCCGATTATGGTTGAATTCCTAAACACTATAATAGTAGAGGTCCTCCCCGTAGAGACGCTAAGAAATAAGAAGTCTATTCCCTCATTGTAGTATATTAGGAAGGCCATCCTCAGGGTGTTCCCTACAGATATTCTCCCTACAACGGCTGTGATCATAGTCCTCTACATCATGAAATCTATGTTAGTAGTCCTCTCCATCAAGGCCTCCATTGCGAAGGTCGTCCCTGTAATGACCTTAAGCAACAAGAAGGTCCTCATCGTATATAAGTGTGTCATGAAGGCCCTCCCCAAGATGCACACCAAATGTCAAACAAGGATGTTCATCTTCACCATGATGGTCATTGTTGCAAAGGCCCTCCCCGTAATTACACTATGTTGCCAGAAAGTCCGCCCCTTGCTGCAGTTCACCCTGAAGGTCCTCCTCAGGGTACACACTACGAAATCCCTCTCTGCAGCGAGGCATTAGGCAGTAATGGGAGTCCTCTCCATTATAGAGTGGATAGAAGAGGTCCTCCCCTTAGAGACATCAAGCAATGAGAACTCCCTCCCCTTATAGTGGTAAATTCTGATGGCCCTCTTGAGGGTGTAATCCGTAGGTTTTCTCCTTACAACAGAAATGGTGGGATTCCTCGCCACCATGAAACCCATTGTGAAGGACCTCCCCAAAATGGCCTTGAATAGAATGAAGTTTTTCCCCTTACTAAAGTCCACTCTAAAGGTCCTCCCCAGTGTATGCACTACAAAATTATTTTTGGCAGTCAGACTTTAAGCTGTGATGGTAGTCCTTGCCACTTAAGTGCCAAATACGGAGGTCCACCTCACAATGATATATCATATTAATAAGAAGGTCCTCCCCCTTTCAAATCAAGTACAGTAAATCCCCCTATGATGAGACACTCATTAGTGGGGAATCGAGTACGTCAGATTCCCAATTAACCCTCAATGACATATTTCTTCAATCAGGAGATGGTCCAGGACCATGTTCACCCTCTTATCCATCCTAGAGCTCCCCACATACCAATTCAATCACTACCATCCCTTCTACCTCTGATCAAAATATCATGAAGCATCTCACCTGGGCTGATCAATTAGAGGAGTCTCTGGTGGAGGCACATGATAATATGTTTCACCTGAAGAAACGACTCTCTAGGGATGATATACTAGTAATTTTTTGGCCCACAGACACCTCTCAGTTCAACATACCTAAAGAGTTGTTAGAAGGAAGTGTACATGTCATATGCTCTAACATCTGGACAACCCTCCACCATTTGAGATTAAACTTCCTACCATATGAAGGGTATGTAGATTATTTCAAGACAATATGAGATCTCCTATGTCACATTGACCTGGAATCCCTTCCTTCGATGCGATGAACACGATCATAGAGGCACAAAAGGGACCTTGAGTTAACCTTCCTCCATGCACTTCCCAAATTGTGTCACCTTACTGATGAAGCTCTGACAGGAGTTCATATCCGAAAATGGGGAGAAAATGGAGCTCTGCATTCCACTCCACTTATTTTCCATTAGAACCTGCTCGGCATAAGGTCTTGAAATACCATCACGTGAAGAATAAAATAAAATGAAGTCCTTATTCAGGAGAGGAAACACACCTGGAAGAAATAGGCCTTGAGTAAGTCTCAAAAGCGTCAGGCCCGATGAAAGAAATCCATTCACAAACTCTAGAATTAGGCTACCTAAAACATTCTGAAGGCTTATTGTCAGAGTAACTCCAATCAAAGATTAGTGCTTTCCTCCCCATATGGAATTAATTCTTAGGTGAACTCGACACAAGGTTTGACTCACCCTTAAATGGGCGCACACGAGATCAAGCTGGTAGCGATAGCAGCAGCAGCCGCAATATGGGACCAACCCCAACATAAAGGTATGGGGACATTTTTAACAACAAAATCCCCAGTAAGACCAACAAAAATGGGAACAGGGGCAGCTCCTGAGGAATGGAGTGAACCCCAGCCCCAGGGATGGGGGCATTTTAACCTCCACAACATCTTTCCCCATGGGAATTAGTATTTTATCATTTGGGGAGGATAGTCAGAAGAGGAAGTTCTTGTACTATCTCGTCCTTTGAAATATCATCACCTCAAAGATATAGGTGTGCCATAAGGTCACACTAAGGAGCCATCCAAGCCACCCTTCATCAAGAGACCCGAAGAAAACCCTGAGACAGAAGCGGGAAAACCAGTATGAGGCGTGGAAGTTCCTATTCCTACATGGAAGAAGATACCTTCTACACCCGGTATTATGGATATGTCAATATCAGGGATGTTAACCCCATGAATGACATCGAAGATGATGCGAATCCAGATGGATCAAGGGAATATGGTTTCGTTCAGTTTTTGATTCCCAATGAGCCAACAGGCATGAACACCCGGAACCATAGGGCCACCCTAGACCTGGCTGCTGCAGAAAATCCTCATCTACTTCCCTCACAAGTCGCTAATAAACATAAGAAAAAAAATTCCAGGTTGTCCTCAACCCACCTCCATATCTCAACAAAAAAGTGCCTCTTATGCTCGAAGAGAGGTTTGCTCAGTAGGAGGAGGAAATGAAGGAATGAAGGCAGATTAACGCCGAGCTACTCCAGAGGAACTATCCTGCCAAATATGTTCCCCAGGATGAGTCACAATACGCACTTCTAGGAGGTTAACCTCAACAACAAAGGTTTTACTTGAAAAAAAACAAGGTCAGGGCTTCCACCAAGCATGACACATGTCCCATCCAATGACCTGAAATTCGACACAGAAGAATACTGAGACTTCCTTCCACTCATGAATCAACCAGAGCAAGTACATCTAAATCCTTTGAAGGTACCCCTGATTGCATATGTGCCTCACGTACCAGCCAATCTAACACTTCAAGTAGTACTACAGGCTATACCAGTTCAGGATTAGGCCTAATAGGATGTAAACCAGGGTCTCACCAACACCATCGAAGAACTACCTGCTCGATTGGAAGCAATGGAAGGTAGACGCGCTCTGATACATCCATAGTGAAATCCCTACCCAGACTGGGTGGGTAACACCCCACCTCCACTGAATTTTGGGATCCCTGTAATACCTATATTCAGTGGCTCATGCGACTTGGAACAATATTTTATGCACTATGTGTCTTATTGAGATGCTATGATGGGAACTTCAGAACAATAAGAAGTAGAGAAACTCAAATGCTTCGTGAGAACCTTACAACGTTCATCCTTAATCTGGTATACAAGTGTTTTAGATCAGTCAATAAAATAATGTGAGGATCTTCAGCAAAAAATCATGTTCTACTTCAGATGAACATTTCCCAAGATGACAGTTAACGAACTCATGAATTGAAAATAGAGGGAGAATGAGAGGGTCTCATACTTAATCTCTATATAGGAGGGTATGACCTACACTCTGAATATGACACTTCCCCAGGATGAGATAATTTCTATATGCATCGACAAAATCTAATATGAGCTATGAACACTACTCATTCTAGTGAAATTCACCACCAGATTCTTATATTTCTCTGTTATTACCCAGAGAATCGAAGACTCCTTGTAAAGGACTAACCTCAAGTCCAAAATAGCCTTATAGGCTCCTGAAAAGAGAGTAGGTAGAGCTGAAGCATCCTCTATCATTCTCAAGCCCACCCCCACACCTACTCCACCGCCTAGGCCTCTTCCAAATCTCTAAGGGGCTCTTGCATATCAACGACCGCCTCCGCCTTGGCGAGATGCTAAAATAGGACCTAGGTGAAACCAATTTGATGAACGATGGAATAGTGTTTACTCGTTCCGAGAGGATCAAGTTTTCACCTGTTTCATAGCTGCAATGAATTGAAACTTTCTCCACATACCAGAGCCAAGAGAATCTGAAAAATTCTTCATTGACAACTGACAAAATTATTTCCCCTACCAACAGATATTGGGACACAATATTTAGGAATTCTTCATCTTCAAAGACCTTCTACAAAGGATGGATGACTCATGAAAGGTCAATCTAGGACCACCGCTAGCTCACATATCATATTATTGTTCCACCAACCCAGACGAGGGGAGGAGTTGTAGAATGTTGTTCGAAAAAAGGGAGTAGAGATTTGATGGTTGGATCACTCGAAAGACGGTAAACTGAGCTCATGGAATACTACGAGCTCAATTGCAGCAACCAGCTATGTAGAAGATACCTCCTAATGAAACATATCCACTCTACTCATCCTCATAACTCTTAAAAAGCTGATCATCAAGGTGTAATCATAGAGGGAAGAAACATATACAATATGAGCAGTCTGTGACAGGGCCAAAGCTAGCCATGACACATTTGGATTTCATGCCATTATACTTGAGACCGTGAAAACAGACCCAACAAACAACACTGTCAGGGGCATCCAACCAGGGTAATATGTCATTGAGGAGGAAATAATCTTTAGTTCCAACACCATCATCCATATAATGGAACCATTCTCTGATGAAGAGTATGGTTATAAACCCAAGTTCCGGATATCTAATCAGGGGATTAGAAGGAGGAATCACCAAATCTGGGGATACTAGTACAGACACAACCAAGGCCAAAACCAATCCTACAGTTATACCTCAAATCAAACTGTCAATATTTAAAAAACTCATGGGAGATCCCTTTAACGGACCCATCAAGAGTGAGAATATTCCCTTGCCTCCATGAGTAGCCACTCTGGACCGATTATTCTATGGTACCCATTAGAGGAGGAACAAATGTCTAGCCACCCAAGGCGCACAAGTAATCCAACTAGGTCAAGTTCCTAGAATGCTGGAGCACCACCAAGCCTTGCCCATATGAATGGTCCCCCCTCATCTCTTGCTCCATCCCCTAAAGTGCACATTAATGAGCTCCTACAAATGGAGAAGCTCCATCCTCTAGAGAAAAATATTGATATCCTAAAATAGTTTTCCGCAGTACCAGCCAAGATATCAATCCTGGATGCCTTGATATTTCAAGCTAAACTTAGGGAGGCACTCATAGAAGCCATGCTGATCCCCCATGATTTTCAAGTCGATGTTGATGCCGCTGAGATATATCGAATGGAGACTATCATGGCTGAATGTAATGATGTTATTTCTTTTAATGTTATATATAAATATTCCACCATGTGGGGACACATCAATCCTCTCAATGTGTCTCGCATGCTGAATGATGTTGATGTCTCGGAAGTCATCATCGACAATGGATCTGGAGTCAACCTTCTCCCACTGCGAACACATCTCACTTTGGGATACAATGGGGAAATTTTGACACCCTTGACCAGAACTATCTTATGTTATGATTAGAGGGAATAAAAGAAAGTGGGAGAAATAAAGCTCAGAACCCATTTTGGCGACCTTTTTTCCCACTCAGACTATATGGTGATTTGAAAAAACACAATATTCAATGCCATGTAAGGAAGGACATGGCTGAATCAACACATGGCCATTATTTTCTCCTACCACCAATATATCAAATATTGCGTCATTGGATATGGTGGGAAATTTCATCCTGATAAGTCACCTTTAGAGCTCTCTGAGTTGCATTACATCAATGCATAATTTTATGAGAAAAATGGGAAGACATCTGCAATCAATGGTATTGATTGGGTCCCACCACAAACAAACTGTAAATAGTTCCTGATGACCCCATCAAGAATCTTAGTGAAGAGTATGTGCTGCCCATCAACCATGTTGAGAGCAGGGATCTGAGTCTAGGCGCATATTCAACTGTTCTCATGATCTTAGTTATGACAGCTGAGTCTGACGACGCATAACCAACTACAGACCCTCATTCTGAGGAAGAATCCTTGAGAAAATTTTTGCATGCCCCATCCTTGGAATCTAAAGATATCCCAACCGCACTCTCTGAATCGGCAGAATGACAACACACTTGTCACCCCCATGCTTCTCCCTCTTTAGAGGTTTCCTCACAACCAATTGATTTAGAGGAAGTCACTTTCACCACAGAATGCCCATGACACATCTTGGCTCTGAGATCTGGAGATCCCATATCAAGAGCTCTCTCCCCATTAGAAGGGGAAGTGGAGGATGATTTTGGGGAAGAGGAGGAAGAGGATCTTAGAGATTCCCCTCCTATACTCGAAGAGGGTATCTCTTCTACTATTGATGAAATCGAAAAAATAAACCTGGGTACCAAAGAAGACCTGAGACCCACTCTCATTAGTGCAACCATGTCTTCTGGGGAACAAGTGGTTTATACCTATTTCTTGAGGTAGAATCAAGATGTTTTTTTCAGAATTACATAGAAATTCCTGGACTCTATCCCGAGGTGGAGACGCACCACCAAGGCCTTCTAGAAGATCATCGAGGCTATAATAAAGCCGCCAGAAGGACATACCCAACACATGCAGCCAAGATATAGGCAAATGTCGACTAGATCATCAAATAAAACATCATTCTAGAGGTCCAATATCCCATCTAGTTGGCCAACATAGTCCAATTCAAAAAGAAGAACAGACAGATCTGCAAATGCATTGATTTTAAAGATCTCAATCGGCACTATCCGAAATATAAATTCCCAGTCCTATCACCGATCTATTGATCAATGTGACGACATATATGAGGTTCTCTCCTTAATGGACGATTTTTATGGATATAATCAAAACATAATGGCCCAAGAAGATGAAGAATACACTAACTTCAGGGCCCCTAGGGAGTATTTTTCT
Source organism: Viscum album (assembly GCA_963277665.1). Taxonomy (NCBI): domain Eukaryota; kingdom Viridiplantae; phylum Streptophyta; class Magnoliopsida; order Santalales; family Viscaceae; genus Viscum; species Viscum album. The sequence continues at coordinate 759,518,766 of OY728140.1, read as the reverse complement.
ACAAGGCAATACCCTTTGGTCTGAAAAATTCTTGTTCCACATATCAACATGTCATGCATCACATTTTCTAACCATTCCTAGGGATGTTTGTCGAATGTTATGTTGATGACTTGGTGGCCAAATAAAGTTAGTGCTTAGATCACCTATCAGAACTTGATACCCTATTTATAAAACTTCATCAACATAACCTGAAGGTGAACCCCTTGAAATGCACCATCAGAGTTACTTTAGGAAAATTTATTGACTTCATCGCACGCTATCATGGAATCAAAATAGACCTTGAGAAGACAAATTCTATATTTGGTTTTCACCTCCCTGCAAACTCACTCATCTAAGAGGACTCCAAGGACACTTGGCCTATATCAGGTGTTTTATAGCCAACCTCGCATGAAAATGTATGCCCTTTACCAGGTTGATGAAGACAAGAGTTACTTACCAATGGATAGATGATTTCCAAGAGGCATTTGATAGCCTCAATCAGTACCTCTTGAGTCCACCAGTTCTCATGTTGCCTGTTGAAGGAAGGACACTTATCATGTACATGAAAACCTTAGAGTGGTCACTAGGAGCCTTCCTCACACAGAAGAATGATACCGGTAGTGAAGAAAACCTTTACTATCTCAATCGAACCATGATTGATGCTGAGAACCGATATTTAAATCTCGATATAAGCTATTTGGTTTTCACGGTACAAATTTGCAACATTATCTAAAGCATCATAGAGTCTATCTGATCTCGCGTAGTGATCTGCTGATGTACATCATCATCCATAAAATTCTGACCGGATGACTCTCCCGATTTGTTGTCATACTACAATAGTTTGACATCCAGTTTGTGCCTAATAAATCTATCTAGGGCACAGTATTGGTAGATTTTCTGGAAGAGCATCCCTTAAAATAGAATGCCTCATCAGATGTCAAACTCCCTAACAAATAGGTCTTCTCTTTGAAAAAGGATTCTTGAACTTGGAAAATCTACATTGACGGTGCGTCCAGAATCTTGACGGGTAAAAGAATGGAAGACACCCTATTTAACAACATGGGGATTTGAATCATAATAATATCTCCAGAGCTGATAGTGTTTCCATATTCCTTCCTATTGACAGAAGGATTCACAAACATTGAGGTGGAATACCATGACCTCATTGCAGGTCTAGAACTATCACTCTAGGAACAAGTGCAGCACCTTAAAGTAAAAGGTGACTCAGAACTAGTCATCAAGAAAGGGAATAGTGACTAATCTATTTAGAAGAAGGTTCTGATATCTCTATTTGACCACATCCGAGGGTTAATGGCAGAGTTCCCCACAGAACCAACATTGAGCAATGGTCCCCAGTCTCAGAATTTTCAGTCTGATGCGTTAGCCAATACAGACATTGCCCAAGATGTCCCAGACTAGGATGAAAACGTTATCAGCATTTCTCACTGTTGAATGTTCTTTATGTTTGTTAAAACTAACGTGAATGAAATCGATGAAGTCAGTACTTTCTATGATCGATACTCTTCTACTACCTACTGGATGATCCCCTTTACAATCTACCTTCAGTGGGGATAACTTCCATCGGAGAGGGCTGGAAAAGATCAAATATGGATATGGGCAGTCAATTTTGTCCTATATAGCGGAACAAGACTGCAGAAGGTCCCCTATAATCAAGGCCTTGATGGAGTCCTTATAATATGCATTGATGGGAAAGAGATGAATACCAGCACTAATGAAGTGCATGCCAGAGTGTGTGGAGCACATAAATTGAGATCCAAGATTTATCATCAGATTATAATGTTGGGATGCTATTACCCGCCCTGGTATGATATTTCTTGAACATTACCACAAAATGTCACTCCTACCAAATTCATGCCACCCTCATTCATCAGCCCTCAAAGTTACTTTACAATGCTAAGTAATCCTGGACATTCTCAATCTGAGGAATGGACGTCAGGGAACCATATCCTCCCACCACAGTCAAATAATTCAAATATATTCCCAAAGAAACCGTCTTTTTTTCCAAATGGGAAAAAGCTTCACCCCTTAAGGAAGTCAGGGTAAGAAGCATTGTCATCTTCGTAAAAGCCAACATCATCACCAGATTTTATGTCCCTCACACAATTCTGACGAACAACGGCACTAACTTTTACTCTGCCAAATTTGTGAAACTATACCAGGAATATGGTATGAAGACCAACCATTCATCTCGCTACCATGTAGCAGCCAACAGACAGATAGAGGCCTTCAACATGACCCTATCCAACATACTCTAGAAAATGGTGAACAAAGAAAACAAGTCATGGCCATACAATATTTTCAATTCCTTATGGGCCTATCAAAGCACAACTCGCACGGCTACCCAAGCTACTCCATAATAATTAGTATACGAAACAGAAGAATTTATTCCCATTGGACTCCAATTGAAATCACTCCACATTTCCATTTTTGATCAAATATCCAATGATGAGCAATAAGAAAAGCAACTTGATAAATTGGTGTGACTGGATGAGAAGTGGTTGCACAGTTTATACCACCTAGAAGTATATCAGAACCAGATTTCAAGAGCCATAAAAAATTTATTGTCTTCAGTCTTTCCTTGAAGGAGAAATGTTATTAGTCTTCCAGAACCCAATGATACCTGAAAATAAGTGACCTAAGCTTGATATAAAGTTGGAGGGACCATATGTCATCCACAAGGTCTACTCTAATGTTGAATATTCCATGATCTCAATAGATGGGTAGCTCACCACTGCTCCTACAATCGTGAGATTTTTGAAGAAATATTTCTTGTAATCATAAGAGCAGTTATCATGTGAGCTATAAAAAGTTAAACATCCAGTCCCTAAATTTCCTTACTACACCAAAATAAACTGCATAGTAGAATGTACATACCTCATGAAATTAAATTACTCGATACTTCATCCCTATGACATGATAATAAACTGTCTAATGTTGGTCCAAAACTTATGACCCTAAACTAAGATGCAACAATCCTGGTACTCTGACCTCAACCTGTCTTGGATTTTCCACCTAGAGGTGCATGATGGAGGCTCCCAGTCTAATTCACATCAGTTTGGGTATAAAATCATAGCATTCTCCCTTGTTTAGAAGCGATTACAGTAGGTCTGAGATCTATGACCCCAAACTAAGAGAAATACGTCCTTATTGAATGACAATAAATTACATAGTAGAGAATCATTACCACATAAAGTAAAAATGAAAGGTATATTGTCCGTACTGCATAACAATGTACCATGTTGCGTCGGTCTGAACTCTATGACCGTAAACTAAGAGAAAGAAGTCCATGTTACATGTCTTTAAACTGTATAACGATACAGTGTCTTGACTTGATAAAAAATCGATCTCCTAAAATTTTTTATCTACTGTGCCACATTCAAAGAACTACATAAGACTTGATTCCTATCCTCACAGGATATGTAGCAAAATCGCGATTTCCGTATCCTATCCCAACCACCATGAGAAAAATTTCCCCTCTCTTGTTTATGAGTTAGATTTTTGCAAGAAGCCTATTTGAATTACATGGAATTTATGAACTACATGTGGGATGATTCTTACACTCACAAGATACATAGTGACAACCACACCCTATATCCTGGTCCAACCACCTCCTTTAAAAAAATCCCTTTGGAACACCATTGTTCCCAACACATGGTAGGAATCATTCGTTATTTCCCACAACGAGTATTAATCATGTGGTATTAGGAATTATGGCCAGGTTCCCTCACATGAAAAAAAATGATGAAGTGATACACATAGAACTATGTGCTTCTTGATTCCTTCCCTTGTAGGATACAAAGCGATGTTGGGATTTTTGTATCTTAGCCCAGCCACCCGTGCATTTAAAATTGTCCCTCATCCATACTGCATGATACTAAAATACATGGAGCTCGTCCTTATAGAAAGACGTTAAAATTCACAACACCATTTTTTCACATCGATTCACCATCGTCCTTACCGTATGACTTCAAACTACATGGAATCCCTTTTCACGTCTGTTTGACGCCGTCCATACCACATGGCGTTAAACTAAATGGATTTAAAAATGCTCCACATCCTTACCACATGAAGATAAACTACACAGCAGTCGTCCTTACTGAAAGACAAGAAAATACATGGTATAAGTAATATTCTACTCAAGATACACGATAAACCATGGCTGGAAAACACCTTACACATTTGGATGCATCCTTTCCAGGCCCCAAACTCCATGACCCAAATGATTGCAAATCTTTATAATCACCCATGACCATCAGAAGTGGAAGGTCATCGACATGTAGAAACCTTTGCATGACTATGCATCCCATGCTATCAACGTCTTTTAATATTAACCACCCATGGACCGTCTACCAAAGGAAAGTCCTCCTTAGGAGACACTCTTCCTAGCTTTGTGTGCTTACCGGCCCCGAATCCCCCATATCACATTTCCCGATCTAAAAACTTCCATAGTAAAGGTTAACATTTTTTCCCTTAACATCCAGATGTTGACAGGGATCCCCTACCTGGTTAGCTTACGTATCCTCCTGTGGTTCTTATAATGGTATGCATCCACAACATAATGCCATACCTGTTCTACTTTAACCCAACAGACAATTACAATATAGATGTTTCTGATATGCTTAGACATATCACTCCCCATTTTTCAGACTCCTTGTCATGAGAGATCCTAGATCTTCATAATCATTCATGGCCATTGGAAGTGGAAGGTTATCGACCCGTGGACAACATTTCATGAATATGCATACCATGCCCTCAGTGGGTATGTATATTGATCGCCCCTATCCCGTCTACCTGAGGAAAGTCTTCCCCAGGTGACACTCTTCCTATCTCCGTATTCTTACCGGCCTCAGATCCCCCACACCACATCTCCTTATTTGAGAGACCCTAGGATTATAGTTTACACCTTCATCCTCCTTCCTGATCAGAGCATGCGAGAGCATCTTAATTGGATTGTCCCACAGGTAACCATAGCATCCGCCAAAATTGGTTTGAACTCTATGACCCTTATAATACGAGAATATCTCCCTTACCACATGACACTAAACTGTACGGAATTAAAGTGTACCCCACGCACAGTTTAAATCAGTTTAGGGAACATCATGAGCTTCAAAGACAATTATGGCCTAATATCTCCAACATGACCAGACATACCATTTCCTTACCTCAGACACTATGACCCGAATAATCATGGATGCTCGTAAACTTCCAAGGCCATCATACATGTAAGGTCATCGACCTACAGACACCTTTTCATGACTATGCATACCATGCCCTTAATGGCTCTGCATATTGATCGCCCATGTCCTGTCTACCAAAGGAAAGTCATCCTCAGGCGATAATCTTCCTACCCCCATATGCTTAATGGCCCCAGAACCCTCATATCATTTCTCCTGATCCAAGAGGCACCAGAATCCCAATTTATACTATCTGGATCCTTCCCAAGTCTTGGACATGTCAGGGTATTCAAACCTGGTAACATTCTAGTCATGAGTGACCTACATGGAGCGTGTCCTCACCACACAATGATAAAATTCAAAGTCCATGTACTTAAACATTAAAAAACATCCTTAGTTACATTTATTTATTTAAATAATGCCCCTTATCCATACCGCAGATGTTAAAATGAACGGATACAGTCCTTACTGCAGACATTAACCTGTATAGTATATTAAAAATAAAAAAAAATATAATGAATTCCCTAAATCCTTGCTGCATGACGTTAAACTATATGGTCTTTAAGGAACTCTTCAAGGGTTCTGTTAGGAAAGGAGGCTTCCCTCTCTTCCTTATTACATGGGTCAGACCTAGACAGATCATCATATCACACCTGCGTGAGAGGGATGAATTCACCAATTCCCAGGATATCCTATCCCAAAATACCTCTCATATATCCAGACACCCCCTCTTCATGAATCATACTATGTAACCATAATGAACCGAACTCCTATAAACCACCCTTCGTGGTCTTAAATCCCAACTTCACTGGAGTTTCCCAGCTAACTGGAGAATACAACCATTGTCCTAAGGGTGTAACGACCCAATATCTTTTCAATGGAAATTATTTTCTTGTAAATATATCATAATCAAAATACATCACAAAATAATTAACTACTAAGTGCTATTTGACCCTTAAAACATAAGTTTGTCACTTCTTTAATGTGAATTTCAAATGTCAAACATTCATGGTTGCAATTAGTAAGTTTTTTGGAGACCAATATGAAAAAATTAATTTTTGGTGAATAGTAACCTACACTTATCAATAGTAAAAAAACATTATGAATAGTTATATACACTAATGAATAGTAATCATACCAGTGACAGTATATAAATACAATTCAGGTGAATGTATGATATACCTATGCTTTAGAATAAGTAAAAGAATGTTTTAATACTGTTGTTTTTATAATAAATTATTATTTAAATTAAAAATTAAATTAATCATATTTATAAAATTATTTTTGAAAAATTGAATTTATTTTTAGATACTACACGTAGAAAAATGGTTGTGGTAAATTTTTGGGTGTTTTATGAAATACTTGATTTTTTTATGAATAGTGAAAAACCATAATTTACAAAATAATCTAAATAAGTTATATATTGATTCATGCATGATTTTTTGCTGATGTAAGACCAATTGGTTCGGGATAATATGACAAAATTACTATTCATTGTCAATTATGACTCACTATTCATTGTATTTTGGGAAAATAATAAATTAATGAATTTTATATTATGAAATCCCCTCTCTCCTCCACTGTAAAACCCCCTCTCACTCCCTCTTCTCTTCACTCCTCTCAAGCCTTGTGAATTCCCCAAATTCTGTCAAAATACATTCCCAACCTCCTCTCCCACATTCATAAATCCAAAGTCTCGTAGAAAATACCAAAAACCCTCCCTTAAGGGGTCTCTCAAGGAAGTTTGGTTTAAGAGGTAAATTCTTCTTTTCAATTCCATGCCTTTTTTTCCATGTTCATTTGTTTTCTTTTTCTATTACCTCTCCTTATCCAATTTTTTTATGAATATGGTACCTTATATGTACTATAATTTTGTCATGATAGTGGAATAAGTAATCATCATCTATCCCTTTTACTTTCTTTTATACTAGTAGCAAGAACACCATCCGAGATGTGTCAATTTTCCACATTCATGGACGATGGGCTTTCGATTTCTATTATCATTATCAATTCTGGTCAAGAACCCACTCTTATTATTGTTTAATCAGATTATTATATATGTAATATAACCTATGTAAGATTCTGTAATCCCTTTGTACAAATGGTATTAATTTATAATGAAAAATGAGTTAATTCTAATCAAAACCCATAAAATTAACTGAAACAATTATCATTAAAGTTATATATAATAATTAATCATAATTCCATGTAACCAAGTTAAATAAATGAGAAATATCACCTATTTATGTTCATAAATAATATATAATTTCATTTATGGAGATTTACATCCATTCCACATACTTAAAAACAAGTGAACTGAATATGAAAATAATGAAAACGAACACCCCGGAACGACGGAATTCCAAACTATAACGTATAAATAATGAAATAAATGACTAACCATAATTATGATAAACTAAATAAATTTATAATAGGTTCTTATATTATTCATTAATAAGTATAATTTCATATTCCAGGAGCCTATGTTTGAGAGAGGAACACGTTCAGAGTTAATGTAAGGGTTTTTCCAACCAAACCTCCATTTTCATTCGGGTTACTTTCATTGTCTAATAACCTCAATGAAATTATTATGTATTATTATGAACTCATCATAAAATATATGTGAGTATAATATATATGTACACTAACTAGAATACATCCCTATTTTCTGGATAGTTACATGTTTTAAAAGAACCATTCATAACTGTTTCCAAAATACAAGCCCGATTCAAAGGAATTTATCAAATTCATATTCATTTTCAAGGGAACCCTATAGACTATTTTTCAAAACTGTAATCTTTATAAAATCACTCATTTTATTATTAAAATAATATATTACTTCACTTTTAGTTTTATAAAATGATTTTTTCAAAAGAACTCTTATTTTCCAAATAAAATAGTATTTATCTCAAGAATTGCTTTATGATTTTTTAAGAGTTTTCTCATCTGATTCAACAATCTTGTTGATTCTTATTTATTGTTGGGTTTAATAATTTATTATTTCATATAAAATATTTTATTTAATGGTTTATGAATAAATTTATTGTAGATGATCAATTCTAAAACCATTCACCATATTACTCAGAATGGTTAGATTTTTATGTTTAATGATTGAGAAAAGTTAGTTACATCTCCTATGATAGTTTCAATATGAATGTATATGTTGTTTATGATTATACCCACTAATATTAGGAATTCATTGGAATTATTATGTGATGGGTGGGGCCTTCCATATCCCCTCAGTTCATCGGTAGGTCTCGTGATACAAACTATGGTCTTGGAACAAGGCCTTGATAAAAGGAGTATTTCTGGTCCTATCACGAGGCCTGGATGGTATGGTTATGATGTCTGGCTTATGCACTTCCCACATTATGATTCTAGCATTGGATGTTAATGTGGTTATTATACTATTAGAATTCCCATGACTATGTTTTATTATGACATTATTTACATATCTCCTATTCATGATATAATGTGTTGATGTTTATTATTAAAGGAATGTGTTTTCCATTATTCCCCACGTAATATGTTTATGCTATCATCCACTATATTTCTTACTCTTATTGAGTTTTTGATCTCACTCCTTTCTTATGTTTCATTTCCATAGGTCAAGAAAATTTTTATTATGAATGACATGATGAAATAACCTTAGAGTTATGAATGTTTTTTAAGAAGTTTCTATGTTGTTTTTCATGTCATGTTTTAATGATGAACTTAAGTATGTATCTTGTTTCTAATAATAATAAATTACTCATTCCTTAGAGATTCTTATTCCTCATTTGTATACCAATTTAATTAATAAGGCACCAGCTCCAGGCAACTTGGGTCGGGTCCTTACAGTTGGTATCAAAATAAGTTTATTTGAAAACATGGAAACCAAATTTAGAAAATGTGGATTAAGAAAGAGTCCCTAAAATATTTTTGAGGATAAAAATACCTGAAGGTCTTAGTATTTTGGTAAGGAATAGATTATGTGGATTTTTTAAGCGATACATCCCTGTCTGGATAAGACCAGGTAGAGGCGGCTCTGGCATAGATGCATCTTGGGGTAAAACCTGAAAACACCGATTTAAGCTAGACTCGAACGGGAATTGGTGCACGAAAACGAGCCTTGCTGTACTCTTGGTTATGAAACTCCAAGGGGATATGCTTAGGATAATTCAAATTTTCATTACAATCCATTATGAAGGATTTAAATGTAAAATTTCTCTCAAAGAAACCATTTTTGTGATTATGGGATTATCCATGAATAGGATTTCAATTTGTGCTAAGTATTTTGTTAATATAAGATTATGCATTATGATTCATAAACTAATCTAGTGTATTCCATTATCTAGAAACGATGCCTAGTGGAAGGAATGGGAACCACATGAACACACATGTTCCTTGTAGGGATTTTCCAATGATGCAAGATAATTATGTTGGATCTGGAGTTGTGACTGGTGATGAGAAACTCATAAATATACATGGACAACTTACTCAGGTTATGAATTATAAATTTTCCCATATGGTGAATCCAGATCCACCACGTGGTGGAGGTTTTCTAGATCGCTTTATGCAACAATAGCCTCTATTTTTTAATGGTACAACAAACCCATTTGTATCTGAGCAGTGGATATGTTCCCTCGAGAAGATAGTTCATTCTTTGGGATGTAATGAAATAGAGAAGGTCATCATTGCAGTTTATCGACTTTCGGGACATGCGAATTAGCAGTGGTCATTAATCCAAAACACAAAGGGGGAGGAAGAAATAGAAGAGATGGAATGTAAATATTTTAAAGAAATATTCCTAGAGAAAAACTTTCCTCGTGAATAGAGAGAAGATATGGAGAGGCAATTCTTGAATCTGAGGCAGAAGGAAGATGAGAATGTTGCAAAGTATAAAGCTAACTTAAAATGGTTAGCAAGACATGTTGTGGACTACATAAGAAATCCAAGGATAAAAATTGATTGATTATTTGATGGCCTAAATCCATTCCTCCGGCGGGCACTGGGATCCAAATGTTTTCAATCATATGAGGATAGAGTTTCATGTTCTATCAAGATGGAAAAATAATTTTCTACGTCTTATGATTTTAAAGGAAAATAGGAGAAGAAGAGGGCTTCAAAACCCCTGAAAAGGGAAATAAGGAAACAAGGAAAAAGGGAAGAGTTGTATTTCTACCCTATGACAATTGTGGGAAGAAACACCATGGCACTTGCCTGAAGGGAATGAGAGTCTGTTACAAATCCAGAGAAAATGGCCACCTACCTCGGAATTGTAAGGGGGAAGAATGAATATTTCAATGTTCAATGATATAATTGTCGAGAGATGGGATAGAATTATAAGGATTATCAAAAGTTACAAGGGAACATGCAATATAAAAGTCCATGGGAGAAAGTACAAGCTTATGTGATCACAACTAAAAATATCGAAGTTCCTAATGATTTGGTGGCGGGTACTTTAATCGTTACCTCAAACTTTTCTAATACATTATTTGATTCAAGATCATCACATTCATTAATATCTTCCAAATTTTCCAAGAAAATTAGATATTCTCAATTTGATTTTATAAAGTATTTATTATCAAAACACCTAGTGGATGTATCATTGCAACAAAGGCGTGTCGATTATTCCCTGTCGTGACACACAAACGTGCTTTTGTTTCTAACCTTATCATCATACCAATGGTTGACTATGATATAAATCTCAGTATGGATTAGATATCATATTATGATATGAATATCAATTTCAAGAATAATGAAGTTACAATTTTTGAGAACGGTGTAGAATCCCTTATTTTTAGAGCATAAACCTCACCATGTGATTCTCATCTAGATCCACCCCCAGTAGCTCTAATTAATTCAATTATTGGGGAGGAAGGGAATGAAATAAATATGGGTGAGGTGAAAAATTTATAGATAGAGGACGTACCTATTGTGAATGAATATTTTGATGTATTTTTAGATGATTTATCTGGACATCCTCTAGAGCGGGAATTTGAGTTTTCCATTTACTTAATTCCTGGTTCAAGGCCCATATCAAAGACCCCTCATAGAATGGCCATTGTGGTGTTAGTGAAACTAAATAAAAAATGAGAGGAATTGAGTTGTAAAACATTTATTCAACCTATAATTTCTCCATAAGGATCCTCTATCCTCTTTATCAAGAAGAAAGATGGATCCATGATGATGTGCATTGATTATAGAGAAGTAAATGCTATCACAATAATGAATAAGTATCCTATACCACTAATTAATGATTTATTTGATCAATTTCATGAGCCTGATATTTTTCTAATATTTATCTTCGATCTGGATATCATCGGTTGGTTGTGAGGAAAGAAGACATTCCTAAAATAGCATTTCGAACCAGGTACGAGATTTATGAGTTTACAGCAATGCCTTTTGGACTAACTAATGCACCATCTGTCTTCATGGATCTAATGATTAGTGTTTTCAAGGATTATCTTGATGATTTATATTGGTGTTTATTGATGATATCCTGGTATAATCAAAAATCAATAATGGTCATTAAAATCACATGTGCACTATTCTAAAGACACTTAGAAGAAATAAATTATATTGGAAGTTTAGAAAGTGTAATTTTTGGCTCCAATCAGTTGCCTTTCTGGGCCACATTATCTCTAAGGATGCAATATCTATAGATCTTATGAAGGAAAAGGAATTGGAATAATGTCTTACTCAAACAAACGTTACTAAGGTACGTAGTTATATTGGTTTAGCGGGTTATTATCATCATTTCATTCAGATCTTCACATGTTTAGCCAACCCATTGTCTATGCTCACACGAAAAGAGGTTAAGTTCGTATGGACAAAGAAATGTGAAAAATGTTTTGAAGAATTGAAGAGGTGGTTTGTGAATGCTTCTATCCTAACCCAACCATCATGAAATGATGGGTTTGTTATCTATAGTGATGCATCAAATAAAGGACTTGGTTGTGTCCTTATACAGAATGATTGATGGATTTTCTATTCATTTAGTTAGCTAAAAATCTATGAACAAAACTATCCAACTCATGATCTTGAGTTAGCAGCGGTAATCTTTTCTCTGATGATTTATATAAATTACCTCTATGGAGAAAAATGTGAGATATATACAGATCATAATAGTTGGAAATATATATTCTCAAAAAATGAACTCAACCTGAGACAAAGGAGATGTATTGATCTACTCAAAGATTATGATTGGACAATACACTACCGCCTGAGGAAGGAAAATAAAGTAGCGAATTCTTTGAGAAGAATGGATCATGGAGTTCTAAACAAGATGAGATTTGAAAGGGATCCTTTGTTCATGGTTCTAGTAAAAATGGATATGGTAATTATCATGAAAAGAAATACATCACTACTTTATCAAATGGTTGCCAAACCATTTTTTATTGGAAAGGATAAAATGTGCTCAAGTTGATGATGAGGAGTTTAAATAGAAAAATAATGCTATAAATGATGGAAAGTTGATTGATATCGTATATGAAGGTGGCGTTTTGAAATTTGGGAAGAGGATTTGTTTTACCACTATTCTTGAGCTAATGAAAGAACTATTGGGTGATTCTCATAGCTCTAATTTCTCTATACACCCTGGTAGCAAAAAGATGTATCAAGATTTTCGAGAAAAATTTTGTTGAGACAATATGAAAGGGGAGATTGTTGAATATACATCAATGTGCTGGGTATGTCAACAAGTGAAGGTTGAGTGGAAAAAGACTAAGGGGATGGTGCAACCATGACCCATACCATCATGGAAGTGGGAGAACATTACCGTGGACTTTTTCACTAGCCTTCTAAGGACATCCCAAGAAAATAATGCTATATGGGTCGTTGTGGATCATATTACAAAGACATCTCACTTTATCGCAATTTGAGAGGACTTCTCATTGGATCAACTTGAATGGATTTACATCAAATAATTGGTAAGGCTACATGGAGTAACACAATCTGTTGTATCCAACTGTGATCCTAGATTCACCATGATGTTCTGGAATAGTCTCCAATATGATCTAAGCACTAAACTGAACTTTAGTACAACCTATCATCCTCAAACTGATGGCCAATCTGTGGAGACTATTCAGACACTGGGAGACATGTTGAGAGAATGTTCTTTGAAATTAAAAGTAGGATGAGACCAACATCTTCCACTGGTTGAATTCTCTTACAACAATAATTTCCACTAAAGCATCCGAATGGAGCCATTTGAATCCCTTTATGGTAAAAGTTGCAGAACACTAGCATGTTGGGATGAAGTCGGTGAGCTTAAGATACATGGACTTGAAATGGCCTAAGAAATGGCTGAGAAGGTGAAAACCATTCAGCAACATATCAAGGCATCCAAGAGTCGACATAAGAGTTATGTGGATAACCATAGACGAGACCTTGAATTCAAATTTGGAGACCTGGTATTTCTACGCATATCTCCATGGAAGAAAGTTATGAGGATTGGGAAGAAAGGAAAGCTACGTACCAGGTATATTGTCCCCTTCAAGATCCTTGATTGATTCAGAGATGTGGCCTATTGACTGGAAATTCCACCTACCATGTTGAATATACATTATGTCTTTCATTTATCCCTATTAATGAAGTACAAACTAGACCCTTAACATGTACTCTCTTCATAGGTGGTACAGTTGGAGGATGATCTTTCCTATGAAGAGCACCTAGTGGAAATCTTAGATCGTAGAGAAAACGGTATACGCAACAATACTACCCATCTGGTCAAGGAACTATGGAGAAACCATAAGTACGAAGAGGAAACATTGGAACTAGAGGAGGTTATGAAGGAAATGTAGCCCCACCTATTTTTATCATAAAATATAAAATGAAATTTAGAGGGAGAAATTTAAGAAGGGGGAAGAATGTAACAAACCAATATTTCTTAAATGGAAATTCTTTTATTATAAATATGGAATAATCACATGAAATCACAACATAATTAACTATTATGTTCTATGTGACCCTTAAAAAAAGTTTGTCACTTATGTGATGTGAATATCAAAAGTATGATATACACACTTGCGATCAATAAGTTATTTGGAGAATAATAAAAAACATAATATTTAGTGAATAGTAACCTACCCTTATGAATAGTAACAAACACTTATGAATATTGATATACCCTAATTATTAGTAACCTTACCTGTGATAGTATAGACATAATATTCATGTGAAAGTACGATATACCTATGCTTTGGAATAAGTAAAATAATGTTTTAAAACTGTTGTTTTTAAAAAAACTGTGATTTTAATTAAATGTTAAATTAACCATATTTAGAAAATTATTATTGAAAAATAGACTTCATTTTTGGATTCAAACTATTTAAAAATGGTTGGGGTGATTTTTTGGGATTTTATTGAAATACTTGAATTTTTTATGAATAGTTAAATATCATAATTTACAAAATAAGATAAATAAGCTAATTATATTGTCATGAATGATTTTATACTGATGTAAGCAAAATGGGTTCGGGATAACATGTTAAAATTACTATTATGGGTCAAGTAGTACTCACTATTTCTTGTATTGTGGGGAAATAAAAAATTAAGGATTTTTATATAATGAAATCCCTTCTCTTCTCTACTATAAAAACCCCCTCTCACTCCCTCTTATATTCACTCCTCTTATGCATTATTACGTTTAAAAATTATGTCCAAATGCCTTACCAACTTCCTCTCTCACTTCTAACAAGACTTTTTCTCATAAAAATATCAAAACCTCTCCCTTAAGGTGGCTCTCAAAGAAGTTTGGATCAAGAAAAAAACTGTTGTTTTTAATTCCTTATCTTTCTTTTCAAGTTCATTTGTTTTCTTTTCCTATTACGTCTCCTTATACAAGTTTTCTGATGACTCCAGTACCTTATATGTGATGGAATGTTTTCATGATAGTGGACTATGTTATCATCATCTCTCCCTTTTACCTTCTTTCATACAAGTATCATGAACACCATCTGATATGTGTCAATTTTCCACATTCAAGGACGATGGGCTTTCGATTTCAATTATCATTCTCAATTATGTTCATAAAACCATTATTGTTATGGTTGAACCAGATTATTATATATTTAATATATCCTATTTATGATTATCTAATCCATTTTTACAAATGGTATTATGTTATAAATAAAAATGAGTTCATTGTAATCAAAAATCACAAATTAACCGAAATAATTATCATTAAATATCTATATAATGATTCATCCTCATTCCATGTAACCAAGTTTGATAAATTACCAATAACACCTATTTATTTTCATAAATAATATATAATTTCAATTATGTAGATTTACATCCATTCCAGATACATAAAAACAAGTGAACGGAATATAAAAATAAAGAAATCAAACACTCCGGAACGACATAATTCAATACAATAACTTATCAATAAGGACATAAATGAACTAACCAGAATTATGAAAAACTAAATACATGTCTAATAGGTTCTTAAATAAGTTATTTATAAGTATAATTTCATATTTCAATAGCTTAACTTCGAGAAAGGAACACAATTAGAGTTAAGGAAATGGTTTTTTCACCCGAACATACATTTTCATTAGGGTTACTTTCATTTTCAATTTACCTCAATGAGATTCTTATGTATTGTTATGTACTCATAATAAATTATTTTTGAGTATTCTATACATGTACACCAATATAAATAATTTTCCATTTTCTAGATAGTTACATGTTCTAAATGAAACTTTCACAACTGTTTCCAAAATACTAGACTGATTCAACGAAATTTCTCAAATTCATTTCTATTTTCAAGAGAACTATATAATATGTGTATGGAATAATTTATCATTATAAAGTGACTATTTTTCTAATGGAAATAATATCCTAATTAATTTCTTGTTTAATATAATGATTTTATCAAAAGAACTATTCTTTTCAAAATAAAAGAGTATTTATCTCAAGAATAGCTTAACGATTTTATAAGAGTGTTATCATCTGATTGAACACTCTTGTTGATTATTATGTATTATTGGGTTTAATCATTTATGATGTCATATACCATATTTTATTTAATGGTTTTTGACTAACATTATTGTGGCTGATCTATCCTAAAACCATTCACCATATTACTCAGAATGGTTGGTGTTTTATGTTTAATTATTGGGGAAATTTAGTTACATTTCATTTGATAGTTTCAAAAGTAATGTATATATTGTTTATTCTTATACCTAATATTATGAAAAATTCATTGGACTTATTATGTTATGGGTGGGGCCCGCTATATCCTCTCGATGCATCGATAGGTCTCATGAGACAAACTACAGTCTTGGCACAAGGACTTGAAAAAATGATTATTTTTTGTCCCTGTACGATGCCTGCACAGTATGGTTATGATGTCTGACATATGCACTTACCTCATTGTGATGCTAGAATTGTAATTTCAGGTGGTTATTCAACTAGTAGAATATCCATTATTATGTTTTATTATAGCATTATTTACTCAACTCATACTCATGCCATAATGTGTTCATGTTTATTATTAAAGGCTTGTGTTTTCAATAATTCACAATGTCTTATGTTTATTATATCTTCCATTGTATTGCTTACTCTTACTAAGACTTAGAGCTCACTCCTTTCTAATGTTTCATTTCCAAAGGGAAAGAAAATTTTATTATGAATTACATGCTTAAATAACCTAGGAGTTATGAAAGTTTTCTAATGAGTTTCTATATTGTTTTTCATGTCAGGTTGTAATGATGAACTTAAGTATGTATCTTGTTTACAATAATAATAAACTACTCTGTCCATCGAGAAGCTTATTCCTTGATTGTATGCCAGTGTAATCGATAAGGCACCAGATCCAGGTAACTGGGGTCGATCCTTACAAAGGGCACCTCTGCACGACTATGCATACCATACCCCAAGTGGCTCTGCATATTGTTTCCCATAGATCGTCTACCAAAGGCATGTCTTCCTTAGGAAATGGTTCTTTCTGAATGCCTTCTGGCCTATGAACCCTCATATGCATCCAAGGATTCAGAAACTCTCCGAGCTATAGTTTACGAACCTTTCCAAAATCACGTCTGAGTATGGAGGGACATTTCTGGTTAAATTCTCGAGAACTAGGGAAAGACATTCCATTTTGAAATAATGTCCCAACTACATGACTCTAAACTGCATCAAGTTCTAACCTTGCTTATCGAAAACCATATATCTGTAAGAGTGGTCACTTTTACACATCTAGGATTAATATGGATGTCCTCAAACCCATCAGAAACTATGTCCCTTTTAATCTATCCCCTATGCGAGATCACAGCTCTAGGGATGGTACTGGATGTTATCAAGGCCGCATGGTGGTTGTCACGGGAAGGTGCTGGGATCGATGTATCAGATAATTGGTTGAAACCATAAGTAGGTAGGCTATTGGAAAATGGGTATTCCCACTGAATCTCAATCGTCATATTGGATAAGGATCTATGGAAGGGGGAAACGTGAACTTCGTTCTCAGTAGATAAGGACACATCTATTTATCGTTGATTGACAGTTGAAAGGTGAGTGGTGATTGGAACAACAGAAGCTCATGGAGGAACCATGTTTTCTTCCTACATTAGGAAAACATATCCATGTTTAGTTCAAAAGATTATCTTTAGTAAAAGTCCAAATATTTGGAAAAGGCTCGACACATGGTCTACATAGTAAGCTCTGCATACCGACCCCAAAGATTGTTTGCGATATCCATATTCTGTGAACCAACGATACACGGAAGAGGTCCGCGGCATCCTGTCTCACTGAGCAATGGCCAAAAAACCGTGTACCAAGCCCCTATGTGGGTTCTCATAATTCAGGACATAAGTGAAGTTCTAAATGAAAATTTCTATGTTTGAAGGATAATTCTAGTTCGCGGACCACCAAACCACATAGATTTTCCCCTACGATGACCTACATGACTTACTTTTTAATGTTTTTAGAGTTTAGTTTCGAGTTGGGAAACTAGTTCGCAAATGGGGGTGAGTGCGGGTGAGGATCAGTTTGCAGAAGCCAAAGCTGGTTCGAGAATAAAGTGGTTCACAATGGAATCTGTACCCGAAGACGGTGCGCGGAAGTAGGGATCGAGAGAACTTTTCACTGAAGAATCTGGTAAAAGATAAGTTGCATTGAACACTTTATATAGGCTTGGTCCCCCACCGGGTCTACCTCTATACCAAAGACTGCTCATGTTTCAGGACCACTCTATATTGGAATATCCTCCTCTTCGTTCCGATCAGACCCCATTCCGATGGGGGACATTTTTAGGGTCCTAAAAAATCTGCAGAAGGGAAGGAAAATACTCTCTTAAAATAAGTGGAATAATGTACCCAATTTTCATCAAAAAAATTGGGAAAAATATGAATAATGATTAGAGTAAATGTTTAAGTACCTGAAAAGTCCATGTACAAGTTCATCATTAGTGGTATGCTGCCAGTTTGTCGAACCGCCCTCCTATGGACAGTGTCATTCGTGAAATAAAAGCAGAGCTTCTCCTCGGGCACAAACCAAATGGCCGCCGAGTGAGGCTCAACCGGTCTGTAGTCGTGAACCATACCAGCTCTGAACCCAGCTGGTCCCTGCCGCGCACCTTGTCATTCTCGAAATGGAGGCAGAGCCCTACGCAGCCAAGAAGCACCCTTGTGACCGAGTTTGTTCATAGGTGAGGTGCATTAAATATACACCGCGAACCTCAGGTTGACTAAGTCATCTGTAGGCCAGGTTTTCTATCATGGGCCTCTACAAAAGGTGCCACATGAACATAGATATGGCCCTTACTGCACCCCTCTATAAAATGATGTTAAGGGGGAGAAAAGGGGGATCGTCTTTTTAAAGACCACGTTCTTGGAAATCATCTCTTTGAAGGAAGGCATCAGACTTTTGGGGAAGAAACAACATTTCAAGAGATTAAGATTTCACGTACCACGATATTCCGATTCAAAAACCAACAATAAGTATAAACTGGTGATGATTTGTTAAGAACTGACGAAAGCATAAATAAATTGGTAAACTGTGAACATAAAATTGGTGAACCGCGAACCATGGCCCCTACGCGGATACACTCCTCGTGAACCAGAGATCTTATGCCCCTTCATAGATCTAGCATGCTGTGTAGCACACTTCTACAAGGGAGAAGCCCGGACCAGTGCTACCCCATCTGACGTTGCTCGACATGACTCTTGCACCATGTACCAATTTGGTATATGTTCCAAACCCGAAGCCACATACCACTCTGGTACGAAGGACTCCCCACCGTCCGTGTACCACACTGGTATGCAGACGAACTCTCCATCTGTGCAGGACTTACCTACATGAAGGGTTCCACTACTCATGTGGATTTGTGGTCTGCTAAGGAATCCAATGTTTTCATCTCCCGAGTCAGATAAGGCCCTTCTACTTCCATCCAATCCTCCAGAATCCCTTCAGTATACTATCCATCATCACCAAACCAAGGCCTCTCCCAAAGCCACTGGACCAGCTTGCTAAAACATTTAGGCGCATTAGCGCTCCCCCCTGAGTTCACATTCCAATAATAATTAGAGACAAAGGGGTTACCCCATTCCTTGAACAAACATCCAGAGAAATCATGGGTTCACATACCCACAGTAGTCCAGATTCTGAGCTCAAGAGCCCCTTTGTGCCTCCCCAATCTTCAGGATTGAGGGATCCCTATTTCTTTTCCATTCAATGAGCACCAATGGTGAGCACTTCTCCCCTCCCCTGAAGAGAGTAACTGGGAATCCCTCCTAGATTAATCCCACATCATCCTCCCTGGACAAAAATAATTGTTCCCCTTCCAACTAGGAACGTTCATTGGTCCATTTCTTCCACCACTATACCACAGCCTATACTGACGCGACTTCTACATTTGTTCCTTCCTTGAAACTAGGGGAAACGAATGTCTCATGGTCTCGGCCCTCTCCCTCTACCGACGCCTTCCTCATCTCCCCTTAGAAAAGAAAAAGTGCATGTCTTGCTAAATCATTTACATTATATTATTTCTCACACAAAGCATGACTAGTGTGGGCTTAGAGATTTGTGATGGTCACAGTGTTAGTAAAAAAATGGCGGTAGAATGAACTACAAGGTTTATGATCCTTGTCTCCTAAGCAGGGTACGTAGGACACCTCCCTGAGGATCAGTCCCAACTAGGGACACCAACCACATGTAAGCCCCAACCATAAGCCAACATGGGCTTCCAATCACGCCCTTGATAAAAAACTATCACATGTAAGACATAAACTTCCATAAATATGTACACCTTGATTCCTTAGCAACGAGATATTTTGAAAACCTCCATAAAGCACAAGACCAACATCCATGTCCGATACCCATATATCCTTATCAGACTGTGTCCTCATGCCCCTAGAGGGACCATACTCAAGCCCATGAAACAATTTTTCTTTGGGTCCTCTAGGCCACTTCAACGTAAGTCCTGCACCAACCATTACTATGAACACTTCACCAAGGTGTCCTTGACACATGATGTTAAACTTTACGGTTGGGTCCTTGTCACACAACCTTAAAAGGTGATGTGTCTCATTATGTGGCTCTGAACTACAGGGATTATAATTCCTCTCACAAGGATACGTAGGATGTCTGTATTATGGGTTTGTTCCATATGCTCAAGTCACTCTCTGTCCCCCCTATTTGAAAATAAACTCCAGAGTGCCCAATTATAAGGCTTGAGACCAGTTCTATCTAAAAAAAACTCAAACTTCCCCAGAATCACTAATCCAATGAGGGATGGTAAACCTCAGATGTATACAGTTCTGAATCCCTGCATATACCTGTGACTTCCAACCCATGGGTAATCCATGGATACTATACTTGGGGATAAACCAAAGATTCGAAAAAATATTAACACATAATAAATCTATAATAGAGTCCTGGAATAGGAAATAATTCCTCCCAAAAGTGTGTGATGAGCCCAAATTACTATCCTCTATACCAATGTGTGTTCTTAAGTGTTGTTGGTAATATCACCCAACAAGCACTTGACATTGGAATGTAGGTCCATGGATCATTAAATACAAGAACCGTTTGGTGTTTTTGGCTCTGTAAATAAACCCATTTGAGACCAGGCGAATCCATGAATATCGGGAACTTGATTGATACGATTAAACAACACTAACTCCCTTTAATCAGACACGAGAACCAATAACGTCCCCTCACCATGAAATAAAAACCTAAAGCTTGTTTACCTAAAAATTTTATAATTGAAATGTTATTTAATTAAGCCATATTGGGAGAACTGTATGGATAAATAAAATTTTTAAAAGGAAATTTATATGATAAACTTCCTAATTAGGAGATGATGAAAATTAAATACATAATTATTAGTAGGAAACTTGATAAAACCTACCTATGTTCCTTGTGTAATTAGCTAAATTATATTCCAAGAATTTTTGAATTATGATTTTGTGCCTAGAAATATTTAATTTATGTGACTTGAAACTCTTAAACAACTAAATGAGAGTTAATATAATTACATAAAATGGAACCTTAAGCAGTTCCATTAGTATTAATCATCCTGTAGGGTTAGATTAAATGTTTCCTTGAGTGTATCTTTTGAGAGTAAATGTGAGTGTTTTCCATAATCCCATTATTCTATATCTAGTAACCAAATGATAGGACCATAATCCTAGAAGCTTTTCATGTGTGACCCCCCTTGTAGGGTCAACAATTTATGATTTATTAAGAGGATATGTCAATGTTTTTATCATCATAAAAACATTAAAATACATTCTAAATGGTTGTGAACTATTTCAGATGTGTGGTACCATTTTGGTTCTATTTTCCTTGAGTAGGATTCTGTAGTTTTTAAAATGACACCAATTTTGAACTGGTAGTCTGACCATATTTTGACCCGTGTTATGGGTGTATTCATCGTTTAATGAAATGTTTTAGAATGTTAGACATTCCTTGGGTAGGTTCAGTCACTTAGTGGGTTGTGTGACAACTCCTCTTCATCTTTTTGACAGTGTACATCATGGTATGCAATATATCATATTATATTTGTATGGGATAAAATGACCCTAGGTTAGTTATTTTATGGGACATATGATACTGGTATGAATAATGCTGATAAGATTATGGATACTAACTTGGATATGTCATATTTACAATGAAATATTAGGAAGGTATTCATTGATACATGTGGTTCCATTGAGTCCCTCGAATAGAAAAAAACAATTTGAGTTTGGTGGAAATCATTAACGGCTTGAGCTACTATGATGTATTCATAAGACATATCCAGTGTAGAGTGACCTAGGAATACAAGGAAATTAGACTCATCCCAATTATTGGGATGATGTCATAAAAATGATCAGGTGTTATGACATGCTAGTCAGATTATTTTTTCTTCTACTCAATGTTCTTTTTGTTGAATGGTTGTAACAAGGGAGTTGTTACATTCGTATGTCTAGAATAAATATATAAAATAAAAATTTTAAGTGGATTGTTTACTTATCTTTTCTATTTATATCATGATAAAAGTGCGTTGGACATATCTGGGCCCCATGTTTAGTGGTCGAGGGAGAATGGGTCATTAGATGAGTTCATTTTTTAGAAAATATGATGATAAGGAAACTCATATAGTGGGATAATTACATAAATTTTTGTAAAATGTGTTCTCCCATGTAGAAGAAACCTGAATATAAAGGACATTTGGAAATTTTTGGTGTTTCCTTAAAGTCCCTTTGTTCTGGTGAGTTTCAAAATAAGTTGGTACTTGATAGGTAACCTAACGATGGTATGGTTGGTTCTATGTAAAACCACTAAAACATCGTTAATTAGGAATGTAATTGAAAACATATTCTTGATTAATCATTGAATATGATGGTTGTAAGGGAATCATGGTTGGGTAATGATGATACCTCGATAGGTGTAGCAGAGCTCTTTTAAAATGAGTCGACTAATAGTGTTTCAACTATTATTCTATCCAAGACTTTGTTTATAGTTGGTTCAAAACCATACATATAGATTCATTTTAATTTAGGTGGATTGTTCTGGGTCCAATATCTAAATTGATTAAATATTATTAGTGTACCATTATCTTAGTGATGATCATGTACTATATCTGTAAATCATCCAGGTATACTGAGTGGGAATCGGTTACACACTGTGCTATGTTTAAATGTAGTTGGGCTTGGTGAGTGAACTCTATGGAGTATTGCTTCTGTAGTAAAAATTTTATAGAGGTATGGTTGTTTTGACTGATACATGGGTTTCAAACTAGTAACACATTTTATGGACTCATGGAAACCGATCAATTTTTTACTTGACTGCAAATGGGATCAGTTAGTGTTGTTCATATTTGGATGTTTCAATTTTGTGATGACATTTTACATGTAAATTCCAGAGAATGAAATACATTGAGTGGACTATTAATACCCTTGTTTATGATTCTAATTTTACCTCAGTTTTTAATCATGCTTGTATGAGATGTTTTATATGGTTATGATCCAAGTGTGTAAAATCATGTTTACATATACATTTTTGTTAGCACATGAAATCATTATGTTTTTTTGGCCAGATCCATCCACAAAATCGATTTATAAGATCCAATGAGCATTCTAGGATTATATCCCACGGCACCTTTGTATAAAGTTAGTTGGTTTAGTTTTTCGAATGAATTATCAATCTAAGATGGCTGTTTTGAGGGTGGTCGACCATAGAAGGTTGGACTTTATATATCAATCAATATCTTTATTTTGTTTAATGTGGTCAATGATGAACTAGGTATGCCATATTGTCAGGATGAGGTGAGTGTAGTGTGTGATTCACAAGTTTTTTTCGAAAATAATTTTCAAACATGTCGAATGAGGACGATTGGGAGCTGACCATTCATTTGAGATAAGGATAACTCAAGGGGAATCATTAGAACACAATAAAAATGTTAAAATAGAAAATTATAATGGTGAAGGTATTATGACTTCATACTGGCTGTAAAATTCTAAAACCAACAAATGGAACAACTATAGTCTGATTGTATAAAGATATGATGACTTGACCATGTCATTAGTTAGATAGAATTGAGTAAGTACCATCTTGATATTCTTCTTTATAATTTCAAGCATTGAATTTAGTTTCTATGGATTATTTTCCATATAGTCAAAGGGATGTTTAGAGGTGAGTTGGTAATTTGGAAACACAATGGACCTATTTAAATATAACTACAAGGCATGAGGAGGTCTTGTGTTTTTTAATTTTATCCACTAGGATTCTTAGGGATGAGAAGTTCTGAAGTGAAGATGATGTAACATCCCATGTTTTGAACCAAGATAGAATTGAAAAGAAATTTAAATTTAAGAATTTGGTGGACATGAAATTATTTAAATTGAGAATAATAACATGACTCCAAGGGTTGTAACACTCAAATGTGTTGTTTATAGACTTCGTTTAATGCCCAAGAAGCGTCACCATATTTTTATTGAATATGGGGATCATCAGGATCCTAAAACCCAAAATCGAGAACAGATGGTAAGGGCACATAATTTGTCTGAATCCATGTAGCCCACTAAGTGAAACCATGGAACTAATACAATGGATCCATATAAATCACAATATGTTTTCGTAGCATGTGAGAGGAGACACATGAGCTTTCAATTACTGTAGGTTCCATGATATTGGGGAAATGTACAGTTTTCACATGGGTTTCCAAACCATGCACATGAAATGTGCGGGCCTCCTCTTTACGAATGGATCAAGAACAATTGGGGTATGGTTTTTCAAAACATGAATCCAAAATTTGTACCTCATTTAATTAGTATAAATTCTCCTTTCCCCTCCATCATTTTTAACCTCTTCCAATTCTTTCTAATTACATGCGTGTAGAACTTACCTATAGTCATGGGTTCCCTCTTATATCCTCACAAAGGCATGGATACTATTCCTTTATTTTGTGTTATAATCAAGTGTCCTTTGTATCATCTTTTATACCTAGGTAACATCTTCTCTCATTATTCTCCTTTCTTTATTTTTATCAATATCAATAATGCTATCGAGGTGTGACCAAATTCACCTGATTTTGGGGATATTTTTCCATTTCTTCGATTTCTATTAAATAATTTCAATTAAGTATTTGATATTTGATGAGTGATCCATCCTTGGTATAGGGTAGGTGTTATATAGATTTTATATCATGTTTTATCTAACTATAAAATTGTCCCATTATATTGCATGTATAAATCTTTGGTATTTCATTTTAAATTGTAAACTAAAAGTGTAAAAACAATTTCCCTCTATTAAATGAATTCTAGATTTGAATTGCATTGTTGGAGGTCTTATTCATAAAAAATACCACCCTATAGGGGCTTTCACATGAAACAATTTAACAAATTAATTTTTTTTCTTATAAAACCCCTCATCGAGGTGATATATCTTATAAAATGAAGCTAGGTTGAGTAATTAGAAAACGTAATAATAATACACATAAATATATTTTCTCTTGGTGATCGTACACCCACCTAAGGTGTGGGAGCATTCTCTTATTAAATAATAATTATGGTTCATGTGTGGTGGCCAATATTATTCTTCTTACATCTATAGTGCTAAATGTTATGGGTACTTCACCTAGACCATATATTTTTATTGATGTAATAAACCATATAATTAAACGAATATCCTATATGGAAATAGTAAGTGGGGAAACCCTATATAAACATATCGGAATTGTGTTGCAGCTTGTTTATAAACATGGAATCTATTTTTATATATAATGTTAATGAATTAATTCCATGTATTAACACACGACCAACTTCTAAAGGTAAAATTATTTATAATAAACAATCCATTGTTCCTTGAGTGATGCTAGTTTCCACTTTATAGAACACTGGGCTAAGGTATCATACGGAAAATAGAAAACCATATATTTTTTCATGAATAAAGGGGACCTTGAGTATGGTCATTGGCCATGAAATGTCAAAATCCCTTTTCCGAGGATGTTGGAAAGGTGTCCACGTCACATGGGTTGTGGGGAATGATATTCCATGCCCCCTTGATTAAGAGTTTGGGCATGACCCTCCTCATTGTATTTATGATACATGGAATGGAATATACATTATTTATGATAATTAACATGGTGGTCTACATTGATTGGGATCCATGGTCATGTCAACCCTTATTCATTATGCCGATATAATAATAATAATAATTATTATTTTATTATTATTATTATTATTATTATTATTATGGGTAGTATTATGCATGGATTCCGGAGTTACGCATCAGGTTCTGGATAACACTACATATTAATATATATGGATATACATGTTCCGAAAATTATTGTCTATATACATATAAATACATATCACTTTATATGTTTATATGTAATTTTGTTCAGTGTAGTTGGGGTTTGTCTTAGTGGTAAACACCCCATAATACTACATGAAAAATGGGGGTTCAAAAACCATTGGGCGTAGGTTATTGTAGTAGTACTACAGTGGTACTATAGTAGCAGATGCACTATTGAAAAAAAGACACTATAGAGGTAGTGGGAACTTTAGTTTTAGTAGTGGAAGGTACTTTAGTGGTAGTGGTAATGTAGCAGGTGCTATAGAAACAAATGTACTATAGGAGTACTAGTCATATAATTGGCCTTGGGCCAAAATTTCGGGACTACGGTTCATATAATGGGCTATATGCCCACTGGGCATTTGAGCCATATATATATAGTTCAATAATGTGAGTGGCTGGGTGGGATATACCATAAGGGGTATATTAAATTACTTTTGGGCCTATGTGTGTGGTTTGTGTGTTTGTTTCATGTAATTTTACACCCAATAACAAAATATATATACTTATGTTCAGAGATATTTTTGCTTCAGGTTATGTAGGTATGGTTGGACAAGTGTCTTTGAAGAAACAAAGCTTAAATTTTTTACATTTATTTACTTATTATAGATTTATTTATTGTACCTTATCTTTTATTTATTTTATAATCAAAGACTAGATTTAACTTTAGACACTATTGTTGGTGGCCTGCTAAGAATATCTCACACCCTGCTCGAGTCACCACTGCATTGGGGTACCCGAGCAGACCACATGTTCGTAGGACCGAGATTATTGGATGATGCTTGTGTTTTTGGGTTAGTACTGGGGAATTAAGAGCATAAGAAGAAGAGAGTACATATAATTATCTTAGATTTATGACTTGTTATTTTATTCATTTTATTGTAATGATCTGTGTTCTAATTCCGGTTATATATTTTTTAATTGTTTATTTTGTCATCATAGACATGTATGCATTATTTTTTATTTGGTGTCAGCGATATTTTATTTTTTATTCCCTTATTATACTTATCTTTACTAATTTATCATTTATTTATACTACTTTTTCTTTTTCTTGATTTATTTTTTTCTCTTATACTGTTGTGCTACAATAATCATGAGGGTATTGTCTCCCCATCGTACTATCATTAAATCATCACTATTAGTTGGAATCCACTGGTGTATGGGGAGGAATTGTTTAGGTCAGGTGACAAACCAGATCCGGGCACCAGTTTAGTTGCTCCTAGTTGGGGAAATTAAATTATTAACATCAACATAGGGTGAATTTTTTGTATTTTTCTTAAAATATTGATTTTTCTACGAATAATAAAAAATACCCCTTTTTTGTAAAACTTTCATTTTTATCAATGATTTAAGTAATTGAAATGCAATTTTATGATTTTAATATGATTTATAATAAAAATAAGTATTATTTAGTTATATTATGTCGAATAAATTTCATTGAATTTATAAATTTTCATGATTTTTGTATAATGTTAATTTTTGGATAAAAAATCTGTTTTCTCATAAGTGTTTTTAAATGTATAATGTTAATAAATTTTTATTAATTAAAATAACACATATAAATGAAGTATGTAAATTAAATTCATCTATTATATGAATTAAAATTAATATATTGACGATTTCTAGTTATCAAGTTAATATAATATTATATATTGATTGGAAAATGTATTTCTTAAAAACCTATTTTTTCAACTCGTACTAAGAGATTAATTTTAAGCTGAATTATACCACTTATATGTTTTTTATTTTTTGAAATGGATTATTTATCTTTTATCATAAAAATTCATATTATTTAATAATTTCTACATTATTTAATGCACATAATGAATAATAAAAACATTAAAATCTAATTATCATGAAGAAAAACTAAAATGGTAAAAGTGAGTAACCTTAGAGGTCATTGGAAAAAGTTTTTTCAAACATAATTATTTTTTAATATTAGGGGGTTTTATTTATAATATTTACCTTTTACTCTATTATTTATCAATTATGGAGGCACTTTTTTTGAATTCAACATCCCATTATTGAATACAGTTCGATATTCATAAAAATACCACTCCTCCAAACTTATAATACAGAAGCACCACTTATCTGCTTTATATATATATAAATATTTTGGGATTAGAAGAAACTAACTAAATACAATATTTAATTCCCTTATAATTTCCCTGTAAAATTTTTTTTATCATCAATAAAACAGAGGTAGGCTTTCGGTATAATCATAAAGAGGTGATTCCAAGAAGCAGTATCATTCTTTATCGAGTATTTTTGTTTTTTTTCCTCTCTCTCCTCATTTAAATCATGTCAATCATGATAATATAAAAAAATAAGTATCTTAAATATACTATTATTTTATTATTAAAATTTAATAACCAATATATGTATCCTCTTCCATTAAATGGTAAATTAAACTGTCGTTTGTGTGTATGAGAGACTAACACCTTATGGACCGATGTAATTCATTTAAAAACATAAACTATAATGAATGATCATAATTTTTGATTTAATATTTATATATTATATTTGTGAAAAATTGATAATTATATAACATTAATATAACATACAATTTTTTACCTTACCATCCATTGAAAAATGATTACATCTATCTTCTGAACAGAGGAAAACCATCTCGTGAAGTGATGTGATTCATTATTATAATACTGCATCACATGGATGGTAAAATTAATTATACAAAGAAAGATTTTATGGTATATATTATACTGTTATAAATATTTAAAGATAAAAAAATAAATACCAACTTTGCATCAAGATCACTGAAAAATTGATTCTTTACTCATGTGTACATACAACCTACTATCTCAAGGATTGTAACATAGTTTATTTTTCATAAACATAGTTCATTATTGGTTTTATAAGTACAATTTATATAAATTAAAATATAAATAGTTAATTATTATTATTCTTTTTAATATATAATAATATACCCTTCGACCATATTAAAAACATTATGTCATTTTGAATTTATGAACCAGATGTATTCAAAACACCTGATGTGGGAATAATTGATTGAGTAATTAAATATGTTGTTAAAATAAATTAAGGAAATTTTAATAAAAAGGTATTACACCAAGAAAATGTTATCAACAAAACAATTAATTTTTATAATTTTTATTATATAGATGATAATGGAAATACATGACATGTTTGGTCTTATAGTAAGGGATTTCTAGTGTCACTTTTATTTTTGGGGGAATTATGCCATATTCACCACTTTCCCCATTTGGGTGGTGTATATAATACCATTTTTACATGTTATACCAATAAACACTTTATTTTAATGATATTTAAAGGTTTATATTATTTCACTACTTAATGATCTTAGAATTCTAATCCCTCCAAAGTGGTAAGGGGCATTCTTTAAAAAATAGTCTTATTTTAATGTTTCTCTACCATATCATTTTCTCTCATATACTGGTTTTTTAAAAAAAATTCAAAAATAAATTATGTATAATTCAATTTATTCTAAAAAATCTTTTTAAGGATATATGTGTTTCTTTATTCTTTATCACAGTTCATAGTTTTTCTGGTTTTACGCAAGGGACACTTTAAATTAAAAACCACATTTTAATATTTTTAAAGATTTATTTCATAAATAATTCTATTCCATGTATATATTTTCCTTTAAATTTTATAATTATTTTTAAATTTATTAAGAATTTATAAAATAAAATTTTACCCATTCATTTATATTTAATTATTTTAAAAGGAATATTCTTATCATTTTTGGAATGTAGTAATTTTGACTTTTTATATGAAATGTTAAATGAATCATTTTTTAACATACTTTGAATGAAAAAAATTCATGCCTTTATGACCAATCAATTATTTCAAGATTCCTTTAAAATTTTACAGTATTAATTTTTTAAAAAATCATTTATTTATTTAAAAACTATTTGATGTAAAACAAAGTAATCTTTCGTTACTGCCCTTTTCTTTGGGTTATGACCTTTTTCTCGCTAACCCACATTTACTATCTCTCTGTAATGTCATGGAATGATTCTAATTTTTTATATATATTTCTCTCACATATATACATATATTATTATCTATAAATTGATGGGTTAATGAATCTATCATGTTCATTTAAATAATAAATCCGTTATAAAAGTTCTTTTGATTGTAATATGAGCTTAGATTATGCATAACAAATCATTCCATGGGTAATTAATATAATTATTTCTTATTACAACATTCTTTTTATTTGACACATAATAATGAAAATTTTATTATGGGTGATCCTAGATAGTTCTCAAATGCATTGGGTAATGATTCAGTCTCATAAGACATCATGTGTGGGAAAATAGAATAAACCTAATCAATTATAGGACTTTGAACACCATGCCATATTGTCTAAGTAGTTATCATTAAATCATGTTTATCTAATGTAATATATTTCTTTAAAATTTCCGATGATTACATTATCTTATTTGACAATGTTATTTATGTTATCTTCCCATGTGATTACACATTATAATTCTCTTTTGTGATATCATTATATACTTATGGTTCACATGTTATATTTCTTTATAATGTTTATTCCGTTATAAGTATTTTCATATCACCACCATTATTTTTGTTTATTCCTCATGTTATACTATGTATCTTTTATAGATCAATTCATTTAGAATGTCATTATGGAGATTAAAATCATAAAGTTTTATTTTGTTTGTTCTAGGTAACTAGTATTCCAATAGAACTAAGCCATTTCAATTATCAGTTTGTATTTAACAAGTATTTATGTAAAAAAGTCTTGAAATAATAAGTTTAAATGTCTTGGGTCACCATATTTTTTTTAAATGGATGATATTTTTTAGGGATTAAGAATGGAATAATTTATTAATAATACAAGGGTTAGTATAAGGATAGTACTAAGTATATTTATATGTCATTGATATTCAGTGATGTACACAATAAGTGGGTTCCATGAAATTAAATCCCAATATAGATACTATAAGTAGATGAAGATAGCACATTATTTTATCTAGGTTTAACAAGTACAAAAAGTGTGCATTGGTCTTTAATCAATCGTCACCTAGTGGGAGACAACAAGCCTTGTTTCACAGAAGGTTTGACACTCCCCATAGATATATTTTGTAAATTCACAAACTCTTTATGAACCATTATGAATTAATGGGAAAACATGGTACGTTAGAAAAATTAAAAAGATACATTAACATGGATTACCTAGATTGAAATATCTAGAGTCATTTTTAGGATTAACATATCATTTATAAGCTATTTTTTCTAGGTTTTTAATTTTACCTTTCATATGTTAATGTATTCTGATCTTATTTTTTCTATGGTTAATTTTTGGAAATAGATAAAGCATGCCAAAAACCACTGTTATGTTCAACGGTATGATTTAATTAATGATATTCCTAAAATAATGGGAAGAGAAGTTAAAATCATATGATAATTATAAATGATCTCTCTCAAATTATCATTAAAAACTACAACATAATTGATATTTCAAATCAATAAATAAAGAGAAGGATTGTGTATTATGAATTTTTAACTTTTAGTTATGATAATTAATAGAAGACTCAATTTATTAGTTGTTAAATATGTGGAAGAGGCACCATGTGGGAAGATGAAAAATTAATAATTCAGTACCAAAGATGTGGGGAACTTTGTCATTATCCCTTTGAATTTCCTAATCCAAGGATTAATGCATAATGGACTATATTATAAAAATTGTTAAAGGGGAATGATGGAATTATTTAGGTTTTATAACTTTAGAATTATGTTGATGACGTATTTGTATCAATAATATTACTGTTATTTGTATCATGAATGTTTTGAAGATTTTTAGTAGTTTTTTAATGATTTTTAATAATATAATGAATGGTACTAATGACATGGAAAAAGGATTTAATGGTAATGTGATATTTTATAAAAAAACACATGATAGAAGAAATATAATCCTTGAGATGTGTTGTATATTGCTTTAACTATAGTCTATTAAGACTTTTTTATTTTTTTGATATGAATGACCATGATAGAAAAAAAAGAGGTTATAAATGGTGATTTGAAAACTAATTGTAGTTTTAAACATATTTTTCATTTTCATGAGATTTTTATTGGAAGAAGTAGAATTATGAATATGATTATAACATCATATTTTTTGTCCTCTATGAAAAAGTATAACACATATATTGGGAGAGAACTGGTCACACCCGGTAAGGCCACTGGGGTTAAATTCACAAACAAATGGAAATATGGTGTTGTATATAACAAAATTCTATGTGATGTCCTGATTAGTATGAAATTTATATTTCCTAAATTATTTAGTGGATAAATATTTTTTTAATTTTTGGAAACATATTAGAGGATCAAATATTTTTAAATTTTTAGTATTTTAAGGTGATTAATGATATTTTGGAAAATGATTATTTGGGATATGGTATATAAAACCCTCATGTATAACATGTGATTTGACATGGAATACCCTCTTGGAATAACACAATTTAATTTTTGAATGTTGAGGTTATTTATGATATATGGTTATTTTTTGTGGAAATTTTTTAGCTGAACATTAGCATTAGAGATTAATATAAAGGATTATAATTTTTTTATTTCATAATACCTTATGGTAACCATTTAGATTTTGGATAATATTTAATGACTCCAAGAATAGATTATTTTCTATATTTTTATTATTTGACCAATTAGAAGACTATTTTAGTCTCTCAGGCATGAAAAAATCATCTTGAAAACCCATCATTTGGAGAAATAGCAGATATTTTTAAGTAAAATGATTAAAGGATGAGATTATACATTTTATGCAAGTATATTTCCAAGATATTTACTATAATTGGAAAAATAATACCTTCACTTTAATAAGAGGATATAGAAATAAAAATGTTACTAATTAATTATTTGGTAGCTTCTATCTTAAAAATGCATAACAATATCTCCAAAATAGATCTTATTTATAAATAAATTTTTTCTAAAATCCATATAGAGTTATACATCTGTGGAAACCTTGTTTTTTTATTATATTACATAACCACTATAGTTACCTATTCCTTTTTCTAAGAGGAAATTATATTATCCATTTATTATATTGTGGGTTTTCCATAATGAATTTTCGAATATCAAACCCTAGATTACTGAGAACATGGTAAAATTGCAAGGAAATGATATATTCGGGGGTATAATTTGTCACCTTGATTGTTTTAAATAAAACTATATTTTATAGCACATGTAATACACAACACTGTGATTAAAGGAACCACGATAAACTACTAATAAATTATTATTTAAATATAACTGTTATAACCAATCCATTAAATTGGAACATATGGGAAGGAATAATTGATTTATGATATATATATATGTATATATGAAGTTCCTAACCTATATAAAATTATTGACAAATTATTATAAAATAAAAAATCAATATTATTTATAAATTCATTTTATTCATCAAAAAAATTAGTTTTCTGCAAAATTAATTTCAATTTCTTTTTGTGAGAAAATATTATCTTTAATTAAATCAAATTTTAGTAAATTGTTTTTAAAAATTAAATAAATTTTTAAATAATAAGTCATAAATTAACATATTGTGAAATTATGTGGTCTTTTTGAATTTTTTTTTTCTACATAGTGAACAATATATTTTTTTTACCAAACTCCCATTTCTTTTCAACAAATTATATAGTTTAAAAGAAATATTACGATTTGAATTTTATTTAAAAGTAACATAAGTATTATTTAGTTATATTTAATCTAATGAATTTAATTTCAATTTTTAATATTCATGATTTTGCTATACCATTATTTTTATGTTCAAAATGCTGTTTTTTGTGAACTATTAATAAGTTAATAAAGATTATCGAATTTTATTAATTAAAATAACTCCAATTAATGAAATACTTCAAAAAAAAATTATTACACATATATTTATATAAATTAAATTTAATGAAATGATATTTTATAGTTATATACTAAATATAAGACTATTTGTTTCCTATAAAATAAATTTCATGAGAACTTGTTTCGGATATGTTTTGTAGGTTTAATTTGAAATTAATTTATTAAAATTATTTATTTGAATTTTTTAAAATAGAATCTATACTTTAATCATAATAATTAATATTATTTAATAATTTTATCTTAATTTTTTTCAATAATGAATTATAAAAATAGTAAAAAGAACAAGTTACAACAGTGAAAAAATAAAATGGTAAAAGTGAGTAACCATAGAGGTAAATGGAATAAAATTATTGAAATAAGTTTATTTTAAAGTTATTTAGAGTCCGTGGTTTTATCAGAAAACTAATATAGGTAGGATTCAAGTATAATAATAAATATAATATTATTGGATGTTATTAGGTTAATTTCACAACTTATATCCATCTTATCTTCAATAAAATAAGAAATGAAACCATCATTCATGTGTTTGTTAGACTACCACCTAGTGAAAAAATGTAATTCAGTTTCCATCATCACCTGTCATGGTAGATCATGATTACTTATATAGTGTTTATATATTATATTCATCACATATTAATAAATTCATAAAAGTAATATATCATAAAATTTCACTCCTTACCATCCACTGAAAAATGATAATGTCGTTCCGGTGTTCGATAGACAACCTCCTCACAAAGTGATGTGATTCCTTTTTTTATTACAACATAACATAGATTCTAAAAGTAAGTTTATTTTATTAAATATTATGCTTTTTATAATATAATAATCATTATTGAAATATTAAATATCAATTTCCTTATTTTCATCATTTTCTAAAATAGAAATGTTACACACGTGTATGTACAACCTACCCTCTGCATGATTGTTTCCTAGTTTATTTTTCATAACCATGTCTCATGGTTCATTATAAAATTATAATTTATGTATTAAAATGATAATAATATCATGGTTATTATTATTTAGATAATAGAACAAATTCCCCTATGACCACGTTAAAAAACCGATGTTGTTTTGAATTCATGAACTAAACATCTTCAAAACATACAGTTTGGAAATAACTGATTATGAAATGAAGTATATAATTAAAATAAATGAAATAAATGGTTTATTTATAAGGAATTAAACCAAGAAAATATAATTAATAAAAAAATAATTTATTTCATTCTGTTATATTTGAGATAATGTACACACACAACATGTCCAAACTTTAGGTAAGATATTTATAGACCCACTTTTATATTTAGGAATGTTATTATATATTAATAACAAATTACTTTTGTGTGGTGTTAACAATACTAAAGTGATGTTGTATATGATAGATTTACTTATTTTAATGATATTTATAGTTCTATTTGACATAACCCCTTAATCAGAGTTACGATTCAGAAGTTAGCAATGTGGTAGGGGACTTTCTTTTAGATAAGTTGTCTTTTAAAGAATCACTTCCAAATTTTTTATCTCATGTTACTTTTGTTTGTAATGCCTAAATATAATTTTTATTTATGATTAAATGTATGATAAATTTCATTTTAGACATAACTTATTATCAGTAAAATATTTTCAAATTGAACTTTTTAGGGATTTACATGAAGCATACTTTACTATAAAAACCTCATTTTAGAGGTTTTAGAGATTTATTTTCTAATCCATTATTTTCCAGGAATATAATTTCTTTACAATGTTTTAATTTTTTTAAATATTCATCAATGTTTTATTAAATAAATTTTTTCCAATTTTTTAATTTTTACCAAATGGTAAAAAAGTATCCTTTTATAATTTCCAAACATGGTACTTTTGACTTTTTATCATAAAATGTGAGAGAAATATATATTTTAAAATATATATAATAAATAGAATATATCATAATCATTACAAATATATTCTTTGAATATTACTTTAAAATTTTACTAGTTTATTTTTCAAATATGATTTTGTCATTAATATTTGCAAAATTTTTTATATTTCATATAATGAATCTTTCCAATCCCACATTCTCGTTGGTTTATCATATTTCTCATTATAAACAACATTACCTCTCTAGTTAATCTAATTAAATGATTTTTAATTATATATATATATATCTCTCATATATATATATATATAGTTTATTAAACCTTAATTTTATGGCGTAATACAAATCATATATTCATTTCTAAAATTCATAGATTATGAAATTTCCTTTGATTAAGATATAATACAAGATTATGTAACCAAATTCATTCCAAGGGTAATTCTTTTGATTATTATTTATGATTGATTTCTTATTTTGGTACACATAATCATGATCATTTAATGATGGTTGTTCTTCAATAGTTATCTAACTCATAGGGTAAATATTTATTATCACGAGTCATCAGGTATGGGATTAGGGTGTAAACCTAATACATTATAGTACTTTTCCACCATGTAATAATTTCTACGAAGTTATCCATGACCCATGTTTATATGATGATATATGTTTCTGATATATTTACATTGATTAATTTTTCTTATAACACCATGATCTTTATGTTAGAATACCATGTGATTTTTCATGAGCTTTTTCTTCTATGATATTATTTTATACCTATTACTCATAAGTTATATTTCCTTATCATGTTTATTCCCTTACTTTTATTTTTAGAGTGACCCATTATATTTTTATTCCCCAGGTAATCCTATACTATTTTAAAAGATTAATCAATTTATATTCCTATTATAGAGATTAAAATAATTATTTTTTATTTTAGATATTTGTTGGTACATAGTATTCCAATGAAACTAGGACATTTTTTTCTACTATTTGTATTTAATGAGAATTATTTAAAAAAATCATTTAATAATATGTGTAAAAGCCTTGGGTTTCTATATGTGATCACCCTTACAAATAAAATTTCCGGACCAATAAATTCCTATATATATTATCCAAAGGATATATCTTTTCCCATTGTAATTTCGGACTATAAAATACCCATATATCATTTTAAAAAAATTAACATGACACATAGAATGAAATAAAGGCATAAAATGATGTATTTAGATCAAAAAACTCATAATAATTAACATTTAAGCCCATAAGAAAATCCACTTTCTGTTAAACCATAAAAGTAAGATGCAATATCTTTTTCATATAAAAACATTATAAAAACTACAAATTCTGATAATAATGGGGAAATTATCTTCCTTGAAAACCCCATAGAAATATGTAGACAAATTTTGGAAAAAAATAATAGGTATGATGGTGGGTGAAAACATGATTTTCATAAGGTCTGATTAATGAAAAATTATTCCCAAGATAAAATATATTTATTTTGGTATTATAGTATTTTTTCCCCTAGAATGAAGTTCATAAAAAATGTTTTATCACATTAAATAAGTGAAAAAAGTTTATTTTTGGTTTATATATTTTTTTCAAATTTTATAAATGATACAAGAGTTGAAAAAATTGATGCAAAATATGATTTTTCTAGGGTATAGTTTCCCCTTGTAATGTTATCTGATCCCATAAATTGATCCAATTATTTTATAATTATTTTTTCGTGAAATATTCATTGATATTATCATAAAACACCATATGATTAATGATATTGTGGATATTAAACTAAAAATGATTATTTCTTATTTAACCACCTTTTTTGTGTATGAAGAGTTAGTAATATAATAATAAATTACCTACGAAATACCCAATTAACTGTTGCTTTTCATAGGAAATATAAAATTAATTCACTACCCTAACACACATTCCAGCTATGGCTAGTAACTCACCCATTAATTCAACTCACTCCATCAAAAAAAACTGCACCTTGTGAAGTGAGATTATTGGTTATAAATATAAGCAGTAATATTGAAGTAGTTTGATTCCTTAATAAAAATTTCTGAAATGAAATTAAAAAAACATATATTACCAAAATCAACAAATAATGAAAGATATTTATTTAATTAGTGTATGAGAACTCCATCATTATGATGAAGAATATTCCCTTCTCTAATCACACAATAAATTACCCCTATATTCAAAGGGAAACATATAAGAAATTGAAATAATATATTACAAAACCCAATACAAAAAACAAAATGATAAAAGAAAAGTAGAAAAAAACTTCTATAGTATATGTAATGAGTAGGTTCAGGGAAAAAAATCATATTTATTAGTTTCCACCTATTCCTTTTTTAGATGAATGATTTCCTCCTAATATATTGGACAATAGACCAGAATCTCCTACTTTATAATTATTAATTTCACGTTCATTCAAGTAGTTTTAAATATATATTTCAATATCATATTCTATGAAACATATGACTTTACTTTTTTCTCTTGATTGAGATATTCAAAATGTTTAGATTCACTTGGATCCCTTCAATTGATTATATTATCATGTACATGGAAGACTAAAGGTTCAACTCAAAGTGTTTGTGGTTTGGAGGAAGTCTTTATATGACCTTCACCCACTCATCATAAGATTATTTTTTTAAAACTAATTGTATTATGTATAAGGTGAAGGTTAGTTAATCAATTATAAGGTATAATAATTACCACATGATAGATAGGTCACCTTGTAGTAGGTTCATTGTATGGTTGATTAGAATGGCCATGCAACCAATCTAGGGAAGGCTTTTTCAATCAACTATCTTACTACAGATTATAAATTAAATGTGTATTTGATTATCAAATGGTAAACCATGACATTGTGGGTTGAATTTAATTCATTTGATTCAAGTGAATGTGGGGTTGGTAAAATCCCCACATTATTGGCTAATAACTTATTCTTACATTTGATAAATTGAACATGGAATGAATTCTCACATGGTCAGTTGATTTCCGTGTGTTTGATTGGAGTGACTTGTGGTTAGTCAGATCAACATGTATTCGGTTGAGAACTTCATATTTCAGTCAATATCTTCATTCAGTTAATGGATCAATTAAATTAATGTATAGTGATTATACAAAAGGTTCACAATGTGTTCAATTGAGGACTTCGAGATTTTTTACATGGTTGATTATGAGGATCTTCTTATTTTTGATGGATTGACCAATTAGATTCCTCATGGGTTATTGACTAAAAAAACTCAAAAATTTAAATATGAATATACACCTTCAATGATTTCTTCATATTAGAAACCATACAACAAATGAGTCATCAAAACATTAATGAATAATTATAGACTTTATTCTCATAATTCCCCAATATCATATATTTATAATAAAAACACAATATATAGTCCATTTTCTCTTGAAATCCTAAATAATGAAATAATATAAATATGTTGGAAATACCTAGCAAATGTAAAAATGATTGTATTAAAACATTAAAAATTATCAATGAAATATATGAACACATCACCTCTATCAATTCCCACACACATAATCATTTGTATTAGGGAAAGTAAACATTAAAAATATTATCAAAGAAAATTAAAATACCTATCCAACGTGAGTACCTTTTTCAATTCCATGTTTCTCTAGATATCAATCTTTATTTATTATTTTAGTTTCCTTTTATTTAATAATCACATTAATTAAGTTAAATCAAACTTATTTTATCCCATAATACACACATATACCAACCTTATGAGAATGTTTCTCTCCACAAACATGTATGGTTTTCCAGGAAGTTTTTTATCATTCAATGTTTATAGAAGTTTCACTATAGTATTGATGATTTTCTTCATATCCCCAAAATGAGTCTTGTATTTGTGCATATAATGAGGGATTAATCATTTTTATTCTATGTACTTAGGGTAGGTAGGTTTTTAATGTAAATCGTTGATGCTGAAAATTGTGTATTGACTCTAAAATGAATCTCAATGCATGAGTTTTAGTTTCCTATAATAATAAATCTCCCTAAACATCCCCTTAAACTAACTCATATTAACATATTTTAATTATCTATAGACAACTGTAACCTTTTATAAATTCTATAGTATAAAAGATTCCTCTCACTGTTTCCTATAGTAGTTTTCACAAACAATTCTGTTTTCTAATTTTAATATAGTTTATATCTTGAAAAAATGGAGGAACATAAAAGTTTTACGATAGATGTGTGACCTATCTTTCCCCATGTTAGGAAATATTTTCTTAACATTTTTATGTTTCTAGGAAATTTTTTAATATTCTCTACATTTAATACACATTTTCTAAAACTATTCAAAACACCACATACAGTATAATTTCGAAATATATTATGATCCAAATGTCCTCCATGATAGTTTTTTATTGGAAAGAAGCCTCAGAGCGGCGGCGAACCCTCTCCGCTCCGCGTCTAGGGTTTTCCTAGAGCTTTTCTCCTTCCCTCCTCTGGAATGTTGACCAGTATTGCATGTCCTGTTTCCATCGCTGCTCCTGGATCGGCGTAGATCTCGGCTCGCAATGGATTCTTGTCCTCGGCTCGGCTCCAGATCCGGCATGTTTCGGTTTGGCAACGGACTCCGGCTTGTCCGCAGGCTTAGCTTTTGAGTATTGTCTCCAGCTCGTTTTAGATCTGGTTCCGCTGATAGGTTCGTGCGATGTCATTGTCACCGAATAAATCCTCCTCATCCATCCATCTGTCTCACTTGGTTTTGCCAATTTGGAATCCGTTGGGGTTTCTTCTATAGTTTGAGCTGAACTTCTTCATGCCCAGAGTGGCATTGATCGTTCAGATCGACTTGGACCCCCTCAACGGAGATGCTCCATCGATGTGTTTTTGGGTCTTCCAGTCCTCAGTGATGAAGACCCGAACCCACGTTCCATGGTTTTTCCTCCTCTTCGTGGTGCTGCGTGTGGTGTCAGAGGTGTCTTGTGGGGCATGTATGGTGTGGCTTTGACACCGGCATTATGTTCCTCACTTTTTTTTTGATGATGATGTGTGGTTAATTGGTGCTTTTTCATTTTCGGGATTCGAGATCTGGAGATACGGCCAGACATGACTACTAGGACATGCCCAAGGGAGGATTCAGATCAGGAGGTTCACCTATACAGACTTTACGGACATGGTCAGCCATCGGATCAGGCCTGTGCTTTGACACGGGACACTTGCTAGATGTATAGTCTTGCATTGGTGGAGAGATTTGTTACATTCCAAATGTTGGGGAGGGACTACTTCAAGTTGTCAGTCTTGGTTTATTTTCTAATTTTTGGGTTAAGTATGTTTTATGTTCATGAAGTCTGTGGGTTCCCCTTCTTCCCTTAAAAGGGGGTTTTATTTAAAATAAAAAATCTAAGGCTCTCGGGCCGTTGGATAAATGTACTCCACACTCATTCTTAGCATCATGACAAGTCTATCTCGTTTTTAACATCAAAAAATTCAATATTTTATTCCCATATACTCCATTTTTTCTATATATTTTTTATGATCAATAATTTAACATTAGAATAATATTTTTTGGGGGAAGGGAGAGAATGTTTTGCTTCAAAATACTGGGGATCTTTTATATCCAACCATGGATGTCAATAATAATATTTTTCCAATTCTTCTTATAATTTTTATCCAAAAACAAAAACATTTTTTTAAATATTCTTTAAATTAAAATAGATTCTTCCAAACATAATTTTCTACCTCTTATCCCTAATTCCATCACAATTTAAATCAATTTATATTATAAGAAATATTTTCAAAAAGGTAGATTATGATACTTCGATGAAAATTTTCTTTCTTAACAATTTCATTAATGGATAACAATTTCCATAGTTATTAATGTATATGAATTATTGAAATATATTCATTGAAAAATTGGTTAAAAATAAAATTAATTTCTCAATCATTTTTAGCATACGATCCATGAATGATCCAATATGTTGACTAGATTACTAATAAAGTTCTGGATGTTAAATCAAGTATTGGTTCTCTCAAAAAAAGTATAATTTAAATGAAAATTTAAAAAAAAATTAATAATTATCTCAAGTACGTGACTATAAATATTGGAAAATATGTCATTTAATTGGTCTTAAAAAACCATTTGTTTCCAGGAAACTACATCACGTAGAATTTTCAAAAAAAAATCATAATTTATCTATGGTGTGATGATGGGTCAAATTAGTTTCTCCAAACTAGATTGGATTCAATGTTTTCATGGATATTGAAACATAAAACATAAGTTCTGAAAACATATATAAAATAAAAATGAAACACGTTATTTTTTGAAAGTGAAAATTTTGAAAAATATAACTTTCTAAGGTTTAAAATCAAAATGTTCCACCCCACACACATAATAAATATAATTTAATAAATGTATTCATACAGATTTATCATGTGAGAATATTTTAAATTAAATCACAACATTCAATCAAATCTTAAGGAGAGGTAAAACCTAATAGGTTTTCATCGATATAAATGGTGGAGAATTTTGATCTCATTCACTAGTTTATGGTTTAGATTCTATAATACCCTATACTATTTTTTATATAATGGAAGCCTTGTTTATTTTTATCTCTTACTTTTTTTGAGTTATGCCAGATTTGGATAAAGGGTTGTGAGATTTGAGAATACTATAGTAGCAATTGGGTATTTTTGTTAACGTTTTGGAAAAAATAGGTGGTTCCACACTATGGTACATTAAGTTGTGTTGTAATTATTGAGGCCATGATACAGAGGGAAGGGTTTAACTATGTTGGTACTAGTTGATAGAATTTTCCCCATAAACATTTACATGGTGGATTAGACCATGCATCAAAGACTAAATCTGTCTTAGTTTTAAATAGCTAGTACAATCTTTGATCATCGATACTTAAGCCTCTTAAAA
The DNA here is from genome assembly GCA_963277665.1 of Viscum album. Lineage (NCBI taxonomy): Eukaryota > Viridiplantae > Streptophyta > Magnoliopsida > Santalales > Viscaceae > Viscum > Viscum album. The sequence goes on along the minus strand of OY728140.1, from coordinate 759,475,669 downwards.
GGCTATTAGGATTCTTATTAAGGGATATATTTTAGAATTTATTGGGTGAATTTGATTCATAATACATGAGTGGAATTAAATAGGTATTTATGAGGATCAAGACCCTATAAATATTGATCCTTCCTCTTATTTTGTAAGTATTCTTGGGCCTTGAGAGAATACAGAATTGAATCTATAATGAAATAATGATTTATATGTCTCAAAATTTATGATTTCATAGGGTTTTTATATTAAAATCCATGTATTTATTCCATGATTTTATTTTTATATACTTACACCACTATAGGTATTTATCCCACAACATGGGGGTTAACTCAAGTGCACCTCTATGATGCCATTTTCAAACATTCACCGTGGTTTTTAATTCAAGTATCGACCTGCACTATATTGAAAAACTATATGTTATGGAAGTTATGTGTTGAAAACCACCACACTACATCACCGGAATTATTCTATGGATCTATCCAAATTTATATAATAACATCCTACTATGCTTTAAGTCTTCTAAAAATCAACAATAGGTAAGAATTGGTTCTACAATATTACTTTTTTCTATAATGCTTAACCAAGAAAACTTTTCACATTATATTTTAATTGGTTCTAGGAGTATTTGGAAGGTGATCACATCCCAGTTGTTGTGGGAATGTGGTTGTGGTGAAGACACTTTTGAAGAACCCTAACATTGTCATGAAAATTGTAAAGTAGGACGTTTCTAATCATTTTTGTTCATGTATATGATACTAGCATTATAGGTTATTTATGCTTGATTAACCTATTTTTATTAATAGTTTTATGTGTCTTCATGAGATGAAACAAATCCTATTTAAATATTAACATGTGATTATTTTTGGATATAGACTTTTGACCTTAGTTTTTTTATTGTTCCATAATAAAACATATATTTCTTTTTATTTTTTATTTCCCCTAGAACTGTGTTTCAGGTATGAATATGATTAGGTGGATCCTTAATGTTAGTGAATTATGGTTCAAAAATGTTTTATTTTGGTAATGGAAATCCCTATAATGGTATGCGTATAAGATTCAGAATAGTCAAACTGAAATAGTCCAAATGTCCTTGCTGATGACCATGGATATACCTGTTTAGGGTTATGCATAAGTTGACGACTTGTAGATATAAGGAGTATGGGATTCTCATGGACCTTCTCTCTATGTGTCTAAAGGATAACTGACTAGGGATCCACATGGTGGAATGTGAATCATTCTGGTTGAAAAGAAGCATCTAGTTTGGGTGATTTGTGTTACCTTAAAGGCGGTACTTGTTTGACTTATCAGAAATCCTTACCGATAACAAGCTAAAGTAGGTGAGGACAATGTTCATGGTAGCTTATTCAGAACATAATGGCTCAAAACATGAATTATAGTATAGTTATTTGATAAATTACTTTTTTATTTCATATATAGTTATATGTTATTATCATTTATGTTAAGGAGGCATTTGTTGTGTCATATTGAGTCTGGCACAAACACCATACTCAGGAATTTTGGTACGCTTGTATATTTCATGATTAGATACATGGTGAATGGAAAGGTCTATATAGTTAACACATGAGAATATGTGTACAAATATAGGAGTGAAATGTGAAATACTCCAAAGGAAAAACAATTTATTTATTTATTTACTGATCATTCATTTTTTTGTTGGGTTTAAAAAATTTTGAACCCATTATCTATTGTAAGAATTATATTCTATATTTATATTTTTTCATGATTAATATAATTCATTATTATCTTTATTATTATTATTATTCTCTAGATGAAATGATATATATAGTATATTATCCTCACTAAGGAACCTCGACCCTCATTTCTAGCTTTCAGACTCTTACATACGGGGAGGCATGCATGTGGCCATGTGGGATTTTATCTCAAATCTAGTGGATTAGGTTTGGGTGTTATAGATTCCCTTTCTACTTATTCATATTTTTTCCATTAAAAATGAGTGGGTTTTGATTTCCATCTTTCACAATCTATAAATAACCAAAATGTGATATGCTAGTAATTATGAAAGGACCCTTCCTTCTCAAATAAAGATTACATGTCATTGTCTTGAGTCTTGAATTGAATAAAAATACTTGTTATTGAGGATAAAATTAATTTTATTAAATTAATTTATTCATGAGGAAATATTTTAATATCATTTTAAATTTTTGACATTTTAAAGGTTTCTCTATTGGTTTTTTTTCCAACCAATATTGTAATAATTTCCAATATTTCCCATCATTATCTATGTTTGTATTCACATATTTAATATCCCAATAGGCTTTACATTCCTTTTCTATAGGGATATGATTCATTTTACAACAATTTTATCAATATGGGAACAAACCTATGAGTTTATTTTAGGCTATCCAATAATCTCGTAAGGTGTCTTCCAATATATGAAACCAATATTTCATGTTTGGTTTTAATTTTTTCTTCAAAAGTACCTTGATTTATATACTTAAAAAATCATCTTTCTAATTTTTATATGGATATTATGGTGTGTATGTGTTTTATTATATTCAATATGTAAATTGAAAATTGATTCCTTTGGCCACTAGATATGGAACGTGGTGTTCAAAAAGCTGTAAAATACTTTGTACCAGATAAAAGCAAACATTTTTATGGAATTATCAAGTTTGGAAGCCTGGACTTCCTCCCATTTTGAAGCACAATCAATAGTAATGTGAATATAATAGTATCAAAAATACTGGTAAAAGGGTCTCATAAACTATATTCCATATATTTTAAAATTTTCTTGAAGATGAGTAGTTTAAGGTAGTTTCTTATCTCTTTGATATATTTATAGAAAATTAGATTTTCTCTCATTTTTTATAATACTCTTCTGAATCATTTAAAATTTGAGACATTAAATTATATATTAAAATACGTTAGTTGTAGTTATTCGATATCTAAAGTGGATTCTACACTTTATTGTGTGACCAAATTTAAAAACACACTCAATTTCACTTATAGGAAAACAACTTATTATTACTTTATAATTATATATTTTTCACATATATCAATTTTACCGTATGTAAAATATGAATTTAGATTTAATATTTTGAATTTGTTTGGAATTTAGATTAGAATTTATCTAGTAAGTCACCAAATAATTCCCTATGTCTACAAACTGGGGTGATTCTTATTAATCCAATTATAACCATTCTCATAGTAGGTGGTTATTTAGAGGGACCTAATATTGAATTCTTTCTTTAGTAGTGTTCTTTAAATTGATCATGTGATCAACTATAAAATTTTCATCACCTGTGTTGCCTTTAATTTCTAGGATAAACTCTTAGAAAAAACATATTTATAACTAGTGTTTCTTGGTTTCATATTTCTTTATTAATTATATAACTATCTTATGTCATAGAAAATAATGAATTTATTTCTCTGAAAATATGATCTTAATTTTTCTAATGGAAAAACATATATGAAACATTTTTTAGTTGTTTTATAGTTGATCTAGTCTAATTATAATGTCCTTGATGCATAATAAATGACTTCTGTTCAATCTATATTTCTCTGGGTAAGAACTAATCCTTAATATTGGTTAAAATCATAAACATTTATATTAAAGTGGTTATACTACATAAATGGATGCATCACTAATGGGTTGATTAATCAACTCTTTAGTACATAAAATTATTCACTATAATCAATAATATATGAAAAATAAGAATCTATCATGAATAACTCAATGAGGTGTAGAGAAACATCACTAAATTCCTTGTTAAACCTTATATGGAATACATAATGTACTAGAAAATATCTTACATGTATCAAAAAAGTTAGTTAATGTAACGCCCCAAACCAAAATCCTAAAGGTAGTACATTATTTTATTACATTAGAATGATTACAAGGAATTAAATCCAAAAGGACCGATCAGTTCAGTAGATATAGAATGGAATATTAAATACATGATACACATAATACATTGGGAAAATAAAACAAAACATGATACACAATAAAAGGAAATAAATTCTATCCTTGAAAGATTATTCAATGATTTCTTCTTTATAACCATGTGAATGGAAACTTAATAAGGTCGAGATCAATTTCTAAATAAGGGTGTGTAAAGTGGAATAAATGATGAAATAGTGAGAATAAAACAATAAGGAAAGATAAATAACTAATAACACATGCCATCTAAATAAATAGACAAGTAAAATTCAACATCAAAAGGTATGGATTTAAAAAAAATTCCATTTAGTCATTGAATTTAAAACAAAATGTATCCATACATATTTCAATACCAAATCTCATGGATGGATATCAACTAAAATATCTATGATGTAAATGCTTAATTATTGGATGTAATTTCTAAGGAACAACTGTTAGTACACTTCACAAGATGGTTAAAACTACAGATAGAAACCTGTTTAATTTGGCCAACATTTTTGTATCATAAGAACCTTTTGATGCATCAATTGTCTATTTAATGTTCTCGAAACACATGTCATTACCATTCCAAATTATTCTTTGTATAAATTAATCAAAATAAATAACATGCCTTATCAAATATCTATATCTAATAATGAATACAGATTTATCAATAATTCCACAGTTAATCAGATAAATATCAAATTGAACACCATATATTAAATTGGAATATCATTAAGGAAATAATAAAATAAATTATATGAGAATATGTATATTGAAGTTAATTTTCATCTAAAAATTATTAATTTTTTTATATAGATTTAACAATCACAAAATTAAGTGAGATTACAAAGAACATTCTTTAGGATAATTTTTTTTAAACATTCAAATGTGTCCCATAACAATTTGAACATTTTAATAATAATAAACATGAAGGGATTATATTAAATGAAACATATAAAATAATTATATTTTGTCGATTCATGATATAACATGTCACGAGGTAGTATATACATCATGACAATTGAATTGGTGCACAATAACAAATAAGTCTCAATGGAATGAAATTTGAGATGAAATCACTTACCTTAAAAATTATTTTGATGGGATATATTTATCCCTATATATAGTTTCTTAAATAAGTTAAAACTTATACCATAAACATAATCATGTTAATAATATCAAATATCATCCTCTTATATTATTTTATTACACTTTTTTTTGACACGATTTCATTATTTTAACTATTTCGGTTGATAAATGTCCAGTTTTATCATGTTTGTTTTGACATGTCTTTTGTTGTAAATATTAATTATATCATGATTTTATAATATCCAAAATTTAAAACATTAATTAATTATAATTAATATTAGTTAAATAATTATTTAGAAAAATCTATAATGTTTAGAGATAAGAAATGCAATGAACCATTCATGGAGACAGTTGGTCGTACGTACACATGAACTCTACATTCAATTCTTTGTCATATTTAAAAAGTAAATCATATTTATAAATATAAATATTATAATTAAATTAATATATATATATATATATATATATTTGTGTTATATTTCATATATTTTAATTAATATCATCATTAATGTGTTCCATGTATACCATGAATGAATCACATCACATTGAGGGGGTGGTACTCCGTACATTGAGAAGTGATGTTATCATATTTACCCAAAATGGAGAGTATAAGAGTACAAGTTATAAAATAATTTAATATGGATAATAGTGTAATAAATATCATTAATATCACATATAATTGGATTTCACAACATAATGACCACCATGAAAGGTGAAAAGGGAGGAATGAACAATCATCACTTCATGAGGCGGTAGTTCACTCTTCACATAAATAATATGTTCGTTACCCATTAGATGGGTTTGTGTGTAAGTACAGGTAGAAATCATAAAATAAAAACATCCAATAATATTTATGATACTACTGTAGTTATATAAGCATGTAATAAAAATATTTAATGAAGTAGATAATAGAAATAAAACTAAAGAGCTTGAGGAAATACATGACATCTTAATTAGGTAACTACTTTTGGTTTGTACTAAAGGTTTACTTGTATAACATTATACACAAATGGAGGATTCAAGGATGAAGGTAAGTATGTGGTAAATTTAGTTTTGTATATATTGGATGAACCTAAATGGTTTTAAAGATTTTATGAAGGGGTAGATTGCATGCCTTTTTATTGTCTAGGGGGAGTGAAACTCTTCTAAATACCAAATGGCATTCATTAATGAGAGGAATAAATTACCTATTGCTTATCCAAAATGTATTAAATTGTAATAATGGTTTATAGAAATATCCACCATAAAAATCTATGTTCATTTTCATAATTGTTTTCTTTAACTTCTAAGATTAGATAATTTTATTATTTTTTTGTTTATTAAAGCATCTAGTCTTCTAACCTATGTTATTTGACCATTAAGACTAAACTAAAGTGAGATTTATTAGAAAATATAGATCCAGTAAATTATTAAAATGATACATAGTTTATAAAACAAAAAACACTTGAGTTTTGGAAATTAATCTCAAATTAATCACTTGTGACGTGCTAAAATACTTCTTAAACCCATAATATATTAACAATATTTTTACATTATATGGGTCAATATATTAATTATTAAAGATAAAATGGTAAATTAATTGAAAGTATTTCAAATTTATTAACACTTAAAAATCACTAGGAAGAATATATGATTTTTTATCTTAAAATCATTTAATAAAATATCCTTTATTTTAAAATAACTGTATAGTCAATTTTGACATTATTTGTTAAATTTTAATAATAAAATATCAAAAAAATATTTGAATTAAAATATATTAAGTTTAAATCTATGTAACATGATGTAAAGACCCAAAAAATTCAAGGAAATTTTTTTCTTAATTTCCTTTGGATTTTTACAAGAACGCAGTTTCTGACGGCACCTGATTCCGAGGCCCGGTGTGCCCGGAATCATTTTCCGAAGTTTGGCTCGGGTACGTTCAGTGAACGAATGAGCGAGTTTTTCTAACTTTTGAACCGGTGCTCAGAATCAAATTCCGAGGGCACCGATGAAATCACAGCGCCGGTATTTGCTTAGAAACGCCTCTTCCAGAGTTGCGTTTGCTCGGGTGTGGTTTTTAAATTTTTGGGGTTAAGTTAAGAAATAAAATAAACTGTGCGGCAACTTTATTTTTATTTCATTTAAAGCCACTTGAAAGCCAGTTAAAGCTGCTTAAGCTGAGTTGATGCGGATATGGTGCTATCCAAAAATATCCTACCCTCTTGGTAGGATATTTGTGAGGTGGGGCCCGCATGAGCCCCACCGTTTCTTTTCCGCTAAGTAACGCCCCCGCGAAAACCCGTCATTATGAAAGTCAACTGACGCATTTTATTAAATTATTAACGCACCAATTAATTGGGCGGTTAACTTCGTTAAATTAATTATATGAATTAATTTAATCGTTTCTTAACCTGTTTACAATCCGTTGGTGTAATAATAAAATAAGACCAACGCACGACTTCTTGAGGATTGCTCGTTGAGAGGCTTTTGACAGAAATTTTGTGCCTTCATCCTCCTTCGCGAAGAACGCGAAGAATGCGAAGAACGCGAAGAACGCCGTCACCCTCGGAGATCGACGACTCTTCTTCCAAGATGTTCTTCCCCGCAACGATCTCCGATCACCAACTGCTTGAGGTAGGAGATTTCAGGTTTCTTCTTTTAAATCTCTTTGTGGGTTATAACAACATCATGGATTTAATTAATATAATTAAATCTACATGTTCTTGAACCTCAGAGTTTGTCAACGCGACACCATATTCTACGACGATGTGACACCCTTCCACGACGACGCGACGCCCTTCCGCGACGCGACGATCACCTCCTTCTGCGACGATCAATTCCGCGAAGAACGCACGCTCGACGACTACGGCGAGGTAGGGGTTTGTTTGTGAAATAATTTATATTTCCGTGGATGTTCCTCCTTAAACAAAGAACCTGGATCAAGTGCAATTTTAATTTATTAAATTGTATCTTTTTACATTTCCATTTGATAATTTATTCTTCCCGATTGTTATCACCTAACGCGGAGGGTGCGGGCAAAACAAACACGGCCCGAAAACCCTCCGCAGTTCTTCGTTGATGTGCGGATTGGCGGGCAGCAACAAAACAAGCCGCAGAGGTGATTCGTTGTTTCCGCAGTGAAGTACGGGACCCGGGAGGAGCTATGGCACAGACGGAAACGAAATCGGACCACCGGAGCAACTCCGGTGGCCCGCAGAACCCACCGGCGGCCGGAGGCGGCGGCGCCCCGGCGCGCCGCCATACAGGGCCGCCGCGGCTGAAGGCGCGGCGGCGGCGGCCAGCGGACCCGCGACCGCGCGGGTTTGGCACACACGGGACACGGCAAAGCCGCGTCCGCTGATTCAGCACGACCCCACGTGGGTCGTGGCTTCTCTTCCCGCTGTACTTCACGCCCCGCGGCTCCCTTGCTCGGCCGAGCCGAGCCGACCCGCCGGCCGGGTCGTGCCCAGGCCGGGCCGCGCCGAACCGGGTCGGACCCGGACCCGGATCGGTTTGACCCGGTTCGGGCCGACCCAGGGGATGGGGGGGGGGGGGGGGGTTGGGCTGGGTCGGTCCGGGCCCAGACCCCTCGTCTCCGGACGTTTTCGGTCTTTTGCTCATAACTTGAGCTACGAGCCTCCGAACGACGCGCCGTCAGTGGTGATGCGATCCTTGGATCGCGATGGTCGTTTTGGTATATCGCACTCAAGGTTTCGGAATACTTTGGGTTCAGCCGGGTTGGTTCGTACACGAAACCAACCGGGCCTTCGAAGCGGAAACGCTCATATCTGGAGCTTCGGACGTCCGTTTGACGTGCCGTCGACTTTGTTGTTTTCCTTTAAGTGAGACGAATATTTTGGCATACTCTGCCCGAGGTTTGGACGTAGGTGGAGTACGGTCGGGTTGGTTTTTCCTTAAAAAACCAACCGGGCCCCTCGGACGAAAAAGCCAATAACTCTCAGACCGGGCGTCCGATTGACGCGCCGTCTGCGACGTTGAGTTCCTATTTTCAATACGGAACTTTTGGATACATCAACTCCGGACTATGTGTCATTTGATGTATCAGCCTCTCGGCTCGTGGAGCGGACCCTCCCGAACGAGCTTGCTGTGTGCGGGAACCCTAGAGCTGGCTGCAACTGCTACTGTGACGACGACGACTGTGCAGAGATCCTCAGTGGATTCGACGGCGACGACTACATCAATCAGTGATCCTTTGTGGGTCAGTGCTACCGATCCTATGTGGGTCCGATCCTGTGTGGGTCAGCGATCAGCGGTCCTGTGTGGGCCAGCGCCTACAGGTCCTGTGTGGGCCCGATCCTGTGTGGGTCTTTGTGGGGGTTAGTTACCTATCGATCATTTGTGGGTTAGATCCTTTGTGGGTCATTTGCGGGGGTTAGTACCTATCGATCCTTTGTGGGTCCGATGACTTAGATGGATCAGTGATCATCTCTATCATCATTCGAAGAAGTATACCTGTGTGAGATGAAACCCTGTTTTCTTTCCTTTGTGGACTGTGTTGTGCTATCCTGTGTGGATTTACGTTTTTCTTTCCTTTGTGGATTGTGTTGTGCTATCCTGTGTGGATTTATGTTTTTATTTCCTGTGTGGACTGGGTTGTACTTGAGCTCGGATGTTGGAGCTGAGCGAGAATTGATGACTTAGGTATATGTGTGGGCATATACCTAAGCCGTGTCGGATTTTACTTCGTGATTTGTATCTTTGCTTTGTTGTTTATCCTTTGTGGATTCTGGGAGACCTTCGGGGGTCTCGGGGTCCCCACTGAGTAGCTTATACTCACCCCTACACGAGCTATGCCCGCACTACGTTGTGTTGGTTGCAGACAACGGACAGCGCTGATCGCGGTGGAGGATTGCGGAGCAGGACGGTACCTGGAGGTGGACCACTGGGCGGAGTGTACTCAGAGCGGATGGCTGGACCGAGGAGCTGTGGAGGCTATCTGTACTCACCCTTCATGTGGGACTTTCAGAGGATGGCTCGACGCTGCGGCTTTTCCTTTCAGTTGCTATTTTTCCCCTTTCAGTTGTACTTTACAGTTGGGCTTGTATTTCCGGCCCCCTTTACTTTTCCGTACTTACTGTTGTACCAGCTTTTACTTAGTGTTTACTTTTTCCGCTTGCTTAATCTGTGGTGCTTGTTTACTTTACAAAGACAACACCTTACCTTTTTACCGGGATCTACGCCTTGGTGCTAGTTGCCAGCCCCTGGCCTATGAAAGGCGGGCTTGGGGTAGTCAGGGCACGGGCCCCGAGGACGGGTCGTGACAAATTGGTATCAGAGGAGTTCGGTTCTACCGGGGACTCTGATCTTTTTATATGTGAAGCAATAGTGTTTAGCGTATTGGGTGTGGTTATCAGTCCAGGGAGTCCAGTGTTGGTGCGGCGACCGACGTATCGGTACACCAGGACCCTGACTTCTGATTTCCGACTTAATGCACGAAAACATTGATTGAATGTGTGTTTCAAGTTTTCTTTGTGATTACTATATGTCAGCTCACCAGGTATACTGTTCTGACCGTGGTGCTCCTGTTTCTTTTCAGGATGGCCCCACGACGGCATTCAGCTAGGGTTCCGAGAGTTGAGCATGGCGACAACCCACCGAGCGACGAGGCCTCAGTACAGGACCCTTTGACAGCTGAGGCACCAGCGGTACCTCTACCCGTCGAGCCACCGATGCTTCCAGCCCCAGCCGCTGACGATGCACGTCGCCTCAGTGCACTGCATGAGTTCCAGTGCCAGCGACCGCCCAGGTTCCGTGGGGAGACGGACCCCCAGGCAGCCGAGGACTGACTGGAGGCAGTGGTACGAGTTTTCAGGCTAGTGAGGACACCAGCAGACCTCATGGTGATCCTCGCAGCGAGCCTACTGCAGGCAGCAGCGGGCCGATGGTGGAGCTTGATGCTCCAGGTGCACGATGGGGCCTCTCTCATCTGGACAGAATTTGAGGGCCTCTTCCACTCAGAGTTCGTCCTGGCCACCCTCCGTGCGGTGCGTATCCAGGAGCTTCTTCAGCTGCAGAAGGGCAGCTTGACGGTCACCCAGTACTCGGCGAGATTTACTGATCTCTCGCGCTACTCGACCGACATGGTACGAGACCCATTCTTACGGGCCCGGACCTTTGATCAGGGATTGAGACACGAGATCAGGGCATCGCTGATCTCCCTCAGCGTCCCGACCCAGGCAGGAGTACTGGAGTGACCCCTTTTGATTGAGAGCTTTCTTTTTGAGACTTCTCCAGCGGCGAGACCTACCGCGGGGCGGCACGTAGCATAGTCTTCCGCAGAAGGCAGTAGACGGATGACTCATGGGTCCCGGCAGGCCAGACCCTCACGTAGACGACCTCAGGAAACTGGCTCAGCCGTGCGGGGCACACAGCACGAAGCCAGTCTTTCGAGAGGCAGGCAGTGCTACACATGCAGCGGACAGGGTCACATGGCTTGTGACTGCCCGACCCATCGTGCCGAGGAGCAGCAGATAGTTGAGGGGCTACCCAGACAGAGGCAGAGGGTCGACCGTGGCAGTCCACAGAGTGGAGGAAAACGAGGCAGAGGAGTTGGCCGAGCAGCAGGTGGTGGGCGACGCTTTGAGAATCTTCCACCACCACCACCAGGAGGCCCGCCCCGATCACAGGGAGCTGGCGGGCAGAGACAGGCACAACTCTAGGCAGCGGAGGCCTACGACCATGGCGCGCCCGAGATGATTCGAGGTACGATCTGTGTCTATTCCACCCTTGATGTAGTTCTTATAGATACAGGAGCGAGTCACTCTTTCATAGCCGCTTCCATTGTTCGGAGCTCGGAGATTCCGACAGAGCCTTTGGCTCAATCCTTACGGCTAGAGACTCCCACGGGAGTAGACTCGACGATTACACACTGGTACCGGCAGTGTGAGCTTACTCTAGGAGGCGAGAGCTTCGGCTGGGATCTTCTTGTAGTGGCGTCGAGGCCTTACGACGTCATCTTGGGCATGGATTGGTTATCTACAGTCCATGCACAGATTGACTGTATTAGGCGCAAGGTGCGATGTGTACGCACCGACGGGAGCAGGTTCACCTTCACCGGCGAGAAGGGATACTTCACAGCACATGATGGACTACCTCAGAGGAGAGGACAGCCCATCACTCATCAGTTGGCTAGCCTCATCCTAGGATCATTTGATGTGCGAAGTCCTAGTTTTCCTGCAGTGGTGGATCAGTATGCGGACGTCTTTCCCAACGACGTTCCAGGGCTACCTCCTCGCAGAGAGGTAGACTTTCATATCGACCTGTACCCCGGGACAACCCCGATATCGACTCCAGCATATCAGATAGCCCCCGCTGAACTTCGAGATCTACGAGTACAGTTGGAGGACTTGCAGGGCAAGGGATTCGTCCGACCCAGTGTTTCACCCTGGGCTTCCACGATATTGTTCGCCAAGAAGGCGGACAAGAGCTTGCGACTGTGTGTCGACTATCGTCGCCTGAACCAGGTGACAGTGAGGAACAGGTATTTTCTACCGAGGATTGATGACCTCTTCGATCAGCTCAAGGGAGCTCGGTGGTTCTAGAAGATAGACCTCAGGTCAGGCTATCATCAGCTCAGAGTTCGGGATGAGGACGTGCAGAATACGGCCTTTAGATGTCAGTATGGCCACTATGAGTTCTTGGTTATGCCATTCGGCATAACCAATGCTCCAGAAGTGTTCATGGGCCTCATGAAGAGGATATTTCAGCCATACCTCGATCGATTTGTCGTGGTCTTCATCGACGACATTTTGATATACTCGACGGCTGAGGAGGAGCATGCCTACCACTTACGGTTTGTACTAGACACACTACGAGAGCACCATCTTTATGGAAAGCTCTTGAAATGTCAGTTCTGGATACGTGAGGTCTATTTCATGGGAACGGTCATCTCTGAGGCGGGAGTTGCAGTGGATCCTGCGAAGATCAAGGCGGTGCTAGCTTGGGAGCCACCCAGGAGCGTGACAGAGGTGCGGAGTTTCTTGGGACTAGCTGGATACTATCAGAGATTCGTGCCAGACTTCTCCAAAGTTGCGGCACCACTCTCAGATTTGAAGAAAAAGGGGAAACCCTTTGTGTGGTCAGACAGATGTCAGCAGAGCTTCCAGGAGCCGAGACAGAGATTGACCAGCGCCCCTATCTTGAGGTTTCCTGAGGAGGGAGTAGGGTAAGTAGTCTACTGCGATGCATCAGGGACCAGACTCAGATGTGTCCTGATGCAGGATCGGGCAGTGATCTCTTATGGATCACGTCAGTTTAGGCCGCATGAGCATAACTACGCTACCCATGACCTGGAGTTAGTAGTAGTGGTCTTCGCTCTGAAGACATGGCGACACAATCTGATGGGCGAGCACTTTACAGTCGTTTCTGACCACCAGAGTCTCAGGTACATCTTCTCACAGAAGGACCTGAACCTGAGACAGCGACGATGGCTCGAGTTCCTCCAGGACTATGAATTTGAGATAGTCTATACTCCTGGGAAGGGGAACGTGGTGGCCGATGCTCTCAGTAGAAGGATGGGAATTCAGCTACTTGAGGAGGCGATGGAGCAGCTAGCCGCTTTGCAGATATCCTTCGTGGATAGAGATGGAGCAGCCTTCCTTTAGTCTCTCACAGTCACTCCTCCACTACTACAGCGGGTCAGAGACGCACAGCGTGGGGACGCTGACTATGAGACACAGCGTGCACAGATATCCTCAGGACAGGCACCTGATGGCTTCTCCTTTGGAGCAGAGAACGACATCCTTTTTAGAGGACGTACCATGGTACCAGTTGCTTTACGAGAGGAGGTACTGATAGAGTTTCAAACTTCTCCTTTGGCGGTACATCCTAGAGTGGAGAAGATGTACCATGATCTCAGACGACATCACTGGTGGCCAGGCATGAAGAAGGCTGTGGCAGAGTTCGTTTCTCGACGCCTCACCTGCTAGCAGGTGAAGGCAGAGCACCGGGTACCAACAGGCTTGGTACAGCCCTTGGAGGTCCCAGAGTGGAAGTGGGATGAGATATATATGGACTTCGTGACTGGACTTCCACGCACTTCCAGAGGTCACGACTCCATCTGGGTGATTGTTGACCGACTCACCAAGTCAGCTCACTTCTTACCCATCAGAGAGTAGAGCTCAGTGGAGTGCTTGGGGCATCTCTACGTTTAGGAGATTGTACGGCTTCACGGTGTTCCATCATCTATCATATCCGATCAAGATGCTCGCTTTACTTCCCGACTTTGGAAGGGGTTGCAGGAGGCGTTCGGGACGCATCTACGTCTGAGCACCGCCTTTCACCCTCAGACGGATGGTCAGACAGAGAGGACCATTCAGACTCTTGAGGACATGCTCTGCGCTTGTGTCCTAGACTTTGGTCGTAGCTTGGAGGACCACCTACCCTTGGTGGAGTTCGCGTACAAAAACAACTACCACTCCACCATCGGGAAGGCACCATACGAGGCGTTGTACGACAGAACTTGCAGATCTCCTTTGTGTTGGACAGACCCTGGGGAGTCAGCACTTGTGGGACCAGAGATGGTCCGAGCCACGACAGAGAAGGTCCAGGTCATCCAGGAGCGGATGAGGACATCTCAGAGCCGGCAGAAGTCTTATGCTGACAGGAGGCGGAGGCCACTAGAGTTCGAGGATGGCGACCACGTCTTCTTGCGTGTCTCACCTCGACGTGGATTACAGAGATTTGGACGAGGCAGCAAGTTGTCTCCACGCTTCATCGGACCATTCCAGGTCCTCCGTAGGATTGGTGAGGTGGCTTATCGCATGGATCTACCACCTCAGTTGCACCGGGTGCACGACGTCTTCCACGTATCCCTGTTGAGGAGATACGTGCACGACCCGACGCACATCATTGACCATGTAGAGCTAGACGTTGATGATGGTGCGGCTTTTGCGGAGGTCCCGGTGGAGATCGAGGATCGACAGGAGCAGGTCCTTCATGGATGATCGATTCCTCTAGTGTGCATCAGATGGCAGCACGAGAACCTCCAGGAGAGTACTTGGGAGCGGGAGGCTCAGATGCATGCTCAGTACCCACATTTGTTTCCCTAGTTTATGATGTATCTTTACGGGGACATAAATCCCTGAGGTGGGAGTGATTTAAAGACCCGAAAAATTCAAGGAAATTTTTTTCTTAATTTTCTTTGGATTTTTACAAGAACGCAGTTTCTGACGGCTCCTGATTCCGAGGCCTGGTGTGCCCGGAATCATTTTACGAAGTTTGGCTCGGGTACGTTCAGTGAACGAACGAGCGGGTTTTTCTAACTTTTGAACCGGTGCTCAGAATCAAATTCCGAGGGCACCGATGAAATCACAGCACCGTTATTTGCTTAGAAACGCCTCTTCTAGAGTTGCGTTTGCTTGGGTGTGGTTTTTAAATTTTTGGGGTTAAGTTAAGAAATAAAATAAAGTGTGCGACAACTTTATTTTTATTTCACTTAAAGCCACTTGAAAGCCACTTAAAGCTACTTAAGCTGAGTTGATGCGGATAGGGTGCTATCCAAAAATATCCTACCCCATTGGTAGGATATTGTGAGGTGGGGCCCGCACGAGCCCCACCGTTTCATTTCCGCTAAGTAACGCCCCCGCGAAAACTCATCATTATGAAAGTCAACTGACGCATTTTCTTAAATTCTTAACGCACCAATTAATTGGGTGGTTAATTCGTTAAATTAATTCTATGAATTAATTTAATCATTTCTTAACCTGTTTACAATCCGTTGGCGTAATAATAAAATAAGACCAACGCACGACTTCTTGAGGATTGCTCGTTGAGAGGCTTTTGACAGAAATTTTGTGCCTTCATCCTCCTTCGCAAAGAACGCGAAGAACGTGAAGAATGCAAAGAACGCCGTCACCCTCAGAGATCGACGACACTTCTTCCGAGACGTTCTTCCCCACAACGATCTCTGATCACCAACTGCTTGAGGTATGAGATTTTTGGTTTCTTTTTTTAAATCTCTTTGTGGGTTATAACAACATCATGGATTTAATTAATATAATTAAATCTACATGTTCTTGAACCTCGGAGTTCGTCAACGCGACACCGTATTCCACGACGACATGACGCCCTTCCGTGACGACGCGACGACCTTCCGCGACGCCCTTCCGCGACGCGACGATCGCCTCCTTCCGCGATGATCAATTCCGCGAAGAACGCACACTCGACGACTACGACGGGGTAGGGCTTTGTTTGAGAAATAATTTATATTTCCGTGGATGTTCCTCCTAAAACAAAGAACCTGGATCAAGTGCAATTTTAATTTATTAAATTGAATCTTGTTACGTTTCCATTTGACAATTTATTCTTCCCGATTGTTATCACCTAACGCGGAGGGTGATGGCCAAACAAACACGACCCGACAACCCTCCGCAGTTCTTCGTTGATGTGCGGATGGACGGGCGACGACAAAACATGCCGCATAGGTGATTCATTGTTTCCACAGTGAAGTACGAGACCCAGGAAGAGCTACGGCGTAGACAGAAACAAAATCGGACCACCAGAGCAACTCCGGTGGCCCGCGGAACCCACCGGCGACGCGGGTCGCCGGGGGCCGGAGGCGGCGGCTCCCCGGCGCGCCGCCAGACAGGGCCGCCGCGGCTGAAGCCACGGCGGTGGCGGCCAGAGGACCCGCGGCCGCGCGGGTCCGGCACACACGGGAAGCGACAGAGTCGCGTCCGCTGATCCAGCGTGGCCCCACGTGGGCTGCGACTTCTCATCCCGCGGGGACTTCACGCCCCGCGACTCCCTTGCTCGGCTGCTCGGCCGAGCCGAGCCGACCCGCCGGCCGGGTCGCGCCCAGGCCAGGCCGCACCGCGCCGAACCGGGTCGGACCCGGACCTGGATCGGGTCGACCCGGTTCGGGCCGACCCAGGGGGGGGGGGGGGGGGGTTGGGCCGGGTCGGTCCGGGCCCAGACCCCTCGTCTCCGGACGTTTTCGTTCTTTTGCTCATAACTTGAGCTACGGGCCTCGGAACGACGCGCCGTCAGCGGAGATGCGATCCTTGGATCGAGACGGTCATTTCGGTATATCACACTCAAGGTTTTAGAATACTTTGGGTTCGGCCGGGTTGGTTCGTACACGAAACCAACCGGGCCTTCGGAGCAGAAATGCTCATATCTTGAGCTTCGAACATCCGTTTGACGTGCCGTCGACTTTGTTGTTTTCCTCTAAGTGAGACGGATATTTTGGAATACTCCACCCAAGGTTTGGATGCAGGTGGAGTACGATCGGGTTGGTTTTGCCTTAAAAACCAACCGGGCCCCTGGGACGAAAAAGCCAATAACTCTTAGACCGGGCGTCCGATTGACGTGCCGTCTGCGACGTTGAGTTCCTGTTGTCGATACGGAACTTTTGGATACATCAACTATGGAATATGTGTCAGTTGATGTATCAGGCTCTCGGCTCGTGGAGCGGACCCTCCCGAACGAGCTTGCTGTGTGCGGGAACCCTAGAGCTGGCTGCGACTGCTACTGTGACGACGACGACTGTGCAGAGATCCTCAGTGGATTCGACAGCGACGACTACAGCACTCAGCGATCCTTTGTGGGTCAGTGCTACTGATCCTGTGTGGGTCCGATCCTGTGTGGGTCAGCGCTCAGCGGTCCTGTGTGGGCCAGCCCCTACAGGTCCTGTGTGGGTCTTTGCGGGGGTTAGTTACCTATCGATCCTTTGTGGGTCAGATCCTTTGTGGGTCATTTGAGGGGGTTAGTACCTATCAATCCTTTGTGGGTTCGATGACTTAGATGGATCAGTGATCATTTCTATCGTCATTCGAAGAAGTATACCTGTGTGAGCTGAAACCCTGTTTGCTTTCCTTTGTGGACTGTGTTGTGCTATCCTTTGTGGATTTACGTTTTGCTTTCCTTTGTGGATTGTGTTGTGCTATCCTGTGTGGATTTACGTTTTTCTTTCTTGTGTGGACTGGGTTGTACTTGAGCTCAGATGTTGGGGCCGAGCGAGAATTGATGACTTAGGTATATGTATGGGCATATACCTAAGCCGTGTCAGATGTTACTTCGTGATTTGTATCTTTCCTTTGTGGTTTATCCTTTGTGGATTCTGGGAGACCTTCAGGGGTCTCGGGGTCCCTACTGAGTAGCTTATACTCAACCCTGCATGGGCTATGCCCGCACTACGTTGTGTTGGTTGCAGACGACGGATAGCGCTGATCGCGGTTGAGGATTGCGGAGCAGGACGGTACCTGGAGGTGGACCACTGGGCGGAGTGTACTCGGAGCGGACGGCTGGACCGAGGAGCTGTGGAGGCTATCTATACTCACCCTTCAGGTGGGACTTCCATGTTGGGCGGAGAGTGATGGCAATAGGGGGGTGGGGGGTGAATTTCCTTTTAAAAATAATTAACAATTTAAAACAAAGTTAAAGGTGCATCGGAAATAAAAGAGGCAAGACACAAAACTTGATAACGGAGTTCAGCTTAAACCAAAGCCTACGTCTCTGCTCCCAACTCAACCGTTGAGAGATTTACTACCGCTTTCTTTTTAATGGTTTTAGCAAGAAACCCACTAGACTTTAAGGTAGTCTAGAACCTATTACAGCTTGCTTTTAATGGTTGAGCAAGAACCCACTAGCCTTCTTACAGGTGAAGGCTAGCTCACCTATGACTCAAGCCTTTTAAAGGGAAGGCTTGACTAACCTCTTCACACCTTGAAGGTGGTGTGAAAACCCAAACAAAAAGGAAGATGAGAGAAAGAGGGGTTTGTAGGCACAAACCCAAATTGATGCTCAAAAAGATAAAACAAGAAAAACCGTAAGAGGAGAAGTCTTGGGCGCCAATGGATTGATGAAGTTGATGAAGAGCGCTCCCAAGCTTCTATGGTGGTGCTCCTTGGTTGTGGAAGTGAGTTGGAGAAAGTGGGGATCCTTGAAAGAATGCGCCGGAGGTTCGCCAAATGATGGAAAAATGTTCCCGTGGGCTACCGTACATTTCCGGGGCTTCCTAGTCCTTTATTTATAGAGGGGGAACCCTCAAATGGCCTTTGGGGGTCTTCGGAGCCGTTGGAGAGGCCTTCGGAGCCGTTGGGAGTCAAGTGGACAAGTCTGGTCAAAGCCCAACGACTAGTTTGACTGGCTCCACCGGCTGACCGGTACAGTGCCACCGGTTGGCCGGTGCTTTGGAAAATGGAGAGGCCTTCTGCCCAGGCACCACCGGTTGGCCGGTGAGGAGGTCACCGGTTGGCCGGTGGTGAGACAGTAGGTGTCCCTTCTGTCTGGGTTCCACTGGCTGGCCGGTGATGGGACACCGGTTGGCCGGTGGTCTGGACAGAGGGGATGCCTTCTGTCAAGACTCCACCGGCTGGCCGGTGGTCATCCACCGGTTGGCCGGTGGACTGAAATCAGTCCACTTTTGCCTTCTGGCTTTCTTGTCCCAATTCCTTGGCAACCTGAAATCATGCCTATCATCCAAAAACACTTAAAACAAGATTAGATAAATAAGAGAGTGATTGTGATCATGAAAATTAAACCACGAGGGGTACGATAGGTACAACAATCTCCCCCTATTTTGATGATCACAATCACCAAGAAAAGCAATGTAAAAGACTGAAATGAAAGGCATGCTTTAAAGGATAAATTGAAAAGTAAAGCAAAGCATGAGAGAAAGATTTCTCCCCCAATCAACCAAGAATTTCTCCCCCTTTGTGATTATCAAAATAGCACGGGGCATAAAACTTGATTGAGGGAAAGGTTGAAAAACAAGATAGAGATTTTAAACCAATTGAAATTTTTGAAATTGAATTGAAAGTTTTGAATAGAAAGTTTTGAATTGAAAGTTTTGAAATGAAAGTTTTGAAATGAAAGTTTTGAATTGAACGTTTTGAATTGAAAGTTTTGAAAGAAAATCGCAAAAAGGCTTAAACGATCCTAACTCCCCCTAAATAAAAACAACAAATCACCGGGGAGAGGTTTTTAGAACCGAGACAAATTTTGGTCCGGTGAGACTCGCTAAAAGGTATTTTTCAATCCAAACTTGTCTAGTGGCAGATCTTCTCCTATGAAATTCATCATTAAAGGAAATGGTTTTGGGCCTTCCATACCGGGCATTTTTGCAATCGCACTCATAAATTAAGTGCCCGGGTTTTTTACAATAGTTGCAAAATTTATATTGGGAGCTCCCCCTTACAAAAATAGTAGGAGCATGGGAAGAGGAAGCTTGCTTGGAATATCCAAGCCCTTGGGTGGTTCTAGATATGCATTGGGAACCAAGGAGCTTCGAAAGGTTATGTTCACCTTCGGTGAACTTAACTAGGGATTCCCTTAAATCCTTGATTGTTGATTCCATAGAATCAACATTGGGAAGGTTTTGGATCTTGAGGGACAACTCCTCCTTCTCTTTGAGAAGTTGTTCCTTTTCGGAAGAATGTTTTTTGAAATTATTTTTTAAAGCAATAAATTTGGAAGAAAGTTCGTGAAAACCTTCCTCCAATTGATCTCTTGCATGTTGGAGATCCTCGTAAGATAAATGATTGAAAGAATTGGAAGAACAAGAGGAAGAGGAGTCGGAAGAGGTTACCTCATGAAATGCCATTAGGCATTTTTTTCCATTGTCACTTGAGGAGGAGGAGGAGGAGGATGTGGAGCTATCACTCCATGTGTCCATGAATGCCTTCTTCTTTTCCTTTTTCTTGGCCTTTTTCTTGTTGAGTGGACAATCGGGCTTGTAATGACCTTTCTTGCCACACCCGTAACATGTTACCTCAGGATCGGATTTTTCGTTGGGTTGAGCCTTGCGGGATTTCTTCTTCTTGTTCTTCTTCATGAATTTGTGCATTTTGCGGGCAAGATTCTCCATTTCTGAATCGCCGCTTGAAGAGAAAGAAGATGAGGAGGAGGAGCTTTCTTCTTTTTGAACTTTGAAGGCGATGTTCTTTGGAGTTTTGATGAGGTTTCCTTCCTTTTCAGCTTGCCTCCTCATGGTGATCTCGTAGGTCATGAGGGATCCAATGAGCTCTTCGACCGGCATGTTCTTGATGTCTTTTGCTTCTTGAATTGCCGTGACTTTCAGTGCCCATGAGCTTGGTAGGATCCGAAGGATCTTCTTGACCGTCGTTTCTGCAGACACATCATCACCAAGGGACTTTCTCCCATTGCAAACATCAGTAAAACGTGTAAACATTTCAGTTATATTTTCAGAAGGATGCATGGTAAAAGACTCAAAATCTTGACGGTACATATCCAATCGAGTATCCTTAACTTTGTTGGTCCCCTCATGGGTAACCTCCAATAGTTTCCAGATTTCATGAGATGAAGTGCATGTGGAAACTCGATTGAATTCATTACGATCAAGGCCGCAATGAAGAGCGTTCATGGCTTTTCCATCAAGCTCGAAATTTTTAATATCGGCTTGAGTCCATTTGGATTCATCAGGAGAAGAAAGAGAATAACCATGCATGAAAATTTTATAAATAGGATAGCCAATACTTCTAAGAAATGTAATCATGCGAGTTTTCCAATAAGTGTAGTCGGTTCCATCAAAAAATGGAGCACGACCCAATGAATAACCTTCGGGGGCGAAAGAAGTTGAAGCCATCACAAAGGATCTTGAATTTGAAACCGGTTAGGGTATTACTCAAATTTTCCTCTGATACCAAATGTTGGGTGGAGAGTGATGGAAAGAGGGGGGGGGGGTGAATTGCCTTTTAAAAATAATTTACAATTTAAAACAAAGTTAAAGGTGGAGCGGAAATAAAGGAGGCAAGACACAAAACTTGATAACGGAGTTCGGCTTAAACCAAAGCCTACGTCTCCGCTCCCAACTCAACCGTTGAGAGATTTACTACCGCTTGCTTTTTAATGGTTTTAGCAAGAAACCCACTAGACTTTAAGGTAGTCTAGAACCTATTACATCTTGCTTTTAATAGTTGAGCAATAACTCACTAGCCTTCTTACAGGTGAAGGCTAGCTCACCTATGACTCAAGCCTTTTAAAGGGAAGGCTTGACTAACCTCTTCACACCTTGAAGGTGGTGTGAAAACCCAAACAAAAAGGAAGATGAGAGAAAGAGGGGTTTGTAGGCACAAACCCAAATTGATGCTCAAAAAGATAAAACAAGAAAAACCGTAAGAGGAGAAGTCTTGGGCGCCAATGGATTGATGAAGTTGATGAAGAGCGCTCCCAAGATTCTATGGTGGTGCTCCTTGGTTGTGGAAGTGAGTTGGAGCAAGTGGGGATCCTTGAAGGAATGCGCCGGAGGTTCGCCAAATGATGGAAAAATGTTCCCGTGGGCTACCGTACATTTCCGGGGCTTCCTAGTCCTTTATTTATAGAGGGGGAACCCTCAAATGGCCTTTGGGGGTCTTCGGAGCCGTTGGAGAGGCCTTCGGAGCCGTTGGGAGTCAAGTGTACAAGTCTGGTCAAAGCCCAACGGCTAGTTTGACTGGCTCCACCGGCTGACCGGTACAGTGCCACTGGTTGGCTGGTGCTTTGGAAAATGGAGAGGCCTTCTGCCTAGGCACCACCGGTTGGCTGGTGGTGAGACAGTAGGTGTCCCTTCTATCTGGGTTCCACCGGCTGGCCGGTGATGGGACACCGGTTGGCCGGTGGTCTGGACAGAGGGGATGCCTTCTGTCAAGACTCCACCGGCTGGCCGGTGGTCATCCACCGGTTGGCCGGTGGACTGAAATCAGTCTACTTTTGCCTTCTGTCTTTCTTGGACCAATTCCTTGGCAACCTGAAATCATGCCTATCATCCAAAAACACATAAAACAATATTAGATAAATAAGAGAGTGATTGTGATCATGAAAATTAAACCACGAGGGGTACGGAAGGTACAAAATTCCAGAGGACGGCTCGACGCTGCGGCTTTTCCTTTCAGTTGCTGTTTTCCCCTTTTAGTTGTACTTTACAGTTGGGCTTGTATTTCCGGCCCCCCTTTACTTTTCTGCACTTACTGTTGTACCAACTTTTACTTAGTGTTTACTTTTTCCGCTTGCTTACTATGTGGTGCTTGTTTACTTTACAAACGCAATGCCTTCCCTTTTTACCGGGATCTACGCCTTGGTGCTAGTCGCCAGCCCCTGGCCTATGGAAGGCGGACTTGGGGTAGTCATGCACGGGCCCCAAGGACGGGTCGTGACACATGATATATTCATATAGAAAAATAATTAAGTAAAATAATTCAATCAATATACTTCACTTTTAATATTTATATTATTATTTATTTTATTTTATTATATACTAAATAATCACTACATTAGTGTTTTTAAGAATTTTAGTTAAATAATTAATATTTATAAATTAATGAAAATTTATTATGATAACAATAACCCATTTATATTTAATAAGGATATTTATAACCTAAAATATGATGTTTTTTTACATATATCAATGTATTGTAATTTTTAAATGTAAGGAAAGTTCAATTTTTGTCATTTTCATTACTTTCCATTTTATATAAGGAAATTCAATTTAATAATATCAAAATAATCCATAAAATTAAAACCAATAACTTATGTTGTCAAAAAATAGTCATCCAATGATTTTTTTCAATTTTATAGGTCATGTTGGCCCTTAATATTATGTTTTAGTCTATTTTTAAGAATAATTTTACCTTATTCAGTGTAATTAAATTTATTGACTTTCACTATTGTTTTTTGTCAAAATTTAAGTTGATATAATTAAAAATAGTGGATTTTTTATATAAAAAATATTAAAGTTATTACAACCATGTAGTTACATTTACAAAATTCAAACCATAGAAGTTGGAAAATGAAGATTAACACAAATCTCATAGACGTGGTGAGAAAGTTGGTTTTTAAAGTAAAAACGTTCAATTGTTTAATAAGTATTTAAATAAAATTTTAATATATAAACTATTACAATGACCTCTATTTGGGTTGATATATTAATAATAGATATATTTTTACCCCAAAAACTAATTTTAAATATAATTTAATGTCAATATTTTTTTAAATAAAAATATAGTTTTTAAATAAAATGCAATATTTTTAACTATTAAACAAAATATGAAACTTCTTTGAAAAATAGAAAAAATTCACCCAAATAAAATTTTAATATTAAAAACCAAAAATAAATTTTATTTTAAAATATAATATTTATAAATGTTTGAAAATTTATTTTTTAAAAAATATGCCATTAAAAGTAGAAAAATATAGTATTTTATGCAAGATAATCCCATTTTTGTATAGCATAAGTTTGACATGTTTTTGGGTATAAAGAAATATTGTAGCTAATTTATATTTATTGTAAAATTATATCTTTGTAATATATTGGTTTGTTACGTTGCACCCGCCTTATTTAAATTGCATCTTTACAATTTAAGCACAATCTCAGTAATCAAGGGATTGATATTTACAAATAAACTATTATGAAAAAACCCACATTATCAATTGGGTTAAAAACACATCTTCATAAAAAGAGTGAAATTAATGGACAATGGTCATGTGAGTAGGATCCCTATTAGGAGAATATAGGTGGAAAATTGGAACATAGATATAGAATAAAAAACAATCATGTTCTGGTAGAGAGTGGTAGAGAACATGGTTAGGAGAAATCTAAAAATCACTAGGCCATAAATCCATGATGATCTAAGGGGACATTTTATTCATCATAAAACAATGTACTGGGAATATCTTTCAGTTTCAGAATCAATTTTCATAGATTTGGGTAATTATTACAGTCCAAAAAATATAAGTAAATAATTTTACATGGTATATTTATATAAAAAAATATTATAATTTATCCATGACTTGAACTATTTATAATTTCAATATTATAACATGATTCATCATATAGTGATGTAATATATAAATATCTAAAACAAAATAAAAAGATAAAATTAATCCATTTCATAAATGGATTACTTTTTGAAATTTTTTTATCTAACAATTTGTAATGAAGGTCACTAATTTTTTTGAAATTAACTTCTCATTGTACTTAAATAAATATTAATTAGCTCTTTTATAATCACATATCAAATATATTAACACCTTTATAACGTATCCTCTTGAAATATGATAATAACTATAATTATCACAAAGCCTTATTAGAAACATTCATTATTCCATATTCTTTAAGTAAGACACATGTTATTGGATATATTCCTTAAATCCAAAAGTGTTGTAAACTCCATAATTGATAGCATAGACCACATTTCAGCATTTCATTGATTAGTTCCAAGGTGGTTAACACCTTTTCCAAGTCAATCATTTCTTCATAATTATCTTAACATTAGAACACTTTTAAGGGTTTTCCTTCCCAGAATCACATGTTTTACAATGAATAACTTTTTTTGGGCACCATTCAACATGGGATCTCAAATAAATAATAAAAAACCATTTTAGTACAATCCTCATATATTTAATAATTTATATAACTAGTACATCACTGATAAAATATTAATATAAAATAATTATTTGAAAGGAATATTAATCGCTCCTCTTCATCTAAAACAATAGCATATATTCACTATTATCCTTTATCATAATTTGGAATATATTCATAGGATTCTTGAGACATTTATTTGAATAGCATCCCATCTCCTTAGAGTTGTTAAACTGAATAGTGGACATTTTTATTTTTCCATTTTCATTAATTATAATGGTGACACTTATCTACATACTTATACAAAAATCTCATTCCATTCTAGCATTTAACATGGTGATTCTGTCCACATTTATCACATGTGGGTAAATCCTTCTTTCCATTCTTCCATTTTTCCAACTTTTCTTATATTATCCTCTTCTTCTCTTACTTCCATTAAAATCCATATGAATTGTATAATTATTTACATATCTCATTAACACATGATATTATTTAATCATATGATGAGAATACTAGTGAGACTATTTCCATTCAAAATCATGGCCTAATACCATGAAAGATATGATCCTTCTTACTATGTGGATCATGTAAATTGGTGGAGTTATCATTATTTCTTCTAGGAAAAATTTCTAAACAATGGAATATACATGATGAAATCAAAACATAATGTATAATCCCAAAAATACAGAAATAATTAAAATAAATCGAAAAAATAATCTCACAATCATTAACAATGTTTCTTTAGGGATATATTTACTTTTAAATAATTCATATTAGTTTATAATGAAAACATGAATTATCCTAATTATATGATTTAGGAGCGTTAATTTAGGTGCTCTATAAGATTTGTTATCATGTACCAGGTTTAGATAAGGCGGGCTTGGAACCCCCTATTAGAGTTGTTAGTCTTAGGTATATCTGTGCCAGAACCATGTCAAATTTTGGTATCCAGATATGGATGTATTAATAGGAATACCCATATAATGTATACCTTAAAAAAATTATAATATTTTCTTCTATAATTATTATCAATATCTATCTTAGTGTTATGTTACCTAATCTATGGTTTCTAAATAAAGTTTCTAATGTTTATACTAATCTTCTTTTGATACAAACTATAAAACCCTAAACTAGAAGCTCAGAGTCATTGAATTATTTTATAACATTTTCATGATTATGAGGAATCAAATCCTAAAGGAACAATAAGTTTTACATTATTGGAAATCCAGATTATCTACATGATACCCATAATAAATTGGGAAGATAAAACAAAATATGATACATAATAAAAATAAATAAATGTCACCCTTTAAATATTATTCAAATATTCCTTCTTCATATCATGTAGAAAGGAAATATAATAAGGGTGAGATAAAATTATCAGTAAGGGTATTTAAATAACAAATAATGATGAATAGGTGTGAATAAATCAACATGGAAAGTTAAATAACTGATAAAACATTCCATTGAAATAACTAGCTAAGGAAATTTCAATATGGAAAGGTATGAAACTAAAACACATTCCATTTAATCAATAAACTGAAAATGAAATATATCCATACATATATAAATAAAAAATAACATGGTTGAATAATAATATAAATATATATGAGGGAAATGTTTAATTATTGGATGTCATCTCCAAGGCACATGAAAACCTATACAGTCATGAACTTTCATAGGACAGTAAAATTATAGATAGAAACCCATTTAATTTGGCCAGCATATTCGTCTCATGATAACCTATCGATGTATCAATTGGATATACAAAGTATGATCCAAAAACATAATTACTGATCCAAATAATTCCTCATATAATTTAATCAAAATAAATTATATGCCTTAATAACTATCTTTATTGAATAAAGAATAGAGATTTATCATTAATTAACCGGTTAATCAATTAACTATCCCAATGAACATCATATCTAAAATTGTTATATGGTTTTTAAAATATTAACAACCATTGTATTATAATATGAATATTTAAGTTAATTTACAACAAAAAATGTCTAAAATAGTGTTATTATCTCAATAGAATGTTGACAATCACAAAAGGATGTGAGATTGTAATGAACATTCTTTATGGGAATAATCATTAAACATTCCAAAGTGTCCCATACCACTTTGAAACAATTAAATCATAATTCCCATGAAAGGATAATATCAAGTGAAAATTATAATACCATAAGAGTAATTATATTCTTTATATATAGTGTAAAAATATATTATATACCTCAAAAAAAATTAATTGGTGCATAATAATAATTAAGTCTCAATGGAATGTAATTTGAGACTAGATCCCCTACCTTAACGGTCCTTTTTGTGTGTGGTATTTATAATCATGTATAGTGGTTTTAAATATGTTAATAACTTATAATAGAACCATAATCATGTCAATTATATCATATATAATTTACTTATAATATATTATTACATGTTTGATCACACACTTTCATTATTTTCACTATTTGGGGTGTTAATTGCATAGTTTTCTCAAGTTTGTTTTGACATGTGATATGTTGTTCCAGTTAATTATATCATGATTTCATCATATATATAATGTAATACATGACTTAATTATCATATATATTTTATATTTATGTACTTATAAAAATCAATAATTTTTAGAGATAAGAAGTGAAATGTGTCGTTCATGGAGACAGTTGGTTGTACGTACATATGAACGCTGCTTTCATTACCTTGAAATATTTTAAAACTCTATGGTATGTATATAAATTTTTATTATAATTATATTATCATATATAAGTAATATATTTCACATATTTTTGTTAATATTATCCTTAATACGTTCTATGTATTTCTTGAATGAATCATATCACATTGAGGCGGTGGTAGTCCACACTTCCACAAGCGATGTTATCATATTTACAAAAAATAGAGAGTATAATGGTCTGTGTTATAAAATAATTACACAGTAAAAATATAATAATAAATATCAAATAATTCATATATAAGTAGAGTTTTCACTACAATTACCTCCATGAGAGGTTGTAATGGAAGAACCAAGAATCATCATTTCATGAGGTGATAGTTCTCCATTCACATAAATAGTTTATTCATTACCTATTTTATGTGTGTGTTTATTAGTTAAGGTAAAAATATTAATATAATAACATCATATTATGTTTAAGATAAGTTTTTTGCTATATATTAATGGAATAAAAATATGTTAGGAAGTGTTGAATGGAAATAAATCTAAAGAGCTTGAGGAAAGATTTTACATCTTAATATGGTAACTCCTTTTGGTTTGTACCAAATGGATTCCAAGGATTTATTTCATCCCAAATGGAGGATTCAATGAGAGGGTTAGTAATGTCGGCAATCTAGTTTTTTAGATCTTGTTCTAAACTAAGTTGTTTGAGAGTTGTGATGAAGGGGTATAGTGCCTGCCATTTTATAGCAGAGGGGGAGTGTCAATCTAACAAAAACCAAAAGGTATTAATTAATGGGAGGTCTACCTTACCTAAAATGTCTTGAAAAAGGAAAAATAATCGATTAATGGATAATAATTGTTTATAAAAACCTCTCCAACACAACAATATATTAATTTTACTAATTGATTTCCTTAACTTATATGATTCCCCAATTTTATCATTTAGGTTTTTAATAAAACATCTATATTTATAACCTAACTAATTTAAAAATTAAGAATATAATAAAGAATGATTTATTATTTTATATAGATCCACAGAATTATAAATATGATATCTTGTTTATAACTTAAAAATCTCAAATGTTATTTGGAAATAGGTACATGTGAAGCGCTAAAAAATTGTTTAAACCCTGACTGTATTAACAATGTTTTTATAGTATATGGGTCAATATGATACTTATAAAAGAACAATTGGTACATTAAAATATTATATTTAATATTTATTAAATCTAAAAAATAGCTTTTAATAATATACTCTTTTTATTATGTTTAAATAATTTAATAAAATATCTTTTATTGTAATATAACAATAATGTCAGTTTTGACATTATTCATTTAGTGTTAATTTTAAAATATTAAAACATAATTGGAATTAAAATATATTATCTTTATCACTGTGAAAAATGATATATTAATCTATAAAAACAATTGAATATAATAATTCAATCAATATACTTCACTTTTAATATTTGTAGTATTGTTTATTTTAGTTAATTATTTATAATTAATCACAACATTCACATTTATTAAGCATTTAAATTAAATAAATCATATTTTAAAATTAATTATAAATTTTAACGGAAAACATAACCCATTTATCCTTCACAATGAAATGTATAATAGAAAATATGATTTTTTGTTACATATCTCAATGTTTTATAAATGTTAAAGGTACAAAAGTTTCTTTTTTTTCCTTTTTCCTTACTCAACCATTTATATATGACCCTTCTATTTAACAATATCCTAATAATACAGAAAATATGAACCAAGAGGTAATGTGGTCAAATTATTGTCATGAAGTAGATTTTTTACAAGTGAGCATAGTTAATTTTAATAACTTTCACTAACCTTTTTGGTCAAAATTTACATTGATCTTATTAGATCAAAAATATTATAATGATTAAAAATTTGTGTTCACATTTTTCAAAATTCACATCACATTTGTAGGCGAATTTAGATTAATGCTAATCTCACAAACGTGGTGAGAAAGTGGGTTTTTAAAGTAAAAAACGTTCAATATGTTTTTATATCAAACTTTAATATAAAAATGATTCCAATGACATAAATTGGATTAATATATGTATAATTTATCTATTTGGACATCAAAAACCTATTCAAAATATAATTTAACATTAATAATTATTTAAATGAAAATTGTGGTTTTTAACTAAAATGCAATATTTTTCACTATTCATAAAAAAAATTATCAGAAAAATTCCAATAATTTACCCTATGATAATTTTGATATTACGAATCTAAAAAATGTATTTTATTTTTTCATATAAAATTTATAAATGTTTCAAATTTATTTTAAAAAAGGTGTGCTATCATAAAGTGATAAAACTCGATCTTATATGAATGTTAATGTCATGTTCTGTATATCATAAGCATAACGAGGTGTTTCCTATAAAGAAATATAGAATGAAAATTAATATTATTTAAAATTAAAACATATTAATGCCTTGGGATGTTAATATTAAGGTAAAAAATTTATCACATCAATTTTAAATTAATCCATGTTAAGGACTTCTTATGATATTAAATGCCTAATTACAATTCCATGTTCCACAATAAAGGGACACTTTTCAAAATTTAAATGATAATATATTTCTATGCATGATTTTTAATATATTTCTGATTTCTGAAATAATGATACAAATAATTACCAAAATCATTGAAATCATCCATAAATACATTTATTCATCCCTCAATGTGGTCTAATAATATTCATAACACACACCTATGAGAAGCTCATTAATTATTTAATTTCCCAAATGGAATCATATTTTTTAGAAGAGGTTCTAAAGGAATATGTGAATGTGATTGTTTCATGGTCTTCAAGAGAAATGTGGAGATGAATATAACCTAATACCCATCTAAAATGAAATAATGTATTTTCCTTTATATCCACTCTAGTATCAAATCAATGAATAGGTTGAAGAATTGGAATTTTATAGTTACTTAGTTTAGCTTTTTATATACTATACACACAGTCCTGCTATTCTAAATTCT
The DNA here is from genome assembly GCA_963277665.1 of Viscum album. NCBI lineage: Eukaryota > Viridiplantae > Streptophyta > Magnoliopsida > Santalales > Viscaceae > Viscum > Viscum album. The sequence goes on along the minus strand of OY728140.1, from coordinate 759,444,703 downwards.
ACTATGGATCAGTTTGTTTGGTCATTTTTCATAACAATCAAATCATTTTTCTTTAGGAATACATATAATGGGATAACATATTGCGATATCTAAATAGGGTAAACGATGGATGATTCTAGTAAATTATATATATTTTTCTACAACAACCAAAATATAAGGATTTATCCTCCTTTGGGGATGTCTAATAGGTCTATTTCCTCCCTCATAAAATAATATACGTGAGTGTATTTTAGAGTTTATGCATGGGATATCACCAAAAATCTGACCAAATTCTTGCACATTTTTTAAAATCCCGATCAATTAATTGTATTGGGTTATGAATAAGTTGTTTTCAATTATTAATAGTAGTTTTTATTTATTCATTATATACACATACTTTAAATACATGAGAAAATATTTTAATTCCAAATTGGGGGGGGGGGTGGTGGTTCTAAAGATGTAACCAAATTCTAGTTTCTCATTTTAATTACATATATTTTCTACATATGGAATGAAATAAAATTTTCCACATCATTATATATACAATTAAACCCCTTAAACTATTAATGTTTTACCATATCATCTAATATTAATTTTTTTATAATACTATATAATTTTATCCTTTATTGAATTTTTGAACATTATGTACTTCCCTAGAGTCAAGATTTGATGAATCATACCTAAGCCTCCACTAGGTTTAGACTTTTTAGAGTGGAATAGTTAAAGAATTTAATGGTTATCTGAAGGGTTAAAAATGGATTCAATGATAATAAAATAGTTTCTATTGCCTCCAAACCCCATCGTGATTGTTCATTAAAAGATTTTGATGATTGTCTCTATTTTTTAAGGAATGTTCTCCCAAAAACAACGGGTGAGTGTGATAGGTTTCTATGTTCATATATTTTAAGAACATATAAGTCTTATATAAATATCAAACCATTAATATGAACTATTTTTTATAAAAAAACTTATGCTGAAAAATAGTAGATCAGTTTTCAAGCTACACTACCACTTCAGTGGACACTTATTCTACTGTATACAGAGAGATTTTTTTCATTTTTTTATGAGTAATCAAGCATAAAAATGGAGAAACATCCATTAACCAATAAATTTATATATCACCCTACGATTATAATGTTAATATAGAATAATAGGGAAGAATGTTTCCATGAAAAACATAAAATAGAACTGAAAATAAGAAAGTAAAAGTAGTAGAAAAAACATGCAAATGATAACATAAGTTTTATAAGGAAAAGCCCAACTTTATAATTGGACTCCTCTTCCTTTTATAGATGTATTATTTCCTTATTTAAATACACTTTCCAAACTCTTATAAGATCCTTATTTCAAATTTAGAAAGTGGTTTTCTTTCTTGAGGAGTTAAACACATATTTTTTTTGTTGATCTTTTAAAAAACCCATGACATTCCTTATTTCTTATGATCATATTATTTTGTATGTCTAGATTAATATGGAATCCTCAAATAGATTATATTATTTCATCCATGGAATTCCAAAGGATTATTTATAAGTGGAGGTGAGTTTCTTGAAGCCTACAAGTGACCCTTATCCAATCTTCATATGTTGAATTTCGGAAAACTGCTGGATCATCTGCGACGTGTAAGTCAATAAATACACCATAATGAAGAATATGTGACCATACAAAAGGGGAATCATGAGGAAAATTATAATGTTCATGCGTTCAATATAGTAAAATAAATTCAATCATATATCTTACTATATTTTATGGATTAGTCACGCAGTTTATCCTCAAAAGGTTGACCATTAGAAGGTCAATAAATTACCCTGAGATTGATTGAAGTGATCCTGTGGTTGGTCATATCAAAATGTGATCAGTTTAAATTTTCTCTTAGTAGTTTATATTTTCCTATAATTTATGGATTTATCAAATGATGGAAAATAAATTTCATGGTAGGTTTAATGGGTGGTCAATCAAAGACTTGGGTAATTTTTGGTTATTGTCGATTACGAGCTTCTTCTTGTTGTCAATGGATCGACTGCATAACATCCTCATAATTGAATTTCTGTACGGATTATAAAATTTCTATATTAATAAATAACATATTTAATTTATTCTTTTTAAAATCTAAGAAACTAAAATATTGTTCAAAATAAAATTTATAAAATGTAGGATATATTTTAATAATTCTCAAATATTATGCAAATAGTTAAAATTCATTATTTAATCCATTTTCTCATGAAATAAAAAAAACTCCTATAATTCACAAATGTGAAAATTAACTAGTAAATGAAAAAATGGTGGGAAATAAAAAAAAATAATCAATAGAATATTTTAAATAATTGGATCTATCTGTATGTAAAGGCACTTATATGGTAATGTTTTAAAAAATTGTGTTTTTCACTTTTGTAAAAACGTAAAAAATAACCCATATGGAAACATTGAAAAAATTATTTTTTGATAATTTATAAGGAATATAATTCTTAATTAAAATTTCAATTATGAATCCATGATTTTTAAATAATGAATTTTTTGAATTTCTTTTAAATAACATGGACATAGAATATATGGAGTTTAAACCATTTAAAACAATGTTTTAATGAAATATACCTTACCTCAAGTCTTGAATTACCAAAAAAATCATTTTACATTACAATTAAAAAAATATATTATTTATATAATTACATAAAACAAGTAAATATTAATGAAATTATAATTTTTCCTTTTATTTCATTTATTGTCATCTTTAATTTAGTTAGTAAATTGGTAAAGATCAAGTCAAACTCATTGGAGTTGTTTGGTCCAAAACAACTTTGGTTTGTTTACTATAGTCAAAGGGGTAATGGTTATAGTATATATCGAATAATAAAATTGTTATAATTAATATATTTAGGCATTAATATAATTTTAAAACCATCCGTGCAAGATATTAATGAAAAAAGATATTTGTCATTAATGGAGGATGTAGTATGCACGTACACAAGGATCACATTTTAATTTTTTAATGGATTAAATGTTGATAATCTTGAAAGTGGTTTACCCTAATAGAATTATAATAATATGATAAATATAATATCCATTATTTAAATAAACATTTATAGTCATCCATGTGAGGTAGTTATGAAAAATAGATTACATCTCTTCATGGGGGTATCAGCACCAACATACGAACAAGAGGTGTTTTTATTTTCCTTAGGATGTAAATGAGGTAGAAACATAATTTAATATTAAAATAAAATTTTTAGTACATTTAATGTAATTATTTATTTATATTAGGATGTTTATAATATATTTTATAGATTTATAGGAAAAATAAACATCAAATAATTTAGTTAAGATTTATACTTCCTCCTTGGATATCATCCATCAACATATAACTTAAGCCCTTAGGATTAGTATTTTAGTAAGACTAGAACCTATAAAAAATAGTTAGGAGACTTGGGGAGGGATTTTAGAAGATTAATTTTCATATAAGGTTCTCAATGTGTGTGATGAATTGAGGATAGGTGGTACCCTTTAAAAAGTGAGAGGAGTGGAAACCCTACAAATATTAAGTACTTTATAATATAATAATTGAATTTATAATGGAAATTGGATCTAAATTCATAAAATTTTGAATATAATTTATATAAATTTAAAAATACACTAATAAAATCAAATTTATACATCTTTTAGAGATATTTTAATCTTCATCACTTAGTTTAACCCATCATTATCCCTTTAAAACCCTTACTAAGATGGCTAACTCTTACTATGGTAACATAATTTTATGAATAAGAATTAGAATGAAAATTATTAAATAATTGGAATATTATGATTCCAAAAATGAAATCCAATTTCAAATTTTCAATTTATAGAATTAGTAAAAGGTTATTTTAATATATGTTCACAAAACGCAATGAAAACTCATATTTTGAAAAATGAATTTTATGAATAAAAATGAATTTACACCAAAATAAAGTATATAATTTGAACCCAAGAAATTTTTTAATTTATGAATTAAAAAATAAATGTTATGAGAAATTAAAAGAAATTCAAAACCAAAATTTTTCATGACAATATTTAATCAATGAAAAAGTTATGATATTTGGGAAGTGGACATTTTTAACTAACATCATTAAAATAAAAAACTTCAGAAAAATTAAAAAAATTCACCATGAGATGATTTTGAAATAATAGAACTAAAAATAAATTAAAATTTACCAAATTAATATTATAAATTTTATAAATTTTAATTTTAAATAAAACATTATATGTAATGGAAAAATATTTGGATACAATAAGGATACTTTTTTTGGATGAAAATTTACATAGAATATTTATAATGAATATCATTCTATAAAATATAATCATGAATTTTAAAAAGACATTAAATTGAATTATTATTAACACTACTTGGGTTTTCAAAAAACCCCCTATCTCGGTTCCATTTCCGTTAGGATCTCTCTTCTTCTTATGTGTTTTTAAATACCTTTACCCCTATTGAAATTGAAATTTCTTGATTTAAATAGGATAGTGACCAATATAAATAAAAACATAGAATCAAGGTATGTAGAAGTTAAAACCATCATTTCAAATGAAATATGGACCATGACCATGATTAAACTTTAAGGGATGTGTCTGTAAATAAATATCTTATTTAAATTTTCATAATATAATGATCATAGTCCAATACTCCTAGGTTTTCAATTGTAATATATCTAGATATAACATTAACTGAAAGATGATTGTGGAATGAAGGGGTTCTTGAAGTGAAAAAATCATTTACTTCAAAAATATAACCTTTTACTAATTTTGACCATCCATAGAGTAAGGGCCAGTGTGGCATAACCTGGATCATGTAAGATTCAATTGGGGTAATAGAATATTTAAAAACTTTTCCAAATTTCAATGTTTCTACAATTATGATATAAATAATTCGTTTCAACATGGAATATTATTCCACGAATGGAATTAAACTTCATCTTTGGAGAGATCTCCTATATTTTCATGGGTACTGCATCTATTTCTCAATCACATACATTTGAACTTACCCACCATATGGGTCACTGTTCCACCCCACATGGTTCTTCTCTTCTCCACTCTATTCCAGCCCACACTGGGTTCATGCTCCTCATCTTGTGTTGAATCACACTTTCCATCCCCATGTTTATTTCATATCCCTTACTACATGTGATTGAGTGAATAAATACCTCATGGTGGTTTTCTCTCCTATGGGTTCCATAATGTGTGACAATATCATTTTTTTAAATACCAAATTCTTCTCTGAAATGTCAAATCACAATATTAGTGAAAAATAATATTCTAACCCTATATATTTCTTTCACAAGGGTAAGAAAAACAACAATGTGCTATGGAATTTCCAGAATTTTCTTTCCAACATTAGAATAATAATATTCATCTTTTTTCCCATAGAGTCATGGATTTATCGTATTTACGCTCAATTATTCAAAATCCCCAACATCTTTCAAATATATGAACAACTAAAATTTTACCAAAAATTATTGGAAAACATAAGGGGAATTCTTAATTTTATTCAAAAAGTTTATGAGAATAATATAAAAATGTTAATGAAATTTAAGACTTATAAAATTCCCCCTCACATGATTCCCTGATTTTCCCCAAGTAAACCTCACCTATGGACAATAAGAATTCACACTCTAATAAGGGGGAATCCAAATTATAATACTCATATATATATATATATATATATGATCATAAACAATGATTATAATAACAAACAACCATAAAATTGAAAGTTTTCAAATAATTCTTCATGTCTAACTATAAATCAATAAATTTCTTATTTTACATATATAACATTAACCCACTCATTAGAACCAATGATATTAATGATCTACATTATAAGAATGAATCCCACTCATTATTCTGGGAATAAATTTTCTAGATTTATGCTCATACCTCAAGTACACGACTCTAACCTAAATTTTACATAGGATCTAAAAATTCCACCCTATAAAGAAAAATATTATCAAAAATCGTGAAGAAATTAAAAATGGGAAAAAATTAATCTAAGGTTAAAGGATTTGTTGGTAATTATTGTGAAAATAATCAATTATAAAAAGTTTCTTACCTCTAAATCACAATGAATGATAATCAAAAGGTAATATCAATAAAATTATCATTCCACCCTAAAGTTTCAACAAATTCTCCCAACTCAAAGAAAATGTTCAAAAAAAGGAAAAGTAGCATATTGAAAGAATACCCTCTATTTTCTATACATTTCCCTTTTTTCAACTGTTTTCGTTAATAAATATCACACTCATAAGCCAAGCATTATTTTATAATCCAATAATAATTATTTTACTTTTTATAACAAGATCATAGGTTGAGTAAATATTGATATTTAATGTACTATAACAAGAGCCTCAGCCCAGTTGGTGAGGACTCGCTAGGTGCATCCAAAATACCCAGGATCAAATCTTGGTGGAAGCATATTTCCGGGTTAATGCAGCAGGCACTGTAGCAGGAACTGTTCGGTACTGTAGCAGCCAGAACTATTCATCCATCTGGGCCTTCGGGCCACTGGTTTGGTTCTCGGGTCCTGAAAGGCTTTCAGGCCACCCAAGGCCTTCGGGCCAGTTGATTCTCAAGGCCTTCGGGCCACTTTAAGGCCTTAGGGCCACACCACGGCCTTCGGGCCACATGAATGCAGGCCCAGACACACTACAAAAAAAGGAGTAGCCCTAGAAGAGGATTCAGAGCAGGTACACTCACCAGAGCAGAGCCAAATGGATTGTCAGAAAGAGAGGGTATGCCTATGCCATCGGTACCAGCCTGTGCTTGCACGGGAAGCCTAGCCAGACGGTCATGCAAAGGTAGAGTGCTACTATCAAGATGCAGATGCTGGGGAGGGGCAGTTTTTTGTAGATAGTCTGGTTGAATTTCCTTAAGACCTTCGGGTCATGTAATCTCTTAAAAGCCTACAGGCCGTGTAATCTCTGAGCCTACGGGCCTTGTAAGGGTTCCCTCTCATCCCTTGAAAGAGGGGTTATCAAAAATCAATAAAAAATGAAGGCCTTCGGGCCATTCAGGCAATGTACTAGGAATTTTTTAAAAAAATGTTATTTTTGTTTATTTTTGATTTTTTATGAAAAATATTAAATTACAATGAAATGAAGTTAAGAACCTCACCCCGCAACCAATAAACACACCCCTAATTATTTCTTCAACAAAAATCATTCACTTTTACACTTTTAAAATTCTCCCCCACACATATTTAAATGAATATCATGAAAAAACCCAAGTTTATGGTATGAATGAAAATGTTTGATTATAATGAGGCTTCATCCTAAAAATTTCTCTAATGCCTTTTATAGGATAAAAATAAGGTTAAAAAATTAAATATGGGTCTCAAGGATGTAAGGTATCAATAAAAAAATTCGTCAATCATGTTAAATTAGTTTGTGTTCAATAATATATTCAACATGATGCAATGTATTTTATAATAGATAACATTCTTGAGTATCACTAAAGAAATGTATTTTAAAAACTATTGGATTATTTTGGCCAATAAACATCTTAGTAATGATAAAATGTGAATTTTAAAATTATTTATTTCATAGATACTAAAAATTAATTTCTAAGATGATAGTTTCTGAGAATTAAGATCAAGAGATTCAATCAAACATGAAATCCTGATCAATAAAAATTAATATTTATATTAGTATGAATCTTGCTTAATTTCCACCCATGTCCCAATTATTTATAATTATGATGAATTAGATGGTCCTGAATTACAAATTTTTTCTTCATGTTAACTATGTCTCTTAGGTCACTTGAAAGAAAAAACCAATATAAGGCTAGAATGGACTCCCACGTAGTTTAATGAGACTTGTTCCACAATGTGTAATACAATAATAGAGAGAATAAATAGATGAAACAATATAAATAAAAATAGAGCGATTGAATAAAGAAAAAATGAATTAATATCACTAATAAGTGAAGATTAAGCTATGTTTATTGAGATATGAAGTCTATTGAACTATAAATGAGTGACTTAGTGGCCTATACCTAGATGGGTTGTTGAAAATTCATAAGGCTGCAGTATGATAATTTTGGATGACAAATAGAATAAGGTATTTAAAATGGTATAAAATTATTTCAATTTGAAAATATTGTGATTTATTACTATAATGAATATCTATGATGATAAATAAATTAATGAAAATGTATATGGGAAAATCCATTTTTTTAGAACATCAAGTAAAGAAAGAAATGAAATTTAGAGTGGGTATCCTAGGAATATAACACACATTCCCAAGGGTTTTCATGAAGCTACTCTTGATAATTTTAAACCAAAAATACTGGGGAAAATATATGGGAAACTATAGTGACCACTAAAATTGTGGTGTTCAAATCTGTCTCAGTTGTATCCACATCAACTGGGGTATCAATTTGGTGCTCATTATCTTTAGGTTGGGTCAGTAATATGATGTAAATAGTTTCTATATGATGATAAAAAAGTTAAATTATTGGAAACTCATTGGCTGTATCATGTATATTCTCTTTAACCATACAATAGACATAAATATCAAGAATATGCAGACAACTAGATCAATGGATAACTATTGTTCTTGTAGAGAAAAAGCCAAGTGTGGCGTCTTCTGGTGGGTATTTTTTAGGGAAATTTTTGGGGGTCTTCTCTAGGTATAATGTGTAGAGGCATATACATGTTCATATCATATATTCATAAAGAAAATATAATCAATTGACTATGATACATGGTGGTAGGGATTAACTTCAGATATGGGTACAAAAATTGTTATCATTATCTCAATTCCCAAATCTAGTGGCGGGGATTAGTATAATGGTGGTATAGGCATTTTTGGATTCGAAATATAAACACCAAATCTTTGAAAAATTAAAAAATTTATTGAAGATTTACTTTAATTCAGATCTAAAAATGAAGTTCCTATATTCTAATGGAATGAATAGAAATAGTGGTTGAGTAATTTCATACATTGAATGAATTGAGGGTGCTCTAGGTTGGGTGGTTTCTTATGAAACATTTTCCCTTCACTATTTATAATAATCATTAGAATATTCAAATTTCTCGATATAATGGTCCCCATAATTGTGTATTATACAAATATTTGTTAAAAATGGTAGACTGATCGACTCTGTCTTCTCAAGAGAGCTAAGGGGAAGGGACACATTAACAACCTTCATGTTCATAGCTAGGAGAGTGATGAATTTCCTAACCAATATGTTCACCATGAATTTATTTCGATATTCCTAAAAGTAAAGTTTTAATTGATGTTCCATATTAGACTTAGTGGGTCCATAGATAGAATAAATAATAACCATGGAAATATGACAGATTGAACCTTTGTATTCACACTTTTCCAACCTTGTGTCGGTGATGGTACGATGAAAAATCCTATGGGGGTACTCGTTAGTTGGGTGCTCTTTACCATGGTGGAATCATTCCAAATGGTTGTATTTGTGAAAAAATAATAACTCATATCATACAATTGAGTCACCATGGATGAAACACTAAATAATCACATGCCTATGTGACTATAAATTCTATGATATATATACCAAGGTTGAACAAAACATTATGAGTATTATCTAAAAGTCCTCTCGGCCTATCAAAAAGTTCATATCCTTCGATATTAGTTCCATACTAGCCAGGAATTATAACAAGATATATCTAAAGGGAAATTATGAATCATAGAGGATATTATGAATATGTATTGAATCCAAGGCCTCCATGAAATTTTCTTCCATTCCAAGTTTCCACATGACCCCTAAATAAATCATTAAATTGGATAAAATTGAATTTCACAATAGATTGTATAGTATTACATTGTGTGTGTCACCATAGAATATGAGGAATGGGTGTTGGTGGGAATGTAAAATACGAAAAGTGTCTTGGGTTCAAGTGTTGATGGGATATGGGTGATGGTGGGGGTGTGGTTAGGATTAGATGTAGGTTCTTTATGGTTATGATATGTTGTTCTCTTTTATAGTGGTAATGGTTACATGGCCACATGTTAGGTTTTGAATGTTTTTAAGGTTATGGAAATGTAAAGATAAATTTTCTTTTTTCTTTTCTGGAGAAGGTTTAGTTTTGGATGGTTTTGGGGATTTGGATGGAAAAGGTGGTGTCAGAAGACTAAAAATGGAGGTAGAAGATTATGGTGAGGTTTTAGGATCAAATATGAATGGTTTCATGGAATTATGAGAGGTATATCATGACCAATTTGTTTTCTCCATGGTGTATGGGATGGGAATGAGTTATAATGGATAAGAAATGGGTGCATAACAAGTGTGTGGAGTGGGTGGGTGATGTGTAGTGGTTCAACAATTTGGAAGTAGGGGTGATATTTTAGGGCATGAAGTGAGAGTGATGGGAGATTAACAGAAGAGGTAATAGGATGATGAATAAAAAGGGAATCTTGGTTTATGTCTTACATTATTTGGATTAATAAAATGAATTCTAGAAGACACCACAAATTAACTCAGATCTAGGAGTGTCGGAATAGAGGAGGAGGTTTCTATAACACAATCCTTTTCATCAATTGTATTTTTATAACATTCAGGCCCTTGGACACCTCAAATTAACTGAAATAATGGAGTGATTGAATAGAGGAGAAGGGTGATATAACACAATCCTTGGTCATCTATTGTATTTTTATAACATTCAGACCCCTTATGGTGTGTCCATAATTAAAACAACATGGATTGGGGTCTCAAATTTTTAGAAGGTAAACCATTATACAATATTACACTATTACCATTTATACAATGATGAATATTTTTTGGATTCTTGAGTGATACCAAAATTCTATTATTACAAAATACAGGGATCTATGGTGTGATTCAGTTATTTACACCATGGTCACTCAGTCTTCTTTTAAACTATGGTATGGCCCTAAAACTTGTGGCATAAAACACACTATCCATATCAAATACTAATTTCACCTTCCATTTTATAAAAGTATGTCCACAAATATATGTATAATTCTAGGTATATTAAAGGCACATGATGGGGAGTCTTAAGTGAAAACATTAATTTCTTTGGATTTACTCGACAAAAATATTGATTGACACCCAACGACACAAAAACTATCACTAAAAATTGATTAAATGAAAAATTACCTATGTTACCTCCTAGTCATTGTTTTGTTTAAATTCAAATGCTTGAGGTCAGATATTATTTTTTATGATTTGAAATAATTTGAGTTGATACTTCCCATTGGAGGGTTATAAATTTACAATATTAGATAATGACCATTGACCTTGAATGATAATTCTTGGTCAGTTTTTATGTAATCTCTACCATGGGTAAACACTTTCACAACCATAAAAACAATCAACCATATAGACCTCTACATACCTAGAAAATTTTTTAACCATGGGATAAACATAATTAAATCTTATCTTAAATTGAATCTTCCTCACTAGATGTGTTGATCATGATATATTTTGGAATTTTCCCTATAAATCTCCACATTAGAACATCCCTCTAATAAAATCTCTTCAATCTCATCTAACACTAGGAACATCTCCCTCTGAGTATCGAATTGTCACTAATTCATAGATCTAACTGCAGAAAATACCAGTGGGAAAGGTCTAATTAAAGGTGGAATGTTTTATGAAACACCAATATATATATTGACATGCCCAATAGTGAATTTTAGGATGTGTATTAAGAAACCAAGAAATTGATAAGTCTTATATTCCAATCCTTTATACTAGAATTCATCATATTTTTTGAATTTCTCTCAACACCCTTTTGGAAGAATCGTCTTAATAATTGGTTTTAGGATGGTATGGAGTGATTTTTCTATAGTGGAACCAGTACTTACTCATCCCTTACCCAAGACATGGTTGTCAGCATGAGTTACCGTTTCACTAATTAATAGCCTCTGTACCCCAATTCTATAAAAAAAGTATTTTATTAAGAATTAGAATGTCACAACCCAACCCATGATGGGTCTTAAGATGCAACTACCACAAGCCTTCCTCTATAAACTAGAGGATGGCTACCAGTGTCAAAGGAATTAAAAAACATAGGGAGGCCTTTTCTTATGTAACTATACACACATGTAGCCAAATCATTGAAAAAGTGCAGAGAAAAATGAAAAACAGGATACAACAATACTATAAATAAACCAAAAAAATGCATCGACCACTAAACATTACAAGTATAGAAAAGTAAACTCGAAATTGAAAGGTAAAAAATATATTCCCAACTATAAATGTTATACAACCCGACGACATGTGAAAAACTAAAACAGTGGGGAGAGCCATAGTCCTTAATCCAAATTCACGACCACCACACGTGGTTCAAGAACCCCATAACTCAAGATCCTCTAAATTCATGATCAACCTATCCATCATCTGCAAGGGAAACCTAGGTGTAGGAAAATCCCAAGAAGGGGTGATTATGAAAATACATAGTTGGATGCTCCGAAGGCTCAATTGAGTAGTAAAAAATGTACTGAAGTGGGGAGCAGTAGACAGAAAAAGGTACATTAAAAGTTTAATGTGAAAGAGTGAAACTCAAACAAAAAATGGAGTGAAGTAAGATCATCCAAACCCAAGGAGTTAGAAATGGTGATAAGATGAAATTACTTTCTAGTATTCACTGCCTTTAGTAGGAGAGTAGAATCATCCAACCATGAGAATCTATACACATAATGCACATGGAATACACCAAGTATCTTCTTCTCTCATGAAAGGAGAGTAATGAAATACATAGGAGTGGGTAATTAAAATAGGATATATATATATATATATATATATATATATCTAATCAGACAAGAAACCCAAACAAGATAGTAAGGGGATATCCATATCACTAGAACAACCCATGAAAAGTGAGTATCCAACAGTTCCAAAAGTAACCACCATCGATGTTCAGTATCCCACACATCTACTATAAACTACAATTCAAAGGGACTCAATCACCACATCATGATACTATCTTCTTTGGGTGGGGTTGTCTAGCCTACACAGTTTTAGGTCACATAACAAGGATGTGTATTTGTGAAAAAACTCATTCATATTTCTTGAGAGTCTAATGTCACATCAAACCAAATCATTTCACCATGCTGAACAGTCGAGAGATTGTGTTCATGGTCGAGAACATAGTTCCCAACCCGGCTAGAGGCTATGTCCTGAAGTGTAAAGGATGATCCTCACTACCCAACCCCATTGGAGGGTAATTCCCAAGGAGTAAAACACATGGAATGGACTAGTCATTTGTTCAAAACAGATACCCGATGAACAAGATACATTTCAATGCAACACGTGCAATCCATCCCTCATGTGGCCCTGAACTCAACTTTGGTTTAAACACAAAAAAGTGGTCTTGCAAAATCAACCTAATCATCAGGTTCACAGCTACTCTGATGGAATTTCAAACAGACCTCCCGTTTTGAACGTAGGTCCAATACAATTTTCAAAATAACAATAATTAAATTAATATTATTAATCATAGGTGTTTCATGAGCCCAAACCCCGAGGCCATTAATTAAAATCACCAAAGCAGTCTAAAATGATCCGCCTAAAATAGAGGTATGTGTGGCCATAGATGTCACATTAAAAAAACTCGTGGATTGAGTGATATAGTCATTTATAGTCGTTTGGGATCATTTGAGGCATGTCTGACCCATTCTGTCCGGACTTGTTTACTTAGCCCAGCCTAGTTCTATTTCACTGGCCTAACACGCTTGCTGTAGACCAAACCTCGTCGACCGACACCGAATGAAACCCCTGGCCTCCCCTCCCCCGAACTCCTATTCATCAAGGCGTGACGTGTCACACGGGTTGTTGTCGCCTGTGGCCGCAAGCTGCAACCCTCATCTACCCCAGCCTGGCCTCAACATCCCTTTATCATGGAGATGCCACAACATGCTATCTATGCCTCCAGCCTATGGTCTGGGTCGATTCCATACTCTTCCTTTGTTGTCTCAGGTCCTGGAAACCTGGCCGCCCGTCGAGCCACCTCCAGCCATCTTCCTCCAGGTCGTCCAACCCCATCTTCCATCCACAAACCACTTCCACTACACCATCACCTGTCAGCCGCTGGCTCACCCAGCCACACCACCTTGTATAACCAAAAAACTACTTTTGTCCTACCAAACATGTTGGTCCCTTCTTCAGACCACCGCAACTTCACCAGAAGCCCAATTTTAGATCCAAGAATGGATTTATGATCACTGTGATTAAATCCTCAAAACTCTAGCCTCTGATCGCTGATTCGATGATGGATTGGTGTGATCAAAAGTGAGCATTGATTATCCACGAGGAACAAGCAGATTATGGATAAAAATATGGGTTCAAATTATGGACCGAAGACTGTGTTAGGGCTTCCAATGGTGTTCAATAAGTTATTGTTGAATTAAAATGGACAAGGATAGATTATCAAATTAAAACTCTAATATGAGGTAATCAAAGGAAGAAACCAACATTGATTCGACTATTTAACATTGAAGATGCATCCACTGCAAACCCACTTTGATTCATTATGGTTAAAATGGAGATCTCTCCTCGATCCAACAAGGAACGATAAAGAATGGATTGATAAAGGGAGATATAGGGAGATTCATTTTAAAGAGATAATGGGATTAGAATACTTCCATAACCTAATATATTAACTCTACTTATAGTTGTCTCACTCGGTGTGAAAAACTGAACCAATCACACCCTCTTATATTATGTCATGCCTGGGATAAGCACCCCATTTCAAAATCACTGACAGTCTATGATTTACAATATGAGTCCCCATTAAATTGTCATTGGTTTTGGAATTTGATATAAATTAATTATTTTGAATTAATTTAATTTCCATTTTCCAATGCGTGGCCTTTTCCATAGAAGTCCCACTCTGATAAAAGTTATACCCCACCGAGGGTAAACAACACATTCCTAACTCAACAGTGTCCTCATATTTCTGATGAGAGCTACTGTTTAATAGATATTCGATTTCAAACATTTTCATAGTGAAAAACAATTCATATTTTTAAAAAATTTATTCCGTGCACACCAGGACACAAAATCACATGCCCTCTTAGCACCTAACTCTGAATGTAAAGACCCCACAATTCCATATAAATTTTTTAATTAAATTGAATATTTACGAGACTACAAAAATTGATGGCAGATGATACTGTGGCCCAAAGAGCATGTAATATAATTTTGATTTTTTTTAAGGTATGTTCAGTAAACATGGTGGCACAAATTTCTATCTTTTGAAGTACTGATCGGATTGAAATATGACCGAACCATTGAATTCGTAGCACTGGTATTCACTTAGGAGAACTATAAATTTGTTCAGAAAAAGTCAGACGAAATAGTTATTTTTAGGACTTTTGGGAAAAATAATAACACAACTAATAAAGTTATTTTATTTTATTTTCACGTGACGGTAGAGGGACCACAATGTAACATTAGGCTTTGATTGAGATACATTTATTGACATGATCCTTTGGTTGCATAACCGCGATGCTCGTAGGATTAATGGATCATTAATTGTCGTTAAATAATGAACCACATTAATGAATGCAATGTTGGTGGTTCATTTCCTCTTATTTAATAAAACTTTTGGCATGGGTTTTGGGAGAGATACGAGAGGAATATCTGATGAAATGACGATGAAGTCTTCCTACAATGAAGTACAGATGTTCGACTACACCATTGAGGATTCGAACATGAAATCAACAGGTGATGGAGAACGCACATGAACATCATCAAACAACAGATTCTCCTCCCATGTCATCAGAGGAGTCCAACATGTTCTTGGTAGGGGAATTAATATTTCTTTGTGTTTAAAGATTTAACATACCTCATTCTTGAATAATATGACATGCGCGGATTAACCAACTAACGGGTTGATCCGCGATTCACTTGTTTTTTTGGGAGGTTGATGCAGGATTTTCATTATGGGGTTTTAATGATTACTGTACTTCTTCCCATTATACAAAACTAATGTGGAGGGTGCATAAGAATCCAAAGAAGGCCCAAACCCTACACCGATCTCGGTTTTTATGTTTTCTTTGTGGGAAACTGAGAAACATGGTGGCAAGGAGAAACCAAGGGCCACACAGTGAAGGCGGAGTCCTGGGAGGTCTGTAGGGGAATACAGGAACAAAATTGGACCACCAAATATTCATCAATGGCCCGCGGAAGCACCATCGGCATGTCAAAGGAAGGACGAGATGACCGTGTGAGAACGGTGATGCCCATAGGTGCCACATCGGCTTGAGTTGCAACCAACTGGGTGGTGGTAGTGGAAGACGTGGTGCACCAATGTCGCATGGGGGAGGTGACTAGCCCGCTCGGGCCAATTGGTTGGAATGCAAACAGTCGGTTGTGCTGGCCATTTTGAAGGGAGGGTGGTGATGGAAGCTAAGAGAAATGGCCCACATAGCAGGTCGGGTTTTCTAGGTGGGCCAGACCCACCGGACGGGCAAGACCTGCTGGTCAGACCGGACCCCTACCGGACCCAGACCCGACCAGTCCCATTTCTCTAATTTGGGCCTATCTATTGAACTAGACACCTATCTAATGCGCCATCAGTAGAGTTGGGACCCATTGGATGTGGCGGTATTTACTAGATACTCCACATGGTTTTTGGTGAAATTTTTATTACGGATGGGTTGGATCAAACTCGAATCCAACCAGGCCCTCGGTACTAAAATGCATATAACTTATAGATAGGGCATCCGATTGACACATCATCTATTTCATTGGAACCCTTATGACATGGAGGTTATTTGGGTTACTTCTTCATGATCCTTAAAGGTAGTTGAAAGACGAACAATGGCTTGTGGAGAAGAATCTATGTCACTCAAGCACACCGAGTGCGGGAATCATATGGTTGGCTGTCAAATGACATACGACCCTTTGTGGATCAGCATCAGAATGGACCTATGTGGATTTACAGTAGTGTGACCTGATGAGGACCATCTCTAGAGTATCCTGTCATGGATCAATGACTTATTACCCTTTGTGGATAGAAAATTTATGACCCCCTGTAGATCAACGACTTATGACCCTATGTGGGTCAACGAATTACAACCCTGTGTTGATAGATGACTTACAACCCTGTGTGAATCTACAGTAGAATGACCCAATGTGGACTAGCCATTGAGTTGCCTATTGTGTATCAGTGAATTACAACCCTTTGCAGATCGAATACATATGAACCTATGTGTATCAGTGACTTATGACCCTATGTGGATCAACAATGGATTGACTTATTCATGGTTCATTAGTGGAGCTTCCCAAGAGAATAATAAAATTTATCATTATGACTAATCACCATTATTCATGTTCCTTAAGTCATATACCTGGTATGAGATTTCTTTTACTTTGTGCTTTTTGATTGAGATCATACTTTGTGGTTTTTCCATTTTGGAATTCTGAGAGACCTTTGGGGGTCTTAGGGTCCCTACTGGGTATTGTTATACTCACACATGCACGGGCTTCTCCCACACCTTGTTTTTTCCTGTGCAGATGATTGACAACTTTGAATGAGATTTTGGAGCCAGGACTAGACAAAGCATGGAGGTGACCAGTTTATGTGGAGAGATGCAGAGATGATTTGTACCTACCCTATATATAGGATCCTTGGTGTATGACCTCAGGATCTGTTTTTTCTTTATGCTGTATTTTCTTTTAGAAGAGTTTGTATTCTGGCCCATTCATCATTAGTTCACACTTTTACATTCATTAGTTATACTACATGATTTTTTCTTGTTGTTTACATGGTCTGTTTGTTGGTTGGTTTAAAATAAAATCTTTTCCATTTTAGGGATATGCCTTTTCAGTGCAAGTCTCTAACCCCTAGCCTATGGATGGAGGGCTTGGGGTAGGCATGATAAGAGCCCTAAAGTACAGGTTGAAAAAAAGTGGTATCAGAAGAGTTAGTTCTACCAATGAACTAAGACTCTAATATTTTCAACGGGGGTAATAGTGTTAAGTGTTTTGAGTATGTTTTTTAGTTCAAGGATTTCAGTGTTGGTGCAGAAAATGACATATCCATACACTAGGACCCTGAGTTTTGTTTTCTAACTCAATACACTAAAATATTGACTACATCTATTGTTGAAATGTTTTTATTTTGATCTCTTTTGTGTTAGCTTACCAGGTATATCTTATTGACCATGGATGACTTGTTTCTTTATAGGATACCACCACGTAGACAAAAAACTAGGATTTTGGTGAGAGATCTTGATGAAGGCTCACCGAGTGATGTGGCTTCAGTGTAGGGACATCTTACAGTGATGGTACCTTCAGGTGGTGTACTAGCAACACCACTACCCATAGGGAAGTAGTTTCCACTAGCCCCACCAGCAGATAGAGCATGCCAACTTAGCGCACTGCACATGTTCTAGTAGCATAGGCTTCTAAGGTTTTGAGGTGAGATGGATCCATAGGTGGGTGAGGATTGGCTGGAGGCTGTGGATAGAGTTTTCTTCCTAGTTGGGACACCAGTAGACCATATGGTGATCCTATCTACTAGTCTTATCCAGGGCACAATAGGGATATTCTAGAGCCTGATTCTATAGTTACATTATGGGGAAACCCTCACCTGGTTGGAGATCGATAGCCTCTTCAGGGTAGATTTTATTCTAGTGACTCTAATCTCTAAGCGTATTCAGGACGTTCTACACTTAATGTAGGGTAGCCTGACAGTAGCTTAGTACTCGGTGAGATTCACAGAACTCTACCACAACTCCACTGACATCGTACCAGACCCTTTCTTTAGGGTCCAAAACATTGATATGGGTCTCTAAAAAGATATTAGAGTGTCGATGATATCACTCAACATATTGACGTAGGCTGGAGTGCTAGAGAGAGCACTTCTGGGGGAGAGATTCCTAAATGAGCATGCACCGATAGTGAGAGACACCACCAGAAAACACGTAGATGATTCATCTGCATTAGGTTGTATGCAAATGACGTAAAGGCCCAAGCGGGCTAGACCTTCTGGTGGACGACCCCAGAATGTATGGTTGGAGATGCATAGATCATGTGACATAGGAGGTCAGCAGAGAAGTAGACTGTGCTACTCGTGCGCCAGGCAGGGTCTTATGGCTCATGACTACCTGGCCTAATATACCGATGATTATCAGATAGTTAAGGGACTACCGAGTTAGAGGTAGAGATTCGTGTGAGGAGGTCCACAGAGCGGCAGACGTAGAAGATAAGCTGGTCGTGCAGCAGGCGGTGGGCGCCAATTTGAGGTTCTACCACCACCACCTCCATGAGGTCCACCCCGACCTCAGGGATCAGGTGGACAAGGAAGTCCATAGATTCAGTTAGCTGAGGCCTATGACCACAACACTCCAAATATGATTTGAGGTATGATCTAATTCTACTCCAACCTAGATGTTGTTCTTGTAGACACAAGTTCTAGTAATTCTTTTATTTCCAAGACTCTTTTTCAGTGCTCAGAGATTCCAATGGAGCTGTTGGATCAATCCTTACATTTAGATACTCTTGTGGGAGAGGATTTGAAAATTATGCACTAGTGCTGGTAGTGTGAGCTTACAATAGGAGGTGAGGGAATCAGCTTGGATCTCTTAGTAGCAGTGTCAAGGCCTTACAACATCATCTTGGGTATGGAATGGATTTCCACACTCTATGCTCAGATCGGTTCTTTTAGGATCAATGTATGGGGTGTCCGCGAGGATGGGACCAATTTTTCATTCACTGTCAAGAAGGGAACCTTTTAGTGCTTTGGATGGTATTTCTCAAAGGAGGGTCCATCCGATCACTCATCAGTTGGATAGACATACCCTCGGAAAAGATGATGAGGGGAGTTCAAGCTATCTGGTAGTGGTGGACCGGTATGCTGATGTCTTTCCTGATGATGTTTTGGGACTACCACCTCAAAGAGAGGCAGACTACTAAATCGACATATACAATGGGATGACACTGATATCTATAGCAGTGTATCAGATGGCTTCCATGGAGCTTCGTGAGTTAAGGGTATAGATGAAGGAATTGCAGGGGAAGGGGTTTATAAGGGCCAATGTTTCTCTATGGGATGCTCTATTTCTTTCTTACAAGAAGGGAGATGGGATTTTTAGGATTTTCATGGACAATCAGAGCCTTATCCAGGTGACCATGGAGTACAAGTATCCACTCCTGAGGATTGATGATCTCTTCAATCAGCTATAGGGAGCTCGATGGTTTTCAAAGATTGACCTCATATAAGGTTATCATCAGCTTGGGGTACTAGATGAGGATGTACTAAAGACGACCTTCAGATGCTAGTATTTCCACTATGAGTTCATGGTGATTCCCTTCGGCGTGACCAATGCTCCAACAATGTTTGTGTGATTATTGAATAGGATCTTCCAGCCTTACCTTGATCCAATTGTGGTGGTCTTCATTGATGACATTTTGGTGTAATCACTGTAAGAGGAGGATCACGTCACTCATCTACAGATAGTTCTGGATACACACTGATAGAACCATCTTTATGGTAAGCTCTCAAAGTTCCAGTTCTGGATACGGGAGGTCAAATTTCTCGGACACATTATCTCGGAGTCTAGAGTTATAGTGGACCCGAAAAAGATAGAGGAAGTTCTTTATTGAGAGACACCTAGGAGTGTGAATGAGGATCGGAGCTTCCTGGTGTTGGCTGGGTACTACTATAGATTCATACCTGATTTTTTGAGAGTAGCAACACCCTTTTTATCTTTGAAAAAAGATGGGAAAACCATTGTTGCGGAAAGAGTGTTGCTAGCAGAGTTTCTAGGAGGTGAGGTGAAGACTATCGAGTTCCCCCATCTTGTGGTAACCAAAAGATGGTGTTGGGTTTTTAGTCTACTAGGACACATCATTCACTAGATTGGGATGTTTTCTGATGCCGGAGTGAGCGATGATTGCATATAAATCATGAAATTTGTGAAATCATGAGAAAAAATATGCTTCTCATGTCCTGGAGTTAGTAGCAGTGGTATTTTCCTTGAAGATGTAGTGGAACTACCAGATGGATGAACGGTTTAATATCTACTCTGATCACAAGAGTCTCAGGTGTATATTCTCATAGAATGTCATGATCCTATGATAGTGATGATGGTTGGAGTTCCTCCAGGATTATGATTTTGAGATAGTCTACACTCCTAGGAAGGGGAACGTGGTGGCCGATGCTCTCAACAGAATGTATGGTTTACAGTTTCTGAGTGAGGTGATTGAGAAGCTAGCTGCATTGCAGTTGCCTTTCATGGATAGTAGTGGATCATCTTACCTCCAGTTTATGACCATCACACCCCCACTCATTCAGTGAGTCTGGGAGGAACATATTGGGGAAATTGACTGTGAGACCCAATGTGCTCAGATATCCTCAGGACAGGCTTTTGATAGATTTTACGAAGGCTGAGAGCACGTCATCCTTTTTAGAGGATGCACCATGTTACCAGTGACACTATGAGAGGATGTGTTGAGCGAGTTACACACATCCCCTTTAGCAGTACGTCCCGGTGTGGAGAAGATGTACCAGGACCTCCAGTGTCAGTACTGGTGACCAAGGATGAAGAAAGTAGTAGAAGAGTTCATTTCACGATGCCTCATTTGTCAGCAAGTGAATATCGATCACTTGGTTCAAGTAGGATTGACTTAGCCACTTGAGGTAATGGAATGGAAGTGGGATGGAATCTACAAGGACTTCATGATAGGGCTATCAAGTACGTCGAGAGACCACGATTTCATATGGGTGATAGTTGACTGACTCACCATGTCAGCCCACTTCCTACCCGTATGAGAGCAGGTATCAGAAGAGGGATTATGATGCCCTTACGTACAGGTGATAATACGGCTTCACAGGGTGTCGTCAATGATTGTTTCGTATAGTGACACTCATTTTACATCCCGATTGTAGAAGGGATTACATGAGGTGTTTGGGACTCAGCTATGCTTTAGAACTACCTTTCACCCTCATACATATGGTATGATAGGGAGGACTATATAGATGCTAGAGGATATGCTCCGTGCTTGCGTCCTTGATTTTGGATGTATTTGGGAGGATCCCTTTACCTTGGTGGAGTTCGTATACAACAACATGTATCACTCCACCATCGACATGGAACCATTTGAGGCCATGTACGTGTGACCATGAAGATCACCACTATGATGGATAGATGTAACACCCCACGATTCCATGGTACACTTCCCTTTTAATAATGCAATACTTGCGTTGTATGCAACATGATGTTTTAACACATCACGACCAAATAAACTAACCATTATGAAGAGTAATACCCAGTTTTAAAATTTTATAAATTTTATTTTTCAAAATAGACTTCATTTTTGGATTTATAATATCAAAATTAGCTTAGGGTGATTTTTTTTGTATTTTTCTGAAAACTTTCACTTTTTGATGAATACTGAAAAACACTGCATTATTTTGGAAAATTGACTTTTTATTTAAGTAATTAATTATTTTATTTAAATTTAATTTAGTTAAAAATAGACTCATAATACCTATATATGTTAAATTTAATTCATTGGAGTCATTTTATAATAATATTAGATATATAAAATTTTACTGAACTTTTTGTCGTCTTTTACCCACCTTCTAAGCACATTAGAAAATTTACATAAAACAAAATTTTACCACTTCTATGAATTGAATTTTTAAAATCCAATAGACACAGTTGAAATCATTAAGTAAAATGTGGCTCAATAAGATGAGATTAAATTTTGGTGAATAGTAATTATTGACTTTTTTTTTACCATAGTTAAATGTAAATAGGGTAATTAAAGTTAAAAATGATATTATTATTATCATAACACCTGTTATAATTCTGATGGATAATTTTATTTTGAAAAAAATCAACCTTAAGAATAAAATATGATCCTTTTGGTTCACTTAGATTATATTAGGACATTTATTATTATTTTATTTAAAGAAGAGTTAAAAGTGTTAAATTCAAAGTTTAATAACTAAACCATTTTTAATATAGGGTTATACATAATATATATTCAAATATAAATATTCTTCATAAAGATAAAAAAAATTCATACATAATGGAATTTTATATTTAATTTTTAGACAATAGATAATTAAATTTATTGAGGACACAATGATGATGCAGTAATTACCTTATTATTGAATGATTAAAAAATTGTTTTTAGAAATATCCAAATAAATGTAAATTGATAATTTTGATTAATTACACAAATATCATAGGTTAATATGACATGTTAGGGTTTATTAAATGATTTTTATCTAAGTAATCAAGTTGTGAGGACTTTAACAAAAATCAAATACTAAATAGTGTCCAAATTGACATAAACAAGTTTTTAAAACAAATACTATATAAATAATTTAAATAATAGTCCTAAAAATCTATGGATATCCCAAAAGAATTTATTAATGTTAGATATATCAAAAATTAAACAATTGGGGTTATCTTGGAATTTATTAGTAAGATTATTAACCATATAATATAATAATACATGAATACATGGTAAAAGTTAAACTATTTAACCAAGAGTTAAATCTAAATGATAAAGTTAATATGGTGACATAAACCTATATAAAACCTATTGGTTGAGAGTTTTTATACCCATACCCACCTAATCATAAAAAATAAATCATTTTGGAGCCATTATAAAACGAATATGATTGTATAATAAAATAATATTTAATGCTTTTCTTAAAGTGACCCTCACCTCTATTATAAAAAGGTACATCACATTCTCAAAAAAAACCTCCAATGCCATTTGGCTTGGCCAAAACCTACCCAAATATACTCTAAACTATACTACCTTCGACCTAGAGGCTATACATTGATTATAAAGCCAACTTTAGGAGTCCTTTTGGTCAAATCAAACGGAAACTTCCGAAGAAGAGGTAATAATTTCACCACCTCGTTCAATGTTCTTTTCTTTTTCCACTTCTAATTTATTTGTTATTCCCATAACAAAATAATAACTCCATTACCTTAAAATACTATTATGTTATTATAAATATGGTAAAATCATATTCATTATTCTATCAATCCTATGACTGACAAGTTATCATACGTGTGTATGTAAGGCTTACCGTCTCCACGTCGTGGTGTAGTTTGTTATTCAAACACTTAATTATTTGGATGAGTATAATAATGTGTATAACTGAAGTAAATAATAAATATAAAATTTTAAAGATTCTGTATATATGATATAACATCCAATTACATATTATTTAATCATCAATAGAATGGTATTGTTGCTCATACGTACGTACGGATTACCGTCTCCACGAACATGATGCAATTCATTCCCCATATTAACCATTCATGAATAAATTTACTTTTATGATTAAAAAATAATGTTTAAGAACATAATATAATTCTAGATATGAATTAAATACATCTTATCCATTAAAAACATGGCTTACATAACCATGCATATAAAGAGAAATGAACCAGTTAACACCCGAAACAATGATACTACATAAATATTATAAACAATGAAATATTAAATGATCATTTATGATATCATATTTATGTATGTGGTTCTTGTATAATTTAATAACAATTATTTAACTATTATATAGGCGGTTAACGTACCCTCGACCAAGGATAAGTACAATGTAAGGGTTAATTCTACAATCTCTTCATTATCCGAGGTTGTTTCTACATGAGTATCTACATGGAACTCTTTATCATCCACATCCATGTTTCTTAAAAAAATTTATTTCAAAATATTTTTAATTTTTCCTAGACAATGGTTTAAATTCATTTATACCCCTGTTAGACTTTTTATAAAATGTTTACAAATGAAACATTCCTTTGTTTTCCAAACAAATGTCTTTTAAGACCTTTGTGACAAAATTAAGGAAAGAATGTTTTTTAACATATACGGTGGGTGCAACTATTTTCTGCCATTATAAAACCTCTAAAGCGTTTGTTATAAAATTATAAGAATATTTCCAAAATAAAATTTTTATGTCATGGGAAAATAAATTCTTGACCTAACGCATGTACACACCTCTGAAGAAATAGAACCGGAACCTAACCTTTCTTGTTGCGGAGAACCTATCATAATTCTTGATACCAGAGAACAAGTGTTGAGAAACTGGACGAGTCGTCTAGTGAAAGTTCTATAGAAAAATCAAAAGATGGAAGATGCAACATGGGAACCTGAGTAACTTATGAGGAAGAACCACTTGAATCTTTTTATGCAGTAATATTATAGAAATATCAAGTAAAAAATTATTTGAAGGAGGGAAGATTGTAACATCCTAATCTTCCACGGTATGTTTCCCATTGAATAATGTAACAGCTTGCGTTGTACACAACTTGGAGTTTTACTACACCACAACCAGCCAAACTATCCATTATTAATTTTAATACACACTTTCTGAAATTTTATAAATTTTAAGTTTCAAACTAGACGTCATTTTTGGATTCGGAATATCAAAATTAGCTTAGGGTGAATTTTTGGTATTTTTCTGAAAACATTCAATTTTTGATGAATAGTGACAGACACTACATTATTGTTTAACACTGAATTTTTATTTAAATAACTATTTATATTATTTAAATTTATTTTAGGTAAAAATAGATACATAATACCTATATATTTTCAATTTAATTCATTAGAGTCATTTTATAATAATAATAGATATATAAAATTTTATTGAACTTTTTACCATCTTTTACCCACATTCTAGGCACATTAACAAATTTGCATAAAACATAATTTTACCATTTTTATGAATAGAATATCCAAAATATGAGAGACGTGGTTTATATAAGTACATAAAATTTATTTCAATAAGATGAATATTTTTTGGTGAATAGTTACTTTTGACTTTTATTTACCATGGTTAGAATTAAATATGTGAATTAAAGGTAAAAATGATATTATTATTACCCTAAACATGTCCTCATTCTATTGGATATTTTATATCAACCAAAATCATCCTTAGGAATAAAATATGATCCTTTTTTTTCACTTGGATTACATTAAGACATTTATATTTATTTTATTTAAAGAAGATTTAGAAGTGTTAAATTCAGAGTTTAATAACTAAACCATTTTTAATATAGGGTTATACATTAGATATATTAGACTATAAAAATTAATTATAAATATAAACTGATTTCCTACATAATGGTATTTTATTTATAATTTTTAGACACTAAATAAGTAAATTTATTTATGACACAATGATGATGTTGTAATTACCTTATTATTGAAAGATTAAAAAATTGATATTATAAATATCCAAATAAATGTTAATTGAGACTATTGATGTATTAAACAAATTTTATAGGTTAATAAGACATTTCAGAGTTGATTAAATGAATTTATTTCGATGTAATCATGTTTTTAGGACTTTCACAAAAATCTAATACTAAATAGTGTCAAAATTAACATAAATGAGTTTTTAAAACAAATACTATATTATTAATTGATATAATACTCTTACCAATCTAAGGTTAGTCCAAAGAACACTTATAAGGTTATATATATAAATAATGAACCACTTGGGGTTCATTTTCCATTTTATAGTAATATTATTAACCATATAATATAATAATACAAGAATACATGGTAAAATTTAAACTATTCAACTAAGAGTTAAATCTAAAAGATAAGGTTAATATGGTGACATAAACATGTCTAAAACCTATTGGTTTAGATTTTTTCGACCCATCCCCACCTTATACTCGAAATAAATCATTTTTGATCCATTATAAACTGAATATGATTGTATAATAAAATAATATTTCATGCTTTTCCAAAAGTTACCCCCACCTCTCTTAAAAAAAGGTACTTCCACTTCTCTCAAAATAACAACTCCAATGACATTTGGCTCTGCCAAAAACTACCCAAATATCCTTCCAACTACCCTCCCTTATAACTAGATTCCTTACAATGATCATAATTCCAACCTAAGGACCTCTTTTGATCAAATCAAAAGGCAACACCCAAAGAAGAGGTAATAATTTCACCACCTCTTTAAAAGTTATTTTATTCTTCCACTTCCTCTTTATTTGTTATTACCATACCAAAATAATAACTCCAGTACCTTATATATACTGTGACATAATTCTAAATATGGTACAACCATATTAATTGTTCTATCCATACTATGAATGACAAGACATCATACATGCGTATGTACGACCTACCATCTCCACGTCGTGGTATAGTTTGTTATTCAAACACTTCATTATTTGGAAGGGTATAAAAATTAGTATAACTAATTTAAATAATAAATATAACATGTTAAGTATTATTTATATATAATATACCATCAAATTACATAAAATTTCACCATCAATAGAATGGTATTGTCACTCATGCGTACGTACAGATTATCGTCTCCACGAACGCTATGAGATTCATTTCCCATCGTAACCATTGAAAAATAAATTTCATTTTATGATTAAAAAATAATTTTTATGAACTTAATATCATTTTGGATATGAATAAAATACATATTATCCATAACAAACATGGATTATGTAACCAAGAATATAAAGGAAAATGAATTAGTTAACACCTGAAACAATGATACTACCGAAATATTATTAACAATGTTATATTAAAGGATCGTATATGATATCATATTTATATATGTGGTTATTGTATAATTTAATAAAAATTATTTAACTATTACAAAATAGGTTTAAGTAACCTCTAACAAGTAAAATTACAAGGCAATGGTTTATTCTACAATCGATTCATTATCCGAGGTTGTGTATACGTGAGTATCTACTGGGACCTCTTTATCATACACATTCGTGTTTCGTAAAAAAATGTATTTAAAAATACTTTTAATACTTTCTAGACTATGGGTTAAATTAATTTATTCCCTTTTTTTACTTTTTATAAGATATTTATAAAGGAATATTTCTATTTTTTCCAAACAAATTCCTCTACGACCTTTTCGACAAAATTATGAAAATAATATTTTTTAACATATATGGTGGGTGCGGCTATTTTCGGCTGTTATAACAACTTCGATGATTCCATTACAATATTATAATAATATTTCAAAAATAAATGTTTTACTTTATAATTATTTGACCTTTAAATAGTTTCAAAATTGAAATTGGTATTTCATTCAGATAGTTTCCATTTCATCTATATCAACATCCTTTGATGGATTTTAAACTTCTTTGAAGTTGATTTATTATGATACAAAACTTCCATATTGTATGGAATGTTTTGTGCTATGTTTGACTGTGGATATGTTATTTTTATACCATTCATGGTTTATGGATAAATTATTGAAATTTTTTATGCTAGTTTTAATATGAATGTTTATGTTTGGTTTAAAACTTTCATATGCAGAATGCATTAAACTTAGTAAGTAACGTGTGGAGCCCGCTATAGCTGCTCGATGCATCAGTATGTATTATGAGACAAACTAGTGTATTGGAACAAGGCTTTGATAAAATCTTATTTTTATTCTTGGTACAAGGCCTTGACTCTGTGGTTAGGATGTCCGGGATTATTCATTCCATCATTATGAAATTGGCTATTGATATTGCATGTGATTATTGGAATAGTAGAATATCCATGTGAATAAGTAAATGGAATTATTTGATTTATATTCGTAATATTATGCTGAAGTTTAACTTTAAAATGCTTATGTTTTAGCCATATACATTTCCTTAAATGTTTTTTCTTATTTATGAAAGTTTTCTCTATATTGTTATCCGTACTGAGCAACTGAGATCATCCCTTTCTATGTTGTATTTTTTACAAGATGTGAAGAAGTATTTTAGGGTTTACCTATAAGGATAGGATAAGGGATAAAGTTTGTTCCAATGGGAAAGAATTGTGTTGTTGTTTTTATCTCATTATGTAATGTAAAACATATGAATGTATCTAGTACTTCCAAGGCTACTAAACTGATTGGTCATTCGGGATTTGATCCATTGTGATCATTCCAATGTTATGTAATAATGCACTGTCTCTTGGTAACTAGGGTGGGGGTGTTACAACAGACCCAAGGGAGTCAGCACATATGGGTCTGGAGTTGGTATAAGAAACCACTGAGAAGGTTCAGATCATCCAGGAGTAGATGAAGACTACATAGAGACGTCAAAAGTCGTATGCTGAAACGAGACAGGGACCCCTAGTGTTTGAGGAGAGAAATCATGTTTTTCTTTTGGTATCCCCTCGATGAGGATTTAATAGATTTTTCCAGGATGAAAAGCTATCTCCGCTGTTTATCGGACCTTTCTATATTATTAGTAGAGTGGGTGAGGTGGTGTACTACCTATCTCTTCCCCCACAAATGCACAGGGTTCACGATGTTTTCCATGTGTCGTAGCTGAGTAGATAATTACATGATCCATCGCACGTCACCGACTGGTGTGAGCTAGAAATTGATGTTGGGGAGACTATTGCGGATTTCCTAGGGGAGATAGAGGAATTACAAGAGAAGGTCCTTCGTGGACGGTCAATACCACTAGTGTGAGTTTGGTGGAAACACAAGAACCTTCAGGGGAGAACATGGGAGCAGGAGGCTCAGATTCATGCTCAGTACCCCCATTTGTTTTCTTATCCTTTTTATGGATTTCAGGGTTGAATATCCCCAAGTGGGGAGAATGTAAATACTTGGAAATTCCATATAATTTTTATTAATTAAATGGAATTTTTACAAGCCTGTGAAAATTGGCGGTATGTGATTCTGAGGCCCGGAGGGCCCGGGATGGAATTTTGAACTTTTTAAAGGTACGTTTATTAAACATGCGAGCGCAAATTTATATCTTTTAAATGGATGCATAGATTGAAAATCTGAGGGCACCGTTGAATCCGCATCATCGGGATTCGCTTTTGCGAATCTTATCATTGTTTAGAAAAATTCGGACGAAAAAGTTATTTTTCGGACTTTTGGAAAATAATAATAAAATAACTAAAGAAGTTATTTTATTCATTTTTCAACCAGTGAGAAATGGTGGTGAGACCATAGTGTAAAGTCAGTCTTTGATTGAGATCCATAAATTGACATGATCTTTTGGTTGCGTAACTGTGATTCCCGTAGGATTAATGGAACATTAACTGTGGTTCATTAATGAACCGCATTAATGAACACAATGTAGGTGGTTCCTTTTATCTTGTTTAATCAAACCATTAGAATTGGTTTTGGGAATCTATGAGACGACGCTTTAATGAAACGCCTGCAACGTCTTCCTCTATCAAAGAACAGATATTCGATGACTCCATTGATAATTTGAACCGGACATCGACAAGCGACAACGAACGACAATGAAAATATTCGGAAAATAGATTATCCTCCTTCTATATCAATAAAATACAACTTGTTCAAGGTAGGGGAATTAATATTTATAAGGGATAAAAGATTCACCATACCTCATTCTTGAATCACATGAAGAACACAGATCAATAAACTAATGGTTTGATCCGTGATTCACTTGTTTTTGTAGGAGGTTGTTGCTGGGTTTCCAGTATAAGGATTTAATAATTACTATACTTCTTCCCATGATACAATGCTAACACAGAGGGCGAGGGCCGATCCAAACAAGGCTTGGACACTCTGTCGATCTCGGTTTTGATGTCTTATTTGTGGGCGACTGAGCAACATGATGACAAGGCAAAACTAAGGGCCACACAATGAAGCTGACGTCACAGAATGTACATAGGCATAGATGTGAACTAAATCGGACTACCAGAGCTTCACTGGTGGCCCACAGAAGCACCGCTAGCATGGAAGCATCATCGACTGGTAGTGCCGGCCGGCTGAGCTGACCGTGTGAGGATAGTGTCCCTAGTAAGAACTACGGCGGCTTGAGGCGCAACCAACCGAACCGCGGTGGTGGAAGACGCTGTGTGCCATCCCCGCATGGGGGAGGGAGCAGCCCGGTCGGGCCGCTTGGTTGGATAGAAAATGGCTAGATAAGCCGGACCTTTCAGAACGGAGGGTAGCACCCCGCTGTACCCTCCAGCTCAGAGAACCGGCCCGCACCGCGGGCCTGCTTTACTAGGCGGGCCGGATCCACCGGTCAGGCAGGACCTGCCAGCTGGGCCGGGTTCGCAAACCGAGCTAGACTTTCCAGCCATGCCAGACCCACTGGTCGGGCTGGACATGTGGTCCCAATGGGACAGACCCCTACCGGACCCAAACCCGACCAGTCTAATTTCCCTAATATGGACATATCTCCAGAACTGAATGCCGATTTGATGCGCCATAAGTGGCTTTGGTACACTTAAGACGAGGCAGTCCTATTGAAATAATCAAAATAGGTTTTGGAAAAAACTGGAGTATAGATAGGTTACATCGCTCTCGAATCCAACCAGACCCATTGTACAAAAATTCCTATAACTTACAGACTGTGCGTCCGATTGATGCGTCATCTGTTGAATTGGAACCCTTATGACATGGAGGTTCATCAGGTTACTTCTTCATGGGACTTAGTGTAGGTGAAAATATGACCATTGTCTTGAGGAGTAGAATATATGGAACTCAAGCACACTGAGTGCGAGAATCTAGTGGGTCGATCTCAAGTGACATACGTACCTTTGTGGATCAGCATCAGAATGACCCTATGTGGATCATAATTAGAGCGCCCTGACAAGAACCATCCCTAAAGCGGACCATCGTGGATCGGTGACTTACGACCCTATGTGGATCGATAATTTATGATTATGTATTGATCAGTGACTTACAAATTTTTTTGGATGAACGACTTATGACCCATGAGGATTGACGACTTATGACCCGGTGTGGTTCAACAGTAGCATGATCCAATGAGAAATAGCCTTAGAGTGGCCCATCATGGTTCGATGAATTACAATCCTATGTGGATTGATGACTTATGGCCCTTTTTGGATCGGAGACTTACGAGCCTATGTGGATTGGTAATAGGAAAACTTTTTGGTGGTTCAGTTGTGGAACTTCTCAATGGATTAAGATGATTTAACTTTATGGATAATCATCATTATTACTATTGTTTTAGTCATATACCTGGTGTGATGTAATGCCCCGACCCTAGATACCCAGAGTCGATGCATTATTACATGACATTGGCTCGATCACAAAGGATCAAGTCTCGAAAGACCAATTAGTTTAGTAGTCTTGGAAACACTAGATATATTCATAAGTCTTACATTACATAATAAGGTAAAAAAACTACAACAAAATCTTGTCTTCATATCCCCTCATACTATCCCTGTAGGTTATTCATAAATTACTTCTTCACATCCTGGAAAAAATAAAACATTGAAAGGGGTGAGCTCAGATGCTCAGTAAGGATAACAATATAGAAGAAGATTTCATAGATAAGCATAAACACTTAAAGCAATTTACAACTAAAACAAAAGCCCTTTTAAACTTGAACTTCAGCATAATATGGAAAAGATAAAATGAAATAATTCCATTTACTTATTCACATGGATAATATACTAGTTGAACAATCACATGAAATATCAATAACCACTTTCATAATGATGGAATGCATAATACCAGACTATCATAACCACATAATCAAGGCCTCGTGCCAAGACTACAAATAATATTTTGCCAAGGCCTTGTGCCAAGACACTAGTTTGTCTCATGAGACCTACCGATGCATCGAGGAGCTATAGCGAGTTCCACCCATCACTTACTAAGTCCAATGCAGTCCTCATATGGACATGTTTAGACATAACATAAAAATTCATATTAAAACTAGCATACAAAATGTCAATACTTTAACCACAAACCATGAATGTTATAAAAATAGCACATCCACAGTCAAACATAACTCATTAGATACAATATGAAAGAATTTATTGTATCATATTAACCTCAATTGATAATAATTAATGATATTGACATAGATGAAAATAACCATCAAAACTATTTGAGAGAAATATCCCCCTTTTCTTGAAAACATTTAAAAGTCACACTATTTGTCAAGAATCCATTTAAAAATAGATTTTTGAATAAAAGTGCCCCATACCACTTTGAAACTTTTAAAAGTAATTTTAACTTTAAGACTATAATGTCCATATAAATAAATTCTTAAAACCATTTTTAAAACATGGAAATTAATGAGAAATATTTAGAAGAATAAATCTTTAAAACACTTAAAAATTTATTTTAGTGAGAGCTTCTAACCAAAATAGAGACACTTGAATACAAATAATTGAGGTAATAAAAACTTTATAATATCATGAGAATAAAGGGATTCATGATATACTATGTCAAAGTACATTATATACACCACATAAAAGTGATTTGGTTTATAACAACAAAGAAGTCTCAATAGAATGTAAATCGAGATGAATTATATTATATAGACCATATACTTAGGTTAAGGATAAACCAACGACATAATTTTGTGTGACAAATATAAATACACTCAATATGATTGGATATTCAGTGTAAATCAATCAAAAGAAATTCACACATATTCTTTTAAAAATAACACCAATGAATTGGATATTTAACTCAACAAATAGAGATTCAGTTAAAAATTACTCTTATCAAGTTCATACTGATCACTTGAGAATTTATCAATGGAGTGATTAAGTGTATCAAAAGTATATCCACAGGAAGGGGAGTGGAATTTATGACATAATCAAATGAATAGTGATTATACACATAATCTTGGAGTAAAATAATCAATGAAGTATGCGTAAAGCCGAATGAGTGGAAATTGAAATTTCAAATTCCCTTATCGATTTGGTAACTTATGAAAAATGCACCCATGAAAGAAGGGTAATACAATGATGATCTAAATATCCATAAATTAAAGTATATTATACAATGAATATAATCATGGGCAGTACACACACCACATGCAATAAATAAGTGTAGAACAATGGAAATCTCACAGAATTAAAAGTGAGATAAGAAACTCCTTAATTTGTAATTTTTCCTTGGTCGACGGTAGGTTAACCTCCTTTATAATGGTGAAATAATTGTTATTGAATTATAAAAGAATCATATGAATTAATTTTATATCATATATGATCTTTTAACATTGATTTTTTAATAATATCTTAGAATTATCATCATTTCGGGTATTAATGGGTTCATTTTACTTTATATTCTTTGTTATGTGAGCCATGTTTGTTATTAATGGGATGTATATTATTCATATAAAGAATGATATCAAGTCCTTAAACATTATTTTTAATCATAAAATGAGAACTATACTTGAATGGATACGATGGAGAATGAATCTCATCGCGTTCGTGGAGACGGTAGTCCATACGTACACACGAGCGACAATATCATTATTTTGATGTTAAAATAATATATAATTGGATGGTATATCATATAGAAAGAATAATTATCATGTTATATTTATTATTTACATGAATTACACATCATTATTATACCCATCCAAATAATAATTTATTGAATGACAATTACACCACGACGTGGAGACGGTAAGCCGTACGTACGCACGTATGGTGACATGCCATTCAAAGGATTGTTAGAATAATGAATATGGTTGTACCATATTTATAATAACATCACAGTATATAGAAGATACTGGAGTTATTATTTTAGATTATAAATAACAAAGAAAGACGAAGTGGAAGAAGAATGGAACTTGAAAAAGGGTGGTGAAATCATTACCACTTCTTCGGGTTCTTCCTTTTGATTTGATCAAAAGGGCTCCTTAGGGTGGATTTATGACTAAATTAAGGCCTCTATGATTAATTGAGGGAAGTTGATAGGGTATTTGGGCAGAGGTTGGCCGAACCAAAAGGCTTTGAAGGTGTGAGTTAAAGAGAATGGAGAGTTCCCTTTTATAAGAGGGGTGAGGTGCACCTTTGGAAAAGCTAGAAATATTATTTTATAATAAATTAATATTAAGTTTTTAATGGATCCAAAGTGGATTATTTAAATTTTAAGGTGGGTATAGGTCGAAAACCACTCAACCAATAGAATTTAGATAGGTTTGAGTTACTATATTAACCTTATCATTAAGTATTAACTCTTAGTTAATTAGTTTCACTTTTACAATGTCTCTTTGTATTTTTATATTATATGGTTAATAATCTTACTATATACATCCAAGAGTCCCCCCAAGTGGTCCATTAATGATACAACTATCATGATATAAGTCTCTTGTCCTTTCCTTATATTTTTAGGAATTTAATATCAATTAATAATATAATATTTGTTTTAAACACGCTTTTATGTCAATTTTGACACTATTCAATAGTTGATTTTTGTAAAAAACATAACAGAATGATTACTTCGAAAAAGTTAATTAAATCATTTATAACATTTCATATTAACCTATAAAATTATTTTAATTCTTAAAAAGTCTCAAATTATATTTATTTGTGTATCTACAATATCAATTATTTTAATTTTTCACTATTATGTTAATTACTGCCTCACCATTTTGTCATATATAAATTAAATTATATAATGTATAAAAATTATAAATAAAATACCATTATGTAGGAAATATTTTTATATTTCTAATTAATATTTATAGTAGAAAATAAAACATATATAACCCTATATAAAAAAATTTATTCTAAAAGATATATGCTTGTGTCATTTTTGTATTCATTTTAACTTAATTAAAATAAAGTGTCCCTATCACTTACAAGTGGCTACATGGGGTCCCAAAATCGACCCAATGATGCCCATGGTCAGACATGTATCAACCAATAAGGTTAGGACACGTTTTAGGGTAATTTTTTGTTATTATAATATTATTTTTTAACCTTCATTTACCGGATTTACCCTTTAACCATGGTAAATAAAATATTTACCGAAGTAATTATTCAAAATGTATAAAAATTAAAGTTACCTATTTACACAATTTGAACATCCTGATTCTAAATATGTAATCCATTCTTCAAAATTCAAAACACAGAAGTAACAGAAATTAATTTTAAATTAATTCCCACTGTCAAAACAAAAAGCGTGTTTTTAAGATATAATAACTATCAAAAGATTGATACTTATTTATGTTTGGTTTAATTGTGAAATTATGTCCAATTACAAACATTGTATTAAATGGTAAAAATATATTCTAAATATACTTTTAAACCACTCAAATTCATAATTTATCACTGTTAATTATTTTGATTAAAAAAAGTTTTTTTAAATTAAAATTTATTAATTTTCACTATTCATCAAAATGTTAAAGTTATTCGAAAAGTACCAAAATTTCACCTTAGGCTAAATTAGATACTCCGAATCCTAAAATGAATTCCATTTTGAGAAATAAAATTTCTTAAATTTTAAAAATTAGGTATTACTATTCATAATGGCTAGTTTGATCGGTTGTGGTATGTGTTAGAACTCGATGTTTCGTACAACACACGCTATTGCATTATTCAAAGAGAAGCGTACCGTAGAAGATTGGGGAGTTACATTATCCCCTACTTCAATACATTGCGTCCTCACAATTTTTTTAAAATTAGGCTTGAGAATATAATGGACTGTCCCACATCGGAAAAAGAGTAAATAAAACTATCACTTTAAAAGAAAGGAAGAGAGGTATAAAGGTCACCCAAGATAACCCATACTTAAGTGTTCAGTTCTAATGGAGTGGGATAGAAAACATGATTAGGAGAAAGTTAAAAATAAGAAAATCACAAACTTGTGTTGGGACAAACGGTCCTTAGTCTCCCAGTAGGAAAATTAAACAGACAATTTTTTTTTGTTTTAGGTTACATTACATAAGGACGAGGAATTCATTTATGATATTGACTAAGAACATAAAGAGATATACTTAATTTTTATGTAGAGTTTCATTCTTTAATAACTTTTTACCACTAACTCATTTTTTTGAACAATGAATATTCAAGAAGACTTGGTCACAATGGAAGAACTAGAATAAAATTCTATAGAAATACATGATCCACGTAGGATAAAATATATATTTACCTTGTATTTAGAGATTAAAAAAACCAAAATGGTTAGTATAATATCTGATGAACCCCCAAATCGATATTCCATTAGAGAAAAAAAACACTAATCTTAATTTCTAAAATTAAACCATCAATAACTCAAAGTTAAATAAATACCATTAAATATTCAATTATCCTTAAAATCCTTCAATATAATCCAAACTAATATTGAAACTCAAAACTTATAAGAATTTAGTCTTCCACGTTAAATTGTATCTCCAAATGTCATTAATTACTCTTAAAGTCACATACTTAAAAGTAATTAACCTAATAATTTCCATAAATAACCCAAACCACTATAAATCCACAATAAAAACATAGATAAAAATCCACCATTACCCCTCAAATGAAATCCCATAGTATTCTATTTTCCTTGGGCATATATTGTCCCCAACAAAGTGAAAATCTTCCAAAATAACATTTATCACTTAATCACCAAATCATTTTCCTATAATAAGGGTATCCATTTGATAAGACATAAGATACCAAATAAACTTATTATTGATCAATAAAACTAAAAACAATAGTCACACTAACCAGGGACTTCATGTAGTCTAGTGGTAGGCGATAAATCCTAACCGCACTTTGGTTGTGGGTTCAATTCGCATAGCTTTGTCCGATGCAAAGAGTTGTCACACGGTCTGCGTGTTTTCCTTTTTCAAAAACTATATTTTATAACATTAACAAAATGAGATAAATTCCTCAAAATAACCATAACATAATTTAACCACAAATCTTATCTCATACCTTTCATTTTCATCCCAAATTATTATAACTTTTAATTGCCTCAATCCCAATGATCATATAAAACCAAATGGTTATTTATAACTATATCCACAAGATAAAATATAATTCTTCATAAAATATCATTCTCACATGGCAAACTATAGGGTTACAAATACAATAGAAAATTATTCCAAAGTAAACCCATCAACAAGGAGCACTAATACTTTTTAAACATTTCTCCAAACATTTATTTCTACATAGCTTCTTCTTTGACCAAGAAAATATCCTATAGAATAGGGAATTCACTCGGGTAATGGTTAGGTCCCCTACATTTACGACAAATGACTGTAAATGGACTCTTGGGACCATTTTTATATTCTTCCATATTACTCTTCATTTTTCTTCGGCAATTCTTCACTATATGTCATTCCTTCCTGCACGTAAAGCGTTTCTTTGTCCCATTGAGACACCTTCCTGGGTGTCTCCTTCCACATTTCCTGCATGATGGAAATTGAGGATTCCTTTTTCCATGGTCTCCACTGCTGGAGCTCTTATCATTCATCACCTTTCTCTTTTTTTTGAGTCCGGGAATTGGTTAATATAT
Source organism: Viscum album (assembly GCA_963277665.1). Taxonomy (NCBI): domain Eukaryota; kingdom Viridiplantae; phylum Streptophyta; class Magnoliopsida; order Santalales; family Viscaceae; genus Viscum; species Viscum album. Next base: position 759,406,569 of record OY728140.1, on the reverse strand, counting down.
ATATTGTTGATCATATTTTTGGAAAATTGATTTGGCATAAAGACGATATCCTTTATGCCTATCAACACTCCATTTTTTTGCTCATTTCCACCACCGTTCCCACCTTGTACATCATTCTCAAAGTCACTATAACTTCCTTGGAATCCAGCGATTGACTAGAACCAAAAAGCATTGTGTGAGTAACAGTAGTCATAAAATCATTTAGAGATTAACATGTCACCATATTCTCAATTTGAAACACATTAAGATTAACCAAGATCATTTACTCTCATCTTATATATTTAATACTTCAAATCGGTTAAAAAAGAAAATGTAAATTATCCTAAGCATATCCCCAAGGAGTGTCGTAACCAAGAGTGCAGCAAGGCCTGTTGTCGTGCACCAGTTCTCGTTCGAGTCTAGCTCAAAGCAGTGTTTTCGGGTTTTACCCCTAGGTACATCAATTCCAGAGCCGCCTCTACCCGCTCGTATCCAGACAGGGATGTATTGCTCAGAAAACTCACAAAATCTCTATAATACCAAAATTCTAGGAAGTTATTATATACTAATCCTCAAAGTTCATCTTAGGTCTACGTGCTCTAATCAGAGTTTATCTAAATATAGCTTCCAAGGTTTTTACTAAACATCCTATGATACCAACTGTAACGCCCCGACCCTAGATACCCAGATTCGGTGCATTATTACATGACATTGGCATGATCACAAAGGATCAAGTCTCGAAAGACCGATTAGTTTAGTAGTCTTGGAAACACTAGATATATTAATAAGTCTTACATTGCATCATAAGGTAAAAAAACTACAACAACATCTTGTCTTCATATCCCCTCATACTATCCCTGCAGGTCATTCATAAATTACTTCTTCACATCCTGGGAAAAATAAAACATTGAAAGGGGTGAGCTCAGATGCTTAGTAAGGATAACAATATAGCATAATCTTTCATAGATAAGAATAAACACTTAAATCCATTTATAACTAAAACAAAAGCCCTTTTAAAATTGAACTTCAGCATAATATGGCAAAGATAAAATGAAATAATGCCATTTACTTATTCACATGGATATTCTACTAGTTTAACAATCACATGCAATATCAATAACCACTTTCATAATGATGGAATGCATAATGCCATACTATCATAACCACATAGCCAAGACCTCGTGCCAAGACTACAAATAAGATTTTGCCAAGACCTCGTGCCAAGACACTAGTTTGTCTCATGAGACATACCGATGCATCGAGGAGCTATAGCGGGTTCCACCCGTCACTTACTAAGTCCAATGCATTCCTCATATGAACATGTTTAAACATAACATAAACATTCGTATTAAAACTAGCATATGAAATGTCAATACTTTAACCACAAACCATGAATGGTATAAAAATAACACATCCACAGTCAAACATAACTCATTCGATACAATATGAAATATTTTATTGTATCATGTTAACCTCAATCGATAATAATTAATGATATTGACATAGATGAAAATAACCATCAAAACTATTTGAGAGAAATATCCCCCTTTTCTTGAAAACATTTAAAAGTCACACTATTTGTCAAGAAGCCATTTAAAAATAGATTTTTGAATAAAAGTGTCCCGTACCACTTTGAAACTTTTAAAAGTAATTTTAACTTTAAAACTTTAATGTCCATATAAATAAATTCTTAAAACCATTTTTAAAACATGTACATTAAAGGGAAATATTTAGAAGAATAAATCTTTAAAACACTTAAAAATTTATTTTAGTTATAGCTTCTAACCAAAATAGAGACACTTGAATACAAATAATTGAGGTAATAAAAACATTATAATATCATGAGAATGAAGGGATTCATGATATACTATGTCAAAGTACATTATATACACCACATAAAAGTGATTTTGTGTATAACAACAAAGTAGTCTCAATAGAATGTAAATTGAGATGAATTCTATTATATAGACCATATCCTTAGGTTAAGGATAAACCAATGACATAATTATGTGTGAAAAATATAAATACACTCCATATGATTGGATATTCAGTTTAAATCAATAATAGGACATTCACACATATTCTTGTAAAAACAACACCAATGAATTGTATATTTAACTCAACAAATAGAGATTGAGTTAAAAATTACTCTTATCAAGTTCATACCGATCACTTGAGAATTTATCAATGGAGTGATTAAGTGTATCAAAAGTATATCCACAGAACGAAGAGTGGAATTTATGACATAATCAAATTAATAGTGATTCTACACATAATCTTGGATTAAAATAATCAATGAAATATGCGTAAAGCCGAATGAGTGGAAATTGAAATTTCAAATTCCCTTATCGATTTGGTAACTTATGAAAAATGCACACATGAAAGAAGGGTAATAAAATTATGATGTAAATATCCATAAATTAAAGTATATTACACAATGAATACAATCATGGGAAGTACACACACCACAGGTAATAAATAAGTGGAGAACAACGGAAATCTCACGGAATTAAAAGTGAGATAAGAAACCCCTTACTTTGTACTTTTTCCTTGGTCGAAGGTAGGTTAACCTCCTGTATAATGGTTAAATAATTGTTATTGAATTATAAAAGAATCATATTCATTAATATGATATCATATATGATCTTTTAACATTGATTTGTTAATAATATCTTAGGTTTATCGTCATTTCGGGTGTTAACGGGTTCATTTTACTTTATATTATTTGTTATGTGAGCCATATTTGTTATTAATGGGATGTATATTATTCATATACATAATGATATAAAGTCCTTAAACATTATTTTTAATCATAAAATGAGAATTAAACTTGAATGGATACGATGGATAATGAATCTCATTGCGTTCGTGGAGACGGTTGTCCGTACGTACCTACGAGCGACAATATCATTATTTTGATGTTAAAATAATATATAATTGGATGGTATATCATATAAACAGAATAATTATCATGTTATATTTATTTTTTACATGAATTAAACATCATTATTATACCCATCCAAATAATAATTTATTGAATGACAATTACACCACGACGTGGAGACGGTAAGCCGTACGTACGCACGTATGGTGACGTGCCATTCAAAGGATTGTTAGAATAATGAATATGGTTGTACCATATTTATAATAAAATCACAGTATATAGAAGATACTGGAGTTATTATTTTTGAATAGAAATAAAAAAGAAAGAAAAAGTGGGAGAAGAAAGGAACTTGAAAACGGTTGGTGAAATCTTTACCTCTTCTTCGGGTTCTTCCTTTTGATTTGATCAAAAGGGCTCCTTAGGTTGGATTTATGACTAAATTAAGGCCTCTAGGATAAATTTAGGGAATTTTAGAGGGTATTTGGGCAGAGTTTTGCCGAACCAAAAGGCTTTTAAGGTGTGAGTTAAAGAGAAGGGAGAGTTCCCTTTTATAAGAGGGGTGAGAGGCACCTTTGGAAAAGATAGAAATATTATTTTATAATAAATTCATATTCGGTGTATAATGGCTCCAAAGTGGATTATTTAAATGTTAAGGTGGGGATAGGTCGAAAACTACACAACCAATAGAATTTATACGGGTTTGGGTTACTATATTAACCTTATCATTAAGTATTAACTCTTAGTTAATTAGTTTCACTTTTACAATGTCTCTTTGTATTTTTATATTATATGGTTAATAATCTTACTATATACATCCAAGAGACCCCCAAGTGGTCCATTAATGATACACCTATCATGATATAAGTCTCTTTGACGAACCTTATATTTTTAGTAATTTAATATCAATTAATAATATAATATTTGTTTTAAAAACGCTTTTATGTCAATTTTGACACTATTCAATAGTTGATTTTTGTAAAAATCATAACAGAATAATTGATTCTAAAAAAGTTAATTAAATCATTACTAACATGTCATATTAACCTATAAAATTATTTTAATTCATAAAAAGTCTCAAATTATATTTATTTAGGTATCTACAATATCAATTATTTTATTTTTTCACTATTATGGTAATTATTGCATCACCATTGTGTCATATATAAATTAAATTATTTAATGTCTAAAAATTATAAATAAAATACCATTATGTAGGAAATATTTTTAGCTTTATAATTAATATTTATAGTCTAAAATCCAACATTTATAACCTTATGTAAAAATTATTTTTCTAAAAGATATATGCTTGTGTCATTTTTGTATTTATTTTAACTTAATTAAAATAAAGTGTCCCTATCACTTACATGTGGCTCCATGGGGTACCAAAATCGACCCAAAGATGCCCATGGTCGGACATGTATCAATAAATAAGGTTAAGACACGTTTTAGGTTAATTTTTTACTATTATAATATTATTTTTAACCTTCATTTACCAGATTTACCCTTTAACCATGGTAATAAAATATTTACCGAAGTAATTATTCAAAATGTCTAAAAATAAAAGTTACCTATTTATACAATTTGAACACCCTGATTCCAAATATGGAATCAATTTTTCCAAATTCAAAACACAGAAGTGTCATAAATTAATTTAAAATTAATTCCCGCTGTCAATACAAAAAGCGTGTTTTTAAGATATAATAACTATCAAAAGATTGATACTTGTTTATCTTCGGTTTAATTGTGAAATTATGTCCAATGACCAAAATTGTTTTAAATGGTAAAAACATATTCTAAATATACTTTAAAACTACTCAAATTCATAATTTATCACTATTAATTATTTGGATTAAAAAAAGTTGTTTTTAATTAAAATTTAGTAATTTTCACTATTAATCAAAATATTAAAGTTATCCGAAAAGTACCAAAATTTCACCTTAGGCTAAATTCGATACTCTGAATCCAAAGATGAAGTCCATTTTGAGAGTTAAAATTTCTTAAATTTTAAAAAGTATGTATTACTATTCATAACGTCTAGTTGATCGGTTGTGGTGTGTGTTAGAACTCGATGTTGCGTACAACACACGCTATTGCATTATTCAAAGAGAAGCGTACCGTAGAAGCTTGGGGTGTTACATGTGAGATGTATTTTATATTGTGATTCCTGATTGAGATCCTGCTTTGTGTTTTTCCTTGGTGGAATTATGAGAGACCTTCGGGGTCTCGGGGTCCCTACATGGTATTGTTATGCTCAACCCTGCATGGGCTTCACCCGCACCTTGTTGTGTCTTGTACAGACGTTGGAAAAATTTGATCGATATTTGGGAGCCAGGACAAGATGGTGAACATTGGTGACCAGTTGATGTGGAGATCCACAATGATGAGAAATACCTACCCTATAGGTAGGATCCTTGCCGGACGACCTTATGAGATGTTTTTTCTTTATACTATATTTTATTTTAGTTGGTTTTGTATTATAGACCATTCTTCTTTAGTTTACACTTTTACTTTTAGAAGTTATACTACATGGTTTGTTCTTTTGGTGTACCTGGTTGGTGTGTTTTCGGGTTTAATGGAAATGCCTTTCCATTTTAGGTATATGAATTTTCGGTGCTAGTTTTGAACCCTTAGCCTATGGAAGGTGGGATTGGGGTAGTCACGACACATGCCCTAAAAGATGGGTTGTGACAGTGAATTTTTTTTAGAAATTTTTCAATGTCATACAATGTGAAAAATCAGTCTCTACTTCATTCCATCATTAAATATTTTCATATTCAAAAGTAAATCTATGGAAAAAAACTCAAGAAGCTGAGCTCGCACCTGGCTTTACCACTCCCAGTAAGACCTACATGTTTTCATACTTCCACAGCACACAAACCAAAAGTTTGTCTCGTATTTATATGGTCATTCCCATTTGATGAAGTGCATAGGAACACCCATGTATCTTCTTAGCTGAGACAAATGGAAGAAATCACGCACACCCTCTATCTATTGGGGGTAGGGTAATGAAGTGAGAAACCTTACCATCTCTTTGTATGGCTTCGAATGACCTAATGAAACTTAGGGGATAGTTTTACTTTCCGACTGAACCTCTACACCGCACAACATGACTAGAATCACTGCCTTACCTGGGAACAATTTATCATGGTTTGGTCCTTCCGAAAATCCATCCGGTGAAATATCCTAGGATATTGGTTCACACATGATTTCATAGTCAATGTTTCACAATAGAGACTCTATTACATGCCCGGGAAGCGAAGGAGTCAACACCATTGACTAAAAATAAATTGTACCCTCCTACTCCATCGGGGTAAGATATAGGTAATCAAAGTTGTACTAAACTTCCCACACTTAGAGGGACTTGGAATCCCTACTAAGGGAATCTACTATAACATTTACTATTCCCAAAGTATATACTATCATGATGTTGTAGTCCTACAAGAAGATCAATGAATTTCACTGCCTCAGGTTCAAGTATATCTAGTCAGAGACATAACAAAGACATTGGAGGTCTATGAGAATCACTAAGAACTCTCCCAGAAGGTAGTGTCTCCACATCCTAATGGTGAAGTCTACCATAACTAGCACTAGAGAGTGAGTCACGTGGTTCTATTCATGGGGTCTCCATTTCCTCCACTTGTACTGGATAACTACTGTATCAAGGTTGATGTTGGGAATATAAGGTTCCAACAAACATGGTAAGTGAGTAAAGTCTTCCAACTGCAAGAAGCTAGAAACAGAAAGCACGTGGCATACCCATCATGTATTCAGCATCATTGGAAGGAGAGTAATCCCCAGACCGAACACTCTACTAGAACCACTAGCGACATCCTGAGAAAAAATAATCAAGTAGGATAAACTCTACTAGAAAATACATGACCTGATTCGTCAGTACATTACACGAACTCACCCTGAAGGCCAAAGTCATAGGGACTCATCCACCACACCTTGATAGTATCCTCTTTGGGCACAACTGAATTGAACCCACATTTTAGATCGCATCAGAAAAACGCATCTCGGTGGGGGAGTACCACTCATCCTCATTAATTTATAGATACGTCGAACAACACCAACATAGGGTTACACCAATGCCCCATGCCAACCTAGTAAAACACCAAGAAAATATCATGGAGAAAATTACTTCACACAATGTCTAACACGTTCTACCGTAAAAATTAGAAAATTACATAGACAATGCCTCTTATCATCTCTTGCTCTGTAGGATCGTAGATATCCAAAGCTTGAAGATGTATGTGGATGCATTTATCAGCTCTTAATCCTGACCTGGGCCACCTAATGCTGGTGGAAAAACCACATAACATCATCCCCCACCTCTGGCTCCTCCTTCTCCTCTTCTAACACCACCTCTTTGGGGACCACCAAGATTACAGCATTGTCTCGGTCATGGCAGTCCACCTGTTGCCTGCCTCATTTTCTAGGCAGTCCGGGTTGGGTAGTCTCATGCCATGTGACCATTCATATCCAAATAAAAACATTGCACCTCCCAAAGATTCCCCCACACTTTGTGATGCCTCATCCCTATATGACCATGTGCCTAAAACCAATTATGGGGAGGCGTCCTGTATCGAGATCTTATGGCCTGACATCTTATAGCTACTGAAGACATATCATCTTTGTTGTGCTCACTACCACAACTAGTTGTATGGTGTCCCTCTGAAAAAAATATCTCTATCACCAGTGCCTGCTCCAGCACCCCAGTATAAGTGGGGATGCACAAGGGTACTGTGACATCACATATCTATCTGCGGAGTCCCTTATCCAACATACATGCTCAGAAGTATCCATTATAGATCATATCTAAAGAGTAGAGTGAAAGATAAATGAACCTATATGCATACTTAGGAACCATAATCCACCCATGATGAAATTGTAGGATCTCCTGAAGTTTAATGAAGTGAAATTAGGATGGATAAAACTTCTCACAAAAAATTGTTGGAAGTCATACCATTAAAGTGCCGAATCATCGTGTATCTGCATAACCAAACTCCACCAATGACCAGATAATCCATGGAAAAGGATGGCTTCCAAGGCCACCATCTGATCTTTCGATGTCCATACAAGCCTGAAGAGGTGAACCACCAACTATAGAAAATCCTCTGCAACCTGAGGGTATGGATCACCTCAAAATGTCAGTGGTATATAGTTTTAGAACTCGTGAAGTTCTCTCAACCTCAAAACATCCTCTTCCTGCTCTACTGAGGATATCTACTGATCAATAGGTCGAGGTGATACTACCTACCCACCTAGAGAAATGGGATCAAATAAAGGGTCAGTAACTGAGGCCTCATTTATCATAGGGTCTTAGTCACAAAACAGATCTAGTATCTTGACTTGCTATCATCGCTGAGACATCCTAAATGTTGTCAAGGAGTACCATGGTCATATGATAATATATATATTTAAATAAATAATGACGGGGATATGACTCAAGAAGGATATTCAAAGACTTAATCCTATATGATACCTATAACATTGTTCCCTGCAAAAGTTATCTCTGTGTGCTGAGTCGACAAGAGGGTAACCAGGGTCTCGGTGAATGGATACATTGGTCACCTATACCAATAATGGACTCCCTAGACTGAGATATACTCTCTAGAAACATTGACATTGTTTCCCTAAACACAACCAATACATTTGTAGGGAAACATCCAAACAACATCCCAAGGGACTAACCACCTATGATACCACATTGTCATGAACCAAACCCTGTCGAGGCTCGATCTAGAACTTCCTAATGTACACCTTCATAGGACAAGGGCCTGGGACTAGTGTCGAAGGCATAAAAAACTTGAAGAGGACTTTTCCTATGTACATGTACACAAAGTGAATGAACTAAATTAAAAAGTGCACAAGGAACAGAAAAAAATATTCAACGCTTTTATAATTAAACCAAAAAAATGCATAGAACTCTAAATAGAACAAATATAGGAAAGTAAATTTGAATGAGAAAGGATAAAATACACAGCCAACTAGAAACATTCCACAACCCATAAAAAGGTAGAAAATTAAAATTTCTGGGATGTGCTGCTCCTAAATACCAAGACACGACCACTACACGTGGTCTGAGCACCCTCTATCCCTAGATCCTCTAAATTCACGATCAACCTATCCATCATCTCCAAGGTGACACCAGTTGCGGGATAAGATCATGTAGGGATGAGTATAAAAATACCCATTAGGATGCTTCCCTAGCTCATGAGAGAAATAATAGATGTAATAATGAAGGGATCAATAGATATAAAAAGGTATAGAAAAAGTGTAAGTAAAAGAGTTCAACTCAACCCAACAAAGCAGTGAAGTAAGATCATCTAAACAAAATGATCTAGAAATTGTGATAACATAAACTTATCATCAAGTATTCACTACCTATAGTAGGAGAGTTGAATCATCCAAACATGGGACGATAGACACAGAAATCACGTGGGACACCTCATGTGTCTTCACCTCTATAATAAGGAGAGTAACCCAAACCATAGGAGTGGGTACTAAAAACATGATAAATATATATGATCAGTCAAGAAACCCAAATGAGAGAGTAAGTGGATCTCTATCTAACTAGCTCAGCAGAGGAAAAATGAGTAGCTAACAATTCCATAAGTAACCACCATTGATACCAAGCATCCCATATGTCTGCTCTAAACAATAAGTTAAAGGGACTCAATCACTACACCTTGATACTATCCGCTTTAGTTAGGTCCATCTCACCTGCACAGTTTTAGGTCCCATCACAAGGATTCATCTTAGTGGGAAAAGAATCTTTATTTTTTGAGAGTCCAATGTCATGTACAAACACATCTCATCACTATGCCGCACATTCTAGAGATCATGTCTCAATGTCGAGAACTGAATTCCAAGACCAGATAGAGGGTAAGTATTGAAGTGTAAATGAAGAACCTCACTACACGACCTCACTAGAGGGTATGTCTTGAAGAGTAAATGATGACCCTCACTACACAACCATATTGGAGGGAATGTCCTAATGTGTGAATGAAAAACCTCACTACCCAAACCCACTGGAGGGTAAGTCCTGAAAAATCATCAATTAACCCCACCGCCTAGCCCCACTAGATGGTATGTCCTAAAGAGTAAATGATGATCCTCATTGCCCAGCCCCACTGAAGGGTATGTTCTAAATCATCGTCGGCTAACATAACTACCTAGCCCCATTGTAGGGTAATCTCATACTGCTTTGGCCATCCCTGTTGGATGGTACCTCTCAAAAAGCATCGAGGAACTACACTGCAGTCATCAGGTATTTCCCCAGATAGGAAACACACCAATAAAATCTTGCATAATATCATGAAATACACTGTGGTGGGAACCATCACATTTTACATGGAAGAACACTCAAGATAGGCTACATGCATACCAAAATATGAGTCCAAAAGAATGAGATGTGAGAGATATAATATTTGTAATATGGTACATGGTGTGTGTGGGACCCACATTTTATGTGGAACCGCCTCATTTTCAGGCCCTTTACATTACCATTATCAGGTACTGAACTATGAAAAATTAACAGTAGGCATGTCAACTTACTCCTAGTAAACTTGACACACCTAGTCAAAAGGTTGACAAGAACATCGTGTTCATCATTGATTCAGAGATCCAAAAGCATAATTAGTCCTGAAAACCTCCCCAAATAGCTCAAGAACATTTGACTAATACTCTTTATACTTCTTCTCCACTCTCACAAGGGGCATGGTTGACCCATGACATGGGTTCTATTCAAACACATCAAAATTATCTTCCACTAATATTCCTATCATGTTTTCACATTTAATGAGATCACGAATGAGGATACGAAAGTCCAAAAAAATAACACCATTGGGATCCTTATGGAAAACATGGAAGATAAATAATTAATTATCCCCAAATAGACATCTGATAGAAAAGTTTCATGTCACTACATCGGAATCTAAATATGTCATATGGGACCCATTCATTGATCATGAACCAATTATGAAAACTATGCCATTGTGATCCCCTCAGAAAAACACACAGAATGAACTACTCATTTTTTCAAAATAGATAAATTTAAAAAAAGTTTAATTTCAGAACAACACATTTGATCAGGCCCTCCTAGGGCTACACCTAAAAACTGGTTTAAAACCTGAAAGTGGTATTGAATGGTTCACCTAAATGTTTGGGTCACAGTGCCTTTGACATCAAGTCAAACTGACCTCTTGTTGAGAAGGTTGGTCTGAAACAATATTTTTGAATAAAAAAATTAAATTATTATTAAACACAACTGTTTATTGAACCCGATCTCTGAGAATAGGACATCAATGTCCCAAATCAGTTTAAAAGTATATGCCTTGAAGGGAGGGACACATAGTTGTAGTCAGTGTGTCAAACAGATTCCCAGATTGGGAGATACGGTCATTTTAAGCCATATGGGCTCATTTTAGACTATTCTGGCCCATTCTGGATAGACATGACTGCCTCGGCCGACCTAGTTTTATTTTTCTAGCTCAGACCCACCATCTACGGCCCAAACTACCTCTTGTTGACACCGAATGGTGACGCTGGTCTCCCCTCCCTCAGTCTCCTGGTAAATGCAGCGACCCGCATCACACGGGTCACTACCGCCTGGGGTCGCGAGCCGCGACCGTGCTCTATCCTAGCCTGGCCGCGACAGCCCTCCACTGTGCCGATGCCACAGTGTGCCGGCTCCTCCTCCAGCCACAAGTTCGGGTCGACATAATCATTCACCTCCCTCCACTATTTTCCTACTGACCTCACCGTCAGTAGAGCCACCTCCATCCAGCTTCTGCCTCACCATCCAACCCCAGCCACTATGTGCCAGCCTCCTCTACTCCACCGTCACCTAGCCAGCCGTCAGCTCACCCAATCGCACCTCCTCGAACACCCGCTGCGCCACCACTAGCCAACCTAGCTCCGGTGGTCCCTTACATGTACCACCACAACATCATCGAAATCCCGATTTTAGATTCAAGAATGGATCTTTGTTTATTCCAAAAAAAATCCTTCAAAACATCAACCTCTGATCGATGATACGAAGGTGGATTGGTGTGCAAGAAAGTGAGCATAGATTATCTGTGAGGAACAAGTGTATTTCATGAACAAATATGGGTTCAAATTATTGATCTACGGTCATGTTAGTGTGATAATCAATGATTGGTAAGACAAAAATGAATTAAAGTGGCGAAGGATGTATTATCAAATTTAAATTCCAATTGTAGGTAAACAAAGGATTAACCCTAACCTAATTCAACTATTTGTAATTGATGACACATCCAATGGAAACCTGCTTCGATCCGTTGAGTATTCAGCGGAGATTGCTCCTCAATCTGGAGAAACACAATGAAGAACATCTAGAGAGATAGATAGATAGAGTCATTATAGAGAAAAAATGTGATTAAGGTTTTACCCTAATATGTGCTCTTTAGTCTATTTATATTCTTCTCACTTAGAATGTAAATCTAATGTCATTGTGCCCTCTCATTTTATGTTGCGCCTTGGAATGAAACCTCATTTCTAACTTAACAGTGGTCTCAAATTTCTAATCTGAGTCATCATTCAAATGTTAATGTGTTTTGAATTTGAGATAAAATAATTTTGTTTAATTATTTTAATTACCATTTCCCCCTGCATGGTATTTTTCACAAATGTATCATGTTGACAAAAGTTATGCACCTTCTAGGGTAAATGGTATGTTTCAGACTCAGTCATGGACTCAAATTTCTTATTTGATCTACCATTTATAAGATAACTATTTTTTGACACCTACTTAGTTTAAAAACACTAAATATTTTTATAATGTTTATTCAAGGAAAATTGGGCCTCAGAATCAGACATCATCTCAGCGCCTAGCTTGGAAAATATTTGTATAATTATTTCAAAGTCTTATAAGGTGAAAATTGGGTCTCTATATATACCACTAATTTAGGTGTGTTGACTTTGGTGTATTTGATGTTGAACCATTTTGAAATATAATCCACACACACCAAGATGTATGTATGGAGAGATTATATTGCAAATGATCCCCAAAAATCGATTTCACAAACATATATTTTTTTCAATTATAACATAGGGTGATGAGACATTCTATCATAGTTTATAATATTTAATGTACATTCAAAATAATCCAAATTAACCCCAAAATATATTGAATCTCATTATAGAGTTGAATAGGAAAATACACTTTGAAAAGTATCAATCACCATGTATTTTGGTCCATGATGTACTTATTTTCATGATGAGAGACAAAATTTAAAAACACATACCATCTAATAGTCGGGTACAAATCATTTAATAATATCATATTGTTACTACTTAAAAAGAAATAGACCATCCCAAGAGTAGATACAATGGCCTAAATGAATATTTTTTTTTCTAATTGTAGGATTGTCGATAAATGGTCCAATAGCCAAGTATTTGGATATTTCCCCATTCTATACCTAACTATTAGGTTAAAATAAAAAAATTCCATCAGGGAATTCATATATGACATCCACTTCTCATTGTCTGAAAAGGTAAGGGAATTCCATTATTTAGATTTGGATAGATAAAAAATTATCTATCCCTTTCTTATTTTCAATTTTGATATGAATCTCTGGAAACATAAAAATTCATTTTATCAAATATTTCATGACATATTTTTTAATCATCAAAAATTTATATGTAGTGTTGTAAGTGTAGACCACCACCATTGAGGGAATTAGGTATGATCTAATGTTTTCAAAAGTTAAGACCACTATAAGTGACTCTTTTTTATGGTGGTTTAGATTATATATGGACACTTTTAATGTCAGTATATCCTAATATATTGGTTTAAATATATTTTAATATGTTCTTTATGGATTCCCCTATGAAAAAATCAATGGCTTAACACATTAACACAAAAGGTTCTTCCCTGATTAGGGAAAACAAAATGTGGGAAGTGATCAACCAAGAATTGAACTCTCTAACATATTCCTTATATATTTCATTAAATTTAAACATTGTATAAATTACTATAAAATGAGTGAGTGAGTGATAAATTATTGACATGTCCTTAATAAATAGATGATATAAACCAAAATGGACTAATAAAATCTTAATATCTTACAATGTTTTTGGATATTGCAATTATTAATCACCATAATTCTTACTATTTTTAAATTAATTACATTCTTAGAGATATGGATTCCATGAAAAATATCATATATACCATAAAATTTAATTTCTCCTAATTAAACACAAGGTATGCCTCCAGTCACCTTTCCTGAACTACGTTTAGATTCATAAGGAATAAAAAAAATGGCCATCCATAAATCAACGAATCACCCATAAACACTATAAGGAACTCCATACACATCGCATGAAAAAGTTTTTCATGTATTTATAAAATTTGTTAAGTGAGTTAAATATAAAAAAGGATATTCACTAGTATGTTTTGTTTCATAGGGGAATGTGAACATGGTATTTATATATTCTTTGAGTGACATGGATATTTGATTATAATTGGAATAGTCAACTAAAAAAAGTACTCTTTCCCAGATAAAAAATCCATAATTTTATCAAAAAATGGAAGGGATACTTTTGTTTTAATTCATTCATATTCTCATAATAAAGAAAACCCCAACACGGTATCATAATTTTTTTAGAAATTAGCTCATCATTTTCCATGACTACTATCATCCCTACTTTCATTGGAAGGAAATAAAGCATGAATAGTTATTTGCTATCTAAAATTGGGTAGATGATCCCAATATTCAATATCTTTAGATCATATTTCATTATAAAATCCATTTTAGAAGAATTTAATACAATTGGGAATTTATTGTTGGATTATTTCCTTCATAAAAAATACCTTTTGAGTTTATATTAAAAGGTTAAAACCTTTCATACCGCTGATGGTCTAGGAAATAAACTTTTTTTGAATCTTTAAAATAGTTATGATCTAATTGACATTATTATTAGAAAATACTACATTTAAAATTATTATTTGGTATTATCCTATATCTAGAAAAAATACAGGGGAGATAATCGGGTCATTTTTTTAGTTATACCTTTTGTGTATTTATTAAAAGGGGTTGTATTAGAAAAATATTCACATTGAAGCAGTTCCACAACATGAGAATATTCTACTATTCCCAGCTCTAAATGGACATACACATTTTGAATTACTTATTTTTACTCAATCACTTATGTCTTCTAAATTAAAATATTTAAAAATATATAACTATAGTTTATAGTGGTGATGATATGCTAATTCTATAGTTCCTCAACAAAAACCATTAAATTATTTGGATAAAAATAACCATGCACCTTTAACACATATGAATTGAACTATCCTTGAAAAATATTGATAAGGTCCCTTCAATTAGAAAGTATTGACCAACCTGGAATTATATAGACATGTCCTTCCTCATGCGACTATAGAATTAGAATGTATTTTTAGAATAATAAACATCATTATTTTTCCAATAAAATTTTACGATTCTACTCAAATATTTTATATAAATATATACCAAAAAAAATTATACACATGTGTATTTCATATTACACCATCTGAGTTTCAAAAAAATATTCATTGGATTCATATTTACAAAAGATCCAAAATCATGCAAGGTTCTTCAAAAGGATCTGATCAATAAATCTGAAAGAATAGAAAATCTCCCCATGAATCCCAATTTTTGTGGAGTATTCCTTTCACTACCACTGAGCATTATTCGAAAAATTTGACAACACTCAAATCTTCCCACCACTTATTATTTGAAGGATACTCTTTCCAGAATTTGGTATAATCTAGAATTTGGGGAATGGTCTCTATGAATATAATGTTAATGTGATGTTTCCTAAATATTTTTCAAAATTAATTTTTTTATTACAACTTTCGTTCATTTATACTCTCCATTAAAGATGAAGGTTGATAATATGGCTATAAATCTAAATTCTTTAATTTCTTATATTCATTAGTTAATTTATTCTAGTATTCAACTTCCATTGTTTTATAATTATCCACTACATTCTATTGGTGAAACTTATATCCTAATTTATTCTATCTTGATTCAGGTTTCCATTTTATTTTTTGTGCACTTCATTATGTAATTTTCCTAGATTCTTCACAGGGGACTTTAGTATTTCCTGAAAATTAACCAAGGGGTCACTATGTTAGTTTTTAGGAAATATGGTATAGTTTTGGTTCAATGTCTTGAATAAAAAATTAGTGATTAACCAAGAAATTGTAATATTTAAATATAGTATTTTGAACCTTAAAATTTAATAGATCGTTTATATTAATTTATTTTGTGGCATGATCCCCAGAAGTAGTTTGGGGTTCACACTATTACTATGTAAACTACTACAATTGCTGCTGAAAAGGTGGTTGGGTGGTCTAAGACTATTTACTAGTGGGTATAAATGAATGATTTTTTATGTAAACATATTAGTTATTTAATATTTATGGTATTATTCCATGAAAAATATCTCTCTCATTTTTTTGAACCGAACTCACTCCTTACCTATACTGATTTCTATAGTATAGTCGAGGTTATTTGAAATTCTAAAAGATTACCTCTATTTTTTAGGTGCCTTCATATCTAGATTATCAATCTTGAAAATATGGGGACCGACATACATTTCAAAATATAAGTATATTTGTGTCTCATAGGGGCTCCTTTGATTATATAAAGATACATGTTTCTCAATCTTCTTGGGAACTACTTTATGTTGGGTGGATAATTCAGTGGTCACCTCCACACAATGTACTCCCATTTTCAGTAAGTCATCTCCCAATTTTTCACTATAGGAAATTATTGGTTAGGTAATTTATAATTTATATTGACTTATTGGGGATCTTTTTAATCAATCCACCTTTGTTTATTGATCCAATGAATACCCTAGATGTTTTTTGAAACCTAATGTAAAACATTATATGGTTTCATCCATATGGTCACTCCATTGTGAGGGAAATATTGTAAAATGTCCTTAAAATTCTAAAAATATTACAATTTAAACTCTACATAATACTATGAGAATATTTTAATGTTTCTACAGAGCATCACTACCATCACTGCAAGAAAATAATTTTCTAAGAATTTTAGCACAAGATCTTCCCATGTCATGATGGATATCATGGGATATGACATCAAGAAATTATTTTAAAACCTTATCTATGAAATTAAAAAGAAAAAAAGGATAATTTTATTATAAAATATAATTATTTAAAAAATTCATAAAATATCTCCAAATTAATTAAAAGATGACCATGAGGATCAATATTTTGATTGGCTCCAAACTATATGACATAAGGAATCATCTATAGGACACTTGAAGTCAAGTTAAAGTTATTTTACTATATTGGTGGACCCACAATCCTTTGATTCACTCTATATATGCATAAAATTCCATAATATACCAATTTCATGTCATGTTGTGTTTGGTATCCAATGCCAACAATGATAGGAAATTCTTTTCGAGTCACTTAGGATCCATTTTTTTCCATCATTGATCTCCTTATTTGTCTATTTTAAGTATCAAGATATTAATGGAAATTTAGGGTCTCCTTAAAATTAAAACACCTTGATATTTGGTGAAAAATGTTTCACATAAACATATAATTTATTTTCAAATAGGCCAGAAATCACATTCACATAAATTAGAACAAAAGTAAAAATCAAAAGATGAAATAAAAGTGTGAAAAAGGAAATTGATACTAGGTATTGAGAAGAGTTCCCTCATCATCCCTAGTACTGAAACCAAAGATATCGATGTGATTCCTAGTGTCATAAAATCCCAAGGGATTTTTTTCAATGTTTATACATGAAATAACAGTCCTATAATTATTAAAATTATAAAGGTGCAGTATAGGAATACAGACATCTATGGTTGAACCACTATAAATTGCTAAGATCCTAACCTCACCAACCATTATCAATAATTACTTATATTGAAGATATGAATTAAAATTTCATGAACCCCTCTATCCAAAGGAACCCTATTGAGTAGAAATAAAGATAGATAGATAATTAACCTAGAGTCCAACCTCCAACAGGCCATGAGTTGGTGAATAACATTGAGAATATGAAGCTCTCAAAAATATAAGCTATTACCGTATATAATAATTGGATGATTAGATATGATTAATAAACCAGAATAAACTCCATGAAATAATATAAAAAGGAATGAAAAACCACCCAATAATTCATGTATAAGTAAAACATATAGAGATTAATGTCTCTAAATAAAAACATAAAGAAAAACAATTTTAGGAATACGACACCAACCTAATGGTCTGAGATAGTAATTTCTTGAATAATATATGTATTCCTCTTAAAAACCTAAAAATAGTTTTTATATATATAGGGTTAGTATATGAGTATACTCTATATGATCATACCAAAGTATCTTATCCACATGTGAAAGAAAGTGTACTGATGTACCCATGATCAAATAGAAGAACCAACAACACCTATGAAAGTTAACTAACCAATATTTTCCGCACCATGGAATGGTCATAATATAATGATTCCAAGTATAGTAAAATAATATAAATCATATTATTTAAGGGTACCCCACACCACTTTCCCAATGTGTTGTCACTTCCACAGCCAAATATCATTTGTCTTGAATCTACCATCACATCGACATAACAAAAAATCACTTCTTTCTTGAAGACACATGTGCCATCAAATCACATCTATCCTGATGAAACATAGTCCATCAAACATAATCTCTCTTGAAGACACTTATTTAATTTTAAAAAAACTATAAACAGAATATTAGGGAATCAGGAATATGAAAGACATCAACCTCATACCTTCCCCCTACCATGAAAAAACCCAACCATAATCCATCTCATTGTATCACTAATCAAACACCACTAGTTCAATATTGAATTTTGTCCATAAAATCCCATGTATATATAAATCTCTTCGAATAGAGAATGGTGATGAGTGGGTAACTAGAAATCCATCCACAACACTGAAATGTTAAGAAAGAAACCTTGAAAACATTTGGCCATAAATAAAAGGTTCTTGAGATGGGTTTGGTGGATATATAAGTCCCAATGCACATATAATGTCTATATATACATCCATATGAATTACCAGCGAATGGGTAAAAAACAAAATCACCATCCACGTCAACACATCACTAGTAAACTTCAAAACATATTAATCTTTCACAACCAACTCAAAATCCACAACACCACACCATAGGTCATAATACACAAGACACATTTCATTTAGCTTATAAAATTATTCTATGTTCTATATTTCCCATTTCTCATGATTTCCATTTAAATATAACATTCATTAAACATATCCATCTCATTTATTTCATTCATTAACCATTGAACCCCTGGTATTATAATTTATTATTAACCTACTAATTATGATACAACATGGAAAAATAGAATATGATACCACCACACAAAAAAAGTCTTCCCCATGAAAAACAGTGCAAAAATACACCATAACATAGTAACAAACACATTATCATGAAAACAACCACATAACATGACCACAAAACTCATCACAGTTACCCCTAACATAACCACACATCTCAACCAATGCATACCAGGTACACTTCTCATCACCTCACCACCCCCTCAAAACCACACATCACTGACCCAAAACATAACCACATCACAATAAAACACCCCAATAATCTTAACATCACAATCACATGTCATTTTTTGTTATATTAAGGGGACTCTCATCAATTACACTTTTTTATGGGAATTCTCATACAAGTCATATTTCTAGAGGAATTGATTTTATTAACTAGATATTTTTTTATCTAAGTAAATTTCATATGATAAAAAATAACCACACAACAAGGGGGTCACAAATAAATCAACCAAAGAGAAAATAAATCCCCAAATGTTCACAATTTTTAGTGGGACATTAGGCATGTATAATAAAAATATCAAAACATATGAAAAGCTGAAAAAGAATGAAATTAAATCCCCATCCCCTTAAATAAAATTATACTAAATTTTTAATGTCTATTAAGTCATATATACCATCAATCCATTGATTAAAAAATATAACCCCAACCTCAAGATACAACTAAATGAGAAATGACGAAACCCCTAAATCATACAGGGAACACTAATGCACTATATGAGGATAAATCTTTTGGAAGGATTGTATAGGTCCCTACAATGAAAGATAAAACCCTTATTAGACTAGAAAACAATGAAAATATCATTACCCCATTGAAAAAAGTCAAAAAATAATATGTCACTTTATAAATACTCTTACCAGATGAAAAAAATAGAAGGAAAATAGAGTGGATAAGAGAACTATGTAAAACCACCAAGGATTGATCCTAAAAGGGCATGGAGAAAATACATATATTAGGGAATGAATGTTTTAAAATCCATACAGTTAGCTTTCCCTAGAAACTAAATAATGCTTGGAAAAGTGATTTGGTTCAAATATATTTAATAATTTATATGTGGTCTTTAAAATAAAGAATGACAACCCAACCAACCTTCACCACACTGTAGAGGCAGAAGAATATGACATAGTAGGGAGGACCATTCCATAGACAGGATGGTCAAACAAGGTTCCATGATCTGTGACTATTTTAATTCCAAACATAGTATAAAATAATGGGAGACTACAACATAACCTGATCAATTTGACATAGACCCCAACAACCCAAAAGATGCTACATCACAACCCTCTCTCTGGATGGAAATTAATTTTTTATTATCAAAATCCATTTTAAGGGGTGAGGGGGAACCCAAAGTTACATCAAGGACATAAGGACTTAAACTGAACCCCAATAATCAAAGAGTCATCCACAGTCAGAACAAGACGACATAGAAAATTAAGGCTCTATATCACATTATCCCATGAATTTCCAGTATCTCGAAAACAGATCTTTAGGCTTCATATGCCACATTTGGATCCTCCACACCACAACGACTACTAACATGGCATGTATTAGAGCTCTATGTCATATTTCTCTATATATTTTCCATCATCAATCCCTCCAATACTCCATATACCCTAAAGACATACCCCAGAAACCCTGACCACCATAATTTTCATAATGTAATAGACTGGAGGGTCTAGGCCACTACATCAAATACTTGTCAAAAAATTCTCACCCACAAGAATCAGAACTAACCCAGAATAGAAAGTAGGATAAAGGTCCAAAAAAATATCCCACTCATTTACACTCATGGATCTGGTTAAAAAACACAACCACCCTCCAAACACTCCAACCAAGAAGAATTTTCCCCCAGACATTTCCAACAACCAAATTTCCACAGTAACTTCAACCCACTTTTCTCTCACATCCATCCACATCATTATCACATCTCCTCAAATACCTAACACCAATGACCAAAAATGACACAGAACACTACCATAGGTACAAAAATTAAGTAATTACATCTCTCTTGTTAGGATATTATCCAAATTGTGTATCACAGATTTTGCCACATGATTTCAATCGTGTGTTGGTATAACATGTATCGATTATGAATAAAATATTCATTTATTGGTATGCTTTAAGTATTAATTAGGAAAGAAATAAGAAAGGGAAAAATATCTTATAAAAATCAATATAAAAAAAATCACATCATAAACAAAAAATAGAGCATGGAAAAGTTCAAAAAAAGGAACAGGGTACTATGAACACATATGCCTCTCATGATATCAAGTACACTCATCCAATATTCTTTGAATCAACAAAAAATGAACCAAATGAATGGTTAATCCATTAAATAATGTCTCTTAAAGATCATGGATCTCCACTTAGCACTCTATGAACATTGTATCATCCTCATATCCAGTTATCCATTGTCAATAGAGTGGGATTCATTAGGATGATACTAATATATCTAAGAGATGTGGAATAAATCAAAAATCTAGTATATTATTTTGGAGGAGTTCCAACCAATAAACAAACACACCAATTATTGTCAACACCTTAAAATGCCCAATAAATTGAGGTGAGAGATTAGTACCTCCACCAAACCTCTACTACCCATGTTGAGGGGAATACATTAAGAACATGTTGTGCATAATATCAAATCAGAGAGCAATCTCCTATAATTGACATAATCATTCTTCCAGTCAGGTGGGTCCCTAATCCTATCATAAATAATATAATCCCAATCTATTATTATCTTTAAAATCTCATGAATGAGAACTGATGTCTCCAAAACCTTGTACCAACACAATGAAGGCTTGGATGAACACCTGTAAAAATCATTAAATGGGGCCACACCGATGGATAAGTGATATCTGATGTCAAAATAAAATACAACCAAATAAATTTAGATTTTACAAGATCCACTGAATTCAAAGATTCATGCTCACAACATATCCTCTAAAATTTGGATAGTTTACATTTTATACCCATACATCTATGGGCGGAGAGTAGTTCCAAGGTGTAATTGAGTTCTATGAGAATGCTATAATATCCTCCAGAATGATGAGGTAAAATTAGATTCAAAATTTTAGATAATAGACCTTGGTAGTCTATGAAACTACACCACCTCATCAACTCACCCCTCACAAAAACATACTTGGTCACTAAGTCCTTGATCTCTAGTAAGTGATTTAATTTAATTAAAAAATCCATTATTACCTAGAATGTATCACAAAATCCATGATATTGGGTAACCCTATGATGAATTCCATTGATACACCATCCCATTTCTTATTGGGAACATCCAAGGGCTATGAAAGACCACTATGAAGATGGTGTTCGTCATTTACCTACTAGAAAACAAAACAATAATCCACAAACTAGGACACCATCCATTTCATCCTAGGACACCAAAAAATTGTCCTTAATATATGGTATATTATTTAAACCCTTGTGTGTACCACCAATGGTGAGATACAAAACTCATAGACTCCCTTTCACATCACCACAAAACCTAATAGCTTTCCTCAAAACAACATCTAGTATTAATCGTACTCTGACCAACCTATCATATCATCAATATAGCCAATATGTTCACACATCACCTCTACCTATATGTCTCCCCACTGTGACTCCTCTACCAACTGTATCATAGAATACTACACATTCTTATAAAAGAAGAAACCTCCATTATCAACCACCTTCACATATATGCGTTGGGAGGATAACTCCTCCATTGACCTCCATGAATCTCCAAAATCATGAAAAACATCCTTGTGCAATCACCTTATCAAATAATATACCAAAATATACCCCTTTTATGAGTTATATGAGATCCTGAAGTCATTATCCCAAAAATATCCACCCACCTTCATTATCATAGATTCATTTCATCGAGAAAAAAATACATCTAGTTCTTTTATTCCCTAAAGACCATAATTCACTTCACTATTAGGTAATTATACGATATATTCATCACAGATAAAACTATTTAAAATCTCTAGATCATAGGTGGAATATTTATTCTCATGGGTATATAACTACATAGACTTATAATAGATCAGCACCTTCTGTTTCATCAAGACTCATTGTAAGACCAAATTTTATGCATTACAAAACCACTTAAACATCACCATTCATCTTTCTATTAACTCAAAATAAATTTTTATTATAAAACACTTTTATGTAAAAAGTGAGAAACCATTAGTTCACACAAAAAAGTAAATAACCAATCTATTATTGTGAAATTTTATCTTACAAGTTTAAATCTCCAGAAATTGTTTCAGTGACATAGTGTTTACCGGAGTGTCTGGTTCCTCCATCAAAAGATCATGGAACCTTAACGCCATCTTGTCATTGTATTTGATGTAATTTTAAATGCTGATATTACCCTTTTTGAATACCATTATAAAAAAATACCCTTCTTATCAATCTAGGTTCCCTGCTTCTCATTTCGATCCAACCTTATACCACTTTCCATCATTACTTTATCCTCTTTATCATGATCATTAATTGTGAGAACTATTTCAAAAATTACCACTTTTAACGTGATGAGAAATTCCAAAGGTTGTTCAGTTATACCATTATACTCTCACTACTACTACGTGGTGATATGGTGATCACTAACTATTGGTTTCTTCTGCTGGAAGGCTGCCTCGGAGAAATATTGGGTATAATTTTCCATTTTCTTATATTTATTCTTCTTTACTGATCATGTATCCATATGTAGAGGTAATTAATAGTTTTATATCCTCCCTTTACTCTTAACCCTCTTACTCAGGATCCTCCTTAGTGTTTAGAGATTATAACTTGGTACCTCCTCCTTTTAATCTCTTATACAGTAGTTAGAGAAGTCATCACTGAAATTGTTTCTAGAAACCTTTAGTCTATCCATGGATAACCTAGATGAACCATCCTATAGAAAAAATACCTTGTTCAATAGTTGTGCGAAGAGATTTCCTGGAACAATAGTAGTAACCTATATCATGGGACTTACCCTAATCACAACTGCACCCAATAAACCAATACTCAAATAAATGTATCTTATGCAATCCTCAATGAGAACCCTATTTGCTTATGATTTTTCATTAGTACCACTCCATGAAAACAACACTTCAGTATATGAGGAATTTAGTTTGTAACCTCCAACATAATTTCCACTTAAAATCTGGGGGGCCTCATGTATTAGATATTCCAAAACAACTATGTTTTTAATTATCTATGAAAACTTTTTCTCAAAGTAGACCTCCACAGGCTGTTGGGGGTTTAGGTCCATTCTCATCCTATCGAAGAAATATTCCACTAAGGGGTTATCTCATGATATACAATTTGTTTCCTTTATATTATCCACCACACCTACTTGTGCCTTTCTAGTAGGCCCATCCACAGTACTAGAAAAAAAAAATCCTTGCTGCCACCAAAGCCTAGGCCCTTCATCTTGTCGATTTGGGAAGACCCACGCCTACTGTTCACTAACAAATTGACCAACCACATCAAATCCAAAAAAAAAATAAACCCATAATTAATAAACAACAGGCTACCTACAATGATATTAATTTAATACTAAAATCAAAATGAAATCAAATGATGTTTTTAAATAATCTACTTCCACACACACTTGATGTTTTACAAGATGAAAGACCACTTTGGTTTGGTTATCAGTACACAAATACCTAAAAATAAGGTTACCAAGCCTACTAGTAATTGAGGGATTTTGAAATGGGAAATTAAGATTAGGAAAACATACCCAAATATCCATAGAATGGGATTTTTACCTCATTTAGAAGTCGTATGTCCTTTTATGGAGATAAATTAGGGATCTGTTGTAGTTATGACACCCAGTAGACCATGATTTGATCATGTCATCCACTGATGAAAATAAAATCATATTATTCTTATTACCTAGAAAACCCGGAGTAGCCCTATCTTTTAAATCCCAAGATCCAAAAAAATGAACTTATAAAAGGTGTCCACTGAAGGGCTCCTCTGCGAAAAGCGAGCAAACAATGTTCGATGGAAAAGCGACTAAGCTTCCTTAAACTCTGCAATCGATAGTGGATGGTTAGTTCATCGTTCTTATATCTATGGTACCTCTAGAAATAGATAAAAATGTAGTAACAGGAAAGAATCTTGAGGTTGGAGAAGAAGGAAAAGGAAGATGCATCTCCATTGAAGGATGAAAAATGTCCCCAACCCACCATTGGGGGAGGGATCGGCATGAATGCCTCCACCATCATAGTGTGAGAGAAAAAATTGAATAACTCTCTATTGAAATTGATGAACTAGAGAACTAATCAGTCACTTATTTAGGTAGTTAAACTCAAGCTAACACTGATCATCGCAGATAAAATATTAGTTCTTCCAGATAAAATCTATCAATGGGGCCACAATAATTGAGATTCTGGATAATATCCTCTAGTAAAATCCCTAATGACCAATGACTATATGAACCTCAACAAAATTCTTGGGTCCATACAAAGAAACAATTACATTAACATATGATAAGTAAACAACCCATATTAGGCCACCTCATGTAACACCCTAGTATTTTATGGTATGTCACCTTTAAAATATGATATTTTATATAATTTATGCCTCACTCAACAGTATGTTTAAAACCATAATATATTACATCGAATAGTAATGTTACCATTAGGAATAGTAATATTAACATTATAATAGTGAAATCACATATGAATGCATAAATTATATTGGGTATCTTATAAATGAAAATATGTTATATTTATATCTTGATGTAAATAAATAAATTATTTAAAAATGATTAATTAAGTGTAGGTCTTTTTGTGAAACATAAATATTTAATTAATATTTTATACTTAATATAATTATTTGAAATAAATTTTATTTCAAAAATATATTTCTAAACTAATATTTTGTTTTCTTATGATTATATGATAATTTTATTCTACCTTAATTAATTTTTAAAAGTCTCGTCAAATTGATTTTAATTTTTGAATCAACATTTTTCAAATAAATGTTAACATTAATTATAAATTAAATTTATCATATTTAGAAAATTATTTTTATTAAATAGAGTCTATTTTTTATTCTACATGTCAAAAAATAATTATGGTTATTTTTAGGTTTTTTCTAAAATACATTAATTTTTAGTGAACAAGAAAATATGATACTTTACGGTATATAAACATTATAAGTCAAATACACTATTCCATGAGTCATTTATAACGTAATAACCATAATATAGGACTTCAAAACAATATTTTGATATATTTAGTTTTAATATTCAATCTATTCATAGTATTTTGCAAAAAACAAAAGCAAATAAATAAAATATTAAAAAACACCCCTCTCCTCCATTATAAATACCACCCTCACCGCTTCTTCTTCTCACACCTCAAAATCCATGTATATTGTATAATTTATATAAAATAAATTAAAAAAATATAGCCCACATTATGGTCTTTATTTTATAACCAAAATACCATTTCAAAGTTACTTAAGGAGGTTATCAAAGAGAGGAATTCTAGAGGTAAAATCCCCAATCGTTCATGTAATTTTATTTCAATTTATTTATTTCTATTATCCATTCCAGACCTCCTATGCCCAAAAAATCATGAGAACTCCATTATATTAGACATAATAGAATTTTATTGTGATAATGGGATATCCACCCTCAGTTATTTTATATCCTCAATTTTTTTATACAAATTAAAACATCGTTCATGAGGTTTTGATTTACCACCTTCATGGAAGAAAAGGTTTCTTTTGAAATACTATTTTCAAGGAAAATCATAAAAAATTTATGGGTGATAAAATTATAATATATATACTGAAACTTATTTAGTGTTCTATAATGAGTATATATACATACATTATTAAAATAAGTGTGTCATGATCATAAAATTCCATAATAATCCAAATGGTTATCATTTACATTTTATATAATGAATGATCATAATATATGAAAATATGATATATAATTCCATTAGATATTCTATAGGTTCATTAATAATAAATAATTTCAATTATGTATAACTATTCCCATATCACATGAACTTTTTTACATGTATACAAGTAAACCAATCATGAAAACCAAGGAAGCGAACACTTCCAAATGGAGGAATTGAACATATAACTCATCAAAAGACCTTAAATATAATTAATAAAAGAATAATGAATCAAATATATCATTAATAGGTTTTGAATTAAATTATTAATTAATCTCATATCATTATATGGGATGTTAAGTACAATTGAATAATTCTTTCAGACATATGCTCTGGGATTCTCCCCAAACCTCCATTTTTCATTCGGGTTACATTTTATCTCTCCTTACCCAAATGTAGTTATTTATTCTTTTTATATAATTCTTAAAAATAATTTCTAAATGTTTAAAAATCATTTACCAAAATCAGTTCATATTTCTTGGATGAGTAAAAACAAAATTTATAGGGTCCCCTTTTCAATTCCTCCTGATAAACAAGCCGGATTAAAGGGAACATCCCAATTTCAAGACTATTTTCATGTACACTCCATAATTTGTATCAAGAAACAAATATTTTTCTAAAATAACACATTTTATCATGAAAATATGTCTTATATATTTTATTTTTTTACATAAATAATTAATCTTTTTAACTCTATAATGCATCTTCTATATTTTCCCTCAAAACTCATAGAAGTGGCCCATTTCTAATGTTTCATAAAAACACTCTTTATATATTTAAAATTTAGCTAGAATTCATTTATTCCTATAAAATAATTTAATTTTTCCTATTTTTCTAAGATATAATATTTAATATCTAATTTTTCACAAATAAAACTTTTTTTCCAAAATGACACATCTTTACAAAGTAAAACAGGGATTTCTCTAAAAAAATCTTGATGAATTTATTAGAGTATATTCAGGTATTTTATAACCCTCTATTGAATATTTTTCTTAATTGGGATTTATCATTTTTTGTATCATCTAAAAAATTTATTATATGGTTTATGATCAGTTTGACAGTGGATGTGTTATCTTGATACCATTCACCATATAACTTAGAATGGTTAGTGATTATATTTAATGATTGGGGAATGTTATTTAAATTTTGTATGTATATATTATTTATGTTTCACCCCATTAATATTAGAAATGTGTTAAACATAGTAAGTGACAATTGGATACCTCTATATCTCATCGATCAATTAGTTGGTCACATGAGACATACTAGACCAGGTTTTTACCCATTTATGTATGGTGTCTTGGCCGATGCCTTGATGGTGTGTTTATGATGTATGGAATTATTCATTCCATCATTATGATACATGTAATTAATGATCCATGCAATTTTTTGAATCGTATAATATCCATGGTTATTTTTCCTTCCAATTTGATTATTTATCTAATTATTTAATCAACTTATATTCATGCCATATTATGATAAAGATTAGGTTTTAATGACATGTGTTTTTAGTTATTCACTAAAACATGTTGTTTATATTTATTTATAATAGATTATAATATATTTCTTACTATTAATAAGTGTATGATCTCACCCATTTATTATGATTTATTTTTCCCCAAGATGCAATGATTTATATTATGAATGACTAGAAGGGAAAAATCAATAGTTTATGGCTATTTCTAATGGAGTTGCAATGCTGACTTTTCCTTTAAAAGCTATAATGTAACTAAAATTTTTGTATATGGTTTTAAAAATTTAACAACATATTAGGTCCTTTAATATGGAATCTATTTTTCAGAGTACCAAGGTAAAATATTAATGAACCAGATATGGGATACTAGGTTTGAGGTATTCATAGTTGGAATCAGAGAAAGGTTAGTAGAATCCTTGGAAATGAGATAACATAGATTAGAGAATATGACCCTAAGATAGACATTGAGGATACACATTGAAGAAAATACTGGAATTTTTGGAATGCTAGATATTATGTGGGTAATTTGATATATAAATACATGTCTAGATACTATAAGTGGATGTGGTTCTGGAATATAAATACTTAGGGTAAATAACTCCGTCAAGGTGCACAGAGCCTGACTCAACATAATTTGGCACACAACTGTAGGTATTACTACACACCTAGATGAAAACTCCTAGGGTATATTCTTATTATAATTCACATTTTTATTAAAAATGATTATGAATTATTTAAATCTAAACATTTCCCCAAATGAACAATGTTTATGATTATGATATTAGCCATGAATAAATTTACAATGTACGTTATGTTTTGTGCTAGTTCCAAATGTATATATTATATTTTATAATATTATTTATTTTATTCCATTGTTTATAAATGTAACCTAGTGGGACAAATGGAAAATATATCAATGCATGTATCCTATGTAGGTATTTTCATCCAATACATGATAATGATATTGAGAATGTAATCCAACTGGAGCTGAGAAACGTGTAACTATAATGTAAAAAATGAAACAAGTTATAAAATACAACCTTACCCTTTGGAGCATCCTAATCCACAACTGGGAGGAACAATGTTATACTAATTCACAAGACAACAACCCCACATCATTAAATGGTACTTCAAACCAATTTGTTGATGAGAAGTTGATAAGTTCTATGAAAAGATATTTCTTTCTTTGGGAAGTAATGAAAGTAACAATGTATCATGGTAGTTTATCATGTCTCAAGAGATACTAATAAATTGTTGTAATTGAATCAAAATATAAAGAATAATGATGAAACATTGAATATATAATACAAGGATTATTAAGGACATGTTCTGGGAAAAATATTTCCCATGGGATCAATGAGTAGATATGGAGAGGCAATTCTTGAGTCTGAGAAAAAAGAGGATGAAAATATTTCCCTGAAAGTGTCCATCTTTATAATATTATCAATGAATTATATATATTACATTATTAATCTAATGATAAATATTGATCTATTCTTTTATTAGTTAAAACCATTCCTCTGAAGGGAACTGGTCTCCTAAACTTTCTCATCGTACGAAGATATAGTCTCATGTGCATTCAAGTTAGAATATGAATTATATAGGTTTATAAATTTAAGGGAATGTAATAGAATAAAAGGGATGATGAAAACAGTAGAAAATGTTACAGGGAAATGGGGAATAATGGAAGATTTTACATTCCATCCTATAATAAATCTGTAAAGAAAAATCATGGAACATGCCTATTGGGGATGGGAGTTTGTTACATGTTTGAAGTAAAATGAAACCAATACTTTGATTAAAATGGGAAGAAATAATATACCAATGAACAATGATACAATTTTAAAGAGATGTGAAATTATACAAAT
This sequence comes from Viscum album, assembly GCA_963277665.1. NCBI lineage: Eukaryota > Viridiplantae > Streptophyta > Magnoliopsida > Santalales > Viscaceae > Viscum > Viscum album. The sequence goes on along the minus strand of OY728140.1, from coordinate 759,376,068 downwards.
GAATATCTTAAGTTTCATGGAAACATTCCCCAGAAACGGCTATGGGAACAAGGCTATGATTATGCAGTCACAAAAACTATAGTTCAAAATCCTAATGATGTTTTGGTAGGTACATTAATATTCTCCTCAAATTTAGATAAATAATTATTTGATTCTAGGATATCAAATTCCTTTAAATCATCCCAATTTTCTTCAAAAATAAGATATTTCAAATTCACCATAACTTGGGAGTTCTCAGTAATGTCTTATATTCGATGTAACACCCTAATCCCAGTTACCCAGAGTCGGTGCATTATTACATAACAAGGAAATGATCACAAGAGATCAAATCCTGAAAGACCGATCAGTTTAGTAGCCTTGTAAGTACTATATACAAACATAAGTTTTACATTAAATGATGATATAAATGCAACAACAACATTTTTTACCCTTTCAACACACTTATATCCCTTAAACAATTTCTACAAGTCAACCATAAAATACTTCTTCACATCCTAGAAAAAATAAAACATATAAAGGGGTGAGATCAGATGCTTAGTAAGGATAACAATATAGTGGAAACATTCATAAATAATCATAAACATTTAAGGCAATGTATCTGACTAAAATAGAAACCTTTTAAAATAAAATTTCAGCATAATAGGGAAAATATAAATCAAATAATTCCATTTAATTATTCACATGGATATTCCAGTAGTCGAATAATCACATGTAATATCAATATCCAATTTCATAATGATGGAATGCATAATGTCAGATTTCATAACCACATAGTCAAGGCCTCGATCCAAGACTACAACTAATCTTTTTTCAAGTCCTTGTTCCAAGACATTAGTTTGTCTCATGAGACCTTCCGATACATCAAGAAGCTATATCAGGCTCCACCCGTCACTTACTAAGTCCAATGCGTTCCTCATATGAAAAGGTTGAAACATAACATTAACATTCTTATTAAAAGTAGCCTAAAAAATGTTAATAATTTAACCATAAACCATGAATGGTATAAAAATTAAACATCCACAATCAGACATATGAAAAAACCTTCAATAAAATTTGGATGATTTTTATACAAATATATCAAATGCAAAGAAGTTTAAAATACATCAAAGGATGTTGAAATAGATGAAATAAAAACTATTTGAAAGAAATACCTATTTTAATTTTGAAACCATTTATAAGTCACATAATTATAAAAGAAAACATTTATTTCATAAATATTCTTATAATATTTTAAGGGAATCTTCGAAGGTGTTATAATGGCAGAAAATATCTTCACCCTCCATATATGTTAAAAACAACATTCTTTCCATAATTTTGTCAAAAAAGTATTAAATGACCTTGTTTGGAAAATGATAGAAATATTACTCTATAAAAAGTCAGACAAGGGTATAAATGACTTTAACACATAGCCTAGAAAATATTTAAAATTATTTTAAATACATTTTTTAGGAAACACATATGTGGATGATAAAGAGGTCCCAGTAGATACCCACGTATAAACAACATCGGATAATGAACTGACTGTAGAATTTACCCTTACCTTGTACTTTTTCTTGGTGGAGGATATGTTAACCTCCTATATAATAGTTAAATAATTGTTATTAAATTATTCAATAACCTCATACGAAAATATTATATCATATATGATCTTGTAATATTGCTTTGTTAATAATATTTCGGTAGTATCATTGTTTTGGGTGTTAACAGATTCATTTTCCTTTATATGATTGGTTACATAATCTATATTTTTTATAGATAGGATGTATATAATTTATATCTAGAATTATATTAAGTTCATAAACAACATTTTTAATCATAAAATGATATTTATTCTTGAATGATTGTGACGGGGAATGAATCTCATCGCGTTCATGGAGACGGTAATCCATACGTACGCACAAGAAACAATGCCATTGTATTATTGATAAAATAATATGTAATTGGATGGTGTGTAATATTTAAATAATCCTTAACATGATATATTTATTATTTACATTAGTTATACTAATTATTATACCCATCCAAATAATGAAGTGTTTGAATAACAAACTATACCACGCCAGTGAGGAGTCAATAGGCCGTACGTACGCACGTAGGGTGACTTCTCATACATAGGATGGATAGAATGATGTATATGGTTGTACCATATTTATAATAACATCACAGTATGTATAAGGAACTATAGTTATTATTTTTTTATGGTAATAACAAAGAAAAATTAAGTAGAAGTAGAAATGAACTTTGAAAGAGGTGGTGAAACTATTGCCCTTTCTTTGGGTGTTTAATTTTTATTTGATCAAAAAAGCTTCTTAGGTTGGATTTAGAAACAAAGTAAGGCCTCTAGGTCAAAGGTAGGGTCATTGGGAGGATATTTGGGTAGGGGTTGGCAGAGCCAAATGGCATTGGAGTTGTGATTTTGAGAGAAGGGGAAGTACATTTTTATAAGAGAGGTGATGGTAACTTTAGGAAATGCATCAAATATTATTTTATTATACAATAATATTCAGTTTATAATGGCTCAAAAATGATTTATTTCTAGGTTAAGGTGGGTATTGGTCAAAAAACTCTCAACCAATAGGTTTTATACAGGTATATGTTACTATATTAACCTTATCTTTTAGATTTAACTCTTAGTTAAATACTTTAACTTTTACCATGTATTCTTTTATTTTTATAGTATATGGTTAATAATATTACTATAAAATGACAAGAGAACCCCAAGTGGTTCATTATTTATATATATAACATTATCAAAGTCCTTTTGCTGAACCTTATATTTTTAGGAAAATTATATCAATTAATAATATTGTATTTGTTTTAACAACCCATTTATGTCAATTTTGACACTATTTAGTATTTGATTTTTGTTAAAGTCCTAAAAACTTGAATACTTCAATAAAATTGTTTTAATAAACCCTAACATGTAATATTAACCTATAAAATTCGTTTAATTCATCAAAAGTCTCAATTTACATTTATTTGTATATTTATAATATCAATTTTTTAATTTTTCAATAATTAGGTAATTACTACATCATCATTGTGTCATAAATAAATCTACTTATTTAATGTATGTATAAAAATTATAAATAAAATAAAATTATGGAGGAAATCCTTTTATATTTCTAGTTAATATTTATTGTCGAATTTATCTTGTGGATAACGATAAATTAAGAATAGTTTGGTTATTAATCTTTGAATTTAACACTTACAACTCTTCTTTTAATAAAATAATAATAAATGTCATAATCTAATACAAGTGAAGAAAAATTATAAAATTTTATTCTTAAGATTTTTTTTTCTATTTACATTTATCCAATATAATTAAGACATGTGTTAGGGTGATAATAATATCATTTTTACCTTTAAATACCATATTTACTTTCAACCGTGGTAAATAAAATTCAAAAGTTCCTATTCCACAATAATTATTTTCACCTTATTGAACCACATTTTACTTACTGATATTAACCGCGTCTCTCAGATTTTGGAAATTCAATTCACCGAAGTGGTAAAATTACATTTTATTCAAATTTTCTAACGTGCCTAGAAGGTGGTTAAAAGATGGAAAAAAGTTCAAATAAAATTTTATATATCTAATTTTAATATAAGATGACTCAAATGAATTTAATTGAACTAATACAGGAATTATGTATCTATTTTGACTTAAAATAAACTTAAATAAAATAAAAATTTATTTAAATAACAATTCTTTTTTAAACAATAACCCAATGTTTTTCACTATTCTTCAGAAATTGAAAGTTTTCAGAAAATTTCCAAAAATTCACCCAAAGCTAATTTCGATATTCCGAATTCAAAAATGAAGTCCATTTTGAAAAATAAAATTTATAAAATTTCAAAAAGTCATTATTAAAATTTATAATGGCTAGTTTTATTGGTCTTTGTGTGTTAAAACTCAAAGTTGTGTACTACGCAAGATATTGTATTATTCAAAGGGAAACGTACCGTAGGCAATTGGGGTGTTACATTATCCCCTACTTCAAATAATTTCATCCTTGAAATTTTGTTAATATTACTGCATAAAAATATTCAGACAGTTCTTCATCATGAGTTCCCTGGGTTCCCACGTTGCCTTTTCCATCTTTTGAGTTCTCCATAGAACTTTTACTAGATGAGTAATTATGTTTCTCATCACTTTTTCTATTGTATCATGAATATAAAAAGGATCTTCACAATAAGACATTTCAGGTTCTAGTTCAATTTCCTCATAGGTGAGTACATGCGTTGGGTTAGGCATGTATTTTCTCAACAGTGATACATGGAACACATCATAACCTTTAAAGATTCTTGGCGACATTGCCAAACGATAATCTACAACCCCAATTATTTCAAGAATTTTGATAGGTCTGATGTACCTGGGTCTGAATTTACCCTTCTTAATGAAACATTTAAAAACCTTCCATGGGTATACCTTCAAGAAAACATGGTCTTCTATTTTTAATTCCAAATCCTTCCTTCGGTTATCGACATATCTCTTTTGCATACTTTGAGCTGCATTGATGTGGGTTTGGATAACCTTCACCTTCACCATTGTTTCCTCAACATGTTCTGGTACTATTAGTTTTTTTCACCAATATCATCCCAACAAGTTGGTGTGCAACATATCTTTACAGATAACGCTTTATATGTTTCCATATGAATTCTTTAATGGAAGCTAATTTAGTAGGAAAATTCTAACCTAGGTAAATATTGATCCCACATACCATGAAAGTGATGTGAGGAAGATCTCAACATGTCTTCTAATGTTTGAATCATATGTTCTGATATTCCATCAGTTTGAGGGTGGTAGGCAGTGCTCAAATGAAGATTAGTATTCAAGGCCTTTTGAAGACTTTTCTAGAATCATGATGTAAAGCAGGGATCATGAAAAAAAAATTGATATGGGTACTCCATGAAGTCTTTCAACTACATTAATATATATTCATGCTAGATGTTAAAGTGGAAAATATTATCTTATAGCAAGAAAATGTGCTGAATTGGTAATGTGATCAACAATGACCCATATTGCTTCATTCCTTCTAGGATTATTTGGTTGCCCCATGATGGAGTCCATATTAATATCATCCCATTTCTACTAAGGTGTGGTAATAGGTTGAATGAGTCATCTAGGATTATTTCTTCCAGCTTTCAAGTGTTGACAAACCATACATCTTGAAACATAATCAGCAATGTCTCTCTTCATGTTGTCCCACAAAAAAATGTTCCTTAAAATCTCTATACATCTTAGTACTTCCATGATATATAGAGAAATTGGAGCTATGATCATCATTCAAAAATTCCATTTTTAGATCAAGTATATCAGGAACACAAAGTCTATTCCCAAATTTCAAAATTCCATCTTTATATACGAAGTCAATCAATATCCTATTATACACAGCTTTAATTTTATTTTGAAACTCCTCATCATCAGTCTGAGAACTTTTTATCCATTCTAGGAAAGATATTTTGGGAACCATTTAAAAACGTATTGATGTTTCACCTTCCATGATTATTACCATATCCTTATTTACTAGATCCATGAACATAGTATCCCTTTCAACTCTCATATTTTACAAAACTCCATGATCCTTTCTGGTCAAATAATCTGCCACCTTATTTTCCTTCCCCAGGTTGTAGTGTATAGTGCTTTCATAATCCTTGAGTAGCTCGATCCATCTACTTTGCCTCAAGTTGATTTATTTTTGTGAGAAAGTATACATTATGTTCTTGTTATTGGTATAAATCTCACATTTTCACCATAGTGATAGTTTTTCCAAATCATCAAAGAAAGGATTCCAGCTACTAACTCAAGATCATGAGTGGGATAGTTTTGTTCATGAATTTTTAGCTACCATGATGCATAAGAAATAACTATATCATTATATATAAGGACACAACCAAGTACTTCCTTATATTCCTAACTATAAATATAAAACCAATCATTCCCCGAATATATAGTCAATATAGTAGAATTGACTAATCTTCTCTTTAGTTCTTCAAAACAGTCTTCACACTATAACGACCCAATATTTTTCAATTGATATTCCCTTCTTATATTTATGTCATAAAATAACATTAAAACACAACATAATGAACTACTAAGTGATAAGTTACCTTTAAACATAAGTTTGTCACTTATGTGTTTGGAATTTTTAAAATCCAACTTACATGGTTGTGCTCAAGATGATTTTTGGAGTCTAATGAAACAAAAATAATATTCAGTGAATAGTAACGTACCCTTAGGAATAGTTACATACCCTTATGAATATTAATATGACCCTTATGAATAGTAAATCAACAAACATAAGAGTAACTTTACCCATGAATAATTAAATAAAATTTAGACATCTTAGAAAGTGACAATTTGACCTTAATAATCATTTTTGAATTTTGTATGTCATCAATAATTATAAATAACTAATTAATTAACATAAAATAAAATTTACTTTCCTAAAATGTATTCATTATTTATCAAATCAATGTCTTATTGTTTTAATATAATTTTATAATATCCTACATAATTTTTGAAAGCACTATAAAATCAGTTTTAATCTTAAAAATAGTTTTTTAAGTAAATTATGATTTCAATTAAATATCAAATTAATAATATTTAGAAAATTATTTTTGCAAAATGGACTTCATTTTTTGGATTCTACACATCAAAAAATGGTTGGGGTAAATTTTTGGGATTTTTCTGAGATACTTGAATTTTTTTGAATAGTATAATCCGATAATTTACAATAAATGCTAAATAATGGATTAATTGAGTCATCGATAATGCTCTGCTAATTAAAGCCCACTTGGTTCGGGATAACATGATAAAATTAATATTATTGGTCATTCGAGACTCACTATTCCTTGTCTTAGGGTAAATTAATAAACTAATGAATTTTATTTTAAGAAAACCCCTCTCCCCTCCACTATAAAAGCCACCCTTCACACCATCATTTCCTCACACCTCTCAAGCTCCAAGACTTCACTAAACTCTGCCCAAAAACCTTCCCTATCCCCTATCCCATGTCCAAGAGCTTATAGTCTCATCAAAATAACCATCTTTGGTCCTTAAGGTGGTTCTCAAGAGAAGGATTCAAGAGGTAATTTTTCTCCCTCTTCTCCTTTAATTTCCTTTCATGTTCAAGTTCATTTCTTGATCTCTCCCCACCTATCTTCATTTGAATTGTATTTTAACTCCAGTATTATAAATCTAATGGAATTTTATGATGATAATTAGATATTATATCATCCAACCCCCTTTCAGTCTTCCTTTTATTTTATTAAAGAGAACGTTGTTCGTGAGGTGTTAATTTTTCACATTAAAGAATGACATGCTCTCTTCTTCCATTTCTACCTTCAGATCTGGTCACGAAACAATTTTCATGGTTGAACCAGAACATTTTATATGTATTATCTCCAATTTAAATATCTTTAACTAACTTATGATCATATTTATAAGTGATAAAATAAAACAAGTTCATTATGATCGAAAAACCACCCAAATTAACCCAAATAATCATCATTTAATTATTATCTAATGATTCATCCACGTGGATATAATTTGATTCATTATAAGATCATCCAAACTCCCGTAATTTCATTAATAACATGTAATATCAGTTCTGGATGCTTACCCATGTTCCACCCAAACATCAATTTAAGAATACAAGTGAACCACTCAAGAAAACCATAAAAATAAACATTCCCAAATAATGTTTTTAAATGCTATAACTGATCCAAAGGCACATAAATTCACTTAATGAAACCATTATGAAACATTTTAAGGTAAAAATGTTTCTTGATTTCTAATTAATGAATATAATGTCATTATTTATAACATTAAAGATAAGGAAGCATTCAGATACAAGGTAAGGGGAAATCTCAAACCCAATTTTCATCCTTCGGGTTCTCCCTCTTTCACTCCTTTTTTGACATAATTACTCCATAGATATCATTTTTTCATCATTGTATTTACTTTTCTGGGATATAATTTTTTGTCACTGGTTTTTTATGTCCAAAAAAATGTTTTCCAAAAGATCCCTTCTTTTAAGAACACCCCTTTTACTTCTCACTCAAAGTGAATGAATCTTGTAACATGTATGTTATTCCCTCTTTCTTTAGGGAACCCAATGTTTATAAATGTGTTCTTATAAGATGTAACCCATTCCTTTCCATTATTATTTATGTTTACTTTTGATATATGTTCCATGTGTAAGGCATGATAATGATAATGTTATGATGTGACGGGTGAACACGAAATTATGTAGCGCAATATGAATGTTTGAATGTGACGGGTGCACTAGAAATTATACAGCGCTCCAATGCATTGGGTAAAGTGATGAATCTCATGAGTAAATGTAAAATGATGTTTTAACAAGATTATAGATTGGTTCAAAAGTATGTGTGTTAGTTAACCACTAAGACATGATGTTTCATTTTTATGCATTGCCACATTTCATGTCTTTTATTTATGCTCCTCTCATGTTCATGACCTTTTTCCAATGTCATGATTATTCTCACCCCATGCTATATTGTTCTTATCTATCCTATTACTTGGATTCTAGATTGCCCATTTTGATGAATACCCTCAGGTGGCTACATGTACTAAGGAGAGGACAAGTGCGAATAAGAATCTAGAGAAGAAGAAACTAAATAAGTGTTTATACTTGACGATGTATTTGTTATGTATGGTCCTAGTTTTCCCAGGAAACTAAACCTTTGGATCATCTATGTGTAATACTATTATGTTTTTTATCTTTAATATGATGAAATAGTAATTTATGAAAAGGTCGGGTCGCTATAGTTGGTATAAGAGGCAAGGATTAGTAAATTTGGGAATTAGGATTAGTGAACCCTAGATAAAACCTCTAGCACGAGAATAAGTAAAAATATGCACACAATAATATTTACATAGGGATCCCATATGTTATGTTTTTGGTAAAAATTGTTTAAATTAATAAGTTATTCATGACTTGTTTACTTATGTTTTGTTCAAACCTTTTCTATTTTAGAAAATTTTGGGAACCAAGAGAAATCAGGCCATCAACTCGTGCGAGGGCCAATGCAACGATTGAACAAACGACATCCCAAATGATTTGGGAGGTGGATTTCAGAACTTCATGGTGATTCTTACCTAATTATCTCAAGTTATGAACAATAACTATAATAATGGGGAACACCCGCTATCACCAAAGAGGGAACAACTGGCTATCAAAAGTTTTATGCGGCAATGACCACTAACGTTTAGTGGATCCTCCGATCGACTAGTTGCAGAACAGTGGGCCAACTCCATGGAGAAGATCTTTTCTGTTCTTAATTGTTCTGAGATGGAGAAGGTGACCCTAGCTGTTTATCATCTAGATGGAGAAGCCGATCAATGTTGTGATTTGATTAAGAACAACAAGCCGAGGGAGGAAATTGAAGATATAGAATGGGAAAACTTTAAGATAATGTTTCATAACAAGTATTTCCCAAGAAAACTTCACACAAAGATGGATAGAGAATTCGTAGAGCTCAAGAAAAAAGAAGGAGAATCAGTCACAACCTACAAAGTGAATTTCATAACTCTTACAAGGTATGCTTCAGGTTTTGTTATCAACAATGATAGAAAAATTGATAGATTCTTTAGTGGATTAAAACCACACCTTCGAATGGCTCTTGCAATTCAAGACTTTGGGAGTTATGAAGAAGTTGTTCGATGTGATCTCAAAGTAGATATAGTCCCATGGATATGGGAATGAGAAACGAAAGATGGAGTTTCAAGTTGGAGGATATAATGACAAAAGTGTGAAGAAAACTCAACGACCCAAATGCCAAAAAAAGTGGGAAGTTGCACCATGGGATCTTACTCAAAGGGATAGGGAAATGCTTCATCTGTTGGAAAGAATGACACCATGCTCAAGAGTTTCTAAAAGACACGAAAAGGAAGGAGAATGTATCCAATGAAATGAGAGAACCACTCATTGTTTAATGCTACAAATGTAGGGAGCTATGGCACTATGCAAACCTGTGCACTAAACCTCAATCTCTTGAGGGCAATTAGCATTAGCAGCCAATGAAGCCAAAGGAAAAAAGGATGGATTATACCATCACTATAGAGGAGGTAGAGCATGATAATGAAGTCATACAAGGTACAATTCCTATTCACTCAATAATGGAAGAAGTCTTAATTTATTCAGGTTCTATGCATTTATTTATATCTTGTAAGTTTTCTAGAATTATAGAATCGATGCCCTGAAACCATAAAGTAGGGATATCTGTAAAAACAACGAGTGGTGAAAACATTGCAACCCAAGTGTTTGACTCTTCTCCTGTTGGCATATGTGGGAAGATTCTTCTGGAAAATCTCGTAATACTTCCCTTGGTGGAATTCGACGCTATAATGGGAATGGATTGGCTCTCATTATATAGAGAACATATCAACTATTAGGAAAAGGAAATATCTTTTCATATTCTGAACCATCCCATGCTCCTCTACAAATTCAAGGTAGATCATGAATCTCCTATAAAAAATCCTTCAATGGTGTGGGTCTTGATTCCCTATAAAGAAGCATACGTCCCCCAAATGTTTGAGTTGAAGGAAAGTGCCAAACTTGAGGAAATGCCCATCGTGAAGGAATACAATGATGTATTTCCCAAAGAGTTACCCGAAATTCCCCCAGATCATGAGGTATATTTCTCAATTGAACTCATGCCTGGAGCTCCTATAATCTCGATGTGTCCCTATATGATGGATCATATTGAACTGGAGGAGTTGAATAATCACCTTCAAGAGCATCTAGACAAAGGGTTTATACACCCTAGTGCATCACCATGGGGTGCACCAGTGATCTTTGTGAAGAAGAAGGATGGAACAATGTGGTTGTGTATCGACTATCGGGAACTCAACAAGATCACCATAAAGAACAAGTATCCTCTCCCAAGGATTGATGACTTGTTTGACTAGTTAATAAGAGCTCAATACTTATCAAAGGTGGATCTTCATTATGGATATCATCAGGTAAAGGTGAAGAAGGAATATATTCAGAAAACTACCTTTCATATAAGGTATGGGCACTATAAGTTTTTGGTGATGCCATTTGGACTTACTAATGCCCCTGCAATCTTCATGGATTTGATGAATAGAGTCTTTAGACATTACCTAGACAAATATGTGGTACTGTTTATCGATGATATTCTCATCTAATCCAAGAGAAAGGAGGAACATAAAGAACATCTAAGACTTGTGTTGGCGACATTGTGAAAGGAGAAGCTGTACACCAAGTTTAGCAAGTGTTACTTTTGGATAAAGCAAGTCACATTCTTGGGACATGTGATTAGAAGTGAGGGAATTTCATTGGATACATAAAAAAAAGAAATTTAGGAATGTCCTAGGCCCTCTAGTGTCACAGAAATCCGTAGTTTTCTTTGATTAGTTGGGTACTACCGACGTTTTGTGAGAAACTTCTCACGATTGTCAAGCCCACTAACTAATTTAGCAAGGAATGTGGTAAAGTATGTCTTGACAGAAGAATGCGAGGGAAGCATCAAAGAGATAAAGAGAAGGCTGATCACTACACCTGTACTCACACTACCGAAAAGTGGAGATTGTTTTGTGATATACAGTGATGCTTCAAAGAAAGTATTGGGTTGTGTACTAATTCAAAATGATAATGTGATATCCTAATCCTCACGATAGCTGAAGATCCATGAACAGAACTACCCGACACATGATCTAGAGCTGGAAGCCATGTTTTTTGCCTTAAAAATCTGGTGGCACTACCTTTATGGCGAGAAGTGTGACATATACACCGACCACAAGAGCCTAAAGTATATATTTACACAAAAGGAGCTCAACATGCATCAAAGTATATGATTAGAGCTAATCAAGTATTAATATTGCTCTATTCACTATCATCATGGATAGGAGAACAAGGTAGATAATGCTCTAAGCAGAAAAGAACTTGCTACTCTATCCATGTTGCGGATTGATAAAGACACTATCTTCAGGAAGACGCAAATAATGGATTTGGAAATCATAAGGTAAGGGGATACATCATACCTTTCCCAAATGATTGCACAACCATCCATCTAGGAGAAGATTAAGGAAGCACAAAGGGATGATGTGGAGACACAAAAGAGGGTTAATTCAGAAAAGGAATGGAAGCTTCCAGAGTTCCATATCGACAATGATGGTGTGATTCGGTTTGGAACGCGGCTTTGTGTGCCTTCATCACCCGGGATAAAGAAGGAGCTATTAGATAATGCACATAGATCAACTTTCACTATACATTCTGGGAGTACCAAGATGTACCGTGATCCCCGAGAAAACTTCTGGGGGGATAAAAGGAATAAAGATATTGTTGAATATATATCAATGTTCTTGGTATGTAATCAAGTTAAATATGAGCGAAAAAAGTCCAAAGGTATGATGCATCCATTGCCTATACCCATGTGGAAATGGGAAAAAGTTAATATGGACTTTGTCATGGGTCTCCCGAATACGTTAAAGGGAATTAATGAGATATGGGTTGTGGTTTACTAACTCACCAAACTGCCCATTTTATCACTATTCAGGAAGATCTCTCACTTGAACAACTTGCAAAGATATATGTGAAGGAAGTGGTGAGACTGCACGGTGTTCCACTCTCAATTGTCTCTGACCGTGATCCAAGGTTCACATCAAAATTTTGGAGGATCCTTCAACATGGTTTAAGTACTATATTAAATTTCAGCACTGCCTATCACCCCCAAACTGATGGCCAGTCTGAAAGGACTATTTAGACACGTGAAGATATGCTAAGAGCCTGCTCTCTTGAATTCAAAGTTGGTTGGGATCAGCATCTCCCATTGGTTGAGTTATCATACAACAATAGCTTCTACTCAAGTATTCAAATGGCTCCATATGAAGCTCTGTATGGAAAGCGATGTAACTCTAACCTGTTGGGATGAATTTGGAGAAAGAAAGCTACATGGACTCGATCTTGTTCAGGAGATGATAGAGAAGGTTCAAGTCATCCAGAAACACATCAAAGCTTCTCAAATTTGGAAAAAGAGCTATGCTAACAACCGTAGAAGGGACTAGGAGTTCGACATTTGAGATAAAGTATTCCTTAAAATATCTCCATGGAAGAGAGTCATGCGATTTGGGAAGAAAGGGAAGCTAAGCCCAAGGTATATTGGCCCCTTTGAAATCCTTGATCACATAGGATCCATGGCCTATCGTCTTTCAATTCCACCAGATATGGCTCAAGTTCATGATGTTTTTCATGTATCACTACTGAGGATGTACATACAAGACCCGTCACATGTACTCAACTCAGAGGTGGTGCGGCTAGAAGATGATATCTCCTATGAGGAGTTTCCAGTAAAGGATCTGGATCTTAGATATAAGGTTATACACAACAAGACAACCCATCTTTTCAATGTGTTGTGTAGGAACCATAAGTTTGAGGAAGAAACTTGGGAACCCGAAGCAGTAATGAAGGAGAAACACCCTCAACTATTTGTGTAAAGTGAAATTTCGAGGGTGAAATTTCTTAAGGGGGGAAGAATGTAAAGACCCAATGTTTTTCAATGGAAATTACCTTCTTATATTTATGTCATAAAATAACATGAAAACAAAACATAATGAACTAATAAGTGATAAGTGACCTTTAAACATAAGTTTTCCACTTCTGTGTTTGGAATTTTAAAAATCCGACTTACATGGTTGTGCTCAAGATGATTTTTGGAGTCTAATGAAACAAAAATAATGTTCAGTGAATAGTAAAGTACCCTTAGGAATAGTTACATACCCTTATGAATATTAATATGACCCTTATGAATAGTAAATCAACCAACATAAGAGTAAATTTACCCATGAATAATTAAATAAAATTTAGACATCTTCGAAAGTGACAATTTGACCTTAATAAACATTTTTGAATTTTATAAGTCATAAATAATTAATTATAACTAATTAATTAATTTAAAGGGAAAAGTATTTTCTTAAAATCTATTAATTATTTATCAACGAAATGTCTTAGAGTTTTTAGATAATTTTCTAATATCCTATATAATTTTTGAAAGCACTATAAAATCAGTTTTAATCTTAAAATTTGTTTTTTAAGTAAATTATGATTTTAATTAAATATTAAATTAATTATATTTAGAAAATTATTTTTGAAAAATGGACTTCGTTTTTGGATTCTACACATCGAAAAATGGTTGGGGTAAATTTTTGGGATTTTTCTGAGATACATGAATTTTTGAAGAAAAATAGATTCCGATAATTTACAATAAATGCTAAATAATGGATTAATTGAGTCATCAATGATGCTATGCTTATGTAATCCACCTTGGTTCGGGATGACATGATAAAATTACTATTCTTGGTCATTCAGGACTCACTATTCCTTGTCTTAGGGGAAATTAATAAACTAATTAATTTTATATTAAGGAAACCACTCTCCCCTCCTCTATAAAAGCCACCCTTCACACCCTCATTTCCTCACACCCTCATTTCCTCACACCTCTCAAGATCCAATCCTTCTCTAAACTCTACCCAAACACTTTCCTTATCCTATCTCCCATTTCCAAGAGCATCTGGTCTCATCAAAAGACCTATCTTAGGCCCTTAAGGTGGTTCTCAAGAGAAGGATTCAAGAGGTAATTTCTCTCCCTCTTCTCCTTTAATTTCCTTTCATGTTCATGTTCATTTCTTGATCTCTCCCCACCTATCTTCATCTGAATTTTATTTTAACTCCATTATTATACATCTAATGTAATTTTATGTTGTTAATGGGATATTATATCATCAAACCCCCTTTCCCTCTTCCTTTTATTTTATTAAAGAGAATGTTGTTCGTGATGTGTTAATTTTTCACCTTCAAAAACGACATGCTTTCTTCTTCCATTTCTACCTTCAGATATAGTAATGAAACCATTTTTATGGTTGAACCAGAATATGGTATATGTATTATCTCCTATTTAAAGATCTGGAACTAACTTATGGTCATATTTCTATGTGATAAAATAAAACAAGTTCATTATGATCGAAAAACCACCCAAATTAACCGAAATAATCATCATTTAATTCTTATATAATGATTAAACCATGTGGATCTAATTTTATTCATTATAATATCATCCAAACACCAGTAATGTCATTAATAAAATGTAATATCAGTTCTGTATGTTTACCCATGTTCTACCTAAACATCAATTTAAGAATACAAGTGAACCACTCAAGAAAACCATAAAAACAAACATTCCCAAATAATGTTTTTAAACGTTATAACTCATCCAAAGGCACATAAATTCACATAATGAAACCATAGTGAACCATATTAAGGTAAAAAGGTTATGGAGTTCTAATTAATTAATATAATGTCATTATACAAGACATTAAAGAGAAGGAAGAATTCAGATACAAGGAACGAGGAAATCTCGAACCCAATTTTCATCCTTCGGGTTCTCCCTCTTTCACTCCATTTTTGATATAGTTACTCCTTTAAGATCATTTTTTCCTAATTTTATTTAATTTTGTGGGATATAAATGTTTTTCAATGGTTTTTTTATGTCCAAAAAAATGTTTTCCAAAAGAACCCTTCTTTTAAGAACACCCCTTTTACTTCTCACTCAAAGTGAATGGTTCTTGTAACATGTATGTTATTACCTCTTTGTTTTGGGAAGCCAATGTTTTTGAATGTGTTCTTATAAGATTTAACCCATTACTCTCCATGGGTTAGTTCGGTTTACTTTTGATATATGTTCCATGTGGAAACCATGATAATGATAATGTTATGATGTGACGGGTGCACCCGAAATTATATAGCGCAATATGAATGTTTGAATGTGACGGGTATGCCCGGAATTATACAATGCTCCAATGCATTGGATAAAGCGATGAATCTCATGAGTAAATTTAAAATGATGTTTGAACAGGATTATTTCTTGGTTCACAATTATGTGTGGTAGTTAACCACTAAAACATGTTGTTTTATTTTTATGCATTGCCACATTTCAAGTCTTTTATTTATGCTCCTCTCATGTTCATGATATATTTCCTATATCATGTTTATGATCACCCCATGCTATATTGTTCTTATCTATCCTCCTAATGGAATCTTAGCTCACCCATTTTGATGTATATATTCAGGTTTCTACATGTACTAAGGAGAGGACAAGTGCCAATAAGAAGCTAGAGAAGATGAAATTAAATAAATGTTTATGCTTGATGATGTATTTGTTATGTAAGGTCCTAGTTTTCCCAAGACACTAAACCTTTGGATCCTATATGTGTAATAATATTATTTTTTTATCTTTAAAATGATGTAATAGTAATTTAATAAAAGTCTAGGTCACTATACACACTCTTTTATCCAAACAAATTTAACCCCTTTACGTGTGATCATGGTTAATGGGTTATTAAATCAAAAAACAATTATGGATGAAGTGTTGATAATAACCTTCTAAACCAATAAAAGTATGTACCTCAGTTATACTTGTCGGTTATGGACATTCTTGGATTTCCTTTGTCTTTGAAGGTTCAATAGTAATTCCAACCTTATAGAGAATATGGCCAAGAAAAGAAATCTCCTAAAGCCAGAATTCACACTTTCTATACTTCTCATATAATTCATTTCTTCTGAGGGTTTTCAGAATAGTGCGCAAGTGATTTTCATGATCTTCATAGCTTTTTGAGTAAACCAAGATATCATCAATAAATACCACTACAAATTTATCAAGATATTCCTTGAAAACTATATTCATTAGATCCATTAAAATAGAGGATGCATTAGTCAGTCCAAAATGCATTACTATAAACTCATAATTCCCGTACTTGGTTCAAAATTCTCTTTTCGGAATGTCTTCCATATTCACACACAACCGATGATATCCAGATCGAAGTTCAACCTTCGAAAAATGTTGAGCTCCAAGAAGTTGGTCAAATAAATCACCAATGCGAGGTAGGGGATAATTATTCTTTATTGTTATAGTATTTATCTCCCTATAGTTAATGCAGAATCTCATAGATCCATATTTCTTCATAACCAAAAGAATAGGGGCTCCCCATAGAGAAACACTAGGGAGAATAAATACTTTATTAATAAATTCTTATTATTGTTTCTTTAGTTCCACTAATTCCACAATGGAAATTCTATAAGGGGCCTTCAATGTAGGCCTTGAACCAAGAATTAAATCAATGGAAAACTCAATTTCTCATTCTGGAGGATATCCAGGTATAATCCTCTAGAAACATATAATAAAATTTTTCCACAACAGGTACATCCTCTATTTGAACATTCCTTTCCCCAACCATAGTTATTTAATTTCTTTCCTCCCTAATAACTTAATTTTTTGAGCTATTTGGGTGGATATAGATAAGAATCATGTGGTGAAATTTCAGATCTAAAGATAAGGTACTCTTTATCATCATTGAAAATTGTAACCTTATTCTTATTATTATAAATTTTCCCATCATTGTCTGAAATCTAGTCCATTCTGAGAATTATATCAAGTTCAATAATGGGTATGAAGATGATATCAGTAGTTAAATAATATTTATATTCCCTAATGGGAACTGATTAACAATAATATGTTTCAATGATACATCCCTTAGGACTTTCGACTGACAACTCCCTTGTTAAATCAAATTGTAAATATCTAATTTTCTTAGAAAACTAGGAAGATATGAAAAAATGTGATGATCCCGAATCAAATTAACGCATTTTCTAGACCCGAGGAAACCATTAAATTACCTTCCACCACATCTTTCGAAGCTTCAACCTCAGCAGTACTGATCACATAAGCTTGGCCTTTCTCTTTTGGCATTCTCTGAGATAAGTTTCCTTGGGGCTTAGGAAATTGGTTTTCATAATGCCCATTTTCTCTACAATTGTAGCATTCAAAATTGATAGCCTCTTAAGTTCCATTTTAATCACGAGCTTGGTGACCCTTTTCACCACACTTTTAATAGACTCCCATTATTTTCTAGAATGTACTAGGGTGTTTCTTCCCACATTTACCATTGGTTGGATATTCAAAATTTCCCTTCTTCCCCTTATTTCCTTTTTCAGAGTGCTCAACAGATCTCTTCTTCTCTTTCTTTGCTTTAAAGTCATAAGATTCAAAGAATTCTTTTTTTTTGTCTGGATAGAACATGAGACAATATCTTTGTATGATGATAAGGACTGTGAGACTAATTATATATGTAGAAATGTTTTTAACCCTTCAATGAATCAATAAATTTTACTCCTTGGGTTATGTATATAATCTATTGCATTCCTTTCTAACCTTGTAATGTTTGCCTCATACTTTGTGATATTATCATCCTCCATTTGCCTCAAACTCAGAAAATGTATTTCTATATCCACTCGATGGTCACGAGGAATGTATTTTCCTAAGAAAATATCTTTAAACTCCATCCATTCTATATTGGATAATTTTTCATCTTCCTTTGTGTTTTGAATTAATTACCACCATTGATCTACATCTCCCGTGAGGCGATAAACTACCATGAAATTGTTTTCCCTTTCGCTACTCCACAATGAATGCAATATTTTCTCTAAAGAACATATCCAATTCTTAGCTTCAAATGTATTTTTAGTCCCATTGGATGTTAGTGGTTGTTTCTTGAGGAATAGGTCTATCATTGATCTTCCATGTTGTGGATCAGGGATCTCCATACGGGTAAGGTTATTATTCATAACTTGAGTGAGTTGTCCCAGTATGGTGATGAGCTTATCCGAACGAGTTGCATCCCCAGCTCCACTATAATTATCTTGAGTAGGAGGGAAATATCTACATGGATTATATGTGTTGATCTAGTTTCCACTCCTTCCACTAGGATCCATTTCTAAACTATGGAATACACTAGATTAGTTTATGAATCACAATACATAATTCCAAACATGTAAAACACTTAACATAAATTGAATAGTTTATGGATAGAATTCAAAATCATAAAAATGTTTTATTTTAGGAGGTATATACTCATAAATACTTCATAATGGTTTTTAAAGAAAATGTGAATTATCCTAAGCATATCCCATAGGAGTATCGTAACAAAAAGTGCAGCAAGGCCCATTGTCCTGTACCAGGATACCTCAGTTCAAGCCCAAAACTCATTGTCGGAGTTTCCACTCCTAATTACATCTGTTCCAGAGCCGCCTCTAGCTGCTCGTATCTAGACATGGATGTATTTCATGTAAAATACACAAAATCTCTACATTACAAAAATTCTAGGATGTACTTTTATACTATTTCTCAAAGTCTATCTTTGGGTAATGTTCACTAATCAGAGTTTTTCTAAATGTGGCCTCCAAGTTTTGTACTAAACTTCCTCTGATACCAACTATAACGCCCTGAACCTAGTTACCCAGAGTCAGTGTATTATTACATAACATTGTCATGATTAAAAGGGATCTAATCCTGAAAGTTTGATCTGTTTATTAGCCATAGAAGTACTAGATACAGACATAAGTTTTACATTACATCATTAGACCAAAACAATAACAAAAGTTTTTCCCATTTGAACATTCTTATATCCATTAGTTTTTCTTTATAGGTCAACAATAAAATAGTTATTAACATCTTCAAAAAAATAAAACATAGGAAGGGGTGATCTTAGATGCTCAGTAAGGATAAAAATATAGAAGAAACATTCATAAATAAGAATAAACTTTTACAGAAATGTAGAAGACTAAAAAATAAGCCTTTTACACTTAAACTTCATCATAATATGAAAATTATAAATCAATAATGTCATTTACTTATTCACATTTATATTCTACTAGTCTAATAATCACATGTAATATCAATAGCCAATTTCATAATGAAGGAATGCATAATATCAGACTTCATAACCACATAGTCAAGACCTCCTTCCAAGACTAAAAATAAGATTTTTTCATGGCCTTGTTCCAAGGAACTAGTTGGTCTCATGAGACCTACCGATGCATCAAGGAGCTATATCGGTCTCCATATGTCACTTACTAAGTCCAATGTATTCCTCATATAAAATTGTTGAAACATAACATAAACATTCATATGAAAACGAGAATATGAAATGTTAATACATTAACCATAAATCATGAATGGTATAAAAATGAAACATCCATACTCAAACATATCACAAAACCTTCAATACAACATGGAATATTTTTATCATAATAAATCAACTTCAAACAAGTTAAAAATCCTTGAAAGGATGTTTGTATAGAAGAAATTAAAATTATTTGAAAGAAATACCCCTTCTATTTTGAAAACATTTAAAAGTAACATAATTATAAAATAAAAAATATATTTTTGAAATATTCTTATAAGATTTTAAGGAAATATTTGAAGGTGTTATAACAATGGAAAATAGCTGCACCCTCCGTATAAGTTAAAAACATTCTTTCTTTAATTTTGTTGAAAAGGTCGTAAAGGACCTTATTTGGAAAAAGATGGAAAGATTACTTAATAAAAAGTAAAAAGGGTATAAATGACATTTACAAATAGTATAGGAAATTGTAAAAATGTTTTGAAATATATTTTTTAAGAAACACAGATTTTGATGATAATGAGGTCATAGTAGATACTCATGTATAAACATCCTCAGATAATGAAGAGATTGTACAATTAACCCTTACCTTGCAATTTTCCTCGGTCGAGGGTACCTTAAACTCCTGTATAATAGTTAAATAATTGTTATTAAATTAAACACGAACCCCATACATAAATATGATATCACATATGATCTTCTAATATTTCTTTGTTAGTAATATTTTAGTAGTACCATTGTTTCGGGTGTTAACTGATTCATTTTCCATTATTTGCTTGGTTATGTAAGCCATGTTTTTTTATGGATAAGATTCATTTGATTTATATCCAGAATTATATTAGGGTCATAAACATTATTTTCCAACATAAAAAAATTATTTTTGAATGATTACGATGGAGAATGAATATCATCGCGTTCGTGGACACGGTAATCCATACATACACACGAGCGATAATACCATTCTATTGATGGTGAAATATTATGTAATTAGATGGCATATAATATATAAATAATCCTTAAAATTTTAAATTTATTATTTAAATATGTTATACTCATTATTATACCCATCCAAATAATGATGTGTTTTAATAACAAACTACACCACGACGTATAGACGGAAAGCCGCACGTATGCACGTATGGTGACTTATCATTCATTGGATCGATTGAATAATGAATATGGTTGAATGATATTTTTAATAACATAAAATTATGTATAAGGTATAGGATTTATTATTCTGGTATGACAATAACAATGTAAGAGTAAATGGAATATGAACTGAACATGGAAAGAGGTGGTGAAATTATTACATCTTCTTCAAGTGTTTCCTTTTGATTTGATCAAAAGGGCTCTATAGGTTGGATTTATGATCAAAGTAAGGCCTATATATCTAAGGGACGGTAGTTGGGAGGATATTTGGGTATGGTTTGGCTGATAAAAATGGATTTTTCAGTGTGATATTTGAGAGAAGGGAAAGTACCTTTTTATAAGAGAGGTGAGGGTCACATTAGAAAAAACATGAAATATTATTTTATTATACAATCATATTCGGTTTTTAATGGCCTAAAAATTATTTATTTCTAAGATAAGGTGGGTATAGGTCTAAAAACTCTCAAACCATAGGTTTTAGACAGGTTTATCTCACTATATTAACCTTATCTTTTAGATTTAACTCTTAGTTAAATAGTTTAACTTTTAGAATGTATTCTTGTATTATTATATAATATGGTTAATAATCATACTATAATATTACAAGAGAACCCCAAGTGGTTTATTATTAATATATATAATATTATCAATGTACTTCGGCCAAACCTTATATTTTTAGGAATATTATACCAATTAATATTATAGTATCTGTTTTAAAAAATCATTTATGTCAATTTTGACACTATTTAGTATTTTATTTTTTTAAGTCCTAAAAACTTGATTAATTAGATAAAAATTTATTTAATCAACCCTATAATGTCATATTAACCTATAAAATTCGTTTAATTCATCAAAATTATTAATTTACATTTATTTGGATATTTAAAATATCATGTTATTAATCATTCAATAATAAGGTAATTACTTTATCATAATTGTGTCATAAATAAATTTTAATATTTAATGTCTAAAAATTATAAATAAAATAAAATTATGTAGGAAATATTTATATATTTATAATGAATATTTATTGTCTAATTTATCTTATGTATAACTCTATATTAGTCATGGATTAGTTATTAAACATTGAATTTAACCCTTTTAACTCTTCTTTAAATTAAATAATAATAAATGTCCTAATCTAATCCAAGTGGACCAAAAGGATCATATTTTATTCCTGAGGTTGTTTATGGTCGAAATACACTTATCTAACAAAATTAATACATGTGTTGGGGTAATAATAATATCATTTTTACCTTTATTTACACTCTTTACTTTTAATCGTGGTAAATAAAAGTCAAAAGTTACTTTTTAGAAAAAAAAATATTTTCATCTAATTGAACAACATTTTACTTACTGATATTAATGGGGACTCTTGGATTTTTGAAATTTAATTCAAATAATTGGTAAAATAATGTTTTATGCAAATTTTCTACTGTGCATAGAATGTGGGTAAAATAGGGTAAAAAGAGCAATAAAAATTTATATATCTAATTTTATTATAAAATGACTCCAATGTATTTCATTGAACAAATATAGATATTATGTATTTATTTTTTGTTAAAATATAATTAAATAAAATAAAAAATTATTTAAATAAAAAATTCGGTTTCATAAAATAACGTAGTGTTTTTCACCATTCATCAAAAAATGATTGTTTTCAAAAAAATACCAAAAATTCATTCTAAAATAATTTCAATATTCAGAATTCAAAAATGAAGTCCATTTTGAAAAATAAAATTTATAAAATTTTAAAAAGTGGGTATTATTATTCATAATGGCTAGTTTGATTGGTCGTGGTGTGGTAAAACTACAAGTTGCATAGAACACAAGCTATTGTTTTTTTTCAAAGGGAAACATATCGTAAAATATTCAGGTGTTACAGTCGAAACCTTATTGCAATAGATATGTGTTTAGAAATTCATATTATAAAACATAAATATGATTTAATTATTGATTTTACCATCATAACTACGTTTTATTTTGATATAATAATTGGTATGAAATCAATTTCAAAATATAATGAAAACATTTATTAAAAAGAGAAGGAAATTATGATTTTTAATTTAGGTATGAAATTTATCATCTTTAATAGAGAAACCTCATCATCTGATTCATATTTGGATCCACCCCAACTATCTCTTCTAAATGATGTTATGGGGGAGGAAAAGAAAACATCATCTATAGATGAGGAAGTAAATCTTCAAATTTAAGATCTACTTATTGTTGAAGAATACATTGATGTCTTTCAAAAGGATTTACTTGGAAACCCTCTAGAGTGGTAAGTTTTGTTATTTATTGATTTAATTCCTCATGAATTACCTATATCAAATACTCTTTATAGAATGATCAATGTGGAATTAGTATAGTTGAAGAAATAACCAGAGAAATTTAGTGATAATGGAATTATTCGCCCACATGCTTCTCTATAGGGAGACCCTATTCTATTTGTCAAGAAGAAAGATCGATCCATGAGGTTATTCATCGACTATAAAGAAATCAATGATATTACAATAAATAACAAGTATCATCTTCCGCACATTGATGATTTATTTTATCAACCTCACAGAGCTCAATATATTTTGAAGATTAGCATTCGATCTGGATATCATCAATTGCATATGAGGATGGTAGGTATTCCAAAGAGAGAATTCTAAACTAGGTATGGAATAAAATGTTTACAGTAATGTAATTTGGAATAACTAATGAACACTCTATTTTTACAAATATAATTAATAGAGTGTTTAATGAATTTCTTGAAGATTTTTTTATTTATTGATGATATATTGTGTAACACCCCAAGAATTCATAATGTGTTATTTCTTCAAAATAATTCAATAACTTGCACTACACGCAACACCGAGTTCAATTGCACCATGACTTACCAAAAAGCCATTCAAAAGAGGTTATGAATAGTATTAACTAAATTTTAAACTTTATATAATCCTTATAATTTTTCCATATTATGAGTTGCTTAGACATAATGCCAGAACAAATTCATTTTCAGTATTGCACTTTTATCAACTTTTAATAGTGAACCCTTTTTAAATGAAATATTTTAAACTTTTGACTAAATGGGGACATTAAAAATTTAAAATGAAACATCCCAAGCTTCCACGGTACGCTTTCTTTGAATAATACAATAGCGTGTGTTGTACGCAACATTGAGTTTTAACACACACCACAACCAATCAAACAAGCCGTTATGAATAGTAATACCTAATTTTTGAAATTATATATATTTTATATTTCAAAATGGACTTCATTTTTGGATTCAGAATATCTAATTTAGCCTAAGGTGAAATTTTGGTACTTTTCGGATAACTTTCATATTTTGATGAATAGTGAAAATTACTAAACTTTAATTAAAAACAACTTTTTTAATCAAAATAATTAATAGTGATAAATTATGAATTTTAGTAGTTTTAAAGTATATTTATAATATATTTTTACCATTTAATATAATGTTGGTCATTGGACATAATTTTACAATTAAACCGAACATAAACAAGTGTCAATCTTTTGATAGTTATTATCTCTTAAAAACACGTTTTTTGTTTTGACAGGGGGAATTAATTTTAAATTAATTTCTGCCACTTCTGTGTTTTGAATTTAGAAAAATGGATTCCATATTTGGAATCAGGATGTTCAAATTGTGTAAATAGGTAACTTTTATTTTTAGACATTTTGAATAATTACTGCGGTAAATATTTTATTTACCATGGTTAAAGGTAAATCCGGTAAATAAGGGTTAAAAATAATATTATAATAATACTAAATTACCCTAAAACGTGTCTTAACCCTATTGGTTGATACATGGTCGACCATGGAAATCTTTGGGTCGATTTTGGGACCCCATGGATCCACTTGTAAGTGATAATGACACTTTATTTTAATTAAGTTAAAATGAATACAAAAATGACACAAGCATATAACTTTTAGAAAAACAATTGTTACATAGGGTTATATATGTTGTATTTTAGATTATAAATATTCATTAGAAAGATAAAAATATTTCCTACATAATGATAGTTTATTTATAATTTTTAGACATTAAATAATTTATTTTATTTATGACACAATGATGATGCAGTAATTACTATAATAGTGAAAAATTAAAATAATTGATATTATAAATACCCATATAAATATAATATGAAACTTTTAATGAATTAAAATAATTTTATAGGATAATATGATATATTATTATTTATTTAATTGACTTTTTTCGAAGTAATCAATCTGTTATGAGTTTCAAAAAAATCAACTATTGAATAGTGTCAAAATTGACATAAAAGAGTTCTTAAAACAAATATTATATTATTAATTGATATTAAATTCCTAAAAATATAAGGTTCGGCCAAGAGACTTATATCATGATAGGTTCATCATTAATGGACCACTTGGGGGTCTCTTGGATGTATATAGTAAGTTTATTAACCATATTATATAAAAATACAAAGAGACATTGTAAAAGTGAAACTAATTAACTTAGAGTTAATACTTAAAGATAAGGTTAATATAAGTACCCAAAACTGTCTAAATTCTATTGGTTGAGTTGTTTTCGACCCATCCCCACCTTAACCTTTGAATAGTCAACTTTGGAGCCATTGAAAACCGAATATGAATTTATTATAAACTAATATCTCTAGCTTTTCCAAAGGTGCCCCTCACCCCTCTTATAAAAGGGCACTCCTCCTTCTCATTTCTTCACACCTTCAAAGCCTTTTGGTTCGGCCAAACTATGCCCAAATACTCTCCCAACTTCCCTAACTACAACCTAGGGGCCTTAGTTTTATCATAAATCCAACCTAAGGATCCCTTTTGATCAAATCAAAAGGAAGAACCCGAAGAAGAGGTAATGATTTCACCACCCTTTTCTAAGTTCATTTCTTCTTCCACTTCTTCTTCCTTTTTTGTTACCATTCTAAAATAATAACTCCAGTATCTTATATATACTGTGATTTTATTATAAATATGGTACAACCATATTTAGTATTATATCCACCCTTTGAATAACATGTCACCATATGTGCGTACGTACGGCTTACCGTCTCCACGTCGTGGTGTAATTGTTATTCAATATATTATTATTTGGATGGGTATAATAATGATGTGTAACTCATGTAAATAATAAATATAACATGTTAATGATTCTGTATAAATGATATACCATCCATTTATATATTATTTTAATATCAAAAGAATGATATTGTCGCTCGTGCGTACGTACGGACTACCGTCTCCACGAACGCGATGAGATTAATTCTCCATCGTATCCATTCAAGTATAATTATCATTTGATGATTTAAAAATGATGTTTAAGGACTTGATATCATTATAGATATGAATAAGATACAACAAACATGGCTTATGTAACAAAACATATAAAAGAAAATGAGTAAGTTAACACCCGAAACGACGATAATTCTAAGATATTATTAACAAATCAATGTTAAAAGATCATATATGATATCATATTAATATATATGATTCTTGTATAATTTAATAACAATTATTTCACCATTATACAGAAGGTTAACCTACCCCAACCAAGGAAAAGTACAAGGTAAGGGTTATTTCACAATATCTTCATTATCCGAGGTTGTTTATACGTAATAATCTACTGGGATCTCTTTATCATCCACATCCATGTTTCTTAAAAATGTATTTCAAAACATTTTTACTATTTACTAGAATATTAGTTAAAGTCATTTATACCCTTTTTGACTTTTATAAGTGGTTTATAAAGGAATCTTTCGGTCGTTTTCAAAACAAGGTCCTTTTTAACCTTTTCGACAGAATTAAGGTAAGAATGTTTTTTTAACTTATACGGCGGGTGCGGCTATTTTCCGCCGTTATAAAATCTTCAAAGATTCCCTTACAAGATTATAAGAATATTTTCAAAGAAAATGTTTTATTTTATATGGATCTTAACTGATTTCAAAATAAAAGGAGATATTTATTTAAAAAGAATATTGATTTCATCTATGTCAACATCCTTTGATGGATTTTAAGATTATTTAAAGTTGATTTATTATGATACAAAACTCCTATATTGTATTGAAGGTTTTGTGATATGTTTGACTGTGGATGTGCTATTTTTATACCATTCATAGTTTATGGTGAAATTATTTACATTTCGTATGCTAGTTTTAATACGAATGTTTATGTTATGTTTAAACCTTTTCATATGGGAATGCATTGGACTTAGTAAGTGACGGGTGGAGCCCGCTATAGCTCCTCGATGCATCGGTAGGTCTCATGAGACAAACTAGTGTCTTGGCACAAGGCCTTGAAAAAATCTTATTTGTAGTCTTGGCACGAGGCCTTGACTATGTGGTTATGATAGTCTAGCATTATGCATTCCAACATTATGAAAGTGGTTATTGATTTTTACATGTGATTATTCGATTAGTAGAATATCCATGTGAATAAGTAAATGGCATTATTTCATTTTATTTATGCCGTACCATGTTGAAAGTTCATGTTTTAAAGGCTATTGTTTTAGTTATACACTGCCTTAAATATTTATTCTTATTTATGAAAGTTTCCGCTATATTGTTATCCTTACTGGGCATTTGAGCTCACCCCTTTTCTATGTTTTATTTCTCCGAGGAAGTGAAGAAGTAAATTATGAATGACCTGCAGGGATATTATGTGGGGATATGAGTGTGGATTATGGGGACAATATGTTGTTGTAGTAGTTTTTCATTTTATGATGTAATGTAAGACATATGAATATATCTAGTGTTTCCAAGGCTACTAAACCAATCGATATTTCGAGATTTTATCTTTATTGTGATCATGCCAATGTTATGTAATAATGCACTGACTCTGGGTAACTAGGGTCAGGGCGTTACAGTTGGTATCAGAGGAAGTTTAGTAAAAACCTTGGAAGCGAGATTTAGATAAACTCTGATTAGAGCACGTATACCTAAGATGAACGTTGAGGATTAGTATAGATGAACTTCCTAGAATTTTGGTATTGTAGAGATTTTGTGAGTTTTCCGAGCAATACATCCCTGTCTGGATACGAGCAGGTAGAGGCGGCTCTGGCACAGATGTACCTAGGGGTAAAACACGAAAACACCGCTTTGAGCTAGACTCGAACGAGAACTGGTGCACGACAACGGGCCTTGCTGCACTCTTGGTTACGACACTCCCGGGGGATATGCTTAGGATAACTCTCATTTTATATACAAATCATTATGAAGGGTTTATGAATATATACTTCCTCAAAGAAAACATTTTTATGATTATGGATTATATCCATAAATAGTTCAATTTATGTTAAGTGTTTTATAAGTATGGGATTATGTATTTTGATTCATAAACCGATCTAGTGTATGCCATTGTTTAGAAATGGCGCCCAATAGAAGGAATGAGAACTCCAGAAATGCACATGATCCAAAGAGAAAGAAGGATCATATCTTTCATGGTCTCAAGCTAGAATTTATAAGAGAAATAGTCTCCCATGTATTATCATCATATGAAGAAATAATATCATGTGTTGATAAGATAAGTAAAGAGTTTACTGAGTCCTATGGCTTTGAAGGGAAGCAAGAGAAGAAAAGGATGGAAGAGAGAAAGATGGATAAAGGGAAGAGGGAAAAGAAGAATTTTCCCATATGTGGTAACTGTGGAAAGAAACACCCTGGAACTTGCCTGAAAGGAATGGGAGTTTGTTATAAGTGTGGAGGAAAAGGGCACAAAGTACGTGACTGGAAGGGTAAGAAAAAGGTTTCAAAT
This sequence comes from Viscum album, assembly GCA_963277665.1. Lineage (NCBI taxonomy): Eukaryota > Viridiplantae > Streptophyta > Magnoliopsida > Santalales > Viscaceae > Viscum > Viscum album. The sequence goes on along the minus strand of OY728140.1, from coordinate 759,347,165 downwards.
GTACAATGCTTCATTTGCAAGGAGATTGGACACTACGCGAACCTATGTCCCAGTCATCAGACTATGCCGCAAATGATGTTATTGGATAATAATCAAGTTATGATACTACCACAGATGAAGAGGAATGATTAGAGTTCTTATGTTGATTATGTCAATTGAGTGTTGTATCAAAAATGTACTTGTTATAATAATTATGGAGTATATAAGGATTGTACTGCAGTACTATTTCATTAAGGACTTGAGATTGTGTGGAACTAAGAAAAGTGACTCAATAGAAGGATAAATTTTTGGAAAATATATGGTTGAGAGAATGATAAATCATAATATAGTTCTGATACTGAGGTAGTGATTTTGGAATAATATGTGATTGTTTTGGATAAATTATATTGGATATTATTTACTACCTTGGAACTGATTAATGATTTGTATATTCCATCATTGTTGGGGTTTAAAACATTATTGGATTAATAAAGTATATCTAGCATTCTATATGGAATAAGGGAGCATGAATGTAATCAATAAGGAATATGTTAATACATGATGAAGGTATTCATATTCTATTACGGGGTAAAAAAGATCTATATTATGTTTACCTTCCTTATAAATGTTGGACTGTAAGTTTGGACAGAAGTATTTTGGATAGTTCTAGTTTGTATTATTTTGGATTGCCATAAAAGGACAACCCGGAGGTCGGGCGACAACCCGTCGCGTCCGGCAAGGCTGCGAGACTTGAACCTGCAACTGAAGGGCGACAAGGGTGTATCACTTACCACTGTCCCACGAGATGTCCTGGATTAAATAATGTAGTTTTTATTAAAAGATCTTGTAGATGAATTATAAATTCGTTTATTTTGGAACCCTATACGAATAGTGTAAATAGAATTTTTTACATTCTATTATCTTTTAGAGTGAAAGATGAGTTTGTGGTAGAAATTTACTAATGGATAAAACTCTAATTATAAAGTAAGTATATCTCCTCCTGATCTTAGCCAATCTCATAAATAAATTCCTCAAAATTAAGAAAAGCAACTTAGAACAAAAATGTTTTCCTAGATGGTAACTTAAATCATCACTAATTTATGGCTTTGGGATTGTTGGCCTTTTCATAGCCATGTTCTCTACCACTCTCCATCAGATAATTTATGGTTAGATTTTTCTTCCATATCCATATTTTCCTACATGGAACCCTAGTATATGTTATTTTTGGTAATCTTCATACTTTCGACTCTTTATTTTAAATAGAGGCCTCATTAATTCATTTTTCGATGTGGGATTTCAACTAAGATACTTTGAAACGTCAAAAATGTGTTATCCTAATACCCTATGTTTTGTTGAACCGGTGGTATTTCAAATCATCATAGATTGATGAATTTAAGGACCTCAATTTTATACTTGTTTGTGATTTATGACCTCATTCACTACCTATAAATATTTACGTTTTTCCTCCAATTATATGTCTCTAATTGCCACCAATGTTCTCCTAATCGAGATCATAATTTGGTGGTGACCCTTTGATTTCTCTTTTCCTCATATTAAGACTAAATTTTAGTAACCGAATTTCCGATGTGGGTTTTCCCACAAATATATTTTCTACTTTCAACCTTTTATTTTCGAAGAACAATTTCAAATTGCGAGGACGCAATTTATTGAAGGAGGGGAGAATGTAACACCCCAAGAATTCATAATGTGTTATTTCTTCAAAATAATTCAATAACTTGCACTACACGCAACACCGAGTTCAATTGCACCATGACTTACCAAAAATCCATTCAAAAGTGGTTATGAATAGTATTAACTAAATTTTAAACTTTATATAATCCTTATAATTTTTCCATATTATGAGTTTCTTAGACATAATGCAAGAACAAATTCATTTTCAGTATTGCACTTTTATCAACTTTTAATAGTGAACCCTTTTTAAATGAAATATTTTAAACTTTTGAGTAAATGGGGACATTAAAAATTTAAAATGAAACATCCCAAGCTTCCACGGTACACTTTCTTTGAATAATACAGTAGCGTGTGTTGTACGCAACCTTGAGTTTTAACACACACCACAACCAATCAAACTAGCCGTTATGAATAGTAATACCTAATTTTTGAAATTATATATATTTTATATTTCAAAATGGACTTCATTTTTGGATTCGGAATATCTAATTTAGCCTAAGGTGAAATTTTGGTACTTTTCGGATAACTTTCATATTTTGATGAATAGTGAAAATTACTAAACTTTAATTAAAAACAACTTTTTTAATCAAAATAATTAATAGTGATAAATTATGAATTTTAGTAGTTTTAAAGTATATTTAGAATATATTTTTATCATTTAATATAATGTTGGTCATTGGACATAATTTTACAATTAAACCGAACATAAACAAGTGTCAATCTTTTGATAGTTATTATCTCTTAAAAACACGCTTTTTGTTTTGACAGCGGGAATTAATTTTAAATTAATTTCTTCCACTTCTGTGTTTTGAATTTAGGAAAATGGATTCCATATTTGTAATCAGGATGTTCAAATTGTGTAAATAGGTAACTTTTATTTTTAGACATTTTGAATAATTACTGCGGTAAATATTTTATTACCATGGTTAAGGGTAAATCCGGTAAATAAGGGTTAAAAAATAATATTATAATAATACTAAATTATCCTAAAACGTGTCTTAACCCTATTGGTTGATACATGGTCGACCATGGACATCCTTGGGTCGATTTTGGGACCCCATGGATCCACTTGTAAGTGATAATGACATTTTATTTTAATTAAGTTAAAATGAATACAAAAATGAGACAAGCATATATCTTTTAGAAAAACAATTGTTACATAGGGTTATATATGTTGGATTTTAGATTATAAATATTAATTAGAAAGATAAAAATATTTCCTACATAATGATATTTTATTTATAATTTTTAGACATTAAATAATTTATTTTATTTATGACACAATGATGATGCAGTAATTACTATAATAGTGAAAAATTAAAATAATTGATATTATAAATACCAAATAAATATAATATTAAATTTTTAATGAATTAAAATAATTTTATAGGATAATATGATATATTAGGATTGATTTAATTTACTTTTTTAGAAGTAATCAATCTTTTATGAGTTTCACAAAAATCAACTATTGAATAGTGTCAAAATTGACATAAAAGAGTTCTTAAAACAAATATTATATTATTAATTGATATTAAATTCCTAAAAATCTAAGGTTCGGCGAAGAGACTTATATAATGACAGGTGCATCATTAATGGACCACTTGGGGGTATCTTGGATGTATATAGTAAGTTTATTAACCATATTATATAAAAATACAAAGAGACATTGTAAAAGTGAAACTAATTAACTTAGAGTTAATACTTAAAGATAAGGTTAATATAAGTACCCAAACCTGTCTAAATTCTATTGGTTGAGTTGTTTTAGACCCATCCCCACCTTAACCTTTGAATAGTCATCTTTGTAGCCATTGGAAACCGAATATGAATTTATTATAAACTAATATCTCTAGCTTTTCCAAAGGTGCCCCTCACCCCTCTTATAAAAGGGCACTCCTCCTTCTCATTTCTTCACACCTTCAAAGCCTTTTGGTTCGGCCAAACTCTGCCCAAATACTCTCCCAACTTCCCTAAATACAGCATAGGGGCCTTAGTTTGATCAGAAAGCCAACCTAAAGAGCCCTTTTGATCAAATCAAAAGGAAGAACCCGAAGAAGAGGTAATGATTTCACCACCCTTTTCTAAGTTCATTTCTTCTTCCACTTCTTCTTACATTGTTCTTACCATTCTAAAATAATAACTCCAGTATCTTATATATACTGTGATGTTATTATAAATATGGTACAACCATATTTAGTATTCTATCCACCCTTTGAATAACATGTCACCATACGTGCGTACGTACGGCTTACCGTCTCCATGTCGTGGTGTAATTGTTATTCAATATATTATTATTTGGATGGGTATAATAATGATGTGTAATTCATGTAAATAATAAATATAACATGTTAATGATTCTGTATATATGATATAAAATCCATTTATATATTATTTTAATATCAAAATAATGATATTTTCGCTCGTGCGTACGTACGGACTACCGTCTCCACGAACGCGATGAGATTCATTCTCCATCGTATCCATTAAAGTATAATTATCATTTGATGATTTAAAAATGATGTTTAAGGACTTGATATCATTATGGATATGAATAAGATACAACAAACATGGCTTATGTAACAAAACATATAAAATAAAATGAGTAAGTTAACACCCGAAACGACGATAATTCTAAGATATTATTAACAAATCAATGTTAAAAGATCATATATGATATCATATTAATATATATGATTCTTGAATAATTTAATAACAATTATTTCACCATTATACAGGAGGTTAACCTACCCCAACCAAGGAAAAGTACAAGGTAAGGGTTATTTCACAATCTCTTCATTATCCGAGGTTGTTTATACGTAATAATCTACTGGGATCTCTTTATCATCCACATCCATGTTTCTTAAAAATGTATTTCAAAACATTTTTACTATTTACTAGAATATGAGTTAAAGTCATTTATACCCTTTTTGACTTTTATAAGTGGTTTATAAAGGAATCTTTCGTTCATTTTCAAAACAAGGTCCTTTTTAACCTTTTCGACAGAATTAAGGTAAGAATGTTTTTTTAACTTATACGGCGGGTGCGGCTATTTTCCGCCGTTATAAAATCTTCAAAGCTTCCCTTACAAGCTTATAAGAATATTTTCAAAGAAAATGTTTTATTTTATATGGATCTTAACTGATTTCAAAATAAAAGGAGATATTTCTTTAAAAAGAATATTGATTTCATCTATGTCAACATCCTTTGATGGATTTTAAGATTATTTAAAGTTGATTTATTATGATACAAAACTTCTATATTGTATTGAAGGTTTTGTGATATGTTTGACTGTGGATGTGCTATTTTTATACCATTCATAGTTTATTGTGAAATTATTTACATTTCGTATGCTAGTTTAAATACGAATGTTTATGTTATGTTTAAACCTTTTCATATGGGAATGCATTGGACTTAGTAAGTGACGGGTGGAGCCCGCTATAGCTCCTCGATGCATCGGTAGGTCTCATGAGACAAACTAGTGTCTTGGCACAAGTCCTTGACAAAATCTTATTTGTAGTTTTGGAACGAGGCCTTGACTATGTGGTTATGATAGTCTGGCATTATGCATTCCAACATTATGAAAGTGGTTATTGATTTTTACATGTGATTATTCGATTAGTAGAATATCCATGTGAATAAGTAAATGGCATTATTTCATTTTATTTATGCCGTACCATGTTGAAAGTTCATGTTTTAAAGGCTTTTGTTTTAGTTATACATTGACTTAAATGTTTATTCTTATTTATGAAAGTTTCCGCTATATTGTTATCCTTACTGGGCATTTGAGATCACCCCTTTTCTATGTTTTATTTCTCCCAGGAAGTGAAGAAGTAAATTATGAATGACCTGCAGGGATATTATGTGGGGATATGAGTGTGGATTATGGAGACAATATGTTGTTGTAGTAGTTTTTCATTTTATGATGTAATGTAAGACATATGAATATATCTAGTGTTTCCAAGGCTACTAAACCAATCGATCTTTCGAGATTTGATCTTTCTTGTGATCATGCCAATGTTATGTAATAATGAACTGACTCTGGGTAACTAGGGTCGGGGCGTTACATATTGACATATTATGAAATATAAAAAGATAATTAGAACCACCTGTTGGTTGTTATGGATAATCTTAGATGGAAAAGATATCTTGGTAGTTTACAAAGTTTGAATTCTAGATTCAAATATTTTCTTTTCTTGGTCATATTTTCTATAAAAATAGAATCTCATTTGATCCTGTTAATACGGTGGTAGTCCAGGATTGGACTATAACAATGAACATAATCTTTAAATGGATTTTCATTGGTTTAGCATGTTACTATCAACATTTCATTCATAATTATTCCTGACTATATAACCCATTAACAAATCATAATCATAAGCAGGATAAGTTCATATGAACAAAATAATGTGAATTATGTTTTAAATTATTCAAGAGGAGATTATTGAATGCTATTATCATGACTCTAACATCGAGAAATGTTGTATTGGTGATTTTTAGTGATACATCAAAGGAAGGACTTGGACGTGTCGTTATGCAGAATGATAGAGTTATTTCTTTTGTATCAAGGTAGGTAAAAAATCAATAATGAAACAATCCAACTCATGGTCTTGAGATAGAAGATTTAATATTTTATCTCAAAATATGGATACATTATCTCTATAGTGAAAGACACGAGATATATATAGATCATTATAGTATAAAATATGTATTATCACCAAAATTAATCAACATGAGGCAAATGTTGTGTATCAAGATACACACAGACTATTATTTTTGAGTACACTACCACCTAGGGAATGTGAATATGGTCAAATATGCGTTGATAAGGAATTATCATGGAGTTTTAAACAAAATGAGGATTGGAAAGGATCATGTGTAGATAGATCTAGAAAAGATGGATATGGAAATAATCAAGGATGGTGAAAAATAATTAATTTTTCAATTGGTTTCCAAACCAACTTTCTTAGAAAGGATTAAATTTTTTTAGTATGATGATTAAAATTTTCAATGGAATATTAACACTATAAATTATGGGAAGTTGGAAGACATCGTGTATGAGGATGGAATTGTGAATTTTAGGAAGAGGAATTGTATTACCTCTATATCTGAGTTAAAAAGATAGTTATTAGATGATTTATATAGATCAAATTTCCCTATAAACCTTGGTAACACTAACATTTATATATATTTCAAGGAATGTTATTGGTGGGATAATATGAAGAGGGAAATTGAGGATGATGTTTCTATATATTTATTCATTCACCATGTGTTGGTTGAAAGAAAAATCTTAGAGGTGTCATGGAACCTCTTCCTATTCCTATATAGAAACTGGATGATATCACTAAGAATTTTTTTTCATTGTATTACCAAAAACACCAAGAAATAATGATTGAATATATGTTATTGTTGTTGACCATATTACCAAATATGCATATTTTCTCAATATAGGGGATAATATTTTTTTATAGATAATCGAAAGACTCTATATTAATTATGTTTTAATACTTTATGGTGCTCCTCTTTCAATTTTGTCTGATCGTGTTGCATGGTTTATATTGAAATTACAGAAAATTATTCATAAATTCTTGGATATTGAGCTTCATTTGATCACTAATTATCATTCTCAAACTAAATCCCAATCTAAAATGACTATTAGAACATTTTAAGACATGTTTAAATCATTATAAATTGACTTTCAAGGTATGTTGGATCAATAGTTACCTTTCCAGAGTTATCCTATATAATAGTTTCCATTCAATTATTCAAATGTAGCCATATGAATCATTGTATGGAAAGAGATTTCGTACAACAACTTATTATGATGAAGACGGATAAAGGAATATTATAGGCCTAGAGCTTGTATAGAAAATAATGAAAAAGGTAAATACTATTCAAATCCATATGATAGAAGCTCAATGTAAGTAAAAGAGCTATATAGGTAATAAAATGAAGGATTTGGAATTTCGAGTGGGATATCATGCTTTCTTGAAAGTATATCTATGGGAGGCTGTTATAGGATTTGGAATGAAAGGAATAAAATCCCCAGGTATATTGGTCTTTTTGAAAACATGGAGAGAGTTGGAGTTGTGGATTATCATTTGGAGATACCACCAAGTCCTTCTAAAGTACAAAATTTGTTTAGCATATCTTTGTTAAGTTATTAAATGCCAGACCCAATTCATTTCCTCACATATGATGAAATATAATTGGAACATGATTTATCTTAATGTAAAGAACCTATCGGAATTTAGGATACTGAAGAACATGTGTTGAGGAATCAGAAAACTTAGATGTTAAAGGTACTTTCTAAAAATTAGAAAACAAAAGAGTCAACATGGGAACAAGAGGATTTTATGATGAAGAACTACCAAAATATTTTTATAAATTTAGATTCTAGATATTTTGAGCACAAAATTTTTGAATAAGGGGATAATTTATCACCCCAAAATTTAATGGTATCCCTCTTTTAAAATATTATATTTTTGATAGATTATGATTCACAAAAGTCGATGTTTAAAATCATAATATACTATTATGTATGACTATTAGAATTGTAATGTGACCATTAAGAATAGTAATATAACCAATAGAATTGTAACATATCCTATGAAAGTATAAATAAAATTTAGTTATCTTATAAATCAAAATATAGAATATTTACATCATGGAATAAGTAATCAAATGTTTTAAAAATTATAAATTAAAAATGGGAATTTTTTTAAAACAGAAATATTAATTTACAATTTTAAAACTAATATAGTGATTTAAAATAAATTTAATGTCACAAAATATAATCATATATTAAAATATTGTTTTTAAATGTTTATAAGATAATTTTATGAGACCGTAATTAATTTTTAAAAGTGTCATAGAATCAGTTGTAATTTTAGAACTAGAATTTTACGAATAAATGATTATTTTAATTAAAAACTTTTTTTATCTTATTTAGACTATTATTTTGTTAAAATTTAGTCTATTTTTGAATTCTATATCACACAAAAATATTATGGTTATGTTTTGGGATGTTTTCTAAAATTCATGTGTTTTTGGTGAATAGTAAAATATAGTAATTTACAATATATATACATTATTAGTTAAATACACTCTTACATGAGTCATTTCTAGTGTAATAAACGTAAAATAAAAATCCCTTTCACTATATTAATATATTTAGTAATAATTCTAAAATTATTCAGTCATTATCCAAAAAATAGTCAAATTAATTAAATATTCAAAATACCCCTTTCCTCCACTATAAATACCACCCCTCATCGTCTCTTCTCCTTACAACTAAAATTCCTTGAAGTTTGAAAATTTTCTACCCAATACCTCTCCTAAACCTCTCCCCCACTTTCTTCTCTTTTTGGTCTCACCAAAAGTCCATTCAATGTTCCTTGGGAGGTTCTCAAAGAGAGGAATTTTATAGGTAAAAAGACTTTTCTTTCTTTTAATTTTTTTTCAATCTATTTTTTTATTATCCTTTTCAAACCTCATATGTCAAAAATGAATGTTAACTCAAATATCTTATATATACTATAATTTCATTATGATAATGGGATATCCACCTCCAATTTTTTTCTCATCACATTTTTCTTCTAAAAATGAAAACATCGATCTAAGGTGCTGAATTACAACCTTCATGGACGATGTTTTTTTGTTTTTAAATTACTAATTTAATTATAGTAATAAAACCAATTATATGGTTAAATAAAATTATAATATGTATATTAACAGTTATTTAATATTTTTGGAACCAATATATATATATATATATATATTATATTATAACTAGTGTGTGATAATTGGAAAAAACACTAAAACAATCCAAACATTTTAACTAATGAATCATCCTAATATATTTAAAAAAGGAGATATGATACATATAAATATTATATAGGTTCATTAATAACAAATAATTTAAATTTCGGATGACTATTCTCATTTCACATGATCTATCAAACATGTATAAAAGTGAACCGATCATGAAAACCAAGGAAATGATCACTTCTGAACGACGAAATTGAATCTTATAACTAATCAAAAGACCATAAATTTACTTAATAAAATAAAAAAACAAATTTAATAGTATCTGAATTAAATTATTATTGAGTCTAATATCATTATCTATGAAATTAAGTACAAGTGCAGAATGTTATCTGACATAAGGTAAAGGATTCTATCAGAACCTCCATTTTCATTCAGGTTACACTTTTTCTCTATTTAACATAATGTAATTATTCATTATTTTTATATACATATTATATATTATATTTATATGTTCCAAAATTGTGTATCCAAATCATTTTATATTTCTATGGTGTGAAAATACATGTTTCAGAAGGTTTTAATTTTCGATTCCTCCCGATAAACAAGCTCGACTGAAGGAAACTTCCCAATTTCTTACCCATTTTCAAGTACACTCTATATTCTATTTTAAGACACCAATATTTTAACAAAGTAAATATTTTCATAATGTATAAAATATCTTATCACTTTTATAGTTTTATGTAAATAATTAATCATTTATCCCTTTTAAATTCTCTTTTATATTTTCCCTCAAACCACACTAAAATAGAACATTTCTAATGTTTCTTAAATAAACATTTTACATGGTATCACTTCAGTTAGACATCATTTATCCTTCAAAAATAATATAATTGTTCTTTTTTTATGCTATATACATTTTTACAATATGATTTTATTGTAATTACAAATGATATTTCCAAAAAAAACTATTCATTGAAAAATAAAAAAGGGAATTTATCTCAATAATTCCTTGATGATTTTATTATAATAATTTTAACTATTTAAGAACCCTCTGTTGAATTATATCATTAATTGGTATTGATATTTTTTAACATCATCTCCCATATTTTATTAAATGTTTTATGTTCAGTTTGACTATGTATGTACTATCTTAATACCATTCACCATATTAATCGGAATGGTTAGTGATTATGTTTACTAATTGATGAATGTATTTTAAAATTTTTATGTTTATATTGTTTATGTTTCAATACATTCATATGAGGAATGAATTGTACATAGTAAGTGATAGGAAAGGCCCTCTATATCCCATCGATGCATCGTTAGGTCTCACGAGACAAACTACACCGAGGTTTTACCCAATTATGTATGGTGTCTTAGATGAAGACTTGAAAGTATTATTATTATGTTTGAAATTATGAATTACCACATTATGATACTAGTAATTGATGATCAATGTTATTATTCTACTAGTAGAATATCCATGGTTTTGAATAATTCTCATGTGATTAATTATGGCATTATTTAATCTGCTTTAATTCGGTGATATTATGTTAAATTTTTTTTAATGGAATGTGTTTCAAGTTATTAACGATGATTTATTGTTTTTGTTTATTTATGATAGATTCTTATGTATTTAATATAATTACTGAGCATCCGAGATCCCCCTTTCATATGTTTTATTTTTCTTAAGATGCAAAGATGTTTAATATGAATGAATTATAGTAATAATATAGGAGTTTATGGTTGTTTCCAATGGAGTTTCTATGATGATTTTTTAATTAAAAGTTATAATGAAACTATTCTTATTTTATCTAGTTTTTAAAATCTAGTAAACTACATTTTATATTGGTATCTGATATCTTTTTCAAATTAGAAATGTAATAAATTAAGACACCGACTCTAGGATATTGGGTTCAGGGTCCTTACGCCACATGACTGAGTAAATTCACCTATTGTGTACAGGACATGCACTTAGAAAATAATCTATTGAGTTGGTGGTATTGAAGAACCATAAAGACAACTGTGATATTGTCATCATGTACCTACACTATCTTCTAGAAAATCGATATGTCCCTGATAAGCATGAATAATAACTAGTCTAATTATTCATGGAATATGGAGTCTATGAGGGCAATTAAATGAACTGTTGAAATCATGAAACTGAATGACATGAACATGAAATCAAATATCCCATACCAACATATGTGGAATGTATTAAAGATTTATATCTCCTTTACACTTAACTATTACCACACATACATCAAATATATCTTATAAAACCAACTATATCCCCAAAATTAGTCAAAAATATCAGTAATCTTCAAAAAAGGGAAATGATTATATATTGTCACCTAATTTATCATCTGTTATTATATAAAAAAACAAAGACCTACATCCATCTACTTGGTGAATAACATTAGACCACCTAATGATTGAACATTGGGAATGAATTAAAACTTCTACATCAGATCATCTATCAAAATCTTGTATCATGTATCGCAAAAGGAGTTATTCGATAATATACATTAAAATCAAAAAATGTATTGGGATGTAGGACTATCTTGAACTTGATATCACGTCGATGGGGTAGAATCATAACCTCCATAGAAAAAACATCAAGAAATTCCAAGAACACCCTACGAGCTTCCTCTACCCTAGAGTCTACTAATTCCATAGAAATAATGGACCACAAATAATAAAGGGAATCCACATGACTACTTACCAAATGACAAATCCACTCACCAATGAAAAATTCATTCTAGCCATTCACATTTAATTACATAAATATCTTTTAAAATTATTTGAAAAATGAAAAAAACTATTTGATGCCAAGGATGAAATCATATTTCTAAATTTAAATAAAGAATATATCCTAAGATGACTGGTGTGGCCCCATAAACAATATATACCCATGATGCACATTGAACAAGTTGGTATGACCGTTGAATGGTGTATTCAACACTATATGAATATGAATACTCTATTTTTCTTGTCCTGGAGAATGGAATAGAGGTTTATAATTTTTTTTTGCGAATATATTGAATAAAAAAGTCTATAAAATTTACATAATATACCGATCACACCTATAATGATCTTTGTACCTATTAGTGTTTCCAAATCCACTACATGAAACTGACCACACCATGATCCATTATCTATATATTGATGACCAAATCTATGTAAAATCTCAAGTCATGGTCTCTAAACATAGGTAATATCTTGTGGTCAACCAATACCTATTCCATCTTCCCTTGGTAGAGCATAATCATACTTCACCTACTATTTACATAGTCTCACTAGTAGCTGTTATTGAGGTTGACATTGAACATTTACTCCTCCAATAATATATTCCATATGAACCACTAGTAAATGATCCTGATGATATACACAAACTCTTTAATAAAACAACACAATTCAATTAATATTTGGAAAGGAATAAAAATACATATCCCTATAAGTACATAAAGGAAGGTGTTTTGGTTGAATCCCTACTAGTCAAAACCATGAAGGACCTGACATATAGAAACTAACACGATAAAATACTCTCATTGGGGAAACCCCACATGATTTCCTCTCACGGTAAACCTCCCCATGAGGGAATTTCCTCAATCACCTCTGCCTTATTCTAAAATTCCAAATAGGTTGGAAATGTAAATGGATTAAGTGCATAGTAGATCGAAGGATGTAGTTCATGATTAAGAATATATGCTTGATACTTCTCATCAATAAAAAATATATTGGGGAAATGAAAATGATCCTTGAGTTTAATACCAAGTTTCCTTATAGACATATTCCCTTGTTAAAGAGAGGGAATATAATACCTCTTCACTTCCTTCATGGTTTATGAGAGGAACTAAAATCATAATTCATTATGAATATCAACATATTAAACATATTCCACCTCCCATTCAATAAGATGCAATTTCTGCCACTAACACACAAATCCCAATAATTGGTTAACTACTAAATGGGGCCCTATATTCCTCTAGTTCCAAGACAAAATTGCTGTTGATCTCTTTATCATCCAACCTGATCTCTATCTATAAATAAAAAGAATTACCCTAGTACTTCCCCAAATCCTACCACTGAGAAGCATGAACATTTTCCTACCACAAATCCTACTCCTCAACTAGGTAAAACCTTCCTAAATAAACCATATAAACCAATTAAATAGCCACAACATAAACCACACACATAGAAATTCCATGATATATAGGGGAAATGGATAAAGGATCCCCTAATCATATTATAATGGATTTTTTTAATAATTTTTTGACTCATTTTAACATATTTCAACTTTACCAAAACCACCCAATTAATATAGGAACACATAATAAATCATGAAGCATATACCTATCCTTGGTCTATACCCTACATGTTTGAAAACATCACTTAGTCTCATTTGGTAGGCTCAAAATCCTTTCATCAAATCATGGTTGGCCATAAAATCTGATATCCTAGACGATCTTCCCAGGATAATGGGATACACCAAAATCAATCGACACCATTGCCTTACCAACCCATACAATACTCTCTATTTCTTACACCGAAATAAATCGTCCCCATTAATAAAACCTTTCATATCATTCTATTCTGACTCCTACCTCTTCCTCTTAGGTAGAAAGTTATGGAAGAGAGATAATGACACATGACTCCCACCTCCTATAGGCCCTGGGATAGAAACATGCATCGAGGGTAAAAAATATCACAAATGGGATGAATTACCCAATATAATATAATGATAAAAAGATGTAATAAATCAACCATAAGAAACTCATTAAAAATATAAAAATGAAACCAAACCCATTACACAAAGAATGTATAAGTAAAACAGTTAAAGATAAAAGTAACAAAAATTTACCAAAAAGAAAACCTGTTTTATAAACATAAAAAACCCAAATGTTTGAGCTTATACTTATTGTAATGATCTATATATAGCTAATAAAAACATGAAAATAGTTATTATATATAAAGGGTGATAATACAAGTGTACTTTTTATGATAATTCCTATGTATCTCATGAACATGGTAAAAAGAGCATACTAATCCACCAATGAGAAAATTGTATAAACAAAAACACCTAATAATGTGAAATGAACAATCCCATACTCACTATGGAATACTTACCAAATAACACATCCATGTATAATAACGTAAGATGAAGAATATATTGGAAGGGTACCCCACAACTCTTTCCAAATAGGTTTCCGCTATAATACCCCAATTTCATACATCCTCGTGCTCCCATATCTTCTTCATAACATCACATCAAATATTTCCCAAATAAACATTGGGAATAACATCACATCTCTACTAAAATCACCTAATCCATCACACAAAATATTTCCTAAAGAAGCATGGGCTATCATGCCACGATGATAACTAAAACATCAGGGTATCATGAACATAATGTACACCAACATCATTCCCTCATCATACCATGTTTGGCCAACAAAATAATCCATCTTATTATATCACAAAAAGCCTCCACGAGTTCACTTTTGACTTATAGACATCACATCCCATTCATATCTATCTCACCAAGAAATAAGAGTGGGGGTGAATGCGTAACCAACCATCTATCATAGCCACTAGGATATTGGAAAAAACACCCCCAACACATTTGGTCACCGACGCAAGGTTCTTGAATGAGATTATTGTGTATTGGAATCACAATGATCATAAAATGTATATATAATAGTCCACACATAGTCATACCCTTTGGGTTCACAACACACACACCAACTATCTCACAACATCACCACTAAACCTTACAACATTTTCCACCCTCACTACCACCTCTAAATGAACATGACCACACAACATGAAACAAGAAACAAGGCACATTGAATTTTATTTTTAAAATTAACTTATTTTACTCATTTTCCATTCCCAACAAAATATATTTAAACATCCCGTTCATTTCATATTTCCTACCCATTAATTTGTTTCACTAAAAATTCAATCCATGACATTTCCATTCATTATTAACAAATTAATTTTGATACTAAATGGTAAAATAGAATATCAAAACACCACATAATTTTTTTCCCAGGCCAAAAAAACCCACACTATCACCTTCCTAAATCCATAAACACCTCCTCATAAAATCTATCACATTTCATGAAAAAAACTAATCACATGTGCCCCCACCATAATAAAAACTCAACTGCAAGATACCAAATATAATTCTCATCACATTAATTACAAAAATAAAAAAAGAACATAATTAACCCATACCATAACCACATCAAAATAATTATACCCTTATCACTAGCACACATGAAAAAAAATTACATCACATTAACACGTCATTTTTTAGATTTGTAAAGAGGAATTTTCACACCTCAACTTCCTTTTTAGGGGAATTCTCACACATTCCATATTTAAAGGGACATTAATTTTAGTAATCTGATATAATTGGTAAGCTAATTCAATTTCCTATGATAATAAACAACTACAAAACAAGGGATCTTCATATAAATCAACCACAAAAAAAACCCAATAACCATTATTTTTTGTGGGAAATAAAGACCATAAAATCTCAATATCAAAACATATAAAAAGATGAAAAATAATGAAATTCAATCCATTTCCACACAAAAGTTAATTAAAATTTTCATATATATATTTTTATGATAGATATACCATATTATAAATTTTAAAAAACTATAACCCCTCTCGCATTGTCACGACCCGTCCTCGGGGCCCATGCCGTGACTACCCCAAGCCCGCCTTCCATAGGCCAGGGGCTGGCGACTAGCACCAAAGGCGTAAATCCCGATAACTGGGAAGGTATTGCCTTTATAAAAGTAAACAAACACCACAGAGTACAAGCGGAAGTAAACACTAAGTACAAAGAGAAGTGCTGAAAGGAAAATGGGCCAGAATACAAACCCAAAAGGAAGAGCAAATACAAATGAACAAAGTACAATAGAAAAAGACAACAGCTGGAGGGACGGAAGCGGCTCCTAGGTCGTCCTCCTCGGATCCTATCTGAAGGGTACTTACAGATGACGCAGCTCCTGGATCGTCCACCACGGGTCCTACCTGAAGGGTAGGTACAGATAGCCTCCTCAACGCTCTCGTCCATCAACCTACTCCAGATACTGAATCGTCATATAGTCCACCTCCGGGTACTGACTCGTCGTGTAGTCCACCTCCGGGTACCGTCCAGTCCTCGAACACTTGGCCTCTGTCAGCACTGCCCATCGTCTGCAACCAACACAACGAGGTGCGGGCATAGCCCGTGCAGGGGTGAGTATAACGATACTCAGTAGGGACCCCGAGACCCTCAAGGTCTCACTAAACCAACAAGTATAAGAAACAATGAAGATCTCAACAGATAACCTCTACTTAGGTATATGCCCATACATATACCTAAGTTATCAAGTAACCCATCTCAATCATGAGGAAACACAAGGATTGTGAAATCAACGGATAACCACTACCCAGGTATATGCCCATACATATACCTAAGTTAGCAAGTGACCCATCTCAATCACGAGGTAAACCCAAGGTCAAAAGTCTCAGCTCAAACCAGGATTTTTCATTATCGAAACCGTAACTGCTGAAGAGCTCCATCTCTGGAGTGTACAATGGTCCTGTCACGACTCCGAGGTACTACTCACTAACCTAAGACTGCTGAGGTACTTCTCCTGTCGAGTACCGCGGGCCTGCCACCTCACACAATAGTGCTTCCCGCCGGGGTCTGCCACTCCAACACAATAGTGCTCCCCCCTCATAGCCTACAGAGGTACTCCTCCTGTCAAGTACCGTGGGTCTGCCACCTCACATAGTAGTGCTCCTCCGCTGTGGGTCTTCCACCTCACAAAGTAGTGTTCCCCACTAGGCTACATAAGTCACTCCGAATCGAATCGGACATGCAGTCTTCAGGTCTCTGCCGGCTACACTGTCTCCGTACTCCGTATGATCGTCTCTGGGAGGGTCCGCTCCACAAGCTACAAGTCAATATTACAAGTATATCAAAGTCCCACAAAGAAGTATCTCAAAGTACCACCTCGTCATAGGGGTCTCAACGCAATAGACGGCGCGTCAATCGGACGCTCGGTCTGTGAGTTACTAGCCTTTTCGTCCCCGGGGCCCGGTTGGTTTCGTGTACGAACCAAACTGGCCGTATCTCAACTGTACCCCGAACTCTCATAGGGTATACTCATAGGGGCCGTTTCACAACGAGATCACCAACGCCGCTGACGGTTCGTCAAATGGTCGCCTGGTCTGAAAGATATCAGCTTTTCCATTCCAGGGGCCCGGTTGGTTTCGTGAGCGAACCAACCCGACCGCACTTCGACGGCATACAAACCTCGAGCGAAATATGCCAAAAGTTCCGTCTCACTTAGAGGATTCCATCAAAGTCGACATTCACGTAAATCGGACGTCCGG
This sequence comes from Viscum album, assembly GCA_963277665.1. Classification (NCBI taxonomy): domain Eukaryota; kingdom Viridiplantae; phylum Streptophyta; class Magnoliopsida; order Santalales; family Viscaceae; genus Viscum; species Viscum album. Next base: position 759,329,321 of record OY728140.1, on the reverse strand, counting down.
AACTCACGTTACGAGCGTTTCCGCTCCGAGGGCCCGGTTGGTTTCGTGTACGAACCAACCCGGCCGAACCGAAAGTTCTCCGAAACCTTGAGTTCAATATACCAAAACAACTGTCTCGATCCAAGGATCGCGTTTCCACTGACGGCGAGTCGTTTGGAGGCCCGTAGCTCATGTTACGGGCATTTGACCAAAAGTGGTCTGAAAACGGGGGTCTGGGCCCGGGCCGACCCGGCCCTGCCCGGTCCGGCGCGGTCCTGTTCGGTCCGGCCCGACCGGTCGGCCGCGGCTCGGCCAGCATGGCCGAGCCGATTCGCGGGCGGGGTGCACGGCTCCCCCGCCCTTCGCCGTTAATTGAGGCCGGCGGTTCGTCGGTCGCCTCCTTTTCGGTGGCGCGCCGCCGCCGCCGGTCGCCGGCGCCGCCGCGCCAGTGTGGCGCGCCATCGCCGCCTTCCACGGACCACCGGACGCCCTCCGGTGGTCCGTTCCTTTTGACGTCTTCTCCTATGGTCCCCCTAGGACCCCACCTTCACTGCAAAAGGATTCAAACACCCAAACGGCCTGCTTCATCGTCGCCCGTCAATCTGCACGTCAAAAATGAAACGTGCAGTCTTCGTGGTTCTCCGGCGCGCCGCGTTGGCGCCGCGCCCCTTCGCCGTGGCCCAACACCTTCTGCGGATGTCTTCGGGTTTCTCCGCCGTGATGAGACGGCGTCGTGCCTTTGTTTGTTTGTCACGACGCGGCGCGACGGCGCCGCGCATTACTTGTCGCACGTTTCCGCGCGGTGTGATGGCACCGCACCATTCCCATTTCAATCCAAAAAAGAATCCAACATGAAATAAGGAGGAGGGTCTGCCGTGTTTGTGCGGTCTGGACCCCCTCGCGTTATTCGATAACAAAAGGTCATATTTCACGAAGTTCGTCAAGGCAATAAACACGATCAATTTAAATAATAACCCTCAACATCAAACCGCATGATCGAACGATCCGCGGATCAACCCGGTATTGGTTGGTCTGTGCACGTCGTTCTTTTCTCAAAAGATAATAGAATTCCAAAAAAATAAATTCCCCTACCTCGTGTCGTCCTTTGTTTGTTGACAAAGTCGCGGGATGGTAGTGTCGCTGTAGAACGGTATCAATTCCGTTGTCGTCGGAGTGAGCGCCGTCGTTGATGGCGACGTTCCCCGCGGTGATGCCTCCTCCCTTGACGCGGAGAAAGAAGAAGAGAAGGCACGTCATTGGTGCCTTCGCGTTCTCCGTCGGAGGGTCGGTGTTCATCACATTCTTCGTCAAAGTCTCGATGTTCTTCAATGATGGTAATGGAGTTCTTCAAAACTAAGAGCTTCCTCTCTCAATATCCTCACATAACCAAGCAACCTAATAAAATAATCTCTCCCATTATTTTATTAACACATGCCAAGCTTTTCAAATTCCAAAATTCAAATAACTTAATTAATTTAAGAAGTTGAACTCATTAATTAAAAAGTGTTGGCATGCACTTAAGAGGGGGAGAAGTTCAAGAGTTAAAGGGAGATAAAATGGGGGGTTAAAGGAGAGTTATAGGGATGTGAAAGGTTGGGGCTCGTGTGGGTCCCACATTTCAAGTATCCACTCATGGGAAGTTGGTTGGTCATGGGATCCACCAACAAATTCCCATGGGAGAGAATAACTCCCAAATACATAAAATAAAATTGTTCACACAATTTTATTTATTTTAAACTAAAACCCCCAAAACAAAATCTCAACCCACTTAAAACGCAACTGTGGTAAAGGCCCCCTTAAGCAATTACTGGCGTTGCGAGTTCATCGGTGCCATCCGATTTCAATTCCGAGCACCGGTTCAAAAGATAGAAATTCCCGCTCGCTCGTTCACTGAACGTACCCGAGCCAAACTTCGGAAGTTGATTCCGGGCACTCCGGGCCTCGGAATCAAGTGCCGTCAGAAACCGCGTTCTTATAAAATTCCAAAGAAAATTAAGAAAAAAAATTTCCTTGAAATTTAAAAGTCTTTACATTACTCCCACCTCAGGGCTTTACGTCCCCGTAAATCTTCAACACAAACTAGGGTCACAAAAGCGGTACAGAGCACACACTTGAGCCTTCTGCTCCCATGTGCTTACCTGGAGGTTTCCGTACTGCCAAAGAAAGCTCACCCGAGGAATCGATCGTCCTCGTAGGATCCACTCCTATCAATCCTCGATCCCCACTGGAACCTCCGTGAAAGACACCCCATCGCCATCGTCCAACTCCTCATGGTCGATGATATGCGGAGGGTCGAGCACGTATCTCTTCATTTGAGATACGTGGAAGTCATCGTGCAACTGGTGCAACTACGGTGAATGGGTCAAGCGGTAAATCACCTCGTCTACCCAGCTGAGGACCTAGAAAGGTCCATTGAACCTCGGAGATAACTTTCCTCCTTCGCCACATCTCCGTAAACCTCGTCGAGGTGAGACCCGTAAGAAGACGTGGTCATCATCCTCGAACTCCAGAGGTCTCCATTTTCTGTTAGAACTGAAACTCAAAACGATGCTGTTATGAGGGTAAGGTTGACCGACTCAAGAGTGATCGGTCACACCCTCCTGTACAAGAGTTACCCTGCGCTGCCTGGGGTTTCCTTTTTCGATGACCAAGGAAAACCCATCCCGACGTCGTAGTTAAACTACAGCCTTTTTGCCTAATACCGTCAATTTGTGTATGAACTGTGATTGCCCAGTCCATACTCAAACCAACATCGTAAGGCCTCGACGCTGCCACCAACAGATTCCAACCAAAACTCTCTCCTCGAGGATCTGACCACACCGTCGGCATAAGTGTGATTATCGAGTCTCCTCCCAAGGTATCTCCAGACGTGAGGGTCAAGTCCATGGCTTACCGGAAACTCTAGGTCTGGAATAAGATTTGTGAAAGAAAGGAATGATTCATATCGACGTCCGTTACTACATCAGCTAGTAGTGGACACAGACTGTCCCTTGAATCATTTCTAGAGCCATTGGGTCACACTCCTTGACCGCATGCAACTGCACTCTTCCTCCGCCCTCCAGCTCCCTGAGCCTGGCGGGAATAACTAAGGCGGGTGATTGTACCATGTTAGGATGTACACCACCTCATGATGCTCTCCTAGATCTTCCTCCATGTATGCTGCTTCGTAGACTCATCTCTCCTTAACATTTTCTCTTCTTGAAACATTTTCCATGCCCCAGTCTCTGAGACTGGCGCCAGTTTCCAGCTTCCCACTGCAATCCTTCACTGACTGCATCCATTCAGCGAAAAGATTCTTAACCACAAAGGTTCATTCTAGCACCCTAGCATAAGTAGGAATGCATAGAGAAAAGGTGCTATCTCGGATGTCCTTAAACACACCATGCTCAGAGGTTCGAGCTCTATAGCACTGATCGAAATGCATTCATCGAGTACCCGGAATGTTCGGTACGCCTCGATGAATTCCCAACTATCGATACGTCATCCTGCCGAAGCTGTATAAGCTCTAGAAAACTCTCAGCCACCTCCTCAAGCTAGTCCTCAGCTGCCTGTGAGTCAGGTTTGCCTCAGAACTTGAGGGTAACTGATGCTGAAACATGTGTAAGGTAGTAAGCCTACATGTGTCACCTACTGGTACCGCCGGTTGTAACTGCTGACCAACAGGTAGTGATGTATAGCTGACACACTACCCGGAGGCACTATCTCAGGCATCGGTCCACGTACCGAAGCCTCATCACTATCTGGACCATCCTCATGGTCATTCACTGGAAAACACAAGTAGCCAAGTCCACCATCCACTCCACTGATGTCTCAGCTAGGCGAAAAACTCAAGCAATCGCCTCCAACCAGTGTTCTACTGTCTGGGAATCTGCCTCGCCTCGTATCCTCAGAGGCCACTACTGCTGGAACTCATGCAACGCGCTCTACCAGTGTGCACAGTTCGCTAGTATGGCCGGTGGCATCTGCTGCCCAACAGGTGGTGGTGCTGCTGGTACACCACCCGAGGGTGCCAACAAAGAAAGAGGGCCCTGCACCGGAGCCTCGTCGCTCGGTGGGCTGCCATCGAGTACTCACTCGGAACTCCAACTGACTGTCTGCGTGGAGACATCCTGAACAGATGCGACACGGTCAACGTTTATTCCTCGTGAGCTGACCTGGTTTGAGCTGACTTTAAAACTTTGGAAACACACACGCAATCAGTGTCTTCATGTACAATGTCAGAAATCAGTAGTCAGGGTCCTGGTGTACGGACATGTCGGCCGCCGCACCAACACTGGACTCCCTGAACTGAAGACCACACTCGGTACCCTTAACACTATTGCTTCACATAGAAAAAGATCAGATTCCTGAGTTCTACGGTAGAAACGAACTCCTCTGATACCAATTTGTCACGACCCGTCCTCGGGGCCCGTGCCGTGACTACCCCAAGCCCGCCTTCCATAGGCCAGGGGCTGGAGACTAGCACCAAAGGCGTAAATCCCGATAACTGGGAAGGCATTGCCTTTATAAAAGTAATCAAACACCACAGAGTACAAGCGGAAGTAAGCACTAAGTACAAAGAAAAGTGCTGAAAGGAAAATGGGCCAGAATACAAACCCAAAAGGAAGAACAACTACAACTGAACAAAGTACAACAGAAAAAGACAACAGCTGGAGGGACGGAAGCAGATCCTGGGTCGTCCTCCTCGGATCCTACCTGAAGGGTAGGTACAGATGATGCATATCCTGGATCGTCCACCACGGATCCTACCTGAAGGGTAGGGACAGATAGCCTCCTCAACGCTCTCGCCCGTCAACCTACTCCGGATATTGACTCGTCGTATAGTCCACCTCCGTGTACTGACTCGTCGTGTAGTCCACCTCCAGGTACCATCCAGTCCTCGAACACTCGGCCTCTGTCAGAACTGCCCGTCGTCTGCAACCAACACAATGAGGTGCGGGCATAGCCTATGCAGGGGTGAGTATAACGATACTCAGTAGGGACCCCAAGACCCTCAAGGTCTCACTAAACCAACAAGGATAACCACAAATAATATCTCAACAGATAACCTCTACTTAGGTATATGCCCATACATATACCTAAGTTATCAAGTAACCCATCTCAATCATGAGGAAACACAAGGATTGTGAAATCAACAGATAAACACTACCCAGGTATATGCCCATACATATACCTAAGTTAGCAAGTGACCCATCTCAATCATGAGGTAAACACAAGGTCAAAAGTCTCAGCTCAAACCAGGATTTTTCATTATCGAAACCGTAACTGCTGAAGAGATCCCTCTCTGGAGTGTACAATGGTCCTGTCACGACTCCGAGGTACTGCTCACTAACCTAAGACTGCTGAGGCACTCCTCCTGTCGAGTACCGCGGGCCTGCGACCTCACACTATAGTGCTTCCCGCCGGGGTCTGCCACTCAAACACAGTAGTGCTCCCCCCTCATAGCCTACAGAGGTACTCCTCCTGTGAAGTACCGCGGGTCTGCCACCTCACATAGTAGTGCTCCTCCGCTGTGGGTCTGCCACCTCACAAAGAAGTTCTCCCCACTGGGTTACGTAAGTCACTCTGAATCGAATCGGACAAGCAGTCTTCAGGTCTCTGCCGGCTACACGGTCTCCGTACTCCGTATGCTCGTCTCTGGGAGGGTCCGCTCCACGAGCTACAAGTAAATACTCCAAGTATATCAAAGTCCCAAAAAAAGTATCTCAAAGTACCACCTCGTCATAGGGGTCTCAACGTAACAGACAGCGCGTCAATCGAACGCTCGGTCTATGAGTTACTAGCCTTTTCGTCCCCAAGGCCCGGTTGGTTTCGTGTACGAACCAAACCGGTCGTATCTCAAATGTACCCCAAACTCTCATAGGGTATACTCATAGGGACCGTTTCACAACGAGATCACCAACGCCGCTGACGGTTTGTCAAACGGTCACCTGGTCTGAAATATATCAGCTTTTCCGTTCCAGCGGCCCGGTTGGTTTCATGAGCGAACCAACCCGACCGCACTCTGACGGCATCCAAACCTCGAGCGGAATATTCCAAAAGTTCTGTCTCACTTAGATAATTCCATCAAAGTCAACAGCATGTCAATCGGACGTCCGGAACTCAAGTTACGAGCATTTCTGATCCGAGGGCCCGGTTGGTTTCGTGTACGAACCAACCCGGCCGAAGCCAAAGTTCTTTGAAACCTTGAGTGCGATATACCGAAACGACCGTCTCGATCCAAGGATCGCGTTTCCGCTGACAGTGAGTCGTTTGGAGGCTCGTAGCTCATGTTACGGGAATTTGACCGAAAGTAGTCCGAAAACAGGGGTCTGGGCCCGGGCCGACCCGGCCCGACCCCCCTGGGTCGGCCCGAACCGGGTCGACCCGAACCGGGTCTGACCCAGCTGGGCCCGGCCCGGCCCGACCGGACGACCGCGGCTCGACCAGCGTGGCCGAGATGATTCGCGGGCGGGGTGCGCGGCTCCCCCGCCCTTCGCCGTTAATTGAGGTCGGCGGTTCGCCGGCTGCCTCCTTTCCGGCGGCGCGCCGCCGCCGCTGGTCGCTGGCACCGCCGCGCCGGTGTGGCGCGCCGCCGTCGCCTTCTGCGGACCACAAGACGCACTCCGTTGGTCCGTTCCTTCTGCCGTCTTCACCTATTGTCCCCCCGGGACCCCACCTTCACTGCGAAGGGATTCAAACGCCCAAACGGCCTGCTTCGTCGTCGCCCGTCAATCCGCACGTCAACGACAAAACGTGCTTTCTTCGTGGTTCTCCGGCGCGATGCGTTGGCGCCGCACCCCTTCGCCGTGGCCCAACTCCGTCCACGGATGTCTTCGGGTTTCTCCTCCGTGATGCGACGGTGTCGCGCCTTTGTTTGTTTGTCACGACGCGGCGCGACGGCGCCGCGCATTACTTGTCGCACGTTTCCGCGCGGTGCGATGGCACCACACCATTCCCATTTCAATCCACAAAAGAATCCAACATGAAATAAGGAGGAGGGTCGGCCGTGTTTTTGCGGTCCGGCCCCCTTCGCGTTATTTGATAACAAAAGGTCATATTTCACGAAGTTCGTCAAGGCAATAAACCCGAGCAATTTAAATAATAACCCTCAACATCAAACCGCATGATCGAACGATCCGCGGATCAACCCGGTATTGGTTGGTCCGCGATTTTCGTTCTTTTCTCAAAAGATAAGAGAATTCCAAAAAAATAAATTCCCCTACCCCGTGTCATCCTTTGTTTGTTGACAAAGTCGCGGGATGGTAGTGTCGCTGTAGAACGGTATCAATTCCGTCGTCGTCGGAGTGAGCGCCGTCGTCGATGGTGACGTTCCCCGCGGTGATGCCTCCTCCCTTGAAGCGGAGAAAGAAGAAGAGAAGGCACGTCGTTGGTGCCTTCGCGTTCTCCGTTAGAGGGTCGGTGTTCATCACATTCTTCGTCAAAGTCTCGACGTTCTTCAACGACGGTGATTGAGTTCTTCAAAACTAAGAGCTTCCTCTCTCAATATCCTCACTTAACCAAGAAACCTAATAAAATAATCTCTCCCATTATTTTATTAACACATGCCAAGCTTTTCAAATTCCAAAATTAAAATAACTTAATTAATTTAACAAGTTGAACTCATTAATTAAAAAGTGTTGGCATGCACTTAAGAGGGGGAGAAGTTCAAGAGTTAAAGGGAGATTAAATGGGGGGTTAATGGAGAGTTATAGGGATGCGAAAGGTTGGGGCTCGTGTGGGCCCCACCTTTCAAGTATACACTCATGGGAAGTTAGTTGGTCATGGGATCCACCAACAACTTCCCATGGGAGAGAATAACTCCCAAAGACATAAAATAAAATTGTTCACACAATTTTATTTATTTTAAACTAAAACCCCAAAAACAAAATCTCAACCCGCTTAAAACGCAACTGTGGTAAAGGTCTCCTTAAGCAATTACCGGCGTTGCGAGTTCATCGGTGCCATCAGATTTCAATTCCGAGCACCGGTTCAAAAGATATAAATTCCCGCTCGCTCGTTTACTGAACGTACCCGAGCCAAACTTCGGAATTTGATTCTGGGCACTCCAAGCCTCAGAATCAAGTGCCGTCAGAAACCGCGTTCTTGTAAAATTACAAAGAAAATTAAGAAAAAAAATTTACTTGAAATTTCCGGGACTTTACACGCATTATGATACTAATTGAGAAATGAAGGATCCTCTACCTAAAACAAGGATTTATGATCTACTATACATGGTTGAAGTAAAAGGATGACCAACACCTATAACCACAATAATAGATAATAACCTTAATAGCATACAGCCCAAAAACAACATTATTGTCCCATTATAAAAATCCAAAACCATAAATATCTCTTGAGAGTAAATCTTCACATATGAAGATCTAAAAGTAAAATAGTGAGAGTATATGACATAGACTCAAAAAAACCATCATGGATCGATCCTCTAAGGTCAATGTTAAAATCCATTAATTAGGGGATGAAAGGCCTTTAAATGACACATTTGTTTCACCCAAAAAAACGATAGAAATGTTGATAAATTGATCAAGATATATGGTATTTATGAATTCACAGGTGGATTGGAAAATAAAATAACACTTTAAAACCACCCTTTCGTACACCATAAAGAGAGGAAAGTGGAAAAGTGGGGAGTGACACATCAGATCTATGCTAGTCTAACTAGCCCCAGATATCTACAACTATTTCCATGCAATATATCCTATTAACATGGGGTTGACCCCGACATATCCTAAAACACTATGAAGAAAACCCTTAGCAACCAGGAATATACTACACTGAATCCATATCTTAATGAAACAATTGTAATGAAATTGAATGATCAATCAAAATTGAACTATTATCCACTGGCCAGTGATAGGACTTGACTGATGTGCATGATGATTATAGATATTTTGATGGGGAAACATCGTGATGGACGATATAGTTATAATGGATATCAGGTGGCGTCTTGTAGCTCCATACCTATGGCGTTTTCTCAAATTTTGAGTTGCATGGTTTTGGCTGTTTCATTTTAAATTTTGAAATTCGCTAAAGTGGTTTCTTTTTGAAATTTGGAATATGTGGTCAATGGTTTTTTTTGGGATGTGAGGTTCCCACTTAGCCTTATAGTGGATTTTTAGAAAATAAAAAAATGGATTAATGGAACTCTTATCCACTAGGTTGTACCCATTCCTCCACACAAAAACCACATAGGAGGAAATTTATCTATATATAGAAGCTAAGACTAAATAAAATGACTACACTAAATTTATAGTATCCCGAAAAACACCTATCCAAGATCCCTACCCCACAACCGGCTCCTACACATCACAATATCCACCCCTATAGTACAGTTTAGTGCTCCAAGGTATATGGATCCCAAGATTTTCTAGCTACGAACTCTACTCCATTATCCAACTCCTTGGTAACTCCCTTAGACACCACACCACCATAATAACAAAAAAGTAACTATCAAAAATTCCTAGGACATTATAAAAACTAGAGGGATAATAGAATGTGGAAATGGGGCTGTAGTATCAACGGTTTCTAAGCATGGATTACTACGGGTTGAAAATGATTATAATGAAATACTAAGATGACGGAATAGATTCATTAGATATATCTCTAGAGGTTATAATTAGTCATATAATAAAATAATGAGGAAATCTAATTGTAAGTATTTATATGACATCTAGCACAATTGACCATTCAAAACTAGAACTACATAAGTCTCTTAAATTCCATTGGTCAAGGAAATCCAATAAAACAAGGTATGTTAGATTCAATATCAAGGATAATGAAAGAGTAATGTTATTTATCACTTTCTCAATACCCTATAGAATATTGGGTTTCATCATTTAATCATCAAAGGTAATGCCTAAATATTTCATTATATGTTATTTTCAATTGATTGTGTTGCACACAACACCGACATGGATTACGTAACATGCAAGATTGTGATTCTGTGAAACAATGATTTAATGATTAATTATTTAAATGTTATATTTATAACATATCTACTAAATATAGTAATCTGAAAAGTAATAAATAGAATTTAAATGTTTTTTATAATTTTTTAATATAAATAAAACACATTTATAATGAAATGTATTATTTTGGTAAAACTATTATATGATTAGAAATACTATTTTATAAAAGGAAATAAATTTTATTTCATTTTGTGAACAATAATAAAATTAATTTTAGACAATCATAGAAATTTAATTTGTTAAAATATACATCATTTTTTAATTCTGAATATAAAAATTAGATTAGGGTGAATGTTTTGTATTTTTCCAAAAAACATTCAATTTTTGATGAATAGTGAAAAACACAGCATTATTGTCTAAAACCTGACTTTTTCATTTAAATAATTATTTTAATTTAAATTGGTTTTAAAGTCACAATATATAAGTAATAAATATATTAACCCAATTTAGGTCATCATAATCATATTTATAATATAATTAGATATAAAAATTCACTGAACATTTTTTCATTTCTTTTTACCCACATTCTAGCCACATTTTCATATCAGCATAAAATTTAATTTTAACACTTTGGTGAATTGAAATTTTAAAAATTTATATAAAATTTAGTAATTAGTATAAAAAATATAACTCAATAGGATAAAAATAATTTTTGGTGAATAATAACTTTTGAATTCTATTTACCGTGGTTAAAAGGTAAATTCTGTAATTAGAGGTAAAAATAATATAAAATTACCATAAAACATGTACTAATTACATTGGATAAGTTTTTTTTGACTAAAATAAAGCTTAAGCCTGATATATTATCTTTTTAAATCCACTTGAGTAAATTTAAGATATATGTTATAATTTATTTAAAGAAGAGGTAAAAGTGTCATTTTAAAATTTTAATAACTAAATAATTTTTAAAATTGGGTTATGCATAAGTTAAATTTGACTATAAATATTAATTAGAAATATAAGATATTTATCTTTGTAATTATGATTTAATTATAATTTTTAGTCTTTAAATAATTAAACTTATTTTTGATATAACGATGTTGAAGTAATTGATTTAAAAAAGGAAAAATCAAATAAATGATATTAATAATATTATAATAAATATAATTTTACACAATTAATGAAATTAAATAATTTCATAGATAAAAAATAAAATATTATTAACATTTTTGATGTTTTGGCTCAAACTTATCATTTATTTTGTTATTTTTGAAAATTAAAATATTGAATAGTATGAAAATTGACATAAATGATATTTTAAAATATATTGTATTTTATTAAATGATATAAATGTCATAAAAATATAAGGCTTTGAAAATTAAATTTATTAGGGGTAAAAATATCTCAAATTATCCACTCTAGTTTTTTTTGGATTTTTATAGTATCTATTTTTACTATGTAGTTTGAAAATATAAGAAGAAACGGTAAGAGTTAGACTATTTAATGAAATGTTAATTCTGAAGGATAAGACTACTTTTATGCCCTTAACATGCATAAAATATTTTTATTGAGATTATTTAGACCCATAATACTCTTAAAATTGATATAAATTTCTTCTGAGTTATTATACACCGAAAATCCATTTATAATAAATACTATTTCAAGATTTTCCTAAAGTGCCCCTCACCGCCTTATACAAGGGAACATTTTATTCTCTTTAATTCACACCTCCAAACACCTTTTGAAATGCCAAAAGCTACCCATTTACTCTAAAAAATCTGTCAAATAATCCTAGAGGCTACAATTTAGGCCTAAATCTATCTTAAGGTGTCCTTTTGTGAAAATCAGAAGGAGACACCCGAAAATAGGTAATTGTTTTATCAACTCTTTCAAAGTTATTTTATTCTTCTAATTCATATTTATATATTATTTATATACTAAAATAATATATATAGTACTTTATACATTCTGATATGTTATTATAATTATGTGAAAACCATATTCTTCCTTTTACCCATCCTATGAAAAACAATATCACCATGTGTGCATAGGTACAGATTACCATCTCTATGTCATGGTGTAAATAGTATTTTATGTACACATTATTTATGTGGGTATAAAGATTAATATAAATTATTTAAAAAATAAATATATTTTTTTTTAAATTAGTATTTCATCAAATTTCTATACCATTGAACCATTAAAAAAATGATATTGTCGCTCGTGCATATATACGACTTACCGTCTCCACGAAGTGATGAGATTCATCTTCCACCTTCACTATTCAATAATGGTTATAAAGATATATATATATGATGAATTATTATGAAACAAATGACATAATAATACTACTGTAAATATATATATATTTATGAACATCTATTTCATTCACTTACTTTCATTCTATACGATAAGAAAATGGAAACATCGTTCATGCTTGTGCACAAACTACCATCTCTATGGATGGTGTATTCCATTTCATATATCTATCTATTATATATCTATTAATATCCATAATATATATGATATATAAATCATGTTATTAATTATTATATTATTTTAATCATGATCTATGTAATACAGTCAAGAATAATAAGTCAAAACACATACGATAAGGAAAGCGATTATTAACCGAAAATTTTCATTTAACTTTGAAATTATTAATAAAATGGTAATATAATGTTATAAATGAATCATATATGATATAATAATTATGTTTATGATTATGGTTGATGTTAATAATATATTTAAAAAAATTATACGGGAGTTTCATAAACATAGAGAGATTATCCGACCTAAGGTAAGGGAATTCCATCTAACTTTTAATTTCTGTTAGATATAATCCATGTTCACCACTTATTTTTTTGAGTGTGGTGTATGTACTACCCCTATTGTAGTATATTTAATGAATAAATTTGTCTTCATGGTATTTATATATTCATTTGAAGATATTTGTTTTATTATTTAAATGTTCAAAGAGGTGTTTCCCATTTTGAATAATTATATAATTAATCCTTCCTCCATTTCAATATTCTTGAAATTATTTTATAAAACTAATTATATGTATATAAAGGATTATAAAGGTAATTTTATGTCTATATTTAATTTAATTAAAATTTTTTCAAAATGGAATCTTTAATGGCTTTCTGTATGTGTTAATTTTATAATCTCTTTATTATCCGAGATTGCCTATATATTTGTATCTATGGGGACATCCTTAACATCCCTGTACATTTTTCTTAAAATGAAATTAAAAATATTATCAAAAATTGTTTAAATTCATTTTACACATGTTTGAATTTTATAAAAAATGTTTTCAATGGAATATTTACACCTTTTTTGAAATGTGGTACTTTATAACCTTTTCGACAAATATATCGAAAGAATGTTTTTACCTTATATAGAGAAAGTAGCTATTTTCTATTATTCTAATGCCATAACATTTCGAATATTTATATAAAATATTAAAAGTATGTTTTCAAAATAAATTTTTCCTTTTTTAATTTTACGAATTCTAAATTATTTCAATGTAAAAATGGGATATTTCCCTAAAAACGTTTTAATGAATTTATTAACTTATTTTCATATATGGAAACATTATTTGTTGAATTTTAGTCTTATTTGGGGTTGAATTACTATGAGAGAATATTCCATATTGTATTTAATGGTTAATGATATATTTTCCTATGGATGTGCTATGTTTATACCATTCATGGTTTATATTTAAAGTATTAACATTTAATATGGTAGTTTTAATAGGATTTTTTATGTTATGTATCACCCATTTAATAAGAGGAATTCATTGTACATAGTAAGTGATGTGAGGGGCCTTATATAACCCCTAGATGAATCAGTATATCTCATGAGACAAACTAGTTCCTTGGAATAAGGCCTTGATGATATGGTAAGGGTCTTGGCCTGTGGCCTTGAAAAAGTTGTTATGATGTCCGACATTATGAATTCCATCATTATGAGTTTAGTTATTGATATTACTTTTGATTATTAAAATATTAGAACATCCATGTGAATGTTTAGATGAAATTATTTGACTTATTCTGGCCATTTTATTCTAATAATTATGTTAAAAGTCTTGTGTTTTAGTTTTATACCTTTCTTTAAAAGTTTATTCTTATTTACAAAAGCTTTAGTTTTATTATTTAATGTTACTAAGCATCTAAGATCACCCATTTATTATGTTTTGTTTTCTCAATATGCAAAGATGTGTATTATGATTTATATAAAAGGTTAATCTAAGAGAATAATGTTATTCTCAAAGGGATATCTACATTGTATTTTGTGTTTTAATTTTAATATAATGTTCATGTATGTAATCTATTTTCCAAGACTCCTAAACTGATTGGTCCTTTGGGATTTGATTCATTGCCATCATGACAATGGATTTAAATAATGCACTGGGTCTGGGAAACTAGGTTTAGGGAATTACATTTGGTATTAGAATAATTTTATCATAAATCTTGGATATATATATATAATCCTTAGTTTAGGGATCAGAATCCTAAGATAGACTTTGAGGACAAGTATAGAAGAACATTCTAGTATTTTGGTAAAATAGAGAATGTGTGGGAATCCATGAAATAAATCCCTTTTTGGAATATATTTACCCAAGAGTAACAAATATAACAAGGTGTTATAGTCTTGAATCACAGTAATGTTGTGCACGAAAATAGGGATTACTACGCACCTGGTTTGACACTCCAGGGGGATATTATTTGGATATTTAAAATTTTCTTTTCAAATCATTATTAATGATTTTTTACTAAATATGTCCCCCAAGAAATAATTTTTTTCATTATGAGATAGATATGTGTAAATATTAAATTATATCTTATGATTTAATAGTTTTTATATTATAAATTACGATATGATCCAGCCTAGTGTATGTCGTCATTTAGAAATGAGACCTAGTAGAATGAATTCCAACTCCAATAATGAACATGTTGCAAAGAGTACGAAGGATGCTATCTTTCGTGGTCTTAAGAAAACATTTAGATCGTAAATATTCTCCCATGTATTCTCATAATATTAGAAAGCATTATAATGTGTTAATAAGATATGTACTGAATGATACGTGTCTAATGGATTTAAAGGGAATAAGGAGAAGATGATTAAGGAAGAGAAAAATATTGATAATGGGAATAAGGGAAAGAAGGATTTTCACACATGTGATAACTGTAGAAAGAATCACCCTGGTATATTATTGAAGGGAATAGGAGTTTGTTATAAGTGTAGAGAAAAATGAAACCGTGTTCATGATTTTAAGGGTAATAAAAATGTTTCCAATGTTTAATTATTCAACATAAAGGATATGGGACACTGTGAATCAATGTCTCAATCGTCAGGGTAAACACTAGATAATTATATTAGATAATAATCATGTTATTATACTACCATAGATGAAGAGGAATGATTAAAGTGATTATATTTTTATATAATAATTATATCATTTTAGTATTGTATGAATGGTGTACTTGTTATAATTGTTTTTAAATAATAAATGATTGTACTGCAGTAATATTTCCTTAAGGATTTGGGATTGTATGGTACCATGTAAAGTGACACATATACAAGTTAAAATTTTGTGAAAATATATGGTTGATGGAATGATAAACCTTAATATGTTTGAAATAATGATTTTTTGAATTGTTTTGAATAATTTATATTGGACACATTTTAATTGATTAATGGTCTATTTATTCCCTTATTGTGGAGTTTACAATATTCTTGGATTTACGTCGTATATCCACCATTCTATATTTTATATAAGGAATAAGGACACATGGATGTATTCAAATAGGGTTTTAGAATAATTAAGGGTATTACCGTGTTTTTTGAGAAAACATGATGAAGGTATTCACATGCTTGTTATATAACAAAAAGATCAACATTATGTATTGTGTCCATCTTATAAATTTTTAACATTGAGTTTGGAAAATAGTATTTTGGACAAGTCTAATTGTTTAAATGGATTTATTTGGACGTTTTATTATATATTTTATGGTTAAAAAATTCATAATATTATTTTTTAGTGTTATTATAATATAGTTTTATAAAAAGGACAACCTACAGTTCATGTGATAACCTGTCATGTCAGACAAGGTTGTAGTAATGTAACCCACAACTGAAGTATGAAGAGGCTTTGTAACCTACCACTGGGCTAGGTGATGTCCTAGTTTGTATAATCTCATTTTTTTATTTAAATGGTACAAAATATGATGTATAAATTCATTTCTATAACCCTATAAAATTAATATAAATAGAATATTTTTTAACTTTTATTATATTTTGGGGAGAAAGATGAGTTTGTGGTAGAAATTAGTAAATGGATAGAACTCTACTTTTCAAGTAAGTATACTTCCCTTTGTTCTTATTATATAAAGTAAATTAATGTTTAAACTCTAGGGAATGGACATTAAATCCAAAAATGTTTTCATTGTACTTTATTTTGTGATGAATCAAATGGTCCCTTGGATTATAACAAATTTATAACTTTCTAATTATAAACATTCTCCTAATATTTTTCTCTATCACTCTCCATCAGAACATGATTGTTAAATTTTCATTCATTTCCATTTTTTCCTACATGCAACCCTAGAATGTGTTATCTATGGAGACATTTTTACTTAACTTTCCTTATTTTAAAATGGTGGTCTCATTAATCAATTTTCATATGTGGGAATTTCAATAATAATATTTTTAAAAGTCTATCCGATAGATTAGGTTTCCGAGTTTAAATTTCAAGGACACAGTTTATTAAAGTTGGGGATAATTTTAAACCCTAATATTTCTTGGTACAATATCTTCAATAACTTGTGTTTCATGCAACACCAACTTACCTTGCGTAACACGATTGAAGGAGTTTCTACGAAACAAAATATAAGTGTTGTAATTATTTAAATTATATATTTATAACATATCCATTAAATAAAAAAATATGAATATTAATAAATAAAATTTAAATGTTATTTACAATCTTTTAACATAAATAAAACATATTTATAATGGAACATACAAGTTTTAGAAAAAAAGTTAAATGTTTAGAAATAGTATTTTCATAAAATAACTACTTTTTATGTCCTCCTGTGAAAAATAATAAAATTAATTTTAGACACTCATAAAAATTTAATTTGGTAAAATAAACTACATTTTTTATTCTAAATATCAAAATTTTCTTAGGGTGATTTTTTGGTACTATTCCAAAAAATTTCAATTTTTTTTTGAATAGTGAATAACACTATATTTTTCCGAAACTGACTTTTTCATTTAAATAATTATTTTAATTTATAATGGTTTTAAAGTCATAATATATAAATAATACCTTAATTAACCCAATTTAGTTCATTGAAATAATTTTTATAATAGAATTAAAAATAAAAATTCATTGGATATTTTTTCACATCTTTTTACCCACATTCTAGCAACAATTTCCGATTAGTATTAAACGTAAATTTACCGCTTGTGTGAACTAAGTTTTAAAAAATGGACATAAATGGTTATAATTATTAAGAAAATTTCTTTCAATCATATCGAAATAATTTTGGGTTAATAGTAAATTTTGAATTTTATTTAGCATAGTTAAAGTTAAATAGGGTAATTAAATGTAAAAAAAATGTTATAATAATGTAAAATTATCCTAACACTTGTCCTAATTTAATTGGAGAATTGTTTTTAAAAACAAATCTAGATTATTTGAATTATATGATCCTTTTTTAATTCAATTGTGTTAAATTAAGAAATTACTATATTTTATTTAAGGAAGAGTTAAAAGTGTCATTTTGAATTTTAAATAACTAAATAATTTTTAATATAGGGTTATATATAATATAAATTTTACAATAAATATTCCATAGAAATACAAGAAATATATATACATATTTATAATTTCTTTATAATTTTTAATCATTAAATAATTGAATTTATTTCGGACACAATGATGATGATGTAATTGATTTAATAAAGGAAGAATCCAATAAATGATGTTAATAATGTTAAAATAAATATAATATTACATAATTAATTACATAAACCAATTTAAAAGTTAAAATAATCAAATTAGTAAAATTTTGGATGTATTTGTTATATGTTATCACATTGTTTTGATATTTTTAAAAAATGAAAATATTGGATAGTAACCAAATTGACAAAAACGATATTTTAAAATAAATACTCTTTTATTAAATGATATAAAAGTCATAAAAATATATTTTTCAGGAAAATAAAAAGGGTAGTGAAAAAATTTCATAAATTATATAGTTTAGGTTCTTTTGGAATTTTAGTGTAACAATATATAACATGTAGAGTAAAAATACAAGAAGATATGGTAAGAATTAAACTCTTTAACTAAGGGTTAATTCTAAAAGATAAGATCAATTTTATGAACTAAACATATATATAAAATATTGTTTGAGAGGATATAGTCCCATGATCATATTATAATGTAAATAAGTAAATTTTGAGATATTAGAAACTGAAAATAAATTTATAATAAATGAATATTTTAATATTTTCCTAAATTACCCCTCACCCCCTTCTAAAAGAGAACTTCATATTCTATTTAATTATCCCCTAAAAATCCATTTGGCTCCGCCAAAACTAGCCCAATTACTCTCCCAACATACCTCAAATCATCCGAGAGGCTAGAATGTTGTCATAAATCCAACCGACTGAGTTATTTTTTGTAAATCAATAGAAGACCCCCGAAAGAGGTAATTGTTTTATCTCCACTTTTAAAGTTATTTTATTCTTCTACTTCCATAGTCTATATTTTTCCTTACAAAAATAATTAATAAAGTACCTTATAAATACTAAGATGTTATTATAATTATGGTACAACCATATTACTCTGTTTAACTATCCTTCATAAAATAATATCACCATACGTGCCTACATATGACTTACCATCTCCATGTCATGGTGTAAATTGTTTGTCATGTAAAACTTATTTATATGGGTATAAATATGAATATAAAATATGTAAATAATATATAAAACATGATATTTTTTATTTAAAATTCATATTCAATCCAATTGCATACCATTTAACCATTAAGTAAATGATATTGTCGCTCGTGCATACATATGTCTTACCTTCTCTACAATGTGATGAGATTCAGCGTCCATATTTACCATTCAAGAATGATTAAAAAATATATATTGTGAATTATTATTAAATAAATGAAATAATAATACTACAGAAATAATATATATATATATTTATATGTATATATGTATGTATGTACATATATTTCATTCACTTACTTCCATTCAATATGATAAGAAAACAGAAACAACGTTCATGAATACGTACGACCTACCATCTCCAAGAATGACGTATTCAATTTCATATATCTATCTATAATATAGATTTATATCTGGAATATATATCATATATAAATCATGTTAATAATTACTTAAGTAATTATATCATTATCTACGTAATACGATTAAGAATAATAAGTCAAAACACATACAATAAAGAAAGCGATTATTACCCAAAATGTCTCCTTAGTTGAGAAATTATTAATAAATTAGCAATATAAATTTATAAATGGATCATATATGATATCATAAATATTATTATGATTCTTTTAGAAGTTAATAATATTATTAAAAGCATTATAAAGAGTTCCAGACACATTCAGAGAGTATCAGACCTACGATAAGAGAATTTTGTCTCATATTTAATTTCCGTGAGCTATAATCCAATTCACCACTTATGTATTGTGTGTCATGTATGTAATTATCTTATTTTATTTGATATCATCGAAAAAGTTATCTTCATGTTTTTTAGATGTTCATAGGAATATGATGGGTTTATTCTTTAAATGTACAAAGTTATACGAGACACTTTGAATGTTTAAAGAATTAATCCTTTTCTCATTTCAATATTCTTGATATTATTTAACATAACTAATTATATAGATATAAAAGTATTATAAAATAAATTTTATGTCTTTTTTATTCTCATTAAAATATTTTGAAAAAGTAATCTTTAATGTTTTTATTTAAGGGTTTATTTCATAATCTCTTTATTATTCGAGATTGCTTATATGTATCTATTGGGACATCCTTATCATCCTTGACCATGTTTCTTAAAATCAAACTCTAAATATTATAAAAAAATTTTAAATGTAATTTTTACCCAAGTATGAATTTTTTCATTATTTTTATAAAGGAGTCCTTATGATTTTTTCTAAATGAGGTACTACATAAACTTTTTGATAAATTTAATGAAATAATTTTTTTTAACTTATATGGTGCAAGAAGCTATTTTCCGCCGTTTTGACACCTTAACATTTCTGATATTTCCTTATAATATTATAAGGTTATTTTAAAATAAATTTTATCCTTTTATAATTTTTTGGATTCTAAATTTATAAATTTAAAATGGTATATTTCCTTTAATGGGTTTTAATAAATTTATTAAATTACTTTCATATATGTCAGCATGCTTTGTAGGATATTATGCTTATTTGAGGTTTACTTATTACGATACAATCTTCCATATTGAATTGATGTTTTTTTGATATATTTGAACGTGGTTGTGCTATTCTTATACCATTCATTGTTTATATTTAATTTATTAATATTCCATATATTAGTTTTAATATGATTGTTTATGTTGTGTTTCACCTTTTTCAAAAGTGGAATGCATTGGAAATAGTAAGGGATTGGTGGGCCCCTCTATAGCCCTCGATGCATCATTAGGTCTCATGAGACAAACTAGAATCATGTAACAAGGCCTTGACGATATGTTAATGGTCTTGTAATGAGGCCATGACAATGTGGCTATGATATCTAGAATTATTCATTCCCTTACTGTGAGTTTAGTTATTGATATTACATGTGATTATTCAACTAGTAGAACATACAAGTGAATACTTAAATGAAATTATCCACTTTATTATTTCCATTTTATGAAATTTATTATGTTTAAAAGTAATGTGTTTAATTTTTAAACCTTTATTTAAATGTTCATTCTTATTTATGAAAGCTTCTATTGTATTGTTCAACCATATTAAGAATCTGAGCTCACCACTTTATTTTGTTTTATTTTCCCAGGATGATAGAAGTGTATTATTATTTATATGAATGGTTAAGAAATTAGAATAATGGTTTTCTCAAAGGATTATCTATTATTTATTTTATGTTTAGAATTTTAATGTAAATTTCGTGTATGTAATCTATTTTCCAAGGCTGCTAAATTAATCAGTCCTTTAGGATTTGATTCCTTGTAATCATGCCAATGTATTAAAATAATAACCAACTTTGGGAAACTGTGGTCAGGGAGTTACATCATCATGATCTATAGGTGGGAATTGGAGAAGATATAAAAAATATCCACATGATATGTGCCATTCACAAGCAATTCACAAGTCAAAAATAATCATTCCCTTTAAATAATTATTCCTCCTCATAATAATCCACCAACCTCTATGAGACTTCTTGTACAAGATGAATTTATTTTTATTCATGAGAACAAATTGGAAAAAAAGGATGGAGGAATCATTATCTCAGGAAGAGATAATAAAATGACCATACAAAGAGATAGTAATATTTCAATAGTATTCCATCACCAATCTCAATACCTAAAGAAACAATTAAACATAACAAACACTATAAATAGTTATCTAACCACCATAGAAAATACCAAATGCAACCTCTATTATTTAATCTCCTTCGTCTTCTTATGTGTTTCTAAATCCATACATTTCTTTGAAAGTCAATAACTCTCGATTTATATAGTCTACTTGCAACTAAAACGCAACTCATAGACTTATTACTCGGACAAATTAAAACCCCAAAATCACATAGAATATTTACCATGATAACAAAACTATTATTTGAATATGCTGAAAAATAAAAAAATATTAAAAATTTAAAACTCTGATGTTGATGACGCTTTTATTATAGGTTCTCAACAATAACATCTTAAGAAAAAAAATACAAATCATAGAGGGTTGTAGCATAATGTGGTTCTCGCAGCTCAAATAATAGGTCCTCCATATATGGTTCCTCTAGACAATTTAGACACCCACAAAAAAGTTTTACTGTATAAAAATAAAGATTGAATAAATGTCAAAATATATTATAAAATAATCAGGGCCTTTAACAAATTTTCATGTTACTCTAGTTTTTGCATATTGAGTGTGTTGCAGCATAACTTCCAATTACGAAATCTAAAATAGAAAATTTTCTCAAGAGAGATATAATATATTAATTTGGGAAAAAACATCATCCATTTGATCAAATCCATTATGGATGAACTATTTGAAGAGTCACTATAATTACCCATTCAATGATCCTCTTATCTTCTCTACACCAACCAGTGATGGGTATATGATCTCCATGACCGTGTGACCCGTAGTTACCTTTTTCCACCTGACACCTCCCTCAACTAAAATTGTAGTTTAGAAAATAGAATATAAATAGCCCTCATGTGGGAATGTTACTCGGATATATTTATTTTTTTAACTCCCAACTTAATATCCTAAGCATGAAATCAAAATGATGACACAAAATCCATTTCCACCCATTTTGATCAATTTCACTATAGAACTATTGCAATGTGGTTCTATGTCCACAATGAAAATCTCAATACAATATTAGTACAATAACACCCTTATTACATTAATTTCATTGTGGATTCTTGGATGTGACATGGTGAAGATCTTTTCATTGAAATTTCTAGTATCTTTGAAATCTATGAACACATGTAATTTGGAAAAAAATGGAAAAACATAGGCAAGACATATATTTTATTCAAAATGTTATTAAAATAATATTCAAAAGGTAATTTAATTTATGAATCATCACCAAACCTTGACCAAGACTCCCCTACCTATAAATCTCTTATTTAGCCTCCTTTTCATGTTAAGTCATTAGAATATCATTTTGGTTTGTGAATCTCACTCACTCAACAAGCTATTCAAGTGAAATACAGTGATACAACATGGATATGTGATTTCATTTGACATCAATTCAGTGATCTTAAACAATACAATTCAATATCATGTAGTGGTAGATATGGTTTAAAGTATATATTTGATAGTTTTATAATTTTTTAATTACATGATTTCATTTATTATTTTCAAGCTCGATCTTTTTTTTGGTTTTTATATAACTTCCACCACCTATTTTAAGTGTTATTAGATTCCCATGAAATAAAATCATGGTATTAAATATAAGATTATACAGTAAACTGATTCATATTAACTCTCACACATAACTGATGATGGAGTGCAGATCTCCACCCAAGGGCTCTATTACTGATTTAAAGTTTAAGAATCCAGATCTTCTTTTCAGGTATGAATCTTTTTTTCTAGTCTTTTAGAGAAAAATGGAAATTTCGGGAAATTTTAGGAGTTCATGCCTTGTACTTATAAGTACATGTCGTGAACTCAATTTCCAAGGGTAACTGTTTATTGGCCGTGTAACGGATGAGTACATGGTCATGTAATGGCCAAGTACATGGCCGTGAGTGGTGACGAGGAGACCTCATAAAGCGGAGGCCGGAAAAGGAAAGTACAAGCCGAAAACTTTTAAAATACACACTATGTAGTTTCTTTTTTCATTAAACAGTCCAGGGTCACTTTTGATGGAAAAAAGTATCTTCTTCTTCACCCATCGCATCTGATAGCATCCATATGAACATAGATTTTCTCCGAGATCCCGACTCGATGTATGTTCTCCGAATCGACCGCCATCGATTTCGTTGAAATCACATCGATGAGTTCTCCATTCTTCATGAAAATTATATACTGATTTCTTTCCCACTCAATTTATCCTCAGTTGAATGTTTTTAACGATTTTGTAGATATACGGAATTCTATGGTGATTCAAGGCCTGAGATTCGTGTTTATTGATCTCATGATTCTGTGGTAGGTCGTTTGTACCTTTCTATATTTAGTTTTTGAGTTTTATGTGAAAAAGTTCTCAATACCCTTGTTTGGGGTATTGCGTGTTTACAGTTTTAGCCCTGTTATTTTCTTGCTATTCCTTTTGTGCTTGATTAGAGTATTGGTGATTATAAATTTTGATACTTACATTAAAATGGTTGTGTTTTCCCATGTTTGCATGATTTTGACTGTTTGGCCTAGCTTTTCCAGTTTGGATGTTTACCTTCCGTGCCTAGTATTGTTAGGATGGACTTATTATTATGAGACATGCTATGATATGCTATAGATTATTTAGAAAAATAGTTCATGAGGATTACTTTGGCTGCCATGTATTTGTTTTTGAATGATTGACTTACACAGGGCTATGAGAACCTGGTGTAGTAGACCATTGGGAAAATTGACGTTGAGGGATTCTCCAGAGTGTCTTTTTTTACTTTTACAGTGCGATACCATAAAGTGATGGATGTAAGTGATCCCTCAGAGTGTCTGTAGTTACTCGATTTTGGCCACAAAGGTAATTAGATGTTGAGTGTTTCCTCAGAGTGACTATTAGTTACTGATACGATACCACAAGGGGAATTGACCGTGAGTGCTTCTTCAGAGTGTCTTTCCTAAAGATGAACCAGAGGGGTTAGACTATGAGTACAACCCAGAGGGTTACTTGTGTTTGTTTTGGTTGAACCAGAGGGGTAAGGCTATGAGTACATCCTAAAGGGTTACTTGATTTTGATTACCTGCTTACTTTATATATGGAAATGAATGTTATTGAACGGTAGGACTTCATTCTTTTAAGTACTTCCTTGTTTACTTCTTCTTTTTCTTATTGCTTTCCATATATATCCACTGACTGTTAGGCACATATCGTTGGGTGGTTTCCTATGGAGATTAGTCTCACACCCAATTTGGGTAATGATTTTATCCCAAACAGATTATATTGATGTAGTTATAGACAATGGAAAGCGCCCTTCTACTTCAGGTACTTGACTACATTAGAGCTAGAGATTATGGGACCAAGTTGAGGCTTGCGATGCTATGAAGATTCTTACTTTCTATTCCTTGTACTTTTTTTTAGTATTGTATTCCAGCATTGTGACATGTTTGGATGCTTTCCTAGACATATATATCATGCATCATTTATATATATGTGTGCTCTAGTTGTTTATTACTTCCACTATTTACTTATTGCAAGTATTACTGCTTCCAATATTGCTATCAGTTTTACTTCCATTGTGTTACTCTGCCATTGAGGGCATAGTTTACCCAATATCACACCCAAGGCCCTTGAAACTACTCAAAAGCCTTGGGTGTTCGTGGAAATGCGCTTGAGGACATGTGACCAACCGGGTACGGGGCACCTCCAGGCAACTCCAAGAACCGGGATGTTACAAACTGGTATCAGAGGGATTTTTTTCTTCTTAACATACTGTATTGATCTAATAGATAGGAATATAAAGGAAATAGGTACATGGTAATAAGCTATGATGGGGAGTAGCTAACCAGTGTACAGGGAAAAGTCAATTTACCTCTTTATTGTGTTTTTTCTAGTTTTTCAATTATTACATTTGTTTTGATTTCACCCTTGGGTGATTCCCATGTTTTGTACTATTTTTGTTGATGTTATTGAAATCATATTTCTATTGAAACATGATGGAATGTGGGTATTCCATCTCATGAATCAAATAGCCACTTGCTAAAAAACACATGTCATGCATTCCTACCGTGCCATTAAGGGTGAATTAGTGATTTCATGTTGTTGTGATATATTTCGTGGAGGATATGGATGCTATTGTGATATATGCCTTTATAGAATACCTTCTTTTGATAGGGTATTTAATTGTGTAAGGTTTGTTGAAATGAACGCCAAACTTTATTTCTTGAGGTGTTATAGGCCCTCATAGATAAGAATTTGGTAGATCATTGCTTTTTATGCTTGTATATGACATGTATGAGATTCCAAGAATTTATCCTTGAGGAGTATGGGACCTCACAGATTTGAATTTAGAACTTTAAGTATTTTTTTAGTATTTTCTAGGTTCTGGAGTAGTTTTTGAGGCTTACCGTCCAGAAAAACACAAAATACAAGGTGTGTAATAATGAA
Organism: Viscum album; assembly: GCA_963277665.1. Lineage (NCBI taxonomy): Eukaryota > Viridiplantae > Streptophyta > Magnoliopsida > Santalales > Viscaceae > Viscum > Viscum album. Next base: position 759,303,420 of record OY728140.1, on the reverse strand, counting down.
TACATGCCATGTGTTCTTCTGTTTGGGGAAGAACTATTTTTCATAAGTACATTTCGTGTACTATATGTACACGCCATGTAATCTATAACCGTGTCACTGAATATGTGGTCAAAGAGATGGGGTTGGGAAATATTTGGTGGGACATGTCGTGTACCGGATGTACACGCCATATTGTGTCGACCGTGTGCCCACCTATGTGACTAATGACACAGATGGATGAAACATAAGTAATACATGTCGTGTCAAGTTTGAACATATCGTGTAGTGTAATCCATGTATCTAGCCGTGTATTGAACAATACGGGTGGTTGTAATCCTTCAATAAAACGCCGTGTCTATCTGGAAGACAACATGTAGAATGAGTTGTGTAACCGTTGGTGTGAATAACAACATGGGTCGGTGATGTTTGTCTAGTACACACTATTTCTGGAAATAACACACCGTGTAGTATTGTTCTATGAGAATAGTGTGGCTTAGCTATATAGAGGAACTCATGCATGGGAAGAGGATTCAAGTACACGTCATGTGTTAGGACAACACACCTTGTGTATGGGGTGTTACAAGACCTGGGTTGGAAAAAGTACATGCGCATGTGAAGGATTAATGGAACACACCGTGTAGGAAATGTACATGATGTGTATCCATGTTTTGAAAAAAAACATGAATGATTTATTTCTCTTGTTCCCTTCTTACACTTCTTTGTTTCAGTCCTAGTTAATCTTGATCTAAGGTGTGCGCTTGACCTTGCAGAGTCATTCCACCGAGACGTCCTCTGGTTTTCTACCAGTTTCGGGGTAGGGATCAGACACCAGACATGGTTGATGAGGGACTACCTGCAGATCCTCCTATAGTGTCAGTCCTTGCACCAACCATCATTCTGGACACAGGTGCTGATGCACAGTTCTGAGAGGGCTTTATGAGGTTTATGAAAACCTTTTTAGGAGTACCACATCCTACCCCATCTATGACAGAGTTAATGTGGGTTTTCCAACAACAAAATCCTCCCACCTTCATAGGGTAACGAGGACCTCGGGCTGTAGATTCATGGTTAGAATCCATGATATATATCTTCGAGAAAATGGAGACTCCTCTAGAGATGAGGCTGAAACTTGATACGGACATGCTTCAGGATTCATCCAAGAGATGGGGTGATGTGATCTCACAAGCGGGATTCTAGTAGGTTATATTGTGGGATGAGTTCCAGTGTGACATCTATTACTAGTTTTTTATGGAGACCTTGAGGGCCAACCGATCCTGAGAGTTTATGAGTTTGGATAAGGGTACTCTTTCTGTTATGGAGTATTCTTCTCGCTTCATAGTGCTACAACGCTTCACGCCCATTCCCAGAGGTGATTAGTTATTCTTGGGAAGGAAGTTCGAGGATGGTCTCAGGTATAAAATCTGATATTAGGTGAACATCATCAGGTTGAATTACATAAATTCTATAGTCAACCAGGATCTGATCACTGAGAGGAATCTGAGGTATTATAATGTTGTGATCCAGGGTGGTTCGACATCCAGAGTTGATATCTCTCCTACTAACAGTAGGATGTGCCACATGGAGTCTACGTATGAAGATCCTGGGAGATGATAGACTTATTATGGTAGCCATGTGGTGTGCTACCAGTGCGGGATGAGTTGGAATATGAGGCCACATTTCCCGAGATACCCATTGGAGTGATGATCTTGCGGCAAGATGGGTCACCTTCAGCGTTTCTGTCAGTTTCTCTCACCAGGAGCTGGTCATAGGGGTTATTCTATGACACCTCATTCAGGATCACCACCACCTGTTTATCATCAGTTAGAGAACTGGAGTTCTTCCATCAGTTTATGATGAGGTGGAGGCCATGGCTACAATGGCCAGTCTCCAGGCTTCCAACGATAACAGGGTGGATCAGCTCAGAGTGGTCATACAGGGTCACAGGGCCGCAATTCAGGTACTATGTTGGCATTGGAGCATACCCAACATGAGTAGGATCCCAGACCCTCTATAGTTTGAGGTAGAATCCTAGTTGCCTTTGTTTTATCTTCTTCTCTTTTTGATAGAGGGGCTTCCCATAGTTGTATATATATTGTTGTTGTGGAGATCCTTAGGCTCTGTATCTTTTCTTCTACGGATATCTGGACTTTAGAAACTCTTTTGGGGAAAATAACAGCTATTGTACGATAGTGAAAGGAGTTCCCCCTAGAGGTTGGTGGGTGTCACTTCTTTTGGGACCTCTATGTCTTAGTGATGACAGACTATGATGTCATTCTCAGAATGGACTAGTTTTTTCCTTTCTAGGCTGTTGTCAACTGCTATCGTTGTAGATTGAGTTTCACATCACTAGAGGGTGATTCGTTTCTTCATAATGGAAAATGGGATGTCTAGGTGAGTAGTGTGGGACCTAAGCATCATGGGTTGGGAAAAGTTACAGCCCAAATTTTTGGTCTATATCTGGATGACCATGGGACTTCACAATTGAACTTCTCTCCAGTGGTGGATCATTTTATGGAAGTCTTTCCAGAGGAATTTTTAGATTTTCCTTCAGAGTGAGGCAATATTTTATATAGCTCTTGTGCATAGGGAAGCACTAGTGTCCATTCCTCCTTATAGGATGGCTACACTAGAGTTATAGGAGCATAAGAAATAGTTGGATAAGTTACCAGAAAAGGGTTTCATCTGACCCAGTACATGTCCTTGGGGTTTGCCTCTCCTGTTTGGGAAGAAAGAAGATGGTACCCTCAGACTTTGTGTGGATTATAGTAAGTTGAACCAGTTGATGGTCAAGAATCAATATCCCTTACTAAGGATTGATGATCCTTTTGATCAGCATAGAGGAGACTGAGTTTCACGAAGATTTACTTGTGGTCTGGTTGCCATGTGTTGCATGTCAAACCATATGATATACCACTTACAACCTTTTAGAGATGGTATGGTCTATACGAGTATGTGGTTATGTCGTTTGGTCTCACAAATTCACCTCATTCTTCATGGCATTGATGAACAGAGTGTTCCATCCATACTTTGATTTTTTGTGGTAGTCATTGTGGACGATATCTTGGTGTACTCTCACACTCAAAATGAACATAATACCCATCTTGAGATAGTTTTGAGTACACTAAGAGAGCATCAGTTATATTTTATGATATCAAAATTCCACTTTTGGATAGATCAGATTCACTTCATGGGTCATGTTTTTTCAGAGGCAGAAGTATTAGTTGACCCAGAGAAAGTAAGAGCGGTAGTTTCCTAGGAGTATCCAAAGAAAGTATTTGAGGTGTAGAGTATCCTAGGGCTAGCTGGATACTATATAAGTTTTATACAAGACTTTTCATTCTTATCATAACCACTGATGGGTCTGACTAAGAACATTGTGAAGTACTTGTGGTTATATTCTTGCGAGTCATATATTCAAGAGCTGAAAGGGAGGTTGACTTCAGCACCAATACTAGTATTGCTAGAGTCGGGAAAAATCTATATTGTGTATTATTATGTATCAAGTATCGAGCTAGGAGTAGTGGTTATATTGGGGGAAAGAGTCATTGTGTATGGGTCTCAACAGTTGAGGTCATAAGAGTTGAACTACCTGACACACTATCTCGAGATGAATGCATTGGTTCATGCTTTACGCTATTATAGATACTACCTATTGGGATAGAATATTTTTTTTTCACCGACCTCAAAATTCTCAAGAATATCTTCACCCAGCATGATTTGAATTTGATAAAGGGAAGGTGGGTTGAGTACATTCAGTCCTTTGACTTTGAGAATGCCTATATGCCTGGGAAAGGCAACGCTGTGGCTGATGCGTTGAGTAAGAGAACTCAAATACAAGCAGTTCAGGGGGCCAGCGGTGAGTAGAAGCTCATGTATCTGTTCTCTGAGATGCATTTGGAGGTTCATGACATACATGGGTATGTGTTTCTATCTTCTATAGTTGTTACCTATACTCTTCTTGATCAAGTGCGAATTAGGCATCTATCAGAATTAGAAGGCATAGTCCTACGAGAGAGTGTGTCAGGAGGGGACCCTATTTCTGAATGGACCATAGGCGAGGAAGAGATCTTTCATTTTCATGCGAGTGTATGGGTGTCAGCATAAATACGATAAGAGCTGATGTGAGAGTTTCATTCCTCAGTTTGGGAACTTCATCCTAGTTTTATCAAGATGTATCAAGATCTACACCGTTAGTATTGTTGTCTAGGTATGAATAGAGATGTTGATGGTTTTGTGATGAGGTGTTCCATCTTTCTGTAGGTAAATTCGGAGCATCAACGACCAGTAGGGATTTTTCATCAGTTACCCATTCCAGAGTGGAAGTGTAATGATGTCGCGATATATTTAGTGACAAGTTTTCCGAGGCCACCTCACAGGAATGATTCAGTTTGGGTTGTCATTGACATACACACGAAAGTTTCTCACTTCCTAATGATTAAGGAGACCATCATTGTTGATGAGATGGAAAGGTTATACATCCGAGAGATTTTATGTCTACATGGGGGTTCACACTCCATTATTTCAGACAGGGATTCTCGTTTTACTTCTCGGGTCTAGTAGGGAGTTAAGAGGGCTTTGTGTACATAGGTACTTCTATGTACAACATACTACCCCCAGACTGATGGCCAGTCCGAGAATCTGATTCATGTTCTTGAGGACATGATTCGAGCATGCATTTTGAATTTTTTAGGTTCTTGGGAGAATCACATATCTCTCGTAGAGTTTTCCTGCAATAATAGTTTTCATGAAATTCAGATGGAAACATACAAGGCTTTGTACGGTAGGTCATTCCAATCACCCTTATGCTGGCTGGAGGTATGAGAGGCAGCTATGATGGGAGCTCATCTTATCTAGGACACCATGGAGCAGATATAGTTGATTCGTAAGTGGATGTATACTACATAGTCATTAGAGAAGTCTTATGCTGATCAACGGAGATGAACTCTGGAGTTCAAGGTTGGAGATCAGTTTTTTCTATGTGTCACACCAGGGTTGGGAAACAGGAGGATTAGGAGACAGGGTAAGCTTTCACAGAGGTATGTCAGGACGTTTAGTGTTTTTGAAAGAGTTGGGCTGGTTTCCAATTGGTTGCAGTTACTTTAGAGGTATTGGGAATTCATGACGTCTTCCATGTTTCTTAGCTTTGAAGTTACTTATCATAACCATTTCATGTTTTCATACTCATGTATGTTGAGATTGAGGTGGACACATTTATCAAGGAGCATCCTATCTGGATTGTTGATCGAAGTGTGAAGGTTCTTTTTGGCTGGCATGTTCCTCTGGTACGAGTGCTATGGCAGCACAGATGATTACAGGACGAGACCTGGGAGAGGGAGACAGATGAAGATCACTGTGGCTGAGGCTGTTCAAGGTTTCTTCTTCAATGTCTCCTTGCTAGGTAAATTTTGGGTCAAATTTTTTAAGGGGGGACTTTTGTAAGAATACAAATCTTTTTTTGGGTATGAATCTTGTTTTCTGGTATTTTCGAGAAAAAGGGGAGTTTCTAGAAATTTTAGGAGTACATGCTATGTACTTATAAGTACACATCGTGTACTAGTTTGCCGTAGGTGACTATGTGCTGGCTGTGTAATGGTCGAGCACATGGCTGTGTGTGGTGACCTAGAGACCTCCTAAAATGGAGGCTAGAAAAGGAAAGTACACGTCGTGTACTTTTAAAATACACACCATGTAATTTTTTTAATTAAATGGACTAAGGTCATGTCTTATATACATAACCATCTTTTTATTCGCATGTCGCATCCGAGATCATCCGTATAACCACAGATCTTCCTCGAGCCCCCGACTCGCCAACCATTCTCTGAATCGATCATCATCAATTTCATTGGAATCGCATCGGTGGGTTCTCCCTTCTTCATGAACATCATCTCCTGATTTCTTCTCCCTCTAAATTTATCTTTAGTTGAACTTTTTTAACATTTTTTATAGATCTACAGAATTATAGGGCGATTCAATGCCTGTGATTCACGTATATTGATCTCACAACACCGAGGTAGGTGTTTTGTGCCTTTTCGTAGATAGTATTTTAGTTTTATGTGAAAAAGTTCCCAATAACCTTGTTCGGGTATTGCATATTTATGGTCTTAGTCCTGTTATTTTCCTACTATGCCTTGTGTGCTTTAGTAGAGGTTTGGTCATTATAAATAGGGTTATTTACCTTGAAATAGACGTGTTTTCCCATATTTGTGTGATTTTGACCATTTGGTATAACTTTTCTTGTTTGGATGTTTACCTTCCATGCCTAATATTTTTAGGATAAAGTGATTATTATTAGAATTGCTATGATATATTGTAGATTGTTTAGCCAAGTAGTTCATGAGGTTTACTTTGGCTGCCATGTATTCGTTTGTGCACGATTGACTTAAATAGGGGTGTGGTAACCTTGTGTAATAGACCATAGGAATAATTGATAGTGGGGGATTATCCAAAGTTTCTGTTTACTTTATGTTGTGAGACTATAGGGGGGATAGACATAAGTGCTCCCTTAGAGTGTCTGTAATTTCTCAATTTATGCCACAGGGGGAATTGGATGTTGAGTGCTTCCTCAGAGTTCTTATTAGCTACCAATATGAGTCCAGAGGTGGAATAGAAGGTGAGTGCTTCCTCAAAGTGTCTTTGCTAAAGCCGAACCATAGGGGTTAGACTGTGAGTACTACCCATAGAGTAATCTATGTTTGTTTTGGTTGAACCAGAGGGGTTAGGCTGTGAGTACTTCCCAAAGGGTTACCTAATTTTGATTAGATGCTTACTTGTTATATGTAAAGGAATGTAATGGAACTGTATGAATACTTAATTTTGAGTAATTCCTTGTTTACTGCTTCTTTTTATTATTGCCTTCCATATATATTCACTGACTATTAGGTACAATTCATTGGGTGGTTTCCTACCGGGTTTAGTCTCACACCCTATTTGTGTAATTCTTTTGAGCCCAAATATATTATATTGCTGAAAGTATAGAAAATTTCAAGAACCCTTCTACTTTAGGTACTTGACTTCTTTGAAGCCAGTGATCATGGTACCTTGCTGAGGTTTGCGATGTTGTAGAGTTGTTTACATGGTTTTTCTTTTACTTTGGATTAGCATTGTATTCCAGAATTGTGACATGTTCTTATGCTTTCCAAGTCATATATATCATGCATCATTTATATATGTTTATGCTCCAGTTGTTTGTTACATATGTTGATTACTTATTGCATGTTTTACTCATTCCTCTATTGCTATCGGTTTTACTTATACTGTGTTACTCTACCAATGAAGGAATTGTTTCCCCACTATCACACTCAAGGCCCTCGCTGCTAGTCGGTAGCGTCTGGCATTCGGGGAAATGCGCTTGAGGCCATGATACCAACCGGGTATGGGGAACCTATGGGCGGCTCCTGGAACCAGGACATTATATAAAGAGTTCGTTACCCATGTTTTGGGGGGACCATATTTATTGATAGGTTCATATTTATGTCACACTAGATATGTCTATATAAAGTAATGTAATTCCCACATAGGGGTGGTATTAGGGCCTACCACGTGATTATATTCATGGAATATTACTAAAAATGATGTTCATCAATATCATATTTCATATCCTAACATAATTGTAAAATCAGATTCACAATTTTGTTCATGTAGATCAGACAATGAATTTTGATATCGAGATATCTTACGCAGTGATTTAGTAAAATTACACAAATTTTAATAAATTGTATCTTACGATATAAAGATATCTTAATATATTATTGTAGTATCTTGTTTTAAAAAACTGTATATTGTATCACAAACATTATATCCAAATATATCATAAGATATGATATAAAATATCATGGAGATTGACCGGTCTATCATTCATAAAATATAAATTATAGTTCACACAAATGATTTATCAATTACTACTTTTGAAATCCCATATATCGCTGAATAAGATAATGAATCATAATCTAAGAAATGATTGAATGTTAACATACAAATGATGTGAAAAACATTGACTTTATATAAATTAAAAATTGAATTGAATTATATAATTTATAAAATTTTTATAAGTAAGGTTAAATGATATTTCAAGGATATTTAATAATTTCTAAAGTGTTTATAAATTTATTAATTATAAAGTTTTTTTTATTAATTAATAAATCCAAATTATATATCATGGATTATGACGTATAAATAAAGGGCATAATTAGAAATTTCAAGGGTAATTTATAAATTGTTTATAAATTATAAATTAAGACTAAATATAAAGTGTTTATATTATATGATTGTGAACTATTCATTATTTATATTTTTATTTTTTCAAATTAAAAGTGAATTATTTAGAGATTAATGAAACCATATAAAAAAGTTTTTGATGATTTACTTGATCAAGGATTAAATAATGTTAATATATATTCCATTTAGATTATTTATAATATTTACATAATAGAAAGTGGATGATATTGTTTATAATTCATAAAATATCATATATTTAAGTGAAATTCCATATAGGGAAAATATAAAAGTTTTTATATTATTAAATTAGCACAATGTGGTTATATTTATGATTATGTTATGTGTAAAATGTAAGGTTAATTATAAAATGGTTATATTTTGACATTATATATGAATTATCCATAAATGTTTATCCCATGTGTTATGAATTAATCGTTTATTAAAAATTTATTTCATTATTTATTATTCATGTATATAAAATGTTTATATTTTAAAAATATGTAATCTTTAATTAAAATTAGTAATGTGATTATAGATATTGTAATACATGCATTTAAGTAGATTCATTCTTGCTATTATAGTGTATTTTGTATCTTTCAACCTTTAATTTAGTTTTTAATTAATGTTTTCATACTTAATTTAGTAATAAAATATAGTTTTTACATATTAGGTGTTAGAATTTTGATGAATTGAATTATATCTTGCATAAATAATCCATGGGTAGAGAGAATTTTGGTCATATATCCCATTGTACAATAGGCTCATGCACTATTCTAGGAGGGCATGGTTCAACTACCTGTGTCTCCAGGCTTACTCATGTGGTGATTGAAAATATCATATAATCATAAATATTTACATGAAAAGATTTTGTAATTTATGCGTGAGATGCATATGAATATGTTCTAACATGATGGAAAAGTATTTTTAAATGAGAAAAAAAAATTGTGGGTTACATAAAGAATTACACATCAACATGGATTAAACAGAATAATTTAGTTCAAGGAATATAATTCTAAAGTAAATCACCATAAGTAGTCATATATAATGGGAAGAAGATGAGATAATAAAGTGAGATTAATCCATATTGAAAATACTATGTGTCAGATTACTTCCAAAGTAGAACATTCCAAGACACCAAACATCCAACATGGTTGGTAATGCTAAATTTGGGTGCCCATAGATTTTATTGTTTGAGGAAATGAAGTAATGGATGAACCAAATTAGAATATGAGTATGTTCTTAACTCAAAATATAAGTTAAAACTGGCTTGGATACCATAGTAGTTGTTTGTTTACAAAGGAATAGAGTTAGATTAATCTATTTTCTTGATTGAACAAATAGTTTATACAAAAATATTGAGAGTAATATATGACATGATTGGGAAAATTACCTAAATAAATATTTAATAATTGAGGGAATTTTTAAATAGACCAAAAAATTAGAGATAAATGTATCTCACCCCACTAATGGATATGATGGTTTCAAAAACATTCATCATTTTAGTGGGATAGTATTTAATAAAAGTGCATATTTAATGATCGTAAAATATTTCACTCATATAATATAAGAATTTATTATATATAAATAACATAATAAATATTATCATGATAAAATTTACCTTTGTATTAAATCCTATAGAAATATTAATATTAATTTAATAAATTATTATGACTATGGTATTAAAAAAATTATATAATGAAAAATTATATGTTCTAGAGTAATAACTCATCCTGAGTAACCAAGTGTTGATGTTATTTTGGTGGGTGAATTTATATAATTATGAGAATAATTAAAGGATTATATTAATGTTTGAAATTCATAAGATACAAAAATATGTATGTAATTTTTTTATCTATTCATATATTAAATATGATTAGATATGTAAATGACTTGGTGAGATTATAGGTTTCCTTAAGGCTTGTTTGGGTTAATGATTTTTTCCTTTTATCATCTATGTATATTTTCAAATTATATTAACGAGTTCACGAAATGTTTACCCCATTTTACAAAGTGTTAAAAATATATGAACCAAGCATATAATTTCTAGGTTCTTATAAAGTAAAGATTATAAAAGTTGATAATAGTTCAAAAAGAAAGATAAAAAGTTAGTTCTAAAGTCCACCAATTTATAATCTAGTATCTAGTTATGATCGTTGAAACATGGTGGTATATTTAAGAGGTTAAATAGTGATACTAAAGTTTGTAATATTTCATGATAACTGAAGGGGTTTGTAAAACTCCATGGAATGACTATGTCATGTATGAGTTTTATAGAAAATTAATAATTGGTTTTAAAGGGTATATGATAATAATTGTATATTTTTCATTTTTTCTAAATATATTGGAGTTCAAAATCAAGGTAATATTTGATATAACACACATTTTGAATTGAAGTGACGAATAAAAGAGTTGCAACATCATGGCATTGAATGAAAAAGTAAAAAATAAATCTTATATCTATCTAAGTAAAGGATATGCATAATTATCTCATTTCTATTACATGATAAGAATATTTTTTTTGTTTGTAATGTTATTTTATAAATGTAAATTAGATAAAGAATTTTATACACATTGTTGATGAATCATCCGATAAAATAGATTTTTTTAGAAGAATACAAGAAACAAAATGTTTTATACCATAAACAAATAAATTATACCAATGTATTTTAAAATATATGGGAAGTTGTTCCCTCCACCCATAAATGGTATTTTCTAAATAATAATTTCCTCTTTTAAATGATAAAATTCCCTAAACACATAAAATAATATAAATAAAAGGTAATAAATTGTTTTTTGTTAATTATTACAACTAGAATGTAAATAAGTGTTACATATTAAACACAATGGAGTTTGTGCATTATACCATGATATTTTGATGAGAACATAGTGTCTAAGATTCTAGTGTCATTTATTCTGAAAATTAACTATTTGGAGGTTAAAATGTAACTTATTACACATTTATTAAATTAATGCGATTTCTACATAATATCCTAAATACATTAAGATATAATTAGATAATGTAAAATGAAATGAGTTACATTTAATTTCCTTTAGAATGTAAATATAATTATTTATTAAAGGATTTTTCTATTCAAAATAAAAAGATAATTTTACTTTATATACTAAAATATGTTTAAGGATATGATGTTAAAGATAAATGTAAAGAGTTAAATTTAGCCACCCTAACAAATTGAATGTCACATTTTCATAAATGAGTTTTTTAACTGCTTGTGGATAATAATATAAATAATTACATTATTTCAAGGAAAATTTTGATATAATAGTGTAATGACAATGATGTTAAACTTATAAAATTTCAACGTAAAAAATTTATCAACATCATAATATGTTATGATGTAATGTTAAGGATTTTTAATAAGTGAAAGATGTTGAATGTTAGGATAAGAATTCAAAAAGAACACCAATAATCATAAATGATTTCTTTATATATTTTATTTACTTAATATCTTAGTGGGAGTGTTTTATTAGATAGTCACATAGAGATATAAATGGAATTCCATATAGATCTATTGAGGAAACAGAACCCCTGAAAGTCCCACAAACAATAAAATTTTCAAGAAGTCTTTTATATATGATATGATGAACATGTTCAAATGTAGGGATTTATTATGTATTCTAAATAGAGTTAAGAATATAAAATATATCATAAAAAAGGAAAAACCCACTTTATAATTATTTTTCACAGGCTGAGTATATATTCATATTCAATTTTTGATGTGTAATGGTAATTGAACTCTAAAAGAATGAATTTTACTTATATCTAACAATTATTAGTAATGGAGTATTGTATATTATGATGAAATGTTAATGTTAACATGGTTAGTATTCTTGTATAAGTTATAAAGTTTTACCATGATGTAAATAAACATTTATGTGTGTTGGATAACCTATGAATTATACCACATGGAGTGGCATATTGTATACATTTGGTATATAAGCGGTGCATGGATCATGTAAGGATCTATACTACCTGAGTTTGGTGAGTTACCTAATATGGTAATTGTTATACTTTAATACCTTTACAAAACAATCTATGAGGTATAACTAATAAGGGGGAGGTTCGATATGTTTCTTACTATGTTTCAAGTTGGTGCTCAACCATGACGAGTTTTTTCATCTAATAGAATTGGTATAAAATCTTTTACATTAATTGAGATAAAATGAGTAGTGTGACTTAAATATAAGATAATTAATATGGTGTTTTTTATATTAATATTTGGATACTATGATGTGATCATCCATAAAAGTGAGTGACTGGTGATATATTCCTTTATTTTTTCATTCTATACATAGAGAATCAAGAAAATACAAGTTGGGTATTTGGGATTGACACACTCCATGTCATGTGGTGACTCTATTTTATATATGAAGGGAACATATGATAATATACACTTTTATTTTATGAGGCTGGTGAAAACATGTTCATTGATACATGTGTTTACTGTAGATCACACTAGATCCCTTTTCATTTTGAGTAAAACTGATTATTTTGAAGAGGGTAGTCTTTTCCTACATTTAAGGATCCAATTATTCATGTTTTTTTTCAAAACTACAAAGGCCAATGAGGCTACACATTTTTTATGACTGAAATGGGTTTCATTTTGACTTAGAGAGCTACAATAAAATAATTTTATATTTAATCTTCAATATTTTTGAATTATTATTCACATATAATTACATAAAATGGGATATAACATGATGTTTGTAATGGATTTAATTTTTTAATTATATAAAAAATTTGTTCTAAATATTGATTCCAATGTCAATATATACATTAACATATAATATTAAATAGAAAATTTAATTTTTTCCTTTATTGTATGTTTGATATTAAATGATATAATCCCTAAATCTATATTCACGTAGTGATACTTTGAAATTTCATCTTTGAAGATATATGTATATCAAACGACATACTTTAATGAATCCATGATGCTGAATTATCAATAATATTTCATGATTGAATTATATCATAATGTTTCATTTACATGTAATAATATTTTATGATATAAATTTTACAAGGTGTTGTATTTGGTACAATGACACCACCTATGATTGGAGTGGTATCTAAATAATTATCCTCATGATTTATCCAATACATACTACCATTAAAAATAAAATTACATAATATTTTACACACATTAGATAGATGAATTCAGTCATGAGATGCATTAATCGGGTGATCCATTTACTCTTTATGTATAATAAATTACTAAGTGCATGAAATATCATGGGTAATCCTTAATGTATTGATAAATATCCACTTCTATATAATGAAATTTAAGTTCGACTACTAAAACCTTGATTGAAAATCCCCTACATGTAGCTCTTCTATTCGACCTACATTTCACATTATGTCACTATCCTTCTATACATAATGGAGGATATAAATGGAATGAAAATAGATTTAGGGGAAACCGAAAGACACATAGTGAATGTGGGATTTCATTTGAAACCCCTTTTGTGAATTTCATGAAGCCCATTAAATATGATGCAGTGGTAACCCATTATTGATCTTCTGGAATCCATTAAACATGATGTAGTGGCAATAATTGTGTGATGTATAAAATGAATTTTAATTTATTTCAAATTTCATATGTTTTTTGATTCTTACATGTTTGACCTTGTTTTAGTTTTCTATATTGCTTCTAATACCTCTAATAACTGATATAAGACTACCATAAAAGCCTACAGTCCTAAAAACAATCTCCCTATCAAAGTGAAACAATCCCATTCCCAAAAAAATTGTGATACCATTTTCTAATGTCTAAGAATAAATCACCTGTATGAAGCCATGTGGGGTATTAAATGACATAAGGTGTGCCTCCTCAAATTCCAATGGGTTTTCTCTTGTACGATGGGACTAAAATATCATGGGGGACAATATAACCTCAAAAGAGAAGATCTATGATCATTCCAAAGTCTTTAAAAAATCTTCCATGATGATCCCTTATTAAAAAAATCCCAAAATACCGATGGATATAAGACAAGTAGACAATAGGTGGCCTGTAGTACTAAAAAAATATGTAAAATATTTTGTATGATGTATCAAATAAAAATGATAAACATTAGATGTTATACATGTATGACAACATCATATATAAAAACATGTCTTCGCACTAGTGTCTTATAATAAGAAAAATAAATAAAATTAAACTAAAAACTATCCCAACATACATTATCACCTTTCTAAATCAATTACCTTCACAACCATCATACAAGAAACCAAGTTTAATGACGTATGTACTGTGTATGACCTGGTAGAAAACATAATGGTCTACCCATGTACATTATAACCGAATCCATCTACATGGGTAGGATTTAGTCTAATAACATAATAGTAACCACTGATTCCTCTATAATAAAAAGTGTAACTATGTTAAACATTATGTGCCTAAAATATATATTATTTTTACAAGAAATTCTTATGAATCATACCCACCCAGAAACATAACACAAAATGAATGTATAATCATATGTGTTAGGATTAAAATTTATAACTAGGGCATTATGAAACCCAACCATAGCTAATTCTTGAAATTTATGAAGGAAGAGATCCATAGATACATAGGTTCCCCAATTAAATACATTAGGGGAGGTAACACAATAAATCTCAATTATCATTGCATTTACTTATGATATTTCACATAATAACTAACTTTATCACCCTCTTTAACTTAGTGGATTCTACAAAATAAGTCATCTGACCACTCTTATCACTTAGAAGATGCGACATAATAAGTACCATGTTAATCCTTCTATCTATTAACAGATACCTCACAAGAATTATTCTACCCAAATCCTATTTATGGAAGGATATATATCATCTTCATATCTTATTCTCATACTATCACATTGAAACTCACCATCATTTTATCCTGGATGTGTTCACACGAGTCATTCTCAACATAAATTTGAATAAGTAGTGTGAATAACCAAGATAGCAGTGGAAAAAACTATAATGGTCCAATGATACATTATAAGTTCAATGCATTCCACTAATATACTTAATCCTTTACTTTCTAAAATCACAATCGTAAACACATGAAAATATTAATTCTACCAATGCCTTTGAAAAAGTGAAGGAAGTCATCACTCAAATCATACATATAACCACCTGATAACTCAATCCTCATCCAAGGTATAATGTTTCACATTAGAAAAAAATTACATAAGGGTATAGTCATTCCACCCATTACAATACCAGGAATGGTTCCATTAAACCTATGTAATTTTTCCCATCCTACCCTCTAAGGGGTGAAATACATTAATCTCAACCAATTGAGTTGCTTTATTCCTAAAGAAAGCACGATTATAAAAAATAAATAATAATTCATCATCATGAAACAACATTTATACAAAGAAACTATGAATAGAAATAACAACAAGCATACAAGCTTTATATAATAGTGAATCACTCACACAATGTCAAAAATACAATCCACATTCAACCAATCCATTTCTAATTTCATTTTAAAAATGATTAAAAATACTATTTTTTTATCTTTTTAGAAAAGTAATCACATGTTGTATTAATCATTACATTCCCTTAGCTAAAATCATATCTATTTTTTCATTATAAAAACACAAAATTCATTTTGAAATATCATTCAAAACCCAAATCTTAATGTTATCCCATTTCCTTTAAGACCAATAAAAACCCAACACCTTTTTAAAATGCCATTTGAAAAAATAAATCTATTGTACTTGGAGATCTAAATCATTCCACCAATAATCCATAAATTGGGAAACATAATTTTTTTTTAATTATTTCACCACTAATAATTCTTTTAACAAGAAATGATATCCTTATTGACTATTAGACTAATGCGAGCCTATCAAATGTTATGTGGTGAAACAAAAAAAATTTACGAAACATCTCAATCCAAATAATATTAATGCACACACACGAACATATAATCCCCAAAGTATAATGATATATTGTAAATTAAATTACACCTACCTCAATATATGACTGTCAATTCAGTCACATGAATCCACTAACTATCTAAAAGTCTATAAAAACTATCTCAATTATAAACCCCATGAAATAAAATAAATTTACATTTAACATGAAAATCTATTTTTGGAATAACAATTGAAACAATATTAGAAGAAATCACAATATTTATACTATGAACAATGAGGTGTGTTACACTACCAAAATGTTCCTAGAACTAAGTCATAAAATCCATATTTTATACACCTAAATCAATAGAATATTTAACAAAAATTTTCCAAAAACCCAAAACAAATATGTGGGGAAATAAATTGTGTTGACTACTAAATTAAGTATTGGAAATATCATCTCATGAAATGTTTTACAAGATTCATATAAAAACCCCAAGAAGTGGGGAGATTACACTATTACCTAGTAGAAATTTCTACCCAAAACTATAACTCAAATATCTAAAATCACAGAAGAACAATGGGGAATAAAAATTAGGAATGTGGAATAAAAATTAAATCATATATGTGAAATGAAACAGTATTGAAAAATATGGATTGAAGGGAGGTATAGGGAATGTGACGCAAAGACGTGTTTCCCTCATCTTCAAATAAATTTAACCCAAATAATCCCATAAGAAGTTAAATTTTGGAATCCATGTAAATTACGTAAAAGATATGCTAAAAAAATTTCCGATCACATGGTCGTTATCTTTCAATGAAGGGATATGACTACTTAACATGAGGCCCACATCATTGAATTAACCTAATAGGTCACCGTGGAATTGTCCATGGGTAGTGCGCCCACTGATCAACCAAAAAATTTTACAACATGGACCATCATGGTCATAAAGTGACCTCACTTCCCAACCATAGGGCCATTTCCCACTATCTTGCATCATGTCATGGACCATTTGGGTCACAACATAACTGTCCTCAGATTGAGGGTTTGACCGCCTTACAAATAACCATCATGGAGGAAAATTTATGACTGGGGTGTGATTCAAAACTTCCAAGAAGAACCATAATCTGTGTTTATATGCCCCTACAATACTACCTACCCCCCCACAACATGATGTTCCCGTGATCAACCCTTATCACTACCTGACCATAAACTATCATGACTAAATGAGCCACCTACAAATTAATTTCACTATAAGGATTCCCTAATCATGCTATGACACACACATAAACAACCAAAACAAATATCAGGTCTTCAATCACATATACTACACCTCAAGAAGGTATTACAAATCATGGAATTATGATATGAATACCAACCCCAGAAATATCCCCTAACATGAGACCAAAAATTCAAATTTATACTAATAATGATGACCCATAAATCTATGGGACATTACATTAAAACTGTTACCTCAAAGGTATAGTATAAACCCTATGAATTGGTCTACCTATAGGGAATGGATCATATCAATGATAGTTTTTTTGAAAATGTAAAAAAACAATGATAAAAATTATTCCAATAAATAAAAAAAATATGTTTAATAAAATATGTATTGAAAACCATGACACTCTAAAAGAGTAGGGGAAAATTAGGGTGTGAATTTTTTCTTTTCACTATGTCATATCATGTTCCATCATTGGTAGAAACACATTTAATCAATATAAATTGGTATAAAATCCACTACACAAACAAATACATAAATGAAAAAGGGGAAAAATTAATTGGATAACCAATAAGGTATAGTATATGGAGAATACATAGAACAATTTTTCAATGTAATAAAATATACTAATCATCACTAGTTATATGGATATAATTTTCGTCTATATTCACTCTATTTTAGGATACATTCTGTTGTAAATTGATTTACATATTGCTACACTACATCACTTAGATCAGTTACACCGAACCCACCTCTAAACAATACATAAAATGGATGTATCCTATATTTATCAATTATATGGTCACATCCAAATCATAAATAATTTTTTGGATGTTTTATATGAAATAGTGTATAGTATGATGGTCTAATGTAATCCTTATTATCAGTAATTAGAAATAGTAATAATTCACCCAAATATTTCCCTTTTCCCATGTACATTCTCCTAGGGTTCCTTTTGAAAAATTAACTAAATTACCTTCTCCCAATTATAATTACCTAAGTACCTTCACACGAGTACCTTCATGAAAGTACCATCATTAAATTACCTTCATGAATGAACCTCAATGAACTTACCTTCAAGAAAGTACCTTATGTATGGGTCATAGAAGTATAACTCATATAAGGCCATTTAAACAATATCATTTCCCCAAGAATATTCACTTATGTGATATTTTTAAAAGACCCTTTATAGAGGGGAGTTCACCCAAGTAAGTCCACTTAGGTTTGGTTTGTTCAAGTATGTTAATAGAAATTCCTTTTACAAGGTCTATTCACATGAATATTATTTTGAAACTTTGTTTTAAAAAAACTATCGTCACCCAATTTTTTTTCTCAATGATAGTTCACATAAGAAAAATGTATGAAAATATATATACATTAATATTTCTTATAAAATTTATTAGTTTAAAATTAATGGGGTTATAAATTTATTAAAAATCTCCAAACATTATACCACATAGAGGTCCATTTTCACAAATCCTCTTCATTAGAGCCTCCATTTTTGAAATTCCTTTTCAAATCTACTAATATTATATTGGTAAAAAATTTACTTGTGTGAGATTCTTCATGACTAGTGTGAGGTGACATACACAATATGGATCATGGCCCGACTAGTGTGATATATTCATATTTGGGTGAAATTTCTTCGACTAGTATGAAACTCATAACTTTTCACTAAAAATTATCTTTTTTACTTCCTCCAACTAACATTAGAACATCTAATATTTTTCAAATACCTTCCAGTTTATATGAAACTCGATGAAATTATAGTATCATTAACATATATAGGATTTCATTTTACACACCATTATTAAACAGAAGGCATAATCAATAAAATATTATTTATTTTAATAGGATTGAAATTAAAAAACCCACATCCTATTCTAGAATCACTTTGGTTATAAAAATAAATCCCTTTGGGTTTGTTGTCAATACAAAATTAAATTCAATTCCACACACATTAACCACCGCTTCTGGAAGACAATAAGAAAACTCATCTATCACTCTATGTCAACGCGAGGATTTATCGATGTGGAAAACAATAGTTCAGCAGAGCATTCTAGGCCTCATGAAAATCCTTTTTCTAGAAATTCCACCATTATCAATTAAAAAAACTCCCCCATGATGAGATAATCATAACAGTAAACCACGTTTTTGAAAAATGCCATTCTCTCACATAAAATTTGAAATCTACTGATATAATTTATTGAGTTTACCAATATATTTAACCCATTGTAAAAAAACGAAATAGAATGAAATTAATTATTATAAATCTTATATAGGTTCTATTATCATCACAATACAACCCAAATATTTAATTTCCCCCAAAACCCCACACAATTTATCAAAAAATTAGAAAAACAATTCATGGGAATAATTGTCATGTCCAAACCTCTTAAATCTAAGGGGGTGGTGGGAAACCAATTTTTAACTAATGGTTACCAAATATGGGAGTGGAAAATGACATAGTAATGATATATAAAACTTTTTAATTAGTTCCAATATGTTTAAAATTTATTATTCCTTGATCCACATTGTAATTTATAGATTAATAATTGATTTCAATATTCTTGGTATAAGAGTGATGAATGAGTTTTTTCCTAAGATAAATAACACTCTTATTACCAAATAATATTACCATATGATCTTTTAATTCCTCACAAATATCATATATCTATTTCTTAATTCATAAAACGTTAGTGAATGATTTATTTATAGTAATTAACCAACATAAGTAGAGAGTATATACACTATATCATCAACATAGTCCACATCATAAAATACTGATATCTTAGAATTCTTTCTAGTATAAAAAATAAATCTAATATTTAGAGAAGCTTGAATGTATCTCAATATATGTTTCAGTGATGTAAGATGTTATTCATTCTTAATACTCTGAAAACGGTCCATTAAATATGTTGTGATGAAATTATTTGACTCTATTGTAGTCAAATATACATAAGATTCATTCATTATGCAGTATAATGTAGAATATAATGAATTCCCATCTTTATGCTACCAATGATTTGTTCATATTTTAATTCGAGTAAAAATTGGTTTGGAATCATACATATAAAATTTATTCAACATAACTTTCACATACATATATTGGGATATAAATGTTAATCTCTCCTTATAAATCACATGAAATACCACAAAATATTTGAGGTAAAATATCACCAACATCTCAAATTTTTGAATCATTAGATAAAAAAATTCATTCAATTTATTTACAGGATCCTACTATGTACTATTCCATCATTATATACCAACACTATGAATTTTCATTCCTTGGATATTTTCACTAACAAATATTTATCATAATCCCCACATATAAATTCATTCTTCTTAATTACGATTTTCTCCATTCATACCATGCTCATATTTTACATTTTAGACTATATCTGGTATTTTCAATTTTGACACCATGGTTTTATAATTTCCAAATTAGAAACCCATTGGTTATTCAATATATAACTCTTCTTTAAGAAAAATAATAAATAATAATATTTTAACATTCATCTAATTAATATTGAAATTCATTAAAATTTACATTTCTATGAAGATATGTTTTAACTAAGTCATGCCATCAGTGAAATAATTTATTGAACATTGAAACCTTCAAATTTGTACACATCCTTTGAAAACATGGAAGTCCTTAATTAAGATCAAATTGTCATTTTCATCAAAAATATTTTTAAGAATGTTTTTATATAATATTAGGATGTTTACAATTATTTACCAATTATCGAGTTTTTTTTTAAAATTTCATCCAATTTTTATTCCATGGATCTATTATACGATTATTCCTCTATTGATTTCTCAAATTATGAAGCTTCAACCATTGATAGTAGTGTATCATTCTCACCATTCCTAATCTATCATATTTGAGTCAGAGTAGTTCAATCTCATATTATGTGGTATGAATAAATTTCTCCCCTTAAATTTCTTCCTTTTAGTGTATGACAACATTATTAAATAATGATAACCTATTTGGATCAAGCATCATAATCTTTATCAATTTTAGATATTTTTAGAACCATTTAATTTGTGTAAACGTTATCATATTCATGATACATTTCAGCAAAATTTGATCTCCTTGAATTTTTCAAACCATTGCCTTCAATGAATTTTACCTCAATGTTTTCCATGATTTTGTTTATCCTATTGTTAAAGAAATTTTAGGCCTTAAACATTTTAATGTATTTTATAAACATGCCATCATCTACTACATCACCATAATTTCCTTGAATGACTTCTTTACTTGAATTTAGAATCTAATCCTGATTATCATAAAATGTTTCATCATGGTTTTCCTTCAATGAAACATTTCATATTGTTTCTTCTTTCTCTATTGGTAAATCACCACTAGATTATGTGTATACACCAAAACATACACTTCATTCTTATAATATCTCCGATATACACCACTTTCAACAAGAGGAATTGTTTTCATATTAGAAGCATGATGATTTTTTCTTTTTACAACCGCATTCTATATTAGTTTCTATGATGAAAAAATCTATTTCATAATGATTTTTTCACAAATTAGTTTTCAAAATCTATAGACATATATTTTTTATGTTATTGGATCACAAGATGTTGATTATGCAAGAAGTCTAATTTTTTACTCTTCACTTGTACCTCTTTGTATAGTCCATAACTACCCTCTTACTCTTCAAGAACATGATGAAATAAATTATATTATAATTATTAATAAAATGAGTTAAATAAATTTTTATATATGTTACCAATATATTAATTGGGACATATACATCTTTATTCTCCAAGTTGATGATATTTTATTCAATTTTAATCTTTTTCTAATTCCAATTTCAGATCATCTTTCCCCATATACAATCCTAACAATTTTTTTCATGGCCACAATTTAGAGTTGGAATATTCAATACAACCTTCAACATATATAGGTTCTCCATTTTCTCTTGGATAATGTGGCAATATGTTTGATTCCACAATCTATTATCCTCTTCCATTATAAGAAGGGATTTTTTTCATTTATATCCACTTTTTAAAGACTACCATTCATCTTCTAGCCTTTCATAGGTAGATTCTTATCCTTTACTTTTATTATACACCCCCTTTTTATGAAATGTGGATTTATGTACATAGTCACATAGTTGACTCACAGTCATAATGTTATATCATAGGCCATAAAACTAGATAAAATGTTTCTCCTTTAGCTTATCCCTTTTTAATCATTTATTTTGTACATCCATTGATCTTTAAAGATTCACTATTTTCTCATCACATTGTTCTATCAACTATTCCATTAAAATTATTTTGTCGGTACGTATTGATGGTTATAGGGGTTGAGGACCCACTATAAATGATATAAGTGACATTTCTCTTTATAGTATTTGGAGTCATATTAGTGAGATTGAACCTCTAGGTTCTCTTCATTTCATTCCATGAAATACATAACTGAGATAATAAATACGTTAACCTCTCATATTTATTTTTAGAACTAATAGAAAAATCGTACACATATTCATATTCTATTAGATTTTATCTATTTTCTAATATAATCAAGTTTAGTTGCCTTTTGTTTGTCTGCAAATGAATTTAATGGTAGTAATTTCCATTTATTCTATATCTGTAATCAATATATTTATAAAAATAATTAAAATAATGAAAATAATCTCGAAATAAATAATTTCATATATGTTTCTATAGAATCATTCACCTTTAACAAGTGTTTATACATTGAAATAACTCTACACATTATTATAGTAAGACATTATGTGGATAATAAAGTCACAATTTTGACATTAGAAAATATATTATCACCTTTATTTATACATATAATCCTGAATTTAATAAATCACAATATTTGATTATTATCTCTAAATGATTATTTTTTTTGAAAACATTCATTCAATCGATTATATCAACCATTTTTCATATAACTAGTGTCTTATTTTTTAAAATAGAACCACTAAACTTCTATTTACCTCTATTTTTGTTTCTACTATTGATTTCTTATTATTACATACGATTCCACATTTACCCATCAATCTGGGTCTTTTTTCACTCATAATTTTTTTCCAAAACATTAGATTATATTTTTATCTATTCTCATAATTTTCCTTTTTACAACCTTTCAAGATGCATTATTTTTCATAGGATCAGGAAAATTTAATTCTAATTTAATATTATTTTTCACTGTTACCACTTATTCTTTCTGTTCTTATACCTATCTTGTCATCTCATATGAAAATAATTAATGTCAACAGTCACCTTATCTGGTTCTTTAATAGTTATCTTGATGTTATATAATTCTTTATAATTCAGTTGAATGAGTGATTTTGATTATAGTTATTTTTCTAGTCATCCAATATCAACTTTGAGATAATCAACATATTATCAAGATTCCTTCACTAATCTATAAATATTATTTTTTGTTTTTGAATATCAATCTCTTTAAAAGGTCCCTTTTGTTATGACCTGATATCAAAAAATTTCTCTAGGCTTATTTCCTTCACCCCTTTCATATTTTTCGTTTTAAATAGTGGCCCCCATTGAAACTTGATTACTAGATTATAATTTAATTCTAGCTTCCTACAGATTGTATTTTTCACCACCCTTCTTTTCTCATAAAGATATTTAATTAAAAATATCTTCTCAATAAACATTATATTTTAGATATTTTTCTAGAGGAATGTTTACTTCAAGGTTTCTATATAATGTTTGCCACATTTTCTTCATCCTAAAACCATATTGGGAGCCTTGATATAAGGTACTCAACTTTACCTTATTAATATATTATTATATATATAATTTCATCAAATATAAATTTTCCTCCTTTAATTTTCATTCCACATCAGATACAAATTCACCATCCAAATCATCTTCACCATGACCACCATTAATTATTTAGGGTTTTTTACATTTATTTAAATGAAATATTTTTATTCAAATGATATAATGTTCCTTAATTATTTTCCAATATCTGATAATCATTTAAAATTATTAATAGATCATCAAGAAATTATTTGATCAAATAAATTTATTCAAGTGTTGGAAATTTCAAATTATACAGAGGTGAAATCCATCACAAAAAATTATTAACAATGTTGATATCTTTTTATTCATCTATGAGATCTAAAATCACTCTGAAAATACAAATAATAAGATGAAAAAAATTTTATTCATTATCATCAAGTTGTTTTCCCAATTATTAAAATTATTATTAAACACTTGTATCTTAGCATCCTTCACCTTACTGTCACCTTTACATATATTGAATGGTTTTTCTTACAAGGAATAGGAAATTGTGAATCTAGTCAATTATAAATAAATCATATCTGATTGGGATTTTATTAGATCTTTTTGAGCTCTAGAATCATCTTCTAGAATTTTTTCCAACTTCAGTAATAGACAGTCTGATCAATTTACTAAATTAAATTACATAAATAGTGGTAGATAGGACCGTAATCTAATGTGATTGAAGATATGATGTCATCCTATTCTAAAAAATCTAATACTTTATCCCATTAAATACAGGTTTTCCTTTGGAAACAACTGTATTCTCCATGGAGTCACACTACAGTAAATATATTCAATGTAAGAAATATATGGCTCGGATACAACTTGTTTCAACATGAGACACCCTAAGTGGGAATGAGTGAATCATGGTATTATTATTTTTATATTCTTCACTAAATAATAATTATATATTTGTAGAAACCCATTAAATATATCATTTTTATTATCACATCCAACACAAAAATATATTTGGATATGAAAAAAAGGTATAATAGTTATACTTAGTTCACCACTAACTACTACTCCAAGAATTATATGCATTTAGTTATTCTGGTGTACAAGAATACACTAATCACCATTTGTTTAGTGGATAATATTTTTGTCTATAGTCACTAAATAATATTGTTACTATCATTATAGATTTATTTATGTATTGATGCACTATCGTCATCAGATCGCTTTCATTGACCCCTCTTCCACACACTATCTCATAAATATGTCTTCTCGGTTTATAAACATGAGGGTCAACTCTCTATCATCAATAATATGTTTTTTTATTTTTCATAATAAATTATTGATTATGATTCACTAATTCATTTCCATTTATGAAAAATATCCAAAATTAATAATTCACCTAAATACTACTGTATCCAAAACTAGCTTCTCTTAGGATTCCCCGAGAATGGTTCACTTACGTATCTTCATCACAGATCCACCATGAAAGTAACTTAATGTATGTTCTTTTGGAATGGTTCACACATATATGGATCACATATGTAAATTCAATAATCCTCCTCCATAGAAGTATACATTCTTAAGTGTTGTTTGGGAAACTCCTTTTGTCATGAAGAGTTCGCCCAAGTGTGTCCCATTAGGTTTGTTTCATACAAGTATGTTTGGGAAAAACATTTATCTATACCTTTATCAAAAAATCCTATTTAAACTGGTATATTTCTCTCAGTATTGATTTTTTATTCAATAATTCATAATTTTATACCAATTTTCATGTTTTTATAATAATTATATATGTATAGAATTGTTCAAATTCATCCAATAACCATGACAATTATTGTATTAATCATAAATTTAAATTTAATAATCTAAATTATGTCATTAATGTTTTTAGGGATTCTAATTCATATTTATAAAATAATTTAAACCATAACAATGGATAGTTTGATCATTTATGGGATTATTTGGAGCAAAAAAAGTCATAATGAATATATTATAATAAATGAACGACCTGTAATGTTTTATATTCTTTGATTAATCCTAAATCCCAAATCAAAATAATCCTCACCAAATATCATATAATATTTAGTTCCATATTGGATAATTTTTTTGAGAAACTTAGACTTCATGTGTACTAATAGTTGATGAAAAATGAATTGTGATTATTTGGCTAAAAATTACTGACCACCCAACATTATTGACCTCAATCAAGTCACAAATGTATTATTAATCTAAAAATTCATTGGTAGAAATCCATAAAATATGGGGGAAACATATTAGAATATTTTCTTTCATGATGGTGGAAATTTCACACCCATAAATTCATTCACATTAAGGTATTTGAGAAAATAAATATAATTGATGAAAAAACACATGGTTTAGAAAAATAACCATATATTTGGATGGAAAATTATGCTGAATGAGATATTAAGTGGGTAGATATCCAAGATATAGAATTTGTTTTTATAAAAACAAATTAATATATTCAACATAATGGGAAATATGGGGAGAATAAAAGTTTACACTAGATTGTAAGTGAAACCATCCCTAAACCTTGGGTAATAAATACATTCCCCTACTTCCATTGAAAAGGTATGGAATTTCAAAAGTTATGGAGTTGAATTGATATGAGAAAACACTTTTTAAATGGTAGAGAGGAATTTATATACTCTTTTTTTTCAATATAAACCACATTAATACTCTTTCTTTTCATGTTATTCTACATTTATTATCAATTATAATCATGTAAGTTTTTTTATTAATTACTATTTAACAATGTTTTTAATTCAAATAAATATTTTCCCAATAAAAATTATATATATTTGATATTATTTTATAAAAATACTTCCATTTTTATTGTAACCCATCCCCACTATTCATTTTCAATGAATCATAATTGTGTATTTTACTGTCTTCATTTTTGTATGATTCATCCATCATAACTCTTGTGTTGTCATGTTATTTTTTGTTTTCTTTTCCCTCATAACTATAAAAAACTTAATCAATTTATTAACCACCTTAAAGGATGAGAAAACCAGTCTTTAGTGACTGTAAAAATATTGGGATTGTGATTTACTATTTTTTATCATTTAATATTCATTAAGTAAACATTGTGTTTCTCAAAATAGAAATTCATTAGGAGAATGGAATATTTGGTTTAAAATGTGGATTCCATGGATTATTGGAAGTGTAAAATGTAGTTGTTTTCATGGATTAATAAACCTTACATCATTGGGAGTTTAATAATGTTAGTACCATAATTTAGGCTTTTATTAAAGAATAATTATTTTGGAATATCGATCAAGACCATCTTGTTATGTGAATGTTTATTTAATAAAATGTATTAAAAATATCATTGATACCATAAGCTTATTCAACCAAAAATAGAATCCCCAAATACATATAAAATATTTCAAACAATGAATATTATTCAATTAATTCAATTTTTTCTCTGCAATAAAACAAAACTACCATTTTATAGTCAAAATGAAAAAAATAGATTTAATGACACAAAATTATCTCTTATAATTCAACCCATGATACTCTATACATATTATAACAAAGAAATAGATATTTGATGTTTTATAGGTGATAATCCTCCCTTATTAAAATGACCCCATTATTGGGGATGTAGTTATAAGTAGTAATTTGACCTTAATTGTATTGAAATACCAAAAATAAAAAAAATAGGAGAGGAAATATATAAATGGATAAACTAAAAAATAAATCTCTATTAAAAAAAGGGAAATACATATTCTATATCCAATCATTTACATTCACTTAAAAAATATATTGTGTGTGTTAATTCACCATAGTCTCCAAAAATCTCCCCATATTTGATTGACACAGTAACAAAAAAAACCCCTTTATTAACATCATAGGACTATTAGGGATAATAAAATCCCAAAAAACCCATTATATTCCAATATCATTAGTGAAGACATTGTGAATCTAAGGAAACAAAACCTAAATGAATCTGATTCCCTTGATTTGGTTTACCAAAATCTTGGTAGACAATATACATACATTTATGAAAAATTTAAACTCAAATTTAGTATGATTCATAATCTACCTCAATTTCAGGTGATAGACGGTGATGATTTTCATCTTAACATCAAAATTTTCCATGTTATATGCTATAATGTGACCCTAAAGGGGTTTTTAATAAAAAAAATAATCCTAAAAAATTTCTATTATTCTTAACTTTCTCAATAAAGAGCCTACTACCTCTCTCAAGGTTTTATATATTTTTCTAATAATATGGTGTAAATTTTCATAGAAAAAATCTCTCATACATATTTTATTGTCTCAAAATCAAAGGAAATTAGAAGAATTCATTAATTTATATATTAATCACTACTTGAATAATAATACATGACTGAGAAAATTGTATCTAGACATCCCCACCACCAATTATTTGACCAAATCCTTATAAAATACTTCTATAATGGGATACTATAGATGAAGAAAACCCTCATTGATGTTTTGAGTGGTGGTTATATTATATAAAAAAATTCTTATAGCTGCATGACATTTGTTAAGAGACTTGGATGAAAACATGAATAAATTCCATACTTGAGAACCTACTAAAGTGAAAAAAATCTAAAGAGAGTTAGTCCATAGAACCCCAAAAAATATGATTAGTGATCTCATCGTTTGAATGAGAAAACTAAAATTACCTACCAAATCTCATATCCACCTCTTATCTAATATTTCAGTTCCCTAAACACATAAAAAGCCATGGAATATTTAACTCACCTTATTATCTAATAGATATATGTATAAAATTATATAATGATCCCTCAGATTATTTCGGACCAATGGATATCAATTTCTTATTCTATAAGTTAAAAAAATCCCTCATGAATGATGTCAGTTTTCTAGAAATTCTAACCAGCACCAATATGACCCATTTATTCCTGTATACAATATGGGTTAGATGTACCATACATGCATGAGGTATGGTAATCCTATCTCTCATAACCAAAAATTTCATCCTCAAAATCTACACATATTCTTTTATAGTTAATATAGGAGTAACTTCCTACTACCGTATCCTTATGTTCTTCAATAGAAATGGAGAAACCCTCTTCATCTTCGAATTAGATTTTACAACTATGGAAATTTCTACCAATTCAAAAACAATCACAACCAATTCCTAAAAAAATCATTTAAATGAAAATATTAGACATGGATCACCATATATGAATACATAAAAGTGTTCAATGGAATAACATTCCTCCTTCACCCATTCAATCCTAATGAAAATTGATAATAAAATTTTCTAACTTTCTTCCCAAATAACCCAACATTAAAAAAACCATTCTTACAAGCTTTTAACACAATAATTACCCAATACTAAGGGTAATATAAGTGAAATTCCTCTTCTATCAGGAAATACAAAACACTATACCTTATTTTTATCCTTTTAGAGAAACTATAATGAATGTATAAAATAATAATCCATGAATGAATCTGAATTAACATCAAAACTACATTCATTTCCCCAAAAAATCCCAATTTCTTTTCACCAATCCATATCCAATAAAAAAGTCATTGAACATGATCCTTGAATTCAAAAAAAAATTTATGTGTAAATGTAAACATCCTTATCTTAAATTCTATCAAATATGTTCTTAGTTATTAAAAGTTACTTATAAAATTATTCACATATTAAAGGAAAATCAAAAAAATCAATATCCATCATATCAAAAATAAATTCCCTTGAAGTGAAATGGCACTAATAACTATATAGTTCCCAAAAAAATTGGAAGTTCAAACATTTATGATGTATTCATTAACCAATTAGGGCCAATCAATGTCATTACCTATTCTATATTCTCTATATTTGGTTTAAGTCCCTTAAAACCTATAAGCAAATACGTGAAATCAAATAATTGAATCACATATTGTGAAAAAATTTAGGTTAGTATTATGATTTCATTATAATTATTTTCCATTTTATAAATTTTCAGTGATTTCAGGAGTTGGTGGTCGAAAATATAGTTTTTTTTAAAAAAAAGAGGGTGTATGGTTACCACACAATTAGTTATAATCATGTACCGAACAATATGAGATGGGGGAAATTCACCATAGAGATATTTTGTATAGTTACCTGATTGGTTACTAAAACTTGAAGACTCTCTACTAATAATGTGAGACATATTTTTTTGAATGTGTAGTGGGTCTTATGGTCATATTATTATTTTGGAAAGCATGATACCAAACTATACTACATACACAAAATAATATTTAAAAAAATAATAATATCACTATCCAATTTTAAACCCTACCCACCCTTATTTTTTTTCCCTTTTTACATACGATATTCCAATATTCAATGTCTTTATACCTTGGATTAATGGTATTTTCCCTTGATTTATGGTATATTTTCTCTAGGAAAGGCTTTGTTTTGTTGAGATTTCTGCCCCTCTCCCTCTTCCTTTCCTTTTTTATTTCTATTGTATTTTGGAACCCTAGAAGGATATAGGGACCAAGTATATAAATAAAAATTATGGTTGAATTGAATATATTTTTATTTTAGTATTATGCGGATCCTATGTTCTTATTTATAGTTGTTTTATATGAAGGTGACAAGAATTTAATTGATCTAGTGGTGGGTTTCTATACCAAATATGACATTCCCATGAACAACACATAGTTATTTATTTTACCTTGGTTTTAATTGATTAATTATTATTTCTATGACCTATTTATTTATTTAATATTATTATTTATTTTAATTCATATCTTTTTATGTGTTTAAAATTATTTTCAAATAGATTTCATTAAAAATTAGTTTTATGCATATAAATTATTTGATTAAATGATTTAAAATAAGAAAATTGTTTCAAATGAAATTTTAAAGGATATTTCAAAAGGGGTTTACCATAAACACAGTGTTCTAATGTTTATATAACAATGGTCACAAATTAAATGCATGTTTGATTATTAGTAGAAAATATCTGATATTAGATTATTTTGTAACATGTACTTATGAAACCCTAAATAAAAATTTTATGGTAATTATAGTAAGTGTAATTATTAGACTAAGTGAGATAACATGAATGATTACTACCATTATAAGATGATTTAGAGAACATGGATAGATAACTACGTTCATTTATGTTAGGTATTGTTCCCGGTTCTTGTCCTTATTATTTTTGATATATGGGTCAAGGAAATGATTATTTTATGTTGAATTCTTATTTCACATTGAATGATTTTGAGTTTTTTATTACTTGTGTTGTGTTTTAATACTTTTTTTACTATTTCCTTATTCATTATCCTTTATTACATGACTATAGTTTTATAACCAAATGGATTAATGAAATCATTTTAAATAAATAGATTTCAAACATTATTTCCTAACTAGAACTAATGGTATGGATGGTGATGGACATTATGTAGAGTCATGATGTTATCATTCTATGAATTACCCCACACCCTGTATATGAATTGGGTTGTATATAGAAATGGTTTTGGGGATGGAGATAATGGAATGGGTGCCACATATTTTTGTGGATCTTCAAAATTCTCATTCTCATTCTTGAGTATGTTTATAGTCGTGATTAGGGGTCACAAATAGGTTAAGTTCATGTTGAGCATTCTGGGATCTTTGGTGATTTTAGATTATTTTGAATTGAACACTTCATACATGACCAAAATCTATCACCTATTTTATATGAATGTTGAATACTATTTTATTATTATTTTAATAACAAATTTATGTTTTATGGGTTATTTATAAAGCTTATTATTTTTTATGTTTTGTTTTTATATTGAAAATTTTCATTTGTCGGATCAAGTATCTAATATTTGGATGGGTCTTGATGAAATTTCAGCATAAAATCATGGGGTATCATTTGTATTCTTAAGGAAATACTATTACAAAATATTTAAATTTTATATTGGATGCTTTTTTTCATCCTTTAGTGATCGTGAGTGCACATTGGGACTAGTGGAAAGCTAGGTTAGCTAAGGGGTCTAGTTCAAATTGGTCAGTTAATTAAAAAATGGTATTTGGGCCTTGTTGATATCAGGGATATAAATGTAAAATAGGGATACACCTATCTGATCATGATAGGTATGACCAAGGGAGTGCTTGAAAAAAAACATTATGAAGAACCTCGAGTTACCCAAGATGGTCGAGAGTTTTATTGTGAATTTTAGATCTATTTTTAGTTTTCATGATGAAATTTTATTTTAATTAATATTTGATATTGGTTTTGAGTAGAACATGTGTGTAGTGTTGAATGGTTTTATGTTTTCGTGTTAAAAGGGGAAGGAATATAGAGGCACATTCTTAGGGTTTATAGTTCGCATAATATATAGAGAATCCATGAATCTAGGGTAGTAATATTTTTAATTATATTTTAAATGGTTATCATACAGTTTTTTAGACCATGTGTCGAAATTGTCAAAAGTGTGGAAATGTTGAAATTCTAAGATTTTCACCCCTTTAGAATTTGAAATTATTATCATTGGTGTAGTAACATGGTTATGATTAATTTAATGAATATATGTTTAAATTGATAATTTTATAATTATAACTTCTTATTCATTGGGATCATTTCTTGCATTTTATAGATCATGCCTCTTATAAAGGCCATTAAGAACCAATTAGTGGAATATGATGAGAATATCCCACAACATAGCCCTATAATATAACGCTATATTGTTAAATTATTCAGTTGTACCATTAAATATTTTTTCCATGAGAATGAAAGGGATAAAGAGCAGACAATGGACCATGACCAACAGTTTACTAATTAGAATATTCCAACCATTCAAGGTTGTAAAGGGCCCCATGAGCATGGGAAAAGGATAAAAAAAATATATATTATATTTTATTAAGACCCAATATACTTCTGTAGTTTATTAATCCCCATATATTTTGGATGTATCCAATCATAAGTGGTTTGGGTATATAGTGCATGAAAAGTTTCCATAGGATCAAATTTTAATTGCATTAAAAAAGATGTTCAATCAACAGTTTTATCAAAAATAAATAAGGATAAAGAAGTCCAATGAGTTAAAAAATCTAAATCAAGGGATTCATTCAATGGTGGAGTATGATTTTTTTTCACTTATTTGGCTTAAATTTCTCTTGATCTCTTAATAAAAAACTATCTCAATATTAATGAATAAAAATTAGGTTAAAGATAGGGAGTTGGAAAATGAGTATTCTCTTTTTTATAATACATATATAGAGGTATTGGATAAATATTTAATATATGAGACTAATATAGATGGTTTCATAGTCCTATGTTATTCCATTATTAAATTAGGAGGAAACTGGAGCTCGTCACCTTTCTAGAAGAGGAACCGAGAAGAGTTTTTCTAGTGTAGAAGTGGGTAAACTCAATGTTAGTAAAATAAAACACTAGTAGATTCATTAGGTTGAAAAGCTATGATATATTACCAGTGTGGGAAGGCATGCCATAATAAACTAAAATGTCAAGAGATACCTAGGGCATGAAACCAGTATGGGTGTTGGGTCCATCTTCCATGATTCTGTAGGTGAACTCATCGAGGATGTAGAGTATGATCTTCTATATTCTATACCTCTAATGATTGTTTTGATGCATCTAAGGTCAAGGTACACCTCCCAAAGATAACATGGGGTTATCATACAACCAAAAATACATACTTTAGATCATTATCCATTTATTTAAATGAATTAAATCATGTTCTCAAGGAGATTGATGCTGGTCCGTCTACAAAATGAGGTACAATGTTTATTTATTATTTTACAGATTAAGAATTGATTGATGTATTATTTTCCTATTATTTTACCTATTATGAGTTGATTAAAAATCATTGATTGTGGTCTATGTTTATGTTATAGAGAACAATTCTTCACACTTTTTTGGGAATGAAGAATGAGTCAGGATTCAATCTTCTAGATTATTGTGTAATGATTAATGATTTTGAGATTGTGTGGGATTTGTTGGTTTTAACCTGTTTATTTTTTAAATTATCAACTTAATAGAATGTATGATCATTTTTATTCCAAGATCAA
The DNA here is from genome assembly GCA_963277665.1 of Viscum album. Lineage (NCBI taxonomy): Eukaryota > Viridiplantae > Streptophyta > Magnoliopsida > Santalales > Viscaceae > Viscum > Viscum album. The sequence continues at coordinate 759,269,370 of OY728140.1, read as the reverse complement.
TTGCTATCATTATTAGGTTAATTTCCACATTCCATATGGTATCAATATTTTTTATTAGAGTGAGTGATACCATTAGAGTAACACCTGTAGATTTTATGACATATTTTATCAACTAAATTTATATTCTCTAAAAAGTTCTATTACACAAAACACTTAGCCAAAAAGAAAGGTAAAAAAACTATATGAATATCTTAACCAAGCCATGAAATTGGTATGTTTGAATAACATTAAATATTATGGGATATATTTATATATATATATATATATATATATTAATTCCATAAAAGTATAAATGTATTAGTAAATTCATAGTAAATAATCAATCATTTTTTAGAAAATTCATTTTCTTCTTCCAAAAAAAAAGATCCCCAAAAATTATTTTTATTGATTTTCTTGAAAAAAATTATATTTAATTTATATAACTTTCTAAAATTTTATTTTATAAAAATTATATTATTTATTAAGATCTTATAAAATTATATCATGGTGAATATTGTTTATTTTAATGAAAAATTATATTTTTAATCAGATAAGTAAAATACTATTTTTTATTGAAAATTATGTTTTCATTTAATTTTTTTTAAAATAAAAAATTTATATTAGATTAGTTTTAATTTTTTTGAAACTTTTTATTAAACACAATACAATTATAGTCTTTCGAATAAAATTCATACTTATATTTTGGATAGAATCATATTTATAATTAAAAAATTAAATTTAATAAAATTTATAAATAATAAATAGAATTAAAAATTTTAACATTAATTTTAATTTTTTATAAACATGAAATAATAATAAACAATGTTTTATGCTAAAAATGATTTTTCCTAAACTGTAGGTTTTCATATTTTACAGGGTTATTTTAAAATTACTTTCAGAAACTTATTGAAATTTAATCATGTAATTTTGATTCCATATTTTTAATCATGACGTTAAAATGTGGTAAATATACCCCCTTTATTTTTGGTCAGCATTAATAGAGATTCTGGTAAAATTTATAATGTCGATAATAGGTAAATCCGTTTAATCTAGGTTTAAACTATGTGATGATGCTATAATTTTTCATCGTAATTTTCCATTTATTAAAAGAATTATACAATTATCACCTTATTCCAAAATTTTTTTTCATGGACACATTTCATTCAAAATTTCTTATATAATATTGATTATAAAGAATGATACAAAAATTCCCCCTCATAATTTAAAATATTTATAATTTGTCCAGATAGGAAAAAATATAATTATGATCGAATATAAATATATATTTTGTGATTGATGAAATTAATTTGATGATTAATATTTATTTATAGTTTCTAAAATATTATAATTACCTCAAATTATTATACAACACCACTAAAATATTTATTCAATTGTTAGAAAGGTAAAATTAATGATTTTAAAAATGATAAAAATAATTTAATTTGAGTGAGTTATTGTTTCCCACTAATTTATTAGGTTAATATTAAATATATAAGTTTTTTAAAAGGTTTAAATTCAAATTAATTCTATTTCATTATGTATTTTTTTTCTAATTTAATGAATAGTGTGAAAATTAACATTATTAATATTTTATTAAAAAAATGTATTAATGAATAAATTAAAAATAATAAAAATATTTAAATAGGACACAGATAAAATTATTTTATTGAAAATTTTATCCTTTGGGAATTGTTTGTCCAATTTCATCATTATATGTAAAATTATAACCCTTTAGGAGTAAAAAACAAGTTACTGTGGTCATGATTAAAATAGATAAACTTAGGTATAAATTCGAAACATTTGGTTTAAAACAAAACATAAACCTTTCTAAATTTTAATTTTTTATATTATTATCACCATAACCAATATTATATTCAAGTATATGTCCATTTTTATTAATATTTATAGATTATGTCTTGTTATAATTTAATCATTTAATAAATTCCAAGAGTACCCCTCTCCTCAATTATAAAAGGGAGTGCCTTCTTTCACTTCCTCACACCACTTTGAAGTTTATATCATGACCAAAGATTACAAATAAAATTTAATATTACTTATCCCCATTATAGAGGTTTTTTTCTTCTAAAAATACATATCATTGGATCCATATGTGGAGATACAAATGAGATCTTTAAATGTAGGGGTAATTTCCTTAATCGATTAGTATATTTGTAATTATTCTTTTATCTCCTATAATAAATTTATTTTATTCATAAAATAATAAACTATGTATTATAAATATACACATATTATTATTATTATTATTATAAAACTACCATTATATACCCTTTTCCCCAATCAAATGTAATGTGAAAGTATCACACATACATACATACGAGCTACTATCTTCATATAGTGATACAATTTAGTTTCAGTCACCATATCTCAAGGATTGTGATTATTATGGGATTAAAGTTAATATATTATAAATATGAAAACATTATACTTCTTATATCATTATATAACATCTACCATATTTCATTTAAATATGTTGTAAAATGATGATGTTTCTTGTGCATACATGTGGACTTCCACCACCCTGAAGTGACGTGATTTGTTTTTCATTTCCATATGAATTCGATGGAAATATAGATAGATTTAATGAATATATATATATATATATATATAATATGATATTTATCTTTTAATTTTGGGTTATTATTCTCATTTATTTCATTCTATCCGTCAAAATGTGAAGATATTGTTCAGGAGTATATATAACCTTCCCTCTACATGAACGATGTATTTGTTTTTCTAAATATAAATTTATGGATGAATATATATATATATTTATATAATGAATATATAAGATACATCTATAATTATTAAATGTTTGGATATAATTTTACAATGATTAATGTACATGGACCAAAACTAATAAATCAAAACATATATGAAAAAAATGAAGCAGACATTACCAAAAATAGTATTTTAATCATTTACAAATGGGAGACAACACTTAATAAGTAAATAATATATGGTATGATATATATGGTTATGGTCATGGAATATATATATTATAATTATATATTTATTAAACAGTAGTGTTGAGAATGTTTGAGAAAACATTGACAAGAGGTAAGGGATTATTCCTTCTTATTATTTTGTGTGTGTTACATGCCATTTTCACTACTTGTTTCTTTTATGTGGTATATATACTTCTAAGGAATTTAAATTATGAATAATGTTATAAATATTGTTGGTATTTTAATATTTATACATGTTTAATAATTTCATGGAGATTATTATTTAAATATTACTAAAATGGTAAGGGCTTTATGTCACAATCTTGTTATTTCTCAGGAGTCCTTATTAGTAAGTTTTTGATAAGGAAATATTATGATATAACTATAAATTAATTCAATAATTTTCTTATCATATAGTAAATTATTTGAATTATATTTTTTCATTTATTCATCATCACCATAATGTCCCAAGATACTGAATACATGTTTTTAAGGAAAATCAACGTTTTCATCACTTCTATCGAGAAAATATTTTCTTCCACATCCTTATTATCTAAAAATGGTATCAAAAATGTTTTTAGTATTATTATATGAATATTAGAATGAAATTTTACACATGTTTTTTAATTGGTTTAAAATAAGTATTTTTTTTTCTAAATCAGGAAATCATGTAATTTTTACAAAAATTTTAAAGGAATGTTTTCTTTTAACTTATAAAAAATGGATGGAATCTTGTTTCATTATGAACAATGAAGGTTTTTAAACATAATTTAAATGTTTTTAATGTTAAATTTAAAAGGTAATTCTTTCCTTAAATTTTTTTAATTTTTTTGATCACCAATAATTCATTTAAAATCAAAAGTCATTTTCCCTAGGAAATGTTCCAAGAAATCTTATTAGAATATTTTTTATCTAAGAAGAAATCCATTGACATTAGTTATGTTTTTCATGGGATATTATCCAATGATATTATCCTTATTATTTTTATAGTTGGATTGTTATTATTATAAATGATTTATATGAAACATGTTATTTTTCTATGTGGTATGCTATGATATAATGATTAAAGGTTTATGAATCCTATTTATTTTCTAGGGGTTATGCTATCATGAAATGTTTTGGAAACCACACTAGTGCAGAAAACGTTTTTTACGTCGGTTATTTTTCGTTTTTTACGTCGGTTTCTAACCGACGTTGATACGGGCGACATTATAAATAACGTTTTTGACGTCGGTTATTTAAAAACCGACGTCAAAAACATAAAATCGCGATGTTTATGACGTCGATTATTTTAGAACCGACGTTCTAAATAAAATGGGAAGGGTTTATCACGTCAGTTATTTAACAACCGACATGATAAAAGGCCTGGAAAATGGTTTATCATGTCAGTTATTAAAAAACCGACATGATAAAAGGACGGGGAAGTGGTCTATCACGTCGTTTATTAAAGAACCAACGTGATAAACAGGGGGGCGGGGGGTTTATCACGTCGGTTATAATAGAACCGCCGTGATAAAATGGGGGGGGGGGGGGTTTATCACGTCGGTTATTTAACAACCGACATGATAAACCGGGGGGCAGAGGGTTTATCACGTCGGTTTTTTAATAACCGACGTGATAAACTGGGGGTGGGGGGTTTATCACATTGGTTATTATATGATCGCCGTGATAAACTGGGGGTGGGGGGTTTATCACATTGGTTATTATATAACCGCCGTGATAAACCGGGGTGAGGGGGGTTTATCACGTAGGTTATTATATAACCTCCGTGATAAACCGGGGGGGGAGGGGGGTTTATCACGTCGGTTATTAAATAACTGACGTGATAAACCATTTTCCAGGCCTTTTATCACATCAGTTATTAAATAACCGATGTGATAAACCATTTTCCAGGACTTTTATCACGTCGGTTGTTAAATAACTGACGTGATAAACCATTTTCCAGGCCTTTTATCACGTTGGTTATTAAATAACCGACGTGATAAAACATTTCCCAGGCCTTTTATCACGTCGGTTATTAAATAACCGAGGTGATAAACCATCTTCCAGGCCTTTTATCACGTCGGTTATTAAATAAATGACGTGATAAACCATTTTCCAGGCCTTTTATCATGTCTGTTATTAAATAACTGACGTGATAAACCCAATTTTTTTTTAAAAAAAATTGAATGCACTCATCTTCTCTCCACTAGAATAAACCTAAAAACAAATCAATAAATCGTACCACAAAAACAGAAGTAGATCAAAATTAAGCATGTACATTGATAAAATATAAAACTTACCCCCTAGACAGACCCCACCCTCATTTATACCCCATGGACAGCCCTCCCCCACCCCGTTGGAGCCCTCACCCTCATGTATACCCCTTGGACAACCCTCCCCCACCCTATTGGAGCTCCCACCCTCATGTATACCCCTGGGACAACCCTCCCCCACCACATTGGAGCCCCCACCCTCATGTATACCCCATGGACAGCCCTCCCCCACCCTGTTGGAGCCCTCACCCTCATGTATACCCCCTAGACAGCCCTCCCCCACCCCATTGGAGCTCCCACCCTCCTGTATACCCCTTGGACAGCCCTCCCCCACCCCATTGGAGCCCCCACCACACTCCTGGACTGCCCCCTGACCCCTGGACAGCCCCAAACACCCCACTAAAACCCCCTACCCGCCTGAACAACACCCCCTCACCCCACTTGACAGCCCCCACCACACCCCTAGACAACCCCCCACCCTCATGTATACCTCCCCACCCCTGGACAACACTCCCACACCCCTGGACCACCTTCCCACACCCCTGGACAGCCCTACCACCCCCCTGGACTGTCCCCCACCCCACCGGACAGCCCTCCCAGACCGCTGAACACCCCCCCAACCCCACTAAACACACCCCCACACCCTTGGAACCCCTCCCCCACATACCCAAATCCATACCAGAAAAACCATCATAAGTAAACCAAAACAAGAAGCAGAGCAAAATTAAACATTCACTTATATAACATTCAAAACTTACACTGTCAACTTCAAAAAAAAACTGAATCCAACCTAAACAACTACCAAATACACAATTACAACTACAATATTTAAAATAACATTTTACATTACAAACAACTAAAAGTCAATCAAACCTATAAAATAATTTGACCAATCCACTTGTAAGTGTTTGATGTCTTCAGAAGTATAGGGTTTAGGGTCATCAAAAAGCTACAAATGAAAAAGAAAGTAGTTAACGTGTATAATGAATAAATCAAATTGAAATATTATGGAAAAGTTTAAGAGGAAATCATACCAGGTAAAAATTCACGACTGTCCTAGTTGTTATTATTTCATACATAAATCTTAACATATAATATCCGCATTCGATGAGGCCTTGTTGTTCATGACAATTCTGTTTTAATGAGTGTAAATTAAATATATTATTTTTATGTAATAAAGAAAAAAGTACAAATTATAAATGGATATTTACCTTCGCATTTACATATTTGATCTTTGCACCTCTTTTCTTTGTGTTTTTTTGAATGTAGGCCCATGCACTGTCAGAAAATAATACGAATGGGGTAAATTTAAAATTCATTATAATATATAAAACTATTGAGAAATTTAAACTTAGTTTTCCAATATATTCTTAAAACTTTCCCGCACATCACCATGGACAGAGCATATCCAATAAAGTGCTTTCTCCCTTGGGCAAAAAACCCCTAACATCCAATGATCACTGATAAAAGGAAATTTGACGTTAGTGGTTTTTTATGTTAAAAGATAATTAACTCTTTGAGAGAAATGTGTTTCATACCTCTCACAAAAAGGCATCATCCAACATTGTGTGATTATATTCTTTTCAAATCTTTCAGCAATATAAACCATTCTTTGTTCCTTATTCAATGCACATGCTTCAGGGGAAATCAATTTTAGGTCCATGAATCCATATACTTCTGTCAGCTCATTCCTCTCACAAATTTTATAAAGATACCTAATACAAAACATACATAAGTATACATTTTTAATAAATATAACTCAGGGAATAGGTGTTAAGACTTACATGGATAAAATTTACACCACGTTGATGCCCAACTTATCTCCTTTAACAAGCTCCATGATATCAGTTTTTATAATCCCCACTCTTATTTCACATCCACAATCATGAGATTCCATTGGAAACTCATAATAACCTGATAAAAAATGTGAATATCTTGACAATCTGTCAAGACCATTTGAATCTGTATCTGATGTCATAGCCATTTTTCTTTGTTGTTGTCTATATAGTATTTCTTTACCTTTGAAGTATTACTGTAAAAAAATTGAAAAATATATTAGTTTTCAAATGATAAAACAACTTTAATAATAAAATAAAATAAAAGATATAACATTCATACCTCTATGGTAATGAGTTGAAGAAGTCTGGATGGCCAAATTAAAAAATGGTCGATACTCTGTCCAACTGTCGCCACCTCATCTGTAGGTATTGGTACCCTAGCTGATCTATCTATAATATCATGTACAGTGAACCTATGATTCTCTACCTCTAATTGTTGATGATGAACTGTATCTCCTATACAATATACCAACCCATATGCTACTATATGATGTTGAGAATCATCAAAATACAACTCGAAATAATTAGGAAGCTATGGTGGAGGCGTAGGATAAAAAATGGGGTCCGCAGGCTGAGGTGGGGGAGTGGGAGCTACTGGTGGAGGTGGAGGATAAATAATGGGGTCTGCAGGGGGAGGTGGAGGAGTGGGAGCTGCAGTCTGAAATTTTCTTTGCATTTCTGCAAACATAGACTGCACCGACTCTCTAATATTTTCCTCCATCGTTGCATTAATATTATGAACTTCAGCCTCCAAGGATTCTATTTTTTTTATAAACCCCCTCAATGTTAGAACTTGAAGAACGTGGAAACACTTTTCTTACCGATACACCTGCCTGATATCCTCTTACACGACCAGGATGTTCGGGCCTTCCCAATGCTGAAAATAAAATATCTTCCCTCCCAGTAGTTGTAAATGTCCCCTATGAACTCTACTCCTCAAGAGAGTCCTGTATTAATTAATTGAACATTTCTGTAATTATTGAAATTATATGAAGAAAATAGTTAACTTAAATAAATAAAATAGATATCTTATAATCCTCTCAGCTACGATTCTCGATTCTTCCGAATGATATTTCCCTTTTTTCCCATCTGATCTCTCTTCCATTTTTCATGTATAGATAGAGGGGATGGAGGGGCCACCTCTCTAGAGCTTGAAGACTCAACTCTTAGTTGTTGAAATTTTTCCGCCATCATTTGTTCTTCCAATAATGCATACCCTCCCCGAGATAAACAATGAGGGTATACATTTTTAGATTGGATCTCCTGATGATCTTTCCTTGTTTTCTGTAATTTAAGAATAAGAAATCATTAACAAAACATTAATAAAATCATTTATATAAGAAAGTTTATAAAATTTTACATTGCCCTTACCAGAAATGACTCTTTTCTTATACTTTTAAAAAATTGTCTCCATGTGTCTTCATCTATAAAAGGATATATACGACATGGATTTTCATGACTCCTATGACCATAAATGAAATTAGATGAGAGGGTTGATTTGAAATCCCTCCATCTCCTGGCAGCCAACGATAAGCATTTCTTCCTGACTCCTCCAGTGTCAGGAATATCAAATATCATCTGATAAAGAAGAGGTTAAACATATTATATATACTAGAAACATTAAAATAATAGTCAAACAATGAAAAAAGATCTTACCAAAATCATCTCCCACATATGAGAGATAATCGCGTTATCCACACTTCTCCAATCATCATACAAAATCCTTACTTTTCTCTTAGCCTGAGTTCCTACAAAACTCTTAAAATCTTTTGCATTCGGACCTCTAGTAATATCATCATCATCAAACTCAATGACTATCCTCTGATCCTGCGTACGGGAAAGTGATAATTTTGGTAAACGTGTGCACCCACGTTTACCAACCTTTGAACTCTTTGTCGTAATAGGAGCATGTGAATGTTCATCGCCAGAGGTATGACCAGAAATATGCTCCTCTCTAGAATCATGTGGTTGATCATCTGAATGATTCGTTATTATCCTTCACATCAAAAAAACAAACGTCAGTTCACAAATATACAAATTCAAATATTTTAATAAAAGTGTAATCAGAAAATAGAAAAGTGTACTAAGTTACATAATACTAAAAATTGGTAATATGGTAAGCCTGTTAAACAATGGTAAAGATGGGAAAGATGGTAAAGATGGTAAAGATGGTCAAGATGGTAAACATGGTAAAAATGGTAAACCTGGTAAACATGGTAAACATGGTAAAGTAATTGTCAGTGAACAAAAATAATAGATATATAATTCATGTAATGGTTATAAACATGATAAAGTAAACTAAAAAAACTTAAAACAAACAAAAACATATACTTATTTTGTTTTAAAACATGTTTTAATAAATAAAAAACTTATAATATCTAACATTTATGGAAAAAATAAATGTAAACCAGAAATAAACATATGTTACTTGTAATTTTAGGAATGTACAAATGGATTGTTTTCCCAAATTCCTTCGTCGTGATCGTTCCTTATGGAACAAACTATGTCTTCAACATGATCATCATTATGTTCTGTTAATCTTTCCATGGAAGTAGGGATCTCACATAAATCAGCATATTCATCAACTTCATCCTCACCAACATATTGTTTTTTCCCTTGTAAAACAACATCCCACTGCATATCTGATTGATCTACTAAATAGAAAATTAGTTTTGCATGTGTTGCCATTATAAAAGAATCAGCTGTGTCTTCCAATCTATTCAGATTAACAAGTGTCATTCCAAATTCATCGTGTCTGACACTGTTGTTACCATTAAACCATTTACAGTTAAAAACGGGAACTTTAATTTTAAAGTAATCAACCTCCCATATGTCTTCAATCACTCCATAATATGCACTTGATGCAGAAATTGGGTTTTTGTCCTTAGCACTCGAAAACTGCATTGCTTCTGCAAACACCAATACACCACTATTCTGAACTGCACTTCTGTTGTCCGAAGATTTCGTATGAAATGTATAACCATTAATGTCATAACCGGACCATGTTATCACATTTAAACATGGACCACCCACTATCCATTTTAATGTCTCTGATACATCTGATCTACCAAGCAAAGTCTTTTTAATCCATGACAAAAAGGTTTTGTTGTGCTCATTCAAAATCCACATTTCTTTCTTCTTTGGATGAAATTGTTTCAACTCATTAATATGCAATGTGATATACGGTTGAGCATCAGCTATGTTATTCAAGATGAATGATTCTAACTTCTTCATCTGTTCAGCTGACAATGATTTGACTTTCAAGTCGCGAATCCCCTTTCCCTCATTATTAACTCGTTCATGGCGAGATGGAGGAAAACCTATGTGTTGTGCCACAGCCAAGTAGCTCGTACAAAACTCTTCTACCTCCTCAGAAATATAATTTTCAATAATGGAGGCTTCAGGTCGATATAGATTTTTATCATACCCCTTTAATATTTTCATATACCTTTCAAAAGGATACATCCAACGAAGATATACAGGTCCACAAAGCTTTATTTCTCAAACCAGATGAATCATTAAATGCACCATTATATCAAAAAAAGTTGGAGGAAAATACATTTCCAATTGACAAAGTATAAAAATTGCATCCTTTTCCAAAATGTTCAAAGCATTCACATCAATCACCTTGTTACAAATTGAATTGAAAAAATAACACAACTTCATTATAGTCTTTCTGACACGAATGGGCAATATTCCATGCAATGCAACTGGTAGAATTTGTTGCATCATGGCGTGACAATCATGTGATTTAATACCTATCAACTTCAAGTCCTTGAATGAGATAGAATTTTTTACATTAGAAGAATAACCTTGAGGTACTTTGGTATCATGAAGACACTGATAGAAGATAATTTTCGCCCTCTTCGATAATGTATGACAAGCCGGGGGAAGAAATGTTTGCCTTCCTTTAGGAGTGGGAGCTAAATACAAATGTATTCCCATTGATAGTAAGTCTAATCTTTCATTCAACCCATCTTTAGTCTTTCCTTTAATATCTATCAATGTTCCAATCAAATAATCACAGATATTCTTCTCCACATTCATGACATCAATATTATGTTTAACTTCATGATACGTCCAATACGGTAGCTCAAAAAAATTGACCTTTTCTTCCAAATATGTCTATCATTACCAGATTTCTGTGTCTTTCCCAATGTCACATCAAGGTTTTTCTCCCTCTCAAAGTACAGATCAGGGGATAAAGGATTTGGAGCAGTATTAAATTCTTGTGAGCCATTGAATGCATTTTTAGTCTTCTATAAGGGTGTTCCATAGGCAAAAACTTTCGATGACCCATGTACACTGTTTTCCTCCCATGATGCAATTGACAATATGACGTCTGTTGTTCGCAAATTGGACATGCTTTATGCCCTTTAAAACTGTATCCAGACAACTTTCCATATGCCGGGAAGTCATTTATAGTGAACAGAAGCACTGCATACAGTTGAAAATATTCCATTTTATAAGAATCATACACCCTAATACCATCAGCCCATAACAGTTTCAAATCATCAATCAACGGTGAAAAGTAAACATCAATATCATTACCGGGTTGCTTTGGACCATAGATCATTATACTCAACATGACATATTTGCGCTTCATACAAACTTCAGGAGAGAGGTTGTAAATTACCAATAAAACAGGCCATGAACTATGTGTGCTACTGAGGGTTCGGTATGGATTCATTCCATCTGTGCACAACCCTAGTCTGAGATTTCTAATTTCATTTCCAAATGTAGAATACTGCGCATCAATTTTCTTCCATTGTGGACAATCAGCTGGATGACGTATTTTTCCATCACATAACCGCTCTTCAGCATGCCATCTTAACCTTTTTTTATAATGTGAATTAGCAAATAAACATTTGAAATGATTAATTATAGGAAGATACCAAAATACCTTTGAAGGGAGCTTTGTAATCTCTACACTAGCCTGTGATTTTTCTTTCACCTTATAGCATGATGTCCCACATTTAGGACACTCTGACAGAAATTCATATTCCTTCCTATATATAATGTAGTCATTCGGACAGGCATGTATTTTCTTGTATCCCAATCCCATCAGGCATAATATTTTCTTGGCTTTGTAATGTGAATCTGGAAGATCGTTATCTTTTAGAAGAATGTATTTCATCAATTGTAGCAGCTCTGTAAAACTTTTGTCACTCCATCCATGTTTCACCTTCAGGTTAATCAATCTTAAAACCTCTGACAAAACCGTAAAATCTGTAAAACTAGGATATAATGGTTTTTCAGCATCACCATATAGACGCACAACTGTCGGTTCTATCTCAATTTTTTCTGCTACAATATCGTGAATCATTTCTTCAATTCCATCGGAGTTACCATCTTGCGAATCATCATCATCAGTGACATTCCTTCCAGTTTCACCATGCCAAATCCAAGGGCTGTAACTCGGATTAAAACCATGACAAATCAGATGATCTTTTATCTCTATACTTTTCAACTTCTTTATATTCAAACATTTCAGGCATGGACAGAAAAAAATGTCACTACTTGGAACATTTCGTTTTTCAAATTCCAAAAATGCATCAACACCTTCCTCAAATTCATTTCTCATTTGATGTGCCATAATCCAACTTCGACTCATTATTACCTATAACAAATATCAACAAAAAATATATATTTTTAAGATAAGACAAATATATGTTTATATGAAAAAAATTATAATTTGAATGTAAAACAATTTAAAATATAAAACAAATCTATGGGTATTTAAGAAAATATGCTTGAATATTATTTTTAAAACAAAATATAGTTAGATATAACAGTTTTAAATTTCATTGAATCAAAGAAAACCATGCCGCCTACATAGTTGATAGAAAATTGGGGAAAATGGAGTAAACCTGAGAATCACCCCCACCCCCCGGACAACCCCCAAAACCCTCTGGACAGGCCCCCACCCCCTTGGATAGCCCCCCACACCCACTCACCCCCTTGGACCACCCCTGGACATCCCCCAACCCTCCGGATAGCCCCCCACCCCTCTAGACAGCACCCCCACCCCTCCTGGACACCACCCCCACCCCTACCCCTTCAACACCCCCTGGGTACCCCCAACCCTCTGGACAGCCCCCCATCCCCCAGACAACCCCCAAAACCCTCTGGACAGGCCCCCACCCCCGTGGAAAACCACTCACACCCACCCACCCCCTTGGACACCCCCCAGACACCACCCGTTTCCACATCTTTGATGTAACATATTTTTTTTAAAAAAATGACATTATTAAAAACGTTTCATGAAATATGATGAAGAGTCCAATCGTATTTCTTATGAAATTTTTCTTACTAGAAAGGGTCTTAGTATTGGATAGAATAATAAATAAAGTGGCATAAAACATCAATATAATCCTAAACAATGCATATAATCCATCTTAAATATTTGAATAAATATGTTTGTAATCAACTATCAAATCCGAAAGGTGTATGAGAGAACAATTAGAGAAAAACTGGAAATGAGAGATCATAGTCATTGAGGGGGGATGGTGTCAAAGGAAACACAAAATCAAATGACCTGAGACCTCTTTATGAAGTAATCCATGAAAAAGAAAAACCTACATCAAATAAAATCGTGAAACATCAAAAAACAAACAAATACCCATTTGAAATAGAATCTAGTATCTTGATTCAGAAACTCTAAAAAATAAATAAATCACAATCTCATTGATTGAATCCTGAATTTCTAAAATAGAACAATACACTGGTTTCACTTTGGTTAGTGGTGCAATTATTTGTTGTATTCGATCATCAATTAGTTTTGTGACATAAAATCAAAAAATCTTGTGAAATACATATAACTAACATTCATTATTCAAGTTCACATTCTTTTTGTAAAATTACCCATGTCTATATTAACATTAATAAAAAAAATTATCATTATTCTCAACTAAAATCATGAGAATTGTGATATTCCCATTTTTATAAACATATATTAATGATGTTATGATATATTTTTTCATAACTAATAATATAAAAAATGGTATACTTATCTATAGTAGAGTCCTATAAGACAAAATGGATGAATGATATTTCTGTGACATTTATATTTTTTAAAGGGATATAATGATGTTTAATACTTCCCAGAAGGGTGAAATTATAAGGGAGTTTAGTGTCTTCTAAAAATACAAAGTGGGTAAAAGTGAATTTGTTTCCATTAAAGAAAACAAATGGTTTATCATAGATTTATTAGACTCTATGAGGGTGAATGATAAATATTTATTTTATTATGTTCCATTATAACTCATGTGTAAATATTTATTTTAGTTCAATTAATGAATGATAAATGGTTTACATTAATGGTTTTTGTTTTCTAAAAAATGACAGCTTCAATATGGATGATTGATTCCTATTCTATGATAAGACACTCAACAAGGATGATTCACTATATATGATGATAATTTCTTTTAATTCTCTAATCACATAAACATTATTGGTTATCAAACTACAAATTGTTAGATGAACCTGAGCATTAAATGAAATATAGGATAAAAGGAATGGATGAATCAACCATACCTCAAATTTCTTTTTGATAATGAAATTCAAACCGGTCAAATCAGGAAATATTCCAAATCTTTCCTTAATCGCTCCATAGTCCTTTAATAAATAACCCCAAATATGTTTCCAACATATGAGGATTTTGAGTCATTAAATGCAAGGTAATATATCAAAATTTGTTTTATAATGAAATACAAAAACAATACACTCAAGATAAAAACGAATTTCCAGTGCCAACGATATTCAAAAAGATGTAATAGGGTTCGAAATTGAAGAATCTAACCTAGTTTAAACAAAAAAATCGCAAAACATAAATATAGACTATCCGGGAAAAAAACGAACGAAATAAATTTGTGGAATGCTTACTTGAGTGTTGCGAGTTGAGATGATCGATCCGAGGAGACTAAAGATGATAAACAATGAAGCCAAAATGAGTTTAATGCAGGTCGATTGAAGAGCTGATTAGGGTTTACCGCATGAGAGAGACGAGCCGGTGGACTGTCGATCGAAAAAACATAAATGACAGTCCATAGGGATTTAATTTTTTAAATGTTTTATAACATCGGTTATATAATAACCGACGTTATAAACTATTTTTTAAATTTATAACGTTGGTTATTTGAAAACCGACATAAAAAACACCTAGATAACTCGTTTTTTACGTCGTTTATTTTATAACCGACATAAAACCCCCCGCGCTTTGGTTTTTTACATCAGTTATAAAATAATCGACGTAAACAATTCCTAGATATCTCGTTTTTTACGTCGGTTATCAAATAACCGACCTAAAAAACCCCCGTGATTTGGTTTTTTACGTCGGTTATAAAATAACCGACGTAAGAAACGCCTAGATATCTTGTTTTTTACGTCAGTTATCAAATAACTGACGTAAAAACCCCCCGCGCTATGGTTTTTTATGTCAGTTATAAAATAACCGATGTAAAAACCAAACATGCGCGATTTGTAACATCGGTTATTAAAATAACTGATGTTAAAAAGCTACTCAACGCATTTGTTACGTCTGTTATTAAATAACCGACGTAAAAAACCACTTTTCACAGATTCTCACATCGGTTATATATAACCGACGTAAAAAATGGTAACGTAAATAACGTTTTCGGCACAAGTACCAATTTCATTCTAATGGTTTATATATTATTAATGTTTTATTATCTTTTAAAAGATATATTTATTGTTTTCATTTTGTGATGGGTGGGCGTGGAATGATATATCCTCTAATATTTTATGTAACGATTGATGTCTTAGGAGGTAAATAAAACTAGAATAAAAAGTGAACCCAATTTAGTAAGGGACTATATGTACAATAATAGTATTATGAGTTAAATTTTATTGTTATTATGGTTTGATGAGTGAAACTAATCCAATATTATAGTCTTGGGAGTGAACCTTGAATAATACAATTGTTTGAGGAGTGAACTCGATCCTCTATGAAGTATTGGAAGTAATCATTTACTACTAAGGAAATGTTATTTTTATGCTTATTTTTATTCCAAAAACATATGTATCATTACAATTTTATAATCTCATAGACAATGTTCATTTTTTTCTTTATTATTTATGTCCTATGAATTGAAAATATTTGTTCGATGACTCAAGATTATGATAAATTATATATAGTGTATGAGTTTAAAATGTTTGTCTCTTATCATGATACCCTTATTATCATGTTATTCTTAATTGATCATTGATATATTCCAAGTTTAAACTTAATTAATATCAGATCTCACCCTTTATTATGTTTTTTACATGTTATATAGAATGGTTTTAGGGATGATTTGTTTGATAAGAGATCTATTTATGAAAAAAATAATAAGATATCTTATACACCAGTTCATTATGTGTTTATTTTCCAATGATAATAAAATTATATGATTCTTGTGTGGATAGTTATGATTTTTAATGAATATTCACCTTTTATGATGTAATATCTATTTTTTAAAATTATGGGTCCCTATAATAGGTATTGTAGAAATGATTATTTATCATTTAGAAACTTGGATGAGAAAACCATGGTGAGAACCCTGGGGATAGTTTTATATATACAGTAACATCTTAATTTTTTGTTAATGATCGTGGATAACCTAGGATAAAACTAAGGATTCATATAGGGTTTCTTGATTTATAAATCATATAAATTATTTTTAATGATCATGTGGTTTTCTACTATGATTATGTTTTCTCACAGTACAAGTTTAGCCTTATTCAATGGTTGGAACCTAAAGGAATCACATTAATATAAAATTTTATAGATAATGAAATGATTTTCACCTAAGAAACTAAATATTATTGGACTTTGGATGAAAGATGTCATTTGTCTGATTATAAAAATTTATCTAGAACTAAATCATCTTAAACATACAAATTACTAATAGAAGGAGAAACATTCTGTTAAGTCTTCAACAAGGAAAAAAACACATTCTTTTAGTGGTTCTGGTGATTAACTAGTTACTAATTAATATATTAGTTCCATTGAAAATATATTTTCTACCCCTAGTGTTAAATGGATGAAAATGAGTTTCTGATGTCTATAGTTTGTAAGGTGAAGTAGATCAATGGTATAATGTCATAAAAAAAATATAAGGTAACAATACGAAATAAACTCCATGCATGGTGATGAGTTTTACAGATTATTTTTCAATATTTAATTTCCTCATATTCATTGTATTAAAATGGGGAATCAGTTTATTGTGCCAAAGGAAAATTATGATGAATCAATTGGTACCTATAAGGGAAATTTTCTGAGACCTATGAGGTATTCTTCATGTATTACCAATAAACAAAAAATTACAGTTGATCAATTCTCCAGTGGATTCATACCATTCATCCAATGGTATTTATCCATAAGAGTCTTAGATAGCTATGAATAAATAATTTAATGTGATATCAAGGATGAAATTGTTATTTTATTTACCTATCCATCTCATAGTTTTGATAAAAAAATATAGATAGGATTACAAGGAAATTATAAAAAACATGGAGAGTTTAAAATTATATTTCCCTTATACTCAATGTGTGGAAGGGAACATAGTATAAATTGTATTAGGGAACTATTAAATATTTTAAATAATTAAAAGATGGATATTGGGAAATCATATTTCAATGTGATGGGAATAAGTTAGCTAATGATCTGAATATAGAGGAATATCTATTGAAATAACAACTCACAGTTTAGTGCCATAAATGCAATGTGTTTTGGAATTATGTGAATCAATTCCTTAATCTGAGTGATAATAATGATAATATGCCCCAATGGCCTTAAAGTAAAAGGAAAAGGGTAATTATAATGTAATCACAATACATGAAGTGATTAATTATAATTAGGGAACACTTATTATCCAATATTAGGTAGATAACTTCATGATGAAATTTGTATTAATTCCCCATAGGAAACTCTTATTGTTCACCATTTAGTGAAATTTTATGTGATTTGGAGCATTTATAAGCTCAATATACATAAATTATAGAATATTTAAATCTATGTTGATATTTTGAATCATCTTATTAATATTTATTTGTGTATGAATGAGTTTAAGCTTCTAATTGAAATGTTTTTGGTCAAGGGAGGATCATATTTATGGAATAAAATGTGAATTATAATTCGAATTCATATATGATTTAATTTTGTCTTAGTTTTTGAAAAATTATTAGGGTATATAAATTTGTTTATGAGATGTTACTAGTGATTGAAATTACATCAAGATAATAATTAATTTGATCATGGAACAATATTTGATCAAATACTTCCAATATTGGGATTCAATTTTCGTGAGACATATTTTGAATGAGGTTATGTTAAAATATTTATTGAATGTATTAATTAGAAATTTGGATGATATTGGATAACTTGTGCTATCTATATTGGTTTTGGTAAATTTTTATAGGATTAAGTAATGATTTATATATCATGTGATACATGCTTTAGTTATATAAAATACTAATAATTAATATTAATTTCATTGAATAATAGATTAATATGAAATCGATTGAAGCACAACAAAAGGATGAGATTTAGATTATGAAATGAAAATAAATCATGTATGTATATTTTTCTCATGTAAGAATCCTTTAAAATTGGGAAATGATCTTCTTTCAATAAAATATTTTCATGTTACCTTTAATTATGATGAATTTATTATCTTTTCTCACCTCTCTAGGAAGACATTTTGTGACCGTTAATTTTATCATGACTATTAACTCTCTTGTGATCAATGATATATGGAAATTAATATTATTCCATGTACATATTTTCACATCCAAATAATTATGTTCTATTTTGAGACCTATTTATTATTTATTACAGATGACTCTCATATTTTGTTTTCTCTATTTTATAATGGATGATTTACTAACATTTATTATGATGTGATATTTACAAATTTCAAATAGAAAACTATTGATTATCGATCACAAGTTTGTATTAAATGTATAGAATTTATTATGGTAGGGGACTTGGATAATGTAAAACCCAGATATTTTTTGAAATATTTTTTAAAATTGAAATTATTTTCTTGTATATTTTGCGTTACATGTAACACTGAGCCTAAAAAAAATGAAATATTATTATAAGACCGTTTAAACCTATCCATTATATTATAATGTAATAATATGATCAACTATATATATATATATATGTATTTTTTTTTCCAACTCAATATAAAAATATTGAAAAACACATAGTAAATAATCACACAATATTTAGTAAATTAATTAAATTCTTCTAAGACATGATTTCATAAAAAAATTTTGTTATCACTTTTTATGAGAAAATATTGTAAGTAATTTCTATAACCTTTAAAAGTTATATTTTATAAAAAAATTATCATTTATCAAATCATCACATTTAAATTATCTTATGTAGGATTTTTTATATTTTTATTTAAAGTTTGATTTTTCATTGAATATCGATGGATAATTATTTTTATTGAACACTATATTTTATTTTAAATTTTTTTTAAACTAAAATTACATTTTTTATTAGTTTTAATATTTTATTAATAAATTTAATAAAAAATTATACAGTTATTTTATTTTAAATTTTATTTATTCTTGAATTTAGTATAAAAACATTTTTATATTTAAAAATGGCATTTTTTTAAATACTATTTTTATGTTCAAAACATATTTTTATTTTAACAAATTTAATTAAAAACTATTATTAAATTATTTTAATGAAATTTATACATTATATATTCAATTAAATGTTTTAACATTAATTTAATATTATTTCTAACCATGTGAAAGGTGTAAACTATGTTTTATACTTAGAATTTATTTTTCTACAAAGCAGTTTTCAGGTCGTTTCATGGGCTTTTTCATAAATTATTTCTACAAATAATAGAAATTAAATCTTAAAAAATCATGTTTTATTTATAATGATGATTTATCAATATCTAAAATAGTAATCACTTATTTTTTCATTATGAATAACAACTATGGTAAAATTTATCACCTCAATGAAAGGTATATAGGGTTAATCTAGGTCATGACTATGTAATAAAACCATAATTTTTTATCTGAATTATTATTAGATGAATTTAATTACACTCATTACACCTTAAGGATGAAATTTATTTGGTTAATTTTCACTTTTCATCAAAATGGACTATATAATATTTAATGTAAATAAAGTTACAAAATATCCCTATCTTAATTGTAAATATATATTATGTGTCTATGTATAGGAAACATCATGTTATGGATGAATATAAATTTATATTTTTGTATTAATGAAATTAATTCCATGATTAATATTTATTTCTAATATTTTTAAAAATATATAACTTCCATAAACTCTTATGAGACCCCAATATAGTATTTATTCTATTATAAGAATAATAAAATAAATAAATTAAAAAATATTAAAATTAATACTATTTGAATGATTTATAGTGTTCCAAATAAAATTAAATATTACTATTACATATTTTTATTATTATAAAATATTTTATTCAAAATAAAACTTTGTATATATGTTTTTTAAGTCATATTAAATGAATAGTGTGAAAATTGAGATTAATTATATTTTATGAAAATAGTATTTTATTAAATTATTTGAAATTAAAAAAAATCTAGAATAGGACAATGATAATAATATATTTACAAAAATTTAATCTATTTTCCATTTTTAGTACATTTTTACCCTACATGTATAATTATAAACCTTTAAGGGTGAAAAAGTTCTACCATGGATGAGTATAAAATTGGTCAACTAAGGGGTTAAATCATAAGATATTATTACAAAACCCAATCAAACCTATCAATTTTTTATTTTATTTTATGTTATTATAACAATATCCTAGCTTGTATTTTATTATATGGCCATTGGGAATCATGTTACATGATAATTAATTTATTATCACATACTCCTTAATGGGATTTCAAGAGCGCCCCCTAATTATAAAAGTGCAGCCATCATTTATATTCTTCACACCACCTTGAGAATTATATCTCCACAAAAACACTTATAAACAACTTTTTCCATATTATATAGGTCATGTTTTTTCTTAAAATACCAACCCTCTTATCTTTAAGTGGAGATCCAAAACAGTTCATTTAAAAAATAGGTAAGCTCCATAACTGATAACATTATTTGTAATTCTTATTTAAGATCTTCTAAATAAGTTATATTATTTATTAAAATGATAAATTAGTATGATAAATACATTAATTTTTTTTAATATTATGAAATCACATTTATGAAACCTATTATTCATCAAATGGAATGTGAAAGTATCACTTGTGCATATATACAACTTACCGTCGTCACGTAGAGATACAATACATTTTACAACACCATATTTCATGGATATTTATTATTACAGGTTTAATTTTTATTTTTTTTATAATGATGAAACTCTTATACTTCAATATTCAAAATATTACATCTACCTTTTTACCTTCCAATCTTTAGAGAAATGATAATGTAATTCATGCGTTTGTGTGCACTACCACCTCCATGAAGCGATATGATGCATTGTTCATTTCCTCTTTACATGGATGGTAATATGTATATATTTAAAGAATATTTAATATATTAACGTTATAATACTTATTATTTATTTGTGATTAATTATTTACCATTCTTTCATTCCAACCGTCGAAAAGTGAAGACATCCTTTGTGTGTATATACGAACTACCATCTCCATGGATGATGTAATTTATTTTTCTATCAATAAATTTATGGATGAGTATAATTATTTTTATAATGATTAGATATGATAGTTATATACATATTAACTATCTATATATTATGGACGAGTGATCAATGTATATGACCCAAAAATATTGAACCAAAGTAGATACGAAAAAACAATGTGGACATCACCAATAACTTTGATTTTACTCAATAATAAATGGGTAATAATAAATTAAAAATAAATTATATATTATAATATATATATATATATATGTATAGTTATATAATTTTTTATAAGAAATATATATTTATTTTATAGAATGGCCAAACTCGTATGATGAATGTCGGATATGACGTAATGGATTTTTTCCTGACAATTATTTATCCAAGCCACATGGAATTTCTACCTCTCATTTATTTTATGTATTATATTTATTGAATATGAATTAATTTTATGATATTTTGGATGAATCATAAGGTTATTTTCATTTACATATAAGGTACTCTATTTCATAGGTATTTCAATTCTAATGTAACAACGAGGTATGGGTTTTATGTCATAATCTCTTAATTTAGAAATATTGTTTATGATTATGTTTCTAGTGATTAAATTCATATAAAATAACTCTAATGATATGTATTAACATTATTATAATCTATTTATTTCAATAATATCCACATTTTCCTTTCATTTTACTCCCATAAAGTAATTAATATGCTGAAAATACATTTAAAAGGAAAATGAGATTTATTTCTATCTTCGGACGAAAAAACATTTTCGTCCATAAGAAATATTTTAAAAAAGTTTAAATGAATGCTTTTAATAATTTTATACTATTTTAAATATGATTTTAACTCATGTTTAAATATCTTTTACAAAGGTTCTTAAAAGCAATATTTTTTTTATTTTTCCAAAAGATGTTTTTTTAATTTTTATCAGAATGTAATAAGAATGTTTTCTATTAACATAAATGATAAGAATATAATTTTTTACATCATAAAAAATCTATGATTCAAAGATTAAATCATATTTTTCATGCTTATTTTTAAAAAATAATTTTACCTTAATATATGGAAAATTTTAATTTTATAAATAAGTAATTTCTATAAAAAAAGGTTATTTCCCTTGATAAATGCTCTAACTGATCTTAAAGAAACATTTTTACTCTAAAATGACATCCTTTGAGGTTATATATGTTTTAGTAGGTATATTATCAAATTATACCATCCTTAATCTTATTTTGGATGGTTTATTATTACGATGAAATGTTGTCTATGAAACCCATTCCTTTTCCATGGGTTATTGTAAGATAAAATGGCTAAATTTTGATGAAACAATTTTCTTTACCACTGGTTATTCTATAAATAAATTTTTATGAAACATATTCCTTTTCAAGAGTTCTTATATGATGAATGTTTTATGATATTATTCCACATATATTCTTGGCTTTTATTTTTATGAAGGTTAGGATCAAAATTATATAGCCCTATAATGAATTTTGTAAAAATTAATTTCCCATGAGGTAAAACAAGATTGGAATAAGGAGAAAATAAACTACTATAATAGTATTGAGATTAAGCCATGACAATTATGATAGTTGTAGAGTGAATCTAATTCACTATGAAAGTGTGGGGAGTGAACCTTGACTACTATGATTTTCGGAGGACTGAATCTAATCCACTATGAGAAGCATGAAAATAGGCCTTTAATACTTAGGAAATGGATTTTCTATTCTCATGTTTGTGCCTAAATATTATGTCTTATAAAAATGTTATGACCCTAGGGATTAAGTTCATTGATAAATTAAATATTAATTTCTTTTCAACTACTAAGAGTAATTCCATGAATTGAGATTATGATTAATGATTTGAAGGGAATGAATTTAAAATTTTTCACTCTTGTTATTTTTAAGTTATAATTGATATATCCCTTTTTACCCTTATTGAGCATATCATCTCTCCAGTTATTATGTTACCATTCCATATGTTTTGAAGATAGGTTTCACGAATGACAGTTTTGTAAAGGGTTCTAATTATTATTAAATTAATGGGAAACTCTTATAAACCATTTTTATATCTCCATGTTTCCAAATATATAAAACCTATATGATTATGGAATTTATAGCTACAGTATGTAATGAATATGATCATATTAAGATGTAATATATAGTAATAAAAATTATTTTTTTCTATACCATGTAATAGAGAAAAAGATATGTTGTTCCAAGTATCAGGTGGATATCAATACATCTATCTGGTGGTCTCTTCAACATGGTTGAATAGAGATCATTCGGTCTACTTCCTGTAGTGTTATACAACTATCCATGGACATTTCAAGATTATTTTCAGGCTTATAACCTTAGTGGGAGGTATTAATTTTTATAGACTTACCTTCATGGACGGGTCATATTTTTTTATCTTACCTATTAGGTCCCTTGGTATAGTAGTAGTGACTATAGGGGGTGAATATACTTTTTTGAATTATTAAAATTCCATAATAATTTTGATGATTTAGAATAGTGTCAAAAATGAATTTTTTTTTAAAAAACTTAATAAATGATGTTTTTAAAGAGGTTCAGATCACCACTATCTGAGTCCCACTTCAATCTCCTCTACTGTACAAAGAGACTGGTATTCAAAAGATACTTCGTTTTGATAAGGAGTGATAAATTGATTACATACAGATGAAACATAACTTTTCCACATCTGGTGGAGTAACCCTTAAATATTTAAAGAGACATATCCAACCATCCTTTTTTATAAGAGGAATAACCCTAGATTACATTTATATGGGATAAAGAAACCAATGAAAATTTTTTGATGGGGAAATCTTAAAGCAAAATTCTAGAGTACAATCAAATGGTTTGAAGAATTACAATTGTGATATAACAAAAACAATTAAAACTAAAGTTGTATAGATGATGTAAAAATGTGGTAAAGATCATTTTCATTGATCCCTATAGTGGTATAATATGATAGTGTTATCAAATATCAATGATCATAGAAGAAAAATTTATGTCAAATAAGTTTCGTGATTATTTTTTAAAGGTTGAAACATTCTTATCATCAAAGAATAGAATGATCTGCATTGTTGTATGTTATATATCCTTGAAGTAATATCTTGGATTATTAAATCAAAATCTTTCAGGAGAGTACAAGCATCCAATATCTACACAACATGTGATATTGTAAAACAATATAATAATAATACTTTTAACATTGACTCAAAATTAAATTTTTATTATTTCAATCACTTTTAAGGAAAAATTGGGATACCAAATGTCATACCCTTAAAGGATAAAAAATATTCATTGAAGTTCAATTTAAGTCTACCAAAATCAATTTCCCTAAACAATTTACAAGATATAGTGGTTACATTATTGATTGGTTCATCCATTATTAGATCTTCAAACTTAGTGGAAAACATGTCCCAGTATTTTATATACTCCTCAGGGTTGATCTTATTGTTTTTGAATCCCCCAACAAGAATCAGGTCATTCTTGTCAATCTAGTTGTATTTATCCCCATTAAGAGTCACCCTTAGTGACCTTCCCATCATTTTAGAAACTTTATATTTAGTATTATTGAGTAAAATAACCTGATAGGACACTTCTTTTTTATAAATAAAAATACATTCCAAGGTTTGTTCACACATACCACCAAATTTCCACTGACACATTGTCTCGTTGTCTATCTTCTTGGAATTTATCTTTTTTTATAATCTAGTATCTAAAGGAGGTGGTAAAGAGTAGTAATATTTCTTACCCTCCCTCCTCCTATTAATCTTTTTACTCCATAGTCATGAATTTTCACTTGAAGAAAAATTAGGACCATATTCGTTGGGATCCTTTAAGGAGACCTTGTATGTATAGACCGAGTCCATTTGGTCATTTCTCAAACTGTCCACTACAAGGCCATCAATGTTATTTCTCAATTGAACTGACGTTCGAGTAATTAGGATAGAACCCGCTGACTTTTCAACTATGGTCTAATTACCCACATCAATGGATGTCACCTTCCTTCAAGTGAGCAAGGAACCATTTCTTGAACATAAAAACACAACATAAGAAGAATCAATAACATCCGCCTCACCGCCATCCACCTATACCACATTATAATTACTCACATTCATTTGGATTTATCTTCGATCATCACTACTCTGGAAAAAGCCATCACACACTCTAGAACTTTCATTGTAGTTATCTGCATTTAGAGTGTAAGGACCAACCAGGTCCAATCTTAAGCTGTTAAAGACATTAAAGTGATTTTAACTATTCTGAGACACCACTACTTATTTCACCATAGAAGATACGTCAAAATCAAACCAGCAGCCTAGCCATCATTTTGAACTAATAAAATTAAAAAAAATCAATTTAAACATTGTAATCCACTGACACAATGGCAGGTCACTCCCCCTTCGCATGGCCCTCTTTTCCAAAATAATCATGCATTGGTGGCATTGGATTTCCTAGGTCATTCCACAAGCTACTAAAGACATCGACCACTGGATGGTTATTGCCCCGAACTCTATATTCCATATGTGTTGGAATCTATTCCAGAAAACCTGCCTCAACATGAACCTCAGATTCCTTTCCACTATAGTTTCCCATCCTCTTTGCGTGGAACTAAGACCCAAGTCTATAATTATCCATTAAGTTTCCCAGTCACTTGCAGATAGAACAGAACTCAATACTTTATTCATAGACCGTACACTGTTTTCATGGGTGCTTCTCACCAATAGTAATCAAAACATAATCAAATCAAACTCTTGAAATAATCATTTTAACACAAAAACTTGGATTAATATGATTACCAAGAGAATCAATGCGACCATCTGAGAACATATATCTACTTACAAGGTTCCTAAGAATTCTAATTTCAGATGGGTTTTGAAACGGTATAGGGATATTTTGAAAAGTCTCCCATATTTCCATTCTAGGAGGATCTTACTTCACATGAAAGTTAAATGACCATATAAATAGGTGGAACTAAAATCCTTTGAAGCTATAGGGGTCACATGACTAGGATCTATTTATATATTCGTTCATTGAAAAACGTATCATAATATGTCATCAGTCCAATAGAGCTACTATCACCCATTCCTAAAAATCTCCAAATCTAAAGACATACCTATCAAATTAATCATTTGATGTGAGTTTCTACTTAAACCGAGAAATAAATGTGAGTTTTAGGAGTGTTGAGGATTCCATGAACTCCATGATCAAGATTATAATGTTAGGGAATCCATCATTCAAATCCAGAACATTTAGGCATAGTGAAACATGAGGAAAAGGTGGAAGGATGATTGTTTTTTAAAAATGGAAGGGAAAAAAGAAACCACTACTTTATTATTTGTTTGGGGTCCCTCCTCCGCTGGTGGGAGAGGGATCAGTGAAGTGGCCTCTACCATCATGAAGAAGATAACATCACAACTTCCCCGGAACGACACACTTCTTCCCCAATTTATACATTTCCCTTTTATTCATAATTTCATCCCTAAAAACAAAAAAATATATATATCTATAATTATTCAGGAAATATTAATATAAAATGTTAATATTTTATTGAAAAAAGTTTTAAAAAATATATATTCATTAAAAAAATTGAATTAAAAAATATAATCTTCTGCATTATATTATCAACACGAATTGTAGAAAAACATAGAATCATATGAGTATCAATTCTACATTATCTAGTGTACATAAAAATAATCATACAATTATCTTAACACTCTGTTAAAATTATATTTCAGAATAAAATATAAAACATTTAATAAAGAAATTAATTTTACTACATTAATAAAAAATAAGAAATAAAAATTTTAGAAACAATTTTTAACTATTGGTGGGTCCTTCCCATATTGAAAAAAGAGAGTGGTGGATTATGACTTACCATTAGAAATGTCCAACGATGGAAAAAATAGAGCATTATATATAGTTTCAATTTTAAGAAAAAAATAATTTATAAAAAAACTAATTCCATCCATATTAGAAATAAATGGATTCATGAGAAGAATAAACAAATTACATACTATTGGATGTTCAGTGATGACTCAGGACATGCCATTAGGTTCATATAGTACATGTGACCTACCATGGGAAATATCCAATTCTGACTAAGTTTAAAAAATTACAAATAGAAATATTTTTTGATAGATTAATAAATCCAAACCACTGTTATTCAATTATGCATAATATAATAAAAAATATAATGAATGGAAGAAGAAGGTTTTTCTATGTTTCAATGCACCTATATATATAAAACACACAATGAAGCTACATATAAACATAGTTTAAAAGATATGATAATAATAAAAATACAACATAAAAACATTTTATTAAAAGTAAAAATAATACAATGAACTTGAATGATAATGGTAAAATCTTATATAGGAGCGCGATGAAGGATCATATAGGTCATAGATAAACATGAAGGAAAAAAAACATAGAGAAGATGACCCACAATTTTATCCAATGGTTTGTATAAATACTCATTGTTGATGTCCAATGAGGTGTAAAAGTACTCAATGTTGAAAGCTAACCATAGTTCATGACCAAAAGTTTGTATTTTCTAATGGTGGTCAATTTACCCACCTCTGGTATTTTCCATTGGCGACACATGGGCCACAGTTTGAAATTTCCAATGGTGACTTTATGAGAATCCAAAAAAATGTATGAATAACCTTCAAACCAAAAGTTCAAAAAATCTTATCAAAAAATGAATGAAGAAACTTTGTGGAGATTAAAGGATGAGGAAGAATAAAAGGTCGAGCCACTATTTTCTCTAAATAGTATACAAAAGAATATTTCAAGACCAAACAAGATGAAACCAAAGGCTTGAAGAAACACAAATATGATTATCTGATATACTATAAAAGACATTGGTCTATAGGTAATTCTGAGGATGAATAAACAAGATGAATAAAATTAAAAAACATATCACGTGGGAGTTCAAAACCATGGCACAAGATATGCAAGGAGATTAGATGGTTGTGATAAAACAGAACTAATGGTCAAGATTAAAACGTAAGAACAATAAGATTAAAAAGAGAGTGCCACATCAAATTAAAAAAGTGGCAAGACACCGATATATCATAAAATATGTGCTAATGATCAATTATAATAGGACATAGTACACACATTTCCTACAGGCTAAGAGAGTGACCCATGGCCATCCCATGTGGAAAATGGGCATGCACTCTATGCCATTTACACAAGCCCTCATGTGGATCACATGAACTATAAATGATCTAGTCTTTATGTGAGCATCAAAGGATAGACATCCAATAGTGGTTGACCTCCAGGTCCCCCTAAATGTGTGTGTTGGTTCAGATCAAAGGGCTTGTATAGAGTTTCACAATTTTTACAACTATTAAAGAATAAAAATCAAGTGTAAATTATTTGAAATAAAAACTATTGATCAAATAGATTATTAAAAAATATTTATAATAAATGATATTTTTGGAGAAATTAGATTTAAATTAAATGAGATTTAGTGAAATTTATCAATAAAATTGATGTAAAAGTGTTAATTACTAATTAAAAACGGTATCCCCTTTTGTAAATTACAAAAAATTAAATTTATTAGCTTTTAAAAAATCCTTTAATTTTTTTTAAATCTTCAAAAACATTCTTTCCATTTTTTAAATTTATCAAAAAGTACTGTAGTATTTTAAAATTAATCTCTTTTAATCAAAAATAAATTATTGTAATGGTAATAAATGTAAAATATTATCATGATTGTAAAAAGATAAAGTATTAACATAAACAAGAAATTGAGAAAATTCTTTTTTTACAATTAATTTTCAACTAGAATGATCTAATTCTGATTAATGTAGAGTAAAAAATGACAATGAGATACAGAAAACAATTGAAAAAATTTAATAGATTTACCAAAATAGTGAATATATGAGGAAAAAAATTAAGATTCCAACATACCAAATTCTAAATTAATATTTTCAAATTTAATAGAATGTAAAGGTTTTGTGAAGATATCAGTAAATACTTTCTCATTATGAACAAATTTTATTCACATAACATAATTATTTACATGAACAATAATGAAATGAAATATAACATTAATATGTTTAGTCATATAGTGTTGAAGAGGTGTTTTACAAAGTGTAATAGAACTAGTGTTATCAGAGTATATGGGGATTTTATAAAAATTAATATTTAAATAATATATTTCTTTAAACAAATATTATGTGAATAGAAACTAGCAGATGAAATATAGATAGCCTTAACTATTGATAGATTTACTAACAATAGTTTCTTAATGATTGTAAAAATCAATATTTTTTCGAAAACAATAAACATACTTGAAGTGATTTTTCAGTCAATTATGTAACCTCCAATGTCATAATGATAGTATGATAGTAAATAAAATAAATTTCCATTAGAATAGAAAAATGTAAGAACCCAAATCTTCTTTTCAGGTATGTTTTTTCCATTCTAATCGTTTTTTAGGAAAAAGGAACTTATTGAAAATTTTTAAGTACAAGTCGTGTCCTTTATGAACACACGCCATGTACTACCTTGTCGTAGAAGGGCGTGTGCTGGCCATGTAGTAACCACACATTCAGCCATGCGAGAGTGACTTAGAGGTCGCTTAAAGTGGAGTATGAAAATGGTAAATACATGCCATGTGCTCCAAAAGTACACACCATTTACTTTATTTTTTTTCATTAAACACGATGGGGTCGCGTCTGACGGATTGATCCATCTCCTTCTCAACCTAGTTTGTCCGAGAGCGCTGAGTAGCCGCGGATCATTGACGAACCCCTGGTCGAGCGTCGATCCTCCGAATCAAACATCGTCAGTTGTGTTGGAATCACATGGGTGAGTTCTATCTTCTCCTAGATCACCGTCTCTTGATTTCTCTTCTCTCATGAGGTAGCATGGAGTGAACATTTTAGATGTTTTTGAAGATATTAGATGTTATAAATAGATTCAAGCTTCGAGTTTCACGTATATCGATCTTCTAATGCCAAGGTGGGTGGTTTGTTCCTTTCCATTCAATGACTTTGGGTATTATGTGAAAATTCCACCAATACCCTTGAATGGGGTATTGCGTGATTACCGTTTTACCCTTGATGTTTTTCTGCCATGCTTGTATGCTTGTTTTGAGGTTATTTGGATACAAATGGGGTTGATTGCTATGCTTTGGATGTTTTTCCCTTGCATCCTCTATTTATGACGGTTTGGTCCTGCTAGCCAGTTTGGTTGCCTTGAATGTTTTCCATGTCTGCTGCTGTAGGATAGAGAGTTTTTATTCTGACATGCTTGATTTTCTATAGACTGTTAGCCAAGTATTTCTGTAGGTTTACTTGGTCAGATCGCACTGCTATGCTCGTTGACCTACACAGGGCCGTGAGAACCTGCTGTAGTAGACTATAAGGGGAATTGACCGAGTGATCTTCTTTAAAGAGTCTTTGAGCACTTTAGACTATAAGGGGAATTGACCAACTAAGCTTCAACATAGTTCTTTTGATTACTTTAGACTATAAGAAGAATTTACCGTGTGAGCTTCCTTAGAGAGTCTTTGTTTTACTCTGAATTACCTTGATTGCTTTATACTATAAGAGGAATTGACGGTGACTGCTTCCCCAGAGAGTCTATGAACGACCTGGTATATAAGGGTAATTGACAAAGCATGCTTTCTCAGAGAGACCTTAACCTTGGGTCTATAAGGGGAATTGACTATGAGTGCTTTCTTAGAGAGTTCCTAAATACGTTAGACTATAAGGGGAATTGACTTTGAGTGATTCCTCATAGAGTCTTATATAAGGAACCACAGGGGTTAGGATGAGTGTACGGCCCATAGGGTAGCTTGTACTTGTTAGGTAGGACCTGAGGGGATGACTGAGAGTACATTCCAGAGGGTTACCTATTTGTGCTAGGCTGTTCGATTAGTTGTTTCTTGATGTTCAAAATATTGATTGTTTATTGCTAAGTATTTTTCTGCTTACTGCTTTATGTACTTTACCTACCATATATTCACTGACTGTTAGGAACATATCTTCAGGTGGTTGCCTACTGGGATTTAGTCTCACACCCTATTTGGGTCATTCTTTTGGTCCAAAACAAATTATATTGCTGCTGGTATAGATAATGTCAAGCGACCTTCTACTTCAGTTACTTGATATGCTATGGAGATGGAGAGAATGAGACCAGGATATGGCTTGGAATGCTAAGGAGTTCATCTGCTACATTTTGCACTTTGGTTTAGTAGTGTTTTATTTCCTCATTGTGACTAGTTTGGAAGATTTCCTAGACATATGCATCATGAAACTTTTTGTATATGTTCTCCAGTTTATATTTTAAGTTTTTTGCTATTACTGTTGTATGTCAATATTACTACTTCCACTATTGTATGTATTTATTTACTTCCTCTATGTAGTCTTCCACTGGGGGAATAGTTTCACCACTGTCACACCCAAAGCCCTCATAGCTAGTTGGTAGCCTCTAGCATTCAGAAAAATGCACTTGAGGCCATGTAACCAACCAGTTATGGGGCGCCTTTGTGTGGATTCTGGAACCAGGATGTTACAAAATTGTATTAGAGGGATTTATTTTTCTTGATTTACTGTTTGGAGCCTTTAGCTGGGGATATGAAGAAATAGGTATGGGGTAATAAGCTATGCCCGGGATTAGCTAACCTGTGCACAGGGAAAATCCAATCTACCTCATTTGTTGCAATTTCTTCTGGTTTTTATTGTTTATGGTTGATCTTATTTTCACTGTTCAGTGACTAACATGTTTTGTTTTATTATTGTTGACGTTATTGAGGTTCTATTTCCATTTAAAACTGATGAGATGAGGTTATTCCATCTCATGCATCATATAGGAACCTTCTAGAAATCACATGTCATGCATTCTTTCCTTGTCTTCTATGATGCATTAGTGATTGCATGTTGTTGTGATAGACGTTGTGTAGAATATACATGATGTTGTGATAGATGTCATGATAATAATACATACTGTTTGATAGGATTTTGTTTTGTGTAATGTTTTTCTTGAATGGACGTCAAAATTTGGTTCGTAAGGTGTTATGGGCCTTCATGGACCAGAATTTGGGGGATCATTTCTCTGTTTTCCTTATTATAACATGTATAAGATGCTAGACATTGATTCTTGGGGTGTATGGGCCCTCAAAGATCAGAATTTGGTACTTTTAGTGTTTTTTTTAGTGTTTTATGGGTTCTAAATTTATTTTTTAGGATTACTATCAGGAAAAACCCAGAATACACAATGTATAGTTTTGACTACATTCCATGTGTTCTTCTGTTCTGGAAGAAAATTATTTTGATAAGTACACGCTGTGTACTTTATGTACACACTGTGTAGTCTCTAACCGTGTCATAGGCCATGTGGGCAGAGACACGGGATGAGGGACTGTCTGTTGGGAACACGTTGTGTACCAGTTGAACACGCCGTGTAGTCGAACCCAGGTACCAGGTCGTGTCCCGAACAACACGGGTCGGTGTTATCCCTTCTTGTACATTCCATGTCGGTCTGGAACACGCCGTGTAGTGTTAGTCATGTAGCCGGCCATGTAACCAACAAAAAATTTCACTGTTATCCCTTTATATACATGTCGTGTTCACCTTGAACATGTCGTGTAGTGTGACCCATGTGTCAGGATGTGTCACTAACAACACGGGCCATGTGAAGTTGTCTAGTACACACTGTGTCTATAGTGAACACGCCATGTAGTCTTTTCGTAGGATACCCGTGTGGCTTGTCCATGTAGAAGGACTTGGGTTGGGGAATAGGATTCTAGTACACATCATGTGTTAGGAGAACACGCCGTGTGTTTGGGGTGTTACACAACTGGTTTAGGCAGGAGTACACACCCATGTAAATGAGTTAAGGGAACACACCATGTAGTAAATGTAAACACCATGTAGTCATGTTTTATAAAAATTGAGTGCATATTTATTCTGTTACCTTCTTACACTCTTTGTTTTTAGTCATTGATAACCTTGATCTAAGGTGTGTGCTTGACCTTGCATAGTCATGCCACCGAGACATCCTTCGGTTGTGCGCCAGTTTCCAGATGGCAACCCGACACCAGACATGGATGATTAGGGACTGCATGCAGATCCTTTAGTTGTTCCAGCCTTGGCACCAGCCATTGTACCTGACATAGCTGTAGATGAAAAGTTCAGGAGTGATTTCTATGGATGATTCAGACCTTTCTGGGAGCTCCGCCTCCATCCCCATCAATGGCTGATTTGACGCTGGTCTTCCCATAGTATAATCCTCCTACTTTCTCAGGGGATGGAGGACCTCAGGCTACAGAGTCATGGCTAGAAGCCACACTGATGATTTTCGAGCATCTAGAGATACCTCCAGAGAAGAGGGTGAAGATTGTTACCTACATTCTATGAGACTACTCCAATAGGTGGTGGGATGTGATCTCATAGGTGGGACGCTAGTAGAATATGTCTTGGGAAGAGTTTCATCACATCTTCTATGATTACTTCTATCCGGAGAGCTTGAGGTCCGATCAAGCTTGAGAGTTCATGAGCCTGGAGCATGGTAATCTTACTGTTGTAGAGTATTCCTCTCACTTCACAGAGCTGCAACGTTTCATGCCTATTCTAGGAGGTGATGAGTTTCTCCTTTCACGGGAGATTGAGGATGATCTGAGTCTTGTCATCCGATCTAAGGTTAAAATCTTTAGGTTGACTTTTATATACTCTATCGTCAACTAGGAACTAATCGCAGTGTGTATTCTATGGGATTATAGAGCTGTGAGCCAGGGCGGTTCAACATCCAATGTTACTTCTCCTCCAACTGATATCAGGAAGCATCATAGGGAGGCTGCACAAAAAGATTAGAGCAGGCGGGATGCATCTTACGGTATCTAGGCGGTGTGCTACCAATGTTGGAGAAGCATGCATACGAGGCCACATTACCTGAGAGACCCAGTGGAGTTCTGGTCTAGAGGAAATATGGGCCTTCTTCCGCACTTTTGTTAGTTATTCTTGCCAGTAGCTAGTGACATGGGTTCTTCTATGACCCCACATTCAGGAGCAGCACCGCCAGTTTTTCATCAGTCTCAGAACTGGTGTTCTTTTGTTCATTCGGGCTAAGGTGGGGGTCATGGTTGTGGTAGTCAGTCGCCGGTTCTTCAGCGACAGTAGGGTGGATCAGCTCAGAGTGGTCATATATGGTCACATGGCCGCGGTATAGGCCAGACATTTGCAGTAAAGCAGAACCAGCAGGAGAAGGACCCAGGACCCTCCACAGTTCGAGGTACGATCTTAGTATCCTCAGTTTTATCTTTATCTTTTTTTGACACAGGGTCTTACCATAGCTTAATTTTCTTCTTCAATGCCATGCTAGTAAAATTCGGGGACGAATTTATATAAAGGGGGAAGTTTGTAAGAACCCAGATCTTCTTTTTTAGGTATGTTTTTCTTTTTCTGGTAGTTTTTTAGGAAAATGAAAATTCTGGAAATTTTCTAAGTACACGTCGTGTACTTTATGAGCACACATCGGGTAATTTCTTACCGCAAGAGGCTATGTGCCGGCCGTGTAGTAACCACACACACATAGCCATGTGGGAGTGACTTGGATGCCACTTAAAGTGGAGTACGGGAAAGGTGAGTACATGTTGTGTACTTCAAATGTACACGCTGAGTACTTTTTTTTATTAAACGCACTGGGGTCATGTCTGATGGACATAATTGTATCTTTCTCAAGGTAGTTCGCTTGAGATTTTTGAGCAGCCGCCGATCTTTGACGAGCCCCCGGTTGAGTGTCCATTCTCCAAATTGAACACTGCATGTTGCGTTGGAATTGCATCGGTGAGTTCTCTCTTCTCCTAGAGCATCGTCTTCTTATTTATCCACTCTAGTGAGATATCTTGTGTTGAATCTTTTAGACATTTTTTTAGATATTCAACATCTTAAGGAGATTCAAGCTTCTAGGTTCAAGTATATCAATCTCCTAATGCCCAGGTATGTGGTTTGTGCTTTTACGTTCATATTCTTTGAGTATTATGTGCAAATTCCTCCAATACCCTTGAACGGTGTATTGCGTGTTTACTGTTTTACCCTGTTGTTTTCCTGCAATACTCGTATGCTTGTGTATAGGTTATTTGGATATGAACGTGGTTGATTGATATGAGTTGGATATTCTTCCCTTGAATGTTTTGTTTATGACTGTTTGGTCCTGTTAGCCAGTTTGGCTGCCTTGCCTATTTTCCATGTCTATTTCTATAGGATAGAGAGATTGTATTCTGACATGCTTGATTTTTTGTAGACTATTATCCAAGTAGTTCTGTTGGTTTACTTGGCCAGATCACACTACTATGCTCATTGACCTACACAGGGTCGTGAGAACCTAGTGTACTAGACTATAAGGGGAATTGACCGAGTGAGCTTCCTTATAGAGTCTTTGATCACTTTAGACTATAAGGGGAATTGACCGAGTGAGCTTCCTCAGAGAGTCCTTGATTCCTCTATACTATAAGGAGAATTGACCATACAAGCTTCCTCAGAGAGTATTTGTTTCACTCTGAATTACCTAGAATGATTTATACCATAAGGGGAACTGATGGTGAGTGATTACTCATAGAGTCTATGAACGACCAGGGATATAAGAGGAATTGACCGAGCGAGCATCGCCAGAGATTCCTTGACCTCAGGGCTATAAAGGGAATTGACTGTGGCTGCTTCCTCAGAGAGTTCCTAACTACATTAGACTATAAAGGGAATTGACTGTGAGTTCCTACTATAAGAGTCTTGTATACTAAACCATAGAGGTTAGTCTGAGTGTACTGCCCAGAGGGTGGCTTGTACTTGTCAGGTAGGACTAGATGGGATGGATGAGAGTACATCCCAGAGGGGTACATGTTTGTGCTTAGCTTTTGGATTAGCTGTTTCTTGATGTTGAAACCGTGGGATGTTTACTGCTGAGTACTTTTTGACTTACTTCTTTATGTACTTTAACTGCAATATATTCCTTGACTATTAGGCATAGATATTCATGTGGTTTCATATTGGGATTTAGTCTCACACCCTATTTGGGTCATGCTATTGGGCCCAAACAGATTATATTTCTTCTGGTATAGATAATGGAAAGCAGCCTTCTACATTAGGTACTTGATATGCTATGGATTTGGAGAGAATGGGACCAAGATATGGCCTGCAATGCTGAGGATTTTTTCTGCATTCTTTTTCACTTTGGTTTATCACTTTTGTATTTAAACATTGTGACTAGTTTGGTAGTTTTCCTAGACATATATATCAGGCATCTTTTTATATATGTTCTCCATTTTATATTTTCAGTTTTCTACTATTACTGCTGTATGTCATTTTTACTGCTTCTGATCATGTATGTATTTATATACTTCTGTTTCTTGCTATGCCAATGAGGGCATAGTTTCCTCAATATCACACCCAAGGCCCTCACTGCTTGTCAGCAGCCTCTGGTGTTCGAGGAAATTTGCTTGAGGCCATGTGACCAACTGGGTATGGGGTGCCACTCGGTGGATTCTAGAACTGGGGCGTTACAAACAATATATTACAAACTATACCATTGATATTCCAAATTACTATTTTAATAGTTTTTTGAGAAATTGTTATGGGGTTTGACTGATATCTATCACACAAACAATTAGAAAACATAATATCTAATGTAGAAGCAGTAATATAAAAAAGGATTCATACAATACCTCTATACAGTTTATCTATAAAAGAGAATCCATGTTCATCTGTATCCAGTTTATAATTTTTCTCATCGGGGTTCTCATAGTTTTACAAGAATCAATGTCAAACATTTTTTACTAGTTATGCATATGACTTATCTTGATTTAAGAAAAAATAATCTTGTATTTGATTAATTTTTAAACTAGGTAGAATTTTTAATTCCCCTATTAGAATCATATAAAATTCATTTTTCATCAAGTACGATAAATTATTACTAAGATTATCATTTTTAGCACCAAAAATAATCTCATCAATATAATTTTTCTTAATTAGTATATCATTTGGAACAATTTTTATAAATACGGTTTGACCAACCTTATCTTTAACAAAATTGTTTTCAATTAAAAACATTATTACGCATTCATACTACGCTCTAGGATCTTAGTTTAAATCATATCATGTTTTAGAAAGTTTGAAAACATGAATTTACAATTCATTAATTTCGAAGACAGTCGGTTGTTCTACCTAAACCTCTTCTCAAATTACACCATTTAAAAAACATATTACATAAATTTTATACTATTTAATGTTTTTTAAATTTGAAAATGTTAATAAATTAAAAATTTATTATAAAATAACAATATTTGAAAATCAATATTCAAATTAGTTTTAACTTCTTGAATATAACCTTGGAAACTAATCCTTATTTATTTATTACTATATTACCAGACTCATCCAATTTATTTTCAAAATATTTATTGGTTACTATAGAAATTGTATCTTTAGGTAGCTCAACTCTATTCTAGACATTATTGTTATCTAACTATTAATGTTCATAATTCATTGAATTGATACAGTTAGAGTCATTAAAATACTATTTAATGTTAACTAAAAATAAAATCCTCAATAAAGGAAAAGTTATAATAGAAATTTAAAACAAAATGTCAAGCATTAATAACATATTAAACATTTATTATAATTTTTTAAAGAGTTCTTTTTTTATTTTTAGAAATTAATTGATCAGTTTTACAAGATATATACTCCCCCTCAAATAATGTATAATACATTTCTAGTTTATCTTCAAAAAGGTTTAATTCTATAATATATTATTTATTATCAACAGAACCAGTAAACTGTTTTTCATTATTTTCAATTAACATAACATACATATAGTCTTACATTTTCATATTTCTTTTATTATATACCATATACATATTACTGATATTATATTTTCATAGAAGGAAACCTTCATCACTTATAGAATAAAATTTTTGTAGATTGTCTTTTCTATTTTAAATATAGAAAGTATAACCAAAAAACATTAAAATAACCAATTTTTAGTTCCTTATTTTCAAAATATTCATAAGTATTTTTCTTCAATAAGGATATAATGTAAACTCTTTTTAGGATATCAAAATAAATACAAAATTATTCCTCTAAGAAATATTTTTTAAGGTTCAATTCATTGAGAATTGTTCAATCCATTTCATGAATAGTTTGATTTTTTCTCTATACAACACTAATTTGTTGTGGTATTATATGGTCGAAAAAATATTAAAATATCCTTTAGTTTCATAGAATTGTATAAAATCTATATTAACAAAACATCATCCATTATCACTTATATTGTTATAAATTAAATTAATTTTTTGATTTTGGGTTTGCTTAAATATTTTAACAAAATTGTTGAAGTTCTTTGGAGTATAAAAAGTTCAAGATGTTGATGTTCTAATCATTTAGTAATTTTAACCACATTAACATATCTAAATGATTATTTTTTATTCTTACATTTTAGAAAATATTCTCATCCTTAATTATTACATGAACCTGAATCTTTCAAGATGCAAAACATGTTCATTTCAAGACAACCTGTAAAAATGTTGATGATGAACATGTCAAAACCTTTGGTGATATAAAATCTGATATATATCTACAAAATTTGAGAATTTTAAATCCTACTAGGTTATTTTTAAGAAATCCATAGAATATATATTTTCATTCATAATAGCATAAAAGAAAAAAAATATCCTTATAAAAAATAAATTTTTATCTTAAAATATTACAATCATCTCATCATAAAAAAGTTCTATTATCTGAATTATATTGTGTTTTAATCCATCTAAAAGAGATAATTTGATAATATAATATTTGTTAATATACATAATTCACAAAAATCATAAACTATAAATTTATATTTTTCACTAAAATACATAGTACCTCTATCAAAGGTGTTAAAATATATGAATTTATTGATTTCACCATTCATATGCCTTGAGAAACCACTATCCATATGATATTCGAATTTGTAATACTTCTTGAAAGAATCATAAATAAAATCATGTAGAGGGGTATTTTGATACCAATAATTATTTGGGAACAAATAGATAAGTATAAAAAGATTTAAGAACCCATTAAAATTGGAGACATTTTTTGTAGGGTATTCTTGAAGACAATTGTTTCGAAATTAATTTCATAGTACACCATAAATACTGAGTAAAATTTAAATAAAATTTGTGTTATTAATTGTATTTCATGTAAAATCTAAATCATGTATCATTTGAAATATTCCCATTTTTTCCATTAAAAAAATTAGTTATATACATATTAGGAACCTGATTTTTATAGCCACAACCTATTTTATCATATATAGGTTTGTTCATATCCACTGTCTTATCAAATTTCTCTTATCCTTGGACAAGAACAGAAAATCTTTCCATTAATCTAGTAATTTATTTCTAAGGTTTTCATTATATTTTAGAATAACTTCAAGGTCATCAAATTGTTTCACATTTGAACATGATACAAATTTTTAGTTTCTTATTTCAATTTTTTAATATTCATACATTCATTTTCAATTTTATATAAATACTCACATTATGATTTAAATATTATTTTTTTATATTTATAATTATTTGACATGAAAATATTTATTTTAATTTTCTCATCTTTAAACATTAATAGTTAAGAATATACACCCTCTTTGTATTATATATTACTTGAAATAGAATAATTTATTTTCTTATTTTCTTCTTCATATTTATAATTGCCTCTTTGCAGTTCCCTATATTGTTCATCCATTCTCAATATATCACATTGAAAATTTTCATTTTGACATGTTAATTGTTTAACCTCATTTTCAAAATTAGATTCATAAATAGAGTTGTAATTATAATAAGAGTGAACCACAATTTTAATAGTATACATCAAACATAGGTTGGACAATTCATTTTCACTTTCACATCCATTAATACTTGGGTGAAATTATTTTGTAGGACTCCATCCTGCATCATAATAATTTCCTAATTCCTTCCAATATTTTTTTCATTTCCAACTTGTTTTAATTTAGTATTGTATTATTTTATATTCCTTGTTTTCCTACAGTCATGGCATATTATTTCTTTTAAATCTTTTTTTTTGTTTTTACCACTTTTATTACCTTTTTATGTTTCTTTTAATGATCTCATCTAAGATTATTCTTAAATCCTCTCTTTCTCATCTTATTCTTATAAAAACATTTAGTGAAATTATCACTTTCATTATTGTCACTTTTCTATAACTCATAATCATAAGAATTAGAAATATATTTGATATGTTATTTAAATTCTATACCTTTCCATTTATCATTTTCATTGACATTTTTTTTCTTAATTTCAAACTAATTTAAAAGTAAGGATCTTATCAACACACCCATTTTATATTTAGTTAAATCCATAATTTTTTTAATAAGAACCTTATTTGAAATCCATCTATTGTGTAATTATCAAAGTAATAATTTGATGATATCTTTGTTCTTCTAGGTATATTGGTCTGAAACTATAAGGCCCCAGCCTTAAACCTTACTTAATCTTGAGTTATTACAAGATTACACATTGAGGATCTTTTTAGGTTTAGAGTTTTAGATAAATAGATCATAAAACTAGCACTACATTCCACATTTAAACAAAGTGGTTACATAAAATATAGTATTCATTTTCCCATCAACAGAAACATATTTAAAATAAAACATGGATTCTTTCTTGAAACTTCCTTCACACTATCATCATATCATGTACCAATCCCTTAACCCGTGAAAACATTTAAAAAACTTGGGATGAGCATAAAGATCTCAGTAAGGGTTATAAAAAGTATGGAAAGGAAACATGATTACATATATACATAAGAATGATGTCATACTTTACTCATAAAACATAAGCACTTTAACATACCTCATAAAATCATGAATAAATCATAGAAATCATAATAAATAAAGGTAACTTGAGGCATTCATAACATTATTACATATGGAGTATCCCTATTGGTTATGTTTGGAATACCCATCACAGTATATTCTCTAAATCTCTTCAGATAAACCTAAATGTTTAACTCCTTCGCGTTACCCAATGCATGAGAGAGCTATAACGAGCTCACCCGCCCTTAGTTTATCACGGAACCACCCGTCTTCATAAACAATTCCCAAGAACCATAACGTAATCATAGCACATAACTTAAGCATAAAGGAAATATAACATTCCCACATTACAATAACAATATAACATTTTAAGATATTGAAATAATGAATCCATTCTAAAAACCATTTTCAAGACCATTTAAAACATTTAATACAGAGATTTTTAAATCAAAGTGTCTCATACCACATTGAAGCTTTTAACATTTTAAACCATTAATATCCATATAAATTAATCCTTAAAATATTTTTTAAAACATGGATATTATTGGGAAATATTTATAAGAATAAATCATTAAAACATTTAAAACGATATTTTAGTTAAAGGGTTTTTAACAAAATGAGAGACACTTGAATAAAATAATTGAGGAATAACATTTAATAATATCATGAGAATAAATGTATTCATGATATAATATTCCAAAGGACAGTATATACACCATATAAGAGTGAATTGGTTCATAACAACAATGAAGTCTCAATGGAAATGTAAATTGAGTTGAAATCCATTATAAAGATGGTATCCTTAAATTAAGGATAAATCAATCTCATAATTATGTGTGACAAATATAAATACACAAAATATAAGTGGATATTAAGTGTAAAATAATCAAAGGTCATTCACACATATTCAAAGGATGACATATTCAATTACTACATGTTGAACCCAAAGAAATCGAAATTGGGTTAAGAATTTCCCTTGACAGCCAAACAACGTCACATCAAATTTTAGAAAAAGAGTTGATGAGTGAGATAAAGGGTACATCATCACTTGGACATAAAATTTACAGAAACAAGGATATATAAGAACATATCCACACATAATAAGATGAAAATTAAAAGACATAACAAAAGAAGTCTTTTAAAAAGAGGAGGGTGAAAGGTTCCCTTACCGATTTGGGTAACTTTCGAAACGTACACCCCAAGAAAGAATGACTATAAAACATTGATGTAAATACTCATAAAAGAAAGTATGTTACACAAAGAGTATAATAATGGAAAGTAAATACACCACTCAAAAGGAAATATTGGAAAATGTAGCATGAATCTCACGAAAACACAATGTGAGATAAAAATCCCCATACGAAATTCCGGCAGCCTAACGGCACCAATTAAAACTTCCAAAAAGGATTGATGAGAGAAAATAGGGTCTCTCATCATATGAAGATAAAAATTACAGTAAGATTAATATAAAAGAACATCCCAATCATAAGAAATATGAGCTTAAAATGAATGACATAAAAGAGTGTACTTAAAAAGAAAGAGAGGGGTAGGATCCCTTACCTCGGGTCCGACATGACACGATCATTCTTTAACCTCCTGAATAATAAACTTGAGTTAATTTCTACTTGCTTAAGAACCTTTTTAAATTTCATTATTCCTTTTATATTACTGAATACCATGCTATGACCACTATGTAATTATTTAAGTTAATAATGGTCGTTTTGTTGATCATTGCTACTTGAGTCAAAAAAATAAACTCTTTATAATTACAAGTTGTTCATGTGGTAAAATATATATTATATCCATAATTATATTCATTATTTAGATATCATATATATCATATATATACATTATATACATGCATTTATAATGTTACATAACATTTAGAGGTAATAAATGAAATGCACCGTTCATGGAGACGGTAAGCCGTACGTATGCATGAACGATACATCCATTTCTATTTATTATTTAATGG
Source organism: Viscum album (assembly GCA_963277665.1). NCBI lineage: Eukaryota > Viridiplantae > Streptophyta > Magnoliopsida > Santalales > Viscaceae > Viscum > Viscum album. The sequence continues at coordinate 759,225,850 of OY728140.1, read as the reverse complement.
AATTAAATCATATTGATAAATAATAGTATTATAATTCCAGTATGGTGTCATATATAATATCATTAAATTTATCCTTTATATGTACCACATATGGTGTTAACGAATCAAATCACTTTGAGGGGGCGGTAGTCCGCACTTCCTAAAATGAAGATATCGCATTTACCCATAATGGAAACCATAAAGGTATGCCATAAATGAAAAATACAGAAGCTTAAGTAAAACATAAACATATTATATATCATATATAAATATAGTGTCATCTTAATGTCCACCTTTGAAGGTGTTAGAAGAATATTGACCAATCATCATTTCATGAGACAGAAATTCGCCATCCACAGAAACAGTATGCTCTTTAACCATTAGATGAAGTTGTGTGTAATTTTAGCTCGAATAATTCTTATAAAAACATCCTAGTCTATTTAATATACTGGGTTCGTTACAAAAGAAAAGAATAAAAAGAGTTTAGGGGGTTGGAGAATCAAAATAAAACAAAAGAACACAAGTGAAGACATTACCTTAAAATCGGGTATCTCTCTTTGATTTGAGCTCAAAGGCTTCCTTGGGAAGCCTTCTGACCAAATTTAGTCTTCTAGGAGTAATAGAGGGATGTGGAGAGACAAAAGGAGAAGGGTTTGGCCGAGCCAAAGGCTTGAGAGGTGTGGGAAAGGTGGTAGAGGTGAGAGCCTTTTATAAGAGGATAGGAGGGGCACTCTTGGAAAGTTACAAAATGTTACTTTATTTTCAAATGAGTTTCGGATTTTAAAGGTCCCACATTGATGTATTTCGAGGATAAGGTGTTAATGGTTCGAAATATACTCATCCAATATGTCTTTGAAAAGTTTATGTTATAGTTTTAACTTTATCATTTCATTTTATTTAAATCCTTTATTAATGAGGTAATCACTGCATCATCAGGATGTCATAAATAATTTAATTTATTTAATGTCTAAAAATTATAAAAAAAATATCATGATGTAGGAAATATTTTTATATTTCTAATGAATATTTATATTCAAAAATGTGACTTGTATTACCCCATTTAAAAATTGTTTTAGTAAAACAACTCATGCTTGTGACATTTTTATTTTAACTTTAAATAAAAAGTTATTTATGTCATTTTCCAACCAAAGTGGCTCCATGGGGTCTCCAAGTTGACCCACAGATTTTCTTGGTCGGCCATGACACATCCAATTAGGGTAGGACATGTTTCTAGGTCATTTCATATTATTAAAACATTATTTTTACCTTAAATTACAATAATTACCTCTAATCGCGATTAAAAACTTAAAAGTTACTACTCACCAAAAAATTATTTTAATCCCATTGAACCAAATTTTACATCCTAATGACAACCATGTTTGTCGGATTATTATAATTAAAATCAAAGAAGTGGTAAAGTTTCATTTAAACGAAAAATCAGTTTTTAAACTACCACTTAGTGGTTTCACTATTCATCAAAAATTGAAGTTTTTCAGAAAAATACCAAAAATTCACCCTAAGATATATTTGATATTCCGAATTCAATAATGTTGTCTATTTTACAAAATTCAAAACATATATGTTTCATTAATTAATTTAATAATTAATTCCCGCTTTCAAAATAAATAGCGTGTTTTTAAGAAACAATATCTATTAAAAGATTGGCACTAGTTTAAGTCCAATTTCAAAGTGAAATTAATTTCAATGACCACCATTAGATTAAATGGTAAAAATATATTCTAAATAAAAATTAATATAAATTAAAAATATAATCTATCCATATAAATAAATCATATTAAAAGAAGGTTTTGAATTAAAATGCAACATTTTCAATAAAAATGATCTTTATCGGAAAAATAACAAAATTTTACACAAAGTAAATTTTGATGTCCAGATTCTAAAGAAGGATTTTATTTTTTTCAAACACAACATATAAAATTTTCAAAAGTATATTTAAAAAGGGTTCTCCATCAAAAGGAAGTTAATCGACCTTTTAAGAAATATTAGAAGATTTATGCTCAAAATTGGATTCATTTACATTTTAAGCCTCTAACATTTATTGGATAAAAGTAAAAATATTTGACAAACATATATAATAATTTTGTAGTTAGTTTCTTTAATTCCTACCATTATAATGGCTAGGTGTTAAAAACCTTTTAAAATAATATTATTTTATTATTAGAGTGTAACGTAAGATTTCTAAGAAACTCGTTATTGCCTATTGGGTACGCCCTCGAGCATATCATTCCCTTTAAAGTAATATTAATATTTTATTAAGAAATACGGATAAATATGGAAATGTCATATTCATTATTTACCTAGGGTGTTACATCCTTCCCCCCTTTTGGGAGTTTCGTCCTTGTAATTTTAATGTTGGGCTTGGAAGCTTCATTGAAAATCCCACATCAGAACAAGAGTCAGTAAAACTGTCACTTTAAAAGAATGGGAGAGAAGTACAAATGTCACCCGAGTTAAGCCATACTAGGATTCCAAGTATGAAAATATGGATATGGAGGAGAAAACAAAGGGTCATGTTCTGATGGAGAGTGATAGTAAACATGTCTAGGAGAAAGTTAACAATAAGAAAATCACAAACTTGTGATGGGTTAAACGGTATTTGATTCCCCAGTAGAAAAAATTAACAGACAACATTATTGTTTTAAATTACTTTTCATTGAGGAATTTATTTATGAGCTTAACTAAAACATTAGTAAGCATACTTAATTGTTATGTTTACTTTCAACTTTTACTATATTTCTTACATGAACTAATATTTTCTCCAAAAGATGAGTATTTAGGTTGAATTGTTCACATTAAGAGAGCTATAATCAACTTCTAGAGAATCACCTAATCCACAAAAGAGAACTACATACTTCCCATGTCTTTAGACCTTAACCAAAATTAAAACCAAAAAGTCTAGTATTAGATCAGATAATACCCAAAAAGGATAATACTTTATATAAAAAAAATCTATTCTTAATCTCCAAAAAATTCCAAACAAAACCCAAAGTTCAATAGAGACCATTCAATAAACATCTATCCATAAAATTCTACAAAGTAAAACAAACTAATATTGAAACCCAAAATGTATTAACCAGTAATTGCCTCAAATTCAAGGATCATATAAACCCAAATCGTTCTTTATAACTATATCCACAAAAGAAAGGATAATTATTCCTTGAATAAAATTTTCATATATCAAACATCAGGGTTACTATAAAAAGTCTTCTAATGTAACCCCATCATTAAAAGATACTTAATACATCTAAGAATTTCACCATCGTAAAATCTACCATACTCTTAAATCCCTTATATGATGACTTCTTACTTATTTAACATTATTCATGATCCATTAGCCATTCCTTTTCAACTTATTCTGAAATAATTATTTCCTACAAACAAAATCATGAATCATATCCTAAGATTCCAATAATAGGAAAACATATGTTAAGAAATAATCCATACCTTTCATTATTCATTTTCAGTTTCTTCATCCTCAATCAGAATGGCATTAGGTATTGGTAAATGAATATTTGTATGATCTTGGTGACCCCATTCCTGAAACTTCTTCGTAGGACATGTGTTTGCATAATGACCATGCACACCACATTTAGAACATTCAATTGATCCTTCAGAAAGAACTTCTTTCCATTTCCTAGAGTCAACTAGTTGCTTCCTTTTTACATGGTAGGTTCTTGCTTTATGACCTTCATTTCCACACCTATAGCATCATTCTGTCCCTCTGAAACATTTTCCTATGTGTTTGTTTCCACATATTTGACACATATATTTTTTAACATACTTAACTTTATGATTATTACCTGAAATTCCGTAGGGATTTGTTTCTTGCATATACGATGCCTTATAAAAATCACTAAGGTTAAGGTGGTTAATCATGACTCCAGATAGTTGGTTGATGATAACCACAAGAGTTCTCATTGCAGCTCCCATATCATTCAGTTTTTCTTTCATAAAACCGTCACAGTTTTCTTTAAATCCATTGTTACTTTGGTGCCTGCTAGATCCAGCCATTTACTAAAACCAAAAAGGTCAGTGTGAGTATATCAGTAAAATGATCAAATAAAAAAGAGGAAGATAAACACCAATATATACTTATCCAATTTATCTCAAAATCATTCTAACTTTCAAAAAAAATGATGACCCCATCTAATATACTAACCATTGTGGTTATACACAACTTGTCACTTTTTCTTAAACAACACTCTAACCTCTAAAGTTATCTAAACCGACCTCTGATACCAACTATAAGGCCCCAACCTTAAACCTTACTTAATCTTGAGTTATTACAAGATTACACATTGAGGATCTTTTCCGGTTTAGAGTTTTAGAGAATTAGATCATAAAACATGCATTACATTCCACATTTAAAGAAAGTGGTTACATAAAAGATAGTATTCATTTTACCATCAATGGAAACATATTTAAAATAAAACATGGATTCTTTCTTGACACTTCCTTGAAATTATCATCATATCATGTACCAATCCCTTGACCTTTGAAAACATTTCAAAAACTTGGGATGAGCATAAAAATCTCAATAAGGGTTATAAAAAGTATGTAAAGGAAACATGAGTACATATATACATAAGAATGAAATCATACTTTACCCATAAAACATAAGCACTTTAACATACCTCATAAAATCCGGAATAAATCATAGAAATCATAAGACATAAAGGTAACTTGAGGCATTCATACATTCTTACGTAGGGAGTAACCCTCTTGGTTACGTTTGGAATACCCATCACAGTATATTCTCTAAATCTCTTCGGAGAAACCTTAATGTTTAACTCATTCGCATTACCCAATGAATTGGAGAGCTATATCAGGCTCACCTGCCCTTAGTTTATCACGAAACCACCCGTCTTCATAAAAAATGCCCAAGAACCATAACGTAATCATATCACATAACTTAAGCATAAAGGAAATATAACATTCCCACATTACAAAAACAATATAACATTTTAAGATATTGAAATAATGAATCCATTCTAAAACACATTTTCAAAACCATTTAAAACATTTAATACAAAGATTTTTAAATCAAATTGTCCCATACCACATTCAAGCTTTTAACATTTTAAACCATTAATATCAATATAAATAAATCCTTAAAATAATTTTGAAAACATGGATATTAATGAGAAATATTTATAAGAATAAATAATTAAAACATTTAAAACGATATTTTAGTTAAAGGGTTTTTAACAAAATGAGAGACACTTGAATACAATAATTGAGGAATAAAATTTTATAATATCATGAGAATAAAGGGATTCATGATATAATATTCCAAAGGACAGTATATACACCATATAAGAGTGAATTGGTGCATAACAACAATGAAGTCTCAATGGAAATGTAAATTGAGATGAAATCCATTATAAAGATGGTATCTTTAAATTAAGGATAAATAAATCTCATAATTATGTGTGACAAATATAAATACACCCAAAATAAGTGGATATTATGTGTAAAATAATCAAATTACATTCACACATATTCAAAGGATGGCATATTCAATAACTACATGTTGAACCCAAAGAAATCAAAATTGGGTTAAGAAGTTCCCTTGACAGCCTAACAACGTCACATGAAATTTTAGAAAAAGAGTTGATGAGATAGATAAAGGGTACATCATAAATTGTACATAAAATTTACGGAAATAAGGATATATAATAACATATCCCCACATAATAAGATGAAAATTAAAAGACATAACAAAATAAGTCTTTTAAAAAGAAGAGGGTGAAAGGTTCCATTACCGATTTGGGTAACTTTCGAAACGTACACCCCATGAAATAAGGACAATAAAACATTGATGTAAATACTCATAAACGAAAGTATTTTACACAAAGAGTAGAATAATGGACAGTACATACACCACTAAAAAGGAAATATTGGAAAATGTAGCATGAATCTCACGAAAACACAATGTGAGATAAAAAGCCCCTTACAAAATTCCGGCAGCCTAACGACGCCAATTAAAACTTCCAAAAAGGATTGATGAGAGAAAATAAGGTCCCTAATCATATGAACATAAAAATTATAGTAAGAGTAATATAAAAGAACATCCCAATAATAAGAAAGATGATCTTAAAAGGAATTACATAAAAGAGTGTACTTAAAAAGAAAGAGAGGGGTAGGATCCCTTACCTCGAGTCCGACTTGACTCGATCATTCTTTAACCTCCTGAATAATAAACTTGAGTTAATTTATACTTGCTTAAGAACCTTTTTCAAGTTCATTATTCCTTTTATATCACTTACTAACATGCTATTAACCCTATGTACTTATTTAAGTTAATAATGGTCGTTTTGTAGATCATTGCTACTTGAGCCAAAAAAATAAACTCTTTATAATTACAACTTGTTCATGCTGTAAAATATATATTATATCCAGAATTATATTAATTATTTAGATATAATATATATCATATATATCCATTATATACATGCATTTATAATGTTACATAACATTTAGAGGTAAGAAATGAAATGCACCGTTCAGGGAGACGGTAAGTCGTACGTACGCATGAACGCTACTTCCACTTCTATTTATTATTTAATGGAATTAAAATATAATGATACATAATAGTATTATAATTCAAGTATGTTATCATATATAATATCATTAAATTTATCCTTTATACATACCACATATGGTGTTAACGAATCAAATCACTTTGTGGGGGCGGTAGTCCGCACTTCCTAAAATGAAGATATCGCATTTACCCATAATGGAAACCATAAAGGTATTCCATAAATGAAAAATACATAAGCTTAAGTAAAACATAAAAATATTATATATCATATATAAATATAGTGTCATCTCAATGGCCACCTTTGAAGGGGTTAGAAGAATATTGAACAATCATCGTTTCTTGAGGCAGAAATTCGCCATCCACTGAAATAGTATGCTCTTTAACCATTAGATGTAGGTGTGTATAAGTGTAGCTCGAATACTTCTTATAAAAACACCCTAGTATATTGAAGATACTTGTTTTATTACAAAAGAAAATAATAAAAAGAGTTTAGTGGGTTGGAGAAGCAAAATAAAACAAAAGAACACAAGTGAAGACATTACCTTAAAATCGGGTATCTCTCTTTGATTTGAGCTCAAAGGCTTCCTTGGGAAGACTTATGTACAAATGGAGGATTCTAGGAGTAATAGGGGGATGTTTAGAGACAAAATGATCAGGGGTGGGCCGATCCAAATGCTTGAGAGGTGTGGGTAAGGTGGTAGAGGTGGGGGCCTTTTATAAGAGGAGAGGAGTGGCACTCTTGGAAAGTTACAAAATGTTACTTTATTTTCAAATGAGTTTCGGATTTTAAAGGTCCCACATTGATTTAATTAGAGTATAAGGTGGTAATGGTTCAAAATATACTAATACAATAGGTCTTTGACAAGTGTAAGTTATAGTTTTACCATTATCTTTTCATTTTATTTAAATCCTTTATTAATGAGGTAATCGCTGCATCATCATGATGTCATAAATAATTTAATTTATTTAATGTCTAAAAATTATGAAACAAATATCATGATGTAGGAAATAGTTTTATATTTCTAATGAATATTTATAATAAAAAAAATGACTTGTATAACCCCATTTAAAAATTGTTTTAGTAAAACAACTCATGCTTGTGACATTTTTATTTTAACTTTAAATAAAATGTTATTTATGTCATTTTCCAACCAAAGTGGCTCCATGGGGTCCCCAAGTTGACCCATGGATTTCTTGGTCGGCCATGACACATCCAATGAGGGTAGGATATGTGTCTTGGTCATTTCATATTATTAAAACATTATTTTTACCTTAAATTACACAAATTACCTCTAATCGCGATTAAAAACATAAAAGTTACTATTCACCAAAAATATTATTCTAATCCCATTGAACCAAATTCTACATCCTAATGACAACCATGTATGTAGGATTTTTTAAATTAAAATCACATAAGTGGTAAAGTTTCATTTAAACGAAAAATCTGTTTTTAAACTACCACTTAGTGGTTTCACTATTCATCAAAAATTGAAGTTTTTCAGAAAAATACCAAAATTTCACCCTAAGATATATTTGATATTCTGAACTCAATAATGATTTATATTTTTCAAAATTCAAAACATATATGTTTCATTAATTAATTTAATAATTAATTTCCTCTGTCAAAACAAATAGCGTGTTTTTAAGAAACAATATCTATTAAAAGTTTGACACTAGTTTAAGTCCAATTTCAAAGTAAAATTAATTCAAATGACCACCATTAGATTAAATGGAAAAAATATATTCTAAATACACTTTAATATAAATTAAAAATATAATCTATCCATATAAATAAATCATATTAAAACGAGGTTTTGAATTAAAATGCAACATTTTCAATAAAAAGTATCTTTATTGGAAAAATAACAAAATTTTACACAAAGTAAATTTTGATGTCCAGATTCTAAAAAAGGATTTTATTTTTTTCAAACACAACATATAAAATTGTCAAATGTTTATTTAAAAAGGGTTCTCCATCAAAAGGTGGTTAATTGACCTTTTAAATAATATTAGAATATTTATGCTTAAAATTGGATTCATTTGCATTTTAAGCCTCTAACATTTATTGGATAAAAGTAAAAATATTTGAAAAACATATATAATAATTTTTTAATTAGTTCCATTCATTCCCTCCATTATAATGGCTAGGCGTTTACTACCTTTAAAAATAATATTATTTTATTATTAGAGTGTAACGTAGGATTTCTAAGAAACTCGTTGGTGCGTATTGGGTACGCCCTCGAGCATAGAATTCCATTTAAAGTAATATTAATATTTTATTCAAAAATATGGATAAATATGAAAATTTCATATTCTTTATTTACCTAGGGTGTTACAGAAACCATACTATTGGAAGGTTTTATGAATCTATTTTACATCTCATTTATGATTTCTTGATCAGTATTTTTAAATTCTTTTAACTTGTATATGTGTATACATTTTTTGGTCCTCTACATCTTATCAGTTCTATAATGAAAGACTTTTAATGTCCTCCAAAATTTAGACCCAGTTTTACAGGAAGAAATATTACTATAAAAATTTATACTTAGAGAGAATTATAATTAATTCATGTCATTTTATTTTAAAATCCATTTTGATGCATAATTACCTATGAGGGTTTATAAATATATATCTGCATGTTTATATGGTTTTGAAATTTTTTCCCTATAATGAAGGCAAATATTTTAATGAAATACATCAATTATATACATCAAGTAAACATTGTGAATTCCCATAAATTTTTTTGGTTGGATGGGATTGAAAATTTCAACATTAGGTTTCCATAATAATTTAGTTGATATGTTTCTTAATCTTTTAATTATGGGATACTGGTTAGTTCAGAAACATATAATGAAACAACTAAAATGAAATAATTAAAAAGGAAACACCCTCTGACACAAATTATAAGGTCCCTTGGTATGAATGTAGTGACTATAGGGGGGGTAATAGCCCTTTTGAACTATTAAAATGCATTACTAATTTATCAGAGTTAGAACATGGTTAAAAGTTTCATTGAAAACAAAACAGTTGACACTATAAGTTTCTATATAGGTTCGGATCACCAAGATCATAGTCCCCTATAAAATATCCTATACACATCAAGGATACTATTATTCACTATATTCTCAGTTTTGACTGGGTGTAATAACCCGACTACAGACTGATGAAATGTTCTTTTTTAACACATGTTGGAAGAACTAGTAAATTTTTAAGAAGTAACAATCAACCATCCTTTTGTATGGGAGGAAAATACTAAATCTTACTTTTATATGAGAGGAATAATAAAATGAAATATTTCTAATTGGAAAATATTAAACAAAAAATTTAATGTATAAATAGATGGAAGGAAAAAATTTCCACAAAGAAATAACATTAATAGTTAAAACTAGATGAGAGAAAATGATCTTGAAATTTTATGAATATCCAATTCTTTGATCACTCTAGTGTTGGAAGATGAAAGAGATAAATATTATCAATTATTACATCAGAATGAAAGAAGTCAAAATAGTTTCTTGATTATTTCAAAGCAGCATAAATTACCTCATCCTGAATCTATAGAATAATCTATATTGGTGTATGTTATTTATACTTGAAGAGATATCTCAAACCAGTAAATAAAAATCATGAGCATATATGTATCAAATTTCTATATGACACATGTTATTGTATTATAATATAATAATATGGTCATTACCAATTATTTGTTAATGCCTCACTGAAAACAAAAATAGAACCAGGATTTACAAATATTCATTAAATATTGAAATAAAAAATTTAATATTTTATGTATAAAAATCCTATACAATTAATTTTTTTTAACAATTTAAATAATAAATATAATCTTTTTTATTTTAAAGAAAATATGAATTATAGAAAAACATAGCATCATATGAGTATCAATTCCGCATTAAGTTTTATAAATAAAAAAATAAAATTACAATTATTCTAACAAATTATTATAATTATTTTCCAACATAAAAGAAAAAAATATAATATAAAGTAATTAATTTTAACAACATTAATAAATATTAACACACAAAAATTGAAATAACTTTTATGTAACGGTGGGTCCTGACCCATTGTAGAAAATAGAGAGTGTTGGCTTTTTACCTACCATTGGAAATGTCGAGTGAGGGAAAAATAACATTTCCTACCATTAAAATTTTATGGAAAAATAATAAAAAGTAATCTAAACAAAATATAATTCCATGGATATTAGAAATGATGGCTTCATGATAAGAATGTAAAATTACCTACAATTAGATGTTCAACAGTGACTGATGACTCACAGTTAAGTTCTAATGGTGACTTATGACCTACTGTTGGAATTTTCCAATGGTGACTTAGTGAAAAAAATATTACATACAACAAGATGATATAACAGATGATTAAATCAAAACTACTATTATTCTAAAATCATAAAAACATAATATAAACCCAACATAAAGGAAGAAGAATCTACCTTAAAGCATCAATACACATATATACATGATAATCACAAAGGGAATGCATATAAAAAGAGTTAAAACATATGATAATAATAATAATTCAAAATTAAAACATCATATAATAGTAATAATAATACAGTACACTCAAAATATAAAGGTAAAAGATTCTATAAGAGCTTAATAATGGTTTGGTTATAACATAAAACAACATGAAGGAAATAATAAAGGAAGACAATATGACCCACCATTGTTATCCAATGGTGGGTAGAATGATCCACCATTTATGTCCAACGATAGGTAAAATTACTCACCACTAAAATCTTATGGTAGGTCGAAACCCACAGATGGTAATTTCCAATGGTGGATAATTTACGCAACATTATATTTTTCCAATGGTGACTCATCACCATCAATTTTAATTTTCCAATGGTGACTCAATAAGAATCCAACCAAATGGATGCAGAGCATTAGAACCAAAAAAAATCACCCGTTGATTCTTATATGAAAAAACATAATAGAGTAGAAGGAACATTGGTGAATAAAAGGTTGATCCATTGTTTTCTAAGGAGAGTATGCATAAAAATATTCCAACAGGAAAAAAATGAAACTGAAGGATTGAAGAAACTTGGTTATGATTATCCGAGATACTATAAAAATCACTAGTGAATAATAGATCGAGAAAACAAATGAATAAGATGAAGGAAATTGAAAATTGGAGTGTTCAGAAGTTTAAAACATAGGCGTAGGATATGCAAGAAGATCATAAGGCCGTGATAAAATAGAATGTATTCATGTCATTAAAAAAAATAAACATTATGCTTAAAAAAGGTTCACACATTGAATTTAACTAGTGGAATGACATTGATATATCATACAAGGTGCGCTAATCATCGGATAGAAAAAAAACACAACATACACATGGAATGTGGGAAAAACATGAGACCCATGCCCAACCCATGTGACAAAGTGGTAAGCACTATTTTCTTTATACTGTCCCAAATTCAAAACAAATGCACTATGAATGATCCATGATTTGTGAAAACCTTAAAGACTGGACCTCTAATGAGCCTTGATAATCAGATCCCCCTAAATATGGTTGTAGGTTCGGCTTAAGGTTCTTTTACCGAGTGCCTTACTTTTAAAAAATTTTAATAAAAAAATAATACGATGCATAGTATAAAAAATAAAAACAAATTATAAAATAGAATATTTAAACATGTTTTTAAGAAGTAATATTTTTGAAACAGAATTTAATTTAATTAAATGTGATGTAATTTTAATTTATCAAAACAAAGAGATATGTAAAACTGTTAACACCAAATTTAAAAAAATTAATAAAAATACATTGTTGATATTATGATGTTTAGTTTCTAGTTGGATGATCCTAAAGATAATATATTTATTCAACATAGTAGGTCATCATTGGTATCACTGATTCTCTTTGTAAATATGGTGGTTGGGAGCCTTATACATTTAATTAATTACATGAAACATAACAAGGTGATTTTAAGAAATAAATAATCATTTCACAAAATTAATGATATATTTGATTAGCTATTGGGATACCTGTAGTTTTTAAATATTGATATGATATCAAGATTCCACCAGTTGAGGGTTCATGAAGCAAAAATAATTAACATTTATTTTAGAGGAATGTATGCCGACTATGAATATTTAGTTATGCCTTATGTCCTTACAAATAATACTATGGTTTTTATGGATTTGATAAATTTTATCGTCCACTGGTATATGGATTACTTCATGGTTGTGTTTGTGGATAAGAACCTTATCTATTCCAAGTTGATATAAGTACATGATAACTATTGAACCACTAATTTGGAAACATTGAGAGAGAACCTTTTTTAGAATATATCTAAATATCTATTATGAATTTTGAAAGTTAGGTTCCTAGGTTACATGTTATCAGGAAAATAAATCTTAGTGTCTCATGAAAATATCTAGGAAGTTATGTCTTTGGAGTATCCCATGAATGTGTTTGAGATCAGGTGATTCATGGGATTTTCCTGATCATATATGTATTTCATTTAATAATATTTCAGGAAAATGTCTCCCTTAATAGCGTTGAATCAAAATAGAATAAAGATTAAATAGCAAGAGATGTTATAGAGGTCTTTTGAGGTGTTGAAATTGAGTTCAACTTTCTCTTTAGATTTGATTTCTATTGTTCCAGGTAATGTTTTTCTAGTGTATTGAGATTATTTGAGTTTCAAATTAAGGTGACTAATGATACAACATAACAATGTGGTAGAATATGTTATTATCTCGTTACTCCCATGTGAATAGAATTACCACAATAATGTAATTAAGATAGTTATAGTGATTTATGCCATAAATATTTAGTGTCAAAATCTCTTTAAGGAGGGGTTTACAATGTATTCACACCATAAGTGTATAAAGTATATTTACAACAAGAAGGATTCAAATAATTGGTAGGGAAAAAGGATAAATTATATCTAGACCTTTTTTATATTAATTAATTCCCTAAGAAGAGGAATGTGGTAGCTAATGCCTTTATTAAGAAATTACCAATATTGGTAGATACATGACTCGATGTTGACATGTTCCTTAGGAGCTTATTTTTTGAGATTTTTTTATATGGGGAAGAAGAAGACAAGAATATGTTTTGTCTTGTCTTTAGACCAAACATTTCAGAAATGATTGTATTTTACCTAAGTAGTTAATATATTCCAAAATTCAATATGTTTATAGATTATTAAATTATGGGGAAACCTCAAGTGATTGGTCTTGGTCTTCTAAAGGCTCTCCTATGTTTCATTATAGTCTTTTCTCCACATTAGGATTGAATATAAGTTCATAAAGGGGGGAAACTAATCCAATTGGTTCATTAAAACTAGAGATACCAATATGTTTTATGATATGAAATAATAGTACTGGTGTCCCTGAATGAGGTAGTCAGTTTCTAATTTTGGGTCTCAATGCCTTACATATTAGATGATTAAGGCTAAGTACCATATATATGTTGGTTTATTTCATCCTCTTCCCATTCTATTATGGAAGTAGGATGACATTTTAAAATCTATTTTCATTACATTACCTTAGATTCTAAATGTGAATGATGTTAATTAGGTCATTATTTATGTTTGAACTATGTTTTATAATTTCTCACCCATTAAGGAGTCCATGTGGGTGTATGTTTATAGATACAAGTACATTATAGTGATCATAAAAATATATGGTTTCCCTTTTTTATCGCATTCGACCGATTCTTGTACTTCAATTATTTATTTTGTAGAGGAATTTATCAAGTATTGACTCTCATATAGAATGGATAGTGGTGTATCATCTATATATTTATGGTCATATTGAATTTTTATATAGATTCTTGAAGGTATTCATCAAGATATCTTCATTGATTTTGGCTATTCATGGGAGAAACATCTATCCCCTGTTAAATATTCATATTAAAAAAATTATCATGATTAAATTAAGATGGATCTATTTTGGTCTATATACAGGGGACCATGTTTGTCTCCTCACTATTTTATAGAGCTGTGAGAGATATTTTTTGGGGGGATGATCATAATTGATGGGATTGAAAAGACGGTTTATTTGTTTCAAAATAGTATAACAATAGCTCAGATTCATCAAATTTCATATTCTAGTAATTTAGTTGATCCTTTATAGTTATAGGTTGGTGATTATGTGTTTATAAGAGTTTCTCATAGGATGGGGCACCGTTGGTTGGGGAAACATGGTATGATATCACTAATTTATGTCGGGACATTTTAGATCATGGAATGATATTGTATGGTGGTGTATTTTTTGGACATAACAACGTGGATAATTCCCATTAATGATTTGTTTCATATATCTGAGTTAATGAAATACCATCCAGATCTATCCCATGTGATAGAGTGTGATGATCTAGTAGTGGGACCTCATAACAAAATTACAGAGGATCATGTCCATATAACTGATTATCTGAATAATAAATTATATGTAATTCTTATTACCAAAGTATATGAGCTAAGTTAGCGTTTCTAAGATATCCCTTAGATATGGAATCATGAATCATTGGTATGAGAGTAATGGACTCACATTTGTATGCATTCAAAACATGGATGACTTTCCGTGGGTAGAAAGTGGAATGGTGGGATGAATTATGAAACACTCGGGCTAAAAAAATAATGTATTTTATTGTGTTTTCATTTCAATTTTATTCATTTTAAGAGTGTATTGTATTTATTGGTTTTAAAAAATTTTATTTTAAAAAATGGGATAGGGTACACAATTAATGCATAGTTAGCAGTAACTATTTTCCAAACCGTAAAATATGGGGTGGGGGATGTCAGATCCATTTTTCTTGGTTGAAACATGTTTTTTAAATAGTACAGGGTCTCCAAGAATACCATGAAACAAATTTTGTAAATGGGGATTATCCCACATGTTTGGATCATGGTTTTCATAACCATGTGACAATCCATGTGACCTGCCTAATACATATAAAAATGAATAATTCCCTTTAAAACCATCTGAGTTCATAACCCATTTTCCACCCCTATCTTATCTCGTTTTTGTATACCATCCTTCATAAAACAAGTGCCTCCTCCCATGGATTATTTGTTTCATCCCTTGATTTTTGGTGGATATATATTTGGCAAGGCTTGGTTTCATTTAGATTTCTTCAATCTTCTCCCTCCCTTACCATTTTGTTATATTTATCTCGAATTTTGGATCCCCATAAGTCCATGATAGATGATACAAGGGTTATTTTTTATGTTCCAATGATATTTAATATTTTTTTATGCTTGTGAACATCCACTAACATCATTTATAGTAGTTTTAGATGAATGTGGTGTGATTTGTTTTGATCTTGAGGTAGATGTCTATACCTAATTGGACAATTCCATTCCATACACATAGTTTATAGTTTTTGTATTGTTTAAATTTATTAATTACGATTATCATGAGGTATTAATCGATATAATGTGACTATTTATCATTATATATTTATTGATCTATTTTCAAAGTCATTTTCAAATATATTTCCTTAAAATTTTCTTTTAGGAGTATAATGTATTTTGATAAATTTATTATGTATGAAAATGGTTTCAAATGATTTTTCAATATGGGTTTCAAATTAAATTTAACATATATTTTATGGTCACTTGTTTACATGACTATAGCAATGGATTATATGCATGTTTTATTATTGGAATCCCTTGGAATACCATAGGTAAGTTGGTTTACTAGTTAAATGAAACCATTAGAATTGATTTTGCACTGACTAGGGTCAGTATTCCAGTAATACCATGTGTACTAAAGAGATGGTTTAGTACCCCTAAGTGACAATTGTGCTCATGTGGAAGGATTTGTTTTATGATAACTAGTATTCATATACCTCTTCATAGTTTCCATATTTTGATTGTTTGGGCCCATGTTTTTTTATAGTGATTTTTATTACACATTTCTGTATTTGTTATGTCACTTTTTTCATGTCTCTTTATGTTTATTTTACAATTTACATATTATTTAAATTTTATAAGATGGATCCATTTTTAAAACTATAAGTTTTCATGAAATGTTATCAAAGACTTTTTTTGAATCATTATTTCCAATCTAGAAATAATAGTATGTGTGGCGATGAAACTCATCTAGATTCATAGTAGAATCCCATTGTTAATTGAATCATATCCTTTATATACCTTTGGGCTTGTAAAGAATTAGTTTTTTGTGATAATGGTAATGAAAAGGGAACCATGTAGTTTTGTGGATCTTTTACATGATCATTTTATTCCTGAGTATATTTCTTTTGGTGATCATTGTTATTGAGGTGGAAGGGATCATGAAAAGAATTTTTGACTCCTCTTTTATCATGGGTGATTTTTATTAACCACATTTTCCTTGAACATAATTTTTTACTATTGTATATAAGTATTGAAATATATTTCATTATTTTTAATGATATGTCTGTGTACTATGTGTTATTTTTTTCAATTATACATGGTTTCATATTATTTATTCATTTTAAATAGTTATTTGTTAGTGTGGGTGTATAATATATGGATGAGTCATTCCAGAATCACTAGTGGAATCATTTTGATGTAAATTTTTATTTTATGGGTGGAACAATTACCAATTAGTTATATTTGACACCCTAATTAATTTCTATTACTACTTGTAATTATGAATGAACTTCAGGACTTGTATAATGTGGGAAGAATATATTGGTTGAGTTCACCTTGGATAGTTCATTGTTATACTTATGTGAATATAATTATTGATGATGTTCTTGTTCGAGTCAACAAACTCATATTTGATATTGACTTATATATCCTATAAATTATAGGTAAGACATCTTCTTAAAAATCTCCTATAATTATAAGAAGACCATTCCACATGATTTATAAAACCAAAATTAATTTTTATACTAGAAACTTATCATAGGAATTTTGGACCAACAAGTCAAGATAAATATTTTCGAATCCATGAAAGAATCCTAGGATAATCACTCTACTTTCTCCATCCCTGATTTTGAAGACACTTCTAATATTTAAATGAAAGTTAAACCATTATGATTTTCATTAATAGGTGACTAATGTTTAGGTTTAAATTAATATTAATTCTATAATCCCCAATGAGGTATGTAATCATGAACAATCTCTCAATTCATAAGTCACATATGTTATCTAATTCTCCATGTTGTATGTTTATGAAACAATTGAAACCAACTAGAAACAATTATATTTTTTTCAAGATTCATATCCCACAAATAAGTGAATAAACTGATTTATTACATCTTATAGAATATTTATAATGTGAATTAATCTGATAAAATGACGCTTATTATGCAATGATTTCTAGAAAACATACTGAAATTAATTAATCATAACTCATATATGTATTATAGTAAAAAATTCGTTAGGATGGACCATATAAGACATATCTGGAATAATTATTGATCTATAGATGCATCATATACATCTGGAGAAATCATTCATACACATTACTAAATCCTAAATAAGACTAAATATATTCATACATAAAGTAATAAGGGATGATATTATTAATCTATTCAATGTTTTTATTATTTAACTGACGTACGATAGTGAGTGGGTTAGTCTAATTCGTCTTGTTACTAAAAAGGGTTGCATAATTTTTTTCACCAATAAATATGGATAGATGGTCCCATCT
This sequence comes from Viscum album, assembly GCA_963277665.1. Taxonomy (NCBI): domain Eukaryota; kingdom Viridiplantae; phylum Streptophyta; class Magnoliopsida; order Santalales; family Viscaceae; genus Viscum; species Viscum album. The sequence continues at coordinate 759,207,682 of OY728140.1, read as the reverse complement.
CAAGTGAAATAATTAAAATCTTTTACTTGAATTATCAAAAATAGATATCTAAAATAGAATAGACCACTACCCGAATATGTTGTTATACTAAACACAAAAATTATTATATATAAAGTCACATTATTTATCTCTTCATCACTATAGTATATATTTTCAAATCAAAATCACACCATGAGACTAATAAAATAATATTTTAACCTATCCCTCTAGAACATATACATATAAGATAATTCTTTTTGATCATTTCATTGCTCTTATGACATTATAAAGGTACATTATGTGAAGGTTTTCCAAATTTACAGAGCATTTCGTTGAGGTTTTCATGGATGACTTTACCATTTTTTCGATTCATTAAAATTATTCTATCATTTAATGTCTTTGGACAAAAAATATTTTTTGATTATAACCTTATAAATTTTTTTGAAAAAATTAATATCATGGTCACTAGTTGGACTATTCTATGACACAAAATCTTTCATGACGATATTAAATATGATCCTGCCCGAATTGAGTCAATACAATCTCTTTTAAAACTAACATATATCTAAATCTATTCTATTATTGGGAATACAAGCTTTTTTTGATTATTAATCAATTATTTTTTCCTATTTTATCTCCCTCTCACCCGGTTAATTCAAAATCATGTTCCATCCAATTTTAATTGAGGATTATAATAGATCCTCATTTGAACTATAAAATTCATGCACAACTTCCCCAATAATAAAATTTCATGATTGGTGGCAACCCTATTAATTGATGATTCATGCGTCTAATAAAGTAGTAGGGGTTTTCTTTGGTAAACAAAAATAAAATATTCCAAGTGTCATATATTATTCCTCAACAAAATTGGATGAAACTTGATATCATTACACTATCACTGAACAATAACATCTAGCTGGGTATTTTATTTTATAGAAATATAGACCCAATATATTAGGTTCCAAAGTCATCATCTTCATAGAACATTTATATTTAAATTAGGTAATAAAAAATTCATTCAAAAATGTGGATTACAAGATTGAATCAAATTCTTTAGAAACATAACCATGATATTAGGGAAAGCCCTGGAAAATAAAATCATTTTTGGGCCACATTAGTAGAATTCCTAATTCCTCTTAATGTATAGTCACTAATCTTGAATTACAAATAAATAAATCTCTATCTTTCAATCCAATGTTACCATAGTATGCCCAAAATGTGACATTTGTTGTTTATAGGATTTTTTCCTATGAAAATTTCAAAGGAAGAAAAAGAAAAATTAAAAATTGAATAAAAATACTATTTTGGGAAGATAATATAATTTATAAAATAGTTCTCATAGGTTGATTAAATGATGTTTTGAAGAAGAGTAACATTCCTCTATTTTAGGTTTTTTCAATGAATTATTAATGGTGTATTAATTAGGCCATAAATAACCTTGAAAAATTCCTTAGACCCTGTATTGTTATAGAATTAACTCGTTATACACTCTTATAATCCCTGAAAATCATGCCCCGTATTCCAAAAAATGGCAAAATTTTTAGATGAAAGTTGATACCCCCAAAAAAATTATTCTTTAATGAAATCATTGATGTTTAGGGAATAAATTTCAGGGAAACCTTCACTCCTTCAAATGTATGGACAAACATCCTAATTGTTATTAATTTTTTTATTTTCATATTGAATCCAAACCCACTATGATGATGCTCATACTATTTGTGATTTCCCAAAAAATCCATATTAAATAGATTTGAAACATTACCTGTCATGTTGAGTGACTAAGAAAATAATTTTTAAAATATTACCATAGAATCACTTCTAAAAAACATGGGGCTATTCATGAAACATCGACTACTTATAATGCCTAAATATATGGCTTAGATTGACCTTAAAGTTGGAAAGTTAAATGATTTCATGATATAATTGTTACACCCACAAGGTTAGATTGGTAAAAAAAACATGTTGGATCACAATGGTCATATGAAAATTCCCATAATACACCCATTAAATTATGTCTATTTAGGATAGTTCTTTACATGGAATGTGATTTACCAGTTGAACATCAAATTAAATCATTTTGAGCTGTAAAATCATGTAAATGTTATTGTAAAAAATCCATAAAATATATATTTCTACTATTAAATGAATTTTAAGAGCTTAAACATTATTCTTATGATAATATTAATCACTATAGATAAATAAATAAGTTACACCCTAAAAACCTATATAGTGAAATGTGTTTCATGATGGAGAAAAAGAAATTATCTTTGATATTTTCCTTCCACTCTTTAAAAATTACCTTCCACTTCACCAAGGTAAGAATAATTCTCATTGACAAGGAAATTGTGTCATTATTAATGTTTACAGATTTGATGGAGTGAATATCCATGATCCTTCTAGAAAAGGTACATTCACGGTTATGAGACATTTGTTAAAGAATCAACATGATAGGAACAATTCCTCATAAACCTCATCATTTTCCAAAAGAAACTCACATACTAGAATGGATCCATCAATATAAGGAGATGGTTACCCACCTTTTACAAATTATGAAGCACCACTTTCACTTTAACTCCCCTACTATATCTCTCCTCGATCCGTCATTACCACAATATCTCATTATCTCCATATTTTTTTTTCTTTTTTCCTTTCTAACTATATCTATAATTTATAAGTTTTACCACTTTCTTGGTCCACCATTTCATTATTTTATGTTTTATGTATGTTTATTTTCAAAATTAAAAATATTTATAATTAACCATATCAAAATTTATAATTTTTTCCAAACACTTTAGGGGACTTGAGAAAAAAGTTTTTCATTCCAAATGTTTTTATCAGAAGAAACATATATAAATTAGATAATCTCAAGAATTATAATTTTTAGTGTTTATTTTTTATTGGAAAATGATTTTACCCAACTTATAGTGAGTAACATAATATTTGATTCCATTTTCAAACATATTAATTTTTTATTATTATGTGTTTTCACCCCCAATTATGATTATCTACTATTTTTGAATTTCAAGATGATTTTATTACTTTAGTGTTAATTAATATTATAGGGGAATGTTTTAACCCTTTGATATTTTGAAAATCCAAATATCCTCTCATTACCCACACATCAAAACTTATTTATCAATCCCCATTGATATTATTAAAAGATATTTATTCTATAAATGTTACAATCCAAAAAACTTTTTCCACCCAATATTTTTATAGAAATTAGTTGAATGATTTATAGAAATTTAATTTTAGAAAATTAGATTTCATTTTGGGACTACGATCATTATTTTTCAATTTGAATTTCTATATTGGATTGAATGAATCCATTTATTGGAGGATATGGGAGGTCATAATTTTGATATGTTCATGATATAAATCATTCAATCTAATTTTTCAAAATTTTTAATAAAAATTTTTCAAAAAAATGAAACAATTGAAAAAAATAAATGATAAAAATTTGAAGAAAGAAAAAAAGGACTTTGTAAAAGAAAAGAACAACTGAATGAGGTTTTCTAGAGCTATTTTTAGATGTTTTAGAGTAATATATATAATTTTTTTTTTCATAGTATTCTAAACAACTCTCTCTCATATTCATTAATCACATGTTTTCTCATAAAAGTGTGTTTACATTCCCTTGCATATCTCATTTAATAAATTTTTCATTACCTTATCAAAGTTTGTATTTACCCCCATATTCTACTCAATTTTAACCATCATCATACCATAAAATTACCAATAAAAATTCATATAAAAATAATAATTCATTATTTTACACTTCAACAAATATGACGGAATATGATATATCCTACAAAATTTAATATTTTCACCTTTTTGTAGTGAATTATTTCCCAATATTGATTAATTATCATCTTCACAAGAGATGTGGGTTTTATGTGACCATATACTCTAATTCAAATATTGGGCATAAAAGATGAATTGTTATTTAAATATTATTGTAGTTATAGTTTGTATTGGAATACATTTTGAATGATTTTTCAAGTCTATATCTCATTGATTTTAGAATTTTGTTAGAAAATTTATTTGTGAGATAAAAATATTTATTACATGTATGTGTTTTCGTATGAGCAAGGAAATTTACCATTGTATGTGTGGGGAATTTTATATTATATATTTATTCATGATTTTAAATTAGTCCCACTTGTTATTGTTCATGGAGAAATAAATAATTAATGATCGTTTTTTATTATTTGATCATAAATATATATGTAGACCATTGTTCAAATTATTCCACTACCATGATGTTTTTGTATTTATCATAACATTCAATCTACTGATCTGAATTGTGTGTTTTTTATTTTTTTAGGGTAAATGATTCATCTTTCTATAATTAATTAAACATGACATTTGTCTAATATGGTCATTTGAAGGGTCATTTAGAGTACACAACAAGACCTCATGAATCTTCCATGATAATATAGACATTCTACAACTTTTTTATTTCAATGGCTAAATAATAAATCCCAAATACAATTAAACATCACCATAGGTACACTAACATTAATTTCAATCATGAATATTAATTTTATGGACCAAAATATACCATATGTTTCTAAACATATGTTTAAAACTAAAGACTATATTTTTATCTAAAATTTATTACTACACACCATTATGGAAATATATCTAGTTAAAAAACAAATTAGGTATAAAAGTAACGTTTATAAAGAATATACACATAGAAAAAAATTTATAGATTTTTTTATGGTGGAATCTTCATAGCCATAAATGTGTTCACATTTAGTCCTGGAAAAAATTATGGATAATACCTGAAAACACCACATAGTTTAGAATGGAATCCAAATCTATAGCTTGAGAATTATAATATAAGATATTTTTAGTGGGTGGATATTTAACATATGTATAAAAATCTTTCTAGAAGAACCTATTCCTATGTAATTATATATAATATGTTAAATGGACGATAAAAATGTCCATATATATTTTAAGTAAACCCATCCCTACCCTTTGAGATAGAAATACATGCCCATATTCTCATAACAATGGGTTTTGAATTTCCAATGCTTTATAAGATAATTAGTATGAAAAATTTTTAAAATTGATATGAGCTCTTTCAATCTTATTTTTTGTCATGATAAACCACTACATCATTCAATGTTTTCATAATCTTTTTTATTAATTTATAATTATAATCACATATTTTTGTTTTCATTTCATTTATATGTAATGAATTATTTTTACTCTATAATATTTTCTTAATACACTATATATATATTTGTATTTTATAATAATTCATTGAATTTGTCAGAAACCCTTCCATCTCTTTCTCCATTCATTCAAAAGTGTGTTATTTCCTTTCTTTGTCAGTGTGCGTTAGCGTTAAAAGCTCTAATATTATCACATTAATATATGTATATTTTACCACATTTCTATAATCATAATATTAATCACCTTATTGATAAATTAAATCCACTATCGGGGTATGTCATAATTTATGGATAAGTGATTGATCATTTTTTCTCATTTAATATTTGTTAAATTTAATATTATTTATGTTAGAAAAGATATGTAATTGGTTAGTTAAATGTTTGGTTTAACATGTGAAAAATAAATTTTATTTGAACATTAAATACAATAGGGTTCATGGGTTAATGAGCCATCCATAAAAGAAAATTTATTAAGATAATTACCCATGTTATGGATTAGATTAAAATCAAACCATATAGGGAAATTTGGTTGATGTATTCTTATAAATTGGATGTTAATTTGATGAAATTTCTTGAAAATATTAATGATATCATTATATTATTTCCCCAATAATGAAATCACCCCAATTTATATAAAATTTTTCAATAGAACAAGAATCATGAATCAATTCAGTTTTAATTCAATGAATAAGAAAATCTCACATTTTATTCTAAAAACAAAATAATTGATTCGAATTATATAACACTATATATGAGGATTAAATTTGGTATCTAATATATATATATTATTGTATACAATCATTCCTTTGATTTTTGATAGGTGAAAAGCAACCGTGTTTCACAATACAATCTTCACACACCACTGTTTCACATATCATTCTTCTACATGTTATTTCACTTAAGTCCTATTCATGCACGAAAAAATTACATGAAGAGATATCCCTTAATCATCAAATTATTTGAAATTGTTTTTAGATAATGGGGGTTAATAAGTATTAATAAGAAAACCCATTACCTTGTTCAACATAAAATTCCATTCATGAAACTATTATTTTGTGACATCAATAACTGAAAAATTATCAAGTAACTCTAGCCACATTGTGTTAACATAAATATAACTTGTTTGAGAGTCTCTATAAATAGTGTGAATAGAAATAATTAAGACGAATCATTCACTAAATCATGAAAAACTAGATGTCTTGTGTGAAATTTATTTTCCTATTTGAAAGCCCCTATATTTTCACAAAAATCAACTTTATACTTCCTCCAATGAACTTATAGACTTATAAATTTCTTCAAAACCATTTTATTTTCATTGAAATCATAATAACATATAGAATAATTGAATTCTGTATGATTTTATTTTTAAAACAAGTCTTTAACCTAAATTTAATTCACTATAACATCATCCACTACAACATGATTAACGACAAACAATACACCAATATATAGCTAAAATCAACATGATTCCAACAATATGTATTTTAAAAGTATATGAAAAATTGGTAAATATTTGTTCATCAGATATATAAGAACATAAAATAATTAATTTATAATCATTTTTTCATCATAATTGGATCGGAATAAATAATTGGTCATAGTGATTTCTCTGAAGCTTTTAAACTTTTATATTATTATGATCATGTACATTTATTTTTTTAATAATGTTTTATTTCAAAAATATATTCGAATATATAATTATAAACTCATTCGATGAAAAATAATGTACTTAAGTTACTATTTCATGTATTAAATTGAATTCTTCAATAAATATGATAATAATCACGTTTTTCAATGAAATAATAGATATGGAATAATGATGGTATTTAAACCCCCAAAAAAGACTAACATCCCAAAAAAAATAACTTCAACACTAAACCACCCTTCATTACTGATCTTATAAAAAAGTGACTACACATCAATGTTTTTATAAGAACCAATGAATTAATAAATGATAGACGCAAGATAGATACCTAAAACCTTAACTATGTCAAACCTGAGGATCTTTTTCATTAATATAATTACAAATAATTACACCATTGAAAAATTAAAATAATTATATATTTTCATATTTCAAAACCAAATTATCCTTTTATAAAAATAAATTATTCTATATATCTTATTATATATCCCATATCATATTCGAAATTCAATGGAATTCAAATGCCATTATTTTTTTAAAAAAATGTGTGGGATATAAATATATATAAAATATATATATATATTATTTTTTTTTATTATTTTTCATAAATATATAAATTATATAATTTACAAATATAAATAAAAATACAGAATATTAAAACATTTTATGTATATTTAAAATCAAAATATAGTGATTGATATGCAGACACCATTCACATACTTTTTTTAAAAATAAAGAGATGATGATGTCAATGTTGAGATCAAAAATTATTCATGGATATATAGCAACCATTAAGATATTTTATAGAGTCTAAGAGATATTGTTGAGATTTATAATTGATGAAGCAATGAGATTCTATGAAGTGAAATTTTTATTTATGTTTTCATTTTTTTCAACACAAATCATGATCAACCTCATGTATTTTATGATGATTTTGTTGGGATGTTTTTCCTTATATTTAAAATTTTTTGAAGAACCCTAATGTTTATTTATGGTTATTTAGTAAAATTTAAAGGTGATTGAAGTGTAGGTGGAATCACCACACCTTGGTAAGATTCAAAAATTCATTAAGATGATTTGGGAAGTGGGAAAACATGGTTTTATAGAAAACATGTATTTTGGTTGACAATGGTATATTGGAGATTATATTATATACATTGATGATATATGGATTTAGATGTGTTAATTTGAAGAAAAAGGTACAACATGGAAATGAGATTTCCATTTGTACAATAGATGTTTCGTAATGTGTCGTTGTTAAATTTTTTATCCATGGGAAATGGCTAGTAATAATAAATCATTAAGGATATATTTGTGAAAAAATTTATTCTTGTCTGAAACAAAAATTAAAGACATGGTGTGGTGCTAAGTGTTTTAAGACAAAATTAAAAGTGGTTTATATCAGTTTAAATACAATAGTGTACAACATGATTTACTAATGGACAAGGTCAATTTGTTTCCCTAAATGGAATAAAACAATTTATATTTAAGGCTATGGGTAAGGGATTGTTTAATATTTTAGTGGATTTGATTTTAGGTGTCTTTTTAGACTCAGGGAATATAATTAATCATTCTCTGATGTATTTAAAACTAATTAAAATGGAATAATATGTCTTGTATGATCCCATGGTTTGAAAATATGTGGATGAATTTAAAATTTAGGTGTATGATTGAATTTGAATTTGAAAATTTTTATTTAAACATTAGAAAACATATTTCTTCTATGAAAGATATTATAGTGAAAAGATAATGGTTATTCACTAGATAGAATATGAACATATATTTCCTTGATAAAAAAAGAGGTTAAAAGAGATATATAATAATAATAAGTGAGTTGGGATAATTAAATGAGAGGATATGAAAAATAATCCGGATTAAATTATACAATAGTAGTATATTTTATTATAAGACTATAATATTATTTTAATGAAATATTATTTAATTACTATAGTGAATAAATTACTTACATAATCAATATACATGTGTAAATTGAGTCTAAAGATATTCCCATATCATTATAATCCACAAGATGGTAACAGTATACCATATGAACTTGGTTTAATAATGATCATAAGGTCTCTTTGTAATTAATATCAAAGGCTTGTTCCTATTGAATAATTTCTTTTATATAGAGTTTGAAGAAAAATAGTTTCTTTCTAGTTGAATATTTAGTCAGTATATTTATTATCATTGTTGAAGGATAATTAAAATTTAGTAAGTAACAAGGGTGATCCCTTTTCAAATGGAATGAATTAATACCTATGTAAGGATAATATGATTCATTGTCTTTTATCTACAAATTTTGATGTTTTAGAGGTTTCAACTGATAGATTTCAACCCCATTATTTGAGTGATTTTATATAATTTGTAAATACAAAGAATATTGAGAAATTTTTTCATGTCCAAAATTTCGTAATATCTTTTTTTATTAGAGAAATATTTTTTAAATGTTTAATGAATTAATATAGATAAATGTACAAGAGAATAACTAAAAAATATTTATGAAAGAAATTAATAGGGCAATTTATAAATAAAGTATATTTGGAGGTTGAGTTATGAAGACCTTAATATTCAAGATGATGAAAATATTTACAACTTATTCACATAGGTAATACATTGTGTATAATTTTAATTCATGGTGATATATTGAAAGATTAAATAGTAGTATTGGAAATTTTACACATTTTATAAGATTTATTAGATTTCATTGTCTTATATTTTGAATATCATGACACAGTTAAACTCCCTCTATATAATTTTCGTAGTGTTCTCATAAGATATGATATAGGAAGTGAATATTATTCCATAAATATGTTTATGGATAAAATATAAATATATTTTTTATCCAAAAAATAAAGATATGTGTAATAAATAAGTTAAAAAAGATAATGTTTTTTTCATTTTCAAATCATTTGGATTTGATGTTTTATAAAATTGTTTATCATATCTCAAGAAGTGTGAGAAAATTTAAAGGAATATTCAAGGGGAATCAACCATTTCAATATTATAAGTGTGGTGCTATTTTACATTTTATAGTTAATTGTCAAAGATTTAAATATAAATTACCCAATTAAGATGGAGATTAAAGGGTAAAAATATCCACTAAGAAGAAAGAAACAAATACTAACTACTCAAAGTATTCTTCTAAATATAATGTAAACAATTTCATGAATTCTATTTTTTTCTAATTGTTAATAAAATTTGAGTACTCATGAGGAAGATGAATTCGACTCATGTGTTGATATTGATTAAAAACTAGATATTGTTTAAGTAAATAAGGATGAATTAACTTGTGTCGAAGTAGTAATGTTTGTAATTAAGATTAAATTGAGATGGAATTTATTTAATATATATAAATAAAGGAGTTTATCTTAAATATCTCATAACTAGATAATAAGATAAAAAATTGGGAGAATTAAAATTACGCTTTTTTGAAAAATATCTTTTTTACAAAGAAGAAAAATCAATATAAGTAAAATAGATTTATGATTTATATATTTTGATCAATAAGATAAGACTTAAAAAATAAAAATGGATTAAAAAATTATGTAAAAGGATGTGGATATTAAACTTGATCAAAAAAATCATATGGAGGTGGATGAAAATGAAAAAATGTTGCATCAAATATTTGAATTATCTTCATGTTGTTGTAGAAATAAATAAGAATAATGATTTTTAATCATACGATAATATATTACTATAATGTATTGGATAATAATATGAAACATTGGGTTGTAAATGTTAATTGAATAAATAGTAATATAAGATCATGTTTTGAATAATAAAACTTACTCTTTGTAAAACAAATTCTTGAAACATCAACATAATAAAACCATTAAAATTTCTGACATTGAAAACGATATAAAGAAGAAAAGATCAAATATGAAGCTATTATGAGATAATAATTATTTTGGTTCCAAACAATAATGAATGATTTTTATTCAAAAGAACGAAGAAATCCAGATGATAACTTCTAGATAGAAAACCATACATAGAGAAAATTATGCTATCTATATATATTTTTATATCTCTAGAAACTTTATGAATATAAAAATAACGTTTTTTCTCAAAACTCAACATTAATATGTGTCTATATGATCTAGGTGTTAGATTTTATGTGGTGGAGATTCAACCCATTCAATTATGAAAAGTATAGAAGTTATCAAATTTGTTTTGATTGAGGTATGAGAATGAATTTCAAGATTTAGAATACTTTTATGGAATATGTTACCAATAGGGTCAACATGATGAATAATTTATCACAATCCTAACATAATAGTTGAAGTATAGTTTCAATATATAGATATCTCATAATATGGCGATAAATTATAAAAAATATTTTATTTTTGAAGTGGCACTTAAATAATTTAAAGAATAATATCAATGGATTCTAGAATATATATGTTCCTCAGATATTACATGGGATGTAAATAAATTTAAGTATATTTAAAATTGAATGCATGGATACCAAACGTTGAAAATTATATTTCACTAAAAATAAAATTATTTGGTTCAGAACTTATTAGGAAATATACATTGAAGTACAAGAACACCTTCTTTGTTAATAAGCTAAATAAAAGTATACTAGGTATGTAATAACATGTTGATAAATTTAATGAAAAGTTTTTTAAAAAATATAGGTGTTTCTTGAATAATTTTAATGATATTTTTGTTAATAAAAATACAATTAACAAGTAACAATTTCTTCTAGTTTGTTGATAAAAAAATTAATTTTTTTATAATGAAAAAAGAAGTCACTTGTGCATCGAATGATTGGTCGTCTCATCCAAAAGAACATGTTTAAAATTACATTACGAGAATAGTTATAAATGTTCCTATTTTTATAGGATTAATTAATTTCATTTAATTTACATTATAAAATATAAATATTGTTAATTTTCCACTTGTGGTATAAATTTCATTAACACATCTACGTGATCTTATTCCTGAAGAAATTTGTGTCCCCATGAGGATGTAATAAAAAAATAAATATGTATTTTATTTTATTTATTATTGTATTTACTCATATTAATTGTATTATGTTACAGATTTATAAATTAGAATCTCTTAAAATATTGAAATTATTTAAAATAAGTGTAGAAAAGAAGTGTCAGTTTTTCTTAAAGTAGACCTGAGAAAATAATGGTGATGGGTATACTACTATTTTTTTTAAATATTATATTGATAATTATTCATTTGATCATGAAAGTTCATCACTATACAGACAAGAATAAAATGATGTTATTGAAAAGGAAAATTGGTGTTTTGTGTGTATAGATTATATTATGTAAATAGGGCATGATATTTCTCAATATTTCTAGAGATAATATATTGGTGAAATATTTCTCATTCATTGTCTTTTATTACAAAAAAAGTCTAACATGTCACCACATGTTTGAAGTAATTAATGGTGTCTGGGATCTTTTATATAGTTGATGTTATTTCTTTTAAATGAATCTTTTATAAGTGAGTAGAAAATTGTAGATTCCATGGATATCCTCCAAATAGAAGATGATAAAATTATTAAAATAAGGTAACATTGAAATTTGATAAATTTTAATGTTTTGGGGTATTCACCTAAAAAAATTAACATCCTGAATAAAATTTTAGAACTGATTATGTAGATATATTTTAATAATCTTGATTAAAATTTGAAAAATTATTTAACATCAGAAGTTGTGAAGGTAAAAAAAGATGATTTAACCATTTATAGTGATGAATAACTATCTATTTAATCTCATTCGAGGCTACGAAATAATGTGGAGGTCCAAAAAATATTATAGATTAGATATTTTTGGTTTTAATAAAAAAACTATGGGGACAATAAGGCACACCTTGTTGTCCTTTCATATTGAAACATGAAATGTGAATGATGATTTTGGGAATCACGAGTGGGTTAATGTTATGAATGAGCAACAGTATCATATAGAGAAAAATGAAACATGTGATCTAGTACCCAATACTGAATGTAAAAATGATATTAGGAAAAAGTAGTTGTTTCAAAATAAGTTGTTATACTTGATAGCTTCAAGAGAATATATTTTATATATTTTCATCCATTTTGACATATGTCACTGTTAAAAAGATTTAAATATGACGGCTTAGAATATAATTATCTAATATATAAATGACACAAAAGATTATGGGTTTAAGTATTACAATAATGGAATACGTGATCTATTTGATTAAATGTATAATGATTTTGAAAGAAATGTTAGTAAAAAATATCTATATCTAAGACAATTTTCTTTTTGTGACAGAGTTTTTTATGCCACCACATAGTGATGAAAATTTTTATGACCTTGCAACTCGTAATGATAAATATATGGAGAAAACTCATGAAACAACTCAACTAATTTGGATGTATACTTTGTTGAAATATCACAAGGTAGAAGTTATTTTCACACTACTTTTGGGCTATTATAATCAAAGTGCTATTAATTTTTCAAATAATCGTGTTGAAAAATCAATACAATAGTACATTGATATAAAATATAACTTCATTATGGAGAAAAATATGATTGTGTTGAAATTTGATCCCATAAAAAATAAAATATCATATTCTTTAAATAAATAACTCTCAAAGGATACATTTCAAAAACCGATGTTGTTGATGGGAATTTATCCTCATCGCTCTCAAGGATATAGTGTGGTTATTTCTTCTTACCTATTATATTTTTTTAAATATTACCTATCAATGGGAAAGAAAAATGAAAATAAAAATCTCTTTAATGTTCATTATATCATGAATTTATAGGGGGATTTTTTACAGAGTAATATTAATATAAGTTTTACCAATTAGGGGAGTGATATCTTAATTAAGATGATATTTATTTAGAAAGAGTTATTAAAATGGGTAAGGTGTGATTTTAACAAGTGATTGTGTGTGTTCAGTGAAATTTATGAGCTAGTCCAACTATTTTGGGGATAATGAATTCAACAACTCAATACTAAAAAGGCTGAGAGAATAGTTTTTTTTCAAAAAAAATCATCAATCAATTAAATCTGATAATTAGTGGTATCATGTCTCATGTGGTATCAAGTGTTTTATTGAATTCATTATAAGTCACTATAGAAGAAAAATATGATATCATTATTCAATGTTGTTGTTTCCTACAACATGTTCACTCATGGTGGATTAGAATTATCAAAAAATGTATAATTTATAAGATATTTGACTTTTAAAGTTATTTATTTGATTTAGTTTACAGTATTATCGAAAGGGGGTATTATGAAGATCATAAGTTTTTTTAGGATATTTTGTTCTTTTGAAAAGATAGTTATGAATCTAGATGAACTTAGTGAAATTTTAAGTTTATATGTAATGGGAATCGATGATGAAAATATAATTATTGTGATTTCTTTTTTAGAGACATAAATCCTGTGGATCCTCATATTATTTATGAAGATTAAATTTATAAGAAGTTTTTTCCTGTTTTTTTAAATCATTTGATGAACATGGAAGAAATATCTAGGTTTGTAGGTGGGATTTTCATTTTTTTAAAGTGAATGTGACATCACCATTTCTTGTTAAGATTTAATGAAATAATGGAGATGACAAAGGTAGTTTAAATTACTTGGTTGGAAATAAAAAAAGATTTTTTTTGGTCATGGTTAGTATAAGAGGTCATGGATATGCAATGGTGAAATATAGAGTAGTTTGTGAGGATATAAGGAACATAAAATTACATGTAAATAAGGATACAACTATTATAATTGGTCTTTATGGAGTCATTTTGGAAATAAGTTTTTCATATGTGAAAGGGGCACCTAGAACAAGATTTATATGATTCCATAGCGAAATAAAATAATTATTATTTGAAATAGAATATGGAAAACTTGTTGTTGTGTTATTAATTTTGATAATAGTTTAAAAGTAGTTTTGGGTTGCTGGAATACAATTGTGTATGACATGAGGTCATTTGACTTGTCCAAATTAAATATTTATATGTTAATTGAAAAAATATATAGTGATGAGAAGAGTTTGATGCATAGGGATGTACTCATAGCGTAACTTAGGTTTGTGACCAATCAGACAAACAAAATAAGAATAAAAAAACACAAAATATTAAGATAAAAAATTTAATGGAGATGAAATAGTGATGAGAATGATTATTTTTTGAAGATCTAGTTTTAGTGTGATCAAGAAATAGCAAGTGTGGGATAAAAAAATAAAAAAAAGTCTCATGAGATAAAATAATCTATTAAACAGGGGAAACTGGTTGGATAGTTTTTAAAATGATTTTAGTTTTTTCATGAATTATATTTTAAACACATGGAAATAATATAAGGTGTTTACCTATATTTATCATTATTTCAACCAGTTAATGAATTAACTCTTTAGTTTTTCAACAGTAGAAGTGACTCGATCAATGAGTGTGAAAAAATTAGTCATCAAAAATTGAATTAATAATATGAATTCGTTATATTACTATCCCGTGATGTTGATTTCCATTTTCGTGAAACCCTAATATTGAATATTTATTTAATTAATGCACCATTAATATCATTTTAACTTATTCATGAGGATTTGAAAAAAAATATTATTATAACCGAAATGGAAAAAAGTATCCATTGATGAAAAAGAGTGAGTGATGTAAAATAACTCAACCAAAAACACTTATTCTCCCATTAGTTTTTATCGAAATATCATTGTTCTCCTAAACATAATAATATATTTAAAAATACAATAATTCATGTTGAATGTAATGAAGAAAGAAAAGAAAAATAGAATAACATTTTCTCTCTCTGACAGATCATGCTCAATTCCTTGTAGCTCCTAATATGAAGTCTCTATTCTCCACTTATGATCCAACATACTAAATATTCTGAATTTTATGTTATTATATCGTATGTCTATTTATTTTTCTATGAGAGTGTGTTTATCCCTGTTTGTCTCGACTCTTCTTCTATAATTGATATTCTATTTGTGTGTCAATGTATACCTTAATCTCAATGTCTTGGATATGTGATGATCACTCTCACCACCATGTGGCATATTCAATGTGTATTTTAATATTCTTTTTACAAATTCACACACCCCCACTAATATAATTTTATACTTCATGTAGCTTCATTCCATACAAAAAAGGATGATCTAAATATAGGATTCCTTCCACGTGGAATGATCAATTATCATAATTTCTAACTAAGGGTTCTTAAAAAAACACTTCCCTAAATGTGGGAGATGTGATAATTTAAGATTATTCAAAAGTTCCTCTTATGATGCCCAGATTGGAGTACTATTTTTGGAAATTTCAATACCCAAAAGTGTTATGAAAAGATATATAAGAAGAAAAAACATAATTTTTACGAATAATTTCAACCAAATATTGAGTTTTGGATGTTTTACCCAGATAATGCAGTGTATTTCCAATGTGGCCTTGAAAAAATATTTAAATTAAATACATTTCAATTCCAATACATAAAATAAGAGAAATATTTCATAAGATAATATAATATAGAATAAAAAGGGGTTATCTTTATGAAAAAATGTAAATAAAATCAACAAAAAACAATAATAGTGGGATAATTCCCATAAAATAATGAGTTTATATTCTCCATTTAAACTTCATATAGGTTAATCCTATAAGAAATGAAATGGAATCTAATCACGTGGGATTACATTCAAATAATTATTTCATTTTTTAGACATTCACCAAAAATTGATATTTTTGCCTCTCAATCCCACATTACCACTCCATTAATAAGAACTCTTGGAATGGCAAAGGGTTCCGACCACTTGGTTTTTAATTTTTCATTGCAAATTTTCATCCTATATTTAAATAAAAGGACCCATTGAAAAAATTTAAATCCATATACATAATTATTGAATTTTTGTAAGATTTTTTTTTCTCTTAATAAATATTACCATTTTCATATGATGTCCTCCTAATTAATTCAATCTCACCTAACTACAACAACCTCCTCTCACTACAATACTTGAAGTAAATTTTTTGGGTCTTCACTTCCCAATAAGACTTCTGATGTACTTACCGAGGTTGATTGAAAGTCTATAAAAAGACCATGATGTGTGGGGAAATATATAGGGTGTTTTAATAGAATTTCTATAGACCCATATATCCCCATAAAATATCCATGTCCAATCCTTTATTGAGATAAAAATTATCTTCTCTAAAATTGGTTTGAGATTTCAATTCGACGCATTATCTTACCCACTTGATTGTGGAGGGTAGGTGGTACCAGTTCAGTGACAACATCCATACTTATCCATTTAATTCTTGACCTTATAATTCTTAAAATGGTCTCCATTATCTATAATAAATGATCTAGGTATTCTTTACCCATAAAATATGTTTTTCTTGATGAATTCTATAACACTGGAAGCAAGATTGTTTACCCGATCCACTACCTCATCCCACTTTTTTTCACATAGTCCATGACAAGAATATTTTTTTCAATTACATTAGGTTATGTGAAATGTACCATGAAATAAAATCCCTATACATCAAAAAATAAAACCTTAATTGTTCTTTTTTTTGGAAGGTCCTTCCATCAATCAAAATTTCCAATAATTTTTCATTTTTCATATATAATCACCAAACACATTGAATCTGTGAAAAATGTTGTCTTGTAGAAAAAAATCCTAGAATTTTTTTTGGATAGTTCTGTCATTTCCAAGGAGTCAACCCCAAGGTGTCGAATGATAACTTTAATTACTAGGGAGAATTTCTTCCTCAGTAAACACATACATAAAATACCATCCAAATATCTAAAAAAGAATAGTTTCATCCCAAAATCATTATTTCAACTTAGATATAATCCTCTTTATTTGGTTCTGTGACAGGTCATTTGGAATAACACCTACAACAATAAAATTATCTTAATAAAAAATGGTAATATTGCTTCATAGAAGCTGTAAATATTTTTTCATTTGGGAATAATGTGTTAATATCCCTTGGTTATCAATTTGTGTGTTAGTAAACCATGAAAAAAAGGTCTAAAACAACATTTTCATCCCCCTTTATATCATTAATTATAAGATAAAAATCATAAAACTAGAGATTCAGCCTCATGAGCTTTGGATTTGAGTCCTTCTATTCCAACATGTACCTAAGGGTTGAGTGGTTAGTGAAAATGATCACCCTACACCATTTCATTTATTTTCTAAAATATAAAATGGAATATAGAATAGAAAAAAATATCTGATTTGGTTGTGGAATAATCCTTATATGCATTATCCATCAACTTTCTATGCTAATAAATGATATGTAACTTCTTGTCCCTTCTTTGAACCAAAATAAAACCTACAACTTGATTGCTATTATCACACATCACCTCAAATGGGAACTTACAGTCCCAGGAATTAATCCCGATTAAAGTAGTGAGTTTTTTCAAATGTAATTTAAATGACTGTAAACAGTTCTCATAAAAAAAAGTGTATCCTTAAAATTTATAGAGAAGAATGGCCTAATAATCTTGGAAAAATAATTAATAAAGAAACTATAAAATATATAATGGTCAAGAAAAGTATATCCCCCTTATCATTATTATATGGTTGTATATTTTTGATGACCTATATTTGGAATTATGAACCACTAGTTCCTTCCTAGAAACCTTATAACCTAACACAGTCCTTTATGTTTCTATAAAAAGTTACTTTACTCAATTTTTGATAAAAAAATGTCTTATGGAATAATTTGGAAAACTGTTTAATAATTTTCAAGATAAATTTCAAAATAATTACCAATAATTGAAATATTATCCATGAAAACTTCAATAATCATCTTGGTCATATCTAGGATATCTTCCAACATGAGTCTTTGAAAAGTGTCCAGAGTAACAAATAATCCAATTGGAATTCAGTAATTAGAAAATAATCTAAATAGACATGTGAAGGTGTTATTCTGCTAATTTTACAGGGAAGCACAAAACTGGTTTTAACTAATGTATCCATCAATAAAATTGAAATAATCATTTCTAGCCTACCTCTCCTAAGAAGTTTCTTCAAAAAATGGAACAGGTTAATGATCTTTTCATGTTGCAGTATAGAGTTATCTATAGTCTATAGTGACCCTAAATTTTTTTATAGTTCTTTTTTTGGATATTCTCATTATTTTATATTTTTATCATAGCCACTCCACTCTTCTTAGGTACTACATAGATCAGACATGCCCATATATATTTTTATAAATAGGACATATTATTCTATGACCATGAAATATGACCACTTCCACTAGGACCTGTTCTTTATTGTTTAGGTTAATTTTTTTAGTTTTATTGAATCTAGGTTTACACTAAAGATCCATAATGATTTTATGCATGGATTATGATTAAATTATAGCTTGTATAACTACAGTTTTCCATCCAATAATAGATGTGTACTTCATCAAGAAACATAGTTGGTTGTATGCTTTATATTCTTTTAGTTTGGATGAGATAATTACATCAAGTGCAGTTAACTCAGCTAAAAATAATACTTTAAATGGGATGCAAAAAACATTAGTTGGATATTAGGTTGTGCAATATTGAGGGATAAAACTTGGGACTATGTGGATTAGGTTCCTCATGATACATCCCTGTTATAAGTGAATAATGGTTCATCTTTATGATTATTAATTCCAGTAATGTTTTAACTACATCTAGATTATTTTTTAGGGTTATGTTGTGTTTTAATGAAAACTTATATAGGTTCTATAATAATTATATGTAACACCCTATCCCAAGTTACTCAGAGTCGGTACTGTAACACCCCTAGAAACTTGTACCCAATGTATTGATGATTTTAGGTTTTCATTTTTCTTGAATTTCATAATAACCGAACAAGACATGTTTCTCATAAAAAAGTAATAATATGGTTTTAATTTATTTTATTATACAACTGAGTAAACCAAACAAAATGGACATAATGCACTTTATTTAAATAAGAACACCATAGTGTCTACAATACACTGAGATTAAAAGGGTAATCATGCTAACCAAATATACCAACTAAAATCCTATCAAATCCATAGGAAGACCCCAAAATACAACAATGATGCTTGGTAAATAAAGGATATCCCTTGGGTTAGTCAAAACAAAGAATGTCACCACCATGATCATGAAAACCGTACTAAGCATCAGGGGTATAACAAGCATTATCTTCTTCAATTTCCTTAATATTAAGACATAATAAGACAATGTTTTATAAGGAAACAACCCAAACATTGCCTTGGGTGACCGTTGAATTCCAATGGCTATAATTATAGTCGTTGAACTCATGGTAAATTACCTAAAAACATTTAAGTACAACTTAGTTTTCCCAAAAATTAAAAATATGAAATTATAAGTTATCTTCTGATTATGGTGAAACATTTTGAATTACACTTATGTGATTTTGAAATATATTAAGGAATTAAAAACACTTTGAAAATATTTCCAATACATTGAAATGATTTTCATTTGTTAAACAGTGTTTGAAACTATGTTTAATTTCTTATAATTAATCTATGATTTTGATTAAACTTAGTTTTGACTTCAATAATACTAGTATAAGAATTATCAATGAATTTATTACTTTGTATGTTAAATGTTTAGTATTTGTAAATAATTTGAGCTAAGGCAAAGTATAATTGGTATTCTTTACCCTTCTAAAGTTAAAATGAAATTCATGTTTAAAAGGATAAATTTTTTTTATAGATTTAATGAATTTATTATTTTCCTTAAAGATTTTATAATTTTTGTAAATTAGTTTTTATAAAAACATGGGATTTCTAGGGCCAGCCCTTTATAGATGTGCTGAGGGAGGGATCTCACGCATGGTGGATGAGCCTAGCCCTCACCCCAAGCCGTGGTCGGCCCAACCGCAAGAATAGTTCCCCCAATGGGCTTATAGGAGCACAAGAGCACAAGAGCGCACCACCGTGGGTGCATGGTCATGGAGAGGAAGGGTTAGGCCGAGTCATGCAGGGGCGGGATCCCATATATAGGTCTCTCTAGGTTCATGTTGTGTGTTTTTTCCGAGCTATCGTCCGGAGGCTCAGGCTTATAAATGGGACACAAAAATCTTGCTGTTTTGATGTAGGATAGCTGAAAATCATCTTGGATCAAATCTAGGCCATTGGATTACATTTCACACGACTAGGGTCATCAATCTTGATCCTGCATTCGACCTTCAGCAACTGCGGAGCACCAATGGGTTTTTCTGGACCATTAGATCAACCCTATATCTAATCTCAGACGCCTAAGAGTTTTATAATGTCGTGTTGATCAAGGGCCATCCGCTCTTTCACAGATCAATCTGAGATATCCAACACCTTTAAAATCTTTGGATGCACACAGACCATTGGATCAATCCTAGATTAAATCCCGACTGTCTGTTAATTTTTAGATATTCCTCTCCCATGTTGTCCTATTTTTCCCCTCCTATTTTGGACCAGTAACCCTACACAGTACTTGGTACCATTTTTTCTCACCCTTTATAGCCATTGGACCCCCCTCCATTCACCCGATTTCTACAATGGCATATCCCCAGCCTTTTAATATATTGTAATGGCCTCAAATCCTAAGAAAGTGGCCTTAAAATATTCTGTAAAATTCTATAATAGTATAAC
Source organism: Viscum album (assembly GCA_963277665.1). Lineage (NCBI taxonomy): Eukaryota > Viridiplantae > Streptophyta > Magnoliopsida > Santalales > Viscaceae > Viscum > Viscum album. The sequence goes on along the minus strand of OY728140.1, from coordinate 759,186,320 downwards.
ACATAAGAAACCCGATTTCACCACCAAGGATCCCTCAAATCTTCCACAACTTGAACCTCCATAGAAATTCAGGTAATCCTCCCCGATCTATCCTCCTCCTCATACCAAAGTATGGGTTGTTTTGTCTTGCGTTGTGTTTTCCGTTTTATAATATAAACATAGGTATACTTATAATGTATATTTTTATATCTTACGGTTTGAGTTTAAACCCTTTTATACCCGACTTCAGGGATCAGGATTTTCGATTTTATAGAGTATTAGTGAAACTGAACCATAAATACCCCAATATAACTTATTTACATGCTACATACACATACTGTATATATTTATATATATATATACACACAACACTAGATTTTTTCAAAAAACACTTATGTCCGGAATTATGATATACTAAAAACATGGAGTTTCAAAGTTTATCAGGAACTATAAAATGCATGGAGACATATTTTGTAAGAAAACATTTATACCTGATTATGTATGTTCTTTACTATATATATATTATATAAAAGCTGTTTTTATTCATTTTAACAATTTACTCCGATGCTTAATCCATGCTTTTGATAAATATTCAAGTTTCAAATAAACATAGTATGAGATCCTCACGTGTACTCATAATGTATAATCGGGTATGTCGGTATGTCGGTATATATGCCACCTTTGATCCCAAATTGTATTTACAAATTTCCATGGTTTTCCAAGAAAGTATAAAACATGTGTTTTTAAATATATTTGGCTTTGATTAAACACTACTTCTTATGCACACCTCGTTGAATGAATGTTTTACACAACATAAAACCCTAAGTATAGTTATTCCAAATTCTTTTTTTATATTCTTAGTTTATGAGTATAAACCTTGGAGGTTTGACACTTTATATTCACATGTACGAGTTACTATCCACTATTTATTTTAAATGATAGTGGTTATGGTAGTATATATGCACCTATAAGTCTGAACCATAATTCGAATTAACTTGGCCTAAAACAAACTTCAGTGATTAAAGTAGGTTTTTGATATGTTTAATTAAAAATATGTATTATATAAAAAAATGATGTGTTGTAAATAAATTAGACTTATATGTTATGAAACATAAAGCAAGGCCATTCATTAGGATACGACCGTTTATCAGCACATTCCTTGTGTACAAATGACATCATTGTTAATTCAAACTTAGTCATTTTAAACTATAAATGTTCATTTCCATTTATCATCACATGAATTGAGCATGAATAATTTTTATTCATAAGCCATAAATAGTTATTTTAATGCATTGAATGTTTATGGAAGGATTTTAAGGTTATGTGATAAATCAAGCAAATTATTATTTATTTATCACTTATAATAATTTATGAAATAATAATTTAATTATTCAAATTGCTATGACACACCGTTAATATTAGACTTTACTACACATATGAGAAATTTATTGGACTAGTATTTTTCTGGTTGGGGATCGATAATAGTAAGCCCTCCGGGTTGGGGTCTAGTCAGAACAGACCCTCTAGGATGGAGTCTAGTTATAAAGGCTCTCCGGGTTGGATTCTGGTTACAAAGGCTCTCCGGGATGGAGTTTGGTTGCAGAGGATCTCTGGATTGGGGTTCGGTTATAGTTATCCCATAGGTTTGGGTATGAGGCCTTGACAACTAAATTAATGTCTGGTATTATACTTTCCCTCATTATGGGTATGATAATTAATTAACCCAATGAATATTCTACTAGTATAATATCCTTTGTTAAGAGCTAGTACTTATGAGTATCAGAAAAGTAAATGCTCAAGGCATGATAAATGCACTCAGTGAATTAGTATCAAGTTGATGAGATTGGATTTATTGCCTTTACCCATAACTCTGACAATTAATTAATCTTATCTATTTAATTTATGATTACATATTCATATGTCATACATGTTTAGAATGTCTATTATTTATTACTCCAAATGAGCATGCCCACAATTGAAACATGTACCCTTGTAATTCTGTTATCATTTTTCTAATGAAAAACTTTTATTATGACATGTTACATGTGTTACACCTTTTCTTTAAGAATAATGATTTATGAAATGGTTTAAATAATGTTTTCAAATGTTATATTGGATTATTATGTTATTTTTTAAACCCCTTGTTGGGCATTCATATGCTCACCCAATGTTTTTGAAATAATATTTTCAGGTATCATGTTTTAGAAGAAGAATAATTTTAGAACTAGTTGGTTTCTTCGGGCCTGAAACAAATTCGATCCTCTGTATAGAACTGGCTCTGGGTATTTGGTAGTCAAGGCGTCACAATTGGTATTAGAGTATTCAGTTTGGATAACACTGGGAAACAAGAACTGGAACATAGAAAATTTTACTAAAGCATTAATAAATATTAGGTTTTTCCTAATTTTGAGATGGAAAATGAAGGTACTAGTCTTATGTCTCTTCCCAGTGATGCCCTAGAAACCATAATTTCCATACCCATCCATGAAAATTTTATAAACGATTCACATATCTTAATGAATGTAAACACCTCTATGATGTATCCAACTCTCTCCGAGTACTTCAACTCCACTAAAAAGCGAGTATGGATTATATCTTTATGATGCAAGCCCAATTTCCATCATATGTACCACATGGAAAATACTATGAGAGAATTTTTAGATGCTACACTGTAGTGGAAGGCATCCATTCCCTCATGGCCTTTCATGAAACAGTAGCAACGAGAGACCTCCATGCAATATATATTTTTCAAGTCTCGTCTTGTGGCCATTTTGGTCAGGTAATAGACTTTTACTTCCTTGAATACGAATCCTCTCATTCTGTGCACAAACAACAATTACATATAGATGTCTCACAGTTGTACACCCCACATTCCATACTATGGAGACACCACATGTGCACTCACGAGATAGAACTAGATTGCTCGAGTTGCATATGGTTTGGGGAGATAGAGAGTATTGAGTTTGTTTTGGTGATTCGTTTATTCAGTAATAGGGGAAACCATTAGACTTTCTATTTTTATGAAAAAGTGGTTGTATGAGAATACAACTTGTTATTGTTTCTTACTTTCTACTATATTTTATTAATTAATACTTTTGGATAGATTTCTCCAACTGAAATTTCATAATTATTTTTCAGATTGTAGGACGAACCCACATTTTATCCCTTCCCGTCAAAATACTGGAGGTAATCATGGTCAAAGCATGCAAGGAAGAGTCTATACCTTTCAAAAATTTGTGAAAAACATAAAAGAAACTTTATGAAGTATCAAATAGTATGAACATTCACCGTTACTTTCATGATAATTCATACATATACCATATAATAGCCATAGTCCAATTGGCTGAGTACATGCAAAGGGGAAAATACCAGGAATGGATTTTCTTATGCTTTACTCTAGGTCATAATTTCATAGCTAGAGTAAGATTTCAGGAGGCTGCTTTGGAGGGAAACCTATATGCATCATACATGTATCAACTCCTCATTTTTGGCTTATACGACAACATCTATGACTTAGATGTTTTCAATCATGAGGCAGCCCGAAGAATCCTTTGAGAGTTGGTACATTTCAACATCTCTGAACATTCCACCGTGCAAGCCTCCCTTTGGATGTCCGAGTGTGTGAGGAATGAGTTCAAACTATTCTTTCTAAAGTGTGTTTTGGTCATAGAAGCTGACGAGTTGAACATCAACTTGGTAATTCACATGGCCACACTTGAGGACCCTATACAATGGAGGTTTTGGTGATGTTTTTGAGGGAGTTTTTCTCTTATGAATATGTATAATGAATTAATAGGAAGAAATTCTTCGTAGGGGGGAATAATGTAACACCACCAAAAACATGTACCTCATGTATTGATGATTTAATGCTTTCATTTTGTTTGAGTTTCATAATAACCGAACAAAACTTTTTTCTCATGAAAATTATATAATATGGTTTTAATTTATTTTATTATACAACCGAGTAAACCACACAAAATATACACAAGGAATATTATTTAAATAAGAACACCATAGTGTTTAAAATACATAGAGATCAAAAGGGTAATCATGGTAACCAAATATACCTACTAAAAACCCTATCAGATCCATGTGAAGACCCACAAATACAATAATGTGGCCCGTTAAATAAAGGATATCACTCGGGTCAGTCGAAATGAAGAACATCACCACTGTGATCATGAAAACTGAACTGAGCATTAGGGGTATAACAAGCAATATCATCTTCAATTTAGTTTTTATTAAGACACCCAAATACAAGTTTTTAGAAGTCAACAGCCTGACCATTGACTTGGGTGACCATTGAATTCCAACGACTATAATTCTATCCTTTGGCCTTATAGTGAATTAACTAAAAAAATTCAAGTACAACATAGTTTTACAAAAAATTACAAACTGGAAATTATAAGATAACTTCTGATTATGGTGAATCATTTTTAATTACACTTAAATGATTTTAAAATGTATTAATGAATTAAAAACACTTTTTTAATATTTCAAATACATTTAAAAGATTTTCACTTCTTAAATAGTGTTTGAAACTATGTTTAATTTCTTATAATTGAAATATTGTTTTCATTAATCATAGTTTTGAATTCTATAATACTTGTATAAAAATTATCCTTCAATTTATAACATTGAATTGTAAAAGTATAGTATTTGTAAATAATTTGTGCTAAGACAAAGTATAATTGGTATTATTTAGCGTTCTAATGTTTAAATAAAAGTCGTGTTTAAAAGGATAATTTTTAAATAGTTTAAATTAATGAATTATATTCCTTAAAGAATTTATAATTTATTTAATTATTTTTTATAAAAAAATGCGCTTGATAAGGCCAACCCTTTATAGTTGGGCTGAGGGAGGCAACTTATGCTAAGTGGATGAACCTGGCCCTCAGGCCAATCCAAGGCCTGCTAGAGTGTGGGTATAGGTTCCCTGAAGGGAACATGAGAGCATAGGACCTCATGAGTGTTCCACCGTGGGTGCATGGTCACGGAGAGGCAGGGGAAGGCCGAGGATTGCGGGGGAAGGAGACCGTGTATAAGGCTCCCTAGGTGTGTGCTGTGTGTTTTTTCTAAGCTATCATTTAGAGGATCAGGCTTATAAATGGGATGTAAATATCTCTCCTTTTCGATGTGGGATGGATAAAAATAACTTGGGATAAAATCTGGGCCATTGGATCACATCGCGCGTGATCTGGGCCATCAATCTCGATGCCGCGTTCGACCATCAGCAACTGCAGAGCACCACCGGGTTTTTGTGGACCGTTCGATCAACCCTAGATCTAATCTCAGCCATCTGAGATTTTTAAAATGTCGCATCAATCATGGCCATCCGATCATACAACAGATCAATCTGATCTGTCCATCACCTTTAAAACTCACAGATTCACCCCGACCATTGGATCAAACTTGGATTAAATCTCGAATGTTCGATAATTTCTGATATTCCTCCCCCTCACTGTCCCCTTCTTCTCAGCCTATTTTAGACCAGTAACTGTACACCCTACATGGAACCATTTTTCTCACCCTTTACAGCTGCTAGACCACCCTCCTTTCACACAGTTTCCAGAAATACCTATCCCTGACCTTTTAATATATTTTAGTGGCCTCTGATCCTGAGTAATTGGCCTTAAAATATTCTGTAAAATTCTATAATATTAGAGCATATAAGAAACCCGATTGCACCCCCAAGGATCCCTCTGGTCTTCAATAACTCAAACCTGTAGAAAACTTCAGCTAATCCTCCCCGAGTTACCCTCCCCCTCAGACCAAAGTATAGGTTTTTTATCGTGCATTGTGTTTTTCTTTTTAGAATATATACATAGGTATACTTATAATACATATTTTTATGTCTTATGGTTTGAGTTTAAACCATTCTATACCTGACTTAAAGGCTCATGGTTTTCGAGTTTATAGAGTATTAGAGGACCTGAAGCATAAATAACCCTTTCAAACTTATTTACATGGCACATACACATACTATATATTTGTATATATACATATACATATACATAAAACTATGTTTTTTAATAAACCCCTTATGTCTGGAATTAAGTTTTAATAAAAACATTGAGTTTCAAAGATAATAAGGAACTATAAAATTCATGGAGATATAGTTTGTAAGAAAACTTTTATACCTAATTTTGTATGTTCTTAATTTAATATATATTATATCAATGTGATTTTAAGCATTTCTAAATTTAACTCTAATGATTAATCCATGCTTTTGATAAACATTAAAGTGTCAAATTAACTTAGTATGATATTCTCATGTGTACTCATAATGTATAATCGGGTATGTGGGTATGTGTGTATATATTATATCTTTGATCCCCAATTACATTTAAAAATTCCCAATGTTTGCAAAGAAGGTATAAAACATGTGATTTCAAATAAATTTGGATTTGATTAAAAACTACTCCTTATGCTAACCCCATTGAATGTATGTTTTATAGAACACAAAACCCTAAGTGCAGTTATTCTAAATGCTTTTCTTTTGATATGCTTAGTTCATGAGTATAAATATTGGAGGTTTGAAACATTATATTCACTTGTATGAGTTACTCTACACTATTTATAATAAATGATAGTGGTTATGGTTGTATGTATGCACATATAAGTTTGAACCATAATCCGAATTAACTTGGCCTAAGACAAACTTCAGTGATTAAAGTATGTTTTTGATATGTTTAATTAAATATATGTAATACATAAAATAACTAATGTGCTGCAAATCAATTGGCCTTATATGCTATGAATCATAAGGCATTTCCATTCATTAGGACATGACTATTTATCAGTGCATGTCGTGTGTACAAATGACATCTGTCTTAATTCAAACTTAGTAATCTTTAACTATAAATGTTCATTTCTATTTATCATCGCATGAATTGAGCATTAATAATATTTATTCTGAAGTCATAAGCTTGTATTTTAATGCATTTAATGTTTATGGAAGGATTTTAAGGTTATGTTATAAATCAAGAAATATATTATTTATTTATCACTTATGATAATTTACCAAATAAGAATTTAATTATTCAAAGTTCTGTGAGATTCTTTTAATATTAGACTTTACTGGACATATGAATAATGTATTGGACTAGTATGTTCCTGTTTTGGGACCAGTAAAAGTAATCCCTCTAGGTTGGGGTCTGGACACAACAGACCCTTTGGGATGGAGTCCGGTTATATAGGATCTCCTAGTTGAAGTTCGGTTATAGAGGCTCTTCGATATGGAGTCCAGTTATAGAGGCTCACTGGATTGGGGTCCAATTATTTTTAGCACCTAGGTCTGGACATGAGGCCTTCACACCAAAATTAAAGTTTGATATTATACTTTCCCTCATTATGTGTATGATAATTAATTAACCCAAGGGATATTTGACTTTTATAATATTCTTGGTGAGGAGCCAGTACATATGATTACTAGAAAAGTAAATGCTCGTGGGATGACAAATCCACTCAGTGAATTCGTATCCAGTGTATGAGATTGAAGTTACTTCCCTTACACGCAACTCTGATTATTCATTACTCTTAGTAGTTTAATTTGGGCTTTCATATTCATATTTCATTAATTCTTAGAATGTATTTTATTTATTACTCCAAATGAGCTTGCCCATAATTAAAACATGTGCTTTTATAATTCTGTTAGTATGTTTCTAATTATACACTTTTATTATGACATGTTACATGTGTTACATATTTTCTTTTAGAAGAATGTTTTAGGAAAAGGTTTGAAGAATGTTTTCAAAAGTTAATTTAGTTTATTATTTTATTTTTACAACTCCTTACTGAGCATTCGTATGCTCACCCTATGTTTCAGAAATAATTTATCCAGGTATTAGCTTTTAGCAGAAGAAACATTTTAGAAGTAGCTGGTTTCTCAGGGCTTGATCAAAATTCAATCCCTTGTATGGCACTGGCTCCAGGTATTCGAGAGTCAGTGCATTATAGGGGAATTATTACATAACATTGGAATGATCACAAGGGATCTAATCCTGAAATATTGGTCGGTTTAGTAGCCTTGGAAGTACTAGATACATACATAAGTTTTATATTAAATTATGAAATGAAAAACAGTGAAATTATGTCTACATTGAAGACACTCATATCCCTTAGCTTATCTCAGTAAGTCAGTCATAATATACATCTGCTCTTTCTAGGAAAAATTAATCATTGAAAGGGGTGAGCTTAGGTGCACAATAAGGAAAACAAATTAGTAGAAAATTTCATAAATAAACATAAACATTCAAGGAAATGTATAAGACTAAAAAACAAGAATTTTAAAAATAAAATTCAGCATAATATGGAAAAAATAAATCAAATAATTCCTTTTACTTATTCACATGGATATTCTACTAGTATAATAATCGCATGTATTATCAATATCTAATTTTATAATGATAGAATGCATAATGTTGGACATCATAACAACATTTTCGAGGCCTCGTCCCAAGAATACAAATAATAATTTTTTCAATGACTTTTTCCAAGATAATTCTTTGTCTCATGAGACCTATCGATGCATCGAGGAGCTATAGCAGGATCCATCTGTCACTTACTAATTCCAATGCATTCCTCATATGAAAAAAATTTCAACATAACATAAACATTCGTATTAAAACTAGCATACGGTATATTAATACTTTAACCAAAAACCATGAATGGTATAAAAAATATCACATACACAATCAAACATATCACAAAACCTTTAATAAAATATGGAAGATTGTATCATAATAAATCAACTTCACACAAGTGTAAAATCCATCAAAGAATGTTAACGTAGATGAAATCAAAAACATTGGAGAGAAATATAACTTTCTATTTTGAAATCATTTAAAAGTAACATAATTATAAAAGAAAATATTTGTTTTGAAATTATTCTTATAAGATTTTAAGGGATTCTTTGAAGAGTTATAATGGTAGAAATTTTCCACACCCCCCGTATAAGTTAAAAAAATATTTTACCTTAATTTCTCGAAAAGGTCATAAAGTACTTTGATTGAAAAACGAAAAAAATATTACTTTAAAAAAAATTACAAAAAAGTAAAACAATGGTATAAATTACATTAACCCATATTATAGGAAATATTAAAAATGTTTTGAAAAACATTTTTATGAAACACGGATGAGGATGATAAAAATTCCGAGTAGATGATTACGTATAAACGACCTCGAATAATAATGAGATTGTAAAATGAACACTTACCTTGTACTTTTCCTTAGTATAGGGTATGTTAACCTCATTTATAATAGATAAATAATTGTTATTAAATTATAAAATAACCACATACCTAATTATGATATCATATATGATCTTCTAATATTGATTGGTTAACAATAATTCAATAGTATCATAGTTTCAGGTGATAACTGATTCATTTCATTTATATGTTTTGTTACATAAGTCATTTATTATGGATAAGATATATTTGATTCATATAAAGAATGATATTAAGTTCCAAAACATTATTTTAAATCATAAAATGAGAATTTTTCTTTAATGGTTATGATGGGGAATGAATCTCAACGAGTTCTTGGAGACAGTAATCGGTACGTACACATGAGCGACAATATCATTATATTGATAGTAAAATCATATGTAATTAGATGGTATATTACATATAAATAATCATTAACATGTTATATTTACTATTTACATAAATTATACTCATTATTATTCCCATCAAAATAATGAAATGTTGAATAAAAAACTACCCCACGGCGTGGAGACGATAAGCCATACGTACACACAAATGGTGACTTTTTCATTCATAGAATGGATAGAATAATGAATATGGTTGTACCATATATATACTAAAATCATAGTATGTATAAGGTACTGGAGTTATTATTTTGGTATTGAAACAAAAAAGAAAGAGGAATTAGAAAAAGAAAAGAACATTGAAAGAGGTGATGAAATTATGACCTCTTCTTCGGTTTCTTACTTTTTATTTGATCAAAAGGTATCCATAGGTTGGGTTTATGATCTAATAAGGCCTATAAAATGAATTTAGGTTAGTTGGGAGGATATTTGAGTAGGTTTTGTCTGAGCGAAATTTCTTTGGAAGTGATAAATCGTGTGAAGGGGAAGCACCGTTTTATAAGAGAGGTGAGGGTCACTTTAGGAAAATCTTAAAACATTATTTTATTATAAAATAAAATTCGGTTTTTAATAGCTAAAAATTGATTTATTAAAATGATAATGTTGGTATGGGACTAAATAATCTCAATCAATATTTTTTAAGCATGGTTAAGTCACCATATTAATTTTATCGTTTAAATTTAATTCTAAGTTAAATAGTTGAACTTTTATAATGTTTTCTTGTATTTTTATATTACATGGTTAATAAACATACTATAAAATGCCAAGAGAAACTAAAGTGGTTCATTAATGACATATCTATCATTATATAAGTGATTTTCCTAATTCTTATATTGTTATGAATATTATATTAATAAATAATATAGTATTTTTTTAAAACCAATTTATGTCAATTTTGACACAATTTAGTATTTGGTTATTTTGAAAATAAAAAAAAACTTTATTAGATCAATGAAAAGACTTTAAATCAAGCCTAAAATTTCATATTAGGATCATACATTAATGGAATGAATAATAAGTCTCAATTTACATATATTTTTATATTTATAATATAAATTATTTTAATCTTTCATTAATAATATAATTACTGCATCATCATTGTGTCATAAAAATTTTCATTTATATAATGTATAAATATTATAATTGAAATACCATGACTTAGTAAATATTTTTATATGTATAATGAATAATTATAGTTGAATTTATCTAATGTTTAACTCTATATTTATAATGTTTTAGTTATTAACATTCGAATTTAACACTTTTAACTCTTCTTTAAATAAAATAATAATAAATGTCTTAATCTAATCCAAGTGGATCAAAAAAGATCATATTTTATTCCTAAGGTTTATTTTAGTCAAAATACACTTATCCAGTTGAATTAGGACATTTGTTAGGGAAATAATATTATTATTTTTACATTTAATTACTCTATTTACTTTTAACTGTGGTAAGTAAAATTCAAAAGATACTATTCACCAAACATTATTTTCACCCTATTAAATAACATTTTAATTACTAATGTAAATCATGTCACTTAGTTTTTGAGATTCAATTCACAAAAATGATAAAATTACATTTTATTAAAATTTACAAATGTGCCTTGAATGTTTGAACATATCGTGATCTATAGAGAGACTTGGAGGCATAACCCAAAGGTAAGCTACAACTTCAATTAAATGTATTATTTCGAAGGGTCCGATGTACTTGGGACTTAATTTACCCTTGTTGTCGAATCGTATAACAACATTTTATGGATATACATTCATGAAAACAAGATCTCATACTTGAAATTCCAAATCCTTCCTTCGGTTATCGGCAAATCTCGTTTTCCTACTTCGATCTGCTTTGATGTGTGTATGGATAATCCTCACATCTTCCATTGTTTCCTCAACATGTTCTGGGCCTACGAGTTTTCTTTCACCAACATCATCCAATCATGTTGGTGTGCGACATCTGTTTCCATATAACTCTTCATATGGTTCTATATGAATACTTGAATGGAAGCTATTGTTATAGGAAAATTATCCCATAGGTTAATACTGATCCCACATACCTTGAAAGTCATGTGTGAGAGATATAAACATGTCATCTAAGGTTTGAATAGTCTATTCTGATTGTCCATCAGTTTGAGGGTGGTAGCATTGCTAAAATGATGTTCAGTATCTAGGTATTTCTGATGTCTTTTACAGAATCTTGATGTAAAACGGGGATCACGAACATAAACGATCGATATGAGTACACCATGATGTCTTACAACTTCATTAATATATATACTTTCTAAATTTTCAAGTGGTAAATCACCTCTTATAGAAAGAAAATGTGATGACTTGGTAAGACTATCAATAATGACCCATATTGGAACATTCTTTTGAGGGGTCTTTGGTATACCCATTACAAAGTCCGTCATTGTACCATCCCATGTCCAATCAGGTATGGGAATAGGTTTCATGACTCCTACATGATGTTTTCTTCCCACCTTAACCTGTTGACAAACCATACATATTGACACATAATAAGCAATATCCCTTTTCATGTTGTACCATTAAAAATGATCCTACAAATATCTATACATCATAGTGATACCAGAGTGTATAGAGAAATTGAAGATATGTGAATCATCCAACAATTAACTTTCTAGATCAGGTATATCAGGAACACAAATAATCATCCCAAATTTAAGAATTCCTTCTTCATATATAAATTCATTCAATCTCCCATCATTCAAAGTAATAATTTTCTTTTGAAACTACTCATAATCAGTTTATGAACTTTTTATCCTTTCTAATAATGACTCTTTGACAACCATTTGGAAAAGTATTGATGTTTTTCCGTTAATGATTATTCCCATATCCAGCTTTACTAGATCCATGAACATACTATCCCTTTTAACTCTTATCTTTATCATAACTCTATGATCCTTTCTGCTCAAAGCATCTTCCACCTTATCTAGCTTACCCGGGTGGTAGAGCACAGTGAAATCATGATCCTTGAGTAGTTAGAGCCATCTCCTTCGCCTCATGTTGAGTTCTTTTTATGATAAAATATACATCAAACTCTTCTCACCAGTATAAATATCACATTTATCACCATAGATTTAAAGTCTCTATATCTTTAGATAAATGATTTCTACTGGTAACTCTATATCATGATTTGGATTGTTTTTTTCATGATTTTTTAGATGTCGTGATGCATATGAAATAACTATATCACTCTGCATAAGGACACAACCAAGTCCTTTCATTGAATCATCACTATAAATAATAAACCCATTATTCCCTGATAGTAGATTCATGATTGGAGAATTGACTGATATTATCTTTAGTTCTTCAACAAATTCTTCAAACTATTTTCTACAAACATATGTAACCCCTTTACCTGTGAGCTTGGTTAATGGGTTATCGAATCAGAAAAAAATTCTATAAAAAATATTGATAATAACCTCCTAAACTAATAAAATTGTGTATCTCAGTTATACTTGTCGGTGATGGCTATTCTTGGATTTCCCTTGTATTTGAAGGATCAATAGATATTCTATCCTTAGAGACAATATGGATAAGAATAAAAATCTATTGAAGCTAGAATTCACACATGCTAAAATTATTCATATAATTTATTTCTTCTAAGAGTCTTTAGAATAGTGAGCATGCGATTTTCATGATCTTCATAGATTTTGGAGTATACCAAGATATCATCAATAAGTACTACCAAACAGTCATCAAGATATTCCTTGAAAACTCTATTCATTAGAACTATGAAAATAGAGGGTTCATTAGTCCGTCGAAAAGGCATTACTATAAAATTGTAATGCCAATACGTGGTACGAAATGTTGTCCTCAGAATGTCTTCCTTCTTCACAGAAAACTGATGATATCAAAATTGAAGGTCAGTATTTGAAAAAAATTGATCCTAATGAAGTTAATCTAATAAATCATCAATGTGAGGTAGGGGATACTTTTTCTTTATTGTTATATCATTGATCTCCCTGTAGTCAATGCACATCCTCATATATCCATCTTTTCTCTTAACAAAAAGAATAGGGGATCCCCATAAAGACACACTATGGAGAATAAATCTTTTATTAATCAATTCCTATAGCTTTTTCTTTAGTTGTACTAATTCCACAGTTTCCATTCTATAAGGGGTTTTTGATATGGGCTTTGAACAATGAATTAAGTCAATGGAAAACTCAATTTCCCATTCTAGAGGATGTCCAGGTAAATCCTCTGGAAACAAATCTACATCATCTTGAAAAATAGGTACATACTCTACTTGTACATTTATTTTCCTAACACATAGCTATTTCACTCTCTTCCTCCTCAATAATTCAATTTCCTAGAGATGCTGGGGGTGGATCTAAATGTGAAACAGATGGTGATGATTCTGTTCTAAAGAAAAGGGATTCTATATCCTAATCAAAAATTGTAACTTCCTTCTTCTTACAATATATTTTCGCATCATGGTCCGAAATCCAATCCATACCAAAGATTATATCCAATTCATTCATGGGTATTATGATGATATCAGAAGATAAAGAACATTTATATTCCCTAATGGGAACTGATACACAAAACATTGTTGCATTTATACTTCCCTTAGGATTTTTGACTGAAAACTACCTTGTCAAATAAAATTGGAAATATCTAATTTTCTTAGTAAACTGGGAAGATATAAAACAATGTGATGATCCATAATCAAATAAAGCATTGGCTAAATTTGAGGAAACTATTAAATTACCTACCACCATGTCATTCAGAGCATCAACATCATTAGTACTGATTATATAAGCTTGGAATTTCTCCCTTGTCCTTTTCTAAGGTATGTTTCCTTGGCACTTATGAAATTCATTTGTATGATTCCCCATTTATCTACTTGTGTAACATTAAATAGTAATAGCCCCTTTCAATCCATTGCAATCACGTGCTTGGTGGAATTTTTCACCATACATGTAACAAACACCAATTCCCTTCAGGAATGTACCAGGGTGTTTCATCCAACAATTACTACAGGATGGAAATTAAAAATTTCCTTTCTTAACCTTATTTCGATTTCCAAAGTTTCCAGCAGATCTCTTCTTCTCTTTCTTTTCTTTAAAGTTGTAAGACTTAAAGAATTCCTTTTATATCTTGATATCACAAGATATTATATGATCGTACGATGAGAAAGATTGTCTAAATAAGTCTCGATTGAGAAATGGCTTTAACCCGTCAAATAATCGATAAATATTAATACATGGGTCACGTATATATTATGTAGCATGACTTAATATCCTTGTAAAGTTAGCCTCATACTTTTCGACCTTCTCATACGCATTTTGTCTTAGACTTAGAAATTTATTTTCCATATCTACTCGATGTTCATGAGGAATGTATTTCTCTATGAAAAGATATTTAAACTCCCAAAATTCCATATTTGATACTTATTTATACTTATTTGGGTTTTGAATTAATGACCACCACTGATATGTATCTTCTAAAAGGTGATAAACTACCATGAAAACTTTTTCCCTTTTGCTAATCCCCAAAGTATGAAATATCTTTCATAAGGAAGTTATCCATTGCTCAAATACAACTGTTTTTGTAGTCCCATTGAATGTTAGTGGTTGTTTCCTCATGAAGTGGTATAACATTGATCCCCCCCCCACGTTGTGGATCGGGGGACTTCATATGGGTAAGGTTATCATTCATAACCTAAGTGAGTTGTCCCAGTATGGTTATAAGATGTTCCACACCAGTTACATCACCAGATCCACAATAATTATATTGAGTAGGAGGGAAATACCTACATGTATCATGTGTGTTGATATTATTTCCACTCACTCCACTAGGTTCTATTTCAAACTAATTTCATAAAATTTATTATTTTATGAATCACAACACATAATTCTAAATTAGTAAAATACCTAACATAAATTAAATAGTTTATCAAAATAATCCATAATCGTAAATAAAATTTTTCTTCGAGGAATTATTTACTCATAATCCTTTATAATGGTTTGTTAAGAAAATGTGAATTATCCTAATAATATCCCTCATGAGTGTTGTATCCAAGAGTACAACAAGGTCTGTTATCACGCACCAGTTCCAGTTCGAGTCTAGCTTAAAGCGGTGTTTTTGGGTTTTACACCTAGATACATGTATTCTTGAGCCGCCTCTACCTGTTCGTACATAGATAGGGATGTATTTCATTAAAAATTCATAAAATATCTACATTACCAAAATTTTAATAAGTTCTTCTATACTAATACTCAAGGTTTATCTTAGGGTAATTTTCTCTAATCAGAGTTTTTCTAAATCTAGTATCAAAGGTTTATACTAAACTTTTTCTAATACAAACTGTAATGACCCAACCCTAGTCACCTAGAGTCAGTACATTATTATATAACATTTTTATGATCATAAGGGATCAAATCCTAAATGACCGATCGGTTTAGTAGCCTCTGAAGTAATAGATACATACATAAGTTTTACATTACATTATGAAATGAAAAAGAACAACATTGTGTATCATTTGAACAAACACATATCTCTTAGTATATCCCTACATGTCAGTAATAATATAACTCTTCACATCCTGGGAAAAATAAATCACAGAAAGGGGTGAGCTCAGATACTTTGTAAGGATAAAAATATAGCGGAAACTTTCATAAATAGGCATAAACATTTAAGGAAATGTATAAGACTAAAACACAAGCCTTTTAAACATAAAATTCATCATAGTATAGAAAATATAAGTCAAATAATTCCATTTACTTATTCACATATATATTATAATAGTCAAATAATCACATTTAATATCAATTGCTAATTTCATAATGATGGAATGCGTAATTCAGGACATCATAACCACATAATCAAGGCTTCGTACCAAGAATACAAATAATAATTTTTTCAAGGCCTTTTCCCAAGACACTAGTTTGTCTCATGAGACCAACTGATGCATCAAAGAGCTATATAGGGCTCCACCCGTAACTTACTAAGTCCAAATCATTCCTCTTATAGAAAAGGTTCAAACATAACATTAATATTTGTATTAATAATAAAATTTGAAATGTTAATACTTTAATTGTAATGAATGAATGGTATTAAAATAACACATCCATAGTCAAACATATCGCAAAACCTGAAATACAATATGGACAATTGTATCATAACAAATTAACTTCAAACAAGTGTAAAACCTCGCAATGGATGTTGACATAGATGAAATCAAAACAATTTGATAGAAATATCTCATTCTATTTTGAAATAATATAAACGTCACATAATTATAAAATAAAAAATTTCTTTTGAAAATATTCTTATAATATTTTAAGGGATGATTTGGAGCTGTAATAATGGTGGAAAATAGTCGCACCTGATGTAGAAGTTAAAAAAAATTTCATACATTATTTTATCAAAAAGGTCATAAAGTACCATGTTTGGAAAACAACATAAATATTCCTTTCAAAACATTTTAAAAAGGTCAAAATAAAAATGTTATAAATGACATTAAAACATATTCAAGGAAATAGTAAAAATGTTTTGAAATACATTTTTTAGAAACACATATGGGGATGATAAATAATTCCTAGTAGATGCTTACGTATAAACAACAACAGATAATAAAGAGACTGTAAAATTAACCATGACCTTGTAATTTTCCTTAGTCGAGGGTATGTTAACCACCTATATAATATTTAAATCATTGTTATTAAATTATTCAATAACCAAATACATAAATATGATATCATATATGATATTCTAATATTTCTTTGTAAATAATACTTTAGTAGTATCCTTGTTTCATGTGTCAATTTATTCATTTTCAATTATATGTTTTTTTATGTACGTCATGTTTTTTATGGATAAGATGTGTTTGATTCATATCCCAAAAGATAATAAGTTCCTAAACATTATTTTAAATCATAAAATTAAAATTATTATTGAATGGTTATGATGGTGAATGAATCTCATCACGTTCTTGCAGATGGTAATCTGTACATATGCACGAACGACAATATCATTCTATTGATCGTAAAATCATATGTAATTGGATGTTATATTATGCATAAAAAATAATTAACTTGTTATATTAATTATTTACATTATTTATAATCATTATCATACCCATACAAACCATGAAGTGTTGAATAACAAACTACACCACAACGTGGAGACGGTAAGCCGTACATACGCACGTATGGTGACTTTTTCATTCACAAGATTGATAGAACAATGAATATGGTTGTAAAATATTTATAATAAATTCAAATTATGGAGAAGGTATTGGAGTTATTATTTGGGTGTGGAAACATAAAATAAAGAGGATGTGGAAGAATAAAAGAACTTTGATAGAGGTGATGAAATTATTACCTCTTCTTTGGGTGATTCCTTTTTATTTGACCAAAAGGGCTCGTTAGGTTGTCTTTATGATCACAGTAAGGCCTCTAAGTTTAAATGAGGGTATTTTTGAGGATATTTGAGTAGGTTTTGGCCTATCCTAATGGAGTTTTAGTTTTGGAATAAAGATAAGGGTAAGTACATTTTTATAAGAGAGGTGAGGGTCTCTATGAAAATCTTGAAATATTATTTTATTATAAAATACTTTTCTATTTATAATTGCTCCAAATAGATTTATTTAAAGATAATTTGGGGATAGGTTGAAATATTATCAAAAAATAGTTTTTAGACTTGTTTAGGTCACCATATTAACCTTATATTTTGATGCAATTCTTAGTTAATTAGTTTATCTTTTACCATGTCTTGTCGTAATTTTATATTACATAGTTAATAATCATAATATAAAATTATAAGAGAAAATAAAGTGGTTCATTAATGATATATATATATATATCATTATATATGTCTGTTGGATGAAGCTTATATTTTTAATAATATTATATCATTTAATAATATAGTAATTGTTTTAAAAAACATTTATGTCAATTTAGACACTATTTAGTATTTGGTTTTTTTGAAAGTCAACAAAACATGATTACTTCAAAGAAATAAATTAAATAAACCATAACATGTCATATTAACCAATAAAATTAGGTTAATGAATCAAAAGTCCCAATTTAAATTAATTTGTAAATTTATAATATTAATTAGTTTATTCTTTCATTAATAAGGTAATTACTGCATCAACATTGTGTCATAAATAAATTTAACTATTTAATGTATAATAATTATAAATAAAATACCATGATGTTGGAAGTATTTTTAGATTTATAAATAATATTTACAGTTTCATTTATCTTATTCATAACCTAATATTAATTTTTTTAGTTATTAAAATTTTAATATAAAACGTTTAACTCTTCTTTAAATAAAATAATAATAAATGTACTAATCTAATCCAAGTGGATAAATGAGGATCATATTTTATTCCTAAGGTTCATTTGGTCAAAATAAAATTATCCAATAGAATTAAAAAATGTGTTAGGTTAAATTTAATATTATTTTTACCTTTAATTACCCAATTTACTTTTAACTGTGTTAAGTAAAATTCAAAAATTACTATTCACTAAAAATTATTGTCATCATATTAAACCAAATTTTAATTACTTATATCAACTATATATATATATTATTTTTAAAATAAAATTCATGGAACAAATAAATTACATTTTATGAAAATTTTCAAATGTTCCTATAAGTTTGGTTAAAAGGCGTTAAATAGTTCAATAACATTTTTTATATCTAATATTATTATAAAATGTCTCCAATGAATTACATTGTACTAATATTGGTATTATGTATCTATTTTAATATAAAATATATTTAAATTCAAATAATAATTACTTAAATAAATTGCAGTTCTAAACAATAACACAATATTTTTTACTATTCATAAAATATTCAAAATTTTCCAAAAAATACAAAAAATTCAACCTAAGATAATTTTGATATTTCGAATAAAAAATGTATGTCCATTTTAAAACATAAAATTAATAAAATTTAAGTGTGTTT
This sequence comes from Viscum album, assembly GCA_963277665.1. NCBI lineage: Eukaryota > Viridiplantae > Streptophyta > Magnoliopsida > Santalales > Viscaceae > Viscum > Viscum album. The sequence goes on along the minus strand of OY728140.1, from coordinate 759,166,775 downwards.
TACTATTCATAATGGCTAGTTTGATTGGTCGTGGTGTGATAGAACTCAAAGTTGTTTAGAACGCAAGCTATTGTATTATTCAAAGAGAAGGGTACCGTGGAAGTTTGGAGTGTTACATTCCACATCAAACTCATCTAAAGGATCATTTTTTAAATATAAATAATTCCCATGATGTTTTTCGTAGGGATATGAGGTGCACCATTGATTTATTCTAGATTCCTTAAAAACATATTCCTCCTCATCAATTGTTTATTATCTTCAAAAATATCATTATTATTTTATATTTTGTCTTGGGTGGGTTCGTTAATTTATTTTTGAAAAAAAACAATTCCCCTTCTTCCTACCCAGGTTAAAAAAATAATTTTCACTTTTTAACACCGAAGAGTTCCCCCTATGGATAAAAGACCCTACAAAGGATGATATGCACCTCCTTATCACACTCAATATCAAGTATCAAAAAAATTACATTAAAAAATATCCTTCCTAATCCCGCTACAAATTGTTCACCCAAACCAACTAGGTGGGTGATTGATTGGTCAAATAGCTGTTAGACTATAGTAGTGGGTTTCGGGACTCCAAATCATAATTTCTTAAATAAGGAAAACATAATCAAATTGATTATCTTTATAAGATAATATAGAAAATTAAATTGGTCATCTTTTTCTCCAATGGTGTAAGCGATTACAATTATTCATGGGTATTAATGTTTTGGAGGTGTCATATTATACACCACAACACTAAAATCTTCTATGAGATAGTAAGTGGAAAATTCATTCATGGTTTTCTTATTAGAAAACATATTTGTAACTGATTTTACATAATATATGTTTTTAATTAGGAAAGGTGGTAAATAAATTCTAATGTTCAATTTATTAACAACATTGGAATGTTTCAACATTTTAGAATCATGGTTTTCTTTATTAATTCTTTTTTGGAAAATGAATAATATGAATAATTTAATAAATGTTACTAACAATTTTAGGAAACCCTTAAAAATATTCTTAAATATTATTTATTCCCTTATTTTCCATTCTTTTTAATCAATTCCCTAGTTTTTGATGTTGGAAGAGTAGGATAAATAGTGTTTTAAATATAGCTATCCTAAATTATGGATTCAACAATTTCCATATTTGGGTTTCCATTTTATTCATGTTTTATTTTTTGACAAATATAGGTACCTTATTATATTTTTTGTGTTTTTAAAGGCCACTTATTGTTGTTAAAACCATGTTATTTTTTCAATGGTTCACTTTAGTGGTTATTGGAAGCATACAATTGTCTCTGTAATAAATTTAAATAGATAACATATTTATTTAATTTTCTATATTTTTATTCCTAGAATCAATCATTACTTTATTAAAATAATTTTTAGAATTTTTTATCAAATATTTTTATACAATATTTAAACATACCTATTAATTCATCATTTGAGTTAGAGTATTCATATTTTGGAAAGAGATAGATCTACCGCCTGGCCAGTGTTTGGAATATTGAGGGTGTAGTAGGTCTAATAACTCCCTACACATTCCAATAGATCAGAAGATGATTTATATATCCATTATTATAAGTGTATGAAAATGGATCTTCCCTAGGTCACATATTAAGACTAAATACCTAATTTTTAGAATTTTCAGGTGATAAGGTATGCATTTTAAAATTAAAATGTAAGAATTTAAATGAACTATAAAGTTTTAGTAGTCCTATTTCTTCCAAAGAGTGTTTTGGGTATTTTCATTGAGGAATCTATCAGCTTGTCCCTCATATTTTGGAGTAGGATTTGGTTTTTTCCAAAAAATTGTTCATATTATAAGCCTTTTTTTATTTTTTCCAAATTTTTAATTTTTTATTTAATATATTCGGTAGTTTTATAAAATAAATTCCCACAAGAAAATTAATCCAAAAATTTTTGGTGGTAAGGGGTGATACTATTGTAAAAAGTATCCATGAGGAATTGGGGAGTTAATTGGTGGTTCAAAAACAATCTATGTAATCCCCAAAATACACCACAATTATCATGGAATAGATCTCCATCATCTTTCAAGAAAGTACTAATTTTCTATCTTATTTCAAAAGTCATTTATTATTAAATTTCAGAGTTAAAGAGTTGAAAACATGATCCCATGTGTCAATCATTTCCTCTTCTTGTTTTTGATACCAAATCAGTGTATTTACAATGAGTAGAAAATATAATACTCTTGGTTTAATCTCTTCCACACTAAGTACTCTCAGGGAACGCTACTAAACAATACAGTATAAGTCCTTAAGGATGTCAAGAGAGTATTAACTTTGAATTCCATTAAATATACTATGGTGGGAAGACAAATATTGTTTTATTTCATAATTTGTAGTCCACTGTGAGAGTCTAATGTATGAAATGTTACTAGATTTAGTAGGAAACAATAGTTATCTCAAACTAGGTCTCCCAATTATCTCATTGATTTGTGGATTCACATTTCCATGAGGTTTATTATTACTATTTTGGTTCCCAACTTCTCCATTATCCTCCATTTAAATTTTAAATTTTTTATTTTTTAAATACTTATGTTTTATCTCAATTTATTTAATGAATGACTATATTACCTTATCCTTAGAAATGGTTTTAATACACAAAATATCTTCAAGATTTTTTTAAAATTATGTTGTATTTTTTTGGATATTTTTTGTATATCCAATTTTTTATTGTGTGTAATTTTATTGGTGTTTTTTATATTTAAAATCTTGTTTTTTGATACTTGGTCACACAATCCTTCCTAAGAAATAGTACCAATGTTTGACATGATTTATTTGAACTAATGAATGTTAATTATTTATAACTCTATGTGATAATATTTTATTGATTAGAAGATGAAAATACATAGGTAGTTACTCACAATGTGATTTATGTGTGTGACCAAGTAGAAAAGAAAAACAAAAGTAAAATAAAATTGAAAATATAAGGTGATGAAAATGGGAATTGAGATGAAACAATGAGTAGAATTAAGGTGTTGGATAATAATGGAAATGATGACTAGAAAATGGGGGGGGGGGTGAACTATATCCTTCTAAAAACAAAACAAAATCAAAACATCCATCTTGAAATGAAGTGAGCCTTTCCTTCTCTCTTAATGTCGAGTGACTAGTAGAAATAAAAAATGAAAAGGAACACAATGTGGTACAGTTTTTTGGGGCATAAAAATCCCCTAGTCCACTCCACTAATGATCTACTCAATGAGTTTAGTGATTTACACTAGTATGTCCTCTTATCATGAGACCTATAAAATCAGTTGTAGGCAGTGGGAAATTTAAAAGGATTTAATAGGAACTTTGTGTTTATTTATTGGGAACCAAAATATATACAACTTAGTTTGAGATGTAAACACTCTACTAAGACTATATTCAAGAATCAGATACTCCAAATAAATAAGACGATGTGATGTTTTTTGTGAACAAGTCTAACTCACAACTTCAACAGCAATATACAGAAGTAAATGATCTTCAATAATGCAAAGCTACTAAAAAATAATTTTCAATATCGTATAGGTTTCTTCTTATTTAAACATAAAAAAATATATCATACAATTTTTTTGTTGTATTCCTTCATCTTTACTTTACTAGAGAATAAGGATGTAGAAAAAATATTTCTCCCTTCTTTAAATTTATGACCAAGAAAGTATTTCAGCACTTTATGTTCATTAGAGTTTTTATATCTCTTCTCTACTTGATATATATTCTTTTCTTGCCAAATATATAAATATATAAATATATATAATAAATATATAACAGTAATTTCACTCCTCTTCCTTGAGATACTCATAATAAATTGAGTCAATAGACATCATAAATATCCTAATAAGAGAATATAACTATTTCCCCATTATTCTTATAAAATAAATCTAGAATAAAATAATTCAATATATGTTGAATAAATCATATTGTAAAATCTCCAAAATAATATCACAATTGATTTATTTAAAAATACCTTTTAAATCCATTCATATTTCTTTAAAAATAGTCAAATAATATCTAGAAATCTAGCATCACATTCCAAATGTAATTTTAAATATTTGAATTTGAATAACTTTGTGTCCTCTAACTTTTCAAAAAAAAAAGATGTAAGAAAAACATCACCTTTTTTCTCTCTAAATAATTGTTAGAGATATTTATAATATCGTCAAATTCAATCATTTGGATTTATTGGAATTTATCCTATGGATAAACTGCTGAAATAATTCCATGTAATAATGAAACAGATTGAAATACCATGAAACATGTAAAACAAAGTGTCATAGTTTGATTAAACTCCATGATATTAATTGTACATATTTTAATTTTAAAATATTTATTACTTCCAAACATGAAATAGGAATATGATTTTTATATGTAGAAACCGTCTTGAGTTCCTCCTTTCTCATCTTCCTATACATCACCACAATCCATTGTGAATCCTTGTTTTTCATATTGGTCATTTTATCGAGCAATAAGAAAATGTTAAAAATATAAAATTTCAGCATATTTATTCTCTAGTTTTACATGATGTTCATTCAATATTGGTGTAGAAGACTTTTCCTTCACACATCCTTATTTTCACAATTTTTAATCCTGATAAATACAAGGCATGAGCCTCCACAGGATGTAAGAAGTCACTACCAGTATGTATCGTTTCATCATGTAAACATGTTCAAAACACAACTTCATATTTTATCTTGATATAGTGGATCTAAACATCCATTTTTTAAGAACATATCATATCACCCTTTCATCAGGTGATGAATTCACAAGAAGAGAACTATAGAAATATACAACATGTTAAGTAGAAGAAAAGGTTACATTTAACTATCTAAAAAATCATGATATAGTTGTTCATTAATATGTATTTTTGTTTCAAAAGTATGTAGTGAATTTATTCTATTTGGATAAAATGTTTTATTATTGTAATGATATGAACAGGATGATTAGTTTGATTTTTCCTAAAAATAACAGATAACAAAAGTTGGAATATAGAGTGAATTCTACACAGAACATAGCGGTTAATAAAGTAGTGTTCATGAACATAGGGTTCATGAATGTATGGTTTATTGAAAGTAGGGATCATTAATTTAGGGTTTACTATAAACATAGTGTAGGGTCCATTAAAATTTTATGGTACATGAACCATACTTTGGTATCAAATTTAGGGTTTATAACATATGATTGTTCACCAACATAGGTTTTATTTACCATTATGTTGTATGAAATGTAGGTTTTATTAACAATAATTTTGTATCAAATGTAGGATTTCACTATTATAAATGTTGGTTTTCCGTATTTATAATGTAGGTTTAAACTAAATGTTTAGAAAATGTGGAAAACTTGCATTTAAATACTTCAAAAAAAATTAGATCCCTTATTCAGTAGATTCATCCTTTATCATAGAATACATATATTTAATAAATATTATTTTATTTATAATAGGTCAAAAATTGAATTAATCTGACTTCTTCATATCTTGATATCTTCTCAAAATAGAACCAACAACATTCTACAAAAAAAATTATAAAAAAAACATCACAGAACATCAGATAATTTATTCATAATCCAAACAACCTGTTTAAACATAAATGTAAACTTATGGAATCAGGATAAAAATAAATTATTTACATACCACTAGGTTTCAGTATATTTTGGTACTCTTATAATTTCAAGTAAGTAAAAAACAATAGGTTTTCATATCTTTTCACTATAGAGTTGTAAAACAGTTCTAGAAACTTCAGTGGGTTTTTAGAGCACCAAAAAAATCCTTTTCATACTTGGATATAAACTAATTTTGTTTTGATAAATATTCTATACATACAACAATATAATTAACACAAAAATATGTTAACTATATCTTGCTATATAATCCAAATTCGTAGGTGAATATATTTTTTGAAAATTATAATGTCACTTTTACAACATGTAATTGATGGGGGAATTTTTGTACCATCAAACCAGAATAAATGGATTTATACATTAACATGTTAAATGAATATGATATTCTTTTATTTATAATAGTAAAAACCATATTATTAGGATCAATATTTCATCAGATATAAAATAAATACAATGAAATAATAAATCTGAAAAACATAACCAAAACCGTTATAAAGAAAAGAATGATGGGTTGGTGAAATTATAAAAAAAACTAGATTGTATTGTAAATGATTTAGTCACAAAAATATTTATGTAAGGGTGAGTGTGAGAAAGAAAAATGTAGTATATAAAAAATCTGAGAATGAAAAACTATCAAGGGAAATCAATTGATGAAATATGAGAGATCAACTAGATAGTTTTTGAACTATTTCTATTGTTCATTAATTTTAATTTAAACACATTGAATTTATTTATGGTGTATAAGAAGATTTTTCATATGGTAAACATATAAATTAATGTCTTCTACATGTTTTTAACTGGATAAGTCACCAGATCACTGATTGCGAAAAAATCAGTTTTCCATGAGTTCATTTCGGTAATTGATCTCAGTACTCAACTCTCTCATGAGCTTGATATAATTTTCACTGAAATCCTTATATTAAAAAATAATTAAATTAAATCACAATAAAAGATAATTTTTTACTAAAACATATTGTTTTTATAAAAACAATCTCATAGGATAAATATAGAAATTTATCCAGTTCTAAAGATGCTTGAAAATGTAAAATAGATCAATGAGAACAACATATTAATCCAATAGTGTTTAGATGAAGGTCAAAAATTTATTTAACGTATTCAAATATTTAGAAACATAATAATCCATGATGAATGTAGTGATGAATGTAAAGAAAAAAATAGAAGTTACATATCTCTCTCCCATAACACCTTCTCTTTTTTTAGTACCTCCCAATATTGTTTCTCTATACTCTATCTATTACACTTCCTGACATGTATCAGGTGCTGCCCATTGGTATTTCTTTTTTATATTACTTTTTACAGTAGTGTGTGGGTATCCCTCTACCCATTGACTCTTCTGCTTCTATTTATATTCTTGTTCCATGCAAATCCTTCCTTAAATATCAAGATCAAAGCTCTGTGAGGATCTCTCTCACCTCTACAAGGCACATTCACTATGTATTTTCATCTTTTTGTGATAATATCACAAGCCCCTCTAATATAATACAAGATTTTTTGTATCTCTACACCACTCAGCAACCAAAAATAAGAATCTAGTATTCTCTCCATGTGGAATGATCAATGGTCATGATCATTGACTGAGGGTGCTCGAATACCCAATTATTAAGATCTAATACATAGATGATATTTCTTATGTATAAGAGGCATGTGGTATTTGTTAAATTGGAAAAGTGAATTTCCAATTTTAAATTTTTGGACATGAGTTTGTAATATAATAGTTTATGGGGCCATTTGAGTATGGATCCCACATCAAAAATCATTTTTTTCATAGATTTCACTAGTAGACATTCAAGAATTATATATATCTAGGGGTTTATGTTTTGGTAAATTTGTTTTTCAACTATCCAAAATGTGTCATATCATTCCATGGGATGGAGCTTCTCTCACATTTTTGTGACATTGGATCATCAAATGTGTGGGGCACAAGTTTTAAATGCAATGGAAGTAGAGGTTTTAGTGGAATTCATTGTAGTGGCATTGAAAATCTAATTGGTTCTTCTCCAATATGTTTTAATTAAATAAGTGAATCAGTGTTCATGAATTGATGTCTATAGATCCAGCTTTGAGCTTGGAAAGTTCACCTATGGATAGGTTTTCATCATCATCATCAACAGTCTCTTCTTCAATGGTGGAGATTATATTTTGTCATTTCGAACTCTAACACTTCTCCTAACATTACATATAACAGTTGTGGAGGCACTCTTCTGAGGAAGATGTTACATCATAGAGCTTCAGCTCAATTTCTATGGGTTTTATATTCTTCTTCTCCATGATCAATCCTTCATCAGGAGAATGATTTAGTTACAATAGGGGGTGATATTTAATGGTGATACATTCATTCACAATAGAATATTTAACACTATGACAACATCAGAATATCCTTCATACATTTGAACTCATTCGTGGATTTTGTCATGGTGGCGTTTGGGTTTCAATCCGAACAGGGCATTGATGGTCACTCGATGTGGCAGGGATTAAACTATGCAGCCTCGATTTTTCAGACCATTGGGTGTTTAGTTACCTTTATCTATGTAGGAAACAAATATAGAATTGGGGTTTGTGGTTTCATCCTTGCCTATTTGTTCTCATTATGTTATGGAAACATAACATTGTATATAAATATAATATGAAATAAAAGTTATTTAATAATTAACATAAATATGTATTTAAACCACTAATTAGTTCCCTTTTACATGATTTCCACTAATCATATTGGTGTTTTTTAATCAATTAGATCATTATGTTTCTGGTGTGCAATCAACCCATGATTAGATTGAGTCAACATAACCCTTATTTTCAAAGGTAAGTGTTATTTGAGTCTTTAATAGTAACACATAGAGCATTATTTGGTTGATATAATTGGATAACAGGATCTTCCCTCAAAATAATAGTGAATAATTATCTACTCCTGGACACTCTTATATATTTGAGATATGTTCATGAATTATTCATAAAACCCAGTGTAGTTCTAGTTACCATCGTTCTAGTGATTTGTTAAAAACTATTCATCTATGTGAAAATCTATATATATCATCGATTTTACATGTTTCATATAATATAATTTTGATAATAATATTCTTAAATCCATACATCAAGGAACTGTGGAAGTTATTACCAATTAAGGAGGTTGTTGGTGTTGTGAAGTTGAGATCATCCAAGTTGGAAAGTATTTCTTGTCACAGAAAAACTCCATATCACCCCATAACTGAGAACCTAATCTAGATCGTGACATACTTGAGGCATTTTCCTGATCACATCAGGTTGGAAACTAGTTCCATGAAATATAATGTGATCTTGTTGGAATAATTTTTTTAATAAATAATAAGAGGAATGAAACGTTCACTAGTAATTTCAACATGATAAGCCAAAGCATTAGAGACCCGTGCATAGTAAATAACTAGATACAAAATAAAATTGAACAAATGAATCACAATTATAATACATATCCATAACAAACTCAATATAAAATAAACAACAATTTTCGAACTAAGAGACACCATAATAGAGAAGCATGTCCTAGAAAATACAACCACTTTACAAAAATAACGGTCATGATATTCCACAGTGTCTCCCTATGACCTCTCAATAACCATCCATCCATAAACCCAATTTAATCCATGAGAGACTATGAATAAACATGAACATGGAATACTATATCAGGTCTACAAACACGTAGTGGCACATGTATGGTTTGACCATAGCATACCTCTATAGGAAACCATTAGAGAGTTCATAAATTTTATTTTCTAAAATAGTCCAAAATTTATTTTCTAAAATAAATGTATAAAATATTATTTATTCTATATTAAAATAACTGTCATGAGATTCCCCAAATAAAATTTTCATTAAAACTCAAAATATTATTTAGAGAAACATTTATAATCATTTATTTTTGAAAAACAATCATTTTAAATCCTATGTTAAACACCACCAGAACCCACACCCAAGAAAATAAATATAAATAAAAAGAAAACAACACTTCATAAATAATATAAATCAATATAATAATAAACACATTACAAAAGTGATAACATGTGTACATATAATGATATCATAATATTTGAAATGATTTATTAAATAAGAAATATTAAATATAAAAATTAATGGTAAATTCTAAAATATCCCATGAGGTGACACAATACATAACTTTGTTAGAATCAAATTCCAGCTTACTAATTATTTCTTTGGTCAACAACCAACAAACTACTCTGAACTACTGTTATATGTGGAACTCCCTCATTGGAATTCACCATGATTTTGCAGTATATTTCCTTTTATATAAACACTTTTACAATAGCATGTTTCATAATAAAAATTGAAAAAATAAGTTACACCATTTTAGAAGAATATAATTAAGATATTATCAGAATTATAAAACCATCTAGTATATAAAAATATATTATATAACCAAAATTTATTATTTTTAGATGTTAAATAGATTATATAATTTAATTTTTAAAAGGATTATACATTTTAAATTTAATATTTAAAATTTATATAAACAAAATCAACACCTTTTAAATGATTATGATAATGTATAATATTTAAATATTTGAAATAATATATTAAAAGTATTTAAATTATAAATTGGAGTGAAATAATATTTGGAATTCATAAGGATTAAAAAGGCTAATTTTCAACAAAATTAGTTTTTTTATATTTATTTATCATTTATAATTAAAATTTATAAATTTTTTAATGAGAGTTTTGAAAAAATAAATCTAGTTTTTGGACATTTAATTATAATATTATCTTAGGATATGTTCTAAAAGATTTTTCAAAATTTTATTTTTACGTAATAGTAAAAAATACCATTTTACTAATAGTATAAGTTTTATAACATTATCATCATGTATGCATTACTTAAAAATCAATAAAATAATTATTAGAACAAAATATATTTATTTCGTAAAAAATTTCATTAAATAATTATGTTACTAATTTATAAAACCAATGATTAATGTTTTGGATTCATAGATTATATTTTACTCAAAAACACATTCTCTATATTATTTTAAAATTTTTATTTATTTACTATTAACAATTATATATATATAATTGAATTTCATATTTTTGAAAGAAATTTTCATATTTCATAATAAGATCAGTTTCTTATTTAGGGAAAAAATTTGATTACTATGATTAATGCTAATGACATTAATAATTTTGTAAGAGTTTTTATCAAAGTATTATTTTATTAATGTGGTATATTTTTTAACAAAAAAATTAAATTGAACAATTCTACATAATGAATTATATATAATTTTTAAAAATATATTAAAATATATGAATAATAATTTAATTAGTAGTTAATGTTATATAAAATATATAACACTTAATGACGAAAAATATATTTTCTACAAAAAAGGTTTTCTATATATTAATTTTTTTAATTAAAAAGTTAAATTTATCATAAATATACATTTAAATAAATAATATTGAGATTAAATTGAGATTCATTACATAAAACTTTTCATAGAGGGGTTACATTATATTTATAATAATTTATAAGTTACTTAGATAAAAACAAGTTAGAAAAGAAAAAAATTGGCAAAATGTAAAAAATCTAGTGGTAAAAGTCTATTTTTTTTAAACATGCATGAAATTGAAAAACATAGGATTTATAGACCATTGAACACCCCAAAATTCCATATTTCTCATTTTTGGAACTATTAAAATTTGGATAATGTCATTCCATCATTGAAAACTTATGGGGTATTTTTAAAAATGCCATTTTTATAACTTAAAGATGGATCTCACATCCACCACATTTATCCAAAAATTCCATAGAATTATCTCAACCGAACCTCTAACCAGTCACTTAAAAAATCTATTCTCATGTTTGAGAAGCACATTCCTATCTGAAGGACTAGTCTATACTACATTGAGGCTTCACTTAAGGGAGACAATCATAATGGAAAGGTAATGTTCTTTACCAAGCACTCTTAATTCCTTAATTCTTTTAACATAATAAACATATTATATACTTGAAATTAGTATAAAATAATTATTTTTAACAATATGATATTTTCAACTAATGGTATATCCATTTAAACTTCCACTAAAATAATTTGAAAATAGAAGACATCGTCAAGCAGATGGGAAGACTACTCCCTCCTTGAATGGAATTGTTGATTTTTTGTCACCACCATACCTGAATAGTAATAAATGTATTTAAAATATTAATATCATGTTTATGAAATTATTAATATTCTTAAATTATTAATCATTATCTACCTTTTTCTTATTCCATGAAAAAAATTGTGTCACCTGTGCCTACATACAAGCTTTTACATCCACAAAAATGATGCATTTCATTCTTCACTAAATTATTGTATTATTTGTCAAAAAATATTTAAATATGATTCACTTCCTTAAAAATATTAATCATATAAATATAAATATTTCATAATTATATTGTGAATAAATAATCACTTTATTAACCATACTCACCTATAGTTTATAGCTTGTTGCTAATTGGGTCGGTTTAACCACATAATTGAATAATGATATATATTTATATCATTGGGACTAGAGAATCACAAACGGTTATACTAATATTCATAAGTGATCAAATAATTTTTTTACTGTTCTATGAAGTTTATATTAATAGATAAAATGTTATTATTGTACCACCTTTCAATTTGTTATAAATTACAAAAACAAGTTGATCCCCAACTTCTAATCCACAATTCATATAGAAATAATAATTAAATAGAATATAAAATTTATAAATAATTATAAAATATATATTATAGTACCTATAATTATATAATAATGATTATTCTTGAACTAAAAAACAATAATCAACATTTCCATTAAGAAATGATTTCTATAAAAATTGAATTTAATAACATCATGATGCCCCCACATGAGTCATTTAATTTTAATAGTTGGTGATGAGGTTATAATTTCTGTTAACCAAAACTACACATGCTATAATGGATTTGTAGAGTGGTTGTGTGGGGTCGAATCCATAGAGAAATACGTGGCGACATGAAGCCAGTTACTTCAAACCCTCTATGTAGGAATCTTCACAAATTTATTTGGTTTTTAGATTTAATTAATGATATTGATACTCGTTTAAGATTATAGAAGAAGATAGGGATCAGAGTCAATTTCAGGGTTTTAGGTAAAAAGGATAATCTCAAACCCAACATGGTATAGTCTTAGGGATTAGGCTCTGAATCAGTTCATAGAGATGTAATTAATTATGATCAAATCAACTATATTTATACATGAATATAACTATTAATTGGTTTAAATATAGATTTAAACCTAAATGAATTATGATTATCATCTTTGGTGGAAAGTGTCACGTGGTTTTGGTTATAGAATTATCTACTACTATCAGGCCATGACCATTAAATTAAACATTCCATTGTTAGTGTAGCATAAAATAATTGATTAAATAATTATTTCATAACCCGATTACTAGCCTTGGGGTTACCAAATTTAGTTTTTTATATTCATTAATCTCATAACACCCCTTACTCTTGACTGTTACCGTGTGATGATTATCCGCCCATGTCTATATTAATCGAATGAAGGGAAATAATTATATACATTCCCAAAATATTGATAAAATAGTTGGAATAAGGATATTTACAATATTAGAATTCCAAATAAAATAGTTTTCAATAAAGACAATAGATAAATTAAGTAAATATTTTGATTAATGTATAAACATGGGTGAACATGGTTAATTTCTTATACAAAATGGTAAAAAATATAAAATAATGTTATTGAAATGAAAAAAGATAAAAAAAAATATGATGAAGAATTTTAGAATGATGAACAAAGCTTTGAGTCAATAATTTTTTTCTTATATAAAAATGAGTTGGAAATAAAATTGAGGTAGAATAAAAAAATGAATAAGAAGAAAAATTATACCTATAAGTCTTTGTACTGTTTTCCACATTCTATAAACCAATTGAGGGAGATCAACCTGATTTGTAGCCTTTTCAATCCATATATTCTTGATCCAAATATTTCTCTGCATATCTTGCATATGAAAAAATTCATGGATTAAATATTTAGGATTAAGATATACCACTTAGTTATCGACATGTATTATAGAATGATGATATGTTTTATTTTCACAACATGAACTAAAAATATGAAGTTTCATTTCAATTTTACATGATATTTATTGGAGATTAATTTCATGGATTCATTTCATGAATTTTAAATTATTTATGACATATTTTATCCTCTTAAAACATGATGTGAATGATGCATAAATGTCATTTATGAATTTCATAACGTGTAATTTCTATATTCAACCACTTTTAAAAGATTTTTCTTTGTATTTTTGGACACCAATTTCTTGTTGAAATCAACACTAACCTACTGCATTATCAATTAAAACCTGATTTATATTTAATTAAATGAATCCAAAATTTAAATACAAATTAATCTTATAAAATCCCCCAAAACATGAACAATGAATTTTCCTCACGAAAAAATCATCTCAAATATTATACTAAAAGAAACAATTTTTAATTCATAAAAAATTCACCACAACTTAGAAAATAAAACTAAGTGTAATCCAAAAAATCCAGTCTCCCAGAATTAATACTGTAGAGAAAGTCCATCATTCCTCATAATTTAGTTCATTATCAAGATTCTTTATTATTTTTATTACAATTTCATAATTGTTCCATAAGTCTTATATTGATATTTTAGATTATATTACCGTGGATTATATCTCATTGCTAAATGTAAAATGTAACTAGAGTTGTTCTCATACCCCGAATACATATTCCTAACCATAGGCTTTCATTGGTTCCAACATCTCCACTTCGTAAAGATAAATAAAAAAATCAATCATGAGTGATTCAGGGGAAAAGGTTAAAATGAATCTCAGGGGTGAGGGTATGTGGTTAGAATGTTTAAATCAATCTATAAAAGAGGGTAAGAGATATGTTTTAATGAATGATAAATGAAAATAGTGAAATGATGTAACTCCTCCATAATAAAATTGTGTCCATGGTCAAAATATCTCAAGGTGTATCCATGTATATATCAAGTATGTATTCATAATATAAAATTTTACTTTCTTTTATTTTCCTTTCAAATATTTCCTAAAAATCATGATCATTCAAGATATCACATCAATCCCCTTACCACATATGATTTATTAGAGGATCCATAGGTATGGAAATGGTGATTTTTGACTTTTCTAATACACAACCCTCTTTATATTTTTTCTATTTTTCAAAAGAACATGGTAGGTGTAGAAGATCCTAAAAGTAATCATGGGCCTTATTCTGATGAAATTTCCAAAATATATCTCTTCAATAATAACATCACATTTACATTTGTAGTGAAAATTACTCCACACATGTTCGATAGATAATATTGCATAAAACCAAGAGCAGGGTAATAAGGGATAGTCGACTTGAAATATATCCATCCTTAAAAGGATATACTTTGTCACTACAATCTATAGAACAAAAATATATGGTTTGTATTAGGATAAATTGGATCTAAAAATATTTCATCAGTCATATTAATAAATTATTTCTTTTACCTTATACTAAATAAATTTTCAATGAATTTTATAATAGTTTCACATTCCTTAGGTGTCATTCAAGAAATTATAGAAGAAAATAATTTGAAATCTTGGGCCAAAAATATTCCTATGTATGTGACTATAAAAAAACAATCAATAACTGAGGGAATAAAATCATGTAATAAATTAAGAAAAATAAATTTAAAATTTTATTATTTAAAATTATATAATTAAACACAATAATAATGCTAAAAATATAAATAGGACTGAATCATGGATTTCAACTATTGACAACCTACCTTTTTCTTTTATTTGAATAGGTGTAATTATTTTTTCATTTTTAAAGAATGATTTTAGTGAAAATGTATCCTTCATATGTGAAAGAAAGGCTATAACCCTAGTGAATTGATACTAAAGTTCAAGAAATACTCCCATACACTTAAAATGAGACATTGTAGTCACTGTAGTATAATGTATCACGGGAGGGCTATCACATCTAAAGTATAGAAAAAGTGGAATAGAAACTTGAAATTGAATTGAGGGAATCGAGATATCCTTATATGAGTGTTATTCCATGGTTAAAACCTGAATAATGTGTTATAATGAAAATGATTTCACTATATAAAACAATATGAAACATGGTTTAATTAAGATGAACGTAGTGAAATAAATAGGTGCACATAATGAATAGTATTGAAAAAACTCATATAACTGTAGATATGTGAGTATAATGATGTTCATAAAGATGGTATGAATAATAATACTACTAAATTGAAAATAAAGGATCCTAATCACAAAAATGAATATAAATAAGAAAAGTATTATTTTCCTCCCATAGAGTGTTAATAATGACATTTCCATCCAAACAGATGGACAAAAGGATAAGGTAGTTTTGTACATCTTCTGGGAATTCTAATTCCTGTTATAAGAACAAGTAGCAATGTCATTAATTTCCTAGATGTTCTTGGTGGAATTTACCACCTCAGAAGCATATTGATCATGAATATCATGTGGAAAGAATTACATAAGTGAATGTAATGGTGGGGATCTCTAATGATCAAATATCTCTAGTGAATTCTCCTGAATATTGTGCTTGATGTTAGCCATATGTGGAGTCATCCAATGTAGAGGGGAAGATGGTGGCCAGATAGGCACGTCAACGGCCATATATAAAGAAAAAGAAATAGGGTTGTCTAATATAATGTTTTAATATGTTAAAATTAATTTGACATGAAAAAAATAAATAACATTGTCTAGCATATTAATAGCAATGATACATCATTGTGAAATGTAATACAAGTTGAACAAAAGGTTTCACCCACACAAAATATGAAATGGGAGAGGGGAATAAGGGAAAACTAAGACTTAGTGGACCTATATCTAGTAACTACATCTGAATCTACCTCCTAAATAGTGGTTATCTTGATCTGACCCACCATATTGATTTCCTTAACAAACACATAAATGGTATCATCTACCACCTCAAAGGTGATGCGTTGCTAGAATTTATCTCAATAGATGGTGGATGAGAGGTTTCAATCCTGATTGTGGACATGTGTATTGATGAATGGTCGATTAATGGAACCTTAGTAAATGCTAGGATGGTAAAGGCCTTTCCCTATCATGGGTTCTCTTCTAAATACTATTTTTTCATAACAGGGTCTTCCATCTTAGATGAAAAATAAGTCTAGGTGGGGGATGTTATGGGAATGATGGAGGATGAAGAGCCTAATAGTGGTGGAGGGTGACATTTTTTATGGCATATTGGTGAGGTAGGTATGATAAATCATGGTGGTTAAATGAAGGGATGTTCATGTGGCGGTGGATCTAATGAAGCTTCACCAAAATATACAGATGAGAACGAAAGAGGTGGGCATATAAGTATGGGGTTGGTGATAGTGTTGGAAATGTAGTTTGTTGATAGATAAGGGATATGGCTAGTATTAAGGGTAGTTATGGGAGTGGTAAGGTGATGAAAATGGTGTTGGTGTAGGGATGGTGTGAAATGGGGGTGGAGGGAGAAAAGGATGAGGTGGTGGTAGAGGACTAGGTGGTGTGAGATTTATGGTGGCTATGTTCCTTTTCATCTCCCACAATGTATCCCAGTACCCATTGGTAGATGTCACCATACATCCAAAACAACCCCATCTCATGGAGAAGGATGAATTGGATTGACTCTATCAGTGCTAAGGATGTGAGGGCAAGGTATGTGTTGAAAACTCTAAGATGTTTGGAAATATGGTTGATGAAGAATCCCTCCATTAGCATTCCTCGAGTCCACATCGTGTGTGCTAAAGAAATATACGGTGAACTGGGATTCCATGTTGATGTCTAGACCACCCATGGAAAAAGTGCATATCAGGTTTTCCATCTATCTCACACTCATGTGATCCTCTTCATGAGAAATCTATTCATTTTTAAGGCTTGATTAGGGATTCAAAGTGTATCACCTCGTAACTTGGTGTACTTCATATTTTGAAGATTGTGGGTTTTCTAAGGGTCCTAGGAGATCATCCTCCAGAATCATACTTTTTTTTGAATTTCCCAACTTTAGATAAAGAGTTATTGATATTAGAGAGGTGATGATGTCAAAATAATAGTGATCAAGGCTAATTCCAAATTCTCTATGGGTGAGCTAATTGGTCTGTCACATAGCTAGAATGTGACACTATCAAAGATCTTCTGTAATGTGGGAAGGAACTCTAGAAAAAACTCCCAAATAGTCTCCATACAAAAAGTCAATTATGGGGTGAGGTGAAGTATATCATATAGGAGAAGGACCTCCCAGAAAAGCTGGAGATATGTGAGCACAACAATATTCAACATTTTTGTTGGTTTGAATCTTCTTGGATGGAGGTGGACTTACTAGACATATTTCTCTTGTGAATATATGAGAATGATGGGGTGGATATGGGCATCAAAAAACTCATCGTGACCTACTAGAATTCGAATGTTAATCCATGGTGGATTACGGGGTCTCATAGGTAGTAGAGGAGCTGGAATAGGATGAATCTGGTGGTGATGAGCTGAGCTATCCCTTTTATGCTTGATTGGATGTGAATCCTTACAGTCATATGTATGGTCATTAGGGTGAGTGAAAAATATTTTCTGGAAATCCATTTTGGGTACAATGGAGATCATATAATGTAGAGGAGTGTCTAGAGGTTCTCAAGGGAGAAGGGTGATGAAAGTGTGGTGAGGTTGTAGTGAGGGAGTGGGAGGTACTAGATGGTTATAATCCTTGTGGTTGAGAGGGGAGCTAAAAATGAAAGTAAACCCAGGAGGAGATTGTGTGTCATGACCCCTAGGTTAAAACTATTATTATTTAAGGAATATCATGTTTTATAAAATATAATAATGTTTAATGCTTGAAAGTTTTATTTTTTAGGTCATGACACTTACATGGTGTATATAGACTACATGAAGTGTAATTTGGGCCTCTTTCTACTATGTAAACTATGGCCTAATTGTTTTATATTACCGTGACTAGAGAATTTGGGAGATCTACTCTACCCTAATAAATCTTAACTGATCTATCTTGGGTTTCAGCAAAATTATCATTTTTTAACTAGTGGTCCTATAGGGGAATACTTGTATGACCTCAAAGGGACCTGACCATCTATATTTAAACTTTTCATGATAGAGATTCAATTGTGAATTAAATAACAAGAACTTATCCCCCAGATCAATCATTCATAGTGAAATTCACATATCAGACAATATATTGTTTTTTCATTATAAATCATGGAGTTCTCAAAGGGATCATTTCCTATTTCTTTTAGTTTTTCCAATTGCACCATTCTAATTTACCATGATTTTTGAGAATCCATATTCAATTTCATAATAACCCTGTATGAGAAATTCCCAATATACACTAGTAAATATCATGGATTTCAGTATTTTAGTCATAATAGAGTGGTTCCAATGTGTTTTTTATACGCGGTGTTGTATTCCAAGATTTCATCATCTAATTTGAGGCTCCTGTATATTTGATTTGTGTTCAAAATATTCTGTAGGATTTTTTATGTCTCTATTTGACAATTCAAAATTCCCACATTTATTAGGTGGAAGGGAGTTCCTATGTTGTAACATATTCCACACTTTTCATGATAGCTTTTGACAATAATATTGGTAAAAACGTCTCCAATAACTAATGACCTGTCGAGGAAATCCAAATCATGAGTAGATATTTTCATTTTAAATTTTCATGACCACTTTTTCCATCTCATGGGTGGTGGCTTCAACCTCTGCCCATTTCAAAACCTATTAAACTCCAACAAAGATATAAAACATTCTATGTAAATTAGTTAATGTCCCCAAAAAATAAATTGCACACAGGTTGAAGATTTTAACTTCCATGATCAAGTTTTGGGGAATTTCTTTTATCTTCTAGATGGTACCAATTCATTGAAACTAATCCTAGATATCAAAAAAGGTTCCTAAATCATGATGATGTGTGGGATAAAAAACTACTTTGAAATATTTTGTCCACAATGTGTTTCTATCTATAGATCCAACTATTTGGTGATGTTTGTTACATGTTGATTAAACTTTTTTATCGCATACTATAGGATGTATAACCACATTAATCTATCATTGCATTTCATAAAAAGTAACATCTATCCATAGTATAAATGAAAGGATTTATGTAGAAATCTCCTTCATATCTAGTAGGAGAGGTCTGGGTAGAGTGATCCCATTGAAAGATAAATTTTTATGTTGAAGAAACATGGGCATGACTTCATGTTTATGTCGAAATGTGTTTCATCTAGGAGGTCAACATTGACATCCAAATTATCATCATCATAAATGATAGGTAGTTGCATTCGGGATGGATGATCAGTGACAATGTTATCAATCCCATTAGTATAATTTATAATGATGTCAAAATATTGTAGAAATTTCATCCATCATATCAACCATGGTTTGGAATCATTTTTTACATAGAAAAAATTTATGGGAGACATGGATATTGTAAAAAATAAATTTGAACAAAAAAAGATATGGGATAAACTTTATAAAAAAATAAATGACTACTAAGAGTTACTTCTTCGAAGATGTGTAGTTTACATGAGCATCTTTCAATTTGTGAAGAGTATATTATATAAAACATAAGATGTGGCAGACTCAATTTCCTAAGTAAATTCTTATAGAGATTTTTATTGCGTTAAAATTTAACTAGAATTATTTTTCCTAATATGGGGAAATTATAATGGGAGCGGCCAACGCGATATTCTTTAAAATGATGAATTCCCTCTGACACCATTCTGTGTACTCAATGGGAGTATCATTTGATAACATGTGAGTTTATGGGTGTTCTACTTTTTCATAATATTTTACAATGTTGGGGTATAATCCTATATGGCCTAGAAATATATCCTTATGCCTTTAATATTTGAGGGCTCATGAAGTTATTTGATCACATTGATCATTTCTAGATCAAATTCCACACCTTTATTGTATATTTTGTGTCTGAATAATATGCCTCCTGTGTCTATAAGGAAGAATTTCTTATAATGACCTAGGTTTGACGTACATAGACATTACATTATTTTTTTGTGGTGTATTTCAAACACTACAAAAATACACACCCAAATACCATATTGTTTTAGTTCTTTTTGGAACTTGGGACACATTCTTCGAAAACCGATGTTGTTGATGGGATTTTAGCCTCATTGCTCTCAAGGATATAGTGTGGTTATTTCTTCTTACCTATCACATTTTTTTAAATATTACCTATCAATGGGAAGGAAAAATGAAAATATAAATCTCTTTAATGTTCATTATATCATGAATTTATAGGGGGATTTTTTACAGAGTAACATTGATATAAGTTTCACCAATTAGGGGAGTGATCTCTTAATTATGATAATATTTATTTAGAAAGAGTTATTAAAATGGGTAAGGTGTGATGTTAACAAGTGATTGTGTGTGTTTAGTGAAATTTATGATCTAGTCTAACTGTTTTGGGGATAATGAATGCAACAACTCAATACTAAAAAGTCTGAGAGAATGGTTTTTTTTTCAAAAAAAATCATCACCCAGTTAAATCTGATTTTTAGTGGTATCATGTCTCAAGTGGTATCAAGTGTTTTATTGAATTCATTATAAGTCACTATAGAAGAAAAATATGATATCATTATTTAATTTTATTGTTTCCTATAACATTCTCACTCATGGTGGATTAGAATTATCAAAAATGTATAATTTATAAGATATTTGACTTTTAAATTTATTTATGTGATTTAGTTTACAGCATAATCGAAAGGGTGGTATTATGGAGATCATAAGTTTTTTTAGGATATTTTGTTCCTTTGAGGAGATAGTTATGAATCTTGTTGAACTTAGTGAAACTTTTAGTTTATAAGTAATGGGAATCGATGATGAAAATATACTTATTGTGTTGTCTTCATTGGACACATAAATCCTTTGGAACCTCATATTATTTATAAAGATTAAATTTATATGAAGTCTGTTCCCATTTGTTTAAATTATTTGATGAACATGGAAGAAATATCTAGGTTTTTAGGTGGGATTTTCATTTTTTTAAAGTGAAGGTGGCATCCCCATGTCATGTTAAGATTTAATGAAATAATAGAGATGAAAAAGGTAGTGGAAATGACTTGGTTGGAAAGAAAACAAGCATTTTGTTTGGTCATGGTTAGTATAAGAGGTCATGGCAATGAAATGCTGAAATATAGAGTAGTTTGTGATGATCTAAGGAACATAAAATTACATGTAAATAAGGATACAACTATTATAATTGGTCTTAAAATAATCATTTTGGAAATAATTTTTCCATATGAGAAAGCGACAAATAGAACAATATTTATATGATTCCATAGTGAAAGAAAATAATTCATATCTGAAATAGAATGTGGAAAACATGTTGTTGTGTTAATAATTGTGATAACAGTTTAAAAGTAGTTTTGGGTTGTTGGAATACAATTGTGTATGACATGAGGTCATTTGAATCATCCAAATTAAATATTTATACGTTAATTGAAAAAATTTATAGTAATGAGAAGAGTTCGATGCATAGGGAAGTACTCACAGCGTAACTTATGTTTGTGACCAATCAGACAAACCAAATAAGAAAAAAAACACAAAATATTGAGATGAAAAATTTAATGGTAATGAAATAGTGATGAGAATGATTATTTTTTTGGAGTTGGAGTTTTAGTGTGATCAAGAAATATGAAGTGTGGGAGAAAAAAATAAATAAAAATAAGACTAATGAGATAAAATAATATATTAAACAAGGGAAACTGGTTGGATAGTTTTTATAATGATTTTAATTTTTTCATGAATTATATTTTAAACACAAGGAAATAATATAAGGTGTTTAACTATATTTATCAGGATTTCAACCAGTTAATGAATTAACTCTTTAGTTTTTCAACAATAGAAGTGACTCAATCAATGATTTTGAAAAAATTAGTCATCAATAATTGAATTAATCATATGAACTCAATATATTACTATCCTGTGATGTTGATTTCCATTTTCGTGGATCCCTAATATTGAATATTTGTTTAATTAATTTACCTTTAATATCATTTTAACTTATTCTTGAGGATTTGAAGAAAATCTTATTACAACCAAAATGGATAAAATTGTCCATTGATGAAAAAGAGTGTGTGATGTAAAATAACTCAACCAAAAACACATATTCCCCCATTAGTTTTTATCCAAATATCATTGTTCTCTTAAACATAAAGAAATATTTAAAAATACAATAATCCATGTTGAAAGTAATGAAGAAAGAAAAGAAAAGATAGAATAATATTTTCTCTCTCCTACAGATCATGCTCAATTCCTTGTATCTCCTAATCTTAAGTCTCTATTCTCCACTTATAATCCAACCTACTAAATATTCTGAATTTTATATTAATATATCCTATGTATGTTTATTTTTCTAGGATATTGTGTTTATCTCTATTCTTCTCGACTCTTCTTCTACAATTGATATTCTATTTGTGTGTCAATGTATACCTTAATCTCACTGCCTTGGATCTGTGATGATCACTCTCACCTCTATGTTGCACATTAAATGTATATTTTAATATTCTTTTTAAAAATTCATGCACCCCTCTAATATAATTTTATACTTCATGTAGCTTCATTCCATACAAAAAAGGATGATCTAAATATAGGATTCCTTCCACGTGGAATGATCAATTCTCGTGATTTCTAACTAAGGGTGCTCAAAAAAACACTTCCCTAAATGTGGGAGATGTGATAATTTAATATTATTCAAAAGTTCCTCCTATTATTCCCTGATTAGAGTAATCTTGTTCAAAATTTCAATACCCTAAAGTGTTATTAAAATATACATAAGAATAAAAAACACAATTTTTACGAATAATTTCAACCAAATATTGAGTTTTGGATGTTTTACCCAGATGATGCAGTTTATTTCCACTGCAGCCTTGAATTTTTTTTGAAATTAAATACATTTCAATTCCAGTACGAAAAATAAGAGAAATATTTCATAAGATAATATAATATAGAATCAACCAAAGGGGTTATCTTTATGGAAAATATATAAATAAAAACAAAAAACAATATTTGGACAATTCCCATAAAATAATGAGTTTATATTCTCTATTTAAACTTCACATAGGTTAATCCGATACGAAATGAAATGGAATATAATCACATGGGATTACTTTCAAATAATTATTTCATTTTCCAGACATTCACCAAAAAATGATATTTTTTCCTCTTAATCCCACTCTACCACTCCATTAATAAGAAGTCTTGGAATGGTGAAGGGTTCCAACCACTTGGTTTTTAATTTATCATTGAAAATTTTCATCCAAGAATTAAATAAAACGACCAATTTCAAAAATTTGAAATCCATATTCATAATTATTGAATTTGTGTACGATTTTCTTTTCCCTTTATAAGTATTACCATTTTCATATGATGTCCTCCTAATTTATTCCATCTCACTCAACTACAACAACCTCCTCTCACTAGAATACTTGATGTACATTTTTGGGTCTTCACTTCCTAATAATACTGCTGATGTACTTACAGAGGTTGATTGAAAGTCTTTAAAAAGACCAAGATGTGTGGGAAAATACCTAGGGTGTTTTAATAGAAGTTCTATAGACCCACATAACCCCATCAAACTTCCAAGTTCAATCCTTTATTGAGATAAAAAATATCTTCTCTAAAATCTATTTGATATTTCTATTCGATGCGTTATCTTACCCACTTGATTATGGGGAGTAGGTGGTACCAGTTCAGTGACAACATCCATACATATCCATTTAATTATTGACCTTATAATTCTTCAAATGTGTTCCATTATCTATAATCAATTATCTAGGTATTCTTTACCTAGAAAATATGTTTTTCTTGATGAATTCCACAACACAAGAAGCAAGATTGTTTACCTGATCCACTACATCATCCCACTTTTTGTCACATAGTCCATGACAAGAATAATTTTTTCAATTACATTAGGTTATGGGAAATGTACCATGAAATACAATCCCTAGAAATCAAAAAATACAACCTTCATTGTTCTTTTTTTGTGGAATGTCTTTCCATCAATCAAAATTTCCATTCATTTTTCATTTTTCATATATAATCACCAAACACATTGAATCCATGAAAAACGTTGTCTTGTATAAAAAATCCTAGAAATTTTTTTGGATAGTTCTATCATCGCCATGGTGTCCACCCCAAGGTGTCGAATGATAACATTAATTACTAGGGAGAATTTCCACCTCAGTAAACACATACATAAAATACGATCCAAATATCTAAAAAAAGAATATTTTCATCCCAAAATTATTATTTCAACTTAGATATAATCCTCTTCATTTGGTTCTGTGAAAGGTCATTTGGGATAACACCTACAACAAAAAAAATTATCTTAATATAAAAAATGGGAATATTGCTTCATAGAAGTTGTGAATCGTTTTTTCATTTGGGAATAATGTGTTAATATCCCTTGGTTATCAATTTGGGTGTTTGTAAACCTCGAAAAAAAATGTCTAAAACAACATTTTCATCCCCCTTTATATCCTTATTTATAAGACAAAAATAATAAAACTCAAGATTCACCCTCATGAGTATTGGATTTGAGTCCATCTATTCCAACATGTACTTAATGGTTGGGTGGTCAGTGAAAATGATCACATTACACTATATCATTTATTTTCTAAAATATAAAATGGAATATAGAATAGAAAAAATTTCCGTTTTGGTGGTGGAATAATCCTTATATGCATTATCCAACAACTTTCTATCCTAACAAATGATATATAACCTCTTGTCCTTTATTTTAACCAAAATAAAACTAACAACTTGATCGTTATTGTCACACATCACCTCAAAGGGGAACTTACAGTCCCAAGAATTGATAACGATTAAAGTAGTGAGTTTTTTCATAAGTAATTTAAATGATTGTAAACAGTTCTCATTAAAAAACGTGTATCCTTAAAAATTATAGAGAATAATGGCCTAATGATCTTGGAAAAATAATTAATAAAGAACCTATAAAATATAGAATGGTCAAGAAAACTCTAACCCACTTAACATTATTATATGGTTGTATATTTTTGACGACCAATATTTAAAATTATGACCCTCTAGTTCCTTTCTAGAAGCTTTATAACCTAACATAGTCCTTTATGTTTCTATAAACAGTAACTTTTCTCAATTTTTGATAAAAAATGTCTTATGGAATCATTTGGAAAATTATTTAATAATTTTCAAGATAATTTTCAAAATAATTACCAATAATTGAAATATTATCCATGAAAACTTCAATAATATTCTTGGTCATATCTAGGAAATCTTCCATCATGAATCCATGAAAAGTATCCATAGTAACAAATAATCCAAAGGGAATTCGGTAATTAGAAAATGATCTAAATAGAAATGTAAAGGTGTTATTCTGGTGATTTTAAAGGGAAACACAAAACTGGTTTTAACTAATGTATCCATGAAGAAAATTGAAATAATCATTTCTAGCCTGCCTCTCTTAGAAGTTTCTTCAAAAAATGAAAAAGGTTAATGATCTTTTCGTGTTGTAGTATAGAGTTATCTATAGTCTATAGTGACCCTTAATTTTTTTTATAGTTCATTTTTGGATATTCTCATTATTTTATATTGTTACCATAGCCATTCCACTATTATTACATACTACATAGATCAAAAATGCCCATATATTTTCAGAAATATGAAATATTATTCTATCACCAAGCAAGATGACCACTTCCACTGGGACCTGTTCTTTATTGTTTAGGTTAATTTTTTTAGTTTTATTGATTCTAGGTTTACACTAAATATCCATGATGATTTTATGCATGGATTATGATTAAATTATTGCTTGGATAACTACAGTTGGCCATCCAATAATAGATGTGTACTTCATAAAGAAACATAGTTAGTTGTATGATTTACATTCTTTTAGATTGGATGAGATAATTACATGAAGTGTAGTTAACTCAGCTAAAAATAATACATTAAATGGGAAGGAAAAAACTTTAGTTGGATATTAGGTTATGCAATCTTAAGGGAGGAAACTTGGGACTAGGTGGATTAGGTTCTTCATGCTACATCCCTATAAGAAGTGAACAATGGATCATATTTATGAGTATTAATTCCAGTAATGTTTTAACTACATATAGATTATTTTTTTAGGGTTAAGTTGTGTTTCAATGAAAACTTATATAGGTTCTATAATAATTATATGTAACACCATGTCCCAAGTTACTCGGAGTCAGTGCTGTAACACCCCAATAAACTTGTACCTCATGTATTGATGATTTTAGGTTTTCATTTTTCTTGAATTTCATAATAACAAAACAAAACTTGTTTCTCATAAAAAAGTATTAATATGGTTTTAATTTATTTTATTATACAACTGAGTAAACCAAAAAAATGGAAACAAGGAACATTATTTAAATAAGAACACCATAGTGTCTACAATACAATGAGATAAAAAGGGTAATCATGCTAACCAAATATACCTACTTAAATCCTATCAAAGCCATAAGAAGTCCCCAAAATAAAATAACGAGGCTCGGTAAATAAAGGATATCACTTGGGTTAGTCGAAACAAAAACTTCACTACCATGATCATGAAAACCGTACTGAGCATTAGGGGTATAACAAGCACCATCTTCATCAATTTCCTAAATATTAAGACACCCCAAGACAATGTTTTATAAGAAAACAACCTGACCATTGCCTTGGGTGACCATTGAATTCCAACGGCTATAATTATAGTCATTGGACTTATGGTAAATTAACTAAAATCATTTAAGTACAACTTAGTTTTCCCAAAAATTAAAAATCAGGAATTATAAATTATCTTCTGATTGTGGTGAAACATTTTTAATTACACTTTTGTGATTTTGAAATATATTAATGAATTAAAAACACATTGAAAATATTTAAACCACAATGAAAAGATTTTCATTTCTTAAATAGTGTTTGAAACTATGTATAATTTCATATAATTAATCTATGATTTTGATTAAACTTAGTTTTGACTTCTATAATACTAGTATAAGAATTATCAATCAATTTATTAAATTCTATGTTAAATGTTTAGTATTTGTAAATAATTTGAGCTAAGACAACGTAAAATTGGTATTCTTTATCTTTCTAATGTTAAAATAAAAGTCATGTTTAAAAGGATAATTTTTTATATAGATTTAATGAATGTATTATTTTCTTTAAATACTTTATAATTTTTGTAAATTAGTTTTTATAAATACATGGGATTTCTAGGGCCAGCATGTTATAGATGTGCTGAGGGAGGCAGTTCGCGCATGGTGGATGAGCCTAGCCCTCACCCCAAGCCAAGGTCGGCCCAACCGCAAGCATAGTTTCCCCAATGGGCACACAGGAGCACAACAGCGCAAGAACGCACCACCGTGGGAGCATGGTCACAGAGAGGAAGGGGTGGGCCGAGTCATGCGGGGGCAGGAGCCTGTATATAGGTCTCCCTAGGTTCATGCTCTGTGTTTTTTCCGAGATATCGTCCAGAGGCTCAGTCTTATAAATGGGACACAAAAATCCTGATGTTTTGATGTGGGAAAGATAAAAATCATCTTGGATCAAATCTATGCCATTGGATTGCATTGCACACACCTTGGGTTATCAATCTCGATCCTACGTTCGACCTTCAGCAACTGTGGAGCACCACCGGGTTTTTGTTGACCGTTAGATCAACCTTATATCTAATCTCCGACGTCTGAGAGTTTTAAATTGTCGTGTCGATCTTGGACCATCCGATATTCCACAGATCAATCTGAGCTTTCCAACACCTTTAAAATCCGTGGATGCACACAGACCACTGGAACAGACATGGATTAAATACCGACTTTCTGTTAATTTTTAGATCTTCCTCTCCCACGTTTTCCTCTTTTTCTCCTCCTATTTTAAACCAGTAACCCTACACCATACTTGGCACTATTTTTTCTCACCCTTTACAGCCATTGGACCCCCCTCCATTCACCAAATCTCCACAAAGACCTATCCCCAGCCTTTAAATATATTGTTGTGGCCTCAGATCCTAAGAAAGTGGCCTTAAAATATTCTGTAAAATTCTATAATAGTATAGCACATAAGAAACCTGATTTCACCCCCAAGGATCCCTCAACTCTTCCACAACTTGAAACTCTAGGGAAATTCAGGCAATCCTCCCTGATCTATCCTCCTCCTCATACTAAATTAAGGGTTGTTTTTTCTTGCATTTTGTTTTTTGTTTTAGAATATATACATAGGTATACTTATAATGTATATTTTTACATCATACGGTTTGAGTTTAAACCCTTTTATAACCGACTTCATGGATCAGGTTTTTTGACTTTATAGAGTATTAGTGAACCTGAAGCATAAATACCCCCAGAAAACTTATTTACATGACACATACACATACTATATATATGTTTATATATATACACACACAACCCTATATTTTTTTTCAAAAAAAACTTATATCTAGTATTATGATATACTAAAAACATTGAGTTTCAAATTTAATCAGGAACTATAAAATGCATAGGGACATATTTTGTAAGAAAAAATTTATACCTAATTATGTATGTTCTTTATTATATATATATATTATATAAATGATGTTTTTAATCATTTCAACAATTTACTCTGATGATTAATCAATGCTTTTGATAAATTTTCATGTGTCAAATAAACATAGTATGAGATCCTCACGTGTACCCATAATGTATAATTGGGAATGTGGGTATGTGTGTATATATGCTAACTTTGATCCCCAATTGTATTTACAAATTTCCAAGGTTTTCAAAGAAAGTATAAAACATGTGTTTTCAAATATATTTGGCTTTGATTAAACACTACTTCTTATGCACACCCTGTTTAAAGAATGTTTTACACAACACAAAACCCTAAGTGTATTTATTCCAAATGATTTTTTTATATGCTTAGTTTAAGAGTATAAATATTGGAGGTTTCCAACATTATATTCACATGTACGACTTACTATCCATTATTTATATTAAAAGATAGTGGTTATGGTTGTATATATGCACCTATAAGTCTGAACCATAATCCAAATTAACTTGGCCTAAAACAAACTTCAGTGATTAAAGTATGTATTTGATATGTTTAATTAAAAATATGTATTACAAAAAACAAATGATGCTCTTTAAATCAATTAGACTTATATGTTATGAAACATAAAGCAAGGTCATTCATTAGGACACGACCGTTTATCAACGCATTCCTTTTGTACAAATGACATTAGTGTTAATTCAAACATAATCATTTTAAACTATAAATGTTCATTTCCATTTATCATCACATGAATTGATCATGAATAATTTTTATTCAGAATTCATAAACATGTATTTTAATGCATTGAATTTTTATGGAAGGATTTTAAGGTTATGTGATAAATCAAGCAATTTATTATTTATTTATCACTTATAATAATTTACGAAATAATAATTTAATTATTCAAAGTGCTATGAGATACCTTTAATATTATACTTTAATGAACATATAAGAAATTTATTGGACTAGTATGTTTCGGGTTGGGGACATATAAAAGTAAGCCCTCTGGGTTGGGGTCCAGTCATAGAAGATCCTCTAGGATGGGGTCTTGTTATAGAGGCTCTCCAGGTTGGATTCTGGAAACAAAGGCTCTCTGGGATGCTATTTGGTTGCAAAGGCTCTCTGTATTGGGGTTCGGTTATAGTTATCTCCTAGGTTTGGGTATGAGGCCTTGACAATGAAATTAATGTCCGGTATTATACTTTCCCTCATTATGGGTATGATAATCAATTAACCCAATGAATATTATACTAGTAGAATATCCTTTGTTATAAGCTAGTACTTATGAGTATTAGAAATGTAAATGTTCATGGCATGATAAATGCACTCAGTGAATCAGTATCAAGTTGAAGAGATTGAAGTTATTGCCTTTACGCGTAACTCTAGAAATTAATTAATCTTAGCTATTTAATTTGTGATTACATATTCATATGTCATAAATGTTTAGAATGTCTTTTATTTATTACCACAAATGAGCATTCCCACAATTGAAACATTTACCCCTGTAATTTAGTTAGCTTTTTTTCTAATTAAAAACATTTATTATGACATGTTACATGTGATACAGATTTTATTTAAGAAGAATGATTTATGAAAATGTTTAAATAATGTTTTCAAAAGTTATATTGGTTTATTATGTTATTTTTAAAACCCCTTACTGGGAATTCTTATGCTCACCCTATGCTTCGAAAATAATATTTTCAGGTATCATCTTTTAGAGGAAAAAAAACTTTCAGAACTAGCTGATTTCTCAGAGATCGAGTCGAATTCGATCCTCTGTATGGAACTGGCTCTGTGTAGTTGGGAGTCAGGGCGTCACAATTGGTATCAGAGTATTCTGTTTGGATAACTCTAGGAAACAAGAACTAGAACAAACAAAAATTTACTAAAGCATTAATATATATTAGGTTTTTCCAAATTTTGATATGGAAAATGAAGGTACTAGTCTTCTATCACTTCCTAATGAGGCCCTAGAAACCATAATTTCCATACCCATCCATGAAAATTTTATAAACTATTCCCATATCAAAATGAATGTAAACACCTCTATGATGTATCCAACTCTCCCCGAGTACTTCAACTCCTCTGAAGAGCGGGTCTGGATTATATCTTTATGATGCAAGCCCAATTTCCATCATATGTACGACTTGGAAAATACTACGAGGGACTTTTTAGATTCTACACTGTAGTGGAAGGCATCCAGTCCCTCATGGACTTTCAAGAAGCAGTAGCAAAGAGAGACCTCCGTGCAACATATATGTGTCACGTCTTGTCTTGTGGCCATTTTGGTCAGGTAATGGAATTTTACGTCCTTGAATACGAATCCACTCGTTCTGTGTACAGAAATTAATTACATAAAAATGTCTCACAGTTGTACAGCCCACATTCCAAACTATGGAGACACAACATTTGCACTCACGAGATAGAACTAGATTGCTCAAGTTGCATATGGTTTGGGGAGAGAGAGAGTTTTGAGTTAGTTTTGGGGATTTGTTTATTTAGTAACAGTGGAAACCATTAGGCTTTTTTATTTTTATGAACAAGTGGTTGTATGAGAATACAACTTGTTACCGTTTCTTACTTTCTACTGTCCTTTATTTATTAATACTTTTGGATATATTCCTCCAATTGAAATTTCATAATTATTTTTCAGATGGTAGGACGAACCCACATTTTATTCCTTCCCGTCAAAATACTGGTGGTTATCATGGTAAAAGAATGCAAGGGAGAGTCTATACCTTTCAAAAATTTGTGAAAAAACATGAAAGAAACTTTATGAAGTATCAAACAGTACAAACATTCACCATTCGTGTCAGGATAATGCTTGCATATACCATAGAATAGCCATAGTCCAATTGGTTGAGTACATGCAAAGGGGAAAATACCAGGAAGGGATTTTCTTAAGATTTACTCTAGGTCACAATTTCATAGCTAGAGTAATATTTCAGGAGGCTACTTTGGAGGGAAACCTGTACGCATCATACATGTATGAACTACTCAGTTTCTGATTATACGACAACATCTATGACTTAGATGTTCTCAATCGTGAGGCAGCCCGATGAATCCTTAGAGAGTTGGCACATTTCAACATCTATTAACATTCCACCGTGCTAGCCTCCCTTTGGATGTTCGAGTGTATGTGGCATGAGTTCAACCCATTCTTTTCTAAAGTGTATTTTGTCCAGAGAAGATGATGAGTTGAACATCAACTTGGGAATTCACCTGGCCACACTGGAGGACCCTCCACAATGGAGGTTTTGGTGATGTTTATGAGGGAGTTTTTCTCTTATGAATATGTAGAATTAATTTAGAGGAAACAATTCTTCATAGGGAGGAATAATGTAACACCCCCAAAAACATGTACCTCATGTATTGATGATTTTATGCTTTCATTTTGTTTGAATTTCATAATAACCAAACAAAAAATGTTTCTCATGCTAATTTTATAATATGGTTTTAATTTATTTTATTATACAACTGAGTAAACCACACAAAATGGACACAAGGGAGATTATTTAAATAGGAACACCATAGTGTTTAAAATACATAGAGATCAAAAGGGTAATCATGGTAATCAAATATACCTACTAAAAACCCTATCAGATCCATGAGAAGACCCACAAATACAACAATGTGGCCCAGTAAATAAAGGATATCCATCGGGTCAGTAGAAATGAAGAACATCACCATCGTGATCATGAAAACTGTAATGAGCATTAGGGGTATAACAAGCAACATCTTCTTCAATTTCGTTTTGCTTAAGACACCCAAATACAAGGTTTTATAAGGCAACAACCTGACCATTGACTTGGGTGACCATTGAATTCCAACCACTATAATTCTAGCCGTCGGCCTCATAGTGAATTAACTAAAAACATTTAAGTACAACATAGTTTTCCAAAAAATTATGAATTGGAAAATTATAAGATAACTTCTAATTATGGTGAATCATTTTGAATTACACTTAAATGATTTTAAAATGTATTAATGAATTAAAAACACTTTGTTAATATTTCAAATACATTTAAAAGATTTTCATTTCTTAAATAGTGTTTGAAACTATGTTTAATTTCTTATAATTGAACTATGTTTTTTATTAAACATAGTTTTGAATTCTATAATACTAGTATAAAAATTTTCATTCAATTTATAACTTTGAATGTTAAAGTTTTAGTATTTGTAAATAATTTGCGTTAAGACAAAGTATAATTTGTATTCTTTAGAGTTATAATGTTTAAATAACATTCATGTTTAAAAGGATAACTTTTATATAGTTTAAATGAATTTATTATATTCCTTAAAGGCTTTATAATTTTTTTAAATTTTTTTTTATAAAAAAAATGTGCTTGATAAGGCCAACCCTTTATAGTTTGGCTGAGGGAGGCAGCTCACGCTAAGTGGATGAACCTGACCCTTAGACCAAGCCAAGGCTAGCTAGAGTGCGGGTATATATTCCTTGAAGGGCACATGAGAGCATAGGACCTAATGAGTGTGCCACTATGGCTGCATGGTCACGGTGAGGCAGGGGAAGACCGAGGCTTGCGGGGGAAGGAGACCGTGTTTAAGGCTCCCAAGGTGTGTGCTGTGTGATTTTTCGGAGCTATAATTCAGAGGCTCAGGCTTATAAAGGGGACGTAAATATCTCACCTTTTTGATGTGGGATGGATAAAAATCACTTGGGATAAAATCTGGGTCATTGAATCGCATCGCGCGTGATCTAGGCCATCAATCTCAATGCTGTGTTCGACCTTCAGCAACCGCGGAGCACCACCATGTTTTTGTGGACCGTTCGATCAACCCTAGATCTAATCTCGGCCATCCGAGATTTTTAAAATATCACATCAATCATGGCCATTCGATCATACCACAGATCAATCTGAGCCATCCATCACCTTTAAAACTCATAGATTCACCCCTACCATTGGATCAAACTCGGATTAAATCTCAAATGTCAGTTAATTTCTGATATTCCTCCCCCACATTGTCCTCCACTTCTCAACCTATTTTAGACCAGTAATTGTACACCCTAAGTGGTCTCTGATCCTTTCTAAGTGGCCTTAAAGTATTCTGTAAAATTATATAATAGTATATCATATAAGAAACCCAATTTCACCCCCCAGGATCCCTCGGCTCTTCAACAACTCAAACCTCCAGAAAACTTCAGCTAATCCTCCTCGAGATACCCTCCCCCTCAGACCAAAGTATGGGTTGTTTTATCTTGTGTTGTGTTTTTATTTTTAGAATATATACATAGTTATATTTATAATACATATTTTTATGTCTTATGGTTTGAGTTTAAACCCTTCTATACCTGACTTCGGGGCTCAGGATTTTTGATTTTATAGAGTATTAGTGGACATGAAGCATAAATACCCCTTTCAAACTTATTTATATGGCACATACACATACTATATGTATGTATATATATATATACATATACATAACAATATGTTTTTTTAATAAATCCCTTATTTCTGCAATTAAGTTTTAATAAAAACATTGAGTTTCAACGTTAATGAGGAACTATAAATTGCATGGAGATATATTTTGTAAGAAAAATTTTATACCAAATTTTGTATGTTATGAATTTAATATATATTATATAAATGTGGTTTTTAAGCATTTAAAAATTTTACTCTGATGATTAATCCATGATTTTGATAAACATTCAAGTGTAAAAAAAACTTAGTATGAGGTTCTCATGTGTACTCATAATTTATAATCGGGTATGTGGGTACATGTGTATATATTCCAACTTTGATCCCCAATTACATTTAAAAATTTCCAATGTTTTAAAATAAGGTATAAAACATGTGTTTTGAAATATATTTGGCTTTGATTAAACACTATTTCTTATGCTAACCTCGTTGAATGAATGTTTTACACAACACAAAACCCTAAGTGTAGTTATTATGAATGCTTTTCTTTTGATATGATTAGTTCATGAGTATAAATATTAAAGGTTTGAAACTTTATATTCACATGTATGAGTTACTCTCCACTATTTATATTAAATGATAGTGGTTATGGTTGTATATATCCATATATATGTTTGAACAATAATCCAAATTAACTTGGCCTAAGACAAACTTTAGTGATTAAAGTATGTTTTTGATATGTTTAATTAAATATATACATTACATAAAATAACAGATGTGTTGCAAAAAAATTGGCCTTATATGCTATGAAACATAAGGCATGTCCATTCATTAGGACATGACTGTTTATCAGTGAATTCCTTGTGTACAAATGAAATCTGTCTTAATTCAAACTTAGTAATCTTTAATTATAAATGTTCATTTCCATTCATCATCACAGGAATTGAGCATGAATAATATTTATTCTGAAGTCATAAGCTTGTATTTCAATGAATTGAATGTTTATGGAAGGATTGTAAGGTTATGTGATAAATCAATAAATTTATTATTTATTTTTCACTTATGATAATTTACCAAATAATAATTTAATTATTCAATGTTCTATGAGACTCTTTTAATATTATACTTTACTAGACATATGAATAATGTATTGGACTAGTATGTTCCGGGCTGAGGACCAGTAAAAGTAATCCCTCTAGGTTGGGGTCTGGTCACAATAGACCCTCTAAGATGGAGTCCGGTTATATAGGATCTCCTAGTTGGAGTTCGGTTATAGAGGCTCTTCAGTATGGAGTCCCGTTATAGAGGCTCTCCGTATTGGGGTCCAATTATAGTTAGAACCTAGGTCTGGACATGAGGCCTTCACACCAAAATTAATGTCCGATATTATAATTTCCCTCATTATGTTTATGATAATTGATTAACCCAATGGATATTTGACTTGTATAATATCCTTGGTTAGGAGCCAATACTTATGAGTACCAGAAAAGTAAATGCTCATGGGATGAAAAATCCACTCAGTGAATTAGTATCCAATGTATGAGATTGAAGTTATTTCCCTTACACGCAACTCTGATTATTCATTAATCTTAGTTGTTTAATTTTGGCTTTCATATTCATATTTCATAAATGTTTAGAATGAATTTTATTTATTACTCCAAATGAGCATGCCCATAATTCAAACATGTTCTTTTATAATTCTGTTAGCTTGTTTCTAATTAAAAAATTTTATTATGACATGTTACATGTTTTATAACTTTTCTTTAAGAAGAATGTTTTAGGAAATGGTTTGAAGAATTTTTTAAAAAGTTAATTTGGTTTATTATGTTATTTTTAAAACTCCTTACTGGGCATTCGTATGCTCACCCTATGTTTTGGAAATAATTTTTCCAGGTATCAGATTTTAGCAGAAGAAATTTTTCAGAAGTAGCTGATTTCTCATGGCTTGATCCAAATCCAATCCTCTGTATGGAACAACCTCTAGGTATTCGGGAGTCAGTGCATCATAGGTGCATTATTACATAACATTGGAATGATCACAAGGGATCCAATCCTGAAAGACTGGTCAGTTTAGTATCCTTGGAAGTACTAGATACATACATAAGTTTTATATTACATTATGAAATGAAAAACAATGACATTATGTCTACTTTGAAGACACTCATATCCCTTAGTTTATCCCTTCAAGTCAGTCATAATATACATCTACGCTTTATAAGAAAAATTAAACATTGAAAGGTGTGATTTAGATGCACAATAAGGAAAACAATGTAGTAGAAAATTTCATAAATATTCATAAACATTCAAGGAAATGTATAAGACTAAAAAACAAGACTTTTAAAAATAAAATTCAGCATAATATGGAAAAAATAAATCAAATAATTCCATTTAATTTTTCACATGGATATTTTTCTAGTATAACAATCACATGTAATATCAATAGCTAATTTTATAATGATGGAATGCATAATGTTAGACATCATAACAACATAATCGAGGCCTCATCCCAAGAATACAAATAATAATTTTTTCAAGGACTTTTTCCAAGAAACTTCTTTTTCCCATGAGACCTACTGATGCATCGAGGAGCTATAGCAAGATCCACCTGTCACTTACTAAGTCTAATGCATTCCTCATATGAAAAAAGTTTCAACATAACATAAAAATTCGCATTAAAACTAGCATACATGATATTAATAATTTAACCAAAAACCATGAATGGTATAAAAATTTCACATCCATAATCAAACATATCACAAAACCTTCAATACAATATGGAAGATTGTATCATAATAAATCAACTTCACATAAGTGTAAAATCCATCAAAGGATGTTGATGTAGATAAAATCAAAAACATTGGAGGGAAATATATCTTTTGATATTGAAATCATTTAAAAGTATCATAATTATAAAAGAACAGATTTATTTTGAAAATATTATTATAAGATTTTAAGGGATGCTTTGAATCTATTATAATGAAAGAAAATTTCAACAGACCCCATAAAAGTTAAAAAAATATTTTACCTTAATTTCTCGAAAAGTTCAGAAAGTACTTTGATTGAAAAATGACAGAAATATTACTTTCAAAAAAATTTACAAAAAAGTCAGAAAATGGTATAAATTACATTAACCCATATTCTAGGAAATGCTAAAAATGTTTTGAAATACATTTTTATAAAATACGGATGTGGATGATAAAATTTCCTAGTAGATGCTTACGTATAAACGACCTCGAATAATAATGAGATTGTAAAATGAACACTTACCTTGTGATTTCCTTAGTAGAGGGTATTCTAACCTCATGTATAATAATTAAATAATTTTTATTAAATGAGTAAATAACCACATATCTAAATATGATATCATATATGATCTTTTAATATTGATTTGTTAACAATAATTACGTAGTATCATTATTTCAGGTTATAACTGATTCATTTCCTTTATATGTTTTATTACATAAGTAATGTTTTTATTGATAAGATATATTTGATTCATATAAAGAATGATATTAAGTTCATAAACATTATTTTAAATCATAAAATGAGAATTATTCTTTAATGGTTATGATGTGGAATGAATGTCATCGTGTTCGTGGAGACAATAATCAGTACGTACACATAAGCGACAATATCATTATATTGATAGTAAAATGATATGTAATTGGATGGTATATTACATATAAAGAATAATTAACATGTTATATTTACTATTTACCTAAATTATACTCATTATTATTCCCATCCAAATAATGAAATGTTGAATAAAAAACTACACCACGACGTAGAGACGATAAGCCGTACGTACACACAAATGGTGACTTTTTCATTCATAGAATGGATAGAATAATTAATATGGTTGTACCATATTTATAATAAAATCATAGTATGTAGAAGGTACTGTAGTTATTATTTTGGTACGGAAACAACAAAGAAGGAGGAATTAGAAGAAGAAAAAAACATTGAAAGAGGTGATGAAATTATTACCTCTTCTTCGGTTTCTTACTTTTTATTTGATCAAAAGGGATCCATAGGTTTGATTTATGATCAAATAAGGCCTCCAAGATGAATTTAGGGTATTTGGGAGGATATTTGAGTAGGTTTTGTCTTAGCGAAATTTCATTGGATGTGATAAATCAAGTGAAGGGGAAGTACCCTTTTATAAGAGAGGTGAGGGTATCTTTAGGAAAAGCATAAAATATTATTTTATTATAAAATAACATTCAGTTTTTAATAGCTAAAAATTGATTTATTAAAAGGATAATGTGGGTATGGGACTAAATAATCTCAAATAATAGGTTTTAGGCATGGTTAAGTAACCATATTAATTTTAACATTTAGATTTAATTTTAAGTTAAATAGTTGAACTTTTATCATGTTTTCTTGTATTTTTATTTTACGTGGTTAATAAACATACTATAAAATTACAAGAGAAACTAATGTGGTTCATTAATGACATATCTATCATTATATAAGTCCTCTGTCTAATTCTTATATTTTCAGAAATATTATATCAATTAATAATATAGTATTTTTTTAAACCCATTTATGTCAATTTTGACACAATTTAATATTTGGTTTTTTTTAAATAAAAAAAACTTGATTCCATCAATGAAAAGACTATAAATCAAACCTAAAATTTCATATTAGACTCAAACATTAATGTAATTAATAATAAGTCTCAATTTACATTTATGTTTATATTTATAATATAAATTATTTTAATCTTTCATTAATAATATAAAAACTGCATCATCATTGTGTCATAAAAATTTATTTATATAATGTCTAAAAATTATAAATGAAATTAAACGAAATAGGAAATATTTTTATATTTATTATGAATAATTATAGTTGAATGTATCTTACGTATAAACATATATTTATAATTTTTTAGTTATTAACATTCGAATTTAACACTTTTAACTCTTGTTAAAATAAAATAATAATAAATGTCCTAATCTAATCCAAGTGGATTAAAAAAGATCATATTTTATTCCTAAGGTTTATTTTTTTCGAAATACACTTATCCAA
Source organism: Viscum album (assembly GCA_963277665.1). NCBI lineage: Eukaryota > Viridiplantae > Streptophyta > Magnoliopsida > Santalales > Viscaceae > Viscum > Viscum album. The sequence goes on along the minus strand of OY728140.1, from coordinate 759,127,151 downwards.
TAGAATTACGACATTTTTATAGAAATTATAATATTATTTTTACCTTTAATTACACCATTTACTTTTAACCGTGGTAAGTAAAATTCAAAAGATAATATTCACCAAAAATTATTTTCACCCTATTAAACAAAATTTTAATTACTAATATAAATCGTTTCACTTAGTTTTTTTAAATTCAATTCACAAAAACCATAAAATTACATTTTATTCAAATTTACAAATGTACCATGAAGGTTGGTAAAAAGGCTTTAAATTGTTCTATAAAATTTTATATAACTAATCATATTATAAAATGAATCTAATGAATTACATTGACATAATATAGGTATTATGAATCTATTTTTACTTTAAAATAAATTTTAATAAAAATAATAATTATTTAAATTTATGTCGGTTTTAAACAACAAAACAATGTTTTTCACTATTCATCAAAAATTGACAATATTCCAAAAAAATACAAAAAAATCACCCTAAGCTAATTTGGATGTTCCTAATCAAAAAATGATGTCCATTTTGAAAAATAAAATTTAAAAAAATTCAAAAAATGGGTATTAATATCCATAACGGATAGTTTGATTGGTCATGGTGTGCTAGAACTCGAAGTTGCGTACAACACAAGTTATTGGATTATTGAAAGAGAAGCATACCATGAAATAATGGGGTGTTACATTCTTCCCTCCATCAAGAATCTTAATAGGATCTTCAAAATAAGAGAGATCGGGTTCCAGTTCTCTCCAAAGGTGAGTTCATGCATTAGGTCAGGCATGTATCTTCTCAATAGCGACACGTGGAACATATCATGATCTATGGAGAGACTTTGAGGTATAGCACAAAGGTAAGCTACAACTCCAATTAGTTGTATAATTTTGAAGGGTCCGATGTACTTGGGACTTAATTTACCCTTGTTACTGAATCGTATAACACCATTCTATGGAGATACCTTCTTGAAAACAAGATCTCATACTTAAAATTCCAAATCCTTCCTTCGGTTATCTTCATATCTCATTTGCCTACTTTGATCTGCTTTGATGTGTGTATGGATAATCCTCACATCTTCCATTGTTTCCTCAACATGTTCTGGGCCTACGAGTTTTCTTTCACTAACATCATCCCATGATGTTGGTGTGCGACATCTGTTTCCATATAATGCTTTATATGGTGCCATCTGAATACTTGAATGGAAGCTCTTGTTATAGGAAATTTTTACCATAGGTTAATACTGATCCCACATACCATGAAAGTCATGTGTGAAAGATGTAAACATGTACTCTAAGGTTTGAATAGTTTGTTCTAACTATCCATCAGTTTGAGGGTGGTAGCAATGCTAAAATGATGTTCAGTATCTAGTGATTTCTGATGACTTTTACCGAATCTTGATGTAAAATGGGGATCACGATCCGAAACGATTGATAGGAGTACACCATGATATCTTAAAACTTAATTAATATATAGACTTGCTAAATGTTAAAGTGGTAAATCATCTCTTATAGAAAGAAAATGTGCTGACTTGGTAAGACTATCAACAATGACCCATATTGAATCAATCTTTCGAGGGGTCTTTGGTATACCCATTACAAAGTCTGTCATTATATCATCCCATGTCCAATCTGGTATGGGAATAGGTTTCATGACTCCTATAGGATGTTTACTTCCCAACTTAACCTGTTGACAGACTATACATATTGACACATAATCAGAAATATCCCATTTCATGTTGTACCATTAAAAATGATCTTTCAAATCTCTATACATCTTAGTGATAACAGAGTGTATAGAGAAATTGAAGCAATGTGAATCATCCAAAAATTCACTTTTTAGATTAGGTATATCAGGAACACAAAGACTGTTCCCAAATTAAAGAATTCATTCTTCATATATGAATTCATTTAATCTCCCAACGTTCACAATATTAATTTTCTTTTGAAACTTCTCATCATCAGTCTAAGAACATTTTATCCTTTCTAATAAATATTGTTTGACAACCATTTGGAAAAGTATTGATGTTTTACTGTCAATGATTGTTCCCATATCCATCTTTACTAGATCCATGAACATACAATCCCTTTAAACTCTTATCTTTATCATAAATCCAGGATCCTTTCTACTCAAAGCATCTTCCACCTTATCTACCTTACCCGGGTAGTAGAGAATAGTCAAATCATGATCCTTTAGTAGTTAGAGCCATCTCCTTTGCCTCATGTTGAGTTCTTTTTGTGATAAAATATACATCAAACTCTTGTCACCTGTATAAATATCGCATTTCTCACCATAGAGATAAAGTCTCCATATCTTCAGATCAATGATTTCAACTGGTAACTCAATATCATGATTTGGATATTTTTTTATGATTTTATAGATGTCATGATGCATAGGAAATAACAATATCATTCTGCATAAGGAAACAACCAAGTCCTTTTATTGAATCATCACTATAAATAATAAACCCATTAGTCCCTAATAGTACATTCATGATAGGAGAATTGAATGATATTATCTTTAGTTCTTCAACACATTATTTAAACTCTTTTCTACAAACATATGTAACCCCTTTACCTGTGAGCTTGGTTAATGGGTTTGCCAATCAGAAAAAATTCTATAAAAAATGTTGATAATAACCTGTTAAACCAATAAGATTTCCTAGCTCAGTTATACTTGTCAGTGATGGCTATTCATGGATTTCCCTTGTCTTTGAAGGACCAATAGATATTCCATCCTTTGAGAAAATATGGATAAGAAAAGAAATATATTGAAGATAGAATTCACACATGCTAAAATTATTCATATAATTCATTTCTTCTAAGAGTCTTTAAAATAAAGAGCATGAAATTTTCATAATATTCGCAGCTTTTGGAGTATACCAAGATATCATCAATAAATACTACCAAACAGTCATCAAGATATTCCTTGAAAACTCTATTCATTAGATCCATGAAAATATATGGCTCATTAGTCCATCCAAAATGCATTACTATAAAATCGTAATACCAATATGTGGTATGAAATGTTGTCCTTAGAATGTCTTCCTTCTTCATGGAAAACTGATGATATCAAAATCGAAGGTCAGTCTTTGAAAAATATTCAGCTCAATGAAGTTAATCTAATAAATCATCAATGCGAGGTAGGGGATACTTTTTCTTTATTGTTATAGCATTGATCTCCCTGTAGTCAATGCACAACCACATAGATCCATCTTTTTTCTTAACAAAAAGTGTAGGGGATCCCCATAGATACACACTAGAAAGAATAAATTATTTATTAATCAATTACTATAGTTGTTTTTCTTAGTTCCACTAATTCCATAGACTCCATTCTATAATGGCTTTTTGATATGGGATTTGAACAATGAATTAAGTCAATGGAAAACTCAATTTCCCATTCTAGAGTATGTCCACGTAAATCCTCTAGAAACAAATAAACATCATCTTGAAAAATAGGTATATACTCTATTTGTAAATTTCTTTTCCCAACACATAGTTATTTCACTCTCTTCCTCCCCAATAACTCAATTTCATAGAGCTACTAGGGGTGGATCTAGATGTGAAGTAGATGGTGATGATTCTGTTATAAATAAAAGGGATTCTATGTCCTCATCAAAAAATTTAACTTCCTTCTTCTTACAATAGATTTTCCACCATGGTCTGAAATCCAATCCATACCAAAGATTATATCCAATTCAATCATGGCTATGATGATGATATCAACATATAAAGCACATTTATATTCCTTAATGGGAACTGATTCACAAAACATTGTTTCATTTATACTTCCCATAGGAGTTTTGACTGACAACTACCTTGTTATATCAAATTAGAAATATCTAATTTTCATAGTAAACTGGGAAGATATAAAAAAATGTGATTATCCATAATCAAATAAAGCATTGGCTAAATTTTAGAAAACTATTAAATTACCTGCCACCATGTCATTCGGAGCTTCAGCATCAGTAGTAGTGATCACATAATCTTGGCCTTTCTCCCTTGTCCTTTTCTGAGGTATGTTTCCTTGGCACTTATGACATTCATTTATATGATTCCCCATTTCTCTACTTCTGTAACATTCAACACTAAAAACCCCTTTTATTCCATGGAAGTCACGTGCTTGGTGGAATTTTTCACCATACATGTAACAAACACCAATTCCCTTTAGGCATGTACCAGGGTGTTTCATCCAACATTTACTGCAGGATAGAAAATAAACTTTTCCCTTCTTACCCTTATTTCAATTTCTAGAGTTTTCAGCAGATCTCTTCTTCTCTTTCATTGCTTTAAAGTTGTAAGACTTAGAGAATTCCTTTTCTATCTTGATATCACATGATATTAAATCATCATACGACGAGAAGGATTGTGTGACTAATTCTCGATTGATAAATGGATTTAACCCATAAAATAATCGATAAATATTACTACATGGGTCGCACATATATTATGTAGCATGACTTAATATCCTTGTAAAGTTAGCCTCATACTTTGAGACATTATCATACTCATTTTGTTTCAGACTTAGAAATTGCCTTTCCATATCTACTTGATGTTCACGAGGAATGTATTTCTCTAAGAAAAGATCTTTAAACTCCCACTATTCCATATTTGATACTTCTTTATACTTCTTTGTGTTTTGAATTAATGACCACCACTGATATGTATCATCTGTAAGGTGATAAACTACCATGACAAATCTTTCCCTTTCGCTACTCCCCAAAGTATGAAATATCTTCTATAAGGAAGTTATTCATTGCTTAGATACAAATGTATTTGTAGTCCCATTGAATGTTAGTGGTTGTTTCCTCATGAAGTGGTCTAGCATTGATCCCCGACATTGTAGATCGGGGAGCTCCATATGGGTAAGGATATCATTCATAACCTGAGTGAGTTGTCCCAGTATGGTTATAAGATGTTCAACAACAGTTACATCACCAGATACACTATTATTATATTTAGTAGGTGGAAAATCCCTACATGTATCACCTGTGTTGATATGATTTCCATTCACTCCACTAGGTTCCATTTCAAACTAATTTCATAAAATGTATTATTTTATGAATCACAACACATAATTCTAAACTAGTAAAATACCTAATATAAATTAAATAGTTTATGAAAATAATCCATAATCGTAAATAAAATTTTTCTTCGAGGAAGTATTTACTCATAATACTTTATAATTATTTGTTAATAAAATGTGAATTATCCTAAGAATATCCCTCGGGAGTGTCATATCCAAGAGTACAACAAGGTCTTTTATCACGCACCAGTTCCCGTTCGAGTCGAGCTCAAAGCGGTGTTTTTCGGTTTTACAACTAGATACATCTATTCTTGAGCCTCATCTACCTACTCGTACATAGATGGGGATGTATTTATTTTGAAATTCATAGAATATCTACATTACCAAAATTTCAAGAAGTAATTCTATACTAATATTCAAGGTTTATCTTAGGGTAATTTTCTCTAATTAGAGTTTTTCTAAATCTAGATTCCAAGTTTTGTACTAAAATTTTTCTAATACCAATTGTAATGACCCGACCCAAGTCACCCAGAGTTGGTACATTATTATGTAACATTGTCATGATCATAAGGGATCAAATCCTAAAATACTGATCGGTTTAGTAGCTTCTGATGTAATAGATACATATATAAGTTTTAAATTACATTATGAAATGAAAAACAACAACATTGTGTATCATTTTAACACACTCATATATCTTAGAAAATCCCTACATGTCAGTAATAATATACCTCTTCACATCCTGGGAAAAATAAAACACAGAAAGGGGTGAGCTCAGATGCTCTATAAGGATAAAAATATAGCAGAAACTTTCATAAATAAGCGTAAACACTTAAGGAAATGTATAAGACTAAAACACAAGAATTTTAAACATAAAATTCATCATAGTATATAAAATATAAGTTAAATAATTCCATTAACTTATTCACATATATATTCTATTAGTCAAATAATTAAATTTAATATCAATTGCTAATTTCATAATGATGGAATGTGTAATGCAGGACATCATAACTACATAATCAAGGCTTCGAGCCAAGAATACAAATAATAATTTTGTCAAGTCCTTTTAACAAGACACTAGTTTGTCTCATGAGACTAACCGATGCATAAAAGAGCTATATAGGGCTCCAACAGTAACTTACTAAGTCCAAATCATTACTCTTATGGAAAAGGTCGAAACATAACATTAATATTCGTATTAAAAATAAAAAATAAAATGTTAATACTTTAATCGTTATCCATGAATGGTATTAAAATAACACAACCATAGTCAAACATATCGCAAAACCTTCAATACAATATGGATGATTGTATCATAACAAATTAACTTCAAACAAGTGTAAAACCTCTCAATGGATGTTGACATAGATGAAATCAAAAAAATTTGAGAGAAATTCTCATTCTATTTTCAAATAATCTAAATGTCACATAATAATAAAATAAAACATTTACTTTGAAAATATTCTTATAATATTTTAAGGGATGCTATGGGGATGTAATAATGGTGGAAAATAGTCGCATCCACTGTATAAGTTAAAAAACCATTCATACATTATTTTATTGAAAAGGTCATAAAGTACCATGTTTGGAAAACGACAGAAATATTCCTTTCTGAACATTTTAAAAAAAGTAAAAATAAAAATTTTATAAATGAAATTAAACCATATTCAAGGAAATAGTAAAAAAATTTTGAAATACATTTTTTAGAAACACATATGGGGATGATAAATAATTCCCAGTAGATACTTACGTATAAACAACAACAGATAATAAAGAGAAGGTAAAATTAACCATGACCTTGTAATTTTCCATAGTCGAGGGTATGTTAACCACGTGTATAATATTTAAATAATTGTTATTAAATTATTCAAGAACCACATACATAAATATGATATCATATATGATATTCAAATATTACTTTGTAAATAATATTTTAGTAGTATCATTGTTTCAGGTGTTAACTTATTCATTTTCCATTATATGTTTTTTTACGTATGTCATGTTTTTTATGGATAAGATGTGTTTTATTAATACCCCAAAATATAATAAGTTCCTAAACTTTATTTTAAATCATAAAATTATAATTATTATTGAATGGTTACAATGGTGAATGAATCTCATCACGTTCTTGCAGATGGTAATTTGTACGTATGCACGAGTGACAATATCATTCTATTGATGGTAAAATCATATATAATTGGATTTTATATTACTCATAAAGAATAATTATCATGTTATATTTATTATTTACATCAATTATACTCGTTATCATACCCATCCAAACAACTAAGTGTTGAATAACAAACTACACCACAACGTGGAGACGGTAAGCCGTACATACGCACGTATGGTGACTTTGTCATTCACAAGATGGATAAAATAATTAATATGGTTGTAAAATATTTATAATAACATAAAATTATAGAGAAGGTATTGGAGTTATTATTTTGGTATGGAAACATCAAATAAAGAGTATGTGTAAGAAGAAAATAACTTTGAAAGAGATGATGAAATTATTACCTCTTTTCAGGTGATTCCTTTTTATTTGACCAAAAAGGCTCATTAGGTTGTCTTTATGATTACAGTAAGGCCTCTAAGTTTAACTGAGGGTATTTTTGAGGATATTTGAGTAGGTTTTGGCCTAGCTTAATGGATTTTTAGGTGTGAAATTAATAGAAACTTAAGTACACTTTTATAAGAGAGGTGAGGGTCACTTTATGAAAATCATGAAATATTATTTTATTATAAAATAATTTTCTTTTTAAAATTTCTCCAAATGGATTTATGTAGAAGATAATATGGGGATAGGTGAAAATATTATCAAAAAATAGTTTTTAGACATGTTTAGGTCACCATATTAACCTTATATTTTGATGTAATTCTTAGTTAATTAGTTTATCTTTTACCATGTCTTCTCATATTTTTATATTACATAGTTAATAAACATACTATAAAATGATAAGAGAAAATAAATTGGTTCATTAATGATATATATATCATTATATAAGTCTTTTGGACGAAGCTTATATTTTTAGGAATATTATATCATTTAATAATATAGTAATTTTTTTTAAAAAATCATTTATGTCAATTTAGACACTATTTAGTATTTGGTTTTTTTGAAAGTCAACAAAACATGATTACTTAAATGAAATACATTAAATATACCCTAAAATGTCATATTAACCAATAAAATTAGGTTAATGAATCAAAAGTCCAAATTTAAATTTATTTGTAAATTTATAATATCAATTAGTTTATTCTTTCATTAATAAGGTAATTACTGCATCAACATTGTGTCATAAATAAATTTAACTATTTAATGCCTAATAATTATAAATAAAATACCATGATGTAGGAACTATTTTTAGATTTCGAAATAATAATTATAGTTTCACTTAACTTATTCGTAACCAAATATCAATTTTTTTAGTTATTAAAATTTGAATATAAAACATTTAACTCTTCTTTAAATAAGATAATAATAAATGTCCTAATCTAATCCAAGTGGATAAATGAGGATCATATTTTATTTTTAAGGTTAATCTGGTTGAAATACAATTATCCAATAGAATTTTAAAGTGTGTTAGGTTAAATTTTATTTTATTTTTACCTTTAATTACACAATTTACTTTTAACTGTGGTAAGTGAAATTCAAAATTTAATATTCACTAAAAATTATATTCATCCTATTAAACAAAATTTTAATTACTTTTTTCAACCATGTATCTCATATTTTTAAAATAAAATTCATAGAACAGATAAATTACAGTTTATGAAAATTTGAAAATGTTCCTATAAGTTTGGTTAAAAGGCGTTACATAGATCAATAACATTTTATATATCTAATATTATTATAAAATGTCTCTAATGAATTACATTGAACTAATATTGGAATTATGTATCTATTTGAATATAAAATAACTTTAAATACAAATAATAATTACTTAAATAAATGTCTTTTCTAAACAATAACACAATGTTTTTCACTATTCGAAAAATATTCAAAATTTTCCGAAAAATACAAAAAATTTGACCTAAGATAATTTTGATATTTCGAATTAAAAAATTATGTTCATTTTAAAAAATAAAATTAATAAAATTTCAAAAAGTGTGTATTAATATTCATAACGGTTAGTTTGATTGGTCGTGGTGTGCAAGAACTCAAAGTTTTATAGAATGCAAGCTATTGCATTATTCAAAGAGAAGTTTAATGTGGATGTTTGGAGTGTTACATTCCACACCAAACTCATCTAAAGAATCATTTTTAAAATATAAATAATTCCCATGCAGTTTTTTGTAGGGATATGAGGTGCACCATTGATTTATTCTATAATCCTTAAAAACATCTTCCTCCATATCAATTGTTTCTTTAGCTTCAAAAATATCATTATTATTTTATATTTTGTCTTGGGTGGGTTCGTTAATTTTTTTTAGAAAAAATAATTCCCCTTCTTCCTACCAAGGTTAAAAAAAATAATTTTCACTTTGTAACACTGAAGAGTGCCCCCCTATGGATAAAATACCCTACAAATGATGATATTCACCTCTTTATTACACTCTATATCATGTATCAATAAAATTACAGTAAAAAAGTCCCTTCCTAATCCCACTACAAATTTTTCACCCAAACCAACTAGGTGGGTGATTGATTGTTCAAATAGCTGTTAGACTATAGTAGTGGGTTTAAGGACTCCAAATCAAAATTTCGTAAATAAAGAAAACATAATCAAATTGATTAATTCTATAAGATATGATAGAAAATTAAATTGGTCATCTTTTTCTCCAATGGTGTAAGAGATAACAATTATTCATGGGTATTAATGTTTCGGAGGTGTCATATTATACACCACAACACTAAACTCTTCTATGAGATAGTAAGTAGAAAAATCATTCATGATTTTCTTATTAGAAAACATATTTGTAACTGATTTTATATAATATATGTTTTTTATTACGAAAGGTGGGAAATAAATTCTAATATTCAATTGTTTAACAACATTAGAATATTTAAACATTTTGGAATCATGGTTTTCTTTATTGATTATTTTTTTGAAAATGAATAATTTAATAAATGTTACTAAAAATTTTAGGAAACCCTTAAAAATATTCCTAAATATTATTTATTCCATTATTTTCCTTTCTTTTAAATCCATTCCCTAGTTTTATATGTGGTAATAGTAGGATACATAGTGTTTTCAATATAGCTATCCAAATTTATGGATTCAACAATTTCCATATTGGTGTTTCCAAATTAATCATGTTTTACTTTTTGATAAATATAGGTACCTTGTTAATTTTTGTGTGTGTTTAAAGGCCACTTATTGTTGTTAAAACCATGTAATTTTTTTAATGGTTCACTTTAGTGGTTATTGGAAGTATTCAATTGTCACTGTAAAAACTTTAAATAGACAACTTATTCATTTCATTTTCCATATTTTTATTACTAGAATCAATCATTACTTTATTAAAATAATTTTTAGAATTTTTTTATCAAATATACCTATATGATATTTAAACATACCTCTTAATTCATCATGTGAGTTAGAGTATTCATATTTTGGAAAGAGATGGATCTACTGTCTGGCCAGTGTTTGGAATCTTGAGGGTGTAGTAGGTCTAATAACTTCCTACACCTTACAACAGAGAAGAAAGTGATTTATATATCCATGATTATAAGTGTATGAGAATGGATCTTCCCTATGTCATATCTTAAGACTAAATACCTAGTTTTTGGAATTTTCAGGTTATAAGGTATGAATTTCACAATTAAAATGTAAGAATGTAAATGAACTAGAAATTTGTAGTTGTGGTATTTCTACCAAAGAGTGTTTTGGGTATTTTCATTGTGGAATCTATCAGCTTGTCCCTCATATTTTGGAATAGGATTTGGTTCTTTCCAAAAAAATTGATCATATTATAATTTTTTTTATTTTTTACAAATTATTAATTTTTTGTTTAATCTCTTAGGTAGTTTTATAACATAAATTCCCACAAGAATATTAATCCACAAATGTTTGGTGGTAAGGGGTGATACTATTGTAAAAATTATCCATGATGAATTGGGGAGTTAATTGGTGGTTCAAAAATAATCTATGTAATCCCCAAAATATACCACAATTATCATGGAATAGATCTCCATCATCTTTCAAGAAAGTAGTGATTTTTTATCTTATTTCAAAAGTCATTTGTTATTAAATTTCAGAGTTAACGAATTAAAAACCTGATCCCATGTGTCCATCATTTCCTCTTCTTGTTTTTGATACCAAATCAGGGTATTTACAATGAGTAGAAAATATAATAATCTCGGTTTAATGTATTCCACACTAATTACTCTTAAAGAATGCTATTGAACAATACAATAGAAGTCCTTAATGATGTGAAGAGAGTATTCACTTTGAATTCCTTTAAATATAGTTTAGTGGGAAGATAAATATTGTTTTATTTCATAATTCATAGTCCACTGTGAGATTCTAATGTAAAAAATGTTACTAGATTCAGTAGGAAATAATAGTTATCTCAAACTAGGCCTCCCAATTATCTCACTGATTTGTGGATTCACATTTCCATGAGGTTTATTATTACTATTTTGGTTCCCAACTTCTCCATTATCCTCCATTTAAATTTTTTATTTTTTTCTAAATGCATATGTTTTATCTCAATTTATTGAATGAAGGACTATATTACCTCATGCATAGAAATGGTTTTAATACACAAAATACCATAAAATGTTTTTTTAAATTATGTTTTATTTTTTGGATATTATTTGTATATCCATTTTTTTATTGTGTGTACTTTTATTTGTGTTTTTTATATTTAAATTCTTGTTTTTTTGATACTTGGTCACACATTCCTTCCTAAGAAACAGTACAAATGTTTGACATTAGTTCTTTAGACTAATGAAAGATAATTATGTATAACTCTATGTGATAATATTTTATTGATTATAAGATGAAAATCCATAGGTAGTGACTCACCGTGTGATTTATGTGTGTGACCAAGCAGAAAAGAAAAACAAAAATAAAATAAAATTGAAAATATAAGGTGATGAAAATGGGAATTGAGATGAAACAATGAGTAGAATGAAGGTGTTGGGTAATAATGGAAATTATGACTAGAAAATGGGGGGTGAACTTTCTCCTCATAAAAACAAAACAAAATCAAAACGTCCATCTTGAAATGAAGTGAGACTTTCCTTGTCTCTTAATGTCGAGTGACTAGTATAAATAAAAAATGGAAATGAACACAATGTGGTAAAGTTTTTAGAGGCATAAAAATATCATAGTCCACTCCACTAATGATCTACTCCATGAGTTTGGTGATTTTCACTAGTATGTCCTCTTATCAGGAGACCTATAAAATCAGTTGTAGGCAGTGGGAAATTTAAAAGGATTTTATAGGACCTTTGTGTTTATTTATTGGGAACCAAAATATATACAACTTAGTTTGAGATGTAAACACTCTACTAATACTATATTCAAGAATCAGATACTCCAAATAAATAATATGATATGATGCTTTTTTTGAAAAAGTCTAACTCACAACTTCAGTAGAAATATACAGATGTAAATGATCTTCAACAATGCAAAGCTACTAAAAAATAATTTTCAAAATCCTATAGGTTACTTCTTATTTAAACATATAAAAATATATTATACAATTTTTTTGAATTATTCCATCATCTTTACTTTACTAGAGAACAAGGATGTAGAAATAATATTTCTCCCTTCTTTAAAATTATGACCAGAAAAGTATTTCAGCACTTTATGCTCATTAGAGTTTTCACATCTCTTCTCTACTTGATATATTTTCTTTTCCTGCCAAATATATAAATATATATAATAAATATATAATAGTAATTTCACTCCTCTTCCTTGAGATACTCATAATAAATTGAGTCAATAGACATCATAAATATCCTAAGAATAGAATATAACTATTTCTCCTTTATTATTATAAAATAAATGTAGAATAAAATAATTCAATATATATTGAATAAATCATCTTGTAAAATTTCCAAAATAATATCAAAATTGGATTATTTAAAAATAGTGTTTAAATCTATTCATATTACTTTAAAAATAGTCAAATAATTTCTTGAAATCTAGTAGTACAATCGAAATGTAAATTTAAATATTTGAATTTGAATAACTTTGTGTCCTTTAACTTTTCAAAAAAAAAAGATGGTAGAAAAAGCTAACCTTTTTTCTCTCTAAATAATTGTTAGTGATATTTATAATATTCTCAATTACAATCCTTTGAATTTATTAGAATTTATCCAACTGATAAACTGCTGAAATAATTCCATGTAATATTGAAACAGATTGAAATACCATGAAACATGTAAAACAAAGTATCATAGGTAGATTAAACTCCATGATATGAATTGTACATATTTTAATTTTAAAATATTTATTACTTCCGAAAATGAAATAGGAATATGATTTTCTATATGTAGAAACCGTCTTGAGTTCCTCCTTTCTCATCTTCCTATGCATCACCACAATCCATTGTGAATCCTTATTTTTCATATTGGTCATTTTATCGAGCAATAAGAAAATGTTAAACATATGAAATTTCAGCATCTTTATGCTCTAGTATTACATGATGTTCATAAAATATTGGTGTATGAGACTTTTCCTTCACACATCCTTATTTTCACAATGTTTTATCATTATAAATACAAGGCATGAGCCTCCACAGGATGTAACAAATCACTACCAGCATGTATCGTTTCATCATGTAAACATGTTCAAAACACAAATTCATATTTTATCTTGATATAGTGGATCTAAATATCTATTTTTAAGCACATATCATATGACCCTTTCATCAGGTGATGAATTCACATGAAGAGAACTATAGAAATATACAACATTTTAAGTAGAAGAAAAATTTACATTTAACAATCTAAAAAACTAATGATATAGTTGTTCATGAATATGTATTTTTGTTTCAAAAGTTTGTAGTGAATTTATTCTATTGGGATACAATGTTTTCTTATTTTAATGATATTTATAGGATGATTAGTTTAATTTTTCCTAAAAATAACAGATAACAAAAGTTTGAATATAGGGTGCATTCTACATAGAACATAGGGGTTAATAAAGTAGGGTTCATAAACCTAGGTTTCATGAATGTATGGTTTATTGAAAGTAGGGATCATTAATTTAGGGTTCCCTATAAACATAGTTTAGGGTCCATTAAAATTATATGGTACATGAACCATACTTTGGTCTCAAATTTAGAGTTTACAACATATGATTATTCACCAACATAGGTTTTATTTACCATGATGTTGTATAAAATATTGGTTTTATTAACCATAATTTTGTATCAAATGTAGGATTTCACTATACTAAATGTCGGTTTGTCGTATTTATAATGTAGGTTTCAACTAAACGTTTAGAAAATGTGGAAAACAAGAATTTAAATACTTCAAAAAAATTAAAGCCCTTATTCAGTAGATTCACCCTTTATCATAGAATACATATATTTAAGAAATATTATTTTATTTATAATAGGTCATAAATTGAATTAATCTAACTTCTTCATATCATTATATCTTCTCAAAATAAAACCAACAACATTCTAGAAAAAAATAATTTTTAAAAAAACATCACAGAACATCAAAGAATTTATTCATAATCCAAACAACCTATTTAAACATAAATGTAAACATATAGAATCAGGATAAAAAATAATTATTTACATACCACTGGGTTTCAGTATATTTTGGTATTATTATAATTACAAGTAAAAAAACAATAGTTTTTCATATCTTTTCACTATAGAGTTGTAAAACAACTCTAGAAACTTCAGTTGGTTTTTAGAGTACCAAGAAAAACCTTTTCATACTTCCACATAAAATAATTATGTTTTGATAAATATATTATACATACAACAATAAAATTAACACACAAATAATTTAACTATATATTTCTATATAATCAAAATTCATAGGTGAATATATTTTTTGAAAATTATAATGTCACTTATACAACATGTAATTGATGCTGGGAATTTTTGTACCATCAAAACAACATAAATGAATTTATACATTAACATGTGAAATAAATATGATATTCTTATATTTATAATGGTAAAAACCATATTATTTGGATCAATATTTCATCAGATATAAAATAAATACAATGAAATAATAAATCTGAAAAACATAACCAAAACCGTTAAAAAACAAAGAATTATGGGTTGGTGAAATTATAAAAAAATAAAACTAGATTATAATGTAAATGATTTAGTCACAAAAATATTTATGTAAGGTTGAGTGTGAGAAAGAAAAATGTAGTATATAAAAAAATTCCAAGAATGAAAAACTAGCAAGGGAAATCAATTGATGGAATATGGGGGATCAACTAGCTAGTTTTTTTGAACTATTTCTATTGTTCATTAATTTTAATTTAAACACATTGAATTTATTTATGGTGTATAAAAAGATTTTTCATATGGTAAACATGTAAATTAATGTCTTCTACAAGTTTTCAACTAGATAAGTCACCTGATCACTGATTGTGAAGAAATCAATTATCTCTGAGTTCAGTTCATCAATTGATCTCCATACACAACTCTCTCATGAGCTTCATTTAGTTTTTAGTGAAATCCTTATATTAAAAAATAATTAAATTAAATCACAATAAAAGATAATTTTTTACTAAAACATATTTTTTTTATAAAAACAATATCTTAGGATAAATATAGAAATGTATCTAGTTCTATAGATGCTTGAAAAACAAAAATAGATAAACGAGAACAACATATTAATCCAATAGTGTTTAGGTGAAGGTCGCAGATTTATTTAAGGTCTTCAAATATTTAGAAACATAATAATCTATGATGAATGTGGTGAAGAGAGTAAAGAAAAAACGGGAAGTTATATATCTCTCTCCCATAACTCCTTCTCTTTTTTCTGTACCTCCTAATATCATTTCTCTATACTCTATATATTACACTTCCTGACATGTATCTGGCACTGCCCATTTGTATTTAGTTTTTATATTACTTTTTCCAGTATTTTTTGGGTATCCCTCCAACCATTGACTCTTCTTATACTATTTATATTCATGTTCCATGCAAATTCTTCCATAAATCTCAAGATCACAGCTCTGTGAGGATCTCTCTCACCTCTACAAGGCACATTCACTGTGTATTATCATCTTTTGGTGATAATATCACTAGCCCCTCTAATATAATACAAGATTTCTTGTATCTCTACACCACTCAGCAACCATCAATCAGAATCTTGGATTCTCTTCATGTGGAATGATCAATGGTCATGATCATGGACTGAGGGTGCTCGAATACCCAATTATCAAGATCTACTAAATAGATGATATTTCCTATGTATAAGAGGCATGGCGTATTTGTTAAATTTGAAAATTGAATTTCCACATTTAAATTTTTGGACATGATTTCATACTATAACAGTTTATGGGGCCATTTGAGTATGGATACCACATCCAAAATCATTTTTTTCATAGATGTAACTAGTTGACATTCAAGAATTATATATATCTAGGTGTGTGTGTTTTGGTATATTTGTTTTCCAACTATCCAAAATGTGTCATCTCCTTCCATGGGATGGATATTCTCTCACATGTTTGTGACATTGGATCTTCAAATGTGTGGGGCACAAGTTTTAAATCCAAGGGAAGTAGTGGTTTTAGGGTAATTCATTGTGTTGGAATTGAAAATATAATTGGTTCTTCTCCAATAAGTTGTAATTAAATAAATGAATCAGTGTTCATGAATTGATGTCTCTAGATCCAGCTTCGACCATGGAAAGTTCACCTATGGATAGGTTTTCATCATCATCATCAACAGGCTCTTCTTCAATGGTGGCGATTATATTTTTTCATTTCGAACTCTAACACTTCTCCGAACATTACATATAATAGTTGTGGTGGAACTCTTCTGAAGAAGATGTGACATCATAGAGCTTCAGCTCAATTTCCATGGGTTTGATATTCTTCTTCTCCATGATCAATCCTTCATCAGGTAAAAGTTTTAGTTCCAATATGTGGTTATATTTAATGGCGGTACACTCATTCACAATAGCATCTTTAACACTATGACAACATCAGAATATCCTTCATACATTTGAACTCATTCATGGATTTCGGCATGGTGGCGTTTGGGTTTCAATCAGCACAAGGTGTTGATGGTCACTCGATGTGGTAGGGATTAAACTATGCAGCCTCGATTTTTCAGACCAGTGGGAGTTCAGTTACCTTTATCTATGTAGGAAACAAATATAGGTTTTGGGTTTGGGGTTTCATCCTTGCCTATTTGTGCTCATTATTGTATGGAAACATAACATTGTATATAAATTTAATATGAAATAAAATTTATTTAATAATTAACATAAATATGTATTTAAACCACTAATTCACTCCCTTTTCCATGATTTACACTAATCATATGGGTGTTTTTTAATCAATTAGATCGTTATGTTTCTGGTGTGCAATCAACCCATGATTATATTGGGTCAACATAACCATTATTTTCAAAGTTAAGTGTTATTTGAGTCTTTAATATTAACACATAGAGAATTATTTGGTTGATATAATTGGATAATAGTATTTTCTCTCAAAATAATGGTGAATAATTATCTACTCCTGGACACTCCTATAGATTTGAGAAATGTTCATGAATTATTCATAAAACCTAGTGTAGTTCTAGTTACCATCGTTCTAGTGATTTGTTAAAAATTATTCATCTATGTGAACATCTATATATATCATAGGTTTTCCATGTTTCTTATAATATAATGTTGATAATAATATTCTTAAAGCCTTACGTCAAGGTACTGTTTAATTTAGTACTATTTAAGGAGGTTCTTGGTGTTGTGAAGTTGAGATCATGCGTGTGGGAAGGTATTTCTTGTCTCAAAAAAACTCCATATCACCCCATAATTGAGAACATAATCCAGACTATGACATACTTATGGCATGTTCCTGATCACATACAGTTAGAAACTAGTTCTATGAAATATAATGTGATCTTGTTGGAATGATTTTTTTAATAAATAATAATAGGAATGAAACGTTCACTAGTAAATTCAACATGATAAGCCAAAGCATTAGCGACCCGTGAATAGTAAATAACTAGATACAAAATAAAATAGAACAAATGAATCATAATTATAATACATACCCATAACAAACTCAATATAAAATAAACAAAAATTGTCGAACTAAGAGACACCAGAATAGAGAAGCATGTCCTAGAAAGCACAACCACTTTACAAAAATAATGGTCATGATATTCCACACTATCTTCATATGACCTCTCAATAACCATCCATCCATAAACCCAATTTTATCCACGAGAGACAATGAATTAACATAAACATGGAATACTATATCAGGTCTACAAACACCTAGTGTCACATATTTGGTTTGACCATAGCATAACTATATAGGAAATCATTAGAGAGTTCAAAAATTTTAGTTTCAAAAATATTCCAAAAATTATTTTCTAAAATAAATGTATAAAATATTATTTATTCAATATTGAAATAACTGTCATGAGATTCCCCAAATAAAATATTCATTAAAACTCAAAATATTATTTAGAAAAACATTTAGAATCATTTATTTTTGAAAAACAATCATTTGAAATCCTACATTAAACTCCACCAGAACCCACACCCAAAAAAATCAATATAAATAACAAGAAAACAACACTTCATAAATAAAATATATCAACATAATAAGAAACACATTACAAAATGGATGACATGTTTACATATAATGGTATCATATTATTAGAAATTATTTATTAAATAAGAAACATTAAATATATAAATTAATAGTAAATTGTAAAACATCTCATGAGGTGACACAATACATAATTGGGTCGGAATCATATTCGAGCTTACTAATTCTTTCATTGGTCAACAACCAATAAACTACTCTAAACTACTATTATATATGGAACTCCCTCATTGGAATTAACCATGATTTTGCAGTATATTTCCTTTTATATAAACACTTTCACAATAGCATGTTTCATAATAAAAATAGAAAAAATAAGTTACACCATATTAGAAGAATATAATTAAGATATTATCATAATAATAAAACCATATAGTATATAAAAATTTATTATATAACCAAAATTTATTATTTTTAGATGTTAAATAGTTTATATAATTTAATTTTTTAAAGGATTATACATTTTAAATTTAATATTTTAAATTTATATAAACAAAATCAACACCTTTTAAATGATTATGATAATGTATAATATTTAAATATATGAAATAATATATTAAAACTATTTAAATTTCAAATTGGAGTGAAATAATATTTGGAAATCATAATGTTTAAAAAGGATAATTTTCAATAAAATTAGTTTTTATTTATTTATTTTTCATTTATAATTAAAATTTATAAATATTTTAATTAGAGTTTTAAAAAAATAAACCTCATTTTTGGATATTGAATTATAATATTATCTTAGGATATGTTTTAAAAGTTTTTTCAAAATTTTATTTTTATGTGATAGAAAAAAATACCATTTTACTAATAGTATAATGTTTATAACATTATCATCATGTATGCATTACTTAAAAATCAATAAAAAAATTATTAGAAAAAAATTATATTTATTTCGTAAAAAATTTCATTTAATAATTTTGTTACTAATTTATAAAACCAATGATTAATGTTTTGGATTCATATATTATATTTTACTCAAAAAAACATTCTTTATATTATTTTAAAATTTTGATTTATTTACTATTAACAATTATATATATATAATTGAATTTCATATTTTTGAAAGAAATTTTCATATTTCATAATAAGATCAATTTCTCATTTAGGGAAAAAATTTGATTACTATGATTACTGCTAATGACATTAATAATTTTCTAAGAGTTTTTATCAAATTATTATTTTATTAAAGTGGTATATTTTTTACCAAAAAAAATTAAATTGAACAATTCTACATAATGAATTATATATAATTTTTAAAAATATATTAAAATATATAAATAATAATTTAATTAGTAGTTAATATTATATGAAATATATAACACCTAATGACGAAAACTATATTTTTCTACAAAAAACGTTTTCTATATATTAAATGTTTTAATTAAAAAGTTAAATTTATCATGAATATACATTGAAATAGATAATATTTAGATTAAATTGAGATTCATTACATAAAACTTTTCATAGAGGGGTTACATTATATTTATAATAATTTATAAGTTACATAGCTAAAAACAAGTTAGAATAGTAAAAAAAATTGGTAAAATGAAAAAAACTCTAGTGGTAAAAGGATATTATTTTTCTTAAACATGCATGAAAATGAAAAACATAGGATTTATAGACCATTGAACCCCCAAAAATTCTATATTTCTCATTTTTAGAACTATTAAAATTTGGATAATGTCATTCCGTTATTAAAAACATAATGGGTATTTTTAAAAATTCCATTTTCATAACTTAAAGATGGAGCTCACATCCACCACATTTATCAACAAATTCCATAGAATTATCTCGACCAAACCTCGACCCCATTCACTTATAAAATCTATTCTCATGTTCAATACACACATTCTATATGAAGGACCAGTCTATAATATATTGAGGTGTCACTTAAGGGAGAAAATCATAATGGAGAGGTAATGTTCTTAACTGATCACTCTTAATTGCTTAATTCTTTTAACACAAATAATATATTTTATACTTGAGATTAGTATACAATAATTAATTTTAACAATGAGATTTTTTAAACTAATGGTATATCCATTATAACTTCCACTAAAATAATTTGAAAATAAAAGACATCGTCAAGCAGATGGGAAGACTACCCCCTCCTTGAATGGAATTTTTGATTTTTGTCACCACCATACCCGAATAGTAATAAATGTATTTAAAATATTAATATCATGTTTATAAAATTATTAATATTCTGAAATTATAAATCATCATCTACCTTTTTCTTATTCCATGAAAAAAAATTGTGTCACCTGTGCGTACATACAAGATACCACATCCACAAAAGTGATGCATTTCATTCTTCACTAAATTATTGTATTATTTGTCAAAAAAATCTTTAAATATGATTCACTTACTTAAAATTATTAATAATTTAAATATAAATATTTCATAATTATATTGCGAAAAAATATTCACTTTATTAACCATACTCATCTATAGTTTATAGCTTGTTGATAATTGGGTTAGTTTAACCACATAATTGAATAATGATATATATTTATATCATTGGGACTAGAGAAGCACTAATAGTTATACTAGTATTCATAAATGATCAAATAATTTTCTTTATAGTTCTATGAAGTTTATATTAATAGTTAACATGTTATTATTATACCACCTTTCAATTTGTTATAAATTACAAAAACAAGTTGATCCCCAACTTCAAATCCACAATTCATATATAAATTATAATTAAATAGAATAATAAATTTAAAAATAATTATAAAATATATATTATAGTACCTATAATTATCTAATAATGATTATTCTTGAACTAGAAAACTATAATCAACATTTCCATTAAGAAATTATTTCTATAAAAATTGAATTTAATAACATCATGATTCCCCCACATGAGTCACATTATTTGATTAGGTGGTGATGAGGTTATAATTTCTATTCACCAAAACTACACATGCTATAATGGCTTTGTAGAGTGGTTGTGTGGGGTCGAACCCATAGAGAAATACGTGGGGACATGCAACCGGTGACTTCAAACCCTCTATGTAAGAATCTTCACAAATTTATTTGGTTTTTAGATTCATTTGATGCTATTGATACTAGTTTAAGATTATGGAAGAAGATATGGATCAGAGTCAATTTCTGGGTTTTAGGTAAAAAGGATAATCTCAAACCCAACATGGGATAGTCTTAGGGATTAGGCTCTGAATTGGTTCATATAAAAGTAATTAATTATGATCAAACCAACTATATTTATACATGAATATAACTATTCATTGGTTTAAATATAGATAAAAATCTAAATGCATTCTTATTATCCTCTTTAGTGGAAAGTGTCACATGGTTTTGGTTATAGAATTATCTACTACTATCAAGCCATGATCATTAATTTAAACATTCCATGGTCAGTGTCACATAAAATAATTGATTAAATAATTATTTCATAACCCAATTACTAGCCTTGGGGTTACCAAATTTAATTTTTGATATTCATTAATCTCCGAACACCTCTTACTCTTGACTGTTACCCTGTGATGATTATCCACCCATCTCTATATTAATCAAATGAAGGGAAATAATTATATACATTCCAAAAATATTGATAAAATAGTTGGAATAAGGATATTTACAATATTAGAATTCTAAATCAAATAGTTTTCAATAAAAACAATTGATAATTTAAGTGAACATTTTGATTAATATATAAACATGGATGAACTTGGTTCATATCTTATATAAAATGGTAAAAAATATAAAATAATGTTATTGAAATAAAAAAAGATAAAAAAATATGATGAAATATTTTATAATGATGAACGAAGCTTTGAGTCAATAATTTTTTTTTCTTTTATAAAAATGGGTTGGAAATAAAATTTCGGAAGAATAAAAAGAATGAATAAGAAGAAAAATGATACCTATAATTCTTTGTAATGTTTTCCTCATTCTATGCAAAAATATAGGGAGATCAACATGATGTGTAGCCTTTTCAAGCCATATATTCTTGATCCAAATATTTCTCTGAATATCTTTCATGTGAAAGAATTCATGGATTGAATATTTCGGATTAAGATATACCACTTAGTTATCGACATGTATTGTAGAATCATGATATTTTTTATCTTCACAACATGAACTAAAAGTATGAAGTTTCATTTCAATTTTACATGTAATTTATTAGAGATTCATTTCATGGATTCATTTCATGAATTGTAAATTATTTATGACATATTTTATCCTCTTAAAACTTTATTTGAATGATGCATACATGTCATTTATGTTTTTCATAATGTGTAATTACTATATTCAACCACTTTTGAAAGATTTTTGTTTGGAGTTTTGGACACCAATTTCTTGTAGAAATCAACACTAACGTGCTGCATTATCAATTAAAACATGATTTATATTTAATTAAATGAATCCAAAATTTAAGTACAATTTAATCTTATAAAATCTCCAAAAACATGAATAATGAATTTTCCTCAAGAAAAAATCATCTCAAAAATTATACTAAAGGAAACAATTTTTAATTCATTATAAATTCATCACAACTCAGAGAATAAAACTAAGTGTAATCCAAAAGAGCCAGTCTCCCAGAATTAATACTATAGAGAAAGTCCCTCATTCCTCATAGTTCAGTTCATTATTAAGATTCTTTATTATTTTTATTACAATTTTATAATTCTTCCATAAACCTTATATTGGTATTTTAGCTTATATTACCATGGATTATATCTCATCAGTAAATGTAAAATGTAACTAGAGTTGTTCTCATACCTTGAATACATGTTCCTAACCATAGTCTTTCATTGGTTCTAACATCTCAACTTCATAAAGAAAAATAAAAAATCAATCATGAGTGCTTCAGGGGAAAAGATTTAAATGACTCTTAAGGGTGAGGGCATGTGGTTAGAATGTTTAAATCAATCTAAAAAGAGGGTAAGATATTTGTTATAATGAATGATAAATGAATATAGTGAAATGATGTAACTCCTACATAATAAAATGGTGTCCATGGTCAAAATATCTCAAGGTGGATCCATGAATATATCAAGTATGTATTCATCATATAAAATGTTACTTTATTTTATTTTCCTTTTAATTATTTCCCGAAATTCATGATCATTCAAGATATCACATCCATCCCCTTACCACATATTATTTAGTAGAGGATCCATAGGTATGGAAATGGTGATTTTTGTCTTTTCTAATACACAACCCTCTTTATATTTTTTCTATTTTTCAAAAGAACATGGTAGGTGTAGAGGATCCCAAAAGTAATCATAGACCTTAGTCTGATGAAATTGCCAAAATATATCTCTTCAATAATAAGATCACATTTACATTAGTAGTGAAAATTACTCCACACATGTTCGATGGATAATCTTGAATAATACCAAGATCTAGGTAATAAGGGATAATCAACTTGAAATATATCCATCCTTAAAAGGATATTCTTTGTCACTATAATCTGTAGAACAAAAATATAATGTTGGTTTTAGGATAAATTGGATCAAAAAATATTTCCTCAGTCATATTAATAAATTATTTATTCTACCTTATACTAAATAATTTTTCAATGAATTGTCTAATAGTTTCACATTCCTTAGTTGTCTTTTAGGAAATTTTATAAGAAAATAATTTGAAATCTTGGGGAAAAAATCTTTCTATGTATGTGACTATAAAAAAACAATCAATAACTGAGGGAATAAAATCATGTAATAACTTAAGAAAAAGACATTTAAAATTTTATTATTTAGAATTATATAATTAAACACAATAATAATGCTGAAAATATAAATAGGACTAAATCACGAATTTCAACTATTGACAACCTACCTTTTTCTTTTATTTTAATAGATGTAATAATTTTTTCATGTTTAAAGAATGATTTTTTGTGAAAATATATCCTTGATATGTGAAAGAAAGGTTATAATCCTAGTGAATTGATACTAAAGTTCAAGAAAGACTCCCAAGCACTTAAAATGAGACATTGTACTCACTTTAGTAGAATGTATCATGGGAGGGATATCACATTTATAGTATAGAAAAAGTGAAATAGAAACATGAAATTGAATTAAGGGAATCGAGATTTCCTTATATGAGTGTTATTCCATGGGTAAAACCTGAATAATGTGTTATAATGTAAATGATTTCACTATATGAAACATGGTTTAAATAGGATGAACGTAGTGAAATAAATTGGTTCACATAATGAATAGTATTGAAAAAACTCATATAACTGTAGATACGTGAGTACAATGATGTTCATGAAGGTGGTATGAATAAGAATACTACTAAATTGAAAATAAAGGATCCTAATCACCATAATTAATATAAATAAAAAATAAGTATTATTTTCAACCCATAGAGTGTTAACAATGACATTTCCTTCCAAACATATGGACAAAAGGATAAGGTAGTTTTGTACATCTTCTTGGAATTCTACTACCTGCTATAAGAACTAGTAGCTATGTCATTGAGTTCCTATATGTTCTTGGTAGAATTTACCACCTCAGAAGCATACTGGTCATGAATATTACGTGGAAATAATTACATTAGTTAATGTAATGGTGGGGATCTCAAATGATCAAATATCTCAAGTGAATGCTCCTGAATATTCTTCTTGATGTAAGTCATACGTGGAGTCATCCAATGTAGATGGAAAGATGGTAGCCATATAGGCATGTCAATGGCCATAGATATAGAAAAGGAAATAGGGATGTCTAATATAATGTTTTAATATATTAAAATTAATCCAACATGAAAAAAAGAAATAACATTATCCAACATATTAATAGCAACGATACATCATTGTGAAATGGAATAAAAGTAGAACAAAAGGTTTAACCCGCACAAAATATTAAATGGGAGAGGAGAATAAGGGAAAACTAAGACTCAGTGGCCCTATATCTGTTAACTGTATCTGAATCTACCTCCTAAATAGTTGTTCCCTTGATCTGACCCACCATATTGATTTCCTCAATGGACACATACATGGTATCATCTACCACATCAAAGGTGATGCAGTGCTAGAATTTATCTCAATAGATGGTGGATGAGAGGTTCCAATCCTAATTGTGGACATGTGTATGGATGAATGGTCGATTAATGGAACCTTAGTAAATGCTAGGATGATAAAGGCCTTTCCCTTTCATGGCTTCTCTTCTAAATATTATTTTTTCATAACAGGGTCATCCTTCTCAGACGAAAAATAAGTCTAGGTGGGTACTGTTGTGCGAATGATGGAGGATGAAGGTCCTAATAGTGGTAGAGGGTGACATTTTTTAGGTCATATTGGTGAGGTAGGTATGATAAATCATGGTGGTTAAATGAAGGGATGTTCATGTGGCGGTGGATCTAATGAAGCTTCACCAAAATATATAGATGTGAGAGATAGAGGTGGGCATATAAGTATGGGGTTGCTGATAGTGTGGGAAATGTAGTTTATTAATATATAAGGGATATGACTAGTATTAAGGGTAGTTATGGGAGTGGTAAGGTGAAGAAAATGGTGTTGGTGGAGGGATGGTGTGAAATGGGGTGGTTGGAGAAAAGGATGAGGTGGTTGTAGAGGACTAGGTGGTGTGAGATTTATGGTGGCTAGGTTCCTTTTAATCTCCGACAATGTATCCTAGTACCCATTGGTAGATGTCACCATACATCCAAAACAACCCCATATTATGGAGAAGGGGGAATTGGATTGACTCCATCAGGGATAAGGATGTGAGGGGAAGGGATGTGTTGAAAACACTATGTTTTTTGGAAATATGGGTGATGAAGAGTCCCCCCATTAGCATGCCTCGAGTCCACATCGTGTGTGCTAAAAAATAAACAGTGAATAGAGATTCCATGTTGATATCTAGGCCACACATGGAAAAAGTGCATATGAGGTTTTCCATCTAGCTCACACTCATTTGAGCCTCTTCATGAGAAATCTATTCATTTTTAATGCTTGATTAGGGATTCATAGTGTATTACCTCATAACTGGGCAAATATCATATTTTGAGGATTGCGGGTGCTCTAAGGGTCCTATGTGATCATCCTCTAGAATCATACATTTTCTGAATTTCCCAACTTTAGATAAAGAGTTATAAATATTAGGGAGGTGATGATGTCAGAATAATAGTGATCGAGGCTGATTCCAAATTCTCTGTGGGTGAGCTAATTGGTCTGTCACATAGTTGGAAGGTGACACTATCAAAATCTTTTCTAATTTGGGAAATAACTCTAGAAAAATATCCCAAATAGTCTCCCCATGAAATTCAATGATGGGGTGAGGTGAAGTATATCATATAGTAGGAGGACCTCCTAGATAAGCTGGAGATATGTGAGCACAACAATATTCAACATTTTTGTTGGTTTGAATCGTATTTGAATGGATTTGTACCTACTAGACATATTTCTCATGTGAATATAGAAGAATGATGGGGTGGATATGGGGATAAAAAAATACTTGTGACCCACTAGAATTCGAATGTCAATCCATGGTGGATTACGGGGTCTCATAGGTAGTAGAGGAGCTGGAATAGGATGAATCTGGGGGTGATGGGGTGAGTTATCCCTTTTATGTTTGATTGGATGTGAATCCTCACAATCGGATGTATGGTCTTTAGGGTTAGTGAAAAATATTTTCTGGAAATCCATTTTGGGTACAATGGAGATCTTCTAATGTAGAGGAGTGTCTAGAGGTTCTCAAGGGAGAAGGGTGATGAAAGTGTGGTGAGGTTGTAGGGAGGGAGAGGGGGGCACTAGATGGTTATAATCCATGTAGTTGAGAGGGGAGGTAGAGATGGAAGAAGACCCAGGAGGAGATTGTGTTTCATGACCCCTAGGTTAAAACTATTATTATTTGAGGAATATCATGTTTTATAAAATATCATAATGTTAAATGCTTGAAATTGTTATTTTTCAGGTCATGACACATACATGGTGTATATAGACTACATGACATGTAAGTTGGGCCTCTTTCTACTATGTAAACTAGGGCCTGATTATTTTATATTAGCGTGACTAGGGATTTTTGGAGATCTACTCTACCCTAATAAATCTTAACTGATTTATCTTGGGTTTCAGCACAATTATCATTGTTTAACTAGTGGTCCTATATGGGAATACTTGTATGTCCTCAAAGGGTCATGACCATCTATATTTAAACTTTTCATGGAAGAGATTCAATTGTGAATAAAATAACAAGAACTTATCCCCTATATCGATCATTCATAGTGAAATTCACATATCAGAAAACATATTGTTTTTTCATTATAACTCATGGAGTTCTCAAAGGGATCATTTCATATTTATTTTAGTTTTTT
Source organism: Viscum album (assembly GCA_963277665.1). Classification (NCBI taxonomy): domain Eukaryota; kingdom Viridiplantae; phylum Streptophyta; class Magnoliopsida; order Santalales; family Viscaceae; genus Viscum; species Viscum album. Next base: position 759,099,117 of record OY728140.1, on the reverse strand, counting down.
AAATTGCGTCATTCTAATTTCCCATGACTTTTGAGAATCCATATTCAATTTCATAATAACCCAGTATGACAGTTTCTCAATATACACTAGTAAATAACATTGATTTCAGTATTGTAGTCATAATAGAGTGGTTCCAATGTGTTTTTTTGTACGCGGTGTTGTATTCCAAGATTTCATCATCTAATTTGAGGCTCCTGTCTATTTGACTTGTGTTCAAAATATTCTCTAAGATTTTTTATTTCTCTATTTGACAATTCAACATTCCCACATTTATCGAGTGGAAGGGAGTTCCTATGTTTTACCATATTCCACACTTTTCATGTTATCTTTTGAAAATAATGTTGATAAAAACGTGTCCAATAACTAATGACCTGTCGGGGAAATCCAAATCATGAATATATATTTTCCTTTTAAAATATCATGACCACTTTTTCCATCTCGTGGGTGGTGGCTTCATCCTCTACCCATTTCAAAACATATTCAACTCTGACAAAGATATAAAACATTCCATGTAAATTAGTGAATGTCGCCAAAAAATAAATTGCACATAGGTTGAAGATATTAACTTCCATGATCAGGTTTTGGGGAATTTATTTTATCTTTTAGATGGAACCAATTCATTGCAACTAATCCAAGATATTAAAAAAGGTTCCTAAATCATGATGATGTGTGGGATAAAAAATCTACTTTAAAATATTTTGTCCACGATGTGTTTCTATCTATGGATCCAACTATTTGGTGAGGTTTGTTACATGTTGAGTAAAATATTTTATCGCATACTATAGGATGTATAACCACATTAATCTGTCATTGAATTTCATAAAAAGTAACATCTATCCATAGTATAAACAAAAGGATTTATCTAGAAATCTCCTTCATTTCTAGTAGGAGAGGTCTGGGTAGAGTGATCACATTGAAAGATAATTTTTTATGTAGAAGAAACATGGGCATGACTTCATTTTTATGTCGAAATGTGTTTCATATAGGAGGTAAACATTGACATCCAAATTATCATCATCCTAAGGATAGTTAGTTGCACTCGGGATGGAAGATCAGTGACAAAGTTATCAATCCCATTAGTATAATTTATAATGATGTCAAAATATTGTAGAAATTTTATCCATCATATCAACCATGGTTTGGAGTCATTTTTTACAAAGAGAAAATGTATGGGAGACATGGATAGTGTAAATTATAAATTTGAACAAAAAAAGATTGGGATAAACATTATAAAAGAATAGATGACTACTAAGAGTTACTTCTCTGAATATGTGTAGTTTACTTGAGCATATTTCAATTTGTGAAAAGTATAGTACATAAAATATAAGATGTGGCTGACTCAATTTCCTAGGTCAATGCTTATAGGGATATTGATTGCATTAAAATTTAACTGGAATTATTTTTCCTACAATGGGGAAATTATAATGGGAGCGGCCAGCGAGATATTCTTTAAAATGATGAATTCCCTCTAACACCATTCTTTGAACTCAATGGTAGTATCATTTGATAACATGTGAGTTTATGGGCATTCTACTTTTTCATAATATTTTACAATGTTGAGGTAGAATCCTATATGGCCTAGATATATCCTTATGCCTTTAATAGTAGAGGGCTCATGAAATTATTTGATCACTTCGATCATTTCTAGATCAAATTCCACAACTTTATTGTATATTTTGTGTCTGAATACTATGCCTCTTGGGACCATAAGGAAGAATTTCTTATAACGACCTAGGTTTGACGTACATAGACATTACATTATTTTTTTGTAGTATATTTCATACATTACAAAAACACACACCCAAAGACCATATTATTTTCGTTCTTTTTGGAACTTGGGAAACATTATTCGAATTTGGTGAATGGTTTTAAAAATATACCATAAATACCTTCCCATTTAGTTTTCCTTCCTAAAACCTTTATTTATATCTTGGGGAAAAGAAAAATTATGAAATGTGTGAGCTCAGATGCTCAGTTCGGGTAAACAAGGAAAATATCTACAAAAACACGAAAATAATAATGTAAAAATAGGAAGTTAACATTTGATAATCATACCATGTATAACATATTTCAATTTATTGAGTCATTGAATAAATATTGGTTATGCATAGGGAATAAATAATAAAGGAAATTGAGATATGAGAAAATAGCATTGACAAAAAATATGGAATTGTTGAAAATAAATAAGCCTACAAAATCATTTCTATATGAGCCAAGGCACATTTTGAAGACCATAATAGCGAACAAAGTCCTTTACTAAGTTTATTTCACTCCTCCATCTATACCTATATCACTAAAACATGTTTACATTCTCTTATATCCCAGTATTACTAAACTAATATCACATCCCATTCCATACATGTCTATTTCATGAGATATAAATCATTACCCAATGCATTGGAGGGGGATATAAGTCCCACCAATCTCATAATGAAAACGATAAATTTGTTTTCCACAAAATCATAAATCATTATCATGTCACATCTAAACATCATTCCATCATAACATAAAACATGAAAAAGAAATGGAAATCATAAATATCGTTCCATCATAAACATAATCAAATAATAAAAATATTAGGGATAATAAAAATGTAAGAAAATGACCTATTAAATCATATATAACATCAAAAAATGTAATTTTATATGGAAAATAATTTTAATATACACTTGAATATAATTATTGAGGAAAATATCATTTCATACTAGAAAATTTCCTCTATTCTTAAAAGTACATGAAATTTTAAAATAAAATAATTTATTTATAAATTACCTTTTAATCAATAAGGAAATATTCATGGGAGTTAATAATTATGAAAACATTAATGTTTTTTCATGCAGTATAAGTTAAAAGAAAATATTATTCTTGTACTTTTTTCAGAAAAGTCAATATGTACCTAATTTGGAAAATGATAGAAAGTTTCCTTTAAAACTAGGGGGGTGACAAGTAAAAAATGGTTAAAGATGAAATAAATATTTATATGGAAATATTAAAACATTTTATGAATGAATTTTTAAAAAACATGTATATGGATGATAAATATTCCCCAACACAGCCTTAAAAACAAAAAAAATCTAAATATTAAAGGAGGTTTGAAATAAATAATATTCACTTTTTAATTAATAAAATTATGTTCTTAATGATTGAAATATAATTAATAAAATAGCATATTTTTCTTCATAAGACTCATTAAAGACATTTATGGGAGGTATATACACCACTTATAAGAAACAAACAGTGTATATGATATGTGTCTCACATAAATAAGGGTGAGACAAAAATATTACCATACCTTAGGTCTGATTCCTTTGGAACACATACAATTCTTCTATATAATGGTATAAATATTGTGATTTACTTATTATATAACCGTATTCATATTTATGATATCATATATGATCATGTTATCACCAGTTTAATAATAATTTATTTTTATTCTTCTTTCGGGTGTTAACTACTTAATTTTCTCAAGTATTTTTTTAAGTCCCTTTTATTGTAAATAGGAAATATTTCCATAATTTATAGAATTATATGAAGGTAATATATGAAAAATTTATTTATTATATACATTTACATAATCATTCATGAGTATTGGACATAGAATTGAATCGCATTGCATCAAGGAGATGGTAGGACGTACATACACAGGAGCGATGATATTATTTCCATAATTGTAAAAATAATTGATGTGGTTGGTGTGTTTATTTTTATAGAATAAATATAATGTTATAATCACTATATATTTTTATTATTATTGTTATTATACCCATAAAATTAATGTTATGATAAACAGATTACACCACGATGTGGAGATGGTAGGTCGTATGTACACATGTGTGGTGATTTCGTTCTCCATTGGATGCATGAAAGGAGGAATATGGTTTTTTTGTAATTTTACTAAAATATAAAAATATAATATATACTTCATTTGTTACATTATTATTGAAAAAACCTAATAATAGGTAGTAGAAGAAGAGATGATAGGGAGAGAGTCGGTAAAGGATATTAACTCTTATTCGACGAGCTCCCTCTAGATCTCCTCTTAGAGACACTAGAGATTGTCTTTTGAGATTACCAAAACCACTATAAAATGGATAGGAATGTTTATAACATAATTCTTAGGGTATTTATGATATTTAAAGATTATTGTGATGTGAAAAAATGATGGAGTATGCACCGTTTTATAATTGAGGCGAGGGGCACTTTTGGAATCTACAAAAATATTAATTTATAATAAACTCAAATCAATTAAAAAACCTCCCAAACAACATATTTTAAAATGATAGATGATATAAGGATTTATTAAAATTATAAAATAAATTTTAGACATTTATTTCTATAAATTGTAACCATTTATTTTTAATTAACCCTTAGTTATTCTATTTTAATTTTCAATTATGTTAACAAATTTGTCAACACAGAAAGAGTGTAATTTTAATTATTTTATGTGAATTAAACAAAAAAATAAGATATTAAAATTATTTAATATTTTATAATAATTATTTTATATTTTTATAAATATTTATTGTTTTTAAACAATATAATATACATTATTTTTGATAAATAATCAATTGTTTCAATATTAACACTATTCAATTCATTGATTTTTAAAAATATTAAGATAACAAGTTTATTTGATAAAAATTATTATATTCATATGTAGTCTAAGTAATCTAAAAAATTAATTGAATATACTAATTATCCAAAACTATATTTTTTTAGTATTTTTAGTAAAAATTATTTGATATTTCCATTAATAAAATAATTAATTCATTAGTATTGTATTATTTTTTAATATAAACATTTATTGAATAAAAAATAAAAATAAAATAATATGATGAAGAAAAATTCTCTAGTTTTCATAATAATATGTACAGGTGACTATATATTCTGAATAAATTCTATATTAAAAATAATATATTTATTAAAACATGAATGTGACAACTTTAACATTACTTTAAATAAAATATTATATGTGCCACAATCTGTAAAGACCCGGAAATTTCAAGAAAATTTTTTCTTAATTTTCTTTGAAATTTTACAAGAACGCAGTTTCTGACGACGCCTGATTCCGAGGCCCGGTGTGCCCGAAATTAATTTCCGAAGTTTGGCTCGGGTACGTTCAGTGAACGAGCGAGCGGGAATTTCTATCTTTTGAACGGGTGCTCGGAATTGAAATCTGATTGCACTAATGAACTCGCAATGCCGGTAATCTCTTAAGGGAACCTTTACCATAGTTGCGTTTGTGAGGGAGAAGAAGTTAATTTTCGGGGTTTAAATAAAAAAGTGAATAAAATTGTTAAATCAATTTTATTTCAAGTTAAGTTGTTAACTTCTCCCATGGGTAGTTGGTAGTGGGCCCACATCCATCCAACTTCCTATGTGTGGATATTTGAAAGGGTGGGGCCCACACGAACCCCTCCCCACCTCTTCAAATTCCTTAACTTTCCAAACCCCTCTAAACCTCCCATTTAAGTTTTGATAACTTATCACCTCCTTAATTTTATAACATCTTATGTTAATAACTTAAGTGAGTTAAATGTGGGTTTTGAATTTTCAAACTCTTGAAATTCAAAACCTATATTGGGTTAATAAAATAAGTGGGAGGATTATTTTATTTTGGGGTTATTTGTTCTTGTGATGGAGACTTGGGAGAGAAAAGGCTATGTTTGAAGTCTTCTTCTTCTTCTTCAACATCGACGAAGAACCCGAAGAACACCTTCGACGAAGAACGTAAAGAACACCTCCAACGAAGAACATCTCCGCCGAAGAATGCGACGTCTTCTTCCAACGACGTTTTCCCTTCGAACGCACCTCGACGACAACGGAATCGACGTTCGTTTTCCACGACACCCGACTTCCGCGACGCTCGTCATCCGCAATTCGATTGACGTGCACCATTTCTGAATCGAGGTAGGGGAATTTAATTTTTTTGGTGTTCTCTTATCTTCTGAGAAAAGAACGACGAGCGCGGACCAACCAATTCCAGGTTGATCCGCGGATCGTTCGTTCATGCGGAATGATGTTAAAGTTTATTATTTAATTATTTTGTTCGTGAATTCTATCTTGTCATCCTTCGTGAATTTACAACCAGTTGTTATCGATTAACGAGAGGGGGCCGGACCGCACAAACACGGCTGACCCTCCTCCATTATTGATATTTTTTCTAATATGGATGGAACGGGATGGCGTGGTGCTGTCGCACCACACGAGAATCGCTCGGTAGTATTACGCGACGCCGTCGCGCCACACCGAGAAGCCGAACAAGAACGTGACGCCGTCGCGCCGCGTCGAAAGAAGTAAAAGGCGCCGCCGCCGGAGCGGAGCCGTGGCGAAGGGGCGCGGCGCCAGCACGCCGCGCCGGAGAACCACGAAGACGGCGCTTTTCGTTTTGACATGCGGATTGACGGGCGACGTCGAAGCAGGTCGTTTGGGCATTTGAATCCCTTCGTAGTGAAGATGGGGTCCCGGGGGGACCATAGGTGAATACAGAAGGAAGAATGGACCACTGAAGCGCGTCCGGTGGTCCGCGGAAGGCGGCGGCGGCGGCGCGCCGCCGGAAAAGGGGCGGCCGGCGAACCGCCAGCCTCAATCAGTGGCGAAGGGCAGGGGATCCGCGCGCCCCGCCCGCGCTGGCCGAGCCGCGGCCGGACGGTCGGGCCAGACCAAACCGGTCCGCGCCGGACCGGACCGGGCCGGGCTGGGCCCAGCCGGGGCGGGTCGACCCGGTCCGGCCGACCTAGGGGGGGTCGGGCCGGGTCGCCCAGGGCCCAGACCCCCCGTTTTCGGACCACTTTCGGTCAAATGCCCGTAACATGGGCTACAGGCCTCCAAACGACTCGCCGTCAGCGGCAACGCGATCCTTGGACCGAAACGATCGTTTTGGTATATCACACTCAAGGTTTCGGAGAACTTTGGGTTCGGCCGGGTTGGTTCATACACGAAACCAACCGGGCCCTCGGAGCGGAAACGCTCGTAACTTGAGGTCCGGACGTCCGAATGACGTGTCGTCGACTTTGTTGGATTCCTATTAGTGAGGAGGATCTTTTGGCTTACTCCGCTCGAGGTTTGGATACCGTCGGAGTGTGGTCGGGTTGGTTTTAACTTAAAAACCAACCGGGCCCCCGGAACGAGAAAGCCCATAACTTCCAGACCGGGCGTCTGATTGACGCGCCGTCTGTTGCGTTGCGTTCCTGTTGATGGTACAGAACTTTTGGCATCCTTCGCCCGAGATTTGGATGCAGTTGGATAGTGGCCGGGTTGGATTGCACCCGAAATCCAACCGGGCCCCTGGAACAGAAAAGATGATATCTTTCTGACCGGACGTCCGTTTGACGAACCGTCAGTGGCGTTATTGATCACGATGAGAAACAGTCCCTATGAGTATACCCTATTAGAGTTCGGGGTACAGTTGAGATACGGCTGGGTTGGTTCGCTCACGAAACCAACCGGGCCCCTGAGACGAAAGGGCTAGTAACTCACAGACTGGGCGTCCGATTGACGCGCCGTCTGTTGCGTTGAGACCCCTATGACGAGGCGGTTCTTTGAGATACTTCTTCGTGGGACTTTGAGATACTTGGAGTATCGACCTGTAGCTCGTGGAGCGGACCCTCCCAGTGACGAGCGTGCAGAGTACGGAGACCGTGTAGCGGGATGAGACCTGACGACTGCTTGACCGACTCGACTTGGAGTGAGTCGACTAGCCCAGTGGATGAAGCACTACTTTCTGAGGTGCAGACCCATGGCGGACGGAGCACTACCTGTGTGACAGTGCAGACCTGCGGTACTCGTCCGGAGAGTACCTCAGCAGGCTACTAGGGGGTGTGCACTACTGTTTTTGGGTGACATACCTCGGTGGGAAGCACTACTGTGTATGGGTGGCTGACCCGAGGTACTCGACAGGAGGAGTACTTCAGAAGTCTTAGGTTAGTGAGCAGTACCTCGGAGTCGTGAAAGGACCACTGTACATTCTAGAGACGGGGCTCTTCAGCAGTTACGGTTTCGATAATGAAAATCCTGGTTTGAGCTGAGACTTTTGACCTTGTTTTTACCTCATGATTGAGATGGGTCACTTCCTAAATTAGGTATATGAATGGAAATATACCTGGGTAGTGGTTATCCGTTGATCTCACAATCCTTGTGCTTCCTCATGATTGATATGGGTTAGTTGATAACTTAGGTATATGTATGGGCATATACCTAAGTAGAGGTTATCTGTTGAGATCTTATTTGTGGTTATACCTGTTGGTTTAGTGAGACCTTGAGGGTTTCGGGGTCCCTACTGAGTATCGTTATACTCACCCCTGCACGGGCTATGCCCGCACCTCGTTGTGTTGGTTGCAGACGACAGGCAGTGCTGACGGAGGCCGAGTGTTCGAGGACTGGACGGTACCCGGAGGTGGACTAAATGATGAGTCAATACCTGGAGGTGGACTACACGACGTGACGACTCACAGAGGAGGTTGAAAGATGAGAGCATGGAGGAAGCTATCTGTACCTACCCTTCAGGTAGGATCCGTGGTGGATGACCAGGAGTTGCGCTATCTGTACCTACCCTTCAAGTAGGATCCGAGGAGGACGACCCAGGAGCTGCTTCCTTCTTCCAGCTGTTTGTCTTTTTGCTGTTGTACCTTGTTCAGTTGTAGTTGTACTTTCTTTTGGGTTTTTATTCTGGCCCATTTAATTTTCATCTTTTCTTTTGTACTTAGTGTTTTCCTTTCGCTTGTACTCTGTGGTTCTTGTTTTATTTTATAAAGGCAATGACTTCCCAGTTATCGGGATTTTACGCCTTTGGTGCTAGTCGCCAGCCCCTGGCCTATGGAAGGAGGGCTTGGGGTAGTCACGACACGGGTCCCGAGGACGGGTTGTGACAAATTGGTATCAGAGGAGTCAGTTCTACTGCATATCTTATAACTCTGATATTTCCTTTTTGTGAAGCAATAGTGTTAAGAGTACCGAGTGTGGTTTTCAGTTCAGGGAGTCCAGTGTTGGTGCGGGCGGCCGACGTATCCATACACCAGGACCCTGACAACTAATTTCCGACTTTGTGCACAAAAACACTGATTATGTGTATGTTTTCAAAGGTTTCCCCTTTAAACAGCTCAAACCAGTTCATCTCACCAGGTATAATCGTTTGACCGTGTTACGCTGTTTCTTTCAGGATGCCTTTTCTCGGACGACCAGCTAGAGCCCAGAGGGATATGCGTGCTGACAACCTGTCGAGCGACGAGGCTTCAGTACAGGTCCCTCTTGCAGTTGAGGCACCAGCGGAGGCACCAGCAGTACTACTACCCGTTGGGCTACCGATGCCACCAGCCCCAGTAGTAGGGGATGCCCGACGCTTGAGCGCGCTGCACGAGTTCCGGCGCTAGAGGCCACCCAGGTTCCGGGGAGAGACGGACCCGCAGGCGGCTGAGGTTTGGCTGGAGGCTGTGGTGAGAGTCTTCAGGCTAGTGGGGATGCCAGCAGACTTCATGGTGATCTTTGCTACCAGCCTCCTTCAGGCAGCAGCAGGCAGGTGGTGGAGCCACTTGTTCCAGTTTTGCGACGGGATGACCTTCACATGGGAAGACTTCGAGACCTTCTTCAGGGTGGAGTTTGTGCCAGTAGCTCTACACCCCGAGCGTGTACAGGAGCTTCTGCCTTTGCCGCGTGTTTTTAGATCAGAAACCGAGTCATTTGTGGGCAGTAGACAGATGATGCAGAGGTCCAGGAGGACCAGACTAGCAGTTGGACGATCTCGGGTTTTAGGACCGGTGGTGCGGGGAACCCGTGGTGTGAACAGAGCTAGGAATGCCAGAAGCAGGTTGTGTTGCTCATGTGGCGGAAAGGGTCACCTGGCATGTGACTGTCCGACTCCTCATACAGTTGATCGGCGAGTGTTGGAGGAGCCACCGAGGCAGAAGCAGCAATGAGTGCTTGAGCAACAGCCGAGCAGTGGACAAGGCAGTAGAACTCTGAGAGCAGGTGGGAATGAGAGGAACTAGTGGATACGTCCTTTGTACTTCTAGTTCCATGTTTCTTTTGTATTCATGTCTTTGTACTATGAGCTATGAGATGCAATAATAAAAAGACACTTATCTTTGAGATGTTTTCTTTCCTGTCCTTTTGTTTGGTTGATACTGAGTGGTCCCGGTTAAACTGTTGACTTGACCCTCACATTCGAGATTTCTACTGGAGGGGACACAGTGACCTCACACTGATGCCAACAGTGTGACTCGACCCTTGGAGGTGAGAGTGACAGTTGGATCTCTTAGTAGTTACGTCGAGGCCTTACGACGTCATCCATGGCATGAATGCGTCATTCATGTCAGGATTGACTGTATTAGGCAACGAATGTGGTTCATCCAGGGGATGAGACCAGGTTTCTCTTATCGACAAAGAAGAAATCATAGTAGCTCTTGTGAGACTAAAGGAGGTCCAGGTCATCCAAAAGCGGATGAAGACTGCACAGTGCAGTAAGAAACAAGAAACCGGTGCCAGTCTTAGAGACTCGGGCATGTTAAATGTTAAAGAAGAGGAAGCTTAAAGGAAAGATGAGTCTACGAAGCAGTAGACGTGGAGACAGAGCTAGGAGAGAAGCATGAGGTGGTGTACATCCTAACATGGTACAATCACCCGCCTTAGTTATTCCCGCCAGGCTCAGGGAGCTAGAGGGCGGAGGAAGAGTGCGGATGCATGCGGTCAAGGAGTGTGACCCAATAGCCCTAGAAATGATTCAAGGGACAGTCTGTGTCCACTACTAGCTGCTGTAGCAACAGACGCCGATATGAATCATTCCTTGCTTTCACAAATCTTGTTCTAGACCTAGAGTTTCCGGTAAGCCGTGGACTTGACACTCACGTCTGGAGATACCATGGGAGGAGACTCGATAATCACACATACGCCGACGGTGTGGTCAGACCCTCGAGGCGAGAGTTCCGGTTGGAATCTCTTGGTGGCAGCGTCGAGGCCTTACGCCGTTAGTTTGAGTATGGAATGGGAAATAACTATTCATACTCAAATTGACGGTTTTAGGCAAACGTCGAGATGGGTTTTCCTTGGTCGGTGAAAAGGAAACCCCAGGCAGCACAGGATAAACTCTTTCACAGGAGGGTGCGACTGATCACTCTTGAGTCAGTTAACCATACCCTCATGGCAACAGCCTTTTTAGTTTCAGTTCTAAAAGAAAATGGAGACCTCTGGAGTTCGAGGATGATGATCACGTCCTTATACGGGTCTCACCTCGACGGGGTTTACGGATAAGTGGCCAAGGCGGCAAGTTATCTCCGAGGTTCGGCGGACCATCTTAGGTCCTCAGCTGGGTAGGCAGGGTGGTTTACCGCTTGACCCATTCACCGTAGTTGCACCAGGTGCACGATGACTTCCACGTATCTCAACTGAGGAGATACGTGCTCGACCCTTCGCATATCGTCGACCATGAGGAGCTGGACGATGGCAATGAGGTGTTTTCCACGGAGGTTCTAGTGGGGATCAAGGATCGACAGGAGCAGATCCTACGAGGATGATCGATTCCTCAGGTGCACTTTCTTTGGCAGTATGGAACCTCCAGGTAAGCACATGGGAGAGGAAGGCTCAGATGCGTGCTCTGTACCGCTTTTGTGACTCTAGTTTGCGTTGAAGCATTACGGGGACGTAAATCCCTGAGGTGAGAGTAATGTAAAGACCCAGAAATATCAAGGAAATTTTTTCTTAATTTTCTTTGGAATTTTACAAGAACGCATTTTCTAACGGCGCCTGATTCCGAGGCCCGGTGTGCCCGGAATTAATTTACGAAGTTTGGCTCGGGTACGTTCAGTGAACGAGCGAGCGGGAATTTCTATCTTTTGAACTGGTGCTCGGAATTGAAATCTGATTGCACCGATGAACTCGCAACGCCGGTAATCACTTAAGGGAACCTTTACCATAGTTGGGTTTGTGCGAGAGAAGAAGTTAATTTTTGGGGTTTAAATAAAAAAGTGAATAAAATTGTTAAATCAATTTTATTTAATGTTAAGTTGTTAACTTCTCCCATGGGAAGTTGGTAGTGGTCCCACATCCATCCAACTTCCCATGTGTGGATATTTGAAAGGGTGGGGCCCACACGAACCCCTCCCCACCTCTTCAAATTCCTTAACTTTCCTAACCCCTCTAAACCCCCCATTTAAGTTTTGATAACTTATCACCTCCTTAATTTTATAACATCTTATGTTAATAACTTAAGTGAGTTAAATGTGGGTTTTGAATTTTCAAACTCTTGAAATTCAAAACCTATATTGGGTTAATAAAATAAGTGGGAGGATTATTTTATTTTGGGGTTATTTGTTCTTGTGATGGAGACTTGGAAGAGAAAAGGCTAAGTTTGAAGTCTTCTTCTTCTTCAACATCGACGAAGAACTCGAAGAACACCTTCGACGAAGAACGAAAAGAACACCTCCAACGAAGAACATCTCCACCGAAGAACGTGACGTCTTCTTCCAACGGCGTTTTCCCTTCGAACGCACCTTGACGACAACGGAATCGACGTTCGTTTTCCACGACGCCCGACTTCCGCGATGGTCGTCATCCATAATTCGATTGACGTGCACCGTTCCTGAATCGAGGTAGGGGAATTTTTTTTTTTGGTGTTCTCTTATCTTCTGAGAAACGAACGACGAGCGCGGACCAACCAATTCTAGGTAGATCCGCGGATCGTTCGTTCATGCGGAATGATGTTGAAGTTTATTATTTAATTATTTTGTTCGTGAAATCTATCTTGTCATCCTTCGTGATTTTACAACCAGTTGTTATCGATTAACGAGAGGGGGCCGGACCACACAAACACGGCCGACCCTCCTCCATTATTGATATTGTTTCTAATATGGATGGAACGGGATGGTGTGGTGCCGTCACACCACGCGAGAATCGCTCGGTAGTATTACGTGACGCCGTCGCACCACGTCGAGAAGACGAACAAGAACGCAACGCCGTCGCGCCACGTCGAAGGAAGTCAAAGGCGCCGCGGCCGGAGTGGAGCCGCGGTGAAGGGGCGCAGCGCCAGCACGCCGCGCCGGAGAACCACGAAGAGGGCGCTTTTTGTTTTGACATGCGGATTGACGGGCGACGTCGAAGCAGGCCGTTTTGGCGTTTGAATCCCTTCGTAGTGAAGATGGGGTCCCGGGGGGACCATAGGTGAAGACGGCAGGACGAACGGACCACCGGAGCGCGTCCGGTGGTCCTTGGAAGGCGGTGGCGGCGCGCCGCCGGAGAAGGGGCGGCCGACGAACCGCCGGCCTCAATCAGTGGCGAAGGGCGGGGGATCCGCGCGCCCCCCCCCCCCCCCCGCGTGTCCGCTCGGCCGCGCTGCCCGAGCCGCGGCCGGCCGGTCGGGCCAGACCGAACGGGTCCGCGCCGGACCGGACCGGGCCGGGCCGGGCCCAGCCAGGTCGGGTCGACCCGGTGCGGCCGACCCAGGGGGGGTCGGGCCGGGTCGCCCCGGGCCCAGACCCCCCGTTTTCGGACCACTTTCGGTCAAATGTCTGTAACTTGGGCTACGAGACTCCAAACGACTCGCCGTCAGCGGCAACATGATCCTTGGATCAAGACGGTCGTTTCGATATATCGCACTCAGGGTTTCAGGGAACTTTGAGTTCGGCCGGGTTGGTTCGTACACGAAACCAACCGGGCCCACGGAGCGGAAACACTCGTGACTTGAGCTCCAGACGTCCGAATGACGTGCCGTCGACTTTGTTGGATTCCTCTTAGTGAGAGAGATCATTTGGCTTACTCCGCTCGAGGTTTGGATACCGTCGGAGTGTGGTCGGGTTGGTTTTAACATAAAAACCAACCGGGCCCCCGGAACGAGAAAGCCAATAACTTCCAGACCGGGCGTCTGATTGACGCGCTGTCTGTTGCGTTGCGTTCTTGTTGATGATACGGAACTTTTGGCATCCTTCGCCCAAGATTTGGATGCAGTTGGATAGTGGTCGGGTTGGATTGCACCCAAAATCCAACCGGGCCCCTGGAACGGAAAGGCTGATATCTTTCTGACCGGACGTCCATTTGACAAACCGTCAGCGGCGTTGTTGATCACGATGAGAAACGGTCCCTATGAGTATACCCTATGAGAGTTCAGGGTACAGTTGAGATACGGCCAGGTTGGTTCGCTCACAAAACCAATCGGGCCCCTGAGACGAAAGGGCTAGTAACTCACAGACCGAACGTCTGATTGACGCGCCGTCTTTTGCGTTGAGACCCCTATGACGAGGCAGTTCTTTGAGATACTTCTTCTTGGGACTTTGAGATACTTGGAGTATCGACCTGTAGCTCGTGGAGCGGACCCTCCCAGTGACGAGCGTGTGGAGTACAGAGACCGTGTAGCTGGCTGAGACCTGACGACTGCTTGACCGACTCGACTTGGAGTGAGTCGACTAGCCCAGTGGATGGAGCACTACTTTCTGAGGTGCAGACCCATGGAGGATGGAGCACTACCTGTGTGACAGTGCAGACCCGCGGTACTCGTCCGGAGAGTACCTCAGCGGGCTACTAGGGGGTGTGCACTACTGTGTTTGGGTGACATACCTCGGTGGGAAGAACTACTGTGTCTGGGTGGCTGACTCGCGGTACTCGACAGGAGGAGTACTTCAGCAGTCTTAGGTTAGTGAGCAGTACCTCAGAGTCATGATAGGACCACTGTACACTCTAGAGACGGGGCTCTTCGGCAGTTACAATTTCGATAATGAAAATCCTGGTTTGAGCTGAGACTTTTGACCTTGTGTTTACCTCATGATTGAGATGGGTCACTTCCTAACATAGGTATATGAATGGGCATATACCTGGGTAGTGGTTATCTATTGATTTCACAATCCTTGTGTTTCCTCATGATTGAGATGGGTTACTTGATAACTTAGGTATATGTATGGGCATATACCTAAGTAGAGGTTATCTGTTGAGATCTTCTTTGTGGTTATCCTTGTTGGTTTAGTGAGACCTTGAGGGTCTCGGGGTCCCTAATGAGTATCGTTATAATCACCCCTGCACGGGCTATGCCCGCACCTCGTTGTGTTGGTTGCAGAAGACGGGCAGTGCTAACGGAGGCCGAGTGTTCGAGGACTGGACGGTACCCGGAGGTGGACTACACGACGAGTCAGTACCTGGAGGTGGACTACACGATGTGACAACTCACAGAGGAGGTTGACAGACGAGAGCGTGGAGGAAGCTATCTGTATCTACCCTTCAGGTAGGATCCGTGGTGGACGACCAGGAGCTGCGCTATCTGTACCTACCCTTCAGGTAGGATCCGAGGAGGACGACCCAGGAGCTTCTTCCTTCTTCCAGCTTTTTTTC
This sequence comes from Viscum album, assembly GCA_963277665.1. Lineage (NCBI taxonomy): Eukaryota > Viridiplantae > Streptophyta > Magnoliopsida > Santalales > Viscaceae > Viscum > Viscum album. Next base: position 759,083,814 of record OY728140.1, on the reverse strand, counting down.
TTTTTGCTGTTGTACCTTGTTCAGTTGTAGTTGTACTTTCTTTTGGGTTTGTATTCTGGCCCATTTACTTTTCAGCTTTTCTTTTGTAGTTAGTGTTTTTCTTCCTCTTGTACTCGGTGGTGCTTGTTTTCTTTTATAAAGGCAATGCCTTCCCAGTTATCGGGATTTTATGCCTTGGTGCTAGTCGCCAGCCCCTGACCTATGGAAGGCGGGATTGGGGTAGTCACAGCACGGGTCCCGAGGATGGGTCGTGACACAATCATTTACATGGAGATCCAAATGGTCAATATTTATAACCGTAGATGATTATGGTCAAGGTATACTTGGCCAATAAGTTTTGGCCATGTTTTTTGGGAATTTTAATAGTTATTTTCATTTTAGTTTAAATTTTTTTTTAATTTTACACAAATTAAATAGTTTATACATCAACGTTGTATAAGAATTTAACCTGATTATTTAGTACATAAAATTTAAAAATAAATTACCATGATGAATAAAAAAAATTATATTTCAAAACTGTATTTATAGTCAGATATGAATTTTGTATAACCTTATATTAAAAATAACACATTTATTAATATTTTAGTAAGACATCGTTAACATTTCATTAAATAAAATATATATTTCATCCTAATCTCATCTAAGAGGCTTCTAAAGGATACCAATTATACCCAAGGATGGTTTAGGTCATAAAAAACTCATCCAATTATTTTAATATAAGTGTTATGGTAATTTTATATTATTATTTATACCCTTAATTACTAGATTTACCTTTTTACTATATTAATAACAATTTATGAAGATTCTATTCATAAGGCCCAAAAATAAAGGAAATAAATTTAAATAATTTATACCCACTAGTTAGAAATATGGAATCTATTTTTTAAAATTTTAAAAAATAATATTTATTGATTAATTTTAAATTTATATCATATTCATAATGAGAAAACTAGTTTTAAAAGTTAAAGCATCCAAAAATATTGAAATATTTTACATTTAAATTTACAGTAAAGTTAATTTCAATGATATACATTATATAAAATGATATAAATATAATCAATTTATAAATTTAAACCATTCAATAATATAATTTATCCATATAAATTATTTCAATGAAAAAACTTTTTTTTATACAAAATTTAGTATATTTGTATTATTCATCAAAACATGAAACTTATCAAAAAATTAACAAAAATTAAACCAAATTGAATTTTTATATCCCTCGTTCAATGAAAATGTTTATTTTGTAAAATTTAATATATAATAGTTTGAAAAGTGGATTTAATGTAGGTTTCCCATTAAAAGGTGGTTAAATTAACCTGTTGAAAAAAGAGGTTTTTATGCGTCAAATTGAGTTGGTTCATATCACATGCCTATAAAATCTAATGAATAAAAATAAAAAAAAATTATTGAGTACATAAAATATATATATTGTTAATATCATTCAGTTATTGTAATTTATTTAAGTTAATAAGACAAAATGAAAACATTTCCTTTATATTTAATTGGTTTATATTTTCGTTTCTAATAAATTTGTTACCATTGAATTCATATTATAAACCATATATTTAATTAGTTATTTAATAATATTAATATCCATTAATTTAACTTTTAGGTTATTATCTTATTTAAATAATAGTAATATTAGGTTTTGTAGGAAGTCAGTATTTTGTGCAACACAATCTAAACAAGTGTTGTGTGTAAAACAAGATTAACATGGGTTAACATGAAATTAAAGAGACAAAATAAAAAAATTATATTCTATAAAAATATAGGGGTGTTACATTCTACCCCAATTAAAATTAATTTTTCCTCAAAATTCATCTTGGATTAATACATGAATGTTCCATTCCTAGAAACCCACATTATAAAAATGAGTAATAAAACTATCAACAAAAAAGGAATGTTAGAAAAATAATAGTTACCCAAAGTCAATAATAACTAGGCTTCCACCATTGTGAACATATGTGGCAAGTGAAAACATGAACATGGTAGAGAAATAAAACTATCAAGTCCTGATAGAGAGTGATAGATAATATCATTAAAATAAAGTTAAAAATCAAAACTCGTATATCAATAATGATCTAAGGGACTATCGGATTCATCAGTAAAAAATGTACTATGATAACATTTTTAGGGTCAATTTCCCTTATATAGATTTAAATAATGAGAAAAAAATCATACATGATTTTGTATAATCACCTCCTTTCATTTCACCTTTATCAATTTCCACTTCATCTCTAGTTCCAAAAAATAAAGTTGAATTTTTCATTCCTTAAGCATTTGAATATCATGAGATCCGAATGATACATAATTCCATCTATCTTTAGAATAATAAACATGATAGAAGAAGTAATAAAATATGCATAAATAATAATATGGAAAGATAATACATTAACCTCTAAAAATTAGAACAAAAACTACTAAAAAATGTACATATACCCATGTTTTTTGGAAAGCCAATGGATATAGGGATTTTGTGAGAACATATCCCAAGGATTTAACAAAATCGTGGGTATAGGGTTCGGTTAAAGTCGTATACCCATGGTTATCAAAATAACTGTGGGTATTGGTCATGCCTTTTCCCGATGGTTTTCCAAAAATTATAATGATAGGTCCGGGCTAAAAAACTATACCCAGATATCAAACAAACCATGGGTATAGCATTCCTGCATGAGTGTGGGGAAACCGGTTTTCCATTAGAAAAATATTTATTTGGGGGGAACACAGATACCCACATGATTTCTCTCTATAGCCACAGTTTATATAAATATATTTAAGTGTATATATATACATAAGTGATGTTGGTTTATTATTTAGACTCATAGTTTGTGAGGAACAGATCACGAGATCAAAACCCAGGTTTGGCTATTTTTTAAAACCTATTCCCTTATTTAAAACAACGGTAATAGGGTTATGAAACGGTGGAGAATACCCATACAAATTGTTTATGAACTAGGGGTATATAATTTTCAAACTATTGGTATAGCATTGAGTTGAAGAAACGGCTCGGTTTCCCACGGTTCCAAAAACCATGTGTATCACATATACCCATGGTATTGGGTGATATGCCCACAATTTTGAACCATGGTTATAAGGGAATTTTTTAGTAGTAATTTTCATAAATGGTTTTATTTATGATCCATCCAAAAGGACAAAATCAAAAAAATTGAAGAAGGGAGCTAAATTTTTGAAATCAACATATCATTAATTCTAAAAAAAACATGACGTATACATTAATTATCACACACCAAACATGTAAAAACTAATATCATGTATTCTCTTGAAACATGATAATAACCTAAATTACCAAAAAACCATATTGAAAACATGTATTCTTTTAAAAATTTAATATCTCCTCATACCAAGAATCCAGAAATTCTATAAATCTACTTTGTCATCATATTAGTCCCAATTTCACTAATACTATCAAACATCTCCATATTCCATTATCCTAACATTATACACATATTAAGGTATATAATTTACATAATCATGTGTTCTCTAGAAATATTAACCTATGAAATCCATCACAATTAATGGTTACTGGTACCATTCAACATAAACATTCAAAAAATAATGAAAAACTATTGTGGAACAATCATTACATGTTTCATCAATCCATAATATCATAATAGTACTTTTATAACCTTATTCTTGAATTCCAATACATAGACATAGAATCATTACAATATCTTCTTAAACTATTATACAAGCTTCATCATTTTATTACATAACACCACTTTTATATCATATATCATCCACAGTCCCTTCAAAATCAGCAACATAAAAATTATTCATATGGCCCTTCTACCTCTCTTTATGATATTTTACCCTAGGGTGTCAATTTCCATAAAGACCATACATTTTAATTTTAAAACATTTAACTATAATTGATTCATTAGTAATACAATTATATTTTCCAATTGTGTTAACTGGAAATTTTCTATTTCAATTACATGCTTTGTGTTGTTATTTTCCACACCCAAATAATCTTTCAGTTTCTTTGAAACATTCCCCTTGATATCTATTCCCACATGATTTACATGAGGAAAATTTAACTTCATTTCATATATGGTCCATATAAAACTATATATTTAACTTATTAGGTGGAGCTGGAAACTCACAAATGTTGAGATTATTGATCATACTATGAGATTGCAAATTAATCATAAAAATAATATATCGATATTCAACTCCTATTTAATTTGGATTCTCAAGAGTAAGATTATTCCACTATCCATTATATTTATCATTAACATGAATCCTCTTAATTCCACCGATTTTCTAAAACCAAAAATGAATTGTATGAGAGGAAAAAATGATATTGGTAAAACTGTAGAATTAAGGAAATGTAATTTCAATCTCCCACATCATTGGTTTAATCCATGGTTTTCAATGATGGTATCCAAAATTCTAGGATTTTAACATATAATTAGACTTATCCATAGATAATTGTCTAGATATATCTTCAAAAATCTCTCTAGGGATTTCACTAATGTATTCTCATCATAGATTTCAATTGATTACTAAACATTCACTATGATACGAACTATAACAACCCAAGTTTTACGTACGTAGAAGTTGTATTATTTTTTTCAGAATCATTCATACATTATATAAAAACACGCCCAAAGACCATATTAGATTAGTGCCTTTGGAAAAATGAAACACATTATTCAAATTTGGTTAAAGGTCTTAAACATCTCCCATATACATCTTCCCATTGTTTTTTCAACCCAAAACCTTCATTTTATATCCTAGGAAAAATCAATCATATGAAAAGGGTGATTTTAGATTCTCAATATGGTTAAAAAAGGGAAATAAAAAATGAAACATTAAAAAAAATGTAAAAATATGAACAAAACATTTTGAAATAATACCATGTATAACATATATCAAAATAATGAGTCATGGAATAAATCTTGAATGTTCATTTGGAATAAATCATAAATGATATTGATATATGAGAAAATAGAATTTGAATAAAAAATGAAATCTTGGAAAACTCATAAGCCTAGAAAATAAATTCCATACCAGCAAAGCCTCATTTCTAATACCATCATTGTTGACATAATCCTTTACTTTATTGAGTTCACTCCTAGTTCTAGCCCTATATTACTCAATTAGGCTTACTTTCAATTATAGCCCTGTATTACTGAATCAAGAAAATTTTTCATTCTAGACTTTTATATATCATGAGATATATAAAATTACCCAATGCATTGAAGGGAGACATCTGTCTCACCCATATTTTACTAAAAACCATATATATAAGTTCTATAAGAATATAAATTATTAATCATATCATATCCAAACATCATTCAATCATAAATTAATCCATGAAAAAGAAATGGATTTCATAATACAATTAAATCATAAAAATAATAAAACAATAAAAATGATAGGCATACTATCCTTGAAATTAAATTTCCCCATTAAAATATATATAATATAAATGAATGTAATATTATATTAAAATTAATTTTGATAGAAACTTGAAAATAATTCTTGAAAAAAATATCCTTTCATCTTAGAAAATTTATTATTTTTATAAAGGGCCACACAATTTAAAAAGGGAAATAATTAATTTTATAATAACCATATAATCTTGTAATGGATGATTCAAGGAAATAAATAATTATGAAAGCATAAATTTATGTTCATGATCTATAAGTTAGAAGACAATTTTCTTCTTGTACTTTTATATGAAATGGAAAAAATTACATAATTTAGAAATTGAAATAATGAATCCATTAAAACCATGTTGTAAAAAGTAAAAAATGGATAAAAATTCCATTAAATTTTTTTTAAAGAATAGTAAATTATTTTATGAATTTTTTCATAGAACATTGACATGGAGGATAAATATTCCCAAATGGATACTTAAAACAAATCAATTTTAAATATTGAAGAGATTAAGAAATAAATACAATTCAATTTATAATAAACAAAATATTTTTCCTTATAAAAGAAATAAGAAAGATAAAATACTCTTCTATATAAGACTTATAAAATAAATTCATGGTCTATATATACATCACATTGAAAAAACAAGTATTGTATACAAAATGTGTCACACAGAAATAAGGGTGAGACAAAAATAATCCCTTACCTTAGGTTTGATTCCCTTGTTAAATATCCAATACTCCATTATAATGGTTTATAGAATGTAATTAGAATATTCTAGAACAATATTAATATTTTAGATATCATATATGAGCATATTATCACTAGTTTAAAAATATTTTATTTTAGTGCTTCTTTCAGGTGTAAACTGCTTCATTTTCTCATGCATCTGTTGTCATATAATTCCAAATTCTTGTAAATAGAATATAATTTAAGCACTAATAGAATTATATTAAGATAATATATCTAATATTTATTCATTATATACCTTTATATAATCATATATGAATGGTGGACATGGAAATGAATGGCATTGCATTGTAGATACGGTAAGTCGTACATACGCACGAGTGATGATACCATTTTTTAATAGTAAAAAGTATGGAAGTGGATGGTATATTTGTTTTTACTGAATAAATATCCTATTATAATAACTATATATTTATATTATCTTTACCATTATAACCATCAAAATTATGTGGTAAAACAGATTACACCACAGTGTGGAGAAGGTTGGGCATAAGTACGGACGCCGACTTATTTTATTTTTAAAAGGATTAGTAAAAGATGGAATAAAATTGTTCAATATTATAATAAAATATCATAATATAATTTATAATAAATTTATTTCTTTATAATGGAAAAAAGGATGAGAAATTAGAATAATAAATGATCATTAGAGAGTTGGTAAAGGAGATTACCTCTTCTTTGGCAGGCTCCCTCTAGATCTCTTCTGAAGGACACTTGAATTAGCCTTTTGAGAATACCAGAACCTCCAAACCATGGATATGAATTTTGATAAAGTAATCGGGTATAGTATGGGTTATTATTAATGGTTAATATGATGTTAATAAATTTGGGAGGATGTTCCCTTTTATAATGGATATGAGGGGCACTTTTAGAATCTCAAAAAATATTAATTTATAATAAAATAAAACCACATCCATAAATCCAAAAAGAGTCATATTTTTTATTAATAGATGATTTAGGGATGTAAATTAATCAACCAATAAATTTTATACATGTTTTTATGTTAATTTAAACCTTATAAATTTAATTAACCGTTATTTATTTGATTCTAATTCAAATAAGGTTACAAATATTTCAATATTAAATGCATGTGATTTTTATTATTTGATATAAATTAAACCACAAATGGATAAATTAGAATATTTATGATCATATAATAATTAGTTTGTTTTTTATAATTATTTAGTATGTTCAAATAATTTAATAAAACATTATTTTGATACATAATCAATATTGTCAATTTTGACACTATTTAATTCATTGATGTTTAAAAATATGAAGATATCAATTAACTTATAACAAAAAAAAATTATAATAATAAGAGGTCTATTACATATATAAAATTCATTGGATATATTAATTATCTCAAATTATATTTATTTTAATATTTTCATAATATTTATTTGATATTTATATTAATAAAATAATTACTACATCAGCTTTGTTTAATTATTTAATATATTTATTTTTTGAATAAAAATTATAAATAAAAAGTTCTTATGAAGATAAATTCTCTAGATTACATAAGAATACTAATAATCTTTTATAAATTCTATAAAATCCTACATTAAAACATGAATGTCATAACTTTTACATTACATTGTATAAGATATTATAAGTGTAATTATCATTTCCATGTGGCTACAAATGGTCAATAATTCGACACTAAGATAATTATGGTCAATATATACATGAAAAATAAGAATTGAACATTATTTTGGTATTTTAATGGTTGTTATCATTTTAAATAAAAATGTTATTTTTTTTATTTTTTAACAATTAAATAATATATGCATCATAATTGTATAAGCTTTTATGGTAGTTATTTATTTTTTAAAAATTAATAATAAATTACCACAAAAAATAATAACATTATAGATTTAAAAAGAGTATTTAAAGTTGAATTCTTATTCTGCATATCGTTGTATTAAAAATAATATTGTTATTAAAATTTGAGTAAGGCATCTTTATATTTTCTTTAAATAAAATATATTAAATGTCATAATCTAATCCAAGTAGATTCTAAAGGATACAATTTCAATCCCAGGATGATATAAGTCGAAAAAAAACTCATATAATTTTATTAATAAAAGTTTCATGGTAATTTTATAATATTATGTTTAACCTTAATTACCCAATTTACCTTTTTACCGTATTACTAAAAATAGAGAAATTACTATTCATCATGTCAAAAAATAAAAGAAATTTATTTACATAATTTTCACCCATGGATTCAAAATATGGAATCCATTTTTTAAAATTCAAAACATTGAAGTGGAATTAATTTATTTTAAATTAATCCCATTGTGAGAATGAAAAAATTAGTTTTAAAAGTTAAAACACACAAAAGATTGAAATATTTTTAAATCTAAATTTAATTTAAAATTAATTATAATAACCAATATTATATTAAATTATAAAAATATAATCTATTTATACTTTAAAATAATTAAAAATATTATTTGACCATATAAATTATTTTGATGAAAAAATCCGTTTTTAAATATTTTTTTCATTTTTTCCCTATTCATCAATAGATGAAACTTATCAGAAAAATACAAAAAATTCAAACGAAGCAAATTTTTTATCCCTATTTCAATAAAAAAGTATAGTTTGTTAAATAGAATATTCTAAAGTGTCAAAAATAGATTTAAAGTGAATTTTCCATTAAACGGTGGTAAAATTACTCATTGAAAAAAATAAGTTTTTATATATAATATTTCATTTGTTATTATCATATACATTTATAAAATAATGAATAAATATAAAAATATTTTATTTAGTATATAACATATATATTTCATTAATATCATTCACAAATTTTAATTTATTTATTTTATTAAGACAAAATAAATTTAAGAGAATAAAAAAATATTTCCATTATATTTAATTGGGATATATTTTCATTTATAATTATTTCATAAACATTGAATTCATATTATTACCCATATATTTCATATGTTATTACATATTATTCATATCTGCTAATTTAAGATCTATGTTATTATCTTTTTTAAATAATATAAAAATGATGTATCATAGAAACTCTATATCGAGTGAAATAGAGGATAAACTAGTGTTATGTGTAAGGAAAGATTAACATTGTTTAGAATGATATAAAGAATAATAAAGAAAAAAATATATTTTATAAAAATATAAGGGTTTTAAATTTATCCCAATTATAAACTGGGTTTTTCTCGTCATAGTTTTTCAGGACTAATTATAGATTGATTAACCATACCTTAAAAGATCTTCCAATAACAGAAAATCATCCTTAAATATTTCCAAAAATTCCACTTCCATATCGTGGAATGTATGTTTTAGGTACCATTGAAAGGTTGAAGTTGAATTAAATATATTGAATGTAACTAATCTATAGGAAAAATGTTAAAAATGTACATGTGAATGTATATTTTTAGTAGTTGGATGGTTTGATGTCAATTAGATTATATCATGTGTACCATAGAGGAAGCATTATAATATTTTTCCTTCTAGTATATCTATAATTTGATCCATTAATGGAAAGAAGAAATGATCCTTTAAGGTTTCTATATTTAAATTTATATAATCCACACATACTCTCCATCCAATGATGGTTCAAGTAAATATCATTTAATCTTCATCATTTTTCAAAACATTGAGGTCAAATGTCTTGGGAAAGACCTATATTAAACTCACCCACTAACAATCAGAGACCAAAAAAATTATTCCAGTATCCAAAAGATTCAATCCTTTTTTATGAACCACCACCTTCACTAGTGGGGTCAGACACCTATGAGGCTTGTATTTGGGTTTCCCACCTTCTTCAAGCAATATATTGTATGTTAAAACCATGGGGATGATTAAATAGATGTGAGCATACCACAAGAGATTAATTTTTTATGATTTTATAGTAATTAAGTCAACTTTTTATCATGTAATTGTGTCAGTTATGAGTTTAATATGACATAAAACATAGAATTTATCTCTATGAATGAGTATTTAAGTTTCATTGAGAGAGAATTTGGCTCAAGAATTGTCCGCTGAATGATCAAATGTCAGAATGATGGTATAGTTTCCCCAATTAGAGGATATATTTGTCTCTCTTCCTCATTATAATAATCGTCCTTTTTAATTTGATACAACACATAACTTAGATCTTCGATAGTAATGTAATCATTCCTATAATTAGTGAGAAATATATCACGATAGTCAAAAGAATGATTTCCTTGTTTAACATATTTCAGTAGGTTGAACTGAACATGTTCATCACAAACACAAAATATAATTATCATTAGTCTCAAGTAAATTAGTTTCTTCCTAGTGGCTACAAAGAGTTGGCCAAGTATAATAAGAAAATATCCCTATTATTCCTTGTCCAATAAGATAAAGTTTGTTAGAAAAATTAATTTTCTAATATTTACTATGATATCATTGACGAGTCCTTGAAGATACATTACCCATTGGTCATCCAATTGAAGTTCCACTCTACTCAGTTTCAATTCCGTGATTCCCAGCTTGTGGAATACACTCATTATCATGATGTTAATGATAGATTGTAAGTCTCACATGTGTTTTATGATGTTCCATTACCCTACAGTGAAATGGATAAAAAAATACTAGGTTCCCACATCTTTAATGGATTTTATTGCTAAAAACTCACAAAAAATTCATTATTTAGATAGATGACTCACATGTATTCCATATTTCTCTTATTGTATAGTTGTTCATTTATGAATTTTTTTATATGTAGGAATATGGGAAATGGATTTATAAAACCTGATTTTGAAATGAAATTTCATGAAAAGTTATAAAAATTTCTTTTATTTCCCTTCATTTTTTCTTACCTCATTATTTATGGAAAGTAGAGAAGTGTTTTGTAGGATAGTGGTTCTATGTAAATTTATTATTTAGGTTCTACTTGTGTTAGATATTTTTTGAGAGGTATTGGTCGTAAATTTCTATCCTGATCAATTTAATACTTTCAATAAATGTCATTGTAGGGAATTATTATTTCTTGTTTCATGGTTACATCATGCCTTTTTTATTCTCCTCTATAGGGTTTCTAAAAATCCAGAACTCTTTTTCTCCTTAGTACCATATCATTTGGCTCATACTTTGGGCATGTCTCTATATTTTCAATAAGTGTACCTAGTAATCTATGAGATAAGATATTTGATATCTGACCCATTTTGTGTTCTTGGTTATGGTGGGATGAAGTTTTATTTTTCGTTTATGTCTATTGTGTTTTGATCATCTAATCCATTTTTTGAATTAAAGGGGATAGAAGATTATCCATATTTTATTAGAGAGGTTCGGGTGGTTGTGGTGGTCTTTGTAGAGCTAGTTAAAAAAGGGTTCTTGGGCTCTAGGAGAAAAAGATTATTAGGGTAGTTATTCTAGTGGATGAGGAACCGGATTTATATGTGGGTATCTAGGGGTTTCTTGGATAGTTTTTTGGGCTTTACCACTACTCTATTGATATTATGGTTGATTATTTTTTTGTCTATTGATCAGACTTTTTTTGAAAATAATTTTGTGTTTTCTAGTACTACTGACTTTGTTGATTGTAATTAACCTAATTAAATTCTTATATTTGATGTTCATCTACTCCTACTATAGAGTTTATGGTATGGTTTTGGGACACAACAGATCATTCATGATTTAATTTCCAACATTGGCGATGAAGGGTGTGACCGTGAAGCATGTAGCTAAAAGTATTATATCTTATTAGTAAGGGCCTATAATTGTTCTTCTAGTTGGGTGGTTTATTCAACTCGGTGCATTTCACACAGATGAGGTTCATGATCAGTTTACAAAAGAATGGTACTGTGTGAGACCTCATCTAAATGTACTCGGCTTACTTTGGGTATTTTGAGAATCAACACACGACCAGTGGCAGCACTGACCACTATGTGAGCAGCTTATTGGAGGCCTTAGAAAAATGTTTACATCTAAAGCTACAAATCATGTCTATGGAATTGTAACATTCTAGTGAGATCCATTAAGATATGATAGGCCTGCCATGTAACTCTACATATGTTTGGGAAAAGTTATGGATTCCATTCTTGAGCTTCGATAATTATATCGTGGGGAAATACTTATCTAGGAACTTCTTGGACAACCTATTAAAAGTCGTGATTAAATCATGAGATTTTATTTTTATCTAGTACTTTGTTCGGTCACGAAAGGAGAATGGGGAGTCTTGAAATATGATTACATCAGAGGAAAATCTGTAGTTGCAAAAAGTATCATATTATTCTTAGAAGTTAGAGATATACTCAGGAGGATCTTTACTCGACAAACTTCTGAACTGCTCTATTTTATGCATCACATTGATGAGTCCATGATTGATTGCAAATGAATTTACATTGATAGGAGGTCACACAATATTTATTGTAGAAACATTGGTAAATTAAAAGTTGTAATCCATGATAGTGTGCTCTAGTTTCAAAGGTTGATCGCGAAACAATGCTGGTAGATCATATTTCATGTTTCTGGGCATTGGGGCTTGGATGATTTATGTGGCCTTCCATACATAGAAAGTGGAAATAAAATATATATATTTATATTTCAAGAATTAATGTGAGAATTTATTGAACCTTGAGGCTCCATGAACATGTCGGGAGGCCCAGATTCTTTCACTAGGACGAAAAATAGAGAAGGACATTGTGGCATCTGAAAGAAGGAAAATGAAAAGAGAATAGAGGAAGAGGTAAGGTAATCCCAAGTATAGAACAAAGGTTCAAGTGTGTGAGAAACCACTAACAGAATTCCCAGCAACGATGTCTAAATTTGATATATATTAATGCATCATTTAATTTTAATCGGTTATGTTCAAATTAGAATTTATTTTATTCAAAACAATAATTTATATAATGGAATAGTACAGTGGTAGTGCATAGTCACATCCATGGGGAAAGACCGGATGATAAGAATCCAAGGACATAAAAACCTTTATGTATGATTCCTCAGAAATTGATTTCTTTTTGGGATTCAATTAAATATATTGATATTGGTTTACAATTCAGGAAGATGATACAGATCATGGTCAATTTCAGGGTTTGAGGTAAAAAGTATAATCTCAGACCTAGCATGGGAAATTCCTAGGGATTGTGTTGTGAAGTGATGTATAGAGAACTAAAATATCACGGTCAAATCATCTTGATATATCCAATATTTAACAATTCATTCGACTGGATATAGTTATAAACCAATAACCACTAAGCTTAGATTCTATGAAATTTAGTGTCACGGTATAATGGTCATAGCCTACTCTACCCCCATTGAGTCAGGTTTATTCATTTAACCATTATGTGGTTATAATTTCATAAAAGTATTGAAATAAACATTAATGATGACCCTGAATAATTTCATTAGGATTAACCAGTTTCAGTTTAGAGATTCATTTAGTTTAGAACACCCCTTACTACTGACCATTACCCTAAGGAGAATAGCCACTCACGTCGTTTTCAATCGAATGAATAGAAATAATTGTAGACAATATTGTAATATTGACAAAATAGTTTTATAAAGGTAGTGAAAATTTGATATATTTGGAATCTTGTAGTTTGTAATCAACACAATTGATAAATCAATCAAACACATACCTGAATAGACAAACAAGAAATATTGTGGTGTGTATATACTGTCAAATGGTAACAAAAATAGAACACAAATCATTAAACTGAATCTAGAGACAAAGATGATGAAGAATTATTTTATGACTAATAATGACTATTGTATACAATTAAAATATAAAATGGAATGGTGTAAACATGAGTTTGAAATAAAATATAGGAAGAAATGAGAGACAGAATGAGAATAAAATAAATTTCTTGAAGTCTCTGTGTGTGGCTATCTGTATCCTGTACGTAAATAAATAAATATTTTCATGATGTGTAACCTTATCATGTTGTGTGCTATCCATATGAATACTTCTTCTCATATTAGGTATCTGGAGACATTCACGACCCAAATTATCAGTATTAAGATATACTTATTAGGTGACGACATGTATTGGAGAATCAATACATGTTTCATCTTCATGACATGAAAAATAAGCGGGATGTGGAATTATAATGTTAGATGATGTGTATTAGAGATTTTCATATCATATTAATTTCATAACTTGTAGATTCTTAAATACATGTTCTATCCATTTCAGAAATACTGTGAATAATGTATACAAATTGTGTAAGTGTTTCATGGTGTGTAATGTCCATCTTCCACGTTTTTATATCTTTTCCTTGAATTTCGTAGATAACTATGTCTTGAAAATATAAATACTAACCCATTTCATAATCTAATAAAACATGAATAATCTTATGATATAGTTTGGAAATATTCTTATTATATAATCATGGTTCTTTCACTAAATGGATTACAATGATGATGTTTTAAATAATTTTCACTAAAACCTAATTATGTTGCATATGTTAATTATTATATGTTTAAATGGTGAATGTTTTATGATATTTTTTAAAAAATATATGTTTTTTTCATTATGATATGGGTTTTTCCATCAAACATATCAACCCATACTATTAATAAAAATATATTACTTATTTTTTTATGAATACTCAATACATGACATAGTTATCCATGAAAAAATTGTATAGGTCTATTATCTTTGGAAACATGGACACATATACAACTATTTAATAAATTAACTACACCATCTCCCACTTACTTATTCATAACTAGAACCCTTGTTAGGCATATAATACAAAAAGTATTTCTTCATAACCTAGGAAGAGGAAGGATAAGAAAGGGTGAGATGATTTCCCGAGTAAGGTTAATATGTCAGATATCAATTATCTTATAATAATAACATGAGCATAGATGTATAAGATAGTGAGTTGGATCATTCCAGGTGGTGGGGATCAAGTATGATGAGGCATCGAGAATCCAGGAGCCAGATCCGTGCACTAAGAAGGCTAGAAGCTCAGCGGGCCGACATTGGAGGGCGCCGATATTGCGGGGTCAGGTGGGTACTATGAGCCGACGATCATGGGGGGAGGAGGAGACCCACGCGACACGGGTCGACCAAGTTGATGTGGGAGTAGAGAGGAAAACCTGCCACTGGGCTGGTCTGTGTTGGTGAGCGGGCCACGTGTCATGTGGATGGGCCAGGCTATGCGGTTGGGTCATGGTCTGGGAGGTCAGACATGGTCGAATGGTGCGGACCAAGCCAGTCAATCCTATAGGGGGGAGTTTGTCTCTAAATACATCAAATGCCTAGAAAATTTGTTATATGTGTACTATTAACAAATCCTTGAGTGAATTCGGACCATTTTAGGAGGTTTTAAGAATTTTAAATTCCAATCTTGATGGTGTGTGCAGAGAAACACTCTATTTTATAATAATAATAATAATGTTATTTTTATTATTTGTGGTTCTTTATTTCGAACGTAGTGCATGTATTCAAAGTCTAATTGATGTTCCATTAAAGGTATTATGACCCCGATGATTAGGAGGATGTTTTAAGACTAATTTTGGGGTTTTAAACCAAAGTCGATGTGTGGGACCCATGAGGCCATGTACACATGTGTTGTCATGAAATGTAGTTTTTTTTCATCAGTAATCTATTTTGGATGAATGAGAAGTACATCTCATATGTTTTTACAAGAGAATCGGAATGGGGTGATCTGTAAATTTTATTTCGATACGTAGGTATGGGCCTCGAGGGACACCACTCGAGCGCAATGCGGTGACTTGTGACTTTTCGATGAGAAGTCTGATTGGGTGAAATAAATATCCTACATTTCATGTATTTTCGCAAGGACCCCAATGGTATGTTCTATTTGGATGTGTAAAGACTTTTTGTGATCTCATTATATGTGGAAGCATGAAAGGAATATTAGTGGATGATGCTTCTATTTTGTTTGAAGAGAACCCACATTGTGGGTTAGCTTCCTCTCTTATGAGAGTGGAGAAGAAATATGAAGAGATGTGGTCAAATGTACTTAGGCCATTGATGAGGTGTGATAGTGGAATTACATTCTTACCCTCTAGGGTTGACGATGATCATTGTGCACTCTTCGGCCTTTTGAATATATGTTACTTTTACT
The DNA here is from genome assembly GCA_963277665.1 of Viscum album. Taxonomy (NCBI): domain Eukaryota; kingdom Viridiplantae; phylum Streptophyta; class Magnoliopsida; order Santalales; family Viscaceae; genus Viscum; species Viscum album. The sequence goes on along the minus strand of OY728140.1, from coordinate 759,067,603 downwards.
CTAGGATTACACTAGTGTGCGTAGGGGTACTTGTTCAAAATTTAGTACCCATGAATGGTTAGGTACATGGCCAGGAGGTGAGGTAGTGTCACATGCCATGTGGACCCCACAAGAATAGTGCACCACTATAAAAATCTTCTATCTCTTGTATCTCATTATTTTGGACTTGTATTTTGGCTCCCAAGTAGCCTATCCTTTGTGTATTCCACATATAATGTGATTGTTCCCTCTATAGTGGATTCTGGGATACAATGCGATATGCTACTATTGTGGAACCTATACAGGAGGCACCTTCTGACTACTATGATGTTCTTTCGAGAGGTACCATCCAGCAAGGATGAATAGTGTTCCTCAGTGCCTTCCGAGAGTTACTATCCAACATGGATGACTAGAGAAGTCCCGAGCTTACAACCATTCTAGTCTAGGTAGAGGGACCATGGTGATAGTTCTTTGTGAAATCCCTCAGACATGCTAGGGAGTGGGTCCTCGATAAACAAGATTTAAATCCCCCTAACTCACAGGGGTATGGGTCCTCTATGACGAATATCTGAGTGAAATCCCCTTGACGTGAATGAGAGTGTGTCCTCGATGAACTAGAGTGGAATCCCCCAGGATCATCATTGTTCAGGTCTAATATGATGACTATGAGAGTATAATCCCACTCGCACATCAGGGTGTGGGTGCTCCATGAAAACTATCAGAGTATAATTTCCCAGATGCATTAGGGGTTGGGTCCTTTTCTATGAGTTTGTGATCCCTCGATTTTGCGGAACAATGATGATATGTGGTTGATATACCTATGGACTCACAAGAAATACAGAGACATTTCCCACGAATAGGTGTCTTTGAGAAGCTACCAAAAAAATTGTGGTAGAGACAATTCGACCCAAAGTGGATATTATCAAGGTCTGTTGATTGAGTCTCATCGACATACAGTTCATGGAAGATGTGTGGGATGTTGGGAATCGATGGTGGTTACATATGGAACTATTGACTACTCTTTTCTTGGGCTGATATGTGACATGGAGATCCCCTTACTCTCTCTCTCGATTGAGTTTATTTGACAGAACAATATATATATATATATATATATATATTATTTTCTTACCAACTTATTTGGTTTTGGTTACTCACATTCTAGGAGAGTGAAAGACGCATAGGTTGTGCCACATGATTTCCATTTCAAGATTATCATGGTTGGATGAGTCTACACTCCGACTAAATGTAGCGAAGTCTTGACAAGAAGTTCATCTTCTCAGCATTTCTAGTTCCTTGTTCTTGGATGACCTTACTTCACTCCCATGCTGGGTTGAGCGATACTCTCTTTTACTATACCATGTTCTATCTACTGATCATATCTTTAGTACATATTTTGCTACTCCCTTGAGCCTTTGGGGCATCATCTAGAGTATTTTTATACTCACCCATTCTTGGGATTTTCCCGCACATGGTGCACCCTTGAAGACGGAGAACAAGTTGACCATGAATTCAGAGGATCTTAAGGATATGGGGCCCTTCGACTGTGTGTGGTTTTAATAGATTGGCATCTAAGAGTTAGGATCTCTCATCTATTTTACTTTTCCACTTGATGTTGGGTTGTGACACTTTTCTTGTTGTATATGCACTTTTTCCCTTTTCCCTTTGAGTTTAATTATATTTACTTGAACCGTTTTGAGGTTGATGAATATGTTTTGTTTATTTATAGTATTTTTGTATTTTTCCTTTTCCTCTACACTTTTTCATTGAGTTTGTTGTGTGTGTGTGTGTGTTCAGGTACTTAGGCAAAGGCATCCCCATGTTTTTTATTCCTTTGGCACTTTTCGCCATCCCCTGACCTATGGAGGTCGGCATAGGGTAGTTGCTTCTTGAACCACAGTATGGGTAGTGTCATGAAAAAGTAGTATCAGAGGTTGTACGACTATTGGGATAATGATAGAATGTTTCCCTAAAATGGTATTGGTTGGGTTTAGGGAAATAATGTCATCATGTGTTGAGGGTGGCTCTTAGGTAAAGATCACAATGATGGTGTTGCAGCCAACATAGCCATTCACGAGGACCCTGATTGCTCTCTTTTTTGACTCAACATGTTCAGACATTTTTTTTCTAGGAAAATTTCATCATGAATCATATATGATTGAGTTTATGACTATACTTATATTATCAACTCCCCGATATTTTTGATATATATGTTCTTTGAAATTCGTACTCCATGGTTAGATTTAGGATGCCTACGTGACAACAGCCATCCAATACACCACTCTCATTCACAATGAGAAACATGTGAGTGAAGAGGCCTTACTTCAAGATCCATCATGTGATCCACCAACCTCCAGGTGTGTAGGAAAAACCACCCCTATCTATTGATCAATAGTTAGCCTAAATAGTGAATGTTAAGGACGTGTGTAGGTTGAGCACTCTTTGTGAGTTATATCTTCATAGATGGATAAGGCCCCATGGTGAGCCATACCCTCAAGTAGTGGATGGTTGGATAGAGTCGGTGGTCTGCCTCTTCTAGATTTTAAGGACACCAAATGAAAAGATAGTTTCATTGGCATCCAGTCTATTCCACAGAGCATCTAGATGTTCGTGGAGTTTTGTTGATCAGTTACAAGATGAGTCAGAACTCTCATGGGATGACTTCCAGTAGCTGTTTTGTGAGGAGTAATAACCCTCCTTCTTGTGTTCATTTTGATTCAAGGATCTTATTAAGCTTCATCCAGGGGGGATGATTGTGGCTGAGTACACGACTAGGTTCATAGACCATACTTGGTACTCTCTGGACATGATCTGCGATGGCTACATCCAAGCACGAATGATTGAGAAAGAACTCTATAGAGATAATAAAGTCAGCATATTCCCCGTGTGTATCCACGCCATTTTTGAGGTGTTGGAGAGAGCACTGATAATAGAGATATTTCGTTCAGTTGAATTCCAGTTAGCAAGTGTTTTTAGTGGGCACGCCAGAGTTGAGATGTCTACCGTGGATAGAAGATTTCAGTCGCCAGGGCCTCGATGCATGAGTTATTTCTATGATCATACTCTGGAACTTGGTCAACACCAGTGTAGGGAACCAGAATAGCCCAAAGAGGGCTGGTGATATGCCTGTGGTTGGCCAGGTTGCATGGCATGAGACTTCCCAACCAGACGAGATGAGGTTCCTAGGTAGTTTTAAACAAACTGCCACTATACGGGCATCTCCATGATCAAGGATATCGTAGGAAGGTATAGGATGATCCTTGGGGAGGTAGTTCCACATAGGATCAAGAAGAACTTTGGTTGGTGGAAGATGCTACTAAGTCCTTCTACCACCACCAGGAGACCCATGTGTGGATCAGAGAGCTGGTGGTTAGGGCCAGGGGAAACTGCATGTTATGGATGTTTATGATCCTTCAGTGTGTGAGATAATAAGAGGTAAAATCTGTGCCTTTTCTTCCTTATAAAGTACAAATTTGTACCACTTTGTGAGGTACTCATTTCTCCCATGTCCTTTATTGTGGTTTTACCTGGGCGTTACAGGGAATTAGTGAATCCCTGTGTCGGTGTTGTTTTATATAACTTTGAATATATGAAGAAGAGGTATGATTCCCCAACTGAGATGAATTTTTTTTTGACATGACCAATACTGTGAGGGTGAGTGTTTGATGACAAAGGTAATAGTATTGAGGTGTGGTGGAAGAGTCCCTTTGACTTGTGCGCTCTTAGAAGGTTTTTGGAGAGGAGTGTTAGAGAACATCTTGGAATTATCAGTGGTGTTTATCTACTTAACTGTCATTTTCATGGAATGAAACTAGTTGGTATGGTAGAGTGCTTTTTTTGGGGATTAATCTCCTTCAAAGGGAGGTGAATACATGTGAGGTATGCCATTTTTTTTCTATGTCTAGCCTCTTGGAGTTGGATTAGTTTACTTTCCTACCATGTTCGTTAGTACCTTGTGTGATGAACGTCACGTCTTGATACTATAGTTATCGTGTATATTAGGAGTTAATGGAGACCCCATGAACAGAACAACACAACTCACTACCTAATTCCATCATTTTTAGTTTTCTCCCTATGAAAGTAGAGATTCTATATTCAAAGAGGGAGCTTTTTTGATTGTTCAGACCCCTAGAGTCTGTGGTGTGTCTTACCCTAGAGAGATTTGAACCTGAGGCGGTGATGCTTGTAATACTTCCTGGAGTATCGTGACTTCGACATAGTCTATATGTCGGGAAAGGGAAATTTTGTAGCATATGACATTTGAAGGATGTCCCATCCACGCTTATGTTTTGGATGTTTCAGAGTATTTATCTTCCTTGTAGATTACCCTGGTGGAGTAGGAGGGTACAATTTTTCTTTAGTCGAGGGAGATAACCCCTTCGCTTCCTGAGTGTGTAAGAGAGTCTTAGTTGGGATTCCTGGACTGTAGAATCATTTGTGACTTATATATCTAAAAGTGGCACTCTAGAAGGATATTTTTAATGAGGGAATCATGAGATATTGTTCAATGAAAAATATTGGTTCCACTTGTGGTGAGGGAGGAGGTGATGGAAGAATTCCACACTTCTCCCATAATTGTACATCCAGTGGGGAAGATGTAAATGGATCTTCCGTGACAATTTGGTGGACCATAGTGAGATGATGTGTAGCTGAGTCCACCTCACAATTCATGAAATATCATCAGGTGATGGCTGAGAACTGTGTTTCAGTGGGTTGTTACATCCTCTTGAAAAACCTGAGTGAAATGGGATAGCATATCCATGGATTCCATCTCAGGGATTCCAAACAAAATGAATGGTCATGATGTTATCTGCATGAGTCGGAACACTCCCTTAATCTAAGTGCAGAATTTGGTGGGGGGAGGTGCTGGGTCAGACCGAGCACACTGTCCAGGTGTTGGAGGATATGTTGTGGTCATGCATTTAGGTTTTCAGTAGGGAAGGTTTGTTACCCCTAAGGTCCATCAGTACGTTCAAGATCATGATGATGGTTGGGTAGTTCATTTACCACAATTTCATACCCCCATAGTTGGAATGGCCACATGAAATTTTCCACATGACATAGATAAAGATATGTGTGCATATTTTTCTATGCATTTCTTTGATGAGGACGAACCACCCCCCTAGTTTATGTGTTATGGCAGTATGAAAACGTGCAAGATATTTTCTTGGAGTGGGAGATTTATATGTGATATTAGTATCCCAATCTATCTTTCCTATTTGTTCTTTTCGAGGATGAAAATCATGAAAGATGGAATGATGTAGATATGAAACTTTTTTCTAGTAAGACTATGGAATTTTTCTTTGTATATTTCCAGAAATAGGTGTTGAGGCATCGTGCAATTCTGAGGTATGGTGTGCCAAGAATAAATAATAAAAATATATTATGTATTTTCATACTATGTACATGATGTAAATAGGATTTATCTCAAATGGTAACTCAGATTAGATATCTAAGGTCACAGTTGGGTTAGGAAAGTTTATTTTATCCTAGGAGTGGAATAACTTTCATCGGTGTAGGAATTTTGTAAAAAAAGTCACCCAGGGGAAAATCATAAATAAAATACTCAAATTTAATTATTTTATGTCGAACGGAGAATCCAATAAAATTTGAATGATGAATTAGTTTGAAAATCCAAGACTAGTGTTGAGATCAGAATATGGTGTTTTACCAAGGTGTGACATAAAAAGAGATTGTGTGAGGGTTTCAGATTCCACTCAAAGTGAGGCTAAAATAAATAGAGATTTAGGGAATTAGAATTTGGGTCAACCATTATTTATATTTCTATCTCTTCCAAGTCTTTATCTCTATCTCATCTCTCTCTCATTAGTTCTTCTACGAATCATGGATGGATCATTGGTGGATCAAAGCCGATGTGTGGAAAATGTATTGGTGACATTGAGCAGATCAAATTGAGGTAAGATTTCCTTCCATTGATACCTTGATTGATGTTTTATTTGATAATACATTCATTTTTTTAATTATTTCATCATTTTTATTATCATCGTCAATGGACACAATAATATGGCCATCAATTCATGCTCAGATCTGATTTATTTTTCACAATCATCATCCTTTCTTCGCAGATAATCGATGCATATTTTGGATAAATCCAAACTCTAATGGATCATTTAGGGGAGGATAGAACTGTGAACATCCCTTACTGATAATTACAAAACTAGACTCAGTAATTTTTTTGTTTTATCGGTGTGGTCATGGTGTCCATGGAGGGGACCACCAAATGAGCTAGATGGAGGCGGTCGACAGTGGAAAGCGGTGATGACGGGCTGTGAGAGAAGGTTGAGAAGAAGGGAGCTAGTGTCATGAGGCAGATCATGCTAGGAAATGGGGCACTAGTACAATGAGGCGGCATGAGTTTGGGTGAATAAGTAGCATGCTAAGGATACTGGAAGCTCATTGGGATGGTATTGGAGGGCACTGGCGGAGCGGAATCATGTGGGCTCTATGATGTGGTGACCAAGGGGTGAATACCCACATGATGTGGGTATGCCTGTGTTGATGCTAGAGTATGGAGGATGCCTGGACGCTGGGTCTGTTAGTGTTAGAAGGCATTCCATGGGCCAGACAGATAGGTTAGCTCTGCGTTTGGGCCATGAGATGGTGGGGATGACAGAACTGACTTGTGCTGGACGGCCCAACTGGGGAGGACCGACCAGACCTGGCCAGTCCCACCGATATGGACCAGTTCGGCCCCAGGAACATTAAATACCCATAACATTGGGTAAAGGCATATGATTCAAGTTCCATATATGTAAACATGATCCTTGAGTCGAGCCAGACCATTTGAGATAGTTATGTAAATTTTAAATCTCATGCTCGATGGTGGGTGGAATGAAATTCTTTCTATATTGATAATAATTTAATATTTATTATTCATGGTTTCTTCTTTAGGATGTAGAACATGCATTTGATGTTTGATTGAAACACCATTACAGGGTCTATGACACTAATGTTTAGGTATACTTTTTAAGACTACTTTGGGGTCTTTAAACAAAAGTCGAGGTGTGGGACCAATGGGTGATGGTTCATACATGTTGAAGTGAAATTCAGTTTTGTTCACAAGTTAACCATTATAGAAATATTAATAGTCCATATAATGTGTTTTCAGATAGGATCACAATGGAGTGAACTGTTTGTTTTGTTTCCGGACAGAGGCGTGGGCCCCATGATACACCTTTCGAGAGCAATGCAGCGACTGGTGGCTTTTCAACTGGATTTTTAATTTGGCTGAATAAATATTTTATCTTGTATGATTTTCCATAAGGATCACAATGGTTTGATCCATTTGGATGCATGGATCCTTTTTGGTGATATCATTAAATGTGAAAAAATGAAAGGAATATCGATGGAAGATCCTTTAGTTGTGTTTGAAAAGAACCCACGACTAGGGTCAGCTTTGAATCTTGTGAGATTGGAGAAGATTTATGAAGAGATGTAATCAAATACTATGGGTCCATTGATGAGTCATGAAAATAAAATTAAATTTTCACTCTCCTGTTTAACGATGAGCATCATGCAATCGTCTACCTTTTGACTAGATGTTCCATGAACTCTGGGAATACACTACTGTGCCTAGGGGTACATGTTCAATATTAAGTTCCCACGAATGGTTTGGTACATGTCTAGAAAATGAGGTGGGTCCACTTGTCATGTGGGCCCCACATTCATTATGTACCACTTTATGAATTTCTGATCACTTGTATCTCTTTATTTTAGACTCATGTTTTGGCCTCCATGTAGCGTTTTCATGACTGTTTTTTCACAAAGAAAGTGATGGTTCCCGCTATAGTGGATTATAAGATAAGATGTGAGATGTTTTGGATGTGACCCTTATCCGGGGTGGCACCTAATGACTACAGAAATGTTCTTTAGAGAGGTACCATCCATCCTGGATGACCAATGCTCCTCAGTGATTTTTGAGATGTACCATCTTATAGGGATAACTAAAGCAGTCCCAGGCTTACCCTTTACCTGGGATGGGTAGTGGGATCTCGACGGTAATTCTGAGTGGAATCCCCTTCATGTTCTATGAAGTGGGTCATCGATGAACAAGAGTGGAATAAACCTGACACAATTGGGTGTGGGTCCACTATGATTACTATCGTAGTGGAATCCCTCTTACATTATAGGGAGTGGGTCCTCGATGAACTAGAGTGTAATCCCCCTAACGTATCAAGGTGTGGATCCTCTACGATGAATATCCAAGTGGAATCCCCTGACATGATAGGGGGTGGGTCCTCGATGAACTAGAGTGGAATACCCCTAGCACATCAGGGTGTGTGTAACATCGTGGATCTAGGTTCCACTAAACTAGTGCCTCGTACCCGGTTGGCCACATGGCCTCAAGAACATTTCCCCAATTTCCAGATGAAATAAACTAGCAGTGAGGCCCTAGGGTCTGATAGTGGGCAAACTATTCCTTCATTAGAAGAGTGTAACGCAGAAAAATAATAATATATAATAGGTGAATCAGTAAAAACTATACAATTGAAATAATAAACGGAATACTGATATGATAAATAACCAAGCTTCATTTCATACAAAAGATGATGCAACATTCCATATATTCTATGAAAGCATCTGAAACAAGTACATTGTATGAACACACAATATATGTTCCAAAAATATAAATAAAGGAATCTAAGAAGCATCGCAAACCTCGGCCTAGTCCCATGATCTTAGGCTTCTAAATAGAATCACAAGTACCTCTAGAATTTAACATTCCCATATCGACACCTGAAACAATATAATCTATTTGGGTCCAAAGGATGACCCAAACAGAGTGTGAGAAATAAATCCCAGTAGGCAACAACCCATGGTCATGGCCTATCTGTAGGTGAGTATATAGAAAAAGTAGTGTACAAAAAGGAAAAGTAATAAACTAGGAAGTACTCAGATGTAAATAATCCTACTAGTACTATTGTCCGTTTTTATTCATGATGTTTAGTTCAAATATTAAATTACATTGAGTTACATAAGTATCGAGTTCTTTCCTAAGCCCACCAATCCCTCTTAGCAAGGATACTCAATAGATACTTCAGAAGGATATCTAAACAAGTAAAGTGAAGATCAAATACAATATTTTTCTTTGTCTTGGAAGACACATCATAATTTATTTAATTTTGATATTCAAGTTCACATATATCCCACAAACATACCAAAATATTTCCCACAGAAATAACCAATCCTCACCCAAAGGCATAACAAATCCTCACCCGTAGGCATAACTAATTCTCACCTACTGGCATAACAAATTTAGACCCGCAGGCATAGTAGTTAATAGTGTCAATCCCAATATATCAATATTTAATCATAAAATACAACACATGAAAATTGTACTATTACATGGTTAACATAATAACAACTCATTTAGGCATCATACAAATAAAAAAGTGAATTAAACTATAACATGGCTTAGACGATAATTGGAATCTCATGGGGAAAAGGAGGAACCACTAATCCCAAACCCTTAATCAAATCAATCACAATTTATCACAATTTCATTTTCCTAATATCTGCAATTCATACTTAACAAACCAATAAGGGAATGAAAGGCATGCCTTATAGGAAACCTTGTCCAAATTTCCATCAGAGTTCATTCGAGGGAAACACACCCATGGGTTTTCCATTAATCAATCCAACCAGATCAAACATGCTTAAATTAATTTAATTCATCACCTATTGATCATTAGGAAACATAAAGGGTCATTTGTCATTCAATAATACACCCTAAACATTGTAAAATGGCACGACCGAATAGATAAACAACTCAATAATTAACGAGAGGCCTATGACCATCTACCTCATTGTAGTACGACTCTCCTCATCCAGCCTTAACCTCTAATTGAATCTTGAACCACATAAATCTATAAATCGATGATAAAATATCCACCTCAAAAAACTTCTTTTCGAAAAAAATAACTATTAATGGATCAAGAGGAATTTAGGGCTTACTGATTTGTTTCAAATGCATCTAAAGACGTCCGATTCAAAGTTTGGACAGAGATTCGGGATGGAAAATCTTGCTCGGCACTTCTGTTTGCATAACGAAGTAAGCCTTCAATCTATAAAAAAAAAGTGACCCTAATTCCAAATTTAATCGATAAAAATGTCCATGGAGTATACTTGAGACTACGCAACATGTTCATACTGGTTCTTGTAGGACCATTACAAGGACATGTACTTGGATTACTAGACATGTAGTCGAAAATTCATGATGTGTACCTTTAAGTACACGACGTGTAGTTCCCAGTCACATCATGTAATATGCCTAATGACTGCCTTGACATATTTCCCCCCATTTTCTTATGTATAAAGAGGAACAATACATACCTCAGAGGAAGAATTGGATTATTACAAATTTCCCCCCTTAAAGGAATTTGTCCCTAACTTTCCCCTCTCAGGGTGGTAAATAAATATCAAAGAATAACTCTGGCCATTGTGATTATACATCAGAGACCCTCTCCCAAGGCTCATCCTACACTCGAATGTGGTTTTATAGAACCTATAACAAAGGTATAGAGAGTCCATGGAGAATATTTGTGCTATGATCCACAATACGAATGTGATGCTCCTCAAATGATGCATCTTCCTACAACTCCATTTCCTCTTTCTTGAAGGTGTCAGATGAGTGTGAAAAGTGACCTCACAACTGGGAAATGTCGAAGACATCGTGCATAGTAATTTACCTTTTAGGTAACTACAATCAATTGGAAACTAGACCAACCCTCTCCAGAATCTCACACGGACCTACGTATATTGGAAAAATCCTACCATGTCTCCTGATTCTTTTTTGTCCAAACCTCAATACGACATAGAAGAAAACTCAATACCAGGCCTCGAACTCCAGAGGTCATCTGCAGCGATTGAAATAAGATTTTTGAAGAGACTGTGTTGTATACATCTAATTCTTAATCAACTGAACCTACTAATAATTATCATGAACAATATGTGGTCCCATTAAAGAATACTCAACTACCTCCAACCATCACATGGGTGATCGGCATGACCAAACATAAAAATCTTCAAAAGGTTCCATATATATAGTCACCTAAAAACTATTATTGTATCCAAGTTCAACTAGGGTAATATGTTTTAAAAAGTTCCCGCAATGTCTAGGATTTATACTCGCAGCATGTCCTCTAGCACCTATGTCATATGGTCTGATTGGAAATCAGTTTTAGGGTGGTATAATGTGATCAGAAGAACCTGTGTACCCTACGCCCTCTGAAAACTATGCCATAACTGATACATAAATCCTTCTTCCCTATTTGAAATGAAAGAACGAGGGGCTCCGGAAGTCATACCTCCTCAAGAATATTCATCTTCCCAAGATCATCAACACAAAAGGTCTCCTTGATTGGAATGAAGTGAGATACCTTTGTATGTTTTTCTATCACCACCCATATAATATCATTACTACAGGTGACCTCGGTAACCCATTCATGAAATACATCACGATATCATCCTATTTCTACTTTAGAATTGTTAGATACTGTAAAATCCCGGATGGTCACTCATGTTGTTCTTTCACTTGCTGACATGTGGAACACATCGTAACAAAACCAACAACCTCTGTCTCTTCATACCCAGCCACCAGTACTGAGAGTGCTAGTCACGATAAATGTTTTTAACTCTAGGATGTACGGCCCAAGCTAAATCATGAAACTCCTACATGAAATCCTCACGTATGTCCACTAGAACCTAGAAAAGTCCATGGATCTAGAAGATATCATTATGTCTTATCATCCAACTAAGAGATGGATCATCACCTACTACACTCTATGGAAGGACTAGGCCCTCATAATCTGATAGTTATCTTATCTGCACTCTTTCCAAGAGGGTATAATTCACCACTAAAGAATAAAGGAATGTATTTCCTTGACTTTTGTGCACTTCCAAAATCATCTTAGAGAATAACGCCATAAGCTTCCACTTGCTACTCGCCTCCTACACTACCTATATATGAGTCCTCCTACTTAGTGCATCAACCAGTGGATTGCCTTTTCCAGGCATGTGGGAATACTAAATGTTGAAAGATTAATGGTATTCCACCAACCATCACAACATCATATTTAGATCACATAGGGAAAATATGTACTTGAGAAATTTTTAGTCTGTTACACCACAAAAAACTCATCGAATATGTAATTTCACCAACAACGTAAGGCAATAAGAAACACGGATAACTTGAGATAAAGAATCAGAATGTTCCTCTCATCTGACATCCACTTCCAATACCCATACACAATGACATGATCCCCATGCATAAGCACTAATCCCTGACCGATACCTAATGAATCGCAGAACACAATATAACTCCTACCCAGCTATGGAAAAATTAGTATCGCTGCTGACGTGAATCCCCCTTTCAGCTCCTGAAAGGCTACCTTGCAAGAATATAACCATACATACTTCACACACTTATTTTCCAATCCCTTCATCTGTGCTGCTAGTTGTGAGAATTCCTGTATGAAATTCCAATAGTAATCGTCCCGCCCTAGAAAACTCAACACATCAAATACATTCTTGGTATGCTCTTTGGTGACTACTGCTCTCACCTTCTCTGGGTCCACTAATAGTCCTCTCTCTGAGATGACATGACCTAGGAAGTGAATCTGATCAATACATAAGTGGAACTTTGAGATAGTAGAATATAATACATGCTCTCTCAGTGTACTCAAAATGATCTCAAGATGTTTGGAATGGTCATGTCATTTTTTGGAATACACCAAGATATCATCCGTGGGAGCGACCACAATAAAATCCAAGTAAGGATGGAATACTCGATTAATCAGTGCCAAGAAAATTAATGGCGCATTCGTGAGAGATAACTAAATAAATAGAAACTCATATAGAACACAAATTATAAGAAATGTGGTACATCGTATGTCTGAAGCATGAACACATACCTGGTGATATCATGACCTCAAGTCGATTTTCAAGAACACCAGAGATCCACGAAGCTGATCAAATAAGTCATATATCCATGGAAAGGGATATTGGTTTTTAACTACCAGCTAGTTTAGTTTCTGATAGTCCACACATAGAATGAGGTTACCATTCACATTTTTTTCAAAAGGACTAGTGAACCCCATAGGGAAGTACTAGGTCAGATAAACCCCTTTTCCACTTAATACTCTATTTGCCTCTTAAGCTTCTGCAGCCTCGTCGTATCCCTCCTCTAAGGAGGAATGGATACTGGTGCAGCTCCTGGCACTGGCTCAATCATGAAATCCACATATCTCACTAGAGGTAACCCTGAAAAGTAATCTGGGAAAACATTCATGAAATGATAAAACACTATAGAAGAATATATCTGCAATATTCCCTGGTCATCCAGATATATACTAGAAATATGTGATGTCATCCCACTCAACCCTTATTTCTTGTGTCTAGCTAGGCTTTCCTAGACATACCACTCTCCCTTGTATAGAAACGATCCACCTTTTAGTGATGTAAAACTCTCCCTTCAGTGATAGAAATTGACAATGGTTTGAAAGAGGACTAACCGGTCCTTTCTGAGTATGATATCAAATCCTATCATCTCTAAGACATTTATATCCCAAATGACTGGACAGCCAACAACCGCAAGGGGAAACTCCTTACACTGACACACACATGTATTCCTTATCCCTAACAAAGTATCTAGCATCATAACATCTCAGAAGAGAAAACATAAATCCTAAGGATCTCTAGAATGAACACATATATAAAACTATGTAAAGACCCTATACCCAAGAGAGAATAAGATAAAAAATAGGTGACTAGAATAGTACCTATGATAGTAGAGGGTATAGGATCCTACTCTTACTATGTATGTTTCAATTCATAAGTCTGACTTGTACCACAGCCCTGTGACACTGCCTAGCTAACCTTAGATGACTTGCCCTACTATCGCTAATATCCTGGGGCCTTTCAACTATGACCATGACCACAACCTCAGCATGAGAGGCTTGACGTATTCCAATTCCCTGGCTAGAAAGAAGTTGTTAACCCTACTCCAGAATGTGGAGTCGGTACGAAACCTCCCTCACTAGATGTTATTTGAAATTCCCTCCAAAAGTGCTATAGATGGCCCATCCTACTATAGGATCAACACTCGACTAGGTCCATTGGACTCTACGGTCTCATATTAATAGGTCTACCACACTCGTATCACCTCACCTGGATAATGGGTGATATTCTGACTACTCGTATAATGAAGAGAAAGCTCCATACAACCCTTCTTACTCTGGATTGAGACAGTAACAGATTTGGGTGTCGAACCACCATGGTTCTATCCATCGGCTTCCCACATATTACACTCATTAATAAGCTCCTGATTCATGGTCACATATACAGAAGGAACCCTAAAAATGTTCACCAATGATCAGATGTTGTACCGAGACCATCCTAGAATCACTTAGCCCTTGATATCTCGTCAGCCATTAAGATGTGTGTGAATCTCTAAAGATCAGTGAAACAGGCGGAGTAGTCCATCACTAACATAGCTCCCTGATCTAGATGTATGAACTCAAGTTATCTATCAGACCTCAGCATCTTATGAAAATAATAGTCATAGAAGAACATTGGAATATCTCCCCTTACCTTGTCCTAATGACACTCTGTCTGAGTGATGAAATCCCACCACTTCATGGCTCGATCACACAGCATATAAGTCGCAAGCTTGACCCTCCTCTCTAAAGGAGTCCTCAGATGCTCAAAGACCATAATCATGGACTCCATCTATGCCGATGTAGCTGATGGTCCACCATTATATGAAAATGTAGGTAGATGTTGCTGCTAGAATACTCGCATCAGTTCTACCATAGACATAGCTGGCTGAGGTACTCCAGGGAAGCTCTGTATAAACCACATGAAGCCTTCATGAATTTATCATCAACACCTACATTAGGTATAACATCTATTTCCATATAAGTCATGACTGGAGGATACATTCCTATCCAATGACCTACCACCTCCTTGGTATGATCATCACCACACTCCTAGAGTACTACTGGAGGTCCTCATGGTTGCACTACTCTATATGTCTAGCACATATACCTCAGTATAATATTATTCATCAAGGTATGTATTTCAAGAGTGAAAGAACTAAATAGGAGAATAAAATCCTCAAAAGTTAAATAAAGATGAGTAAACGGTGTGTAGGAACCATACATGGTATGTACACTTAAACCCTTACATAGTTGTGTACTCCCACCAGCATGGGCATGTAAGCACCATAGTTACCCGACATGTTAGTCAAGTAAACAACATGTACACTAAATTCACGCATGGTTGTGTATCACTTCCTATCTTTGTTGTGTAAAAGTCCTAGGTACATGAAAATTCAGCCTAGATCATGGTGTGGAATCAAGTATTCTCTCCTCGACATGTACTTTTACATGTCCGTAGCTACATAGGTCTACCTATACTAATCTATATGGGGTGTACATAAGGTACAAAGTGTGTTCAAATAAAAAAACCCAAAAACTAGTGTTTCCTCTCACATGGCTAGTGGCATGGTCATCTACCACAAGGCATGTACTCAGATTACACTGAGTGTACTTATGAAAAGTTATCTCTTCCAAAAAAAACACATGGGTTGTGTTCATAAGATCACAAGCCGTGTTGTCTATGTTTCTATATGGTATGCCTTAAAAACTTCACCTAAACCCTAGTTTTTGAAAATTAAAGATGTGGTGTGCCAAATCACAATCTGTGGGGGCCATACTCCTCATGAATCAAAGTTTGGAATCCACATATATACCAAAATAAAAAAATTTATATCCCATTATCGAAACATGATCCACCAAATTATGATCCAAGTCGGAACATAATCCCCAGGGACCAAAGTTTGGCATCCATCCAATTCATCAATAAAACATAAAAATACACCTATCACAATTGAAGCCATATATATTGTGGCACCTATCACAATACCATGAAAATCTAGAGTGACATCTATCACAATAGTATGCAATCAGTAATTCTTTAAAATAGCATGGAAAATTGCATGGCATGTGATTTATAACAACTGCCTATATGATTCATGAGATTTCTTTCCCTCATATCATCGGCTGACAAAAAAATATAACCATAATGATATCAATACTAATAGAAAAAAACAAGTGTGTCACCCAACTATGAAATCGAATTCACTATAATAACTTCGAATCCATAATTTATAATTTCATTCAAGTTAATTTGGATATTCCATGTACAAAGTGGTAGATATTCCATTGAAAAACTAATTTCAATATTTTGTTTACTTTATATTGATGAAAAACATTATAGAAAACTATTAAATAAATCCTCTGATACAACTTTTTTACATGCCAGATTCGGGTGCCTCTTACCCAGTTGGTCACATAGCCTCAAGCACATTTCACCAAATTACAAAGGATACTGACTAGCAGTGAGGGATAAGGATGTGATTGTAGGGAAAATATTCCCTCATTTTCAGAGTGTACCATAGTGGAATAAAAATATACAATAGAGGAAACAGTAAACATCATACGACAGAAATAAACAACAGAAGACTAAAAAGATATATAACCAAGAAGCATTCCATATGAAATATGATGCAACATGTCATATGATCTAAGAAAGAAGACAAAACAAGTACACTAAATCAATACACAAAATATGTTCTAAAATCAAATAAAACACTGGAAAATAAGAACCATCACAAGCCTTGGCTCAGTCCCATGCTCTCCAACTTCTAAACATGATCTCAAGTACCTGTAGAGTGGATATTATTCTTATTGACGCCTAAAACAATATAATATGTTTGGGTATATAATCATGAACCCAATATGGTGTGAGAAATAAATCTCAAAAAGTAACCACCAAAGGTCTATTCCTATATATCAGTGAGTAATGCAACAAGTACCGTACAAAGAAGAAAAACAATAAACTAACAATTACTCGGAAGAAAACAATCATACAAGTCCTTTTATCCCCTTTCATTTAGGATGTCCAGTTCAACCATTCAATTACATTGAGTTATATATGTCTCAAGATCTATCCTAAGCCCATCAATCCCCTATAGAAAGGATGTTGAATAGACACCTCAGAAGGATATCCAAAAAAGTAATGTGATGATTGAATCCAAGAATGTTCATTGGCTCGGATGACATGTCATAAGTTATTTCATTTGATATTCAACTCAACATCTTTCCCATGTGCATATAAAAACCCCACCTACTTGCATAAACAAACATCACCCACAGGCATATAAAATCCTCACCCACAATCAAAATAAATTCTCACCCACAGACATACCAGTCTCTTTCTTGCGAGAATAGAAGTCAACAGGGTTGACCCCAATATATCAGCATTTCAACAAAATAAAAAAACATAAAAATTTCACTGTTACATGGTTAACATAACAACAAATCATTTGGGCATCATACATATCAAGCAACAAGTGAATTAAACTATCACAAGGCTGAGATGATAATTAACATCTCATGGTGAAAAGGTCAACCATTAATACCAAACCATTAATAAAATAAATAGAAATTTATCACAATTTCAATTATATAATAGGTTAAACTCATAATTGACATCCAATTAAGGTAAATAAGGGAATGCCCCACAGGAAACCTTGGCCAAATGACCATAATCGGCCATTCAAGGGAAACTCATCCATGGGGTGGCCCTTAATAAAACCAACAAGATCAAACATGCTTAATTTAATTTAATTTATGAACTAATAATCATTGGGAAACAAAAATGGTCAATTTCAATTCATGGATACAACAAAAACATGGGAGAACAACACTTCCACATAAATAAACAACTCGACAATTAATGAGAGGCATTAGACCACCTACCTCACTGTAGTACGACTCTCCTCATCCATCGATAACCTCTAATTCATACAATAACTACGTAGATATATAAAATGATGATAAAATGTCATCTTTAAATTACTTTTTTTAGAGAAGGAATTATGACTAACATATCAAGGGGAATCGAGGGTTTACCGATTGGGTTCAAACGCATCCGAGGAAATTCAATTCAGAACTCAAATGGAGATTCATGGGGGGGATTCTGTCTGGTGCTGCTGTTTACATAAGGGGGAGAGCCTCCTGTCCATATGACAATAAAAGAAGCTAATTTTTGATTTATAGTACACAACATGTACTTGATAAAACATTTTGTCTCCAGATAGATTCTGGCCTGACCATTACGTGGTTGTCTACCGGGATTACAAGGCATGTAGCCAAACATACACAACATGTACCTATAAGTACACAAAAAGTAGTTCCAAACATGTTTTTCAATAGGCCAGAATATATCCCTTGAACTATTTTACCCCAGATTCATAAGTATAAAATGAAGATGAATAATCCATACCTCAAATGAAAAACAAGGTTCATACATTGTGGGTCCACTATGATGACTGTCAAAGTGAAATCCCACTAGCGCATCAGGGCATGGGTCCTTTATGATGACTATCAGAGACAAATTAGCCTGATGCACTAGGGTGTGGGTCATCTGATATGATTTTTTGATCCCCTGGCTCAATGGCACAATGAATAGATGTGGTTGAAGTACCTTTGGACTAAAGAGAAATGGAGACACTTTTCCTACCAAGACACATCCTTATGATGCGACCTAAAACTGTGAGGCTAATTTTGTGTCACCCAAAGTGAATAGTATCAAGGTGTGGTGATTGAGTCCCTTTACCTTTAAATTCAGAGAATACGTGTGGGATTCTAGGCATGATGGTGGTTACTTTGAGAACTGTTGGCTACTCTTTTCCTATTGTAATCAGTGGGATGGAGATCTTGTTACTATCTTTCATTTTGTCCTATTTTTCTATATATATATATATATATATATTTATTTATTTATATATATATATATATCTTATGTCAGTACCAACTTCTTTCAATTTGGTTACTCTCCTTTGAGGAGATGAGAATATTCACATGGTAAGCCACATGATTCCTATTTCTACTTATCATTGTTGGATATATCTACTCTCCTACTATAGGTAGAGAAGACTTGATAAGAAGTTCATATTTTCACAGTTTGAATCCTCTTATGTTTAGATGAGCCTACTTCACAATCATATTGGGTTGAGTTGTACTCTCTTTTACTATACCCAGTTCTATCTACCACTACCCTCTATAGTATATCTTTTTCCACTCGCTTGACCCTTTGGGGGATCCTTATGATTATTTTTATACACAACCTTGCTTTGTATTTGTCCACACATAGCGTGACCTTACATGAAATAGACATCTTGATCATGACATCAGAGGAGATTTGGAATACATTGTGTTTGGACCATGTGCAGTGGTTATAGTTTGTGATCTAGGACTAGGGCTCTCTTAGATATTTTACCTGTCCACATTTTTAAGAGTTGTGCCACTTTTCTAGTTGGGAATGTGTTTTGATCCTTTTCTATTTCAGTTTAACATTATTTACATGTAAAATTTAGAGCTAGATGTATATTTCTCGTTTATTTATAGTAGGGTTGTATCTTTTCTTTTTCCTCTTCACCTTTTCATTGATTTGGTTGTGTGTGTGTGTGTGTGTATAGGTAATTAGGTTAAGGAATCTATGAGTTTCTTATTCCTTCTGTGGTTTTCACCATCCCCAATCCTATAGAGGCAGGCTTAGGGAAGTTTCATCTCTAGCCCTGATATGGATTGGGTTGTGACAATGGGTTAAGTATGTATTCCATTTGGAGAGATACATGGAAGACATATTAAACTAGAGAGTGGTTTGGTGGATGTTCCATGTGATAAGATACAATCCCTACTCGATTAGAAATATCAAAAGGGACTATATATATAAGTATATACTTTAATTTCTTTGTGAATCTCATAACACTCTTCAATAGGGAAATTCATAGAACCACCTTCTCACTAACTTCAATGTTAAAATTTCATGGATCATTTTTATGATTTATTTTTTACTGACTCTGAGAAACCTTGTTGTGATGTTGAGTGGCCCTGAAATTATTTTCAATTTACATAGATAAATTATGTTCAAATTGATTTCATTAAACAACTTCACCCTAGTAGTTTGGGTTTCTACACTTCTTTCCAATGTGGGATTCATAAGGAGCCCTCTAAATTCTCATGAGACAAATATTATTGTAAAAAAACAAGATCAACAGATGGTCTTGTTAGCAATCACCTTTTAAATCCATCAAAAAAAATATCATCATATCATTATTTTTTAAATGGTTCTTTTTTAATATAATATTTTCTCATAGTGAAACGACATACTGAAACTCAACTCCATATCCAGAGCCAACAGAAGACTTCTCTAGAACTATGAGGTAAAACACATATCCTGATTAGATACAGTAAAATATGGTACTCCATTCATCCTTATCACTTCATTAATATAAATTTTGGTAATTTGATCAGGAGATAATTCTTATCTAGTGGAAATGAAGTGGGATAACTATTTAAGATGATCGAATACAACCCAAATAGAGTTGTGTCCTTTAAAACTTTTGGGAAATCTGATGATGAAATCTATGGAGTTGTTTTCCCATTTATAATTTGATATGTGTAATGGTTGTAATATCTCATTAGAATTCTATCTCTTATCCTTAACAAGTAGACACACTAATAAAAAATATATATATACTATACTATATGTCTCTTAATATTGTCCCACAAGAAATACTCTTTCATATCTTTATACATCTTTTTCCTACTAAGATTAATAAGGAATTATAGATTTTGAGCCTCATCCAATATTTATTTCTTTAAAATTTCTTATTTTGGAACAACTAAATAGTTCATGAACATTGTTATTCCATTACAATAATGGTTAAAATCAGTAACATTTCTCACATTATTTTATATCCCAACATCTCCTTTTCCACACTTCTTTAATCTTCATCAAGATAGATGGATGTAAACTCATTTGAGAATCATAAGATTTCTCCAATTCATTTAATATTTCAATATATATCCCTTTCAAATTAAAATAGTTAGATGTATTTAGATCCACCTCGTAGAAAAGATAACATAGTCCTTTTGACTCTGAACGTTTCCCACCTTGTTCCATTTCCAATAGAGGTAA
Source organism: Viscum album (assembly GCA_963277665.1). Taxonomy (NCBI): domain Eukaryota; kingdom Viridiplantae; phylum Streptophyta; class Magnoliopsida; order Santalales; family Viscaceae; genus Viscum; species Viscum album. The sequence continues at coordinate 759,046,558 of OY728140.1, read as the reverse complement.
TTTATTGAACAATAATATTATTTAATCATCTATAACAAAATTATATATCACATATTAAACTATTTCTATGTGGAAATATACATTAACCATTTATGATCAATATATATATATATAATCCCTATAAAGATAATTCCACTATATAATTAATGCAAAAAATAGAATTACAAACTCAATAAAATTTATTGTATAATATTTCTCATGAGCATTCAATTAACATGGAGAATAATCTATAACAATAAAATTCTTCATAAAAATGAATCATAAATGATTATTCAATGAATTATTAAATATTAAAAACCCTTATCCACTAATGGATAATGTGATAACATGTGTGTCAACTATGCATATATTTTGTTCCTTATTTTTTTCATCACATTCATCAGGCTAAGGAAATTTTGTCCCTTTATAGTTAACATGGTTAGTAGACTTGATTTTTGCGATAAATTCTCAAAAAAAGAAATGAAAATGTCCAGAGAAATCAATAAAACTATTGATCTCCTTAAAAGTGGTTAGTTTTTTTCTAATATTCAATACCTTCGCATCTTTTAAGTATCTAATAATATTCCCCCACATGAGTTTATATTACGAAGGAATAAATCTTTCTAAATCCATGATTCACATTTGGTAAATTTTTAATAAAGATTATTCTTCCTTAGTGTCTTTAGTAAAATTATTAAATGATATTTGTTCTCTTACTTTCCCTTTTAATATATAAGAATATCATTTATAATGACTACCACAAACTAATAAAATTAATATCTACAGACACTATTTATAAAATTTATGAATTTTGTAGGGTAATTAGTATAACCAAATGGAATAATTATAAATTCATATTTTCCGTAACCTGTATAGAAATTATTTCATGGGAATATCCTCATTCTTGAAACTCAATTGATGATATTAAAAATGATCTTCAATCATACAAATGTTATGTTCTTTGTGCATCTGATCAAACATGTCATAAATATTTTGTAGATATACTAGTTATTGATTGTGAACCTGTTATGTTCCCTATAATCAATAAATATTTTTGTTGATACAGATTTATTGTTAACAAAAAGAATAGGTGAACCTATGATGATGCACTTAGGTGTGTGAGTCAGTCATCCAGATTCTCTTAGAGTTGTTTTTTTAATTCCTACAACTCAATCAGGGTTATTCAATATGGTGGTTTTGAAATATGTGTCAAATATGGAATGAGACCTACTGAGAACTCAAATTCATGATTCAGTGGATGACCAGGTAATTATTCCAAAGAGAAATCAATAAACTCATATACAATAGGCATATCATTGATATCTACTTTCTCCCAAACCATATGAAATAAGGACCCTTTTTTATTATGAATCAATACCAATATCTTAGAAGTAATCTCTAGAAGATGTTTGTATTTACCATCACAATAATAGAAGATCATATTTTGGTTTTGAATATAAAATGTGAACTCTCTTCATAGGTAATTGATGTGGAATTTATATTTAGAAATATATTCTATGTCTAAGATAATAACAAATTCAAGAAATGGGATAGCACAAATCGTTATAGGAAACAAGTTTCTGCAAACAATAATTGGGGAAGAATCATACACATGGGATGTGATTATCATAACATTAGGTGTTTTCACTAATAATATAACATATAATCATTAACATGGAAATGTGATAGAAATTTAAAATTTTTAACATTTAAATGGGTGGGTAGATATATAAACAAATAAGATATTAACAATTCATTATTGGATGATATGTATATCTTTCCGAACTTCATTATCTTATTACACATCTCCAAAAGGGTTATAATGGTATTTTCCCTTGTCTCTAGATTTAATAGTTTACGAAAAATGATGATCATTATTAACCATTAGGTTTGATCACTGGTTAACATAATCCCCGTACTCATTATATTTGAGGAATTTATATGTGGTTGGTGAATTATATCGTGTCATATTAATGGTCTTTTATTTAACCAGTGACTTTACATCACTTTAGTATTTGATTGACCAAAGGCCTTCCTTTCCACAATTAAAACATTTACAAATCACTTTAAAAATATTTTCACCATTTTTTCTGCCCCAAATTTATTATAAATCAAATTTCATCTTCTTCCCTCTATTAACAGAAGAATTTAATTTCAATTCCACCGTTCTTTTTGTGTAAATGTTATGATATTGATGGGTAAATCCAATCTCTATTTTCATTTTAATAGCACATTAAATTATTTATTCAAATATATTTATGTCTTTTATGGATAATTATTTTTTTATACTATGCATGATGCCACAAAAGAATCGATTAACCATACATTCAGGTTGGATGACTATACAATAATCATACGATGCAAGTATTGTCAAATTTACTTCATGGATACTAATAGAATCACCATCCATTATCTTTATCTATATGAATTACTTTTATATTTTCAATCAATTAATGTGAGGAAAGTATTTATTGGAAAATAAGTTATTAAATTCATCCCACTCTTTGGAGTCAATATCATCACGTAGACTAATATTCGATGTGATAGTCCCCCATTGAACATATTTTACTTCTAAATGATAAATGACCAAAATGAATTTTAATGCTCCAAAAAATGGAGGCTGAAATATATATTTTCAATATAATTTATCCATTTTTATAAAAAAATTGGATTGAGAGACTCGTTAAATTAAGGTGTATGTTACTTCATAAAGGACTCAACAAAACATTGTTTCTTCTATTTATTGTTTGGAAGCTCGGTATTATTTGTAGTTTGAGAATGTTTTCTGATTATATAAATAATATTTTTATTCCATATCCCATATCATTTTATTTACCACAAGGAAAATCATTCCATTTTTATTCACATTGACAATTAACATGATTTCTCTAGGCTCTATCCTTCGAAAAAATCCATATCATAGTGTGAGAAATAATAATCACTAAAAAATCCACATATTCAAGAAAAGACATAGGTATGATGTCCAAATCAAGTCACTATATTTTAAATCTACGAAACCTTATATTTAACCTAAGTAATCCCTAGTCATTACCAAAACCTTAAGATAATATCATAAACTTATAATTATCCTCAATGTTCATACTAATGATTTCCCATCCTAGTTTCCAAAGGTTAACTATAGAGTCCCTTAGTTTTATAATTAGCTATTTACTATTTTATATGAGCATTAAATATATATGGGAGAATAGGAACTGTGTTATAAAACTTATTTTTTATACCATTATCAATGATATATGAATCTTCAAGCATTTGACTCCATACCACTGAAGGATTTAGTTGCACACTTGAAAGATAGCCTAAAAAGTGAACTGAATTTTTCGATATATTTCTATGGAACATTGGTTGAGACCTCACATAAAAACGATCTTGCCAGAAATTAGCAAAGTAATATTTCCATTTTTTCATCAGAATAGGCTTTCCTTTTGAAGCCAGAATGTATTTTCCTTTATATCTAACATAATACATGAAAGGATCCATACAAGAATCATATTGGTATAATATATTTGTAAAATTGGACACCTAAAGAACAAGTTTATAAATGAACAACAATATCGCCGACATAGTTCTTTATAATTGGGACCCAACTTAGTTATAGAATACATAAGATATTTCTTCAAAAGATTCGGAAAGGAAACATAATAATTCATGATATTAGATGACTGGTAAGATTTATAAATGGATATATTAATGATCATATAAGAATAAAATAGTTATAATGGTATGGGATTATGAGATTAACATTATGAATCTATTCCATTCATATCAAATATCATAATCTAGATTCATAGAATAAATCATGGAAGTTCATAACACATGAATCAAAAAGTAATCAAAGAAATGTGTAGATCATTGTATGAATGGAGAATACTGTAGAGTGTGGGTGAATCGACATTTTCAAATTTTGAACACAATTACCAGAAATAAAGGAGCTTATAAAAATAAAACATTGTGGGTGAAAAATTATTTGTAATGAAATGGATGCAATGAAAAATAAATTACACCAACACAAAAAAAAATTATAGTGGTTCAAATCTAAATATCCCAATCCACTCATCAATCTCATTTAATAGCTGAGGAGACTGGTACGCACTAAACCCCCTCTTTTAATGGTTTGATGAACTATTACATACTATCCCTTTTACAATACCCAGTGGTACAACACATTCATTACTACACAAGACTAACCTTTTTAGTTTCCCTAAAAAAATTCAGGACTCACATCCTTAGCCTTCATTTTTTGTGGTAGAGTAACCAGAGAATGAGAAAACCTGCATTTAAAGGGAAAAATACTAAACTAGACACAAAATACTTACAAACAAAAGATTACAAAATTACACGATTTAAAAAAACAATGAAAAGTATCATATGATCTGATTGTTTTTTATGTATGTAGCATAAGATCGTGGGTCACGTGAAGGAATTGATGTAGAAGATGTAGTCCTTCTCACGATCATTGTAGATAGAGGAAGGCACAAATGATTGTGAAACAATTTTGAGAGAAGTAGGTATTTTTGAAGTATCACACAGTCATCATTTTATACATTTTTCTAAATCTTTTGAATGATATGCAAACCCAAATATACATGAGTCCCTTTGAATGGTTCTCTAGGAACATTTATAAATAGAACTCACAAAGCATGTATCTATATTCACTCACTACATGACACTTGATAAAATAACAAAATAAATTCTATTACGAGTAGGTGATTAAAAACATGGTGAATTAAAAAATAAAATAATCATGATATTAAATCAAATGAAATATTATTGAAAACATTTAATATTACTATTAACTCACTTATAATAAAATTAGTATTAAAAAATCAATTAATAAATTTAGATAACTATTTTGAACATGTAGAAAATAATCATTAAAATAGAGGATCATATGAAATATTAATCTACTTGTATAATGTCTTATAAAAACATTTTAACACATTGAAATAATTATTTATATTGTAAAATAATAAAAACATTATTCTTACATTCAAATAATAAAAACGTTGAAAAATAAATTTTGAGGAAAAATATTTATCTATGAAAATTAATTTACCAGCGGATAACCAACAGTGACTCATTTGAAATACTGTTATGAGTCTAATAAAAAGTAAATAGAGTTTATCAAAATTATCTTCATCGTCATTATCTACCATCAAAAAGGAATAATCGTAATAAATAAAAAATATACTAACAGTTGGAATTACATCATTGACTTACTGACCTACTATTGGGTAACTTACAGACCTACTATTGTATGAAGCAAAAGGTGGCTGAAAACAATGAATCGTCTAATGGTTACTTGTTTCAATGATGACTTGTTCATATGGTGACTCGTTTCAATAGTGACTTGTTTCAACAGTGACTCATTTCAAAGGTGACTCATTTCAATGGAAACTTGTTTCAATGGTGACTCATTTTAATGGTGACTCAGTTCAACAATGAATCATTAAAATAGTGACTTATTTCAATGGTGGCTCATTTCAAATGTGAATCATTTCAATGGTTCCTCATTTCAAAGGTGACTCATTTCAATGGTGACTCATTTCAATGGTGACTCATTTCAACGATGACCCATTTCTAGGGTTACTTGTTTCAAAAACAAATATATAATTAAAAATTTAATGAACAAATTATTATAAAGTAATTTATTAATACATAATTTAAATGGGAGAAAATTTATTTAATACTTTTAGAAACTTTAAAAGAATAAAAAATTCCATGCTTTAATAAATTAAAAATTATAAATTTTCAACAAAAATCTCCACCTTTTTTATATTCATCAAAAATTAATCTTATTTTAAGAAAAAAACTCCCACTTTTAAGCATCTAATATACCTAATTTTTTTTTGAATTGTTTTAAATTTAGAATAATATAAGGGTTTTGTATAAATATATTCTAATTGATTCTGAGTGGGAATAAATTCCCTGAAAATATTTCTTTTTAAGAAGATATCTCAGAAAATAAAATCTAACATCTATGGGTTTAGTTATAGAATGTTTAATAGGGTTTTTAAAAATTGAAATATTACTATAATTATTAGAGTAAATAGTAATTTTATCAAAACAATTATTGAAATCATACAATGTTATTTTAAACCATATACTCTCAGAACAACATCTAGAAGCCACAATATACTCAGCCTTAGTTGTTGATAGTGATACTGATATTTATTTCCTTGAGTTCAATGAAATTAATACTTTACCTAGAATGTGACACATACTTGTGGTACTCTTTCTGATAAGTCTTTAAACCCTAATTTTGGAGTTAGTGTAATATATTAAATGAAAACAGTTTTCTTTTTAATAAAACAGTCTAGTAGAAATTGTACCGTTAATGTGTCTTATTATTCTTTTAAAATATTTTAAGTTACATTCATTAGGGTTATATTGGAACGTAGTGCACATGAATACTGAAAACATGATATCTAAACTAGAATCATTGATATATAAAAGACTATAGATCATGCCTCTATATTGTTTAATGTTAACAAACTTACCAGATTCATCTAAGTCTAATTTAAAATTAGTGCTTTTGGGTGTTTTCATAGCTTTTCTTGAATCTCAACTGAATATTTTTATAGAATCTTGAACATATTTAGCTTCATTTATGAGTATACCATCCATCCTTTGATTAATTTTTAATCCAATGAAAAAATTTAATTCACCAATCAAGATCATGTCAGATTCACTAGTCGTAAGTTTATAAAAATATTTACTCAAAGAATCATTTGTTGAACTGAAGATTAAATCATCTAAATAAATCTAAATAATCAGTAAATCATTTAAAATTATTTTTATAAAAAAGTATGGATCAATCATACTTTTAACAAAATCATATTTATGTAAAAATTATATAAGTCTGTCATACCAGGCTCTTGGAGATTATTTGATACCATACATGGATTTATTAAGTTCGTGGAATCACATTTTTCAAAACTATGATGTTGTCTTACATAGGCATCCTCTAAAATAATTCCATTTAATAAATAATTTTTTCATTCATTTTAAATAATATACATTTTTTAAAACTACAAAATGATAGTAGGATTCTAATTGAAATAATATTTGAAATAGGGGAAAACCAATCTTTAAAGTTAATTCTTTCTTTTTGGGTATTAACTTGATCTAATAGTATAGATTTATTTATAAAAATATTTCAAACCACATCAAGTTTATTTGGAATAATCCATTTGGTTCCTATAACATGTTTTCCTTTATAATACCAACCAATTCCCACACATTATTTCTTTCAAATTGATTTAATTTATCATGCATGGCGCTAAACCAATTTGAATCAGCTAAACCAGTTTCAATATTAGTTGAAAAAAAATCATTTACAAAAGAATAACTAAAACAATAATGAATAAAAGATTTTATGGTTTGAATACCATATTGAACATTCCTAATTACACTATCAATGGGTATATTTAAGAGTTTTACAATCCTTTTGATCAGTCTTAATAGAGGCATGCTACCCCTATACTGATGCAGTATCATTTTCATGATTATTATCTTCCCAAAAATTGAAATTTCAACATTCATAATTTTTAGTTAAATAACTAAAATCCTTATTTTTAAAGATAGTTTCATCGAACATTACACGCCTATATTCTTCTACAACTAAAGAAACATTATTGAAAACTCTATATGATTTACTAGTATCTAAATATCTAAAGAAAATTCCATCATCTGATTTCGATTAAAATTTATCTATGTTATCTTTAGAATTTAATATAAACACTTTACAATAAAAGACCCTAAAATATCATACTTTAGGATTATAACCTTTCAAGAGTTCATAAGGGGCATAGTTTAAAAAGGGCCTAATAGATACTTTATTTAACACATGGAAAGAAATATTTACAGCTTCTTCCCAAAAATATTATAGAACAATATATTCCATAAGCATGGATCTAACCATTTCGTAAATAGAACTAGTTTTTATTTCCACAACACCATTATGTTGTGATGTCCTAGTGGATGAAAAGAAATGTCTATATCAAATAGATACAAAAAACACATCAAAATCTAAGTTTAAAAACTCACCACCTTGATCACTTTTGATAGAGAGGATTTATGTATTTTTTAAATTATGAATAAGTTTATAGAATGAAGAACATTTGTATAAAGTTTAATTTTCATAAGAGAAGAAATAAATCCACAAAAATGTATTATAATCATTTACATTAACAAAGGCATATAATTTACCACATAAACTAGCAAATTTTATTGGTCCAAACAAGTCAATATGTAGTAATTCTTTGTATATAAGAGTAATAACATGATGAATAGATTTATATATATTTTTCTGTTGTTTATCTTTAAAACAGTTATCGCACAGATATGACTTACTTGTTTGAAGTTTTGGTAATTGCAGAACTTGTTCATATTTTTAAAATTAATGAAAAAATAATAAATTGTCTTGACCAATCCTTCTATGACATGGTACATTATCGAAATATATGGCATTCATACAATTTTCCTTTACTTTAGATAATTCAAATAGATAAATAAAATAATAATTTTCTTTTCTATTTGTAGAAAATAAAACTACGTTCTTTTTCATATCTGTACACTCATCATTTTCAGAACCAACATTTGAACCATCATCACACAATTGGAATGTACTTAAAATATTTGGTCTCAATCCATCTATAAATACTTCATTTTAAATTATTATAGTTTTATAAAAACCTTCCTCATCCATACCTTTAATATATCCATTGGAGTTGTCTCCAAAAGTGATATGGACACCATCAAATGTATTATATGATAGAAATTTTCTAATATCACCTGTCATGTTCCTAGAGAATCCACTGTCAATGTAACATGACTATGTGATACTTCTAAGATATATTTCCTATAATTAATTACTAAACATATCATTTTGGCACCCATGCCAACATGGGTCCAATTGGGTTAGTAGTTGAAAATTTTGGAACCCATATAGATTTAACTCATTTATTCGAGGGTTTATTTAGAATTAAATCATTGAAAATATATGTTTCATTATACCCAAAAGATTGTGTGAATTTTAGTGAACACTCATTGGAATAATTTCCTTTCATTCTGCATTTAAAACATGATACACTTGAAATACATCATTTCGATATTTTAATAAAAGTAGTTATATTTAAACTAGGGGTAAAACTATTATATAAAAAAACCAATTTTATTGTGATTTATTCTCATTGAAGACATAATATTTTCATACTATTGTTTACCAATTACAATGGTGGACAATTACTTTTCAAAATTATACACTTACTCTTTTAATTCCAAGTTTCTATTTTTTATAGTTTCTAAATCTGAAATGTTTTTTATGTATACTAGATGGAGTATTTCTTAGTGTCTTATTTTCATTTTTAAGTTTCTTATACTTATTTCACACTTTCTTTAAGTCTTCAATAGTCAAGTTAAATCTTCTACCTTTAACATTATCATTAACAAAAATAAAATCTGTAATTCTTTCATTTTCATCCTTTCGTTTAAGAAATTAATAGTTTTGATCTTCTATAGACTTATTATTCATAGAATTGCAGATTTCTAGATTTTCACATTTCATTTTAAAAGATATTTTTTTTAATAACTTATTGTTCCTTGGTTATTATTAAATAAAATTTTCAATTAATATTTCTTTATAATTATTTAATTCTTCAATTTCATTAATCATTTAATTTGATTTATTATTTTTAGAATCAAAATAATACAATGAATCAGAAATAATTTCAATTTCATTTCCAGATAAATAATTTTTATCACTAATAGAATGAGATATTAAATGAATAAAATATTTTTTATTTAACTCATAAAGAATACCCATAATGGCTAAGATCCCTATCTCCTATTCACATTTAGAATCATTATTAATCTCAGAAGTTTATGAGCATTCCTATCCTCCAAACAGAGCATGTTTATATTTCATTCTTTTCTATTTCTCTTTCTTGGGATGTATGAGTTTACAGATTTCAGTTATTATATAAAATTTCCTACTACGCTCAAAACATTTTAATTTTGAAACACCATTATTATTGGCCAAATTACCCTTTTTATTGTCCTTATATAATTTCTTCTCAAATAGCCTCATCCCACCTTTGATTTTCACACACTTGAGAAATTTATTACTAAAGTGGGGTATCTTATTGAAACTATATTGACACTAAAATTCATAAGCATCATTGGTATAAAGAAATTTACATTTAAATGTAATACCTTGTATTTGGTAGACTCCCCATCAACAGTGTTTTTATCTCAAATGCATAATTATGTAGGGAGCCAATTAGTTAATCCAGAGTGTATTCTTTGATGTCCTAACTCTCAGAAATGGCCACCTTAATTGCTTGAAAAATATTTGGAAGTGATCTCAATACTCTTTCCACTTGTGAGGTGTTATTCAATGGTTCACTGAGACCACTCATCCGATTATTGATACTCATAAACCCATTGAACAACTGTTTAACAGATTCTTCTTCACTCGTCTTCAAATATTAATATTCTTATTAGAGAATTGACAAAATGGTTCTACTGATCTTGTCATTTATAGAATGGGTCACATGTTTAATCATCCATATGTCATGGACAGTCATACATGCTGATACATGGCTCTATACACTACAACTAATACAAGAATACAACATATTTTCTGCTTTGTAATTTAAGACATATCTATATATATCATTACTAGTAAGAGTATCTAGATCAACATCAGGTAAAGTTTATTCTTTCTCTATTATCGTCTAGTGTTCAACACTTAGTTGCATCAGGTAAGCTTCAATCCTCTCATTCTAGTAACCAGTGTCACTCCCATTAATGAAATAGGGTTTTTTTGACATCTATATATCATTGGTATTGATACCTTCCATTTTAATATAAATCTTCTACATTTGATTAATAGACTACTATGTATAGTGTTTTGGATGTCCACAGCAATAATAAATAAGTAGTACAATACTTATGTTCAAAAAATACCTACAATTCCAAAAACTAACCCTCCTTTGATACCAATTGTTGGATGTTATAAGTATGATAAAAAGACTAGTGTGGGTGAATAGTCATTTCAAAATTTTAAACATAATAACCATAAATTATCAGAATTTATAAAAAACAAAACTTGAGGGTGCATCATTCATTTTCATGAAGTGGATGGAGTAAAAAATAAAGAACACAAACACAAATAATTTTTATATTGGTTCGAAACTCAATATCCTAGTCCAACAATCAATCTCTACTACTCTGTGGAAACTGGTGCCTACTAAATCATTCATTTAATTGTTTGATAACTTATTATAGACTTTTCCTTTTACAATAATCGAAGGAACAACCCAATCTTTACAAAAAGAGAGTACCCTTGTCTATTTCCCTGAATTTTGTTTGGTAGTAAAAACTCTATCCTTCCTTTTGGGTGGTAGAATAACTAGAGAATGAAAAAACCATCTTTTCAATGGAAAAAATAAACTACACGTAGAATACTTACAAATAGATGATTATATAATTACACGATTTAACCAAAAACAATGAAAAATAGTAGATTATTTGATTGTTGTTGATGTTTGCAGCATATGATATCGGGTGAAACGAAGGAATATATATAGAATATTTATTCCTTATTATGATCATAAGTGATGGAGGATGTCGCGGATTATTTTCAAACAATATTGAGTGCAACAAGTACATTTTAATTATCACACAGATCTCTTTTTATATTTTTTTCATATTTAAAATGATCTTAACACCCATTTTATCTGATTTTATCTGAACAATTCTCTAGGAACATTCAATAATTTAATCAACAAATCATGTATCTATATTCAATTACTTCATGACACTTGTTTAAATAAATACAATAATTTCTTTATGGGAAGGTGATTAAAAAACACTATGAATTCAAATATAAATCAATACGAAAATTTAATAACATAAAGAATTAATCTAAATAACTAATATAAATATTAACTCACTTTTAATAAACTTTTAATTTAAAAACATTTGAATTAATCAATTGAAATAACTATTTCAAACATGCAGTAAATATGCATTAAAATAGGGCATTATATAAAATATTGATCATCTTGTATAAAGTATTATAAAAAATATAAAAAATTAAAATAATAAATAATATAATTAAATAATAAAAATATTATTCATACATCCAAATAATAAAATTTTATAAAATAAAATTTTATAGAATAAAATATGAAAAAGTAAATTTATTTAATGGTGAATAACCAACGATGGCTCATTTGACATGCCACCATGTGTATAATAATGTCTAGATATATTTTTGTAAAACTAAATTCATCATGATTATCTATGATAAAAAGGATAATTACTAAAAAAATAAATATTTAATTACTTTTGTAATCCCAACAATGACTTACTGACCTACTATTGGGTGGCTTACTGACCTACTATTGTATGAAGCCAATGGTGGATAGTAACAGTTACTCGTTTAATGATGAATCATTTCAAAAGTGAATCCTTTAAATGTTAAATCATTTTAAGCGTGACTCATTTCAAAGGTGACTTGTGTCAATGGCGACTTAATTTAACAGTGACTCATTTTGGGGCTGACTCGTTTCAATGATGACTCATTGTTACAGGGACTCATTTCAGCGGTGACTCGTTTCAATGGTGACTCGTTTCAATGATGACTCATTTCAATGGTTACTAGTATCAATGGTGAATCATTTAAGTGGTTACATTTTTCAATGTTTACTCATTTCAATAGTGAGTCATTTCAACATTGAATTGATTCAATGGTGACTCATTTCAACAGTGACTCATTTCAAAAACAATATTCGATAATTTAATGAATACATAATCATAAAGTAATTTATAAAAAACATTAAATCAATGAAAATTTATTTAATAATTTTACATACTTATAAAGCCTAAAAAATGATCCATTAGAGAATAACATTAGTGTAAGACATGGATTTGTGGATTACACATGAGCATAGTGAACCATATACTCAGTAGTCAAGTATCACTATCATACTATCATAGAATATTAGTTTCATTACCCAAACCATTTTAATATCCAAGGTCGAATCCCTAGACTATCATTATTGAAAAAATACCTTATGCAACATGGTGCACTCCGCGTTATAGTGTTTATTATCTCATGATATATCAATATTACCCAATGAATTGGGGGGATATATAATTCAGGGACCACACATAACATAATTTATTTTGGAGAAACCGGCTATTGAATGAATAATTATTTCACCCACGCATGATATCTATAATAAATTATAATTGAAATAATGTTTTTTTATCTTTTATGAATAGAAATTCCATTACTATATACTTAAAACAATCATGATAAAGATATTGTTTCCACTTTAAAAATCAATTTTAAAAATATAAAAATTCACAAAATAATTTCAAAATTCATTTATTTCAAAATATAATTGGATAAATATTAATGAATATTTATATTATTGAGTATTAATAATAACATGAAATTCATATCATTTTGTATAATTTAAATTGACAAATTAATTTTACTTGTTTGTAAAAAGTCAAAAAGTACCATGTTTGGAAAAGGACATGAAGATTCCAGTTAATCATTTGTCTATAATGAAAATCATGGGTGAAAATAACTTCAAAAAATAATAAGATAATATAAAAAATCCTGAATTTTTTTAAACAATGGAATTGAAGAGAAATGAACTTTAAAAAAACGGTGAAATAAAGTTTATTTTCTTTAAAATCATTCTTTTAGTGTCATACATAAAAAAATTTAAAAGTGAAAGAAAAAAATGTACATTAATGAAGTAACTAAAGGAGAATAAAATTAAGGGGTATATTGAGAGGTATATAATAATAATTCAATATTAGAAACTTAATCATAAACAATCCTAATTTACAATGATAATGTAATATAAAACCCTTACTGTTTTGGAAACATTTAAATCATAATCACTAATAAAGACATAAGCTCATATGGAAATTTATATCCAATTTTATTCCTAAGATTAATCAAAAAAATAAATATATGGTAATTATATAATCCACACAAAATAGTCACATGGTAAATATGGAATTCATCCCATGGAAGTCAAAGTGAGAGAATAATCCCTTACCTCAGGTCCAACTTCATTTATTCATGTTCGAATTTATTCATCTTTAAGATAACTCCATTAGATCTCCTCATAATGTTAACAGGGATTGTATTATGAGATGTAAAAAACCTTTATAATGCCTCCAATTATATTTAAAAGGTTTTTTGGGGGTTGGTTGAGATATATAGCTTAATGTGGTGTGGAAACTGGATAACAGGGTTTCCATTTTATAATTAAAGAGAGCATCACATTTAAATTTATTAAAATATTAAAATATAATAATGTAATTATATATTCTAAATGAATCAAAATCAAAATGTATTATAATATAAGATAGTATGGGGTTGAAATTCCATCACTGCATAAAATTTATATAGGATTAAGTGGTGTTTTAAATATTATCTTTTGGTTTGACCCACCTGTTTAACATTAACAATGATAACAACGTTTTCACTCATAAAGGGGTATAATTTTACTTATAATATAACTACTAAATCATAAATAAAAAATAATGAAAATTTCCACCCCAAACAATTATTATTTTTTTCATCAATATTTTTAAATTTATTAAATAATGTAATTAAACTTAATTTTAAATAAACACCATTAATGTAAATTTCGAAACTATTATTTAATTTGAATTTAAATGCATAAAAACAATGTTTTAGTTACAATAAAATCCTTTAGCACTGCACTAATATGTCATACTAATCAAAAAAATTAATGGAACACTATGTCATACTCATAATATATGACTTTTAATATCTTTATAAGTATTTTTTGAAATAAATTATTAAATATGATCTTGAATTTTCATAATAATTTAAGGTAATTATATAATTTATAATAATTAGAAATATATTTATGTAAATAAAATAATTACATTAAGATCATAATAGTAATTTATATTCAATCATAAATTACTTTTTTCGTATATGTATACATATGAGAAATTTAAAAATAAAATGGTGACATTTTGTATGTTTCATTGCATTAAATATTATATAATTAATATTCAAGGAAATGTGTCCATTAATCAAATAAGTTTTGAGCCAAAATTATATCTTATAAATTCTCTTCATCCAATAATAAATAATATGAAAAATTATGGCCTTACAAGTTATTTTTAAACTATATTGTCCTGATTAACCCTGTCACGTGGTTGTATAGTTTACCGCAGTAACTATTTATATTGACAAAAAAACGAGACATTTGAGAAAATTTGAAACTCTTTGATCAAAATGTGGAATCAATTTCCAAGGATTAATTTCTATATGAGGCATACATAAATTTAGAACTAAGCATATTAAATAAGGACAAAAAGGCTTTTTGGGAAATAAAATTTTAATTCTACGACATGTATTATTCATATAAAATGGTATGAAAAATATTTAATGAATTTTATAATATTTTATTTAATATAGAATGTATTCATTTCATTTAAATCATTCACCATTAGTTAGTAATTTAATTATTAAGATAAAAAATAATTTCATGCATAGAATATTTTTTCTAAAATGTTATTATTCTTTAAAATTATTTTTATTAACATTTATAATCAATTTATGACCAATTAATTAATGTTATACATGTGTATTAAATAAAATTTTCATCATTTAGTTATTCTTATTCATACCCTCAAATCCAATGTCAAGGCAATTACAATACATAATAATATTTTAATAGTATATCACAGTTTATTTAAACTCAATGTTCTGTATAACGCATCATATCGAAGATATTAAATTTAATTGAAAAAACTATTTGAAAAAATAACATGATTTTACATTAACACCATCCATTTAATTTTTTAATGTTTTATATCACATGTGATAATGATATTGATCATGTTATTTTTTTCTCTTCACAAAATGAAACATGGTAATTTTTCTCTCTCGCAACATATGGAATGATTAATTGGTTTTTTAATAACTAATAGAAAACAAATTATTCCAAAAATATAGTGTGGGGTCTTTTTTTAATCACGAACTAGATTATGGTTATTATATTTTGATTATGATATGTAACATGTGAATTTTTTTGTTTATAATAACAAACATGTATATTTGTTTCCTGACATGATGCTTAGAAATTTTGTTTGTTCACAATGAAATATGAGGGGAAGATTGAATTACCTCACAATATAATGATTCCATGTGTTTAGGATTCTTACAAAACTCTATATTATGATATTCTTTAGATGCATGTTATAATTCCATAACAAATGCCTTTTATTATTCTCCACGCATCACGTTTATTATCACATGATTCTCCATTATTTTTCCAGAGTATATATTTTTTAATTTTAGTTTTCATATCATTATATCATGACCTATGGACAACTATTATTTTTCCATGATAAATTAAATATGATATTTATCCCATTTTCATGTTTCTAATTTTCTTATTACATATCCCTTGATATAATCTCATCATTGTTTCCCATACTAAGTGTTTGATATCACTTGTTTCTTATGTTTCCATTATATAGGTTATGAAGATGAGTATAACCAATTCGATTTAAATAATGGGGGTCTAGTGTGGTTTAATTTTGGAGAAATGTTCATAACTATTTTAAAATAAGTTTTTTATGCGACTAGTCCTCAAAGACACCAAAACTCATGTTGTTAAGATTGAGTGTTTACAATGAAATTTAATGTTTAAGTTTTTTTATTGATGTCAAATAAATGTATGTTTAGATTGGGAAGCCAATGATCAAATAAAATCTAGTATTTTTGGCACCTAACTCGAGGTCTTGAGTTTTGGGAACCTCAGTTGGTTTCAGAGTAATTCTTAGTTATTATTGAAGATCATTTAAGTTATTTTTTATTAATGGGAGTAGAGTACATTATTAATAATCCTAGGTAATACTCTATATATAAGATTATATCCTAAAATTTGTGTAATGTTTTGAGTTTATAGTTTTACAAGAAATTTAAAACTATTTAGATACTATAATATTGATTATGATGTAGAATTGATAAACCCAGGGGTAGACGCCCTAAAAATACTAGTTGATTATCTACTAAATCTTCATTTGGTTCACGATAAGACGGCCTAAGACTAAACACCTTTTTAAACCTCACATATGATATACTTTGGTGACATCACAAGGTATTTATGATCTAATATGAAGGATTAAAATTAATGTTTATTATGTATTATTTTGATGGGGAAACTAAAAGAAAAATAATGATGGATAACATAGGATACATAAAATTAGTGGTAATATATTCCCATTATATCATAGTGAACCAGAAGTGTCATATGATGAAATAAATCTTTCATGGGAGAAGACATTTTTTGTTTGAGTTTTTCAATTCACATTATTATTTACTATGATTTTTTTATATATTGTCATTTTAATTTTGATTTTAGTATTTAGTTGGAAACAAGATATTAAAAATTAAATTGAGGAAGGTATGTCTCTATAAACACCTAAGACTAAGCAGGTGGTGCTTATTTTTCACAAATGGTTGTGAATCTAAATATATTCCAATTATGGTGGAAATGTGAGTTTCCAAGTCATAAATAAGATAATAATGTACATATATAATTAAAAATTATCCCTTTATCCATGAATATTTTAGGGATTCCATTATATATTATTCATTAGGGTGTTGTTAGTAATATTGTGTTAAACTAACTTATTTAATAGGGGGTATAATTCCAGAATATTTTACTATATATTCTCTATTATATAAACACATTTTGAATAGCTTATTTTAAATGAATAAAATTCAAATGATAAACTACATATTAGATGAATATTACTAATATGTCATGTGAATTTTAAAACCACTTGTAAATAAAAAGATATTAATTCTCTATGATTTATTAAATAAAGACGTTACATACTTAATTTAATTTATCATTGAAAATTACGGTTATTTCATTGATATATTTTTAAAGTATTAACTAATTTAATCAACCAATATTAAATGACTATGATAATATGTAATATTTCAAATAATTAACTAATATATTAAAATTATATAAATTATAAATTAGTATGGAATAATATTGACAATAAATAATGTTTCAAAATCCCATTAAAAAATATTTTATTTATGTTTTAATCCTCATTTACAATATATATTTATAAATGGTATAATTTAAATTATAAACATAATAGTTCATATTTATACCTTATTTATTAATCTTAGGATACTTTTTTGGTATTTTTCTAAAATAACCTAAATAGTAAGAAATTCATTTTTTACTAATAGTTAAATTTTTATAACATTATCACGAAAAATGTATTATTTAAAAACATATAATAATTTATATTTGAACATAAATATATGTATTGGGTAAAAATATACTTTTAGAAATTGTATTTTAAATTTATAAGATGTATATTAACTATTTTTGAAACAAAAGTAATATTTTACGATAAAAATGTTTTAGTTGATTACAATTAAAATTTGTTTTCATCACCTGTTAAAATTAAAATTAAAAATTTTATTTTATATATTAGAACAAAGTGTTCATATTATTTATCAATTTTAATTTAATTTATTCATAATAATATGATTTATAAGATTAAAGTTATTGATCATGATAATGGTGAAAGAGTTATTTTCAAAAAGATGTTTTATTAATGTTGTGTAATATTTATATAATAAAAATAATTTATCTATTTTATGAAATAAATTAAATATTATTCTTAAAAATATATTCAAATATATAATCATTCATTTAATTGTTTATTATTGTAATATAGGATTATGAAAACTTAACGGCAAAATAAAATTTTTCAACAAAACATTTTTCCTATATATCAAATGTTTTAATTTAAAAGATAAATTTATCCCACTTATAAATTGAATTATTTTATATGGATATTATATTTAGTATCAGAAAATTAAATTTTTGAGTGGTTTTTTACCTTATATTCTTAATAAAAATAATTTATTGAGGAAAAAACTAGGTACCAAAGTAAAAACTAAAATTGTAAAATGTAAAAAATGTTGGTGTAAAATACATGAAATATGTTATCAAATGAATATTAGAGACCTTATAAACCTTTTAAAACCCCAATATTCATTATTTTCTACTTTTGGATATATTGAACCATGAATAGTGTCATGTCATTTGTGAAAAAAGTATTGGGTATTTATGAAAATGTCATTCCCTTCACTTGTAAGAGGAGATCACTAAAAAAACATTTCTACATTAACTAAAAATAATTATATTGACCAAAAATCCTACCTAGTTTATGTTAAACCCTATACCCATTCATATAATCTTTTTTCTTTTCTAAAATTCATTGTTAAAGACCCTAAAGGTGTTATCGAATGAAGAACATCATAAGGGAGAGTTAATATTCTCAACCCAACTTTCTTAATTATTTCCTTATTTTACCAAATAAAACTTATTATGTATATTAAATTATAAAAAAATAAATATTGTTTAATATTATAATATGTTATATATTAATGAAATATCTATTTTATACCATCCTAAAAAATATTTCAACAAATTAAAACATCATCAAGATTACATGATGACTACCGCCTCATTAAATGAAGTGATTAATTTTTTATCACCACCTTACACAGATGGTTAGAAATGAATATTTAAAATATTAATATGATTTTAATAAAATTATTAATATTTTGAAATTATAAATCATTTCCCATCATCCTTGTAATATATGGATAAAAATGTCTCTTGTGTATACATGTGGACCACCGCCTCTATAAGGCCCCAGCCTTAAACCTTACTTAATCTTGAGTTATTACAAGATTACACATTGAGGATCTTTTCGGGTTTAGAGTCTTAGAGAATTAGATCATAAAACTTGCATTACATTCCATATATAAACAATGTGGTCACATGAAGATATTATTCTTCTTTCCCATCAATGGAAACATATTTAAAATAAAACATGGATTCTTTCTTGACACTTCCTTGACACTATCATCATATCATGTACCTTTCCCTTGACCTGTGAAAAACATTTCAAAAAACATGGGATGAGCATAAAAATCTCAGTAAGGGATATAAAAATATGGGAAGTAAACATGGGTATATATATACATAAGAATGGAATCATATTTTACCCATAAAACATAAGCACTTTAACATACCTCATAAAATCATGAATAAATCATAGAAATCATAAGACATAAAGGTAACTTGAGGCATTCATAACATTCTTACGTAGGGAGTAATCCTCTTGGTTACGTTTGGAATACCCATCACAGTATATTCCCTAAATCTCTTTGGAGAAACCTTAAGGTTTCACTCCTTCACGTTACCCAATGCATTGGAGAGCTATATCAGGCTCACCCATCCTTAGTTTATCACGGAACCACCCGTCTTCATAATAATGCCCAAGAACCTCAACATAATCATATCACATAAAACATGCATAAAGGAAACAAAACATTTCCACCTTTCAATCACAAGATATCAATGAAACACATTGATATAAAAACATTATAAAAACCATTTTCAATACCAAAATAAAATAAAAGTAAAACATGGTATTTATTTTTCTTTTAAAAAAAGGTATGGCTTGTAGAGGAAGCCGAAACTCAAATAATGGTCATGACGGCGGAGAAGTCGTTGTCACCGCATACGTACGACAAAAAAAACATTCCCTTTTGTCATTTAGTAAATGCTTCGTATAAAAAATATTCCTTTTGAATAAACGTAAAAGTCAAAGGGGTTTATACACCATATAAAAGAAGGTTGTGTATAAAACAAAATATGCCTCAATGAAAGGAGATTGAGACGAAGTCCCATACCTCGGGTCCGACTTGACTCGATCATTCTTTAATGTACTGAATAATAAACTTGAGTTAATTTATACTTGCTCAAGAACCTTTTTTAAGTTCATTATTCCTTTTATATCACTTATTTCCATGTCATGAACACTACGTAATTATTTAAGTTAAGAACGGTTGTTTTAACGATCATTGGTACTTGAGTCAAAGATAAACCATTTATAATTACAAGTTGTTCATGTATCCATTATATACAGAATTATAATCATGATGTATATATCATATATATCCAGTATATACATGCATTTATAATATTACATAATCATTTAGAGGTAATAAATGAAATGCACCGTTCATGGAGACGGTAAGCCGTACGTACGCATGAACGCTACTTCCATTTCTATTTCGTATTTTATAGAATGGAATCATAATGATATAAAGTTATATTATAATTCCAGTATAATATCATATATAATATCACAGTTCCATACTTTATACGTCCCACATATGGTATTTAACGAATCAAATCACTTTGAGGGGGCGGTAGTCCACACTTCCTTAAATGAAGATATCGCGTTTACCCATAATGGAAACCATAAAGGTATGCCAAAAATGAAAAATACAGAAGCTTAAGGAAAACATAAACATATTATATATCATATATAAATATAGTGACATCTTAAAGGCCACCTTTGAAGGTGTTAAAATAATTTTGAACAATCATCGTTTCGAGAGGCATAAATTCACAATCCACGGAAACAGTATGTCCTTTAACCATTAGATGTAGGTGTGTGTAAGTGTAGCTCGAATCCTTCTTATAAAAACATCCTAGTATATTTAATATACTTGAGTTGTTACAAAATAAATGAATAAAAAGAGTTTAGGGGGTTTGAGGAGAAAAATAAAACAAAAGGACTCAAGTGAAGACATTACCTTAAAATCAGGTAACTCCCTTTGGTTTGAGCTCAAAGGCTTCCTTGGGAAGAGTTCTGCCCAAAGTGAGGCTTCAAGGAGTAATAGAGGGAAGTGGAGAGACAAAATGGGCAGTGGTTGGCCGAGCCAAAGGCTTTGGAAGTGTGGGTAAGGAGGTAGAGGTGGGGGCCTTTTATAAGAGGAGAGGAGGGGCACTCTTGGAAAGTAAAGAAATGTTACTTTATTTGAAAATGATTTTAGGAATCAAAAGGTCCCACATTGAAATAATTCGAGGGTAAGGTGATAAGGGTTCGAAGTCCACCCATCCAATAGGTTTTGGACATGTGTAGGTCATAGATTTTACATTATCATTTCATTTTATTTAAATCCTTTATTAATGAGGTAATCGCTGCATCACCATGATGTCATAAATAATTTAATTTATTTAAAGTCTAAAAATTATGAACAAAATACTATGATGTAGGAAATCCTTTTAGATTTCCAATTAATATTTATATTCCAAAAGATCATTTATGTATACAAATTTAAAAATATTTTACTTAGGTGATACATTCTTTGTCACATTTAACATTCTTTAAAAATTAAAAGATAAAAAGTCACTTTCTCACAAAAGTGATTCCATGGGGCCCCCAAGTTTGGAACAAGGAATCTCATGGTCGGCCAAGAGAAAACCAGTAGCCTTAGGACACATGTTGTGGTCTTTTTGTATTATTATGATATCATTTTATTATCTTTAACTACCTGATTACTCATTAATCAAGATAATTAAAGATAATTACCATCGTTACTATTCATAATGTCCGAAAATAAAAGAGTCTTAATTACATAATTTGGAACTTCTGATTCCAAATATTTAAACCATTTTACCAAATTACAAACACATAAATTTCAATAATTTATTTAAAAATAATTCCTGTTGTCAAAACAAATAGCGGGTTTTTTTTGAAACCATATCTATGAAAAGTTTGGCATTAGTTTATGACCAATTCCAAAGTGAAATTAATACTAATGACCACCATTGGATTAAATGGTAAAACTATATTCTGATTACACTTTAAGACGAATTAAAACGATAATCTAACCATATAATTAAATTAAATGAAAGAGCAGTTATGATGTAAAATGCATTATTTTTCACTATTCATTAAAAAATGAACATTGTCAGAAAAATACCAAAAATTCACACAAAGTAAATTTTGATGTCCCAATCATAAAGAATAAGTTTATTTTGACAAACATAGATTATAAAATTGTCAAAAGATAGATTTAAAAATGGTTTTCCATCAAAAGGCAGTAAAACAATCTTTTAAAAAATATTAGTGTATTCCATGCTTAAGATTGAATTTCTTTTCATTTTAAGCCTCTAAAACACTATCTAATTCATTAATAGACATAGATAAAAATATCTATTATTCATTACTTACTTGGGATGTTACAGCCTCCAAGGCACTAGCCTATTTCTTTTTTCACACAAGTATTTTGTTTTTATTATGTATCCAAGTCACTTAAAATATAATCATTAGAAACGTATATATAATAACATAATTCTTATCTAATGATTACATTATGAAAAATAATAACATTCTTAACCATAATCATTCATAGATTATAGTTATTCTCTTTTGGGACTATTTAACCACCTACTTAAAGAATGATACAATTTATATCATGTATTACATTTAAAACATAAAAAATATATTTCATTATATATAAATGATAAAATAATATTTTTCATATTTTTGTAATGGTTATATTAATATTTAATCTTTCTTTATTTTATAGTAATATTTTTCATTATGAATAACCAAAAAAATATCGTCACTAACATACCTATCATGAATAAAAATTGAAATACTTATGATATTAAATTAAAAGATCATAAAAATTATAAATAATATATTAAATTACATATAATGATATTTAAATAATGAAATTTTAAACGATACACATTAATTGACACCTCCTTTATGAAACTTATACAAAAATAATAATTGTAGCCAATATCATTTGATAATGAAAATAAAATACTACCCACTAATATATTAGTAAAAAATGATTATAAACGAAGTTAAAAATGGTTATGGGTATGTATAAAGTTATTATATATTTTATGAAGAAAAATATTTATAGAGGAGGTTATAAAATGTTTTTACTATGCGGGAATAATGGTGAGGGTTTTTTCATCTGAATTTTTATCCACTAAGATATGATTTGTTTTTACTACATGTTTTCTTTTTTGTGTGAATATATTATACATGAATTAATTTATATTATTAATTTCCTTAAATTTAATGGATTTTAAAATCCATCTCACATTCTATATTTCATGGGATTTTAATTCAATAGATACCATGGTTGTAATGATCTTTAATAACTCAAATTCTTTCATTGAGTTTTAATGATTCTTCTTGAAATTAATTCTTCAAAGATTGTTTACTTCAACAGAAATATTTTATTTCATTATAGATTATCTTCCCCTATTTGGAGAATAAAATTTTACTCAAATATTTAATGTTGATGACTTTCATCATAAAAATGTACATCATTTTGGAGAATAAATCCCATAATCTTTAATGATGGTATCCCCTCTATAGCTATATTTTAGTTTCTCACCAATGATCCCCATTATATTTGGAAACCCAATTAGGAGTTCTCTTATGTGTCCTTTATATTTCAGTTTTTATATTTAAAAATGATGTTTTATTATCCCTTTCTATTATGTAGGGTTTTAACCAAAGTATTTTAAAGTGTTTAAAACTTTTAACCTTTAATGATCTTATTTTTTTATCTTACAATCCACATTTTCCATGAAAAAAATTATATTTTTCCATGGATCCTTTATTGAAGATAATTTTTAAATAAAAATATTTTCAAATGTTATCACATTAAATTATTGAAAATTACCTTTTAATGTGACCTATAAGATTATCTTTGAAAAAATTGTAAACTTTTTTTCATAAAAAAATTAAACGGTTTCTTTTTCTATAATTAGAATTATTCATTATGAATATTCCATTACATGTTTTAAAATTGTTTTAAAAATTATTTTAGTTCATAATGGGTTTTAATGAAATTTTATAAATAGTTCTCAAAAGTAAATGTTTTATTTTAAAACTGAATTCTTGATTTGAAAAATAGATATTTATTAATTTTTCAATGTGATTTATCCAATAATCATAAAAGGGTGTTTTTAATCTTTGTTATCATATTTTTATGTTGCTTATGATACATTTGAAATATGTTCTTATTATAACGTTACCCTTTTTTCTGGATGAATTGTGGTTATGGCATTTTAAAAAAAATCCCTAAAATGTATTTCCTTTCGATAGATTAATTAGGCTATTATGAAATGATGAATGTTTTATTATCTTATGGAACAAATATGTATAGTTTTCATTATGAGATGATTTTTCCTATCCCTAAGATGATTTCAGTCCTTTAAATATATATAATTAATATTTTATGTTTTGATATCAGATGTGGTAATGAGGTTGAGCATGTTCATTTTTTTCATAAAAAAATGAGAATTTTGTTTGTTCATAATATATTGAATGTGAATTTTGTTTGTTTACAACATCAAAAATAGGTAAAAAGATATAGCATGGTAATTATTTTTTCAAAACATGAATCATTTGTATTTTTTTAATTCATAATATATAACTTGATTTGTTTATTTGTTTTATCAGAACAAGTTTATTTGAAAATTTATTTATTCGCAATTTAATGTGTGGTAAAAAATATATTAGTTGAAAATACAATGTTTCTATATTCTTATGTATTTGAAATGATGTTTTTATAATATGTTTATGGTTAATGGTACATTTTCATGGGATATGTCTATGATTATGCTCCATGACTCATATTTATTATCACTTGAAACCAAAATAATTTTATAGGGTATATGTTTAATAATTTTAGATTACATGTCATTAAAATATCCCTTTTGAAAAAATATTATTTTTATATCCTCTGCATGATAATATAGTTCATTGACACTCATGTTCTGTACTATGCATATGATATAACCTTTGATGACCTGTCGATAGGTTTCACCTTACCAAAAATTTGATCTCACCCTTTTATTATGGTTTCATTTCCCATGTTGTGAAGAGGATTATAACCTATGAGAATTCCATAAGGGGGTTTAGTATGGTCTAATTATAGAGAAGTATTAATGAGTATCATAAAATAGGTGTTTTATGTAGCCAATCCTCAAAGAAACAAAAACTCTCTAATATTGGGATTGTGTGTTTATTTTGAAATGTATTGATAAAATTTTGGAAATGATGACAAATAAGTTATATTTAACATGGGTCAACTATGCTTGTATCCAGGATAGTATTTAAGGAAAATAAATTTAGTGTCAGGCCTAAGAGTTAGGGTGTCATGTTCCTCGCCCATAGCCTCTGGTACGATGGGGGATCTAGTCCCTCATTAAGAATAGGTAGTAACTGAATCTCATTCATCACTTAGACACCTAAGATCCAATGAATAATAGAGATTTGGGTGAGAATTTTAAATTATTCTTCAAACATATTAAAATAATAAAATTTCTAAATTAAGAACCCACCCCATGAACTAAAAAACGCAAGTCCCCTTTAAATAAAATCCATGATTATTACATAAAAACATAGGGAATTTAATTGGGGTGAAAATAAATGAGATAAAATTCCCAAAGATCTAAATAGTCCTTAAAATTGAAATTGGGGACACCTTTTCAAAATCCCATTAAAGAAAATTTATAATTCAATTAAATTTGTAAAATCTTTTAAAGGTAATAGGTGGGAATCTAAACTATTTTAAAAAATACTCATTATATGAAATGGTTGATAATGTTTTTGAAATCCAAGAGACAATTTGAAAAGACAAGATTAAATAAACTAATCCAATGATATCCATTATTCATAATTACCTATACCACTTCTAGAAAAATGGGTAATTGCAATATGATGTTTTGTGGTGGGGAAGATCCCGAATAAAAATAGTCCCATATTAACACTTATTTGTGATGTAAACCCTTTTATGTTACAAAAATTATTTATTTATTATTATTTGTGATGAAAAATTTATCCCGACACAAATATATTTGGTGCGCATGCGCACCATTCCATGGGAAGAATTATTTGTGATGGATAAGAGTGAGGGACTATTTTTCCAATTTCTAATAGTCATTTTGTTATGATTAATAGTGATAGATAATGAAATACATCAAAAAAGTCCCTAATAATTAAATTTAGTAAATGAAAAAAAATACATCCCAATTAGACCGTCACGAAAAAAATTAAAATTCGATAACCTCCGTTCTCCTACCCTCCACATTATTTTCATTATCCCCTATGCGTCAAACAACCTTCATATGGTTGACCCTTATAATTGTCTATCAGGCCTGATTTCTTAAACATTTATGTTTAAATCCCTAAGGTACAAAGCCCTCTTCATCCCCCTCCTTTGTTTTTGTTATTTCTGATTAAATCGTGTAGAAATTTGTTTATTTAAACACTGTCAAAAAGATTACTCAATTTTTGTGGTTTGTGTGGTATTTAGGGTTACTAAATGTTTATTATTCCTTATTTGGGTGTTCACTAGAATGGCATGGATTGATTCAAATTGATTTTTAAAATTTTTTAAATGATGAACCATTATATTTAAGATGGTTTTCTATTTTTTATATAGGTTTTCTGTATGTTTATTATTTTATGTTATTGTGGGAAATATGATTATTATGGAAAATATTTAAGGTTTTTTATTATATATAGATATATATAAATATTGTCACAATTTAAATAAATATATTTATTTATTAAATTATATTGAATGGTTATGGTGATATTTTTTTGATAAATTATGATAATTCCTAGATTTTGGTCGTGATTTTAAATCATGGTTAAATGTCTTATTAAGATTTTTTTTAATTTCATTAAAACATTTGAATATAGTTTTGAAATCAAGTGGATATATATATATATATATATGAAATTGTTAATATAAATATATGGATGTTTTAAAAAACATGTAATGATTTGATATATATATATATATATATACATATATATACATATATATATATATATGAACATACATATATAAAATTTAAAAAATGGTCAATTTTTTGAAATATATATATATATATATATATATATATTTGTATCAACAAGTGAATATACATAAATTAACATAAACAATAGGTAATTTTATATATAGAGAGAGAGATTAGATGTGTTTATTTTTTTTAAATGTACAAATATATTTGGTTAATAAAGTATAATATATATATAATTTATGAAATCGATGCTAAATGAGTTTCTTAATAAAATTATGAGGAAATAAATTTATAGAAAACATATTAACAATACAATTTTGAAATAATTTTATTATAAAAAACATTATAATTTTTTTAATGAATAAAAATAATAGTTAAAAATATGTAATATTTATTAAAAACCCACTTATTAATAATTAGTAATTGTTTTTAAATAATTTTTCAAAAAAGTACTATCAATTATTAAAAATTCAAAATAATTAGTAATTATAAAAAAGTATTGATAATTTAAATAATTAGTAAGAATAATTAAATAATTTGAAATACTTAGAAAATGATGAGTGAATAATATTAATATTATGTGAATTTTAGTGTTAATTACTACATATATATTAATAATTTATACATAGGAAGAAATTTTGATAATTTTTAGTAAATTGTAAAATAAAATATATAAATTCTATTTATTATCTAAAATTAGTAACTTTCATTAACAATTCAGTTAATATATAAAAATAATCCGTATTATTTAATTAATAATTGTATTAATTAGTAAAAATATACAAACACTTGTAATAATTAATAAAAATTTTATAATAGCACCTAAAAATATTTAAGAATACTAACAACTATTAAAAATTCACAATAATTATTATATAAGTATTATTAATTAAAATAATTATTAATGACCAATAAATAATTTCTAATAATTAGTATATTTTTTTAAAATTTAAAAATTAGTTAGAAAATGTTAGTATTAATTACTAAATATTATTAATAAATTTTAAACATGATGAAAATGTAAAAATTTGTAAAAAAATGTAAAATAAAATTTATGAAATATTATTAATTATAAAAAATTTGAAATATATATTAAAATATCAGTTATAATTAATAAAAAATTACAATTATTTAATATATAATTGTATTAATTTGTAAATATAAACAACTATAGGTAATAATTATTGATTTTTTTCATGCCTTGAAAAACATATAAAGAATATTATAAACTATAAATAATTAAAATAATTAGTATAAATATAGTATTAATTAAAAAACTAGTAATAATCCTTAAATAATTATTATTAATGAATAAATAAATACTCAATATTAGTAATAATTAAAAATTATTACTATTAATGAATAAACATTATTAATACTTTGTAAATATTAAAAAATTATGATAAATTTTAATTAATTGTATAAATATTTAAATGAAATACTAATTAAAAATAATTAAAATATAAAAATAATTTATAATTAGTCACAATGGTTAATACCAGGAAAGCTCAGTCAGAGGAAGACCTCTGACCATTTATTAAAATAAAGGAAAAGTGCAGCAAAAGAGTACAACACACCTGGAAGAAAACAACATATCCGAAAACATCATACCCGTCATCATACTGATGATAAGTTACTTCATCCGCAGAAGCTGATTCCCACTCTAAGCTTTCATAGTGCTTTAGAATCATGGCATTTTTATCTCTTAAATTCAACTTTTCCAGATAAATAAAATCCTTAGAGGATTGTGTTCCCTT
Organism: Viscum album; assembly: GCA_963277665.1. Lineage (NCBI taxonomy): Eukaryota > Viridiplantae > Streptophyta > Magnoliopsida > Santalales > Viscaceae > Viscum > Viscum album. Next base: position 759,017,022 of record OY728140.1, on the reverse strand, counting down.
TTTCAAACCAGAGGCATCCCCAGAACAATTCTCCCTCTTGGAGGATGATCTGGTAGACATCGGATTCGGCAGGTAAGAATAATCTTTCCTTGGCCTTCTCCTTGGTGAAGCAGTCATACCTCCGTCACTTACAGACACCTTATTCTCTCCGCCTCTCAGAATATCATTGTAGGTCTGTTTGGAGACAACATTAACAATTTCTTTGTCACTCTTCTCCCCCCTAGGGAAATTCCACTGTATGAGGGCTTGATCATGTCGCCATTATTTTCCTTATCACTATCAGAAACATCCCTCCATTTTCCAGGAACCTGCATCGCTTGATACTGCACAAACCGGTCCTACAACTGACCATTTGTGTCAACTATGGCAAGGCAATGTGGGTGCTCCACCATTTATTGATCTGCATATACCCCATCAATTATTATTTTTCCCACTACAACATCCTCTAGAGACTTAGTCTTCATGTTGGCATCTAGCATTGGAAGGGACTCCTCCATATCCTCATGCCCCATCACATGAAACTGATTCCATGTGGGAACTGGGATTAGAAGACCACCATCACCAGTAGCCTGCCCACTGCACCCATCAACAACCGCGTCTGAAGCACCCACAATCATACTGACATCACATGCAGTAGACTCCAACTCCATCACTGCAGCAGATCGCCTATTATCTTCAGAAGCATCCAAAGCAGACCCCAGTCCTCCCTTATTCACATTGCCATTGCTACTCCCCTTTCTTTGAGTAGCCACAACATCATCATCCTCTATGATTACTGCAGGAGTAAGTTCATGTTGAGCAGTGACATGAGGCTCTTGCTCATTACCCCCTTCATTCACAAGTACACCTGAGGGACATGCCGCATCGCCACAACCAGCAGCCATGGAGACCTTTTCCTCTACACCATTCCCCCGATTCAAGTCCTGTCTCAACCGAGCCAACACCTCAAACACCAGTGGATTAGAAAAATTTGTTTCATGTTTTTCCAAATCCAGTACAACCCAAGATCCCCGACCATGTGCCTTGCTATCGATCACAACAGTCCTCCTATCACTTCATATTCTCTTCCCAGGACCTGGTGACCTCGTTCTCATGTTTCCAGAATTTAATTTCGAGCCGATGTGCCCCAATTTCTTGCAGATTGAGCAATAATCAGTCCAAGATTAATAAACGACAGCCTGCCTCCATCTGAATTCTTCACCCGCTAAAATCCAAATCCATTCCACCGGAGGTCGGGAACATCCTCCTCAACAAAGAACCTAGGATTGATCAGATGACTCACAATAGTCGTACGAACATGAAAACATAGGAACTGGCCAACCAGATTCACAAGTATACGAATAATATCAGGGTTTTGAAAGGGTAAGGGGAGATGAGGAAGACTCACCCAAATCGTGATGGATGTTGGATCGCAATTCATACAGAAATCAATCATCCACCGGAGGAGAAAAAAATTGCAATCATTGCATCGCTGAGGAGCACTGGACCACGCACAAGACAGATCTTCATCTGATGCAAATCGAATAATTAAATGTCGATTATCCAGAAAGCCGACGACCGCACGATCACGCAAATACCATTCTCTAAAAACAAGTCTATCAAATTCATCAACCGAAGGCCGTCGGAAGTTGAATCGTACCACCAGCATCAGGTCCATGAAACTCGTCGCTTCAGAGAACTCGGACACCGAGAGCGGGATATGAGGATCACCAAGATGAAGATCAAGCATCTTCGAGGTTAATGTAATCGTCGGGAACTCTGAAAGATAGTTAGGGTTGGTGAAGGGTACAAAGGGGGTTCGTGACCCTGGAGGCGGCATCTCAAGACCATCCTACCCCTTCCCACCACTAGGAAGGGGGGGGGGGGAATCATCTTCATTCATCCTTTATGGTTCCATCGTTGTGTGCTCCATTTCCGAAGAGAGAGCTCCTCACATGAAAACCATTTGTTTTCTCACAATGGTTAATAACTATTCTTATTATTATTGATTATATATATATTTATTGAATTAGAAAGTAAACATTCATTTTTATTATGTAATCATGATTGGATATATCATAAGAAAAATACCAAAAGATCTGATATAAATAATATCTATATTGTCGGTGATGAATAACTTATATCACATACATCCTCCAACTTAGAATTTGTTTCTAAAGGATCAATTTATAGTCAATGAAATAAATGGGATATTAGGTGATTCAAAATGATAGAAAAAGTTAGGATTCATCTATTGAATTTTGGTTTTTGAAAAGATTTTAAATTTTGGTATCAAAATGGTGAAATTAATTTTGTAAAAGATACAAAATTTTGTAAAAAATATATCATCTTAGAATTTATTATGTGAGGATGACAGAATGTCTATTTAGGAAAAAAACCAAAAATGATGATAAAAAATATAGAATCCTTATCATCTTTATTTTAAAAGTTATTAAAATGTTCTTAAGATACCATATATCAAAGATTCCAAATAATAAAACATTAAGTTGTTACAAAATTTATGAAATTTAAATTAGATTTTGGTATGTTAAATAGTCATTTTGATAAAATATTTTCTTTAGTTAAATCTTTATTTACTGAAGAAAATGTATTACAAATAAGTTTCTTTGAAGGAAAGAGGTTGGAAAATAATTTTTGTCTGAGTTATTAGAAGATCCACACAAGTTCAAAAGAATTAATATTATATTATAGTGATTATGAATCATTATTTAATTTTCCAAAAATTGGGGAATCAAGGTATAATGACGAACAACTAGGAAATTCCATATTTTCTTTGAAAAATTAAGGTATTTTTCAATTACACCTTCTTAACAACATCTATTTATGTCTGGAAACACACCAGCATTGATGAAATGGAATAAATAAAATAATTTTAGCAGTAAAAGTATACATAATCCATTTCATAGATATTTATCAAAACACAAAGATCATATTCATCTATATTCTTGTTTTCAACCTTTTAATATACAATATAGTCTTTCTCATAATGGTTTGAGTCCATTTAGTGCTTCATGCAGTTAGTATTATCAATAGTCTATTTTCAGCACACCCTATAACAAACCTCTTTAGTTGATAATGATGGAACTATATATAAATATTTGGTTTGGTTAATTTCAGTACCTCTGATGAAGAATAAAAATTTTCAATTGAATACACTGATTGAGGCATTAATTTCATTATGGAATAATGGTGTAACTATATTTCACATAGTTACATATTATAATTTTACAATAAAGGCTACATTACTATAGATTATCGGTGTCTTTCAGGTGTATGGTATGTTATCTAGAAAGAGAACACATAGACTCAAATAATTTCTATACTGCATGGATGATAACAATGATTGTATGAATAGAGATGAGGGAAAGACTAGGTATTTCGATTGTTATTTGATATTTCTTTATATGGATCACCCATTTCAAAGGAATATAAATATTATATAAAATGGTATAATTGAAAGGCAAGAAACTCAAGTAGTGGTCTTAAGTTTTCAGTTGAGATCTATCATCTCTTCATTACCTCATTTTACTTTTGGGCCAATAATAAATAATGAAATAATATATTTGGATCCATGAGAGATCATAATTGGTTAAATAAATGTTTTCTTGACCTTCTATATTGGTCTAATTTTTTGGTTCTTCACATTTTTATTGTAATTAATATTGAGAATAAATTTTCTAATAACCTATTTGATATCATGTTGGAAAACTAGGTAAGACTAAGTGAAATGTAAAGGCATGGTTATATCTTTCCCAAACATACACACATACTAAACTAGAATTAATTGACATTAAATGATCACACAATTTATTGAATACAAAATAAACTTCTCCACATTCTAAATAAATTTGTTTATTATTTTCTCAAAGGATTATATTTTTAAGGTTACGAGATGGTTATTCTTTTAATATTTATAATTTCATCAGAAATAGACATATTTGTAAGAAAAATTGGAAAGGCATATATTTTATAGTGGAAATATTAATTCATGTTGGTCTTAGATAGATATTAAATTAATCAATATAGGGTATTCAGATAGAAATATCCTATTTATTCTAAGATATTTGTGTAAAAACAATAGATTATTATGCATTTAGTATACTATAAAAAGATATTATTTTAATTTTATGTAAATTCGAGGTAATATTTCAACTGAACATATTTTACTAAATAGATCATTCAATATTGAATTTTTAATATGAGGATAAATATGTAGGGTTGGGAAAATTACAATGGATGTACCCATTAGAGATATATTAGAAAAAATTAGGGAATAAAGTACCTAAGAAAGAATTATTTTATGGGTCAATTGTAGAAGCATACATGTAGAAAGAAATTTGAAATTTATGCATATATAATTTTCAATCTGAATATCCTTCAATGAATAATCACATGGGTCATAATTATTCAAATGTTAACATTCTCAGAGACCATAAATTTTCAGTTTATAATCATCCCAATCATGGTTATGATGGTTATCAGGAATGATCGATTCTTGAAGAATAAATGCACAAAGCGCATATACATGTTCTTCTAAATTGTGATGAAATGAAATGACTTTTGAAATAAGTACTATTTAAAAAAAATTAATGTACAAATTTATTTACAATATTTGTTTTTTTCACTATTTGATGACCATTTCAGAAATAAATTTATAAAAATTACACAAAATTTTCTCTAATAAAGGTCCCAAAAGAAAGTTTTTTATTGGATTCGAATAATGGCAAGTTAATTTATTTTGATGAAAAATTAATTCATTTTTATAAAGATATTTATTTTAATAATTTATATTTTTTTACAACAACACAACATGAATGTAAAATGGATATTCAATTATGTGTGTTAAAAAAATCTCTATCAAAATTGGTAAATTATTATAATGTGTATGGTCTTAATCGATTTTTATTTCATAGACACATTAATTATAAATCATAGAAATCCATTAAAAGGTGTGTTTGTTTAAAAGTATCTAATTATAAAGTATAAAAAGTTAGACTTTATGGGATTCTAGATGAAAATTTTCTGTAATTATATCTGGGATGAAATTATATAACAATGTTTAAATTCCATTATTTTGATACTGATTGAGGGTTGTATGTTTAACCATGACATGGAGTAGTTGACATTAAATGTAATAATATTATTTCCAAAAATTACCCATTTATGTTGGAACATAAAGAAAATATTATTTATTATGAAGATTACTATTCTATTTTGAGAGATTTAAATGATTGGTGTTGTGTAAAAAGAAAATAAATATCATGATAATTAGTCTTTTGGAAAATGATAATGGTTATGAAAAAGTAAATCAAGTGGAAATGTTTCATGACACATCCTCAAATATATCTCCTACATGATGATATGTAAATATTAATGATGTATCCCTCGTGTTAATGTAAAATGATATTGAAAATGTCGATGAAGTAAAATAGGGATGATGAAACAAAAAGTTGTATAGAAGTTAATAATAATGTAGATGAAGATGAAGACATTTTTCTCAATGTATATTGGGGGAAAATTATTAATAAGGTATTATATTTAGTTAATTATTATTATTTTATAATTGATTTATGTATTGAAAATTATTTAAAGGTAACATTTTTTATTTTAAATTGCTATGGATATTCCAAATGATCAATTTCATTCCCTCACTAATGTTGGTATTTATTAGATTTTTATTTTTGATATATGTATTTACAATTTTCGATAGGTAAGAATATATTTTTTATGTTATTTGATATATTTTTTAAATTTTATACCAATATTAATAATTATCAGTAGTTAATATTATTATATTATGGTATTTATTTTTTTAAAAATATGAAATTATTGTATTTATTATTTATTTATATTTGATAACTATGTTAACAATTATTTATAGGAAATATTATTATATTTTTTTAATTATTTTTTTTAGATTTGATATTTGTATTATTTTTTTACATGTATGATTGTTTATTTTAGATTGTAAGAGATACTCTTAATGATCTATTTTGTTCCCTCACAGTTGGAAGACTTAATGATGATGAGCCTGATTCATCTGGCCTGTAGGTTGCTACTATAATAATTCATATTATGAGGGGGGAATGAAATTTCTAGATTTATGATTCCATACCATGTTCTCAAATGTCATCCATCTATTAATATTTATCCTCATTTATAGAGGTATGTATAATTTTTTATGTGATTTATTTTATATTTTTTAAAATTAATTTTTGTAACAAGTCACTAATTATTTGTATTTATTTTCATAGTTTATCACATTCAGTTATTTGGTAGGGTGGTTTGATTATATGAAATTATTTTTTCTGCACCATGTGTGTTATCATATTAAGTTCCTATGACAATTCGTGAGATGTTTTTTAACCACTAAATTGTACATTGTTAAATATTATATTTTATTACCATTTTTTAATTTGAGTTTTGTGGTTTTTAATATTCTTGAAGAAATTATGCTGTATGATTAATTATAGGTTCTAAGACCCATGTCAGTAGGCATGTGACATTTGAATACATGAACATATTTTTCAGTTTTTAAACCGCCTAAGAATGAATCATCTGGATAGTGATTCTATCATTATTTTAAATCATTCTTGAATATCTCATGCACCTGAATGTATTTCAGCAATGGTATGGGATGGATTGTTCTTTTACTGGATAAGAGATTATTTTTGGATGAGGTTATCATCTGTACATCAGAACCTGGAGAGGAATGAGGTCACACATAGGGTTGGGAGTCATATTATTTGTATACATTGATGCAAAATTGTACATAATAGTATTTATTAATGTATATAAACATTAAATTATTTTTTTATTATATTATATAGGTTGCTGGTAAACCCTCTATTACAAAGTTCATCATTTACTAGAATTTGTACAATTATACCTATACATGCTAGCTTACCAGTGTTAGTCATTGCTAGATTGTGATTAATAATTTTTCATTTTTTTTATTAAATTTATAATAATATTAATTTATAATTATATTTTAAGAAAATGTATGTGGTTGAGACTTCTCATTCATGATAGATTCAAGTCGATAAAAAAAGATTATTCCACTAGCGAGTCACGGATTGATGATGGGGATTTGATAGAGGATATTTTTCAAGGTTCTAAGAAAGGACATGTGACAAGTATTGGTTTGTGATTGACACTTACTTGTTATTATGGTAATTTTTTTATGTGATGAGTTAGATCAAATAGAGATCATTCATATTCTTCATTTTCATCTGTTGTATAGTATAAAGAGATAGTGTGAGCTTAGGATGAGATGATACACTATTTGTTGGGGTGGATACTCAAGAGGGGGTGAATTGGGTTCCAATTTAAAATTTCTGTTAAAAACTTTAAGGCTTAAAGTCCCCCAAATTAAAACAGCCCAGTTAATTAAGGCAGTAGAGATATAAGTGACTTATTTTTCAACAGGTTTCTCACAGGTTGATTACTCCTCAGTAGAGTAAGTATGAGAACTAATTCCACTTTTGAAACAAGTTTACTAAACAACTCAGATATACACACTAACCAGAACTAACAATCAGAGTGAATGTAAAAACAGATTTATGTTTTTGCTAATATAATCACATAGGATAAATTTAAAATAGAGTAATGAAAGGGGAACACACCAATTTAAACAAGAGGTTCAGTCTTAAGACAAGACCTAGTCCTCCCCACTTGGTGATCACCTGCCAACAAGCAATTATATTAAAAGTGATACACAGCCTGTATCGGGATTTACAATAGCTTTCAAAAACTATCCAGGATTTTAAACCTCTACCACAGTTTTACATGGGAAAATAAACATCCAAGCCACAGAAGGCTTCTTCCACAGTTATACATGGGAAAAAAATAAAGAGAGTTTATATTGGGGATTTTCAGTATCCCTTAGTTCAAGTACAAGAGTCAGTGTGTGTAACTCATACACACTGCTCACAAATGTAAAGTATTTAAACACAGTAGAGATAAAGATTGTGGGGATGAGTTTAGAATGCTCTTATGTGTTGTAAAATCAGCTCTGGACTCGTTGGAATGAATGAGATGAAGTTTTGATCCTTCCCTTCAAGTTGACTCCAAAACAGAGTGTCACAACTTTTAGGTTACGACTTCCAGATGTAAAGATGATCAGTTTATTTGAGGTTAAGCTCTTTGCAGCACACCATGATAGATTTACAAAGATTCATTCAATAGATCTTTGTGAGGCTCTATGTTCTTCTGAATGAGTGCTTGAATGTTCTCTACTTCTTTCTTGTATTCGGGTTCTGATTTTGTGTCTCTCCTGTATCTTTTATACGGTCTCTTGGTTTTCGTGTTTTGTTGTTCAGTAGAGGCCGACAAGAGAAATGTTTCAACCACATGTGGTCTTCCTCGCACATCGTATTGTCTCTTGATATCCCTACAAATAACATTAAATAATGTCTGGTGCATTAATTTTTCTAGACATGACCGTTATAGTAGCATTAATAAAATTGGTAAAGGAAAGAAAAGAATATCATTTGACTGGTAGCAGATGCACGTCACACGGTATACTTCAACTGTGGTCTTTCCAACTGTGGACTTCATCAGTGGACTATTCGACTGTGAACTTCATCGGTAGGCTCTTTGATTGTAGGCTTGTAATGGTGAACTTTGTGCTTAGTGGATGTTTTGTAACGACAACTGTTTACTCTTTGTAACAGGGGCTCCTTATCAGTGAACTCCATCGATAGGCTCAACAGTAGACCTTTAATAGTAAGCTTCTAATCGATAGTTCTATAACATCTGACTACTTCAACTGTAACCCTTCCAACTGCAGAATTGAACAGTGAAGTTCTCAACAGAAGACTGGAGAAAGAGTCTGACAGTGAACTTCTAACAGAAGCCTTGTCACAGCAATGACCTTGTGATAGTAACCTTGTATCTGTAGCTTCCAACAGTGACTATAAGTCTTCAATGGTGATATATTAGCATCAGTGACTTAGAGTGACAGTGAGATATAATGGTGACCATGAACAGAAAGCTCTTACCAGTAGCCTTCAACAGTAAACTTATATTTAGATAAGAATAAATTTTAAGCTGATGCAGCAAAGTCATGAGACTTAAGAGTATACATTGATCAGAATAATAAAAATATAAATATAGATTAAAAGGATTAGTAACTGACTTAATGTATCATGATCAATATTTAATCATGATTTGGGATTATCAAAAACACGTGAGTCCAACAATCTCCCCCTTTTTGATAATCGCAAATTATGTTAGTATGTAGTAAAGATTAGTATCATAGATTAATAAGAGTGTAAAACCAGAAAATATTAGTACATGGTATCAGAGAGAAAGGAAGATAAGATTCAACATAGTATCATAGTATCATAGTAGCATAGTAGCATATTTCTCCCCAATCATATGATTAGTCTAGAATTATTCCAGTATTTCTCAAATTTAACACAATATATATAAGCACAATATTTATCCCCCTTTGTGATTAGCAAAAAGAAAGACAAATGAGAGAACATAGAAAGATTGTATTAATAAACAGTTCAGTACATGACCCAAAAAGAATACATAGTCCTTATCAAAAGACAAAAACAGACTCAATCCACATTATCCTCAGGCAAGGGATCTTTCTCTTTGGAGTAATAAGAGGGAGGATGAGATGGTGGATCAGCAGGTTTAGGAATGGCTGCCGGAATGACCGGAGGGGCAGAAACAGAAGCTCCTGTGGGGCTGTAATGGGTAGCTTGTTGAGGTATCAGTGGAGTAAGGATTCTGATAGCTTCATCATGAGACATCATAGAAGAACCACTGGGTTGAGATGCAGGTAAGGGAGGAGGGATGATGACAGGGGTGCAGTCCACAAGGAGAAAGGGTAGAAGAAGGTTTCTGAAATCCATAATAATGCTTCCTACTATTTCCATAGTAGATAAGAAATCATCTTTATTCTCCAAAAACTTATCCAAAGCTGGGGTCAAATCTCTCAGCTTGCTGACCTGCTCCCCGAATGCCTGAGTCACTGGAGGCAAGTTCATATTCTCAATCAAGAGCATGAAGTGGTCGGTCATTTGATGCCTGGTATATACTTTCTCAAAGTAAGAATATACCTTATTCTTAATGGCCTCTTGAGAAGCAATAGCTGCCCGTAGGTGATCACGAACAAAACTGCTGACTTCCCTAGTGGTAGAAAGTATCTGAGAATCTGAGGTTCCACTGGTACTGGCCTTAGCAAGCTCTTCCTGGATCACAGCTCTGATCTTTTCAATGTTCACAGAGGATCTGGATGAGGGAAGGGGATTGACTGAGAAAGCCACTGTGTCTTTGAAAGACTGAGTCAAGTTACTAATCACCTTCTGACCAAGTGAATCTTGACTATTCATATGTTCTTTTACTGATTTCTTAAAAGAATTAAAACTTTCCACAAATTGATTGACTACTTATTTGACATAATGAATCTCATCATTCACTTGGTTTTGAGAACCACTCATGGTAGTCAGTGAAGCAAATGATTGTATCAGAGCAACCACAGCTCCTGTCCAGCTCTCAATTTGAGTATGGAATACTTTAACTTCATCCATCATTTCTTTCACTTGACTAGACACAACACATCCTAGAGACAGCTCTAGGGATTGCTCCACACTCCTCAGTTCTTCAACCAGGCTTTTCTTCAAATCTGCTACTGATTCTCTCACTACCTCTTTCATTTCAGACTTTAAGGACTCAAGGTCCTCCTTGGTTGAAAAATTGTCAGCCACAACTGGTAGGATAACAGAATCCCTTTGGGGCTGGTCTTCCTCATCAGAATCTCCATAATTGAGTCCAAGTACCATGTATCCTAGATCTAATGACTAACCTTCGATGTCATACAGCACAGAAACTAAACCAAGATGCTCCCCCTCACTTAGAGCTCTCTCCTGAGGAAGCTCTTCTATCTATTCTACTCTAGGTAACTCTGCAACATCCTCTGCAATTCAAGAAGATTCAACAACGACTTTATCTATAGGGCGAGTCTTATCCATCTCTGAGTCATTAATGACTCCCATATCATTGGTAGTAGATGCCACTCCTGCTTCCTGATCAGACACTATATTGTCTCTATTATCTATCAGAGGGCTCAAACTGAGCTCTTCTTATTCATTGTTCTCATCAGTAGCTTCAGCATCAGCCTCATTTCCTTCATCCTTATCAGAAGATTCCTCTACCTAATCTTCTTCAGAAGTTTCCTTGGCAATATTCTGATATGCTTCTTCTTCTTCTTCAGTGGTCTCAGTGTCACCCTCCTTTAGTACAGTCTCTCTTCATGGTAGTTCTTTTGGAGGGCTAGCTTCTCCGAATGCTACTATCCTTACAGGACTGTGAGGTAAGTCAGGATCACTCCCATCATCAATGGGGGTGTTCTCTCTTTCAAGGTCCATAGCTCCTTCAGCCTCCTCTCATCTGAACAAACCGGTTCTAGCTCATCAGGCTTGAGGCCTGGATCTCTCTTGTATTTTGGCCTTGATGGGTGAGTATTAGGGTCAAAATTTTCATACACCTTTCCTTCATCATTCACCCACGCCTTCTTCTAGGTATTCTAGCTAATTTTCATGAACTTGAAAATCACCTTGGAGATACAAACACTGTTCTTGTCCACTGTCATTTCTTCTTGATTTCCAGCCACACCCTTTACCATTAGCATAACTGAAATAAGCTTGGCATGGAATAAGGAATTGGAATTTGAACTTGCCTTAGTCATATCCTCCAATTGTACCATCAGTAACATACATAGGTTAATCTTTTTTTCATGCTTCAGTAAGTACATCAGGAATATTTCCTGGTACTTCAGTACTGCGAAATATCCTCTCCTTGGACTAATTACATGCTGAATAAACTTGAATAAAAGAATGTCTTCTCCATTCATCTCAACTGCAATGATCTTCCTTGATTTTCAATCTCCTGTCAGTTCTTCTAGAGATTTTTCATATTAAAAAAATAGCACTGTCTGGAGGATCCACTCCAGAGTAGTAAGCATACACTCCTTCATGAGGGAATCTCAAACAGGCATCCCACTCAGCAGACGTGAAACAGACATCATTTCCATTGACTTTGGATATTAGCTTATGCACATCATCTTCATCTTAAAACTTCAGATATTCATAGAACTCTTTCACAAGCTTTGGGTGGTACGGTCCATTGTTGTTACAAAACATTCAGTCCATCCTTGGGCATCTAGTGCTTTCAGCACTAATGAATTGCTCGACAATAGCAATTCTTCACTTAACTCCTTCTCAGCAAAGATTTGTCTCTTGTTCAGATGCGGGTTGACAGGTCCCGTTGGAGTATTACTGGTGCGACTGGATTCAGCTCGAGTCCTCTTTGGTCTTGGCGCATCCTCATTGACAGTCGGGGGGTCGCTTTGTTCTGGTCATAGTGATTGAGAAAGGTTCAAGGGCTCAGGTGAAGGGTTAGGGTTTAGGAATTTCTAGAGTAAGGTTCGAGATTGAGAGAGGAAGGTGGATTCAGATATGTGCGTTGCCTTTTATTTTATCATTTAGGGAATAAAACAAAATAAAATAGAAATAATAAAAGGAATAAAAACAATTCGAATTCCCGCAAAAATAAAAACAACCAGCGAGGTATCAACAGTGAGATGTATCAGTGAGGTACACCAGTGAGGTGCAACGGTGAGGTATAACAGTGAGGTCTAACTATGAGGTTCGACTATGAGGTTCGACTGTGAGGTCTGACTATGAGGTCCAACTGTGAGGTTCGACTATGAGGTTCGACTGTGATGTCCAACTGTGAGGTCCATCTGTGAGGTTTGACTGTGAGGAGATTAATCATACCTAACTCATGTTTGATGTAATTTAACCTCTCAGAATTCAAAGGCTTTGTGAATATATCGGCTAATTGATGTTCAGTACCAACGAATTCAAGAGTGATATCACCATTTTGATAATGATCCCTCAAAAAGTGATGTCTCACATCAATATGCTTTGTCCTAGCATGAGATACAAGATTTTTGGAAATGTTAATAGCACTTGTATTGTCACACTTTATAGAGACTTGTTTGAACTGATATCCATAGTCCAGTAAAGTGTGTTTCATCTACAGAATTTGAGCACAACAACTACCAGTAGCTATGTACTCAACTTCGACAGTAGACAATGCAATAGAATTCTGCTTCTTACTATACCAAGATACTAGTGACTTTCCTAAAATGTGACATGTCCCAAAGGTTCTTTTTCTATCTAACTTGCAACCAGCAAAATCAGCATCAGAATAACTCAACAAATCTAACGATTGTACTTTTGGATAAAATTATCCTAAGTTAGGAGTATGTTTGAGATATTTAAAAATTATTTTTACAGTAGTTAAATGAGATTCTTTTGGATTTCCTTGAAAGCGAGCACACCTGCATACACTAAACATGATGTCAGGTCTACTAGCTATAAGATAGAGTAGACTCCCTATCATACCTCTGTAGTTGGTTTGATCTACTGGTTCTCCAGCTTCATCAGCATCCAACTTACAAGTGGCACTCATAGGAGTGTCACTACCTTTACTACCATCCAAAGAAAAACGTTTTATAAGATCCTTAATATATTTACTTTGATTTAAAACAATGCAATTTTTATTTTGAAAGATTTGAAATCCAAGGAAAAATTTGAGTTCTCCCATTAAACTCATTTCAAACTCATTTTACATCATTTTTTAAAAATCAACACATAATGAATTTTTAGAAGATCCAAAAATAATATCATCCACATAAATTTGTACTATCAACACATCTTTAGAAATCCATTTAATGAAAAGAGTATGATCAGCTATCCATTTGGAAAAACCTTTTGAAATAAGAAAAGAGCTGAGCCTATCATACCATGCTCTTAGAGCTTTTTTTAAGCCATTTAAAGCTTTAGATAGTTTATAAACATGATTGGAAAAATGGGGATTTGTAAAATCATGAGGTTTTCAACAAATACATCCTCAACTATATGCCCATTTAAAAAAAACTTTTGACATCCATTTGATAAAGTTAGAAATTCAGATGAGCTGCATAGGAAAGTAGTATCCTAATAGCTTCTAATCTAGCTACAGGTGCAAAGGTCTTCTCATAGTTTATTCCTTCCTCTTGACTATATCCTTGTTCAACTAACCTGGCCTTATTTCTCACTATATTCCCAGACTCATCTAATTTATTCTAAAACACCCATTTAATGCCTATGGTCAAGGTGTCCTTGGGTCTTTCCACTAATTATCAAACTTTGTTCCTTTCAAACTGATTTAGTTCTTCTTGCATAGCCATTACCCAAAATTAATCATTGATAACATCATTAATATTTTTGGGTTCAAGCTGTGAAAGAAAAGATTGATGTTCAACCTAGTTTCTTTGAGAATCTCTAGTTTGTGTTATTTTATTCAAATCGCCTACAACAGCATCTAGAGGATGATTCTTAAGAGTCCTAGAACCTCTAGGAAGGGTTGAACTAGATTCTTCATAGTTTTCTGTTGGTTCAGAATCGATAGGATCAGATTCTGGAAAATTTCCAGAACTGAATACTTTTACAGGGGATTCACTATCCTTATCATTAAGGTTCAGATTTGAAAAATATTCCTCAATATTTCCAAGAGAGGTTTTAGGCTAATGTGGATCAGTCTCGTCGAATTTCATATGAACTGATTCTTCCACACATTTGGTTTTCTTATTGAACACTCTATAGGTTTTACTTGAAACAGAATAACCAAGAAAAATTCCTTCATTACTTTTGGGAGAAAATTTGTCAAGATTATCTTTAGTATTAATAATAAAGACTTTGCAACCAAAGACTCTAAAATAATTAACCTTAGGCTTCCTATTATTCCAGAGTTCATAAGGGGTACTTTTTAGAATAGGTCTAATTAAAACTCTATTAATAACATAAAAAACTATATTTACAGCTTCAACCCAAAAATAAATAGGTAAATCATACTCATTAAGCATAGTTCTTACAATTCCTTGAAGGGTCTTATTTCTTCTTTCTACAACTCTATTTTGTTGAGGTGTCCTAGGGTCAGAAAATTTGTGACTATTGCCATTGTGTGAGCAGTAAGATTCAAACTCATGATTCTCAAACTCACGGCCATGATCACTTCTCAGGGTCTTAATTTTAAGTCGACTAAGGTTTTCTATAGACTTGGAATATTTGAAAAAATAGGAACAAGCTTCACTTTTGTGATCTAGAAAGTATACCCAAGTATACCTAGAAAACTAATCTACAAGAACATAAACATAGTGCTTCCCATTTAGACATGAAACTCTTCATGGTCCAATCAAATCCATGTGAACCAACTCAAGTGGTTGAGAAGTTGAAACTTCTTTCCTTTGGTTTGAAAGAAACATTGTGTTATTTTCCCTTTTGACAGGGATTACACACTTTATCATTTGGGAATTCCAATATAGGTAGGCCTCTAACTAAAAAATTTTTAGATAGCTTAAAAAGTGAGTGCACATTACAGTGTCCTAATATTCTATGCCACAACCAATACTCTTTATGAAAAGAATTTAAGCAGGAAACATTTTTTTGGATAAAGAGTTTAAATCAACATCATATACATTCTCATTTATATATGCAGTGAAAACTAAATCATTTTTTGAATTAAAAACATTGCATGAATCATTCTCAAATTTATCATTAAGTCCATCATCACATAACTGAGATATACTAAGTAAATTATATTTAAATCCATCAACAAAAATTACTTTAGAAATTACTATTGAATCAAGGTTACCAATCTGGCCAAAGCCGATGATTTTTCCTTTTGCATTGTCACCAAAGGTGACATGCCCACCATAAACTTTAATTAGACTCTTGAAGAATGAATAGTCTCCTGTCATACGTCTTGAAAATCCATTGTCCAAGTGCTATAGGGTCTTACAAGAACTCCTTAAGAAACTTCCCTGCAAAACAATTTAAACATAGGATAATTTTGGTACCCAGATCTTCTTGGGTCCAGAAAGGTTAGCCAATAAAACTTTGGGAACCCATATTTTCTTTATAGGTTTTCTAATATAAAAAAACATATTTTGAGACATAAATACTTTTTTCAGTCCTTTAGAGAATTGTTTCTCAAAAGATGATCCAGAATTAGCAGTGAACTGTCCAGATTTTGGAACAAATTTGGTTTTGCTAATTTTCCGCTGTCCAGGCTAATATCCTAGACCAGTAGTATATTTTGGTGCAATATGTTTTCCTAGAAACTATGTCAAGGTATCTCTACCAGCAATGAACTTCTCAATATCCTTTCATAATTGTTCATTGGATAATTTGAGTTGAGTGTTCTCTTTCAACAATTGAGCATTATTTTCCTTTTCTACACTTAGATCTATTTTAATATTCCTAGTCAAGGCATGTTGTTTCTTTAAAGATTTATATTTATCTTTTAGTTCATTGCAGGTATCTTCCAGTATATTACAATATTCAAATAGTTCATCCTTAGACATATTTTCATCATTATCTGAATCACTGTTATTTCCAGAATAATAGTCATTTAGAATAGGGGAAACAGTTACCTCAGATACGCTAGTCATGAAACACGGGTTGGCATGATTCTTTTCAGAATCAGTGGCTTCTAATTCACTTGTATTGTCTTCTGAAGCACTCCAGGTTTCGTTCATGGATTTCTTATACTTTGTGTCCTTACAATAATATTTATTCTTGAATTTTAACATTGGACAGTCATCCTTGATGTGTCCTTTCCTCTTACATTCATAGCAGACTATATCATCTTCCTGGTCAGATTTCTTCCAAACCTTCTTCCACTTACCTTGTTGATCATACATACCCTTGTAGTGTGGTTTTCTGAAAAACTTCTTCTTCTTATAGAACTTCTTAAATCACCTGGCTATTTGATCCATTTCTACATCACTCTCTGAATCTGAATTTTCACTAGCTGAACATTCAATAGGTACATGTATTTTCTCCTTGTCTTTTCTCTTTGAAGCAGCAGACTTGAATGCCACAGATTTTCTCTTGGGTTCATCATCTTCTTCTTTGTTCACCTTCATTTCCTCTTCATACATCATTAGTTTACCAATCAACTCTTTAATAGGTAGCTTTCCGACGTCACATGACTCTCAGATAGACACAGAAGTGCATCTCCATCTGTTAGGCAAACATATCAATATTCTCATGATCTGCTACTTTTCTGGAACATCTTTTCCCAGTGAACTCACAGTGTTGACAATCTCATTAAACCTAAGATACATATCAGAAATAGGTTCATCATGTCTCATATTAAAATTATCATATTTAATATTATAAGTATTTAATCTCATTTCCTTTACGTTGGTTGTTCCTTCATGAGAAACAACCATGGTGTCCCAGATTTCATGAGATGTTTTACATGCAGAAATTCGGTTAAATTCCTCATCTCCTAAAGAGCAGTACAAAGAATTCATAACTTTACGGTTATTGTTGTAGTCAGACTTTATAGCATCATCCCAGGTAGATCTAGCAGTTTTAGGGATTTCATATTCTGATTCTATAGCAGACCAAATATCAAAACCAACACTTTCCAAATAAATTTTCATTTTGATTTTCCATTTAGCATAGTTCACACCATTAGAGAAAGGTGGCCTGTTAGTAGCAGCTCCTTCTAGTCTATTGTCCATAACTAAATTTTAGAAAATATATTAAAGAGATAAAATTTAGAACTCACAGAAATTTAAGATCTTTAAGATAAATCTAAAATCATAGTTTGAAAAAAAGAGGGTTTGAAAACCTTTTTTTTAAATAACAATGAAACCTCTGATACCAAATGTTGGTCAAAGTGGATACTCAAGAGGGGGTGAATTGAGTTCCAATTTAAAATTTCTGTTAAAAACTTTTAGGCTTAAAGTCCCCCAAATTAAAACGGCCCGGTTAATTAAGGAAGTAGAGATATAAGTGACTTATTGTTCAATAGGATTCTCAATGTTTGATTACTCCTCAGTAGAGTCATTATGAGAACTACTTCACTTTTGAAACAATTTTACTAAACAACTCAGATATACACACTAACCAAGAACTAGCTATCAGAGTGAATATAAAAAAATATTTATGTTTTTGCAAATATAATCACAGTGGATAAATGTAAAACAAAGTAATGAAAGGGGAACACAACAATTTAAACAAGAGGTTCAGTCTTAAGACACGAACTAGTCCTCTCCACTTGGTGATCACCTGCCACCAAACAATTATATTAAAAGTGATACACATCCTGTATCGGGATTTACAACAGCTTTCACAAACTTTCCAGGTTTTGAAACCTCTACCACAGTTCTACGTGGGCAAATAAACTTCTAATCCACACAAGGCTTCTTCCACAATTTTACGTGTAAAACAAAAATAAAGAGAGTTTAGAATGTGGATTTTCAGTATCCCTTAGTTCAAGTACAAGAGTCAGTGTGTGTGACTCATACACACTGCTCAAAAATGTAAAGTATTTAAACAAAGTAGAGCTAAAGATAGTGGGGATGAGTTTAGAATGCTATGATGTGTTGTAAAATCAGCTCTGGACTCGTTGGAATGAATTATATGAAGTTTTGGTCCTTCTCTGCAAGTTAAATCTAAGACAGAGTGTCGAAACTTTTAGTTTATGACTTCCAGATGTAGAGATGATCAGCTTTTTGGATGTTAAGATCTTTGCAGCACACCACGATAGAATAAAGAATATTCTTTCAATAGATCTTAGTGAGGATATATGTTCTTCTGAATGAGTTCTTGAATGTTCTCTGCTTCTTTCTAGTATTTGGGTTCTGATTTTGTCTCTCTTGTATCTTTTATGTAGTCTCTTGTTTTTCGTGTTTTGTTTTTTAGTAGAGGCTGAAAAGAGAAATGTTTCAACCACATGTGGTCTTCCTCGTACATCGTACTGTCTCCTGATATCCCTGAAAATAACATTAAATAATGTCATGTGCATTAATTTGTCCAGACATGACCGTTATAGTAGCATTAATAAAATTGGTAAAGGAAAGAAAAGAATATCATTTGACTGGTAGCAGATGCATGTCACACAGTAGACTTTAACTGTGGTCATTCCAAATGTGGACTTCATCGGTGGACTATTCGACTGTGAACTTCATCGGTAGGATCTTTGATTGTAGGCTTGTAACGGTGAACTTTGTGCTTAGTGGATGTCTTGTAACGGTATTTGATTACTCTTTGTAACAGTGGATCCTTATTAGTGAACTCCATCGATAGGCTCAACAATATACCTTTAATAGTAAGCTTCTAATCGATAGTTTTGTAACATCTGACTACTTCAATTGTAAACTTTCCAACTGTAGACTTGAACAGTGAAGTTATCAATAGAAGACTGGAGAAAGAGTCTGACAGTGAACTTCTAACAGAAGCCTTGTCACAGCAATAACCTTGTGACAGTAACTTTGTATTTGTAGCTTCCAACATTGAATATAATTCTTCAACGGTGATCTCTTAGCATCAGTGACTTATAGTGACAGTGAGCTATAACGGTGACCATGAACAGAAAGCTCTTACTAGTAGCCTTCAACAGTGAACTTATATTTAGATAAGTATAAACTGTAAGCTGATGCAGCAAAGTCATGAGACTTAAAAGTATATATTGATCAGAATAATATAATTATAAATATAGATTAAAAGGATTAGTAACTAACATAATGTATCATGATTAATATTTAAACATGATTTGGGATTATCAAAACAGGTGAGTCCAACATACACCATTTGAAGAGAGAGAAGGATGAGGAGCGTGAAAAGTAGTGTTAGATAGATAAGAAGGTGTTGGAGTATATCTAGTGTCTTGAAAATATAGTTGGTATGGAGTTCCCAAAAAAAACACATCAGGAGATCCCCCACACCCTAATATACCAGTTGATCTAGGATTATTTTTATGACTATTATAAATTTTGTTTTAATAAACATAGTATTCATGAAATTATGTAATAATTTTATTATTTTTTGGTTTCATCTATTATTTTTTAAAATATTTTTTATTTTTTATTTTAAAAACTAAAATCAATTTTGAAGGATTACTATATCTCTTACAATTGGTTTTCTAAGAATTTCATTGCACTTATTTTTGACGGATTCTGAACCAATAACTAATAAGAATTATTTATGACGAGCCACTGAATTTTTTTTAAATAAATTTTATATTATTTTTTTTAAAAACCTTAATAAAAATACATACTTACAATCTAATTTTTAAAGATTATATATTAGAGATGTATTCTCGTAACTAATGACTATTAATGGTAGGAAATTTTAATTAATATCATGCTATAAAAGCTTAAAACTCTAGTGGTGTACAAACATGTTTATGTAGAAATTAACACACACAAATATATATATATATATATATATACATATCTTCAAGCACAAGAAAATCAACATTGGTAGGAAGTACTAGGTAATCCAAAAAAGCGACACATTTAAATTGATTTGTCAAAATCAATATAATTAATAAGATAAATGCATAAGAAACCACAAGAAAAAGGAAACCAAGTAAAATTTCACCTCAATCGCTTAATAAAATCATATCGAAGAACATGGAATTGAACACATCAATTAAATTATCAAAATACACATAAAATAATCTTTACATATTTTATCATGAATATAGAAAACACCTATTACTTTCAAAAAAAATCACAAAACAATACACTTTAATATTTGGTTTGGAAAAAACTATAAACCATAAAAACAAAGAAATATCTAGGTAGAAATAATTTGGAATGTTCAAGAACACATGATGTGTAGGGAAAAAGAAAATATATTCAACCATCTTCTTCAAATGGACCAAATATGTTACAAGTTATAGAATATGATAAGAAGAAGACCCAAGAAAAAAACTACACACACTAGAACAATATGAATGATAGAGAATTTGGGCCAAACCTCATCTTATGGTATTTTTAAGAGGGAACCAATGAATTATACCATAGGAAAATAGGAAAAGAAGGAAGTGTAATTAACCAAAGGGCATTCAATTTATAGATGAAAAAATAGATTCAAAATTGAATGCCAAAATATAATGGAGGGTGTAATGTGTGTTATGACATAAGAAATCCTAGTACTATTTGGTCATGTATGGAGTGGTATGTCATATTTTGGGTTTTAAGATAATAAGGGTAGTTTGGGAAAAAATTTATTTTGGAAGACTAGCTTGGTTAGACTATTTACCAAATTGTGTGTCTATTATGTGCCCTTCTATAGACACATTTGGGAAGCTAGAGAGTGTACTAAACTATACAATAACCATAAAAAATGTTTCTATTAATAAATTTCATTCATTACACATTTAGGTTCATGGTTAGCGCTTACAATGTATTGAATGTGTGCGTATTCAAAAACTCGAAAAATTCAAAAATAACACTAATTTGACATAATACTCAAGTAAAATAAAAATTATAGATAAATAGATAAATAAATAGAGAAATAAAAATCTTGTGCATGATAATTTTCCACATGATATCACTTTACCACCCATAAAGGCACTGAGTTCCACAAAAATTAAAGGGATATCCGAACACATTAATGGAAAATAAATAGACACCACTAACCATATTTTGATATTCCTATAAAACACCCAAAACCATCTCAAATTATTATTTCTCTAATAAAAAACCAACAAATTACCTATCTAAAGAGAAATCCACGATATAGAGATCCAAAGTTTATCTGCCCACCATTTTGAAATCCCCTAGAATTATGGACGTATAAACAACTAGGAGGTACAACATGAAGTACTAGCCAATGAGACGAAATAATAAAATAATAATAAGGAACATCTATAAAATCATAAATGAATAATCATTCTACAAGTTCTAGAAAAATAGAAAATGTCAAAAATACATGACAAAGATAAAAACACATGATCAAGAGGGATTTTAATGACAGTATTAACCTCACTAAAAGCACATGAGGGATTAATTCTTCATTAAAGTTGCAATGACTGAAGAATAAAACTCTCCAAAAATTGTCCCTATATATTATTCCCATCATAGGATGAGGAACCCTCATCATCATGAAAAGAGTTGAGGCTAAAACCTAATAATGGAATCCTGTTAAAAACGAAATCATCCACAAAATCATCATTAACCAAATCATTAAATTGGATGATCCTAGATAAAAGGACTGAAGAATTTATATCTAAATTAATAGACTTTACAAAGAAAAATTATTTCAAGGAATAACTTTATATGGTGTAAAATGAAAAAGGAACTAGCTAATTAAAATGGTCTACATACTTTTTTACCATCCATTACTCACCAAGAGACTCTTGATCTCTACCACCTTTGACACCTATAGATCATCAAGAAGTTAAAATTGAATTAACATGGTAATAAATATTTACCATATCAATCCATATTTCAATTGAGTTAGGACCATCACCTACCCCAATCAAAACTCACCACCTTCAAAAATCCATAAAAACACTCATTATCAAGTCATTTGGGGTTAAAAATGTATTAAGTACCTCAAAAACATTCTCAATACAGTCCACTTACTCTAGAAAAACTATATCATCATGAATTATAGAGAGAATATAAGAGGCAATAGGCTCCACCAGACTATCATGAGTTTGGGTGGTATTGTCAACTAAAAAGGCCACACCCGAGCCCCTAACATTCCTTAGAAAATTTATGAGAGGAACAGTCTAGGTAAAAATAAAAATAAAAATCCCAACCAATAAAAATTAAAAATTAAATCATACCATTGTAGAAACAAATATCAATTGAAATAAAAAATACAAATGAACTAATCATAATCAATAATCATAATATAAAAAATTTATTTTGAAACCATTTGGAAATTTTCAATTTTATTTTCAAAATCCTAAAACTATACATGAAAACCATTTTTAATGCCACACCTTAATTTAAAACATTAATTTACCCCATGATGTAATTTTATAATTTCAAACAAATCCTTTATTTAAAGAATGCACAGTTTATTGACTTTGAATCCTATTATAAATTAATTTTTTCAAATACAAGTGAAATTTTCAAAAAGAAATTCAAACCATTAGAAACAAAATATTAATTAAAATATCATTTTAAAATAACCCATAAATCAAAATTATTTCAATAATGATATTAATCCACAATAAAAAAATAACTTATATGAACAACTTAAGAATATTTTGATGAAAGTGAGAACAATATAAATTTTCAAGGGGGGTCTAGCGGTTGAGAATTGATTTTACACATTGTTTGACAGACCATGTGACAACATGGAAGAATTCCATTAAGAATAGATAGTGCTAAAATATTTGTCTCCTCATTGTTTTCTAGAATATGTTTAATTACTATTCTACACAGTTCCTATACAATTTTTCATCTCAAGTATATGAAAAATATTATTACCACACATACAAAATTAATAAATTCCAAAATAACATCCTCCCAAATCTTAATAAACAAGAAATAAATAAGGAAATATCAAATTTTAAGAAACATAAAAAAAATTCTAGGAATAATCAAGGATTAGGATGAGTAAAAGTATACAATAATCTTCCCCCACATACCTCTTGATTAATTATCATCCTAACTCTAATCTTTTAGACATGATCAAATAAAAAAAGAAACTCCATGATAATAGGAATTAAAAAAACCATGCTTTGATAGAACTTTTAATGAGCCAACTATGGACCACCTGTAAACCGAGCTCCCAAGATAGCATGTGTTGTACAGAAGGTACATTCCCTATCACTGTAATAAAATAAGTATTATTAGAGAATATAATGTTATATTATGAGGATTATTTCAACCAATAAGTAATAAGAGACACATTAATTACACCTAGAAGTATGAAAGAATAACAATCTACATCGAATACCCTTTTAGAACACATAATAAATACAAAAGGAGTATGTGTATGAATTATGTTTGATAAGTATAGTGTATCAAAATGAAAAGAACTAATATACCTATATAAAATGTATTTCAGATGTGATAAAAAATTTAATATATGATGTTGGGGGACTGAGAAACAAAGAAGATACCCTTTAAAAACAATAATAAAATTTAATTAGGTAAAACCTCACCATATAGTTTGTAAAAGAGAGAATTAAGGTATGATAGGAGGGGAAAGCAAGAAAAGAAGGATGTCTAATGGTGGAAAATGAATTAAACTGACGGAGGATTTCCTAAATTTGAGGAAGAATCCCAAAAAATAGAGGAGGGATCATGAAGATTTTTTCACTAAGAACCCCTATTGCTCCTAATTATATTATCTAGTGGGATGACTAATTTGGGGTTTCAATTTCATAAGGGTAGTTTGGGAGAGATTAAATTTTATAAAACCAGGTAAGACCCACTATTTGGCCATATCGTTTACTAAACATAGAACCCATCAGTGGGAAACCATTTTTACATGAATGGTTCTCTTTTTGATTTGGTAAACCTTGTTCCAATAATTAAAAATATGACTCTCGAGAAATTGTAGAAACATTATGATGATCAACATGATTATTAAAAACATGCATCGACCATGTGCTTATACAAAATAAAAAATTAATCATTTTCCCCTAATTAAACCTAAAACTCAATACCAATGCCTAAAATGAATAATTAAATAAAATTACTTTGATATAAAAATATGGGTGTGAAATATCAATATTTCCCTTATAAAATAAATAGAAAACCATATAGTTGTTTTCAACTTAACCAGAAACATCATACCTTTTATGGGTATATTGCAAAGACTAATGTGGTTCCTTTTAAGGTATTGTACATGTGAATGAGTAATGTTCGTTTTATGTTCATGAATCTATAACCAATGTGAAGTGTTTGTTGAACATAAAATATGAATCTGACATATGTTGGTTAATAGAATTTAAATCCCATATATTGTGACTCGTATGGTTTAATATTGAGTGATAGGACCATACCAAGAAGTTTAACGTTATGTGGTATGGGATTATATGAAAAGGGTTATTTGTAAATATTATTTTGGGAATTTGATATGATTGAACTATTATGGATCATATTATTTTTATTAAGAAAAAAAGGGAGGGTATGATTGGTTCGCTTATAATATGTTTTGTTGAGGATGAAATATCATATGGAATTTTTCTCATTGAGTATGGCTTCATATGGAATATTTCCCAGTGAGGATATTTAGATCATAGAGAATAATTCCCACTAGAGAATGTTTCCTTGAATATAATGTGGACATTAAAGGGAAGTTTCACAAGGGATATGACCTCTTGTGAATGAATTGAGGAATATGTACGGACCAGTATACGAGGAGTATGGATCACTAATGGATCATCAAGATGATATAATTAATGAGGTAATATTTATGGTTTATAGCAAAGGGGGAGTCCCTCATATGAGTATACTCCCCATAAATTCATGGATGGGAAAAGTATGATGGTTGGGCTCATGAAAATTTTAGACTAGTGAGGATAGATGTCTTATAGAGAACATGGACCTTTATGGAAGGATTTTGGGCTTAAACATAGGCTTCAATTATTCTACGAATATTTAGAAATGGTATGTGTGGGGATTAATTTTTTTTTTAATTTAAATACATCTTGACCCTTCTAATTAATTATTTGGACTATTAAGGATGACTTTAAACAAGGGGGTTCTCACCTAATGGGGTAGGAGTTGTAGTTTAAATAGATACTTCTATTGGAAGATAGGATTTGGTATTACATAGAGAATTATGCCCATATTAGTGGAACCATGGCTAATTAAATTGACTAAAATGGGGGAAAATTGAAACATGGTAGGCATGATGAGAAGTATGATCAATAGAATGATTCACTAGTTTCCTCATAATAAATACTATCATTTTTATATAGATACATGATTATAATTCATGTGAGGGACTTATCAGTTAGTGATGAAAATTGAGAGACGTATTTTATTAAGATAATACATATTCTATTGGGTTATAACATGTGTGAATGATATAATCATTCATTTTAGGAGGCCGTGAATTAGGTCATGGTATATCATCACAAAGGTAAGTGACCCGGGTGAATACATAACCTAGGTAAGAGGCCTGGGTAATTTTTTGATCAACCGTGGGGCTAGGGGTCTTACACACCCAATTATAGTGACCAAGGTGATGAACTTCACATGTTGAGGGTATGCGTGAAGGGTTTTCATTATATGGGGGAGTGTTTGGAAAAGTTTCACCCTGACAACATGGTTGGGTCCATATGATTCCATACATGTAGTCTTGGAAAATTATTCCACTTAGTATGGAGTCTTGGATGAGGGTTCACCATAGTTATATAGTGTAGAGTAAATATATATCCTTATTAAGGGTAGGGAGAAGTTTTTTTCAGTAGTGGTAGGTTTGGGAAATAGTTTATGCTAATTTTAAGGCTTTGGAAGGGGTTCTCCATAGTGATACGAGATAAGGAAACCATGGTACCTTATTAATGGTGGGATAAAGTGGTCTCTTTAGACATAGGAATTTGTGATGGTTCACCCTGGTGCAGAGGTCATTTTGTATAACTTGTGTGAGTAGTTCCCTAGTTTATTACTTAATATGGGATGTTTCACCATAGTATTTGAGAAATAGGGAATAATTGGTCTCCAATGAATGTTCTGATGTTTTAAAACTCCAAGAAACAAAATTACCCATAAAATAAAGTTAATTACTAGAAGATTTGAAAAATGGGAATTAATATGAAGGTGAACTGAGGTATATTATAGTATCCCAATATTTTACAATATTTTCCTTCTAAAAGAAATTTAATTTCATAGAAAATATACATTGTACACAATAATAAAATTAAACAAATACTGATATATTAAATATTATTATTTTAATACTATAAGTTATATATGATATTGTGAATTAGATTAACTAAATCATAAAAATATAGTTTATACATTTTTATGAAATTAATTCATTGGAAATTAAAATAAGAACCAATTGAATATAAATGATGTGTTTTTATTTAAAAAATATTTTTATGCCCAAAAAAATATTATATAATAAGAATTTAAATTTATAACTATTACTAAATGGTATTAATGAAATATATATTTTATATGTTAAAAAAAACTGTTTTTTAAATAGATCCAATTAGTTTTATAGGATTAATATAAGACTAAAACATATTTTAAGCATAAAAAGTTATATTTTTTCTAAGGGCAGTTTTTCCACAATTTAATGAAACATATATAAAATTAAATTTTTAAACATTACATATATTCTATTTGAAAATATATATATTTTAAATGGGAATATGAAATTTCACTTTGGTTGATTTGTTTTTATATTTGGATACATTTCATGTTATTATTAGCAGTTATAAAATATTTCAATTTAATTGAAATCATATTATTCATTTAAATAATTTATAGAGTTAAAAAATATTTTTATTTGGTTTTAATGAATAATTATATTATTTTAAAATCATTTAATACAGTTTATTTCATTGGAATCAATTTTAAATTTAATATGAATAAAAAAATTACAATCTTTTGTAAGTTTTTACATTAGTAAACTGTTTTATCATTCCATCAACATGAATAATTATAAATTATTTACTGTAACTTTTATTTTTTTAATTTTGAAAAATAAATTCCATATCTGGAATTTTTTTGGTCCAAATTATGTAAATATATTTATTTTATATTTGGTTGTGTGAATTATAAATTTAGTAATATTTCAATTACTACCATTAAGGGTAAATTAGTTAGTTATGGGTAAAAATAATGTTATAAATACTATAACATTAACCTAACACATGGAATAATTTCATTAGATGAGTGTGCTTCAAACAAAATCATCCTTTGAAAAAAATTACAACCTTTATAAGCAATGTGGATGAGATTGCAATATTTATAATATTATATTCAAAGATAAGTCAATTTTTTCACATGTTTGTTTTTAACAAGTGAATGATTTATAATATGGGGTTATATAATGAATATTTTTTACTATAAGTAATATCTGGAAATATAAAATGGTTATCTTCATCTTGGTAACTTATTTATAAATTTTAGTGATAAATAATTAAAAAAATTGGGACACAATGGATATGAAATAATAATTTAATTAATGGAAGAATCCACTAAATGATATTAAAAATATGAAAATAAATATAATTTGATAAAATTAATACCATATATGATTTTGAAATATTATATATGAGTTAAAATAGTTTTATCGAATATATAATGTTGTTAAAATATTTTTTAAGATTCAAGGGATGAATAGTGTCAAATTGGACATTATTAATATTATATAATAAAAAATATTTTACTAAATGAAATAAAATTTCAAAAAAATATCAATTTTGAGAAAAATATTGAGATAAGTATTCAAATGTAATCAATTATTCATTTATTGGCTTCTTTTATTTTATATTTAATATATTATCCCTCAAAATTTAAATTACATGATATCACAGAAAGAATTAAAAATAATATATGAGGGTTAATGCAAAAAGATAAGGATTAAAATATAGTAAAAACTTATCTACATTTCAGTGGATGAAGGTATTTATACCTAAAATAATCCTATTTTATAAAGTAATGATTATTAAATCTTATTGATTATAAAATTATTTGATAAAAATTTAATAATTTGAGGCATTCAAAGGGTTCTCCTCCCCTCTCCTATAAAAGCACACCCACTATTCTCTTTTCATCACACATAAAAACCTATATGGTTTGGAGAATATATGCTAAAATACTTTGACATAATTCTTCCTCTCATTATATATGACTTATGTTAGGAATTACTTTCTTCTTATAGGTTTTATTGTGTTAATCAAAGGGATTCCACCAAAGAACGGGTAATTGTTTAACCAACATATTCACGTTTATTTATTTTTATACATTCTATTCATGTATGGTTTTTATATTAAAGATATAAAAAAATAACTTCTATATTTTTAGATGTTATTATTATTATCATACAACCATATTCTATGATTTATCCATCATATGAAAAATTAAAACACTGCAATTCATACATATGTCTTACCGTCTGAATGTCGCGGTGTAATCTATTTTCCATCGCCACATTATGTGTATGGGTACAATGATAGATATAATGGATAAATATCCAAATGTTCACATGAAATTTATTCATTATAATGAATATAAAATCCAATTCCTTACCCTTTCACCGATATGAGAATTATATCATCGCTCGTGCATACGTATAACCATCCATCTCGACGACGCGATGTGATCCATTTTCCATGTTAAAAATTCAAGAATAATTCTAAAAATATACATAATGATTAAATAGGATATTTATAACATAAATATCATTCTGGAGATGTTTCTATATATTCCCTATGTAAAATAATTGAAACATTAATGAGAAAACATGCATATGAAAATGAAGTAGTTAACACACGAAACAAGGGTAATATAGGAATATTGTAAAAAATGATATAACCATATAATATATGATATAATAAATGTGGATATGGTTTCAATATAAATTAATAACAGCTTTTAAACCATTATATGGTTGGTAAAATCACATTCATATTAGGGAATGTACAATGTAATGGTTAATATTACAATCTCATTATTATTCGGGTATTTTGATATGTAATTATCTAATGGGGAATACTAATCATCCATATCCATATTTATTCAAAATGATTACCAGATTATTTTTTTAATATTATCCTATAATTTTTAAAATTATTTTTACCTATGATTAAATTTTATATAATGTTTTGAATAGAAAAAAAATTTCATTCTCTAAACAAGGAACTTTATGAAATTCTTGACAAAAATACAAAAGGTATGTTTTTTCAACATAATAAGGCATGAGAATATTTTCCCACAATCATGAGAACATAATGTAATAAATCTTCATTTACAAGTTTATAAGAATATTTTCAATGAAAATGTTTTATTTTAAAAAAATTTGGCGTTTTTAAATAAATTATTTCATGTAACGAGTAAAAATTATATAAAAAAATTTAGTGATTTTATTAGAGTATTTTCATCTATGTAAAAATCCTTTATTTGATAATATGCATGATTGAGGTCAGTATCGTATGATACCATATACCATATTGTATTCAAGTTTTTTTGATCATTTTGACTGCAGATGTGCTATTTTGATACAATTCATGGTTTATGGTTAAAGTATTCCATTTTCATATACCAGTTTTTTAATACGAATGTTTATGTTCTATATTTTTTCAAACTTTAATATAAGGAATGCATTGGAATTAGTAAGTTATGGAGAGGGCCCACTATAACTCATAATGAATTGATAGGTCTCATAAGACCAAATAGATATGGACATGTCTAAGGCCTTTCAAATTCATTTTTAGATATTAATTTTACTGAGGACTTAAATATTTACTTCATCTATCTTGGCAAGGGCCTCTATGGTATGTTTTAGAGGTCTATCACTATGAATTTATCATTATGAGATTAGTTATTTAATTACATGAAATTATTCTACTAGTATAATATACATGGGTATTATTCTTAGAACATGTGATTATTTAAATGGAATGTGTTTCATTTATTTACCATTCCATAGAGTTTATACTATATTTAGTTAGAGCTTCCACTATATGGTTACCCTTAGAATATGAGGTCACCCATTACATATGGTTAATATTATGAAGGACTCCAAAATTTATATTATGATTGATATTAAAGGTTAATATTGTATAATATATATTCTTTTAAAGGATTGAATTTACTTTAATTTAGAGTTTCAATTTAAATATAAGGTTGATTTATTTAATTTTTTTTCCAAAACTGCTAAATAAAATATCCCTTTGTGATTTAAGTCTTTTATCTATGATTTTGTAATAATGTGGGGCACCAACTCAGGGCTTCTAGTGTTGGGGTTATTATAGTTTGTATCAGAGAAATTTTAGAATAATTATTGGAAACTATATTTAGAAAACATTGATTATGTAAAATAACCATGAGATAGACGTCGAGGATACACATTGAAGAACTACCTTGAATTTTGGCATGCTAGAGAATATGTATCTCTTTTTAGAAATACATCCTTATCTGGACACAAAAAGTAGATGTGGTTCTGAAACAGATGTACCTAGGGTGTAAAAACTATAACTAGGGTCATCGGGTCTGAATCAGTATAATCAAATATACGACAACGTGCCTTACTGAACACTAGGTTTGACACTCTTAGGGAATATTCTAAAGATAATTCATATTTTATTTAAAAACAATTTACATGATTTAAAATTAAATATGTCTCAAAAGAAACCATGTTTATGATTATGAGATTAGATATGTATGAATTTTTAATTTATGTAAATTATTTTTCTTATTTGATATTATGAATCAAGATTCATAACTTAATTTAGTGTATTTAATTATTTCGAATTGGCGCATAGTGCATGGAATAAAAACTGTATGAATTCATGTAATTCATGTTGGAAGTTCTCCCCTACGAATGATAATGATTTTGGAGATGGAACTATAACTAGTGCTGAGTAGCTTATAACTATACATAGACAACTCACTTAGGTATTGAACAATAACCTTACTCATATGGAGAATTATGATCATTATCATAGAAAAACAATAATAGACCAATTTATTCGAACAAAAATGTCTATAATTCAATTGGACTTTAAATCCATCTATAGATGAACAATGGATAAGTTCCTTAAGATGATAATTCTTGATTTGGGGTAAGGAAATTTTTTGGGAATATTATTTCCCTCACCAATAGATAGTGGATATTGAGAGACAATTCTTGAATCAGAGAAAAAAGAGGAATTGGAATATTTCTATACATTAATACAACTTAATAATATTTACATGGTATGCTACAGACTATATGTGTAACCAAATGAGTAATATTGATCATTTATTTTATGGGTTAGTTCCATTCATCAAAAAAAATTGGTCTCCCAAATATTATCATCATACAATGATATTGTCTCATGTGATATCATGATAAAGAATGAATTATCAAATTCACATGATTTTATGAGAATTTAATTGAAGAAGATAATTGTAGAAAAAGAGTCTGATAAAGGAAATAGGGGAAAGAAGGATTTTCCAACTTGGGATACTTCTAGAAGGAAACACCCTAGTACTTGATTATATGGGAAATTTTTTTTCATGTGTGGTGAGAAAGGTCATCATAATCTTGATTTCAAGGGAAATAATGAAGATACCAATGTTAAAATCTACAATTATAAATATATGGGACACTAGGTAAATGAATTCCCCAATAATCAAGGAAATATACCATAGAATAAGTGAAGAGAACAAGGTCATGATTATTTTGTTAAAATGGTCGAAGTTGAATAATTTAAATATTCTTTTTTGGATTCTATAATTATGTTATGATATTATGATTATTACAATCATGAGATATATAAGGATTGTACTTCAAAAAACAAATTCTTTAATGATTTCAAAGAATGATAATTTTCATTATGTTTATAAGGTTATCAAGGTATTCATATATTATGAATGTGATAAGAAAGGGATCATTCTACTATTCAAGAAATATTATTTGATGTTAATTTTGAAAATTTAATAACCTTCATAACAATATTTTGGCCTATGAATTTGCAAAGTTGTTTTTTGAATGAGTCTTTAGGTTAGAATAAATTAATATAGAAATTATACATTATTATTTGAGGTTAAAGATTGAGAAATTAGATACCTTATTCTCACCTTTATTATTTCCCTCAATATTTAATGAATGAATGAATTACGTGAGGAACTTATGATTCATTAAATTTGATTCAGGCATAATATTTAATTTTGAACATTCATTTCCAAGTTTAAGGGATAACGTGACAATTGATTGAATCACAACCTAACGATGAGATTATGATTCTTACATATAAATAAATCAACTGGGATTA
The DNA here is from genome assembly GCA_963277665.1 of Viscum album. Taxonomy (NCBI): domain Eukaryota; kingdom Viridiplantae; phylum Streptophyta; class Magnoliopsida; order Santalales; family Viscaceae; genus Viscum; species Viscum album. Next base: position 758,984,241 of record OY728140.1, on the reverse strand, counting down.
TATTCTCTAGTTCTTATCTTAATATTAAAGGAATACATCATCTCAAGGGAAAAGAATTTTGGAATAAAAATGTTATCAGTTTACTTTTCTTATAAAGAAATCAAAATCCTCCTTAACTCATCACATATATACAGATTTTTGATGGTATAATTTCTAATTATCATGTTCTATATCACTCTCCATCAAAACATGATGGTTAGATTTCTTATCCATGTCTAGGATTTCAATTTCCGCTATTTTTATCCTATTCAAAGTCCTAAGTTTTTGGTGACCTTAACATTTCTCTTTTCCTCTTATTAAGAGGTTGTTTTATTAACCTTATTTCTGATTTGTGTTTCCTATAAAAGAATTTCAAAGAATAAAATTTTTTTGTTTGATGTGCAATTAAATATTTTGAGGATGTTATTTATTGAAGGAGGGGATATTGTAAAACTCCAATATTGTATAGTATGTCTCTTCTAAAATAAATTCAATATCTCAGATAGTATATGTTGCACGCAACACCGAAGTTAAACAAAACAAGATATAACATTAAATATTATTATTTTAAAGAAAGTTGTTAAGTTGGATATTGTGAATGAGATTAAATAAATTATGAAAATGTAGTTTACAAATGTTTATAAAATGAATTCATTAGGAATTGAAATAAAAAGCAATCAAATATTAGGATTTTTATATTAAAAACTACATTTTCACCCAATATAGTATTTTATCATATTAAATTAAATTAATCACTATTAGATGAATTTTATAATGAAATATATATATGTTATATATTGAAAAAAACAATTTTTAAATTAATACAGTAAGTTTTATAGGCCTATGATAAGAATAATACCAATTTTAAGTAGAAGTGGTTAATTATTAAAAGTATTTTATCACATTGTAATAGAAAACATATATTTAATTCAATTTTTAAAAGTTTTATATATTATTTATTAAAATATAAAATTTTTATTTAAAATATGAATATAAAAATTTTCTTTAGTTGATTTTTCTACATTTTTCTGATAGGTTTCATGTTTTTGATGAATAGTTATAAAATACTACATTTTAATTGAAAACCACTTTTTCATTGGAATAATTTATATTGATAAATTATATGATTATTTTGTTTTAAAGTATAAATAGGTCATTATTAAACAATATAATAAAATTTATGCATTGTAATCAATTTTTCATTTAACATAATTAAAATAACAATAAAATCATATGTACATTTTTTACTTTAATAACACATTTTCTCATTCCATCAACAAGATAAATTTAAATTAATTACTAAAAATTTTGTCTTTTGATTTTTTAAAAATAGATTCCCTTTCTATAATCTTGGTGTCCAAATTATGTAAATAGGTTTATTTTATTTTTGTGAAAATGAATAGTAAATTTAGTAATATTTTAATTACTTGGTTAAAGGAAAATTAGATAATTATGGGTAAAAATAACATTTTATAGAATATGATATTACACTAAAACATGTCCTAATTTCACTGGATGAGTGTTTTTCTACTAAAATAATCCTTGGGAGGAAATTACAACTTTTGGAAGCAATTTGGATGAGATAACGTCATTTATAATATTATATTCAATGAAATGTAAATTTTGTCACATTTTTGTTTTTAACAAGAGAAATATTATTAATATGGGGAAATAAAATGGATATTTTATTACTATAAATAATATTTAGAAAGATAAAATGTTTATTAAAGTTATTATAATGTTTTTAAAATTTTTATTGATCAAATAACTACCTTTAATTATGACACAATGATGATGCAGTAATTATTTAATTAATGGATGAATCAAATAAATGATATTAAAAACATTAAAATAAATATAATTTTATATGATTAATGTTATCCGAGTATTTTATGGATGAATATGACATATTAGTAATGAATTTAAAGAGTTGTACTGAATATATCATGTTGTTAAGATATTTTCCAAAAGTCGGGTGAATAGGGTCAAAATTGATATTATTGTTATTCTAAAATAAATAATTATTTATTAATTGATATAAATTTTTAAAAAAATATCAAATTATGCTGTATTATTGGGATAATTCTTCAAATTTAATCAATGGCTCATTTATTGGTTATTTTTAAATGATTAGTAAATATATTATCCCTTAAATTTTAATTTACATGATATCATTTTAAAAATTAAAAATGTTAAATAAGTGTTAATGATAACAGAAAAGGATTAGAAAATAGTCGAAAAATATATAAATTTTACTTTATGAAGGTATTTTAACCCAAAATCATTATTTATTAAATATTAATATGTTTTTATCCATTTGGAAGATAAAATTAATTTATATTGTTTTAATAATTTTATGCATTCCAAGAGTGTCGCTCCCCTCTCCAATAAAAGGGAACCCGGTAGTCTCTTTCAATCACAATTCAAAACCTATTCGGTTTAGATAGGTTATTCCCTCATCCCTTCCAAGAATCTCTCCCAACATTCTAGAGCTATTATTTTAGGTAGAACGTCATCTTTAGAGGTTTTAATGTGTTAATAAATCGGAGGCCTCTAAAGAAGAGGTAATTGTTTTACCAACTTATTTACGTTAATATCTTATTTTACTTCATCTTCTTGTATTGTTTAAAAATAAATAATAACATCAGTTCCATTTATATGATGATATTTCATTATGATTATGGGATTATCATATTCAATAATTTACACATCATATAAAAAATCAAAACACTATGCATGTATACATACGACTTACTGTCTCCACTATATGGTGTAATATGTTTTCCATGTCCACCTTATTTGGATGTGTATAATGATGGGAATAATGGTTATATAAAGTAATTTTTATATTAGATATATTCTTTATAATTAATATACCATCCAATTCTTTACCATTTCACCAGTAAGGGAATGATGTCGTTTATCGTGTGTACTTGCAACCTACTATTTTTATAATGTGATGTGATTTATTTTCCATGTTAACAATTAAAGAATAATTATAAAAATATATGTAATTAATAAATATGATTTTTATAACATTCATATTATTCTAGAAATGTTTTATCTATATCCCATGAAATGTAACTGATAAATTCATGACAGAATATGCATATGAAGATGAAGTAGTTAACACCCAAAATAAGGGTTTTAGTGGAATATTATTAAAAAAATTATATAAAATGATAATATATGATATACTAAATATGGATATGGGTTTGGTATAAATTAATAACATGTTCCAAACCATTATACAGGAGGTTAAATCATATTCCACTAAATTAATGTATAATGTAGAGGTTAATTTCATAATCTCACTACTCTTCATGACTGTTTATATGTAAGTATTTTTTAGGGAATACTTATCATCCATGTCCATGTATCTTAAAAAAATTCAAAATTATTTTTTTAATATTTTTCTAAAAATGTTTAAATAATTTTCACACATACCTAATTTTTATAAAATTATTAGAATGGAATATTTTCTTCATTTTCCAAACAATGAACTTTTTTAGTTTCTCAACCAAAATATGGAAGAAATGATTTTTAACACATACGGCTTGAGAATCCTTTAACAAAATCATGGAACATTAATATATTCAAGAAAATTTTAAAAGTATATAAAATTTTTTCATTGTAAGTGTTTTCTTTTAAAATTTCACTACCTTTTTAATTAAATTAATTCAATGTAAACCCTAAAATTTCTCTTAAGAAATTGTTAATGATTTTATTATATTATCTTCATTCATTTCAAAATAAATTTTTGGATCCTATGCTTGATTGAGGATTATCTCTTAGAATAAAATTTCCCATAATTTATTGATTTTTTTATGATCATTTTGAATGTGGATGTTATACTTTTATACCATTCATGGGTTATATTTATAGTAGACTAGTTTTGTATACTAGTTATTCAATGTGAATGTTTATGTTGTTTATGTTTAACTAGATTCCTATGTGGAATAAATTGGATTTAATATGTTATGGTCGAGGCTCATCATAGCCCCTTGATATATATATAGGTCCCATCGAAAAACTATATATGGAATTATCCGAGTCCTTGACCATTTATTTTCATATATGGATTCGGCTGAGGCCTTAACAATTTAGTTTTGTATGTGTTGGATAAGGCCATGCTGATATATTTCCTATTTCCAGAATTTTCAATTTTATCATTGTGAGTTTACATACTTATTTCAATATGAATATTCATCTTGTAGAATATACATGGTTATGTTTATTAATTCATCTGATTATTTAAATGGAATGTGTTTCAGTTATTTTCCATCACATATTGTTTATTCCATATTGACTCATAGCTTCCACTATACGCTTACCCTTACTGATCATCTGAGATCACCCCTTTCTTATGATTTAGATTTTTTAGGATTCAAAGATGTATATTATGATTGATACATATGGTTAATCTTGGAAAATATAGATTTTATGAATGTATTAAAAATATTGTATTTTATAGGTTCAATTTAAATGTAAGGTTCTTGTATGTAATAAGGATTCCAAAACTACTAAACTAATTAGTCCATTGGGACTCGATTCTGGTATCTATGATAATTTAATAATGTGGAGAATTTAATTCTAGATTATGGGGTCATGTTTGTTACATAAATTCTCTCCATTCATTTTTTATTTTTTTATGTGTAGACAATAATTACAAACATGGTCAATTTAATGGAAAACATATTAAAGATTATGCATAAAGAGTAGAAATATGAGGTGATGTGTTCATGATGTTGGGAATATTGCGTAGTCTTGTAGATGTACTATTTAAATTGGGTATCACATAATTGTTATACATGTATCCACATTAATTAAATAAGAGAAAACTTTATGTGAATTTTGATTAGGTCGAGTTAGGAGATAAGGGTACATGTAAAGGGGGTAGCGTACAAGGATACCTGGTTTACATACCAAGGAAAATTATCCAAGGGAAAAACTAGACTCATGAAAAATTAAGAATCCCCCCACATCTGATTGAGGATTCCATCCATTACTTAAAAATGATAGAAAAAATACTTCCCTGTTAAAATTGGATCTGATTGTAACAAAGAGTGTATGATTCTGAGGTAAATGTGACTCTATAATGAAAATGGTTTTGAAGGGGAACTGTAAGTGATCAGGCCATTGTATGGAATGATAAACACATTCTAAGCCCTATATTGGCACTAATAGCTAGGTGATGTACCATGTTGATGTCTTATTTTACCTAGGATAGTGTTGTATACTAGAATATGAGTAAATAATATAAATCCCCTATAAATGGTTCCCCCATTTTCAATGAACTCATCTGACTTGATCAAACACTAATGTATTACACTCTCTATTCACCCAAGACATTCACACAACCCAAGGTTAGTGAAATCTCTTTTCATCTTCACTTTTTTCTAGAATGTTTAGATTTAAAAATTAAAGATTAGTATTAACCTTTTCATTGGATATACATCTTAGGAATTATACTAAATGAAGAGACTTACATGAACTGACCAAATCAAAGAGACCAGATTGAAATACTGTCATTTGGGGAATTTTCACTACATGGCCCTTATACTTTGTTCATCATCAGTTTTGGGTGTTTTCATACTTCTTCATCTGACTAAATCAACTAATATATTCCAATTTTCCTTTTGTAGAAAAAATATTCCCTACCTTTTTTCATTTTTTTAATTTTTGAAGTCTCTACTTAAACTAAGAAGATAATTTACTATGTTGATATCAAATAGAATAATTTTATCAAATCATTTTATCCAATAAAGTAAAATATTCTTGAATAACGTTTTCTATAATATTTATCCCCCAAACATTTTCCACTACTTCAATTGGGCCTTCCAATTTAATTTTAAGTACAAGAATTTGATATTCATCATCCCTTCATGAATATATTATCACCAATGATGGTTTATTGAAATAATATATCTCTAAGTTGGAATAATATTTATCATTGTAAAAATGTGGGAATATATTTTATGAACCATTCTACGGTGTTGATGTGTCATGAACCATGAGTGTACCCCACTATAAACAAATATTCCTCACAGATTCAATATAAGGGATGGAGTCTCCAATAGGACCTATATTCTGTATGGAATTTATCCATAGAGTGCTCATGGACCTATTGGGTAAACCATATTTATTTAGAACTATATGATTTTTTGATAGATTTTGGACATTATGAATACATCAGGGGTTCATAGTTTCTATCCTATCATTATCCTCTAATATTTGTTGATTTTATGAGCCAATTTTGTTCTGATACAAACACATTTTATTTTCAACATGGGATGATAGGTGAATATATATGAAATATTTATTAGATAAATGAAATCATTTTCCTTAGTGACATCTTTTATGACTTCCTATCACCCCATGAAACTCAATGAAATTTCAAGAAAACACCCATCCTGTAAAAGGTATTATTAAGAGTGGTTGAGGAGGAGTTGAAGAAGAAAATGTAAACATCTCAAAAAATCCATTTAACACATGAATTATGATTTTCTTATACACCCATGGATTGATATCTCGGGTAAAAGGTCAAGGGACTTCCATGCCCTGTATAATAGTAAGTATAATGACACCTAATGGTATATTCATGACAGAATTTGGTACACAACTTGGTGTTTTCAAGTTATATTAGGAATGAGTTCAAACCTTTAATTATCATAACTTCTGGATATAATCATCTATAGAAAGTTTCTTCCAATTTCAAATTATCATACCATGATGATGAATAGAACATTTTTCATGGATTAATAACTTTTCGTAGGAACGCTAATGAATATTTTCATTCTAAACATGGGGAGAATATATCATGGGATCATAAAAGTTTAGTTGGGTGATACCCCTTACATTAAGATCAGAATAGGATATGAGATGCTCAAATTCAAGAGGGGGTGGGGGTTGATTGTATGTTAAAAAAATTATTTTTTAACATTAATAAAATCAATGTTTAATAATGTCAAACAAGGTGAATTTACAAACCCCCTTTTGTTCATAACTAATAAAAAATATTGCTAAGCATCTAGAAAAATAGATCCAGAAAGGAAACATAAGGGAATTTTACTTAGGGAAATATTCTACCTTAAATTGTATATAATCTTATTTATCAGCGTATATTGGTATTAGAAGGTATAATAAAGATATAAATTATTTCATTAACAAAATATTGTGTAAATAAAACTTGTAATAATAAAAAGTAAGAAAATATGAAATATTTTAACCCTATGTGAAGGGTATCGAACAACCGTGGATAAAGGTCCCCTAATTTATACTTTTATGAAAGTCTATCTTACCCCGACCAGGGTAAGCCCTCAATAATAATATCATAGTATGTCCTTATATCCTCACAATCCCTAAATCATTAAGGTAGTCGACACCTATATCTTCATATCCCCAGAATCCATTGTTTATACACAACAACAATAAGAGTCGCACTAAGCCGGCTGGAAAAGTTGTCCAATGTAGAACAAGATGTTAATAGATTTCACAATTCATGAGAGTCTGCCTCTCTATAAATCACTTCACAACATCACAACATTTAATCGGTAGATCTATCTTTAACTCTTTAAATATATTCTGTATTTATAGGAAAAAATTCCAATGGTCATCTCCTCCTACAATGGTCATATTTTTCCCTGAATTTTGGAGGGACATGGACACGTGTCACTCATCCAACTATTAGTTAAAAACAAATTTTATGACATCGTTTCATTGTTATAAAATCATGTGTAAGTAATTATAACATGTAAGAAAAAACATTCTCATGTTTTAGAAACATAAGTAAACTAGGACCCGATAAAATCAAAAGTTACTTTATGAAAACGAGGTAATTGTAAGAAAAACATTTAATCATATTCCTAAGGAATTGAGAATTGGAGTCTATAAATACTAATAATCCAATTTTGGAACAACTGATATTCATAGTATGAATTCTGATGAATTTAGAGTCTAATTATAAAGGAATTCAGAGTCTGAATTCTAAGGAATTCAGTGTCTGAATTCTACGGAATTATGGGTATGAATTCTGAGAAATTTTGGGTTCTAATTGTAAGGAATTAGATGTTTTAATTATGAAGAATTCATAGTCTTAATTTCATAGAATTTGAAGTCTAAATTTCAGATAATTTGAAGTGAGAATTTTAGATTATTTGGAGTATGAAATTTTGAGATTTCAATGATCGAATTTTAGAGAATTCAGAGTCTAAATTTTAGATAATTCATAGTCTAAAAATAGAATGATTATTTATCTAAGAAACTATTATAGTCATATATTTAGATAATGATCTTATTATTCATATGGAAATTTAGCCTTATGAAAAATATGGTTAGGATTAGATAAGGATCATTAAAAATAACATATAAAAGCATAATTATGGATTAATCAAATAAATTTTTATTGAGAAAGAACATTTTCTTTAAGAAAATAATTTATATATAAAGATAATTTTCTTTAAGAAATGGGTTTTTGAATTTCAAAACACAATGGAATGGGAAATTCATAAGAATACTTATTGACTCAACTGTATCCCTCTTTTTGGAAAGCCCAAATAATTTTACAGTAAATAATATAATAAATAAGATTTTTAATTTTAAAATAAATACTAATCTCCTTTTACTTAAGATCCTTAATTAATATGAATAACTTCCCCTTATGTTTTGAAATTCCTAAGGATTGTATTTTGTCTTTCTTAGAAAAAGTACATCTTCTTTCTTAAGAAAATATTCTTCATGTAATCTCCCCCTTACTTGATCTCCCACATTCATAGGGAATTACCTTATTTTAACTTAATATTATTTTTATCATTCTTTTATCCCCATTTATGATTTTTAAAAAAGGAATAGAGGGATAAAGTGTACCAGAATGGTTGTGAATATAAAAGAAAAAACAATGGAAAGATAACAAAATTTCATTATGATAGAAAAAAATTTATACAAGGAAAAATAAAACAAAATATCAGTGTTTAAGAAATTATTCACCCTTCTATTGCTTCGGCATTACAATTCTCAAGGTTTCATTTAACTTCTTCATCTCTTTGTGATTATCATGATACTTCACAAGTAACTGATCCTGAGCCTGATTTTTCTTTACAAGATCTTTGATTCTTACTTCATGAGACTATTGAATTTTGTATTGAGATTTTACCACTTGTTATGTAACACCCCAATCTTCCACGATACGCTTCTCTTTGAATAATACAATATATTTTGTTGTATGGAAATATAGTTCTAACACACCACGACTAATCAAAATAGTCATTTAAAAAGAAGTTATGAATAGTGATAACCACATTTTAAAATTTTCTAAATTTTATTCTTCAAAATGGGCTTAATGTTTTTATTCGGAATATCAAAATTAGCTCAGGGTAAAATTTTGGCATTTTTATGAAAACTTCCAATTTTGATGAATAGTGAAAAACAATGTGTTATTGTTTAAAAATGACTTTATAGTTAAATAATTATTTATATATTTTAAATTCATTTTAAGTCAAAATAGATACATAATATCTATATTAGTTCAATTTAATTCATTGGATTCATTTTATAATAAGATAATATGTATAAAATTTTATGGAACTATTTAACGTCTTTTACCCACCTTCTAGGAAAATTAGCAAATTTGCATAAAAAATAATTTTACCACTTATGTGAATTGAATTTCAAAAATGTGAGAGATATATTTCATATCAGTTTGTAAAATGTGGTTCAATAGGATGAAAATAAATATAGGTGAATAATAACTTTGGAGTTTTATTTACCATGGTTAAAAGTAAATACAGAAATGAAATGTATAAATGATATTATAATTACCCCAACACATGTCTTAATTCTATTTTATAAGTTTATTTCGACCAAAATAAACTTTAGGAATAACATATGATCCTTTTTCATCTACATGGTTTATATTAGGACATTTATTATTATTTTATTTAAAGAAGAGTTAAAAGTGTTAAATTAAAATTTTAATAACTAAAACATTTTTAATATAGGGTTATACATCAGATAAATTTTACTATAAATACTAATTATAAATATAAAAAGTGTTAAAACATCATGGTATTTTATAGATAATATTTAGTCGTTAGATAATTAAATTTTATATGACATAATAATGATGCAGTAATTACATTATTAATGAATGATTAAAAAATTGATATTATAAAAATAAAATTAAATGTAAATTGATGCATTTGATGCATCAGACAAATTTTATTGGTTAATATGATATGTTAGGGTTTAATAATTTTAATTTTTTGATGTAAACATGTTTTTTTGACTTTCACAAAAACCAAATACTAAATAGTCTCCAAATTGAAAAAAAATGTCTTTTTAAAACAAATATTATATTGTTAAATTATATAATATTCATAAAAATATATGGTTCAGAAAAAGGACTTAAATAAGGATAGATATGTCATTAATCATCCACCTGAGGTTCTCTTGGAATTTTATAGGTTGTTTATTATCCATGTTATATAAAACTAAAAGACGGCATGGTCAATGTTAACCTATTTAACAAATAATTAAATCTAGAATATATTGTTAATATGGTGACATAAACTTGTCTAAAACCTATTGGTTGAAAATATTTTGACTCATCCCCACCTTATACTAGAACAAAATCTTTTTTAAGCCATTATAAACCAAAAATTATTTTATAATAAAATAATATTTCAAAATTTGCCTAAAGTGACCCTCACCTCTCTTATAAAAGGGTACTTCCCCTTCTCTCCAATTCACACATCTAAAACTATTTGGATTGGCGATACTCGACTCGAATATCCTCCCAAATACCCCCAATTCAACCCAGAGGCCTTAATTTTATCAAAAATCCAACCTATGAAGCCCTTTTGGTAAAATCAAAAGGATGCACCCGAAGAAGATGTATTAATTTCACCACCTATTTCAAAGTTCTTTTATTCAACCACATACATTTATTTTCTGTTTTTAGAACAGAATAATAACTATAGTAACTTATATATACTATGATGTTATTATAAATATGGTACAACCATATTCATTATTCTATCCATCCTATGAATTACAAAGTCAATATATGCGCGTACATACAGTTTACCGTCTCCAAGTCATGGTGTAGTTTGTTATTCAACAGTTAATTATTTGGATAGGTTTAATAATGAGCATAATTGATGTAAATAATAAATATAAAATTTTAATTATTATTTATATATGATATACCATCCAATTATTTACTATTTCATTATTGATAGAATGATATTGTCGCTCCTGCGTACGTACGGATTACCATCTCCACAAACACGATGAGATTCCTTACCCATAATATCCATTAAAGAATAATTTTCATTTTATGATTTAAAATAATTTTTGAGAACATAATATCATTATGGATATGATTAAAATACATCCTATCCATAACAAACATGACTTACGTAACAAAATATATAAAGGAAAAAGAATCAGTTAACACCCGAAACAATGATACGACTGAAATATTATTAACAAAGAAATATTAGATGATCATATATTATATCATATTTATGGATGTGGTTATTTAATATTTTAATTAAAATGAATTAACTATTAAACAGGAGGTTAACATACCCTCAAAAAAAGTACAAGGTATGGTTTAATTTTACAATCTCTTTGTTATCTGAGGTTGTTTATACGTATACATCTACTAGGAATTATTTATCATCAATATTTGTGTTTCTTAAAAATGTATTTCAAAAAGAAATTTCTATTTCCTAAAATATTGGTTAAGGTCATTTATACCATTGTTTGACTTTTTTAAAAATGTTTTGAAATGATTCTTTCTATTGTTTTCCAAACAAGGTACCATATGAACTTTTCAACTAATTAGGGTAAGAATGTTTTTTTAACATTGACGGCGGGTGAAGCTATTTCCCCCCATTATAATACCTTAAAATCTTCCCTTAAAATCTTATAAAAATATTTCCAAAATAAATTTTTTTCTTTTATAATTACATTACTTTTAAATGATTTCAAAATTGAGAGAGATATTTATCTGAAATAGTTTTGATTTCATTTATGTCAATAACCTTTGTTGGATTTTACACTTTTTTGAAGATGATTTATTATGGTCCAATATTCCATATTTAATTACAGTTTTTTTGATAAGATTGACTGTGGATGTGTTACTTTTATACCATTCAGGGTTTATAGTTAATGTATTAACATTTTTTATGCTAGTTTTAATATGAATGTTTATGTTATATTTCATATTTTTCATATGAGGAATGAATTGGACTTAGTAAGTGAAATTTGGACCCCATTATAACTCATCGATACATCAATAGGTATCATGAGATATACTAGTGTCTTGGTACAAGTCCTTGACAAAATATTATTTGTAAACTTGGCACGAGGCCTTGACTATGTGGTTATGATTTCCGGAATTAAGTATTCCATAATTATAAAATTAGCTATTGATATTACATGTGATTATTAGACTAGTAGAATATCCACATGAACAATTAAATGGTATTATACAATTTATCTTTTCCTTATTATTCTGAATTTTAAGTTTAAATGGCTTGTGTTTTATTCTTATACATAGATTTAAATTTTTATGCTTATTTATGACAGTTTCCACTATATAGTTATCTTTACTGAGCATCTGAGCTCACCCCTTTCTTATGTTTTCTTTTTACCGGGGTATGAAGAAGTATATTATGATTGACCTTTAGAGATAGGCTAAGAGATATGAGTGTGTTCAAAGGGGACATAATTTTTTCGTTGTTTTTTATTTCATGATGTAATGTAGAACTTATGTATGTATCTAATACTTCCAAAGCTACAAAACTAATCTATATTTTGAGTCATGATCTCTTGTGATCATGCCAATGTTATGTAATAATGAACCTAATCTAGGTAACTAGGGTTTCAGAGTTACAGTTGGTATCAGAGGAAGTTTAATACAATCTTCGGAAACTAGATTTAGATAAACTCTATTTAGAGAACATTACCCTAAGATAGAAATTGATGGTTAGAATAGAAGAACATAGAAACATTTTGGTAGTGTAAATATTATGAGGGTTTTCCAAAAAAATACAACCCTGTATAGATACAAATAGGTAGAGGTGGCAATGGTATTCATGTACCTTGGAGTGAATACTCTGACAAGGAGTTTCAGGCTTGACTTGGGGTATTTGGGTACACAACAATGGGGCTTGTTGCACACTTGGTATTGAAGCACTCGGGATATATGATTACGACGGTTCACATTTTCTTTACTATCCATTATGAATTATTTATAAGTATATACTTTCTCAAAGAAAACATTTTTATGATTATGGAATATATGCATAGACTGTTCAATTTATGGTAAGTGTTTTACATGTTTGGGATTCTGTATTGCAATTCATAAATTGACATAGTGTATGTCATTATTTAGAAATGGAACCCAGTTTAAGGAATGGAAATCATATCAATGCACGTAATCCATGTAAGGATTTCCATCCTACTCAAGATAATTATAGTGGATATGGTGATGCAATTTCTGCTGAATAGCTTATAACCATACTGGGACAACTTACTCAGGTTATGAATAATTAACATACCCATATAGAGCACCCTAATCCATAACATGGTGGATCAATGTTAGAATGCTTCATGAGGAAACAACCAACAACACTCAATGGTACTATAAATCCATTTGTAGCTGAGCAATGGATAAGATCCTTATAAAAAATATTTCATGCATTGGGGAGTAGTAAAAGGGAAAAAGTTTTCATGGTAGTTTATCACCACCAAAGAGATGAAAATCAATGTTGGTCATTAATTCAAAATACAGAGGCTGATGAAAAGGTATCAAATATGGAATAGAGATAGTTTAATGAGATTTTTGTAGAGAAATACATTCCTCATGAGCTTCGAGCGGATAAGGGAAGTTAATTTTTGATTTTGATGAAAAAAGAGGATGAGAATGTTTCAATGTATGAGGCTAATATTACAAGTTTATCAAGGCATGATATAGATTATATATATATATATCCTAAGAAGTAATGTTGATCAATTATTTTATGGGTTAAAACCATTTCTTCATCGAGCATTAGTCTCACAATCCTTCTCATCATATGAAGATATAGTATCATGTGCTATCAAGATGGAAAAAGAATTATCTATGTTTTATGACATTAAAGAAAAGAAAGAGAAGAAGAGATATGGGGAACACTTTGGAAATGTAAATAAGGGGAATAAGGAAAAGGTTGGATTTCCATCCTATAGTAAATGTGGGAAGAAACACCCTGGTGCGTGCCTGAAGGGAATATGATTTTGTTAAATGTGTGGTGAAAAAGGCCACCAAACACCTAATTGCAAGGGAAAGAAAGAGGTTTTCAATGTTGAATGATACAATTGTAGAGAAATGGTCCATTATGCGACTGAATTTCATAATCACCATGAAAACTTACCTCAGAAATGGATAAAGGAGAAAGGCCAAACAAATGCGATCACAACTACTCAGGTTGATATTCTGAATGATGTGGTGGTAGGTACTTTGATCATTTCATCAAATTTAACCAATAATTTAATTTATTTTGGATCATCGTATTCTTTTATATCTTCCCAGTTTTCCAAGAAAATTAGATATTTTCAATTTGATTTAACAAGGGAGCTGACTGTCAAAACTCTTAAGGGAATTGTCATTGCAGCAAATGTTTTGTGAATCATTTACCATTATAGAAAATAATCATGATTTATCTACTAATCTCATCATCAAACCCTTGATTGAATTTGATATAATCCATGGTATGGATTGGATTTTGGACCATTATGTTAAAATCTATTATAAGAATAATGACGTTAAATTTTTTGTTGAAGATAAGGAACCCCTTATCTTTAGAGAAGAAAACATCACCATTTGATTATCATCTTCATCTACCCCTAGTAGCTCTATTAAATTCAATTATTCGTGTGGAAGAGGGTGAAATAACTATGGGTGAGTAAAAGAATGTTCAAATATAAAATGTAACTATTGTTCAAGAATATCTTGATGTGTTTCTAGAGGATTTACCTGGACTTCCTCCAGAATAAAAGATTGTCTTTTCTGTTGACTTAATTCCTAGTTCAAGGCCCATATCGAAGACCCCATATAGAATGGATACTTTGGAATTATTAGAAATAAATAAACAACTAGAGGAATTTAGTAATAAAGGATTTGTTATCCCTAGTGTTTCTCCATGGAGAGCCCTTGTTCATTTTGATAATAAGAAAGAAGTATCTATGAGGTTGTGAGTTTACTACAAGGAGATCAATGTGATAACAATAAAGAACAAGTATCCTCTAAATCAAATTGATTATTTATTCGATCAAATTGATGGAGCTCATGTAATTTCAATGATATAACATCTATCTGGATATCAGCAGTTGTGCGGGATGAAGGAAGACATTATGATGGAATCATTTTGTACCGAGAATGGGTATTACGAGATTACAGTAATTCCTTTTGGACTGACTAATGAACTGTATGTTTTCATGGATCTAATGAAAAGAGTTTTCAAGGAATACCTTGATGACATATTAGTGGTATTTATTGATGATATCTAGGAATATTACAAAAGTTGCTAAGATAATGAAAATCACTTATGCACTTTTCTAAAAACTCATTGAAGAAATGAATTATATTGGAAGTTTCTCAAGAGTGAATTCTGGCTTCAGGAGATTTCATTTCGAGGCTATATTGTCTCGAAGGATGGTATCTATGTTGATCCTTCAAAAAATGAAATCCAGGAATGGCTATCACCAACATGTATAATTGAGGTACGTGGTTTTATGGGTTTAACAGGTGGCTATCCGTGTTTTGTACATAATTTTGCTCGAATGGCGATCCCATTAACCAATATCACACATAAAGGGGTTAAATTTGTTAGGAACAATGTGTCTGAAGGATGATTTAGAGAACTTAAGATAAAATTAGTTAGGGCTCTTATCTGGACTCTACCATCAGGGAAGGTTGGGTTTATATTTATAGTGATCCTTCAAAGAAATGAATGGGTTTTGTCCTTGTGAAGAATGATAGGGTTATTTCATATGCATCACACTAGATAAATGTTCATGAAAAAACTATCCCACTCATGATCTTGAGTTAGCAGCTGTAATCCTTGATCTGAAAATATGGTCACACTATCTCTATGGTGAAAAATGCGATATTTATATTGATCATAAGAGTTTTAATTATATTTTCTCACAATAAGAACTCATCATGAGGCAAATGGAATTACTTGAACTACCCACGGATTATGATTGCACAATACACTACCACGAGGGGGAGGTAAATAAGGTGGAATATGCTTTGAGAAGAAAATATCATCGTGTTCTGAACTAGATTAGAGTTGAAAGGGATCCTATGTCTGTGGATATAATAATGATGGATATGGGAATAATAATGGAAGGTGAAACATCATTAATTTTTCAAATAGTTGCCAAACCATCATTACTAGAAAGGTTAAAAAGTTCTCAAACTGATAATGAGAAGTTTCAAAAGAAAATTAAAGCTATGAATGATTGAAGATTGATTAAAATTTTATATGAGGATGAAAATTTGAAATTTGGGAAGAGACATTATGTTCCTAATATACCTGATCTAAAAATGGAATAGTTGGATGATGAGCATAGATCTAATTTCTATATACTCCCTAGTAGTAGTAAAATTTATAAATATTTGAAGGAACATTTTTGGTGGGACAACATGAAGAAAGAAATTTTTTATTATTTCTCATGATGTATTGTTTATAAACAGGTGAAGGTTAGAAGACAACAACCTAGAGCTTCCATGAAACCTATTCCCATACATGAGTGAAAATGAGATGATATTATGATGGAGTTTGTCATGGGGATACCAAAGACTCCTGGAAAATATGATGAAATATGGGTCATTTTTTTATTGTCTTACCAAGTTAGCACTTTTTCTTGCTATAAGAGATGATTTACCACTTGAACGTTTTGAAATACTCTATATTAACGAAGTTGTAAGACATTATGGTGTACCCCTATTGATTGTTTTTTTATCATGGTCCCTATTTTACATCAAGATTATGGAAAAGTATTCTGATATCCCTAGATACTAAAATTATTTTAAGCACTACCTACCACCATCAAATTGATGGACAATCAAAACGGACTATTCAAACCATATAAGACATGTTGAGATATTTTCACTTGACTTTAAATGTAAGAGGGATCATTATTTTCCTATGGTAGAATTTTCCTATAACAATATCTTTCATTCACTTATTTGGATTACACCATATGAAGTGTTATATTGAAAGAGATGTCGCGCACCAACTTGTTGGGATGATGTTGATGAAAGAAAACTCGTAGGCCCAGAACTTGTTGAGGAAACAATAGAAAATGTGAAGATTATCCCAACCCACATCAATACAGCACAAAGTAAGAAAAAATATCTATTCTAATAACCAAAGGAATGATTTGGGATTTCATGTAAGAGGTCATGTTTTCTTGAAGGAATCTTCATGGAAGTCTGTTGTACGATTTAGTCAAAAGGGCTAATTAATTCATAGGTACATCATACCTTTAGAAAATATAAAACGGATTGGAGTTGTAGTTTTCCATTAGGAAAATGCCGCCAAGTCTCTCCGAAGTTCATGATGTGTTCCACGTATCAGTGTTGAGAAAATACAAGCCTGAACTAACCCATGTACTCACGTATGAAGAAATAGAACTAAAAGTTGATCTATATTATGGTGAATAGCCTCTCAAAAAAATTTATACTATAGAACAAGCGTTAAGAAACAAGACACATGCCTGGTAAAATATTTTTGGAGAAACCATAAAATAGAAGAGTCAACGTGGGAACCTAAGGAACATAAGATGAAGAACCACCCAAACCTTTTTATGTAGTATTATTCTATAAATCTTAAGGATTAAATTATTAGAAGGAGAGAAGAAAGTAACCCCCGAAGCTTCCATGGTAAGATTCTCTTTGAATAATACAATAGCTTCTGTTGTAAGAAAATTTGAGTTCTAGTACACCACGACCAATCAAACTAGCCGTTTAAAAACGCAGTTATGAATAGTAATACACAGTTTTTTAAATTTTATAAATTTTATTTTTCAAATGAACTTCATTTTTGGATTCGGAATATCAAAATTATCTCAGGGTGAATTTTTGGTATTTTTCTAAAAACATTCAATTTTTTTAATAGTTAAAAACACTACGTTGTTGTTTAAAACCAACTTTTTATTTAAATAATTATTTATTTTAATTTAATTTAATTTAAGTACAAATAGACACATAATACCTTTATAATTTAAATGTAATTCATTGGAGTCATTTTATAACCAGATTGGATAATAAAATTTTATTGAACTTTTTATCGTCTTTTACACACCTTCTAGGAACATTTTACAATTTTCATAAAACATAATTTTACCACTTATGGTAATTAAATTTTAAAAATCTAAGAGACGTGTTTGATATCTGTAAGTAAAATTTGGTTCAATATGATAAAAACAATTTTTGGTGAATATTAACTTTTGAATTTTATTTACCACGACTAAAACTAAATGGTGTAGTTAATGGTAAAAATGATATTATGATTACCCCAACACTTGTCCTAATTCTATTTGATAAGTGTATTTCAACCAAAATCAACCTTGCAAAAAAAATATGATTCTTTTTTATTCACTTGGATTATATTCAGTCATTTATTGTTATTTTATTTAAAGAAGGGTTAGAAGTGTTAAATTCAAAATTTAATAACTAAAACATTTTTAATATCGAGTTATACATAAGATAAATATTACTATAAATATTAATTAGAAAGATAAAGTGGTTTCCTACAACATGGTATTTTATTTATAGTTTCTTGACATTAAATAATTAAATTCATTTATTACACAATGATGATGCAGTAATTAACTTATTAATAAATGATTAAAATAATTGATATTATAAATGTCAAAAATAATTTTAAATTGATAATTTTGATACATTACACTAATTTTATAGGTTAATATAACATTTTAGGGTTGATTTAATTTATTTTTTTTTTGAAGTAATTAATTTTTTTTGACATTCAAAAAAATGAAATACTAAGTATTGTCAAAATTGACATAATTGAGTTTTTAAAACAAATAATATATTATTAAATTATAAAATATTCCAAAAAATATATGGTTTGGACAAAAGACATATAAAATGATTTTTATGTCATTAATGAAACACTTGAGGTTCTCATGGCATTTCATAGGATGTTTATTAACCATGTAATATAAAAAAACAAGAAGACATGGTAGAAGTTAAACTATTTAACTAAGAATCAAATCTAAATGATATGGTTTATATGGTGACCAAAACTTGTTGAAAAACTATTGTATGAGATTATTTAGACCCATAAGTACATTATCATAGAAATAAATTCATTTGGATCCATTTTAAACTGAAAATGATTTTATAATAAAATAATATTTCAAGCTTATCCTAAAGTGACCCTCACCTCTCTTATAAAAGGGTACTTCCCATTATCTTAAATTCACACATCAAATGACACTTCGATCGGCCAAAACCTGCTCACATATCCTACCAAA
Organism: Viscum album; assembly: GCA_963277665.1. Lineage (NCBI taxonomy): Eukaryota > Viridiplantae > Streptophyta > Magnoliopsida > Santalales > Viscaceae > Viscum > Viscum album. The sequence continues at coordinate 758,964,705 of OY728140.1, read as the reverse complement.
TACCCTCACTTCCACATAGAGTCCAAACATTGATCATAAATACAACCTAATGAGCCCTTTTGATCAAATCAAAATGAAGCGCATGAAGAAGAGGTAATAATTTTACCACCTCTTTCAAAATTCATTTCTTCTTCCAATTGCTCATTATTTTTTGTTTCCATGCCAAAATAATAAATCGAGTACCTTCTATTTTTTTAATTTTTTTTAAAGTTTGGGGCTGAAGCCTCATTTATTATTAAATAAAAGCAATGACCTCTTTAACTGGGTATAGGGAGACACATTACATAGCCCGAAGGCCCATTGGGGATTTAGACCATTACCTGGCCCGTAGGCCCATTTTTTGTCCCAAAGCACATTCTGTGAAGAGTAATGCTATAGTACCCCTACTTCTATAGTAATACACAATACCCACCGCTTCTACAGTACCTTACCACCACTACAGTGTATGTCATTGCTACAGTGCCACCACTACTACAGTGCGCTACAGTTCTGCTACAGTAACCACGCCCAATTGGTTTTAAACCCCCATTTTTCATATAGAATTAAGGGATTATTACCACTAAGCCAAACCCCAACTACAATAACTTCTAAATAATGTGATGTTATTATAAATATGGTACAACCATATTCAGTATTCTATCCATCCTATTAATGAAAAAGTCACTATACATGCATACGTACGACTTACTATCTCCAAGTCGTGGTGTAGTTTGTTATTCAAAACATCATTATTTGGATGGGTATAATTATGAGTATAATTTATGTAATTAATAAATATAATATGTTAATTTTTTTTAAATATTATATAACATCCAATTACATATTATTTTACCATCAATATAATGATATTTTCACTCATGTGTACGTACGGATTACCGTCTCCAGGAACGCGATGAGATTCATTCCCCATCGTAATAATACATGAATAATTTTCATTTTATTATTTAAAATAATATATATGAACTTAATATCATTATGGATATGAATAAAATACATCTTATCCATAACAAACATGACTTACATTACAAAACATATAAAGGAAAATGAATCATTTAACACCTGAAACAATGATACTACAGAAATATTATTAACAAAGAAATATTAGAAGATCATATATGATATAATATTTATGTATGTGGTTCTTGTATAATTTAATAACAATGATTTAACTAGTATAAACATGGTTAATGTACCCTCGACTAAGTAAATGTACAAGGTAAGGGTTAATTTGATAATCACTTTATTATCCTAGCTTGTTTATATGTAAACATCTATTGGGAATTCCTTATCACCCACATATGTGTTTCATAATAATGTATTTCAAAACCTTTTTAATATTTCATTGAATATAGGTTAAAGTCATTTATAACATTTTTTTACTTTTTATAATATTTTATTAATGGAATATTTTCATCATTTTCCAGAAAAGGTACATTATGACCTTTTGAACAAATTAAGGTAAGAATGATTTATTAACTTATACGGAGGGTGCAGTTATTTCTATCCATTATAACAACTTTGAAGATTCCCATTCAATCTTATAAGAATATTTTAAAAATAAATGTTTTCTTTTATAATTATGTTACATTTAAATGATTTAAAAATTGAAAAAATTATTTATCTGAAATAATTTTGATTTCATCTATGTCAACATCCTTTGATTGATTTTACACTTGTTTGAATTTTATTTATTATGATAAAATCATCCATATTTTATTAGATGTTTTGTGATATAACTGATTAAGTATGTGTTATTTTTATACCATTCATGTTTTATGGTTAACATATTATCATTTCGTATGCTAGTTTTAATACGAATGTTTATCTTATGCTTCAACCCTTTCATATGGGAAATGTATTGGACTTAGTATGTAAATGGTGGAGCCCGTTATAGCTCCTCGTTGCATTGGTAAGTCTCATGAGAAAAACTAGTGTCTTGCCACAAGGCCTTAACAAAATATTATTTGTATTCTTGTCAAAAATCCTTGACTATGTTGTTATGATGTCCAGCATTATACATTCCATCATTATGAAATTATCCATTGATATTACATATGGTTATTCGACTAGTTGAATATAAATGTGAATAATAAAATTGAATTATTTGATTTATCTTTTCCATATTGTATTGAAATTTGCAATTAAAAGTCTTGTATTTTATTCTTATACATTGCCTTAACTTTTATTTGTTTATATATGATAGTTTTCGCTATATTTTTATCCTCACTGAGCATCTAATCTCACCACTTTATAATGTTTTATTTTTTCCAGAATGCAATGAATTATATTATTATTAAACTACATGGATAGGATAAAGGGATATGAGTGTGTTCAAAGGGGACTCAATTCTATTTTTTAATTTTATGATATAATTTAAAACTTATGTATGTACCTAGTACTTCTAAGGCTACTATACTAATCGGTTGTTCGAGACTTCATCTATTCTGATCATGAAAATATTATGTAATAATGAATCGAAATTGGGTGACTAGGGTCAAGGTGTTACATGCTCATGTTCATTGATCTTTTTTCCAACTATTCCCTCAGTTATCTTTCCCATTTCAAATTTAGAGAAACTAAATTGTGCTTTTCATTCAGGTCTTTATCCTCTTGGATCTGAGCAACTTTCTCTTGATTTATTTTTTCTGAAAAACATGATGTAACGTTCTTTATGGTTTTATCTAACATATCAAAATAATCTTTCACTAGATCATGAAAATAATCCATGATTCTCAGATCAATTATAATTGACTTAGTCTATTTGGTTATTTCATTTCCTGATCTCATTAGAGAATCAGAACCAAGGTGGATAGATTTTGAATTCTGCTTCAAGCTTAATATACTTTTCCATGTGCATGATTATAGATTCCAACTTCTGATTGATATTATGTTGAAGCAACTAAAATCGTGAATCCATACTTTGAAATAAAAGAATGGTGTTCACTATCTTCTTAAAAGGCTAAACAAAAAAATCTTGTCCAATAGAATATAAAGACTATGAAGATGTTTCTTTTGCCGGTGAGGAAACTTTATATTACTCTTTATCATTCCTCTTTGATGTTTCAACAAAACCTTTCTTATATTTCACTACCATATCATTCCTTGTCCAATCAACTACCACTCGCTTTCCTTTCTCAGAATTATAGATAATCTTCTTAGATATTAGAAACCCATGATCACTATCATAAACATGAATAATTATATCATCATCAACATCATCATTTTTAGCACCTTCCTTAACATCATCAGGATGAATAAAATCATGATTACTGCTTTCCTAATCAGTAGGTTTATCAACCTCATCATGTGCATCATCATATTTACCTTCTGATATTATCTTGGTCGATTCCACTTGGGACGTTCTGATCGATAACTCATCAGAAATACATTCCTTCTCACCGTATTATTAAACCATTTTGATTACATCTTCACTTTCCTCTTTCTTCTTCTTCTTCTTCTTCTTCTTCTTCTTGTTTCTGAACTACTTATTGTTCAACAATGGGTTCTGGAATTGATTTTTTTATCAGAGTATCTATTCAAACTGATTCTTTCAAGAAGGATTTAGATAACTCGATATGTTCATAGGAATTCTCTATATCATTAGTCAAGGTATGAAAAATTTTGGCTTCTGACATCTTCTTCTTCATCCTTTTCTCTTTATCTTGATTCTCAAGCTCTACTATTACATGAATATTCATGTCCATATCCCCAGTAGGGTATAAAACAAATCATGTATTTCCTTCCATATTATTCTTCTTCTACACTCTCTACTTGGCTACCATTGGATCAGAAAATGTATTTTTCTTTTTTGTCTTAAGTAGAGAAAATACTATTTTTGGTACTGTATCTTTCTCTTTTGGTCGCAGTTTTTATCTTTTATTAGGGGTTTTCTTTGAATTTTCACATACTTATTATTTACTTCTATCTTCTAGAATTTCAATTTTAGGAATATCATATAATTCTACTATCTTAATACTAAAACCAATTTTTATCCTCTATATAGTATCATCACTCAACAACATAATCTTAATGTTTCTGGGTTTTGAACTACAAGGAATTTTTATGGACTCTAAATGGAGAACAATGATCTTCAAAAAGAATAGATGATACATAATTCTCTTGGACTTTATGGTATAATTCTTTAAATTTATGATGGTTAGAAGAATATACATGATATAGTTAACAATTCAAAGATTCAACAAAAAATCCATCATAAAAATATCACACTTTTTAAGGGAATTCTTATCTCCCATTATCAGAATGAGAAAACCTTGTATCTACCATGATAGCAAATGATAGGTTTTTTAATGATAATTGATCTTATGTGACTTAAATTCTTTATGTCCAAGGCATTGAATTTTCTTAAAATCCTAAAAACTACGTTTATTATCTAGAAACATGTGAGAAAAAAATATTTCTTCTCCTTTGTATAGTATATACAAAATACTTGCATCATTATTTAATGATAAAGAGTAGGATTGTCGTAGATCTGGAAATAAAATAGATCTTTTCGTCCTTGTTCATGAAAGCTAATTGTATCATAAAACACTATAAGAATTCCAGGATAAACCGGATCCTGATTCTTTGGCCTGGAAACACAATGACTTTCCCAACTATTCTTCTTAGTGACTTTTTCAATTATAGAATCATATTAAAAAAAATAAATTTTTATCTACCATAATTTCCCTATAAATTTTTCAATAATTGAGTTCCTTTTTTGAGTCTATCTTATTTTGCAAGGAAACATCAAGAGACATCTGAAATGTAAAGAAACTGAGAAAATTGAATGACTGATTTGAAGGGAGGAAGCACTTCAGCACAAAAAAGTGGAAAATCTAATGTGGGATGCAAATATGGGGGGCCTTTATATAGAATTCATGATGATGGTTCAAATTCCTGAATCAATATAATAATTGATATAAACATAATCTTATCTAAAGGTTGATATTGATTCTGAAGAAGGATTTGAAGGTTCTGATCATTTTATTCAAGGAAAAAGTGAATTCAAGGAAAGTGATTCTGATTTAGATTTAATAAAACAATATACATATACCAACAACTAAAAAAATTAATGAATTACGTAAGGAATAATACCTTCTAGATTACTTAAATATAATTTTCATTATTGATAAGGTTCTTGTTGACAAACTTATATTCATGAAATTTTTAGTAAGGAATGAGAAGTTCTAGGATCTGAAAATTTTATTAAAGAAAGGAAAAATTATATTTTCATATATTTTTATTAAGGAAAAATTTATGATTTCGAAAAAATTTATTAAGGAAAGGGAAAAAATTAGTCAAAAATAATTATCTATTTTTTACAAAATTTCAATCCCCCTTTTAAAAGGATTTTCTTATTATAAAGAGATAAGTTTCAAAAAAAATTAAACATGAATGATTACCTTATGGTTATAATTAATAACTTTTTTAAATATATTCAAATTTTTTAGAGGTTAAAATTTATTTAAATATGTCATCTAGTTGTTCTTACATTATGATAAATTGAAGAATGTTATCTCATTTAAGAGTGTGATCCCGATAAATGTGGTGCATTCTGTCTATGTTGTTTTCATGAGAGTTATGTGAAGGTTTTTTTTCTTGTGGTCATGGAACTAGTATTATCACACATTGTCTATGTTTTGGTTAAAATCATTCCATAGTCTGTGAGTTTGTGTTTTATCTACAACACATCAGCACAACAACTTCTAGCTGCTACATATTTAGCTTCAATAGAGGAAAGTGCTAAAAAGTGTTTCTTATTGCATGAACAAGAAGCTAATGAATATAATAAGAAATGGAATAGTACATATGTACTTTTTATATCCATTTTAGATCCAAAAAAATCACCAACTAATATTTTTTAAAACAAAATCATTTATAGAAGAATATAAAAGTCATAAATCCATGTTTTCTTTTCAAAAGTGAAAAAAAAATTCAATGCTTTTAAAAGAGATTCCATTTGATTAGATTGATAACCTTCACATAAACATGCAGAACGCATTGTGTTTTGATGACTAGAAATTAAGTATAATAAACATCCTATCATTCCTCTAAAAGTAGTTTGATATACTAGTTTCACAGCTTCATCAAGATCAATATAATTTGAGGTACCGATTGGAGTGCTTATACATTTACTATTGTCAACCCCATAAATCATATGAAGACATTTAATATTAATATGTTGAGATATGTAGGTTTTTTCTGGTTTTTGAGAAATTGTAAAACCAAGGAAAAATGTTAACTCATCAATCATACACATTTCAAACTCATATTTCATAAGATTCACAAATGGATCAGTTAAAATTTCCCGAATTTATCCAAATATGATATCATTAACATAAATTTGAACAAAAAAAACATTTTTAGTACATTTCTTCATAAAAACGGATTGGATTATTTGTTCCTTTAACATTATTGGTTTGTAACGAAAATCCTAGAAGTATATAATACTAGGATCTATGGGCTTGTTTAAGTTCATATAATGCTTTGGTAAGTATAAACATATGTTCAAGATGATTTATTTCATCAAAACAAGGAGGTTATTCAACATAAAATTCCACATCATATCTATTAAGGGAAGAACACTTCACATCCATTTGAAAAATATTGAAATTATATAATGCTGCAAATGAAAGTTGAATATGAATAGATTAATGTCTAGCTAATAGAGTACAGGTTTCTTCATATTCTATTACTTCTTGTTGATTATAGAATTTTAAACAAATCTTTCTTTATTTCTTACAATGATTCCATTTTCATTAAATTTATTTCTAATGACCCATTTTATACTAATTTCATAATTTTCCTTTAGTTCTCCATGTAAGGTCCAAGGATTGTTCCTTTCAAATTCATTTAGTTCATCTTGCATAACTTTAATCAAACCATCATCACCTAAAGAATCATTAGTGATTTTATGCTTTAATTGGGAAATATATGCTAGTTTTTTTACTTGATTTATTAAATAAGTTCTTGTCCTTAAAGGTTTATTTACATCACCAATGATACTATCACTAGGATGATTTTTAAGAAATAGCTGATTTGGATTTTTTAAACCATATTCAACAATATAAGGTAATAAAATATTCTTGGAGTAAGTACTTCAGAAAAATTTTCTTGATAATTTTACATATTAGAAAAATCTTCCATCAAATGTTGATAATTAGTTTTTTAAAACACAACAAACGATATAGGATGGGGTGGTTTAAAATCAAAAGGGGTGGTTTCTTCAAATTTAAAATTCACTATTTCTTCAACAGTACAATATTTTTTATTGAAAACTCTATAAGACTTATATGTTGTGTAGTAACCTAATAAAATTACTTCATCAGATTTGGGTACGAATTTATGTACGTTATCTTTAGTATTCATGATGAATACTTTTCATCCAAAAACATTGATGTACAAAACATTATGTTTTCTTAAATTACACTATTTATAAGGTGTTTTATTAAGAAAAAGTTTGATTGAAACTTGATTTATTTTATAAAATCTAGTAAATGAAAATTCAGCCAAAAAGTGTTTAGAAATAGAATATTCACTCGACATGGTTCTAGTTATCTATTGAAAAATTCGATATATTTTTTCAACAAAAACCCCTTCTTGAGGAGTTCTTGTATATGAGAAGTTAGAAGTAATTCCTTTCTTACTAAAAAATGTTTCAAAAAGTGATCTTTTATATTCTCCCCATTATCACATTTAATTGTTCCTAATGTATGGTTTTTTCATTTTTAACTTTGGAAGAAAAAGATTTAAAATAAGAAGAGTCTTCAGATTTTTTTTCTATAAAATAAATCCATGTAAATCTAGTGTAATCATCAACTAAAACAAATAAAAAGTATTTTTATCCAATATATCTAGTTTATGTTTGACCGAAAGATCCATATGCACTAACTGTAATGCATCAAATCTTTTCATGTCACTGATTGATTTTAATGCTTGACTTCTATTGCATTCCATATTGACATGTATCACAAACTTTTGAAGAATCAAATCCAAGATCCAGTAAATCATAAAATAATATTTTCTTTGAGACTTTTCATTGGTTACTAATCTTACAGTATCCTAGTCTTCTATTCCAAAACAATGATTAATCTTTCATTTCCCTAAGGAAAGGTAGATCTTGGATCATATGGTCTTCTATGTTTAGTGTATAGAAATTCTCATACCTATGGGCAGCGAGAATAAACTCTTTAATATAATTGTGTACTAGGAATTTATCATCCCTAAAATTCACATTTTTCCTTCATCACATAAATGGATTATGCTTATAATAATTTTCTTAATACCTTTAATAAATAAAACATTTAAAATTTATGCTTTTTCAAGAAGATAAATGTAACCTTCAAAAAGAATTTATCCCTAATCATTATTTTCAAAAGTTATTTTTCCTATTTTCTTCTTGATATACATTTAAAAGAAGTTTTTGTTACCATTCATGAGTGAGAACATCCATTATCCATGTACCATGTATTATTTTTGGTGCTTCAATTATTTTCAATAAAATAAAAAAATTAGATTTTATAAATCCAAACTATCATGGATCATAATATTATAGAATGTAAAATCTTAGGTATCCACACTTTTATAGAAAAATAATCTTTATTAAAACCTAAGGATCGTATTTTATTTAATGAACACTTTTTCTCCCAATGTCCACCACATTGAAACATTGTGTAAAAAGGAGCACTTAGGGGAACCAAATAAATGTGGCTACAAACAGATTTTGAGTGAGTATATAAAAATATAGTAATATTTCTAAGAGGAATAATTTGGGAATACCTTTTATCATATTCTTTTATTCATGAAGTAAAATTTTATAAAAGTTTCATTGAGGAGAAATATTTGTATTTTATTATAATGACTAAATTCTTTTGATCATAGTCATTAGTCATAGAATTTGAGTGATCCTCTAAGACATTTTCCTTATAAAACTTTTTTTCATGATCCATTGAAAGTTTATCCTTCCTAGAATTAACATCTGTATGTTTTTAAAAAATATCAATATCAATATTTCTATGATCAAGGGCCTTATAAAGATCTGATAATTCTTTTTTTAAAATAAAAATTCTATATTTTTCTTTCTAAAGAATATTTTTTATCTTACAGTTATCATTCTCAAGTAATTTAGAAAATCTAGAATCATATTCAAATTAAGGTAAGGAATTATATACTAATGAGGAAGATTCTCCATTCTAAGATTCATAATATTCTTCTTTAGTAAAATATTCATTTAATGAAATATTGGTTAATGACGTATCATTGTATACCATATCCATAAGACAGTGATTTTCAACAGGTAGTCCGGTTATAAGAACAACATTATTCTGATCAGATGATTCATATTCTGAGAATTCATCTGTAGAATCACCACCACTGGAAATCTAGGTTTCATTAGACTTAAAGTCATTCTTATACTTATATTTTAGTACTCTATTATATTTATTTCAGAATTATTATCCTTGTTATCTTTTTTCATGAGCATAGGACAATCAAACATAATATTCCATGAACTTTTGTATTCTTAATAGGTTACCTTAGAATCTTTCTTGTCTGTTCTATCTTTCCTCATATATCTTTACTGAAAATCTTTTTTTCCCACAATCTTGTTCATCCATTGAGAAATATTTTAATGTTCATTCTCAAAATGATCACATTCACTTGATTTGGGTATTACTAAAACATTATTAGCTTTATATCTAGTTACCCTTTCTAGATTCTTGGATTTATATGTATTATTAAAGGCAACGCTTCCACTACCATTATTTTTCATAATGATCATAGTATCTCATTTTATTCTTCTTTCATGCTGATGAAGAGTTCCAAATAAATCATCAAGATTAATGTTATATACATTCCTATTCTCATCAATAACTATCCTTTTAGATTCCCGATCATTGGAAAAAATATCTATTATCTAATCCTCAATAATTTCATCATCAAGTCCTTTTTCTCCCATAGATTGAAGACTATTGACAATAGTCATAAATATTTATTTCACTTTTCATACAGGTTCTCTATAAAGAAACATAAATATATGATATTTTTTTCTAATAATATATCTTCTAGTTTCTATCCCTTTTGAAGTTTTAAAGTGTGTAACATAAAGTTTCTCCAAAATTAAATTGGATGCTTCATATAAAGGTATTTGACTGTAGATATTCCTAATCATGGAACATAATATTGTATTGAGTACCTTAAAGATTAGTTGATATTCTTTTTCTCCCTAATTTTTAAATGTTCTAATTTTATTGTCAGGAATCTTGTAGTCTCTAGCTAGCATGAAATTTTTTTCTACACTTGTGTTAATATCAAAATTATTCATCATATCTCTCCAATATTCATATTCATTACCATAAAAATAGTTGGTATGTTAGGATTTATATTATCTATAGAACCAACATTCATTCCTTCTATATCAACAAGAGATATTAATTTCCACAAAACTTATAAGTAAAAAATATATAAAGAAATTTGTTAATAAAAACATGTACACAAAAAGTTAAGAAAGAAATGTTTGAGAAAGATAACAAGAGAGATAAAACATATATGTAAGTATGTGTATTTTAGAGGCCTACTATGGTGCCAATTTTAGGATCTAAATAAAATATGAGATTATCAAATAAAAGAGTTGGTTGAATTGTATGTTTGAGAACTTTTATCTTTATCCTTAATAAAATCTATGTTTAACAAAGTTAATTGTGGTGAATTCAAAAACCCTCTTTGGTTCTTATCTATGAAACAAACTTTCTAGGGATCTAGAAAAATCGATCGGGAAAATTAATTCAATGAATGTTTACATAGAGAATAATTATACCATAAATTGTATATAATCTTATTTATTAGATTATACAAGTATATCAAAGTATAGGAAAGTTATACATTCTTTCATTAAAAAATGCAGTGGAAATAAAAATTGTAACAAAAACAATTGACCAAGTATGAAATCTTATAACCTAAAGATAATGGTATCCAACTACCTTGGATAAAGGTACCTTGATTTATAATATCATGATTGTCGGTCTTACCCAAACTAGGGTAATACCTCGATAATAATATCAAATTCTATCTTGCTCTCATCGCAAACCCTCGAACATTAAGGTAGTCAACACCTCTGTCTTCATATCCATAGAATCGCTCGGTTGTACACAGCAAGAATTGGACTCACACTAGGCATGCTGAAAAAGTTGTTCATGGCTGAACAAGATGTTCACAGATCACACAAGGCATTATAGTCTCTACCTCAAAATCACTTCAATTCATCTTATCTCTAGTTCTCTCTCAAAATTGTGAAATGTCAAGGGTATTTAATGGAAAAAATCCCAATGGCCATCTCCTCCTCCAACAGTCATATTTTTCTTTGAATATTATAGGAACCTAGACACATATCACTCTGCCAATGGTAAGTGGAAAATATATTCTATAACATCTTTTCATTGTAAAAAACCATGTGTAAAGAATAATATCATTTAAGAAACCCATTATTAATTTTTAGAAACATAAGTAATCTCAGATAAGATAAAATAAAATGTTAATTTATGTAAATGAGGAAATTATAGTAAAAGTATTTAATCAGATTCTTAAGGAAATTAGAATTAGAGTATAAAAATATTAACAATCAGATTCTAAAATAATGGATATTTAGAGACTAGATATTGAGGAATCCAGAGTCTAAATTCAGAGGAATTTGGATCCTAAATTCTGAGGAATTCCTAATCTGAATTTCAGAGAATTCAGAGTCTACATTCCAGGGAATATGGAGTTTGAATTTTAAAGAATTCAGTGTCTGAATTTCATAGACTTTGGGTTATAAATTTTAGATAATAAAAAATCATAATTTCAGAGAATTCGGATTCTAAATTTCAGAGAGTTCATCATCTAAAAAATTAAGACTCAATATCTAAGAAACTTTAGGGTTATGAGGTTTAGATAATGATCTGATTATTCTTATGGAAATTTAGTAGAAAAAATATGGTTATAATTAGCTAATAGTTATTAAAAATAACATATAAAATCATATTTAATGATAAATAAAATATTTGTCCTTATATAGCAAAATTTTCCTTATGAAAATAATTCTTAGAGAAAGATAATTTTCTGTAAGAAATGTGTTCATGATTTTCAAAACATAAATGAATTGAAACTTAAAAAGGATACTTATTGAGTAAACAATTACAATATCTATGCCCTAATCTATTTTTATTGGTGTATAATAGTGTACCATGGGGATACAATAAAAATATTTTCAACATGGATCCTTAATTTACTTACATACTAACTATTTTTGATGTTTTCACCATTACATTCCACTACGTGTTTTTCTTGTGACTTTGGTATCACACTTGTTGACTAGAATTCCCAATTTACAAATAGTGGGAGAAATTATTCATTATGTTAGTGATGTTTACTCACTGATTTAAATAGTATCATGGGATGTCGATTCATCCTTACATTGATTTATACTTGTAACTCATAGCCTAGTCTGAGTCTCCCTCATAGATTAATGCTTGTTTGTCAAACTCATTACCAGTGACATCTCTTCATGGAAGAAGGTAAATTATGTTGATTCTATCTATAAATTCTAGGGCGTATATAAATGTAATAAAACCCTCATTAGTGGAGTATTATTATGAGGCATCACTAGAATGTTTAGGCAAATCGACATTGGTCACATGTATTCTTTCCCATAGGATGGAATCTCATGTGCAGATCCTGAGGAATACAATTCAATCATTAGGTGTCTAATGCAAGGGACAGGTATCCTAAGGATTTACTAATACATCCCATGTTCGACATGGGGTAGTAGTGTGATATGTTTTGATTTTAACATCTTTTAGAGATGATGTGGGACTGATCAGAATGCCCCACAAAAGTGGATCAATGAGCTACATCCCTAGGAGGGAGGACCTAGAAGGTTTTCCAAATGGGTTGATTAGAACACCTTTGAAGGAGGACCTGTAAAGGTGTGTATCATAAACATGATGTTTTAAAATTTAAAGGATGACATGGACACCACTGGAGGTGGATCAGGGGTGTGTACCCGTTAGGAGGGGGACACCAAGGATTACCATTCATCAGGATTGAACCTCATAGAGCCTTCCTATATACCCTATTTAAAAGACATGGATGAAAACATATGTAGTATTATGGATGTTTTGGGACATATAAATGAGTATTTAAAATGTTCTACTTGGATCAATTATGATGCATATGGTGCATATGTGTAGGAACATTCAAGATGGATGGCATGATTCCACCAGAATGTGGTAACCCAGGTAAGAATCAGAATGGATTATCTAAGGATGTGATGATGTTGATGGTTTTTTGAGGTTTTCTAGTATTGAAATGATAATTGGGTTCCTATGTACCATAATTATATTAGTATTAGAGTAAACATAGTTCTGGAGGGGCATTGAGGGTTTACAACTAAAAAAGATTCTTGTAGAGCATATCGTTTGTAATTATGCATATGAGAGGCCCATTGAATACATGGGTGGGACTTAGGTGCATGAATATACCAGAAGGATTGATATGTTTCTTGTTCACTACTTACCTATAATCCCATGTGATTCATGCTCGGTACGAGAAACCTGAGGAAGAGTTAGACCTTATGGATGTGTTTTGATGTATGCAACAACAACCGAAGTTTTGGTCCTTACACAAGGAAGCTACCTTTGGGGGATGTCATTCCATAAGAGGATGACATAATTTCATGTGAGTAAGTTCTCATTCCATGTGTGTCATACATATATAATCCCTTAAAAGTTGTTACGGTGATTACTTATGGAAACTACTCAAGGTGCAGATTGTGGTAAAGCCTAAATATAGGGACTCATGATTGAGAGTGTGAGGAGTGAGAGGTTCTCTATGACCATAAATTCTATTATCCTTGTGGTGATGCCATTCGATATGAGGAAGATATAATTCCATGTGGGGAAGATCTCATTCCATGTCAATCATACACATGGATATCCCAAGACTTCCATATTGGGGGTGTTCATAGTTTAATGTCTTGTGTTTAGGATGTTGGGGCTAGGCAGTGTTACGCCATACATCTCAGACGTTGGGGAGTCACTACACACCCCTTGTACTTACAAAACCATCCCTCATCAATCATATGGTAAGGGAAGGTGTGAGAAATTATAGGCGGTGAGGGTGTGGCAGATTCATTGATTGTTAAAGGTCTGGGTATCCATCCCTTTTAGTTTGAGTGATCTAGGTATTTATAGGAAATGTGGAGTCACGATGCTTGGAGTCTCTCCATGAAGGAGAGTGGGATATGTGAAATTCCATGGCTTTATCACACCCACATAGCCATTTGTCACATACACTAGAACAGTCATGGATGACATCATATGTGGATGAGTCCGATAAAAGTATTGTGTTCCCATGGTGGGGAAGGGACCTCCAAGAAGGTGCTTTACAAGGCATACCCTTTGGATTATTTTGGTCCCATTGAGGTTTGATTTCATCATGAATAGCCTTGCCCCCCTCTACTTATCCCGAGGCATGTATTTCAGTTCCAACAAATTCCCAACCTCATACTTTTTTCTGATGGGGAATGGAGGGTCATATTATGAGGTAAAGTCATATAAAATATTTCTTATCCCAATGTTGGATCTTGAATAAGGTCTCACGTTGCATGTGAGTAAGGCAGCCATTGAAAATATTTGTTATCCATGCACCTATAATCAACATGTGAGGGTAACCATCCATGTGATATCTCTACCAAACACCTCAACAGATCTATCTATTTTTTAGGCTCCTTCTCCTTGTGAACAAATCATTGCGAACAGGGATTTCATGATACTTTCTGTAAAAAATCTATTATCTAATTGAGAATTTTGATACATTTTTTATTTTTGATGTATTATTGGTTTGTGAAGGATCCATGATATAGTAAATTACAATCAGTCACATTGAATGATCTTCGAAAATAAACTCATAAATTTGACAATGTCTCAGATTCGATGGTCGATCAAGAAGCTTATTTGGAGGTCCTTTAATATGATTTCTGAAGGGAATAAATATTGAAAAAAATCATGATTTAGGAGTATGTCTGGATCCACTCTTTCCCTAAATAACTTCTTGAGATGATATAGAAAGATCAAAAGGAATACCCTCTATGAAATAGGTTACCACTATATGGAATTGCACCTAGGGATAACGTCTTAATCTCTCCATACTATAGGGACGAACTGACTTATTAGTTTAGAGGTACACCAAATAAGTACCAATGTAACTAATCTACCGACATACATATTTGGAAGGATCACATAGACATTACAATGGAATGCCTCTAAAACCTTACCAACGATGTTTATGAGAGGGCACTATAAGCTAACGAGTCACCAACGCGATATCATAAAATAATATATGTGGGTTTAGGAGACCCAAAATATGATGGAATAATTTCTGGGATCTACGCCAGGCCGAAAACATTAAAGGGGAATCTATCTACTAAGAATTCATGTCATGCATCGACTTTGGGGAAGAACTGAGGTGAGTAGGACTATAGGAAGTGTCATTGGCTTCATAGTTCCATGTATAAAAATGAAGATATATCATGCCATATCAAATAGAAGATGGTTATTAATGACTAATACATTCCACAATCATCATGAGGAGGTCAGCATCAGCCTCTAGGATCTCCATCATATTTATGGATTCTCAATTCTAAGGATTATGTACGACGAGTTCCTACTTACAGAGAATGGATGAGAGGATTAAGAGAATATTCCTTGATCGGTGAAGGTGTAGCTATATCTAGTGTTAGGAACATAAAATAGATGTATGGGACAATGTAAATCCACTTAATGTAGTGGTTCAGTCATTTCCTCATCTTCCCGATGGAGGAGCATATCATGGGGGATGAGTCAGCCAGGAAGTAGTTGACAAGGCCCCACACCAGCACGAGTGGAATCCATCGAGGAAAAGAGAGATATTATGTGAGGATATTGGAAGAGATCTAATGAAATCTATGGGGGTAGACAATCCATACTAAGCCTCAACCAAAAATTAGGTTTCTCAGGTTCATTGTGGTACTTATCTGTGGGGGGGTGCTTCCATAGAGAGTAGTACACATGGTTGTATGGTTTAAAACATTCATCATGGAAACAGCGCTAGAAATAGGGCATCTTGTCACATTGTGATCCTAGAGCTGGAGAAGTTGTATATATTTTTTCAAGATATCATTGTGGGAAAATTCCGTTGTGCAAGTACAAGATGCTCTCTTTCCTATAGAGCTGGGTGGGTGCGCACAAAAGAGGCTATGAACATCAGAATCCCATATCCCCCCGGAGATTAACATTTGATTAGTGCTTTTAAATATATTTGGTAGATTCCCATTAAAATTGTTATTAAATGTGGTGATGAACATGGTCTTGATGTAAGATATATTTATATTTCACATATTCACTCTATTGATGGTGGTCATAAATGATGATGACATGGGAACTATGGAACATGTGTCATATGTTTTACACTTCTGAGGTGGTGTGTTGTTGGAATGGGTAGACTGCTAGCCAATCCCAGAACTGTAAAACCCACAATGATTCCTGAGGTATTTTAGGTTTTTGTAAAGGTTAAAACCAAAGTTATACCTAGGATTATGACGCAGATACCAACCGTGCATGATGAGGTACCCTTGGCTCATGTTCATGCGTGAAGATAGAATATTACAGAATGGACGGCTTCTATCAACTATTGCATACTAGTTTGTTTACATATACATGAAGAGATAGGAGGCTTCCTTCCTTTGGGAAATGATGAGGTAGTGTACTGTTAGATCTAATGAAGGAGTAGCATGAGGAAATGACCGAATGGTGAAGAGAGATCAACATAGCATCAGATTTGTTGTACACTATGGTGGTCGAGCTATAGTAGCGGACCCAACAACTCTGGGGCCTGAAATGGCTAGAATTTAAATAGGATAAGTAGAATCAGTCAAAATTGTCCTAGTAATGAAGAATATGGATGATGCAGATCCAACTAGGGGGTTGCTAGACATCTTCTCAAGATCTTGGGTAGTGATTGCACTGTGTAGACATTTCTGGGGATGATGTCTACCATGATGTATGTGAAACATGGGATATCAATAGGAATTTACATGACCATGGTAGGATGTGGGAACACCTCAATGGGCATGAGAATGAAATTATTAGGGATCATTCATGCCAGTGATGGATTTTTCAAGTCCCAAGAAGAGGGTGAAAATTATGTGGTAGATTTTGTTGCTCTAGTGCACTCCTGAGGCGATGTCCATCTGATGATGGACTAATTGAAAGTAATATTAGATCTTTATTATCCCCCACAACTATTTAATTTTTATCTACTGATTCACTATCCCTTTCCCTAGGAATTAGATGCATCTTGAGGATAATAATCCAATGTGGGGAGTCCTCCAGAGGCTAGCTAAATCAAAAACTCCTTGGTGGAATTCAATGAACATCTCAAGGTAAGATTTAACTTATTATCACCCATGATGAATCTTACCTCATGATTCATCTAGAGTAACCAACTAAAATATGATCTATATAATAGGATCTTGTGTAATGGACCCCTACTAGTGGGAATATAGTTATAGAAACAAGTTTTGAGGACACGACTCTATGATTTTTATTGGAAGAAAAAGAGATTTTGGGGCCAATTGCAGTTCATGAGGCTAGAGAGACCACCCAGGAATCCCTATAGCCCAAAACCATATATGTTGGTGTCTATTTGGCTTCCCAGCTGGGAAAACCTAATAGAATTACATATCATCACTCAGCTTCTATATGTCTCTTTCCTTGCATAGAAATATCGGTTGTAGCTTGATCAAGTTCACTAACATGGTTCCTTTACCAAAATTTATATGAGTAATAGGTGCCCTATTATGGGAAATGGTTTAAGGAACCAGAATACCATTCCTGAAAAAGGATCATATCCATGCAAATCTGGCCGTTCAAGCTGACCAGGTCATGACCTCTGGTGATCAACTAGTTTTGGATTATATTGATTCCATTGTTGGGAAAATACTTTTAGATGATAGGGTCAAAATAAATGAAGAGGTTTCATGTGAAAACATACACCCTTATAACATGGATCTCATCACATATGATTGGTTGTTAGAGGATTATCATACCACTATGCTCCTGGATGTATTTCCGGAGTCTGAACATAGAGATCCTGAGGAGATTGATGAGTCTGACTCTGACACGACCAAGGAAAGTCACATCATCTAATGTGGGGAATGTAAGTTCCTCAATATATTCATTAAAATTAACTCAGATAATGAATTTTTGAGTTGGACGAGGTCAATTCTACACTAGATGTAAAGTTTTTTCACCCTAGAGTTAGATTTTCAAGGCCTTCATATTCTGATTCATGACTACCGTGTTCTGATGTTATGGGAAAGTATTCAACATCTATAAATCACTTTATGTAAGGAGAAATATGACACGATTCAAAATCTCCAAGATTCTAATCATGAGACATGGTACCTAGAAGTGAAATCACATAAAGGCTTGGATTTCTGGTGGAATATTTTTCTTTAAATACAGGGGATTTTTACGAGTCTGCAGTTTCTGATGGCACTTGATTCTGAGGCCCGGTGTGCCTGGAATCAATTTCTGAGGTTTTTTTAGGTACGTTCCGTAAACGTATGAGTGGGTTTTTATAACATTGGAACTGGTGCTCGGAATTGAAATCTGAGGGCACCATTGAACTTGCAGCGTTAGTGATTGCTTAGTGAGACCTTCACCGTAATTGTGTTCTGACGAGTTTGGAAGTTAGTTTTTGGGGGTTTTAATTAAATTGAATAAAATAATGTTTTAATATTATTTTATTTGGGTGGTTAAAACCTCCAAGGGGAGGTTAGAGGTGGGGTCCACCACATCCTAACCTCTCATGGGAGGTTATGTTGGTGGGGCCCACCCACACATAACCTCCCACGAGAGGTTACGACAATGGGACCACCTGAAACCCATAAACTCTCTATTAAATGATAGGGGTGGAGACCACCTGACCCCTATTAATGGTGGAGGATAAAACCTCCCACCTCACCCTCTTTAATGTGGGAGGGCCTCTTTCCAATCCACCTAATTAAAAGTGACACCTCTCACGAATTTAATTAGGTGGGGCCCACTCTTTTAATTCACCAAATTTGAATTACCTGCCAACATAATTTTAGACAAACCCTCCCTCTACTATATAAAGGAGGCTTAGGGGAAGGTTTTGGGATGGCTTCTTCATGCGGAAAAATGCTGGCAAAGATACATGATGCCCAACCCTTGGAGAATTATTCCTCCAACGAAGAATCTTCACCCACGAAGAAAGAAGAACAACGAACATCATCTTCATCCTTCTTCAAACGGGGAAAAAAAGAGAAGCACTCCCACCCACGAAGAATGCCAACAATGTCATCTCAACTCGTCTTCTTTGAGCTCTTATTCCTCCAAATTTGACGGAATGACGAGCACCTTCTGTGGCTCCGTTTTCAATCACCGAATTCGAGCTCGGGATTATTTATGTTTTAATATTACCATCCCTTCTCCTTTTTTTAGTGTGCTTTGTGGCCAATTTTTCTATCACTGTAATGAGGAGGGCTTGGGCAGCACGAACATGAACCGACCCTCCCATTGTTAGTTCTTGCTTGATAACAACGGCCTGGAAAATAGGCGACGATGATGAAGATGGAGAACAAAGGCGGCTCTACTCGTAGCCTCCGCGAACTGCGCCGCCCCCGTGGCACCTCGGCAGGCTACCCGCGCCCTACTGGCGGCCTACCAGGCACCCCCACACCTTGCTGGTGGCCTGCTGGGCCCCTGTTGGCGGCCTTCCCGACACCCTGGCATTGTGCCTGGCGCCCCCGCGGCCCCCTATCGCACTGCCTGGCACCTTGGTGCACTGCCCGACACCCCCACGGCCCCCTGTCGCGCTGCCCGACGCCCCTGTGTCCCCCCTTCCGGGGCCTGCCCAGCGCCCTGGCGTTCCTTGATCGCCCAAGTGCACTGCCCGATGCGCTTCTCGGTGCCCCAACCCCCTTCCAGGTGCACCCACGACCTACCAGTGCCCATCCGGCATGCCCTCACCCCGCATGGCTTGCCTGGTGGCCTCCCGGCCACCGGCCTCCCGAGCCAACCCACGATGTCCCCCGTGGTGTCACTGGCCAAACTATCCCAGTTGGCCAGGCCGAGTTACTGGGCCGCCTTCGTGGTGACTTTTGGGCCAAACCGCCCTCATGGTCCGCTGGTCCGGGCCCCGCGGACCGGGTCAAAACATAGCGGGATAACCCGCCCAACGGGTCGGGTCAGACCTAGACTGGGTCGGCCCAGACTGGGTTGGGTTGAGTTGGTCCGACCTGGTTGGACCGGACCCAGGCCCATTACTGACTCATTACCTTCTTGGGCCATATCATTGGCACTGGACGTCCGTTTGATGAACCGTCAGTGATGACTGTATTCTTGGAGCATAGTCGTCCCTTTGAGTATACCTCACTAGAGTTCGGGGTATAGTTGAGTCACAGTCATTTTGGTTCGTACACAAATCCAACCGGGCCCCCGGGACTAAAATGCTAATAACTCACAGACCAGGAATCCAATTGACACTCCTTCTATTGTGTTGAGACCGCTATGACATGGCGGTGCTTTGAGATACTTCTACGTGAGACCTTGAGACACTTGGAGTATCAACTAGTAGATTGTGGAGAGATCCTTCTAGTGACGAGTAGTCAGAGTGTGGAGCCCTAGTAGTTGTAGAACTAACGACTACTTGAACGATTCGACTCGGAGTGATTCGACTAGCCTAGTGGAAGAAGCGCTCGATATTTGGTGGCAGACCCACAACGGATGGAGCACCTAGTAGATGGCAGAAAACATGTGGTACTCGACAGGAGGAGTACCTCTGTAGGCTATTAGGGGGAGCGCCCAGTATTTGGAGGCAGACCCACAGTGGACAGAGATCCTTGTAGTTGGCAGCAGACCCGACATACTCAACAGGAGGAGTACCTCAATAGTCTAAGGTTGGTGAGAAGTGCCTCGGGGTCGTGACAGGCCCACTGTACTTGATAGAGGAGGAGTTCTCCAGCAGCTGTGGTTTGGATAATGAAAATCATGGTTTTAGCTGAGTCAATGACCTTTTTGTTTTCCTCATGATCGATATTGGTTACTTGATAACTTAGGTATATGTATTGTAATATACATAAGTAATGGTTATCCACTGAAATCATACTTTTTGGTTTATCCTTGTTGGATTTTGTGAGACCTTTAGGGTCTCGGGGTCCCTACTGAGTAACATTATACTCACCCATGCACGGGTTATGCTTTCACCTCGTTGTGTTGGATGCAGATGAAGGACAACACTAACGGAGGACGAGAGCACCCGGACTGGATGATACCTGGAGGAGGACCTTACGACATATCGGTAAATGATGGAGTCTGAAGGATGTGGAGTGTTGTGGAGGCCATCTGTACCTACCCTTTAGGTAGGAACCTCGAAGGATGATTCAGGAGATGCTATACACCTTCCAGCTATTTGTCTTTTTTAGTTTTACATGTTTGTCCTTTCATTTTAATTTACTGTTGGGCTTGTATTTCTGGCCCCTTTACTTTCAGTACACTTGTTATATATCTTTTACTTGGTGTTTACTTTCACTTGTACTCTGGTTGTGTGATTTTAAGTTTTATAAAGGAAATGTCTTCCCAGTTTTAGGGATTTACGCCTTTGTTGCTAGTCTCCAGCCCCTGGCCTATGGAAGGCGGGCTTGGGGTGGTCAAGATACGGGCCCCGAGGGTCGGGTCATGACAAATTGGTACCAGAGGACATCGGTTCTTCCAAAAAACTTAGGACTCTGATATTTCTTTTCTATGCAGAAATATTGGTAAGGGTACTAAGTGTTGTTTTCAGTTCAGGGAGTCCCGTGTTGGTGCGAGTGGCCAACGTATCCATACACCAGGACCCTGACTTCTGATTTCCGACTCAGTGCACGAAAACACTGATTGGCTATGTGTTTTAATAAAAATTTCATTAAGTCATCTCAAACCATGTCAGCCCACCAGGATTAGTCTTTTGACAGTGTTGTGTCTATTTCTTTCAGGATTCCTCCCCACGGATGACTAGCTAGAGCCCTGAGAGTTGTACGTACTGATAGCCCGCCAAGCAAAGAGGCCTCAGTACATGGCCATCTTCTAGTTGAGGCACTAGTGGAGGCACCAGTGGTACTATTTTCCATTGGGCCACCAATGCCACCATCCCCAATAGCAGAGATTGCATGCTGCTTGAGCGTGCTTCATGAGTTCCAATGCCAAAGTCCACCTAGTTTCAGGGGAGAGATGGACCTGTATGCGGCTGAGGATTGGCTAGAGGCTATGGTTAGAGTCTTCATACTGGTAGGGACACTAGCCGACTTCATGGTGATCCTTGCTGCCAGCCTTCTTCAAGAAGAAGCAGGCATATGGTGGACACTGATGATCTAAATGCATGACAAGGTGACACTTCTATGGGCAGACTTAGAGATCCTGTTCCAGGATGAGTTTGTACTAGCCATCCTTTGAGCAGTGCGGATACAGGAGCTATTTCATCTATAGAAGGGTAGCATGACGGTGGTACAGTACTCAGCGAGATTCACCGACCTCTCGCACTACTCCACTGATATGGTACGTGACCCATTCTTATGGGCCCTGAACTTTGAGCAAGGACTTAGGAGAGATATTAGAGCTTCAATTTTCTCCCACAGCCGCCTGACATGGACGGGGGTGTTCGAGCGATCCCTCATAGTAGAGAGTTTTCTTGCTGAGTAGTCTCCAGTAGTGAGACCCACCACTAGCTGACTTGTAGTGGAGTAATCTGTAGCTGGCAATAGATGGATGACACAAAGGTCCAAGAGGACCAGCCCCACTGTTGGTCAACTGCATGACTTAGGATCAGTTGTGCGGGGCACCTAGAGTGGAGACAGAGCCAGTCATGCTAGGAGAGGACAATGTCACTCCTACAGAGGGCTTGGTCACCTTGATTTTGACGGTCTGACCTACCACACTGATGATCAGAAGACAGTTGAAGGACCTCCTAGGTAGAGGAAGAGGTTTGATCGAGGTGTTCTGCAGGGCGGAGGCTGACGTAGTAGAGGAGCTACATGTACAGTTGGTGGTGGACGACGAAACGAGGTACTACCGCTGTCACCACCAATAGTTCCACCCCGACCGCAGGGAGCAGGTGGACACTGGAGAGCTCAGCTTCAGGTAGCTGAGGCCTATGACCATGGCTCTCCGGAGATGATATGAGGCACGATCTGTGTATATTCCACCTTAGTTGTAGTTCTTATAGACATGGGTGCCAGTCACTCTTTCATTTACACTTCCCTCAATTGGAGCTCGGAGATTCCAAAGGAGCCTTTGGTTTGATAAATACGGCTAGAGACTCCTACGAGAGCTGATTCTACAATTACGCACTGGTGCTAGTAGTGTAATCTTACTCTAGGAGGTGACAGCTTCGGCTGGGATCTCTTAGTAGCAGTGTCGAGGCCTTACGATGTCATCTTGGGTATGGACTGGTTATCTACAATCCTTGCTCAGATCGACTGTATTATGCAAAAAGTGTGGTGTGTTCGTATGGATGGGGTCAAGTTCTCCTTCACCGGTGAGAAGGGAACCTTTTCAGTGTAGGACGAACTTAATCAGAGGAGGGTGTAGCCGAACACTCACCAGTTGGCTTGCCTTACCCTCGGAGTAGTTGATGTGTAGAGTCTAACATATCTTGTAGTGGTGGACCAGTACTTAGATGTTTTCCCTGGAGATGTTCCAGGACTACCTTCTCACAGAGAGGTGGACTTGTTCATTGACATGTACCCCGGGACGAAACAGATATCTACTCCAGCATATCAGATGGCTCCCGCTAAACTTTGCGAGATGAGGGTACAGTTTGAGGACTTGCTGGGAAGGGGATTTATTTGGACCAGTGTTTCTCCCTGGGAAGCCCCGATTCTATTCGCCAATAAGGCATATGGGAGCTTGAGGCTCTGTGTCAACTATCGTCAACTGAAACAGGTGACCGTGAAGAACAAGTACCCACTCCCGAGGAATGATTACCTCTTTGATCAGCCCAGGGAGCAGGGTGGTTCTTGAAGATAGAACTCAGATCAGGCTATCACCAACTCAGATTTTGAGATGAGGATGTGTAGAAGACGACCTTCAAGTGTCGTTACGGCCACTACGAGTTCTTGGTTATTCCCTTCGGCATAACCAACGCTCCAGCAGTGTTCATGAGTATCATAAACATGATATTCTATCCATACCTCGATCACTTTGTCATAGTCTTCATCGACGACATATTGACCTAATCATCTACTGAGGAGGAGCATGCCTACCATTTTTTGGTAGTACTAGACACACTCTGAGAGCACCATCTCTATGGTAAGATCTCGAAGTTCCAATTTTGGATTCGATATGTTCACTTTTTGGGACACATCATCTCAGAGGCTGGAGTTGCAGTGGATCCAGCAAATATTGAGGTAGTGCTTGCATGGGAGCCACCCAAGAGTGTGGTAGAGGTACGGATTTCTTGGGCTTCGCTGGATACTACTGGAGATTCGTTTCATATTTCTCTAGAGTTGCAGCACCGCTCTCAGCCTTGAAGAATAAGTGGAAACCCTTTGTGTGGTGACAGAGATACCATAAGATCTTTTAGGAGATAAGGAAGAGGCTGACTAGTGCCCCCATCTTGAGACTTCTTGAGGAATGAATAGGGTATGTAGTCTACTTTGATGCATCAGGGACCGGACTCGGGTGTGTCCTGATGCAGGAGCGAGCGGTGATCACATATTTTTCTTGATAGCTGAGGCAGCACGAGCAGAACTACGCTACCCATGGCCTGGAGTTAGCAGCAGTGGTATTCGCCTTGAAGTTGTTGCGGCACTATCTGATGGGTAAAAATCTTACTGTGTACTCTGATCACAAGAGTCTCACGTATATATTCTCTTAGATGGACCTGATCCTGAGACAGCGGTGATGGATTGAGTTATTCCAGGACTATGACTTTGAGATAGTCTATACTCCTGGTAAGGGGAACATTGTAGCGGATGCACTATGTGGGAGTAATGGCATACAACTTCTAGGAGAGGCGATAGAGCAGCTGGCCTCTTTACAGATATCCTTTGTGGATAGGGATGGAGTAGCCTATCTTCAGCCTCTTACAGTCACTCCTCCACTTCTTCAGCGAGTCAGGGAGGCATAGTGTAGAGACGCTGACTGCGAGACACGATGTGTTTAGATATCCATAGGGCAGTCACCTGATGGATTTTATGAAGGTGAGTAGCACGTCATCCTCTTCAGAGGATGTACCATGGTACCCGTTGCACTTCAGGAGGAAGTGTTGAGGGAGTTCCATACTTCCCCAAATGTGGTACATCCAAAAGTGGAAAAGATGTACCAGGACCTTCGATGACGGAACTGGTGGCTAGGTATGAAGAAGGCAGTAGCGGAGTTTGTCTCACGGTGCCTCAATTGTTAGCAAGTGAATGCAGAGCACCAGGTACCAGCCGGCTTGGTTCAACCATTAGTGGTCCCAAAGTGGAAGTGGGATGGGATATCCATGGAATTTGTGACGGTTATTCCACGTACATCAATGGTTCACAATTTGATATGGGTGATCATCGACCGACTCACCAAGTCATCCCACTTCCTTCTAATTAGATAGTAGGGCACAGTTGAGAGCTTAGGATGCCTTTATGTGCAAGAGATAGTGTGTTTTCATGGAGTACCTTTTTCTATTGTCTTCGACCATGACGCACACTTCACTTCCCGACTATGTAAGGGGTTGAAGGAGGCTTTCGAAACACAACTATGTCTAAGCGTCACCTTCCATCCTCAAATAGATTGTCAGACTGAGAGGACCATTCAGACCCTCGAGGACATGCTTTGTGCATGTGTCCTCAACTTAGGTCGCAGCTGGGAGGACCACTTACCTTTGGTGGAGTTCGCATACAACAACAACTATCACTCCACCATCGGTATGGTTCCTTTTGAGGATTTGTACGGAAGACCTTGAAGATCGCCACTGTGTTGGACAGACCCAGGAGAGTCAGCACTAGTGAGACCAAAGATGGTACGGGCTACCACGAAGAAGGTGCAGATCATCCAGGAGGAGATGAAGACTTCACATAGTAGACATAAGTCATATGCTGAAAGAATACGGAGACCTCTGGAGTTCGAGGATGGAAACCATGTCTTCCTACAGGTCTCAGCTGGATGAGGTCTATAGAGATTTGGCCGAGGAAGAAAGTTATCTCCATGGTTCATCAGACAATTCTAGGTTATTATAAGAGTAGTTGAGGTGGATTACCGCTTGGATCTTCAACCTCAGTTGCACCGGGTGCAAAACGTCTTCAACGTATCTCAGCTGAGAAGATAGGTTCACGACCCATCCCACATCATCGACCATAGGGAGATAAACATCGATGAAGGGGCAACATTCACAGAGGTTCTAGTGGAGATTGTGGATCGACAAGATCAGGTCCTACGTGGATGGTCGATACCTCTGGTGCATGTATGCTAGCATCACGGTAACCTCCAGGAGAGCACATGGGAGATGGAGGCTTAGATGTGTGATCAGTACCCCCATTGTTTCCCTCAATTTGAGTTATAGTTTATGGGGACATAAATTTATGAGGTGGGGAGAATTTAAAGACTGGGATTTCCCTTGGATTGTTTTTAAATATATAGGGTTTTTACGACTCTGCATTTTCTGACAGTGCTTGATTCCGAGGCCCGGTGTGCCCAGAATCAATTTTTGAAGTTTTGTTAGGGTACGTTCTGTAAACTTATGAATGGGTTTTTATAACATTTGAACCAGTTCTCAGAATTGAAATCAAAGGGCCCCGTTGAACTCGTAGTGTCAGTAATTTCTTAGTGATACCTTAACTGCGGTTTTGTTCTGAATATTTTAGCAGTTAGTTTTTTGGGGTTTTTAATTAAATTGAATAAAATAAAGTTTTAACTTTATTTTATTTGGGTGGTTAAAACCTCAAGTGGAGGTTGTAGGTGGGGTCCACCACACCCTAACCTCCCATGGGAGGTTACGGTGTTGGGTCCCACCCACACATAACCTCCCGTAAGAGGTTACGACGTGGGGACCACCCGCGACCCATAACCTCTCTTTTAAATGATAGGGGTGGGGACCACCTGACCCCTATTAATGGTGGAGGATAAAAACTCCCACCTCACCCTCTTTAATGAGGGAGATCCTCTTTCCAATCAACCTAATTAGATGTGACACCTCTCACGAATTTAATTAGGTGAGGCCCACTCTTTTAATTCACCAAATTTGAATTACGTGCCAACGTAATTTTAGACAAACCATACCTCTCCTATATAAAAGAGGCTTGGGGGAAGGTTTTGGGATGGATTTTTCAAGCGGAGAAATGCTGGAAAAGAGACGTGACACCCAACCCTTGGAGAATTATTACTCCAACAAAGAACCATCTCCCATGAAGAACGAAGAACGACGAATGTTGTCTTCATTCTTCTTCAACTGAGGAAAGAAAGGAAAGCACTTCCACCCATGAAGAACGTCGACGATGTCATCATGACTCGTCTTCTTCAAGCCCTTCTTCCTCCAAATTTAACAGAACGACGACCGCCTTCCACAACTCTATTTTCAGTCACCGAATTCAAGGTAGGGATTATTTACGTTTGAATATTACCCTCCCTTCTCCGTCGATTTTTTAGTGCGCTTTGTGGCCAATTTTTCTATCACTGTAACGAGGAAGGCTCGGGCCGCACAAACACGGTCCAACCCTCCCCTTTTTTGTTCTTGCTCAATAACAACGACCTCACAAAGAGGCGATGGCTTCGAAGACATTGAACAAAGGTCGTGCAACCCGCGGCCATCGCGAACTGTGTCGCCCCCGTGGTGCCCTGGCATGCTACTCGCACCATGTCGGCAGCCTGCTCGGTGCCCCCACACCCTGCCGGTGGCCTGCCCGGCCCCTACTGGTAGCCTGTCCAGTGCCCTACCCGACGACCCCACGGCCCTCTTTCGCGCTGCCAGGTGCCCCATTGGCCTCCTGTCACGCTGCCCGACACCTCGGCGCACTACCCGACACCCCCACAGCCCCCTTGTCGCGGCCTGCCCAGCGCCCTGGCGTGCTGGCCTCACCCAAGCGCGCTTCCCGGTGCCCCGACGCCCTGCCCGGTGCCCCGATGGCCTGCCGGTGACCAGCCGGCCTGCCCGTGCCCCATGAGGCCTACCTGCTCACCTCTCGGACATCGGCCTCCCAAACCAACCAGTGGCATCCCCCGCGGTGTCACTAGCTAAACCGGCCCGGTCTCCCGAGCCAAGTTATAGGGCCGCCTACGTGGAAACTTCAGGGTCGAACCACCCTCATGGTCCTCTAGGTCGGGTCCAGTGAACCAAGTCAAAATGTAGCGGGATGACCCACCAAATGGGTGGGGCCAGACCCAGCGAGTCTGACCAGTTCGACTCAAACCGGGCCATACCAGACTGGGTTGGGCCAGGTCGGTCTGACCGGGTTGGATCAGACCCGGGCCCATTACTGACCCATTACCTTCTTGGGCCTTATCTTTGGCAGCGGACATCCGTTTGACGAACCTTCAGCGGGGCCGGTATTCATGGAGCATAGTTTTCCCTTTTAGTATACCCCACTAGAGTTCAGTGTATAGTTGAGTCACGGTCAGGTTGGTTCGTACATGAATCCAAACTGGCCCCCAGGACTAAAATGCTAATAACTCACAGATCGAGCGTCTGATTGATGCATCGTCTGTTGCGTTGAGACCTCTATGACATGGTGGTCCTTTGAGATACTTCTACGTGAGACTTCGTGACACTTGGATTATCGACCAGTAGCTCTTGGAGTAGATCCATCTGGTGACGAGCAATCAGAGTGCGGAGACCTAGTAGCTATAGACCTTATGATTGCTTGACCGATTCGACTCGGAGTGATTCGACTAGACCAATAGATGGAGCGCCCGGTATCTGGTGGCAGAACCACAGCCGACGGAGTTCCTGGTAGTTGGTAGCAGACCGACGGTACTTGACAGGAGGAGCACCTCTGTAGGCTATTAGGGGGAGCGCTCAGTATTTGGCGCAGACCCACAGCGGATGGAGCACCTGGTAGTTGGAAGAAGACCCGAGGTACTCGACAAGGAGGAGTACCTCAGTAGTCAAAGGTTAGTGAGAAGCGCCTCAGTGTCACGACATGCCCAATGTACTCGATAGAGAAGGATTTCTCTAGTAGTCGTGGTTTCGATAATGAAAATTCTGGTTTGAGCTGAGTGAATGACCTTTGTGTTTTCCTCATGATTGAGATGGGTTACTTGATAAATTAGGTATATGTATGTTCATATACCTCAATAATGGTTATCCATTGAAATCATACATTGTGGTTTATCCTTATTAGATTTTGTGAGACCTTGAGGGTCTTGGGGTCCCTACTGAGTATCATTATACTCACCCCTACACGAGTTATGCCTGCACCTCGTTGTGTTGGATGCAGATGACGGACAACGCTGACGGAGGCCGAGAGCGCCAGGACTGGACGGTACCCGGAGGAGGAACCTACGAAGTATCGGTACACAGTGGAGTTTTAAAGACATGGAGTGTTGTGGAGTCCATATGTACCTACCCTTCAGGTAGGAGCCCCAGAGGACGATCTTGGAGTTGCTAAACACCTCCAGATGTTTGTCTTTTTAGTTGTACCTGTTTGTGCTTTCCATGTACATTGTTGTTGGGCTTGTATTTCTGTCCCCTTTACATTCATTACACTTGTTATACAGCTTTTACTCAGTGTTTTATTCCACTTGAACTCTAGTTGTGTGAGTTTACATTTTATAAAGGCAATGCCTTCCCAGTTTTAGGGATTTACGCCTTTGGTGCTAGTCGCAAGCCCCTGGCCTATGGAAGGCAGGCTTGGGGTAGTCACGATACGAGCCTCGGGGGTCAGATCATGACAAATCATAAATTCATCTCACCATAATTTCTACTCAATCTTGTCTCTTCATCTAACTGGGGTCTTAGCTCTAGGTGAAGGAGGAGAAGATAATATAGGCATGGCATCAAGTAGAAGATCTCCATGTCGAGCTTGAAAGGGAAGAGATCACAAAATATGGGAATTTCACAATAAATGATGAAGGGGAAAGGGAATGTAGATGATGATAACTGATCTTAGAGGCCACACAGTAATGGTTGGCAGAGCTAAAGTGTATAATTGAAGGGGCATATCCATATTTTGAGTTTTCCAGGGCTCATGAGAGGATCCAAATTGTGGATGTCACTACAATTGACACAATGCTAGCCTAATTGTTGATACATATTGTGTTCATGGACACATTATTTTTTCATATTTAATTATATAAATCTAGCCATATTTTTTATTCAACTATTGTCCAATACCTAAGATCACATGGGTCTTTCCCGATGCGAGAGAAAAGGGACAACCACATAATGTTTCTCTTCATTTGGGAGTCAGGTAACCATCAAACATTCAGCCAACTATTGTTGACTAACCACTCTAAGTGTTTAGGTTGAGAGAGGATAGAGTTGTAGAATATGGATGTTGGAGTAGCCAACTATCATTCCCATCATGCACATTTTCATGAACAGGATAATTCCATGGGTGTTGGAATCAATCCAAACTAGATAGGAATGGAACGTGTGAATCATAGATTCCCAAAATTAAAAACACAATGGGGTGGACTGATGTTATATTAAAACTTCTGACCTTATTTGAAAAAAAATATCCATATTTCTTAGCCTGAATTGTGGATAATAATATGAGGTCAACCGCTGACCTTGTTTGAAACAAGGGACCTTCATCGAATTGTCATCCAATGTCTTTTGTAATGTTTGACTATGATGGTTGATGGGCCTTGGCTAGACACCATTTCATTAGGGTGTCTCCTCATATGTGGAAGTGGGTAATGATCCAAATCAGGGGATAAGAATTGTGGGAGGGGACTAATTTTATGTTTGGACGGGTTCCAACACAATCATAATTATGCCACCATGCCCCCAAACCCAATCGGGTAAATATATTGGTCTCAGAAAGGATCAAACTCATCTTCCTAGGGGATGTCCTCTAGTTTTCGAGTGACTTTAAAAGATGTGAAAAATTCGGTGGATGACCAGCACTGAGGGACAAGACCTCTTAAGAGAGGAAATGGGATTAATTACAATTTTTAATCATCAAATTCAAGATGATAAACATATCATTTAAATTCATACAATAAGGAAAATTCATGGTACTATTTACTACCATGTGATCTGGATACATCCCATAGTTTAAAGTCATGTGACTGAGATGTTTCAAATAGTAGAAATTAATAAAACTTGGACCCTAGAAAAAATCATAGAGTCATGTTTCATGGACTAATATTTTATATTCCTAGAATCCTTTTCTGGCATGGAGGAAATAATCTCATCTTAAAATTCTATAGAGGCATGCACATCACATATGTTTGAGGGAATAGATGGGGAATAGGCATATGTGATGTGGTGAGAGATAAACATGATGGGAATGAGAGATAAAGGATCCCAAATAACACTCCATATATCTCCCTTAAGATCCTAGTTTAATGTCATACTGTTCGGACCAAGGATCCATTGTATGGATCGACCACACTAGTACCCACCCTAAAAGGACTACTAAGCGCATGTGAGCCATGATTAGTGTGGGAAACAAGGAATAGTTCATGGGTATTACTTGACATGTGGGAATACGTATTAGGGTACATAATAAAATTGAAATCCCACCATGATAAAAGAATATTTTGAGGTGTTGAGTTGAGACCTTGAAGGTCCAGATGAAGAGGCGACAAGTTGGAAAGGGCCAACCATTGACCATATTCAAAACAAATAAAACCATAACCATACCAATCAAGAGTGGGGTAATGAAATTTTGGATCAACTGTTAACTAAATTTTAAACATAGGATCTTCTATTTTTTATTGAAAATTTAATAGAGAATATCCCAAGATGGGAGGAGAGACAAAAAGGGAATAACACTGTCACTATTATGGGGTCCTTCTAGATGTGAATGATGGTGCAAATATGAACCCAAAAAAAACTTGTAGTATGGAATTAGAGTATCAGGGATTGTGAATAAAATATAGGATTTGTGGATAGTTTAAGTTCATATTGAATGTACCATTGTATGTAGTTTAATGTCATTTTTAATGGACTTTAAGATATTAGTTTAAGGTCATACAACCTAGAACTTTCTTTTATACATTTTTATGTCTTGATGTTTAGAATGTAGAAGAAATGTTTATTATAAGGATATATAAATGTTCCACTCAAGAAATAAAACCATAAATGAAGTATTTATTTGGAGCCCATATACCACATAGATACCATAAAATGAACTACCTACAGTTCTGGGTAATAATGGTTCGACAAGAATTGAGGCTAAGAGGCTGAAGGTTTGATGGATTTTGGGGCAGGGCCCAAAATCCAAATATATAGGGTTCACTACGTATCTTATGAGGATGAGAACTAATACACATATATTTCTTATAAATTCACTGTTGTTTATTTTCATGTGGTGAGGATGAAAATGAACTGATGTGAAAGAATAAAAAACCATGGTTGATCCTAAGATTAAAGATCCATGTGTCATTATGTATCTATCTAATGAATGAATCAAGAAACACATAGTTCTCAAAAACAGTGTGGAAGTAGACCAAAAATGGTAGGGTAAATCCTCTCTATATAAGACAATGAAGAATATCACAATTATTGTGAGGAAAACAAGAGTTTTTTAGGGCATGGTACCATTTTATCACCATGCGTTAGGGACATTGGTTCTTAGTTTACAGCCATAGAATTAAGACTGTGAGGGGTGGTATATCAGAAGGGTATATGTTGTGTGGTTTTATGATAGACTCGATGTGAATGAAGGCCTATGAGCCCCAACACCACATAACTTATCAAGAAATAGTCTTGTATATAGTTTAATGTTTTGATTTCTGGGCTAAGCTCATAGTTTATGGTAATGGAGTTCAAACATGGGGGAGAAGAATCCATAAAGTAGGTATATGTGGCATCAGGGATTAATGAATACAACATGAATAGAGACTTAATAGGCCTGATGATTCACCACATTTTACCATAGGGGATTTTTTTTAGATACACCCTAAATACATCAATAAAAATGGATAAAAGGAACATCTAATAGGAGTGATCCCAGGATGCTCATGTGCCATAAATGGTGAATGAGTGCGAAGAAAAAATGGGAAGATTATTTTGTGTTTAAACCCAAATATGATACATCTACAAATCTCTACATATCCCATAAGGATAGGAATCAAGTTACACACAATTATAAAAGATAATATCTCTCTTCAACGGTTATCCCCATACACATGGGGGATGATTTTTTATCTTTTTTTGTTTTTAGTGTGGATGGACTAGGATTAAAAATCCAAGAATCACTATGAATTCTGTGTAGAAAGGAATCAAGACATACATTGTTCTTGAAAGGGTTAAAGGTAAGTGAAATATTGTAGAGCTGACATCTGATCAAGATAGAATAGAAAAATGTTGTTTGGTTTTTCATCAAGCGGCCTAGATGATGATGTCTCAATTTAAGGTCATATGACAGAACTGATCTCTATAGTTTAATGTCATATAGTAAGGGTGATTATGTCACTATTTGAGGATGTGTGATGTGATTCGTCTATGTATTTTAACATCATGTAGTAAGGATGATGATTGTAACACAGTTTATTGTCATCTGACTAGTATTTTGGAGGGATATGTGTTCTAAAGGTCGATTTCAGGACATGTTAATTATAATTCGATTTGAACTAGGACCATGGAGGTATACACCCCACCATACACTTGTGAGAAAAACCAACACATAGTTTAATGTTGTAATGATTGGACATGGATTCTGGGTTTATTGTTAGATGCACGGGATGTTAGGTACTTTCCTTTTATGGTCATGTAGAAAGGACCATCAATGCTATGTAGTTTAACATCATGCATTAAAGATGATGGGTCTATATAGGGTAACTCACACAACTTAGAATATATGGTTATTGGTTTAAGGTCATAGAATTTTCACAATTTATTATTAATTTAAGGTCAATGAATTCATACCAAAGAGTTTCTCATTAATGAAATGTACTACTTGAGAAACATGGCATTGGTTAGAGGAGTGTTATTCTCCCCATCCATGGTGACTAAGGAGAATTAATCATCGGGATAGACCCTGTGAGTGATGTATTGTCCTCCCCACATGGTATCAATCTTTGGTTTCATCCTTCTAGGTATCATTATCATTCTGGGAGACAATAATGTATCATATTGGTTAAAATAGAAGTGGAAACCCATATTATTCAATTATCAGGAAGTATTGTTCTGGTGCCTCTCTAGATTATGTAAGGCTTAAATCCTGTTGCCTTCAATTGACACCAGTTCAACTAGATAGACTTTGGAAATATTTTCAAACATCATCTGCATATATAGATATACTTGGAGTAATGTTAACTAAAAATCAATGGTCATGATTACCTATATTTCATACACTAGGGAATAATCGGTCACCTGAGTGGAATTCTAAGCCATAATTCAATAAGACTAAAGGGAATTTGGGAGCATTTTCAGCAACCATTTCTTATTCTGGAACACCATATTCCTGAAATACTTGGTAGCATATTATTTAATTTCTCAAACAATCCATTCTACTTCGCATGATTGTGGGATGTATAGTTGGATTGGATGTTGTACTTGGCATACAACTTCATCTTCTCAACTACCTGGATGATGGCACCATTGTTTGTGAGAATTGAGTGAGGGGATTTGAAGTGATATATTATGTTGGAGATCATGAATTCAACAAAAAATTGAGATTTAAATTCTTGAGAGAAACCAATTCTTCCCACATAGTAATAAAATTGATCGTTGTCGAAATGAACCTGCACTGGTGAGATGTCACTATTGGATATAGTCCCACAACATCACATCCCATGACTACAAAGAGTAAAGAATACATTGAAGTATGGTGGGGATATAGTGGTAATGGAATGAAATTTACAAGAATATGACATTGATAGAACCTCATAGGGAACTCGATATAGTCACAAACCATGGTGGTCAAGAAGTAACCCAATCCAAGAATCTGATGGGAGATATTCTAACCTATATGATGAAAACCATAAAACTCAAAATGAACTTCATTTATAACCTAGGAAATGTCATCTGCTGAATTTTAATTGAAGATAATTCCATTAAACCCAAATTAGTTGAGAGTATTATCATGGATGGACCCACTCTAGAGAGTTAACTGTGTTGTGCACTAAAAAATTAACTTGTGTTCTGCTCTGTCTGGTTGGAGAGTTTAACGCTAGAGATTCTCAATGAAAGGATTATTATGATCAGTGATTTTATAAATTTTGGGGGGATCTAGAGGTCACAATTTGGAGGCACCAGTGGTTAGATGGTTTACCTAAAGTCTATCATCTTCATCTGGGAAGAAAGGATCGATAACCCTTTGGTGTGACATATGAATGAGTTGGTCATCCTAGACTAGTTTTACAAGGGAGGAAGATAAATTTTTCAAGGAATCTCTTAAACCATTATATGAATAGGGGACATGAGTTACCTCTAGCAGAGAAGGGATCTGGGATATCAAGTGGTGAGTGTAGTTTAGAAAGGGTGTGAGTTTTGGCTTCATGAGGACGTATTCACCGTTGATCTTCTTGATTAATAAATTGAAGTCTCCCATATTGTGAAAGTGGGGAAAATAAATCTCCAGGTCAATCTGGAGACTAGTAATGAGGGAATAATGTTTGTCCTCATTTTTTGTGAAGCCTTATTATTGACTAAATGAATATGGTGGGATAGCCTATGTCGGAGTGATAAAGCCCACCCCATACCAAAATTGATGATTTTGGGATCATTGATCCTTCTTCATGTTGGGATCCTATTGGAACCATCGAAATGTATTCAACAACATAGTGTAACATGATCCACTGAGAGGTTGTATTTGTATATGATTCAATATCTACAAACTTCTCGGTTGTGTTCGGATGGGTGGCTAGGAATTCTACCAATGTCGGATCCATAATGACCTTCTACGACACAAACATGGTGTTGAACTACAGAAGGATAACATCCAAATGTGATAGCCTTTCTGGCAATATGGGACATTTCAAAACAATCATTAGTGGGTCCACATGTCACCCAAGCTTTATATAGTGGTGTGGATAATAGTGCAGAAACTTATACACAAAAAAATAACATGATTCGTGTTTTTTTGAAAAGATATTATATGGACTCCCTGTGTAGGATAATATGAATGAGATGGTATAAACTATTATATATAACTTCATTATTCTTTTGAGAGATCTAGGTTCTGAGGGATCATTCTAGGGAGGTTTCATTAAGAAATGATGTCTTCCCAAAGATTGGTGGCATCCAAACTGGAGGTTGTAGAAGGTTTTTCATGATCTCATCAAATGGATTATGTCACTATTCATCACATTGGTAGAATATGTCTATCTTTATGTTCCTTGAAAAGGTATTAAACCTTATGGGTAAATTATTGATGAACCAAGGTATGTAGGCTAAGTAGACATAAAGGCCTTAGATCTCCCAGAGGTTACTCAGAGGAGGAATCTAGCTGATGGAATTGATCTTCATTAGAGAAATACTGATGCCATATACCAAATGATAATTCTAAGAAGCATAATAGAGGTAACCCCAAATAAATCATAGGGTTTATATTCATATGTTTTGATTGGAGGATTCCAGACACATTCTCAAGATATCTAAGATGATTATGTCTCAAGAAGTATTTTACAACCAAATCATCTACATAACATTCAACCAATTTCTCAGGGATTGGATTGAAGATGCGGTGCATGTATCACTATGACATGGCCCCAACATTCTTTATACTAAATATAATTACCTGATTTCATTAGGTTTTTTGTGGCACTTTGAAGTATGTAGAATTCACTTCCTCAGGGGCCATCAAGATCAGATTATATCCAGAGTATCAATCCATGAAGAAAGGATCCTATAAAATAGTTGGGGCATCGATCAAAAACTCTAATACTGGATGGTGAAAATAATCATTAGGATAGTGGAAGTTGAGATCCAGGATGTCGCTATAGAATATGATCTGTGGATTATCTTTACGGATAGGAATGATCTCGGACAACCATCTTGGGTAATGAACCTTCTTGAAAAAGTTGTTTTTGATAAAATTATAAACTTCAGCCTCAACCATGGCACCATGATAATGATGAATTTTTATGAGAGGATACTTGGAACCAAAATCATTCACTAGAAGAAAAAGACGGCGGAAAATGACATGACTGTCTAGTCATGGCATATCATCATAGCTCTAGGTGAATACATGATGGTCCAACTTCGGGAATTCCATGTATTGTTGTTGTTCCTCTGCAAGAATGGATGCACTAATCAATGTTGGTATCATATCATTTTGTGTGCCAACATTCACCTAAACAATCTCATTGACTATGATGGAGTTTCCATTATAAAATAAAGAAGGAGAATCTTCACGATCCTCTTCGTTGTCTAAGATAGGGTGATCAATGGGATGAGAGGTTCATCCTTGTATATAGATTTTGGAGGAACAATAGTACCCACATAAGAATATATAAAATCCTTGGTGAGGGATACATGATCTATAGAAACCATGGTTATTGTATCTATCAAACATATTCCCTCAGTCCTTCGACCACAGGGTCTCATCATGACATCAATGAAATGGTGGTGGTTCATTTTTTGGTGACTCATAACAGCTTTATGGAACTAATGAAGGTGACGTGGGGTGGTGGCCATTGGGAAAGAATATCAGTACATTACAGGGTTAGGGGTTTCTAGAATCACCTGAGTCTATATTGTGTAGGAGTATGAGGTAATCATCTAACATTCCTCATAACTTGGAACACGTCTCCCCTTATTTTTGAAAATTACAAATTATTTTCCCAATTTGGGTATTATGGCCTCCAGCTGATGAACTTGGAGAATGAAAACATCATCCAAATTAGTCCATGGGTTAGTCACATTTTTCATGTTCTCACCCTCATTGGTTATAACTTCCTTTTTCGTACTCTGGCAATAGTTTCAACCCTTGTAATGGGATTCATTATATTTCAAGGGTGATGCATAACCTTGAAATATACCTACTCAACCATTAAGGGATTACTTGAGGAACTTGGGATATGAGGAGGGAACCGATGCATACAGATAGAGCCAGTGCTCACCCAGTAGTGAATTGTAGGTGTTATCTTACAAGACAACCATGAATTCTATGTTTTCTACCAAACCACTGAAATGGGTCTTTCAATTGATTCATCCACATAGCCTTTTATCAGTCCTATCATAACCTGTATCTTCAGGTCATAGGAACTCAAATCTTCTTCAATTGATACTAGAATACAGAGTGTCTGAATTGGGATGGGATTGATCCCAGAACATATGTCCTCTAGGTAGTTCTAGACTTCCGCTTTAATGAACTGAACACTGATGTATATCAGGTAGATGTCCCCATACACAAGATATCCATCATCTTCTTCAGAGAATGAGAATATGGTTTTTAATTATCCTTGATCAACATCTATGACATATATAGTCTATGTGTTTGCAAACTTTTTCTATAAATATATGGGTCTTTTCAAGGCTTCTACGAGGGCCCCATACAACTCCTCAGATAAGAAAAGGGCATTGGGAATCTGGTCACTTGTAGGAATTCTATAAAGGTTCTTGATCACATCATACATTTTTTATAAATTTTTTATCTATAATCAAGTTCTTTCTCATTGGCATGAGGTTTGGGTGGAACTGTTGGTTGAACTATTGGACTCTTACGGGTGCATCAAATGCCCTTTTTCCCATTTGAAAAATTTCTCAATACCACTATTAGATGAATGTCGGATGGATAAGACCGGACCAAAACTAGATGTGACTGATCATTTTGCGATAAAATCTGTTCTACCTAGTAAACTATCACTATAATCGGTTTTTGTGAGTCTGGAAATATGGGCTGAGAGGATTGTGTCTGTTGAGCCTTACACATACACTATAGGCTGGTCTTGATTTCATGCATGGATCAGCTTGATGTACAAACATGATCCTCCCGATGATTCACATATCCTTGGATACATCAATTATGACATTGACCGGAAACATTTAGAGGGATATTATGATACTTTTCATAATTAGTGATCATATAGGGATCCACTAGCTCGACTGTATTCACATGGTAATACTCATAGTTAACATCAGAGGAGTTTTCCAATGCTGGAAAAACACTGGGTGAAATTCCCATATCTCAAGGCATGAAATATCCAAGAGTACGAGATGGCATCAATTCCATTGGGTGAATTTTATTTCCCTTACGCCGTCAGCACCTACTATTATGATACATGGAAGGCGACGGTGTGGATGGAGAAGCGGTGGATGAAGGATGTGTAATGACCGTAGGAGGATCAATACAATTAAATTGGTCACTCATGACACCATTGGAATTAGCGACTAATCTATGAGCCAACAATACTATATAGTTACATGTCCTATGGATGGAGACATGCTACCATTCAACTTCACTGTCACAATCGAGATTAGCATAAACCCATGTTACCTAAGCTGGGGTGCTTCCTAATCTGACTACAGAATATTCCACTTTGTCCTGAAGAAAATATTTGAACACTTAAAATTTATTAATGGTAATTATAAGGATTCTATGATAAGGGCAGAGGTTGGGGAAATCTGTGATATTGGCCTCATGTTGCATCCTGCACTCTAGATACTTCAAGATTCCATATTCCAAGCCACAACAGAAATAATAGGGACATTTTCATCCTTGAAGGAGTAGGTCCACTTTCTCATATCCTGGATGTGAGTGCTAGGATCATGGATTTGTTGGGGGGCTAGATCCTAATGAGGAATTCGAGCCACATTACCTGGTCGAGGCGATGGTGCTTGGTGGGGAATAGTATACTAATTCTACACTGGAAAATGCTTATCTTGGGGATCACGTTGGGGCTATTTGACTCGGTGAAGTGATGATTTTTCAGGCTGTGCTGGGTGAGGCTCTACCAGTAATATTTATAGAGGCTCTAGAACCTCTATCTACACTATAGTGGCAGAATCTGATTTGGTTGTTCTTCTTGAATGTTCTAGAATAGGTAATAGACATTCATTCTTGTCTTGCTGTAAGGATTATTCTAGGTGTTGGGAATTTTCCGATAAATCCATGATCTCACATGGTATGATTTCATTAATGAGTAATGAGACCATCTCATTATTTATGTCCCCCACTAACATCATCAATAGCTTGTTTTGGGTTAGCGGAATATTGATTGAATACATGTGGCCCATCTACTAGGTGAAATTTTCCCCAAGAATTCATGTGGATGATGCATGAAATTAAAGAGGATAGAATTATTATCTAGCAAGTGGAAGAGTTTAACTGCTAAATAATCTTACTATGAAGGTATTCCAAACTAGAGATATACCTAATGGATAGTTGTATGTAGTATAAAAATGATGGAACTTCCAATGTGTACACAAAACATCATATCATGGAACCCTGGCCACCAATGAATTGATAGGCTCATCAACATGATAAGAAAGATATAAAACTCATGGAGAGGCCTGAGGAGCAATGACATGATATGTGACAACTCGAGGAGAAACATGGTGAGCATATTGGTCTGGATTTCGAGGGGGGTTATCACAATGCTCGGAAATCTTCGGCGATGCATACCATAGTCATTTTCCATGAACACTAGTTTACACTATTTTGGGAAGAGTGGCATTGCGAGGATCTACCAGGGGTAGCTGTGTAACACCCCATGATTTCATAGTATGTTATCTCTTCAAAGTAAACCAATAACTTGTGTTACACGCAACAATGAGTTTGAGTGCACCACGACTTACCAAACTAGCCGTTCAAAATGCGGTTATGGATAATATTAACAAAATTTTGAATTTTATATACTACATATAATTTTAGAATCTATATTATGTGTTTCTTAGACATAATATATGAACAAATTCAATTTTTTATGATAAAAGAAGTATTTTTCAAAAAATGAAATTTTACCGCCTTTTTATGGAGGGCCACTTTAAAACCAATATTTGACCCTTTTATATATTCAATTTAATGAAAATAAATTCTTATTTAAAATAGGAACATAAAGATTTAGTTTGGAATAATTTTTGGGTACTATTCTGATAACTTTCATATTTTGATGAATAGTGAAACTACTAAATTTAATTGAAAACATCCTTTTTTAATCTAAATAATTTCTATTGTTAAATTATATATTTGAATGGTTTGGAAGTATAATTATATTATATTTTTACCATTTAATACAATGTAAATCATTATAAGTAATTTCACATTTAAGTTTGATATAAACATATGTCAATTTTTTGATAGTTTTGTCTTTTTTAAAAACCAGCATTTTGGTTTTGACAATGGGAATTAATTTTAAATTAATTAATGAAACTTATATATTTTTAATTTTTTAAAATAGAATTCATTTTTTATTTTGGAATATCAAAAATATCTTAGGGTTATATTTTGGTATTTTTCTGAAAACTTTTTGTTTTTGATGAATAGCGAAAAACATTGCATTATTGATTAAAACCAACGTTTTATTTAAATAATTATTTATTTTATTTAAATTTATTTTATTTAAAAACAGATATATTACCTATATATGTTCAATTTAATTCATTGGAGTCATTTTATAAAAAAATTAGATGTACTAAATTTTATTAAACTTTTTAACGTCTTTTACCCACCTTATATGTACATTTACAATTTTTCATAAAAAGCAATTTCACTGCTTATGTGAATTGAATTACAAAAATCTGAAATACATGGTTGACATTAGTAAGTAAAATTTTGTTCAATATGATGAAAATAATTTTGGGTGAATAGTAAATGTTGACTTTTATTTACCGCGGTTAAAAGTAAATAGAAAAATTAAAGGTAAAATTGATATTATAATTACCCTAAAACATGTCCTAATTCTATTAGATAATTTTATTTCACCAAAACAATCCTAAGGAATAAAATGTGGTTTTTTGGTCTACATATATTACATTTTGACATTTATTATTATTTTATTTAAAGAAGAGTTAAAAGTCTTAAATTCAAAGTTTAATAACTAAACCATTTTTAATATAGGGTTATACATAAGATGATTTCGACTATAAATATTCATTATAAATATAAAAATATTTCCTACATAATGGTATTTTATTTATAATATTTAAAGATTAAATATTTAAATTTATTTATGAAACAATGATGATGCAATAATTACTTCATTAATGAATGATTAAAATAATTGATATTATAAATATAAAAATAAATGTAAATTGAGGGTTTTGATACCATACATGAATTTTATAGGTTAATATGACATTTTAGGGTTGATTAAATAAATTTTTTGAAGTGATAAAGTAGTTATGACTATAAAAAACAAAATACTAAATAGTGTCAAAATTGACAAAAAAGATTTTT
Organism: Viscum album; assembly: GCA_963277665.1. NCBI lineage: Eukaryota > Viridiplantae > Streptophyta > Magnoliopsida > Santalales > Viscaceae > Viscum > Viscum album. The sequence goes on along the minus strand of OY728140.1, from coordinate 758,922,206 downwards.
TAAAACAATTACTATATTATTAATTGATATAATATTTATAAAAATCTATGTTTCGGAAAAAGGGCTTATATAAGGTTACATATATCAATATTAAACCATTGGGGGTTATCTTGGCTTTTTATAGTATTATTATTATCCATTTTTTATAATAATACAAGGGGATATAGTAAAAGTTAAACTCTTTAACTAATAATTAAATCTAAACTATGGGGTTAATATGGTGACCTAAACTTGTCTAAAACCTATTGGTTGAGAGTATTTCTACCCATACCCAACATAGCTTCTAAATAAAACAAATTTTGAACCATTAATGTCCAAAAATGATTTTATAATAAAATAATATTTCAAACTTTTCCTAAAGTGACCCTCACCACTCTTATAAAAGGGTACTTCCCCTTATCTAAAAATTACACCTCAAATGCCATTTGGCTCGGCAAACCTATGCTTAATTCTCCTATAAACATCCCTCACATAAGTATAGAGTCATTTCCTTGAGCATAAATGCAACCTAAGGAGTCCTTTTGTTCAAATAAAAAGGAAACACCCAAAGAAGAGGTAGTAATTTTATCACCTCTTTCAAAGTTCTTTTCTTCTTCCACATTCTCTTTCTTTTTTATTTCCATAAAAAAATAACTCCAATACCTTCTACATAATTTTATGTTATTATAAATATTCTATAACCATACTAATTATTCTATCCATCTTATTAATGATAATGTCACCATGCGTGAGTACGTACGGCTTACCGTCTCCACGTTGTTGTGTAATTTGTTATTCAACACTATGTTATTTGGATAGTTATAATGATGAGTAATATGTATATAAATAATGAATATAAAATTCTAGTTTTTTTACAATTAATATACCATCCAATTAAATATATTTTAATCATTATGGAAATGATATCGTTGCTCGTGTGTACTTACGACTTACAGTCTCCACAACGCGATGAGATTTATTTCCAGGCTCACCATTCAATGATGGTTATAAAAATATATATTGTTAATAATTATGTAATCTATGACATAATAATTCTTATGGAGATATATATAAATATATTTATGTAATTACATATATCTTATTCACTTACATACTTTCAATACGGTACGAAAACAGAAACAACGTTTATGTGTATGTACGGCCTACCGTCTCTATAAAAGTTGTTTTCCATTTCATATATCTATATATTCTAAATATTTATATTCTAAATATATATTATAAATAAATCATGTTTTATATTATGGAGGTATTTAAATCATGATCTAAATGATACGATCAAGAATAACAAGTTAAAACACATACGATAAAGAAAGGGATTATTTCCCAAAATGTTAATTTAACTGTGAAATCATTATTAAACGGGTAGTATAAAGTCATAAAATAATCATGTGTGATATAATAAATATAAATATTGTTCTGTTATAATATAATAACATACTATCATCATTATACATGAGTTTAAACGTACCCTCAACCAAAGAAATGTGCAAGGTAAGGGTTAATTCCTCAATCTCATTATTATCCAAGATTGTTTATGTGTAAGTATTTTCTGGGACATAGTTATTATCCATTTCCATGTATCATAAGATATATTCCAAAAATATTTTTGTAAGGTACACTTTAACTAAAACATCATTTTAAATTTTTTAAATTTTTATTCTTATAAATATTTCTCATTAATGTACATGTTTTCAAAAAAGGTTTTAAGGATTTATTTATATGGACATGATTGTTTTGAAATGTTAATTACATTAATATGTTTCAAAGTGGTATGGGATACTTTGATTCAAAAATATATTTTAAATTAATTCCTTTATAAATATGCGACTTTTAAAGGATTTTAAAAAAAAGGTATATTTCTCTCCAAAAGTTTTACTGATCATTTTCAACTATGCCAACATCCTTTACAGGGTATTATTCTTCATTAAGGTTGATTTATTATATTAAAATATTACATTTTTTATCAAAGGAGTTATGATATGTATGTCTATTGATGTGATATTTTTATACCCTTATGGTTAAAGTATTCACATTTCGTATGCTAGTTTTATTTAAAAAAAATATGTTATGTTTCAACATTTTCATGTGAGGTATGTAGTGGACTTAGTAAGTTATGGGTCGGGCCCTCTATAGACCCTTTATGCATTGGTAGGTTTAATTAGAAAAACTAGTGTCTTGGAACAAGTCCTTGAAAAAAAATATTTTTATTCTTGGCACGAGGCCTTGACTATGTGATTATGATGTCTGACATTAAGCATTCTCTCATTATGAAAATAATTATTACAGATGATTATTAGACTAGTATAATATCAATTATCATGTTTATATGGTAATGTTTGATTTATTTTATCCATATTATGTTCATGTTTATGTTTAAAAAGGGTGATTTTTTTATTACACACCTTTCCTTAAATGTTTATAGCTTCTACAAAATTATTAACCCTTACTGAACATATGAGCTCACCTCATGCATATGTTTTGTTTTCTTAGGATTCTAAGAGGTGTATTATGTTTTATATAAAGGGTTAAGCTACAATAATAATGGCGTTATCAATTGATTATTTATGTTGTGTTTTATGTTTTAATGTGTAATGTAACACTCATGTATGTAATCTATTTTCCAAGAATACTAAACTGATCGGTCCTTCGGGACTTGATTTATTGTAATCATGCCAATGTATTAAAATAATTCATTAGATCCGGGCTTCTGGGATCGAGGTGTTACAGTTGGTATCAGAAAAAGTTTAGTACAATCCTTGGAAACTAGATTTAGAAAAAATATGATCAGATAACATTAACCTAAAATAGACATTGAGGATTAATATAGAAACACTTCTTATAATTTTGGTAATGTAGATATTTTTTGTATTTTCCCAGAAATTCATCCATGTCTGGATATGAGAAGGTAGAGGAGGCTTTGGAACATTTTTAAATAGGCATAAAAACTCCAACAAGGAGTTTCAAGCCTGACCTAGGGTATCATTTTCATGACAATGAGACTTCCTACACTCTTGGTTACGAAACTCATGGGTGATATGCTTAGGATAATTTACATTTTCTTTACAAGTCATTTTGAAGAATTTTAGAGTAAATACTTCCTCAAAAGAAACATTTTTTTATGATTTGGGATTATATGCATTATCTTTTCAATTTACATTAGGTATTTCACAAATATGTAATTATGCATTGTGATTGTTAAACTAACCATGTGTATGCCATTGTTTAGAAATGGCTCTAATAGAAGGAATGAGATCTCCAGAAATACGCATGACTCAATGAGTAAGAAGGACCATATCATTCATGGTCTTAATCCAATATTTCGAAGGGAAATATCCTCCCACATGTTATCATCATATGAAGTAACATTATCATGTGTTAATAAAATAAGTAATTAATTCTCGGAGTCCTATGGCTTTGAAGGGTAGAAATAGTAGAAAAGGGCGGTGGAGAGAAAGATACGTAAAGGGAATAAGAGAAATAATTATTTCCCAGTATTTTATAATTGTGGAAAGAATCATCATGGTAAATTCTTGAAGGTAATGAGATTTTTTAAGTGTGGTAACAAAGGACACCAAGTACATGATTTCAAGGGTAATAAAAATGTTTCAAATGTACAATGATTTATCTGTCAGGAGTTAGAACACTATGCAAATCAATGAAAAAATCATCAGAGTATGCCACAAATTATGCTATAGGATAATAGTCAAGTTATGATACTACCAGAGATGAAGAGGAATGAAAATTGTTATTATGTTGTTATTAAATAATTATTTAATTTGATTGTGGTATCAAAGATGTACTGGTTATATGAATTATAGAAATAAATAAGGATTTCACTGTAGTACTATTTCATTGAGGATTTCAGATTATATGGTTCTAAGAAATGTTACTCAATAGCATGTTAAAAATTTTAGAAAATAATTGGTTGATGGAAAGATAAACCATAATATTGTTCTGATATTGAGGATGAGATTTTTGAATAAGATATGATTGATTTGGATAAATTATATTCGATATTCTTGACTACTTTGAATCTAATTAATTGTTTGTTTGTTCTATTATTATTGGAATTTAGAATCATTTTTGGATATGAGAAGTATAACCAGTATTCTATAAGGAATAAAGGAGAATGAATGTAATGAACAAGTTTTTATGGTAATTCAGGGTGTTACCGTGTTTTAAAAGAAAACATGATGAAGGTATTCACATGTTATTACGTGGAAAAAATGATTTTTATTATTTTTACCTTCCTTAAAAATATTGGACTTTGATTTTGGACAGAATTATTTTGGATAAATCTAATGGTTGGAAAGGATTAATTATGACATTGGATACTATTTTTAATGTTAAATCATTTCTTAAGATTATTTTTGGATTGATATAAAATGGACTACCTAGAGGTCCGACGATAACCCATCAAGTACGGCAAGGCCGCGAGACTTGAATCCACAACCGAAAGGCATCAAGTGTGCATCACCTACTAGTGGCCTATGTGATTTCCTTGTTTGTATAATGTATATTTTATAAATATTCTGACAAATGAATTATAAATTCATTATTTTTGGAACCGTATACGATTAGTATAAATATAATATTTGTTAATTCTATTATCTTTTGGAGTGAAACATGAGTTTGTGGTAGGAATTAGTTGAAGGATGAAACTCTACATGTCATGAATATTTTTTTCCTCTTATTATAGGAATAAAATAATTCGTAAACTTTTTTTATGGGATATTAAAACCAAAAAATTGTTATCCTAATACCTTATGTTTTGTTGAACCGATGATATTTTAAATCATCATAGATTGATGGCTTTGAGGCCCTCAATTTTGCATATGTTTGTGATTGATGACCTCAATCAGTCCCTATAAATATTTACATTTTTCCTCCAATTTTGTATCTCTAATTACCACCAATGTTCTCCTAATCGAGATCATAATTTGGTGGTGACATTTTCATTTCTTTTTCCCTCTAATTAAGTCTAAATTTTATTGACCTAATTTTCGATGTTGGTTTTCCACAGAGGTATTTTCTATTTTTATCCTTTTATTTTCAAAGAACAATTTCAAAGTGTAAGGACACAATTTATTTATGTAGGGGATAATGTAACACCCCAGGATTTCATAGTATGTTATCCCCTCAATGTAATTCAATAACTTGCACAACACGAAACACCGAGTTCAAGCGCACCACGACTTAGAAAACTAGCCATTGAAAAGGAATTTATGAATAGAATTAATTGAATTTTGAATTTTATAAACTCCATATAATTTTACAATCTATATTTTGTGCTTCTTAGGCATAATAGAAGAACAAATTCAATTTTTCAGATAAAAGAAGTATTTTCAAAAAAAGGCAATTTTACCGCCTCTTAATAGAGAACCATTTCAAAAAAAATATTGGACACTTATATATATTCAATTTAATGAAATTAAATTCTTATTTAGAAGCGGGACATAATTATTATTTTTAGAAAAAATTTTGCTATGTTTCTGATAACTTTTATATTTTGATGAATAGTGAAAAATACTAAATTAAAATTGAAAACAACTTTTTTTAATCGACATAATTTATAGTGTTAAATTATTTATTTGAATGGTTTGGAAGTATAATTAGATTATATTTTTATCATTTAATACAATTTAGGTAATTATATGTAATTTCACATTTAAATTTGAAATAAACACAAGTTAATATTTCGATTGTTTTTACTTTTTAGAAAACCCGCTTTTTGGTTTTGACAACAGAAATTAATTTTAAATTAATTAATGAAACTTCAATGGTTTGAATTTGGTAAAATAGATTTAATTTTTGAATTCATAAGATCAAAATTAGCTTAGTGTGAATTTTTGGTAATTTTATGAAAACATTCAATTTTTGATGAATAGTGAAAAACAATGCGTTATTATTTAAAACACACATTTTATTTAAATAATTATTTATTTTCTCTAAAATTATTTTAAGGCAAAATAGATATATATTACCTATATAAGTTCATTGTAATTCATTGGAGTCATTTTATAATAAAATTAGATGTACAAAATTTTATTGAACATTTTAATGTCTTCTACCCACCTTCTAGGAACATTTGCAAATTTGCATAAAACATAATTTTACTGCTTCTGTGAATTGAATTTCAAAAATTCGAGAGACATGGTTGACATCAGTAAGTAAAATTTCCATCAATAAATAAAAATAATTTTTGTTGAATAGTACCTTTTGACTTTTATTTAACACGGTTAAAAGTAGATATGGTAATTAATGGTGGCTATGATATTATAATTACCCTAACACATGTCCTAATTCTATTGGATAATTTTATTTTGACCAAAACCAATAGTTGGAATAAAATTTTATCCTTTTTCTCCACTTGGATTAGATTAGGAAATTTATTATTATTTTATTTAATGAAGAGTTAAAAGTGTTAAATTCAATGTTAAATAACTAAAATATTTTTAATATAGGGTTATATATAATATAAATTAGACTATAAATATTCATTAGAAAGATAAAAAAATTCCCTACATAATGGTATTTTATTTATATTTTTTAGAGGTTAAAAAGTCAATTTATTTATGACACAATGATGGTGAAATAATTACATTATCAAAGAATGATTAAAGTAATTGATATTAAAAATATAAAAATAAATGTAAATTGAGGATTTTATGCCATATACGAATTTTATATGTTATCATGGCATGTTAGGGTTGATTAAATATTTTTTTTGAATTGATAAATTTGTTATGACTTTAACAAAAAAAATACCAAATAGTGTCAAAATTGACAAAAATGAGTTTTTAAAACAAATACTACATTATTAATGTTATAATATTTCTAAAAATCTAATTTTATGACAAAGGACTTATATATGGTTATATATATCAATAATGATCCATTGGGGGTTCTTTTGGCTTTTTATAGTAAGATTATTAACCATTTATTATAATAAGACAAGAGGATATGGTAAAAGTTATTCTATTTAACTAAGAGTTAAATCTAAAAAGATGGGTTAATATGGTGACTTAATCTTGTATAAAACCTATTGGTTGAGATTATTAAGACCCATCCATACATTATCTTATAAAAAAATCAATTTGGAGCCATTAGAAACCAAAAACTATTTTATAATAAAATAATATTTCAAACTTTCCAAAAAAGTGACTCTGACCTCTCTTATAAAACGGTACTTCCCCTTCTCTCAAAATAAGACCACCAAATCCATTTGGATCGGCCAATACCTACCCAAATCTGTTCCCAACTTCCTTCACTTCATTTTAGAGGCCTTTCCTTGAGAAAAAATAGAACCTAGTGAGCCTTTTTTCTCAAATCAAAAGGAAACACCAAAAGAAGAGGTAATAATTTTATCACCTCTTTTAATGTTCTTTTATTCTTCCACTTTCTCTTTCATTCCATACAAAATTAATAACTCTAGTAACATCTACATAATATGATGTTTTTAAAAATATGGTGTAGCCCTATAAAATATTCTATCCATCCTATGAATGATAACGCCACCATGCGTGCGTGCGTATGGCTTATTGTCTCCACACCGTGTCTAATTTGTTATTCAACACGATGTTATTTAGATTGATATAATGATGAGTAATATGTATATAAATAATTAAAATAACATGATAATTTCTTGGTATAATTAATATAACATACAATTCCAAACCTTTAAATAATTAAGGCAATGATATCATGGCTCGTGTATACTTACTACTTACCATCTCCACGACGTGATGAGATTAATTTCCAGGTTCACCAATCAACGATGATTATAAAAATATGTATAATCAATAAGTATGTAATATATCACATAATAATTCTACTGGAGATATATATATATATGTGTATGAACTTACTTATATCTTATTCACTTACTTCTGTTCAATACGATATGAAAACGGAAACCACGTTTATGTGTACATACGGCCTACCGTCTCCATAAACAGTGTTTTACATTTCATATATATATATATTATACATATTTATATTCTAAATATATATTATATATAAATCATGGTTTATAGTCTGTATTTATTTAAATCATTATTTAAATGATATGATCAAGGATAACAAGTTAAAACATGTACGATAAAGAAAGTGATTATTACCCAAAATTTTAATTTAACATAGAAGTCATTGGTAAACAGGTCGTATAATTTCATAAATGAATCATTTATGATATAATAAATATGAATGTGGTTCTGGTATAATTTAATAAAATACTATGGTCATTATACAGAAGGTTGAATGTACCCTTAACCAAAGGAAATTGCAAGATAAGGGTAAATTATTCAATAACATTATTATCCGATATTGTTTGTGTGTAAGTATTTTATAGGACATATTTATTATGCATGTCCATGTATCATAAAATACATTTCAAAATGATTCCTTTAAGGTTCTCTTTAACTAAAAAATCATTTTAAATGTTTTAAATATTTATTCTTGTAAATCTTTCTCATTAATGTCCATGTTTTCAAAATGGTTTTAAGGGTTTATTTATATGGAAATGATTCTTTTAAAATGTTAATTAATTTCAAAAGATTCAAAGTGGTATGGGACACATTTATTCAAAAATATATTTTAAATTAATTACTTTATAAATGTGTGAAATTTAAATGATTTCAAAAAATGGATATTTATCTCCAAAAGGTTTACTAATCATTTTCAACTATGTCAACATTCTTTAATTGATATTATTATTGATTAAGGTTGTTTTTTTTATTAAAACTGGAAACATTAATGACTAAAATCAGAAGAAGTACATGTACAAAGCCATGAAGGGAAATTGTCCAGCCGGAGCTGGTTGGAGTCAAATGGGCCTGAGGCCGCTAGCTGATGGGCTGCGTTGTTACCTTCCCTTTTGGTAAAGGATAAGGTGCATAAAGATAAGCGTTGGAAAAATGAGACAATTCTCCTGATGATGATCCCAATTGACTAGAGCCCACCTTCATTGTGGTTAGTATCATCGATAATGGTGAGGCAGTCAGATTCAACAATTATATCACTCCAACCACATTCCACGGCAAGAAACATACCGGAAAGGATGGTCATGGCCTCAGCAACTGCCAGTTCCTAGAAGGCCTAATTTTGTTTGTATTTTGCAGCAAAGATTTCCCCCAGATGATTTCGGGTCAGGAGGTCGAGGGCAACAAGCCCAACCTTTGGGAGCAACGCGTCCATGTTAATCTTAAGTGTCCCTTCTGTCGGGGGATTCCTATGAGGGGGGAAGGAGAGGGTAACACCTGGCATAAAATGTTCATTGTGGTATTTCCAACACTCAATCCATGAGGTGGCATTTTCAATCCAGAATTTGGGTGGTTTGTGAGTTTGATGAAAAATAGCATCATTACGCCGGACCCAAATAATCCAAGACAAAGTGCAAAGTGAACCTGAAGAAGCCGAGGAAAGAGAGGATCACCAATGTGTCAGAAGATCGAGAAGGTCAGAGGTCGATGTCATTAAAGCAGCAGAAGAGGGGTCCCATTTATTCCAAATTTTCTTAGCTCCCAGGTAGTGAATGATGGCATGCAAAGGAGTTTCTGGAATGTTCGTGCAGAAGGGGGAAAAAGCAGTACTAGACATATGACGGTAAGCGAGGAGGCTCATGGTTGGGAGAGTACCCGTGCAGACCTGCCACCAAAATTGGCATACCATAGGGGGAACGTTGAGCTTCCAAATCAAATTCCATGGTCCCTCCTTCCAGCCAACTAAGTTGCTACCAAGATCCAGTCAGTAACCAGACCCCACCGTTTATTCTCCCGAGAAATCATTGATCCAGAAAAGCTGGTCGGGGCCTGCATCAGGGACCCAAGGAATTATAAGGATAATTCATTGATCCCTTTCATTAAACCAATTAAGGATTTTTTCTGGACACCACCCCTGTCTCTGGTCAGAAAGGAGGCAGCTAATAGTGGCATTTTCAAGACCCAGTTGTATGGGGGATGTAGCTTGCATCCCATCGTTATCAATAATCCGAGGATCAGTCCAGATACTGACCAATGAGCCAGACTCAATCCTCCAGCCTAGTCATTTTTTCAAGAGGTTTTTAGCCCCCCAGATGCTTCTCCATAGGAAACTAGAACGAGGACCAAGAAAGGAAGCATGAAAATACATGTGGGGAAAGTACTTAGCCCGGAGAACCCGTGAACAAAGAGATAAAGGACGGTTAAGAAGGCTCCATCCTTGCTTGGCCAAGAGTGCATCATTGAAGAGATTCAGATTCCGGAATCCCATCCCTCCCTCTGATTTGGATTTGTAGAGTTTCTCCCATGCCATCCGGTGGGGTCGATTCCTTCCATCATTGTTACCCCACCAGAAATTGGCCGTATGTGTGTGGATCTGGTCGACGATGAATGTCGGGAGCATAAACAGGGACATAATGTAGCTGGGGATGGACTGTATGACAGTTATGACAAGGGTCTCTTTACTAGCTTTATAAATTCCTTTATGGGACCAGCCTAGAATGTTTTTCTCGATCATGTCCACAAGAGATGCGAAGATTTATTTTTTGGATCGGCCAATCATTGTGGGGATCCCAGGTACTTCTGATGCATCACAACCATATGGATACTAGCTGATGTGCATAGCTCATCCCTCTTAGATAGAGGCACCCCAACACTGAAAGAAATGTAAGATTCTTCATGATTGATTGATTGGCTAGATGCTCTCTCATACTGTTGGATCGCTTGGCTGATCGCCCAACATTCATTAATTGTTGCTCTGGAAAATAGGAGTCAGTCATCGGTGAAGAAAAGATGCAACACTTGTGGACAAACATGACAGACCTTTACCCCATGAATTGATTTAGAGGATTCATTCCTAGAAATAAGATTAAAAAACACATCATCCACCAGTATAAAGAGAAAAGAGGAGAGGTGGTCTCCCTGTAAAAGGCCTTGAGATGAGGTGAATCTTCTGGTGACCTCCCCATTGACCTTGATTTTGAAGGAGACATTCAAGATTCATTCCATGACCATATATGTCCATTTAGCGCAAAAACCCATTTATAGCAAGACTGCACAAATGAAGTGCAATTCCACATTATCGTAGGCCTTGGTCATATCTAGTTTCCTGGACATGGTTCTTCTTTTCATGGTGGAGCATGATTTCATAGAATGGAACACTTCGTGGGCCACAAACGCATTATCAGTGATCAGTCTCTTGGCCACGAAGGCGTTCTGATTCTCAGATATAATATATGGTAACCAAGGTCGCATCCGATTGAGAAGGATCTTTTAGAAGATCTTGTAAGAGACATTACAAAGGCTAATAGGTTGAAAATCAGGGATCTCCAGAGGTTTCTTGATTTTGGGGATGAGGACAAGGACATTTTCATTGATGGCAGCGATGGTAGTATTCCCACCACAGATATTTTTTATCATGTTGCAGATGTTGGGACCGATAATATGCCAATATTGTTTAAAGAAAAGGGCGCGGAACCCATCTGGTCCTAGGGCCTTAGTGGGATGAAGATGTTTTAGAGACAGACATATCTCATCATGTGTCACATCTTTGCTGAGCTATCTATTGATCTCATCATTGATCACAGGTCTGATACAATCTTCCACCTCGGCAGACATGAAAGGGGTTCATGCAACGAAGATGTTCTGGAAATAGTATGTCAAGGCCTCATGGATACTATTAGTATAAGAATATTTGCTTCCATCGGGTTGTAAGATGCATGCAATAGCGTTTTTCTTATGCTTGGCTGAAGATTTTTGGTGAAAAAAATAGGTATTTGTGTCCCCCGCTTTAATGTGGTTATCCCGCCCCCGCATAGTCCAGAATATTTCCTTGACATGAAAGGTTGTATCCAGCTCTCTTTTCCTGGCTCCAATCTTAGAGAGAATGTAATTAGATGTGTGTTGATTGAAGAGGTTGTTCGGTCTCTTTTCAAGGACACCACAGTGCCGGTTGGGGTGGCAGAATTTCTTAATGCTCCAAGACCTCAGATCAGATGCGACTTATTGGAGATTGAGGCAAACATCCACTTGAGTGATTTTCCAGCTTGATCAGATCACCTCTTCACATTCCTGATCTTTTGACCAGAAGCTCTCAAATATGAAGGGTCTGCAATGTTGTCTATTTCATCCTCCTTTCATGCAATCATTGAGAATTGGATAGTGGTCCAAGAAATTAAAGGCCATGTGGATGATATGAAACACACAGAATAGATTAATCCAATCAGTAGAGCCAAGAAATCTTTCAAGACACTCAGTGAAACGGGTGCCTTCAGTATTTCTGTGAAACCGAGTAAAAGGATTACATGTGTACCCCAGATCGACTAGATCCATCCTAGATACTGTGTCCTTGAAGTTTGACATCGATGCTGAGGGTCAAATGATTCTGCCCCTATTTTCCTGAAGGAACATAATCTCATTGAAATCTCCTCTGAAGAGGATAGGTCGTCGTAAGTCATGTTGCAGCTTTCATAGTAGATCTCATGACTTCGCCTTATCATTATAGGACGGCAATCCATAGAATCCCACAAAAGTCTAGGGTGGTTGAGAGTCTGTTTGAATAGTCTATGCCACATGGTGTGAGGAGAAAGACAATATTTTTACGTCGATATTTTCCTTCCAAAGGAGACAGAGGCCCCCAGAATGGCCTTGTCTGGGTACCAGGAAGCAGCCTTGGAAAACGTACTACAGATCAATACCATTGGTGTCCTTGTTTTCAAGTATGGTTTCGGACAAGAAAACTATATCGGGACGACTTTGAGCACAATTGTGCTGAAGCATGGGAACCATTCGTGGGTTTCCAAGCCCATGAAAGTTACAGCATAAAGAAATCATTACTCTAGGTGGGGCTAGGTCTCACCCTCAACTGCCTTTGATTCCTCGGAACATGTTCTTCTACTTGTCGTTTTCCGCCTTTTGGTGGGATTCCTCCCTGGGTGGCCTATTTCATAATGTATTTTCTTGACTCCTGGTTTAGGGTCTTCCATAGGACCATCACTCTCTCCTCTTTTCACCCTTTTCCACGTTCGACGGGTAATTGGGCCCAGTAATGGAGTCCTCTTTATTCCATGGGCCTCCATTGTTAGAGCACCTGCTACGGTCGATTGTGGGTCAGGGTCCAGATCTGGTGGTTTGATGTGCATCAACATTGCCTTTAAGAAGTGTATTGTTGGTTATTTCTGCTTCATCACCAACTCTGTAGATGTTTGAGTCTTGTTCTTCAGGGGGTTAGGATGAACTCTAGTACCTCTCTGAGTGGAAGGGCCAACATTAGGGAAATCCAATGGTCTAAGAATTTGGGCTTTTTCAGATATGGGTTCCCCCTGACTGGTATGTGCCAACGTGAGATGGTAACGGTCCTTTTGATTTATTAAAATACAATCTTCTATATTGTATATAATGAGTTATGATATGTTTGGTTGTGGATTGTATATTTTTATACCCTTCATGGTTTATGGTTGAAGTATTTACATTTCGAATGCTTGTTTTAATACGAATGTTTACGTTATGTTTCAACATTTTCATATGATGAATGCAGTGGACATATTAAGTGACGAGTGGGGCCCGTTGTCACCCCTCGATGCATCAGCAGGTCTTATGAGACAAACTAGTGTCTTGGAACAAGGCCTTGACAAAAATTTTATTTTTAGTCTTGGCACGAGGCATTGAGTATGTGGTAATGATGTCCGACGTTAGGCAATCCCTCATTATAAAATTAATTTTTACATGTGATTATTCGACTAGTAGAATATCCATGTGCATGTTTATATGGTAATTTTGATTTATTTTCTCCATATTATGTTCATGTTTATTTTTAAAAAGGATACTTCTTTTATTAAACATCTTTCCTTAAATGTTTATAGCTTCTACTAAATTATAGACCCTTATTGAGCATCTGTGCTCACCCCTTTCTTATGTTTTGTTTTCCCAGGATTCCGAGAAGTATATTCTATTTGATATGAAGGATTATTCTAGGAGAATAACATAATTATAAATGGATTATTTATGTTTTCTATTATGTTTGAATGTGTAATGTAACCTTCATGTATGTAATCTATTTTTCATGACTACTAAACTGATCATCCCTTCGGGACATGATTCCTTGTTATCATTCCAATGTACAAAAATAATGCACAAGCTTAGGGCTCCTAGGGTTAGGGTGTTACAAGCTGGTTGACAAGGGATTTTGAATGCCCCTTCTTCCATAGTGTAATAAGAACATCATCATATTGGTGACCACCATATTCCTAGTACTGTTCTACATGGAATTCAATAATGAGCTCGTTGACGAGCCTCTTTAGATATATGATTTCTTGGAGAAAGGCCCGCATAGAGAGATCCATTCCATCCTCTATGATGCATCAGTGGGATCTGAGATCTCAAGAGGTCCCTTTCCTTATTGAGGTTTATTCCAGTAGTCAGTGATGTAGAAGGCTCTCCAAGGACAACAATCTACATTTGTTGGAAATTGAGGATCCTCGTATGAGGGTCCACTCAACGCGCGACTACCCTATGGGGGAAGGGGTCCTTTTAATCAATCCCAGATTAGTGTCCTCATATTATATTGTATTAAGATCATCCATATTCACTATGAATATAATCTTAGGTGTGTCCTCAATATCAAAAATTTGGGGTTACTGTAGGTTGTAACTGGAGTGAAGAGCAGCGTACTGTCCCCAAACCCGAATCTGCATGCGTGGAGATTGATCTAAAACAATTCAATGAAGAACTGTGAATATTTGAACATATAGTTTTTTGAGGATCCTGTGGTAGATGAGTGGTGCAGGGTTTTGTGCCACTGAAAGTTATACCAACTCGAACGTGCAGCACTTATGGTCAATGATGTCAAAATTTTCCCAACTGTTGGTGTATACTGATTAATAATAATAATGGTTAAAATGAATCACCCATAGGGTTCAACAGAAGCATGTGACCTCATCATGTGTGAGAGACACTTGTGTGTCAATGTTGGGAGTTTCAATCGGTGAAAACATCTTGAAAAATGATCTATAGAGATGGTGTCCCACAAGATTCCCTATTCAGAAGCAAGGCCTGACAATACGTTTGACATGGCTTTGACTAGTTAATGATGAGGAAGTGGTTGTGGAACTGATATGGATCATTTTATAGATGAGGTTTCTAGTAGAAGATCCATTTCATGAGTTGATTGATTTTTGCATGTTGGGTATCCTCTTGAAGTCGTTTTCGAACACATCATCACATCCTAGTTGGACTGGGTTCCAACTACTGCCTCATGTGTGAGTTCACCACAAGTCATCTATAGGGATATCATGTGATTGTTGTCTATCAAATCCCATATTAATTTTACATGATATCAAGTTGTGTTAGTGAACTAAACTGGTGATGATAAAGATGAATGCATTGTGATACCCTAGAAAGGTGTCAAATCTTTTTTCCACCTATATATACCTACAAATGGATTCAGGTATTTGATGGATATTACCATCCAGGATAACGAATTTTACCTATTGGTATCCTTACCCAGAATCCAATTAAGATTACTAGTGTGAAGGATCCATCATTCAGTCGCTTTAGCCATCCATATCTGAGAAGAGAACAAGATTAACAATGACTTTTTTCTTCCTATAGTTTTTCATTCATTGGTGGTGATTCACCCTTAATCCCTAGGATGGCTCTTCAGGGCATGGAAGTTCATTGGAATGGGGGTGGGGACATCCAATCTAGTTGGAACTGGATTGGTGAGGACTTCTGCTTGAGCATATTGGGATTTGGGGAGAACCTTCATATAAGTTGTTGTCGGATCGTAGAGGACCTCTGCTTGGAATTAAATGAGAGAGGTGAGGGCCTCTACTCTGGGTGATGATGTAGCATGGATGAAGAATTCTTTGAATGGTTGGTACATGGGTAGGAACTCTATGCGGTTTGGGGCAAATCTGGTGGGTATGGACTGTATAATGTCATGTGGAAGCATGAGGAGGGATTTCACACAAATAGAACTGGACATGGGGATGGTCTCTGTGTTGATTGTTAATTAAGTGGGAAAGACTCCAACCATGAGTTATACAATAGTGGGGAGGTCATACACATGATTTGGAGGAAACGTGGGGAGGGCCACTATACTAGTTTTCTTTTTCATGAGCATGACCTCTATGTTGGTCGGTGCCTGTATGAGGAGGGACTCCCTACGAGTTCTCGATGAAGAGCGGAGTACCTCCACATGGATAGATGTTAGAGCATGGAGTACCTTCTCTTGAGGTGGGAATGGCATGAGGATGGCCTTCATGGTAGCATTCCAAGATTGGGGGAGGGCCTTTATATCTAAAACTATAAACCGATTGGGGAACCCCGTGATGAATGTTGATGAAGTGGGGTGGACCTCAGCTTTGATCGATGCTAGACACATTGGGAGGGACTCCATGTTGAGTGAGATCATGGGAAAGACAACCAATCTGATTGGAGATAGTATAGGGAGGATCTCCATAATGTATCTCATAGTCATGGTTCAACCTGTGACTTGTTTCGTTGGTTACATTGATCGTAAGAGTCAATCATTCCTACCTGTGGGGGAGGGATGAGGTCTCCACTCTGGTCAGGACATTACAAGTCCCTACTATGCAGTAGTAGGAATATGACGTGAAGCACCAGTGGTGTAATGGTCCACTAGAGTTGTAGACTATGGTGCCCCTTGATAATCATCCTCCAAGTAATGGGTGAAACATTGGAATATGGTCATCCAAAATGGGGCCAAAAGAGCAAGGGTATTGAACACAAATTCATTTGCATGAGGGACCAGTTATTGGTGGCATTGATGAGGTATGGAGAGAGCCAAATTCAAAGGCCAGCGAGTAGTAGTTGTTGATGCGATGACCCAAGAATCCACTACCACCTCGATGTATGTTTGAGATTTATAATTATTCATTAGGGAGAGTTTTCCAAAGATGTTGGTCATCAGAGTGGGGAACACTAGTTCTCTACGTTGCCATTTTTGTGGCAGTTTTGGGGAGGAACAAAATCCTCTATGTCTAGGGGCCATATCTCTTATGGTAAAAAAACCCCACCGGTTCATACTAACATGTGAATACTTCTATCAGCCACCAATTAATTATTCTTGATGCTGGGATGGGGTTCGGGTCTCTAGTATCCATAATCAATGGTGATATTGTGTCAGAGGACGAGTCATTCTAGATTGATGCATTGTCGTATCTCTTTCCTAAGAATTTGTGATTAGGGTGACTACTTTACTGTATCATGGTTCCTAAATAGAAGGAAGATTAATCTATTAGTACATATACATGAAAATCAATACCCAAATGAACAGTTGTTGTCCAATATTTCATTGCTGGATAGAGAGATCCATGCTGGTGATGTTGTAGATAGGGATTCCCAATGGTTAACTTCCCCAATATTTAGTGAGTTCCATACCAAGACCATAGTTTAATATATGGAATGTGGAACTAGATATATAG
This sequence comes from Viscum album, assembly GCA_963277665.1. Classification (NCBI taxonomy): domain Eukaryota; kingdom Viridiplantae; phylum Streptophyta; class Magnoliopsida; order Santalales; family Viscaceae; genus Viscum; species Viscum album. Next base: position 758,904,784 of record OY728140.1, on the reverse strand, counting down.
ATCTTGGGACATGCTTATCTGCCTAAATGATGACCAACATGGCCAATACACGTGATTTGAAGGCAAAAATATTCACATCGAGTTCTCTATTTCTATTTACAATGCTTTCGTAGGGGTGCGTTGTTGCACCTTTTTGTTGTGATGTTGATGTAACATTTGTTGACCATCATTACCACATTACAATGATGGGAAAAATTTAAGAATCTCTTGATGATGTTTTCTCCATTATCAAAATGGGATGATATGATATAAGTTCATCCTTCCATGTATTTCTCCTTGGAAATCGCCTTCTTGTTCTGGTATCCCTTATATATTGAGACATGTTCGTGAAACTTATTCCCAAGGTCATATCTTTAGGGGAGATAGTTCATTACACTGACTCTATATATACATTAAAAGGGGTATTGATAGGGAATAAACCATTGGTTAAGGGATTAGTCACATTTGGCATTTCTAGAATGTATGGATGCTGGGACATTAGACACATGAATTCTTCCCCTTATGAGTGTATATCTTAAAGGCAACTGAAGTGATAAACATGAAACATACCATGTAGATCATAAGGTATCTGATTCTAGATGAATTTCTTCTATGTCTTTCCTCAGTAATCCTATGTTTAACATAGGGTAGTAGTCTGATAGGTCACATTTTTAGTGTCTTTTGAATATGATGCGAGGATAATTAGAATGCACCATAGAGGAAGATCCAAGAGGGATCACCTGGAAGGTTTACCAAATGAGTGAATTTGAATTATTTTGAAGGATGACCCATGGATTTTTGTCTCATAAAGGGAAGTTCTCACACCATTAAGGTTGATCAGGACACCACTGGAGGAGGATCAGGGTGTTGTACCCCTTAGAAGTGGGGAAACCCGGGTTTACCATTGGTCGGGACTACACCTCAAGGAGATATCCTATATACCATGTTTATAATATAAATATCATAACATACATAGTTCAATGTATTGTGTGGGAAATAAACATGAGTGTTTTCCATGTGATGTTAGGAGAATCAATGACATAGATGGGTCTTATGTGCTGGAACAACCGAGATGGATGGAATGATTCCACCAGGAAGTGGCAGCAAGGGTAAGAATCCGGATGGATTATGGATAGAATGGATAATGTGTATGGATTATTGAGGGTATTGGTATTGAACTAGGAAGAGGATTCCTACGTACCCCAATTAGTTATGGACCAATGTCCATGATGTTATGGATGGGTGTTTGTAGCTTACACATAAAGAGGATTCTTGTGGATAATATCTTTGGGGATTACACATGGGGCTAGAACATTTAAGACATGCTTGGGGAATACATGTAATAATGACCTAGAGGTATGGATAAGTGTCTTGGCCATAACTAACCTTTATATTGATGCAAGTCATGATCAATGTGAGAAATAAGATGTAGTAGTATATCTGATGGAAATGTCTCAAAGGAAGTAACAATCGAAAATGGAGTGTGGCTTACAAATGAAATCTTCCTATGGAATAAATCATATCGTACTAGGTGGATCCCATTTCTCATGATAAATAGATCACTCTATGTGATTTGTATATCAATCAACCCACCAGTGGTTTTCTGGGGCTTACGTGTTGAGACTGCCTGAGGAGCACCTGGAGACAAAGCCTGAAAGGGGGGGGGGAATGAGTATTAAGAGGGTGAGAAGTGGTAGGTTCCTTGTTCCCCTATCTTCTATCATACTAGGGTGTGTCATTCCGTACCAAGAAGACCTCATTCCATGTGAGAATATCTTATTCCATTCCAGTAATACAAATGGACATCTTGTGTAGGCCGCACAGGGTGATTTCACAGTTTAACATCACATGTTGAGAATGTTGGCAATAAGAAGTTTTACATCATGTATCTAGGACATGAGGTACTCACTCCTGACTCCTTGGAATTACTAAAATGACTCTCATAAAACCTTGTGGAGGGGAGGAGTCCGAAATTCAATGCATTGAGGGTGTGGTGGAGTGGTCGATTGTGTGGTCTATATTAGAATAGATATGATTAATAGAAAAATATATTAGCGTGCCTATGATGAAAAGAAAAAGTTAAGGTGACACAATAGGGGAAAGATTATATGGACAATGAAATAACTACACAGAATCCTAGAGGGTTTCATGGTAGAGGGTCTCGTGAATTAGGGTTCCTTGATGAGAAGTGCTTCACAATGCTCTATTGATTCAAAAAGTGTTGGGGTTTCATGAAGGAATTGGATTGTCTAGGTATTGTAACCCTTCCTTCACATGAAGTCAGGAGAAGTAATGTGAGTGATTCATGAAGGCTGAGTCCTCCACAAATAACCAAGTACCCTAGAGGGCCTTATTAATATATGAATGGTGTAAGGATTCATGAAAGGCATCTCCACCTTAGGATGAGGTATTTAGGAACAAGGTAATGGTTGTTTTGTGATGCTCTAGTACCATGGTGCTTCATATTCTGTTAGGATCATGTGCTCATTTTCTTCAGAAAATGGGAGATTAGAATTTGAATGGTTAGGGATGTAATCCATTTCAGCTGGAATGAGTGGGGTATTTATAGGAAATGGGGAGTGGTGATTATTGGAGGTGCACCACAAAGCAATGTGGGCTCTAAGAAAGTCTTTCATTACATCACACTCACCCAACCATCTGTCACATACCTTATTGGATTTATGGAGGGAATTGGGCTCACAGGGCCCCGTTAGTGCCTCGCACACTCACAGAGGGGAAGGGACCTCCACAAAGGTGCTTCGTGAGGTAAGCCCTTTGGGTGATTTTTGGGGCTATTTGAACTTGGATTTCATCTTGGATGGTCATGGTCCCCCTCAACATATCATGGGAACGCATTTCAGTGCCAACCAGAACACTCTTATTAATTTTAGTTATAAGACTAGTTAACATAGAAGACAACAATCTAATCCACCTCTTGGGGGAACATTCCCCATTAATCATCTGTTCTTATGATGATCCCATTGGTATATTAATGGATTGTGAATAGTTTTGTACCAAAGAACCCTAAAATTATTTTTTATCTAAAGAATGAAGAACTTGTTGAGAGAGTTTTCAGGGACCTTAATTATGTACCATATATTCCATATAGGTTTGCATTCAAATATTTACAGTGTACATTATGTGATTCCTTCTTCCCACAAAAATGTGCATAAGGAGTTGAATTTGATGATTCTATAACAATTTTGGGCGATGATGATGAATTTTGACAACATCTTAGTCAATATCCCACATTTGATGCTCTAAATACTTTGACATTCTAGGATTTTTATTCCAAGAATAACACAACTCCAGAAACCTATTGATGGGAGCCACCATATAGATGTGTAAACCAAACATCTAATTTGAAAGAAATACTAAGAATAATTTAAACATATCAAGATGGACTCATCAAAAAAGAATGTGTGACCCTATGTATTTTAGTGTGGCATCATGGTCTAGGATCTTTCATTGAAAGACACTTACATAGTATCTCTAGAGGTAACATTGGACTCATATGGTGAGAATATCTCATCAAGATAGTCCTCCCCGTAGAAGGCTCCCTTAATATGGATTTTCTGAATCAAGTCCCAATCAAATCTGCATCTGTCGGGAAGACCTTCATAGTTACTAACCATATCCAAGAGTATATATTAGTTCTAGAGGATAAAGTGACCCATATGATTTGATATGTTATCATGACATTACTAATTTATGATAGGGAATGTCAGAATGATCATGTGTTCATCACTCACACAACACTCTATGATATTGAATGTTAAGTATATCTCTTATGATAACTATTCAAGGGTATAGTAACTAGTGAATTTGACTACTGGAATTAATATGATATCATCTAGTAAATTATTGTAGCACAATAATGGATTAGAATCATAGAAAAAGACATCTATTACTTTAAATGAATGAATCACTGAATGGAATCTGTTGGGTGAGACACTAAGTAACTATAGTGGAAAAATACTATATATGAATGAATTCAAGACAAGAAAACCTCTATATAATTAGATATATAGGAACATTAATGTAGAACTGTTAAAAGATGAAATTTGTCTTCAGAACAGAGAGTAGTGAAATCAAGAAATGGCTACACTAATTAAGGAGGAACATCTACTATCGGATACTAAAGCAATTAGGTGGGAAAACCTTTAGTATTCAACAAACACCTCTCGCTAAGTGATGGTTGATTATTTGTGTTCATCCAACCAGATTTTATTTCATCTTTACTCACTATTTTTCTTTCATTTTCACCAATGGGAAGGCTATATATTTTGGTTTCTCCACTATTTTCTATATAATCAAAGGAAAATGGGTTTTTCTACTTTAAATTTTTGTTGATATCATTTCCCCATATATCAAATTAATCACAGGATTACTATAACTAGAAAAATCATGATGAATAAGGTATTGATAACTAAATCCACTAGAACATTAAATTAAAATAGACTAACTAATTCACTAACTCTAATATCTTGATTTAACAGATGAAATTTGATTTAATTTTTCATCAAAAAAACATATACCCTTATATGGATATAATTATGTCAAATATAATAGAATATATACCATATTTATATGACAAGATTAATCCATGAGAAAATGGATTTCAATTTTATTTGTCCTCAAAAGCATGTTCATGGATATGAGAAGGTCGGATATAGTGACACATGTACGATCACAATAAGAAATGAATGAATCAATTGGATATGATATATCATGTCATACTAGAATTCTACTTTTGGATTAGAATATGCCAGTCAAATATAGAGATATATCTTCCATAAATATACATTATAGTTAATCAATTTAAATATAAATTATTATTGAATTAGAATAGTGAATGTCAAAAAAAAGAATTTTGAATAAAGACTCTAATATTAAAGTCGGCTCAGGCCTCCCAAGACTTTACTACCTTCTATTTTTTAATAGAAGATTTGTGATGATATATTTTTGGAACAAAAAATCACTTATTTTTCCTAGGTCGAGGGAAATGACATGAATAAGATGAATTTTTAAAAGGTCATATGGTGGACCAAACAAGCATTGCATCAATTTTTTGTTCTCTCAATTTTTTTTCTAATCCATGGATGGGGGAGGCCTTGTGGACTAAAATTACTCTTTTTCCTAAGCTGTAATTTGAGGGTTTCAAACATAAATTTTTTTTTTCATCTCCCTTTCTAATATCACAATAATTTCTATGTTATATGAGGTTAATTCCAAGAATGAAGATACTTGACATTTTCATAGGATTCTCATTATGGTATTCTATCTTCATGAGTACAAGATCTATTCTCCTTGGTAGTTTAAGTTCATTCATGTCAGACCAATGTAATTAGAATTTTTTATTAGGAATCCTTAAGAAAAATATTTATAGATCCACATATAAACTTAGATGAAGAAAAATTTATGATAACAGTTAGACCATTATCAAAAATTCAGATAACATATAGGGATAATACTCATATTTAAGGGTTAGAGTTATCATGAAAATGTTTTCTAGGGTTTGATGTCATATGACATTTTCCAAATGGTGAGGCGGTTTTTTCATTTGAGATGGAGAGATAAAAATGATGTGAATAAAAGGGAATCACCTCAAATATAGTCAAACTAATGGGATGGTTCATTTAGTTTACTCACATAATGATTAGACTAAATATTGCAGATGTTTATGTTTATACAACATGGACTAAAAGGTAATTAGTGAGTTGTTGTGTCTAATACGGAGGCAAGGATTACCCCACATGAATGATTTAGAGACTCCATCAGTATATATGTCCTTGAACATGGTGCACATAGTTTTTATTCATGGTTCTTGGACTATTATATCATGTTTCTTAGAGTCGCTTGACAAGATCCACTGAGTGTTACCGTGTATTTTATTAGAGATCTAAACCAAATGGTTATGGGGTTTAATGACATATAGACTGAACTGAATGAAAATTTGATAATACCTCTTGCAAGGTTAAGGAAATACCTAGTATGAATAGATAAGTTCAATATCAATACAAACATTTTCATGGGTGGATTAAAATAGTTTATGTTTGTTATGCACTAACCATCATGTAGTTAGGTATAAGGTTATGCGATGAGCACCAATAAATGTTCAAGATAATGAATTCACATTATTTCCTTGAAGATGTGTAGGTTGCTCAAATTTAGAACATAGAGAGAATTTCTATCTACTCATATATCTGGAGTGTGATATGTGTAAACCAAAACTAAGAACATTTTAATTGGGAAATGATGCGATGAAATATGTATAAAAGTGATAACGATTTACCACATTCGAATGATATGATCCAATATGATGAAATAGAGACATACAATGATTATACTACCCTCTACTTATGGTAAATATGCATTTGGTTGGTAGAGATGAATATAGACACATGAGTATTACCAATAATAACTATCCCTTAGATTATAATTCACTAATTATTAATACTCATTAAATGTTCTATTAAGTCTAAAATACTTGAAAATGATGTATTCTTATAGGTAAGGGATATTCAAGAAGGGTTCAAGGACCATTAAGGTTAAACCATCATGTACTGCGAAAATATTCATAGTGAAAGGTCATAACACTAAACAACTATAGTGTTCATGTAGGATGAAATATAGGAAGTATTACCTCCCTTTTTATTAGACTAGTGGTTCCATAAAGCAGATATTGGTTTTAGAGGCTATATGGTCGGTTTTACAGGATTTTTGCCTTCTTCTATTTTCACCCTAAATATTATCTAAATAAAAAAGGGTATGAATTAGAGAGTGTGTAATTGACTTCTAATTATTCATAACATTTCATGTTTTTTACTTGATATGAAAAGTTTAATGGTCTTTCGATTTAGAACATTACGGGATGATGTTTAAAGTCAAATATATTCCATTTTAACATTGATGGGGTTTAAGTTCAAACAACTTTAACCAAATGGTCTGATACTATATCTAATACGGTAAATGAAAAATCCTAACATGAACGAGGAGTTAAATTCTTGTATATATCATATCACAATGAGGAATCATATATTTTAAGGTCATGGTTCTCAAACCGAAAAATGTTAGATAATATATGGGGAATGAAAAAACAAGAACCTGGAATAAATATAAAGGCCAATTCTATTGTAGAATGTCACAAATAGGGGTGTATATTGTATAAGGTCATTTTTTATAGATCATATGGTATGGAGAACAATATTAATATCTAGATGGTGAAAAATAACTAATATCCCACCAACACCATTGAATAGGGAATGACGATGTTGTAAATACTGACCTGTGTTACGTGAAAATAGAAGATGAGAGGGAATATGTATGCAGAGTATGAATTCTACCCAATATTACATTGATAGGTTTTATAAAAATGTCTCTATCTAATATAAATATTATATAATTGTCCCCTATGGATGAAATATTCCTCTCGTTGTAAGTGTAGAATATGGAAGCACACAAATTACCAAGAAGAGGTGTCCCCTTGAGTTGGATGCACATTTTATCAATTTACATGAAAGTTTTATTATAATTAAAGAGAAGTGATGCATGAAGTGTAGTATGTGGAAAGTAACATTCAAGAGGTGGTTGACCATTATATACCTGAAATTAATGTTTTTATGTTGTCTAGTTTTAATAAAGAGGAACAGAGATGGATGGCAATTTTTAGTTGGATCATAAATATATGGTTCAAAAATAAAAATGTATCCAAAAATCCTAGGAATCAATAAAATCATAGTTCATATAGATTAAATGTTTTCTTAGCATATAGTTATATTCAACCAAAACCAATATAAATGTTGTGATCATACACTGTGAGGGATTTTATGTCGAAGATATTTGTAGAATGTTTCAACATATATGGTTTATAAGACCTTACCTATCCTAAAATAACAAGAATAAACCTACACATAGTTATGATAAAAGAGAAAATTATCTGTTATTATTCATATTAAATGAATGGTCATTTTTATGTTATATCATTAGACTATATCTCTTAAATGGTTTTATGACTATTCCATAAACAATAGACATGTGACTGTATACAAAGTTCCTTAGATTATAGAATTGCAAGACAACTTGATATATTTTTCTTGATGCATATGTTCTATGAAATAAATTTTTATAATGACATTATTCTATCCTATCTTGATATTATGAGATTAATTTATTTACAATGCACCATTACATGGATTTGGATCACATGTATAAAAATTGGGTCATCTATAATGGATCTCTTTAAATAATTTCTAATTATCTAGGATGGACCATTTTTTATTTACTATAACATCACATGATAAGAAATTAGGTGTTATGATATTAATGGTCATATGTTATAAACCCTTATATAGTTTATTTCACATATATTTTTCTCAATAACCATATGATATGGATTTGCCTCAGTGTTGCACATGTGAATGGAAGACCGACATGACTAAAGGGGAGAAAAAACTAGGATATGGTTAGTGTTTTTCTTGCGATTCATTAACATGCCTAAGATAAGATATCAAAGTATCACTATGTATCCTTAGTATTCAAAAAACCATACTTAGTTTTCAAAATGTCTAGGTGTAGGTTCTGTTGAAAAAAATTGAGGTGAATAAAGAGGCCACAAACACTAGGATAATAAGGGGATTGAATTTTATAGATATTCATATTTGGCCATTGGATGGTGGATCTAGGAACCATGGTATATCCATAAATAATATGAATTAAAAAACTTGAATCCCAAATATATTGAATGCCATTAAATAGATCTAACTCTTAAATAAGACAAGAGGAGATAATTATAAGAATTCTTCATTGGGGGAGAAGGATGAAAACCAAATATAAATTATGAAATGGATTATTAGTAGAGTATGAGAAATAGTGGAAATAGAAGCTATGTTTGGGCTTGGAATATGTGAGACATGTACCACTATATATCCTGAGTTAGTAGGAATCAAGACACATATTATTCCTATAAACAGAGACTTTTTGAACATTCGTCAGGTGGACCATGAAATTTTTGTAATCTAGTATTTAAATATCCATTTCATCCCCAAATAAAAGAACTGGTCACCAATATTTATAGAGATATCATATTGGGGAGAAAAATGTTTTATCTAGACCTTATGAAATAGACTCTCCACTAATGTTTAAGGTTATATACACTAAACATACACCATATAATTTAGTTCCATGTAATAAGTAAATAGGGTCTCTCCATCAGAAAATATGGACATTAAGTTATCCAATATTAAGGATATGTACAAAATTCAAGGATTAATCTCCTAGATGTAGGGGAATTTTTTATCATAATTTCTTAGATATAGAACCACATATTATGTATCTGTAAATAGATCTAGGACATAAAAAAGATAGTCAAGGTATCATGAAGTGGACCACACTATGATGTATCATGCCTTATAGGATCAACTATATGCAATATATTTTACCATTATATTATAAGGAAGTGGTTGATATATAGTTTATATTCATTCGATGAGGATCAGTCATATATGATAATCCTCATAGGTTTGTCTCGTGTGAAAAATATGTTAACTTTTTTTCAATGTTGATAAAATATATGAAAAATGGCATTTATGAAAAAGGGATCAAGAACCCAAATTTTTTATCTAAATATAGTATTAAACATGTTGCAAGGTTCAACTATCGGTACATAATTATATATCTAGAAATAACATGAATCAATCCATACATAGTAATTCTATGGTGAGGGGGGTTTATCATAGTGTAGAATGATAAATAGACAATGAGAATATGTAATTAGAAATCATAAATGGATTTTATTCCCATGTAAGGAGAATGGAAATCTCAAAACAAACCATCCCAAATTGTTTTATAGGTCATTTACATTGGAATTTTGTTGCATAGTTTAAAATCTTGTTACTATGACTCAAATGCTCTATAGTTTATGTTCAAATGAGGACCTATCCAAAGTACTTTAAAGTCAATTGTTTTTTATTTTTTTATTTATGATATAATCCCATAATAAATATTCATTTATAAACTAAATAAATTACCAATAAACCATATAAATAGATGTTTGATAATTTCTTATTATAGTATAACTTCAAAAAATATATTTTATTGATGGATATTTTCATTTTTAGCTGATATATTTTTAAAATAGAATCTGAGTCAACTATAAAATAATAAAAAATGAGTATATATCATGGAAATGACTTTATATAAAAAAAATACATTCATAGGAAATTAAATATTTATTAAATAATATTTTTTATTAAATTAATCATCTACCATAAAAAATAAACAAATAATATAAACACAAAAATAAATAATATAAAAAAACATATCATCGAAAAAATAACTACCATTTAACACAAAATTGGATCATAAAAAACATAATAATTTCACAATGCGAGTGGGGTTCAGTTTAGGGATTAGGAAGATGAATCTCTAGCCCTAAACGTGGCACAATTCATCACATATACTCGATTGTCTTCTCATGCTCCTGATGCCACTTCTTCTGATGTTTCTCCAACTACTGAAACTATTATTACTACTCTCTACACATTATCTATTTAATATCATCCAAACATGTAAGTCTATTTAAATAATTTGGACTAAAAAATGAATCTACATGAGTTCCTAATGAGATATTTGATAACCACATAGGGACATGAAAATAACTAGGTGTCATTGATATTTAACTATTCCAATCACCATCACATTCTCAATACCATGCATGGTCAACCATATCTAAGTTTATTTTTCCATACATGAATCATATGATCATCTCCTTCATTCCCATCTAGAATCTCTCAAGCATGGGATGTCACAACCTCATATATCTTTTTAAATTTAAATTTGATGTTAAAAAAATTAAATAATTAATTTATGTTAGTTTAAACAGAAAAAACAATTACTTACAAAAATATGATGTTATATATCACCAGTAATCTCTCTTATAATATCATCAATGTACATCCTCTTGTAAACATAAAACTCAATAAAAACAAAATCAATAACATCCTACATAAATAATATAAACTTTTTACATTAAAATTTCATATAAAACAATATATTAAATTAATAATAATGTGTCCTTGATGAATACCAAATATATATATCCTAATACTATGTGTAAACCCCTACTACCGACACCCAGTTTTGTTTTTCAAATTATGAGATCCTCTAAAATGTCTCTCATATACACCAACAATATAAACCACCACATGTGGGGATTAGATATAGTGGAGTTGATGCAAGAAGGAAACCCGGTCAAAAACTAAAACATAGCCCATCTATAAGGATCTCTATCTAATATTGTGAAAACTGGTTAAAAAACTCAAGCATAAAAATATCACATGCATCTTAGATGGAGGGTCCCAAGCTAACATCAATTGTAGACCATAAATCCTATAAATAATTATTAATATATTTTAAATAACTGAACACATTTTTAAATAATTTATAAACATAACTACTAATGATCAAACATATGACGATGAACACCCATGGGAACATGATTCCATGACACCCATGGCCCAGAAAAATAATTTCATACAATCACACTTTCCTAACCTATAGTGATATGTAGAAATATTTACATAAAATAATATATAATTAAAAAGTTATAACATAAAAAATTACTAAAAATTAATAAAATTACACCACTAAACATAACTCCACAAAACATGTATCTAAATTAAGGGATAGATTCTTATTAAGAGAAATTTTGAATAGCATAATTTTAGTTAGGTTGATACCCCTCCCAGATGAAATTACAATAAAATAATCTTACAGATCCAATGATGTGTCATAAGTACATCACTAGGATCCACAAAATTACGATGGGTATGAAATAACTCATCAATAATTTCATCGTCAACCTGAAAAAAAAAATTACCAGAAAATATATTTACAAATATTAAAAATACCAGAATTTCACTATGATAATTTAATATTTCATTCTTTATATTCATATTTATAACCACTGGTTTCAATGTCTTCTTCCTCCTCAACATATTTAATTTTTATACAATATTCCATTATTATTTCAAATTCATTTATCACATTATGACTCACTAAACCCCCACTCATAAATGCAGTGCTAAAAAATACTCTATTTACATACCATAATTGAAATGATTCGATGATACCAAATTTTATCCATCAATAGGATGATAAGAAAAAAATGTGACAGGAATAAATAAAAAAATAACGAAATTGTCAAAAAAAATATGAGAATAATATATCCATTGTTGATACAATAATTACTTAAAACATAGATAATAATAACTAGTTCCTCAATGATGAAATATGTTATCGTTGACAAATAATTCTAATCACTAATCCAAGACACAAGGAGATAACAATCAATGACATATGCCAAATAAATTTTAACTTTTTGGTCGATATACTATAAAATAACCAATATATTTTTTCTCATGAGACCTATCAATGCATTTTTTGGATATTCTAATCCCCAAACATCTTTAATTAATTCCAATTAATTAGTTATATTAATTAATGAATAATCTATACATTACACAACCATATTCCTTACTAATAGATAAAAATATTTATTGAGATTAAAATTATAAATTATTTTACTACTTTTACCATGTTAATAAAAGTGGTTACATGATCATAACACACCATAAAGAAGAGTATATATGATTAAAAAATATATAATAATATTATAGTAGTAGTCAATAGACATCAGTACTAGAATAAAAAAAATATAATTATTTATAATATTTCCCCAATCAATAAATTTAATTCCATTCTATATAATGATATTCAAAACAAACAGCATATGGATAAAGGTTTATCCATACAATTAAATAACATCCCTAACAAGTAAAAATATAAAATATAGAAAAATTACCTTCCAACAATGTAATTAAAAATTACTTATTCACATAGTAAAGGAATTTAAAGAACACAAATGCATATTAAATATTATAATTTTATAGGATAGGGATGGTGATGGATTTTAAAAAATGTAATCCCATGGAGGAAAATAGTATGAAAGGATTTAGAATGTAATGTGTGGTAAATAAATAAATAAAAGAAATTATATAATGATATGAGTAATATTTCAATGAAGTATATTTAGATGAAAATTATGAGATAGTAATGATAACGTAAGAATCAAAAGAACATGAGAGGGATACCATGAAATGAAAATGTAATGACTTGAAATATATTTATTATACTTGAAGGAAATAGGGATGTTATTAAGTCATATAAACAAAAACATTTTGTTAAATATGAAACATGTATCAGGGAATTGAAAATGAGACATTGAAACCCTTAGAAGTGACTGAATATTTAAGGAATCAATCATTAAATAATGAGGTTATGAGTAATAATTTTAGATCTCTGTAAAACAATTAGGAAATATAAAACAATTTATTCATTGCGTATAATTAATAAAAAAATTAATAATTTAGTTCAATAAGAATGTTTGTAAATAGATAGAAGAAAATTGAGTTAGCACAATCCCTTAAATTGGTTCTAATTCATTATGTGCTTGGGCCAATCCTTTTGGAAAAAAATCATAATCATATATTATAGAACCAAATTCATATCTATAATATTTTTTTAACATAATTTATAATTATTTTCTATATGTATATTAGTTATTTAATATTAATTTTTGATATCATGAGTGATTAATCTTAATCATTTTAAACTAGTTTCATAATAGTTGTGTTGTTCTTAATTAATCTCCCAAAGCTAATTATTGTAATATGATTATTTATAATTATATTATTTCTTTCAATTTTTTTTGGGTTAGAATCATTGAAGATGAAATTATTAATGAACATGTTTTAATAATTTTCCACGAATGAACATTGGTATCATAATTAATGAGTTTAAAAATTATTTTACTATTCTAAAGGAAAACTAAAATCGTTACATTATTATTAATATAAAATTTTATCATTAATTAATTTATCATAGACATCAATGATATTACTTCATAACCTTGTTCATGTAAGTGGTTAGATTGGCCCAAACATAAACATACCATAATTAATGGATTATTATGTATATTAAAGTGGTTGATTTTTAACAATATAATTATTATAAAAGAACAATGATTTTATTTAGATTATATTTATGGAGTTGAATTATATTTCTATATTTTTTAATAAAAAATAAACAATATATATGACATATGAATAAATTAACCGTGTGGAGGTGGTAGTTCACACAACACACATTTAATATTCTAATTTCTCATAGAATGATGGGGATATAAGTTGGGTTATAATTACAATATTCATAAAAAATATTCAATTATTTATATAATACTTATTATTGAATTTTACTATTATAATCAGTGAAGAGCAGTTATAGTGAAAAATGAATTATGTATGTTTCTGTAGGTGGTAGTCACTACAACGTAAAAATGGAGGTTTTTTATTTTCTTAATTGAAAAAGGGAATATGTGACTCCACTATGTCACTTTAATTTGTGGGTATTTGTTTTATAGATTATCCTCTTAGTTTTTATCTGTTACGAGCTAAAAATGTGAAATGTTGTGGAGTTTTAACTAGTCGCACAATAAGGGTACATGGTTCAAATAACCACGAAACTTATGTTTATAGCCCAGAAACCTCATAGTAGTGGAAATATGTACTTTTTCCATAAATTTTTATAAAATATTTAGTTTAACCATAAATCCCACTCAAATTGGGGGTATTTCTATACTTTTATGTCCTTTTTAAATTGGATTTCCTCTCTTTGGATCCTTATTAAAACCCTGTGACATGGAAAACACTTTCCAATATCTTCTTTCTTCTCCAAACCCTCCAAAGTAGATTATTGTTGGCTTCATGGTGGACTCCCTCTTTGGTATGTTTTATTCTCAATATCATTCCTTATAACTCTTATTTATGTCTTATTTATGGCTTTGTTCTCTCTTGGATGAACCCTAGGGTTATGGTTGGCTTATAGGTGTTGTTTATTTTGATGTTATGTTGTGCATATTTCCTCTTGGACTTAGGTTTACCTAATTTTAGAGTTTCATCATGTTCAAAAACAATTTAGGTAATTGTTTCCATCGATTTACTTTTTTAAACATTATATGTGATCCTTGAGTTTTCCAAAATAATTTTTATTTTATTTTTCATGATTTTGGATTTATAAAATTATTTTTTATGGATTTAATATGTTAATGATTTCATGAAGATGTGGTTTTCTATGGGTTTATATGGTTATTCCTATTTATATTATATTTATATATGTATTGTGGGTGTTTGATGAAATAAAAAGTGGCCTTTTCTATGGGATTTTATTTTTTTCAAAAAAATCAAGGTTGTTGGGGTTTTGATAATGTTGGGTGACCATTAGAATTATGGTTTGAATGAGATTTTGTCCAAATTGTGGGTTTGGTGATTATGTGAGAACTCTTGTTCATTGATGTGATGCTTCGTATTTTTATTTAATGGAACCATGGATATTTTTTTTATTGTCCAAAAATATTCTAGTGTAATATGATCATAGAGTTATGAGTATGGGGTGCACAAATAGACCTATTCATGAATATAAATAAAAATACCATAAATATCATTTTTGTAAACAGTTTTTGATTATTTTTTTGGGCTCCCAAATATCATCCCAATGTGGTTTTTAGTTTACTTTTTTGAAAGTTTTCCTTGGAGGGAAGTTTGGCACTATAGAACTATGTGTTTTCTAATACATGATTCAAAGGATCGTTTGGATGTTTGGGAATAGTTATTTCCTAAAAATTATTAAAAGGCACTTTTGTATCTTTATAAATATGGGATAATGATCTCTTTGATTTTTTTTAATATTATGGATTTTTGAATAATGTTTTTATAAATATTTTAATTGAAAACATGGTTCGTACTTAAAACTTCTTTAATAAAAATGTACACACCCATATGAAATTCTTTTTGATAGAGATGTACTTTTCATTAACGTTGTTGAGAAGCCATTTTTGTCATTCATGTTTGAATATTTGGGTTATTGTTAATTTTAAATTTACATTTTCCACAACACTTTTCCCCTATAATATTTACATTATATCTTATAAATTATCTACAGGGTATATATATGGATTTTTTCTATTTCCCAATTAAATGGACCCGATACCCATAGTTGGTGAATGTTATGTTGGGTTGTGAAACTGGTGAGGCTAGTTGAGAGTTGCTAGGTTAGGAATAGACCATGGATCATATTTTTTCAATGTCTAAATGGTTCTGTATTAATTAATTCTAGGATATTCACTAATGATGTTTAGGATAATCCTATTATAATGTACATTGTATGTTATTTTGTGGCTTTTTAGAACATTGGTTTCAATCTATGTTTACTATTTTATATTTATGTTCAATATTTTTCTTTTTATTTTAGTATGACTTCATTGATATACCATTTTACTTATGTTTGGGTTAGATCGTTTATTATTATGACCATAATTAGGTTATAGATTCCATCTTAGAGTTGGTTTTCAAAAATTGGTTTTGAGATGGGAGTTATGTTAAAGGACATCCATATATTTCATTCAAAAGTGGATTTGTGGAAATATGGGTTTGTTCGTTTTAATAATAAAAAATATTGTATACATATATATTCAAACTACTCTATATGGACCCTTTGGAGAAAGAACATGCAGGGATTATGTGGTGATTACCTACTAAGCTATTATATGATCAAACCCAATTTCTTCCCCTTAGAATTGAAATAACCAATCTATTTTGAAGGTTTTTATATTTCATTTAGGTTCTCTCATGTAGCGTTTTAATTTATGGGTTGATGGTGACCAAGTGGTCCCATGAAGATCTTATTTGTCTTTGGTTGAATTAAGTGTTCGCTTGTATCTTGAATCTAGATCTTTTTATGTCCTTTATTCATGATTAGATATTTATGCATCCTCTATATGATGCATGCTCTAATTTATTTTAATATTTTTTTATAATTGTGTGAAATCAACACCAAAGATTTATCTTGTTAGGAAATGATTCTTGTCTTCATCCCATAGAGATTGTGTACACCCTTATGGAAATTATATTGGTTGTCTTCGGTTCCCGGTTTAAGGGTTTTCCTTGGATTGTTCATGAAAAATTGGTATCAAAAAATATTTTCTAATTTTATATGTCAGGTGTATTAGAGATAGGATTTTTGGGACCTAGGAGGTTGGTACTGGAAGAGCGTCATAAAAACATACCCACCACAATCCTTTCTTATCCAGGGATAGTTGGGTTATGAGTCATTAATTTTGATTCTGGGTTTATATTGTTTGTGATTTCCTTGATTTTTTTAGGATTTAATGTCTTGGGAGAGGATAATAGATGTGGGTTGGTGCCCCATATATAGCATGAATTGAATAATGAACCATGTGTATCCCTAGTGAATTGTAAAATATACTCATAGTAGATAATTATTTCATAGCACAAGGGATTCTAAACTATTTCTAGATGTTATGAGTTAAAACTACTCCCTTATTTAATAGGTTCTTATGATAGTGGTTTTATTTTTTATATGGTTGTTCTTCAAGATTGGGTTTTGAAATGAAGATTGTTTTTGGAATATTTAAAATAGAAAAAAGTGGATTCTATTTTAATGGAATTTTGGTTTTCAAAGAAAAAAGTAGAAACCGTGTTATGTGTTTTAAAATAGATAAAATGGATTTTTTTTTCTATTTAATATGGTTTTATATAGAAAATTATATTTGGATGTAGGGAGAGTGGATTAAAAGTTGTTTTGTTTTAATAATGATTTTGAGGGAAATAATTTTGAATTTGAAGCGTGAATGGTGGATTTTGAAAGTGGGATTTGGATCTGATTTGGTGTTATTGTTTTTTATCATATTGGTGATTTGGATTGAGTCATTTCCTTTCATGAGTCTTGGTTCAATAATGATTTCATTTTCCATTTAAGTTAATTTATAGTATGAATTCCAAAAATGTACCGACGGTTTCAAAGGTATCTCTTTGGATTTATTACTCTCCCCAAACACCCAATTTAGTGGTGGGACAAGATCTTTCCAAATTTTCTTGTATTTTGAGGTTATGTAGGTAATTTACTTTCTATGGAGTGGCTTAAAGAAATTTAAAAAATCTTTAGGTCCTTATAAGCTTTATAATATTCGAGGTGAAGTGTTATTTTGGTTTTATTCAAGGAACCATATTTCGATCAATGGAAGTTGATCATTCCATCATCAGCAAATGGTGGGATGACTTGGTATATATTTAATACCACTTTTTTCAATTTCATATCCCTGAATAGGTAATAATAAATATTGTGATAGAGCTTATTGATCTATAGAAGGGTCAATGAATAGTGAATAGTTATGTTGACCATTTGAAGGATGAAATATCTTTTCCCTAGAGGTAGTGTTTATAAAAATATTAGAAGATCATATTTTTGTGAGGTTTAATTGAACATAGATCTTGGATTGAGTTCCTTCATCCAAGGTGGTTTTGATTATGATGTTTTTGGATGAGGCGTTTCTAGCTGAGTAGGTTTCTTGATAGTATCATGTGGTGGTTGGAATGCCATTTTATCTTGATGCAGGAAGGATTACCCATCTGATGTGGATTGAAAATATTAGGAATCCATTCTATTGAAAAACCTTCTACTATTTCTTATTTCTCACTTGAAGTACCACTCACTCATTTTATTCCAATACGGTGAGTTTGGAAATTCATCCAACGGCCCAAAGGCCTTCAAATTATTTTATTCAGATAGGTCCCCCTTTTAAAGGATGAAGGGTGGAACCCAAAGACTTCATGACTTAGAAAAATCACAACTTGAAGGCCAAGAAATATTAGATCATATTGACAACATAGAAACTGCTCCTCCCATCATATGATTATGATGAAGCTCTCCACCCTTGAAAAGCGATTCAGCAAGAAAATGTCTTATGTCAACACACAGTCCCGATCCGATGGCTGCTACCATACCCTCTCAAACAACCATGTCTGAAAAACTCTATAAAGGTGAATCGCCATCTCTAAATCCTCTTCTAAGTAGTTACATGTGTTCAAGACCAATTTCAATCCATCCAGTGTGAAACCAAGAAATCAGCACCGATCTACGGATATCCCAATTGAGCCGATCCACCATTCCAAATAGAACCGCCATTTCACCGTATACATAAAATACACAGATGGAACCAAAAGAAAACCTGAAGAAGAACCACATAAAATAGGAAAGAGAATAAGATTCATCTCCCCTCGACACCACTCTGAGGGCGACCCCGGACCGGGACCACCAGCGAGATGTGGTAGGACCCCTTGGGACTCCAATGAGCCGGCGAACAGGGAAGATAAAACCGGAAGCTCGCAAGGCTGGCGATAAGCCAATCAGAAGCAGAAAGCGCGCCGAAGAACAACATGCACACCTATTAAAGCCAGCTTCAACCCGAGCAGAAGATGAAACCTCGTCTTTCACCGAGATGAGTCGCCAAAACCTCTCCTGAGCAAACGAAGTCGGAAGATAAAGCCTCAAAAGGCCAACGTCGAGCCAAGCCGAAGACGGAGCCCCGCCTAGGAAGATGAATTCAGAAGAATCCACACCTCATGAGAAAGCACCGGGGTGAGAAGAGGTTGATTCCTTGACCAACACCGAGCTGAGTCTCTGAAGTTTCTCATGTTCAGACAATGTCGGAAGACACCACACCAAGCTGTGCCGACGCCAAGACGAAGGAAACGGGCACTGATCTGCAGAAACTGTACCGGATGAGGGGAGGGGAAACAATCTTGAGCGAAACCCTAGCCCCAGATTTAGAGAGAAATGATGCCTCTCTGAGGCCCCTATTTCAGAAACTCAAATGTGTGTTTCTAACGCCAACTACTAGACGTGGGCCCCACCGGCCCAAGTGTGTGCCACGTTCCCCAGCTAAGAAATGGCTTTGAGTATCCATGTTCTTAATACGAACAGTGTTTGAGCCTGGTGGGACTCGATCCTGTACTAGTTCCCATGGAGGGTGATGGGTAAAACTAGCGGGTACCACTCGGCTAACACCCCATGGGAAGAACGTGTGTTGCTAACCACGAATCCTAGAGGGGGCCCCACCGGCCCAAGTGCGTGCCACATTCCTCATCTAAGAAATGGCTTTGAATCGCTCTTTTCATAATACGAACAGTGTTCGATCGTGGTGGGACTTGATCCTACCCCAGTTCCCATGGAGAGAGAGGGGTACAAAAAGAGGGTACCACTTAGCTAACACCCCATGGGAAAAACGTGTGTTTCTAACACCGACTCCTAGAGGGGGGACCCCATGGGCCCAAGTGTGCACCAAATTCCCCAGCTAAGAAATGTCTTTGAATCGCCCTGTTCAAAATACGAACAGTGTTCGAGTCTTGTGGGACTCAATCCTACGCTAGTTCCCATGGAGAGCGATGGGTACAACCAGTGGGTACCACTCGGCTAACACCCCATGGGAAAAAACGTGTGTTTCTAGCACCAACTCCCAAAGGGGGGTCCCCACCGGCCTAAGTAAGCTCCATGTTCCCCAGATAAGAAATGGCTTTGAATCGGCCTATTCATAATATGAAAAGTGTTCGAGCCTGGTGGGAATCAATCTTGCGCCAGTTCCCATGGAGAGCGAGGGGTACAACCAGCGGGTACCACTCGGCTAATACCCCATGGGAAAAAACGTGTGTTGCTAACACCGATTCTCATAGGGGTCCCCCACCAGCCCAAGTGCATGCCACATTCTCCATATAAGAAATGGCTTTCAATTGGCATGTTCATAATAAGAACAGTGTTCGAGCCTAGTGGGACTCGATCCTACGCCAGTTCCCATGGAGAACGAGGGGTAAAACCAGTGGGTACTACTCGGCTAACACCCCATGGGAAAACATGTGTTTCTTACACTGACTCCCAAATAGGGCCCCCACCAGCCCAAGTGCACGCCACATTCCCCTGCTAAGAAATGGAATTGAATAGCCCTGTTCATAATAGGAACAGTGTTCGAGCTTGGTCGGACTGGATCATGCGCTAGTTCCCATGGAGAGAGAGGGGTACAACCAGCGGGTACCACTTGGCTAACACCCCATGGGATAAAAATGTGTGTTGCTAACACTGACTCCCATAGGGGGGCCCCCACCGGCCCAAGTGCGCGGCATGTTCCCCAGCTAAGAAATGGCTTTGAATTACCCTGTTCATAATACGAACAGTGTTTGAGCATAGTGGGACTCGATCCTGCGCTAGTTCCGATGGAGAGTGAGGGGTATAACCGGTGGGTACCACTCGGCTAACACCCCATTTTCCAAAACGTGTGTTGCTTACACCGACTCCCGGAGGGGGGCCCCACCAGCCCAAGTGCGCGCCACATTCCCTAGCTTATAAATGGATTTGAATCTCCCTGTTCATAATACGAACAGTGTTCGAGCCTCGTGGGACTCGATCCTGCACCAGTTCACATGGAGAGTGAGGGGTACAACCAGCAGGTACCACTCGACTAACACTCCAAGGGCTTAAAAATGTGTGTTTCTAACACCGACTCCCAAAGGGGGCCCCCACTGGCCCAAGTGTGTGCCATGTTCCCTAGCTAATAAATGGATTTGAATAGCCCTATTCATAATATGAACAGTGTTAGAGCCTAGTGGGACTCGATCCTGCACCAGTTCCCATGGAGAGTGATGGGTATAACCAAAGGGTACCACTCGGCTAACACCCCATGGGAAAAACATGTGTTGCTAACACCGACTCCCAGAGGGGGCCCCCACCGGACCAAGTGCGCGCCATGTTCCCCAGCTAAGAAATGGCTTTGGATTGCCCTGTTCATAATACAAACAGTGTTCGAGCCTGGTGGGGCTTGATCCTGCGCCAATTCCCATGGAGAGCAAAGGGTACAACCAGTGGGTACCAATTGGTGAACACCCCATCGGCTGAAACGTGTGTTTCTAACACCGACTCCCAGAGGAGGCCCCCACCGGCCCAAGTGCGCGCCACATTCCCTAGCTAAGAAATGGATTTGAATCTCCCTTTTCATAATGAAAACAGTGTTTAAGCCTGTTTGGACTCAATCATATGCCAGTTCCCATGGAGAGAGAGGGGTACAACCAGCGGGTACCACTTGGATAACACCCCATGGGGAAAACATGTGTTGCTAACACCGAATCCCAGAGGGGGGGAACTTTCCCATGTGCACGCTATGTTCCCCTACTGATAAAAGGCTTTGAATCGCCTTGTTCATAATAAGAATAGTGTTTGAGCCTGGTGGGACTCAATCTGGCGCCAGTTCCCATAGAGAGCGAGGGGTACAACCAGTGGGTACCACTCAGCTAACACTCCATGGGAAAATGGGGGTCATTTTGTAAATTCAAATAAATATTTTTTTCAACCCTATGATGGTTTTTTATCTGTTTGATATGTTAAGAAATCATGAAAAATTCTGCATGGTTGGACTAGAATAGATAAAATACACTGGAGAATTAGAACCTTCCCAATGTGATATTTTTAAGAAACCCTTATTTTTTTCTTCCATCCTTTTTTATTCCCTCACTTTTGCTTTTTGGTTCTTCTTTTTGATATCTATATTTATTGAGTGGTTGTTTATCTAGATACTATTTAGAGATGAATATGTTATGTGGAATTATTAATTATAGACCATTATGGTGTAATTATTGAGTTAGACTAGTTAGGCCCTTCTCATGATAGATCTTTGAAGATTTTTTGAATTCCATTCCTTTTTCAACATCAATGATACTTGGTTATTTAATGGTCTGGAGATCCACTTTGATCCTCTTCATTGTCATCACATGAGCAAGTGGGGTTTGGCTTATTGAATTAATGGTCTGCACTAGAGTTTTGTTGTTCTGTATGATTTATTGTTTGGTATAGAGTTCCAATTTAGAGATTTTATTATTTGGGTTTGAGAGTTCCAATTATGTTTCCAATCCAATGTTTTGGGAATTTATAGGGGAATGAAATGGCATGGTGTAGAGAATTATGACACCCCAATGCCATTTTCGCATGTGGTTATTTGTGGTGTGGCCTGTACAATATTGTATGAGGTGTTTTTGGAGAAAAATGTTAATATTTGGGAACCCTTTACATGTCACATATCTATGGAACATTGTTACACTACCATACAACCCAATTCTACAACCAATTCAACTAATAGTTGTGTCCATCAACATGGTTACTGAACTACATGGTAAATGGATTGTATAAACTATTTAACGCACTCAAAGTTTGTTTTTACCTTTTATTAATTTTAATTAGGGTTTCATACCTTAGGTTACCCACATCAAACCCCATGATTTGGCCACATCTCCCTTCTATACACTTCCTTTCCAAGCACTCTAAGGTGTATATTTGATGGATTCATGGTGGATACCATCTTGGGTATGATTTATTCTTTCTTTCATTATTCTTATTTTATCTATTTTATTATTGTATTGGATATCTCTTGGTGGAACCCTAGGCTGAGTGTTTTCTTATGTGGGTTGTATATTCCTATGATAAGGAGTTAAGTGTCTCTCTAAGGTTTATTTCTTCCAGAATCTAGGGTTTCATAATTTTCAAACACCATTGGGGTATGATTTTCAATCAATTTATTTTTCTAGAAAATTCATTTTATGTTTTATATTTTGTATATTTATTTTTATTCTGTTCCACATGCTTGTGTATCACCAAAATTAGTTTTTTTAGGATTTCTATATTTTTGGTTTGGTGAAAATTGGGTTGTCAAAAGTTTTCTATGGTCATGTCTATATTTATTCAATATATATGTATGGTAGATATTTTAGGAAAATCAAATTATCCTTTCTAATTTATTTGGGTGTTTTTAGAATAACTATTTTTCATTTTATGAGTTTTGATAAAGTTGAGTTTCAAGTGGAATTTTTTTATTAATGGATTTTTAGCATCTTTGATAACTTGGTTCTTATGTGAGAATGCTTTTTCATTGAATACATTATTAGTTTTTTTTCTTTAATTGTACCATGGACATTTTATAGTTGTCCAAATATATGATTTTATGATATGTGAATGTCTATATTTTCATGGAGTGTATGTATAGATTTTTTCAAGCATATAAATAGGAATAATACAAAATTTAATATTTTTAAAACTATTTTCTTTCTTAAATGTATTTATGGTTTCCAAAAATATTCCAAAATAGTTATTAATTTTAATTGTTTTTAGCCCCATTTGGAACCTTGAGAACATGTAATGAAGGTACAATTTACTTTTAAACAAGTTTTTAAAAGAAAGGGGTTTATCTTATAATGTGTTTATGAATCATGAATGTGAGGTCCTAATAAGAACTTACAAAAAAAATTATTCAATGATGGAAACCCATATATATTTCTTCGACATATAGATGGTTGTCACATGGATGGTATCAGGATGGTTGTCTTAGAATGCCTCTCTGCATATGTGATTTATGGTTAATTTCAAGCATTAATTTCCCACTAAACATTTCCCATAAACTAATATCATGGTATCTTATATGTTGTCACGAGTGTTGATATATGGTTACTATCTAGTTCCCAAAAATATAGAAGATATCCCAATGGTAGTATAATGAATATGGTGATATTTTACATCGATAAGGATTGTTGAGAAAAGTCAGGTTGGTGAGAGACTATGGACTGAATCATTGATCCAAATGGATGGTTTGGAACTGTGAATTTCTAGGGTCTCCTCTATATATGTTTAATATATTCCTTTTATTAAATACAGTGTATGATATTTTTTAGTTTTGTTTAAAATTAGTTTCTTCTTATGTTTACTTGTTTATATTTTTTTCATGATGCTTCCTCTAGTTTTGGTATTATTTCCTAGACATACGATACTTATTTTGTTTGATAGTAAATATTTTTATACACATACATGAGATTCTTCTTCTTCTAGGATTTGGTTAATAAAAATGTATTTTGATATGGGAAATAATTTAAAGTAAATAATTTTTTGTTCCAAAATTGGATTATGGGAACTATTGGAGTGATTCTTTAAATTGAAAAATCCTATTTTGAATATTTATTTTCAAACTAGAGTTTATGGTCTATATTTTTTTTATTTATATATTCAACGAGACAATCCTATTCAGATACCCTATGCTCAAGTACTACTTGTTCCCCTCTACATCAATATAGTCAAGATTTTTTTTGTTTTAGTTATAATTCGAGATATTAAATTTGGATTTTATAATAAGGAAATTATATTTTTTGATGAATGGTGACCAAGAGGTTAGTTGTGGAATTTATTTTTTATTGGTTGGTTTTAGTGTTGGTTTGTATCTTAAATCTGGATCTTTTTAATGTATATCATTCATATATATAAATTTATGTATCCTTAATGGGATTTAAAATCTATTTTGTTGTTATATTTTTTCTTATTGGTTGAAATATTATCTAATGATATGTCTTATGATGCAATAATTCTTTCCATCATCCCATGGGGATCTGTGATGCCCTTCAGACCATGTCACGAACTGAATCAGGTTCTTGGTTCGGTGGTTCACCTCGGCCTATTCGTGATACAAAATGAGGTTAAATTATATTTCATAATGAAAATAATATTATGTATAAAAAAACATGGATTTAATTATATATTATTCATAAAATGGGATTTAGGAATGTAATAATGAAAATAAATGGTGTTAGGGAAAACGAATACTCATGTTGGGGAATCAAGCTTTCCCTTAGAAGACTCCTACAAAATTGAGGAAATATAGAAATAAATTTTTATCATAGGCTTCAAGAAAAGTAATAAGATTATAGATGAACAAGTAAGGTTATATTGTACAAAGGAATAAAAAATTTTAGTGTGGTCTTGAAGGGGTGGTGATATGGCCATTTTATAAGTGGAGGGAATGGCCTTTTTTTAATATTTGAACATAATATAAATAGAGTACATGTTTAAAATGTCAAGAAGACTCAACGGTGTAAAATAATAGAGTTAGGGATGATATAGATTATATAATCCACAAAAAAATCATTTCCACACATGTTTTAAAAATTATTTTAAGTCATTTACTCATAGAAAATTCAATTTTAACATTTTGGTTTAAATGTTGTTACTATTTATTACCAACAGAAATCAATTATTATGATTCAAAATAAAATGGACCATAATAATGAATTTATACAAAATTATTCCATATATTAAATCCATTTTATTAGATAATTTTTTTAGGTGAACACAATTCTAACATTAGTGCATGTAATGTGTTAACAACTATTTTTAGAAAAAGTGTATTTATATGATTAAAAAATAATTATGGTAAATTTATCAAAGTACTTTATTTATATGAAACAAAATTATTAAAAAAATAATAGTTACGTGGATTTAAAATATATCTATATTGTCTCCAAAATAAAAGTTAATTAAAATGAAAAACAAAAACAATAATTTTTTTGGAAAATATTACTGATTTTCTTAAAATGTTAATCATTGGTTTTATAAATTCAATATAGTATATTTTTTAAATTTATATTATTAGTTAAAAAATAAATATAAGGCCAATGAAAATATTTTATAAACCTTTAGTTTTTACTTATATGTTTATAATGAAAAAATTTTGGTAAAAATGGTATTTTCACTATTTATCAAAAAATATGTTATTTCAGCCAAATACAAAAAATTTATCCTAAAATAATATTATCATTTTAAATCAAAATAATGAAATAATTTTTTTCCAAATTATAAATATAAATATTAATAATTTAATTTTTAAATGAAAACATATAAATATAATAAAAATAGGTTTCATAGAAAAAATTCCCATTTAAAATATTAATCATTAATAATATTTTTCCTTATCAACTACTAAACAGTTTTTAAATATTAATAATTAAATAAATATATTTTATTTATAATATATTTAGTTTCATAAGATAAACCTCATAAAAAATAAAATTCTTATAAATATTACAGTTAAAATCATATATCACTGTAATTATTTATTTAGCTATATTACATATATTTTCAACAATTTCATAGTATTAATAATGAACATTATATTTATTTATAAATATAATTTGTAATTTATTTAGCCCTATTTTTACCCACTGCCTCTATAAATATATCATAATAGGAATATAAAATTATGTGGTTCATTTTGGTTTGGTTTTTTATGAGAAGATAATAATTAAACAAATTAGTATTTATAGGAAAATGTAGAAATTTAATTTTAGGGGTGTTACATTCTTACCCATTAATTAAATTTCATGATCACAATATTCATTATCACTCCCATATAAAAAACTTTATGCGTATCTAAATTTTTTTATAACTCAACGTATAATATTAAATGAGATGTCCACATGAATATCTTAGGTGTGACTAAGAAGAACATATTTTCACTTAAATTTTGCTAACTAATTGTTTCATATTTAAATTGAAAAGTAATTAATTTTTCCAATTTTTTTGACACATTAAAATTTTAATTTTCATTGATTTATCATATTTTACATGAAATATTAAATGAATCCAATATTATCTTCTTTGGATTGTTATGTAATTCAACCACATTCAAATTATTAAACAAAATGCTTGAAATACAGTTTGTAATAATCACAAGGTTTCTCATGTTATTTCATACCATCTTTGGTTTCTCATTATGAGAATCTATTTATTGTCCAAGTCATCCATTATTAATAAGACACTTTAGTTGAATAGTAATTACTAAAACCAAAAGGTCTTAATCGACAATGATGAACACTTGATACCATAAGAGAAATACTATATGATAATTACTTAAAAAATTCATCCTAAAAATTTCTTACTATTAAAAATTATTACATTATATTTCTATTTAAAAAAATCACCCCTGGTTTAACTAATAAAATTATTTTTTCATCCATGGATACATTATGTTTGGTTATCTCAAAATCATAACCCATTATAGAAGGTAGAATTTTCAAATTAAAATTATCTTCATAAAAATATTCTAAATCCAAAATCAATGAAATATATGCCCATGAAGCCAAACAAAATCTTTATCCATGAAAGAACACATCCAAAAAATGGTATCTTAACTTATAAATATCAAAGATTTAATATAATATATATATTTTAAATTTATTTTTGAGTTATCTAACTTATGTATACTGGAATCCCACATAATGGGTTGTAAATAGAAAATGATCATTCAATCTACATCCCCCAGGAGTTTCATGTAGGGTGTATAGTCTTAGACCTATTCATAAATCTCAAGAGTTAAGATTGAGTTCATTCAAAATAAGTTATTTTTAGGGTGATTACTCCTAGATGAATCTATTCTACAGCCACATACACATTACAGTATCTATACTAGAATTAAATTTCTTTGAATACAACAAAATATATATGTTAAAAAATCTATATTTCATTCTATACATATAATTATCCATTATACTTATTCCTTCAGTTTCACAAAAGTTATCATATTCTGGTGTGTAAAATGTTAAATATTACCCAAACTTACATGAATAGTAATATATAACATTTACATTATGAAAAAACTCAACTTATCAGCCCTTAAATTATACTCAACTAATATTACAATCTATAATGTTTTCTAAACACTCTATTAATATTATCTATAACACCCAATACCGACAATCCTAGATCAAGTACTCATAAATACATTATTTTCATACCTAATTTAAAATGAATTGATCTAAACCAATTTTTACCATTAATAATTATAATGCCCCCAATAAATATTTACTAGGACGCACCTGATTTACCTTTTTGGTTTACAGTTTTTATGTGTTATTAAAAAAATTAACTATAAACTCCCATTCCTTTCTCATTAAATGGAAATTTTTCCTTTAAATTAAAATCAACTTAATACAGTGTAAGTCATCAAAATCTGTGAACAATTCTTCAAAAAAACTATTAATATATACATAACATATTTATTACGTTTTATCATGTCATGGGTAAATCAAAACCCAAGAATGAGTGAGATCGTACTCTGAGTAAGGGTATAAATAATTGATAACAATGAAAGATAAAAAGTTAGAGTAAGATTTTATAAAATAACATTGATGTAATTGATTGTCAAAATAAATATATAATCCAAAGAAACTTTATTAATAACATATAAATGGTGGATAAATCAAAAAATAAACACATGGGTTATAATAAATTGTTCCTTAGTGATGAAATTAATAATGTAGGAAAACGGATTCCATTCTAGAGGGTAAGGCATCATGATCCCATCATCAAGGGTATTATGGAGGAAATATTCTATTATGGGCATGAATAAATCAAAAATAACCAAGATAGTTTATCTCAAGATACATATTGACGCATTAAGGGGATATTACTAACTCGAAACTTAATGTATTTTGTCTATGAAAAAGATCATTTGAATGAATAAATAAAATCTAAAATATATGAACACATTCAGTACTAATTAGTAGACATCTATATTAGAATATCATGAATAAAAATTGTCAATAGTTTTCAATGTAAATAAAAGTGATAAAATTATAATAACCAATCCAGATAAAGATTTTGTATGGATAAAAATTACACAATAAACATTCTAAAGTAGTAAATAAATATTTTATCCTAATAAAATATATACATACCTTCTAATATTTCCCCAATAAATTAACTTAAAAATAATTCATTGTATGAATCCATCAAACTAACATAATAAATGTCAAGGGGTATAAATATATGTAAATAATTTATATAATCAACTAATGAATAGTGTATATGTGAATTACAATCAAATGATGTAATTAATACTAGGTTAGTGAATACACCATATAAATAAGGTTATGGTGTGCAATATCAAATGAGTCACATAGAATTAAAAATTTGACCAGGAAACCTTTATGATTAACATAATATTTGAGGTATCATTTTTTAATGAAGTTAAAGTTGAATAATTTTACAACCCTATAAAATAATTATGAAATGAAACAAAATTTATTCTATTGGTAGAATAAATAAAATTTCTAATAATCAAGTTAAATAATAAATTTTTTAACCCAATAAATGAATATTGGGTTATAAAAAAACGTTATGTTGGCCATGATTTTTCATGTGTATACACAAAATCTATTGTATAAAATTGAAATATATTATTAATATATTTAATAATATTATTAATATGTGTGTCCTTTTTTAAAATTAGTTCATAATAATTTTATACATGTATAATAGTTAGTTATTTTCAATTTTTATATCAGTTGTGAATAAAATTATTCATTTTTAACTACTTATGAGATAGAGGAATTTTTATTAATTATTCACCCAATATCATTTTCATATTATAAAGGTAATTTAATTAGTATTTTTATAATTAATAATAATGTTATAATATTAATCTAATGAATTTTTTTCTATGTTATTTAATGATGAAATCAGTGATGAGCATGCTTCAATTAGTTTTCTGCGGACGGATGTCGGCATTATAATTGATGAGTTTAAAATTAATTTTTCAATTTTAGAAAAAAATAATATCTTTATTTTATAATATATATAATATTTTTTCAATCATTTGTTTGTCATAGTCATCCATTATATTATTGTATATCATTATTCCTGTGGGTGGTTAGACCAAGAGAAACTTGAAAATATCATAATTAAAGAATTATTATGATTATGAAGGTGATTTATTTTTGAATAATATAACTAATATATAATATTAGTGATATTATTTTGATAATTTTATTTTTGTGAATTATACTAAAATGGGGTTTAATAAATAACAAATTAAATATGTGAAAAAATATACATAACGTTTTCGTGGTGGTAGTCCACACAACACACAATTAACACTTACCTTTCTCAAAGAGAGATCGGGAAGGATTATGGTTTATAATTTATCTCTTAATAATAATAATTATATTATATATTTCATATTTATTTATCAATTGAATCATTATAATCTTTTCTGAGAGGAACTAGTGAAAAAACATAAGATTTCACTTTGTAGAGGCGGTAGTCCACAAAATACAGAAATAGCATTTTTCATTTCCCTTAATGGAAAATGGATAAAGTGGATTATAATTATTTCATTATAATATTAAAATTATGTACAAAAAATTAATTTCATTATGTAATAGTTATAAAATTTTATTTTTGAATGTATGAATTAAAAAAAATGAAGTTAGGGAAAAAGAGTACTCACTTTGAGGTCTTGGTATTTCCCATGGAAGTCTCCTTGAAATGAAGGTCTTAATAAAAATCATATGAAAATAGGATCAAGTAAAAGGAATAAGATTATATGGTAATGAATGATGGAATAGTCTTAAAATGAAACTAGTTGTTTTGAGAGGTCATGAATGGGTAGTGAGAGGCCACTTTTATAAGTGGCTCGAAAGGCATTTTTTTTTGTAAATATTTCAAATTAATATAATGAGAAAACTAATTTTAAATGACAATAAGACACAGAAAATATAAAATAATGGATATTTGGATTTAATATTTTCTATAATCCATCAACCATACATTTTTACAAAGGTTTCAACCATTTGATATGTCTGATACACTACGAATTTGGAATTTTAACATTTTACCATTTTTTCTTTTACCTTGGTAACTAGTTTTTACATAAGTAATTCATTTTTATTTAAAATAAAAAAATAAAAATATGACATAATAAATAATTAATTATTTAATATATTAAATACATTTTATTGGTTAATAATTATAATTTTATCAATGCCCAATTTTATCATTAGTACACACAACATGTAAAAACCGGTTTTTAGAAAAATTGTTTTTCAAAGAATGAAATTTATGTGTAGGATGAAAAGGTAACTATTTTATATATTTAAGAAAGAAATTTTTTTATTATAAAAAAATAAGGTTATGTGGATTTAAAATTAATGAGGAATAAAATTTTATGAATATAATATTCAATTAAAATAAAATAATTAAAGTAGTTTTTATAGGAAAATATTAAATAAAATTTTAAAATGTTAATCATCGGTTTAAAAATTAAATTTTTTTAAAGTATATTTATACTTATTAAATACATATTTTAAAATTAAAAGGTTTTATAAATAATATTGTTCATTATTATCTCACTAAAAAGTTACACTTTTGTTAAAAATGGTATTTTCACTATTCATCTAATAATTATCTATTTTAGAAAGATCATAGAAAATTATACTAGGAAAATATTATTATTATAAATATGAAATGAATTTAATTTAATAAATGTAAAATTATAAAACATTATAGAATAACTTTTAGATAATATAATAAAAAATATTCTGAAAAATTATTTCACAGGGAAACAAACTTTTTAATATATTAATTGTTATTTTTTGTTTCCTATCAATTACCAATTAGTGTTAATATAATATTATTATAAAAAGATTATTTTTCATATAATATGTTATGATTCTTAAAATAGACAACATAAAAATAACATTTCTAGTAGGTTTTATTTTAAATAATAATTGAGTCATGTTATTTATTTAGCTGCACTAAAAAGATTTTCATCAACACCATAGTATTAATAATGATATTTGTTTTTATTTATACCTATATTTCATAATTATATTAGATAAAATTTTACCCAAAAATTCTATTAATACATCTTACTGATCATATATCATTCCATGGTTTTTTTGTTATGTGCTTCATGTGAAGTATGTGATTGATAAAAATATGATTTTAATGAAAATATATAATTTAAATTATTAGGGTATTACATAAATATTCAACATTATGAACACCATATTCCATTCACTAGGAGGATTCATCATCAAAATCTCTACATATTCTAGTAAAATAACTATTTGGAGATGTCTGTATACAAATTTCAAAACTATGAACTTTAACACAACCAGTTCCATTTCCCATAATGTTATTTTCATGAAATTTAATTTATATTACACTCCAATAGTTAGATAAATATCTTAAAGTAGAATAAAATTTCATAATAAACATGGTGTACTCGATGTTTTTTCATAAAACTTTTATTTTATATAAAAATAAATTTATATTTAACGTTAATGATTCCATGCTAAGGGTGGATATTCAATCCTTAATAAGTATCAAATCAATTATATTAAATAATTATTACATTATTATATCTAAGATATCATAAATATTTTTGTTTAATTCAAAATTTTAAAAAATATAACTTCACTGTCATTATGATGGGATCCTTTCAAACAAACAAAATTGTTCATTAGTTTTATTATTCATAATATGCTCATGTATGAAATTTTTTGTCTATGAACCACATATTTATTATAATATTTAACCAATTTGGCTATAGGTTACTCTGTGTACATAATTTACTACCAATTTTACTACCTTTTTCTAATACCTTGGAAAATAAAATTTATTAATATATATAAAATAAAAAAATTAATTTATAAGTTTGACCACCAAAAATTTAATATACCATTTCATGAAAGAGGTATTTAAGTTTTCAAATTCAATGATAATCAATATTAGTAAATGTAATTAGATTGATTTTTGTGTGATCATCATATAATCTATTAAATAATTAATATAAATTCACATTTTAAAAATATTTTAAAGACACATAAAAATAGAAATTACTCCCAAATTATTTTAATTCCTTTACAATTTAGTAGAACATATGTATAATATTTTTGTTTTTCATCATCTAAAACCCATAATTCATGTTTACAACTATATCTAAGGATTGGTTTATTAAATATTGACAATCGATGGTCTAAAAATAATAACAATTTACCACATTTTGAACCATACAATTATGTTTTTATGGATATTCATATTGAAAATAATTAGGTCATAAATTCCATATTTACTAATATAAATATGCTTATATAATTGAACCATAAATTAATTCATAGTTATATATCTTATAGATAGAAATTATCATACATATGGTTACATACATTAGAAATATAAAATCTCTCAACATTTAGCTTCATATGTAAAATATATTACTAAAATTTCCATTAAATTAGAGGATGTAAAAGTTTTACATCTCACAAAAAAATTAAAACAATAAATTTTTGTATCATACTTATTTAATTATAACATACTATTTAGAAAATGAATTTATTAGAAAAAATATGACATTATAGTGAAAAAATCTATAATTAATGAATTTATTGTCCCTCTTAGTCCAATTAGAAAATATATTTCCTTTATAACATGAAGATCATGACTTATTAATCTGGAAATATTACAATTTATAATTCATTTAGAAAATAGAATGTCAAATCCATATAGTGACCTCAAATCTACAATCTGATGATATAATAATTAATATATTTCTTTTGAAGGTAAAAAACATTTACCTTTACCTTTGTTAAATATTATTATCTTTCATTTTCAAAGAACTCGTGGTTTGGATGATTCTAAATCTAACAATTCTCTAATTTTTCCAATAAGGCATCACTAGTCTTGACCAGTGTGTCCAACATTGTTTAAAAAATACTCTCAAATAATTTATTCCCAAGATGAATGATATTAAACTTGTAAAAAAACCATTTTATAATTTCCCAAAATAATCTTCTTTATCCCATTGGGATCTCTCCCAAAGCCACAATTTTTAATTATTATAAAATTTGTATAAAGGAAATATATGGTAATTATGTGATAAAAATGTTTACCAGAATACCTAAAATAACTATTATAGGTATTTTTATTTCAATTATACATATTCAAAAATTGTTTATATTCATTTGGAAGGGTTGATATATTGTAATAGATATTTAATGATATGTGAAAATCATAATTTTTTTCCATTGACAAGAGTTAACAATTTATTATCACGCGTGAAGTATAAAATTAATTTTGGGCCATGGTTAATCTATCTAGATTACATATCATTATATCTAAAGTCAGTAATTTTCCATATTAACATTGCCTCATTGAAAAATCCAATTCTACATTTACATCATCTGTACATATATAAACACTTCATATTAAATTAAACTCATTAATTAATTGATTTATATAATAATCAATTTCCATATTTTGATGTCCTAGAATTATTAATTCAAAAGATATATATGGTCCCTTCATCAACATAGAAGGATTTTATTTACACAGATTTAGGAAGATAGAGCAATAAGAATATTGATTTTCTTGTGCACCAAATGAATAAAAACACACAGTATAATGAAATAACAACATGTTATGTGGTTCTGAAGAAAAATATGAATGAAATTAATTAAATTGTATACACGAATCACCATCATAAGGATGATTTATATATATTTTTTTTAAAAACATTTGATATAGCCATGTCATCAATAAATATTTTTTGTGAAACAAAAATATTTTCTAATATATGTCTAAGAGGATAATACATAAACTGTTTAATACAAACAAATATGGAATTTAATACCTCTTTGTATATCAATTGTCTGCATATTGGAAAATTAACTAA
This sequence comes from Viscum album, assembly GCA_963277665.1. Classification (NCBI taxonomy): domain Eukaryota; kingdom Viridiplantae; phylum Streptophyta; class Magnoliopsida; order Santalales; family Viscaceae; genus Viscum; species Viscum album. Next base: position 758,869,530 of record OY728140.1, on the reverse strand, counting down.
CATCACATATTCATAATAATATAATATGAAATCATTTGAATATAGATGATATAACCTAACAACTAAGATCCAATTGTGGACTAACTTGATTTTTTCAAGGTAATTCATTTTCAATATGTTTCCTTCTAATAATAAATATTTTTTGAAATAAAATATTTTATCAAAACATGTATTTGATGTTCCATTATCGGATTTAATATCCATAAATTTTCGAAAAACATCAAATTTTCTATTATTTAATCTGATATATAAGGCATCCTCAACATATTTAAACAACTCACAAAACTGAGATTATTCTAGTTAAATATTTGAATATTCATTATGCCATTTATTTTTCTGAGAAGGTATTCTAACAACATTAAGTAAAAAATTTTGAAACCGTGATGGAATTGGAACCAAAAAAATCATATCTTCTTTTTAATCATGATAACCGTGTTGATAGAAAAAAGACATAATCTCTTAAAAAAATAGAAAAAAATAAATTCACCCCAACATTATCAAACATTTAAAATCACATGAGCTTATATTTATTACGTGGAAAAATAATCTCCCCTTAAATAAATTAAAATTTTGATGATCTAAATGGGTAAAAAGTTTCAAAACATAGAAAAAAGATATAATTTATACCAAATCGTCTTGGATTTCTATGATCATTTATATAATCAAAATATCATAATAAAAAAATTCTACTTCTTAGTTTCATTTTTTTTTTAAATCTTGAGAATATTATTTAAAATTATAAGACTAATTAAGACCTATTATTACTAATTAACAATAATTCATACTAACCCTTGTTTCTTTTCATTCATTAAAACATATTCTAATTTTTTATAATTATCAATGATTATTAAAAATTAACATTAAAAAAATAATGAATAAATAAATATTAGAAATTAAGGAACATATAATGAATAATTTATAAAATAAATTTACAATTAATCTGATAGAATGCATATTTTTAATGGATGATTTGAGGGATTTAAAAAATTACAGAATATAAATAACACATACAATATTTAATAAGGAAAAATATGGGTAGCTCATAAGAAATACTGGTTATGATTAATATTATATAATGACATAATTATAAAGGGATGATCTAAGGAATATAAGAAAAATGTGAGACTAAAAACATAAAATACTTAATAATGAATTAAATATGAGTTAATAATAAAAATTATTTCTTCTCATCAATCTCATAGAATAAAATTATTAATGAAACAATATGAGAAATTCATAAGAAATAGTAATTATAATTAATTCATTATAAAGGAATATTTATTGGAGTGATTATTAGAGGGATACTAGAAGATCAGAGACTAGAAAAAACACATATAGTATTTAATTAATAATAAATTATGAAGAACTAATAAATATTATTGTTTGATAATTTTTTTGAATTATTTCTAATTATTTCCTGTTTTTACTAATTCGTTCAAGTAATTTCTAATTATAATAAATTCTCGGTATTTTTTATTTTTTTACTATTTTTACTTTATTGTATAAATTTTTTCTTATTATTAATAATTATTACAATTCCTTACTCATCATTGTTAATTATTAATAACAATTAATATTTATTAATATTTATTACTTTTCATTTATGTTTATTTACAAATTATTACTATTTATTATTATTTTATACTATTTATTATTATTTGGATAATAATTATTACTTTTTTACAGTTCTCTGTGATTTTTTAATATTTTACATTTTTTTACTAATTATTAATAACCCTTACAATTTTTTTCTATTTATTATTAATTATTAAAAATTATTAATATTTTTACTAAATATAATTATTTTCTAATTATTATAAATTTTTACAATTTATTCTGATTGTTACATAATTAATTTAAATTTTCACTATTTTTTACTATTTTTTGTATTTTATTATTATTAATTACATACTCTCTATTTCTATTTATTTATATTTATATGTATATTTAAAATTAATTTGTTATTATTACTATTTATTACCAATTTTTACAATTTATAAATATTTATTTCTATATTTCAGTATTTATTACTAATTATTACAATTAAAAATAATACTTTATTACTCTTTATTTCTATATATTACCTTTTATTACTAACTACTACTATTTTATTAATTTTTTTATTATTTATTACAAATTAATACTAACTATTAGTATTTACTACTATTTTGAGAAATTATTATCTTAATTAAAACAAATTTTTACAGATTCTTACTAATTGAAAATAATTATTACTAATTGCTACTATTTTTTACTATTTTATAATAATTATTGCTACTTTTCACTGAATATGACTATTTTTTAGTAATTATTAACATTTTTAGAAAATATTATTATTTTTTGAATGTTTTTTCTATTTATTAAAAATAATTTATATTTAGTTTTAAAAATATATATTAGTACATAATATTTTTTTACTAATGATTATAACTTTTATTTGATTATTTATTTTTTACTAATATTTTTTACTAATAATTCTTATTTTTTAAAAATTATTTAATAAACTAATTATTAAAAATAAATATTTAATACTAATTAAAAAAATTATTATTACTAGTTTTAGTGATATGATTATTTATCTAAAATATTAATTTGAACACTAATAAATTAGAAAAAAATAGAAACACAATATGAAAAGTTAATTAACATATTATTAATTAAACTAACTTTTAAATTATATATGAAAATAAAAATAGATTAATGAAATTAAAGGCTATTTAAAAATGATTTAAAAAAATACCTTGCAATTGACCTTCGTGTCATAATTGAAATTTTGAATGTGTAGTTGATGTTTAAACTACAATTAGTAAATTTAAATATTGAATCCATTATAGGAAGTCCAAATTATAAGAATTGGCCAAATGAAAAGAAAATCATGTTGAAATTGGTTTGGAGGAGTAGACATATACTTCCTTTTATAGGTTTTGTTTCACGATGCAATAGTTCTAAAAATATTTTATGTCACTAACAGTATTATTTTTGATAGATCCTATCACTTAAAGTTCCATCCATGAGAAATATTTACACTAACCTAAAAGCTATTTTTGATAGAGTTGTTTTTCCATGAAAAATAATATCCACTGTATTTTTTTATTTCCCATTTACAAGAATATTATTATGAAGAAGCTGGTTGTATTCTACAAATAGTTTTCTTTTTTGCAATTAATTTAAATTTAGTCATGAATATTTTATTTGATAACACCTATTTTTGACTGGAATAAACCATCCATGAAAATTAATAATCACCACCATTTGTTGTACATTTCTTCCATGACATTTTGGTAAAAAATCCTATCACGTCGCAAAAATGAATCGTGGAAAATTTTATGTTTAGAAAATTAATTTATCAATCATGAAAAATACAATTTAAGGGAACATTTGTGATAGAAATTCATTCAACCAGAAATGTACCTCTGTAAAAAAAATCTATAGTTCTTACAAAATGTACTTTATCTATACAGTTTAACATCTTCTAGTGAGGATGTAATACTCCGTATTTTAAATTCACATAGCTGGTACATTTTAGGTTACACCAAAATTAAGATATATGGAATTTTTTTTGAGAAAACTTACACTGATAGTAGGTGTGATGTGATATCCATCCATTATGATGAAGGAATAATCTCAATCAGAGTAGACCTTGTGCATGGAATAAAGTCCCTCCTATTTAAATTCATGATTCAAGGGTATCTTCCTGAGTATTGTGGGGGTTCTCAGAGATAGCATCAATTATTCTTATTATAATAACCACGAGGCAAAATTCTTATTGATTTCTCTTGTGATTCAGTTTTGATGGATATGAAATTTTAGAAATGTTCATAATCTTTTCTGGTCATGTAACTCTATATTATCCATTTTTGTCCAACAAATCTCATCTTTGGAAACCCGATTACAGATAGAATTTTGAAGAGATAATAGTTAAACCAAAATTGGAAAACTATCACTATCACGTATAGTGGAAGATCTATGTAACTTATACAGTATTACTGGTTGTGTTATGGTAATCCTAAAAGAATACATTATTTTTTCAGGACAATACTATTTCCATATTCCACTATCCTATAAAAGATGAATCATATAGTCTTATTAGTGGGTTTTTTCTTATTTTTATGTTATGGAATGATAGAAGTATGAATGGTTGGACTAAATTTTATATTCATGATGTCGTTTCAACTCAAAAAATTAGAAAATTGTGTTTTCTATTAATAATGTGTTTGGGGTTCCAAATATGGTAATTATATTCGTGTTCACAATTTTTATTATAGCTATAGTTTCGATTTCATTGAGGTATATATCTACGACCCACATGGAAAATAAATCAAGGGAGGTAAAGTTGTACTTGAACTACCAAGATATAGCTAGTAGATATATCCCCACAACATTTATTCTCCATACAAAAAACTACCAATAGAATTTGGTGTTGCGATAATTTTGTAGTGGTTTAGGATTAAATCAAAATTTATCTTATAATCATGGAATTTATTTTTGATCTCAATGTAGTCTTACATTATCGATGGATAAGTATCCAAGTAACTTAACTTGATGGAAGATCATGTATCCTGCATGGTGGACATCAAAGGAGTTAGTATGTAATTTCTAAATAATGATTTGGGTCCGTCCTTATTTAATTCATCCAAGTATGACACCCTTAAAGCCTTGCTTGTAGGGTAATTTCACTGAATTTTGGTCTTTATAGTGCTTTATTTTTACTTCCTTATGCTAGATCTATCCATTCATATCAAACTATGATGAGATAATTCCACTATTGAGGTATTATATTATTAGATACATAAATATAATATTGTAATCCATCAGTGATGAAATGGTCTCTCATTGACAATAATTACCGTTAACCTCATTTATCTCATCTATCTAATTATTGATTGATGGACCTGATGATGTGTGATAAGAATGACCATGTTTTCCTTGTTTAGATCTACATGGATTGTAACTACATTAGACAACACATCAGACTAAGTGTGTTGTGAATTTGGGATTTTATATTGTATTGTATTATCATGGAATTTATCTATCAACCCTCATAAATAAACAAGAAAGGTAATAAATTCTTAATTCCTAAAAATATCTTCACCACGGATATGCTTTATGAAAATATCAGAATATCCTTTATTATTTAAGCCAGTCATTGGTATCTGTAGTTCCAATTATAGGCCCATAATTAGGGAATGGAATTCTACCTCATTATTAGTTAATTCTTTTTATAATATTTAGGATTAATGAAAACTACTTTTTTGGGGGAGGTGAGTACAATCCCCATTGAAAACCAATTTTTTTTGTTTTCCATTTATCAACCTACTAATATTCTAGACCCACAATAATATTTCATTCCCCTTTCCTATGGGATGTATAAATGGAGAATAATTCTTAATCATGGAACATTATATTCTTGAGTTTCTTCCTCTCCCCTAGATCAACAACATATCAAGTGAACATTTTCTCAATGGAAAGTTTTCCTTATTCCTAGAGTGGCTAGTAGTATAGGGATATTGGCACACCATTCCATTTATATTTTATCTAAGAACACAAAGAAGGAAATAACTGATAAATTGAAGGAACTCATTGATTAGGAGACTTCTTTAAATTCTATGTATACACTCATTCTTCATGGACTTAAATTAATACCAAATTTCAAGGAGAAATAACTTTATTACACCTATCTACGTCACATTCATGACATTGATTATCCATGATTTTGAAGCTAAAAAAATTACTAATACATAAAATATAGTGGGAGTAATGTCCTTATCCTTATCAGGGTATTATGGGTGTTTTCCTAGCTATTAATAAATATTGAGGGACAAATCACTATCCTTCTTGATATTTACCTTCTTCATAGATTGATTTATCTTATAATCCCTGTGAGGAATAATCTACCCATCTTAGAAGATAGTGAATTTGAGTGAGTTTCCATAAACATTTACCAAACAAAATTCATAATGAAATGTGATTGGTCATTAAGTTTTATAATATATAATGGTTTATCTTGTAATGATGACACAAATCTAGAAAAAAACTAATTCCACCAACCCCATTTTCTAGGGTTTCATTGGAATTTCTATAAGGGTAGATACTATTCTAATCTTTCTCATTTTCCAGGCCCCTCATTAGACACGATCATAATAAAAATCCTTTTATGGTACATACTTGCTTGTTATTGTGGGATTTTCAGTGTTTATTGGAATAGTATACATCAATCGGGATGACTGATTTATTTTCACAATGGTTTGATGTAAAAGTTTTTCAACGGCTCACTCATACCGAATACACCATTTCTAATCCATTGGACTAATAATGTTTCGTTGGATGAACCAAATCATGTATTTTGAGAATGTTATTAAAGACATTTCTATAGAAATGAAATTATAGTGAGTAATATGAAGTGAAATATCTTAAGGAAGTTACTGGTGATAGGGTTAATGTGTTGACTCGTATATTATCCCCAACAACTAATATGAACATCAAGTGTATAATCCGTGAATATCTAAGGTTTTTCCTTCAAAATTTTGTATTCACCTTGTTTTTGGTTTTAATACTTTATCAATAACATAGGGATTCGACCCACTAAGAAGTATTTGCAATAAATTCAATAGAATCGATCTCTCATCACAATGATGTGACTTGCATACACATTTTGAGACATATGTTGTACCATGAGATGGAAGAGTGCATATCATAGATTTTAATGTAAATATGACCCAAATTAAACTTTTATTAATTCTATAATGTGTTTCAGAAGAGTTAATATAGGATAGAAACATACCTTATATTTCACATGGTATGCTTCATCCACATGAACATTGAATTCTCTTAATCCTTATATAGAGATTACTCAACTTGATCAAGCTATAATGTTCAATTAATAACTACTTTTCCATGGGGAAAAGGTCAGTTGGAAACACCATGACTATATTACTGAATAAATTTTTTTGGGAAGGACATATGATAACCGTCACCCTAGGCTGTACAATGTTTGGGGTAATATGTTTTATGTTAGTGTTGAGGAACTTCTAGTAGTTGGGATAAAATGCAGGAGTGTATCATAATATGAGGGAAATATTAGTTTGGTTTTGATATGGGTAATACATACATTTAATGATGAGATATCATTATAGGTAGACCTTTACAATGATCATAATTCACAGGACCTATAATAACCCTCACCTTCCAAACATTAACAGTACATAACTTTTGTATAATACTTAAAACATTAACCAAATAGATTCCCAAATACTATATTAGTCAAGTGCCTTTAAAAACATAGAAACATAACCAATAAAATATAAGTGAGCTACATTATCTCCCACTAGTTTTATCATGACTAGAACACTTATTAGACACATCAAACATAATACATATCATCATAACACGAGGAAGGAAACATAAAAAGTAGCGAGTTCATTTGTTTAGTAAGGGTAAATAATAGAGACATGTAAGCGTAAACATGATAATAGGGTATGATAAAATGATCATAACATTATTAGATCATACCCTACATATCAATAATCATAAATAAAATAATTCCATAAATTGTAGTAGTTCATAAGCCTTGAGTCATAAGGAAATAAATAACATAATCCATGAAATAAAATCATAGGAATAATACATGGAATTTTAGCATACATAGATAGGTGATATTGTTCCCTTTAAGTCAAGAATCATTTTTAAAACTTATTTAGGAACTTCATGGGAATCGCACCTACTAGGAGGGAAACACCACCATTCATAGTTGCAATCCTGTCTAAATATGGGATCAGGTTTTCCTATCTTCAAATAGTGAATCAGTTCACCATAGGATATCTTCTTGGTGAGTAAACCTATTGTATGGGACACACCACCATCCATAGTCGTATTCCTTTCCTTATAATGGATTTGTTTCCAAATATTTCCATAGAGGATCAATCCTACCGACGAGATTCCCATAATTATCTCATGAGATTTAAATCATTACCCAATGCATTGGAGGGAGATTGATACCCCCCATATCATAATAATATCATTTATACATGTTCTAGAAGATAATAATACTTTCACCATATAATGACACATAAAAATAATGGGTTTTATAAATATCCTACCACTATCCCATGAAATTAAATAGGATTTATAAACATGTAATTATATTTCAAACCATAGAAAAAGATAGGATTTATAATCATTTCATAAAATCCTTACATGATAATAGAAGATGGTTCCAAAACAATAAAACCCATGGAATCTGAATGTGATTCATAAATATCATTCCATCAAAACATTAACCATTCTGAGATATAATATTAGAATATTGTTTGAATCGTGTCCCATAAGGTCATGAGTAACTTCAAAGGTTATCATATTAGATGGAAAGTAATTTTGATATGTCGTTTAAAAAATATTATTGAGGAATATATGAATTTTATTTGAAAAAGTTATAAAAAAATAAAACCCTCTAAAAAACATATTCTTGAAAATAAAATTCATATATTATAAATAATGTTTTGAAAACCATTTGGAAACTTTTTTATTAGAATACATATAAAGAGATATTAAAAACATTTTGAAAACCATTTTCTTTGAAAATACATTGATAACATATAAAAGAATCATGAAAACCATAAAATATTTTTGAAATCAGGTTTCCTTGAATTTTTTTTTTAAATTTCATCTTTGGATTTTTTTGAAAACTAGGTTTTAATGTTCATGGCATGTGTCTCAATGAAAGAAAATTGTGACAAAACTACGTTTTTTATTTTATAACTCAAGAAACATAATCCCCATGAAATTTATATCATAAAAGGGATATATAAATACCAATAAAAAATTAAGGATAGAAATCCAAGAATATATTTGTGTCTAGTATTATCAGCACACTAATGATATGAGTTGTGAATAAGGCCTAAGTCTCAAAGGAATAAAAGAGAGACAAGAAATCCCCTTACATTGTGTCTTCACTATCATCATACTTATTAAAAACTCTTGTATAATAAATATAAGTTGTTTATAAATAATCATATTATTATATTTAATACCAAATATGGTTTTATTATCACTTTTCATTATCCGATTTATAATAATTCTATGTTAAGGTTTCACTTAAGTTAATATCGGATTTGATCTTCGCATGTGTCTTAATTTTTTATATCAATGGTCTTTATACATATATAATGATTTAAACAATATAAACCATTATATAAATATCAAGTATATTAATTATATATTTTTTATTGTAATCCATAAAACATTGAAGTGTAAAATGTAATACACCATTCATATAGATGATAGGTCACACGTACACATGAAAGTTGTGTCTGATTTATTATCTTTTTGAATATAAAAAATAAAAGGATATATATATATATATATATATAATTATTATAGTAGTATTATTATTTCTTATATATCATATAAGTTAAATAAACCCTTCCTTAATACATTCTATGATGTTTGTGAACAAATCATATTACTTTGAGGGGGTAGTATTCCACTCTTCTTCAAACAGAATTATTTTATTTAAATAGTATAAAGTGTTTTGATATATGTTGTAAAAGTATTAAATAATATTTGAGTCCTAATAAATATAATATATAACATATATAAATAGTTTTTCCATCAAAATTTCAACCATGATAGTTGGTAATGTAAAATGAACAATCACCCTTTCCTGAGGCAGTAGTTTGGCATACACATAAATAGTATGTTTCTTACCCATTAGATAGAAGTGTGTGTTTGTGTATGTAAAATACATAGAATAAAAAAATGTGATAGTATTTAGGATACTTTTTTATTTTATAATAATTGAATAATGGGACTTTTTTGGGTTGAGAAAGAAAATAAAAGAAATTATCTTGAGGGAGGTGTTACCTCTTAATCGGGGAAATTCATTTGGTTTACAGTAAAGGGATTCCATGGAAGACTTTATAAAGAATGGAAGGATTCAAGGAGGAAGGTAAATTTTATGGAAATTTTATTTTGATGATATTGGTATAAAAGTATTGGTTTTAGAGTTTTGGAGAATAGGGATTGGTGGTGGCCTTTTATAAGGAAGGGAAATTTCAAAATAGGAATTTTTTAAAACAAGATTGGTGTCCGCAAATTTTATACCAAATAAAAGTCATACCAAACCATAGAAAACAATAATATAAGATTTATGGTTTATATATATCCAAAATATTAGTTTTTTAAAATTTGATATGCCATTTTGTCCCTTATTTTTAATGTTTATTCCTTTGTTATGCATATTTTTACCTTAATCACTGTAATTAATTTTAAATGTATTCATTTATATTTTCTGTCAAAAAATAATATGACATTATTTGAAATTATAAAGTATTATGATTGTAAATAAGTAATATATTTTTCCAAATTACAAAAAAAAATAAGTGGTAAATATTAATTTAAATTGAATCCCACTGAGGGGAAAACACTGCCAGTTTTTAAAGTAAAAATATTCAAAAGATTGCTATGTTTTTATACAAAATATCAAAACTGAAATTGGTTCCAATGACCTGAATCCTATTAATTTATAAAATAATGATATAATTAAAATTTTAAATCAATTTAAAATATATATTATCATTATAAATAAATTATATGAAAATGGGATTTTGACTAAAATTCTTTATTTTGCACTATTTATCTAAAAATTGTGTTTCCATGATAAATCCCAAAAAAATTATCTATGATATATTAAATATTCTTAATTAAAAAATAATTTTTATTTAATAAAATTATATTTCTAAATGTGTATAATGTTTTAGGACCATGTTGATGATCACAGTTATTTTTTCAAGTATTATATATTATAGTCAAGAAAGTTTTTGATGAATGAAAAATCACGTCACATTGTATTTGGTGAAATTTTGGATGATAATTGTATTTAGGGAATTATGAAGGACATCGTATTCAAGAGAATATAGCTTGTGAAATTCACACTAAATTTTGACGGAATAAATTGATCATATTCGGGAGAATAATATTGCCGGAAGTAAATGGTCATTAGATTCACTCTGAATCCAAAATAGAAGATTTGATCGTAATGGGAGAAGAAGAGTCTACAAGACACTGATAAAGAATTTTGATGATGCATTGCTGATTATAGAGTACTCCAAAACCACAAATATGTTGTGAAAATTATTATGAAATATAGATGAATGAAAGGGGAGTAAATAAAAAGAGACTAATTGTTTTATGATTGATCAGATCTTGATTATAAGAAGAATAGTGTGTTGGAGATCATATTCAAACTGATCATATTAATTCCAATTGTTTATAAATAATTTTATTCAGTATTAATTAAAAATTGGGTATAGCTGTGAAAGCAGCACACACGCAAGTAAGAAAATTACATGTAAATCGCAAGCCTGGGGACTTGACCCCGCAACCTGCCCCTCACCCCCCCCCCCCCCCCAATCCCTTACCACCCCACCACCAATGGTGGGGATTTATTTAGTATTAATTTAATAGAAAGCTATTGATGATGGATATGAAGTTATAATACTTTCTATTTTATGTCTGACGTTTCTCATGTTGATTCAAAATGAATTAAAATACATGACGAAATTCATTATAAAAGTAGAATATTAAAAAAATATGATGCCGATGAATCCATTGTATTGGGATCATTAGATTCAGGAATGATGAGAATGTTTGTGATAAATGTAACTAAATAAAAGTGCTTGTTTTCATTCAAACAAAAATCCAAAATAATAATATCTTTAGAGAATATAGTTGATGGGAATAGAGAAATAATTCTTCAAGTGATATCGTATTCTGAAGAGAACTAATATATTGATTAGACTCGACATGCCATTGTATTAAGGATGAGTATGATGAAAAATGAATTGAGCTAAGATCGATGAAACTCATAATGAAAGAGATCAATCAATAATATATTCAAAATTTTAAAAGGGGTTGAATTACATAGTTTTATCCTCATGTGGGTCAAGATATAGATAAAAAATGATTTATTTTCAAATTATATTATCATGTGGGTCGAAGAGCAGAGTTAAATGAATTTAGTATATGTGTTGTTAGTCGGGATTCTGTTTTTATGAAAAAGAACTTTTTTTCAACTAGGTCAAAAAAAGTGTTATTGTTTTCAATTGATATAGAGAATCATATTGATGAAAAAATATTCAACCAATCAGATTCGATAAATTGAAATAAAACTGTTAAATAAGATCTGGTTTGGTGTTTGAAAAAGGAAATTCAATTAAGAGATAAAGTTTGAAGAAGATTCGAGAATAGTTGACAAAGCGAAGATATACCCAAAATTCAAGGTAAAAAAAAATTGGGGCAATTTGGATGATAGGGATAGTTTTTTGGGATTTTTTAGAAATCAACCATGTGTTGGCTACTAATAGGAGATGTAATTTATACCTTCCATGACTACACTAAAGGATTCAGTTTTTTATGTGAAGAGAGAGAAGCTCTGACTTTATAAGAAGAGAAAGGGACTTCCATATTGAACCATTGGTAAGGATGATTTGATAGGAATAAGTGAAAGGAGTAGAGACAAGATTTAAATGTTATTGAGATGAAAATCATACTTATTGTTCATCATATTCATTTTTCTATTGTATTCTTCTGGTCAACATATTTGGCTGGACATTAGTTCAAGATCGATAATCGGATGAGGATTTCTGTATTGAGATTTCTATACTAAGGAAGAAATTATGAATTTCCTTGATCATTTTAGACATTGTGGAATATATTGTATTGGATAGTTGGATTTGAAAATCAGAGTGGGCATATCAGATTTGGAAATCAGATATGGAGAATCAGAGTTCTCTAATTGAATTGGACAATAATATTGAATTCTAAATCAATGTGTTTGGAGTTCTTACTGTATTCTGGGTAATAAATTAAAGAATTTAATTTCAATTATTATATATTTTATAAATTGAAATGAATCATAGGTATCATGAGTTGTTGCAAAAACATTGTTTTACCCTATTTATGTTAAGAGGGTCACACGCACTTTCGAATTTTCTTCAAATTGCTACACGGGTGAAAGTTATATCTTACTAATTATATCCCGTGGAATAATTTCTAGTTTATTGTGTATTATTGGATATTTTCTAAACCATAATAAGGTTGTATCTATTCTTAATGAATACTGAACATTGTAAATAATTGGGTTCCTTTGTATGGGTGTTTGAATTTTTTTAGTAGGGAATGAAATAATTAATAGGTTGTGAAGATTTTTTCATTTAACTATAAAATAAAATGTCTCTAAAATTCACCCCTACCCCTCTCAGTGATATAATCATTCTGACTGGGAAATTGATGTGGTATTAGAGGGTAGTTTCCCCTTGCTTATTATTTGATAATATATATTTTGAATTTTTTGAATGGTAATGTAATCTAGGTTTTCATTAGAAGAAATTATAATATCTAGAATTATATAGTGGTTTCATATCTTTTTTCTATTGGATATTATTTTCTTGAAGTTTCAATAGATGGTCTTCCTCCTAATGATTATAAAGACTCTCTTAAATCCATTGATAAGAAGAATCTTGAGACTGATGGAAGGTCCATGAATTTTTTATTATCATCACTTTCTAAAAGTGAATTATTAAGGGTAAAGGGTGTTTCCACATCCAAAGGAATGTGGGAAAATTTGAAAAACATATATGAAGTCAATACATGAGTGAAGAATGTAATGATAAATATCTAAATGTTGAAGTTTTCTGATTTAAAAATGGGTGAGCATGAATCTTTTAGGGATTTTTTTACAAGGGTGAATGAAATTGTATGAACTATCATATGTCATTGAGAAATGTTAAATGATTCTACTGTTGTGAAAAATATCTTTAGAATCCTTCTCAAAAAGTTTGATGCAAATGTTTATTCATTAGAATATAGAGATCCTGAAACAGTATCCCTTGATGATTTTCATAGAACTCTCATCACTAATTAAATGAGATGCAAGAAAGATATGAATAGAAAAACCAAATGTTGATAGATAAATGTATTTCAATGCTGTAAAGATAATGATGTCAAAATTAGATTGTAATTCCAGATGAATCTGGTGATTCCAATTCTAAAAATTATGTTTGTAAAATTTTTATTATATATTATCCTTGATTTCTAGAAATTTTTAATGAGTTATATTAAAATTCAAATAGAAACATCCCCTAATTTTGTTTGAGTTTGGAGTTATTGGTCACTTTGTGGATAATTTTCATTGAAGAAATAAATAATAGGATAGTTATAAAGAAAAATGAAATCAAATAAGATCATAAAATAAAGAAGGGGATAAATGAAAATTTTATTCTATAGTGAAAGATAAAATTTTATTCAAATCCTAATGTATAAGATTCCTATCTAATGATGATGATAAAGAAGGATGTGATGATAGATATGAATACTCTATTATTTATGGTATTTATAATACCTTTATCGCAACTACGAATGATTAAGAATTTATATTCATCAGTTCTGAAGGTGATCAAACACAACTTCAATTTAATTTAATTAAAGAATTGATTGAATGTATGAGAGAGATCATAAAAATTTAAAATAAAAACAAAAAATTGGAAGAATAATGTTCCCCAACATGAAATAAATAATGTTTTGATATTGATAAGGTGATGCTGGTAAAATAAATGGACTATTTAAAAAAACTCTTAAAGAATAAAATAATCATAATGACCATCTGGAAGTGAAGTTTAAAGCAAAATAATATGATTTGGAAAATGTCCAACAAAAGATATCTAAATTTTAGATCTATAATATGAGTTTCAAAACCCCTATATATGTACTTGATGAATGTTATCGTAATGAGAAACTTAATAAGTTTCAATAAAATTTTACCTTCAAAGGGTGAGAAGAAATATGGAATTGTTTCTAAAAATAATAAATCTAATAAATTAATATATGTGGACAAGACAAAAAAAGATGAAAATTCAGAACATTCTATAAATGATGAATCTGAAATTTCTAAATCTGGAATACATTCCAATATTTTTAGTTTAAATAAAACTAAAAATAAAAGGAATATCCTGATTGAGAACCAAAATTTTAGGGGCTCAAAAAATAAAGACATGAAGGTTTCTAAGAAAAAATTTACAATTCTGATGAGTATAGAAGATTCAAAGGAAAATACTCTTTCTATTGATACTACTGGTATTGTGGTCGATTTAGAAACATGACTAATTTTTACTAGTTAAACTAATAACAATATTATTAATCCATGGGTTATAAAAGACAATGGTTAAGGGGGAGTTAATTCCCTCAAAATTAGATTTCTAAGAATTATGTTTGAAATAAATTTGAGAAGGTTGGTGTAGAATTTGAAAAAAGGTTCCAACCAATGGAAACAATGTGTAAAATATGTGAACAATCTAGAAACCTTGGAAAATTATGGCTTGTATTGTTACCATCACAACCAAAGTTTCTTCAAAATTCTAAAAAATCAAAAGTGAAGACAAAAAATAAATAATAAAGGGATATTATTATTGAAACTACATTGAAAGCTAAAATAGGGTAATTACCATGGATTCATGATAGAACGTTCCATTATCATATAAGAAGATATTTGAAATTTTTAAATAATGTGAACGAATTTAAACAAGGAATACTGACCTTTGGAAATGATGAACCCATGAAAATCAAAGGTGTTGGATCATCCATCATGGGGTTAAAAATATTAAATCCATGGAAACATTATATGTTGACAGGATGAAACACAATTTTATATTTTTCCCTCAATTGTGTGATGAGGGTAAAAATGTTATTTTCAAGAAAGATTTATTTGTTGTGAAATTTGAGGAGGATGGAAACATTGTTTCACGATTCTAACATACAAAACGAAACTTGTTTCAGGTTGGTGATACACCAAAATCATGTTACATGAGTAAAGTGTAAGAGAATAAACTGTGTCATAAAAATATGGGACACTTTTGATAAAGAAACATGTGGAAAGAAGTAAATAAATATTGTGTTCGATAAATTCTAGATTTTACAGGAGAAATATGTTGGTGTAATTCTATTTTTGAAAAAAAGAAAGATTATAAATATTGTTCATAAGAATGTTATGATTTGATAAAAAACCCCTAGAGTTGATTCATTCTAATAATTTCTGACCAATGAGAAAAAATCAACAAAAAAAGATAAGTAATTCATAACTTTTATTGATGATTTTAATTGTATTACTTATATATATATATATGAAACCTAAATTAGATTCATTAGAGATTTTAATAGTTTTAAAAAAGAAAAATGAGAATTAATGTGAGTATTCTCTAAAGAAGATGGGAACCAAAGATGGAGGTGAATATAGATGTGAATAATTCTAAATTTATGTTGAGAAACATGTAATTAAGTATGGGTACAATTACCCCTACATACCTCAACAAAATGGGGTTACTAAAACACTGAATATAAGTTTGGCATAAATGGTTTGAACTATGTTTCTTGAACATGATAGTTCTCATTAATATTGGAGGAATGTCATGAGTACTACTTCTTATAATCAAAAACAATGTTTTTATATGCCATGATCAGGTATGAATCCATATGAATTGTTTTATGTAAAAAATACTTGTATGAAACTCTTTAGAGATTTCGAGAGTCCATGTTTTATAAAAAAAGAATGGTGGAAACTATGGAAAGATTGAGAATAAATATAAAGATTTAATTTTTCATGGATATTATATAGAAGGAAGTGGATATAAATGTTTCAATAAAGAGAAGTGAAGAAATATTGACTCAGTTTATGTGAATTTAATTGAAAGATATGAGGAAGATAGATTTATTCAGATAGATAAGGATATCGAGCATGGTAAGGAATGTTTTGAAAAAAAAATTATGATATGAATATAGACAATTGTAATCCTTCTCAAGATGAATAATAACACTCCCTTATTCATAATGATGAGTAAGTTACTAAAAAAATTTAATCCTCAGTTGAGAAAACATGAAGAAGATATGAATATCATTGGGGATTAACATCATATAGTTCAAACACGAAGATCAAAAAAATATATTACACATACTTCTTTGTATTCAAAAGTGGATTTAAATGATGTGAAATATTATTTTGTGTATCAAAAATGGGTTTAGGCCATGAATGAAGAGTTGGATCAAATTAAAAAGAATAAAACATGTGAACTCATACCGAATCTAGAAAACAAAAACAGTATTGGCACACTGTGGGTTTTTCGGAACGTGTTGAATGATGAAGGTAATGTGATAAAAAACAATGAAAGATTAGTGTGAAAATGGTATTCAAAAATTAAAGGTATTGATTTTTTTGAAACCCTTGAACAGATGTATAGATTATAAAAAATAATAATTTTTCTTGTTACCTCTTCAAAATGAGGTTAAAATATCTTTAAAATGGATGTTAAATCCATGTTATTTAATGGTGATCGTGTTGAGGAAGTTTAAATTGAAAAACCATGTGTATTTGTTGTTGGGAAAGATGATAGTTATATATTAAAATTGGAGAAGGAAATGTATGGAATAAATAATGATTTAAGAGAACATTATTCCAAATTGGATATTCTCATAAGGAAGATGGGTTTCAATGAGGTAGGAGTTTATAACAAACATTATGTCAGATACAACCAATAGTATTCCATCTTCATAATTGTTTATTTTTATGACATTATTTTTTTAGGAATGATGAGAGAAGTTGGGAATGATTTTTTGAAGAAATGAAAAATGTTTTTGTAATGTTCTAGGAGAAATGAAATAATTTCTTAGGTAACAAATATATCAAAAGGATAAATACATTTTTCTTTCACAAGAAATATGGGAAGGAACATATTAAGAGGTTAGGAATGGAAAACCCCTGACATGTTTCCACAACTATTGTAGTGGGAACAATTTTGATTAAAAATAGAGATGGAAAATAATTTGATCAGAAAGAATTTCGGAAGCTGATTGGATGTTCACTGTATTTGACTGCCTCATGACCTACCATTTTTTATGATATTACCATATGTGAATCATTTCATAGTTCCCAAAAAATTACATTTACTTTTAGAAAAAAAATTCTTAGATACAAAAAATTCACAACAAATTATTGAATTATATATAACAGATCCGATAGAATTTATTTGTTTGGGTATTTAGACGCTGATTGGATAGGAAATGTTGATGATAGAAGATCCACATCTTGGGGACTATTTTTCTATAAAAAAAATATGTTAGTTGGTATTTAAATAAATAGTATTCAGTAACTCTCAATTTTAATGAAGCATATTATATTGCTACCACTCAGGCCATTACTCAACTTATGTGGATGAAAACTCAATTAGAATGCTTACATATTAAAGTGAAGTTACCCATTCTATTGAGTTGTAACCATCAATGTACAACCAATGTAACCAATAATATGGTTCAATATTCTCATTCAAAACATATTTATATTAAATTTAATTTCATAAAAATGATTGTGGAGAAGAATTAATTGATGTTGGAGTATGTTCTAACTTTGGAATAAGTTGATGACATATTCAAAAAACCAATAAAAAAAGAATCATTTTATAAATTGTTGTTAAACATGTGTGTCTAAACTCTTTCTCATCAAGGTTAAGGTATGAGTTTATATCCCCTGTCTCATCTTACATTTGGATAGTGTTGTCAAGTGGAGAATTGAATTATGTCAAAAATCTATCATTAAAATGAATGTAAAAATGGGGATTCTGGGTAATTTGTGAATTCAGTATATTATAGTGTGTGAACTATTTTAACTATTTGTTGGAGTGTTAATAAGAAATTTTTCTTAAGTTTTATGAAAGGTGATGAAGTTAAGAGAGAAAATAAGAAAAGATGAGAATGTTTTCAAAATCACATATTTTGGAAAACATGATTTTCCTGTCAATTATTCTTATTTCTAAAATCAAATTAGTTCATGTAGGATTATAATTGTTGATAAGTAATAAACTTCTTGAAGATGAAATTTTTAGTGATTTATGAATCTTGGTTTCCAAAAAATTATAAAGGGGGATATTTTTAGGACCAAACTGATGATGATTGTGAATGTTTTCAATAGTTGTCATTTTTTGTCGATATTTTTTTTGAAGAAAAAAATCACATCACTTTGTATTTGGTGAAATTTGGGATGGTTGCTATACTTGGTGAATCATACATTCCATCATATGTACGAGATGCCTGATGATCAAATTCACAATGAATTCAGACTAAAAGTATCTATCTTATTCATGAGAATAATCTTGTTTGAAGTAAATGGTCATTGGATTAACTCTGAATCTTGTATGAAATATTTGATCATAATAGGAGAATCAGAGTCTATATTAATATTATAAATAAATGAGACGATTTTTTATTGATATTAGAGTTATCATAAATCATATGTAATTTGTGGAAATCATGATTCAATATTGATGAAATAAATTGGGAGTTAATGAAATGTGTCCAATCATATTCAGATTGATCAGATCTGGATGGATGATAGAATAGGGTGATAGAGACATTATTAAGACAGATTATATTATGGACAATTGTTTTCTCAAAATTTATATTCCAGATTAATTGAACATAATGTTGATGATGAAGGATGATATGTTACAATACTTCCCATTCTAATTATAATAATGCTAAAGATGATTCTCAATGAATTAAATGTCCTTAATTAAGTCACAATATAATAATAATATGAATAGAGATTAAAGTTTATTAATCCATTGTTTTGGGCTCATCAGATTCTTGAAAGATAAGAATGTTTGTGACCAATGTAACAATCCAAATGTATGATTTCTCTATCAGACCAAAACCAAAAAAAAACAAATCTTTAGAGAATGAATCTGATAGGAATAGAGAAATAAGTCTTTGAGTGATATCATATTCAAATGATAAGTCAACTACTAATCAGGCTTGACATTCCATCTTATTTAAGAAGAGTCTGATGAAAAATGAATTATGTAGAAACGGATGAACCTCATAATGATAGAGATTGATAAAAATGTAGTCATCCATTTAAAAAGGGTTGAATTACATCATTTGATACTCAAGTGGGTCAATAGATATATGAACTCTAATTTGTTTTCAAATTCTCTTATGAAGTGGGTCTAAGATAAGAGAAGAATGAATTTAGTAGATGTGTTGTCAAAGGGGTGATTGTTTTTTAAGATGAAGTGTCTTATTTCAACTGAGACAAAAGAAGTGTTATTTGTTTTAAATTGATAAAATGAATCATATTGAAGAAATAAGATTGAATCAATTATGTTCATGAAATTGAAATTGGATTGAGATATCATATCTGAACTGGTGACTGAAAATTGAAATCCAATGAAGAGATGAAGTTTGAATAGGATTTTATAAGATTTGGGATGATTTGATGAATTCAAGATGTATCCAAAATTCAATCGAAATCAAAATTTTGGGAAATTTGGATGATTGGGAATGTTTTTTTGGATTCTCACCAAAATAATCCACGGGATAATAAAAATAAGATACGTACATTGTACTTTACCTAACTACAATAATGGACATACTATTTATGTGAACAAAGATAAGCTCCAACATTCTAAGGAGAGAAATGGGTTTCTATATTTAACTATTTTTGAATAAGATTCGATTGGAATATGTGAAAGGAGAAGAGATATGTTTACACTGTTATTCAGATGATCATCTTAATCATTGTTCATCATATTCAGTTTTCTATCATATTATTATTATTATCATATTTTTTTTCATTGAATTAAGTTGGATAATCAAAACAAGATTTCTATATTGGGATTTTTTTATTGAGTAAGGAATTCTTAATTGTCTCAATTGTATTCAAATAGTGCAACATCTATCTTATTGGAAAATTAGATTTAAAGATCCTAGTGGGAAGATTAGATTAGGAAAATTAACTCTCAAGAATCAGAGTGGTTAGATTAGACTATACAATAGTATTGAGTTCAACATACAAGTCCTTAGAGTCCTTACTATCTTATGGGTAAAAAATTGAAGAATTTTATTTCAAAAATACATTTATGTGAATTCAAAAGTAGCACATGTAACATGATTTGTTACTCATAAATTTTTTTTACCCTATTGGTGCTAAGAAGGTGCACATACACTTTTGGATTGTCTTTAATGTGGTACATGAGGGAAAGGGTACATCCAATTCATTGACTTCTAAGGATTTATTTCTAGTGGATTTTGGGGTATTGGATCATTTCCAAACCACACCAAGGACATAATTTTGCTTATTGAATAGATACCCTTATAATACGTGTGTTCTTTGGATGTGTGTTTGAATTTTTTTAGTACGTAATAAAATCTTTAATAGGGGGTGATTTTCTTTCAAGGAAATATAAAAGAAAAAGTATCATTGATTCACACCTTCCTCTCTCAGTGATAAAGTCATCTCGACTGGGAACTTTCAAATGTGAAATGGATATTAATGACCTAAATTGTATTAATTGATAAAAATATGATCTAATTAAATATTTAAATCAATTTAAAATATAATTTACCATTATAAATAAATTAGATAAAAAAGAATTTATGAACTAAAATTCAGTATTTTTTCATTATTCATCTAAAAATGATTTTTACCAAAAAATCCAGAAAAAATCAACCAAATATAAATTCAACATTATAAATTAAAAAAAGAATTTAATTTTATAAAATTAAATTTTCTGAATGTGTCTAATGTTAAATTTATTATTATTTCACAAAAGGACAGGAAAATTAGTTCTTGTGAGAAAATAATATTTAAAATATATAAGGACTATACCAAACATTACATCTTTCATTTTCAATATGATTTATTTATATTGAACCATTATAAAGAATATATGAAAATATTTTATTACTATTAATGTTACTTGGTTAACATCTAGGCTATAATTATACAAGTTAAATAATTATACAAAAATATGATTCATAGAAACTCAGTGTTTCATGTAACATAAACAACATTGGTGTTGCATGTAATGTTTTAAAATTCGATAATTTGTGTTACATAATCCATTTCAGTTCCTTGTGAATGGAATTTTTGATTTTGTACAATTAAATATACTAATAAAAATTTAATTTATTCGAGAAAAAGGTCCATAAAAGCTCAGCGTGATACATTCTACCCCCTAAAATAAATTTAACCCTCAAAATTCTTCATTCGAGTAAAAAATAAATGAGGGTACAAATGATTCACCATATCCTCAAGATCCTACATATCTTTCTATAACTAGTTATTTATCTATAACACTTTGACTAGGCGAGTGGTCTTCTTTCGTAGAAACATATATAATCAGTCCATAATTTCAATTGGTTGATCTTTATATAAAATATCCTAAACCAACGGTATGACCTATGAGTTAATTAAATGTGAAGGGTGATGTATATAGTTTCTTAGGAGAGATAAATGGAACACACCATGGACTTGAGAGAGATTTGAAGGAAGTTCCAAGCGATAGTCTACCTTCCTAATACGATCAAAAATCTCAAAGGGACTAATATAACTAGTGCTTAGTTTCACTTTATTTTCATACCTCATATCCTTCCTCTAGGTGGTGATTCATAGAAAAAAAATTCATTAACTTTAAATTATAGATCACATTTTCAGTTATCAATGTAAATTTTCTACCGATATGAGCTTCCATGATGTGCAGCTGAATGGTTCTAAACATATCTTCCATTTCTTTAGCGATCTCATGTACCAATAGATTTATTTCTCAAACTTCATCCAAACATGTAGGAGCTCTACATTTCTTCCCACATAGGGCTTCATAAGTTTCCATCAAAATTTTTGGTTGGAAGATATTTTTTAAAAAAAATCAACTAGAGGAAGGTGTTTATCCCTACCACATTTGAAATCAAGAGAAAACGATCTCATCATATCCCCTAGGTTTTGAATCATTCTTTCAGAGTGACCATATGTATGAGGATGATATGAAGTTCTAAAATTAAATTATGTATCAAGTGGTTGTTGAATACATCACTAGAACATAATTGTAAACTGTGGGTCCTTATATGTTTCAATAAAATGTGGTACTCCATACAACCTTTCTACTTACATAATGTGTATCCTTGTAAGATGATCATGATAGAAGTATTATCTGATATAGATGTTGTGTTCTATCTTTGTATGGTGATCTACTAAAACCCATATAAAATTAGTACCTTTAGAGGTCTCTTTTATTCCAACATCAAAATCCATAGTTATGTTCTCCCATTTCCATTCCAGTATAGGTAATGGATGTAACATCCTCTTTGACTTTTTTCTTTTAGCATTAACTTGTCGTCATACCAAGCACCTGGATACAGACATTATGATATCTCTCTTCATTCCAACCCACCAGAAGTGTAGAGACCCAAAGATTAACGTACATGGAAATTACATTACTTTTGCGGAATACTTAATACATGACAAAAAAAGACGCCCAAAGATCGTATTAGTTTATTGTCATTGGAAACTCAGAATGTAATCTTCTAATCATGGTGAAATATCTTTAACACCTCCCATAAAGATCTTCCCCTTTTGGTTTTTTTACCTAAAAAATTTCTTTATATCCTGGGGAAAAGGAAACATAAAAAGGGTGAGCTCAAATGCTCAGTAAGGGTAAACATAGAGAGCATAAAACAATCCATAAACATTTGAATGTAAAAACATGAACATAAAATCCAGACATCAAAATCTTGAGAAAAGACATAAATCATGGAAGTATGTAAGGCATATATCATAAAGGAACATCAATCATGATAGAATAGCATGGGAATAAAACATTTAATTGTGGAAACCATTATGCACATGTTATGATTTCCATAGTAGCCAAGGCATTGCTGCCAAGACCATCTTAGAGGACAAAGTCCCTTTTTGAATCGAGTTCACTCCTCGTTCCTATCATGTATCACTAAACCGGATTAACTTACCATTCCATCCATGTCTATATCATGAGATATAAATCTTTACCCAATGTATTAGAGGGAGATATCGGTCTCACCCATCTCATGATGAAATCATTCTTACTTGTGCCACAACATGAACATAAATCATTCATCATTACCCAGAGTATAAAATGGGTTTCATAAACCTCATCCCATCATAACATAATCCATACAAAAAATGGATATCATTTCATCATAAGAAAAGTGAAACAATGTAAATCATAGAGACATTATACTTGAAACATACACATATGAAATAATGTCATCTTAGATGGAAATGGTTTTGATAAAACACTTGAAATGAATTCTTGAGGAAAATACCCTTTCTTCTTCAAAATCATTTTGCTTTCACAAAATACCATGAAAATTTTAATAGAAAAGGATTTTTTACAAAATAGTAATGAAATCTTGCAGAGTAAGCTTCATGAAAATAAGGCGTTGTAAAACCGTAAAAATCCGTTCATGCTGTATAAGTTAAAAAAATCATTCCTCTCGTACTTTTGTTGGAAAAGTCAAAAAGTACCTTGTATGGTAAACAAAATAATGATTCCTTACATAACATGTAGTAAAAGTCAAAAATGGGTAAAAATGAATTTAAACATACATGAATTTTTTTTATAAAACTTGGACATGGATGATAAATATAACCCAGGTAAATACTTACGTATAAGCAATCTCGGATAGAAAACAATTGAGATTGCAACATTATCCCTTACCTTATGTCAGATATGCTTTGTATGTATCCGAACCTCATGTATAATAATTTAAATAATTTCATTGAATTATTACATAATCAGATTCATTGTTATGATATCATTTATGGTTCACTTGTGACTTTATATTACCTGTTCTTTTGTAAATTCATGTAAAAGTAGCATTTTGGGTAAAGTCTTTTCATTTATCGTCCGTGTTTTGACTTGTATTTATTAATATGATTACATAGATCATGATTAAATAATTCCAAAATATAAAACATGATTTATATATAATATATGTTCAGAATATACATAATAGATCGATAAAGGGAAATAAATACACCATTCATGGAGACGGTAGACCGTACGTACGCATGAATGATGTTTTTGTTTCCTTATTGAATTAAATTGAATCAAGTAAATGAAAAATATATGTTCATAAATCCAGTATCATTATTGTGTAATATATTTCATCATTATTTATTATATATACTTTATAATCATACTTGAATGGTTAATCATGGAAAATGAATCTCATCGCGTTCGTGGAGACGGTAGTCCGTACGTACGCACGAACGATGATATCATTCCCATGATCATGGAATTGTATTGAAGTGTTTGTAAAATATTTAAGAATAATTATCACTATACAATAATCATATATAGTTATTTATTTACACCATTATACCCATCCATGTAAGGTGGTGGTGGAAAACAGATTACACCACGGCGTGGAGATGGTATTCTGTACATACACACGCGAGGTGATTTCATTTTTCGTAGGATGGATAGAAGGTGAAATAAGGTTGTTTCATATATATAATGACATAACAGTATATGAGTGATACCGGTGTTATTACTTCATAATGAAACAACTAAAGAAGAAGAATAAGAAGAAGAAATAAATTTGAAAGAATCGGTAATGAGAATTACCTCTTCTTCGAACACCTCTTTGAAACCTCATCTTAGGGCACTAAGATTGGTCTTTAAAGAAGAACAGTACCTATAGAATATTTCTAGGGAAGTTGAGAGGGAAAGTGGGCAGGGTTTGGCCAAGATTGAAGGCTCAAAGTTGTGTAAAGATGAGAGGGAGGAGGTGCCCTTTTATAAGGGAGGAGAGGGGCACCTTTGGAATTATAAGAAATTTTAATTTATAATAAATTCCAAACCCACTTAAAAAACAACCAAAATGCCTTAAATCCGAATCTTAGATGAGATAGGGTTGTAATGTCAACAACCAATAAAATTTAGACAAGTTAGGAATTTATTTTAAACATTATCAACACGATTCATTCTTATTTAATCTATTTATCTTTATTTGTGGTAATAAGATTCTAATTTTTAAATTGTTATAAATAATTACTTATGTATTCTGAATTATCCATAATTGGATAATTTATGAAATTTTTTACCATATAAATTTCAATTTAAAATTTTTAAATATTTTTGTGATTTTTAAACAATTTTATAATATTTATTTTTATAAAATAACAATAGTGTCAATTTTGACACTATTTTTTTATTTTAATTTTAATAAAATAAAAATAGAATATATATTCTAAAAAAATATTCAATAGATTCATAACATGTCAAAGTTGTCTATAAAATTCTTGGATCACATTTAATAGTTCATATAATATTTATTTTAATATTTTTAAAACCATTTATTTGGTATATCTCTTAATAAAATCATTAGTACATCATTATTGTATAATTATTTAATATAATTATTTGTTGCATAAAAATTAAAATTAAAATTTTCTGAAAAATATAAATCTCATAGATTTCGTAATAACACTTTTACTTGAATTTATCATCATAAAATAACAACATGTAAATTGTTATATTTATTAAATTATGAAGGTGACAACTTTGGAATCATTTAAAATAAAATAATATAAGTGTCATAATCACCTTTATAAGGATCCAAATGGTCAAAACGTCTTCCAGTGGATTATTAGGGTTTATATATACACTACCATTATATTTTGTTCATATTTCTGGGCCTTTTGATATGCATTGCTATTTCAATAAAAACTATATTATTGATTATTCACTAAATAAAAAATTTCTGCATAATTAATGTATAAGATAATAAGGTAATTAAATAACACTTAAAAATTACAAATAAATTACCATGATAAAGAAAAATATTTTATCTTTAAATTTAGTATTTATAACTGAATTTATATTCTGTATAACCTTATATTAAAAATACTTTAATTATTAAAGTTTGAGTGAGACATATTTCACTTTCCTTTAAATAAAATAAACTAAAGGTCATAATCAATTACAAGTGGGTTCCAATGGATTCCATTTCGACCCAAATATGTCATAGGACGAAATATAATCATCCAATTATATTAAGACATGTTTTGTGGTAATTTTATAATATTATATTTAGCCTCAATTACCTGATTTACCTTTAACTAGGGTAAATAAAATTTACCGTAGTTACTATTCATAGTGCCCAAAAATAAAAAGTAGCCTATTAACATAATTTGGACCTACTTATTCCAAATATGGAATCAATTTTTCCTAATTCAAAACACAGAAGTTGTAGTAATTAATTTTAAATTAATCCTGCTATTAAGAAAATGAGTTTTAAAAGTTAAAACATTGCAACAGTTTGAAATAATTATACCAATGAATTAAATGTAAAATAAATGATAATGACATACATTATATTAAATGGTAAAAATATATTCTTTTTATAACTTAAAACCATTCAATATTATAATTTATCCATATAAATTATTACGATGAAAAATGTTGTTTTTAATTAAAATATAGCATGTTTTTACTATTCATTAAAATATGAAAGTTATCAGAATAATATGAAAATTTTATCCAAAGTAAATTTTAATATCCTAATTCCAAAAAAGAATTTTATTTTGTCAAATTTAACTTATAAACATGTCAAAAACTAGATTTAAAGTGGGCACGCCATCAAAAGGTGGCAAAACTGCATTTTTTTTAAAATACTTATTTTACCCCAAAAAATTATTTTGTTCTTATACTATGTTCTAGAAAATGTGTAAGATGAATAATAATTTTATAAATTTCAAAATTTAGTTAATACTATTCATAACGGCTAGTTCGTAATAATATTATAATAATATATCGTTGTTTAGTGAAACCCGGTATTGCGTACAACACATGCTATCGAGGAAGGTCGTGATTGCGTGTAACGCAAGCCAAGTCAGGGTTGTGTGTAGTGCAAGACTCCTTTGTTGTTTCATATAAAAAAAATCCAACCAAATTACATTTATACATTGAATATATATGTATATATACACTCAATGTTGCGCTGAATAATTACTATCAAACAAACTTGAAATTGTTTTTAACACTATCCAAGATTAGTGTTGCGTATACTACAAGATAATACGGTGTTGCGTATAGCACAAGATAATATTGGTGTAGCGTACATCAGAATATATGATAGAAATTAAAAAGAATATATCTTATAAAATCTCGGGGTGTTATATTCTACCCCCCTAAAAATGAATTTCACCCTCGAAATTCATCGGAGTTATAAATGGTTTACTACTCGAAAGTTTTAATAGAAACCCACATCGTAAAAAGGAATACTAAAACTTAATTTTAAAAAGGGAAGTTAGAATCATAACGGTAACCCAAAGTAACTCAGCACTAGGTTTCCACATAGGAAAACATAGGTGAAAATATGGATATGGAAGAGAAATCTAACCATCAAGTTCTGATGGAGAGTGGTAGAGAACATGGCTATGAAAAAGCCAATAATCCCAAAGCCATAAATTTGTGATGATCTAAGGTAGCATCTGATTCATCAGATATAAAGGAACTAGGACAACATCTTTGGTTTTCAAGATCATTTCCCTAAAGTTGAAGATTTTTAATTAGAATAAATACTTACTTTATTTCTATATTATCTCACCGTTGTTCGTGCCTTGAAAAATTTCCACTTCATATCTTAAAGAAATTAAGTTGAATTTGTCATTCGTGAAGTGTTAGCAGATCATGTGATAGAATGATGGGTCATTCCATCTGTCTCAAACAAAAGGTTAGCAATAGTTATATACATAAGTCCATCTATGGTGATAATAATCATATATCATTCCAAAAATGGACTTATACTTCATCTATCATAGATCTTAATAAAATAAAACTAGTTTTTACTAACCAGGGACTTCTTGTAGGCCAGTGGTAGGTGTTAAATGCCTGTCTCACTTTAGTTGTGGGTTCGATTCCCACAACCTTGTCTGACGCAACGAGTTGTCGCTCTTCCTATGGGTTTTCCTTTTTCTAAAACTGTAACATTCCAGAAATAATATAGAAAAACAAGTTCTATCCTTAAATAATACTATCTTATTTCCAACATAATCCATTCCAATCTTTAGAATTATCCAAAATATATCTGTCTAATCTCATAGTATAAAGAAAATGATTACTAGAGAGGTGATATACCAAACATGTGAACACCATCATTTATCTCCCATATATCATAAGATATATCTTTTTGGTCATATTCCAAACATGTGAATACCTTAATCAAGTATTATTTTGAAACATTAATTACCATAGAACCTTATCAAAAACATATATTCTGTCAAAAGTTAACTCATTCCACATACCAAAATCCCAAAATTTCTGTATACTCAAACCATGATATCACTTTGTCCTTATATCAGTCATGAGCTCATGAATACTATCAAAATTTAATTTTCTCTTTATCCATTCATTATGCGCATATCATCTTCTTTCCAAAAATATCTGAATAACCTTTCATGGTTACAAGTACCATTCAACATATACTTTCAAAAACATTAGAAAAAACAAGTGTAACAATCCTTAGATGTTTCTTTATTCCATAGTACCATTAAATTACCTATACAACATAACTCTTGATAAACATACAATCATTCCACTACCTTCTTAAACCATTGAAAAAGATTCAACACTTCTTTTATCTCATATATCATTTGTAGTCTCCTCATCATCATCCACATAAATACTTCCCATATGACCATGCTGATTCTCTTCATGAGATTTTCCCTTAGGGAATTGGTTTGCATAATGCCCATACATTCCACATTTAAAACATCTAATCATTGTTGATGTCGTAGAAATACCATTATCCTTCACCATGATATTAACTGAACCTTTTCCTTTACACTTACTAGATTTGTACCCTTATTTTCCGCACCCAAAGCATCTACTAGTTCCTTTGAAACATTCTCCTTGATACCTCTTCCCACATTATTTACATGAGAGAAATTGAACTTTATTTCTTCTATGATCATCATGAAACTCCATATTTCTCTTATTAGCTGAGTCGAGAAACCTACCAAAGTTGAGATTATTGATCATGTTATGAGATTTACGATTAGGCATAATAATGATGTTTGGACTTCCAAATCCCGTTTCATTTGGTTACTCATGAAAAATATCATTCTATTGTCCATCATATCCTCCATTATTGTGAATCTTCCTGTTTCTAGCCATTTTCTAAAACCCAAAAAGTATAGTGTGAGAAGAAAAAATCATAATCAAGGGGGTGTACCATCAATATCTAACATCTTAGGTTAAATTCTAAGATCATTACCATAATTCTAGGACTATAACCTATACGTATACTTATCCTTAGGGACATCCCTAGACATACCTTATAAATATCTCTAGGGATTTCACTAAAGTTTTCGCATCCTAGTTTCCAAAGGCTAACTAAACCTTCGCTCTAATACCAACTGTAGAGACCCAAATCTTGATGTACATGGACATTACATTACTTTTTCGGAATACTTAATACATGACAAAAACAGACACCCAAATACCGTATTAGTTTAGTGTCTTTGGAAACTCAGAATGTAATCTTCTAATCATGGTGAAAGATCTTCAACAACTCCCATAAAGATCTTCCCCTTTTGGTTTTCTTACCTAAAACCTTTCCTTATATCCTGGGGAAAATAAAACA
The DNA here is from genome assembly GCA_963277665.1 of Viscum album. Taxonomy (NCBI): domain Eukaryota; kingdom Viridiplantae; phylum Streptophyta; class Magnoliopsida; order Santalales; family Viscaceae; genus Viscum; species Viscum album. The sequence continues at coordinate 758,839,029 of OY728140.1, read as the reverse complement.
TAAAAAGGGTGAGATCAAATGCTCATTAAGGGTAAACATAGAGAACATAAAACAATCCATAAACATTTGAATGCAAAAACATGAACATAAAATCCAAACATCAAATTATTGAGAAAAGACATAAATCATGGAAGTATGTAAGGCATATATCATAAAGGAACATCAATCATGATAGAATAGCATGGGAATAAAACATGTAATTGTGGAAACCATTATGCATATGTTATGATTTCCATAGTAGTCAATGCATTACTGCCAAGACCATCTTAGTGGACAAAGTCCCTTTCTGAATCGAGTTCACTCCTTGTTCTAGTCCTGTATCACTGAACCGGATTAACTTACCATTCCATCCATGTCTATCTAATGAGATATAAATCTTTACCCAATGCATTAGAGGGAGATATCGGTCCCAACCATCTCATAATGAAATCATTCTTACTAGCACCACAACATGAATATAAATCATTAATCATTACCCAAAGTATAAAATGGGTTTCACAAACATCATCCCGTCATAACATAATCCATACAAAAAAATGGATATCATTTCATCATAATAAAAGTGAAACAATGTAAATCATAGAGACATTATGCTTGAAACATACACATATGAAATAATGTCATCTTAGATGGAAAATGGTTTTGATAAAACACTTGAAATGAATTCTTGAGGAAAATATCCTTTCTTCTTCAAAATCATTTTCTTTTCACAAAATGCCATGCAAATTTTAAAAGAAAATGATTTTTTTGAAAATTGTCATGAAATCTTGTAGAGTAAGCTTCATGAAAATAAGGCGTTGTTAAACCATAAAAATCCGTTCATGTCGTATAAGTTAAAAAAATATTATTCTCGTACTTTTTCTAGAAAAGTCAAAAAGTAGCTCGTAAGGTAAAAAAAAGAAAGATTCCTTACATACCATGTAGTAAAAGTAAAAAATGGGTAAAAAGGACTTTAAACATACATAAATATTTTTTATAAAACTTGGACATTGATGATAAATATAACCCCAGTAAATACTTACGTATAAGCAATCTCGGATAGAAAACAATTGAGATTTCAACATTATCACTTACCTTAGGTTCGTTATGCTTCGTATGTATCTGAAACTCCTGTATAATGATTTAAATAATGTCATTGAATTATTACAGAATCATATTCATTGTTATGATACCATATATGGTTCACTTATGACATTATATTACCCGTTCTTTTGTAAATTCATGTTAAAGTAGTGTTTTGGGTAAAATCTTTTCATTTATCATCCGTGTTTTGACTTATAATTATTAATATGATTAATTAGATCTTGATTAAAAAATTAAAGAATATAAAACATGATTTATATATAATATATATTCAGAATATACATAATAGATCAATAAAGGGAAAGAAATACATCATTCATGGAGACGGTAGGCCGTATGTACGCATGAACACTATTTTCGTTTCCTTATTGAATAAAATGGAATTAAGTAAATAAAACATATATGTTCATAAATCCAGTATCATTATTATGTAATATCTTTAATTATTATTTATTATATATACTTTATAATCATACTTGAATGGTTAATAATGGAAAATGAATCTCATCGTGTTCGGGGAGACGGTAGTCCGTACGTACGCACGAATGATGATATCATTCCCATGATCATTGAATTGTATTGAAGTGTTTTTATAATATTTAATAACCATTATCACTTTAAAATAATCATATATAGTTATTTATTTACACCATTATACCCATCCAAGTAAGGTGGTGGTGGAAAACAGATTACACCACGGTGTGGAGACGGTATTCCGTACGTACACACGCGCGGTGATTTCATTTTCCCTAGGATGGATGGAATTTGAAATAGTTTGGTTTCATATATATAATAACATATCATTATATTATTGATAGTGATGTTATTACTTCATAATGAAACAACTAAAGAAGAAGAAGAATAAGAATAAGAAGAAATAAATTTGAAAGAATCGGTAACGGATATTAACTCTTCTTTGACACGCCTCTTTGAAACCTCCTCTTAGGGAAATAATATTGGTCTTTGAAGAAGACCAGGACCTCTAGAATATTTCTATGTAAGTTGAGAAGGGAAATGGGTAGGGTTTGGCCGATATTGAAGACTCAAAGTTGTGTAAAGATGAGAGGGAGGAGGTGCCCTTTTATAAGGGCGGAGAGGGGCACCATTGGAATTATAAGAAATATTAATTTATAATAAATTCCAACCCCACTTAAAAAACCTCCAAAATGACTCAAATCCGAATATTAGATGAGATAGGGTTTAAATCTCAACAACCAATAAAATTTAGACAAGTTGGGAATTTATTTTAAACATTATCAACATGATTTATCCTTATTTAATTTATTTAATTTTATTTGTGGTAATAAGATTCTAATTTATAAATTGTTATAAATAATTTCTTATGTGTTGTGAATTGTCCATAATTGGATAATTTTATAAAATTTTCGACCATATAAATTTCAATTTATAATTTTTAAATATTTTTGTGATTTTTAAACAATTTTATAATATGTTATTTTTATAAAATAACAATAGTGTCAATTTTGAAACTATTATTTTATTTTAATTTTAATAAAATCCAAAAACGAGTATATAATCTAACAAAAATATTTAATAGATTCCTAACGTGTCAAATTTTTTTAGAAAATTCGTTGAGAACATTAAATAGTTTATATAATATTTATTTTAATATTTTTAATACCATTTATTTGGTATATCTCTTAATAAAATAATTTTTACATCATTTTTGTGTAATTATTTAATATACATATGTGTTCAACAAAAATTAAAAATAAAAATCCTATGATGAATATAAATCTCATAGATTTCATAATAATAATTTTACTCGAATTTATCATCTTAAAATCACAACATGTAAATTGTTATATTTATTAAATTATGAAGGTGACAACTTTGGAATCATTTAAAATAAAATAATATAAGTGTCATAATCACCTTTATAAGGATCCAAATGGTCAACAATTCGGCCAGTGGATGGTTAGTGTTTATATATACACTACCATTATGTTTTGTTCATATTTTTGGGCCTTTTGATATGCATTAATGTTTCAATAAAAACTATATTCTTGATTTTTCACTAAATAAATAATTTCTGCATCATTAATGTATAAGATAATAAGGTAATTAAATAAAACTTAAAAATTACAAATAAATTACCATGATAAAGAAAAGTATTTTAGCTTTAAAATGAGTATTTATAACCGAATTTATATTCTGTATAACCTTATATTAAAAATACTTTAATTATTATAGTTTGAGTGAGACATATTTCGGTTTCCTTTAAATAAAATAAACTAAAGGTCATAATAAAATTCAAGTGGGTTCCAACAGATTCTATCTCGACCAAAATATGTCATAGGACGAAATATAATCATCCAATTATATTAAGACAAGTGTTGGGGTAATTTTATAATATTATATTTACCCTCAATTACCCGATTTACCTTTAACTATGGTAATTAAAATTTACCGTAGTTACTATTCATAGTGCCCAAAAATAAAATGTAGCATATTAACATAATTTGGACCTAATGATTCAAAATATGGAATAAATTTTTTCTAATTCAAAACATAGAAGTTGTAGTAATTAATTTAAAATTAATCCCGCTATTAAAAAAATGAGTTTCATAAGTTAAAACATTGCAAAAGTTTGAAATGATTTTACCTATGAATTCAATGTAAAATAAATAATAATGACATACATTATATTAAATTGTGAAAATATATTCTATTTATACTTTAAAACCATTCAATATTATAATTTACCAATATAAATTATTATGATGAAAAAGGTTTTTTGTAATTAAAATATAGCGTGTTTTTATTAATCATTAAAATATGAAAGTTATCAGAATAATATGAAAATTTTATCCTAAGTAAATTTTAATATCCTGATTCCAAAGAAGAATTTTATTTTAACAAATTTAACTTATAAACATGTAAAAAAACTATATTTAAAGTGGGTGCACGATCAAAAGGCTGCAAAACTGCATTTTTTGAAAAAAACTTATTTTACCCGAAAACTTTCTTTTGTTCTTATACCATGTTCTAGAAAATGTGTAGGATGAATAATAATGTTATAAAATTCAAAATTTAGTTAACATAATAATATTATAATAATATATTGTTGTTTTGTTAAATCTGGTATTGCATACAACACACGCTATCGAGGAAGGTCGTGATTACGTGTAACGCAAGCCAAGTCAGGGTTGCGTGTAGTGCAAGACTCCTTTGTTGTTGCATGTAACAAAATCCAACCATATTTCATTTATACATTGAATATAATGTATATATACACTCAATGTTGCGTTGAATAATTACTATCAAACCATCTTGAAATTGTTTTTAACACGATCTAAGATTAGTGTTGCGTATACTGCAAGCTAATACGGTGTTGCGTATAGCGCAAGATAATCTTGGTGTAGCGTACAGCAGAAGATATGAAAGAAATTAAAAAATATATATCTTATAAAATCTCGGGGTGTTACAAGAAGTATTCATTCAAGCCCCTTTACATCTTCATACCTCCACGATGAAGAGAAAATGAATAACTATGAGCTTCCTATAACAGTCTCGTCTTCAAATAAGAAATGGAAGGAACAAATACATGGTCACTGAACCATATCATTCCATATTATTCATGTTTGTACTCTGAAAATTTTCTATGATTATTTTTCATCATTTCATCATCCTTCCGGGCATCCTTAATTGTCCCTTGGATAGATGGTTGAACGTTCATTTTTTGAATGATAAGATGTTTTCCATCCCTTTAGGATTTCTAGATCTTGCCTTCCCATGTCCAAAAATATTGCATATTTTTATATCCTCATTAGGTATAATCTAGAATTAAAATTTTGACTGAGAGCATCGATCAAAAATTTTTCTTTCCCAGGTCGGTAATATATTGAGCAGTCATAATACATTATCAAATCTAACCACCATCTCTTGCATGTTTTTAAATAATTCTATGTGATTATAAAATTCAGATATTTATGATGAATATATATATCACTGTTTCCTCCATAAAGATAATACATCTGTATATTTTATCTAAAAGTTACCACTTCTAACTCCAAATATAGATTTGGGTAATGTTTCTCATAAATCATCAACTTTCATAAGGCCTGATTTATAACCATGTTATTCTACATAAGAAACCATCCCAATCCATTCTTAGATTCATCAAAATATATTAGAAACACTTCTCCAATACAGGGTAATGTAAGAATAGGTGTGCTGAATATCCTTCTTTTCAGTTCCATAAAATTTTCCTCACATTCAACAGTCTAGAAGAACATGGCACCCTTTTGAGTTAACATGTTTATAGGATTAGATATTCATGAGAATGTATCCACAAAATGATGATATTATCCATATAAACGTAGAAAGATATGGATCTCAGTCATAGTGGGTGGTCTAGGACATCACTCCATAGCCTCTATCATTGATGGATCTAATGATATACCATGTATTGAGATTATGTAACAAAGAAAAGAAAATGGTTACATCAAAATTATCATTATATCAATTTTTCATATATTTTATCCTTCCTTAAGGCCATTTGTATAGTTCTCAAGTGATCGTCATGCTATTTATTTCTCATTGAATAGAAAAAAATATCATCCGTAAAGGCAACCAAAAAAATAGTTGAGGTGATCTCTAAAGACTAAATTCATAAAATCAATTAATATAGTAGAGGAATTAGTAAGTCCAAAATGAATCACTATATATTCATAGTGTTTATAACATTTATGCAATGTTTTCTTGGATATATCTATCTTCTAGAACCATAATCAATGATATCCAGAAAGAAGGTCAAGGTTGGAAAAGTTTTGAGCTCTCTGTAGTTGATCAAAGAAGTCATCAATATAGGGAAGATGACTCTTATTATTGATTGTGATCTTATTCAACACCTGATAATAAATTCATATTCACATCAATCCATCATTATTTTTTCAAAAAAAGAACAGGTCAACCCAAAGGCAACACACTTGGCCAAATCAATCCCTTATCAATGTTTTCCTAGAGTTTTTTATTCCATTATTTCAACTCAATTGGGTCTATTCTATAGGGAGTATTTGATATTGGTTTGGAAAATTGTATGATTTATATTGAAAACTCAACATCACAATTTGGGGTAATTCTTGGAAACACATTTAGAATGTCATCCTAAAATTCCAAGAAAAAAGGAATATTATCAGTGTTGACTTTCTCCTCAACTATTTGAGATAAAACCCTCTTAGGAATGGTAAATTTAGACTCAAAAAGTGTATTTAATCTCCATATGAAGTTCATACTTATCATCACATTGATGAAAGGTCATATGACGGTTTAAAATGTAAAATTTCTCTTCCCTACCTCAATGATTGAGGTGGGATTTTTGGAGATAAATCTTATCCATTCCCGATATGACATTAAATTCAGCCGAGGGAATATTGGCATGATTTATAGGAAGCACATTCCCACACATATGAATTGAAGTGGAATAATTTATTTTAGATGAAATCATCATACCATTATGGGTTTTTACTACTAATTCCACATATAAAAATTTTAGTGGAATCTAAATAACCTTATAAATGTTTTTATATATGAATGAGTGGGTAGATGGAGAATAAAAGAAGACATTCGAAGTTCTAGACTTGTTTGTATGTGAACCATTCACCACATAATTAACGAATCCCTCTTTAAAAATAATGAATTCATGATATTTCTCATTATAACTTATTTTAAGAGGTTTCTGACATTTAATATCATCCTTTACCCTTGGGTTTTGGAACTGGTTTGCATAATGACCATTTTCCTCGCACATGAAGCACTATAGTCTGAGAGGTACTTTCTTTTTAGATTTTCCCATAATATTATCATTGAAAAACATATTCCCATTAATGAGAAAGTCAATTTTCTAACGTAATTACCTTACACACATAAGAAACTTATTATAAACAGTAATAAAATTCCCTCCATTTTTATTTCCTCACTTAGAGAATAAAATATGGCTCGTCTTTTACACTTCATGGTTTTTAGATTTTTCATTGAATTCAATATTCCTTTTCTTATTAAAACCATGATATTGATATGTAATTCCAACCTCCATTTCAACTTTGATTTCACAATGTAAAATATCTTTATATCTATTAATTTATCTTATGTAAAAAGACCTTCTATGATGTGGATTTAGTCTAATAAAGAACCTATCAAATTTACATACAGGATGGATGATAAATCATGAAGCGTACCTCTCAAGTCTGGTGAAATTAGCCTCATGCATACCAACTAATTAATCATACTTTTTATTCAACTTATAGACTTCTTTTCCATCATTGTATGAAGAACCTGATGACAATACATATCAAATAATATTTTCTTTAACTCGTCCAAATCAGAAAATTCAATTCAATATTGATTCAATGATTTCTTGATTAGAATCCACCACTGGTCTACATCACCATCTATCCAATAAATATCTAGAGTGGATTTATCATGATATAAACATAGGATAAAAGAAAATATATTTTTAGTGGTATTGATATATTGTTTAGAAAAAATTTGGATCAAAAGACTCACTAAAATATGGAGGACATTTACTCATGAAAAATTCAAGAAAACATTGTTCACTCCTTTTCTTGTTTTTTACCTCACCATGGTTCATAGAATGAGAAATATTCATGATCATAAAAAAGGGTTTTTCATTCTAGATCTAATAGATTTTAGATTATTAGGAGAACACTCATTACATTTTCCATCGTAATCACCATTTATGTGGTTCCTTCAGGTTCCATACATTAAATATAACCAAAAAGCCAAAGAGTAAGTAAGAGATACCAAAATGGGGAACCACATAATCATTAAAAACCCACATATTGGGTGTCAATGATAAAACACATTCTACAATATATTACACATTAGGTTTATCCTAGGTTATTCATATCCATAATCTTTTTAAATTGTCTAGGATGGGTCATGAAGAGTTCATGAATTCTCATATAATATCCCCCAAGAGTGTTAAACATGGTGTGCAACAAGGCCCATTATTATATACCAGATTACCCCAATCCAGGCATATAATAACTTATTGATGTTGATAATCCTAGGTGTATTTATACGAGATCCGCATATAGTTGTAGTATCCAGACCAATTGTACTATGCAGATAGGAACTTATTTCTAGGAAACCACTTACTATAACATTTATGAAAATTTCTGATATTTTTTCTATATTTTTCATTATCCTTATAAATATCCCTAGAAATGTCCTTAGGGTTATCATTAAGGCTTTATCATCATAGCTTCCAGATTATTACAAAAACAATTCTCTGATACCAACTATAACAACCATTTCTTTTTATATATTAACATTACATGGATTTTTGAGAATACTAAAATCATTAAACAAACATATGCCAAAAGACCATATTTTTTCTATTCCTTTGGAAACATGGAAACATATAAAATGGTACACAAGTAATATAAATTATCTCGCATTATATTCTTCTTTATTAGAACACTTCTTCTCAAATAAACCATAATACATATCTTCACAACTTAATAAATGAATCCTAAAAAGGTGTGAGCTCAGGTGATTAGTATGGGTAAACAAGGGAGGCATGTAAGAATAGAAAAGAGCATAGGGGTATGATAACATGATCACAATATTAGAATATAATACCGTTCATATCAAAGATCATAAACTTAAATAATGGTATAATGCTCGATAGTTTATAAGTGATTAATCATAAGGATATAAATAACATAACCCAAGAAAGTATATCATCAGAATAAGACATAAAATTGTGGTATAAAAAGGCATGTGATATCACAACCAATAATTCAGGACACATTGATATAACATATCAGGGCATTTCATGGGAACCACAGCTACTGGGAAGGACACACCACCATCCCCAGTCATAGACCATCCCTTATACAGGATCAGGTTTCCCTATCTTGCAATATGGGATAGGGTTTTTCTATAACCCTATATTAGATTGAGTTTCACTATTTTCCGTCATTATGGTAATACACCTACTAGGAGAGACACACCAACATCCCCAGTTGTAGTCCTTTACATGGAAGGGATCGGGTTTCCCAATCATCTAATAGTGGACCAAGACCATCTTCTAGATTCAAATCATTATCTCATGATATATACATCACTACCAAATGAATTAGATGCTGATATATGTCCCACCCATCTCATAATAAAATCAATCATACATCTTGCACAAGATAATAAAAATATGATGATGTCATGAATGAAAAAAAAAATATGAGTTTAATAAATGTTATGTCGTAGTCTTATGAAATGAAATGGATGTAAAAAAATGTAATTATTTCATAACTCGTGGAAAAAATAATGATTTCATAATAATTTCATCAATGTATAACCCATTAAAAGAAGAAGGATTCACAAGAATACAACCCGTGGAAGAAGAATGTGTTTCGTAAACCCCATTCCATCAAAACATAACTCATTTAGAGAAATAATATTAACCAAACGTTTTAATAGCTTCTTATAATGGCATGAGTAAATATCAACAGATGTTATCAAAGATGGAAAATAATTATGAAATATATTTTAAAAAAATATTCATAAGTAAAACATAATTCTTTTATTGAAAATGTATTATTAAAAAATAAAACCCTTTGAAAACCATACTTCTGGAAAATAACCTCTAATACTTATAATGAATGCTCTGACAACATTTTGGAAACATTTTTCTTTGAAGACATATAAATACGGTATAAAAACGTTTTGAAAACAATTTTACATGAAAATACATTGAAAAAATTTAATGTATGCCACAAAACCATGAAAAAAAATTAAAATCATTTTTCCATTGAAAATGAGCTTAAAATAGCATCTTTTAAACCATTTTTGAAAACATTTTTCTTTAAAGTTCATGGTATGTGTCTCAAAGAATGTAAATTGAGAGAAAACTAATTTTTGTTTTTATAACACTTGAAACATAAACCCCATAAAAGATATATAATATAATTTTTATTTAAATACCCATAAAATTAAGGATAAAAATCAGATAATATATTCATGGTTAGTATAGTCACAACAAAAAAAGAGATAATTGGTGAATAAGGTGTAAATAACACCTGAATAAAAGTGAGACAAAAAATACCAAAACCTTGTGTCTTGACTCTAATTCTACTTATTAAAACCTCATATATAATCAATAATAGTTTAATATTAAAAAATTTATTCTTATATATAATACCATATATGTTTTCATTTTGACATTATATTACCATTTTTTTAACAATTCTACGTATATGGTTTCACATCGGGTAATACCTGCTTCGTTCTTCGCATGTGTCTTAATTTTTTATATCTTTAGTCCTTAAACTTATATAATGATTTCAATAATTTAATACATGATATAAATATCAATTATATTCATTATATATTTATTATAATAATCCATATGATATAAATGTATAAAATGGAATACATTTCTCATGTAGATGGTAGGTCATATGTACACATGAACATCATTTTTGTTTTATTATCATATTGAAGGAAAGAAATAAAATAAAATAAATGTATTTATATAATAATTATAGTATAATTATATATTATATATATCATATAAGTTCAATAAACCAATCCTTAATACATTTCATGTAGTATTTCAATAAATCACATAGCTTCTGGGGACGGTAGTCCACACTTCCACAAATGAAATTATCATATTTACACTAAAATTTAAGTATAAAGATATGTGTTTTAAAAGGAATAAAAACTCTTAAATACATAATAAATAAAATATATAAAATATATAAATATATTATCCACTACAATTTTCCTTATGAGAGGCAGCAAATGAAAAATGAACAATCATCGTTCTGTGATGCGATAGTTTTTCGTACACGTAAACATTATGTTTGATACCCATTAGATGGAAGTGTATGTAATTGTAGGTTAGAATCATCACATAAAAAGTCTATGCATATTTATTTTACTGATATCTTTTATAATAATGGAATACTATTAGTATAGTGTGTAGAGAAAGAAAATAAAATAAAGGATCATGAGAGAGGGTGTTACCTCTTAATCTGGTAAATCAATTTGGTTTTCACAAAATGGATTCATTGGAAGGAATTATGACAAAAGGGAGGATTCATTGATTATGTGAGGGTTTCTTGTAAGCGTATTGGTAAAATATTGTCTGAGCCTTAGTGGTTTGATATGTGTTTAGAAGAAAGAGATGTTGTGGCCTTCTATAGGGAAGAGAAATGACATACATGGAATTTTTGAATAAAAGTTAGGTGTACCCATGACTATAACTAAAAACGTCATAAAAAACAAAAAAACTATATAATTTGAGTTTTATTGAAGACATATTTATAGATAATTGGGTTTTGGGCATGTTTATAGGTCTTTTTTTCCTTTATGTTTATGTTTTATTCCCTTGTTAAACTTAATTTGACCTTAATCACTGTACTTTATTTTATCTGTATTCAGTAAAAAAAATTCAAAAACATAGTTGAACTTATTATAAATTATAACTTCTTCCCATTCCAATAATGAAATATATTCTTACATATTCCCAACACATAAGAGGCAGTGATTAATGAAAACTGAATCCCGCTGACGAGATGACACTATGGATTTCTAAAGTAAAAACATCGAAATGTTTACTATGTTTTTATAATCAATTTCAGAGTGAATTTTATTACAATGAGGAAAAATTGGATTAACTGATAATAATATTATATAATTACACATTTAAATAAATTTAATATATAATTTATCCTATAAAAATTACATTAAAAAATATTTTTGAATTAAAATTCTATATTTTTCACCATTCATCCAAAAATGATGTTTCATAGAAAAATCCAAATCATTCACGATAGGATAAATTCAATATTCTAATTTATAAAATGATTTTTATTTAATGAAATTAATTTTCTATCTATATCTATTTTCAATTTTATTTTTATTTTCAGAAGGACATGAAAAAAAATTCATTTATGAAGATAATATGATTAAATATATAAAAAATATACCAAAACTAATATATTTCATTATCAATATGTTTTAAATATATTGAACATTTATAAAAATATAATATAAAAGTATTTATTAATATTCATATTACTACATTTAATGGATATATTATAATTATTTTATTTAAATAATTATAACAAAAAATATGTTTTGTAGAAACTATGTGTTGTGTGCAACGTATGCCAAGTCCATATTGCATGTAACATATTCCATGACAATGTTGTGTGTAATGTACACCAAGATAGTGTAATGTGAATAAAAATTTTGACATAGTGAAATGTAATATATTAATGAAAATTTAATATATTCAAAAAATGGTCCATAATAACTCAGGGTGTTATAGGACCTCCATTGTTATTGTTTAGGCTTTCATAGAGAGGAAATTCAAGGTTTACAGTTATTTATGTGAAAGAAGGAAGAGTTTTATCATGCATTTTATTCTTTTGTTAATGGAGAAGACCTCTACAACTTCTACCATTGATAGGACCTCCATGGTTTAAACTATTTGAAGGACTACCAATGTTCTTGGCATCAGTACCCTAGGGAGATACATTATGGATATTGTTGTCTTACCTTGTTGTAGGAAATTACAAAGATTCTAAGGAATCAATTAAAAGGAAAAAAATGGCACCATTAATGTTATTACTAATTGGGATAGAAATTTGGGTCTTCTTTAGGGTTATCTAATTCCCCTGAAAATAAGTCATGGTTCTTCATGTTTGAGAAATGTGGGTTGGTGCTTTCATCTTTGTAGGAGTCACACAACATGGGTAGAAACCACTATTTATAAGGACCCTCCAAGGCCACCACTAAAAAATATTATAATATAATATTGTATTATTAATATGGATTACAATTTTTTTGGGGTTTATTATCTTGAGACATAAAAATACTAATATGGGTTTACTTCTATACATTAGACACTATCAGAATATACTGATATGATTCATGGTTTAGTGTAAGAATGTAATCCCACTCCTCAACATGTGAAATCAGAATATGAAAATTAGACCAGAATGATCAATAATTAGTACGATCGTAACTCAAAGTTATTTTAGGAAAAGGATATCAAACTTCTCTATAGAGACTATGGATATGATTATACTCTTGACCAATTTTTAGAATATGTTGATGAGATCTTGTAGTAGTTTAAGGGATATGACCCTACCATAGAATAACTCTGGAGACATGATAATGAAATATTATAAGGAAGAGGATATAATTACCCTGGGATATTTAATCATCAAAAAGGTTTTTTGATGATCCTATTAAGTGGGTGTTGGAATATTGACCCACTCATGAGAATCCAATGTGATATTCAAACTAGTTCTCTTGACATTGGTCCAATAAATAATATAGTCCTACCCGATGATGGATTCCAAGATATGATGATGTGTATCATCTATTGATGTCAAGATACACTATAATGACTACTGTATGAATGTAAAAATATAAGAATTTTCCTTTTTTATGTCACCAAAATATACCGATGGGCATCATCTAAGGGAACAAGGATATGGGATTACTCCATTGTTTCATCCAGGATATGAATTATCACTCTTTTTTCATTTTTAGGATATACCGGTAGTATTTTTTAGAATGAGTAGGAATATAGCAAGATTTTTAGTCACCACTAGGAATGTTCGATGTAATTATTTATTAATAACATAAATATGAGTCTTCCCTATGAATTTTGTTGACTGCCATATTCAAAGAGATATGTTAGGTTCCTTGGTCTAGGTGACTGGGGATAAGATTTCTTAGACAGTATCCATAGTATGTCATTGAGGATCTGTGGCTATAAGATGTTGGAAGTGGTGAAATATGAAAGGATCCCTACTAGGAGGATCCACCATAGGAATGGAAATATTGATGACATTCTCCTCTAAACCCAAATTGAAGGGAGATGAGTGTTGTCTCACTACAGGGAAAGACTCATGAAGCTATTAGACATATACATAATAGCCACAAGATTTGTCAAGGTTCATCCTTGGTAAAACCATTATTATGGTCTCACTACCTAATGGATATAATAATTTATCTATAATGTTGTGTTGTTTCTATTGACTTAATACTCCAATATCAGTTGATTCATCACCTAGTGTTGAAAGAGTTGGGATATAAAATTAGTTATTTTCGTTAGAATGTAAATAACCACATTATTATCGATGAACATGTTGGTCGCACTTTATAGAGAGTAGTTTCTATATGTGGTGATTCATGAAATCTATCAGTTTATACTAGTAAGCATACATGAGATGCGGTTTGGGTGAAAGATTCTATTTGTATCAATGAGAACACTAAAAGATTCAATAAGGGTAATGATGGTATTGAGGATCCTGAAGGTGTAAAAAAATATAAAAAATAAATACTTATTGAAATATCACAAGTAATATAATGTAAAATAGATCACTCTTAGGGGAAATAGATTCATTTATGGTTCACCATTTTAATTTTTAGAGATTCTTGATGCCTGATGTTCAATTTTCCCTCACCCATTTTATATTTTATATTAAAGGGATGAAGATATTAGTTTGGTAACATTTTCTAGCCAGACATTAATCCACACTGATTTTGAGGTGAAATATACAAGTTTTGAAAATGAAGGAATTCCTTGGGGAATTACAAGTGAAACATAAAGTATGTCTTATTAGAGAATATGGGAGTTCAGTCCCATCTAACCGTGTATGGTGGAATTATTTTTTACTTTGGGACACTTTTATAGATTTAATATATGTTAAAAATTCTTCTGAAATCCAAGTGTGGGATTGGATACCATTATCTGAGTGATTTGATCTATAACTAACTTAAATGTGGATATATTTACATATCCTAATTTATCCATACTTCTTTTACATTTTTTTATTATTGTAGGTTTAATGCTACAAACCTGGGCATAATAGAATTTATTATATATAGGTATGTAGTAAGTGTTGTGTATTTGCAATCAAGACAATTAGGGGGGACTGCAACATGTAATTATGAAGGGAATAAGAAACAATATAGGTATATTCCACTTTATGTAACACATATCACTCTATAAAATTTTAAGAAAAAGATCAATATGGTTCTTTTTTAATGTCCTGAAACGATAAACGAATGAAGATACATTTATTTTTGTTCATACATGACCTATGGGTTATAGTCATTGAACATTATATATTAATTATACATATATTCTTTGATAGGAATCAATGACTTTGAATTTTATGTTGAATAATTTATTTTCTTGTGATATAACCATACCTTGTGGATTAACATCACACGATAAAGAAATCAAGGTGAATATTTCCCAAAGTAGATTTATGTGGGACTTATGTATGAGAATAACTTTCTAGATCTTCATAATTTTTAATAAAATAGTGGGATAAGCATGATTGGATAATAAGTAATATGGCACACTGAGGATAATGAATCATACATAATTTGGGACATTGAAGATTCATTCATAGGGAATATTTATGACTGAGGATGATCAGAATGTATAGAACATGACCCTATGAGGAAGGACAAAGTGAATGGAATATGGATCTTTTATAGTGGATTCATAGTTTTTAATACATAAATAGGATGAATTAGGGATAATTGATGGGACTCTATAGGAGGATTCTATCTAACTAATGGATCATTAAGATGAGATAATTTTCAATGCCCTCATGAAAATATTATTTTAAATCTGATTTAATTTTGAGTTATATTTAAATTTTATGAGATTTAGGCCTGAAATTTTAAAATTCTTAAAAAAATTTCAAAATTATGAAATTGATAGGAAACAATTATGTGATTTTTAGAGAAAACTATGCAAGGAGATACATGCTATTTTTAGATGAATTTTATATTGTTAAGAAACCATTTAGAAAATACTTTTGGTACCCCAGAAACCAAGGAAAAAAAATTATTGTGGGGATAACACAAATGATCAACTTATGGTTAGAGGAAACATTACGGACAAATCCTATGACCTACCCAATTTCACATAAAAAGTGAAATTAAATTTCCCCCTTAGAATACTATGTGTTTATCCTAGATTTCACCTCATATTATCCTATGTGGTCTTTTCATGATCTCAAGGAGATATCTATATGACTTCCTCTTTAATTTGACCTTTTCTGTAGGGTTTAATGTTATTTTAAAGATATACACATGATATTTTGTTTCCATTATCATATAATTCCTTATTTATCCCAATTCTACTAGAGTTTTATTCTCCCCATAAACCCTAGATTATGTGAAATATGGGATAAGGGTTTTGTGTTAGTTTTAATATAGGGTTATGTTTTTCTATGTATCCAATAATGAATTTCCTTTAGTTTCATGTGTTTCACCATCAAAGGTAGTCTATTTTCATCTAATTTGTGTCTGTTTTTCCATTCTCTTCAATTATATTGAAATTCTTGAAATCCATTATTTCAAAAAATTAAAATCTCATTAATTTTAATTATGTATGACATCGTTAAAAAATTTGGAAAGTGTCCCATATGATTTCCATAAATGGAATAAAATTTATCTCTGTGAATTTATGGTATTATTTTTAAATAATGTTTTTCCATGCCAAGAAATTTCAAAAATTATAAATAGGAATATTTTAAGATATTTTAACATGATTTGTGTAATTTTTTCCCTTTTCAGTTTTTAATTATGGAATAAAATTTTATAAGGATATTATTTAGATAATGGTGTATGTATTGATTCTATGGTTTATTTCAAAAATTAAAAAAATAATATCATTTATTAGAATATTATTTACAATTATGATTTGGGTTATTTTATAGGACTATTTTGAACCTTGAAAAATAAAATGGTTTAACATTTGTGAAACCCTTTTAAATTCTTCTTGTACTGGTATGTCCCATTTATGGATTATGTATTCTTATGTGATGGGTTTACAGTGGAAAAATGGCTTCTTCTTGTACTTGAATATATTATCACCTCAACTTTTCCATAGTTATAGGAATCTGGGTAACTTTGTGAGAGATAATGATCCATGATACACATATTCAGAGAACAAATGGGTTAGTGTCCCCTCTAGCATGATATATGGAATTTTTTTGAGTTAACCTGATTATTATACTATGGAATATTTGGGAGTCTTGTGAATTAGTTTAAACAAAAGATTGGATAGAAATTATTTTGAATTGTTATAGTATTTTTAGGATCATTTCATACTAGGTCCTAGGGTGTATATCATGAAACATATTATTTTATTAGAAGTTATATATAGTTTAATTCCCCATCTATTTGGTACACCCATGTTCCTAATATAATGTAAAACTAATTTAATATTTATCATTTGCTTTTGTGACACTTATTCGATATAATAATCCATTATTTCATTCATGTTAGATGTGTTATTTTCTAATCTTTTTTCCAATACATCTTAAGGAATTTTGTATTCAAATGAATATGGAAATGATTTCTTAATTTTTTGGGTTTGATAATGTTCTAAAATATTGGAAAATAGTTTATTTTCATTTCTATGGAATCTAAGACTCTTATTATTTATAAGGATTTAAACTAGGTTTACATTAAAAAAATGTTTCTCTTTTATTATTAAAGGAATGTTTTTTATTATAATTTAGTAATTGTAAAAAAGAAAAAATTGTTTTATATTGTACTTAAAAAAATAATATATTTACATTTTCATTAATTAATTTCATTGTTTCGATTGTGGGATATCACTAGGCCTTCCGGATTGCACCCTATACACATAGTATTCAGTGGGGGTGTATGTAGTTATTATTTTTTGTACTGGATTCAGGTTTTATCATTAGATTGGATATATTTATCTTAGGCTTCCAATTTTGATTTGTGTTGTGATGAGCGAATATGGTTATATTAAGTGTATTTTAATATTACTATATGATTTTGAAATTTTTTTATATGGTGATGTATTATCCATCTTTTCAAACTATTGTATTATTTTTTATATGGTTTCTATATTTTTATGCATTATGTTATAAATGAGAAGATTTATTTTTCTTTGACATGACTTTTTTGGATCACCCATTTTTTTAATATTATTATATTTTTTAATGGTTTTCAATTATATGTATTATACATGTACTTTTTTTAAAAGGATCCACTACTTATTATGGATGATTTGAGTGAGAAATTGTTCCCACGTTGTATTTCTTTGATTCTATAATGGTTGGAACTGCACTAGAGGGATTAGGAACAATATAGGGAACTTGTTGTGGGCTTATCCGTGTGTTGTGGTAGGTTTTCTTAAGCTGGTTTAGGACATAATTTAGGGGTGTATAATTAGTGGCTAAAGAATAAGGTGGGCGCCCATATATGTATGCACTCTCTACTGATTGATTTTTAATAAAGGGAGGGTGACTGGTGTTATTGGGAATAATTCTATGTGAGGAGAGTTGTGTCACATTGAAAATATCACATTGAGTAAGGAGATATGGATTTAATAAATTCATCATTTATACTATAGGTAAAAAATAAGGATTTATGGGAGGATTAAACATGTCCTTCATAGTGAATTTAGTACTTCAAGAATATTCAATATTTTTACAAGGATTTATGACATGACACATGCGAGATATATCCTAATGAGGAATGAGTTAGGTCTTACACAAAGGCTACACAAGGAAGATATGTTCAAGATTACACCTAATATTATTCCCATATTAATGGAATCCTAACTCTTTTAATGGAGCAATGAAGTGACCAACTTGATACATTGCCATAAAGATGAGCTGCATGAGATAGGGAAAGATTTAATATTATTATAAAGTTAAATAACATCATTACAAATATGATATATTATTTTCTGTCATCCAAGGTACAATCAATTTGGCAGTAAAAGTGAGATATTACTTTCATCAAATGAATACATGATCGAAGGGACATATGCTAGTGTGTATAAACCCATCATTTATTTTAAGAATAAAAAGATGAGGTGTTACCTAGGTATGTGACATGGGAAATGATAGAACTTAGGTAGGATACCTGGGTGGTATTATACTAATCAATGGGGGAAGCGGGATTCTTTCACCCTCGAATAGGGACCAGGTCAATGTCATGCTCTAGTTTGGGGACTGGGTGGAGCTTAACCTTTGTTTAGGAATGGGAGAATATGTCACCCAAGTATGAAGTATAGGGAGAAGTATCTCTATACCATTGATAGGAGGGTAAGTGTCACATTAGTTCCATGGTATAGAGAATATGGTTCCTTAGTAGTTGTATTGGGATCTGTTTCTCCTTGGTATGAATGATGGGGTGGAGGTTAACCCTGATGATTTGAGTTAAGGAGAATATTGAGCCTTATTAAGGTTAGGGTTATTTGGTTACAATTATGGTAGAAAGTGGTAATGGTTTTATATATTTATGATTTATTGGAGAGGGTTTAACATAGTGATATATAATATAGTGAATATGGAGTCCAATTATGTGTTGTGTGAATTGGTCTCCCCAAAGGCTGGTCAGGTATATGCCTTCTCCCTATTATGGATTTTTCCATGCATGACATGGGTGAGTGGATCTCTAGTGTATCATTTAGTGTTGTCCATTCACCCTTGAATTAGATAAATAGGGAATAAGTGACCTCTATTGATGGTTTTGATATTTTAATCCTTCAGGTAATGAGATTACCCTCAATTTTCAGTTTACTCTAATAAGTTATAGGCTTTATTAATCTTCTTGAAGGGGGAACAAAGTCTATATCACACAGAGGATCATTAAATTAGATTTTCATCTGTTAATTTCCAAAAATCATAAAATGGAGACCCATGGAGTCTATCAATAGGTAAATCTGAGGACATTTATACATGAATTATGGGTATGTGAGGCGGTTTCTATATGTGTCTAGGAATAGGACCAGACCACATAGATACTCTCACGAAATTGGGTTGTGTAAAGTAGTTGGGAACACAAGCACCTTCATATGATAATAGAATCATGTGTGTGAAAGTTAACTCATTAAAGTGAGAAGGTATAGGCTCATGTTAAAGTTGTATCATAAAAGGAGACACAATTGATTTAATTAGGATAATTTCCATCTTTTAAATATAGATTTAGGGAACTTCTATGAATTTTACCCACTCGGCCGAGGAATCAATCATTTTCTGCAAAAATTTACACCCATAATGTTTTTTATTTATTTATTATTAAATATTAAAATTATTAAACCAAATATGATGAATAATAAATAAAAATAAATGGATTTGAATCATATGAAAAATGATTATGAGTATGGGGTTGAAGAATTCACTATTTTTTTGAGATTGTTTGGAAATGATGAATCTTGGATCATTTTTGTATGTTTATATTGTATTTTTAAAGATGAATTTTCATATAATATTTGGAAGGACACTAGATATGTTATTGAATAAACTCGAGTTTTAAATATTTTAAAAAATATGAGGATAGTGGCAATATAACTAGTGACTAGGAAAACACTATGATTTATGGATCATTCAATAGTAAAATGATAAAAAATGGTGAAGATTATATTTATGAAAATAAAATGATAGTTGGAGATGAATTGTGTGATTGTAAAAATTTTCATTTAGAGTAAAATGGAAATGAAAATATTCAACGGTATACTGTATTTACTAAATATAAAAAAAATTAGCTATACCAAAGAAATACTATTTTTATGCTAGAAATGGATGGAGGGAACCCAATTTTATATAAGTAATTTCTCTCTCGATTGATATGATACAAAAATATAATGAGTTTAATTATTTAAAAAATGATTTTAAAAAATATTATGTTCAATATGTATGATCTGTAAATGATTACACGCATGGAAAACAGATTATAAAATATTTCTCATAGACTATAAAAAACATAAAAAATGTTGTAATCATAGTGTGAATCAATATAAGAATGATGAATAAGGTCTATCAAAATATTTATGGTAATTTCCAATATTTTTATGGTCTATATGCTTATATAGAAGTGAGGATATTAATATGAAACTAACATGGAATATATATACAAGAACTCAAGATATGAAAAATTCATAATCCAGCAAAATCACCTATGTGAAAGAAAATTGATCATGAGGGTACTGGATTTGGAAACGATCAATGAAACAAAATTTTGATTTTTTCTACTGATTGAATAAATAATTTTTGGCTATAAAGTATCATTCATTGTACATGGTTTTTTATTTTGATAAATTATAACTTTCTTCATTTTTATGCATGAAGCACAAGTACATTAGCTTGTATCTTAATATATCACCACCAAAAGTACTCGGAAATGATATTTATGAGTACTTGGATTCATTAATCGATGAAATAAAATTGATAATAGATTTTCATGTTAAGTTTTATGATTATCATTAAAATAAAAATTTCATGTTGATATCAATGATATTCGAGAGGAAAAATTAATTTCCCGCTTGTGGAAACATTTTATATAATTCGTCCAATGAATTTTAGGCTGTCCCATTTGTATATAAGGTTCATGATAATATAGGTTGAAACATTATTTGAAGATAGTTTTGATATGAAATAATATTCTCTTTACCTTGATGATATAAATACTTATAGTAGACATCATAATTTGATGAGAATTTAGAATAAGGTACAAAAACATATTCAGTAATAGGTGATAAAAAATTTGATAAATTAATGGATATTATAATCAATTTTAGTAATCCCTTTCAAAAAAACACTACGAAAATGGGTTAGAAAAATTATAAGTATTTATAATTATTTAATTTTAATTATTTATATAGAATACATTTTGTTGATGCCATGCATGTAGAAAACATTTTATGTGATTAAAATCATTTTATTATCACGTTTGGTGAATGATTTAACAACTATAGATTTAGGTTTTATTCTACCAATAATTTTTTAAAACAAATTAAATAGTTTTTCATATTTTTAATAGATATATGACATAATTTAATAGACCCGATGATGTTTCCATCTATAGAAAAACAAATTGATTTCATATTCTATGAATTAGAGATGTTATTTTCACCATAATGTTTTTATATAATTGTTCACTTGCTTGATTAATATTTTATATATATCTGATTATATGGTCTTATATATTATAAAAGGATATACCCCATTAAATGATATATGAATAATTTTTCAGGTACATACAAAATCAAATCCACCTAGAAGATTTTTTTAAGAGAGTTATATTATTGGGGATATGATGAATTTTTTTCTCACTACCTATCCAAAGGGGATTACATTAGTCTCTGAAAATGTTTTTATAGAAGGTGCCTTGTTTGGGATGAAATTTTTGATGTTTTTTTCAAAATTACCATTATAGTGTAGGGGAAGTCCCACATTTATGTTTTATGTGACATTATAGAGGTTGTCCCTTATCTTGGAACTCATAAATTAATTATTAGGTATTTGAATCCATCAAAGGATGAAAACTAAAAATAATATATATATATATATATAATTAATTGTTTATAGAACGTTAATGAGATGAATTATTTAAGAAATTATGTTCAAATCTTAATTAAATTGAAGAAAAACTTTATTGGATTTCCAAATGACTATATTTTATTATGTTATCATACAATGGTTATGTAATTAATAGGTACATATTCTATACAAGAATCATGATGAATGTAGTATAATGAAAAATAATGGAGTCAATATTATTGTGGAATATGTATTTAAAACTAAGTTGAAACATTAAATTTAGGAGAATATTTTATACTTTTAAAAACATAAACAAATATGGGAGTTAGATTATCAAAAATTCCAACTGATGATTTAACAATTCAAAGGGCTTGATTTGAGGAGTGATGTTAAAATAAATGAATTTATATTTATGAAAGTGAATTTTATTAAGGAAGTGTAAAAGGATGAATCATTCATAATGGTTCCATGATAAGTACATGTATTTTATGCTCCAAATACTAAAAAAATTCATTCAAAAAATCCACTATAAGGTATGGTGAAAATTCCACTAAGGATGACCCTTCCCTTTGGAATTCACAACAATTTTATAGTGGTCCCAATGATGATAGTGTATTATATAAAATAAGGTACTTCACAACCATTTCATGGTTTCATGGGTTTTATGTGGTCAACCTATTTACCCCAAAAAATCCATTTTCATTAGTAAAATCATGGTACGTACTCAAACAGCCATTCTGATTGATATAAACATATGGTAAAATGTTATTACTTCATTTAAGGAAATAATTTGGGAATAAATTATTGTGAAATTATGAAATAATATATGTATTGAAGAAAAAAAATTAAGGAATCAAATATTATTTAAATCATCATTATCCCTAGAAATGGTTTTTTGTATTAGAATATTTCTAGATGAAATTGACAATAATGGTCATTGGAAATCATTTTAGAAAAAAATATTATAAGGTATATTGATGGGAACGTAAAACATCACCTATAAAACATGAAATGAGCGATGGTTTCCTCACTTATATAAAGAATGGAGCATTTAAGGTAAATTTTATTTAGAATTACAATATTTGAAATTACAAGTATTAAATATTAAATCATTATTTTTAATATATTAATCCTAAAAGATGAATATAAAATAAAAACTTACATTGAAACCACTATATCCATACTATAATATAAGGGAAGAGTATACATCACATGAATAATAAATTTTATGTATTTTAAATCTAAATTAATATTTTTATGAGATATAAAATAAAAAATAATATTTTAAAATATTTATATAATTCATGATGAATCAAAATCTTCTTATACTCCCATCTAACATTATGTTTACAGAAAGAGTATTGTTTAAATAAAAAAGGGAATAATAGTTGATAAAAACACATATAATTAATGTTAATCATTTGTATGTATGACATAATAAAAATTATTTATGTTATTTATAACAATATTAAATACCTATAAAACCATATTTTCCTAAAATTATTATTCACTGAATACATAAAAATATTAACCTATTATAGTACATTAAAAGCTACTTTCAGTGAATTTGAAGTGTCTAGAACAGTATGGTCCAAAAATATGGTCCTAATTTGGATTGTTACCATGAGAATAATTTAAGAAATATAATACATAGGTGGATACAATTGATAAAATAAAAAATATACATTCACACATAGATACTTATATAAAAAATATTAGATTGAACGATTATGTGATAAGCTAGTTTCTTTTAAGGGAGAAATGAGAATAATAAAAATTGTAAGAACCACCATATGAAGAACCACATTCCGGCAATTTTATGTTTATCCATTACTATCAAATTAATTCCCTAATCAATTTAATTTATCTTTTCAGAATTTTTTTGTAAAACATACAACTATAAAACTATTTAAAACATTTGTTGTACTAAAATTCTATATGGATAAATTTATTATGATCTACATATACTATAACACACTAACCATCTTATTGAGAGAGTTATAAGGTAAAATATCCAAGGTGAAATTTTACATAGGAAAAAAATTCAAAAATATCACATGAGAGTAGGTATTCACAGAGAATACATACCTAGAATAGAGGGGCCAATTTACTTGATGATCTTGATGTTCACCAAGTTGAAAATTTAATTTAATATTTCACAACAATATAATTTAATGTTATAAGGTTACATGATGATATTTTTTATTTCATTTACAAAATATTTTTTATCAAAATTGTTTCATAAATATGAAAAAAGGTATGAAGTATGGTATTTTATTACATAACGAAATTAGATGGAGTAACAGAAGGCCATTTCAAGATAATATAATATATCTACTAATAGATCATAAGGTCTTACCAAGATTACCTTTACCTCACCAATTTCACTAGCAAAATTATTAATTTTACAATTTTATTCATATAAACTTTTCTAAAACAAAAATATGGCCTACAAAAAATATCCAAAGAAAATGTAAGAAGATGAAATTATTTATATGATTTGTTTATAAAATATAAATTAAATTCTAAAGCATTAATTGTTTGGGAAACTCTTTTGTGAATGTATAATTGAGTTATATTTTCATAATTTTTTTCCAATGATTGACTTATTATTTTTATTATAGTTCAATAATATCTATATATTCTATTGTTATTTATATCACACCAATTTAAATGGAGGACCATGTGTTGAAATGTTTTTATTCATTATTACGCATTCCACGTATAAAAAAATCAATGGATGATGATTAAATTTTAGAAAGAGAACCTATGTTGCCTAAATGGTTGAAATGATTATGAAACCTTTATAATAAATACACTGTAGATGTAAAACTCTAAAATTTAATTGTATAAAATATAATTTCAATTTTAACATTATTTGTTCTTTTTTAATTTTTAGAATTATTTTATACTCATTTTGATCATTTTGGATATTTAAAAGACATATCATTTGGTTATAATGCATGGATATCTAACAAGAGACCAAGAATTGGGTATATTGTGAATTTTAAATAAATTTAATTCAACATTTTAATAAAGATTTTGAAATTATATTTTTAAAATTAGGTTTTGATAATATCTATTTTATGTTTGGTATGGGTTTATTTTTCATAAATAACATTATATGGGTATGGTCAATAGAAATTGAAAACATAATGATTTCTATGAATGGATAATTATTAGGGTAATATATATATGTCACTATAAAAATATACATGTTTAAAAATTACATATTTCTCTTAATGATTATATAGTATCTGAAACAATATAATCAAATTTATTTTTGATACACGCATGTCATAGGGCCTAGAAAAATCAAATTATGTTCATAGTGAAGAAAATTTTCTAACCAGGGTTGTCTCACTTGAGATTCTTCTAAATTGCTTCACTTACTTCTTCTAAGTCACCTATATTATTTCCTTTTTATATTTTTTTTTTATGGAAACAATGATGAATCATTTTGGGTTTTTAATATATAAAATAATTAGATAATGATAATTTAAACCAATATGAAATACTAAAAAAAGAGTAAATTTAAAAATCACTTGATTTTGAGTTTGTTTTTGGGTTCAATCATTATTCTAAATTATATTTTTTGATTTTATATTGATAATCCAATCCAAAAATTTCATGATGAATTTCTATTATTTTTATTTTGAAATTTTGGAAATCATTTATCGCCTAAGTAATCTCAATTTCACATCTTAATTTAATCAAGGATGATGAAACACATTTGCCTATGAGGATCTATCTTCTAGGAACTAGCTCTATCTGTGAAATTTCAATGATTTATTATCTCTACTCCATATTGTGAATTACTTATTAATTGATAGAGGGCATAGATAATAAAAAATTTATAAAAATAGACATATATTCATGTCATTGGGGGAAAACATCATATCGACGACATTCACCTCACCCATGCATGATACTCAAATGTACGACAAACATAAAATATACAGTAAGAAAAATTCAAGAACAGATTTATCTTTTCCAAGCCATGTCATGGGACAAAACTTAATTTTTAGGGTAATTAATCACTTGGTGGCATGGTAAGAAGAGAATAGATAAAAAATTAAAATAACTATGATGAGAAAAAAATAAAATGAAGAATAATAGAAAAGGAAATAAAAATAAAAAGAAGAAAAATGAAAAAATATGTATAAGAGAGAGAAGATGAAATGAAATATAATAAGTGAAAAAAAGAAAAAAATAATGAATTAAAAAATTATATAAAATATAAATAATGTTAAAATAATAATAATTATTATTATAATAATTATAATTATGAGAAGATAAATAATTGAATGAAATAAGAGAAGAATAAAAGGGGGTGAATGGAAACTCTATGAAAACAAAATACATGAATTGAATTAATATAATAAATGAAAATAAATTTCAATTTAAATGAAAACTAAACAAAAATAAAATGAAATGAAAAAAATGAAATGAAATAGGGGATAAGAAATTACAGAATCGGTTACTTGGGTAGATTATTCCCCTCGGTGTGGACTATTTCATGTTGTAGTGAGGTTTGGATGCCTTTATATATGCATATGGAGAGGCCCTCAACCTCCTTGTTATTAAAGCCCCCACACCCCAAAAAAGCTCAGGGGAACTATTTTAAATCACAAACAACAAACCCACAAGTGTGAATTCTAAAACACCAACAAATGGAAGCTGTTTAAACTCTTATGCATTGAAAAAATTATAAATTCAGAAACCTATTATTCAAAATTTTATAAGTTTCATGGTGGGATTAGACATAGAAGTCATGAAGAAAGATAGAAGTGGTTGATCATGACCAGCGGTAGTGGGTGGAACAAGTTGTCGTGTATGAATGATGGTGCACTTCTGTTGCTTTGGCAATCCCAATTCCTAGAAGAGGGTTGGATTTGGTTCATGGAGGTTGTTTGATGGCTTATATTAGATCCACAATGGCAGAGAGTTGCGGCGATGTCAATATTTCTTTATTCAATCTCATGGGTGATCAGCCATGGCTATCCCGTGGAAGTGGAGAAGTAGAAGGGTAGTGGAAATGGGGGCATAAATTTCATAGATGACGGTGTCATGGGTGGTTAATGGTGATTTTGGGGCTTTAGTAATGAAGATCAATCGAGTAGTTGATAATTAAAGTAGCAATGGGATTCCCATCTATTAGCATGGGTGGTCAGGTGACATCAAGTAGTGGATAGCAAGGATGAGGGTGGAGGAGTGGTGGATTAAGATGGACTTTGGAAATAGTGGTGGAGAGTAGTGGATGAGTGGAAAATTACATTGGATCCATAAACCCATAAGAAAATGTTGGGATGGGATGTTGGCATTTATAAGGCGAAATGCAACATTCCCTTGGGAATGAAATTGATGGGGTGCCAAAGGATTCCCCTCACTATCATGGACCACGCAGTAACGATAAGGCTATCCTCCCGTATCCACGTTGGAATTACCACCAAATAGAGGTGCTCTCTCTAGCATCGGTCAACCTATGACACTTGTGGATTTGATCCCCAAATACCACCTATATGTGAATTAATTCCCATATATTGCATTTGACTAGGATGGCCCATTGGAGGCCCCGTATGGCTGGGTTACCCTGTGGGTCGCATAAGTTGTGGGTGGGATCCTTATTTTAAGGCTAGACAATGTAGAAATATTTTATAAAGTATTATAAAAAGTGTTAGGATAAATTCAATTTGTAACAACTCATATCCTCTCCAATACACAATGTAAATATCATTACAAAATGTAAGCATAAATAATGTTTTGGGCACCCACTTGAAATTTTCCATACCTTTATATCAATTTTTTCTTTACAAAAAAACATTTAATTTTTTGTTTTTTCAAATTTTATTATTTTAATAACACTCATATGTACCACCGAACCACATATGAAATATATCATATGTCTAGTAAAAATGATTTTTGGCTTTCCCAAATCACATCCCATTTTTATCATTTTGGGTGATTTTTTTCAATTTACATTTTTTAGATTCATTCGGAGATAAATAGTGATGTATGATGAATGAACCATAAACATTACTTTATTATAATAATAAAGAACCCATGCATCATTTTTACAATTAAAATCATACCTTACACAATGATTTTTTCAACACCACATTTAAACATTAAAATATATTGTAATTACTAAGAGGTGTGTAAGAATGGATAAAAATAGATGGAAACACATCTCATCCAAAACAAAAACATTTATGGTTTCTATGGGATAAATATTGATTTATGAAATGGTTGTCTTTTATAAATATAGGATTTTAGAAGACACATCAATCAATTTACAATGTTTTTTTCATAGTCATAGCTTTGATATGCTCAAACGAATGTTCTGGTAGGTGACATGTCCCAATATGACTCATGAAATATTCTAAATAATAAATAGGATGTACATAGTCTAGAAATCCTCTCAGTTATTGAGATATGATAATATTAAATCACTCACTCCATAGTTACTAATAAAAATTAAATTAAAATAAATTTCATAAATTCAAAACATGAATTTTTTTTAGGAAATCTCATTTGAACAATCAGTTAATTACCTTAAATCATAATTCCACATTTTAATCTATGTCCTTAATTTTATTCATTTAATTATCCATTTTAATCATTCAATTCCATTATAAATGAAACTTAAAACATTGAATCATAGGATTTCTAAGAAACTCATGTCTTCAAGATAAGTAATTTAAAACATGAATTCATGTATGGTTATTCAATTTTCTAGTTTAAATCTCAAAAAAAGTTTTTCAAAAAATATAGGGACTATAAACAGAAAATCATTAAAAGTAAACACCCATCACAATAATCTTATTCCCTGTTACTACATCACTATTGGGTCTATCATACACCATTATGGTCTTAAAAAATAAAATTAGGTAATTAATCATATATTTACTTCCATTTATGATAAAAAAATATAAGAGGGTGTGGGATTCAAGAAATACTACTTATTAATAAATTATATTGAATCTAAATTAATAAAAAGAAAGTGAAATGGATAAGTCTTGGTATGATATCCCAAGTGGGACCTAAATTTTTACTATCACCATAGGGTAGCACAATATTTCATCTAATTTCTGATGTTCTATGAAGCTTCTTTGATTTGAAGCACCATATGTTGATTATCCTAGCCGGTGCTTCATCCTTCTTTGTGAGTAATGACCGATGGATAGAGTATGAAAGATCCTCTTACTTTATAATTAGTTATATATTTCATGGTGGGGTGGTATTAAGTATAATTCATCCACTTTCTTGTTAACTACATTTTTCACCTTCTATTAATCTTCAAGTTCAGTATCAATAGGGGATTCATTAATTTAATTATCAAAGGGGGTATAAAAACGTATTTTTACCTAAAAATATTTGAATTTTAATTTTTGATGAATATGTTCTCCCCGTAAAAATAGGTATACTCTTTTATTATTTTCTAATTATTAGAAACATGAATTTTTACTTGGGATTCACCAAATATATTTTAATTTAAATCATGAAGCTCCATGTGCTTTTTTATATGTGATTTTTTTATTCATTCATCCTCTTCTAAAGAATATCAATGATTTTATGAATCATAAAATTAATATAAATGGGAATTAATACTGAATTCAGATTTCATAAAATCAAATGAAATAATGTTTTAGAGAAGATCAACTACCTTAGTTGGTAAGCTATGGAAAAATTTTCATTACTAAGTTTTTATTAGAGTACTCTCTCAATGGATGAAGGTAGGTAGTCATGATCCTCTTTTGTTACTTAAAATTCCACTAATTGTGTGTTTTTATCCTTTAATGGTGCTACGTATTATTCATTGAAGGTCATGGGTAGATCAAGTAGCTCCTCACATTCATTCCAAAATTCTTCATGTTATATATAATCTCTGACATGTTTCCCTTTAGAAATGTCTTCCTCCAGGACCTCCTCAGTTAAATCATGTTATACAAGTTTTTATCTTATGGTTTATGTTTATATTTCTCTAATGGTTCTTGTATAAATTTAGTTATCCAAACTGTTTGTCCATATAGATCTTACTCCATCTCTTAAAGATCCTGAACATCATATTTGAGTTTGCGTTTCTTCAATTTCTCTTACAAATATTCTAGGGGATCTTATTCAATTGTATTGGGTGGGTAGGAACACATTTCCTTTGAATTATACACTTCTTGATTAAATTATTGAATGTACTCCAAGAATTTAATTAGTCTTTGTCCAATCCATCAATCAATGGTTTCTCGAGGGTCCTTTTGAGATTATATATGTGGTCCTTGAATACTTGACCTTTTTTATTTGACTCTAAAATCCCATGATCCATCTAGTTGAAAAGGATATTATTTATTCTATATACAATGGTTCTTCAAATACTTCTTATGGCAGTTGTGAATAACCAGTTCATGCAGAATATTATTAATTCGAAAACATTATGAAATAAGAATTTATTATGGTTTTTGTTTTTTGTTAATGTAATAAAATATTTCTAAAATATAAATATTAAAAAGTTTAATAAATAACTGATTGGATCTCCAACAATGAAATCTATTTTTATGTATTTTTTTAGGGTGTAGAAAAAGATAATTATTTTCCTAGAGAAACAAATTAGCTAACTAAGGTCATCTCACTCAAGGATCTTGTCAATTTGTTCACCTACTTTCATTACATCACCTATTCATTTTCTGTTTTGGGGTATTTATAATTTTTTTTTAAAATTATGATTCTTTTTGGGTTTTTAATATATAATAAAATGATATGATAAAATTTCAATTCAATGTAACATGAAATTATAAATATAATGATCTATGTAATTAAGAACTTAGTTTGAGGTTAAATCATTATTCGCCTTTATTTGATTGATTTCAGTATGTTAATCCAAAAAACCTATTTATGAATTAATATTCTTTTTTTCAAGAATTTTTTAGAATCATTGAATTATTATGTAATCATATTTTAATCAATTTTGATGATACACATTGTTTTATTTGGTGATATATTCTAGGATTCAACTCTATAAAATCATTTTAATCCATTGATAATCTCTACCCAATTGTGGGACCAAGTAACCAATAGATAGAGGGAAATGATATTGAAAAAAATAATAGATACATAATAATATGCATGTCATTGGGGGGGAATTCACCACATCAGGTACATTCATTTCACCCATTAATTCTACTCAAACCTTCCAAAAAATTAAAATTAACTTTATGAAAAATTAAATAACACCTTGACCTCCCTCAGAACATCCCTCAGGTCAACCCCTTATTTTTAAGTATAATAGATAAATTGGTTGAATGGGAAGAGGAGAATAAAAATAATAGAATGATGAATAATGAGAATAAAAAAATAATGGTGGAAAATGATATAGAATGAAAAGAATGAAAATAAAAGTAATTCATATGAGAGAGATAAGAATAAATAAAATTTAATAAGAAAAAAAAATTAAATTATAAATAATAAAAATGTTATAGAAAATATAAATAATGTTTAATTAATAATAATTATTATTATCATAATAAAAAGAAGAATAATAATTGATGAAAATAATAGATGAAGATATTGTGGGATGGAATGAAACTTTAAGACCATAAAATTCTTGAATTAACTTAATTTAATAAAATAAAATAAAATTACAATTTAAAAGAAAAATTAAATGAATTAAAAAAATTAAATGATATTAAAATAGGGAAGAATAAATTTCAGTATCTAATCCTTGTTTCATATATCCCCCTTATTTTCAAATGATTCCATTTATAGATAGGAATGGATATATTTATATAGGCTAAGGGAGATGCCCATAAACTCCATGGTCATCAAGGATCCACTAAAATCCCAGGTGGGGGTGGGATCTACTAGAAATCACATTAGTGAGACTTGTGAGTGTGAATTATGAAACAACTAAATATGGAATGTGTTTAAATTACTTATCATGGAAGAAATTCCACATAGAGTAGTGGATTTTTTAGTGATTTATGATATTCATGGTGGTCTTAGACGTGGAATTCATGAATCATAGTAGTAGTGGTTAATAATGAGAAACGAAATGTAGTGGCACCTAGGATACTGTATGCATGGCTATGATCCTTTTCTCCTCCAGCTGTAATAGTGGATGGGGGGGGCTTGAATTTGGTTCATAGAATACATTCCATGCATCTGAGGAGATCCACGACAGTATGTGGTTACGACGATGGAAAGGGAGCTAGAGTTAAGCTTTTGGATTATCAATTATAGTGGTCATGTGGTTGGGGAAAAGTAATGGGGCAGTGGTGATAGTGAAATAAATGAATCAGATGATGGCATCATGGGTAGTTCATTGTGATTGGGGGCCTTAGTGGTGATGATGGTACAAGTTTTGGTTAATGGTAGTAATAATGGAATTAATTGGTGTTAGAAGGGGTAGAAAAGTGATGTCGAGTAGTGGTGAGTGAGGATAATAGTGGAGGAGTGGTGGAGATCAACAGACTTGGGTGGTAGTGGTAGAGACTGGTGGAAGAGCTATAGAACACAACGGATAATGACAGCTCCTCAAACCCACATCAAAAATCTGGGATGAGTGGTCATCCTTTATAAGGCATGATGTGAATCACCCTTGGAAATAAATTTGATAGGGTACCAGAGAATGACCATCACCACCACAGACCACACCATCCCAATGAGGCTCTCCTCCCATCTCTGTGTGGTCCTGACCACCACATGTCGTCACTCACTCGAGCATTGACCAACCTATTCCACATGTGTATTGGATCACAATATCCCTCGACAAGGGAGTGATTACCCATGTGCATCCTTCCACTAAGCTAACCCTCCTGAGGGACCACATGGATGAGTGACCCTATGGGTTTCCAATGTGGCATGTGAAATATTTAGTTGATGGATGACCGATTTGATTATTTTTTTTATAATTTCCATTAAATAAAGTTTGAAAAAATTCAATGCACAACTAAGATAAGAATCAAAATTTCTTAAATAGTTTTCAAATTTTAAATAATCCTTATTTTATTCTTCTATACCATTTTCATTACTTCCACTAAAAATTACTATGTTTTATTAAAATGTTTAATACCATCAGTTTAATTATTTAATGTAATTTAAAAATAATTGAAATTTGATTAAAAATAAGAAAATAAAATGAGTGTGTCAATTATGGTTATTACATTTGAAAATTTTTAAATGATATGATATCTCATCACCAAATAATAACTCATGAATATGTTTCTTGAAATGAAATTTCAATTTCATTTAAAAATACATTAAATATTGGTTATCTATATTTTGTTTATTAGATAACAACTCCACTAAGATTCAAGAGGGGGACAAATCGAGATATTGAAATTATTTTCACATAATACCACCATATTTTAAGTTTTTGTAATTTCTATTTATTTTTTTCATAATAATATTGTATAAATAATATCAGTTTGAGAAATATAAAAAAAATATTTATATTGGATCTATGAACAAAATGTTCTTAGTATACACCACCAATGATCAACTCCTAGAACTCAATTATTTTACTTGAACTATTACTTTCCCAGTGACCAAATGAATAAGTGAAAGTATTCATCACAAGGAATAAATCTAGGTTAAAATATTGGGCTCCTACAAGTTCATAAAAAACAATAGCTTTTAGCATTCAATATAATGAATTGTATCATCCAATAGTAGGAAAGAGGAATAAAATATTAAAAATTTAAACATAATTTTACAAGGTGAAACAGATAGAATTGGCGATCTCCCTAGGAGAGAAGATAATAATTATGTATATATCATGGAGAGTATTTTAAAACATTTCAATAATATTATTTGAAGAAAATTTTTATAATATAGGAATATTTTACCTATTTTTCTTTTCATAGAAAAGCGGTACTGAAATCTTTGATAGATAAAGAGAGAGAATGTGTTTGTGTGTGAGAGAGTGATTTATTTGGTTCTTATTTTATTTATCATTTATCTTATAAAAATATTCTTTCATGTATTCTTAGTGGCTATTTTACAAAAAATGGTATCAAATAAAATTTGGAATCAGAATTAGTTTCAAGATGCCATTTTCCACACAAAAAACACAACAACAAGACTGATAAATAATGTTTAACTATAATTTTCTATTTTTTATAGTTTCATCCTTTTAGAAACATATTTTACAATAAAATTAAGAAAATATTTAATTATTTGAGATAATTATTAATATAGACAAAATTTACATTGATAGTAATTAATATTCATCTTTTAGAACCACGTAGCTGATTCTGGATCACAACATTTCCAAATTCCATGTATTTTAATTCACGAATCCAAATTGATCAACGTAGATGTCATTTAGGAAGACATTTCTCAAACATCAAAATCATGTATCCATCTTACTAAAATAGAAATTTTTCATTTAGTAGATTGAATCATGTAACTGATTGGAACCACATAACCTAATTTGATAATGATCCAATTCATTTAGCCAAAAATCCATGCAACTGATTCACGTAGCTATTGGATCTATAAATCCTCTTTTCCCTGTATGTGATTTATCTATGTATAAAATTTTCATATATCCAATCCCATGGAATAGTGGATTTATATAGGTCATTATTTCATGTATCTAACTTAGGTATCCGATTTTTATACAATATAATAGTTCAACCTACTAGGGATCATCTATTTTGTGAAAAGCTTAGTGAGACACACCATGATTTCCTCCAATAGGTCAAGGGATAGAGAAATGAACTGGTACAGAATAAAACACACATGTGAGGCCTTATAATAGGGTACCACTACATATACATTCACACACACAAACATCTCAGAGCACTAATACACTGTCGAATGGTAATATACAAGTGATACTAAATTGCATGCAAACGTATATATCCCAAATAATAGTATTAAATAAGCACTGTAAATCATAAAGAGACAAAAAATTCTTATCAAAACTATAAAATATTCCATTATAATAATAAGGAGGGGACTAATATAAAATAGAACACCTTAAAAACCTTATTCTCTCTAGAATAACTAAGACATGGCGTCTCATGATCCTCCTAATACTCCATTATAAGAATTTTCTTCTGAATAAGACTCAATATGTCTAGGTAGATACCATATAGTGGTGATTATTAAATACTTGGTAGGAAACCTTGAAGTCAAAAAAAATATCAGGGAAGGGTGTTAGCTCACAGTCATGAAGATATGTCAATCAAAAAGTGAGAGAATTTTAATAATAACCCATATATACACAATATCCATGAAACAAGGATCTAATTTTGACCAAAATAAAATCATCTCTAATAGATGGATTCCAAATTCCCAATCCACATATGGTTCATCCCACTTCCCACTTCATCACCGAATGCTAAAACACAGGAGCAAAGAACACACAAACCTTTTTTGATCTTCAATAACACCAAATCATTCCTCAAAAGTTCTATTGATCATGTAATTGAACCTATAAAATTATATGTTTCACCAAATATCTATTGTGAAAGGATTGTCTTGTGAATATTTGTCAATCCTACGACCAAAAGTAATATAGACAATGATTGTATGAAGAAAAAGTGGATAAAAGAACAGAATATAAACATATGGAATGAAACCTTGATATTTTTCAGGTTTTCCTTAATCTATTTATGGAGAAAACATTGAATGAAGGTAATAATTAAATATTAGCAAAAATATCAACCATTAAAAATTATATGAAAATTAATTAATACCCTTAAAAGAAAACTCAACCCATGAGTAATTTTTTCTGTGATATTTATTTACATAAAACATGGGATAATCAAATGGCGATTAAACAAACAGAGACAAAAGATTTATTTTGAATTGGATTGTTTTGTGAAGATGAAAAACTACTAAATCATTATAATTTTCAAGATCCAGGAACATTATTTTTCAATATAAATTCAATAAAAAATGATTTCCAACCCACAATTTGTTTTCATTCAATAATATTTGTCATCTGGGGCTCCTTACAAATCCATTTGGTTATTAACATAACCCTATGGATTTTAAATACGAATAATTATATAGAATTGGATTAAGTCTATCCATTTAATAAATAATATATAAATAAAAATATTTATTTATTTATTAATCCATCAATGAACTCTCTTAGACCAAACACCTGATGCACACAATGGTTATGTCATAGTTAAGGTAAAAATCATAATCAATTTTTAATGGAGTTCTCATATTTCCCATACAGGACTTTATTTTTGTTTTACTCAATTAGTTTATAAAATATACTAACATATGATATAATATTTTTAATATTTATATATAACAACACAGAGCCTCCTCGGACCTCATAATCAAATGAAGACTCATCACTAAGCATAAAAATTATTCTTCAAAATATTACAATGTTTCAAAAAAACGTTTGTTGCATTCTCCTCACCTCAAGGCCTTACATCTAAAAAATATAAATTCCATCTAAAAAAGGAAGGTTCTAGGATAAATTAGGGGTTTCTCTCTCTATTGTGTTACCCTAATTATTCTCTAATATCTATCAAACAAACACCAAAGGAATCACTCATCCATGAAGAATCCTCTAAGGTAGATCTTTGATCTAAACTATGTACTCGACGAAGTAATCTCTATATTTGATATTTAGGCCACCTTTGTTTTTATCATGTGAAATGTAATAAAAATATGTCCTCAATAGTGAAAGATAAATGATATCATGAACCAAGTAAAATTATGGTTGTAGTTCCATGTGGTATTCCATATCACAATCACTATGAGGTATTTATGATGGACCAATTAATCTCAAAGATAACACTCCACCGTTTCCAAATCAATGATATCCCCACCAAGGTGAGAAATTTAGTAACATATGGTATCCATAATCGAACTCCAATGGACGATGTCTTTGGTAAAAATAAGAGTTTTGATGTCTCTGGGTAGCCCTCATCTATACCTTGATTCACACTCTAACTCTGGCCCAATTGGAGTTGAATCCCTATGAGACTAGATCATGTCCTCGAGAACATAAATAGTCCCTTATAATGGTCATCTTTTTAGGGGTGAAACATCATGGTCATATGAAAATGAGTCCAAAAGGACTACTATAATCATATCCATAATAATTATGTGAAAAAAATCATCACTATAAACAATTATTTTCAAGGTAACACCATGGATATAGAAAATATCTTACCCAAAAAGGCATCATATGCTCTCTACTAGTATATTCTCTCAGATGTATAGGACATGAGCGAACATGGTGAGTCAATTTATGATCACCCATATAGTATTTTTACCTATAGATAATTGTGGAATACCTATCACGAGGTCTATAGATACCCTATTTATCTTCTACTACAACACCTCAAGGTTTTATGGAAAACCTATGTAAACCAGGTTCTCAACCTTCACCTGTTGTCAAGTGAGCCGTCAAGAGAAAAGAAAAACTATACACTTTTTCATCTATAAAAATATGAACCCATTTTTATGTTCATGGTAAAACTATTACACTCATTGATATAACACTAAGGGGGATAAATTATACTTCCTCAGTACCGCCCCTCACAGTGCCCATGGTTACATGGTCCCTCCTCCCAAAAGAATGATATGGTCGCCACCTTAAAAAAATTCATTAGAAGTATGTTCTTTGGATATCTGAACACATAGGGCATAAAAATATATATCTCCAAGATGGTACTTTATAGTATTCCAAATAGTTGGATGGGTAAGAACCATTGATTTTAGGTAATTCAAATCATCCTTATCCAGAATGGACAACACCAATGATGCCAACTACTCCAACCTCGTGATCAAAAATTGTGAACAAGATCTCCTACATATAGAATCTTCAACCATGATTCTTTATTTGACTGTATATACTATCTAGAAGTAATAAATTTCATGTAACTATATAAAATTACTCTATATAAACTCAGGATATTTCTATTAAAATATATACTTCGGGATATTATGGTTTTAATAGATAAAAAAATATTTACCCATAAGATAGATTTTCCACAACTTCTAGAAAAATTCCACATTTATTATTTCCTTGATCATGAATTATGTGGTTCTTCTCATTTAGTATCACCTTTTAGGAACCATAGGAAATAAACAACTTCTCATTTAACATAAAAAAATTACAATAGTTTAGGATTCTTCACAATGCACCACATACTCAACACCCTCCTCTCACATACTCAATATGGTAGAACACTATAAACTCTTTAAAAAAACCAAAAAATCAATGTCAAACATATCCTTCCATATGAAATACTTGCCATTTCATGTAAAACTAATTAAGATTGGAGATATAAATGATAAATATAGAACTAAAATGTAATAGTTCCCTTAAAACATAAGGAAACTCTACTCCTCAAGCATTCTCTTGGGTCACTACTAAGAGAGTACAACATCATCCTTTTATGGGTACACTACAACACCTTCTTCTGAGATGAAATTTCCTAGGATGTATATCTCTAAAAAACTGAAATTAATCTTAGAGAAAATTTCATTAATAAGGTTCTATTATAGTATTTCCAAGATAATAATTTAGTTCCTCATGTTCTCTTTCTCTAATAAAAACTACATAAGGATATCATTGATAACTAATACCATTAAATGATCCATGAGTGGTTGAAATATATAGCTCATATGTCCCAAGAACAATTTTTTGGATTTCATTACACAAAAAGGATTCTCCATGTATTTGTAGTGACTGTAGTGAAATCATAATTTCAACTTTTGTATACAATCATCACAAACTTTGAGTCGATGATAGCCCAACCTAAGTTCAATCATTGAGAAACATTTCACCCCTTTCAACTATTCAAAGATTTCATCAATTATCAATAGGGGATACTTATTCTAGATATTCACATGATTAATGTCATAGTAATCAACACATAAAATCAATTACCCATATTCATTCTGGGTGAACAAAACTGGGGCTCACCTAGGTGAAACATTGGGTATAACAATGCCCTTGCTATATAAATCATTCATGACCCCTTTATCTCTCAAATCTCCATAGGTTCCATCTAATATATTTGAATAGTTATCAAGGAAGTACATGGGTAAAGTTATATACATAATTCAATATCTTAGTAGGTATGTAAACCAAAATTATCCTCTAGAAATACGTACTCATAATCCTTCACAACTGCAGGATGATAAATCTCCGGAAAATTACTACACCAAGGGTAATAATAGTGAAGTAATGGGTAATACGTTGCATCACATTATTCATGTGCCCGTTATAATCTACCTAATCATAAATTATACTAATAAATTAAAACCCCATCCCATCCACATGGATACACAATATCCAAATCATGGAAAAATTAATCGGTTCATGAACCTAAGTGAGCAATTCCATATATAAAATGTTTCCTTCAGGACTCATTATCGAATAAAATTATCCTAAATGAATCTATTTCTTCTACAAGAGAGGTCATACTATCAACAAGAGTTTCTAATCACTAAATCTTCTATGGTTGGAGTCTCCAAAAGATAGGGTCGGTCAAAATGTTCCACTAGAATCTATAGATCTTGATCAAGCGATGTGATATGTAATGTGTGGATCACATATGTACCTAAAAAACTACCACTAAATTATTATTGAAATTTTTCATAAATTGAATATTTCATAGTTAATATTGGTCTAAACCTCCACTAATAGAAGATTCCTTATCCCTGAAAACTAGTTCCCACAGTTTGGCATGGTTCAACTAGGTGTAGTGATGTTAGTAGAGCATACTATCATAAAATTCCATGGGAGATGTCCTGTATTATCAGAGGAGTAACCCCACCTCTCTATTGGTTAACTGGATCCATATTGAGAGAAGTAAACTGTTGAAACTTTATCCTATCAGTTCCTCTAGAAATGAATATGAAACATATATCCCTCAGCATATTATTAGTCACTATTTTTCAATGTTTCGGGTATAGGGTTCTCCCTACCAATAACAATTGTCCATGACTACTTCGCCAAGAATATCTCCACCAACAAGGATCACCTGAGCACCCAAACATTTTTAGGAATGAAGAGGGATAATATTAATGTCTATACATGAATATGAATGTGAATCTTAAATATAAATGACAAAAAATAATGAATCTCAACCCATAACCATGATGTATAATGACAAGTCAGTGAATGTATATAGTAAATTAGCTACTCTCAAGATGCCAGGTTAGATCCCCAGAAGCAGCTATATAGGTATTGCTTGCAATATAGGTAGGTTGAATCCCCTGTGAATATATTTTTAAGATCTATCAAATAGTGAGTCACCACATCAAGAATACATGTCACCAAACACCACTATATCCCTTTAGTGAAATATATAAGATTTAAATTTAGAACCAAATTTTATTTTGGATGGGCCTTAACAAAGTTGGAAAATTACACGAATTCCCCAATCTAGTCCACTACTTCCAGAGGTTATTATTATCCATGATACTTATGGGGATTTATTCCTCTAAATATCTTGGAGAATTCTAATCCTACAGTCATCATTTATTGGATCTTCTAGAGAAACTTGTTGCACAACATGTGGATGTAATACCAGAAAACAACCTCTAGGCACCACCTCCTACAAAGTTCGAAACCCTAAATCACCATCACTAGGTATATAATCCTCACAATACAACAATATGATTATTGACAGATATTTTCATGGAGGAATCATACAAAATTCATGACATACCATGAACAAATAGTATATCTGGGGAGATTAATCAAGTATGAAATGGAAACCACAACACATTCCAAAATGATACATGAACCAATGTTTTCCCTATAACTAGTTCCTATACATATCATGTCATAAATAAGGTTATTAGATTCTTGGTGATTGGAAACATTGGTTTCCACCCCAAAATATGGTTCCTTGGCTTGAGAGCTAATCATGAGGAACATTGATAACATTTCATTACATTCTAAACCAAACCTCACATCTAGACTATTTCAAATATACATTCCAAAGATTCCATATACTCTAATACCACTCTATCATGACCTAGACCAATTAGGCCTACCTAGATGGATGAGTGTTAATAGTGAAACCCCAACACCCCCCCCCCCCTCTAATAGTCTGAGGGATGGAAAAAAGAACATTGAAGGCGTAAAACATCCATTAGAGGCCATATCATAGAGTACATGTACCAATAAATACATATTCGACAACAAATACAATATTGAAAGGTAAAATTCATCTGATTCCAAAATAAATTCATACATGTATATTCCCCGTTAGAGTATTATGCAAGTATGATAAATTATAAATGGACAAATACAAGACCACAAAAACTATTGCAGAGCACATAATTCTAATAAGGAGTGGGATTCTATTAAATGAAACTCATAGTGAAAACTATGGACAATCTGAATCATTTAGGATTCTCCATATCCTATCACTACTAGGACTCTGTTTAAAGGACTATTGTTTTCATAATACATAAAATCTGTGAGAATATCCCATTTATGTGTTAATATATCATACATTGTAGGAAACCCTGAATTTACTAAACACAATGTATCAAACAAGAAATTCAGATCATCATCAGGATGATATGACAATAAAAAGTGAGATAATAACTATAATAACCCAAATAAACTTAATATTGAAACCATGTCTCAATGTATGGTCACAAATATAATAACATAGAAGGAGTCTTCTAAAGTATTTAAAGTGACACTAATCCAGGAGAACTCACTCTTCTAGTCTTTCTAAAACTAGTAGATCTCATACAAGAGGTCATTCTTATCGGTCATCACCATGAATTTTTAAACTATGTAACTCAGATGAACATTATACATAAAAATGGGATCAAACCCTTAGCCTATGGGGGATAACTATCCCTATAATGTGTAAACAACTAGGATGATAATTAAAGTCTATAGAAGTCAGTAATGGGATAACTATCCTAACCTAGATATGAATGATAAACAATCACACCCTGAGACATATAAAGGGATATGAGACTCTATCCAGGAACAATACAATGGAGGATCACTTATTCTATGCTTTGTATGGGATTCCTCACAATACCATCATTGGAATGGACAAAGGAATACACCACATAATTAATGATCCACAATTATGAGAATGGGTGCCTCAAAATTAACCAGTAAAACTACAAAGTGTGTACAATGTATACACTAGGTTTTTTTGGATACCTTGGGTATTCTTGTGTCCTCCGGTCCAAGGAATATTTACTTTGGCCCATGACTGTGAATTATTATTATGATCGTGTACTATGGACATGTCTATGCCCGTGTACAATTAAGATACACTATAGGATTAAAAAATTATGTCACACGGTTTGTGGACATAGCACAAAACACAAGATATTTAATTTTTCATTAAACACTATAGAACACATAATGGGTCCAAAAAACACTTGTTCAACCAAACTAGACATTTTATAACCCGATATTTTTTAGAATTACATAGTCATCATTCTTTGTTTCCTTCAACAATTCCTCTTTCTATCTAACCTTGAAAACGACCTTGCATCTCGGATTTTAGGTTTGAAGGAAATAGATTCATCACTAGTTACTAGAGTCTATCCACCCAATCCATGTTTATATCATCTCATGTTTTCCCACATCACCAAACACTGAGACACATGAGATAATATGTCAAGGACTATATTTGATCGATATAGGATCTTGTGTTGCTCCACATTCTATCTCAATGATGCTTAGGATCCAAAATCAAACTTATAAAAATGATCAGTTGCACCGAATATCATTTCTAATGATTGGTTTCCTAGTAATTTATGAACTACCATACAAAAAAATACTAATGATGAACACATTATGAATAAGAGAAAAAATAAAATAATAAAAACTTTTGGAATGTAAATTAAATATTTTTCAAGTTACCTTAATTTGTTAATGGAGAAAATGAAGAAATAAAGGAATAATAAAGGATCAAAAAACAGCCATTTCTATTTATAAGAAGTTAAATAAATACTCTTAGAACAATGTTTTACCCATGAATCAATTTTTTAGAATTATTGATTCATGTTTGACATGGGATAATAAAATAGGGACTCAAAAAAATAAACAAGATTCATACCACATGTTTAGACTGACCATGGATTAATAAGGAATCATATTTCATAATTGTTGGTGAGATTCATGAACTAATTTGGTAAAGACGAACTTCATGGAAACATATTTCCAACCCATGATTATTTTTTGTTCATAAAGGGTTCTCCTATATGGGTCCACTCAAATCACTAGTGTTATATAGCTAAATAAATAGATTCTACACAAAAGGATTTATAGAGAGGAGGATTGTGCTTCGAAATTTAATAAATAATAAAAAAATTATCTTTTTTATTTATTAATCCATTGTTTCTCAATCTTTAACAAAACACCCAACATTTCCAAAGGTTACATCATTGCATGGGTAAATCCCTCATTCTGAATATTATGGATGTACCATATTTCCCATATGGGACTCTTTTTTAGTGTTATTCCATTACTTTAGAAACATAGTTCATGCATTATATAATATATTCAATATTTTTATTATATCAACATTAAGGTTCATCGATCCAAGAATTATAATTCTAACTTAGTTCAAATCATAAAACTATCATTTAACATATTTTAAATATTTAAATATAAAAAAATAGAGCAATTACAGATGTAGAAAAATTTCTATTTATCCAAAGTACTCATGTAGATAAATTTTCTAAACTAAATGAAAATATAAAAACATCCATAATTGTATAATTTCTTCATAATGTGGTTATTTAAGAATAAATCATGAAAAATATTCATAGAAATTTTTTGGGAACATTTAAAGGATTTTTGATATCATCAAAACATAAAGTACATTGGATAAGTTGTATATACATTATTAGTATAATGATATTCCCCTTTTGAAGATCAAAAAACCCACTAAATAATAATTATTAAAATTATAATGTATTTAAATATTTTTTCAGATAACTATATAATGATTGTTACTTTTTATTTTCGGTGTTTATTCAATCTTCTCCCCCTTTATCTATCATATATATATTATCCCCATTATCATTTAATTAAAAATTATGTGGTATGAGAAGAAAAAAAATTAATATATAACCTTGAGTTATAAATAGATAAAATATAATGGTGAATTTGAAATATAGATAAAAATAAACATTAAATAATAAAAAAAATATTTAATAGAAAAACTACTACAAAAAGATAAAATAATTTGATCTGTCATTTTCAATTTTGAATAAATATATATATACTGGAGAAAAAAATACATATTGAAAAATTATCCAGATGAAATAGGTTTTTATATTGGTTGAAATTCATAAGGTGGTTTGGATTGAGGTTTCATGAAGGTTGGAGAGGGGTAATATGTAGTTAGAGGTTCAAATAATAGAGATAGATCAACTCATTGAAGATCTATATTAA
This sequence comes from Viscum album, assembly GCA_963277665.1. Lineage (NCBI taxonomy): Eukaryota > Viridiplantae > Streptophyta > Magnoliopsida > Santalales > Viscaceae > Viscum > Viscum album. The sequence continues at coordinate 758,794,218 of OY728140.1, read as the reverse complement.
TATCTTCTATAACAAAAACTGATTAATCTCTTAAAATTTGTGGATCAATTATAAAAAATTATTGAGATTATATAATGCTATTCTGAAATAATAAAATTTATAACTCACAACATATATTTTATTAGTTGTTTTTAATGACATATCTTTTTTGTCACTAGAACAGTTTAATAAACCATGGATTTTCTATTTCATATTAATATTGGCTAGATCAAAAAAATATCTAATCCATTTTAAGAACCTATATAATTATATAATGTATTTATTTTTATGATCCTTCTTCCTAAGAGATAAAAGGGTGAACAACCACAAAAATCAAACCTTGTGGTTATATCAGATTTACAAAAATATGAAATTGTTGTGAAAGCCTATTTGTGAATGTGAGAATTTGAATACAAAACATTTTTTTTGAATCCCATTAAAATTTTCAACCAGGATATAAGAAAATCTCTAAGAAGTATAATAAATTATATCTTACATATGATAACTAGATGAACCAGTAGGAGGTTACTAATAAATATTTTTATAAATCATTTTAGTCGAGACCTCGAAACAATTTGTTATTCATTCTATATTTATTATACTATGATCTATGCCTATTGTTGGATCTATAATTACATGAGAAACCTCACTTCCAATACATGAATATTCTTGGGTAATTTTAGCACTAGTTGTAGTTGGAATTGGGAAACTGTCCTGAGAGTTTTGTACATAGTAATCCGCTTTCCATTATCTTAATATTTTACAATTAAGGATTATTGTTAATATGTGGAACTAGAATAATCTTATACATATTATATAGAGATATCTAAAACTCCTTTGTAAATTTCCCCTCATATAGTTTCAAATAACTGATGCTTTCTACTAACAGGGTCGGTAGAAGATGAAGAAATAATTCAAATGTTCTTGGATACTACCAACATTTCATTAAAATTGACATCAGAAAAAATGAATAAAATATTGACTAAAATAATCTATATCATTAATGGAAACACCAATTCAAGACATTATCTCTCAATATATTTTTTCATGACCTTAAAATATATAAATATATCAATCCTAAAATTAGGTAATAAAAATGGAGTAAGCATGTCAAATTTGAGTGACTAGATTTGTAATTAAATTGGATTCAGATCTAATTTATTTGTCTAAAACATTCCTGAAAATATAGAACCAAAGAATATATAGTATTATATGTGGAACTTTTTTAAAACCTCTTAATGAATTAAAATGTGGTCATAACTACACATTTCAATGCGTGAAATCTATTCATGCTAGTCTTGAAACATTTAACAACATCAAGTAAAGCCACTGAAATATCTGGTTGATCTACTAGATATTCTTGAATAATATCCCTTTTATATTAAAAAAGTACTCCAAGATCATTTACCATATATATGTTAGCACATATTCCTATAATACTGTTACAATAGTTTTATAGCCACAACATATTAATAATTTACACCATATGAAATTGAGTTCACAAGTTGGATGTTCTTTACTAAAGTGGTCTACGAAGCCATCATAGGAACCATATAAGAAAAATAAACCCAAGAAACTAACTTATTCTTTATTTTTTATCTAATATTTGGAATATATTATCTTCTTCTTCAACTCATCATATCCTTTGTTCAGATTATCAAATATCATCATCACTTTAGAGGAAAAAGTCATAAAGTTTCATTCAATATTAGAACATTCCTAACTATTTATTAAAGATGGTGAAATATCATAAATATTAGGTGGATAAGTAATTTAACTATGGTATTCAATTATATATAAACTATATAATACTATTCATACTTTCATCATTTTAGAAGTAGGTGATGTGGGGATTTGATCAACTAATCTATGTTAAAACTAGGATTCTATTTTGACTTTATTATGAGGTAATCTATGAATAGTGTCAACTGGAATTTACACTTCATCACCAGTAGATATCTCAAAAGATTGAAAAACTATTGTAATATGCTAAAAAATAATAGAAAGTACAAATTTATTTCTCAAAACATCATCCACTAATGGTTTGTAAACTGAGACACCCGAATCTGATGTGGTTACAAAAATATCTACCTATTCCCTATCAGGCACTACATCATTAGGTGTTAAAAATATTGTGGCTATCTTAGTGTATTTATCCCCTTAAGATAGTGTTAGAGATTAAATAACCAGATGATCTCCAAATATCTATCTAACATTCATTATAGAGTTGAAGGCAGTATCCCGATTTTAACCAATTTTCTTAAAAGAATTAATAAATGAGTTTTCCCTACTAGAACATAATATATTAACAATTATATAAGTCCAACTATTCTTTCAAACAGTACTAAGGAAATAAATCTTCAATTAGAGTAGCAATTCAACGTCCATTTACCTTAATGATAGTGGTGCATAAATATCATAATGTATCAGGGGATATTCAAATTAACATTATTGATTTGGACATATAAAAATTATATTTCATAAAACAATACATTTTCTAACTCCCCTTATCTCAGTGTAGTTCCAAATTTAATTAACAAGAATAATTCTTTATATTTCCCTTCTTTATCATTCAAATAATTCTATTCAAAAGTATATGAACTAAAAAACCTAAAGACATCATTAGTTATTACTGTGATTATACTGACAAGGGTATGACTGAATATTAACTCAAATTCATATGGAATGTGTATAAACTCTTTTCCATCCTCTAATGAAACTATATTTATTTCCCATTTACATTTATTGAAAAAACGTACTCTATTTTCATAAGAATCAACGCATCATTTAGCATAAATTCGTTTACCTCCTTTTAAAAAAAGATTCCATATTTCTTCTCTTCACAGATAAAATCCCTTTCCTTGGAACTAAAATACATTATTAAATGAAATCTATACATTTATTTACCAATCCACTTCCACTAACCTTCCCACAAGAATACAGTGAAGTGTAATTCATTAATTTGATTACATAGAATATACAGAACCACTATCATATCCTAACATCGACTTCCCTATTATAGAGATATTAGTAGAAGGTCAAGAGAAATAAAGGTGGATGATTGACCATGGGGGAGAACGGGTGTAAACGAATGGAAAGAGAGGAGAGGAACATATTTATACTAGGTTATTAACACCTTTTTAGAGAGTTTTAAGTAGATAATTTATGTTTTTTGGAATGATCTAACTTAACATGATGAAATAAAATAATATAGAATAAGTCATTTTAATTTTCAAAAAAAGGAAACTAATTTCTAAAATTGATTTCGGGTAAAATAAATATAATACAAGAGTAAATTTATTTCACCTTCAACATTAATTAAATTTTTCTGAAAGTAACAACAAATGAAGAAATTGAAATAAAATAAGGTAGAACAATTTTCATTCAAATAAACCCAATTGCCTCCTATTAAAATTACAATTTTCCTAATAAATTACATTAGTAAAAATATTCCATAAGGGATTTATATAAGAGATAAAATTATGGGAGATATATTCTTTTTGAGTGTATTTTCTCTAGAAATTATTCCACTGATATATATGATAGGTATTGAATGTTTTTAGATTAGTTTAAATATTGATAACACATGTGTGGTCACATTTGATAGACACGTGATTATAATTGAATCCAAAATAAAACAGGGTGTGCTCGATCCAAAAAACATGTTCACAAATACAACTTGAAGTGATGTATTATACATCAAGAGTAGATAATTAAATTGTGTGTTGTTATAATACCCCAACCCTAGAATACCAGAGCCAATGAATTATTTTATTACATTGACATGACATAATCGAATCAAATCCTGAAGGAACGATTAGTTTAGTAGTATTTGAATACCATATTAAATTTATGATACCAGCAATACATTTGTAAAAGAATATAAAACATGGCATAATATGAAATTAAATAAACTACCTCCTTAAAAGATTAATCAATGTTTTCTTCTTTATAACCTTGGGAAAGTAAACATAAGAAAGTGGTGAGATCAGATGTTCAGTAAGGGTGTGTAATACATTATACGCATGAATAATAAAGAATGGTGACTAACTAAAGAACGCATGCCCTTATAACATAATCTTGATCATAATATACAAGGAATAAATATTCAATAAATAATTCTATAATAAAACACAACTATGGATTTTATAGAAGACAAATAATCACATGTAATATCAATTACTAATTTTAGAATGAGGGAATTAATAATATTAGACATCATAACCATATTATCAAAGCCTCATTCCAAAAGCATACATAAATGAGTAAAAACTCAAACTAGTTTGTTTCATGAGACCTACTGATACACCGAGGGACTATAGTGGGGCCCACCTAGAACATACTAAGTACAATAAATTTATTTCTATGAATTGGTTGAAATATAAGCCAAATACACATTCACAATTAATAACTAGCATACAAAATGTGAATATTTCATCCATAAACTATGAATGGTATCAAATACACATCCACAGTCAAACTGTTCTTAAACCCTTCAAATAAATTTGTTAGATGATATCATAAGAGATAAAATCAATGAATTACAATATTAAACTATGGATTTTTACATATCTTGAGATACTAATGAAATATTTTGAGCAAATTAATCTTTAAAAATTCATATGTGTCCCGTAAAACATTGAAACATTTAAATGATAATCCCTCTGAAGGAATCATAAAATAAAACATAGAATTACAATATAATTAGGATACTCATGATATGTTATATAAAATGTTATAAAATACACCATATACATAAGGAATTATTGGTTTATAAGGCATATATCTCAAAAAAGTAAAAGTGAGATGAGAAAAACCCTTTTTACATCGAAAAGAATTGTTATTTTGAAAAATAAATTTTATTTGTCATAATATCATATTGTAAGAATATATATGCCAGAAAATAAAAGGGAAGAACATTTAAATTTTATTATATGAATGAATCATGTCCCAAAGAAGTGGAATCTTGTAAAACAATTCTACAGAAACTATAGAGATATAACATTTTAGTGCAGTTTAAGGAAAATATTAAAGAGATTTTTAAGAAGAAACACGTGTTTTTTCATAAAACTAGAAATGGAAAAAGATAGATTTTCATCATAGAAATTATAATTTTATAAAAATAATTATTTTTTCAAACAAATTATATTGATCACTTGAAAATTGGTAACAATTCAGGAAGTTCCTTTGAATAAGACTCATTTGTCGGGAATAATTAAAAAGGGAACAATTTTAATACATATATATCCCCATAAAATATGGATGACTTGAACTAGATTTTTTTTTGTAACATTTAAACAAAATTTAAAATAAAAAACAATTTTTTTTGTGAGTAAAGGAATAGAAATAGTAACCCAAATAAAAAATGGTGGTTCATGTAGAATGTCGTACAACTTTGTAAGAAATCGAATCATATTCAACTAAATTAATAAGAATAAAATGATTCCTTGAATAAAAAGAAAATAAATAGATTAATGATATGATATATCATTTGGAATTATACATACACCATACCCATGAAATAGTGGTGAATAAAGAATATCACACAAAATTGGAAGTGAGATGAGTAGACCATTACCTTATGTCCAAAAAAATTCTACGCTTAAACTTAATATCATGTATAATGAAATTAAATCCATTAATTAATTAATAAAAAACATTTTTATATGTATATGATTTATTATATTTTTATTATATTTATATATTATCTTATTGATGAGTTATACGATAACATTTTATCACTCGGTATCGTTCGTTTCTTTGGTTTTGATGATCGGTTTTTGTGTTTATAAGTATTGACATTCATATAAAATTATTATAATTATAAATAATTGGAATTAAAAGTTATTATTGAGAATACATAAGTGTAAATGTTTATACATATAATTTGGATATTTGGTATGAGTATAATTCATTAGATAATAAATTTAGTGACAATCATTTAGATTATTATAGCAATTATTGATTATAACAAACTCATTTTCTTTTATCAATTTGAATTATGTAAAATGATACATATAGAACATAAAAAAGGTTAAAATAAAATTTTTACAATCCAATTAAACTATCAGAATGATTTCATGAATATCCATTATGGATAAACTGAAGCATGAATATTTTTCGCCCACAAAGGTTGTAAATCAGCACTTCATAGACGATGATTTAGTTTTTAAAATAAAAGAGATAGTGAATGGAGTTTTATGAATAATATTACATTAACATGATATCATTACAGTATTTATATGGTACAAGATTTATCATTATTATTTGTATACAAGAGCTGAGGATAAGATAATAAATTAAAAAGGAAATTGAAATGAAATTAAAAGAAAAAGAAATAGTATTTACCTCTTGAATTCCCCTCTTTGAGAACCTCCATAAGGAACCTTGTTTTGGACTTTTTTGTGACCAAAAACACTTTTAAGAGTAGTAGAGAACTGGGAAGGTTATTTTGGTTGAATCTGGAAAATATTCAAGGCTTATATGTGTAACTGTTGGCAGTGGTGAGGGGTGGTATTTATAGTGGAGGGGATGGTGATTTTTTACTATTATTTTTCATTTTCTTAATTATTTTGGCTCAAAAAGATGAATAGTTTGAGAATTATCATCAAATATATTAAAATAATGATTGATAATTTGATATTATAGGATTACATCACCCATATATCACATATGACTCAATAATTAATTTATTTAGCTATTATAGTAAAATATAGTATTTTATTATTCACCAAAAATTAATTTATTTTAGAAAATCCCAAAAATTCACCCTAAGCATATTTTGACATTTAGATTTAAAAAATTATCTTCATTTTATGAAAACAATTTTATAAATATAAGAAATTTAATTTGTATTTCATCTAGATCTGTGACAGTGGTATCTTCAGACAGAAATGTGATTTCGGTGGCGGGTGCGGATGGAATGGGCGGCATGATGAAAGTGTTGTCTATTGAGAGGGTGGTGCTGCCCATCGGGGATGGTATGAATAGAGTGATGGTGTTGTAAGGTTCTGTGAGGATGGTGGACTTTAAGATTTTTAAAGGTGGTAGGACAGCTGTGATGCCGAATGATGTGAATATGGTGGCGATGAATGGTGTGAGAGGTGAGACCATGTTGTCCAAGGCATTACACATCATAACGGACAAGATCTGTGGATATATGGTAGTATATGCCTCTACAAGAACTATGGTAGTGGGAAACGTGAAACCTTCATTGGTGGTGATCAGGAATGACGGTGTAGCAGTTGAGCACCGACCTAAAAATACTAAGATCTTTGATCTGGGAAAAAGATAGTTTTCTCACGTTAAAGATGTTTCTCTAGAGAGAACGATCATGAAGGGTGACACTGCACACCTGAGTTCTAGAAAATATAAACTCATGAAAGATTTAAAATTTATGAGCACTCCATAAATGATAGGAATGTTCTTCTTTCTGGAGGAAATCCTTGGAATCTTACTAATTTGGTTCGGAAACTAACCTCTATATGGTGTTTTTCGGGCTGGTGGGGTATTCCCCTAGGTCGGGGTTATTTTCATACCAAATTTCCATCAGAGTATCTAATTTTAAGGGAATGGGGATTAAATCAATCTTCTTAATGACAGCAATGTTATCCTTTTAAAAGTTGGATTTTCTATTTAATCCTTTAACCATATAAACACTAAATTTCCAGTCTATATCATGATTATTGGCCTTAATGGGATACTGTGGCATCCTAAAATTTTATTTGATATCACATCAGTTGTGGGGATCCCAGTAATGGAAAATATGAATACTTATAATTTCATATTTGGAAACAATGCTAGATTTATTTTCTATGTTGACTTGATCACTAGATTGATTTAAAATGTTGTTTTGTCAGCATTGAATGATTATATTACTTTAAAATGGAATATAAACAACTTCTTCAATTATTTCCAGAGTGTAAAATGTTTGGTCATGGCAAGGATAAATGCCACATGTCTATGGTTTTCTTGTATTTCTCCTTAGAAAGTAACCCTGAGACTACTAATAGGAATAAATTGTGGATGCACTCGACACAGCGTAATTTGGACTCGATTGGTGTTGCACAATGCAATATTGAAAAAGGAAATGTAAGGATTAGAGATGGTGTTGTGATGGAGATAACACATGATACTCATAGGTCAGTGGATATTTCCCTGAGGACTCAAATAGATTAGGGTAGAACTATGGATTCAGAGAAAAATCTACACAGGAAATTGAAGGGAAACAAAATCGGGTTGGTGAGAACATTTCAACGATTCAGGAGGAAATCAATTAATTGAGTGAAAATTTGGGGATCCATAGAAGGTGAGATGATATCAAGGATGGATACCCAAAAAAATATTCATATAGTTAGTTATTTTTTAATGGTAAAGTTGTTGTTTTGGATGATGAATGTTTTCAACACATTCCTTCTAGGAAATCAAGATAGAGGAAAGACTATTCATACCTCAAGTCGACTATAGTCACCATGTCACATGGTTCCTTAGATGACACTAACTGGTATAATTATTTTGAATTGTTATTTCTAGTTTATAATGAAATGAGGGCATGATTCATGTATGACCCTTTCTGTCTCCTTCCTATGCTTTTTTTTATTTTTAACAAGAGGGCTTTTCCCCCTGAAGTTTTCACCAAAAAAATGAAAATTTCAAAAAGTATATAAGTTTTGATAAAATTATCCTATATTCATAAGAAAAAAATATTAAAATATTAAAATATTTTATGAAAATACATTTTCTTTGAAATGATTAAATTATTTATAAAATTGAAATTAAATATTTATTGCATACAAAAATATCAATGCTTCATAATTTTTAAAATATTTATATATTTATAATTTGATATAATTATATCGCACCTTCAATTATAATATGCCTAAATATTATTTATACATTAATGTGTAAGGTTATTATTCATTTTTTTGTTTTACTATTCATAAGGTTCATATTACTGTTCATTAGGGTAACATTAATATTACAAAGGGTCATGTTACTATTCACAAAAAAATTAATTTGATCCTATTAGACTATAAATATATTACTAATTTCAACCATTTATGTTAGTATTTTTATATTAAATTCACAAACTAAATAAAATTATGTTTAATTCTAATCCCATTTATGAAGTGAGAAGGAATTTAAAAAAATTTCAATAAATTTTTCTATCTAATTTCAATATAAAAATGATTCCAGTGATCTACAATGGATTAATATTTTTATAATTTATATATTTTGATATTAAGAATCAATCTAAATTATATTAATTATTTAAACTAAAAACATAGTTTTTCACTACAATGTCATATTTTTCAATATTCATGTATAAAATTTAACTTCTTTGAAAAATACTAAGAAATCGAGATAAAATAATCGTGACATTAGAAATTCAAAAATAATATTTATTTTCCTAAAAATTATACATTTCATTATAAATATGTTTTATTTATGTGAAACCATAATAAATAACATTTAATATTTGTTATTACTATTAATATTACTATGTTAAAAGACTATGTTATAACTATTTTTTAAAATAATTATAATAACAAAGTATTATTTTGCAATGACTCAGGGTTGTGTGAATTAAAATCAATACAAAATTTATTTGTAAATCCTTGTGTTTTTACACTCACCCTTTTAATAAATTGCATCCTCATAATTTGATATTACGCATTGAAAAATAGAGGATGATTTATGAATATTCTTTTGTGGGTAACCCACATTAGAAATAGATTTAACAAAACATCATCTACATAAGTTGAAATGTGGAAATGTGAAGGTGACCACAGTATTAGGATTTTGAATAAGAAAATATTAGTGGGAATTAAAAATATAACAACCATGTTCTGATGAAGAATGATAGATTATATGATTATTCAAATGTTAATCATCACAATAACATAAATCGTGTGATAGATTAAAATTACATTGATATCTTAGTAATTAAAGTTAATGGGTAATGATTTTGATTCAATATGATTTTCATAGAGTTGTGGGATTCTTTTACTATATATATAATCACTTTAGAAATTAAACTTACTTGAATACTTTATATTTCATAATAATATTATGATCCTTTGGTTTTTATTCAATCTATTTTCATTTCATTCATTAAACCAGGAAATGACCATTCAAGATTTATTTTTCATGCCTCAGAAATTCGAATAAACTTTTACAGATCATAGATCCTGCAAAAGTATAATTAACTATTTTTTTCACCTTTATATTTTGACCAAATCCATAATGGTTAATATAAGGTAAGATAATTTTCTAAAAAATAATTCTTTATATGATGAAAAACAACATTAATATCTAAAATTACAAAGTAAAACTCAATGTTACATATAGATCAATTATCAAATTACTATCATTCATAAAAAAATTATTATAGTATATGACCCCAAATTCAGAAGGATTTGATCACATATCCATCCAAATAATATCAATAAATCTTAATGTCTTATAATTAAAATTTAATTTCTCATATCACATAACCACCAAGATATTCTATCCATTTCCATAAATATTATAGATCACCATTATTCCATAGAAAAATCATATTTGAATCAAAAATACAATTAAACATTTATTCCTCAAAATATTCTATGTACCAAAATATTATAGGATTCCAAAAATTGTAAAATTATTCGGAAATAACATTAATAATTGAATCACCAAATCATTATCCAATTCCAAAGTTATCTATTTTATAAAAAAAATGTCCCCAAAATCAAGATAACATTTATCCATTGGATGTTGTTACTAAAAAAACGTCATGATAACTAGGAAATAACATAGTCCACTACTAGGCATTGCATCCTTATCGCCCTTTAGTTGTGGGTTCTAAACATATGACCTTGGTAAATGTGAAATTTTGTCACCCAGAATGTGGGTTTTCCTTTTTCTATAACCACATAACTTCCAAAATAAATATAATGGATGTTCTTGAAATATGGTCTATCAAAAAACATTCTTTTTACTAGGATATTCCATAAAACCTTAATAAATAATTACATCGTACATTTATTTCCACATAGGTCATTCTATGTTCTAGAGGTTATCATATAGAATAGAACATTTTATTGTGTAATTCCCATGTCACATTATTTACGGAAAATAACTACAAATGTAATCTTAGGATATGTTTTATTTCCTTCCATTATACTCTTCTTTTTCCCTGGAAATTCATTGATTTATATGTCAATGAGCCCGTACCTGAGTGGTAAGGGCTCCTGCCTGGCATCTAAGAGACCCGGGTTCAAAACCGGGTGGAGGTGAATTTCCGGGTACTATAGCAGTCACTGTAGCAGTTAATGTTCGGTACTGTAGTAGCAGGAACTATTCACCTAATTGGGACCTTAGGGCCACCAGTTTGGTCCTACGGGTCTCTAGGGCCTTCGAGTCATCAAAGGCCTTCGGGCCACATAGCCTTCAGGTCACGTAGACCATGGAGTAGCCCAATTCAAATAGAACAGGCCCCAGAAGAGGATCAGAGCAACAGGAGTAGCATCCACAAGATGCAGAGCTAACTGGATTGGAAGAATTAGAGGGTATATAAGCCACCATTTGGACCAGGCACCGTGCAGCTTTATATGGGTAAATTCTAGCCGATCAGCAATGCAATGTGGGGAGCTAGGTGATCAATGGCACAGAAAGCTGGGGAGGGGCAGTTCAAGTGGGTTGGGCCTACGGATCATGTATTGGGCATGGTATGTCTCTGGGCCTTCGGGTCATGTATTAAGGGTTTGTCGGGCCTTGTGCCTTGGGCATACGGGTCATGTACGGGTTCCCCTTCAACCCATAAAAGGGGGATTATCCATAATAAAAATAAAAAAAGAAGTCATTCGGGCCATTCGGGAAAATGCATTGATGTATATCCTTATTTAAAAAACATATTCCATTTATCTATTTTTTTTAGGAACTTTTCTTGGTGTCTTCATTCACTTTTCATAAATTATGGAAATCGAGCCATCTTTTCTCCATGGTCTCTACAACTTGAGCCCATATAAAACTCCATTCATCTCTTCTTTGGTGAGATTGATATTTGGTTAAGGTATATGTTATTAATAATATTTCGGGAAAAGTGATTAGACATGAACATGATATCTTTCACTGTTATAAACATCTCATTTGGTTTCTCATCATTGCAACCTTTTATATCTTGTTAAATGTTAAAATGACTTCTTTGTGTTCCAGACATTGACATGAAGCAAAAAACAAAAGTGTGGTAACAATATTCCTATTGAGAAAAACATATAATCATTTATAAAAAATCATGACACATAATTTTCAACGTAAATCACCTTAAGTTTAATCTAGATTACTTGTTTTCATTATATGATAAAATCCATTACAATGGTGTATAAATAAAATGTAAATTATTCTAAGCATATGTCCTAGGATTGTCTAATCAGGTGAACAGTAAGAACTGTTGTTGTGTACCCAGTTATCCCAAGTCATGTCTGGGACACCTTGTAGAATTTGTTACCCTTATATACATCTATATTAGAAACATATCCACATGTAGAATCTAGATAGATATTTATACCTAGGATGTCCCCAAAAAACCATTCTATAACAAAATTGTAGGGTGTTCTTTAATACTTATCCTCAAATTCCATCGTAGGGTTTGGTTAACTAATCTTTGTTTTCTAAATCTACTTTTCATGGTGTTGCAAAATTTCCATTCATACCAACTGTAACACTCAAACCCCAAAATCAATGAGCAAGTGAATTATTTTTTTACATTAGGATGATTAAAAGGAATCAAATCCAGATGAACTGACCAATTTAATATTCATGGAAGATCAGATTACATTCATGATCCCTATAATACATTTGGAAATAAAACTATAACATGGTACAATATAAAATAAAATAAATTGAATCATTGAATTCATAATAAATTATTTATTCTTCATAACCTGAGTAAATAACACATAAGAAATGTGAGATCTAAGATGCTCAATAATGGTAATTAATACAGTAGAAGCATGAGTAATTAAGCATGGTAAATAACTTAATTACACAAGTCGTTAAAACAAAATCTTGAACATAAAATGGAATGAATAAAATATGAGTAAGTAATTACCTAATAAAACATTACCATGTATATTATACTAGTCGTATAATCACATGGACTATCAATTAATATTTTCATAATGATGGAATTCATAATGCGGTACATCGTAACCATACCGTCAAGTTCTCATTCAAAGACCACACATAAATGGGTAAACAACTGAACTAGTTTGTCTCATTATTCCCACTCGACTGATTCAACAAGGGTATATAGAGTGACCCACATAATAAATACTATTTACAATATATTCTTTTCCAGAATTGGGTGAAACATAAACAACATAAACATTTATATTGAAAAACTAGCATACAATATAAGAATACTTCAACCATAAACTATGAATGGTATCAAATTGGACATCCAAAGTCAAAATGACCACCAAATATTCAATAAAATATAGTTGATGGTATCATGAGATATAAATATTTTAAAATTACAAGATTCAATAACGTATTTTTACATATATAGAGATACCAATGGAAAAATCTTGCAGAAATTACCCTTTAAGTGTTCTAATGAGTCACATACTACTTTGAATCATTTAAATCATAATACCTATGAATAAATCCTTAAATGAATCTTATAATTTCATGAGAATAATAATAATCATGATATGAATAATAAAGGGTAGTATATAAACCACACACACAATGAATAATTTTTTAACAAGGCATATATCTCATAAAAGTAAAAGGGCGATGAGAATAACCCTTTTTACTTTGAAATGAAGAGTTCTTTTGGAAAATCCTTTTTATTTGTCATAAAATCATATTTTTAAAATTATAATGGAATAAAATGAAAGTTCAGTACATTTTAATTGTATTTTAGGTACAAATTATGTCCCATGGATGTGAAATCATGTAAAAAGACTTTTAAAGAAACTTTTGAAATAAAACTTTTCAGTGCGATTTAATGAAAATATTAAAGAGATTTTAAATTAGAAATGACTGTTTGTTTTAATAAAACCATAAATAATCCAAGATATTTTATCATAATATTATTTTTTTTCTTTTAAAAAAATATGGTTTAAAAAATATTATATTGTGCACTTTAAAATGTGTAAGAATTCAGGAAGTTTCATTGAATTAAGCTTGTTTATAAGAAAGAATTTAGAACGGAACCATTATAAAACATGAATATCCATATAAAATAAAGAATATATGATTTGGATATATTTTTTTAATGATATAAATGGAATTTGGAATAAATAAAGAAGAATTAAATTTTTATAATTTAGGATAAAGAGTAACCCGAAGGAAAAACAGTGGTCCCGGTAAAATCCCCTACAGCATTGTAATCAATCGAATCATATGCCTCAAAATTAATAATCATAAAATGATAAAATTAATACCATGAAAATAAATAGATTCATGATATGATATAATAATGATCATTATACATTCACCATGCATAATAAATACTTGTGAATAATGAATATCTCACAAAAAACGAAAGTGAGAAGAGAAGACCCTTACGTTGTGTTTGAATGAGTTCGTAACTTGACCTTAATGTCTTAGATAATCAAATTAAATCCATTAATTAATTAATTAAAAACATTTTCTATATGTATTTTATTAATTATAGTTTTATTATGTTCATTTATATCGTTTTTATGAGTTATACAATACAATTGTATCGCTCTATATTGTTTGTTTCATTTGTTTTCATGACCAGTTTCCTTGTTTATAAGTAATTATATTCATGTAAAATTGGTAAAATTTTATAGGGCTGGAATAAAAAAATATTAATGATAATAATGAATTACAAATTTTTATAAATATATTTTTTTATATGGTATGAGGATGAATCATTAGATGAGTCATTTAGTGATTATAGTTTAGATATTATAGCGGTTATTGATCATAACAAACTCATTTTGTTTTATTGTTTGGAATATATAAATATGTGACATTAAGAACATAAAAAGGGTTATAAAATAAATTTCAAATTATGATTCAACCATTAAAATGGATTCATGAACATATTTTATCGATAAATTGAAGAACAAAAAATCATTGTCGAGGATGTGTGTAAATTGGCACCTCACGGAAGATGATTTCATTTTTGAAATAAAGGGGGGAGAGAAAATAGTTTGATGAAGGATATTACATTACTGTGATATAATTTAAGTATACATAGAATAGTTTGATAATTTTTATCAAATATATTAAAATAATGATGTATGGTTCGATATTATGGACTTATATAATCCATACATAACATATGACTCAATAATTCATGTATTTAGCTTTTATCGTAATTTATCTTATTTTACTATTCACTAAAAAAATCAGGTATTTTAGAAAAAATCAAAAAATTCCCCCTAACCATTTTTTTACATGTATAATTCAAAAAATAACTTCATATGATGAAAATTATTTTAACAAAATAAGAAATCTAATTTTTAATTAAAGTGTCAATTTACACGAAAAAACTACCAATTTTAATATTATAATAGTTTTTATGACAAATTTAAAAATTAAATAAGGCCTTATAAAGTTAGACTATAAATTTAAGACAACAAATATTAATTTGTTAATATATTTTCTGGAAATAAATAATCTTAAATATTGTTAAATTATTTATAATATTGTAATTAAATATTCTATTCATATAAAAATACCAACACATTATTAATAATTTTTAATATATTTATCTACTTATATTATGATATAATAATATCTTACATTAATTTATAAGATGCCTAAATTTTATTTATACTTTCATGGGTGAGGTTACTATTCATTTGGCTGGTCTACTTTTCATAATGGCCATAATACTACTCATAAGGTTAACATTACTATTCCAAAGGATCAAGTTACTATTCAATAAGAAATTAAGTTGATCCTACCCGAATCAAAATATATTACTAATCACATCCGTGTGTTTATGTTTTTTGAAATAAAATTATCAAAAGAAGAAAAAATATATTTCTAATATCGTGAGTGTAGCGAGAAAGTGGGTAAAAAATTACAATATGTTTTTATATATAAATTATATATATAATTGATTCCAATGATCTAAATTGGATTAATATATGTATTTTTGATATTATGAATCAATTACAATGTAGTTTTTTTACTATTCATCAAAAAATGAAACATCTCATAAAAATAGTAAAAATTTAGGCTATAATAATTTTGAGATTGAAGATTCAAAAATAATTTTTATTTTAATATAAATTATAAATTTTCTTAGAAATTTTCATTATATATGTGAAACAATTATAAATAACATTTAATAGTTTCTATTAATAATAATATTACTATGTTTAATAGCTAAGTTATAAATATTTTCTTAAAATAATTATAATAACAAAGTCTTGTTTTTCAGAGACTCGGTGTTGTGTACGATAAATTATATATTAAATTTATCTAAAAATTTGTGGGGTGTTATAGTTGTCTCATAATATACCAACATACCATATATTTATTGAGAAACTAAAATGTTCCTCAGGTTCCCTTCCAATATAGTTTACAACCATAAAATTTGGCATCATAATAAAAAGTAAAAGTAAAATTAGTGGTTTATGGAAAAGGTAATGAAAGAGAAATCATTCTTACTGAATATCTTAAAATAATTTTGGTATGTTTTTAAATGTGATTTCTTGGGATTAGATATGAATCTTGGAAATAATAATAAAAAATGAAAATGACTTATCATCTAACAATTAAATATATTAGACTCCCAACTATTCCTCTAAATAAATTATTATCAAATTGTTACCCAGCTTCATCCAAATCATGTTTTTCATTTTAAATCATAGAACTTTAATTCATTTTAACTTTTTCGGTCCAAATATCATAGGGATTTATAGTACGAAGTTTATTTTTGTCATCAAATTCCCAAAAAATATTTTTAATAAGTCCAAAAACAAAGAATGAAATTTAACTCACCCATCATGTTCATTTTAAATTCTTATTGTCTTAGTTTTTAAAATTAAATACATAATTTTGTATTTGTAGAATAAAGAATCACATCAACACCATATATTTAGACTAGAAATATATTGTAAGATGATGTTTTCATGAAAAGAGTAGGATATTTCACTATAACTAAAAATTCATTCTTAAAATAATAAAACGTAAAAACTTAATGAAATATCTAGGTACTTGTTTAAGTCCATTAAGATATTTTTTATATTTAAAAACATAATTCCTTAAATAATATTTTTCATAAGAAAGAAATTCTTCAACATAAAATTCTTCCACAGGAAAACAATTTTAAATTGAAAAAATTTTATTTGTATGAAATAATTTTAAATCCATATGTGATTCAAAGGATATGATAATCCTAAATGATTCTAATATAGTTAGGCATGTAAATAACTTGTATTAGTATATTATTTTATTTTTTTTATACCCTTTAATGACTAATCTTTCCATATTCCTAGTGATCACACCATGATAATCCTATTTATTTCAAAATCCCAATTTAAACCTATAATAAGGTAATCAAAGGGTCTATTATCTAATTCCCATATCTCATTCCTTTTTAACTAGATTTATTATTATTGTATGGATAAAACTAAATTTTTATAAACTAAGGATTATTATATGGTTTTTTTTGTTCTACTCCTAATACAATCGTCTAATATTCCTATAATTTTATCTAATGTTTGAATTTTCAAGGTTCTAGTTTATTTAAGATGTACACTTTAAAGGTCCCTAATATCCATCCTTTAGGGATTTTGTTAACCAAAATCAAGTTCCAAATCATTATAATTTTTATTTTATAAAAGAGTCTCAGGTCTCATATTTTAAAAATAGTCATTCAAATCATCAACTTGAGTTATTTTAGGATCAGAAAAATTAATTTCATCAAATCTCATGTGAGATGATTATTTTAAAATCATTAATATTTTATAGAAATTAAAAAAATCCTATGAATTCAGTTCATAGCAATGAAATATTCCTTCATCATCCTTTAGATAAATGTTTCCAATATTTTAATTTATTTTCAAAATGTAAATATTTCATGAAAACACTATAAAGAATCCAAATTTTGGATTTCTATTTTCTATCATTGACAGGGTTCTTTATTCCAAATTTGAATAAATATAACCCTATGAGATTCATCCAAAATGTGATTGGGATGTTTATGTTCACATTATACATGATTATAAATTTCATACAAGGTCATTTCCCCCCTTTCAAAAACACATTTCTATTAAGTGTCTCTAGGGAAGAAAAAATATTTTTGATACTATATTTTAAATAATAATAATTGAACTAATAGTTTTTCAATTCTCAAACATTGTCACCTATCAAATCAATAATTTTGGAATAATTTTAATTTTTATCAATTTTTTAAAAATCTAAAAAACTAGAATTATATTTACTATTAATATAAAAGAAGATAACCCATATAAATCTAGAAAAATCATCAAATGACACATAACAAAAATTTACTTCTTAGGATTTATCTTATTGATGATCCAAACAAATATATGGGGACAAGTATAAGAAAAAGATATATAGAAACATCTTAAATTGATTTAAAATATAACTTATATTTTATTCCCTTTTCAAATGCATCACATAGATTCCCTTTATTCAATTTAAGTAGAGATAAATAAGGAATTAATTTTTTTATAAATTTTCTCAATGAAGAAACATTTAAATTTCCATGCATTTTATTCCAAATAAATGATCCATTTGTTTAAATGTTTGGGAAGGTAAATTTTTTTTTGTATATATAATTAATATCTAGAGTATAGACATTATCAGTTATAGGTTCCATAAACATAAGAACATATCCATTAAATAAAGTGATTTCAGTATTTGGAAAATATATTTAATTAATTTCATCAAAAAACAAAGGGAAAATTTTCAAGTTGTGTTTCAAAAATTTTACATAATGAAATTTGTTGACAAGAACTAAACCTTAATTTCAAACTCATGAAACTCCCTTAATTTTATTATTTAATTGTCATGAAATGTGATATATCCTCTATCAAATATAGATAATGAATAGAAATTTGATAAATATACGATCATATTTATTGAGAATCAACTATCCACATAACAATTATAATTCATCCGATTGTATCTTTCTACCAAAAACGAAATATAAATAAATAATATTTTGTATCCATATTCTCTTAGGTCTTGAATTGTTAGAAACCAATGATTTTGGAACCCAAATAATATTGTTGTATCTTTATTTTCTTTGGATATATCATGCTAAATTTACTAAAAGAGAACAATGTTTAATCCAACAAAACTATGAGTTCATTAAACATTTACCATTACCATAGCTGCCAGGTTCTCCACTATAAAGACCAAAAACATCAGAAATTTTTTTATTCATTTAACTTTGAAAAAAATATTTTTCATATAGTTTTTTTTCACATAAAATTATTATTCCAAAAATATTTTTTGGAGATTATTTTTACCAATAATTTTATTTATTTAACATTCCAAATTTTTTAAATTACTTGCTATATATATAATAACAAGAACTTATTAATCATATAATTCACTTATACTAACTTTTTTGGCATAATATGAAATATACTAATCCAGATTTTCTTTCAAATAAAAAATTTATTTGTTCAATCCCAAATTTTTATTTAAAAAAATATTATAGAAGTATTTGAGGGAATTATTTTGATTTTTAATTGTTTTATTTTTTATGTTTAAGAGTGGTCCATAGTTCATTTAGTTCTGCAAAAGATAAATTCTCAGTTTAAGAATGATATTAATACACATAAAAATAAATTGAGTGCTCCTCAACAAATTAATTCATCAATCACATGTTTGACTTTTGATTTGAAACATACACTTATGATTTAGAAGATTTATTATCACTATAATCCCAAAATAACTCCTCATTTACTTTATAGATATTTTTTTCTATTTCATATATTATGGCTTCCATTTTTTTATATTACTTTTTGTATTCATGCTGTAGATAATCTTAGTCATTGTGTCCATGATTTTTTGTATTCATAACACTGTAATTATTTATAAACTCCACTATATTTCTTTTACTTGTTGTACAATTACATGAATCCTCTATAATTTTTATTTAATATCTTAAAAATATATGTGAATTCATAAATATCACTATATGATTTAGAACTATTTGTATTATCATTATCAAATGATTCAATAATTTTAAATGCTTGGATATCAAATTTAGGTTTTATTGTTGAAAACATTATAGAATCATTCTACTCTTGAGCCACTATCTATTAACCGTCTTTGGCCACCATTTTAGCCTCATATATCTTGAGTGTTCCTATTAGATATTATATCTTGAAATATATCAAATATTTTGATTACTTAAGAGAAGTTAAAATTCCACTCAAATTTGATTGTAGAATCATGATAACATTAAGATGTTATCTAGTTTAGTAATTAGTTCTCATATAGAATAAACTCTATTTGTAGTCTTTGTAAAAAACCTATTCAAATGTGTTATGTTTTCTCTATAAATAATTAGTTATGAGTCAATATTTAAAAAATTAGTGTCTTACATATTATTTATAACATTTTTGGTACCATCATATGATACATATATTGTTATCCATATCTAGTATGATGTAGAAACTTTTAAGATGTTTTTGAACTCATCTGGACATAGTAAACATCTAATTTCATTAATATAATTTGGTTTTATATCATATTTTACTTCAACAATAGAATCACACATATCTGGATATCCTCTAGGAATAGTGAAAAACATTATGGGTTTTAGGTAAACAGGTAGATTTTGTTTCTTCAAATATAAAAACATTTGTTCTTTCCAATGTCATAAATTTTCTCCATTTAAAGTGGTATCTCATAAAATTTTATACCTAATGACATAAAATTCATTATATTTTAAAAAAAATTAGTTAGAGAATAACTACACTAAGATTAAAAAGGGGTGAATTTAGTTCCTTCAAATTTTTCTAACTTAAAGCCACCCACTTTTAAGGTATGATAATTTATTATAATTTTTATCAGAAGAAAATAGTATGAATTTAAGTAGTAATAAAAAATAAATGACATAGTATTTATAGTGGTTTGGTGAACATAAATATGCAAGTCCACTACACTAAATCTCAACTTAGTGAGCTAAGTTATTTTACTAGAACCAATCCTTTTTACATGGAATTACTGATTGAGTGGATGTAGATGTCACATTATACAAAACTAGAAGAATTTTTGGGATCCTATAAGAATTTATAAAATACATACCTTCAAAACATACTATAAGTTGTGATCACTTTCATCAATACGATAAAAGAGTGAACAATAACAAAATGAAGAACACAGTTGAAATGAAGAACATGCTTAAAATGTGAAAGTAATAAAATGGAATAGTTATCCATGAGACAAGTATGGAATAAATTATTTCTCATGAGGAATCTTATGAAACATAGTAAAATTGATCTTTGGGGAATATCTAGAGAAAACATTAATCTTCTTCTTATTTTACATGGCATATAAAAGTATACCTGAAAGCATCGAGGGAGAGATAGAGAGAGCGAGTGAAAGTTATTTTTTATTTTCTTTTTTTTTAATTTGCATTCTCTTGTTCAAATATTTTTTTATGTATTCAAAATTATTGTTATAGAACATAAAAATATCATAAAATATGACCTCATAAATAACTTTTATTTTTTTCTAAATAAATTCCCTTGACAATAGGACTAAGAAATTAATTTTTATGTTCAATTTTATTTGATTGGTACTTTCAACATTTTATAAATTAATTTTCCATAATGAGGTAGTATAATATTTAATACATAAATGATAGCAATATTTTACAAATAATATACTCCAGAAATAATAAATATGCATGATTCAGAACTATATAGCTGATTTTAGTTCACACACTAGTGCAGAAAATGTTTTTAACGTCACCATTTTTTACGTCGGTTAAATATAACCGATGTGAAAATCTGCGATATGTGGTTTTTTACGTCGGTTGTAAACTAACCGACATAAAAAATTCCATGCTTTGGTTTTTTACATTGGTTATAAATTAACCGACGTAAAAAACCAACGCGCGGCATTTTTTACGTCGTTTATTTGATAACCGACTTAAAAATGAGGCATCTAACTAATTTTTAACGTCAGTTATAAAATAACCAACGTAAAAAAGGAGGCATCTGAGGCCTTTTTGACATTGTTTTATAACCAACATAAAAACCCAACTCACGGCATTTTTACATTGGTTATTTTATAACCGACGTAAAAACTATGGTTTCTGATGTGTTTTTTACGGAGGTTATGGAATAAACGACGTAAAAAACCCACAGGTGGATTTTTTTACGTGGGTTATTTTATAACCAACGTAAAAAATGTGGTATCTGATACATTTATAACATCGGTTATTATAATAAAAGATGTTATAAATGTAATAAAAATAGTTTATAACGTCAATTATTAAATAACCGACATTATAAAACATTTATAAAATTTATCACGCCATGTGGATTGTCATTTCTGATTTTCCGATCGACAGACCTACGACTCATCTCTCTCGCGCGGAAAACCTAGAATTGACTCCTCAATCTCATTCCGTTAAACTCTTTTTTCCATCATCATTTATCATCTTTACTCTCCTTGGATCTATCATCTCCACTCGCAACACTCAAGTGAGTCTCCCACGACTTTATTTCGTTATTTTTTTCGGATAGTCTATATTTATGTTTTGTGATTTTTTTGTTTAAACTAGATAATATTCATCGATTTCGAACCCTCTTACTTCGTTTTTCCATAATCATCTTATTTATTATTACCAGATCTATTAGATCAACTCGCAAAATTCAAGTAATCCTCACCTACTTCTATTTCGTTTGTTTTTGTTTTGCGGGTGCCCTACATTTATGGTAATATTTTTTGTCATTGACAACTAATGATCTCATTCACCTATATTACTGAAAATTATATCTAAACCATTGTGATACTCCCATTCCATGTACCAGTGTGATTTATTTTATAAGTATATATGGTTTTTCATGGTGGAATTTCTTTTTTGGATCCTTTATTGTTTCTATTTTGGGTATCATTTTTTGTTGTTCCATAAACTATTTATGTCTCTTATTTTCGTGGACTATTATAAGTCATCATATGCTATTAAAACCCGATTCATTGAACAATAGATCATTTTAGACTAGTAGGATATATTGTTCATGGTTATCATTTTGAATAATGGCATGATACCAAAACTAGTATCTTGAGGTTAAAATCCCTAGATATGCCAAAACTAGTAGCTAGAGGTTAAAATCCCATGGTTCTGGGGGGGCTGTCCAGAGGGTCGGGGGCTGTCCAGGGGGTTGGAAGTTGTATAGAGGGTTGGGGGCTTTCCAGGGTGTCCGTAGAGGTGGGGAGGAGGGCAGTCCAGGGGTGTGGGGGGGGGGGGTCCAAGGGGGTGGGGCTGTCAAAGGGGGTGGGGGTTGTCCAAGGGGGTGGGTGGGTTGGGGGGTTATCCAAGGGGGGGTGGGTGGGGGTGGGGGTGGTCCAAGGGGGTGGGGGAATGTCTATACGGTTTTGGGGGTTGTCCGGGGGTGGGGGTTGTTCAGAGGGTTGGGGGTGTCCAGGGGGTGTCCAAGGGGGAGGGGTGGGGGTGGTGTCCCGGAGGGGTGGGGGTGTCCAAGGGGGTGGGGTGTTGTCTAGAGGGATGAGGTTGTCCAGGGGTGGGGGGATTTCTAGAGTGGTGGGGGATGTCCAAGGGGGTGGTGGTGTCCAGGGGGTGTCCAAGGGGGTGGAGGTGGTTTCCAGAGGGTTCTGGGGGCTGTCCAGAGGGTTGGGGGTGTCCAAGGTGTCCATGGAGGTGGGGGGGCAGTCCAGGGGTGTCTCTTGGGGGGTCCAAGGGGGTGGGGTGTCTAAGGTGGTGGGGGTTGTCCAAGGGGGTGGGGTCCTATCCAGAGGGTTTGGGGGTTGTCCGGGGGGGTTGTAACGACCTGAAATTTTTGAATAAATCTAGTTTCCTAATTTTGTGTTTTTTTATACTCAACAAAACTGTTTCATTTGATAACATGAGTATAATTAAAATGAGACTGTTGGGTTTCGACTGTTATATGACCATTAGTCAATATGACCATTGGAAACTAAATGTTGCGATTATTGTCTATAAATACAAGTGATATTGGTTAATTAATATAGAAAGAAATTTGATGGCCTGATCCAGTAGTCTCGGGCCAATCGTAGCCCATCTAACAGAACTTAGGAAGGAGGTAGCACCACTGGGATTTTCTCTGGACCAAACCCAATCCAAACCTCATCATGTGAAGCTGTAACGGAATCACCTTCACGATAAGTTCAAGCTGATAGAAATCACCACTCAGGAAATGTTGTCCGAGCCGCCCCAAGATTCTATCACCCTATCGCACCTTACTCTTATGTCCTATACTGGTGTTATAAGGGGTTATGTAACGAGACCATAACTGCTTTGTGTAATCCTTTTAGATAAATAAAATTGTGTTTTCTACTTATGGTGAAGTTTGTGTATTTTCAAATTTCCGGATAAATATAGTATGCATATTTTGATGAATTCTAGAAAAAGGATATTTTAAAATATTTTTGTAAACCTTCAATAATTAATTATGTGTAATTATTTTCAAAAAATGGTCTTCTACAAATGTGTTCAGTAATAAATTTGGAGTCTAATAAGATCAACTTATTTTTTTGATGAATAGTAAATTATGAATAGTGATTTTATGCTTAGTATTGGTAATTTGATCAATTGAATTAGTAATCTCACTTAAAGAAAGTATTAATATAATTTAGGCACCTTGATTAAGTAGTGTGATTCAAAAAAATAGGTAAATAATTGTTTGATCAATTATTAGTCAAGTATTAGTTTTTTTAGGTGAATATTGTTTTTTAATTAAAAATTAAATTAAAAATATTTAGAAAATTATTTTTATAAAATGGAATTTATTTTTGAATTCAGAACATCGATATTATGTTAAGGTAATTTGGGGGGTTTTCTGAAAAAAATTAATTTTCGGTGAATAGTGTTTTTATTTAAAAATTAAATTAAAAATATTTTGAAAATTATTTTTATAAAATGGAGTTCAGTTTTGAAATCAGAGCATCAATATTTGGTTAAGGTGAAATTTTGGGATTTTTCTGAGAAAGTTGAATTTTCAGTGAATAGTAAAAATACAGTTGTAGGGTTTCGGTATGTTTAATGACATCATAACTACGTCATGATGATTTAATGAGAAATTTTAGGGTATGGTCGACTTATTAATAGAAATATAAGGTATGAGGTGTCCCAAGTGGCCAATACCATGGTCAAACACCATGGTCAAGCCCATGGTTTTTCCAATACCACCAATGAGGTGTCCCTTAGCCATTAATACCTTGTCCCCTCACTGTCCCTATAAATACCAAGCCATTCTCTCATACTTTGGACTCCATAATCATCCTCAACTAAGTTATGGTCTCCTTACCTCCCAAGAAGTCCTCTCAAGGTGCCCCCAAGACATCAAGCTCCCAAACATTGAGTTTTAAGAGTTATGTTTTAAGGTAAGGGATCCCACCTCTCTCTTTCTTTCCAAGTACTCTGTTTTATGTAATTTATTTTATGATCCATGTTATTATGTTGGAATATGTTGTTTTATATTCATACTAATATCCTTTTCATTTTCGTAGGAGGATAGACCCCATCTTTCTCTCATCAATTCATTTTAAGAATTTTTAAGTGCCGCTGTTAGGCTGCCGAATTTTTAAGGGATTCTTTCACCCTTCTCATTTTCAAGATCTATTTTCATGTCAAGTATTTCAAGTTCCTTTTCTTATGTTGGGGTATGATACCTATATCAATCATACTGATCTTTTATTTTCATATAATGAGAGACCCTATTTTATCTCTTCAATTCATTTTTTTGAAGTTTTAAGTGACGTCGTTTGGCTACCGAATTTTCATTAGAGAAATCTTATTTTTGTCTTCCTTCCATGTTTTTCATTTCATATGGTATGTCTTTAAAATTTAATTGCCATTTTCTTATATCCTTTATATTATGTCACCCTACTGTTTTATGGATCATTTATGAGTGGGTGACTCATGTCCTCTCTCTTTTCAATGTTTTCTAAAACCCTGTAACATAGCCGTTATGCTGCAGAATTTTCATCTCAAAATGCCTCTCTCTTTTTCTCAAATTCTTTTATTTTATTAAGTGAATACTCAATGCTTTTTCTTCTACAGGGGTATTCACATATATATCAAAATTTTCTATTTTAAATTCTTGTATTTACATACAGGAAACCCGTTTTCCTTTTCCGTGGGTTTAAAGTAACATAAATATCATATCTTTAATGAAGTTTTTAAAACGTTATGATTATGAAAGGAAACCCATTTCTTTTATGCTATATGGGTTATTTATGAAATTTTTGATGATGATATATGTGGATCACATGATAATAAATTAATATTTAAGGGTGCACCCTGATAGCGCTCCAATGCATTGGGTAAAGACTTAATCTCTAGAGATGACCATTTTTAACGACGCCTTAGTGAATAACCTTTGTAATTTTTAATGACACCTTGGGGATGGACCTTTGTGAAACGGAAATAACTGTCTATGTTAAATGTTGTATCCACATCTTCAAGTTATTAAATACATTTTTTTTATGATATGCCTCATGATTTCTTTCTCATGCCTTAAAGTTCTTTTTCATGACTTTATTGATGTATCTCAAGTTCACATGTTAAATGTTTCCCTTGTTTCCCTTACTAGGCCTTCTGCTCACCCTTTCTTTTGATGTGTGTCCCCAGGTTACGAGATGTTGTAATGAACTTAGGATGAACAAATGAATAAGCCTTTCAAGTGTTTAAGAATAATGTTTTTTTATTGTTGTCATGTATTAAGTTCCTAGTTTCCAAGACACTAAACCTTAAAGATCCTCGGTTTTGTATAATTTAAATGAAAATTTATGTGATAAAAAGGTGGGATGCTATAGTTTGTATCAAAGGATGGTTTATTTATTTGTGGAAATTAGGATATGAAAACTTTAGGAAGAAACCTATAGAAAAGATTAAATATGGGAAATCTTCCTGATATTTTGGTGAGTATTGAGTAAGTGGTTTATCAAGGAAATACATCCATGTCTAGATACGAGCAGGTAGAGGTGGCTCTGGAATAGATGTACATAGGGGTAAAACCCAAAAACACCATTAGATCTAGACTCAAATGGGAACGGTTACACGACAACAGGCCTTACTGCACTCTTTGTTACGACACTCCCGGGGGATATGCTTTGGTAAATTCATAATCTTAGTATGAACCATTATTAAAGGAACAAAGATAATGTAAAATAAATATTCCAATAAGAAGATATGATCATGGATAACCTAGATTGGAACCTAGGGGATCACAAGTTAGGATATACTTTTCTTCTACAATTTTATCCTTCTATGCTTTAAGTTTACTTTTCATGATTATTGGCTAAGTATTTAAACCACCTAATTATACTTTCTTTTCTTTTTTAATGGTGGGAAATGGAAGAACATGTCCCAACAACCAATGTGATACGAAATGTGACGATTTCCCTATTAATATGACATAGATGACAAGAGATCAAGTTGAACATATTGTAATTATGCCAAACCAGCAATCAAAAATCACAATTAATAATTGGTACCTAGTTGAATGCCCAAATTTATCAAGGAAAAAGAAGACGAAGTCTCAAGGATGTTCATCTCATAAAGTTGATAAGAGAAAGAAGACCCAATTTCTTTTGTGAAAAAAGTGTGGAAAGGGGCTCCAAGGAGAATGTCACAAAGGAACTGGGATATGTTTTAAGTGTGGGGTGATAGGGCATAAAGTAGCTAATTGCTTTAAAAAAATGGATAATGTGATGAATAGAGATAAGGTTCGAATTAATGTACCTTAAACTTTTCAATATCGTAAATATGGAGAAGTTAGACATTATCCAAGGAAATGATCTCTTGTAAGGGATGAGAAGCATGATGAGCATCAAAAATCTTCGAGGACAAGGGAAATATTCAAGTCATATACTGAGATGGATCATGATGACTAAAGTACATGTAACTTTTTCACTACAATTTTCTATGTCATGTTGTATTTTAGTTCGTGCCCTATGAGCATATCTTTAATGTTTTCTAAGAACATAGAGTCACTACCTAAGATGGTTTTATATCATTAAGGAAAACATATATTGTTATGTACCACATGTTGATGTTATGAAGTTATTATTCTTAAAAAAACAGGATGATTAGGGGATTGAAAGATGATTATTATTTTGGAAGACGTTCACTATTTTGGGAACCCTATATGATCGAGGTAAATAGATTACTACGGTATTTTCTTTGAGTTGTAAAGTTTGACTTATATTTTTAAGAATTTATGAATTTAAGGTGAACTTATAGTAATTTCGGTTACTTATGGAAATGATTAACCTATCTTGGGAAAAATATGTTTAGGTTAGTTACTTTTGTTATAAGATGTTAGGAGTGGTTGATGTTGTTTGGAGATGAATGATAAAGTTTATGTTGGAAGACTATGTTATCAACTCCTTCTTATATTTGGTTTTCAATCTTAGTTTGGTTTATTTTGAGTAATTTTAAGGACAGTTATTTATGGAATGGTTTATGATGAACTTTGGGTAGTACTGTGGAATTTTGAAGATTTAAAAGTAGTTTCCCTTCCTATGGGGTTCTTTCTTTTTGAAGAGTTGTTTTATCTTACCATTTATGTTTTTGGGATAATTTTTAAAGATAGAAGAAATAGAATGTTAATCTTTTTTGGATTATGTGATTATCTAGAAGATGATTCTTGTGCTTTTGATGAGACCAAGTGTTTTTGAATGCTCATCATTTGGAGAGAAGATTAGTTTTGATAGAAACTTATTAAAGGATGAAACTCTACTTGAAGGTAAATATATTTCATTATGTTTTTATTCTATGTAGTAAATGAATTCCTCAAAATTATGAAAAGGAACGTAAAACAAAAATGTTGTTGGTTTGATTTTCCTATTGGGTAATCAAAGACCATTTACACACATCATAAGTTTGTGATTTTCTTGTGGTTAACTTTCTCCTAATCATGTTTTCTATCACTCTCCCTCAGAACATGATCTTTTTTTCTCCTCCATATCCATTTTTTCCTACATGGAATCCTAGTATGGGTTAACTCGGGTGACCTTTGTACTTCCCTTTCCTTCTTTTAAAGTAATAGTTTTTCTGACTCTTTTCTAATGTGGGACTTTAAATGAAATTTCCAAGCCCAATTTTTTTTAAATTGTGAGGATGCAATTTGTTAAGGGGGAAGATTGTAATGACCCAAATTTTTTGAAAAAAATTGGTTTCCTAATTTTGTGTTTTTTATACTCAATAAAACTCTCTCATTTGATAAAATGAGTATAATTAAAATGAGACCGTTGGGTTTCGACTGTTATATGACCATTTGTCAATATAACCATTGGAAACAAAATGTTGCGATTATTGTCTCTAAATACAAGTGATATTGGTTAATTAATATAGAAATAAGATTTGATGGCCTCATATAGTAGTCTCAGGCCAATCGAAGCACGTCTAACAGAACTTGGGAAGGAGGTAGCACCATTTGGCTTTGCTCTGGACCAAACCCAAGCTGAAATTCATCGTGTGAAGCTGGAACGAAATCACCTTCACGAGAAGTTCAAGATGATAGAAATCACTACTCGGACAATGTTGGTCGAGCCGCCCCAAGATTCTATCACCCTAGCACACCTTACTCTTAGGTCTTATGCTGGTGTTATAAGGGGTTATGTAACGAGACTGTAACTGCTTTGGGTAATCCTTTGAGATAAATAAAATTGTGTTTTCTTCTTATGGTGATGTTTTTGAATTTTCAAATGTCCGGATAAATATAGTATGCATATTTTTGGAGTCTAATAAGATCAACTAATTTTTTATGATGAATAGTAAATTATGAATAGTGATTTTACGCATAGTATTAGTAATGTGACCAATTGGATTAGTAATCTCACTTAAAGAAAGTATTAATATAATTTATCCACATTGATTAAGTAGTGTGATTGAATAAAATAGGTGAATAATTGTTTCACTAATTATTATTCAACTATTATTTTTTTTGGGGTGAATAGTGTTTTTTAATTAAAAATTAAATTAAAAATATTTAGAAAATTATTTTTATAAAATGGAATTTATTTTCGAATTCAGAACATCGATATTATGTTAAGGTAATTTTTGGGGTTTTTCTGAAAAAAATGAATTTTTGGTGAATAGTGTTTTTATTTAAAAATTAAATTAAAAAAATTTCAAAAATTATTCTTATAAAATGGAGTTCATTTTTGAAATCAGAGCATCGATATTTGGTTAAGTAGAAATTTTGGGATTTTTCTGAGAAAGTTGAATTTTCAGTGAATAGTAAAAATACAGTTTTAGGGTTTCGGTATGTTTAATGACATAAAAACTGTGTCATGATGATGTCACAAGATATTTTAAGGGGTGGTCGACTTATTAATAGTAAGATAAGGTATGAGGTTCCCCAAGTGGCCAATACCAAGGGAAAATACCATGGGTAAGCCCATGGTTTTTCCAATACCACCAATGAGATGTCCCTTGGCCATTAATACCTTGTCCCCTAACTTTCCCTATAAATACCGAGACATTATCTCATCTTTTCGACTCCAAAATCATCCTCAATGAAGTTCTGGTCTCCTAACCTCCCAAGGAGTCCTCTCAAGGTGCCCCCAAGCCCTCAAGGTCCCAACCTTTGAGTTTTAAGAGTTACGTTTTAAGATAAGGGATCATACCACTCTCTTTTTTTCCAAGTACTCTCTTTTATGTCATTTCTTTTATGCTCCATGTTCTTATGTTGGAGGATATTATTTTATATTTATCTCACTGTACTTTTCATTTTCATGTTATGAGAGACCCCCTCTTTCTATCATCATTTCATTTTATGACTGTTTAAGTGGGGCGGTTAGGCTACCGAATTTTTAAGGGTTCTTTCACCCTTCTCGTTTTCAAGATCTATTTTAATGTCAAGTCTTTAAAGTTCCTTTTCTTATGTTGGGGTATGATCTCTATATCTATCATACTTATATTTTATGTTCATATTATGAGAGACCCTATTTGATCTCATCAATTCATTTTTTTGAAGTTTTAAGTGACGCCGTTAGGCTGCCGAATTTTCATAAGAGAAATCTTATTTTTGTCTTCCTTCCATGTTTTTCATTTCATATGGTGGGTCTTTAAAATTTCATTACCATGTTATTATATCCTTTATATTCTTTCCCCCTAATATTATATGGATCATTTATGAGTGGGTGACTCATGTCCCCTCTCTTTTCTATGTTTTCTAAAACCCTGTAACATATCCGTTATGCTGCAGAATTTTCATCACAAAATACCTCTCTCTTTTTCTCAAGTTATTTTATTTTATTAAGTGAATAATAAAATCTCTTTCTTCTACATGGGTATTCACATATATATCAAAATGTTCTTTTTTAAATTCTGGTATTTATATACAGGAAAACCCGCTTTCCTTTTCCATGGGTTTAAAGTGACATAAAGATCATGTCTTTAAAGTAGTTTTTAAAATGTTATGATTATGAAAGGAAACCCATTTATTTTATTCTATATGGATTATTTATGAAATTATTTATGATGATATATGTGGCTCACATGATAATAAAAGAATATTTAAGTGTGTGCCCTGATAGCACTCCAATTCATTGGGTAAAGACTTAATCTCTAGAGATGACCATTTTTAACGACGCCTTGGTGAATAACCTTGGTAATTTTTAATGACACCTTGGGGATGGAACTTGATGAAACGGAAATGACTGTCTATGTTAAATGTTTTAGCCACATCTTCAAGTTATGAAATACGTATTTTTTTATGATATGCCTCATGATTTCTTTCTCATGACTTAATGTTCTTTTTCATGACTTTATTGATGCATCTCAAGTTCACATGTTAAATGTTTCCCTTGTTTCCCTTACTAGGCCTTCTGCTCACCCTTTCTTTTTATGTCTGTCCCCAGGTTATGAGATGCTGTAATAAACTTAGGATGAACAAATGAAGAAGCCTTTCAAGTGTTTAAGAAGAATTTTTTTTTGTCATGTATTATGTTCCTGGTTTCCAAGACACTAAACCTTAAAGATCCTTGGTTTTGTATAATGTAAATGAAAGTTTATGTGATAAAAAGGTGGAATGCTATAGAGTTTGTCCATAGGGTTGAGGGGTGTGCAGGGGGTGTCCAAGGGGGTAGGAGGTGGGTGGTGGTGTCCAGGAGGGGTGGGGGTTCCTAGGAAGTTTGTGGTGTCCAAGGGCGTGGGGGGCTGTCCAGGGGGTGGGGTGGTGTCCTGAGATGTGGGGGGGTTGTCCAAGGGTGTGGTGGTGTCCAGGGGGTGT
Source organism: Viscum album (assembly GCA_963277665.1). NCBI lineage: Eukaryota > Viridiplantae > Streptophyta > Magnoliopsida > Santalales > Viscaceae > Viscum > Viscum album. Next base: position 758,761,819 of record OY728140.1, on the reverse strand, counting down.
CCCGGGGGTGGGGGGGCTTTCCATGGGGGTGGTGGTGTCCAGGGGGTGTCCAAGGGGGTGGTGGTTTCCAGGGGGTGTCCAAGGGGGTGGGGGTGGTGTCCAGGGGGTGTCCATGGGGGTGGGGGATATGTGTTAGTTCTGATTGACTATTTCATCATAGTTTTTGAGATTATGACATGATGATTATATTGTTTCATGTATATTAGTGTTGCAATATGATTCTATTTGTTTATATATATTTTGACTAGTCATCGACTATGAAAAAATTATGGGTTATGGGGGAGACCATGTCGTGGTTTTAAAATATGCATAGTTATCCTAAACCCATTGTGTCGTGATGATTGGATTTACATTGTGATTTTCTCTATCCGAGTTTTTATTTTAAATTTAATTTGATTCTCAGGATTACTCCAATTTCTCCAATTTTCAATCAACTATTGGAGGCCCTATGGTTTTCTTTGATTACATGGAATTTAGAATTGTTATATCTAACTATATTTTCTTTTTAAAATCATATTAAAGCATGTTTTTTTAAATACACATAGATTTGTTTTATATTTCAAAATTATTTTACATTCAAATTATGATTTTTTCATATAATCATATATTTTTCTTATCTTAAAAAGGTGTAAAATTTTGATATTTGTTATGGGTAATAATGAGTCGAAGTTGGATTACGGCGCATCGAATGAGAAATGAATATGAGGAATGTGTTGATGCCTTTTTTGAATTTCCTAAATGAAATGTTCCAAGTAGTGAAATTTTTTTATGTTCATGCCTGAAAATTTTGAATAAGAAGAAGTTAAAAAGTATAGAGATAAAAGATCATCTGATTTTTCATTCTTTAAATCTGAGTTACAGCCCTTGGATTTGGCATGGTGAAATTGGACGGAATGTCACTAATGATGATGATTTTCAAGAGGGTGACTCTGATGGAATTTAATATATGATTCGTGATATTGTAGCATAAAAAATTGAGATAGAACCGACAGTTGTGCGTCTATATGGTGATGCTGAAAAACCATTATTTCCTGGTTGTACAGATTTTACGGTTTTGTCGGCGGTGATAAGATTGATTAACCTAAAGGTGAAACATGGATGGAGTGACAGAAGTTTTACAGAGCTGCTACAATTGATGAAATACAGTCTTCCAAAAGATAATGATCTTCCAGATTCACATTATAAGGCCAAAAAAATATTATGCCTGATGGGATTGGGATACAAGAAAATAAATGTCTTTCCGAATGACTGTATGATATATATAAAGTAATATGAATTTCTATTAGAGTGTCCAAAATTGGGGACATCATGGTATAAGGTGGAAGAAAAATCACAGGCTGATGTAGAGATTACAAAGATCCCTTCAAAGGTATTTTGGTATCTTCCTATAATTCCTCATTTCAAATGTATATTTGAAAATTCACATGATGAAAAAAGGTTAACATGGCATGCTAATGAGTGGTTATGTGATGGAAAAATACGTCATCCAACTGATTGTCCACAATGGAAGAAAATTGATGAGCAGTATCCTATATTTGGAAATGAAATTAGAAATCTCAGAATAGGGTTGTGCACAGATGGAATTAATCCATACCAGACCCTTAGTAGCACACATAGTTCATGGCCTGTTTTATTGGTAATTTACAACCTCTCTTCTGAAGTTTGTATGAAGCGCAAATATTTCATGTTGAGTATAATGATCTCTGGTCCGAAGGATCCCAGTAATGATATTGATGTTTTCTTATCACCGTTGATGGATGATTTGAAACTTTTATGGGGGGATGGTATTAGGGTGTATGATTCTTATAAAATGGAATATTTTCAACTGCATGCAGTGCTTTTGTTCACTATAAATGGCTTCCCAGCATATGGAAATTTTTCTGGATACAATGTTAAAGGGAATAAAGCATGTCCAATTTGCGAACAACAGACGTTATATTGTTAATTGCATCATGGGAGGAAAGCAATGTACATGGTTCATCGAATGTTTTTGCCTATGGAAAACTCTTATAGAAGACTAAAAAGGCATTCAATGGCTCACAAGAATTTGATATTTCTCCAAAACCTATATCCCCTGATCTGTATTTTGAGAGGGTGAAAAACCATGATTTGACATTGGAAAAGACACAAAAATCTGGTAATAATGGACATATTTGGAAGAAAAGGTCAATATTTTTTGAGCTACCATATTGGAGATATCATTAAATTAAACATAATATTGATGGCATGCATGTAGAGAAGAATATATGTGATATTTTGATTGGAACATTGTTAGATATTAAAGGAAAGACAGAAGATGGGTTGAATGCAAGATTAGAATTACTATCAACGGGAATACATTTGGAGTTATCTCCCACTTATATGGAAGACGAACATTTCTTCCCCCGGCTTGTCATACGTTATCGAAGAGAGAGAAAATTATCTTTTGTCAGTGTCTTCATTATATCAAAGTGCCTCAAGGTTATTCTTCAAATGTAAAAAAACTTGTCTCATTGAAGTACTTGAAGTTCATTGGTATGAAATCTCATGATTGTCACTTCATGATGCAACAACTTCTACCAGTTGCATTTCATGGAATATTGCTTATCCATGTCAGAAAGACTATAATGAAGTTGTGTTATTTTTTTAATTCAATTTGTAATAAGGTTATTGATGTGAATTCTTTGAACATTTTTGAAAAGGATGAAATTTTTATACGTTGTCAATTGGAAATTTATTTTCCTCCAACTTTTTTTGATATAATGGTGCATTTAATGATTCATCTAGTTTGAGAAATAAATCTTTGTGGACCTATATATCTTCATTGGATGTATCCTTTTGAAAGTTATATGAAAATATTTAATGATTTAAAACAATTTCATCCAAAGAAGAAAGAAATGTGGATTTTGAATGAGCACAACAAAACATTTTTACCATGGTTTAAAAAGACCTTGCTTGGTAGATCAGATGTATAAGCGACATTAAAATGGATAGTGGGTGGTCCATGTTTAAATGTGATAACATGGTCCGGTTATGACATTAATGGATATACATTTCATATGAAATCTTAGGACAACAGAAGTGAAATTCAGAATAGTGGTGTATTGGTGTTTTCATAAGTAATGCATTTTTCGAGTGCTAAAGACAAAAACCCAATTCCTACATCAAGTGCATATTATAGAGTGATTGAAGACATATGGGAGGTGGATTACTTTAAAATTAAATTTCTTGTTTTTAACTGTAAATGGTTTATCAGTAACAATAGTGTCAGACATGATGAATTTGGAATGACAGTTGTTAATCTAAATAAATTAGAAGACACATCTGATTCTTTTATAATGGCAACACAAGAAAAACAACTTTTCTATGTAGCAGATCAATCAAATATGTAGTGGGATGTTGTTTTACAAGGTAAAAAACAATATGTTGGTGAGGATAAACTTGATGAAGATGCTGATTTATGTGAGATCCCTACTTCCATGGAAATATTAATAGAACATAATGATGAGCATGTTGAAGACATGGTTTGTTCCATAAGGATCTATCACGACGAAGGAATTTGGGAAAACAATCCATTTGTAAATTCCTAAAATTACAGGTAACAGTTGTTTATTTCTTGTTTACATTTATTATTTTCATAAAATGGTAGATATTGTAAGTTTTTTCTTTATTAAAACATGTATTAAAACAAAATAAGTATATGTTTTTGTTTTTTTTATTTTTGTTTAGTTTACTTTATCATGTTTACCAATACATTAATTATATATCTATTTTTTTGTTTAGTGACAATTTGTTTACCATGTTTACCAGGTTTACCATGTTTCAATTTTGTTTAGTTTACTTTATCATGTTTACCATTACATAAATTATATATCTATTATTATTTTCAGTGAAAATTACTTTACCATGTTTTCCATGTCTACCAGGTTTACCATGTTTACCATGTTTACCATATTGACTATATTTACAATCTTTACCATTGTTTAACATGCATACCATATTAACCATGTTTACTATTATATAACACAATTTTCTTTTTTCTGATTACTATAGTATTAAAATATTTTGAATCTGTATATTTGTGAACTAATGTTTGTTTTTTTATTTGAAGTATAACGACAGATCAATCATTTTATCAACCACATGATTCTGGAGATGAGCATATTAGTCATACCTTTGGGAAGGAATATTCACATGCTCCTCTTGATGTTCCTCAATCTTCCTCATGTTCTCCCATTACTACAAAGAGTTCAAGAGTTGGTAAATGTGGGTGCACACGTTTACCAAAATTATCACTTGCCTATACACAGGATCAGAGGATACTCATTGAGTTTGATGAGGATGATATTCCTAGAGGTCCAATTACAAAAGCTTTTAAGAGTTTTGTATCCACTCAGGGTAAGAGCAAAGTAAGCATTTTGTATGATGACTGGAGAAGTGTGGAAAAAGCGATAATCTCTTAGTTGTGGGAGACGATTTTGGTGAGATCTTTTGCGATTGTTTTACTGTTATTTAAATGTTTCTAGGATATATAATATGTTTAACCTCTTATTTATTAGTTGAAATTTGATATTCCTGACACTGGAGGAGTAAGGAAGAAATGATTATCGATGGATACCAGGACATTGAGGGATTTCAAATCAACCCTCACATCTAATTTAATTTTTGGTCATAGGAGTCATGACAAACCATGTCATATATATCCCTTCATAGATGAAGACATGTGGAGACAATTTGTTGAAAGTAGAAGAAACGAATCATTTTTGGTAAGGGCAATGTAAACTTTTATAAGCTTTCTTATATAAATGATCTTATTACTAATTTTTTAATGATTTCTTATTCTTAATTTACATCAAACAAGGAAATCACATCAGGAGATCCAATCTAAAAATTTATACCCTCATAGTTTATCTCGGGGAGGGTATACATTATTGGAAGAACAAATGATGGAAGAAAAATTACAAAAACTAACAGCTGAGTCTTTAAGATCTAGAGAGGTGTCCCATCCATCACCACCATCTAGACATGAAAAATGGAAGAGATCTCGGATGGGCAAAAAAGGGTAATATATTTTTGATGATTTGAGAATTGTAGCTGAGAGGATTGTAAGATATCTATTTTATTTATTTAAGTTAACTATATTATTCATATAATTTCAATCATTACTAAAATGATCAATTAATTAATACAAGATTCTCTTGAGGAGAAGAGATCACAGGGGGTATTTACATCTGCTGGGAGGTAAGATATTTTATCTGCAGCATTGGGAAAGCCTGAACATCCTGGTCGTGTATGAGGATATTCGACAGGTGTATCGATAAGAAAAGTGTTGCCACGTTCCTCAAATACATACGTTGAGGGTGTTTATAAAAAAAATAGAATCCTTGGAGGCTGATGTTCATAATATTAATGTGACTATAGAGGAAAATATTAGAGCATCGGTACAGTCTATGTTTGCATGCAAAGAAAATTTCAGACTGTAACTCCCACTCCTCCACCTCCCAAAGCAGACCCCATTATTTATCCTCCACCTCCACCAGTATCTCCCACTCCCCCACCTTAGCCCACGGACCCCATTTTTTATCCTAATCCTCCTCCGTAACTTCCTACTTTTTTTGAGTTGTATGTTGATGATCCTCAACATCATATAGTTGCATCTGCGTTGGTATATCGTATAGGAGATATAGTTCATCATCAACAATTAGAGGTAGAGAATCAGAGGGTCACTATACAGGATATTATAGATAGATTAGCTCAAGTACCATTACCTATAGATGAGGTGTCGATGGTTGGATATAGTATCGGCCATTTTTTAATTTGGACATCCAGAATTCTTCGACTGATTACCATAGAGGTATGTATGTTATATCTTCTATTTTATTTTATTTATCAAAGTTGTTTTATCATTTGAAAACTAATATATTTTTCTATTTATTTTTATAGGAATACTTCAAAGGTAAAGAAATACTATATAGATAACAACAAAGACAAATGGTTATGACATCATATACAGATTCTAGTAGTCTTGACAGATTGTCAAGATATTCAAATTTTTTGGCGAATCATTATGAGTTTCCAATGGAATATCATGTTTGTGGATGTGTAATAACTATGTGGATTATGAAATCTGATATCATGGAGCTTGTTACTGGAGATAAGTTGGGCATCAATGTGGTGAAAATGTTTTCCATGTAAGTCTTAACACCTTTTCCCTGCGTTATATTTATTAAAAATTTATACTTATGTATGTTTTTTATTACGTATATTTATACAATTTGTGATAAGAATGAGCAGATAGATGTATATGGGTTCATGGACCCACATTTTATTTCCCATGAAGCATGTGCATTGGATGAGGAACAAATAATGGTTTATATTACTCAAAGACTTGAACAAAATATAGTCACACAATTTTGGATGATGCATTTTTTGTGAGAGGTATGAAACACATCTCTCTCAGAGTACATTATCTTTTAACATAAAAAACCACTAACCCTGAATTTTTTTTATTAGTGATCATTGGATGTTAGGTGTTTTTTTCCCAAGGTAGAAGACACTTTATTGGATATGCTTTTTCCATGGTGATGTGTGGGAAATTTTTAAGAAAATTTTGAAAGAGTATGTTTCAATTTCTCAAAATTTTTCTATATTATAATGAATTTTAAATTTATCCCATTCGTATTATTTTCTAACAGGGGATGGGTCTACTGTTGAAAAAACACAAAGAAAAGGAGTGTGAAGATCAAATATGTAAATGAAAAGGTAAATATCCATTTATAATTTGTACTATTTGATTTATTACATATAAATAATATATTTAATTTACACTCATTCAAAAAGAATTTTCATGAACAACAAGGCGTCATTGAATGCGGATATTATATGTTAAGATTTATGTATGAAATAATAACAACTGGGATAGTTGTTAACTTTGACCTGATAAGATTTCCTTTTAAACTTTTCCATAATATTTTATTTGATTTATTCATTATAAACGTTAACTACTATCCTTTTAATTTGTAGCTATTTGATGACCCTCAACCCTATAGTGCTGAAGACGTCAAACACGTACAAGTGGAATGGTCAAATTATTTTACAGGTTTGATTGATTTTTATTAGTTTGTAGTGTAAAATGTAATTTTGAATACTATCGTTGTAATTGTGTATTTGGTAGTTGTCTTGGTTGGTATTAGTTTTTTTAAGTTGAAATTGAATGTTTTGAATGTTATATATGTGAATGTTTGATTTTTCTCTACTTCTTTTTTTGGTCTACTTATGATGGTTTTTCTGGTATGGATTCTGTTCTGTGGGGGAGGGGTTCCAAGGGTGGGGGTATTTAATAGGGTGGGTGTATATAGGGGTGTGGTAGGGTTGTCCGGTGGGGTGGGGGTATCCTGGGTGTCCATGTGAGTTGGGGGAAATCCAGGGGTGGGAGCATTTCCAGGAGGGTGAAAGATTTGTCCATGGGAGTGGGGGGATTTCCAGAGGTGTGGGGGTGTCCTGTGGGGTGAGGGGGTTTCTAGGGGTGTGTGAGGGATGTCCAGTGGGGTGGGGGTGGGGGGGTTCCATGGTGTCGATGGGGATGGGGGGTAGTCCAGGGGGTGGGAGAGGAGGCGCTTCCATCCCTTGGGGGGATGAACGTCGTTGGAAGGTACTCATCACTCCCACATGTGAAACATTTTGAGATCTCAAGCATTCGCATGTGGGAGTGATGAGTACCATCCAGCGGCATGCCCCCCCCTGAGGGATGGAGGCACCTCCTCCCCCAACACCAGCTGTCCAGGGGCTGTCCAGGGGGTGGGGGCAGTCCAGGGGTGTGGGGGGTGTCCAGGGGGTGGTGGGGCAGTCCAGGGGTGTGGGGGGTGTCCAGAATGGTGGGGGTTGTTCAAGGGTTTTGGGGGCTGTTTAGGGGGTGGGGTAGTCCAGGGGTGTGGTGGGGGCTATTCAGTGGGCTGAGGGGGTTCTGGTCTATTTTTGGTAACTTTTTGGTCTATTTCAGGGGAGTGGGAGGGATTTCCAGGGGTGTGGGAGTGTTGTCCAGGGGGTGGGGGTATACAGGAGGGTGGGGGATGTCCACGGGTGGTGGTTATGTCTAAGGGTGTGGATGGTGTCCAAGGGTGTGGTGGGGGCAGTCCAGTGGGGTGAGGGGTTCTAATTTGTTTTTGGTAACTTTTTTGTCATGTTTCAGGGGTGTGGGAGGGCTGTCCAGGGGTGTGGTAGTGTTGTCCAGGGGTTGGGGGTATACATGAGGGTGGGGGTTGTACAGGGGTGTGGGGGATGTCCAGGGGTGGTGGGGATGTCCATGGGTGTTTGGGGCTATCTAGGGGGTTGGGGTAGTCCAGGGGTGTGGGGGTGTCTAGGGGTGTGGTGGGGGATGTCCAGGGGTGTTGGGGGATGTCCAGGGGGTGGGGTCAGTCCAAGGGTGTGGGGGTGTGGTGGGGGATGTCCAGTGGGGTGAGGGATTTATGGTATGTTTTTGGTAACTTTTTGGTCTGTTTCAGGGGTGTGAGAGGGTTGTCCAGGGGTGTGGGAGTGTTTTCCAGCGGGTGAGGGGTATACAGGGGGGTGGGGAGATGTCCAGGTGGCGGTGGTAATGTCTAGGGGTGTGGGGGGTTTCCAGGGGTGTGGTGGGGGCAGTCCAGTGGGGTGAGGGGGTTCTTGAATGTTTTTTGTAACTTTTTGGTCATGTTTTAGTGGTGTGGGAGGGCTATCCAATGGTGTGGGAGTGTTGTATAGGGGGTGGGGTATACATTAGGGTGGGAGGGTTTTCCAGGGGTGTGGGTGTTTTCCAGGGGTGGTGGGGATGTCCAGGGGTGTTTGGGGCTGTCCAGGGGGGTCGGGGGGGCAGTCCAATGGTGTGGGGGTGTCCAGGGGTGTGGTGGGGACTGTCCAGTGAGGTGAGGGGGGATGTCCAGGTGGTGGTGGGGGCTGTCCAGTGGTGTAAGTTTTAAATGTTATCAATTTAAATGCTTAATTTTTCATTGGTTCTTGTTTTGGTCTACTTCTATTTTTCAGGTACGAATTCTTGGTTTGGTTTCTGGTTGTTTCTGGGGAGAGCAGAGGACTGCTTTCTATTTTAATATAAAAATTGGTTTTTCACATCAGTTATTTAATATCCGATGTGATTAAAACTTGGTAAATGGTTTATCACATCAGTTATTTAATAACCGACCTGAAAACCCCTCCCCCTGGTTTATCACGTCGGTTATTTAATAACTGACATCATAAACCAGGGGGTTTCACGTCAGTTATTAAATAACCGACATGATAAACCCTCCCCCTAGTTTATCACTTCAGTTATTTATTAACCGACTTCATAAAGGCTTGGGAAATGGTTTATCACGTCGGTTATTAAATAATCGTCATGATAAACCATTTTCCAGCGGTTTAGCACGTCAGTGATTTAATTACCAGCGTGATAAACACCCCCTGCACTAGTTTATCATGTATGTTATTAAATAACAGACGTGATAAACCCTCCCCGCGGGTTTTTCATGTCCGTTATTTAATAACTGACATGATAAAAGCCTATGAAATGGTTTATCACATCATTTATTAAATAACCAGCGTGATAAACACCATGATGTTATGTTTTTTTACATCGGTTTTTAAATAACCAACGTAAAAAACAATATTTATAACATCATTTGTATTAACGTCGGCTAAAAACCGACGTAAAAAATGAAAAATAACTAACGTAAAAAACGTTTTTTGCACTAGTGACAACATAACCTAATTCCATGTATTTAAATTATTGTTGAAAAATCGATCCACATGGTTCTCTTTATGTAGCCATTTTCTCAAAGAGAAAAATCACATAAACAACTTTCTCAAATATCCTAATCTCACAAAGTTGAATAAATCATGTGGATTATTGGAACCAAGCTTCCAAATATTCCATACATCAAATTCACATATCTGATTCTCGATGAAGTCGATTCACGAAACCATTTGATCGATGCTCTCATTTTCTCACATAAAAAATTTATTTGTGTAGTATATTTTTATGTAGTAGATTATATGGAATACAAATTCTAAATAAGATATTCTATTAATATTTAAATTGGCATAGATTTTTTTCTTAGCATAGGTAGATTTCAATATAACTGAACACCTCACATATCATTATTTTATATATTAATTAAATTTTGAGTAAACATTCAGAATTATTGTATTTATTATAATGATGTTAAATAAGAATAAAAACATATGAAAAGAGATAAAAACCCATTAAAAATATTTGATGGTTTTTTAGATCATCAATAAATTAACTATATGGGAAGCATTGTCAAGACTTTAGTAGTCCAACATATCTTCCACTACTACCAGGGCATTTGATAATACATATTTTAAATCAAAGAAGTAATTTTTTTTGAAATAAGTTGGATGTTCAGTTAGATTCCAAATGTTTATAGATATGACAGAGTGGTGAATTCATATCATGTTAAATTTTTTTATTTCATCTTGATCATGAAGTGGTGGTTTATATACTACTTGTTTAGTTAATTTTTGTAGAGTTATCATTCATTGTTTGTGGAATTTATCATAGTTTTATATTAATATAATATTTAAATATAACCTATAATATTAAATGCATTGTAAAATTAAAATAATAGTATTGAATAAAATATTGTACTCCAATTTCATGTTTATAATTTAAAAGATAATTTTCAGTTCAAAAACATAAATATTAGAGTAAAAAAAATGAAAAAAATCTATAAATTTAAGGATCATTTTAAAAAACGAGTTTTTTCCATCCATGACATGTAGAAAAGAAGGTCATGGCAATCAGATACATGGTTAGTGCCTTTATGACTATAAATGGATGTCATCCATTTAAAAGTTCAAATTTAACTCAAAACATGCATCACATACTCAAATCTAGGAAAACATATGAAAATTATCATGATTATTTTGTAAATGTACAAATAAATTATTTTTAATTTGTATTAAATAACATCATATCATTCTGATATATAGTGTGGTCGATATGAATGAAAATTAATGGTTTCATTTTAAAATTGGCATTTTAGTTCGATATGCACACCATATACAAAATGTCAAGAAAATAAACATAGAATATCTTTATTTAGTTTGAAAAACATTTTGTGATTCTTTTATTATGTGTATAAATTGACACACATCAATCCAATAAAAAATTTGGCTAATAATAATAAATTAAATGATATTTCAAATATAATAATTTATTCCAATACATACTTCTTATAGTCAAATCATAGTGAAATGTATATAATTAATATAATAAATTAGTGAAATGATAAATTATTAATTTGTAACATATAAGGATCTACCATACATTAATCTGACATGTGGTTTGACCTGTACAATTGAATTTGTGTGTTATCAATATAGAACATATATTTTAGTTCAAACCCACATCATATATTCATAAATAAGAATAAATGTTAAGATTATTATTAAAATTTAGTATGGGGATTGGTCATCAAAATATGACATGTAGTAATTAAACTCATACTAGCCCAACAAGCTGTGTTATTGGTATGATAAAAAGGAAATCACAAACTCAAAACAGATCAAATGTGTTGGGAATGTCTTATTAAATTTTTAATATATTATAATTATGTAATATGTCATTTTTTTATTTTTTCATTATGTTTTATCAATTATGTGTCATTTTTATTTTTTTATATATTATTATATTATATTTATTTTTAAATAATTTCTTCGATATATTTCTAAAATAATCATTGTTTTTATTACAATTATACACTTATTTTATTTGACGATGTATTAATCCACAGAGAAGGTCTCTCATAGGTAAGATTATTTTTGTGTTGGTTGGAAATTTTAAATGTTTTTAGTGGATTATATAAATCAATGTCATTATAATTAATTTAAATTTTTTAGTGTAAATTTATTTTTAAATACCATTTAGTATAATGAAAATGTATTTATAATTTGACAATGTTATATTTATTTGGCTACTATAGTGTGTTGTTCATGTAGAAGTAAATTACTACATATGATATTCATTATTATTATCACTAAAACTATGTATTATTAAACATAATTATGTCTATGATAAAATTAAAAAAGAGAAGAAATAAATTTCTATTGTTCTAACTCTAAAACTAATAAAATATGATGGCCCTTATTATCTCTCAAATTATAAATACTTTTAAATAATTTATAATGTCCTCTCTATATGATTTTAAATCCATGATATGAAATAGTAACTTTGTGAAAAATAAACATATCAAGATCCTCCACTTCTAAAAAACGTTTTGGAATATTTTAAACCCAAAATCATCGACCCCATGGGATAGATTTTCAAACCAAAAATTTTTCAATAGAGTTTGAAACTAGAGATATCGATAAAAAATCCTAGTTGGAAAATTTTTCTTCAATACATAGAAATCATATTATATCATATCAAAGTGAGACAAAATTAAACTCAAAATTTAATTATAGATAAATAAAAAAACTAGAACTAGATTCAAAAATAATATCTAAAACACCTCATGAAAAATTTAGAAGAAATAAAAAATCATTCATAGGGATGTGGATTATTGTTTTAGATTACCAAAAGATCATCTATCAGATTTCAGTTACTATAATATTAGTTATTAGGTGGTTAATAGATATAGTTTGCAGACAACAGATGTAAGTCTTCTACATGGGAAAATTGATCAATAAAAATTCACATCATCTGTTGATGTTCTGATGGACCACTAGAGGTCTGTTAATTTGTATATTGATGAAGGATCACCTGGTCTGTAACCTTGTTAAGGTGGTCGTGTTTATTATTCCATTATTTCATCATTGTTGTTATTACAAGTTAACCATATTATGATTAATATATAATTATTGGTTCCCTTGTGATAAGGAATATTGATCCAAGGAGATCAGGAAGAGAAAATGGGAGTGTTGAAAATTGTTTATATATATGTTTTTAGTAACCTTATTGGAAATATATTATATAACATGAATATAATACTAGAAATTACTAGTGTTTATACAATGAATGAGGGACTATTTTTCCAAAACATGTTAATCTATTATGTTCCTTTTTTTATTTTTATTTTTTTAATGGATACAGTTTATTTTTTCTTGATTGATTGTGAGTATAAATTTTCTGTCAAATAAAAACATTGTGTGGTGAGTAGGTTACTATGGATACCTTTTCCCAGCGCACTTAGTTTTGGTTGAAAGAACTTTTGAAGGATGTATTTCCTCTTTACAAAGACTCTTGTGTGTGAAGATCCAATGAACCATTGATTATATTTTTAGAGATTTTAGTAGAAGAACTAGAAATCATATTTCCAAAAAAGTTTAATTTGATAATGATTTCATGAAGATTAGGATCTACCTTACCTGGAAGAAATTTTTATTTCAGTTGGTGCAACATTCATCAAAAGATATGGTGTTAGATGATAGAAACGTCTCGGTAGTTCGATCTTATAGAACATATTTTGGATTCTAGAGAATAAATATTGTATTTTATCTAGTACAGAAAGACCATGATGCTCCGTCTTCCAGTGTTTGAATAGAGATGATGTAAAAGGACTAATGGGAACAAATTAATATGAATTAATTTCTATTGGTGAGTATGTATTTGGGAAGGAATTATTTTTTGAACGTTTATGAAATAAAGACAATAATATAAGTAATGTAGGATTCAACCCACGTGTTTGAGAAACCTATGAAATTTAATTAGATGTTATTGATGATTTTACTATTTAGACTAATATTATCATAAAGGATACCATTAGAAGATTATATGAATGATTTAAATATGATAATTGGGTTGGTTAAATCGAAGAAGTTAATTTTCATAGATTTTGTGTTGTCACTCCTACCATAATCATTGCTTTTTAAGAGTTAGGATAATATGGTGACTGTAGTTAGTAACTCCAGAGGAAATCCTGATTTGGTATTCGATGATATTTTAAACTCGATCCCAAATGGGGAGGAAAGGATGAGTGATGTACCAACACTCTTCAACAACACTCACAATACTGTTATAAGAGAATTTCAACCTTATAAAAATAATTTTTATTGAACTAAACCATTATAAGTGAATTAACAAGGTAAAATTTAAAGAATGTCAGATGGTGTATAGTGTTTATTCTATATTTTTTGAAGAAATGAAATTTTATGGACTATATTATTCTTATGGGAGGGTTTAATATACCATTAACTTTCCAATGATAAAATTACATTATTATATTGGTAATATAAAACCAATTGTTTCTATGTTTAAATACTCTAGTAGAGTCATGGGATATTGACTCAGGTGAATTGTTCGATACAATATGATAGAAAATTTGCATAGAGAATTATTCATCAACAAAGTTTGAAAATGGTCCTTTGGTAAAAAATGAAGCCCTGTATATTCTGGTAAAAGGTGATGTAAATATCTTGACATTTAATGGGGGTGTTTTGAAATTGGAGGAATCTAGACATATCCATGTTATACATGTCACAAATCAACCAATTGGGACCCCTGTTAGACTGGCTATAAGTTGAGGGTTCCACCCCAATCCTAGCATCAATAGGATGGGGGATGGTGACTAGCATTGATTGTGCATATAACTCAAATGGTAGTCCTTATACTAAGAACATGTACACATAAACACAACAATCTATATAAAATATTACAGAGATATAATTAAAGGATGAAATATCTAGATTATAAAACATGAATTAAATAACCCCTATGATATACATAAATGTAAATGAGTGTAATAAAATATTTATATGGAGGAAAATATATGATCAATTGTAAAATTAGTTCCAACATAAATATAACTTTAAGAAGTTAATAATAAATTGATCCCAAATCATATTATCTGAGTCCAACCAATTAACATTGATTGATCTACAATGTAATTCTCTAATCCACTGAAATAAGGTTGTCCTTGATTACATCAAATATGGAATACATCTTCCTAAGAAACGAAATTAAAGGAAAAAAACCCATGTTATGATAAGTATATACATACCCACTAGATTTTTCTGGAAACTAAAAATATAAAAATATAAAAAGAAGAAATTATATCAAAAATGAGAACAAGGGTGATGAGAAACCTAGATATACTCATAAATAATACCAAATAAAGATAGAAAGAGGATATCTTCCTCCATGACTAGATAAGAATGATGAGTCAGCCTGCAACTCATTAAGGTCCATCTCTGAATCCAAAATCTACACAGAACCTCATGAGAACCAGAATGGATACCCAATACCTCACCAATTTTCTCCACTTCTAATGGAAAAATAACTCGAGTGGAAGACCCCCTCATAGTTCTAGCTCAATAACATGTGAGTAACACTAAATAGATAGAGGAGCCACACACTACTATATTATAGGTGTGTACCGACTCAACCTTTGTTAGGATTATGGGTGAACAATCCCTAGTGTGAAAGGGGTGTTCCAAACCTGTAATATATTCGATGATCAAAAATTTCCATTACCATTAACCCATCATTGATAAAATAATTTTCCCACTCATAAAACATCTTTTATTATATTTGGTTCAAAAATGAATGCCACTATTGTGTTCTCTATGGAAAAATTGTTAGGAATGTCTAGTCCCACACCCAAATCTAAATCATGAAGATAGAGGTACAAAAGTATAATGTTTATGATAAATGTATACATTTTTTACATAGGTTTACATAGTTTATCTTGGATACCCTGAGTTTTTCAATGTACTCTGGATGATGACTATATGCATAGGACTGTGCTCGTGTACTTTGTCTAGGCCTGTGCACATACCGCTTTTCGGGTACTCTATTTGTGTTTTTACCATTCACCTGGTTGTTCCTATGTATTATAGTTGTTCCCATGTTCATGGTATAACCTATACCTCTGTACCGATGGGGTGCATGCTGAGCCACTAGAACTAAGTCACACGGAATGTGATATTTACATTCCATGATACCCTTATCACTGTATCTGGGGATGACAATGTGTGTTTATCCGAACTACAGGCCTTGTAGCTCAGTATTTCCTAAAATCCAATATTATTCAATAGTTTCTAACCATGATGTATACACCTTCAATCCAACCATGAAAATCATCTAGAAAATTAGATAAAGGGTTGACCAACCTCGATTCATTTCCAATTACCGAATTTTTCCCACCTGATTTTCATATGGATCAACCCTATCACACCACATCAGCGAATGACCAAACCCACATTCTAACCAATATAGTCTTTGATCCATTTCCAATATCATATCATAACATATAATTCCAAAATTGTTCCTTTTACCTAAAATCAAAACCAGCAGAAATGATCCAATATTCCATGGGCCAATTTCAAAATGATTAGTTTCTAGGTAATTATTAAACCACCAATAAAAAAATAGGGGTGAATATATAAATAACATGTGGTGAAAGGAACAAACAAATTGATTCAATATCCTCAATAATTTTTCAGGTTTTCCTCAATCTATTGAAATATTTTTTCTGGATGAAGGGAATAATAAATACACCATCCATTCCTAATAGTTGGATGATAAAACAATACCCACCAATCAATGATTGAAAAATAAAAATTAATTAAACCATGAATCCCAAATAAAACATTAAAATATCCCAAAATGAGTAACTTAGAGCTGCTGGTTACATTATTACATTATCATAATATACAAGGGACCACATCCCAAAAAGAAAAATATTTTATTAGTATTTTTAATCAAGATACACACTCAAATATCACATTAAATTTTAAAACCTAAAAAATAGTGAATGGAAATATTCTCTAACCCAGAACTCAGTCAAATATTATTTCTTTATATCATAGAGAAATGAATGAAAATAAGGGTGTCCTCAAATTCTTAGTAAGTTTTATGTATATTTGATGCTATCATTACTAAATAATAGATAATCAGTATGGAAAGATAAATTACTAAAAACACATGACATTTAATCAATTAATTGAGAACAAAGAATAATATGGAATGAATAAATCATGATATAATAACACCAAATAAATAGTCATATGAGCTTAAAGATAATCCATGAATATCATAATGAATGTATTAATCACATTGAAATCAATATCTGATTTTATAAGGATGGATTACATAATATTGGAAGTCATGTGATTATCATCAATGCATCATTCCAAGACATTTTACAAAAATAGTTAAGGCCTCAGCCAAATACACAAACTAGTATGCATCATGATACATACTCAAGCATTGGGGGTCTATACAATTTCAGTCCCAAATAATCACATAATAATTACAATGCATTCATCATATGATTAAGTAATACACCTTAATCAACATTCCTTTCTTAAAAACTACATGTATATGAAGAACTAGCATATGGAATAACTATATTATCCCAAGAAAAAGTGTTCATAATCCATATTGATAAATTATAAGGATGGAAACATTACAATATATTTCTAGTGCAGAATAAAAGGGTTATTTTTGTAAATTTATAAAAACACCATAAAAATTTCAATAAAAAAATATTGAGGAAAGTACCCACTACACATTGAAAATAAATTTTAAAAACATAAAATATCCATAATGTTCAGGAAAATATATTATTTGAAGAGGAACATTGATACTTTTAACAAAATATTAAAATCATTGAGCGGTCACAATGGGATTAAATTTTCTTCATTCTAAGTATATTAAAACAAATTTTCCTATAACATTATATGTTAAAATTCAATAAGTACATCATTCAGAAAATTAAAAAATTATACCTTTTAAAAAAAATATAAAAATTAAATCCGGATTAAAATTATATTTAACAATACTATAGGAATATTGAAAATAATTTTCAAAATATTTTTAGAATATATGGACATAAAAGAAATATATTCCTGACTAAAGGAGAAATAATGTCTATTTTTTTGTAGAAATAATTTTTTGATATTTTTAGTATATAAAAGAAGAATATGAAAGGAAACATTATATATCTCGATAATTAAAAATGGAAAATTAAAATATTGGGTATAAGATAGTATGAACATATAATCCCCTCAGTAGATACATGAACAAAATCAATCTCTAAAAATGAATGGATTTTGAAATAAACCCCTACCACTTGGTAATATTTGAATCACAACACCTATGAAATAAATGAAATAAAATGAATTATTAAATAACATGAATGTTTAGATATTCATGATATAACTTAGAAATTTCATATTATATATACCTATTAAAATTATATCAGTGTATAACAAAATATATTTCCCAAAGAAGATGATTTGATACAAAGAACCCTTAAAATGATCGTATGTTGAAGTGATACTTATTCAATGATGTAATTAAGTGTAAAAAATGTAAATCCACCAAAAAAGTGAAAATAAAACATAAATAAAAACAAATCTATATGAAACATAATATGACATAATATAATCAAATATGAACTGAAATAATTCAATGAATGAATATTGAGTTATGGAACACATACCATGAGGTAAAATTCAATTTAATTCCCCTTGGATGAAATAATTTGAATTGAAACATAAAATACCAATAATTATGAAGGAATAATTATATTATATGTAATATGGGTCAAATATGCACTATATAAAATATATTATGTGAATAAAAATATATACCTAAATGAATGGAAAATAAGATGAAATGATTTACCTCGATTCTGACTCATCACAAACATTATTTAACTCGTAAATAATAAACCTGTGTTAACCATTTAATTTCATAAGATTATATTCTATGTTTATTATTAATTTTATAATATTTATTTCAATATTATATTTAATTATGTATAATAATATTTTTGCATTTTAATTTTTGAGGATATTCAGTTCATATTCCCAAAATGAAATCAGTAGATTGAGAATGGTAAAAGTGAAATTTGTAACCCCATATCTAGAGTAATAATAATGAGAAAAAAAATATTTTTTATTCTTAAATTATAATTTTTCATCCACCCAGGAAATACGGTTATGAATGATGGGCTATGTTACAATCATGGAAATGGTAGGCCGTATGTACACATGATTAATGTTCCCATTTCAAACGATATTGTTGGAAAGAACACAATTATTACATTATTTTTATATAATTATCAAAATAACTTAAATATAATATTATAAACTTATATATAGAAGTCAGGTAATATGGTTATGAAAAAATACGTACATCGCTTCATTGAGGTGGTAATCCAGCCTCACACACGAACAATATTTTCATATTTAAATGAATGGAATGGAATTAATTTGTATAAAAATAATAATTAGAGAATGAAAATTATTTCCTCGATATTATATATATATTTACAAAATTCAGTAAAACTATAATTGATTACTGGTTATTGAAAATAAATTTCAACAGTTTTTGAGGTGGCAGTCAGTCGTATGCATGAAAGATGGTTTTATTTTTCATTTAATAGATGAAGATAAGGATGTAGGTTACTCCATTAAAAAAATTAAAAACTATAATTTGGAAGGTAATTCTTTTATTATATTAGAATTGTTGATTGATATTTTATTGAGATGGGAGAAAAAATAAAAAAACATGTTTAAGAACGATACCTCTTACTTGGAAAACCAATTGAGGTTTTCACCAAAATACTTACTATGAGGGTTTTATAGTAAAACCAAGGACTCTAGGACATATAAATGGAAGTGAGAATGGGGTTTGAGTAGGTTTTATATAAAAAAATCATTTAAATATTTAATAAAAGAGGTCAGGCAGTTCCCTTTTATAAATGTGGGGAGGAGTAGTTTTTGAATTTACTAAAATATTAAATTAATATAAATACAATATCAAGGGAAAAAGTCAAAAAATGATATAATTATAATATAGGACGTATTTGAGTGTAAAACATATCATAAAATAAATTTTTTACATGTTTAGATTAGGTTTCCACCATTATCTGTTTCTTTTTACCCACATTAAACCTTTTTTTATATTTACTTTCATAACAATGTTTGAACACTGTTGGGGTGAAGATAGTTTCTATAAATAGAGAATTAAGAAATAAAAGGACCATGGTCAATATTTTCAACCATATCAGAATTAATTAGATGAATATATAATTATTAAAAAATTAATGTATTTAATAAAATATTATTTATTTTAAAATAAAAATATTTTCCTTTTTTAACTATTTTTTTTAATTTGATTTTTAAAACAACATACTAACTATTTAATTCAAATATAATCCTTAAATAAATCAATAACATAGTATTTATATATATATAAATCATGAATCATAATAATTCATTAAATTTATATATCTTTACATATTTTTAAAATCATTAATTTTATTTTTATATGAATTGAATAAATTACGTGTGGGTATTGCATAATCAATTAAGGTAGTAAATTAATTACTAAAAATAAAAATTATTGTATAATGATTAAAAATAATTCATGTTTTAAATGACTATTTATAATCAAATATATTTTTTTATCCTTATAATTAAATATTATAACTATTAAAAGCAAGAAAGTTAAATTTTTGCCTTTATCTTTTACTTATATGATACAAAGGTCAAAATCAAAGAAATATCAAACCATGTGGCTATATATTCAATTTTTGTTTGAAAATTTCCAAAATAAACTCATCGAGTAGGATAAAATCATATGTTAGGGTCAACATTTTTATCCCAATTATATTATTTTTAATCTTAATTACCCAACTTATCTTTTTTCCATAGTGATAATATTTTTTCTACAATTTAGTATGAAAAAAATTAAGTTGATATTTTTCTATCAATTTAAATATGTTGATTATTAATATAGAATCCAGTAAAAAAATTCAATCATTATAATTGTAATAAATTTATTTATAATTTTCCCACAAATTATGATAGAAAATTGGGGTTCTAAAAAAATGCCTTTCTAAGTCTACAATTATTTTTATTATAATATCATTTATAATCTAGATTCATATTTAATTAATTAGATTCTTTATTACTAAATTATATATATATAAAAATAAATTCTATATGAAATTAAAAATATTATGGGGCTTTTAAATGTGATAAAATGAGAGTGTTTTAAAATTTGATATTTTAATACTATTCACTAAAAATTAATCATTATGGAAAAATAAAACAATTTCTCCCTAAGTTAACCTTGAAACAATGATTTAAAAAAATGATATCATTTTTATAGAGTAAATCATTAAATGTGGGATATGTCATTTATAATTTCCTCACATAATATGAAAAATAAAACCACTTGTGAGGAAAATGTTTTTTTTTATGTATAAAATTTTTTTACTAGAAATTTTGTGCATATTTATTATTAATAAACACATTATATTAATACTTTATACATTTTCCTATAATGTGGATAACTATATTTATAACATTAAATTCAATGGATAGGTTATAATGTTCTTATTAAAGTGATAATATTTCATGGTTCATTTATACTCGGTGATGCGTGTTGTATACATTATTGAACGTAGTGTTTTTTTTAATATTAAGGATCTACAAAACATATAGGTAAATATATGAAATAATACACCCTACCTCAAAAACATATTGAATGCTGTTGATGAACATGTCCATGTTAAAAGAAGAAGATGATCACATTGTGTTTATGTTCCATATCACGAACCAACTAGATCATTCATCATCGATTCATGTTCTCAACCCCCCATTACTAATGAAGATTTAATAATCCTCTCTATTTTTTCAGAGTTATGTGGCTAAATATGGAAATTATTCATGATGATGTATTTAATGTGGAGTGTTAGGGTTTGTATAAATTACATAAATTAATTAAATTGATTAATTAATTCAATCAACAAATGCGCCAACAGTTTCACATATATGAACCCCCAATTTCAACCAGCCTTATGTCATGCCCGAGATAAATCCCATATCATGAAAACAATTGTGCTCTTAGATAACCCATTTGAGTCATCGATCAATGGTAAAAACTTTTATTTTGAAAAAAATGCACGAGTACCTTAATATATATTAATATTATTAGTATACTAATTATATGGTCTTTTTACATTTATAAACAACATCTACTAGGAATAAAATAATTGATATGTATATAGAAATATTTAAATGATCAAATATATGAATACATGCCTTTACATTCTACCATATTTCATGTATTTTCTCCCTAAAATCATGAGTTTCACAAAATGGGGGGGTAATGATTTGAAATTTGACCCTCACATTCCCAGTTTCTCCCCTTCATACTCCCAGGATTTCGAGGACCTAGAACCAAATGGATAGTATGGAAACTAATGATCTTATCATGATGATCCTAGATTACAAATGGGTTCTCCATGACTGTGGATACATTATTGATGTTTAGCAGTCCATAGAAAATAACATGAATTGGTTCGTAAACATATCTCCTCATATGCAATGTGTGGAAGACATCATTCACTCATTTAAAAAATGGGGGGAAGTCCATGTTGTAATCAACCTAGCCAACCCTTCAAAAAGTCTAAAATGAACCAAAGAACCTTCTGATAAATTAGTTCCTCGACCAAAACTCCCCAATCCTCAGTATGGTGAGATTCCCTGAAAATACGGTCTCCCTGATTGAACTCCAATTTCCAATGACATCGACCCACATAATATCACTTTCAACAATAGGTTGTCCTCACATACACATAGATTATCCAAACCTTCTCCATCGTTACCTACATCAACTCAGGCCCAATAAAAGATGTCTAGCCTATACTTTTCTTATATAAGGGTAACATATTGGGCCCCACATAGAAGGTTTGGAAAGGTTCCACAATTATATTAGAGTGATAAATATTATTATAGGAAAACTATAATAATGAAAAGATATACTCTATGCTTCATCCATTTTTTAACACAGGGACTCTTAAAATATACTCAAACAACTAGATAGATTTATCAGTTTTCTCATCCATCTATGGGTGAAATAATGTGATCATCCAAAAATGGGTCTAAAATCCTTCTAGAAACCCATCCAAAACTACGGTGTGAACTGTGAATCATGGTCATAGATTATATTCATGGGTACCCCATGATGTTAGGAAATTTCATGAAAATAAAAAGGCCCCAAACTCTTAACTAAACTCTAATCCTTGATGATAAGAAAGTTGTACATCATGGTGATTCGTTCTGTATTAACCTGAATTGTGTTTTGAAATCTAACAATAAAAGTAATTTCCATCATAATTCTATCTATATAACATCCAAAATACATTCTGGGATCTCAATAAGTTGATTCAGACATATTGGAACCTGTGGTTTGTCCATTACCTGTAGTTGTGTGAGGAATCATGCAAAAAACTCGGTAATTATCCACCTTATTCCATCCCAAAAACTATCACTAAATTTGGTTGTACATATTTACCACACATGTATGTCCATAAAATGGGTAATCAGGAAAATACCTCAATAAATTCTCATGAAACATGAAGAAAAAAAATTCCTAGGAAAAGGATGACTTGTCCCATCCTTTAGAAAATAAATCTACTGCATCCAATGAAGATATATGTTCATGAAATACCTTATAGTTGACATCTTCCAACTATGATTATATAACACATTTGATAATAAGTGTTATCTCTACCATCAACTAAACACAATCTTTACCCCTCACCTCTAATTGGACCTATTATAATGTAGATAACAACTCAAATTCCTACTACTCTAGGTGATATCGAGATATCATGATAAGGTTATCTACCATAATATTTCCCTTAGCATGGGTATATACTATCTCTAATTTTTAATACTTTGGGAATTCCATCCAATGACTCCATGTTAGGTCGATATCTCTTAATGTGAAACGTAACATATACTCGAATATTCTTATTAAATAATAAAACACTCACATAGAATATAATCCCTCAACATTTTCATGTAAAATACTACCACTATCAACTCAAGGTCATGTGTCACATAATTATGATTATGGGGTATCAACCACCTCAACTCATAAGATATAATTACCTTCCTCTACATCAACATCCAATAGATTACATCTGTAAAAGAATCTCAAAACACCATATACTCAATTCCCTTCTCTAGTATCTTAAATAGAGGATCATCGGTAAACCTCATCCTACAATCCTCTAAGGCTCTATGACACTACTTAGTCCTTGTAAATAGAATGTATTTCCATGTCAAGGTATTCAAAGGGTATGCTATGCTGGAAAAGTTTTTTGAAAAACATTGATAATACCCCCCCCCCCAAACACAGAAACATATCACATCCAACACACTCTTGGGTGGTCACCAAGAAATAAATATATCAATAATTTAAATATATATAGCTAAATCATGAATATATACTACATTACCAAAAAACATTGAATCACAAAATCCAAACTGACACATCAAGAGATATTCATAAAGCTGATGCTATCAATGTTTGCAGATGACAATCATCAAATTCTATGAATGATCATTCTACAATGTAATGTATATAATAATGTAAACCATAAATACAACTAATTTTAATCATAATAATGGATGTAATATCCTATTAGTAATAGATAATAATGCAGTGGTGGAATCAATCAAATCGAAATGAATCATTGAGAACCCATTATGTTCATAGTGATATAAAAACATCATATTCATAATATATTCGATATTAACCCTCAAATGATGGTAGAAATACTTTAGATTCATACTTTATGAACAAAATGAATCTTTAAACTCGTCAAAAAGGTTTTCAATCCCTGAAAATGGGTGCTTTTAATTTATCACAATCTGATTTAGGTGTTAATAGTCAGAAAAAAGCCTCAAAATCACATATTCATTTTTAATAAACTAAAATGGAGATACCCAAGTGGAAACATTATGTTTGATATAAATATTAACTTGATATTTTTCAAAATACACCCTCAGATCTTTGGACATGTGGGGGATAACTAATATGATGTGGAAGATATCATTGTGGTTCCAGGGCGAAATTTAATATAAAAGTTAATATCCCACCAAAGAGGTTGTCCTAAAACATATTTTGGAATGATTTCCATATAACACTTCACTACCATTTGGATCCCTATACTTATAGATAAAATATCATGAAGGGTTAAACTCTGGATCTAATGAGTGATGGGTTTCGTCTTCCTACTTGAGTACCCCAATTTCTCTTCCATAAGATATATCATTACCACGAATGATAATATCATCATATCCATATGAGTACATATAACTCCCATGTGATGAATGTTTATCATGGAAAACCCCATAGAAAACCAGTACTTGCCCAAGATGATGTCATAAGGTTTCATAACAATAAAAAAGTGTTCCTAGGAGACACTATATCCTCTGAGTGCTAACTCAATGTGATAGTATATGTGTGATATATAATAATCTCTCTCTACCGTAACCTGTAGACCTAGATGTTGGGATAAGGACTCAAACGGTATCTCTAGATCTCATACAAGGGATATAGAGATAAACAAGTGACTCAATTAGACGTCGAAAATTATTGGTGTTAGATTATAAGAAACATATATAATAACTCATGTCATCTAATGACCAGCCTGGTCATACCCCTCCATTCCATGTACATTCCCATTCCCATGACTGTCATCCCTCCCAGCCTAGTGTGGTCCATGAGGTTTGGAGGTAAAATAATGTCATAGTGTCTTCTTAAACCATTAGATCCCCCCTCCAGAGATGCACCTTCTCCATAATCTATGTCTCCTCCCTCGAGTTCTCCCAGACTATGCCAAGCAGATCCTTGATCACAATCATCCCTCTTATGGGGTGGTCAATCCAATTATAGTCTACCTTCCTCAGCATGTTGGTTCATGAAATCCTTACCCATGTGACCTCTATAATTATATGTATAACTTCTCTCCACTCCTTGATTACTTGATCCTATGCAAGAACCCAACCCTGAAGATTTACGAGTCTATGTCTGGGAAATAGGTTTTTGTCCTAACCTATGACCCTAATAATGTACACTTTCGAGATACTCCAGAAAACTCAACATCCTAATTTCAAATGTTTGATCCGACCTTATAGAGTCCCTCTATGAGGAATCCCTTTTTAACTGAGGAAGGTTCTTTTATTTTATCATAAGGGTGAATGAATAATGAGACCACACTAGCATAGATTTATCTGTGAAGGACCTTCTCCATCTTATAAAACCAAATGTATCCATGGCACACTATATTGAGAGAGTAACACATGTGGTTTATTAACCTAATGGAATTCTCAATAGTTAACATATTTATCTACTGCATCTTGAGAGTCTCTTAAATCAACACATATCAAAATCTCAAAGGGTATTACTTGTCATTGAAAAAAAACTAGATGTATAACCATGGGAGTTCTACCTTATCATGGGTCTTTGTTATATGACTCCTCCAACACTCTAATTTACCAATAATATGGATGGTCACAAACACAATTATTTAATCATATAGGGCTCAAAAAAAATTAAAATGCATACCCCACCTTTATATAATACTCCACCACTTGAAGTTATATATCACCATGAAACAATAACAGTCTCTATCACTACAACTAGAATAATGCATTATGACTGTGTAAATAAAAAATAAGAAATTATAAATCAACCAATGTGCTAATATGATGTCAACCATCCTCCCAAAAATCTAGAGGTGAATCTCCACACTTCTCAACATGTGGTAGCACCACCCTATGCATGCATAGAAGAAACACATAAGGTTTTGGTCCCTAAAATGTGGCCTCATCACTCCATTGATCATCGTTATGATATTTTTTTGGTATCCTAGATGGCAGTCGACACATAGGAAACTTTAATGTAAATAATATGTATCACAATTATATGAAAATATATAAGGAGATAACTAAATAGGGATACAAATGTAATAATACCTGATTAAATATGATTCATATAACATTGGTTTTATGGAAACATATACCTTAGTATATCAATTCAACAAGAAAGTATCCACACTCCTGTTGTATGGATATGTTGATCAACACTACATCACTTGGTTCTCTATCTTGAGTATCGAACTTGAGACACTTCGTCATCATTTCCTTTTGATTCCAAACCAATCCTCTCAACCTTTGAAACTCAAAACACTATCTCCAGGGAAAACCACCATTGAAACCACATAATCATGACCCAAACCATAGTGACCCATCATATGCCAACAATATAAAGAGGGTGATACCCCAAGACCACTTCCAATAGGATAGTGACTAGAACCTTGTTTTAAGTATGAATATCAAAAAAAATGGGAGGTCTTAATAGAAGTACATATACAAACAAACACATCTAGATCATTGAAAATGTGAATAGTTATTATGAATGAATGAAAAATTTAGATTATAAACCATGAAATAGACAACATCTAGGAAATAAATAAATATAAAATAGTTTAATTAAATTGTCATAATGTTGAAAAATACATTTTATACCAGAAAGGAGGTATGGACCATAAAAAATTAAAAAATGGATGACTTAAGAGATATTGAATAACATTCTCTAAGTCTAAACTCCAAAAAAGTTATAATTCACTATGTACTACTACTCTATAACAATTTTATGTTTACCAAGATCACAATTGATCTATAAGTCACTTATAGATGATACAATATATGGGGTAAAATCTCAGGAAAGGGTGAGTAATTGCATACACAATAGTATTTCTTAAAAACCTAAAAGGGATTGATAGAAAAAGATATTATCAAATAAACTGATAATAAAGTGGGTAAATATAACCCTAATAGATATACTCATAAACAATCACAAAAAAATATAGAAAGGGTGTAACACCCCGAAAATCTAATGCAAGGACCTCAAATTCAATAGTATTCATGACACACGACACCAAAAAAATTACGGTATATAATACCATGATACATTAAAATATATTTTATATATTATATATATTTTACATATTATATTTTTTTCTATTCACACGACACTGGGTTAGTGTGCATTACACTCAAGAGAGACCCTCTTAGATTGCTTTCATTACACACAAGACCATGTTTTACCAAACAATAACATACTATTAAAATATTATTATTTTATATAATATGATATAATCTAAAGATTTTAAATAGTATTAACTAACATATAAATATATTTGTTTTACACAAATTTAAAATTATTTCATTAGATGAAATTGATTAGAAATGAATATAGGAACCAATTGAATATAATGGGAATATTTTTATAGAAAACTATTTTTATGGCCACAGTAGTGGTTTATCCTAATAAATTAAATTAATTAAAATTAGTGATTTATTTTAATGAAATATTTATATTATATATTAACTCAAATAGTTTTTATCTTCATATAATACATTCTATATGTATAATATAAGAACAAACCCAATTTTACTATTAAAGTACAATATTATTATTAAGACATTTTTACTGCATTATAATGTTTAACCCATTTAAAATATGAATTTTGACTGTTTAATTTATTTAATATGTCAAAATAGAAATTATATTTGAAATAGAAACATAATAATTAGTTTATAGTGAATTTTTTATATTTTTCTGAAACATTTCATTTTTTATAGAAACTTAAAAATGCTGATTTTTTGTTCAAAATAGCTTTTTCATATAATTTATTTAAATGGATGAAATATAATTTTTTAATTAGTTTTAAAGATTAATTTGATAATATATTTATCAAATAATACAATTTACATCATTCAAATCAATTTAATTTCCAAATTTACTATAAAATCATATCAATATTTTGGAGGTTTGTACTAAAAAAACCGCACTGTCATCCCTCCTACGAGATGAATTTTAAAATTAATGTTTTCAACTTATGTGATTGAAATATGAAAAAATGGATTCAATATTTTTAACGAGCATAATTTATTTTTTATAACAGGGTCAACATATTTTTTTACCAAAAAATTAGTGAATGTAATTGAATTTAATTACAATTATTATGGCATAATTAAGCTTAAGAAGGGAAACACAATTAACTTAAGGGAACAAATGACCTAAAAAATTGTCCAAAATATTTTATCTAGACATATATCATCCATAAACATTCCATTATTGAGTATTATTAGATTTTTATGAATTTTATTATGTAAGAATATGTGTACACTACACTTGTTTCAAAAAATTCCATGTGATTCATTTTCCATCACTATAAAAGGCAACCAAATCTCCCACTTCTTCATGTATATAAAAACATGTAGTTTTGGCCATTCCTAGCCCATGTATCTTCCCAAGATCCCATCACTCTACCTTGAATCCTACATTTGGGCATAAATCCATCCAAGTATGCCTTTTGGTATAAACCAAAAGAAGTAACCTTGCTAAGAGGTAACATCTTCTCTGAATATTTTTAGTATAATTTATATTCTACACTCCCTATACACTTATTATTCTATGGTTACATAATATAACCATTATAATAAATATACTAGGATGTTTTTATGTTATTATTTTTTTACTTACACTTACACAAACCTCCATCTAATATGAACAAAAAATATTGTTTCTCTGTGTGATGAATTGCTACCTCACGAAATATTGATTGCTCATTTTACTCTACCACATATCATGGTGTCCATTATGATGGAAACAGTTGTTTATATATGTTATAAATTATATTTATAATTTAATTATTCTTCCTTATGTTTAATTTAGAACATAAATGTATGATTTCCATCATTTGTAAATGTGATCATTTCGATTGAGGATGTGTGGACTACCACCCCTCAAAGCGATGTGACTCTTTCATGCCATACATGGAATATATAAAGGTTGGTCATAATAATACTACATAACATATATAACATGGATATGGTAATGGAATTAAAATATACATATATCATTTAAAGTTAATAATTTTAATACAATAGAGAAATGAAAGTATTGTCCATGCGTGTGTACGAATTATCATCTCCTTGAACGATGCATTTCATTTCATATCTCCAATAATTATAGATTATTATAAATACATATATAATGATTATGTATGATAATTATTTAATGGTTTTCATTAAGGAGATAATGATACATGATCTAATTAATGATAAAAACAAGTAAAAAAGTGAAGACATACTTGGAAAAACAAGGCAATTAATACTTTAAATAGTGATAATAATGAATGATTATTAACAAATGGGTAATGAGTTATTATAAAAAATTACATATGATGAAAGACTCATAAAATTCAAGGAAATTTTTTTTCTTAGTTTTATTTGTAATTTTACAAGAACGCAGTTTCTGAAGGCACCTGATTCCGAGACCTGGTGTGCCCGGAATCATTTTCCGAAGTTTGGCTCGGGTACGTTCAGTGAACGAACGAGCGGGTTTTTCTAACTTTTGAACCAGTGCTCGGAATCGAATTCTGAGGGCACCGATGGAATCTCAGCACCGGTATTTTCTTAGAAACGCCTTTTCCGGAGTTGTGTTTGCTCGGGTGTGGTTTTTAATTTTTGGGGTTAAGTTGAGAAATAAAATAAAGTGGTGTGACAACTTTATTTTATTTCACTTAAATCCACTTAAGCTATGTTAAGCGGATAGGGTGGAACCCAAAATATCCTACCAACTTGGTAAGATATTTGTGAGGTGGGGCCCGCACGAACCCCGCCGTTTCTTCCCTCCTAAGTAACGCACCCGCAACCCCCCTCATAAATGAAAGTCAACCGGTGCGTTTTCTTAAATTCTTAACGCCCCTATTAATTGGTCAGTTAAGTCGTTACCATTAAGTCATCGAATTAATGGTTCGTTTCTTAACTTTGATTTTCGTTTTTTGGCATAAGAATAAAATAAGACCAACACATGTGGCTGGCTTGTTGAGAGGATTTGGAAAAACTCTAAGTTCTTCATCCTCCTTCGCAAAGAACGCGAAGAACGTCGAACCCTCAGAGATCGACGACGTGACACCGTGTACCGTGATGCCGACGATTCTCCTTCTCTGACGTTTCTTCCACGACATTCCTTCCCCGCGACAATCTTCGATCAACAACCGATTGAGGTAAGGGATAGTGGTCCTTTTAATTCTTTGTGAATTATATCCTCGACATGGTTTCTTTTGGTGCATCTTAAATCTGTGTGATTTTAAATCCTCGGAGTTTTTACTGCGCAATGCCGTGTACCGCGACGACGCGATGCCCCTTCCGCGATGTGACGATCCTCTTCTTCCGCGACGGTCAATTCCGCGAAGAACTCACGTTCGACGAATACGACGAGGTACGGGTTTTATTCATTTAAATCTTGTGATTTATACCCACGGTGTATGATTAAATATTTGTTGTGAGAGTTTTAAAACCGTTAACGCGGTGGGTGCGGAGCAACAAACAAGTCTGAACCCACCTCCCTTTTTGTTCTTGGTGTGCGGAACGGCGGACGATGATAAAGTAAGCCACACGGGTGATGTGAGATCCTCGCAGTGATGGAAGGACCCTGGGAGAGATTTTGGCGAAGACGGCGTGCAATTCCGACCACCGGAACTCGTCCGGTGGTCCGCAGAGCATCCCTCCGGCGCGCCGCCGGGAGGAGCCGCCACGGCTGAAGCCGTGGAGGCAAGGCATGGTCCCGCAACCGCGCGGGACCAGAGGGGCATGGGACGCGGCCGGCTGTCGCGTCCGCTGGAAAAGGCGGCCCCACGCGAGGTCGCGGCTCCATCACGTGGGGGCAGCACACCCCCTGCTCTGCTCGGCCGTAACCGGCTGAGCCGACCCGCCGGCCGGGCTGGGTCGCGCCCAAGCCGGGCCAGGCCACCCCGGCCAGGCCGGGTCACGCCATCCGGGTCGGACACGGACTCGAGTCGGGTCGACCCAGTTCGGGCCGACCCAGGGAGGGTTGGGCCGGGTCCGTCTAGGCCCAGACCCCCCATTTTCGGACCTCTTTTGATCTTTTGCCCATATTTAGGGATACGGGCCTCCGATCGACGCACCGTTAGCGGTGATGTGATCCTTGGATCGAATGGTCGTTTTGGTATATCACACTCAAGGTTTCGGAGTACTTTGGGTTCGGGTGGGTTGGTTCGTACACGAAACCAACCGGGGCCTCGAAGCGGAAACGCTCATAACTTGAGCTCCGGATGTCTGATTGATGTATAGTTGACTTTTTTGGATTCCTCTTAGTGAGACGGATCTTTTGGATTACTCCACCCAAGGTTTGGACACAATTGGAGTATGGTCGGTTTGGTTTTGACTTAAATAAAAAACCAAGCGGGCCCCTGGGACGAAAAGGCCAATAACTTCCAGACCGGGCATCCGATTGACGCGTCGTCTGTGACGCTGAGTTCATGTTGACGATATGGAACTTTTAGATACATCAAATCTGGAATATTTGCCAGTTGATGTATCAGCCCCTCAGCTCGTGGAGTGGACCCTCCCGAACGAGCTTGCTGTGTGCGGGAACCCTAGAGCTGGTTGCGTCTGCGACCACAAGGAAGACAGTACGGGAATCCTCCGTTGGTTCGGTAGTGACCACTACGGTACTTTTTGGGATACATCAACTCCAGACTACATGTCAGTTGATGTATCGACCTCTTGGATCGTGGAGTGGACCCTCCCGGAATGAGCATACTGTGTGAGGGAACCCTAGAGATGGCTGCGTCTGTGACGACAATGAAGACAGTACGGGAATCCTATGTGGGTTCGGTAGTGACCACTACGGTACTTTTTGGGATACATCAACTCCAGACTACATGTCAGTTGATGCATCGACCTCTTGGCTAATGGAGTGGACCCTCCCGGAACGAGCATGCTATGTGCGGAAACCCTAGAGCTAGTTGAGACTTGATGAATGATGATCGAACGACTCGGTGTGTTACGGATAGCCCAGTGGGAAGCGCTTGGTTGTAGCAGCAGACCCACAGTGGAGGAGCTCTTGGTTGTAGCGGCAGACCCGCGGTACTCAACAGAAGGAGTACCTCTGGAGGCTATGAGGGAGAGCGCTTGGTTGTAGCGGCAGACCCACGATGGAGGAGCGCTTGGTTGTAGCAGCATGGGGGAGCGCTTGGTTGTAGTAGCAGACCCACGGCAGAGGAGCGGTTGGTTGTAGCGGCAGACCCGTGGTACTCAACAGAAGGAGTACCTCTAGAGGCTATGAGGGGGAGCGCTTGGTTGTAGCGGCAGACCCATGGTGGGAAGCGTTCGGTTGTAGCAGCAGGCCCATAGTACTCAATAGGTGGAGTACTACAGCAGTCCAAGGTTAGAGGGAAGTGCTTGGTTGTAGCGGCATACCCACTGTACTTAATGGAGAAGGAGTTTCCCAATAGCTATGGTTTCAACTTCTTGATCAATCCTTTGTGGGTCATTGCGGGGGTTAGTACCTATCGATCCTTTGTGGGTCCGACGGCTTAGATGAATCAGTGGCTATATCTGATCATCTCTATCGTCATACGAAGAAGTTTACCTGTGTGAGCTGAATCATGTTTTGCTTTCCATTGTGGATTGTGTTGTGCTATCCTGTGTGGATTACGTTTTGCTTTCCTGTGTGGACCGGGTTGTGTTTTCCTATGTGGACTGGATTGTACTTGGGCTCGGAAGTTGGAGTGTACTGGAATTGATGACTTAGGTATATGTATGGGCATATACCTAAGCAGTGTCGAATGTTACTTCATGATTGTATCTTTCCTTTGTGGATTACCCCTTTGTGGATTCTGGGAGACCTTCCGGGGTCTCGGGGTCCCTACTGAGTAGCTTATACTCACCCTTGCACGGGCTATTCCTGCACTACATTGTGTTGGTTGCAGAAGAAGGACAGCACTGATCGTGGTTGAGGCTTGCGGGGCAGGACGGTACCTGGAGGTGGGCCACTGGGCGGGACGTACTCGGAGCGGACGGCTGGACCCTAGGAGCTGTGGAGGCCATCTGTACTCACCCTTCAGGTGGGATTTCTAGTGGATGGATCGAAGATGCGGCTTTACTTTTCAGTTGTTGTTTTTCCCTTTCCAGTTGTACTTTACTTTCAGTTTGGGTTTGTATACTAGCCCACTTACTTTTCCGCACTTACTATTGTACTCAGTTTTTACTTAGTTATTACTTCTACCGCTTGCTTTCTCTGTGGTGTTTGTTTACTTTACAAAGGCAATGCCTTACCTTTTACCGGTATTTACTCCTTGGTGCTAGTCACCAGCCCCTGGCCTATGGAAGGCGGGCTTGGGGTAGTCACGGCAGAGGCCTCGAGGACGGGTCGTGACAAATTGGTATCAGAGGAGTTTGGTTCTACCGGAGAACTCAGGACTCTGATCTTTTTCTATGTGAAGCAATAGTGTTAAGCGTATTGGGTGTGGTTATCAGTCCAGGGATTCCAGTGTTGGTGCGGAGGCCGATGTATCCATACACCAGGACCCTGACTTCTTATTTCCGACTTAATGCACGAAAAAATTGATTGCATGTGTGTTTCAAGTTTTCCTTGTGATTACTTTATGTCAGCTCACCAGGTATACTGTTTGACCGTGGTGCACCTGTTTCCTTTCAGGATGGCCCCATGATGGCAGTCAGCTAGGGTTCTGAGAGTTATGTGTGACGATAGCCCACCGAGCGACGAGGCCTCGGTACAG
This sequence comes from Viscum album, assembly GCA_963277665.1. Taxonomy (NCBI): domain Eukaryota; kingdom Viridiplantae; phylum Streptophyta; class Magnoliopsida; order Santalales; family Viscaceae; genus Viscum; species Viscum album. Next base: position 758,727,416 of record OY728140.1, on the reverse strand, counting down.
GGCCCTTTGACAGCTGAGGCACCGGCGGTACCTCTACCCGCCGAGCCACCGATGCTTCCAGCCCCATCCGCTGACAATGCACGTCGCCTTAGTGCACTTCACGAGTTCCAGCACCAGTGACCGCCAAGGTTCCGTGGGGAGACGGACCCCCTGGCAGCCGAGGACTGGCTGGAGGCAGTGTTGAGAGTTTTCAGGTTAGTGAGGACACCAGCAGACCTCATGGTGATCCTCGCAGCGAGCCTACTACACGCGGCAACGGACCGATGGTGGAGTTTGATGCTTCAGGTGCACGATGAGGCATCTCTCCTCTGGACAGACTTTGAGATCCTCTTCCGCTCGGCGTTCGTCCCAGCCACCCTCCATTCGGTGCGCATCCAGGAGCTTCTTCAGCTGCGGCAGGGCATCTTGACAGTAGCCCAATACACGGCTAGGTTTACCGATCTCTCGCGCTATTCGACGGAAATGGTACGAGACCCATTCTTCAGGGCCTGAACCTTTGAGAAAGGGATAAGGCGAGAGATCAGAGCTTCAGTTGTTTCTCACAGCATTCTGACACAGACAAGAGTTTTGGAGCGATCCCTCTTAGTGGAGAGTTTCCTTGCTGAGCAGTCTCCAGCAGCAGGACCCACCACTAGCCGGCATGCGGCAGAGTCTTCTGCAGCGGGCAGTAGACAGATGATGCATGGGTCCAAGAGGACTAGACCTAATGTTGGTCGACCGCATGACACAGGATCGTTTGTGTGAGGCACCCGGTGTGGGAAACGACTTACCATGCACGGGCAGTGTTACTCCTGTGGCAGGGTTGGTCACATGGCTCGTGACTGTCCGACCCGCCATATGGATGACCAGCAGATAAACGAAGGACCTCCCAGGAAGAGGCAGAGGTTTTATCAAGGCGGACCGCATGGAGCAGGGGATCATGGCAGGGGAGCTGGCCCTACAGCTGGAGGTGGACGACGCTTCGAGATGTTGCCACCACCACCAACAGGAGGTCCACCCTGACCGCAGGGAATAGGTGGACGTGGGAGAGCTCAGCTGAAGGCATCTGAGGCCTACGATCATGGAACTCTGGGAGCTGATGGACAGGAGCGGCACTAGCTCCAGACCTGGATACTTTTGTTCATGTTGCTTCCATCTCTGTTGATGTTTTTTTGTAAATGTTTTGTGTCCTTGTACTTTGAGCTGCAGTAATAAAGGACACCTTTCTTTTGGCGTTTACCTTCCTTTCCTCTCTTTGTGTTGTTACTAAGAGGTTCCGGTTTAAAAACTGTTGACTTGACCCTCACTTTGAGATACCTACTGGAGGATACCCAGTGACCACACACTGATGCCGACAGTGTTACTCAAACCTTAGAGGCGAGAGTAACGGTTGGATCTCTTGGTAGTAGCATCGAGGCCTTACGGCGTAATCCTTGCTATGGGTTAGTATCATCCATGATGGGATTGACTGTATTAGGCGAAGAACGTGGTTCATCTAGGGGATGAGACCGGATTTCTCTTCTCGGCAAAGAAGAAATCTCAGTAGCTCTTGTAGGACCAGAAAGGTCCAAGTCATCCAAGAGCGGATGAGGACAGCTTAGAGCTGGAAAAAGTCTTGTGCTGACAGGAGGCGGAGACCACTAGAGTTCGAGGTTGGTGACCACGTTTCCCTACGGGTCTCACCTCGACGTGAGTTACGGAGATTTGGTCGAGGCGACAAGTTATCTCTGATGTTCAACGAACCTTTCTAGGTCCTCGGCAGGGTAGGAGAGGTGGTTTACTGCTTCACCCACCCACCTCAGTTGCACCAGGTGCACGACGATTTCCATGTATCTCAACTGGGGAGATACGAGCTCGACCCGACGCATATCTTCGACCATGGGGAGATGGACGTCGATGATGGGGAGACTTTCGCGGAGGTCCCGGTGGAGATCGAGGATCGACAGGAGCGGGTCCTACGTGGACGGTCGATTCCTCTAGTACGCATCAGATGGCAGCACGGGAACCTCCAAGAGAGAACTTGGGAGCGGGAGGCTCAGATGCGTGCTCAATACCCACATTTTTTCCCTAGTTTATGATGTATCTTTACGGGGACGTAAAACCCTGAGGTGGGAGTGATGTAAAGACCTGTTAAATTCAAGTAAATTTTTTTTCTTAATTTTCTTTTGAATTTTACAAGAACGCGGTTTCTAACGGCACCTGATTCCGAGGCCCGGTGTGCCCGGAATCATTTTCCGAAGTTTTGCTCGGGTACGTTCAGTGAACGAACGAGCGGTTTTTTCTAACTTTTGAACCGGTGCTCGGAATCGAATTCCGAGGGAACCGATGGAATCTCAGTGCTGTTATTTGCTTAGAAACACCTTTTCCGGAGTTGCATTTTCTTGGGTGTGGTTTTTAATTTTTGGGGTTAAGTTAAGAAATAAAATAAAGTGGTGCAACAAATTTATTTTATTTCACTTAAAGCCACTTAAAGCCACTTAAGCTAAGTTAAGCGGATAGGGTGGAACCCAAAATATACTACCCACTTGGTAAGATATTTGTGAGGTTGAGCCCACACGAACCCCACCGTTTCTTCCCTCCTAAGTAACGCACCCGCAACCCCCCTCGTAAATGAAAGTCAACTGGTGAATTTTCTTAAATTCTTAACGCCCCTATTAATTGGCCAGTTAAGTCGTTACCATTAATTCATCGAATTAATGGTTCGTTTCTTAACTTTGATTTTTGTTTGTTGGCATAAGAATAAAATAAGACCAACACATTTGGGTGGCTTGTTGAGTGGATTTGGAAAAACTCTAAGTTCTTCATCCTCCTTCGTGAAGAATGTGAAGAACGCCAAACCCTCGGAGATCGACGACGCGACACCGTGTACCGCGACGCCAACGATTCTCCTTCCGTGACGATTCTTCTGCGACATTCCTTCCCCGTGAAAATCTTCGATCAACAACTAATTGAGGTAGGGGATTGTGGTCCTTTTAATTCTTTGTGAATTATATCCTCGACATGGTTTCTTTTGGTGCATCTTAAATCTGTGTGATTTTAAATCCTCGTAGTTTTGACTGCGCAACGCCGTGTACCGCGACGACGCGACGCCCCTTCCGCGATGCGACAATCCTTTTCTTCTGCGACGGTAAATTCCGTGAAGAACTCACGTTCGACGACTATGACGAGGTAGGGTTTTGATTTATTTAAATCTTGTGATTTATACCCATGGTGTATGATTAAATATTTGTTGTGAGACTTTTAAAACCGCTAACACGGTGGGTGCGGACCAACGAACAAGTCCGAACCCACCGCCCTTTTCGTTCTTGGTGTGCGGAACGGCGGACGATGACAAAGTAAGCCACACGGGCGATGTGAGATCCTCGCAGTGATGGACGAACCCCGGGAGAGATTTTGACGAAGATGGCGTGCAATTCCGACCACCGGAACTCGTCCGGTGGTCCGCGGAGCAGCCCTTCGGCCTGCCGCCGGGAGGAGCCGTCGCAGCTGAAGCTGCGGTGCCAAGGCGCGGTCCCGCGACTGCGCGGGACCAGAGGGGCACAGGACGCGGCCGGCTACCGCGTCCACTGGAAAAGGTGGCCCCACACGGGGGCAGCACGCCCCCCGCTCTGCTCGGCCGTAACCGGCCGAGCCGACCCGCCGGCCGGGCCGGGTCGCACCCAGGCCGGGCCGGGCCACCCCGGTCGGGCCGGGTCATGCCATCCGGGTCAGACCCGGACTCGAGTCGGGTCGCCCGGTTCAGGCCGACCCAGGGAAGGTTGGGTCGGGTCCGTCTAGGCCCAGACCCCCCATTTTCAGACCTCTTTCGGTATTTTTCCCATATCTTGGGCTACGGGCCTCCGATCGACGCACCTTCAGCGGCGATGTGATACTTGGATCGAGACGGTCGTTTCGGTATATCGCACTCAAGGTTTCGGAGTACTTTGGGTTCGGCTGGGTTGGTTCGTACATGAAACCAACCGGGCCCTCGGAGCGGAAACGCTCATAACTTGAGCTCCGGACGTCCGATTGACGTGTCGTCGACTTTGTTGGATTCCTCTTAGTGAAATGGATCTTTTGGCTTACGCCGCACGAGGTTTGGACACAGGTGGAGTATGGTCAGGTTCGTTTTGACTTAAATAAAAAACCAACCGGGCCCCTGGGACGAAGAGGCCAATAACTTCCAGACCGGGCGTCCGATTGACGCGCCGTCTGTGACGCTGAGTTCCTGTTGATGATACGGAACTTTTTGATACATCAACTCTGGACTATGTGTCAGTTGATGTATCAGCCCCTCAGCTCGTGGAGTGGACTCTCCCGAACGAGCTTGCTATGTGCGGGAACCCTAGAGCTGGCTGCATCTGCGACGACAAGGAAGACAGTACGAGAATCCTCCGTGGGTTCGGTAGTGACCACTACTGTACTTTTTGGGATACATCAAATCCAGACTACATGTCAGTTGATGCATCGACCTCTTGGCTCGTGGAGTGGACCCTCCCAGAACGAGCATGTTTTGTGTGGGAACCCTAGAGCTGGCTGCGTCTGCGATGACAATGAAGACAGTACGGGAATCCTCCTTGGGTTCAGTAGTGACCACTACGGTACTTTTTGGGATACATCAACTCCAGACAACATGTCAGTTGATGCATCGACCTCTTGGCTCATGGAGTGGACCCTCCCGGAACGAGAATGCTGTGTGCGGAAACCCTAGACCCAGTTGAGACTTGACGACTGCTGATCGAATGACTCGGTGTGTTGTGGATAGCCCAGTGGGAAGCGCTTGATTTTAGCAGCAGACCCACGGCGGAGGAGCGCTTGGTTGTAGCAGCAGACACGCGGTACTCAACAGAAGGAGTACCTCTGGAGGCTATGAGGGGGAGCGCTTGGTTATAGCGGGAGACCCATGATGGAGGAGCACTTGGTTGAAGCGGCAGACCAACGACGGAGGAGCGCTTGGTTGTAGCAGCATGGGGGAGCGCTTGGTTATAGAAGCAGACCCACGGAAGAAGAGCGCTTGGTTGTATCAGTAGACCCGTGGTAATCAACAGAAGGACTACCTCTATAGGCTATGAGGGGGAGCGCTTGGTTGTAGCGGCAGACTCATGGTGGGAAGCGCTTGGTTGTAGCAGCAGGCCCACAGTACTCGATAGGTGGAGTACTATAGTATTCCAAGGTTAGAGGGAAGCGCTTGGTTGTAGCGGCATACCCACTTTACTTGATGGAGAAGGAGTTTCCCAATATCTATGCTTTCAACTTTTTGATTGATCCTTTGTGGGTCATTGCGGGGGTTAGTACTTATCGATCCTTTGTGGGTCCGAAGGCTTAGATGAATCAGTGGCTATATCAGATCATCTCTATCGTCATACGAAGAAGTTTACCTGTGTGAGCTGAATCATGTTTTTCTTTCCTTTGTGGATTGTGTTGTGATATCCTGTGTGGATTACGTTTTTCTTTCCTATGTGGATTGGGTTATGTTTTCTTGTGTGGACTGGATTGTACTTGGGCTTGAAAGTTGAGCATACTGGAATTGATGACTTAGGTATATGTATGGGCATATACCTAAGCAGTGTCGAATGTTACTTTGTGATTGTATCTTTCCTTTGTGGATTACCCCTTTGTGGATTCTGGGAGACCGTCAGGGGTCTCGGGGTCCCTACTGAGTAGCTTATACTCACCCTTGCACGGGTTATTCCTGCACTACATTGTGTTGGTTGCAGACGACGGACAGTGCTAATCGTGGTTGAGACATGCGGGGCAGGACGGTACCTTAAGGTGGGCCACTGGGCAGGATGTACTCGGAGCGGACGGCTGGACCCTAGGAGCTGTGGAGGCCATCTGTACTCACCCTTCAAGTGAGATTTCCAGTGGACGGCTCGAAGATGCGGCTTTACTTTTCAGTTGTTGTTTTTCCCTTTCCAGTTGTACTTTACTTTCAGTTTGGGTTTGTATACTGGCCCACTTACTTTTCCGCACTTACTGGTGTACTCAGTTTTTACTTAGTGATTACTTCTACTGATTGCTTTCTATGTGGTGTTTGTTTACTTTACAAAGGAAATGCCTTCCCTTTTACCGAGATTTATGCCTTGGTGCTAGTCGCCAGCCCCTGGCCTATGGAAGGTGGGCTTGGGGTAGTCACAGCACGGGCCCTGAGGACGGGTCGTGACATATGATATTATGAATATGAGTATTTTCCCTTTATAATTCAGTGACATATTTTATATCACTATACATATGGATTAATACCACACAACAAATGGATGGTTAGGGTAAGGGATTTCATCTAAATTTACATTTTATTGAGAATTATTTGTTAGTATGCACCAATTCACATTAATTTGGTGTGTTTACTGAATATTAACATGTTATATAATGAATCTAATTGCCCTGATAATATTATATATTTCAATTTATTTTATTATTTCATGGGTTTTATGATTTAAATGGTTCAATGTGGTTTGGGACACATTGTAATGTTTAAAATGTCATTTCACTCAAGATTGTTTTTATGAATTTTCAAGGGTATTTACATTCATTAATGTTGAAAACCGTGTTGTTAATCAGCATCCACTAAGGAATTATTTATAAATTTTCATATTCTATTCAATATAAGAGGAATGCTTTGGACACAAAATATATGAGTTGGGGACAATTTATGGATATCCCTATAGGGTGGGATCTAGTTAATGCAAGAAACTCAATGCATCAGTTGCCTCATGGGATGAATTAGTTGGAAAAACTTGAAACTTTTATATTATATCTTAATGGTAAGAGTATAATGTGACTGAAAACATGATTTATGATAATTAAACATTTCCAATATTAAAAGTTTTATTATTAATATTTATCCATGATATTTTGTGTCAAAATATATATAGATTAATTTCACATTCAGTTCAATGATTAATTGGAATGTGTTTTCAAATTTTTACCTTTATACGTAGACATTTCTTTATCTTCAAATTTGAATGGAATGTGTTATTTTTTTATTTACCATTTCCATGATAATTTATTCCTATTTTTTCATTATTTAATCTGATTTACACACCCTTAATCATAATTTGAGTTGAAACTTATTGTTTTTCCTTTCCCAAGGTTATGAATAAGAACTCGTTGAATTAGCATTTAAGGTTGAGGTTCTTTTTCTTTTTTGGTATCTGTTTTTAATTCTTATTTCCCAATTTATTATTGGTATCATGTATTTAATCTATCATTCCATGATATATAAAATGTATGGCCCTTATAGATAGGATTCCTTGTAATCATTCTAATTTAGAGAATTCATGCACCAGCATTGGGTTTTTGGGTTCAGGGCATTACAATTGGTATCGAAGGATGTTGAGAAGAATATTTGGAAACTAGATATAGAAAACATATACTAGGGTAAAAAACCCCAAGTTAGACACTGAAGATAAGTATACCTGAACATCCAAGAATATTGGTACGATAGTGATTACATGGGTATTCCTATTAATACATCCCTATTTGGATACTACAAGTGGACATGGTTTTGGAACAAATTTACCTAGTTAAAATAACTCTAAAAAAGTGTTATGTGCCTGAATTGGCCTAACATTGTACATGACAATAGTCCTTATAGTGTACCAAGTATGAAACTCCAAGGGGATATGCTTATGATATTGAAAATTTTATTTACCTACCATTATGAAGGATTTAGAAGTAAATATTACCCCAAATATCCAATGTTTATGATTCTTGGATACAGAATTCATAAATTAATGTCCTATACCACATTTGGAATTGTACATCATGTTATGATTTAATATATTATATTCAATTATTTAGAAAGGTAACCTAGAATAAAGAATGTGAAAATCATCATTGCACATGATCCAAAGAGTATGAAGGGTCAATTATCTCGTGGTCATAAGACAATATTTCAATGGAAAGTAGTTTGCAAACATGTTATCATCATATTAGGACATAGTATCATGTGACAATGAGGTGGGTAAAGAATTATCTATGTCATATGTCTTCACTGGAATCCAAGATAAGAAGAGGCCATCTGAGCCCCATGAAAAAGGAAATGTGTCGAATAGGATGAAGGGAGAGAAGGACATTATGACATGTGATAATTGTGGAAAGAAAAAATTTTGTACATTATTGAATGGAATGGTAGTTTCTTATTTGTATGGAGAAAAAGGACACCATGTTTTTTATTACAAGGGTAAGAAAAAGTATTCCAATGTATAGTTCTTCAATTATAGGGAGATGTGACACTATGTGAATCAATGTCCCAAGAATCAATGGAATTTACAGTAAATGATGCTATTGGATAATGATAAAGTTATGATACTACTACATATTAAGAGGGATGATTAATATTCCCATTCATGAATTAATTCAATTGAATTTTTTTATTATCAATTTACTGGTTATAAGAATTATGCAATATTTGAGGATTGTAATTTAGTACTTGTTCATTAAGAATTTGAGATCATATATTTAATGGTAATAAGAAAACTTATCAAGTAAAAATTTATGATTTTTGGGAAACACATTATTGTGGGGAAGAAAACCCTTAATCTATTTCCGATGTTGAGATAATGATGAAGAAGTTTTTGATTCAGAGAAGTTTTGACTACCTTACTGACTTTCCGACAAGTGGTCTATGCTATCATTGAAAAAGTTTACAACATATTTTGGATTTAAGGATTATATCTTATAAAAGGTGTCTCACTTAAGGATTAATGAATAACTCATGTTTCCATTGATTTTTTTATAGATATTAGAGTTATTACAATATTTCAAGAGGATACAAGATAAATTTACTCAAATGATTGGAATGATAAAATTTATAGTATATCAATATTGAATAAAGGATAATTCTATGTTAATTTTGGAAATTAAATGACCATATTTCTAAAGTTTTGGATCATAATATTTTGTAAAGGTTAACCATTGATAAAATGGTTTAAGTTGTACTTTGAATATGGTTTTAGTGATTGATATATTACATCACTATATGATGAATCATGTTCTAATATTTGATGTAAGAATAGTTATAGGCATGAAAAGAGGAGAATATTATGTTATTACAAATGTTCCAAGTAAGTATATTTATTTATATTTTTTCAAGAGTGAAATAATTAATCAACTCCTTGAAAAATGATATTGAAACAAAAAATGTTATCCTATTATCATCACCTTTCATGATATCAATGACCTTTATCCACACCAATGGTTTACGTTTTTTGGGTCAACATCATTCATGAGAACCTTTTCTCTATAACCCTCCATCAGAACATGATTTTTCTACTTTTTCTTTAATGTCCATGATTCTGTTTACCACCTATGATCTCCAACTAGGGTACCTAGTTACGTGGTAATTTTAAATTCCATTCTCTATTATTTATAAGATAAGATATTAACCAATTTAATATGTGGGTATTTTAACAATACTTTATTTTCAATCCCTAGATTATAGAGATCACGTTTAAATTGCGAGGACATAATTTAATTAAGTTGGTTAGAATGTAACACCCTGAAATTCTAAAGTAAGAACCTTATATTTGATATAAAGCATGACACTCGACACCAAGGTCATAAGGGAATATAATAATGTGATAAATTAATGTCTTTTATTATTTTAATTTGATATTATATATTTTATATTTTAAAATTCACTCAGCACTGAGTTTTCATGAATTTCACGCAAGAATGACCTTCTTTGATGGCTTGCATTACATGCAAGATAGAGTATTACAAAACAATAATATATGATTAAAATTTTACTATTTAATATAATAATATATAAAATAACCATTATGAATAGTATTAAATAAATTATTAAAATATATGGTATGCATAAACATAAATTGAATTCATTAGTTATAAGTTAATTACAAATGAATATAGGAACTAATTGAAGATAAAGGGAATATTTTTATAAGAAACTATTTTTAAGATCACAAAGGTGTTTTATAAGAATAAATTAAATTAATTACAATTAGTGAGTGATGATAATGAAATATATTTATTTTATATTCAATCAATTAATTTTTATATTCAATAAATATATTTGATAAGAATAATATAAGAACAATTCACATTTTTTTGCATAAAATACTATAATTTTATTTATCGATTTTAATGACTATTAATGTAAATCCCATTTCAAATTTAAAAATTGAAAATATAATAGATTTAATATGTCAAAATAAAAATTAAATTTGAAATAGAAACATAATAATTAGTTTTGGTTTATTTTTTTATTTTATTCTCTGAAATTTAATTTTTTTAATGAATAGTTAAAAATTAAAAAAAATTAAACTCGGTTTTCATAAAATTATATATATAAGGATGAACTATACTTTTATTTTGTTTTAATATTTAAATAGATAATATTTTTATCAATTAATCCAGTTTATTTCATTAGAATAAATTTCACATTGAAATTGACTATAAAATCATATTAATCGTTTGAATGTTTGTTACTTTAAAAACCCGCATTACCGTCCCTCCAACAAGATGAATTTTTAAATTAATTTTTTTCATTTATGTGCTTAAAATTTCTATAAATGGATTAAATATTTGAAATTAGAATAATTTATAATTTTTTAATATGTTCAAATTAATTTTTGACAAAAAAATAGTGGATGTAAATAAAATGAATTACAATTATTAAGGCAATATCAATCATAATAAAGGACAAATATTTTATCATAAGGGACCAAATGACCTAAAAACATGTAAAAACAAATTTTATCTATATATATCTGCAATAAACCTTCTATTACTTAGTTTTTTTGTATTTTATGAATTTTGTTAGGAAATAGGATGTGTAAACATAACTTGATTCCAAAAATTCCAACTGAGTTATTTCTCGTCCCTATAAAATGTCACCAACTATCCTTCTTATTAACACCTATAAAACCTCTTAAATTAGTTCATGATCTGAACCAATAGATTCAAAAAATCCCTCACCTTTACCTTGAATCCTACCTTTGAGCAAAAATCGTTCCAAAGGAGCCCTTTTATAAAAACCAGAAGAAGTTACCCAATAAAGAGGTAATGTCTTATCTAAAAATTTTTAGTTTTATATCCATTCTACAATACCTATACTCTTATTATTATATGATTAAATATCAACAATAGTATCCTCTATATAATAGTATTTTTTATGTTATGATTTTTAAATACGCTTATAGACACCACCATTTAATACGTAACAAACCTACTATATCTCTGTACGAAAAACTATTACCTCACAAAATAATAATTGTTCATTTTTACATTACCACATAACATTGTGAAAATTATGATGTAAAATATATTTACATATTCATATATTATATTTATAATATCTTTTTTCCTTGTATATTCTTTATTTTTAATATACCATTACTCTTTCCATCTTGTTTAAATACGGTAATTTCATTTGAGGAAGTGTGGACTACCGCCCCCTCAAAGCGATGTGACTCATTCCTTCTACATGTGAAATGTATAAATGATGGTATAAATAAAACTAAGTATCATATATAGCATGTATTTGATACTGTAATTATAATATACATATATCATATACTTTTAATTCTATTAATAAAATAAATAAATGAAATTTGTGTTCATGTGTACGTACGACCTACCATCTCCCCAAATAATGCATTTCATTTCTTATAACCAAACATTATAGATTATTATAAATACATATTTACTGATTATATATGATTATTTTCTCCTGTTTTAAATTAATGATATGATGATACCATGATATAATTAATGATAACTATATGTAATAAGTGAAGACATTCATGAGAAAGGTGGGAAATTAAGACAAAAATTAGTAAAAACAACCAAGGATTGTTAATAAACAAGTCATAAGATATAATAAGAAATAAAAATATGATATTATGAATATGATTATGGTTTTGTTATAAGTTATTAAAAGAATTTAAAACAATATAAAAGTTATTAAATACCACACAACAAAATAAAGGTTATGGTAACAGATTTCTTCTCAATTTACATTTCATTGAGACTTATTTGTTGTTATGAACTAAATCACTTTTATTAGGTGTATTTTCTAAACATTAACATTTTATATCATGAATCTTATTAACATGGTGATATTATAAGTATCATTTAATATTATTCTCTTATGGGGTTTTTGGTGTAAATGTTTCAATGTGGTGTGGGACTTGTTGTAATGTTTAAAAAGACATTTCCACCATGACCATTCTTATGATCATTGAATGGTGTTTAAATTAATTAATTTCAACAACCCTTGTTGTTACATAATCTCCAATGAGGAATTATTGATTAAAATGTATCATCTATTTAATACAGATACATTCTAATAAGTCACACTATTTATTCAATATATGAGAAATGTTTTGTACATGAAATACATGGGATGTGGACCATTTAAGGAAATCCATACATGTTGGGGACCGGTTAATGAAGTACCCTAGATGCATCAATAATCTCATGGAATTAATTAGTTGTAAAAACTATAAAAATTTTGAGTTTATCTTGATGGTAAAGGTATCATGTTCCTTATAAACATGAAATTCAATAAATAAGAATTTTATTTAATGAGATTATTATTATTATTATTTATCTATAAGATTTGGCATCAACATATCTATGGATGCATTTAATTTTCTGTACATTGATTAAATGTCATGTGTTTTCAGTTTCCTATGTTTTCATGTGGACATTTCCTTATCTAGTTATTTTAATGGCACGTGTTACCAATTATTTACCTTTCTGTGTAAATTTATTCCTATTGATTTATTATTGATTCATCTTTTTATACCCTTACTTATCATTTGAGCTCACCCTTTTTTTCTTCCCAATTATATGAAGAAGAAATATTTTAATAAGCATTCAAGGATAATGTTTATTTTCATTTTATGGAACATTTTTTTAATTCATATTGGGCAAGGTACAATGGGTGTCATGTATGTAATTTGTCTTTCCAAGATTGCTAAAATGAATAGTCTTTCTTGATTTGATTCTTGTAATCATTACAATGTGAGATATTAATGAACCAGCTATGTGCTTATGGGGTTGGGGCATTAAAATGGGGATCTCCATCAATATATCTAGCTAAGAACAATGAGTCAACCTCTAACTCCAAAATATCCATCTCCGATGCCCTAGACCACACACAATATTAGGAGAATCGGGGTAAAGGGAATGTACCTCACCGCTCTGCTTCATAATTGAGGGAGCAGTAAATCTAGTAGAGGATCCACTCCATATCAGCGTGTAAATATGATGTAGTACCACTAAATAGATATATTACCCACACACTAGTATAGTATATGGGATTAATGATTCTAATTTTTCAATGTGAATAGGGGACCCATGTCATAGTGTGACAGTGGGGTATGAAACCCTATATCTCTCTAATGATCTAACTCGGTCACTTATATTGAACAAGAATAACTAAAATATGAATAAAACTCATAAAAACTATTGTCATATTTATGAATCCAATATTAAGTCCAACATCATGTTCTACATAGAAGACTTATTAGGATAGGCTACTCACATGCACATGTCTGAGTATCGAATAAGGAGATACACAATGTTGATGTTCTAGAGGAAAAAACACAACATGTTCTGTAGAGCATGGTGTTGCATTTTTTTCAATAAAGAGTCAATAACGATTCAATTAACAATAGTTTTTCAAAATATGCATGCAAAGGTGATGATTGATGTTGTTATATTGATTGAAGTGGTGATGTTATTAATTCAATGAAGATCCTAGATTGATTATGGATTATGATTGATGAAATAATTCAGAATATTGATGAACTTGTCCTAAGATACAAGACATGTGTCAATGAATGACACTTTTTTACAACACCTGATGAAGTCCATGCTATACTTACTTTCATTAGGAAAGAAGTAAAGATCCATCCATAGTATCTACATGGTTTTATTTTACAAATCAGAAGATTTTTTGTGATGATCCGCATAGAAGAAGACATGTGTTTAAAAGAGAACACATCACTCACAACAATGATTCCAAGCATTATGCTTTAACTCATGAGGAATGAAGAAATGATCCATGCATAATCCATGATTTAATTAATGTTATGTACTGATGATATTTGGGATTTATGATCTATAAATAAAGTAATCGATGATGTTTGAAGATAAAGAGGGAGAAAGGAAGCATTTATTGGATTTGAATGAAGAAGGGTGGGTTTGGAATATTAAGGAGGAATTCATACTTAGTTTTTATTCTAAGTACTTAGTATACCCTTTACCAAAAAATAGGTCCAACCAGGCAGGCCAGTTGAAGCTCTCACTCAAGTCATATGTGTAACCCGAGGTTCTATCACACCCAAGGGGAAGGCCTCGATACCAGCCCCCAAGAGGCCCTTGCAGGCTGTGTATAATCCCACAATTACATTCATGGTATTGAACTCATGCGATGAGTGCATAGTAGGGGCTAGGAGTGCACCTGGAGGAGGCAGAGTGGGTGTTAATAGTGTGACCACATAGAACTAGTGCGGGGCGGCACCAGAGGTGGGAGGGGAGTTATATGGAATCGGTGTGGTGAGAGTTGATTGATAAACCAAACGGATCCTGCATCCACATTTCGAATTGGGATGGGTTTTTAAAATCGCAAACGCAATCTCGGTCTTCTATTGGATCTCACGCATGATCTCAACTACACACTCTATCATGCACTCCGTGATATAATTTTCACCATCCTTGATCGATCTGAGTCGATCCAATGACCAAGGAGAGGCACTGAGGTTATCATTAATCGTTGGACATCTGTGGCCACTCAACGTGAACCCATGCACCAGAAAAGTCACCACACCTCCTTGATCTAACTCCGGTCATCATTGAAGCTCGTACTTCCATGAATTATGATCTAATGAGATACACGATACCATGCATGAAAATATGTTTACAAGCATGCATCGATATAAATAATTTGAATGTGGCTAAAGAAAATAGAGTTTCAAGACCACATCATGGAGATCGATGACTTTGGGAGTAATTGTTTTCATTTGTTTATAAACGCAATAATGTGTGGATTACACCACAAAGCAGAAGCCCACATTTGAAAGGGAAACACCCGAGACTTGCAGCATAACTATTATCCCACGTTTGAAATATTCAAAGATGACGATATTAGCTATTCAAATAATTTAATCCCGTGGTATTTCATGCAATATTTGAGCATGAAAAAGGTATATAAAATGCCTATAAATAGAGGGAAATCAAGATGAGAAAGATTCTTGAAAAAATTGAAAAATATCTTGTTTTTTGAAAAACATAGCACCGAGAGCTCCCACTCAAACTTGCTATCTAAGAAAGGGTTTCCCCATAGATATTCTACGTTTAGAAGTACGGAACATAGCTTTCATGAAGGAGAACCATGATTCATATTGGTTTGCGAAATAATACACACCCTATGTGTAATGAAGAAACACAAAAACGTGACAGGTTCTAATGAACCCTCACTTGCGTTTCTTGAGGATCATCCCGATGGTACGCAATAGGTGGACATTCACCCTTGATGTGCTTCACGAATACAGATACACAATCAATTATTGGTTCTTGGAAGAGTAACCAGTGATCCCCCAAGGATTCATCAAGGGAGAAAGAAAACCCTTCTCTCAATATATATATTTTTTTCTTGTAGGGGTCCATTTTTAGAAGAAGCTTCTTCATAAAGGACAATGTACATATACCCTTCCCTTGAAGAAGATGAAAAACCCATGAAAACACCACTCACACACCCATTTGGGTTGTATGTGCTCTATTTGAAGAAGAAGAAACCCAAGGACCTTAGAGAAGAAAAGGAACCCAATATTTTGGGTGTGTGAACAAGAAGAAGAAGTTAATTCATGTTGCACATTCATACATGTTCATGAGTTCAAACATATTCTATGCAATGAAAATAAAAAAACAATGTGTATGTGAACATGTGAAGAAAATGAAATAGAAAAAGAAGAAAGAGAATAGTTTGTGTGTGTGCTCAAAGTGTTTTACCCATAGAGGTTTTCAGAAAAGGAAGAAAAAACGGAAGAGTGCATGCATACATGCATGCACATGCACATGTAAATAAAGAATCAAAAGTCTGTGTGCATATTTAGAAAATAAGAAAAGACAGTACATGTTCAAAAGAAAAATAATTATGCATGGAATCATCCATGAACACATGAACGTGTGAAATAAATGAGATATCTTGATGCAAGAGGTATTGGATCACATTCAATCCATTCATGAAGTAAGTGAGTTTTGAGACTAGAGGAACACCTAATTAAAGAAGTTATTCTATCTGAGTTTTTAGTAATTGAGAGTCCAAGAAGGCAGAATGATATCATATGGTGAAGAAGAAATATTCTATCCTTGAAGTGGTTGTGTGTACCACTTGAAAACATATTAGTGATTCTAGGTCTTCATCAAAAGAAGAATGAATTCCCTAAGAATTTTTGAGTCTGAGAACGGATCAACAAAAGCGATCAAAGATATTGAGTAAGGACAACAGAGCTTACCAAAGGCTATTGATGATTCATGAAGAGATACATAAGAATGTGTAATTCAGAAAGCCTGTATGGAGAGATCAGAAGATCTACTATAGTGAATCAAAAGAGAACATAAAGAATGAAGTTACTCTTGTGACTCACGATCTAGATAACCCCTGTAAGATTTAAGGAGGAGAAGAAGTCTTTAGTGGGACTCTAAAGAAGGCTAGTAGACTCTGGTAATAGTGTGGGATGCAGTATAAAGACTCTCCTATGGATCTTAGTAGAGATAAAGTGCGACTTTGTATCAATAAATGTAATTGATAACAAAATTATAGTGGAGAATCTATGTTAGGGGGAATTACCAACTTCACAAGGAGTAGGTATTTGAACCTAACCTTTTAAACCCTTATGTTCCGTGCATTTACATTTTATTCACCATTATAGGTAAGTATAAGATACACAAGAATAGTGGATATAATGTTTAACTATCCATATATGTTTAATTTAAATGAATCAATTAGTAAAAATATTTAAAGGGATCACTGATTCACCATTTCCCCTCTCAGGGATTCATACTGGTCTAGGCACTTTAATTGGTATCAGAGTGTGGTTACCTCTAAATGATCCAAGGGAGTCTTTATGAAGTGCATATTTGAAGAGATAAATGAGCAACCTCAAATTGAGGTATCTTCCAAGACTCGGAAAAATATGAAGAATAAACATGAAAAGAAGATGAAGAACAAACTTATTATTAATGGGGATACACCTTCTCTTGAAGGTAATCTGAAAGGTACAACATGTGATAATTTTAATTACTGTTTTGATGAATCCTGATGAAGATTTAATGATGATATATCAATTAGTGATATTCAGAATGCATTCAAAGATAATCTGAAGAATTTCCCTAGATAAATGGCATGACATATTGCAGAAAACATCAGTCCTCTTCAAGATTAAAAATTAATGCTGTGAGACGAAGCTAATTCCATCGAAGAAGCATTGGATAAAAGTGTTGGAATTTCTAAAAATAGCACAAAACATGAAAATAGGAAGAAACAATTTTCCTTTGCAATGAATGATAAGCTAAAATTACTGAAGAATTGCAATGAAGTATTTGTGGGAAAGAATTATTTGAAATTGTGTTTGTTGAATCATTCCACGCACTTGTAATGTTAGACAGTGTTTATATGGTTGTTAAAGATGCTCAACTAGAAGACAAAGAAAACAAGATAAAGGAACTTAACATCTATTTTAAATAATTATGAAAAGTTAATGAAGAACAAATAACAAAGCTGAAGGAGAATTGGAAAAGTAAGCTGAGATCAGTTGAGGATGAGAAGAACTATCTCAACATGAAATGATCCAAATTGGAGGTAAGATTGAAAAATCATTCATATCCCCAAGATGAAACATCCCAATCAGTTAAAAGAAGTGAGTATACCACTCAATCTTTCATTGATGACAATTATTCCAAATGAAGTACTAGGTCATCATCTAATTTAATGGCAACATCCTTCAAGAAGAAGGTATCCCATAAACTAGTTATTATTGTTTCTACTAATGCATATTCATCTACATGTATAGGTTCAAAGCCAAAATATGGGAAGATTTTGATCTATAAAAACGTCAATACATCCATCAAAACATTAAGGGTGGATATAGGAATGATTAAGAAGAGGCACTCCCAAAAGTATTCCCCAATGAAAGAATGAAAATTCCATAAAAAAATGCACTAAATCTAGTCATAATAATACTACAAGTAAAAGAAGAAGATTTTTTGGCTATTGTTGGTTTTATTGGATGTTTGGCCATCAGGAAAATGATTTCAATAATAATTTGTCAACGTATGAAAAGTTTGGAAGGCCTTCATTCAGGGAAAGTAGATTTGAAGAAATGAAGAAACCTTAAATGCAAAGGAAGAATGCACAGATGAATAAGAATATGTCTACTAAGAACATATTTGAATATCTTAAATGATTTTTGGATGTGTTCTATAGAATTTTTCATAGTAACCATGAATGATAGTTTAGTCCTACCATGCATCCTGTATATGTTGATATGAAACATAGACCACTACAAATTCTAGAGAAGGGGAAAAGAGTTGAAAAGTCATCTATTGGAAATATGAAATACAATAAAATCATGGAAAATGTGAAACAAACTATTCCCAAGAAGATGTCTAAGATGGATTCCAATAATTTCATCTTAACCAAGAAAATATGATTCTACTATTGAAGTAAAGTCTATTCCATGGATCAATGCAAACAAGCCAGGGAAATGAATGGAGTAAATATCAAATTGATAAAAGAATCAATAAAGAATAATTCAAGATTGATTGAAAAAATTCTTGAATATAATTTTGATATGTTTCCTTTGAATGGTAACTAGAATTCATTGAAGAACCCAGGTGGAAGCTCCAATTTAGAAAATACCAATAAAGAGTGTTTAATAATCTGGACTAATCAATTTCAAATTGCTAGAGAACTTCAAAACGATGAAAATCTATTAATTTCTAGTACTAAGGAAAAAATAAAAACAAATAATTTCATATAAATAAGAATTCGAGTTTCATGAGAGGTTGCCAAAAAATTGCAACCAAAGTGTCTCAAAAGTACTCTGTGGAAGGTGAATGAATGCTGGAAATCATGAAAACAAATGTTTCACTATTTTACCAGGACAAATGGAGAAAGTTGAACAAAATGCACCCGTAAAAGATACTTCACTACTAACAGAAGTGATGACAAACAATCCACACAAGTTTAAGGTAAATAGAAGTAAAGTGTCTATGTTGACAAAGAAAGATCAAGATGTAAAATGTAGAGGAAACACTAGCATTAAGAGTACCAGACACTTTAGAGGTGCATGGAAATGAGTTCTTGGGTTGAGAGAAAATTCTATGCCCCATTTATTCTATTAATAAGCTCATAAGTGTTCCATATTATTTCATTATATTTTTTTGTATACGTGTGCTTACACTGCATGGGATTAAAGATGAAGTTCATTCTAAAAATGAGAATTGAATGAACAAACTGTCAAACTACAAGTTGGAAATATTATTCATGATATTATAATTACTTCAAGTGTTTTGTATTGGAATATTATCAATATGAATATCTTGAAGATCACATGATGATTATTTTCCACCAGGGAAAATAAAATGGAGTGCACCACTTGAGGTGGAGAAAAAATGAACAAGATTATATCAAAGATTATGCCAATAAAAACATTGAAATTCATATTATCTCAAGATGTTGATGTTGATGTATTACAATCACACTTTCATCTCTTGTTATTAATTGTATTTATCATATTAATTAAGGGGGATTCCTTTATTGATGACAAGATGGGATGAAAGGGGGACCTTTATCTTTTAACATGATCTTTCTAATATGTTTTGTGATGTATGTTCAGTATTTAGCATGTCATTGACAAATATGACTATTTCCAACCCCTATGATAAAATTTGATACATTCGGATCATGATTTCACAGGTATGGTTGTTTATAGAAAATATTGAATACCTTGGTCATATTTCTCTTGTTTTCTACTCCGGGATAGGTCATGTAGACTTAGAGGTAATTTACTAAAGGCTCTTTGCTAACTGAACCATGTGACATCTCCCCTCTCTTAGAAACACTTAAGAAGATATTATTCAAATAGAGGAGAACATGTGTTTGAAGAGGACCACACTAAAACCTTTCATTTGGTTTCCAATAATGGGGAGAAAATATTGGCACACATATTCACCAATTCAATGTGTGCTTATGTAATATTGACAAAAAAATACAAAGGGGGAGATTGTAGAGCATGGTGTTGAATTTGTTGTCAATAAGAAGTAAATAAGGAGTAAATTATCAATAGGTTTTCAATATGTTCATTCAAAGATTATGATGGATGTTGTGGAAATTATTGAAGTGGTGAGGTTATAAATTTTGTAAATATCCCACATTGATTATGGATTAAGATTGAGGAAATAATTCAGAAAATTGTTGAACTTTTCTTAAGTTCCAATACATGTGTAAATGAATGAGACTTTGTTACAACACATGAATAACTCCATGAAATAAACAATTGCATGAGGAAAGACGTAAAATCCATTCATAGTCTATAAATGGATTAAGGTGACAGATTAGACGATTGTTTGTACTGGTCCTCAAAGAATAAGTCATGTGTTTAAAAGAGAACAAATCACCCACAAAAATGATGGTATGAATTATGCTTTAATGCATGAGGAATGAATAAATGATCCATGCATCATCCATGATTGGATTAAAGGTATCTGTTGATGATATTATGGATTTATGATCAAAAAATAAAGGAACGGATGATGTTTGAAGGTGAACAAGGAGAAAGGAAGCATGCATGGGCCTTGATTGAAGAGGGGTTTTTTAGAATATTAAGGATAAATCCATACTTATATTTTATACTAAGTACTTTGTATTCCCTTTTCCAAAAAAATAGGGACAACCATGCAGGCCAGCTGAAGCACTCACCTAAGGCGTATGCGGGACCTAAGGGTTTACCATGCCCAAGGGTAAGGCCTTAAATCCAGCCCACAGGAGGAGTATGCGGGCCTTGTATAAGCTTGTGGGTTGTATAAGCCCGCGGGTGCACCCATGATGGTGAACCCATGTGGTGAGTGCATAGTGGGAGCTTTGAGCACACCTGGAAGAGTTAGAGTGGGTTCTAATAGTATGCCTATATAGAATCGGTGTGGGGTGGCACTAGAGAGGGGAGGGGGAGTAATCTGGCATCAGGGTGGTGAGATTTGATTAATAAACCGAATGGATCTCGCACCCTCATTTTGATGTGGGATAGGTTTTTTAAATTGCGTACATAATCTTAGTCGTCCATCAAATCTCACATAGGATCTCAACCACACACTCTATCCCACACTCCATAATATAATCTATGTCATCTGTGATCGATCCAATTTGATCCAATGGCCAAGGAGAGGCACTGAGTTTTTCTTCAACCTCTGGACACTCGTGACCACCCGACATGAAGTTGTGCACACGAGAAGCCCCCACACCTCTTGGATTGAACTCCAGCCACCATTTAAGCTCATACTTCTGTGCATTATGATTGACTGAGCTACCCGATACGATTCTTAAAACAATGTTTTCATGCATGCATCAATATAAATAATTCAAAAGTGGATGACTCAAATGGAGTTTCTAGTCCTCTTCATTGAGCATGAAACTTTGGGAATATTTGATTGATTTTTTTCATAAATTAATGCAATTGAGGATTACACCATGAAGAATAAGCCCACATTTGAAAAAAAAAACACATGATACATGCGGCATATCTATTATCTCGCATTTTAAATTTTCAATAACGACGATCTCGACTATTCAAAGAATAGAATCTCATGAAATTTCAAACAATATTTGAATGTGAAAAATTCCTAAACCCATATTATAAATAGACGAGCACCGAGTCGATAAGGGTTATTGAACAAATTGAGGAAGATCATGTTTTCTGAAAAATAGAGCACCAAAAGTTTCCCCCCATCATTTCTATGTGAAGAAGAGGTTTCCACGCAGCTTTGCTATGCGAATAAGTTATGTGAATCCCTTGTGCGAAGGAGAACCATGATCCATATTGGTTCGTGAAAGAATCTGCACCCTCTATGCGATGTAGAAACACAAAAATGTGACATCTTCTATTGAACACTCACATATTTTTCTTGAGGAGAAAACTGATAGTATGGAATAGGTGCATTTTCACCCTTGGTGTGCTTCGTGAAGCCATATCCACGAACCATTCTTGGTTTTGTGAAGAAGAACCCGTGATCCCCCAAGGTTTCACAAAGATATAATGAACACCCTTATGTCGATATATATAAATATATATATGATGTTTTGTATGTATGGGTTTGTATTTAAAATTATGTGTTTCATAAAAGACAGTGTACATATAAACAACCCTTGAAGAAGAAGAAAAACCCATGCATACACCTCTAATGTACCAATTCGGGTTGTGTGTGCTCTATTTGAAGAAGAAAAAACCTGATTCCCATAGGGAAGAAAACGAACATAATATTTCAGTTTTGTGCCCAAGAAGAATAAGGGCATGCATGTTTCACATGCATACATGTGCATGAGTTGAAACCTCTTTCATGCAAAGAAAAAAAAGTGTGTGTGAACATGTGAAGAAATAGAAATATAAAAGGGGAAAGAGAATATATTTTATATATTCAAAAATTGTTTTACCCATAAAGGTTTTCACATAATGAAGAAAAAAAAAATATTGCTTGAATGCATGAATGCACATGTGCACGTAATGAAAGAATCAAAAGTGTGTGTACAAATTGAGAAATGAAGAGAAGATAGTGCATGTTCAAAAGAAAAAGAGACCCATAAAATTGAATCATGCATGAACACATGCACATGAGAAAATCATTTACATATCTAGATACAAGACGTATTGGATACCATTCCATCCATGCATGAAGTAAGTGAGTTTTGTGACTTGATCCATAAATAATTAATGAAGTCATTCTATCTAAATATTCAGTAATTGAGAGTTCAAGAAGGCAGACTGGGCTGATATTGTGAAGAAACACTCTTGCATTCTTGAAGAGGTTTTTTGAACCCCTTGAAAACATATTAGTGATCCTAGTTCTCCATCAGAATAAGAAATAATTTCTTGAGAATTATTGAGATTGAGAACTGATTAGAAAAAGTTATCAAAGTTGTTGAGTGAGGCCAAAAGACCATACCAAAGGATTTTTAATTATCTTGAATACATACATAGGAAAGTGTGATTCATCAAGCCTGTGTGGATAGAGAAGAATATCAATTATATTGAATCAGAATAGAACATAAAGAAGTAAGTTACCCATGTGACTCGAGAGCTAGAAGACCCCTGTGAGATTTAGGGATGAGAAGAAGTATTTAGTATGACTTTAAAGCAGGCTGGTGGACTCTGGTAACACTATGGAATGCATTATAAAGACTCTAATGTGGGACTCAAGAGATATATAGTGGGAATAATTGTTGAACATTGTAATTGATAACAATATTATAGTGAAGAATCTGTATTGGGGGAATAACCAACACAACAAGGAGTAGATCTTTCAACCGAACCTTGTAAATCATTGTGTTCAGTACATTTACAATTACTTCCCCAGTAGAGGTTTGGCTGAGAGACACAAGAAGAGTTAATTTAGGCTTTATACAGACATAGAGGTTTAATTAAAAAGAATCAATTTGTAAAAATATTTAAATGGATCACTAATTCACCCCTACCCCTCTCGGTTATTCACGGTGTTCTAGTCACTTCATGTACAAAGGGCCACATGGTTTTTCTTGACTACACCTAGTCTCCCCAGGTACTCTAACTTTTTCATATATACTCTAGCCAACCCCATATACTATAGTCATTCCCGTGTACATGGTCATGTTTGGGTACACTGGAAATTTTCTTTCTCATGTACGAGACTATTCCTATGTATACATACCATGCCCACATAACTATATTTGATTGTGCTTATTTACGCCCACGGTATATTATGATCCACTGAAAATGGGTCACATAGTGCGTGGTATGACAATAATAAATGTGGTATTTAATGTTTTCAAAACTCTAGAAAACATAAGCAGGGACTACAATGCATGTTTTCAACCAAATTACACACTATGTAACCTTGTATTTTTTAGAATAGTAATGTCATGATGATTTTCAACCCACAACAATTTTTAATTTAATCATACTATATAAATTTACAAAAATATAAAATATATGGTTGATAAAACATGAATCATCACCAGTATCTGGATTCATCCACTAAAACTATTCTCAGATCATCTATGTCGCACCGCATAACCAAATTCCCAAACCTATGAGTAAAGAACACACGATCTTGTCTCTTATCCCAATCTGATATCATGATTTACCGATTCACACCTCAATCATTCTTCTAATATCTATTCTAAACCAATGTAAATGATCTATTAGTCCAAATATTGGTCATTCAATGATCATCCTCTAGTAAATCTTCAAACCACTGGTTAAAATTAATAATGATGATGAACGAATGAAGAACATGGTGAGAATGGCCTAAAACAAAAACATGAGGAACTAACCAGAACCAGTTTTTGGGTTGCACTCAATACATAGACAGAGAATCATAGAATAAAGGAAATATTAAAAATACCATCCATCATGAATTATCGGAAGCTAAATAATACCTGCCAATCAATTATTGATGAATGGATATCAATTAAACCATGATTTCCAAATAAAACAAGCATGTAAATCAAGGAAATAATGTTACCAACCACATGAATATATTGATATATGTTAAATAATGTGGTCAATTGAAAATTTGATGTTGATCCCACAATGCTCATCTTCCATCTCACGATCATCCTTGATCATTCATTCTTGATCCTCATTCTTGGTCATAACATTCCAATGAAGATATCCTCCTCATCTATAATCTACCATGGTAATTTGGATAACCCTATGAATTTTTCATAATTAATTTTTTATATAGTATTGTTATGGTTTTCGATATATAAAATAAATGACATAAATAAATAAATAATTTATTATAACAGACCCACTGACGGTCACAATTAACCAAACCACTGACACCTACCAATATTATTTCTAACGAAAGGTAGCCCAGAAATTTTTAAAATAACCATGTTATCATATTTTCCATCCATTTTTCCTATAAAAAAGTAAACCATTAATTACAAAAAAAAATGTTTCTGTCAAATTTAACATATGTTAATTTTTTAATAAAATAATTCAAGTGTATTGTTATACCAAAAGATAGTTCCTAATTTTATGAAAAAATACATAAATATATATAAAAATGTTCAAAGGATCAGACTATAAAAACCGGTTACATTATACTATGGAAGAATATAATTTCCATTTGTAAACATGATGAGGGTGGTTACGAAACTAGAGTTTCCAGAGGATTTTGCGAATAGAATAGAGGGACCATGTTTTTTGAAAAATTAGTTTATTATGGGATAATATATTTTGGTTAAAGAATATGAATCATTACAATAGATAGAATTTCAACAACAATATATATAGAATTTTTGCATTGTAGAAACCTCTATATTTGCACGAATTACATTAATTTTCCAACTACTAAATGAAAATTGATTCATTATCATGGGGAAGTAGGAAAGGATGAATATTTTGAGTTGTGGAAACAAAGGATCTTGACCTTCGATTTAAAAAAATGGATTTATAGATCCTGGATGTTTTATATTTTTCATACTAATGTTTAGTGACATGTTCCTTTTTTTCTCTATTATTGGTATAAATTTTTTTTACATTTATCTATGATGCTAAAAAAATAATTGGTTTGATATGGATTTATAAATCAAATTTATTTTATTATTTCATTCACTAGAAGTATATTATAGAAAGGGAAAGTAGATGAATGTTAAAATTATTATGTTCTAATTTTTTTGAGAGGATAAAATACAAAATCCAGAATACATGCAAGAATATATTAATAATTCATGATATGATGGTCCCCAAAACACCAACATGGAATTATGTGGCTTTATTAATGAACCATACATTGAAAAATAATTCTTAAACGATGAGGATTCAATATGGAATATCCCACGAAATATGGGTGGAGGTAATTAACATGAAAATATACCTTATCAATAAAAGTACAACATTGGTTGTTGGGAAAGAATTTATAGAGAACATATGGTCTAATAAATTACTATAAGTTATCCAGATAAATGTTTCCATAATCATGGAATACATGCATATTGATGAAAACGACATGGAAAAGCTTGAGCCTAAGTTCAATGTTTGATTCTTGTTTTGATATGGTAATGATAACAATAGTTTTATGTTTTAGTGTGAAGATAAGAAAACAAATTAAATTCCAATATATTCACATAAATAAATATATTTTTAATAAGAACCATAAAATTGTAAGAAATGAAATCAAGGGAAGTAATTCATCTATCAATTCCCAAGTATAACATCAAAAAGAATCTTAATGAAGGAAATTCCTTATAACATAGATAAAAGTACTAAATGTCTAGAGGTTAATCCAATCGAAGTGATGAAAAAAAAATTAATGGAAGTTGATACTTGAGTATGAGTATTATATTTTTAGTAACTAAAATTTAGTGATAAGAGATCTGGTATAGAACAACTGACTAAGTTAAAAAGATCTACAAGGATGAGAAAATAGTTTAGATATTTTGGGTTGACATGAAATTATTTATTATAAAGGGAGAATATAGAAATGTATTCATTAACTATCAATAAAACATTGTAATTAACTAATTTAATAAAAGGGGAGAAGGAAATTGATAGAAAATGGGTATTGTGGATAAAGGAAGAGTCTAATGGAATGAATTGATATATGTCGTCACTAGTGGAAAATGGATTTCAATAAATGGGATGATTAGGTTTCCTAGAAATTTTATCTTTGAAATTAAAATTTAAAACTATATGGAAACTGTTCAACATAGAAGCATCAAAATATATAGACCTTGAAAAAAAATATGAACATAATATATTTAATCATGGAAAAATGGAGGATGAAATTTATATTAAGTAACATATAGGTTTCATGAAAGATAAAAAATAGAATTTATTATATAAATTAAAGAAAAATATTTACATATTGTAGAAATAACCATTGAAATAGAATTTTATGGCTAACACATTATTTCATGAAGATAATTTCATAATATTCAACCCTTGTCATTGTTTTTACAATATGTAATAGGAATATGAGACATTTGTCATGATTATTTTATATGTGGATGAAATATTTTTGACTCGATGATATAGAGAAATAATCCAGATGATGAAATGTGAATATAATGGAATATTCAAGAATATATATGTGTGACCAGATAAAAAAAATTAAGGATGCATATCAATAGAGATAAGAGGGGAGAAACTCTAGTGACATCTTAAATGGATTATATGTGTAAGGTAATCCAAATATGTGGAATGTTGTCATAGACATCATAGTTAAATACATTGGTTAGAAACTTCATACAAGAAAAATAGTAATCCCAAAATTTGATGATGAATATGTATATATAGATAATGTTCCTTTTGAATCATTAGTCAAAATTTTAATTTATTTAATGATTTTCACCCAAATGGATGTTTTTATGCTGTGGGAGATATAAAAACAATATAAATAAATTTGTGAAAAGTACAATAGGATTAGATCATATAGATAATTCAGTATTTGAAAGGAATGCATGATAAAAAATTATTCTTTGCGATATATGATCCCTTTCGTGGATATGATGATGATAGATATTAAAGATATTCAAAATCCTGAAACAGAATAATAGAAAATATATTTAGTTACAAATGAATATAGGTATCTTTTATGTCATTGATACAATGGATTGTTATAAAATGTATAGTGAAATAATTCTATGTAGAGATATTGGAAGATGAGAATGAAATGAATTAGTTAGTCCAATTGTTGAAGTAATATAGGAGAAATTAGGATAGATGAGTCTTTTTCTATAATATCCTAAAATAATTCCAATTGTATAAAAATATAGAGTTTCATTAATAAAAAATATATATTGAACTGATGTTTTATTTAATTTAAAATATTCTAAAGGATATATAAATTATGTTTCAGAAAATAATGGGAATAGAAAATTAAATAGATATGTTTACCAAGGTGATAGTTCAAGAGATCATGAGGAAATATCGTTCATCAGTGGGAGTTGGATAAAAAGAATATGAAAATATAGAATATCAACTTATGATTGTTGTAAAAAATATTAAACATATGGATATTTTTCCAGGTTCCCTAAGATAAATCTTTTAGTTTGAGAATGTTGGGATGTGAATTCAAGTTTATGTTCCCAAAATTTTTATTCATCATGTTAATTTTATCATAATATCATTCATTAATAGGTGAATTATTTTTGTGTGAAGATAGTGGAAAATGTTATTCTTATTGGGAAACAAGATCATTAGATTATTACATATTAATATGTTCTTATGATAAAAAAATGGATGTACTAAAATTAAAGAAACTAATGTGTCACCAAATTGGTATATGTGAATGTGTCATATTTAGCGATATAGTATTTTTAGTAGAGAAAGTAATATATGATCCCCAAAAATTCTATTGAGTGATAAAGATTTTATATATTTATTTTGATTATTAATATTTTTTATAATATATTATATCTTATGATTATTATAAAAAATATTATTTTCCCCCATTGATGTAGGTCTCATTATCTTAACCATTCTAATCTCTTGTGATTCTATCTTTATTTCTATGTTTTTACACGAAATTTAATCTAGTTTTCTATTAATGATTTTGAGTTTTATTATGTGGTCAATGGAATAATTTCTATGTTGAGTAGGGTGGGAGGAATATATACTTTCTATTTAATCATTCCTTGGTAAATAAACTTATAATCTCATCATTTCCGAAACATAGATCCTCTTGAGAATGATTTTATATGGAATGGATGATCCTATTTATTATTGTTTTATCAAAATCACATGTGATCATATTTCCTAATACATTTTATTAGTAATAGATTTAAAGATATTAATTTTCTATATTTCCATTATAATATCTTTATTTTAATAGGAGATACTATCATTAGAAGATATAGTGTTTGATGATAGTTTGGTCCACATAGATAGGTTTGATATAAAAAATTTCTTATTCATTATAATTCATATAGAAGATCAACTGATTCATAAAGACCATTATGCTCTACTTATCAATATTTTTTAGCGAATATGGAAATGTATAAATCGTATCATATTGAAGGGAACCCATTATCAATGGTGATGATTTCATTGGTGAGTAATTTTTCCTTTAAAATTTATGAAACAACAACTATAATATAATTAATGAGGGCTATTAAAGATATGTATGAGAAAATATGACATTGAATAATGTTTTCATGATACACTAACTATTTTTCATCTGGTAATTAGAAGAGATAATAGTGGTAGATTAAACTTATAATCTCATTTGGATCTATAGGAATATAGAATTAGTGAATGCCATGTTCATATTTGATATGTTGTAACAAATACTACTATCCTTAGTTTAAGATATTTGGTGTGTGGTGATGAATACCATTAGAAACTATAGAAGAAATAAAAATTTATTATTCAGTGATATCTAGCGAATGATTCCAATTATGGAGCTTTAGAAGAAGAAAGTCCATTCACTATCTTATAAATAAAATAATGCTAATTTTAGTGACCATAAATTATGTAAAAGAATATTTTCTTCCAAATAAACTTGTGTGTGTCATATTTTGGAATACAGTATAGCTAAAACACATAGAAAACAAAAGAAGAACCAATGAAACATAATTTCATTAAGTGGGAACATAATATTTAAATTATATATTTAGCATAATCTTTAAATATTTAAAAAAAATTTTGTAAATACAGAAATAAGAACTAGAATAGGAAAATGTGGAACACCTCCTAGAATTATCAATCTCACAACCAACACTATATAAAAGAGAAAAGGCATTAAATATATTAGAGATATTTTAATAATGAAAAATTCATAACATTGGGAATAATTGAGGTGAATGATGAACTAAGGAACTAATAGGTATTTATAGGATGTAATATGGGCATTTAAATAGTAATATCACGGTTCTAATAGTAATATGACCATTATCAATTTTTACCTGACCATGTGGAAAATTATCATGACAATTATGAATAATAACACGATTTTAAGAATAATTACCTAACCTAAAAATATTAAAAATAAATATAAATAGTATTTAACATTAATAATTTAATAATATTTATATATTATACTACCAAAAAATAAATTTCAGGATTAAAGCACAAATGAATTGTTAAGTGTAATTTAAAAAAATTATATTTTGATAAACCCATATTTCAATAAACATTTTAAATTATCATTGATATAAATTTATTTTTTAAAGGATATTTTCTCTCATAGAATCATAAATTTAAGATTTTATATGATATATTTTTTTTTTATTTTTCTAAAATAATCAATTTTTAGTAGAAAAGGATAAATATAGGTTTTAAGTAAAAGATATTGTTCAGTTATATAATTAAATATGTAAAAATTATATAATCAATTCTATAATCTGATTTAATTTTGTAAATTATGATAAATAATTATTCAAATTCAAATTACGAAATTAAAATCTATATAAAAAAGTCTAAAAATGTGATCTATTAAATAAAAATTATAATTTGTTTCGATTAACTTATAAATAAAACAAAAAAATGTTATATAAACTAGTTTTAATTTCAAAAAATATATATTTTTATTCAAATTTAGTCATAATGACAATAAAATAATTATGATATGGCTATTATTGGAAATTAAATTTTAATCAATTTTGTAACTAAAAAAATACCCCACCCTCAATTATAAACTCATCCTTATCCTATGTCAGACCAAAAAATTATAAAATAATAATTTTTTATTTGATTGAATATGTTACACATAATATTGTTCTATCATTCATTAAATGAAAAGAAAATTGATATCTTTTGTTACAATGAATACCGAGTTTTACTGAACAAAAAAATACTATTATCAATATTTTTAAAAATATCACCCACCTATTAGGATGGTGGGTATGAATAGGGTTAACTAAATTATTAAAATATACAGCTTACACATTTTTTATCTATTTCATATGAATAAAATGATAATTAATTAAAATAAAAATAGAATTGTTTTAGGAAAAGAATTATTTATTAAAAAATATGGTTTAGTCAGGCTTTGCGCGCATAAATTAAAATTAATTTTTACAAATTTTGAAAATTTACATGAAAAAAAATATCATATTTTTAAATAGGGAAATAAGAATTATAATGGTGTGATTTTTTGTGATTTTTCTGAAATGTGTCATTTTTTGATGAATAGTGAAAAAATACTGAATTTTAATTAAATGATGAATTTTGGATTAAATAATTTATAATGAGAAATCGTATTTTGAATTATTTTAGTGTAAAATCAAAAAAATAATAATAACATTAAATAAAATTTAGATCATTGGAAAAATTTTCATATTGAGATTAGATACAAAAGTAGTGTAAACTTTTCAATATTCCCAATTTTAAAACCAACATTTTCATCATGTTTGTATGGTTATTTTTAAATTAAATATTTTTAATTTAGTGAATTTATTTTTTAAAATTTGATTTCTATTTTGGAATAATAATAATTAATAATTTCATATAAGTTAAAAATAATATTTATCCAAATTAATAGTGAATGAAGTAAATATTAATTTCTATTGTTATTGTAAAAATGGGTTCACTAGTGGTTTATATGAAAAGATAATGGTCAAAATGAACTGTATATTTTTCTACAAAAACATTTTATGAATATATTTCTTCCACTACACCTATATTTCTTGATAATTTACCATGTTGGACCCTTCTAACATATAAAAAACATGGGAGCACTAAATTGTTTTTAAAAAAACCAAGTATGTACTCTCCCCCACTTATAAAAGGCAACCACCACTCCTCATTTACTCATAACTTGAAAAATATTTAGATCAGAAAATACCTAACCAAATTACTTACCAACTTCCCTCCCCTCATCTTAGAATACATATTTTGTGTATTAATCCATCATTTTAAGGACATAGTCCAATGTTATGAAGGACTCCCATTGAAGATGTAATGTTCTTCAACAAGCCTCTTTTTTTTAATTCTTTCTCTACCTCACTAATTTTTTATTAAAACATTATAATATAAAAACCATTATATATTATATATAAATGGATTATTAATAAAATTTTAGTGTCCTAAAATCATCTCCACTCCCATGAAATGTGTTATGAAAGTATATTTTATCTGTGTAGCGGACTACTGCATCGTGATCTGTTGTCTTTCCTTATTCGATTACCAACTTTCAAGGTCGGGTTTGATGATGAATATAAATAATATATATATATATATATATATATATATGATATTTATAACCTTATTACACCTTTGGAGTCATTATACTACATTTAACTTTTTAAAGTCATTTCTATAGGGGACATGATAATGACTCTCTCAAGTACGTCGGACTACCGTCTCGCAAAGCGATATGATTCGCCATTCACTAACAATTCATATATAATGTGATAAGGATAATGGTAATAAATTTATGTGATATAAAATAACTAATTATCATAATAATAAAATATTTATCATTCTGAAAATATAATATATGTATATATAATTTTCATTCTTACATTTCCACTCATATAAAAATGATAACATCGTTTTTGTAGGTGTGGACTACAACCTTCATGAAGCGATGTGAATCAATTTTCAACAACACACCACAAGGATGATATATGTAACTATATGAAATGTTATATATTATATTATTATTCTTATTAAATATAATATAGTACATACCATGTTTCTATAATGATCAATAGACAACAGAAACTTTACTCATGTGTTCGTACAACCTAACATCACCATGATCTTAACATATATCATTTTTAATAAACATGAATCATGATTGGTTTTAAAAATAATTATTATGTTAAAATATTATAATTATTTCTTCATTATTGTTCTTGAGATGATAGAACTATACAATATGTGCAAAAACCAGAAACAATGACAAAACAAGTCAGTTAACACAAGAAACAATGAATATATTGAATGATCATTAAAAAGGTTAATAATATATTATAAAAGGATAATACATTATATTAAAAATATTAATATGTTTCTATAATAAGTTAATAACATGTTTAAAACATTTATATAAGAGGTTAAAGCATTTTCACCTAATGTTTGGTGTGTGGAAAGGGATTTCTTAACTCAATTTCTATTCATTTTGTTAAACTTATACATCACTAATTATTTCATTATAAGATTATGTTTATAATGAATATTTATTAACATATGTTGGATATCTGATTTTTTATGTGAATTTATAGTTTAAACACATAATCAATTCATTGATTAATTCTCACATCAATTTTATGATCAATGTAATGTTTCATTTCATAATCTCTTTCTAATCAAGAATGTTTATTCAAGAATTTCAATTGAAGGAAATTATTTTACCATTTCCTAATAAACCCATTTCACTTTATTATCCTTTTTTCATTATATTTTCATGTAATAGTACCATTTTTAACTCTTTTTTAGTTAAATTTTTTTAAAATTTTTTTAATAAAATCCATCTTCATTTATCTCTTCCGTCGAAAATATTTTTTCTTCCAAAACCATTTTTTCTGAAAAATATGTCAATAATTTTATATCAATTTAAAAATTATTTATTAATGAAATATTAACCCATTTTTACATTTTTTAAAAAAAAATCAGTTGAATCATATGTCATTTTCAAAATAATGCATATTTAGCATTTAACAAAAATGTGTAAGGAATATTCATTTCCATTTATAAATAAGGAACATTAATAACATTTTTAATATGAAAACGAATGTTCATTTGTGTTATATGAAATATATTGAATTACTAACTATTATAAAATTCATTTATTTTATTATTCATTTTTTATGTTTATAATGATATTTTTAAAGATTTTTTTACCAAATATTTTGTAAAATCAATGTTTTTAAAAGATAATTACAAAAAAAATTATTTTTAAAATGTTTTATATTTTAAAAAAGTTATTTTAAAAATAAAAAGTTTAATTTTATTAATAATGTTTTTAAAGATATTTGTATGGTATTTATATTCATCAATGATAGTGACCCATTTATTCATACTCTAATGGGTATATAATTCATTAATACCATCATAAATTTTACTTTGGTGGGTTTATGATCATTTTGACCAGGGAATGTTTTGACATAAGATTTTTCATATTATTATTCATTGAATTTTTCTTTAATAATTCAATTTACTATGGATATTAAATATCCCCTTAATGGAAATATTATTTATCGTGGATATGTTAATTTCCTTATCAGTATACAATTTTTATATACAATGTTTTTGGACTTTAGTTGTTTAATTAGGGCAATATTAATAAATTCGTGTCCTTTCATCTATGCAAATATTGAATGAAAAGGATAATTTTTAATGATTTTAATTGATTAATCGATATATAAGGAATAATTTGGACATGGAAGACACGAGTGGGGACCTTTTATAAAAAAGCCCTTAGATGCATTGATATTCTCATGAGACCAAATAATTATGAAAAACCCTGTGATTTTTTTACCATTAGTTTTAGAATGTATTGTGAGAGGTCTTGATATTAGTGATGTAGTTTTGTAAACTAGATATTTTTCAACCATTATGTTCTAAACCATATTGTGAATGGCCCTGAAGGTAAATCTTTCATGTTCCAGAGAAAAACGTGATGTATGATAAATAATTATTTCTTTATTTTAGAATTTAGTTGATATTATCCATGATATTATCAGAATGCTATTATCTTTGGCTGAATTTAATTCTCACCTTATTGATTAAATGACATGTGTTCTCAATTTTTTACCTTTTCATATTAATTATTCTATATCTATTTATTTATTTATGTTATTTAAATTTCATGTGTGTTATGTTATTTACCTATTCATATTGACTATGTATATGGATTCGTGATCGATTTTAAAATACGTAACTATTGACGCTCCTTTCGTCACAGAATCTAAAGATCGGAAAAGGGAAATACCTTAGTCCAAAGTGATTCATCCTTTGAAGAAACATCAAAAATCGACAAAGGGATGAACAAGGAGAACATTGCCCATAGGTCGCGCAAGTTCCCTCATGGTCGCGCAAGTACACTTGCGCGCCGCCTAGTGGTCGTGCAAGTCTACTTGCGCGACGCCTTATGGTCGTGCAAGTGACTTGCGCGACCTAAGTGATAATCGCCCGGTAACCGCCCGGGGTCTTCTCCTGCCTATAAATAGACCCTATGGGCCCCCCATTCGAGAGGATCTTTTTTCAGAAACTCGGATTGAAACTCCCGATGCCCAAGTCTCTTCTCAAAGCTTTCGGAACACTTCTAAGGTAATTTCTTACCTAGAACGGAAGATCTAAAGAGAGGGAGGAAGGACTAAGTGTTGAAACTCATCAACACTTGCACGCCTGAATGGCCAGCCCTTAAGGGAACTGGTCACACTTGCACGCCGCCTTATTTCTTCAATAGAATTTTTCACATCCCTTATCTGGAAGAACCTCAAGAGGATTATAAAGGGTTTAATAAAGAGTCGCTCAAGTATTTCAATGCTGGTTGAAAATCGCGCAAGTACACCATGTGTCGCACAGGTATACTTGTGCGACCAATACTTGTGCGCCCACGCAAGACTTGAGCACCTTTCAAGACTTGCGCGCCCCTACCTTTTTGGGTGCCCATCTTGCCCATTTTTACCCCTCTTAAGCCATTTCACCTTTCCTATTCAAGATTCAGTCTTCAAGATACTCTTCAAAGCCATTTATGGAACGGTTTCTTGATTTGACTTCCTTATCTGAAGGGAATTCGATGGAATATCTCTCAAAACCTAGTGATTTATACATCTTTATGTCACCAAAAGATTGATAGTTCATTCATTAAACCTCATCCTTTAAGATGAGAGAATCCTTAACCTGGGTCTCCTTTTCAGGAATAATCCCTAGTTATAAATCCTTTAATCTGGGCATCTTCCTCAGGAGTAAGCCCCAAATTCTTAAAATTCCAAAACTTGGGCATCCTCTTCCGGAGTAAGCCCCAATCTCAAATACTGGGCATCCTTCTCAGGAGTAAGCCCCAAACCTTAATCCCTGACTTGGGTCTCTTTTTCAGTAATAAGACTCAGTCATAATCTTGGGCTTCCTTTTCAGGAGTAAGCCCCAAGTCCCCTAACCTGGGTCTCCTTTTCAGGAATAAGTCCCAGTCATAATTTTGGGCATCCTTCTTAGGAGTAAAACCCAATCATAAGTCCCCTCCTAATTTGGGCATCCTCTTTAGGAGTAAGCCCCAAAATTAGAGTATTCAAATCTCCATAAAGCACATATACCTTTATGGACCCTGTTCCTGGATTTTCTCCCTAAAAGTAAATCATAAACCTTCATCTATTTGGGCAGTCATACATACATAAGCCCCAAACAATTTCTTATGATTGCATCTTTCATGGCACAATTGTCTAATTTTTACCAATACCTCTTGTTTCTCACACCGAACATGACTCACGTGAGGTTAGAGTGTAAAAGTAATTATGACATTCTTCTTTGAGCCATCAATCATAAACATCATACTCCATTACTCGAACTACGTGGGTTCTGATTCCTTTTCCAAAATAAAGGATACGTAGGTAGCCCATTTATGGGTTTGATCCCAACTTTGAAATAATCCCTGTCCTTCTGAATGATGATAAACTTTAAGTGCCCCACTGAGTGGCTTTAAAACCAGCCTGGTCATCATAATGACCAAGAGACTTTTATATAAATGTTTTGAAGGATACCATTGACCAAGAATCTCTAAACAGATATAGATGATTCTCTATTGATGAAGAACCTCGAATACATATAAAAGATTCTCTAAATTTCTTGCATATTTAATCATTGATTGTTAAAACTAAAGGAAATATAATTTTATATTTGGTAATGTAATAAGGATTCACGATCATAACTTAAATCTATAAAGAGAGTCCCAGAGTAGACAATAATTCCCCTCAAAAAGGTGTGATGAGTCCGACCTCCCATCCTCTCGACCAATGCAAATTCCTAAGCCTCATCAGCCCACAAGCTAATGAGAGCCTACCTTTGGAAAGTAGGTCCAAACGGATGTGGAATCATTGGATGTTTCCGGTTCTACGAATAAACCCGTTAGAAACCGATCAGAACGTTTGAATCTCCCATCCAGGAGGTCATCCCCAGATTCCGTGTGAAACAAAAAATGGTGAACCCGACGTGAATCCTTAACCAAGTTAAAGTGATGTTCTTCTTATTTTTTAGGCTCCTTGGGCCAACAAATCAATCATTGACATGTGCTCATCCAAAAGATGCAGTGGATAGATTCATCTTGATTATGTCTGTTATATGGAACAGGCACTCTTTTCTCAAGATCTTCTGCAAAATGGCTCTTCTCAAATTCACCCCTGTGAATACTGCTGCTGTGAACACCTCTACTGTGAGGTCTGCTGCTGTGAAAACCAATGATGCTACTCCTGCTGGAACGTCGTCCGCTCTAAGGATGACATCACCAACTCAGCGTCTTCAACGCTTGGTTTCTAATGCACTGGTTAAGGAGTACCGTCGCAACGGTACTATCCCAACTCTGGAGGCCGCTCGTCAAGCCCTCAAAGTTAACAACTCTACCTGGTCGTCCGGACAACGGCGGCCAGCGATCAAGAAGCAGGCGGTGCTGACTACCGTCTCTAACCATTTCGGGTCGTTATCCCCGGAACGCAATTTCCATTCACTCCCTTACTCTGAGGAAGTGAATGAGCAGGTCCCGTAGGGCCTTAATTCAAAAAGACAGGAGTCCTTCCCGAGGGATCCCATCAATAATCGCCACCAAACTCGTGCGGTAGTGCGCCCTCAACATGATGAGGGTACCGACTCCAGGCATTCAGCTCAAGTTCCTCGAACCCGAGCAGGCAAGATGAACCGCCAGAGACGGAATCCGGTTAACAATAGGCAGGTTGTCATCCCTGCCATCTCCGGAGAAGTCCACCAACCTAACTTGGTGGCAAATAACGAGCAGGCACAATCACCTGTCCGTTTTAATTCCGCTGTCCAGCAGACTCGTCTGGAAGCATAACACCAATCCTGCCAGGCAATTCCGGCGGAGTACCATAGGCAGGAACATGCACCTGCTTATACATCACCAGTTAGTCAGCAGGCTCGTCTGACTACATATGATGTATCTCGTCAACCGCGTTTGGGGAAGTGTAATCAGCAGGCACATACACCTGCTAATACTAATCAAGCCTACCAACAGTCTCGCTTGGTAGCGCACGGAGAAGTCTGTCGGAAAGCCCCGACGACAAACAAGAGGTAGACTCAAATCTCTGCCTCCACACTTGAGTACTGTCAGGATTCACTGACAGGAAAAGGAGGACAGGAGCAGGCACATACACCTACTCCAAGCCCAGAATGGACGTATATCCCCGTTCCGGCGGCTGAAGTCACCAAACATATTTTGTCAATGGTGAAAGAGCAGAAGCAAATTCCTGCTCATATTCTAGATGCTTTCCAGGATATCATAACAGCTTCAGCATCATCTCAGGGACAGACACATAAATCTATCCCAAGCAATGGAGTTACACATCAACGATTCACTCCGGAACTGACACACACATCTGTTCCAGTCCAAGAGGGTTATGGGGCATACTCCCCCATATCATACGGACAACCAAGTCAGGCACATACACCTGATTTGAGTGGAGATCGTCAGCCTAACCTGACCATCTTTCCTGATCAGGCACATACACCTGCTCAGAGTAACCACTTTCGTCAACAAGTGGTTTCTAAAGTGAGTAAGAAGGCATCTAAGAAAAAGATCCGCCCAGCACAGTCAGGAGATCAAAGGCCAATCTGCAACAAGGCCTTGCTCGATGCTGGAGTTCTTGAAGCCCTCAGACATTTATCTGTCGGAATTCAAGATTCTACTCCCTCAGTTCCCAATAACAGGAACATTAATTTTGAAGGTCTTCAACAGAAACTTCCTCATGAAGTCTTGCTTCATGAAAGTTCGGTCAATCTTGAAGTTTCTTCTTCAGATGAGAGCCACAGGAACCCTCTGTGTGGTCAGAAGACCAAGGAGCAAGAGATTTCATCTTTTGTTGTAACCCATTTTGGTGGTCCTCCCCATGATGATGAACTTCGCTGTGAAAGTCCTCTCCGCAGTAGTGATTCACATTGCCTGGAAAATACTCCAGTGGATAATGTAGTGCCGAGAAAGCCCTCTTATCTTGAGGCACTTGCAAATGCGAAACCAGTCATGTCTGATGATTTATCGCTAACAAGTGAAATACTTTCTCAATCAGAAGATAGCACAGGGTGTAGGTCATTCTCCGAACCACCCCTAAGTCATGCATCTTCTAGTTTGATTAATGATCTCTCTACCAATCTTGTTGAATCCGATGAAGCAACAAGGAAACACCAACTCTGGTCAAAACAGGTAAAAGAATCTTCATTTAATGATAAAGAGGAAATGCTGAACATGAGGAAAAAACTGACAAAAGGTGAAGTACCAGTCATGTTTTGGCCTTTGGCTGACTCCCAATACGACATTCCAAAGATGTTGACGGATGATGGAATCCATGATATTCTCTCAACATATGGAAGACTCTTTGTCAATTGAAGAAGAAAGTATTATCTTACGGTGATTATGAAAATCATATTAAGATAATAGAAGGGTTACAACGCCAGATTGATTTGGCATCTCTATCAGTCTCTCGGTATCTGAAGGCTGAAAAGCAACAGAGAACCCTTCAACGTTCATGCCTTGGCGCACTAAGAAAATTGCGTCAGTTAATTGCCAATGCTCCATCTGATGTTCATATCAGAGGATGGGGTGTTCACGGAGCACTACATTTCACAGTGCTTTCCAGTCAGCAAAGCCCGCCGAAAATGGTCTCATGCAATGTTATTGCCCATGGCCGGCCACAGTCAATGGGCTTTGTTCATAATCAAAAGATTTCTCAAGAACAGGCTTCAACTAGTTCCTATCAAAATCAAGTATATAGAGAACAAGTTGTTGAATTACTCCTACATCAAGCAGGCGAGAATATTGCACAAGCCTCTCATCTGGAGCAA
This sequence comes from Viscum album, assembly GCA_963277665.1. Classification (NCBI taxonomy): domain Eukaryota; kingdom Viridiplantae; phylum Streptophyta; class Magnoliopsida; order Santalales; family Viscaceae; genus Viscum; species Viscum album. Next base: position 758,687,274 of record OY728140.1, on the reverse strand, counting down.
ACACATCATCAAATGACAGAAGTTTCGGAAATCATCCAACGGTCTGTTGAACCAGGTGATAAAAGTGGATACAGATTAATGCATCCATCTAATTTCCGAACTAAGATTCGCAAGATCAAGAGAGATTTTAAGAAGATCTCAGACATAGCATGTCAAGAGACACCCCAGCTTGTTAGACTGGGGACTTCTCTAACTCAACCCTCAGAGTCAACAAATGGGATTCGAGGAGTTGAGCGGAAGCAGCAGGAACATCCCCAGTCCACCGGACTGGGGACTTTTTCAAATCCTCAATCCCTCCCTCAGAGAAAGTCAGTATTCTCTCGATTAGGGAATAAGCCTCAAGAGGAACGAAGAGCCAAGCTATCAGGAGATTCTCTCCAAGTGAAGGTTCTCCAAGAAGTTCCTGAGGGATCAAGTCAATAGAATTTCATGTCTCATCATGGACATGGAAGAAGACAATATCACAGAAATGCTGATAAAAAGGATTCCATGCAATATGCATCCATTAATGTCATCAATGTCGTTGCTGCTGATTCACCAGATGAGGCTCAATCAGAGGGATCAGACGAAGAGGTTCCTGCTCAAGAAGTTGCGCACACAGACCTAAATGAAGAAGTTGTACGCACAGGTAATCAAAGGCTTACCCAAAATCTGGGTATTCCTTCAAGTAACCCACTCCCCCCTCTCCGAAAAGGATCCAATAAGGGGAAAGGAAAGAATCAGGTTACTTCTCATCCTTCCTCTGAAGGAGGCCAATCGCTCTCATTAGAGCAATGGTTTGCACAACAGGAGGAAGAAATGAAAGAATTAAGAAGGTTGACTGCAGAACTACTTCAGAGTAGTCTTCTTCTTAAGAATGCTGAAGTCCGACAGCCGAAGGAATTTGTTGTAACTACTGAGATGGATCAGGAATATCCTCCTTTATCAGTACACCCTCAGAGGTCTAATCCTACGGGTCAAACGCAACAACGGTTGGCAGCACTACCATCAGTTGCAGCACCAACCACCACGTCTGTCCAAGCTCCATTCATTGCACCTACCCAAAACCAAGTTCAACCTGATGTTTCTCAAAAGTTAATAACTACTATTGAGTCATTAACAGCTCGGTTAGAAACTATGGAAGGGAAACGGGCGTAAGTTCAACCTGAAAAGAAAGTTTACCCTGAATGGGTAGATTCAATTTCTCCTCCATCCAGTTTTGGAAACCCTATTTTCTCTAATTTCAATGGATCAGGCGATCCTGAACAACATTTTACGCATTACGTGTCTTGTTATGATCCTATGATGGGAAATCCAGAGCAGCAAGAAGTAGTGAAACTCAAATGCTTTGTGCGAACCTTGCAAGGACCAGCTTTTGTCTGGTATACAAGCTTGCAATCCCGGTCAGTCATTGGATGGGAGGATCTTCGTCAAAAATTCCTTCTTCAGTTTAGCTCAACTTTGCCAAAAACGACAGTTTTCGATCTTACAAACTGCAAGCAAAGGGATAATGAAAGAGTCTCTGATTTCATTGCTCGTTGGAAGGGATTAACGTATTCCTGGAGTTTAGCACTCCCTCAGGAGGAATTGTTGCCAATCTGTGTGGCAAATTTGCGTGACTAATTACGCACGCCATTGATCCCTGTGAAATACACAGCAGGGTTTCGAGACCTTACTTCAATCGCTCAACAGATTGAAGATTCCCTTATACAGGCTAAGGTTAAATCTCGTATAATTCCATCAACTCCAGGAAGGAGAATGGGTAAAGTGGAAACTGCTACAGTTATGCTTAAACAAGCACCTGTACCTATTTCTACTTCAAAACCTTCATCTTCTCGAAGGGCTCCACCTCCTGAACGCCAACAACAAAGGCTGTTTCGTCCAAATGATCAAAGAGATCAACGAAGAAAACAATTTGAGGATTTGAAGAGTAAAACATACTCTTTCCGAAGTGATCAAGTTCCTGGTTACTTCATTTCAGCTCTGGAAAATAATTTGGTTCAATTACCAGTGCCCAAGTGGCCAAACAAGGAAGGAGATGAAGACCATCCCAATTATTGTCCCTTTCATCAAATGTTGGGGCATCCCATCCAGGAGTGTTTTGTCTTTAAAGACCTCCTGCAAAAGATGGTCAACATGGGACAAGTCAAATTGAAGGGTTCTTCAGCTCATGTAGCGTGTATTACCGCTACAGATCCAGAGGAAGGAGGCGAGTGGCAGGAAGTCAAAAGCAAAACTGCGAAAAAATATGATGATTGGATGGTCAGAAAGACAATCAATCGGACCCATTCCATTTTTCGAACACAATTAAAGAAGCCAATTGTGTCTCCTAAAAAAGCTACAGTAAAGCCTCCATCAAAAGACAAATCCTCAAAAGGGCAGCTCAATTCAAAGAAGAAAGAGGAATCAGGAGAAGATGAGTATGTATCAAAGCTTAAATTGTATTTGACTCTGGCAGATTTCATGCCATCTACTTCAAAGCCACGGGCACCGTCCCACCAAATGGAACAGCCTAAACAGGCTAACCAGGCAGAGTCTTTATCAGACGAAGAGTTAATCTTTGGTTCTGTTAATATGATTCAATTAACAGATCCATATTCTAGTCTTGATGAGCCTGAATTCCTTGTATCAAATAAGGGAATTCGAGGAATTTCAAGAGGTTCAGGATACAGGGGAAGACATGGATCTTTCCGAAGCCACTACTCTAATTTTACCCCTGCTAGCACTGTATATGCAGCAGAAACTCGTGGTAGAGCCCTTTAGCGAGCTCAAAAAGAACAAGCAAGTTCTTCTGCCAATGGCCAACTCAGTTTTGGCACAGTTATTTTGGAAGACCAATTAAAGGTTCCATCTTCTTTATCTCAGCAAGTAAATGGATCTAATCAGTCTAATCTTCCAAAACCAAGGATGTTGCCAACTTCAATACAAGATGCATCAGCTTCCAAAGCATCTGCATCCAAGGTACCCGCTAAACCGCATATTCCTATTAGGAAACACAGACCTCTAGATCAAAAGTATGATATATTGAAACACTTGGCCCAAGTACCAGCCAAGTTATCAATTTTGGATGCTTTGAATCTGTCAAAAGATCTTCGATAAGCACTCATCGAAGCTTTGTCAAGTCCTCAGGAGTTTGAAGCTGAAATTGCTGTAGCTGAAATCTATCACATAGAGAATAATCCTGCAGAATGCCATGCAGTGATATCTTTTACTAATAAAGATGAAGATGATGTTGTGCATGGGCACATAAAACCTTTATACTTATCTGGAAAAGTCAATGGTGTAGATGTTTGAAGAGCTTTCATTGACAATGGTTCAGGAGTCAACCTCATGCCCATTCGTACACTTCGTCGATTGGGCCTCACGGAATCTGATTTATCTCCTTCTACCATGATGTTACAAGGATATGATAAAAATGAACAAGAACCACTGGGAGAAGTTACACTCAGAACTCAGTTTGGAGATCTTGTATCCAATTCGGATTTCATGATTGTTGATCAAGACTCAGCTTTCAATATCTTGCTTGGAAGACCCTGGCTACATCAGCATGCAGTTATTCCTTCATCATACCATCAATGTCTTAAATACTGTTTCGATGGTCAATTTGGAACATTGTATGGTGATAAGGCCCCGTTCAAGACATGTGAGTCTCAATACATTGAGGCGGAATTTTATCACATGAAAGGAATAGAAAAATCTACAATGAAGGAAATTACCAAAGTTAATGCTCCATATGGTTTGGAGAAAATTCCAATAAATCCATTTTCACATGTGAGTACAGATTATGTGTTACCTATCAGTCAAATTGAAAAAATAGGCCCAAATCAAAATACTCTTATGGAAAGATCCATAATGTCAATTACGGCGATCGAGCCAGACAACATGGGAGAAATTGGTAACCTACCAAGCAGTGATGAAAGCATAAGTGGTGACGTTTTCATTTCATCTGCTGAAGTCCAACAAGTCTATACTTCACTAATCAGGCCAGAAGAAGTTATAGCAACACCAGAGGTGAATAATGATGTCGATTCTCAATCCATCATCTCCTCTTTATTTCCCAAAGAAGACCCTTTATCATCAATAGGGTCGGAAATGGAAGCTTCTTCTTCAAAATGTGAAAATTTTTACATCTCTTATGATCATGAGAATTTCGTTTTTTCATCTACTTTGCAAGTAGAAACGGAAGAAATAACACATGATGAAGAGGAAGAGGAAGATCTTAGAGATGCTCCTCCAGCATTTGAAGAGGGTATCTCTACCACTGTGGATGAACTCAGAGAAGTAAATCTGGGTACAGAGAAAGATCCACGCCCCACTTTAATTAGTGCGGACATGACCCTTGAAGGGCAAGAGATGTATATTTCTTTTCTAAAGCAAAATAAAGATATTTTTTCTTGGAATTATACAGAAATTACTGGGCTTGATCCTGATGTTGATACTCATCATTTGGGTTTACCAAAAGAACATTGAGGTTTTAAGCAAGCCGCGAGAAGAACACACCCAACCTATGCTTCCAAAATTGAATCTGAAGTGGATAAGCTGATCAAAGCCAACTTCGTCAGAGAAGTTCAATATCCCAAGTGGTTGGCTAATATTGTCCCTGTAAAGAAGAAGAATGGACAAATTAGGGTTTGCATCGATTTCAGAGATCTTAATCGGTATTGTCCTAAAGATGATTTCCCAGTTCCGATTACAGAACTCTTAATTGATGCGACGGTTGGATATGAAGTACTTTCTTTCATGGATGGATATTCCGGATATAATCAGATCCGAATGGCCCTAGAATATGAGGAATATATAGCCTTCAGAGCTCCTCAAGGTGTGTTTTGTTACCGGGTGATGCCCTTTGGTTTAAAGAATGCAGGTGCAACATATCAATGCGCCATGAATCGTATCTTCAAACCTCTTTTAGGGAAGTCTGTTGAATGCTATGTAGATGATTTGGTGGTTAAATCCAAACAACATTCTAATCACTTGGCTGATTTGGAAGTCATATTCCACAAGCTTCGACAACATAATTTGAAGATGAACCCCTTAAAATGTGCTTTTGGGGTAACCTCAGGAAAATTCCTCAGCTTTGTTGTACGCCATCGTGGTATTGAAGTCGATCCTGAGAAGACCAAATCAATCCTTGGTATGTCACCTCCTCAGAATTTGAAAGAATTAAGAGGACTTCAAGGACACTTAGCCTATATTCGGCGTTTCATCGCCAATTTGGCAGGCAAAAGTTTACCCTTTACCAAATTATTGAAGAAAGGAGTCACTTACCAGTGGAATGAAGAATGTCAAGAAGCATTTGATGTTCTCAAGAAATACCTCTTGAGTCCACCAGTACTCATGCCACCTGTTGAGGGTAGACCGCTTATCCTCTATGTGACAGCTTTAGAGCGATCATTGGGTGCCTTTCTCGCTCAAAAGAATGATGCTGGGAATGAAAATAGTCTCTACTATCTCAGTAGAACTATGCTTGAAACAGAAACCCGGTATTCAAGTATTAAAAAGTGCTGCCTAGCATTAATCTTTGTAGTTCAGAAACTGAGACACTACCTGCAACATCATGATGTCCAATTGGTATCTTGTAATAATCCGCTCAAATTCATCCTTAGTCGTCCAATGCTTACAGGACGTCTAGCAAGGTGGGCGGTTATTCTACAGCAGTTCGACATTCAGTATGTGTCTCAAAAGGCAATTAAGGGCCAAGCTCTGGCTGATTTCCTGGCTAAACATCCTTCAGTGGAAGACACATATTCAGATATCGAACTCCCTGATGAGGAAGTTTTCTCTATTCAAGAGATTCCTCAAACATGGGAAATGTATTTTGATGGTGCTTCTAGAAGTCCAACAGGGAAGAAAATGGAAAATCCTAAATTCAAAAAGTTGGTTTAGGAATTGTGCTCATTTCTCCAAATAAGGCAGTGTTACCTTATTCTTTTTTGTTGTGGGAAGGTGGTACCAATAATGAAGCTGAATACCAAGCTCTCATTACAGGCTTGGAGTTAGCGCTTCAAGCACAAGTGAATCACTTAAAGGTGAAAGGTGATTCAGACCTGGTAATCAAACAAGTCAATGGGGATTATGCCATCAGAAAAGAAGAATTAATACCTTTGTATGATTACGTCAGAGAGTTAATGTCGGAATTCCCTTAAGAACCGACATTTTCTTATGTCCCAAGATCACAAAATGCTCAAGCTGATGCACTGGCTAATATAGCCACAACTTTAGCAGGTCCAAATCGGGACAAGACAACCATCTGTATTGCCCACCGTCGTACAATTTCACCTTATGTTCAAGTCAGAACAGAGGAAATTAATAAAATTAGTCTCATTCCTGAACCGTATGGTCATACTACAGGATGTATGTCACCTATCAGGGAATACCTTCAAAATGGAACACTTCCACCTGATAGAGCCGAGAAAGAACAAATCCGGCGACGTGTGGTCAATTTTAATCTTTATGATAGCCCAAACCACCTCGAGAAAATTCTCTACAAATGTGGTTTTGATGGAGTTCTCTTCAGATGTATTGATGGTGAAGAGACAATGGCTGTCATAAAAGAAGTGCATGCAGGAGTCTGTGGTGCCCACCAGTCTGGACATAGACTGTCTGATCAAATTCGAAGGCTTGGATACTTTTGGCCTTCAATGATACAAGATTGTGTTAATTTCACAAAGAAGTGTCATTCATGCCAATTATATGCCAACTTCATTCATAAACCTCCAAAGTTTCTTCATACAGCTAAATACTCATGTCCATTTTCCACATGGGGAATGGATGTGGTGGGACCTTACCCTTCAGCTACGGCCAAGCAGTTTAAGTACATTCTTACTGCTACTGATTTCTTTTCCAAATGGGCAGAGGTAGTACCTCTCAAAGAAGTCAGTACTAAATGCATTATTAGCTTCATCAAGTCTAACATCATTACTAGATTTGGTGTCCCTCATACCATATTGACGAACAATGGCACCAACTTTTGTTCTTCTGAGGTAAAGAAATTGTATCAAGAATACAACATTAAGTCCAACCATTCATCTCGATATCATGCAGCGGCTAATGGCCAGATAGAAGCCTTCAACAAGACTCTTTCAAATATACTGCAAAAGATGGTGGATAAAGATAAGAGGTCATGGCCTGATAAACTCTTTCATGCTTTATGGGCTTATTAGACTACCACTCGCAATGCAACGCGGTCAACTCCATATTCATTGGTATATGGAACAGAAGCAGTCTTGCCAATTTAAGTTCAATTGCCCTCACTCAGAATAGCCATTTGTGATCAGTTATCTACAGATGAGCAATCCCAAAAGAGGTTGAGTGAATTGGAATAGTTAGATGAGAAAAGATTGTGCACTTTGCACCACTTGGAAATCTAGCAGAATCGAATAGCACGAGCCTTTAACAAACAAGTTCGTCTTCATTCATTCATTCAGGGAGAATTGGTATTGGTTCTCAGAGCACCAATGATACCAGGAAAGAAGCCTCCCAAGCTTGAACCAAAATGGGAAGGACCTTATTCAATACATAAGGTCTACTCCAATGGAGCGTATTCTCTAATCTCAATGGATGGAGAACACATCATGACTCCAACTAATGCCAGATTTCTGAAGAAGTATTTTGTATAAACACAAAATATTGTTCCCAGAGCCAAAACAGTCACATTGGTTCATATAATGTCCTACATGACACTAAATTGTATAATGTCCTACATGACACTAAACTGTATAATGTCCTACATGACACTAAACTGTATAATGTCCTACATGACACTAAACTGTATAATGTCCTACATGACACTAAACTGTATAATGTCCTACATGACACTAAACTGTATAATGTCCTACATGACACTAAACTGTATAATGTCCTACATGAAACTAAACTGTATAATGTCCTACATGACACTAAACTGTATAATGTCCTACATGACACTAAACTGTATAATGTCCTACATGACACTAAACTGTATAATGTCCTACATGACACTAAACTGTATAATGTCCTACATGACACTAAAATGTATAATGTCCTACATGACACTAAACTGTATAATGTCCTACATGACACTAAACTGTATAATGTCCTACATGACACTAAACTGTATAATGTCCTACATGACACTAAACTGTATAATGTCCTACATGACACTAAACTGTATAATGTCCTACATGACACTAAACTGTATTATGTCCTATCTTCATGACGTTAAACTGTACAGAAGTTCCTATATTTTTTCCGAGATGACATTAAACTATATTGTGTCCTAGAAACATGACATTAAACTGTGTGGCACTTTCATCGTCCAGCATGACGATAAACTGTAAAAAGTCCCCAGAACTGATATCCTCATATTGGTTCACCTTAGTCCTAGATACATGACTTTAAACTGTACAGAAATGTTCTATCGTCCAACATGACATTAAACTGTATAAATGTTTTATTGTCCAACATGACGTTAAACTGTAACAGTTACTTGAATTGTCCTACATGACATTAAATTGTTCAAAAGTTTCCTTTTTTCGTCCAACATGACATTAAACTGTAGAAAAGAAGATGTCCCTGTAACATGACACTAAACTGTACAGCACCAGTTCGTCCTTGCTATATGAAGTTAAACTATACAGCAATAGTCCAGTATGACTTTAAACTGCAACTTCGTCCCACACGACATTAAACTGTGAAAAAGTTCCCTAAACCGTCCAGCATGACCTTAAACTGCATCATCCCTGGTCCATGTATATGACCATAAACTATTTGAAAATCCCTTACGTCCAGCAAGACGTTAAACTGTGACGTCCTAACTACATGACGCTAAACTGTACAAAAGTCCCTTACGTCCGGAAAGACGTTAAACTATATAATCTCAAAGGTCCAGTATGACATTAAACTGCACCATTCACGGTCCATGCATATGACCTTAAACTATTCGCACTTTCGTCCAACATGACGTTAAAATGGTACACTCTTTTGTCCTTACTGCATGACAATAAACTGCACAATCCCCCTTTCGTCCAATATGACGTTAAACTGTATTGTCCCCATCGTCCTAACTACATGATGCTAAACTGTACAGAAAGTCCTTGATATGTCCTACATGACATTAAACTGTTATTTTGTCCCTGCTACATGACACTAAACTGTGCAGCACCAATAGTCCTAACTGCAAGACTTTAAACTGCATAGTCCCTGAATATGTCCTACATGACATTAAACTGTGCATCGTTAAGGTTGTTATTACCTCTTGTTTCTCACACCGAGTATGACTCACGTGAGCTTAGATCAAACCTCAACCATAACACTCTCTTTGGGCCCCTAACCATGTGTAAGTCCCAACAACATTTTAATTAGATCATTGTCCCCAAGAACAACTTGATCATTAATTCATTCTTTAATTGAACTACACGGACTTTGATCCTTGCCCTCCAGGCTGGGTATGTAGGCAACCTCCCAGGGTTCAAGCCCAAAAACAATATCTTCACATCGGTTCACCACCATCTCATATGATGTTGATTTGTGAAACCGCCCCTGGAATCAATATTTTTACATTTGATTCACTTTAATCCTTGTTATACGACGTTAAACTATACAACACTTTTGTCCGGTATGACAATAAAATACAATATTCTTTGATCTCCTCACTTGAGAGAGAACTATTATTGACATTTATTCATTTCAAAATGACTACGTGCATACATAGTAATGCCTAAATTTTTTATCTCAGGTTAAACCATCATTGCACTAAAGTCCCCTTTCACCCTTCACATGTACGAACCAAATTTGTACAAAGGGCATTTCTTGAACTACGTGGGCTTGATTCCCATCCTTATGGGATACGTAGGAACGTTCGAGTATCCCTCGAATCCAGCCCCAAGTCTTTTGGGCCTAACCCCAAATTTCACTTTCAGTCCCTTGGCTGAAAAATCCTCATGAAAACACACACTATGTATTCATTATTATGGTCCGAATTCTATGACCCTAAACTAAGATTTCTCATACTTTCGTCCTGCATGACGTTAAACTGCATTTCAAGAACTACGTATGGCTTGATTCTCATTCTTATGAGATACGTAGTAAAGTCCAAAATTTCAATTCAGGACCCATCCACAACATGATTATGGTTTTCATTGACCTATGTATCTCTATATACATTAGACAATACCCATCTTTATGTGTTATAATCCTAACCTTAAATATTTTCAGATCTTCATAACCCTTTTCATGAATTCTAATCACAAAAATGTCAAACTTCTAAGAATTCTTTTGCCTGACTATGCAGCACGTGCCCATAGGTGGCCTTGCATAAACAGTCCACATAACAGACTTGTCAGCTAAAAGATGTTATTTATTTGACCATGCAGCCAATGCCCTTAGGTGGCCCTGCATATTTCAACCCCCTAACGGGTTTTGTTAAATAATAGTAACTTCATTCTAGGGAAGAATGCCTCTTTTGTCCTTATTTGTCTTAAACGACAGTATGTAGGGATCCGCAAAAAATAGCCATCCTTAACATATTTGTCCCATATCCTTTTTCATGATCTGAAAGTATTCAAGTATATGGTTTATTCTTCTTCCCTACGTTTGGGTCAGACCTTCGTAGGAGTGATATTCATCCAGTTCTTCGATATTCTTGTTTGGAAATATCTTCTCCATATTCAAGTACCTCTTTCCATACAACAAACTCTATACATTAGAAAATTTGAATCTCCATAAACTTTCACTGGCTTTTAGCACTAGGAAAGTAACTTTTTGAGAGTTCTTTTCGCCTGACTATGCAGCACGTGCCCATAGGTGGCCTTGCATAAACAGTCCACATAACAGACTTGTCAGCCGAAAGATTCTATTTATTTAACCATGCAGCCAATGCCCTTAGGTGGCCCTGCATATTTCAACCCCCTAACGGGTTTTGTTAAATAATAGTAACTTCATTCTTGGAAACTACTTCTTCTAATGCCTTTTAGCTCTTTTTCATATCATTCCTCAGATTCAAATATTCTTAAGCCATAGTTTACATGTTTTCCCTCATACTCGAGTATGGTAATATGTTTTCAGATAAATTGTCAAGGAATTGAATCAATTTTAGTACATTTCGGTCAAAGCTATTTCGACCTTAAACATTAGCCCCTTTATGTCCGTCAAGCATGACATTAAACTGCCCACAAAAGAAAAAGGAACTCTGAATAAAATTCATGTTCCAGCACACTTGTGCGCTGCCTTCTGTGCACTGAATACTTGCGCACCACCTTTTCCTTTGGATTTCTTTGGTTTCCTCAGAGTCAAATCCTCATTTCTTTTGGATCCAACTCTGAGGGGGGACTTTTTTTGACGCTCCTTTCGTCATAGAATCTAAAGATCGGAAAAGGGAAATACCTTAGTCCAAAGTGATTCATCCTTTGAAGAAACATCAAAAATCGACAAAGGGATGAACAAGGAGAACATTGCCCATAGGTCGCGCAAGTTCCCTCATGGTCGCACAAGTACACTTGCGCGCCGCCTAGTGGTCGTGCAAGTCTACTTGCGCGACGCCTTATGGTCGTCCAAGTGACTTGCGCGACCTAAGTGATAACCGCCCGGTAACCGCCCGGGGTCTTCTCCTGCCTATAAATAGACCCTGTGGGCCCCCCATTCGAGAGGATCTTTTTTCAGAAACTCGGATTGAAGCTCCCGACGCCCAAGTCTCTTCTCAAAGCTTCCGGAACACTTCTAAGGTAATTTCTTACCTAGAACGGAAGATCTAAAGAGAGGGAGGAAGGCCTAAGTGTTGAAACTCATCAACACTTGCGCGCCTGAATGGCCAGCCCTTAAGGGAACTGGTCACACTTGCACGCCGCCTTATTTCTTCAATAGAATTTTGTGTGTCCCTTATCTGGAAGAACCTCAAGAGGATTATAAAGGGTTTAATAAAGAGTCGCTCAAGTATTTCAATTCTGGTTGAAAATCGCGCAAGTACACCATGTGTCGCGTAGGTATACTTGCGCGACCAATACTTGCGCGCCCATGCAAGACTTGCGGGCCTTTCAAGACTTGCGTTCCCCTACCTTTTTGGGTGCCCATATTTCCCATTTGTACCCCTCTTAAGCCATTTCACCTTTCTTATTCAAGATTCAGTCTTCAAGATACTCTTCAAAGCCATTTATGGCACGATTTCTTGATTTGACTTCCTTATCTGAAGGGAATTCGATGGAATATCTCTCAAAACCTAGTGATTTATACATCTTTGTGTCACCAAAAGATTGAGAGTTCATTCATTCAACCTCATCCTTTAAGATGAGAGAATCCTTAACCTGGGTCTCCTTTTCAGGAATAATCCCCAGTTATAAATCCTTTAATCTAGGCATCTTCCTCAGGAGTAAGCCCCAAATTCATAAAATTCTCAAACTTGGGCATCCTCTTCAGGAGTAAGCCCCAATCTCAAATACTGGGCATCCTTCTCAGGAGTAAGCCCCAAACCTTAATCCCTAACCTGGGTCTCTTTTTCAGGAATAAGACTCAGTCATAATCTTGGGCTTCCTTTTCAGGAGTAAGCCCCAACTCCCCTAACCTGGGTCTCCTTTTTAGGAATAAGTCCCAGTCATAATTTTGGGCATCCTTCTTAGGAGTAAAACCCAATCATAAGTCCCCTCCTAATTTGGGCATCCTCCTTAGGAGTAAGCCCCAAGATTAGAGTATTCAAATCTCCATAAAGCACATATACCTTTATGGACCCTGTTTCTGGATTTTCTCCCTAAAAGTAAATCCTAAACCTTCATCTATTTGGGCAGTCATACATACATAAGCCCCAAAAAATTTCTTATGATTGCATCTTTCATGGAACAATTGTCTAATTTTTACCAATACCTCTTTTTTCTCACACCGATCATGACTCACGTGAGCTTAGAGTGTAAAAGTAATTATGACATTCTTCTTTGAGCCATCAATCATAAACATAATACTCCATTACTCGAACTACGTGGGTTCTTATTCCATTTCCAAAACAAAGGATACGTAGGTAGCCCATATATGGGTTCGATCCCAACTTTGAAATAATCTCTGTCCTTATGAATGACGATAAACTTCAAGTTCCCCACTGAGTGGCTTTAAAACCAGCCTGGTCATCATAATGACCAAGAGACTTTTATATAAATGTTTTGAAGGATACCATTGACCAAGAATCTCTAAACAGATATAGATGATTCTCTATTGATGAAGAACCTCGAATACATATAAAAGATTCTCTAAATTTCTTGCATATTTAATCATTGATTGTTAAAACTAAAGGAAATCTCATTTTATATTCGGTAATGTAATAAGGATTCACGAACATAACTTAAATCTATAAAGAGAGTCCCGGAGTAGACAATAATTCCCCTCAAAAAGGTGTGATGAGTCCGACCTCCCATCCTCTCGACCAATGAAAATTCCTAAGCCTCATCAGCCCACAAGCTAATGAGTTCCTACCTTTGGAAAGTAGGTCCAAACGGATGTGGAATCATTGGATGTTTCCGGTTCTACGAATAAATCCGTTAGAAACCGATCGTAACGTTTGAATCTCCCATCCAGGAGGTCATCCCCGGATTCCGTGCGAAACAATTTGTTGACGCTCCTTTCGTCACAGAATTTAAAGATCGGAAAAGGGGAATATCTGAGCTCAAAGTGATTCAACCTTCGAAGAAAACATCAAAAATCGACAAAGGCAGGAAGAAAGGATCAATAGAAACTGCACCGCGCAAGTTATATCACTGTCGCGCAAGTACACTTGCGTGACACTCTTGGTCGCGCAAGTGACTTGCGCAACCTAAGTGATAACCGCCCGGTAACCGCCCGGGGTCTTCTCCTGCCTATAAATAGACCTTGTGGGCCCCCCATTCGGGAGGATCTTTTTCCAGAAACTCGGATTGAAGCTCCCGACGCCCAAGTCTCTTTTCAAAGCTTCTGGAACACTTCTAAGGTAATTTCTTACCTAGAACGGAAGATCTAAAGAAAGGGAGGAAGGCCTAAGTATTGAAACTCATCAACACTTGCGCGCCTGAATGGCCAGCCCTTAAGGGAATTGGTCACACTTGCACGCCGCCTTATTTCTTCAATAGAATTTTGCACGTCCGTTATCTGGAAGAACCTCAAGAGGATTCTAAAGGGTTTAATAAAGAGTCGCTCAAGTATTTCAATTCTGGTTGAAAATTGCGCAAGTACACCATGTGTCGCGCAGGTATACTTGCGCGCCCACGCAAGACTTGCGCGCCCCTACCTTTTTGGGTGCCCATATTGCCCATTTTTACCCCTCTTAATCCATTTCACCTTTCATATTCAAGATTCAGTCTTCAAGATACTCTTCAAAGCCATTTACGGCACGATTTCTTGATTTGACTTCCTTATCTGAAGGGAATTCGATGGAATATCTCTAAAAACCTAGTGATTTATACATCTTTATGTCACCAAAAGATTGAGAGTTCATTCATTCAACCTCATCCTTTAAGATGAGACAATCCTTAACCTGGGTCTCCTTTTCAGGAATAATCCCCAGTTATAAATCCTTTAATCTGGGCATCTTCCTCAGGAGTAAGCCCCAAATTCTAAAAATTCCCAAACTTGGGCATCCTCTTCAGGAGTAAGCCCCAATCTCAAATACTGGGCATTCTTCTCAGGAGTAAGCCCCAAACCTTAATCCCTAACCTGGGTCTCTTTTTTCGGAATAAGACTCAGTCATAATCTTGGGCTTCCTTTTCAGGAGTAAGCCCCAAGTCCCCTAACCTGGGTCTCCTTTTCAGGAATAAGTCCCAGTCATAATTTTGGGCATCCTTCTTAGGAGTAAAACCCAATCATAAGTCCCCTCCTAATTTGGGCATCCTCCTTAGGAGTAATCCCCAAGATTAGAGTATTCAAATCTCAATAAAGCACATATACCTTTATGGACCCTGTTCCTGGATTTTCTCCCTAAAAGTAAATCCTAAACCTTCATCTATTTGGGCAGTCATACATACATAAGCCCCAAACAATTTCTTATGATTGCATCTTTCATGGTACAATTGTCTAATTTTTACCAATACCTCCTGTTTCTCACACCGAGCATTACTCACGTGATCTTAGAGTGTAAAAGTAATTATGACATTCTTCTTTGAGCCGTCAATCATAAACATCATACTCCATTACTCGAACTACGTGGGTTATGATTCCTTTTCCAAAACAAAGGATACGTAGGTAGCCCATTTATGGATTCGATCCCAACTTTGAAATAATCCCTATCCTTCTGAATGACGATAAACTTCAAGTGCCCCACTGAGTGGATTTAAAACCAGCCTGGTCATCATAATGACCAAGAGACTTTTATGTAAATGTTTTGAAGGATACCATTGACCAAGAATCTCTAAATAGATATAGATGATTCTCTATTGATGAAGAACCTCGAATACATATAAAAGATTCTCTAAATTTCTTGCATATTTAATCATTGATTGTTAAAACTAAAGGAAAGATCATTTTATATTTGGTAATGTAATAAGGATTCACGAACATAACTTAAATCTATAAATATATTCCCGGAGTAGACAATAATTCCCCTCAAAAAGGTGTGATGAGTCCGACCTCCCATCCTCTCGACCAATGCAAATTCCTAAGCCTCATCAGCCCATAAGCTAATGAGCGCCTACCTTTGGAAAGTAGGTCCAAATGGATGTGGAATCATTGGATGTTTCTGGTTCTATGAATAAACCCATTAAAAACCGATCGGAACGTTTGAATCTCCCATCCAGGAAGTCATCCCCGGATTCCGTGCGAAATAGTAACCCTTAGCAAGAATTTGATGACAGCTTTATTTTTTTCTTTTATGAGTAATCCATGAAGGTTACTATGTTTTATATGAAATCATATACAAGAGGGGATATTGTAGTTCTTGAAAAATATTATGTTTTCATACTTTTATTCAAATGTAATTTTCGAAAAAATTATGTATCATTTTTTACCAATACTAGAAAACTATTCAATCCATTGGGAGGGGATTACTTGTATCTTATGCCAATATAATAATGTAGGTAATGACTTTGTGATATTAGGGTTTGGGTCACTATACGCTCCCCTTGGAAAAATGATTCCTATAAAATTTTCATAGCCAAAAAATCCACACATATTACCTCTCTCAGGACCCTTATAAACCATTTGTTTATTCCACTATCATATAACTCCATCCACTTAAAGAGTTATGGGCTATAGAAAACAAACCACACCAAGAAGGAGGTAAGGTCCTATCATCATTTAATTTCATTTTTCTGTTATCATCATCAATAAATATTTATTTTATTCTAAACCAAAACTCCTAAAATTAAATAAAAAATATTTTTATATTATTTTTAATTTTATTAACATACATTATTTATTTTATATAATTAGTAAATATATCTCCTCTTCTCTTTTGATAACATTATATTAATTGTATTTTAACTACCAAAGGGGATGTTTCAATCTTTATACATATCACATCCTTTATAGATGATTATAATGAATTATTATAAAATTTATATGTATAAATATATGTATTTATAATATTTTGGAGGTAATATTATTAATTTTTTAATTTAAAAAAATTATGAAATTGAAGGAAGATGACATATTTTTAAGAAAATATGACATCAAAATCTTTCACCGTTAATAAATCAATTTCAAAATATATAAAATAATGATTTTAATTTATCAAGAGAGATATTTTTTACATAATTTATATATGGTTTCATGTTTTAATAATAATATAAATATTATATATCTGGAAAAAATTTATTGAAAAAACGAGACCTAAGATAATGGGACACATAAAACTAATTCTTTCTATTGGGTTTTCCCTTACTTTCTCATTCCTTTTGTTATAATTCCACTAAAACCATTTATATTACCCATATAATAAAATTTTAATGTCTTTTCTAGGTATATTATTGTTTAAACCCCATTGGTATGATATATATGATTTCTAAAATGGTATTCAGAATAAATATTTTCCAAACACCTCATTGATTTATCTTGAGTTGTTTCCCCTTCTTAAAAGAATCTATAATCTATTTTATGCCAGTAATTAAATTTTAGAAATAATTATTCTCTTATTCTCATGGTAATAACAATTATTATTCATAGAGATGTTATTTATAATCGCTTTAGGAAATCAATTCATTTCTAATGGTTTTTTAAGGACTATGATTGTTATATGATTTATTTTCATGCAGTTTATATAATTATGATCATTTTATGATGTGATTGGTGGGAAAAACTATACAGCCCTATATTAAATTGTGTAATGTGATATACCACCACAATTTTTTTTTGTATTTTCTAAACTCCAATTTTTAGAAAAGTGGGAACCGTACAGAAAGATCCATAACTCAAGTCCTCCTTAAAACTAACCACAAATACCCCATTCAAAGTTTAAAATACAACCTTCAAATTACACAAAAAAAAATTCAAAGCACCACCAGATCCATCAACGTTATTCAATCAACCACTCCAAATTGCCTCCAATGAAACAAAAAAATCTATTTCAAATTTCTTAATTCAAAAAAAAACCGTGAGACTGTCACCTCTGCCTCAGTCTCCGAACAGCCTCGATACACACACTCTAAAACAGAAGAGTCGGCTGTCAGATCGCTTACAATCCATCCATCGTAAACCCCCATCACCAATTTGAGCTTAGTTGTCGTCACCGTCATCGTAGAGTATCAATATAAACCATAAACAGCGCCGGCTCTCCATCGTGAGATACCATCACCACAAGCCATCAGAACCAAAATATTAAGTCACTCCATAGAGAAGGAATCGACCATCACCACTAGCATCTTACCCATAAGAACCCATAGAACCAGAAACATTCTCCATTGCTCACATCACTCCGTAACTACATATTGCTCCCCTATCATCCCAAAACCTCCATGGTAACCGTCTCACCCAACCGTCCTGGAAGGGAGAGAGGAAACAGGAAGCCAGAGTAGGAAGGAGTGACAAGAAAGGGAGGAAGAACACACTGAAGAAAGGAAACTCGAAAACATAGCCAAAAAACAACGACACAAGAACAATCCTGGAATGTGAAAGTATAAATTAGGCTTGAATGCCTAAATAAAACCAAAACATAGGGGAAATCGGGGGTTGAACCCTAAGAGAACCACCATGAGACAAGTAGGGGTAAATTAGGACTAATACCCTAAGAGAACTAAAAATCATAATGGAACAGAAGCCACCAAATGGAGGTTACCACGTTTCCCCTACTCCCACCTCCATAGTCCCAAACCCATCTAAAAACTAACACAACTGACCAAAGTGGGGTCTTATGTGTCGGACTAGACCGGAAGAGCAGGGGAGGGAGAGGAGAAAACGGGAAAACTCCTGGCATGAGGAGGATGACAACCCAGAAGGGGATAACATTTGATTGGAAAGGGGGAAAGGGGAGGGAATAAAACCTAGAGCAGAAGGAGGAGGAAGGGACATCGCCATTGGGGAGAGCATGAAACCCTAAGAGAGGCGGATCTGATAGAAGATCCAAATGAAAACTCTAGGAGAGTGGGGTGCCATTTGTAATGTGATATATATAATGAGATTATGTGTATTATTAATGAAAATAGTGTTTTATTTTCTCAGTATTATTATGATATGATTTGTACACATATGTTATATGTGAACATGATGTTATATTCATTTACAATATATGCCTAGTATTTCCCCAGCTTGTTGTGATGACTCGGTATTATTAAGATTCCACATTCCATGAATTTTTATAATTATTCCATCATCCTTTTATGGTGAACATATTATTATGATATTTTGGTGACTATTATGCGGGACCATGTACTTTTGATGAATATATCTTATTACTTACATGTTCTTTCTCCCATAATTGGGATTTTAACTAACCTTATTTTTTTATGTATATCTTTTGGTGAATACATGTAATGAGGGGAACATGCTATATTTTAGGAATACTGTGATGGATGGTTTAAATTATGTTTACATTTTCTATGTACAAGTGATATATAAACATAATTTTCCCATAACACCAAACCTTTAGATTATAAATTATAATCTTTTGCTTTCTATATTAAAAAAGATGCAATAATATTATTTGAAAAATGTAATGCCCCATGGATTTAAAAATAAATTTAATATAGATTATAATTCATGCAACACTGAGTCCATGTGAAACAACACATTGTTATAATAATTATTTAAACAAAATAGTAATAACATAGTTGTTAAACAAAGTAATATTAATAGTAATAACTAATATTAAATGTTATTTATAATGGTTTCACATAAATAAAACATATTTATAATGAAATGTATAATTCTTTTTAAAATAACAATTACTTTTGAATTTGGAATTTCAAAATTATTTTTGGGTTCATTTTTAGTATTTTGCAGAGAAGTTTCATTTTTTTATTAAAAGTGAAAAATAATACATTGTAGTTAAAAACTGTGTTTTTAGATAAAATAATTATTATCATTTTAATTGATTCTTAATGTCACAATATATAAATTATACATATATTAAACCAATGTAGATCAATATAATCATTTTAATATTGAAATTTGATATAAACACTTATTTGTCTTTTTTTGCCCACCATCTCGCTACACCTACAAGATTAGCATTAAAAATAATTTTTTCACTTCAATGAATTGAATTTTGAAAAATTAAAATACACGGTTGTGATCAGTAAGATTTTTAGATTCAGATAGGATCAACATAATTTTTAAGTAAATAGTAACTTTGCCCTTTGAAATAGTAATGTTACACTTATGAATGGTAATATGACACTTATGAATAGTAAACTGACTAAATAAATAGTAACCATGCACATGAAAGTATAAATTAAATTTATTAATTTTATAAAAAAAATTATTATATAATTATATCATAGTATAAGTAGATTAATTTTTTACAAATTATTAATTATGTGTTGGTATTTTTGTATTCAATAAATATTTAATTATAATATTCTAATTAACATAATCATTTAAAAGGAAAATTATTTTCAGAAAAATAGATTAATAGATTA
Organism: Viscum album; assembly: GCA_963277665.1. Taxonomy (NCBI): domain Eukaryota; kingdom Viridiplantae; phylum Streptophyta; class Magnoliopsida; order Santalales; family Viscaceae; genus Viscum; species Viscum album. The sequence continues at coordinate 758,667,304 of OY728140.1, read as the reverse complement.
ACATTTTGTTGTGTTGTGATTAAATGATAATTTTATGAAGCATTTGCTAATGTTTTAAAGTGACATAAAATAGTTATAAAATTATAATCATTATTTTTCAAGTAAGTTATGATTTTAATTAAAAATTAAATTTCTCATCTTTAGAAAATTATTTTCATAAAATTAAGCTCATTTTTGTATTATAAATTTAAAAAATTGGTTAGGGTTAATAATTTTTATTTTTCTAAAATACTTGACATTTTTGTGAATAGTAAAATATGATAATTTAGGATTACAACTAAATACCATAATTATTGAGTCATAAGTGATGTATGTATGATGTAATCCAATAATATTTAACCATCATTAATTTTTTTAATATATTTTATGATAAATCTCAAATAATTCATAATCATGAGCCAAAATAAGAAATTAATGAATAAAATATTGAAAAATCACGCCTCTCCTCCACTATAAAGGTCGCCCCGCACCACCACTTCTTATAACAACTATAAGAATTGAATTCTACCCAAATTCTACCTAAATACTCTTATAAAGTCTCTCCCCACCTTCCAATAGGTTTTAATCATAACATAAGACCAAAAAAAGTTTTCAAAACCCAACCTTGGATATTTATTTATCTTATTTTTTTCTTTGTCATTGATCGTTCTGGTTGAGGTTTGAGTTGAAAATCGGTCAAAATTATTGAATTTTGGATGTACAAGTGGAATTTTTGTCCTATTAATGGTCACTACATGATTAGTAGAAATCATTCCATCAGAACAGGTGCCTGGTTGGCTGCTCTTGGAATGGTATAGAAGCTACCACACGGTTTACACACAGTCGCACAAACCGTGCAGACTGGTCATGCAACAGTTTTAGAAGCTTGGAAGAAGATACCACACAGTTTGTGCATAGTCTAAAAAACTGTTTGGATTATTTACGAAGTCACTACCATCTTGGATAGCAGATTTCACAAGGTTGGTGTAGGTTTTGACAAACCTTGCGGCCAAACCATATGAACTGCCCATATTTCTAAAAAAATTAAAAACCCAATTTCTCTATCCTCTTTTTATATGAAAATTTGGGATCTTTACCCTTGATTGTTTTTTGAACATCATATGGTTTCCAAAACCCTCTCCATCGATCCTCCTCCTCCACAGGTACTCCTCCAAATCCAAGGTGAGTTTTTAGGGGGTTCCCATTTTTTTCTCCTTCCTTCCTTCCCCACTTCATTACATAGGTTCCCATGAGTGAAATCTTATTTGGTAAAACCATAATGTCTATGGTTTGTGTGTATGTTGTGTTCCCTTGGGTTCTAGGGTAGGTGTAGGGTCCTTAGACTATAGAACACTCCTATCCAATGGTTTTATTGGGTTTACACACCATTGAGGTAAGTGTATCCATGTTCATCATTTCTGAGGAAACCTATTGTTTCTTGAATGATTTCAAAAAAAAATTAAATATTATATTCACCTTAATAATAACCATATCTAGTTTATTATAGTGTTATATTGTTTTTATAATTTGTTAAAAATAGTTTTAGATGTGATTATTGGTTTATGAATATGCGAATTTATATGAAATGGGTTTGACTAAATGCCAATTGTGTTTTAATAGAAAAATTGGTGGATTTGGATGATGTTTTACCATATAGATTTTTTACTAATTGGGATTGTAGATACGGGAATTCGCTGAAGTCATTGGACTGAAATTTGGGGAAACCCGAAGGTGAATTTTAACCAAAGGCACTCGTTCGGGATAGCCCAAAAGGTCGCACGAAATATCCAAGTAATGCATGTAAATCCATATCATGGTGCGGAAAATACAACGTCAAATAAAACTTTTGCACTCCATGCGGATAGATGCACACCGCACAGAATGTTGCACAAAATCGACTAATGCAATGGGTTTTCCACGCTAGTCGAGTTTTGTGTTCCCTCCACAGCTCCCGCTTGCCTATAAATAGAAGGGAACCCCCGTTCTTCTGGGGCTGAAGAATACGAACTGTATCCCTTGTGGGGAATTTACCACTTCCATGTGAAAATAATGCCTTTCAGGTATGGGATTCTCCATGACAGGTCTCAAAAGTGTTTGCCTTTGCACAGGACTACAAGGGCTTTATCCTCGCCCAAATCCTTAAGTTTTGGGACCCTTGTACGCATACCCTTCCACTTACACGCAAATCCTTCCACATGCATGTAAATCATCAGCCCCTCTATGCACCCAAACCTCTTCTATTCACATGCATGCCTTCTGTTCTGCTCAACCCGGCCTTTTACATGCAATAGTCCCGACTTTGCGCACCTATTGTTCGCAAACCTCTCCTTTTGTGCGCAATTCCTTCCTCTTGTGTGAGCCATTTAGTATATGTTCAATGTTTCTCTCTCGAAAACCATCTTCGGGAATTCTTATACACAAAACACCAATGATACACACACCACTTATGTATGACCCTCCAGGTTTGTATGAATTTGTTTCAAGGTCCCTTGGGTGGTGCTTCCCGTTGCGTTGCTTCGCCTCATGATTCTTCGCATAGGCATGAAAATGGATATTACTTCATCGCATATCCACGCTAATGTGAGCCCCTTAATGGATCACTCCATGACTCCCCCTCACCACGAAATGGATGATGACTTCTCTTCCCTAAGGGTGGGTGAGTATCAGTTATGTTTGTCCTAGGGTTACGGAGTGAACCCGCCTCGTCTGAAATGCATGATGTTAAACATCCAAGCGCCATCTTCCTTAGCACATGACATTAAACTGTGACCTCTCCTCATGCATCGCATGAAAGGAGCCCCGTCTTAGAAATTCTCTACACACACTCATCTCCATGGGATTGAGCTCTTCTTCACATTGAATGAGATCCTCTCTGCCAGAGTGGTGCCTATCTGCAGGGAAGGGCAACGACCTTGGTGTAAGCCCCTATCCTTTCTTGCGGGAGGCAGTATCCCTACTCCCCCTCATCTATTCCAAGCCAAATACAAGAATATATTTGGGTACGAAGACATCATTACCCCATCTATCCCCCTTTGGGATTTTTTGGCACCCGGGCCTCCATCATGAAGTAATTCCTAGTCTCCTTCTCCATGGGAGGCAAAACACGAGTAAGCCCCTGTTTTCGCTTTCGGCCGCTAACCATGCGTAAGACCATATTTCCTCCCGGGTATTCTAACCATGTGTAAGCCCATGTTTCTTCTTTGGGATTATAATAACACGTAAGCCCCTATTTCCTCCCTGGCTGCTAACCCCATGTAATTCACACTCCACTTCCCACGGACACAACTTTCATGAAACAATCGTCAGGTATTTTCTGCCTCTTATTTCTCACTCTGAGCACAACACATGTGGGTTTAGATTAAGTATTGACTGTGACATCCTTCATGGTCCACCTTATCTTGTAAGTCCCAACCATCTGGAAATATGATGACTTTTATCCTTGTTAAGGCAAGGTACGTAAGAAGCCTCCCTGAGGTTCAATCCCAACACCCAACAATCCTGACAACTTCATTATAGTTCACCCCCATCCTGCACAATGCTAAACTGTACTACCCTTCATCCCAAAAAACATTAAATTGTACCCATTTGGACTACGTGGGATTTTATCATTGTCTCTGAAGCAAGGTATGTAGGAAGACTCTTTGAGGACTATCCCCCAATCAATGGTAAGTTATTTTGTCCCCCAAACGATGGTAAACCATTGTGTCCCCCAATTGAGGGTAAGCTGTTGTGTTCCCCAATCGACGGTAACCAATTATGCCTTCCAATAGATGGTAATCCATTGAGTCTCCCATTCATCATTTGGCCATTATAAACCCCAACCAGCGGCAATCTATTGGAACCCAACCAGTGGTGATCCGTTATGTTCCCCAACAGACAGTAATACGTTGTGTTCACTATTCGGAAGAAATCCATCATAGTCCCCTTTGTTGGGATCCATATCTCTGGTCCGACCCTCGAGCATTACACCAACTCGAGATGCTAACCACGCATAAGCCCTAGTATATCATCTGGTGGTTGTCCTCTGTGAAAACCTTGATTTTATGCCCCCCATCCTAATCTATGTGTACTTTGATATTTCCATGACAAGGTATGTAGGAAGCCATCTTGAGGATCAAGCCCATCACACATGTCTCATACCGGTCTCTCCCTTGAGCCTATGTGTTTAGGGAAGGTCATATCCCAACCCTGGGGTTCTAATTCCTCCTGGTTCCATCCATATGGGTTTCATCCACTGATGTCTTATCACCCCAACGAACTACATGGAATTTGATTTGGCTAAAGCCCAAAACTAATGTCACCATCATGAAAATTCTATCTCATTCCCCCACTACATAATTCAAATCTACATATTTATCTTAATTCTTATCAGGGCCACCACAACCCGAAGAGATCGTGTCACCCACTCTCTCACTGCTCCTAGAAGTAATCAGGTAACTAACCACAAGTTAGTCCCAACATCAGTGTTCCCTCTAAGGGTGCACCCACCTGATCCACTCTCTTCAGTGTCTTGATTTGTCTGATCCGTCTCCGCTAGATATTAAACTCATGAAATACTTTGTGTTAAACATGGGAAGCTGAGGAAAACCATAGAGACATTTGTATTTCATATAATTCCCCTCATTTGATTTGGGATGTCTCAGGCTTCTGTGCCCTCAAGAAGCCCTATCATAAGGTAAATAAATTCAGATGCACCAATGTTCTAGTTTCCATACATGCTAGTAATGTCTAACGTGACTACTCCCCCGACAGAAAGTGGTTTCCCTAACATGACCCCTTGGAATGTCCTCACAGAAGCAGCGTAATTGACCGGTGTCCAAAAAGACATGGCACTGTGAAGAGTTTCATGAACAAAATCTGAAACTATATGGGAGACTCGGACTAGGTAGAATGCTTCGAAGAGGAATCCATATAAATAGAGGGAAACATACCATCATCCCATTTATATCAAGTAGAAAACATCCCCGAATAAGCGATGGATATCGACCGCCTTTGGAAAGTAGGAATGCAGGGAAATAGTCAGAACGTCCTCCACAAATATATGTGTGCCCCAGCAAAATCATCGGAAAAAAAATGGTGAACCTGATGTGATGTTATTCTCCTCAATGTGGTGATTATTAGTGTTCGATACTATAGTGGACTAGCATGTCACATGAACCCGTTATCTGGTGCCAGGTACTACCAATAAAATATTGGTCCAGGGAGAAACTCACCAGAAGTTTGGGAAGTTGAACGTGGGACATACAGGTATGCGACATTGTCAGTGTTAATCCTTCTTACTAGCCAGGGAAGACATAATGGAGTTGGGTCACTCGGTGTCGATTTCCTTATTTTAGCATTAATGATTTAATCTCACTAGCTTTAAAGACCTAAACTGTATTACCAGGAAACCGATCAACACCCACCTCCAGACGCGGGGGCATGGAAAACATCATCGCAGAAATCCCACGTGGCCTCATTTCCCCCATGGTATCCTCCTCATCCATAGCTATTGGTCACCTATGCCTCATCTCCCTATATATGTCCGTTCAGTGAAGGGGGATAAATGACCTCATCCGATGATACAATGAGGAGGGGATCATCCCAACTAGGGGCATGGCATGATAGGACCTAGAGGAATATGGGTTTCATCTCCACCACTACCCCAAGGGCCACGTAGGGATCCCCTGCTCCCCACTCTGATGGACAACTGTTTCGGGAGCCTCTCCCCGGAACGCTTCGATGACTCCCTCCCCTACGTCGATGAGTTGGGGGATGTCCGGGAGAACCCAACCGGTATCCCATTCTAGGGGCTCCCAAGGAAGGCCCCCACTAGGATACTCCAGCACCACCTCCCGACCCCATGACCTGAATAATAGGTAAGATATGTTCCTGCACAGCCTGCCCCAGTCTGGTTGACCTGACGACAGCATCAGGCACATGCTTATGATGACGCTCTCCATGGGGCATCATTTTCATTGACTACTAGGGATCATTCCACCACCGACATATAATATCATTTTACTTTCCATTCTGAGCAGGGTAATGCAGACGCCCGACCCAAATTGTGGACCCAACCGCACCATGGGAAGAATAGGTTGACTCTCCTAGTTTCTGGTGAAGGGAGCGTCTGGTGCAGACCGACCCATGACAATGATGCCTAGTATGGATTTCCTCCCCATACTGTCACCATTGAGAATTTAGGTTCTCCCCACTTCTAAGATTTTCATGGAGGTCCGCCCCAAACTATAGTTAGTACGAATGAGGGTCCTTCCCGCAGTAGTGATACTTACTACCAATGCCTCTTCTACACTCATGACATTTGGTATGAGGTCTTTCCTCTGGCCACAGGCCGCCGATGTGGATATGTTACACATTTGGTCAATCTTCAGCTTTTTGGGCCTTACCCATATCCTTACAGTAGCCGGAGAAGGTCCTCCTCACCCTAGAAATAAGAGGAGTGAAGTTAGGATCACCTCATTGGCACCCAGCATAGAGGTCATACCCGTGTTCGACTTGACTAGTACAAGGACCCACCTCACACTGACACTGCCATAGGAGGTAAATGTGGAGGCCCTACCCACATCCTACCCACTCCAGTAATTTTCACAGACATTACCTCTTCACATTGTCCATTGGAAATGGAGGTCCTCCATATGTTCCCTTTGACATATATCAATGTGCTCCCCGCACCCCAGCTCACTCAGGCAGAAGTCCACTCCTCACCAGCATCAACTTGGCAGAAATACCTCCTTAAGACAGAAATATACTCTGTCCCAAAGAGACATCATAGGGTAAGAAGGTAGGTCATCTCCACCATATGAAGAATGTAGGGAAGGTTTAGACTGAGATTAAATCAGTCTTCTTCTCAGATTTTGAGGCGGAATACGACTCAGCAATGGAACCCTCACCTCGATCCCACCTGTCAAGGGTCAGGTTAGGAAAGATGCACATCAGCCTCATACTTCTTGAATGCAAGGTCCACTGAATCCCTACCTCCCTCCACAGATATATCCAGAGGATAAAGATTTGGAAGATCCCCAGGGTCTGGATGTGAAATCGCCACCATCATCTCCAAGAGCATTTCCTCCCCCTATCAGATATTACAAAGTGTTATTCTGGGAACCGATGGTGAATGAGAAACAATATTGTATACTGTCAACATCTATAGCCCCTGCGCTAGAAACTACAGTCACCAGCCCGTCTTATCATGATGTGGTGAGAAAGTCACTGCACTCTTCATAGGATAACATGAGATTCGGTTATTTGTCAGCCCAATCATCATATTATCCACTGGCCAGCCTACCATCTCAATGGTCTGCTTCAGTACCCCTACCGTTTCCCCAGCCATCTCCAGTTTATGAGTGTGGAAATGAAGGGACAGACCCTGAGTCTGAGTCAAGGAGCCTGTGAGACATTATTGCAACAGACCAATCCCTAGAGATATTTTGGCCAGTCGCGGAACCAAAATTCAGTGCGCCAGAATCGCTCTCCCAGGATGATTTTGGATGCTTTTTCTAGACTATCTAGGCGATACACATCTATCTTTGGCATTGGCGAGTGGCTTACCCCAAAATCTAAGCACATTTTGAAGACATTATCTGATAATTCCATCTTGTTGATATTGCCACACTCCCTATAGCCCAGCGCCCTGAGTCACCTGGCCAGCATCGGACCATCCAATAGTGATGCATAGAGATCTTGAATTTTCTCCACATGATTATCAAGGAAGATTCTCTCCATGGGAAGAATTGTGGTTTGGGGTAGTACGCGGCCCTATATTTCAGTTTTATCTGGTGCTAAGCCGACTTTCCAGGTGATATCAAAGATATGACTCCAAGAAGAGTCACGGTTTACATGGCCTACCTATTAGAGGAAGAGACAAAGACTGATATCCTTGGTGAAACCTTACCCCCCCCGGGCATGTCATGACTTTTGGACCCATCTAGAAGGGAAACTCTACAGTAGATAAATCTACTGGTTCATCCCATACCCACTGATCCATTGGTCCTCTGCCGAAATCCCAACAATGTTAAAGAGCACCTCTGAGATTTCGAACCCTCAGACCCATCTAGTACAATACAAAAAATAGAGGACGATCCCGATAATGTAGCATTGCATCAATAACATGCATATCATGAGAAAATGGTCTATTACCTCCTTGTTGAATGTGTCACCAAGTGACAGGCAGATTACGATGATCCTCGATTGGGGTAGCATCAGAAGGCACAATTTCCCCAGGAAAATTACCTCCATGTGAACTTGACCATCCTACCCACGCAGACAGGGTATAGGATGGAGCATTCAACAAGAGGGTGTGGTATGTGTCACCAAATCCACATGTGTGATGTGACAACCCATGAAACCCAGCTCAGGTTCCCCCAGCCACTCTGTATGTCATTCCTCCAGCTGCTCCATGAGTCCTGGGACTAATTATCACGTTGAAGAACCCACCATCGCATGGGTGGTTAGGGATCCCTATCATGATAGGAACCCCCGCTTAGATTACCCCATGGCAGTGCTTATTTCTCGCATAAAGGAATTGGAAATGCGACAGGTGGAAATCCCGCCTGATGAAATTCTATATCCGGCATGGGAGGATGATATGCCAGCACCCCCAGGTTTCATAAATCCCACCTTCTCCCCCTTTAATAGTACGGGTGTCCCACTACAGTATCTTTCCCATTTAATTTCAAGGTGTGGACCCATGATGGAAACTCCGGTGCAGTAAGAGGCCTCCAAACTTTGATCCTTTGTACATACATTGGAAAGACATGCATTTTTCTGGTACAACCAGCTACCCTTCAGGTCAGTAGCTGGATGGGAATATCTTAGTAGGAAATTTATTTACCTGTTCAGTTCCACCACTTGGAAGATTAGTATTGCAGACCTCTTTAAGTGAAACAAGAGGCCTGACGAGCGTGTTGCAAACTTCGTCGCCCAGTGGAAATGTCTCACATACTCTCTTGACATGACACTGAATCAGGAGAAACTTTTGATGACGAGTGTTGGGAATTTCAAGTAGAACAGTTCCCCTCTTTAATCACCCAAAATTACCCTTGGGGATTCCAAGACTTCTCTAATAAGGCCCAGCGTCTAGAAGAAGCCTTACAGCTGGCTAGCCAGGCATGTCCTTTGCCTCCTACAATTCCCATGAGACGGCCCACCAAGGATAAGAACACCGTGGTGGACCAAATAGAGGCCCCATACAACTATAATTATTACTGGTAGATCCACCTATGTTTCCTCGTAGAGGCCTGCCACCACAGGCACAGCCTCTGGCCCTACAGTACCCACCGCAGAATCGGCAGGCGCCGCTGCATAATGCGATGCCACTACTTAGGCTAGATAACTAGGTCCCACCTCATCAATAGGCTCCTCCAGCCCCTCATCTAGGCCAAGCTCCCAAATAATCATTCCCAGACAAGAGAAACTGGACCTACTCATTCAACGAGGCTCATGTCCCTATTTATTTCCGCATTTTTTTGGAACAGGGAATTGTACAGTTGCTCGAATGTAGGAGACCAGAAGAGGCAGATCTCACTAATCACCCCAAAAAATTCCGTATAAATGGATCATGGGAAACACCCTAAAATAGTGCTATCTATTTAAGTACTAGCTTCCGGACATGGTTTACAAAAACATAGTCAAGTTGGGCCCAGCTCTGGCACAAGTGGCGTGTGTATTCGTGAAGCCTGTCAGCAGTAGTGACAGCGAATGCGAGGGGCATCAAGTTTCTAACCATGAGTCCCTGAATTTCAATGACTGGATGGAACGTAAGGTAGTTACTCATGCCCATGGTATCGTCTATTCATGTCTAAATTGAATTGATCCATCAGAAGATGTTTCATCACCTATAACCAATTCCCATGCGTCAATGACTCATTCGTTCTCTTCCCAAAAGAGAAAGCATTAGAAGTGTAAGGAAAAAAAGTCCCCCTCCAATGTCTTCGTCATCCCGTACTCTCAGCGACTTCATTCCCCTAGATATGGCAATCCCCCCTCCCAAAAATCCATCTAGTAGTGTATTATTCTTCATGTGATAGTCAAGGGTACGCCTCAGTTAGCACCGTAGAGCTGGTAAACCCCTACATGATTTCTTACGGTGAGGAGTGCCATGCAGATCCTCCCAATGTTCCCAGTCATCTCCAGCGTCGACGGAGCCACAAATATATGGGTCATCAGAGTACCTCAATCAGAACTTCCAACCATGTTGTTCTTGTGACCGAAACCAGAAATCAGTCCTAGTGCATAGCTTAGCACACACAACCTTCTCATCTGGTGTCATTAGGACTGCCTTCGCCATCGTTTGTGCTACTTGATAAAGTGGATCCACCTCGACCACACCATGATCATCCATGCTCTGCTATGGACTGGTCTTAGTCATCTAGATCTCATTCAGTAGTCACTCCATATCCTTCATCCAATAAGAAGAGGGACATTCCCTGTACTAGTCTACCACTGGTCCAGCCAACAGACCATGCCATACCTCCTGCCATAGAGTGGCCTCTTGTAAGCAGAATCTCACACCTGGAACAGAAGTATGATGTCCTCAAACATCTTTCCAGCATTCCAGGAAGTCTATACATCCTCTAGGAACTTCTCCTATCAGTATATATGTGTGAATCCCACAACGAATCTCTAAGAATCCCCCTCCAGTTTGAGATGGAGGTAGCATCTATAGAATCCATCCATACTGAGGCAGTCGATCATGATGAGTGCCAGTACATTATCTCCTTCTCTAGAGAAGACGAAGGTTCTCCTATATATGGGAACATCCACCCATTGTACAGCACCGACCACTTCAATGGCATGGAGATCCATCGTTGTCTTGTCAAAACGGGCTCTGGGATCAACCTTATCCTGACACAGACACTCCGTAAGATGGGGATGTCTAAAGATGAACTAATTCCCTCTAATAGGAAAATCCAATGTTATGATAGGACAGAATAGACACTGGTCAGAAAAATCCACTTAATAACCCAGTTTAAGGGTCTGGTATCCAGTACCAAGTTCATGGTTGTTTCGCAGGACACTACTTACAACACATTTATGGGTAGGCCGTAACTTCATCTACATGTGGAGGTTTCTTTATCGTATCACCAATTACTTAATTATTCCATTAATGGTTGAGTGGGTGTAATCCAAGGTGACTCTTCTTCTTTTTCCTCTTGTGAAGACCACTATCTGGATGCTAACTATTACAAGAGTAAGGAAAAGAATATTCAGGATAATGAGTTTTAGCATTCTACGTCTATGACTGACATGTTGACAAATCAAGATGATGCCTACATCTTTCCAATCCATCCATTGCAGGCTACGACCCTGTATATGGGAAAATGCTTCATTTTTTCTGGGATGAGGTGTATGAACATTCCCAAGTCTAAGAAACTCAATAATATCACCTCATAATCTTATAAAAATCAAGCCTTGGTGATTCTAGAGCCCCTACTCCATTAAGGTGTCGGGACGTCCACCACATAACAACTTCAATCCACCATACATTCTTATTTATCCATTCTAGGATAATCTGGCTCCAACCAACACATCATTGTTGCTTCTATATCATCATGTGTGGCCCCTTGAGCTGAAGGCCAGAAGGGATCAGATCAAAGAATTTAATCGTTATGGTTTCAGCAGCATGGGATTCCACCGATTCAGTGTCCACCGCCGCTCAGGTTGGTACCAGTCTCCCATCAGAATCTGCTGACTCAACAGAAACTCCTCCCACCGAGAATCCCTCCTACATAAGTGAAGAAGATGCTTTATAGGATGTTCTTCCTGCAATTGAAGAGGGAGTTTCCACCACGGTTGATGAATTTGTACTGGTGATCCTCGGTAGCAAGGTAGATCTGAAACACACATTGATCAGCGCCGCTATGCATATCGAGGAGAAACAATAGTACGTGGACTTCTTGATGCAACACCGTGATTTATTCTCCTGGAGTTACGATGAGATGTTGGGTCTAGATCCTCAGGGAGCCGTCTACTGCCTCGGTCTCCCAGCAAATCACCACAGGTTTAAGAAGCCTCCCATAAAGATGAACCCTTCTCACGGGGCCATGGTCGATGCCAAAGTTGATAAGCTCATCAAATCCAATTTCATTAAGGAGGTATTGTACCCAAGATAGATATCCAACATGGTGCTAATCAGGTTTAAGAACAGACAGATCCATGTATGCATTGACTTCTGAGATGTCAACCGTAATTTTCTGAAGAATGATTTTCCCCTTTCTATGTTGTAATTGTTTATCGACGCTAAATCTAGGTTCCATGTACTCTCTTTCATGGATGGGTACTCCGGGTATAACCAGATCTAAATGTCTCCTAAGTATGATGATTCTACGGCTTTCAAGGAACCAAAAGGTACTTTATCTTAACAATTAATTCCCTTTGGTTTAAAAAATGTTGGTTCCACCTATTATCATTCCATGCATCACATATTTAAATTGATTATCAAAAAAATTAGTGGAATGCAACATGGATGATCTGATTGTAAAATCTATCTGGTATCAGGACCTTCTCAAAGTCCTTGGGAAAGTGTTCAGATTCTTCTGTTCTTGCCACTTGAAGATGATCCCATTGATGTGTGCTATTAGGGTCACCTATGAATGTTTCTTGTCTTCGTTGCCAAATATCGAGGCATTGATATCGACCCAGAGAAGATCAATGCCATCATCCAGTTGCATCCCCCAAGAATCATCCAGGAGCTTTGAGGTCTCCAAGGCCACTTGGACTACATATGCTGATTCATTGAGAATTTGGCCAGTAGGTGAAATACATTTTTTCAGAACATAAAGATCGGCATTATTTATTAGTGGGATGAAAAAATTCAGACAGATCTCAAGGAAATCAAGAAGTATCTACCCCAGCCTCTGGTCTTGATTTCACTAGTTTATGGAAATCCATTGGACCTTTATGTTACCACCTTGGAATGATCTCTTTGTTCCCTTCTCGTCCAAAAGAACAATTAGGGAACATAGAACAGTCTCTACTATCTCAGCCACATGATCCTCGATACAGAGACCAGATACTCCCCTATTGAGAAAAGATGCCTTGCATTGGTATTCACAGTACAGAAATTGCGACATTACTAATAGCACCATGAGGTACATCCACTGTCTTGGGTGGATCTACTGATGTACATCCTGAACTACCCAATATTGACAGATTGTCTAGCTCAGTGGGTAGTGATCCTTCAAAAGATCAACATCAAGTTTGTCCCTTAGAATGCTATTAAGGGACAAGCATTGGAATATTTTCTTTCCACCCATCCATCCCCTGTGGATGAGATCCTAGACCTTGACATTTCTGATGAAGAAATCCTATAGGTATACCAAGCCATTACATGCTGGAAAATTCTATTTGATGGTGCTTCCTAGAGCCCAACCCGCAGAAGGCTCAATCACCCCAGCCTCAATAGAGTAGGCATGGGTATCTTTTTCATTACCCCAGCACAACCCATTCTGTCATATTCATTTATATTGTTATAAGGCTGCACCAAAAATGAATAAGAGTACCATGCTCTCATCACTGGCCTCACGCTAGACCTTAATATTGAAGTTCCCCATGTTCATTTGAAAGGGGACTCTGAACTATTTATAAATCAAATCAATGGTGTCTATGTCGTGAGAATGACAGAACTCGTACCACTGTTGGAATGCACCCCCCCAGCTGACAGACCAGTTCTTATCTCAGCCATAATTTACTCATGTACCTCGAACCTAGAACGGTCGAGCTGACACCATGGACAGCCTAGCTACATCACTTGCAGAGCCTAAACAGGACGATTTAATTATCTATGTGGAACACCGGAGATTCATCACTCCTGTCACTCCATAAGGAAATAAAAACCTACCGGTAAGCCAACTTACCACCGGTGCCTCCATGCTAGGACCTCCAGGTGCCCCGGATTTAGTGATTTAAGTGACACCCGACTGGAGAACCTCATTTTTCAGGTACCTCCAAAATGGTAATCTCACAGCATATTGAGTTGATCACAAGGGAATCCAACACTACGTGCTGCAGTTTACCCTCTAGAGTGGTCCTGGTTCCAAGAGGATTCTCTACCAGCGCTGGATTGATGGGATTCTCCTCCTTTGAATTCAAGTGGATAATATTTCTCAAGTTAGGTAGAAGGTTCATGCTGGTTCCTGTGGGGCCCATCAGACTGGGCCAAAACTATTTCACAAAATCTGGAGACTGGGGTATTTTTTTCCCCTCTTTGATCTGTGACTGCATCGAGTCTTCCAAGAGGTGCTATGCATGCCAAATTTGTGCCAACTTTGTGCATCGGCCACCAGAGCCTCCCCACACTACTAAGTACTCCTGGACCTTTGATTTTTGGGGACTTGATGTCATGGGTCCATATCCACCAGCGACAACTCACCAATTTTGGTTTATCCTGACCGCTACGAATTTCTCTTCTAAGTGGGAAGAATCAATTCCACTCAAGGAGGTCAAGGACCATTCTATCTTTCAATTTGTGAGATCCAATATCATCTACCCATTTGGAGTTCCTCATGTCGTCCTCATAAAAAACGGCATGATATTCTGGGTAGCTGAGCTAAAGAAATTGTACACCAAGTACAACATCCAATCTAACCATACCTCCCACTATCACGCATAGGAAAATGGGAAGATCGAGGCGTTCAACAAAGAATTATTTAACATTTTGCAGAAAATGGTTGGTCAGAACAAGATGAGTTAGCTGAACAAGCTCTCCAACGTCCTCTGGTATTATTGGACGGTGACTTGAAATTCCACACATGTGACGCCATAATCCCTATTGTACGGAATAGAGGCCGTCCTTATCATCGATATTTATTTTCCTTCATTGCACACAATGCTCTATGATCAGAAAGCACCAAATAAAGTAGATGAAATACATGTTTCTTAATTGGAAGCACTCAACGAGAACAATATTCATCTCGTCCAAAATCTGGAGAGGCATCAAAATAAGATAGCATGATCTTTTAACAAGAAATATCACCTCCACTCTTTCTTGCAAGCTGAATTGGTGTTGGCCATGAGAGTACCAATGATACCTAGATGAAAACCACCCAAATTAGAGACCAAATGGGAAGGAACATACATCATTCACATGGTGATCCCCAATGGTGCATACTCTCTAGTGACCATGGATAGTGAGCATATAAATCCTCCAACCAATTCCAAATTCATCATGAAATACTTTTCTTGAGCACTACAATCCTAAAAAAACATAAACTGTATGTCGTCCCACAAGACGTTAAACTGTAGATGGTCCCACATGACCTTAAACTGTCCAACATCTTCTTCGCATGACTTTAAACTACATATCACCTCCATAAACTACATATGGCTTGATTCTCATCCTCGTGGGATACGTAGGAACACTCGGACTCAAGCCCAACCCCAATTGATCTCCTAGATTACCCCACTGGATGTAGTTCTCTTGGAGAACCTTGCATAGTGTAGTGTAAATTTCTATGGCCATGTTGGAGCTAGTTTTATGATGACCACCCAAAGTGGACCTCTCTTTACTTAATTATTCCTTGTCCTCACCACACGATGTTAAACTGAATGGCCTTTTCAGAACTACGTATGGCTTGATTCCCATCCTTATGGGATATGTAGGACCGCCCAAACATATAGTCTTTAGGTCCAGACCTATCTCTTAGAAACCTCCTAATCATTCTGGCCTCTTGGCCTAAGTCCTTCCAGAGAAGGGGTATACATCGTGGTGTGGGATTATATCCCCATTTTTTTGGTTTGTAATAGCCATTAAATGTACCTCTTTCTCATGAGATTATTTGGCTCCCTTTTTCTATCATCATATTTTCGAGTTAGCTTTGCTTAAGTTGGGCCCCTCGACCTTCTTTGGTGGTTCACCAATGTGCCCGGGAGTACTTAGGTTCAGAACCTAGAGATTTGGATTCTACCTAGACATTCCCTCTCCCATTTCTTAGGCTTCATGTCCCCTTAATTTAGGTTTTTCATTATCTTTCACATCAACAAGGACCCTCAAATGGCATGGATTCTAGGACCAAGGGCTCTCGAACCATTTCAGGCCAAGTCCCCAAGGGTTTCGAACGAAAAATTGATACAAATCCTTCGTTGTGAATATGTTCAGCGGTTTATGCTCATTTGTTGTTCCCATTTCTGGTTAAATGATATGAATACTGCATTTCAAACATGGTCAATAATTATCCTTCATTGTCACACCAACCCCATCGAGCCCTAAATGTCAGTTTCATGATTCACATAATTTTCCACCCCTTCATGTCCATGTGAAATTTTTACACTCCTGATAATATCCCTTAGTGCGCATTTGCACGTTAGAAGGAAAAAGTCATGGTAATGTTTAATTCAGGTATCCACACTGATTTTTCCTTTATGTGTATCCCAATTGTTGCAATGACCTGTTCTGCACATTTTTCCCACACCGAGTTTGACTCACATTGGCTTACAGATCAGATCGAGGTCTGCGCTCGCTTAAAAGAGTTTCTCTTCTCCAAGGTTTGAGCTCTTAGACCATAAAATAATATCTCCTTATACATCCTTATAACTATTTATAGCTTGATTCCCATGCTCATGGGATACGTAGGAATGCCCAGAGATCTCATCATTGGGTCTATTTTAGGTTCCACTAATTATATCTTTTTCTCAGCCTTTTAGACCTCAAATCATATAAGATTCTTTGGTGTGTCATGTGTGGGATTATGTGCTCATTCACATCGGTTTTTCAATAGCCACACCACATACTACCCATCTAGGAGCTAGTCTCTCCTACCTCTTGTCCTACATGACATTAAATTGTACGTCTTCTCTCATGACATTAAACTGTATACGGTCTTACATGACCTTAAACTATTAAGTCATGCATTATGTTAAACCGAATTCTCAGAACAGAGAATAAATAGATTCTCATCCTCATGGGATACGTAGGATAAACTGGACGTTTTATATATAGTTCAAAAAACATATTTTTATGACTTCTGCTGGCCCCTCATCCTGAGGGTTATTCCC
Source organism: Viscum album (assembly GCA_963277665.1). Classification (NCBI taxonomy): domain Eukaryota; kingdom Viridiplantae; phylum Streptophyta; class Magnoliopsida; order Santalales; family Viscaceae; genus Viscum; species Viscum album. Next base: position 758,650,336 of record OY728140.1, on the reverse strand, counting down.
CAGAATTTTGCATGGTGTAGTGTGGACTAGGACCTCATTCACGTCAAGTATGCTTTGTAAAACCATGAACATTATCCTCTAAAACTTGTTTCTTTATCTGTGTGTTCAATCTGTATAATGTTAAAATATGATGCCTAGTCCCACATGAATTTAAACTGTTTCGAATTTATTGAAAGACATCAAAATTCTGGGTTGGTCCTATCAAATGACCCTAAACTATTATATTATCTTCTTGGATACATGCCAAAAAATGTCATTTCATTGTGATGATCTCACTTGGGGGGGGACATCATGTTCAGTATTGGTTTCCCACCATGACATTTGTTAATGCCGACATGTGGCTTGATTCTTGTAGCGACACCCGGACTCTCTTTCCTTGATTAATTTCTTCAGAAAAAAACAAGCACACCACTATCCTAAATGAAAAACAAGGTCAATAAAATGCAGCATCTTTTAGTACATGGACTAGAACTGCACGACCTTATCATCCCTGTCACTGGTACCTTACCATGATATTTCTAGAACTACATATGGATTGATTTCCATTCTCATGGTGTACGTAGAAATGATTGGGAACTTTGCCTTGGGCCCAACCTAACTTTCATTTTTGGTCCCTCAACCTAAAACGTCCCCAGGAAGTGCATGGTGTGGGCCTCATCCTCATTCACATGGGTTTCATGATTACCACTCCATGTATCTCCCTAATTCCTTCCCATTTATGGTCCGATCTCTATGACCATAACCTAATATCTCTGGTCTAAGCCTCAAGAACTTAAACTAAGATCTATATCTACGCCCTTTATTCAAGGTGTAAGGAAAACATTCCATAACTATGTATGTATTGATTCTCATCCTCATGGGATATGTAGGAATGATCGTACATGCCTTCTTTGGGTCCAACCCCAGAAATATTAAAATCCAGCCACCCCTTTTCTTTGGACCCTTGGCCCAAACTCTTTCGGGAATACGTGGTGTGACGAGTGCCTCTTTGGGGTCTCATTCCCATTGGGATAAGCACCGCACCACACGTTCCCATTTTGGGGAACCATGTAACTGCAGCTCTACCCTGAACAAGTTCAAGATGCCCTGTAATAATTACGGTATGTGCCAATTTCTTCACCCGAGAGGGTTCCCTCTACCAGCATTGGTCTTTGACCACATAGTGCTTTAAGAAATAGAATGACTTGATTCTCATATGCATGGGATACATAGAGACATTTGATCCTTTTGCCTCGGGCCCAGCCCCAGGGTCCTTAGTCATTATGGCCCCTCATCCCCAACCTCGGTCTAGGTCACATGACATTGAAATATTCCATTCATCGTCCCCATCTATATGATGTGTTCCAGATTCTCACCAGAGAGGTCCTATTCAAATGTACGTTTGATGCCTGATCAGACTGATGCTCCCACCTAATGTGTTTCCACCATGATGGTATAATTTCAAGAGTGTTGGAATCTATTTGAACAAACAATCAATCCACCCTTTATGCTTTGTGTACCCTTTATCCAGACCCTCTTCCTCCTTCACATCAAAAAGAAACCCCTAAACGTGTGGATGCTTGGCCTATGGATCACCTACTGTTTTGGGCCAAAATTCTGGAAGACTATGGGATAACATTTTCAGTGAGGACCCATGTTTCGAACATGGTTAATATCCAACCCTCATTTGTTATCCCCATTTCTAGCTAACATGATATGTATACTATTTTTCGAATGCGGTCAACAGTAATCCTCCATTATCACACCACCCACATAGCATTTTGATTTTTGGGTATCGTGATTCACACCTTCAACACCCTATGTTTGGATTGATTCTAATTCCCCAAGGGTTACCCCACTTGTGCACTAGAGCATATTGGGGAAGTGATAATTCGACCATTTTAAGTACTTTGTTCCCTAGTCGGGCCTCTCCTCTTTATTCATAGAATCCCAGATGGGATGTTTATACCCCAGATTCCCAAAATTTAGATGGCACTCCCACATTAAAATTAATTGATAACGAGACCATCCCTTGTTTCTCAAATCGGGAATGACCCACGTGAGCATATGGTGGGATTTAAAGTTATTTCATGATTGCGGTTGGAACACATTAAATTGAACAAGCAAGTGAATAGTGTTATCATAAATGTTGTTCAGAATTATAAGCATTAAATAAGGGTAGGATTATGGGTTCTTCCAAGACGAGGCCCTTAAGGATCAACGTTTTTTATGGATTTCTCTAGTGTTTCCACCTTCCCACTTGTGGCCTCCAGAAATGCTTCCTGGCACATGAGATCCTTCTCTTCATCAGTAGCTATGGAGCATAACTCATTAGCACTGAAATATGCCTGTGATTGATCTATTTGGAGGTCAATAATTTAGAAATTATCCTACACTATCTACTCTCGAGCATCTGCCAACTGGGGTCTCAATTTCTCGATGAGCTCGGAGTGGTTCAAAATGAATACCTCACTTTCTTTCAGTTTCTCTTCCAGACATCAGACCTCCTTCTCCACCTTCGAGAATGCATGAGTATTCTCTAACTCTTTTAGGCACCGATAAATATTATAATGTTGGTTATTATCTCGTTTCTTCTCCCCCATGTAATCAGAGATCATTACATAAAGACAATGATCATCTACCCCTCTAGCGCATAAAAAGCATAGCCAGGTACGGAGTGATCCCATCCAGTTTATCCATTCTGACTATGGCTGACTGAGGATGTTAATGATACACTTCCACCCCTTGTGCCCTGTAATAAGGATCGCGTAGGCTACTACCTAATAAGATTCATCGATATCGACTGGTCTTGTAGGCCGATAGTCGTGGAAAGCAGCAAAAAGATCAGTGTCAGGATTTTCTTCTGGTACTCCTCCCATGGGATTGTGCTCTTCAACATGTGGGTGACCTTCCTATCTCTCCTAAGTCTCAGAATATTTTTCACCACTGACATTATAACCCACCCAAAAATTAATATCACCAACGTCCACATAAAATTTCTCATCTAATGTCAGGGTCGACTCGGATTGAGAAATATGTCCTGAGTGGGTCATTGCATTCTCCATCAAATCATCTACGAATAGTCTAGATTCAGTGGCCCGTAGAGCCTCCAGTTCTTTGGTTTCTTCAAAAAAAATAAATTCCCTAATCAACTGAGAACTATATAGAAATATATAATCATCTAAGTAAAAAAATTAAGTGAACTCATCGCATCAGCCTCCTGTGTTTCTGTTGCCACAGAAGCTATCACTGTAGGAGATCCTTCAGCACTTGTTAGTTCAATAACGGGTTTCGGCTCCCCATATTGTTCTACGAGCGCATAACCCCCCTTTTAGTAGATCTTATTGACCAGTGAAAATATGCGTTAAGATATAATAAAAAAATCTGATTGAAAATTATGAGCGACGAAAAGAAGAAAAGCTAGGATAAGGATTGAGGCATACCTTGAGTAGCTCAGCTATTTCTATATCAGAGCCAAAAAACTTTCCACTCTCATGAAGAATCACTTGGTTGAATGTCCCTTGAGACCCTCCACCTCCAATATTCTCTTCAAATTACCCTATTTATTCTCCCTCTACTTCACACTCTCCTTTTCCTTCCTCTTCTTCTTAATTATTTCCCTCTAACTCCTTATCGTCGTCGTCATCTTCAAAAAAAAATTCTGGATCATGCTCCTGGTTGAGCATTACCTTCACTAGGAGGGGTGATTCCTCACGCTGACCTCGATTTCATGCATATTCATTCATGGTCATCATATAATCATGTCGATGATGGATGTTCACCCTATCATCAATCCAGATGATTCCAACTTATGGCAGATAGATTCCATATTGTAATATCTTTTTCCAAAGGTCTTCGGTGCCCATTGACTATCGCATGGTCAACCAGGTGGACCACATCACAGGTAAGATTGTGTCCTCAAAAGGATGAAGTAGATACCTTATCTACTTCCCAGGAATATTTATGGATGCTCTGAGAGGTTGTTCATGGCACCCTCTCCCGCTAGACGATGAGAGAACAACCACACCATGTGATGTTCCCACTGCTGAAGTCTCGTCCTATACCAACCCAGCTGCCCGAAATGTCCCCAAACATTCCTCCCTAATGGCACTTTGTCTTCTCTCTTTCCACCCAGGCTCTGCACTAGCCATCTTGATCTATCAGAGTCCCTTCGGTTAGAGGCCTTTGGGATATTCCACCACCCAATGTTTAGAATATTTTGTTGAGAGGTCGGTATCAACAATAGTAAGGGGAATGGTAATTACCTCACCAGATCTATAGGTTGTGAACATCATCCACATTCGACAGAGAATTCAAGGATATTTCTCCTCTCAGACATCTATATAAAACTTCTTTGGAATCCGCTGGAGGCATCCAAACAACTTGGAAAATCATGACGGCACATAAGGCTTGCAAAGAATCTTTACAACGACCTGGGCCACAAGGACCCCACCACTAATGCTCTGCAAGTATTGTCATAGATCTAATGAGACATTCCCATCATCTATCATCTGGCCAGACAAGGTGGGTAATTAACTAAAGGTAAAAATGGTGTGATTTTTTATATTTATCCTTATCCCCTCTTCATTGAGCGTCAACTGCATGACCCCGATAATGTTCAACAAGGAAGGTCACAGACTGTTATCTGGGGGATGAATCATGTTTGGGAAGGTGTACCCACTACAGTGATCCATGATCCAATCATGAAGGATTTTGAAAGGGCCACAGATCCACCTCGGTTAGACCCATCTCGAAATATTCTGCAGTATGGTGTACAGTCGGGCTAATACAGGGACCCCCAAGTTGAATCTATGATTGGATTCCACAATGTAGGCCATCACAAATGTTTTAGGGTGGACTCCCATCCTTATGTACCTTACTAGAAATAGCCACCCACTTTAGAAGGTTACAAGAAAACTGGAATATTGGATGTTCAGGTCCTGGATTTCATCCACACTAAAGCTTTAGGATTGATATTCCCTCGCCTTCTGGATTCTCTTGTATGGTCTATTTTTTCTCTTTTGTGATGGATTTGGACACCATATTCCTCACCTCTACATCTTTATATTCATGTCTTTTATCAGAAATAGGCGGAACCACTTTAAGTATGTAATGTCCATCAGAAATTCATTGACCTCTAGCCTCTCCTTGGACAGCTCCAATGGGTTCCATTTTTGTATGGGAGTCCGCAACCTGTCTCCCTAGATGTTCTTTGTTGAAAGAAATCCATCTTACTGGTGCCCATCCAAATGGATTCCCCTAATGAAATGAAAGTCCCAAAGACTAATACTAGCCTCCCCATGGTGGAGATGGAAGGTGTTTGTATAGGGGACCACCAGGTAAAAAGCTCTGATTGAAGTTCTTGTTGGCGGTAGAAATGGAACTGCAACGTCCACACCACCTTGAACAACTTGATGTGGTGCAATTCTACCCCAAACTGATCGCAACATTGGCATACCCAATACGCCCAGGCCAACTCACTTGTGAAATTTCCTCTAGACCTCAGGTCCCAATATTGAAACCATCCATTAGCCTCTTCTATGTTTCTTTGTAGAGAGGTACTTGAGTAATGGGACAGAGAATCCTCGGTGACCAGTTCACCTACTTAGATAGTTCTGGTCTATGGATTTAGAACATATACGGCCATGTTCTTGGTTTCACTAGCAGCATGACCATTGTTTGTATTGTTGTATCGGGGAAGACCATCCTTTCTAGTCACCCTTGACCCTGGTCTGTCGACTTCGAATCCCGACAAAGGTATCTCCTCCAAAATACTGAATTCACATATCGGTAGGATTTTAGATAGAACATAATCATTCTAGGCTTGGTTCATCTTGTTGAAGATATTTTGATTGGCGAATAAAACTTTTTGGCTACCATAAACCTCAGGGTTTGAGACCATCTCTGAACTCCTAGTAGCGTACATTGCTTCTCTCTCAGCATCACCCTGATTAGTATTCATCTTATTTTGGTAAATTATGAAGAAGCCCCATATGAAAAAGCATTCACAGTGCGCGAGATATTATAATATGGCATGAAAATCCATGGAAATGGCTCAGAAAAATGATGGTGCACTCAAAATCACCCCAAAAGTCTTGGGATTTAGTGCAATGGAGGTTAGATTGCATGAAAAGGTGGGAGAGATTTTCCGTGCATGAGAGCACCGAAGCTTATCGCGTGGGAAAATATGTTCAGACCATGGGACCCTTAAGGAATTTTATAGGAGCGGGGTGGGTTTTCCGCGTCTGTGAAGAATTCATTACGCACACCTGAAGGGTTTTACTCTAACCACCTCTGGAAAGGCCTTTTTTCTCTGTGTTTCCCTCAGAATCCATCCTTCGTTCCCCCTCGCAGCTCTGATTCCGAGGGGGTATTTCTAGATTCCAGAATTCATCAAAGGCCTCACACTGAAATTCAGGGAAAACTAAAGGTGAATATTTGCTGAAGAAACTAGTCCAGGATAGCTCAAAAGGCCATGTGAAAAATCCAAGTAACGCACGTTAAAAAGTCCTGCGACGGGGAAAATTTAGCATCACCGCACAAATGGTTGCATGTCATGTGGACAGTCGTGTGTCATACAGAAATTTGTGTGCAATTGACTCAAGAAATGGGTTTTCTGCACCAGCCGAGTTCCACGCACCCTTTGCAGCTCCTGCTTGCCTATAAATAGAAGACCAGCCCCTTGATTTTAGGGATGAAGAATATGAACCATCTCCCATGTGGAGAATTTTTCTCTCCCGCATGCAAAACATTCCTTTCAGGTAAGGTATTTTCTGTGACAGGTCTCCAAGGGGTCCACCTTCGTGCGGGACAACTAGTTCTTGACCGTTGCTTAAGTCCTTAATTGTTGGGCCCCTTGCATGCAAACCCTTCCACTTGCTTGAAAAACCGTCCACTTGCACGTAAAACTATGGCCCCAGTTGTACCCAAACCTCTTTCATTCACTCGGATGTCTTATTTTCTACTCATCCCAACCTTTTACGTGCAACAGTCCCCTCTTTGAGTGCCTATTGCGTGAAAACCACTCATTTTTCACGCAATCCCTTCCTCTTTTGTGAACCATTTAGTATGTGTTTGATGTCACTTACCCATGCACTATCTTCAGGCACTTCATACACAAAAAACACCTATCTTATACACCCTTCTCTCGTATGACCCTCCAAACTTGTACGAAGTGATTTCGAGGACCCTTGGGTGGTGCTTCCTGTTGTGTTGCTTCACTTCATGCTTTTTCACACAGGAATGCTAACAGCTATTTCTTCTTCACAAAGCCATGCTAACGTGGCCCCCTCAATAGATCACTCCATGACACCCCTTCACTATGGAATTGATGATGGCTTCCCTTTCCCAAGGGTGGGTAGGTATCGGTAATTTATGTCCTAGGGGTACAGAGTAAACCCGCCTCATCCGTGTTGTAGGACGTTAAACTGCCAAGTGCCATCATCCTCATCACATGAAATTAAACAATGAAATATCCTTTTGCATCATACGTAGGGTGCTTCATCTCATACATTCTATGCACCTGCTCATCTCAATGGGAGTGAACTCTTCCTCACATGGAATGAGATCATCTCTACTGGAGTGGCGCCTGTCCATGGGGAAGGGAAACCACCATGGTGCAAGCCCCTATCCTTTCTTGCGGGAGGCAGTATCCATGCTCCCCCTCCTCTCTTTTGTGCCAATGATAAGAGGAGATATGGGCACCGGGACCTTCTTTACCTTGTCCCTCTCCCTTTGGGCTATGTCTCCACCCAGGCCTCCATCATAAAGCAAGTGCCAATCTCCATCTCCCTGGGCTTCTAACCACGTGTAAGACCCTGTTTCTCTTTGGGAAACTAACCATGAGGAAGCCCTTATTTACTACCTAGGGATGCTAACCACATGTAATCCCATGTTTCCTCTTTGGGTCGCTAACCATGCGTAAGCCCTTGCTTCTTCCTGGGGCTGCTAACCACGTGTAAGCCCCACTCCACTTCCCACAGACGCTCTTTTCGTGACATGATTGTCAGGTCGTTGCTGCATATTGTTTCTCACACCGAGCATAACTCACATGGGCTTAGAGAAAGCATTGACCATGGAATCCTTCCGAGGCCACCATAGAGTGTAAGCCCCAACCATCCGGAACCACATGGACATTGATCCTTGCCCAACACCATCAATCATGTTCACTTCACGTTAGTTCACCCCCTTCCTGCACAACATTAAACTGTACACCACTTCATCCCACAAGACATTAAACTGTACCCATTTGAACTATGTGTGCTTTGATAATTGTCTCATAGGAAAGGTACATAGGAAACCACCTTGAGGTCCAACCCGAAATGATGGTAAGCTATTTTGTACCCCAATCGACAGTATGTTGTTCTGTCCCCCAATCGACGGTAAGGTATTGTGGCCTCCAATCGATGGTAAATTGTTGTGTCTTCCAATTGACGGTAAGTCGTTGTGTCTCCCAATCAGTGGTAAGACATTTTTAACCTCAACCAGTGGAATTTCTTTGGATCCCCAACCAGTGGTAAGCTATTATGATCCCTAAACAATGGTATGCCATTGTGTTCCCTATTCAGGGGTAAGCCATCATAGTCCCCTTTATTGGGATCCACATATCTGGTCCACCCCTTGAGCGTTAAACCAACTCGAGCTACTGACCACGCATAATACCCAGTATATCATCGAGTCACTTTCCTATGTGCACACCCCGATTATATGTCGCCCATCCTAAACTACTTGTACATTGATCCTTTCTAAGGCAGGGTATGTATAAAGCCTCCCTAAGGTTCAATCCCATCACCCATGTATCATCTCGGTCTCTCACATTAGCCTATGTGTTTCGGGAAGGACATATCCCAACCCCAAGGTTTAACTTCTTCTAGGTCCCATCCATACAGGTTTCCTCCTCTAGTGTCCCATCACCCCAGTGAACTACGTGGACTTTGATTCCTTGTCACAGGGATATGTCGGAAGTCTCTTAAAGTCTCTAAACTAACACTACCATCACCTTCTCGATGATTCCATATCATCCCCCCACTTCATTCAACTCTCCATATCCATCTTTATTCTTACCTAGGCCGCCACATCTCGATGAGATCATGTAACCCTCTATCTCGCTGCTCCTATTAGTAACCGGGTAACTAACCATGCATTAGTCCCAGCATCAGTGTTCTCCCAAGGAGATTCACTGAACTGATCCACTCTTTTCAGTGTTCTGATTAGTCTGATATATCTCCGCTAGATGTTAAAATTGTGATATACCCTGTGTTAAACATGGGAAGCTGAGGAAAACCTCAGAGACATGCCTATAAAATATAATTCCCCACATTTGATATGGGATTCATGGGAATTATGTTCCCTTGAAAATCCCTATCATAAGGGAATGAAATTCAGACATTTTAGTGTTCTAGCGTCCAAACACGCCAGTGATGTCCAACATGACTTCTCCCCCGACCGAAGTTTTCTACCCTAACATGACCCCTTTGAATTTCTTGACAGAAGAAGTGTAATTAATCGGCATCCATGAAGACATGGCACTGGGAAGAGTTTCATGAAAAACATCTTAATCTATAAAGGAGACCTAGACTAGTTAGCATGTTCTGAGGAGGAATCCATGGAAGGAGAGACGAACATCCCATCATCCCGTTTCGATCAAGGAGGAAACATCATTGAATAAGAGATGGATTTAGAAAGTGGGAATGTAGGGCAACAATCAGCGCGTCTTCCACATAAGTATGTGCACCACAGCGAATGCGTTGAAAACATGGATGGTTTGTGGTTTTGTTCTTCTGTGTGTGAACTAGTAACTAATATGGTTGGATAATTGTAGTGTATTTGATTTGAAACGAGGTTTTTTATGTTTACAATTATATGAGATTGATGGATTTGGTGAAAGAACATGTGGTGTTCTAAAAATGGTTTCTAAAAAGGTTTCATGGACATATAGAGGGTGCCATTTAATTTTGGCACTTACATTGGTGCACAAGGTGAACACACAGATGTGCATTCAAATAAAGATAGCACTCCTAAGAAACTTTACCCTTAAAAGTTCCACATTCCTCCTCCCACATTTATCTCATGATGGTTCTATGATTTAAAAATTAGGGAAATTTTTTCCTATAGTTATTTGAAAATGTAGTTCTAAATTGTTTCCTTATGGTTTGGACCAATTGGTCTTGAAACTTGTTTTGGTGAGTGCTTGGAAAGGATAAAGAAATGTTTGGAGATTGATATGTGTGTGTGGGGGGGTGAGTACTATTGTAATAGAAAATTTGGAAAATTCTTAGTAAATGTTGGGTTTCACCTTTTTTGGGAATTAATTTTTAAGTGTTTTGGAAAGATTCATTTGGGTGTGTAATATTGAATGAAAGTCTAGAAAGATGTTATGTTTTTAAAGAAATTTTTACATTTTTATGTGATGTGACAGTCTGGTTGAAACCTTTGATGATTTGATATATATGCATGTTTTTATAGTTGGATCACCTATTAGGTATTTCTAGATATTTTTATTATATAGGTGGTGTCCATGTTTGGGGTAGGCAAGTGAGGTGATGGCTGGTAAGGTGAGTCATGTGTACGGGGTCCACCTACTAACATGATATATTATTATAATGGGTTCTTGGGTGTCTTTTAGAGGATTTTGTGATGGTTTCTGATCAACCCCAATTCTATGGGTCGGTACCCCTATCACTAGTGAGAGGCTAGGTGGGTTGTTCCACCGGATTGGTAAGTTGATGGTCACCAATTGGTTATAGACTAGGGAGTTTCACCATATGTCTGTAGGTGGTTAAAACCCGATTAAGTACATGGATCACTCTTGGGATGTTCAGGAAATTCCCATGGGTATTCTCTATATATTAATGTTTACTTTTTATTGTAATTGGTTTTTATCATGTACTATTTGTTTATTTTTCATCATGGACCAATATTGGTTTTCTTTTTCCTATGGATTGGATTTGGGTTTGAATTTTTTTTATAGATATGGAAACATGGTGTTTATAGTTTTGGAAAATGTACAAAAATGTGTTTATTTTAAAATATATGAAAACCCATTTTTTTATAACAGTTTTTCAAATATGCGTTAATGAAATATTTTTGGTAATGGTGAGGTATGGGTTTTTTTTGTTTTCCAACTGAGCTGTTTAGCTCACACCCTTCTTATACCACTTGGTGCCCGAGACCAAAGCTTTTTTGTAGGTTCGATCTCTTATTTATGTTAATTATTTTCAAGTTGGACCTTGGAGTGGTTCGATCATGGGGATGGTGGTAACCAGGAGGTCACATAGAGGTCATGTTATCTTGGTTCACATTTCAGTTTTTTTAGTTTATATTCTTTTCAGTTGTTGTAACTAAATCAATTTGTTTTTTATTTTTGATTCAGTTGTGGTTATTTATGTGTGATCATCCATTTATTTTATTTATTTTCACATATTTTTTAGGATGAAAATATTCCAACATGGATATTATTTGATACCCATCACTAATTTCCAGCACGTGGGGATCTGGAACTCCCTTCAAGCCTTTCCGTGTACCAGTTTGGGTGTTGGGTTGGATGGAATTCTGGAATGGTTCATGAAAAAATTGTATCAAATGGGATGTTTAGTTTATTTGGGGTATCTATTAGTTGGAGATTAGAATTTTTGGGACTTGTTAGGTTGGTACAGTAAGGAAAAATTGAACCCCTTCTCGTTCTAATACTCAAGTTATCAGGGGTACTCCAATTATTGAGTGTTTTGTCTATGTTTTTTATTGAGGGATGACAGTGGAGGCAAACCAGTGTCATGTTGTGACCTGAAAAGGGGTAGTGTCCCATGTGATTTTAAATTTAACGGTTCAGGTTCCTCTTAATGATATAGCTTACTTGTGGCATGGACCAGTACCATGTCACCGGGTTATGCAAAGAAAATACTTCCTCATTTTGATGGGTTAGTGAAATTTGAGATCCATTTTGGTTTCAATTATTGATAGTGGGTTTTCAAAATGAAAATGGTTTCTTAAATGAGAACGATTTATTTTAAATTGACTAGAACATATAAAATGGGATTTAATGTAAAATGCTTTGTATTTTATGTTTGGTGGGTTTTGGGTTTTGGTAATGTAATGGTACGTGTAACCCTCTGTATTCTTTTTGAACTTTTTCACATGTGAGGGTATGCATGTAGAAGAATTTTGTTGGAACTAGTTGATGGAAATTAATTAAAACTTGTGTGATGGTTCATGGGATTCCATGGGTGGGTGTTTAAAATCTAATCCTTGGCCATGTTTTTATAAAGGGTTTTTTGGAAGAGGAAAATGAATATGTAAATTGGTTCTAGTTTTAGGATGTTAGTTTTGTTCAGGGAAAAGTAGTTTTTTATTTTTAAAATTGACTTGGAAGAAAGCAATTTTGAAATTTAAATGAAACCGGTGGCTTTGGAATGGAATATTTTTGTGTTGTTCTTGTGTTTGATTGGTTTCTAGGCTTGTTATTTGGGATGAAGTTGATTCTTTCCATTTTTTATTTATTTGATGATTGGTTTGGTTTTATGTTTTCTAGGTTGTTTATAGTTTACTTCCTAGAGAAATTCCCCAATGTTTTTACTGAGTCGTTCCTAGTTTTTGGTTCTTATCGAGTGTTTGCAGACTATTATGGTGATCGAGGTTCATTAGAGGTAGTGGAGTTTCTTGAAGAGGTAGAGTTTTTCTTCAAGTAGTTGCGAACTCATGAGGTTTTCAGTGTTTGTATTGTTTTAAGATTATTTTAAGGTCCATCATTGGACTAGTGGGAGTTTGTTTCTCCATCATTGATGTAGGTAGGTAGAACTTGGGAGGTGTTTAAGGACACTTTTTTCAAATAGTTTATACCATAGAGGGTGAATTAGATGAGGGAATCAAAGTTATGGGATGTTTAGCAGGGACATTGCTCTTTAAAATCTTATATTGACCACCTTAAAGGGTTGGTCCCCTTTTCATTGGTGGTATCTTCATAAGATCAGATGAAAACTCTTCTTTTTGTTTTGGGTACTTTGACTTGATATTGCATGAAATGTGCTCTCATCTAGGGAAACCTGTTATTAAAAGTTGGTGGATGAAGAATTTGTTGTAGAGATCTTTTCTGAAGCATTGGGACTCATCAATATGGTGTATCATATCATTTTAGGAATTCAACACTATATTATGAGGCAGGAGATGCTTTAGTCATTAGGGCACCATCCATATGCTTCAGAGTAATGCTCATGTTCTGTCAACAATTTTTTAGTTTGTGCAAGAAACACCATTTGTCCTAGTTTTTTTTCTCCCATGTTGAGATGTAACAATTTGAAGTTTCCTTATTCTTTTTTTCTGATAATATAACTTCATTATTCCATTATGTGAAGAACATTTTATTTCCTAAGCTGAGTATTATTGTTTATCTAAAAGTGTATCATTAAAAAAAATCTCTTCGTTGGGTGTGTGTAATCCTTATGCGGGGTGGTTCAATTTTATTAGTGATCAATTGGAGATTCTTTTTTTGTGGAATTGATGGACAGTGTTCCCAGTTTGTTGTTTGGGTGGAGTTTTTTTCCTGGGATTAAAATTCCATTGTGTTGGGAGTATTAAATTAGTGTGGTGTAGTCTTACTTCTGAAAGTGTTGTTTTTAGCCCCAATTTGAAGGATTTTTTTTCTTGTAGGGGATTCCCTTATCCTAGAATCCTATTGTGTCAGGTTTCCATGTAATTGTATTTCTATTTATGTCTTGGCAGTTTGGATTTGTTGTGCGGGGAATTTGAATAGTTCAGGATGGGAGTTCCCTAGTTCCTAGTTATGGTGAGGGAATTTCCTAGTTGATTTATAGAGGTTTTATAGAAACCTTATCCTTTTACACATATCATTACATGATTGTAAGCATAGTAAAACATCATATTACATTCCAAGGATCATATAGTCTAGTGTCTTGGAATACTAGGTACAAAAAACATAAAACATGGAGGTAATTATAACATTTCATTATTTATTCATCATAATCACCCCCTAACATATATTTTTCTCATACATATTCAAAGGATAAGATGGAGATAACATGAACAATGGGATGAGAAAAAAATCCCAGTAGGGGAATAAAAATAAGAATAATTCTTTATAACATGGGTTAGAAGGCATGACATAATGATATAAAAAGGCATGTAAAATATAAAACCATAACTTATGAACATGGTATCATATAAAAATGGATTCATATTAATGTTTCAGAAACATAATACATGACATTTGAAAAATTCAGGGCTCGTTTCTCATAGAGGATCACAATTAAAGGTTAACCACTAAGATAGTTTCACACAGTAGCACATGACAAGGATAGCCACTAAGACCATTGCACATAATGTCTCATGAGACTCAACTTTACACAATGCATTAGAGAATAATCTGGGTGAACCCATAATAACATTTTCATTAATATTATTACCACATACATAATCATACATAATCGATCATTCATAAACATAAGGGTATCCAGTGGAAAAGAATTGGGTATCATATTCATGTCATAAAGAATAAAAAATGGGCATATCATAAAAATTTCCTAGAAAAAAAATAATTATATTATTCATGAACCTTAATAAGGTAGAATAGAAATATATCATGATATTAAATTACAATTAAAAGTGATAATATGAATGGAGAGAATTTATGAAATCGGAATTAAAACATTTTAATGTGTTTTAAAGAAAATGTCACATATCACTTAAAAATAAGTGAATAATGTTTTATAAAAACCCATAAGTGAACTATCAAGGTATTGATAATAAAAATATTTATTTTATAAAAATAACTGTCTCTAAAAAATAGATAATATAGATTACTTGTAAATGGGTAAAAATTCCGAATGTTCCCTTAAAACAGGTTTGCATATCAGGAGTTATTGAGGGGGGAATCATTTTGAAACATTTATATACCCAAATAAGAATGATGAATGTATATTTATTCAAGATTATGGAGCATATACACACCCATTATTAGATGTACATAAAAAAATATAACTTTATTTGGGTAAAAATAATGATAGAGAAACCTAAAGGTATAAATGAGGTTCGGGTAAAATAACATACCTTATATCTGATGGTATCCTTCAAATGATATTAATGTCTTGGATAACAAAATTAAATCCATTAATTAATGTTTATAGAACCTATTCATTATGTAATTAATTTATTATAACCTTATTAAGTTCATTTATGACCTTTTTGATGGGTTAAGAGGGTCAATTTCATTATTTGTTTCATTGGTTTTAATGATTGGTTTACTTATTTTAATGTAAGGTTAAACATGTAAGATGATAATGGTAGTCCAGAATTTTATTTATATGTTTTAGGGATCATCTAATATATTACCTGGTTACAATAGTAATTTTGTTATTCGGAGTAAAGATGAATTATTATATAAAACTTTAATGATAACTATTTTGGATAATTGACATTTCCATGATCACATCAAACATATTTTTCATTATAAATTAATATCATGTGTAAAAAAGATTATAGAAACATAAATTATACATGAAACATATAATATAGTCTGTTTTATCCATGAAATCTATTTCATGACCATAATTGAAGAAGTTAAACTAAATTGAAAACTTGTCGCCCTTGAATGTGAGAAATTAACACATCTCAGATAGTGTTTTCATTTTTAGTATAAAAGGAGGGTAATGGACTAATAATGATGAATTATTCCATTATGATAATAAAATTCTAGAACAAGTATAGTACATTATTTATCATAACATTTGGATTAAAGGAGGTGAGGAAGGAAAAAGAAAAGAATGACACTTGAAACAAATTAAAAGAATGAAAAGGGGAATTTACCTCTGGAATATGTCTTCCTTGAGAACCTCAATAAGTGATAGAATTTAGTCTTTCGAAGAGACAAAGTGCTGATGGGTGTGGAATAGGGTCTTAGGGTTATAATTTATTAGAATTTGAACTAGGAACAAGGATTTAAAGGAGTGAATAGAAGAGTGGTGGGGGTGATTTTTATAGTGGGGTAAAGGAGGGGTTTCTCAATATTTTATTCATTGTTTTATTAATTTTCTCAAGAAAACCAATATGTAAATTCATGAGACCGAAAATAGTAATATGTTCATGTGGTTTCTATCCCAAGGTGGTTACATCATACATGACTGAAGAAATAGTGTTTTTAATATACAATGTACATATAAAACAAATTATCATATTTTACTATTCACCAAAAATTCAAATGTTTTAGAAATATCTGAAAATTTCACCCCAACCATTTTTAAACATGTACAATTCAAAAATGAAGCCCAGTTAATGAAAAAAAAATCTAAATATTTTAAATTTATTGATTAACTAAATTCACAATTTACTTGAAAATAAAAAATTTAAAATTAAAACTAATTGTCTAACACATTGAAAAATCAATTAAGGTATCTTAAAATTATTATATAATCATAATTAATACTTATTTATGAATAAATTTTATGTAAATAAGTTTTATTTTAAATTATTAAATTAATCATGAAATTTAATCTAAATATACATGACTCACATAAATAATGACACTATGACATAATTATATCATATTGTCACTTGTAAGGTTGATAAATTTTATTTATAATTTCATGGATATGATTACTTATTCACCTAGACTATTTAATGTGAATAAGGTTCATATTACTATTCATAAGGGTAACATTACTATTCATAATGGTTAGTTACTATTCACTAAAAATAATGTTTATCATATCAGACTCCAAACATGTTACTGACAACAACCATTTATGTAATATTTTAGAAATTCAAATCACATAAGTGACAATATTATGTTTAAAGGTCACATAGTACTTAGTAGCTCACTGTGTTGTGGTTTCATGTGATTATAATATATGACATAATTATAAGAAGTGAATTTTCCTTGATTAAACTTTGTGTCATTACATTCTTCCCCCCTTATGATACTTTTCCCTTGAAATTTTGTTTTACATTCTATAACCTAAAAAGGTGTGGGTACTTTTCCATCATTGCCTCCTCCAATTACCATGTTGTCACCTCATACTTATGGTTCTATCATAGTACTTTGATCAGGTGAGTAGTCTTGTTTCGTAGAATATTATATCTATGATCCAAGAAAATCATTGGATTCTCCTCGTAAGAATGATCATTCTCCAATCGTACCACCTCTAAAGACAGTACATGCGAAGGGTTTTATATATACTTTTTTAAGATGGATACATGGAATACATCATATGCTTTATACATGGTAAGTGGATGTGCTAGTAAATAGGCAACATCTCCAACTTGATCAATGATCTCTAAGGGGACAATTTAACTGGTAAAGAGGCTTCCTTTCATCCCAAACCTCGCTACCTTCTTCCATAGAGATATGTGTAGAATACCATGTCTCCAACTTTAAAATCTAGGTCTCATCGATATTTGTCTACAAATCTCTTCTATTTAATTTGGGATTCCTTGATGTGATACTGAATGGTTTTCACCTTCTCCACCATTTGTTTGACCATTTCAAGTCCTAGTAACTTATTCATACTGACTTCATACTAACATGCAGGTGTTCTTCACCCTTTCCTATAAAGGGTTACATATGGTGGCATTCAGATGTAGGAGTGGAAACTATTGTGGTTAGAGAATTCAACCTGTGGAATATGTTGGTCCCATCCTCCATTGAATTTTATTGAATATGCTGTGAACATGTCTTCCAGTGTCTTAATACTTTTCTCATATTGGCTATCAGTTCGAGTATGATGGGTCATACAGAAATTTTGTTCAGTGCTTAGAGCATGTTAGAGGCTTTTCCTAAACATCAAGGTGAATCATTGATGTCTATCTGATACAATAGATTGTGTTACACCATGAAACCTTACCACCTCTTTGATACATATCCATGAATGTTGATCCAATGAGTGTTTTTCTTGAATTGTGATAATGCGAGTTTTCTTTGTAAGACGATCCACAATGACCCATATAGTATTATTTCCTATGGATTTCCTTGGAATTCTAGTGAAAAAGTCCATTGTGATGTTATCCCAGTTCCATGTTAGTATGGGTAGTGGTTTCCTCATACCCATTGAGTTTTGTCATTCGACCTTTACTTTTTGACATACAAGGCACTTTGATCTATATTCAGCAATCTCCTTCTTCATATTGTCCCATAAAAAGTTCTGTCAAAGGCCTCAAAACATATTTGTCCTCTATATGTGAAAAGACAAGGTTGGTCTATTTGTGTCATTAAAAAACTACTTTTTATATGTGTATCGGATGGTACACATAATCATGACCCAAATATTACAACTCCTTACTCATCAATCTTAAACATAGAGGATTTTCCATTTCTGATAGCTTCCACCCTCTTCAGAATTTCCACATCTTTTTATTGAGATTTAATTATAATATCCTTGATGGATTATTTTGAAATAATTTGATAATGGATTGATGATGTTCCTCACTTAATGATTCCTAGGTCTATCCTATTAAAATATAATAAGAATGGATCCTTTTCAATTCTCATCATTGATAAATATGCATGATCCATTTTTACTTAGAGCATCCACCACCATATTTTCCTTACATGGACAGTGGTGGATTGAGCAGTCATAATCCTTGATGAGCTCTAACAATCTTTTGTTCTGTATATTAATATATTTTTTGTATGAATATATAATTGAGACTCTATTGATCAGTATATATCTCACACTTCTCGCCATAGAGATAATGCCGCTATGTTTTTTAATCAAAGATCATAGATTCTAACTTCAGATCATGCATGGAATAGTGTTTCTCATGGATTTTAAAATTTCTAAAGGAATGGGCTATCAAATTATCATTTTTCATTAGCACACAACCTAAGACCTTCTTTAAAGCCGTGGTGTACACCACAAATATTTCTCTACTTCTTGGGAGTATTAGTACTGACGTAGTGATAAGCCTATTTTAAGCTACTTAATGTTTTCCTCACATACTTGAGTTCATACAAACTTCACCCCCTTCTATTCTAGCTTAGACATTGGGTTTTAAAATTGTGATAAGTTCTTAATAATCATCTATAATACCTAGATAGACTTCTAAATATTCAGATATCCATTATAGATGTTGGCCTATGACACTCTTTAACTACCTTTGTCTTGGAAGGGTCCATAGATATACCATTACTCGTGATAACATGCCCTAAGAATGATACATCCTCTATACATAACTCACATTTAATATAATTCACATAATGTTTCTCCCTTCATAAAGTCATCATCATAATATTAAAATTATCCTCAGGTTCCTTATTTCTCTTGAAGTATATCTGAATATCATCGATAAAGACAACAATAATTTTTTTGAGGTAATCAATAAATAATCTATTCATAAAATCCATGAAGGTCTCTAGAGCATTGGTGAGTCTAAAAGGAAATAATTATGAACCAATAGTTTCCATACCTCATTCAAAAGGAAGTTATTTCAATATCATCCGTCCTCGCCTTTAATTGGTGATATCCTAACTAAAGGTCCACCTTATTGAAAAAACTATCCCCATGAAGCCGATCAAACAAGTCATGTATTCTTGTTCGGGGATACTTGTTCTTTATAATGATTTTATTTAGCTTAATATATACAATGCATAGGTTCATTGATACATCATTCTTCTTGATGAAGAGGAATGGCACATCCCATTGTGAAACAATCATCTATATAAAACCCTTCTACAGATTCTCCTGTAACTACTTCTTTATCACATCAAGTAATACAGTATCCATTCTACACGGTGCCTTTAATATTGGTAGAGATCCATCCAAAAGTATAATTGATAACTCAACCTCTTGATCATGAGGAATACCCGATTATTATTCAGATAATACATTAGTGTAATCAATCATAATGGGCAAATCTTCAAGAAGTACCATCTATTTTGTCTTAATCATTTTATCTATACATGATTTTTTATATAGAATTAATAGCCAAATATGAGAAAATGATTCAAAAGGAGATTCATCATCCTCCATACACTTGTAAACAATCGGAGGATTCTTCGGTTTGTGAAGAGTGTTCTCCCTTTCTCGACAGTTGATGCTGTATTTGAATAAAGATATCCAATCCATACCTAATACAACATCGAACTCCACTAAAAAAAGTATGACAAGATTTTTCGGGAGGTTTAGTCCAAAAACATTAATAGAGGAGGATTTGTATACTTTGGATGTAGTAATTTCCCCATTTTTTGTTATCAGAGATAACTCAACCACTATATTTTGAGGTGGTGTTTGAATAGGTCTTCCAAACATGCATGATATGAAAGAATTAATAGAACCAGAATCAAATAGTGTGTTTTCTATTCTTGAATGAATAACTACAGTCCATGTCGCAACATCATTGTCCATATCCACCTCAGTAGTAGTGATAGCATAGACCCTTCATTGTTTCTTGGGTGGTTGTTGTTTATATCCTCCAAAAACCCTGGGTGTAGGGAAATTGTTCGCATAATTACCATGATCCTTGAAGTAGTAACACTGAACTACAGGTTCATTGTTGATCTGAACATTCCATTGTTTTTCCACATTTGTGAGATTATTTATATACCTATGACAGTTCTTATCAAGATGTTGCATTCTTCTACATTTTAAGCAATTCACAGTTCCCTTTGGATAGTTCCCAAGATGATTATTCTCACAATTTTGACATGTGGGATCTGTAATCTTCATTCTATCATGGGATTTATTTTTTGAACCACCCATATTGGACTCAAATTTCTTCTTTTCATCACCAAGCCCACGAGATAATTGAGAGTCTCCAATCTATATTTCAATCATAAGGGAATAATAACCAATATCTTTATAACTATCGAAGTCATTAATCACCAATGATTTTCATTGACTCGAATTTATTTCTCTAAAGAAAAATCCAACATTATTTCAATTTTCATGACAATGTCGGAGGAGTATCATGAAATACTTGTGATGTTAACTTCATATTCACTTATTGAATTATCTTCCATCTACTTAAGTACAAAGAACTCTATTTCTGTACTGAGATAAAGGGTTCAAGGGAAATATTATTTTGAAAAACATTTTCTTGAATTAATCCCAATATATGGAATCAATTTCATCCCAGTACATCATATTCTTGATATGTATCCACCACTGATCATCTTCCCCATCAAAATGATAGACCACCAGCAAAAATTTCTCTTCTTATGTGCACTGGAAGACAAAGAATATCATTTTAATGGATTTAATCCACTATTCTTCAAGGAGGGGATCAAAAGATCCACTAAACATGGGAGTCCTTTTTCTACATGAAAGATTCAATATAAACATCCTCTTTTCTTGGAGGAGAAGGTAATTACACATTATGAAAGTTATTATTCAAAACTTGATCTATCAAAGTAAGTACTATAATGATGTTTTGAGCACCTGTTCCCATCATATATGGAATATCATTAGGTAAATATTCATATTTCATATCACATTTAATGTTGGAATGTGTTCTTCTATTCCACTACATTAACTACTAAAAATTACTTATAATTAGAGGGGTTTAATACTTATCTATTGATCATAAAATGAAAACAATAATCATAAATGGAAAAACTCTTAAAGCAAAAGTAAATCCTTATTTGAGATTCCATAGGTTTCAATGTAGGTTATCCTTGGTATGTTACACAACATATATTCATATGTGATCTTTTTTTCTCCCTTAATTATGGTTCATACGTAGCTTATGAATTTACCAAAGCATATCCCCCGAGAGTGTCAAAACAGGAGTGCATAATGGATCGTTTTCATGCACCTATTCCCATTCAAGTATAGTACAAAGCATTGTTTTTGGGTTTTACCCCTAGATACATCTGTTCCAGAGCCACATACACTTGTTTTTATCCTGATAAGGATGTATTTTCTTTATAAACCACCTACTATATACTTACCAAAATTTAGGTATTTTTTCTTATACATAGTCTCATCCTTAAGGTTCTTACTAATGTTCTCTATTCCTAATATCTAAATATAATTACACCGTCCTCTGATAGTAACTATAGAAACCATATCCTTTTACTCGTATCATTTCATGATTTTAATCATAGTAAAGCATCATATTACAAGCCATGGATCATCAAGTATAGAGTATTGTAAGACTGAGTACATAAAACAGAAAACATATAACTAAATATAAAATTTCATTATTTATTCTTCACAAGGATCCCCTAACATCCATTGTCTTCATAAAAATTCTAAAGTATAACATGGGGATAACATGAATAAAGAGATGAGCTAAAAATTCCAATAAGGGAATAAATATAAGAAAATGGATTTAGAACATGGGTTAAAATGCATGACATAATGATATAAAAAGGAATAGAAAATATAGAATCGTAACATATAAACATGGAATCATATAAATATGGATTCATATTACTATGGAAACAACATTAATCCTTAATTTATCATTATTTGAGGCTCCTTACACATAGAGGATCATAAGTCAATGTTTACCACGAAGACTATTACTCACAGTAGCACGAGTCTAGGATAACCGCTAAGACCATTGCACATAAAATCTCATGAGACTCAACATTACCCAATGCAATGGAGCACTATCTTGGTTAAACCATTATAACATTTTCATTAATATGCTTTCCACATTTATAATCATCCATAATAGATAATTCATAAATATTAGGGTTACCCATGGAAATGAATTGGGTATCATCTTATTGTCATAAAGAATACCAAATCGGAATATCATAAAAGTGTACATGAATGAAATTAATTAAATCATTAATGGCCATTAATAAGGTATAATATTCATATATCATGATTAGTGATGTCAATTTTATGTGATAATATGAAAAAACCAAATTTAAGAAACATTAGTATTAAATATTTTTTGCGGTTTAAGGAAACTATCAATGATCACATAAAAAAAGGGCACAATATTTTATATAAAACCATAAGTTAAATAAAAATTTCTTCATAATAAAAATAGTGATTTAATAATAAATAATAGTCTCATAAAACATATTATATATTGTACTTGGAAATGGGTAAGAATTTAGGAATTTCCCTTAAAACATGTTTTCTTATCTGGAAGTATTGAGGAGGGTATCATTTAAAATCGTGTATATCCCCAAAACAGAAATATTAATAGATATTGATTCATTATTTTGGATCATATACAAATAATTTATAATTTTTACATAAAAATACAATATTACTTCATTTGGGTAAAAGTAATGATAATGCAACCCAAATGAATAAATGAGGTTCTGGTAAAATATTTTACCTGAAGTCTGATGGTGTTCTTTACATGATCTTAATGTCCTGGATAACAAAATTATATCAATTAATTAATATTTTAAAAACATTTTTGTTATGTAATTTATATCGTATAACCTAATTAAGTTCATTCGTCGCATTTTTTATGGGATAATAGGTTCAATTTAATTGTTTGTTTCATTGGTTTTCATGATTGGTTTACTTATAAACATGTAAGGATAAACATGTATGATGAAAATGTTAGTCCAGAATTGGAGTTATATGTTATTTGTGATCATAAAATAGATTACTTCATTATAAAACTGATTTGGTTGTTAAGAGTGAATATGATACAATATATAAAACATCAATGGTAACTATTTTGGTTAATTAGAGGTTCTTTGATCACATCAAACGCATTTTTATTTATAAATTAATATCATGTGTAAAAAGATTATAGAACCTTAAATTAAAAATAATACAGATATTATAGTATGGTTCATTCATTAAAATGGTTTTTTGACCAGTGTTGATGAAGAAAATATAAATTGAAAACACGTCATCCTTAAATGTGAGGAATTTACACATCATGGGTGGTGTTTTCATTTGTAGTATAAAAGGAGGGTAAATGAGATATGATGATAAATTATTCCATTATCATAGCAAAATTATAGTACATTTTAGGTACTAGATTTTTCAAACATTTTTATGAAAGGAGGTAAGGAAAGATAAATAAAAGAGTGTAACTTGAAAGAAAATAATATAATGAAAAGAATAACATACCTCCTGAATATGACTTCATTGAAAACCAATAAAAAAAGAGGATTTGGTATTTTGAAGATACCATTGGATTTTTTAAGTAGTATAGGGTCTTAGGGAGGTATTTTAGCATAATTTTGATTAAGAATAAGGCTTGAGAGGTTTGAACTTAAGAGAGTGGTTGAGGGTGGTGTTTCTAGTAGAGGGGAGGAGGGTTTTCTCAATATTTTACTCAATATTTTATTATTTTTATCAAGACAAGAAATAATATTTATTCCTAAGACAGAAAATAGTTATATGTTTACATGATTCTGAACTCAATGTTCTTACATCAACCATGACCCAAAAAATTGTGTACTTAACATATAATGTATATGTATAGCAACGTATTGTATTTTACTATTCAAAAAATACATGTATTTCGGAAATATCCAAAAAATTCACCCAACCGTTTTATTTTGTGTATAAATCAAAAGTGAAGTCCATTTTATGAAAACAATTTTGTAAATATGGCATCTTTAATTTTTAATTAGACTCATAATTTACATGAAAATACAAATTCTAAAATTAATTTTTTTATCAATTTTAAAAATAAAATAACATATCTTAAAATTATCAAATAATCACAAGTCATACAAATTTATGAATACATTTTATGAAAATAAATTTTCTTTTAAATTGTTAAATTAATCCTTAAATTGGAATTAAATATACATGTATCACAAAAACACCAACACTATGATATAATTTTATCATATTTTAACATATAATATGGATAAATTTTATTTATACATTCATTGGAAGGGTTACTTATTCACATGGATGATTTAATATTCATAAGGGTTGTATTACTACTCATAAGGGTAACTTTACTATTCATAAGGGTCATTTACTATTCACCAAATATTATGTTTTTCTTATCAAACTCCAAACATGTTAATAATTTCAACTGTTTATTTTATATTTTCAAAATTCAAATTAGAAAAGTGACAATATTCAGTATTAGGGTCATTAAGTACTTAATAATTCATTATGTTATGATTTCATGTGATCATACTATGTGACATAATTATAAGAAGAGAACTTCTATTGATTAAACTTTGTGTCATTATCAGTCGAGTCAGTTCTGGAGGTCCCTAACTGTCGGGTTGCTCCATGGTGGGTTTCTTGTTTAAGTACTGGTGGCGTTTGTTGGGTTTTGATATTCCCATGTTTTTTGTGTTCTTGTGGCAGGTAGAACCCCATCATCTTCTTCACACATTCTTATGATGTGGTTTCTTCATGATCAGTCACGTTTGACTTGTGGAGTGAATCGTCACCCTGAGGTTCATGGTTTTCCTCAGATTTAATCGAGCATGCATTCAAGTTTTGGTTAAATATTAGCTTAGTGAATTTATGTTAGAATAAAGTGTATGTGGTGGGTAGAATTATCACATCCCGACCATGGATACTTCATTAATTTATTCTTTTTTTGTCTTGGATGTTTCCATTTGAGGTTCAGGTTGAGAACTGATTCAATTTTTTTTATTTTTAGAAGATTAGTTGGAATTTTTAGCCTGTACATAGGAACCGTATGGTTAGTATAAATTATGCAGTTAGCCTAGTTACTCATGAGTCTGCTCGTAGAATGGGATAGATTATACTACACTGTTTGGGCATAGTCACACAAAACATGTGGCATGGTCATACGGTAGGTCTGGATGCTTAGAAAAATATACTGCATGGTTTTTTAATGGATTCAATAACCGTGTTTTTTAGTAGTGTGGTCGTTCCAATCATGGAAAACCACTTATTAATGGTTATCAAACTTTTTGATAGTCTATGTTTTCAATACCTGCAAACTGCCTTAAAATATTGATAAAATCAAAAACCAAATATCTCTTTATCCCCTTTTTATCCAAAAATTGGGAATATTTCCCCTTCCTCCATTTTACAACATGATAGGGTTTCCAAACCCCTCCTACTATATCCTCCTCGTCCATGGGTGCTCCTCCTTCAATTCTAAGGT
The DNA here is from genome assembly GCA_963277665.1 of Viscum album. Lineage (NCBI taxonomy): Eukaryota > Viridiplantae > Streptophyta > Magnoliopsida > Santalales > Viscaceae > Viscum > Viscum album. The sequence continues at coordinate 758,624,374 of OY728140.1, read as the reverse complement.
GAGTTTTTAGGGGTTTTGACCATTTTTTTAATTTTCTTTATTACCCTTCAGATGTATTGGTTTCCATAGAGTGGTATCTTGTTTAGCCAACCCATAATGGATATAATTCATGTTTATGTTTTGTTTCATCGGGTTCTATAGAGTTCTACAGATCATGGGTATTTAATCTATCCTCTCAAAATCTTTCATCACATTCACACACCATTGAGGTAGGTGTTTACATGTTCCTTCATTCGGATGTAGCCTATTGATGCTTGAATGATATCAATTAATTTTTAAATATGATTCACACCTTAATAATACCAAATGTTAATTTAGTATTGTGTTCTCTAATAGGTAGAATTTATTAAGAACAGGTTTTGAGTTTATTCATTGTTTATAACTATGTGAATTTATACGATATAGGTTTCATAAAATTCCAATTGAATTTTAATAGAAAAATTGGGCGATTTGGATGATGTTTTTACAATTTTATATATTATAAAATGGTTTGTATTGGGTTCTATCTTTTTGTGTGTGAGCCATTAATTTATATGGCATAGTAATTGTAGAATAATAGATTTGAAAACGGGTTGTTCATGTTTTTTTATTATGTGGGATTGTTGGGTTTGGTTAAAGATAAAGTGGTTTTATAAAAATGATTTATAGAAATGTTTCATGGACATATAGAGGGTGCCAATAGATGTTGGTACATCGATGGATTCACAAGCTGCAAACATGGATGTGCATTGAATGGAATATGGAACTCCAAGATAATTTCCCCTTAAATATTCCTTATTCTTCCTCCCCATTTTTTATAATAGTTATATGTTTTCAAAACGAGGGAATGTATTGTCTCTCATTATTTGAAAAAGTTATTCTAAATGTGTTCTTTAAGTTTTGGCTCAGTTGGCCTTAAAACTTGTTTTGGTGAGTGTTTGGAAAGGGTAGAGGCCTGGTTGGCAATTAAGTTCTCTGTGTGTGGGTGAGTGTTGGTATAAATAACCATTTCAAAAATGCTTAGTGAATATGGGGTTTCACATTTTTTGGTAATTTATTTTGATGTGATTTCGGAAATATGCATTTTGGTATGTAATGATGAATGATTATTCAGAGAGATCGTTCATTTTTAAAGGAAGATTTAAATGTTTTGTGATGTGACAGCCAGGTTGGAACCTTTTATGATGTGATATTTATGTATGTTTGTATATTGGGATCACATATTAGGGATTTCCATATATGGGTTACCATATAGGTGGTGTCCGTGTTTGGGATAGGAAAGTGCGGGGATGGTAGGATAGGTGAGTCACTCATACGAGGGCCTCCTAGTTTCACAATATACAACTATTATGTGTTTGTTATCATATTTTAGAGGATCATTTGATGGTTTCAAATCAACCTAGATTACATGGGCTGGTACCCCTAGATTTGATGAGAGGTTGTGTGGGATGTGCCACTATATTGGTCAGTTGAGGGAGGCAAGTTGGTTATAGTCTAGAGAGCTTCACCATACATCGAAAGGTGGTTCCAAACTGAGTACGTATTGGTATCGCTTAGTGATGTTTAGGAAATGACCATTATTGTCTTATGTATTTGCTTGTTTACATTCTATTGATATTTGTTTTCATCTTGTACTATTTATTTATTTTTCATCATGTCACTATATTATTTTTATTTGAAAATTAGTATGGATTTGGGTTTAAAAATGATAATTTGTTTTGGAAAGTTAAACAAGGTGTGCATAGTTTTGAAAAAAAGTAATGGTATGGTTTTATTTTTAAAATTATGAAAACCATATTTTTATAAATGTATTTCAAACAACGTTTAATATAATATTTTAAGGAAATTATTGGTATGGATTTGGTGGTGGTTTCCTACTGATCTATTTAGATCACAACCTATATGTACAACTCAGTGCCCATGATCCCAAGTTTTTTTATAGGTCAACATGTTGTTCATCTTATTTAGGTTCGATCTGGACCTTGGAGCAGTTTGGTCTTGGGGATTGTGGTTATAAAGAGGTCACATGGAGGTCTTGGTATCTTGGTTCAGTTTTCAATTTTGTATTTTTGGTTTCTATTCTATTATTTTTGTAAATAAATATATTGTTTTTATATTTGAGATTCATTTTTTGTTATTATCGTGTTCTCGTTCATTTAGTTTATTTAGTTGATCCTGGTTTTTAGGATGAAACCATGCCCACTTTCTTTTTATTTGATGCCCAACACTAGTTTCCATCCTATGGGAATTACAAATTCCCATTAGACCATGCCACAAACTAGGTCAGATGTAAGGTTGGATGGAATCCCAACTTGGTTGGTGAAAATTCATCATCAAGGAGGATCTTAAAGAGGTGAATTCAAGAGGCAAATCCTGTTTTTTTATTTTAATTTACATTCAATTTATATTTGCATTTCTTATCCAATCCTCAACTCCTCGGCCAAAATGATCATGCTAACTCTATTATAATCTATACACTTTAATGATATCATGTTAATGTAATATACTTCATGAAACACTTTTTTCATTCTCTATTTTATTTTAAAAATGAAATAATCATCCATGATGTGATGATTTACAACCTTCATGAATGAAAAAGTTTCATTTACCAATTTATCCATAAAGGCTATTCATGAAACAATTTTAATGGTTCAAAACAATCTAAAAATTTATATTATAACCATTTTCATGTCTTGAATGTAAAAAATTTACATAATTTTAAAAGATAAAATAAAATTATTTTATTATGATCAATAAACACTATAATAATTTAAACAATTATTAGTAAATGTCGTATTAAATGATTTATCATCACACCATTTAAAAAATGATATGTATAACCATTTACACATCTAGATTCACATTAATAACATGTAATTACAATTCTAGATAATTATTACCATTTTACATGAATCTCTTTAATTATACACAAGCAATGTGACCATGAAAACTAAGAAACGAATGATCCCAAGCAATAAAATTGTACTGTAAAACTCATCAAAAAAGAGATAAATGAACTTACTAAAACAATAATGAATAAAATTAATATTTAAATGTATATGAGATAATTAATTAGTGGATTTCATTTTATTATCACGATCATTAATGTCAAGTTCAGAACTCATTCCTACATAATGTAAGGGTCTTCTTATTTCACTTCCATTTTTGTGAGATATTCCTTATTCAAAACTATTTCTTGTGTATGGTGTATGTATACTGCCCATTTATGTATCAAATCATGAATCTATTAACATTTATGTTATAAAATATATCATTTTATGATTATTAATTTTGGGGCTTATGATTTGATTAATTATAAATTGTTGTGGGATTCCACTCGAACCCCCCATTTTCCTTTGGGTTACTCTTTCTCTACCATTACTCAAATGTAATACATAATTATTTCAAAATTATTTGTATATGTTATGGAACCATATATCTAGATTATAGAATTCTTATTTTATAGGGATATTCATGTCTTTAAATGCTTTCCTTCACAATTATTTCGGATAAACAGGCCCGATTCAAGGGAACTTCCTTAATTCTTACGAATTTTCATGTGCACTATATGATTTTTTAAGCCATAATTATTTTTTTAAAATTAAACATTTTATCATGAAAAACTATCTTGGTTCATTTCTAGTTTTATGAAAACAAACATTCCCTTCCTTTTAAATATCTCCTTAATATATTCCTTAAACCGCACTAAAATGTTTTATTTTTTAAGTTTCATTAAAACTATTTTTAGATAATTTCACATTAGTGGGATATAATTTATGACTCAAATAATATTTCAGTGTGCTTACAATTTCTTTTCTTGGATGTACATTTTTAAAATATGATTTTATGAAAAATAAAAATGATTTTTGAAAATAAAATTTTCTTTCTAAAGAAAATAGGGTTTTTTCTAATCTCATGTTTACTTATAGGAGATATATTCATTGTTCAACACTTATTCCTTGTGTGCGTGGTGTCTTTACAACCATTTGATATATCATATCATGATTCCTCTTATTATCATGACATTATATATTTTATTTAATGATTCCTTCATAGGTATTATGACTTATATTTCTTTATGTGCTATGTGAAACATAGGAATGTTTAAAGATTAATTTCCTTAAGAATGTTTTGTTGGTATCGACATATATAGAAACATACATTGTTAAATTTGTATATCATTGAGTTTTATCTTATATGATACCTTCTACAATATGTTTTTGAAGAGTTTATGATATGTCTGATTGTGGTTGTTCTATTTTATACAATTCCTAGTTTATGGTGCATGTATTCACTTTTTTAATGATAGTATTTCAATATTAATTTTTAGGTTGTATATGATTCTCCCTTTTCATATGAGGAATGTATTGGAATTAGAAAGTGTTGGTTGTTGCCCGTTATAGCCCCTTGGTGCATCGGTAGGTAGAGGGTTTTACCAATTTATGTATTGTCTTGGCACTAGGCCTTGACTATATGGTTAGGATGTCCCGCTTTATGCATTCCCTCTGTATTAAACTAGTAATTGATAGTTCATGTGATTATTCAACTAGTAGAATATCCATGGTGATATTTTGATATGGAATTATTTATTCATATTTTATTCCTACCATATTATGATCATGATTATGTTTTAATGGAATTTTTTCTTTAGTTATACACCATGAATTATTATTCATGCTACTGCTATGTTACTTACCCATACTAAGAATCTCAACTCAACATTTTCTTATGATTTATTTCCCCATATTATAGAGAATAAATATTTTACTAATATTTCAAGGAATAGGTTTATTTCATTTTATATTGTACCTTTTTTATTATCTTTTCCAAATGTATTATGGGTATTATGAATGTAATCTGTTCTTTCAAGACTGCCATATTGATGGGTGCTTCAGGATTTGATTCCTTGTAATAGTGAAAATCTAATTAATTAATGCATCATCACTAGGCTTCTAGGGCTTTGGTAGTAAAATTTGTATTAAAGGATGGTTATCAGCAACTTTCAAAAGTAGATTTAGAAAATCTAGATTATATAACATAATCCTACGATAGAATTTGAGGATTTGTAAAGAAGAACATACTATAATTTTGTGATGGTATATATTATGTGGGTCTTCCTAGCAATACAACCCTATCTAGATACTACAAGTGGACATGGAATTTGAATAGATCTACATAGGGTTAAAAACTCTGACAAGGTGTCTTGAGTCTAACTCGGGGTAACATGGCACACAAAAGAGGGACTACCTACTAACCTGGTTTGAAACTCCCGAGGGATATTATTAGAATAATTCACAATTTCTTTACAAACCATTATTAAATATTTAAACATATAATGAAAATTAATAACCCATTTTAATACAAATGTTGTTTATGTTTAAAATACGGTGTCATGATATTCTATAATTCATTATATATTTTTCTCACTATAGCTATTGTTACTCAGACTATGCTTTCTCTTTTAGTCAATGATTGGAACCCGATGGAGGAATTTTAACATGGAATATGATGGATAAGGTGGTGGTGTTATGAAACCAAACATCATGTTGTTATGATTGAAGGATATCTTGTTTATGAATTATATGTTTTCCTAAAATATTATTAATAACATATACATTAACAAACTCCTGAACTAACTAAAGAATAGAAGAATGGATTTTTCGAAGATCTCCATTGGTGGATACCATGGAAAAAAGAATGATTTATTTCCATAATTAAATAATTATTGAACAAGATACCTAGGAATGTGTCTCAAAAGAATAGAGAAATGATTTATGTGTCATAAAGAAGTGCATAATGAAATGAATTGTAATTAAAAAAAATGAAGAGTACAATGGAAGGAAATAAAACTTATCCTAAGAATACAATTGTAGTTGTTTTCATTAAATATAGGGGACCTAGGCATTACATGATTCAATTCCCTATTATATAGGATAATATCTAGACCAAGGAAGGACCTATGTAGAAATAAATTTACTATGTATTTATGTATTAAGGTCGTATTGAACATCCTATTTACAATAATATTTAGTGATTTAACTTATTTAATGAACATCCATCATATTTATTTTGTAAATTATGTGGTTTTATAAAATAACATCTCACATGTTTGGTGACAATCTATCTTGTCCGGCAAGGACACAACGTTTGAACCCACAACTGAAGGATGAAAAGGGTGCAACACCTATCACTGATCAACATGAAGTCCAAGTTATCATGAAATTTTTAGATAAAATATCTAATGGATAAATGATTTTTTATTTTATTGAATTGTTTTATCAAATAGACAAATTCGGAATTGAAAAATGATTTTGTGATCATGTTATTAGTGTTATTTTTTAAGACATTTGAATTTTTTGGGAATCCTATATGATTTTTATAAATATAATATAATGAGGAATAAATGATGAATTGAATTTGGGAGTAAAATATGATTTTATTATGGACTTATGATGATCCATATTATTTATTAAAATTTATAAAATATCCTATAGATTATGTTATAAGGAAAATTATGATTTTGGTATAAGATATTATGATATATCGATTTCAATTGGAATACATTATTAAAAAATACATCTAATTTTGGGGTCATAGTATAGAATAATTTTTTTGTGGAATAATAGTAATTTTCAAAATAATCTATGTTAAACATTGAGTATTATATTTAAATTTATGAGGTTAATGTTTTTTTCCTCATATAACGGTTGATTATTTTTGCGTAATTATCTTATCTTATCCCAACCATTTGGGATTGGGTTAACGTACAAAGGAAAGAGGAATAGATTATTATACATTTGTGGGATATTTGATCTATTTATGTTTATTCAAATTCTTCATGAATGAAAAATTCATCTTGAACGTTCATTTCCATGTATAAAGAATGAAGAGAAAATACATCTAAGTACAACTAAAGGATGATATTATTCTTATGACATGGAAATTAATAATGTAAGATTAATTTATAGCGTTCTTGTCTAGATAGTAAAGGAATACCTCAACTCTAGACAAAGGACATTGAAATGGTAATTTTATTTGTTGAAATTCCTTAATAAGAGATTGACACTCTTTTAACCGATCACAATATTTATGATTTTGTGATGATTAACTTTATAATGACCATGTACTCTATCATTATCCATCAAAATTTGATGGTTATATTTTCAATTCACACTAACATAATCATATTTGAAATCCTAATATTTTTTTGAAACTCAAATTTCAGCTTCCATCTTATAAAGGTGATTTAGTATTAACCCTATTTCAGATGTGGGTTTCCCACAAAAGAATTTTCGAAAATCAACCACTGTTTTTTAGAGTGGAATATAAAATTTAAAGGATAAAATTTATTGAATGAGGGGATAATGTAACACCCCATTTATTTAAAAAAAATAATATAAAATTTAATGTAAAATTTAATGCATGAAACATTGAGTTTTTTGTGAGAGAACGCTTTTTCTAATAATTATATAAACAAAATAGTTATAACATAGCCATTAAACTTATTAATATAAATAGAAACAAAAAATATTAAATGTTATATATAATGGTTTCACATAAAGAAAACATACTAATAATGAAATGTAAAATTTTTGGTAAAATAATCAATTTTTTTAATTTGTAAATTCAAAATTAATTTATAGTGATTTTTCAGTATTTTTTGGAGAAGTTTCATTTTTTAATGAATAGTGTAAAATACTGCATTGTAGATAAAAAATGAGTTTAGATATTTATTATAGATTATATTGATTATTAATATCAAAATATATTAATTATATATATATATATATTAATCCAATGTAGATCACTATAATCACTTTTATATTGAAATTATACATAAAAACATATTGAACTTTTTTCCCGCCTTCTTGATACTTATATTGGATTAAAATTAACCATAATTTTTCCATTTCTGTGTATTGAATTTATAATAAAGGACATATATGTTTTCAATCAGTATGATATTTCAAATCTCATAGGATCAACTTAATGTTTTAGTGAATAGTAACTGGACCCTTTGGAATAGTAATGTTACCATTCTGAAGAGTAATATGACCATTATGAATAGTAAAACAGAAAAATGAAAAGTAACCTCACAAATTAATGTATAAAAAAATTTATTTACCTAATAAATGAATGTGTGATAAAGTTATATAATAGTATAAGTAGACAAATATTTTAAAAATTGTTAATTATGTGTTGATATATTTGTATGCAATAAATATTTAATTACAGTTTTATAATTAATTTAATAATTTTAATGAAAAAATATATTCAATAAATGAATAATATATTTATACTTTTTTTTCTTTTGATTACAGGATATTTTAATGAGACCTTAAATAATTTTTAAAAGTCTTATAAAAACAGTTATAATATTTAAATAGATTTTTTTTGAGTAAATAATGATTTTAATTTAAAAAAATTCTCTTATTTAGATAATTATTTTCATAAAATTGATATCATTTTTTATTCTACATTTCCAAAAATGGGTAGGGTTATTTTTTGGGATTTTTCTAAAATACTTGAATATTTTGTGAATATTAAGATACGATAATTTGCAAAAAAAAAAAGATAAATACATGAATTATTGAGTCCTAAGTGATGTATGGAAGATTTTTGACCAAAATATACAACCATACATAATTATTTTAATATATTTTATAATAATTCTCAAACTATTCATAGTCTTGATCCAAAATAAAAATCAAATGAATAAAATATTCAAACATCGCCCCTCTCCTCCACTATAAATACAACCCTCTCAGTATCACTTATAATTACACATCTAAGCCATGAATATTTTCCAAATTCAGACCAAATCCTCTTCTAAATACTCTCCCCTTCTTCAAGGAGGTTCTGGTCATAATAAAAGACCATGTCATGGTGCCTTAAAGAGGTTCCCAAAGAGGAGAATTCCGGAGGTAAATCCTCTTTCTTTTTCTATTAATTTCCTTTTCAATTTACTATCCTATCCTCACCATGTATGTTAAAATTATAATGAATAATATATTATTATCAATATACTATAATTATATCATTTTAATTTAATATCCTTCATGAAACTCCTTTCTATTTCTTTTAATTTTAAAAAAAATTATTGTCTGTGAGCGGCTGATTTACAACCTTCATGTATGAAAGATCATCGTTCATCAATTTACCCATAAAGGATGTTCAAAAAAATTAATGTTTGAAAATGATTTTAAAATTTATATTATTTCCATTTTATATTATTTGTGGAAAATATTTACATTATTCCAAATGATAAAACAAAATGAGTTCTTAATGATCAATAACTGTTATAAATTTCAAAATAGTTATCACTAAATGCTTTATTTTATGATTCATTATAAAACCATTTAAACAAATTATATGCATAACCATTTAAACTTATTTATGGCAATTAATAACATTTAATTCCATTTTTGTTTAATTATACCCATTTTACATGAACATCATAACTTATAAACTTGAAACTGATCATAAAAACCAAGGAAACAAATGATCCCAAATGATAAAATTGCATCATATAGCTCATAAAAAAGGACATAATGAACCAAATAAAACTATAATTAATCAAATAAATATATAAAATGATATAAATAAATTAATTAATGGATTTAATTTTATTATCCATGACATTAATTTCAAGTGAAAAACTCATTCAGACATAAGGTTAGGGTCTTCTCATCTAACTTCCATTTTTGTGTGATATTCCTTATTCAATACTATTTCATATGTATTCCCATTTATGTATCATATTAATAATATATTTATTTTCATGTTATTAAATGTATCATTTTATGATTATTAATTATTGGGCTTATGATTTGATTGATTAAAATGTGGTAATGGATTCTACCCGAACCGACATTTTTTCATCGGGTTACTCTTTCTCTACCATTACTCAAATATAATGCTTCATTATATACTTTATATTATATTTATATGTTCCAAAATCATATATCAAGATCATATAATCCTTATTTTATGGATATATTTATGTTTTAAAATGGTTCCCTTCTTAATTATTCCTGATAAAAAAACCTGACTCAAAGAAACATCTCGTATTGATACCCATATTCAAGTGCACTATATAATATAGTTTAAGGAATAAATATTTTTCTAAAATCACACATTTTAAAATTAAAAACTATATTAGTTCATTTATAGTTTTTGTTATAAATATATTCCATTCCGTATTAAATTATATTTAATAGTTTCCTTAAACCACACTAATTTTTTTTATTTCTAATGTTTCTTTAAAACACTTTTTACATGATATTAATTCAGTGGTACATCATTTATGACTCCAACAAAATTTCAATTTGAATCCATTTTATTTTAAATTTCCTTAAATTTAATTAAAAATAGAAATTATTTTCCAGGACAACACTTCTTTCAAATGTAACAGGTGTTTTTATCATCCAACTTTTACTTTTGTTAGATATTTTCCATGTTCACCACTTATTTTTTGTCTGTGTGGTGTATGTATTACCATTTGATATATTATATCATGAGTCTTCTAATTCTCATGAAATTATAAGTCTTATTTAATTATCTCTTCCAAGGAATTATGATTAAAATGTTTCAAAGTGGTATGGGACATACTGGAATGTTTAAAGATTAATTTCCTCAAAAAATGTTCAATGTATCACCATCTATGTCAACTTTCATTATTGAATCATGTTCTTAATTGAGGTTTATATCTTATGAAACAGTCTACCATATGTTTTTTAAGGGTTTATGATCAGTTATAGTATAAATGTGTAATTTGATACCATTTATAGTTTATGGATGAAGTGTTAACATTTCGTATGATTGTTTTTCCATATAAATATTTATTTTATTTATGTTTCACCCTTTCCTTATGAGGAATGTTTTAGAATTAAGAAGTGTCTTTTGGGGCCCGTTATATCCCCATGGGGAATTTTAGGTTCCATGAGACAAAGTAGTTTGGGTTTTTCCCATTTATGTATGGTACTATCATAAGGAAATGATGTTAAGGTTATAACGACCGGTATTATGAATTTTATCATTATGAAGTTGGTAATTGGTAGTCCATGTGATTATTCAACTAATATAATATCCAACGTTATGTTTAATTATAGAATTATTTATTTAGATTTTATTCCTACCATATTATTCTCAATATTATGTTTTAATGGCATGTGTTCTTTAGTTATTCATGATATCATATTATTAATATTGCTACAATATTACAAACCCTTACTGAGCATCTGAGCTCACGCCTTTCATATGTTTCCTTTACCTAAGGCATAATAAATAAAACATTGATTAAAAATTCAAGTATGTAGTTTATTTCATTTTTTTGTACCATGTTTTATATTATTTTCAAAATGTATTATGGGTTTCATGAATATAATCTGGTCTTCTATGATTTCTAAACTGATCAGTCCTTCAGGATTTGATTCTTTGTAATCATTCCATTGTAATAAAATAATGTAAAATCTCTAGGCTTATAGGGTTGGAGTATTATAAAAAATGTGGGTCTCTATAGTTATAATTGAGGAATTTTTTTAAATTTTGTATTTAAACCTAGAAATAATTAGTGGAAACCAATGGGGATAACACTAAATATTAGAAAATATAATTAAATTTCGGTAAAATGTGGAGTGTGTGGTTCCCATGAAATGATATAAATACATATATATAAGAACTTGGATACATACTTTGGAATATATTATATTATGTATAATAACCCTGAAAATGTTTTTTTAGAATTATAAAGATATTTTCTCAATGAAAAAGTAGTGGGACTAACTACTTAATTATTTTAACACACATGGGGTATATTCCTTGGTTGGTCACATGATCTTCCAAAATCATTAAATATGATATATAGCTATAATTATTGTTCCCCTTAATAGTAAATAATTAAATTATATGATACTATAAGAAATGTTTGGGAAGTAGGATTAACTCTATAACCCCATAGTAGACAGCTATAGAAATCACTTTTATATGTGAATAACTTATTTATTCATGCCATATTGACAAAAGAATTGGTATAACGTTTTCTATGATGAAAAATGAAATGATTATCAAGATAATATTCCATATGAATTGAGAGATGAATTTCAAAACCACATGATAATATTTACCCAGTAATATTTTTCTATGAATAATAACTAAACCATGTAGAAAATACACCATCACCCAAGAAGAATAAATTATATATCATGTCTTACATGAAACAATGACCGATGATAACTGGTGGATATTATGATCTATTTTACATGGAATCAAAGGTCATATCATTGGAAAATATATATTATATGATTTATGATCTAGAAAAAGAGAATTTTGCTCTAGACTTATATCGTTTAGATGGATAAGTTGGACTATGCTGAATATTGATCAAGAATATGAATGAAAAAGATCAAATGGAATAAATAAAGTTATTATAATTTAATATTATATTTCTAAAATAAAAAAATCCCTTTTAACCCCTTAAAAAATATGGATAGGTAATTTTCTATAAAATAAGAAAAATGAATTTTTGTTTATCATAAAACAGAGCGAAAATTTCACAAGTAATTAATGGAACAACAATTTTTTATTATTAAGAATGATATAACAATAAATGTACTTATTCATGATTTAGATCCACAACTCTTAATGGTTTAACTATCCAATAAATTTGGTGTTATGATGAAGTATTTATACATGATCTCAATTATAAGTGATATTTGCAGTATATTTGTTTTAAAATGAAGATAAGAAACAAAGGATAGAGTTTCCAATAACTCACATGTCAATAAAGTGGAAAGATAAACAATATAAATCAACTCAATAAAACAAGGAAATTATTTATGTTTGTCATAGATGTAAATAAAACTCATGAATATTGAAGATAAATAAAGAATTATTATAATATAATAAAGTAAAGGAAGGAAATTACCATTTCACCCCCACCCCCACAGTTAAATTTATACAAATAGAAATAAATTACACCATGAAATCCATTGAACCAAACCAATTATCTATAATGGGAATCAATTTTAATAAAAACCTAAGACATGGGGAAAATGGATGCTTACGCCATCACCACTAATGATTTAGAGAAAGAAAATAATTTCATAAAATGTATGCTTACAAATCACTCAATAATTTTGAATGTTTTATTTGATTCTAGAATCCTAAATTCCTTTATATCTATAATGTTTTTTAGAACAATAGAATTAGCTCCCCAATATAATGATGTAATGATTTTTTTGAAAACAGCAAGTGGTAGAATCATTACAACCCATGTGTAAGACTCCTCACTTGTTATTGTTTGTCTAAATATTTTTCTATCAAATATTATAATCATAAAATTGGTGGAAAATAAAGATATACTGGCCATGTATTAGATATAATTATATTGTCAAATAAATTAAATTTTTTGAAAATGGAAATCACATTATGTAGCACAGATCATCCAATGCTCTTATACAAATTCAATGGAGATCATGAATATTCATTATAAAATACCACAATGGTGAGGGGTATTGATTTGTAATGAAGAATAATATCATTATCACATGTTTAATTAAATTGAAATAATAAATTTTGAATTTGATTCATTTTGAGAGAATTCATTTTTTTTATTTTTTAGTGAGTGAGAATCCACACAAATCAAGAGTTTGAGTTCACAATATAAATATTAAATGGATACTCTCAAATATCCAAAACATACTATATGATAGCCTCATTATAATGGTTGGAGTTAACGAATCATATTGAAGAGAATTTTGGTAAATGGTTCATATACCGAAGTACATCACCCAAAAGTAAAATCAATAAGATCAACCAGAAGAATAAGGATCCCCTACTAAGGATTTATGACTTTTTTTATCAACATTTGGGAGATTAGTAATTCTCAATGGGGGGGTCATCATATTGGATAAAATTATTTAATGATAATGATTTAATATATCTATAAAAAAATTTAATATGATATATTGAAATAATGAGTTCATAGTGAACCCACATAGACATACTTGTTACCCTTTAATCTCCATGGACGTGATGGATAACTTATTTAGAGACTAAATTGAAAATTTTATGGTAGTATTTATTTAACATATCCTAATATTCTTCAAAATATCGAAGAAAAATGATGAACAACTAAGTATTGTTTTGATAACATTAATGGAGGATTGGTTTTATTCTATGTTCATGATGTGTTAAATTTATATAAATTAAGACAGATTCTTTGTGTATGTTATCACTAGTAGGTGAATTTATATAGACCACTAAAGGACAATGTAAATTGTGTAATGATGTAGAGGACAATGTGGCATAGAGATCCATATATTTATTATATTATGAAGGTGTTACTGATACTTTTTGAGAAAAAACTCTTATGTTCATATCCCAGTAACCATGTTAAACTAGGAAGGGATAATGTATGACTAGATAAAAAATGTGAGGAAATATTTAAGGATATCATGAGGAGGACAATCACTGCAGCATTACCCAATATATAAACAAGTGGAATGGGGTTTGTGATATATATGGATGCTTAAAAGAATGACTTGGTTTGTGTACTCATGAAACATGATAAAATTTTATCTTATATATCATGATAATTGAAGGTAAATTATAAAAAATGAATGAAATATGATCTATATTTTCATACTGTAATATATACATTAATGATTTGTGGATAGTATATTTATGGTGAGAATTGTGACATATATACATATCAAGCTGGTCAAAATTATATATTAACATATAAAGATATCAAAATGTTCCATTGAATCTATTAATTTTGATCAAGAACTAAGATTTATCAATGTACTTCAATCCCGAAAAAAGAGCATAATGAAGGTGATTTTTCTATCAGGAAAAGACCTGGTACTCTGTCAATAATTTGGATTGAGAAAGCCCATAATGAAAAACATTTGTAATGGATATATAGTTTTATCTTAATTCTATAAATAGACCCTAATTACAACATAGTATTTCCATTCTATTTATCTAATATATGTTCATGTTTCTACAATGTGTTGATTTGAAGCTTAAAAATAAGATGATAATAATAAAAGAAGCGAAGTTCCATGATTTCCACTTTAAAAAAGAGTATTTCAATTTTATAGAACTATATTTATATGTCATCATCAAATGAAATAAGGAATGGCCTATTTGATAACAATAACTACTAATATTATCTATCCATACTAGATTTTATATGATGTATTATGATTTTCAGAAGCTTATCTGGTGGGATATCATGAAGAAGGAGATGTCTATGTTCACATCAATATTC
Source organism: Viscum album (assembly GCA_963277665.1). Taxonomy (NCBI): domain Eukaryota; kingdom Viridiplantae; phylum Streptophyta; class Magnoliopsida; order Santalales; family Viscaceae; genus Viscum; species Viscum album. Next base: position 758,609,118 of record OY728140.1, on the reverse strand, counting down.
ATCATATGTTATTAAGTGAAATAAGAGTAATAAAATTCAAAATGAAAGATTAAACCATCGCCTATACAAACATAGATATGGTATAACATCTCCATGATATTTCTAATTGTTCCCATGAAGACTTAAAAATAAATAAACTCAATATGAGTTGTAGTGGATCGAATTGTCACGACCCGCCCTCGGGGTCCGTGCCGTGACTACCCCAAGCCCGCCTTCCATAGGCCAGGGGCTGGCGACTAGCACCAAGGCGTATATCCCAGTAAAAAGGGAAGGCATTGCCTTTGAAAAGTAACCAACTCCACAGAGTAAGCAAGCGGAAAGTAAACACTAAACAAGCAGAGTACGACTGAAAGTGCGGAAAAGTAAATGGGCCAGAATACAAACCCAAACTGAAAGTAAAGTACAACTCGAAAAGGGAAAAACAGCAACTGTAAAGTAAAAGCCGCTACTCCGAGCTGTCCACCGGAAATCCCACCTGAAGGGTGGGTACAGATAGCTCCTCTGCTCCACGGGTCCCGCCGTCCGCTCCGTGCACGTTCCGCCCAATGGTCCACCTCCGGGTACCGTCCCGCTCTACAAGCCTCAGCTAAATCAACGCTGTCCGTCGTCTGCAACCAACACAACGTAGTGCGGGCGAAGCCCGTGCAGGGGTGAGTATAAGCTACTCAGTAGGGACCCCGAGACCCCTGAAGGTCTCTCAAATCCACAAAGGATAAACCACAAAGAAAAGTACAATCACGAAGTAACAACCGACACTGCTTAGGTATATGCCCATACATATACCTAAGTCATCAATTCAGATACGCTCCAACCTCCGAGCCCAAGTACAACTCAGTCCACGCAGGAAAGTATACGTAATCCACAAAGGAAAGCAAAATATAATCCACACAGGATTGCACAACACAATCCACACAGGAAAACAACAGGATTCAGCTCACACAGGTATACTTCTTCAAGGACGATAAAGATGATCACTGATCCATCTAAGTCGTCGGACCCACGAAGGATCGATAGGTAACTAACCCCCGCAGAAGACCCACACAGGATCGGGCTCACACAGAACCTGTAGGCGCTGGCTCACACAGAACCGCTGAGCGCAAGGACCCACACAGGATCGGGCTCACACAGAACCTGTAGCACTGATCCACGTAGGATCGCTGAGTGCTGTAGTCGTCGTCGTCGAATCCACACAGGATCTCTGTACTGTCGTCGTCAAATCCACACAGGATCTCTGTACTGTCGTCGTCAAATCCACACAGGATCTCTGTACTGTCGTCGTCCAATCCACACAGGATCTCTGTACTGTCGTCGTCAAATCCACACAGGATCTCTGTACTGTCGTCGGCGCAGTCACAGTAGCAGTAGAACAGTCGCAGCCAGCACTAGGGTTCCCGCACACAGCAAGCTCGTACGGAGGGTCCGCTCCACGAGCCGAGAGGCTGATACATCAACTGTCACGAAGACCGAAGTTGATGTATCCAAAAGTTCCGTATCGTCAACAGGAACTCAACGCATCAGACGGCGCGTCGATCGGACGCCCGGTCTGAGAGTTATAGGCATTTTCGTCTCCGGGGCCCGGTTGGTTTTTAAGGCAAAACCAACCCGACCGTACTCCACCTGCGTCCAAACCTCGGGCGGAGTATGCCAAAAGATCCGTCTCACTAAGAGGAACACTACGCGACTGACGGCACGTCAATCGGACGTCCGTAGCTCAAGATATGAGTGTTTCCGCTCCGAAGGCCCGGTTGGTTTCGTGAACGAACCAACCCGGCCGAACTCAAAGTAACCCGAAACCTTGAGTGCGATATACCGAAACGACCGTCTCGATCCAAGGATCGCGTTGCCGCAGACGGTTCGTCATTCGGAGGTCCGAGGCTCAAGTTATGAGCCAAAAACCGAATCTGGTCCGAAACGGGGGGTCCGGGTCCGGGCCGACCCGGCCCGACCCCCCCCCCCTCTGGACGGCGCGGCGGCCGGCGGCGGCGGACGGCGGCGGCGGACGGCGGCGGACGGCGGCGGCGGCTGGCCGCGGGGCGGCGGCGGCGGGCCGCGTGGCGGCGGCGGCGGCTGGCCGCGTGGCGGCGGCGGGCCGCGTGGCGGCGGCGGCGGGCCGCGGCGGCGGCGGCGGCGGGCCGCGGCGGCGGCGCTGGGCGCCGCACGTGATTGGCACGCGGGGCTATGCCCCGCGTTTCTCTTCAAGCGGCACGGCTCAAGGCCGTGCCTTTGCCAAAAACGGCCCCCGCAAATGGGGGCCGGCTTGATAAAACCGGGGGGCTTTTGCCCCCCCTCTTTAATTGATCCGCCCCCCCTCATTAAGAGGGGGGTTTATTGAACCGGCTGGGGGTTTTATTCCCCCGGTTTTTAAGACATCCGGCCGGCCCGCTGGCCGGCCGGTTTTTACCAACGGGACCGGAATTTCCGGTCCCGCCCTCGACTTCCGACGCCGGCGGCCCGGCCGCCGGTCTTTCCTTCCGCCGCGGCCCGGAACCGGCCGCGGTCTCCTCGTCTCACCGCGGCCCGGAACCGGCCGCGGTGTTCGTCGTCCGGCGCGGTGCGACGGCACCGCGCCCCTTTCGTCGTGCCATGAATCCTCCCAACGCGGCGCGACGGCGTCGCGTTCTTGAAGTCTCTCCTCGGCGAAGCGCGACGGCGTTGCGGAAAAATTATAAGCATGTTCATCCGCGTGGTGCGACGGCACCACGCCTCTTGCTTCCACCCGCATGAATAAAACGAGAACTAAGGAGGGGGGGTTCGGCCGTGTTCATGCGGTCCGACCCCCCTCACGTTAAATAATAACATAACTAAAGAATAACCAAAAGCCTCACATTTAGTCATGCTAAAATCCATGATTCAAGAAGGGAATAAAAATAATCAATAAATAACATCCCCTACCTCGGGTTTGAGATTCAAAGAAACTTCTACGTTCCGCGGAAGACGGCGTCGCGGAAGTCGGGCGTCGCGGTCGTCGTTCGTCAAATCCGTTGACGAAGAAATACGTCCGATGCGACACGTTGTTGGCGGATCTTCGTTTGCCGACGAAGAAGGTCCGAAGAGGAAGCAGAGGTCCGAAGATACTAGGTCTCCGAGTCGATGATCCTTGACGAAGTGTTGTCGTTCTTCGTTGAGGATGAAGACGTTCTTCGCCGGAGAAGATGAAGTTCTTCAAGAGACTTAGAGCTCTCTCCTCCAATCCTCAACACAACCAAACTAACCCCCAAAAATAAAATAATCTAACCTTATTTTATTAAGTCATTCTATGAGTTTCAAATTCAAAAACTTAAATCCATTAAATGGTTTAGTGTGTTGGCATGATTTAAAAGAGGAGAGGGAAAGTCACCCAATTAATGGAAAGTTTAAAGGTTAAGATGAGTTACACATCTTAAGTGGGGGGTTTAGAGGAGTTAGGGAAGGTGAGGGGTTGGGCTCGTGTGGGCCCCACCCCACCTTTATTCTCCCAAGGGTAGTTAACATCAAGTAGGTCCCACCCAACTTCCACACATAGGTTTTAACAAGTAAAAATAAAATTGTTCATCACAATTTTATTTAACTCAAACTAAAAACCCCAAAACGTAACTTTCAACCCGCAACAAACGCAACTCCCGAAAAGGTCTCAAAAAGCGAATATCGGCGCTGCGAGTTCATCGGTGCCCTCGGATTTCAATTCCGAGCACCGGATCAAAAGTTAGGAATTCCCGCTCGTTCGTTCACTGAACGTACCCGAGCCAAACTTCGGAAATTAATTCCGGGCACTCCGGGCCTCGGAATCAGGTGCCGTCTGAAACCGCGCTCTTGTAAAATTCTAAAGAAAATTAAGAAAAAATTTCCCTTGAATTTTACGGGTCTTTACATTACTCCCACCTCAGGGCTTTACGTCCCCGTAAAGCTACATCAAAAACTAGGGAAACCAAAAGAGAGTACTTAGCACGCATCTGAGCCTCCCGCTCCCATGTGCTCTCCTGGAGATTCCCGTGCCGCCATCTGTTGCGCACAAGAGGAATCGATCGCCCATGTAGGACCCGCTCCTGGATGACATGGACCTCCTCTGACGTGGCCCGGACCATCTCCGGTCCCACCAGAGCTGCAAGATTTCTCTTTTGCCGAAAAGAGAAATCTGGTCTCATCCCCTGGATGAACCACATTCTTTGCCTAAAACAGTCAATCCTAACATGGATGATACTAATCCATACCAAGGATGACGTCGTAAGGCCTCGACGCTACTACTAAGAGATTCAACCGTTACTCTCGCCTCCAAGGGTTGAGTCACACTGTCGGCATCAGTGTGTGGTAACTGGGTCTCCCCCAGTAGATGTCTCACAAGTGAGGGTCAAGTCAACAGCCAAAACTGGAACCTCTTAGTAACATTACGATAGAGGACAGGAACGAAAACATCACAAGGTATGCGTCTTTTATTATTGCAGCTCGTAATACAAGACGCTACACAAAAGCAACAAGGAACCAGAAGTACAAAGGATGTATCCACTAGTTCTGCTCCTGTCCATCGGCTCCCAGGGCTCCATGATCGAAGGCCTCGGCTGCCTGAAGCTGAGCTCTCCCCTGCGGTCGGGGTGGACCTCCTGGTGGTGGTGGTGGTAGAGCCTCAAAGCGTCGGCCACCACCAGCTGCTCGTCCAGCTCCTCTGCCTCGTCCGCCTCCTCCCTGCGGACCGCCACGGTCGAACCTCTGCCTCTGCCTAGGTGGTTCCTCAACCGTCTGCTGCTCCTCCGCATGGCGGGTCGGGCAGTCACGAGCCATGTGGCCTCGCCCGCCGCATGCATAGCACTGTCTTCCACTCGAAAGACTGGCCCCGCGTTGTGTGCCCTGCACTGCTGAGCCAGTGCCCTGAGGTCTGGTCTGTCTGGACCCCTGAGTCATTCGCCGACTACCTGCTGCAGATGACTCAGCCACGTGCCACCCTGCGGTGGGTCTCTGTGCTGGTGTAGACTCAGTAAGGAAGCTCTCGATCAGAAGGGCCCGCTCCAGTACTCCTGTCTGAGTCGGTATGCTGAGGGAGATCAGCGATGCCCTGATCTCGTGTCTCAAACCCTGCTCGAAGGTCCGGGCCCTGAAGAATGGGTCCCGTACCATGTCGGTCGAGTAGCGCGAGAGATCGGTAAATCTCGCCGAGTACTGAGCGACCGTCATGCTGCCCTGCCGCAGCTGTAGAAGCTCCTGGATACGTACCGCACGAAGGGTGGCTGGGACGAACTCCGAGCGGAAGATGCTCTCAAAGTCCGTCCAAAGAAGAGATGCCTCATCGTGCACCTGGAGCATCAAGCTCCACCATCGTCCTGCTGCTGCGTGTAGTAGGCTCGCAGCGAGGATCACCATGAGGTCTGCTGGTGTCCTCACTAGCCTAAACACTCGAACCACTGCCTCCAGCCAGTCCTCTGCTGCCTGAGGATCCGTCTCCCCGCGAAACCTGGGCGGTCGCTGGCGCTGAAACTCATGCAGTGCGCTGAGGCGACGTGCATCGTCAGCGGCTGCTGCTGGAAGCATCGGGGGATCGGCGGTTAAAGCTACTGCCGGTGCCACTGCTGACAAAGGGCCCTGCACCGAAGCCTCGTCGCTCGGTGGGCTGTCGTCTCTCTCGACTCTCGGAACCCTAGCTGGCTGCCGTCGTGGGGCCATCCTGAAAAGGAAACAGGTGCGCCACGGTTAGAACAGTATACCTGGTGAGCTGGCACAAGTAATCACAAGGAAAACTTGAGACTTTCATAAAGCAGATCAGTATACCCGGTGAGCTGACACAAGTAATCACAAAGAAAACTTGAAACACACACGCAATCAATGTTTTCGTGCATTAAGTCGGAAATCAGAAGTCAGGGTCCTGGTGTACGGATACGTCGGCCGCCGCACCAACACTGGACTCCCTGGACTGATAACCACACTCAATACGCTAAACATTATTGCTTCACATAGAAAAGATCAGAGTTCGCGGTAGAACCGAACTCCTCTGATACCAATTTGTCACGACCCGCCCTCGGGGTCCGTGCCGTGACTACCCCAAGCCCGCCTTCCATAGGCCAGGGGCTGGCGACTAGCACCAAGGCGTATATCCCAGTAAAAAGGGAAGGCATTGCCTTTGAAAAGTAACCAACTCCACAGAGTAAGCAAGCGGAAAGTAAACACTAAACAAGCAGAGTACGACTGAAAGTGCGGAAAAGTAAATGGGCCAGAATACAAACCCAAACTGAAAGTAAAGTACAACTCGAAAAGGGAAAAACAGCAACTGTAAAGTAAAAGCCGCTACTCCGAGCTGTCCACCGGAAATCCCACCTGAAGGGTGGGTACAGATAGCTCCTCTGCTCCACGGGTCCCGCCGTCCGCTCCGTGCACGTTCCGCCCAATGGTCCACCTCCGGGTACCGTCCCGCTCTACAAGCCTCAGCTAAATCAACGCTGTCCGTCGTCTGCAACCAACACAACGTAGTGCGGGCGAAGCCCGTGCAGGGGTGAGTATAAGCTACTCAGTAGGGACCCCGAGACCCCTGAAGGTCTCTCAAATCCACAAAGGATAAACCACAAAGAAAAGTACAATCACGAAGTAACAACCGACACTGCTTAGGTATATGCCCATACATATACCTAAGTCATCAATTCAGATACGCTCCAACCTCCGAGCCCAAGTACAACTCAGTCCACGCAGGAAAGTATACGTAATCCACAAAGGAAAGCAAAATATAATCCACACAGGATTGCACAACACAATCCACACAGGAAAACAACAGGATTCAGCTCACACAGGTATACTTCTTCAAGGACGATAAAGATGATCACTGATCCATCTAAGTCGTCGGACCCACGAAGGATCGATAGGTAACTAACCCCCGCAGAAGACCCACACAGGATCGGGCTCACACAGAACCTGTAGGCGCTGGCTCACACAGAACCGCTGAGCGCAAGGACCCACACAGGATCGGGCTCACACAGAACCTGTAGCACTGATCCACGTAGGATCGCTGAGTGCTGTAGTCGTCGTCGTCGAATCCACACAGGATCTCTGTACTGTCGTCGTCAAATCCACACAGGATCTCTGTACTGTCGTCGTCAAATCCACACAGGATCTCTGTACTGTCGTCGTCCAATCCACACAGGATCTCTGTACTGTCGTCGTCAAATCCACACAGGATCTCTGTACTGTCGTCGGCGCAGTCACAGTAGCAGTAGAACAGTCGCAGCCAGCACTAGGGTTCCCGCACACAGCAAGCTCGTACGGAGGGTCCGCTCCACGAGCCGAGAGGCTGATACATCAACTGTCACGAAGACCGAAGTTGATGTATCCAAAAGTTCCGTATCGTCAACAGGAACTCAACGCATCAGACGGCGCGTCGATCGGACGCCCGGTCTGAGAGTTATAGGCATTTTCGTCTCCGGGGCCCGGTTGGTTTTTAAGGCAAAACCAACCCGACCGTACTCCACCTGCGTCCAAACCTCGGGCGGAGTATGCCAAAAGATCCGTCTCACTAAGAGAAACACTACGCGACTGACGGCACGTCAATCGGACGTCCGTAGCTCAAGATATGAGTGTTTCCGCTCCGAAGGCCCGGTTGGTTTCGTGAACGAACCAACCCGGCCGAACTCAAAGTAACCCGAAACCTTGAGTGCGATATACCGAAACGACCGTCTCGATCCAAGGATCGCGTTGCCGCAGACGGTTCGTCATTCGGAGGTCCGAGGCTCAAGTTATGAGCCAAAAACCGAATCTGGTCCGAAACGGGGGGTCCGGGTCCGGGCCGACCCGGCCCGACCCCCCCCCCCCCCTCTGGACGGCGCGGCGGCCGGCGGCGGCGGACGGCGGCGGCGGACGGCGGCGGACGGCGGCGGCGGCTGGCCGCGGGGCGGCGGCGGAGGGCCGCGTGGCGGCGGCGGCGGCGGGCCGCGTGGCGGCGGCGGCGGGCCGCGGCGGCGGCGGCGGCGGGCCGCGGCGGCGGCGCTGGGCGCCGCACGTGATTGGCACGCGGGGCTATGCCCCGCGTTTCTCTTCAAGCGGCACGGCTCAAGGCCGTGCCTTTGCCAAAAACGGCCCCCGCAAATGGGGGCCGGCTTGATAAAACCGGGGGGCTGTTGCCCCCCCTCTTTAATTGATCCGCCCCCCCTCATTAAGAGGGGGGTTTATTGAACCGGCCGGGGGTTTTATTCCCCCGGTTTTTAAGACATCCGGCCGGCCCGCTGGCCGGCCGGTTTTTACCAACGGGACCGGAATTTCCGGTCCCGCCCTCGACTTCCGACGCCGGCGGCCCGGCCGCCGGTCTTTCCTTCCGCCGCGGCCCGGAACCGGCCGCGGTCTCCTCGTCTCACCGCGGCCCGGAACCGGCCGCGGTGTTCGTCGTCCGGCGCGGTGCGACGGCACCGCGCCCCTTTCGTCGTGCCATGAATCCTCCCAACGCGGCGCGACGGCGTCGCGTTCTTGAAGTCTCTCCTCGGCGAAGCGCGACGGCGTTGCGGAAAAATTATAAGCATGTTCATCCGCGTGGTGCGACGGCACCACGCCTCTTGCTTCCACCCGCATGAATAAAACGAGAACTAAGGAGGGGGGGTTCGGCCGTGTTCATGCGGTCCGACCCCCCTCACGTTAAATAATAACATAACTAAAGAATAACCAAAAGCCTCACATTTAGTCATGCTAAAATCCATGATTCAAGAAGGGAATAAAAATAATCAATAAATAACATCCCCTACCTCGGGTTTGAGATTCAAAGAAACTTCTACGTTCCGCGGAAGACGGCGTCGCGGAAGTCGGGCGTCGCGGTCGTCGTTCGTCAAATCCGTTGACGAAGAAATACGTCCGATGCGACACGTTGTTGGCGGATCTTCGTTTGCCGACGAAGAAGGTCCGAAGAGGAAGCAGATGTCCGAAGATACTAGGTCTCCGAGTCGATGATCCTTGACGAAGTGTTGTCGTTCTTCGTTGAGGATGAAGACGTTCTTCGCCGGAGAAGATGAAGTTCTTCAAGAGACTTAGAGCTCTCTCCTCCAATCCTCAACACAACCAAACTAACCCCCAAAAATAAAATAAGCTAACCTTATTTTATTAAGTCATTCTATGAGTTTCAAATTCAAAAACTTAAATCCATTAAATGGTTTAGTGTGTTGGCATGATTTAAAAGAGGAGAGGGAAAGTCACCCAATTAATGGAAAGTTTAAAGGATAAGATGAGTTACACATCTTAAGTGGGGGGTTTAGAGGAGTTAGGGAAGGTGAGGGGTTGGGCTCGTGTGGGCCCCACCCCACCTTTATTCTCCCAAGGGTAGTTAACATCAAGTAGGTCCCACCCAACTTCCACACATAGGTTTTAACAAGTAAAAATAAAATTGTTCATCACAATTTTATTTAACTCAAACTAAAAACCCCAAAACGTAACTTTCAACCCGCAACAAACGCAACTCCCGAAAAGGTCTCAAAAAGCGAATATCGGCGCTGCGAGTTCATCGGTGCCCTCGGATTTCAATTCCGAGCACCGGATCAAAAGTTAGGAATTCCCGCTCGTTCGTTCACTGAACGTACCCGAGCCAAACTTCGGAAATTAATTCCGGGCACTCCGGGCCTCGGAATCAGGTGCCGTCTGAAACCGCGCTCTTGTAAAATTCTAAAGAAAATTAAGAAAAAAATTTCCTTGAATTTTACGGGTCTTTACACGAATCACCAAGTATTTCTAAACCATTGCTATACTAGAAGATTTATATATATGAAAACACTCCAAGAAATACGTAATGTAAGTAGTGAGACTTCATGGGGAACTAATTTTGATCATTTATTACTATAATTTAGGTTCACCCATAAATTTTGGAGAAACATTCAACTTGATTAGAATACAGAATTGAAGCTTAGTTTATCCTTTCACACTTGGACTGATGGACAGTCTAAATGGAAAATTATGATTATTGCATAATTTTTAAGAGATATATTATTAGAATTTAAATTAATATAGGATAAACTAATTCTATTGGATCAGTATTCATACAAAAAATATGCCCCACTCAAGTATTAAAATGGCCTCATATGAGGTTTTATATAGTATGTGATGAAGAAATATTTTATTCAAGTATGATATTTGAGAAAAAAAGATACTTGGGAATTATATTCCACATGATATGATAGGGAATGATCAATCCATTAAACAAAAACCTTATTCATATCATATTTAAAAATAAATAGTTACAATAATAATCATCAATGGTACTTGGTGTTCGAAGTTGGAGTCAAAATATTGCTATAGAGATCACCTTGGAAAAGACATATGTTTTTTGTCAAATGGGAAATATAATCCCTAAGTATATAATCCACATTTATAACCTTGATCATATAAGACTTATTTCTTATTTCCTAGACCATCAAGAAAACATGGTTCATCTTTATTATATATTCCACATATCTCCTCTAATGAAGTAAAAAAACAAAATCTATCATAAGCACTTACTCCAGATGTAGTGAAAATAGAACATGTCCCTTCCAATGGAGATCAACCAACAATGATATTTTACTATAGAGATACTGTTAAACATAAATAAAAAATAACCCTGTTAAATTACTTTAGTGTAATCACATGCATGAAGAATCTATATGGGAACTAGAGGATGAAATTAAATAGAAGTACACTTACCTATTCTTAGTTGAGGATATAAGTTAAAATATCATGATAAATATTCTATTTACGGTATGAATATAATGTCTTAGAATTTTATAAATGAAAATATCCTTCTATATAAATATGTGTGTATCATTTTTAGGAATACAGTGTATTATAAACACACAATATGCATAATAAATTAGAACAACACATTATTTCATTATTTTGGAACATTGAATTTATAGAATAAATATATAAGAGAAAATAGAAAGTAATATAATGGTAAAAAACAATATTAACTGTAAAATTTGGATCATGTTAGTCTCCATGAATTATCACAATCATGAAAAACACTAAATAACACAATGAAAATCAGTCATCCAATAAAAAATTTTAAAAAGAAAAATGAAAAACATAGAGTTGAAATAAGGTAAAATGTGAATGAAGGAATTAAGTGGTATTTAATGGTGGAATATGAAAATTATAATATAAATAGATCATCTTTAATAATAATAAGACAATTATTAATAGTTAATTATTTATTATAAAAAAAACTTCAACATCAATAATAGTATCCTGCCCATTATGATTAGTAACCTTAATGTTGGAACAATAACCTAACCTAAAAATAATAAAATAAAACATAAATAATATTTAACAATAATAATTTAGAAAAGTATAAATATTATAAGTCTAGAAAATAAATATCAAGGGGTGTTTTTAAATTTTTTTAAAAATATAAATTTTTATATAAAAACTAAAAATAATGTTTTTACATAAATGATATAATTAAATTAACTAATTCAATATGTAATAATTACTGAATAAATTACAAAAAAATAATTTTAAAAAAAATTATATATTAAATATTTAATTAAAATAGAATTCAAATCATATAACACATTTTCTAAAGTCAAATAATAAAGAGTATTCTATTAAAAAACAAGTATCATTTTTAAAATTACATTTTAATAAAAATTTAATTCAGTTTATAAATGGTACATAATATAAAAAATGATTATATATTTTAATCCATTACAATTCACTATTTCAAATATACGACTATTATAAGGAATACCATGGATATTTTATTTTATTCAAAATTTCCACTCAATTATACCCTTGTCCTTAAGTATAAGTAAAACCACTATCAACATGGAAAAAAATCAACTACTCTTATTAATGGTAATTTTCTACCCACATTTCCTCTATTAATCCACTTAAAATCCATAGGTACAATCTAGAGTCATATAAATCCATTATTTCAAAAAGTTAAGGGAAATAACAAAGGAAAAACACCAAGAAGGATGTAATACTCATTTATTCCATTTATTTTTCTCTTCTCTTCCTCATCTAATATATTATTTAACTAAAACAAAACTAAATTAATTAAATATAATTTTAGAATTATTTTAATGTTATTAGAATAATATAGGCATTATATATATATTTTTCATAATACTCACCTCTCCACTTTTTACAATGTTATATTAATTATTAGTTAACCAATTTCAGGGATATTTCCAACTCTCTACTTATAACCAACTCTATATATTTTTAAAATATATTTTTGATAATATAAATATTTTTGGATATAATTATATAAGATCTTATGTATTTAATATTATTAAAATTTAAAAAAAAATCATGAAAATGAAGAAATATGGGGTCTTTTAAAGAAAATATAATATCAAACCCTTTCACATTTAACACAGAGAAATGAAAAAACAAAAATCCGATGATTATAATTGACCAAGAGTGAAAAATGAAAATAATTTACTATTTGGATAATGTTTAATTAAGCATATAATTTTTATATAGTGCATATAAAAGTAATTATATTCCATGGGACCTACATTTAGGGGACTCTTTAAACAGATTAATTACATTAGAGGTTAATCAATCTCTTTATCTTTATATTATAGTTCTTATAAAACCCTTTATATTATAATTTAAATTTAAATTTCTTTTATTTCTTAAGGATATGAATGTTTCTACTGAATTATGATGATTTATAAGCTTCCTAAAATGATGTAACCAAAAAATATTTTTGAAAAAAACACATTGATTCAACATTAGTGGTTTCCCCTTCTCCCCATGATCGATGAAGTTATTTATCTAATAATTTATCTTCAAAATTATGTTTCACATTATTATTTTTGTAATCACAATTTTTATTTATAGTGATATAATTTATGAAATCTTTATGAGACCCATTTTTTCTATGGATTTATTTCATAAATACAATTTTAATAGGTTTTTTTCATATAGAATGTATGATTATAAGAATATTTTAATGTAAAATGTGGGACCTAAATAATCTATACCTATACTATATTGGTTAATGTCATATATCAAATGAGATTATCTATATTATTCATTAACATAATTATATGACTATTTATATTTATTATATTATGATTTTTAAACATGTATTATACATGGACATGATTCCATCATTGTTTAAAAGTAATGTGTTATATTTGAACATTCTATAAGGTGGTTTAATTATTATGAATATGCAGCATTCCATTCCATTTTAAAATTATTTCCTCATTATTATAAAGATGGACATCTTCTTATGATATGACGATTATTAATATAATCACCCATGTGTCATTCATTCATGTAACTTATTCATTCATTGTTCTTCCTCCCCATACTATGATTTTATATCATGCAATATATTATGTTCATAATTAGGTGAATGCATGAAATAAGAAGGGCATTTGATATTTTAAGAAGACAATGGAAAATTATTTTCGTAAATTTATAGTTTTATTATATACAAGTGATATATGAAACTAATTTTCCAAAGATAATAATCCATATGATTCTAGATTGTTAAATTAATTTTAATTTTTTATATTTAAAAAGATATGTAATAATCATTTATAAAAATGTTGATTAATATAAAAAAGGATTGGGATTATCACCTCAATAGAATAAAATTCATTGAAAAATACCATTAGAAAATAATAAACGTGATAATATCCAACAAAATATTGATTATTTAGCCTTATTATCTTAATGTAGTAATAAATAAACACTCATGAAAGACTAGAAATTTCAATAAAGGATCCAGCAGACCATAAAATATCAGAAGCTCAAATTCCAATGGCATGATTGAATGGGTAAAATTGTTGCTAAGGGTCAATATTTGTAAAGATTCATATGTATTCGACCCAGTTACATCATTCTGTTCAATAAGATAGTTTATATGTACAGATAGTTATCAATCTAAAGACATTTTCATGGTATATATGGAATATGAGTAATCCTTGATGACTTTGGTAAATGGTTTTGTATATATACTTATGAATAATATTGTAGTATTGAAATAGAAAGAAGTAAAACAAATCCCAGGTTTATAGAATAATGGAACATCCTTCATGAAACATAATGAAGCAAGATATTGGAAAATCATCAATGGAAGAGTCTGGTAAGTGAATCTTGAATATATAGAGATTTTAAAGGTATGTGATACTATATTTTTCAAAAAATAAAAGAACTATTTCAATTTGAAAAAGTAAAACATTCAAAGACAAAGATGTTAGAAATTATAAGGTTGGTTTTCTTTATGAAAAAAATAAAAAATTTGACTACTAAATTCAAAATAAATCATTATTAAAAAGAAGTAGTAAATTATGATTAATTTTTAATGTGGAAAAAATGAGGAATTTTTTAATTCAGAAGGATGTAATCCCAAATTTTAAAACATAAACTTATTCTCATTGATGTTTTGGGACAATCCCTTATCATTTCATTATAAGTTCTTTTTAAAATGAAAATATTATTTCTTATTCTAAAACAATAATATAGGATTAAATTTTGAATCATCAGTCTAACACATTTCATGATACCATTCAATGAATGAAAATGTTTTTAAGGGAAATTGTCTGAAAGTTAAAACGTATGTATTTAGAAAATGGTGGTGAGTACACTAGATATAAATATTTTAAGATATAATAGATTGAGTGAATAAGGAAAAATAAAATTGTTCTTGAAATAATAAAATATTATAGAGTGATTGAATGAATAAATATTACAAAAAATTAAGAAGTATCAAAGCATGATATTTTACCATTGGATGTATAAGGGAATGTGATCATAGTAAATTAGAAATTACAAATACATTATCATTAGAAATCCAACATTTGATGTCAGGTGTAAAATCATGAAGGAGATATGGTCTAGTAAATTATATGAAGTAAGCCACATTATAGTTATTGGAATCTTTTCATACATAAATATTGATTCCCATGTTAGGGATAATCTTGATACTGAGTATGAAGAGTCTATGTAGATTGTGTATGGTGATGATAATATTAAATATCAGCCTGGGGATTAAGACAAGAGATATGTCATTATTAAATGATATTTTCATGTCAAAGAATGGTTTTTTTGAAGGACCTGAATATGGTAAGAAAATAAGTTTAAGGAAGTAAATAACCTATAAAACTCTAAGTTAATATGTGTAATAGAATTTGAAGGATTGAAATTCCTGAAATAATATATAAAATCACAAGAATTAGAGAGGTTTTGACAATGGAATATGTCATAGAAATTTCAAGGATGGATGAATCATGAGTTGGGGTACTAGAATTTCAACAACTACAAGTCAGAGATGATGTATGTAGTACATAATAAATTATGGATTTGAGGAGACTAAATAAGTTTATAAATTAATCACAATTATTTTTAGATGAAGATATAATTTTTTTCAAATTGATATTCGAGAGAAAGAGTTCCTATAAGAGATAGCCGCACATGTTATGTGAAATAGTTGAAGATAGAAATTTTTAAAGAAATAAAATTACTAAATTTAAAAGGAACTTAAAAATTAATTTAAATACTGAAATAGAAGAAGGAAAATGAATAAAAGTGGGTATTCTTGATGAAGGAATATTCTTGTGGTATGAATCATCATTTTTGTGACTATTGGGAATGAGATTTCAACAAAATGGTCGATTTTATTTATCAGATAGACACTCACTACAAGATAGACATACAACTAAACAAAAGATAATTTTAAAGGTAAAATTAGAGGATTGTTACCATGAATATATTGATATAAATATTATAATAACTCATGAAAAAAAAGATTTAAATAATACACTAATCTCATTACATAAATAATATATATCACAAATAGTCACAATACCCTAAAAAACAAATGGTATAATTTCATAGAGATTACAAAGATAATTTTTTTATAAAGCAATTTAAAACGCTAATATTTAATCATGATTCTGTAGATAACTTCTAGGCATATCACATAATATAATAATCTTTATAACATATTGATTAGAAATGATAGAAAGGGGTGATCTCAGATGCTCGGTAAGTGGAATGAATCTCCTAACATGAGTGAAAACACGAGGGAGACATAATTAATATACTAATTAATCAAAATAACTTAGTTGATATTTCTATAAAATGTTAGATTAATATTGGACATTAAAAAGATCATTATAAATTGATGAAAAATATGTTCTAGCTAAAAATATATGTCAATAGATATATAACATGTAAACATGACATAAAAGTGTGCAATAATAAAACAATAATACATAATATTGAAAACATGGAACCTCATAGAAATGAAACAAATCATAAAAATTTTCCATAATTTGATTAATAACATTGAAATGTGGAAAAAACATAAGATTAAGAAAACATATGTTATAAAACTCATTATTCCCATTCTTCTGTGAACAAACTCATTATATCGATGCCTAAAAATATGAGCGACCACATCATTCCAATTATTATGAGAAAAAACTTATCATGATCACACATGAATATGTTATGATATATAAACATAATCTAATGAATTATAGGGTTATATAGGACCTGAACATTCATCATCCATACATAAGTGTGTGACTTAAAATCAGTCATCATCCTATATTAAATAACCCATAAAAAATAGTGGAATTCATAAAACATACATAATTTTCACATATATTTAACATAATAAATAATAATATATATAAAAAACTTTTCAAAAGAAATAATATTATAATGATATACATTTTGATCAAAACATCACTTCATGAAAGATAATCCTTGGTGGGTAAATTGATGTGAAAATAAATATGATTTTACAAAACATTTCTAAAAAATTGTTGTGAAAATATCATTTAAAAACACTTTAATAAAGGGAAAGATGATACTTTTGAATATTTTATTTAATAATGTAACTGTGAAAATGAAATAAATTTTTCAAAAAGAAAATGCGTAGTTGGTGATAAAACATTGTATTTTGAGAGGATGGAAAGGCCTTTGTATCACTTTTAAATAACATTATGAAAAAACAACATCATCAAAAGGATTATAAAACCATCATATAAAATTTATAAATAGGGTAAAAAGGATCATTGGATATATAAAATTTAGAACATACACAATTGAATGGACAATTTTGTGGGAGGTAAAAGCATGTTTATATGGAGAAAATCCACATAACGTAATATGAATTATTCATCAAAAAAATCCATTTAAACAAAAAAAAATTAATCATTTATGAGGAATAATTTTCTAGAATAATGATATACCTATAAAATAAGGTATAAAATCATCATATAATTAACAAATTTTAAATAGATCTGTTATGGACCAGGTCGGGATGCCATCTGACATGACACATGACCCGGTCCAAGACAATACATGAGAGGCATTCTCGTTCCTCCTGGGATCACGCCTTCCACCCGACATCAACAATGAAAAAAATGGGAATGATTTTTTATAAGTAAACCTAGGGAAAAACAATTAAAATAGGCACATAATAAAATTCAATAATAACTAATCATTGAAAAATATGCATAGAAAAATAGATACAATATTTGATAAAAAATAGAAAATAAAAGGAAAATAAAACCAAAACACAACTAAAATGATTTCCAGATGAAATCTTGGTCACCACCACCAACAAGGCCATTTATCTCAAAGGTTAACCTATTCAAGGAACCTGAACTGGAAAATCTAATCAATTTTACCAATTCAATGGGGATAATGTTGGGAGTGAGAATGAAAAAACTCAATAGCCAAGAACCATATAGTCTATAAAATTTATTTCCTGAAACATTACATTAAAAATAACATTTAAATACGTATAAAAAGTATGTTTTATCAATTAAAAATCCCAAAATTTATTTCCATTAAATTCGAATTTTCAAAAAACACTCACTAATTTCCTTTTTTAATATAGTTTTCCACTTTAAAGTACACCATAATCTAAAAACAAAATCCCAAAGTGGAAAATAAACCATGTGATAAAAGGAAAACATATAAAATTAATGGAAATAGAACAAGTATAAGAAATACTAGAAAAAGGGTGAAACCCAAAAAAATAAGATGCTAGTAAAACTGGTAACAACACACAATAGTAATAAGTAGGAACATATAAGTAAATGATAATGTTAATTTCCTCAACATCTCTAGAAGAAATCTCTGGATGTAATCTATTTGAACACACCTGCCGATGTATGGTGTGAATCCATAGTTGATAACCAATTGGATGATCCAAACTAGATAATCTAGTGGTACATCCCACCTATCCTCTCAGAAAAATCTAGGGATACCAAACCGTCTCATCAGGGACAATAAAATCCATCACTTGACCCTCTAGATGAATTCTAGTAATCCAATGATTATAGTACATGTTGAGTGTGGAGGTCTTAACATGAATTGTTTACACCAATAACCCACAACAACCATGCACTCCAATCCCAAACAATGGAATCACATATGAAATGTCCCTCTCTTTAGAGGGACCACCATATATGTTCCCTTCTAACATCAAGTCACACACAAGTTTTTATTGGGAATATACATCATGTATCATTAAAAACTACTTTTAAACATCTAAATATGAAAACCAATTCTTTTAAATTTACAAATACAATTCAATTTCTAAACCATTTACAAAAATGTAGTAAAAAAATGGAACATTCTTGAAATGTAAAAAATGGATCTTCGTCTCACTTAGATAATAAACCATACTTCATGATATAAGCTGAACATTTTTGAGTCACATGTTTACCAACCATATTTCATTTTACAAAATGGTACAATCATTATAATACACATTTTAAATACATATTTGGAAAAGGATTTTCAAATCATCTAGATACCAATGAACAATTTAGGAAATCATAGGGGTTTTGAAGAAACATTTGGGAAGAGGAGAAAAATATAATAGAAAGGGTATGAGGAATTTTATTTTGAAAATATAGATTTTCATTATGAAATACCATCTTTATTTTTGTTCCAATCCATAA
Source organism: Viscum album (assembly GCA_963277665.1). Classification (NCBI taxonomy): domain Eukaryota; kingdom Viridiplantae; phylum Streptophyta; class Magnoliopsida; order Santalales; family Viscaceae; genus Viscum; species Viscum album. The sequence continues at coordinate 758,590,267 of OY728140.1, read as the reverse complement.
GTGAACCTCGTGAAATTATAGATATTCCAACATTCAATGGAACATTCTTATAAAATCATTAAAGTACCTAAAAACCAATTCAAGAACAATTTCTTGAACTATACACATAGCTCCAATAAAGAAATCACCACAACTCATGTACATGGATCAATTCACTATCAACCCATTCCACCAAAACATAACCTCGACTAAAGATAATCATGTAATAACCAAATTCATTTAAAAATGGAAATAAAAATTTCATATAACACTTCACATGCATATATACATTGGAATATTTACGAAAAACCTTGAAAACTCATTTATTAAAAAAATACAAAAACAATTTATATTAACACATCACAAGAAATTTAATCACAATTAGAAATTATTTTGGAAAGATCAAGTATCAAATGGATAGATCTAGAATGTAAATGTATGGAAAAAGCATCCCCAATGATGTTTGCACATAATGAATCTCTAGGATATGTATGGACATGCTGAAAAATACAATAAAATATTCATAGATTAGAATAAATGCATACCACACATCATCTCTATCTTATATGGTTTGTTCAAGAGAGAACCCATCATTGAAAACCAATGAACCAAAAGAGAAGGGAGAGGATAAAAGGATATTAGTAATAAAAACCAAAAGAACTATAATGAACCAGGTATTTAAATAATAATAATTTTTTATTTTCTATTAATATTTATAAATATTATATTAATTTTATGTTAAATATTACACTTTTTTGATATCATACTCAACATGCAGCAACGGGTTTTTTTGAAATCTTACGTTGCACAAAACATCGAGTTATACTAAAAAAATAAGATAATAATAATATTATTTCAAATGGTAGTTAATGAATATACATTTTATTTATATGAATAAACATAACTAAATAAATTATTATTAACTGTATATAATAAATTTTAGTGGCTTAAAATAATAATGAATCTGATTTTAAGCATGAAATACTTTCATATTTTTTAAAAGGACGATTTACCACCTTTTGATGGTGAACCCTTTTGAAATATTATTTTTTTACATTTATATGTTATATATGAAAAAACAAAATTATTAGTTATAATAGGGTCATCAAAATTTATTTTTAGTGAAATTTTTGTATTTTTCTGATAAAGATCATTTTTTAATGAGTAGTCAAAAATACAACATTTTCATTCAACAAATCTCTTTTAATCTTATTTATTTATATAGTTAGATGGTAATTTTAATTGGTTTTAAAGTTTAATTGGATTATATGTTTATAATTTAATCCCATTATTGTCATTTTATGTAATTTCACTTTGAAATTATAGATAACCACATTTCAATCTTTTGATATTGTTTACTTCATAAAAAACACTTTTTTTGGTTTTGACAATTGGAATTAATTTTAAATCAATCTCTACAACTTCTGTGTTTTGAATTTTTAAACATTGATTCCATATTTGGAATCAAGAGGTCCAATTTTTTTAAATATATAACTTTTATTTTTAGACATTATGAATATTAAATTCAGTAAATATTTAATTTACCAGGGTTAAAGGTTAAATCCCGCAAATAAGGGTAAAAAATAATATTATAATAATATTAAATTACTCTAACACATGTTCTAATCATATTGGATAAGATATTTCTGATCATGGGAATCCATGGGTCTATTTTAGGACACTATGGAGTCACTTGTGTTTGAAAGTTTAAAGTTATGGAAAATACAACACAAACATATATATTTTAATAAAACAATTTTTATATATACTTATATAGGTTATCACATATACTATAAATAGTATATAGAAAGATAAAAATATTTCCTATCATGGTATTTTATTTATAAATGTTATACATCAAATAAATAAATTTATTTATGACACAATGATGATGTATTGATTACATTATTAATGAATGTTTTAAATAAATTAGATTATATAAATAACAAAAAATATTTTGAAACTTTTTTATGCCTTCCTATAATTTTAGGGACACTTATGAATTATTATAAATTAATTAATGAAGGTTTTTTGAATGAATCAAGTTGTTATGAATATTTTTAAAGTGCTGATATTGATAGTATGTAAATTTACATAAATTAGTTTTTATATCAAATATTATGTTAGTAAATAATATAATAGTCCAAGAAATATAATATTCAAACATAAAATTTATATAATTTTTTAAATTTCATTTTTTAAACAATTTTTTTTAGGTTTTAATTTTATAGTTTTTAAATTAACCATATACTATGAATATACAAGAAGACATGGTAAGAGTCAAATAAGTTAACTATGGGTAGAAGCTAAAAGATAAGGTTAAATATGAAAACAAAACATGTCTAAAAACAAGTGTTTGAGGTGATTTAGAAAAATACCAATATTATATTCCATTTAAATGAGTTTTAGACCTTTATAAAATCAAAATTTAGTTTATAATAAAATAATATTTCAAACTTTCATAAAGTGCCCTCCCCATCTTATAAAATGCCACCACCTCTAACCCTAACTCACACCCCTCAAGCACCCTTGGATAATCCAAAATATGCCCAAATTAGCTAAAAAATCCCTATATTATTCTAGAAGATTTACCTTAGGCAGAAGGAAATTGAAGAAGGCATTTTAGCTTAAATCAAAAGGAGTTACCCAATTTGAGGTAATGTCTTCTCTCAAGCTTTTTTCTAATATTTTTCTTCTCCACCCCCTAAAATCTCTTTATTCAAATATTTTATAACAAAAAACATTATCTTAATTATAAAAGGATGTTTTATTAGAATTATTCTACCTAAACTCGCAAACACTTTCATCTAATGGATTTAGAACATATTGTTCCTGTAAACAGCGAACTAGTGCCTCACAAAATGAAGATTGTTCAATTATCTCCTTCTACCTCTCATAGTGGCCATTATGATGAAAATTTATTTATATATGATATATATTGTATTTATATTTTCTCTATTCTTATGTATTTTTCATTTACTACATAACTATATTCTTTCCATAATGCGTAAATATGATAATTTCTTTTGAAGAAGTGCGGACTACCACCCCCTCAAAGTGATATGACTAATTCATTCTATAAATGGAATGTATACAGAATGCAATTAATGAAAATGTGTAACATATATAACATACATATTGTAATTTAATTATAATATACCTATGTATCATTTAGTTTCCATTCCATTAAAATTGAAAAATAAATGAAAGTAGCATTCATTCGTATGTACGGTGTACTATCTCCCTGAATGGTGCACTTCATTTCTTATATCCAAATGTTATGGACAATTATAAATACAAATATATTATATATAAAAACATATATAATGAATATATATGATAATTAAATCATGAATACAAATATGGAGATAATGGACTTGTGACCACATGGACAATTTGTAATTATAATAAATTCATTTTTTACTCAAGTACAGAACATCGAATAAACGATCGATATGAAATTGAATAGTTATATGATTGTTAAAGATAACTAATAAGTGATATTAAAGGAATAATAAAAATGAAAATGGTTCTAAATAAAGTATAAATTAACATGAGTTTATTATTCAGGAAAAATGAGGAACTTACGCGAGGAGTCGTACTCAAGGTAAGGGAACCTTTCACCCACCTCTTTTAGTCAAAGTTTTATTTTTGGTTATGTATTTTAATTTCCCTTTTTAATATGTTGGGATATATTCATATATATACTTAATGATTTAAATTTTAGATCTATGTGATTCGAGACCCTTATCTATCTCATCAACTCATTTTTTGAATTTTAATGTGGCTATATTAGGCTCCAAAATTTTCGTAAGGGACTAGGTCTCAATATCCTTTTGTTGAGTCATATATTGATATTGTGCAATTTTATTATCATATATGTTCTATTTACAACCCATTTGATATTTTATATGATGATTTTCCCTATTCTAATGATATTTATATTTTCCTTTTCTGTTATTCTTTAATTATTTTTATTCAATTATTTCTCAAGTGGTATGGGATTCTTTAATTAAAAAATCTTTTTAAATGTTTTAAAGATTTAATATTCTAAATCATTTTCTTTCATGTCCATGTTCTAGAAATGAATTTAATCGTTTATTTATATGTACATGAGTGTTTTAATTATTAAATTCCTTTCAAATGATTTAATTTGTAATGGGACACATTGATTCAAAAATAATATTTTTGAAGCTATTATATGAATTGATTATATCAATACCTCAAATGATATATTGTGATTTCAATGTGGAAATATTCTCTTTACTTTATGCTTGTTTTTTGTGTTATGATTATTTTATGGTTCTTGGTCATTGTTTACGTATACGGGTGGTTGAGTGATAAACCTAGGGTGGGTGAGTCTGTGATAGATCTGCAATGCATTGGGTAATGAGACTGAGCTAAACATTAATGTTTCACCTAAGAGATTTAGGTAATATACTGTGACGGGTATTCCATACGTAACTCCATATATTGCTGTGAAAGCTAAAATGTAATTATGATATGGATGTTACAAGTAACATTTCTTATTTATTATTTTTATATGTTATTCATAAATAATATTATTTCATGAGGTATGTTAAAGAGCATATGTTTTATGATTGAGATGTATGATTCCATTGATTTGTATGTATTGATGAACTAATGTTTTCTTTAATTATTTTATAACCCATACTGAGCTTTTTATGCTCATCCCATGTTTTTGAATTGTTTTTTATAGGGTATAAATGAGGGTAAGAGAGAGTAAGTATTCATGAAGATTTATATCAAGAAAAAATCTTGTTTTATTTAAATATATTTAATATTGTAAAAAACGTTTGATAGAGTAGAAGTGTATACTTTTTAATTTTTGAGATTTAATGTAATAGTTATGTCCTAATTCTCAGAAAATGTAAACATGAAAAGATCCTAAATGTGAATTCTTGAATTAAATCAATATTATGTAAGCTTTATGGAAGGGGCCTTATAAGAAATTATGTAATATTTAAATAAAGAGAACCAATGTCGGACAAGTAACCAATAGATGGGGGACTGGGGGCCCATTTGTGCCTTAAAAATGATATGAGGGGGAGGAATTCCAAAAATGGGATTAAACATAAGAGGGGAAAAGAGGTAATTTCAAAATTTTAATGACCTTTAAAACTCGACCGCTTTTTTAATCCATGCGCCAACCATGTTCTAACTATACACACCCTACTGTTTAAGAGGAAAACCTAGAATGGTTTGTCAATAATGTTTAGGAAACTATTCACTAGCTGTGGGATTTGGCTCTGTAAAATTGTATATCCTCTCCACATTCATGACATATTTTTTCTCCTAACCATGTTCATGACATGCACCATGTCCAATACCTCACACTAATGCCACAAAATTTATCATATGCCTCACACGATTTGGCCCATACTATGTGAATGTGTTATAGATAAGATTGAGCGATAATAAATTGAACTAAAAACACCCTCATCATTAACTTGATTCATGGATTACCTTCAAATCATTCACACAAACCATTCACATTCCGAAAATAGACACATAAACTACATAACTAATAAAATTAAAATATAGAACTCAACCTGAACCTCTACCCAAAAAAACACAGACACGAAAATAATAAAATAAAAAGAAAATCTATGGTTAGGGTGAGTAAGTTCTCCCCACCTCAAAAATATTATACCCCTAATTTTCACCCAAGAACACAAGGAACAAATCTCATGCTCAAAACAAGATGATACCAAAAAAACAATGGTCTATGGTGTAACCTTTCACTCCAAAAGTTACATCATACCATATCTAAAGAAAAAAATAACAAAATAGACCATGGGGAAAGGAAAGGGAGGGTTCTTCCCACTATAAAAACCCACTAACAAACAAAAAAATCACTTCTCCCCTATGGGATATAACACTCTAGGAACTCCCAACACAAATCAAACACTCCCGAACTAATAGGAAAATTATGATTGGAAATAGAAACAATTAGTACAAAAAACCACAATTCCTCACATCATCAATCACAAGAATCAAAAAAATGAGCACAACCCAAAACCAAAAAATATCCACATAAAGAATAATAATTAATTAAGATGAACATTGATTAACATGTCATGGAAAAATATGATAAACCACTATAACTACATGAGAACTGAAACACTAAGACACTATTACAACAACGAGGTACCTAAATAGTATATAAAAATACAAATGAGAAAATTCAACTTATCCACCTCTAAAGTCGAAACAAAATATGGACCAATGTTACCCATACCTCCGGAAATTCATGACTGTGTGAAGATATTCACTATGGGTCCTATGACTTGCGCTCTGATGTCATGAAGCATCGGCTACCCTACTGTTAGGATCTATCATCCTCTGAGTGATATTTAAATTTCTAGAAACTAGGATTGAAGAACTGTTCCATGTGACCCAAAAAAACACATATTCAGAAACAATTTTGAGGATTGTGGAAATATGGCTTCAAATTCCCAAACCGACCAAATTGGAAACACATGAACATATGGTTAGACAAACAAGAATATAAAATCAATGAAGGAAACTCCACATGAAAATGTTCCTCTATAATACAACTCTCACTAGATTGTAAATTGTCAATAGTTCTAACTATTACTAACTAAAATTATAAACCAACTCATCCAAAAATAGCTAATCCACCAACTTCTTAAATAGAGACTCACCGAATGAGAGAACTTTCTCCCTGATCTCCAAAAAGATACCGAAGATGAAGAGAGTAACATTCAGTAGATATTATCATTCTATATTTGTATAAAAAGAAAACAAATCCTTAAAATGGTCAATGTAGGTCTTCAGTATCTGCTGACATTGGTGAATACCCCAAAACTCTACCACATTCATTGCCTTTACCTCCTTATGAATAATCCACTAGAAAAACGTTTTATTAATCATTTATGATGACATATCATCCTATAATGATGATGGTAAAATCACCTTCCACTTCTCCAAAGTTGAACATTCTAATGAGATCAAAATATCACATCCTCTCATGTCTTTGAGAGTTCCCGATGACCTGAAAACACCTTCGACTTCCTTAAGAAACATCACAGACTCTAATAAACCATGATCACCAAAAAGGAAAAAAAAATGGCCAAGAATAACTCATCTCTAACACACAATTAGGATTGTGGGTAGGGCCATCAACTCAGATAGACCCATTGAAAACATTTAGGGAATTCTTAGGTGGCATGCTCAGAATAATGAAGAAGCACAAAAATAGAATCAACACCCATCCAAAAATAATCTAAAAGAAAACCTATAACCAAAATTACAGGATCAATGACCAGACATCATAATGAAAAAATATAATCCTTATTACAAAACTACCATATAAATTCCATGTGAAAACCACATTTAATTCAAAGTACACTTTCTAGAAAACCTCAACTCACAGTTAAAACCTGTTTCAATCAAGAAATCCCTCATTAAAAAAATAATGTTTCAAAACAATTTTATTTTAAAAAATTTATTCAAAAACAATTTTCCAATTAAAAAAGGACTCACACCAACTATATCCAAAACTACACACAACACACATGGAAACACCTAGAATAGTGGACTGATGACCACACAAGACTTGGACACATGGTTTAGTAGACCATTTCATAAACAAGAACCCATAAATTAGATTATCATGAACCATGCAGTTTGGCTCCACATTGGTCACTACTCTATGTAAGACTACTATACCTCACTATTTTACCTCCATTTTCATTTCCCATCCAAAAAACCAAACAAAATTACATACTCAAATCCTACACTACACCATGCAACTCAGAGATCAATACAAGAAAGAGTTCAATATGATATTCCCACACCTACCTCCCGAGTCCCAACAGTCCAAAAATCCAGTCTGGCTCATAGCCCAAATAAAAATGTGATACTCTGATACAATTTTTTCATGAACTTCCTTGGGCTTCCATCTTACCTGATACCAAACCTGGTCCAATATAATTCTTAAGATTCATTCCTAATCCTCCCAATGTAGTGACATACACTAAAAATCAAAGATAAATGAAATGGTAAGGATTTTTTCATAATAAAACTAGGAACACAATAGAAAAAAATAGAACATAGAAAAATAATATCAATTTAAAATTAATAAATATACACATCAAAACAATATACAGTATCAAAAAAATATAACTGAATTAATAGAAAAAACTAAACCCTAACCGCAACTAACAAGATCCTTACATGAAATATTTATCACCACCAACCAAAAGACCTAGATTATCCAAGGGCAACTAGGTCACGAAACATGAACATAAAAAACGAATAGGTTATACTAATTTAGGGGGTCAAAAGTATGGTGTGATCATAGAACATGTAACGAACCGTTTTTTTAGAGCAGATAAAATAAGAAGGCTTTTGAACTTTTTTTTTATCTGTGGGCCGGTTTTAAAACCGAGCTTTGGAATGAGGTCCCAAGTTCTAGAGCCATTTTAAGTGGTGATATTGGACTGTGCGCGGTAGGTTTAACCATGCGGTTCAGTCGTGTGGGATACCCCGGGTATCCGGTAGCAGGCGCGCGGGCTGCGCACGATTTTTCAGATGGTGCGGGTCAAACCGTGCGGTCGGGTGAGTTTAAGATTTTGTTTAAAATTAGAATAAAAGAAAACAAAATAAATTAAAATTAAAAACCTACAACTAACTCTCCCTCCCCTTCTCTCATCCAGAACACGCGCACATCCCCCTCCTCTCCCCTTAGCCGTGCGCGCGACCCCCTCCACGGCGCCTCCTCCTTCCTCTGATTTCTCCCGATTTTTGGCAATTTCTTCCTCCAAATATCTATGGTGAGTCTTTCTCTCCCTTATCCTCCCTTTTTTCGGCTTTATTTTGACCTAATCGTCTCCCGGGGAGATTCGTCCGAGCGCCCTAGGTTTGGGGTTGATTCGATTTTCAGTTTATCTTGTTTTAGGTCGGTGCAAAGGTTCTCTTGGGGTCCCTTGAGGTGCGTTCCGGCAACCGTTGCCGAAGGCGAAGCGGTTCAGGTGGTTTTAGTTCGTCGCTAATGTTTCGAGGTAAGGTTTTATATCCATTGTTAGTTTCGCATCCTCCGAATTAGGGTCGTCATGTGTTTTTGACTCCCTGGTATTTAATTGGTAGGGAGTTGGGTGGTTTCACTTCGTTTCACATTGTTTCCAACACCCGAGGTAAGACTTTAATGTCATTGGTTGGTCTTGCCTCACTTAATTTGGTTTATCTTTGTGTCTTAAGGTTCGTAGTGGTTGTCTTATAGTGCGTTGGAGGTTTTCACGTGGTTTTGAGTTTCCAGAGTCTAGGAGACTCGCCTGCGTTGGCATAAGTGCGTATTTATATGTATGTGGGTTCCCCCGACATGCGTATATTTGTCCATGGCAGCGAATATACATGTATGGGGCTAGTTTTCCCCATTTCATGTATAAAAAGTGCATGCGCAGGTGAGTGGAGACATATGTATGTGTATAAGAATTTGTGTAAGGATCCTCTTGTGCATGCTCATGGCCATGTGAAGCGTGTGCATAGAGGATAGGTGTCCTTATACGTATGTGAAATCACATATGCCTCATGGGGGAGTAGCAGTGACAGCTTTAGTTAGAAAGCGCCAAGAGCCGGAGTGGATGGATGGATCCACCTGGAGGTAGGGTCCCTCTCCTTTCCCTTTAAATTTAAGTAAAGTAATAGTGAGTTTAATATTTCACTTCCTTAGCATTTTAATTATGAAAGTTTAGTTCTAATTAAATGCTTTTTTGAAAATCATGTGAATTGCAGGAATAAGATAAAAGAGGTTGCTTGGTCACTAAACTAACAATTTAATAATAAAACCCCCTCTTTCGAGGTGCGCTGCCTTCAATCTAAAAATGTAGCAATAGCGTTTCATGATTTCCTTCCTTATTGTTTGACTTCTTAACTTTGTTAAGTATTGAATGAGTTTTAAATTAAATTCTAAATATCACTAAATGAATTTTTTGATAAAGTAATGACATGTATTCTAATAAAACTCCTCCAATGGAGGTGAGATGCTTTCAAAATAAAAGTGTATTAGTAGATTTCTTTTTTTGTGATTTCTTGCTTAAATGTCTTATGACTCTTTATGCTTGACATTATACTTGATAAATTACATGCTTGTACTTGTACCTTACTGGTTACCTCAAATGACGTTTCTTATTGAAAAAAATAATAAATGATCCATGACACCTCCTAAGTTCATGGCTTAACATGTAATTAGAACTTTTAGGGTAGGGTGTTTACCCTCTTCCCTTTACTTCGGTGCTTACATCATGCCACGTCTTGTGCTGCTTGTCGCAACCATCCGGCGATGCCTCATTATTTCTTATTTAAATTATTAGGTGGTTCTCTCATGCCCATTGTGGCCTTCGTTTAGGGTGAATCCCATCCTGGGTGCTCTCTTTGCCTCTTGGCCACCCCCTTGGGTGTGCCCCGCCTAAACGCCTCTCCCCTTCTTCTATGTTCTTTAAGTTATAAATTTAACGTGATAGTTTAAATTGAATGCCTTTCTGGAACAAGTTTGTTGGCTTGTACCATTTAATGTCATTAATAACCCATCATTGAGGCATGTTGATGTCGTACACTTTTGTTACCTTCTATTTCTCATGAAAGTTCTAGAATTCTGATTAAAGATAATTAATTATGAGAACTAATTAGGAAAAGTTGAGAACATATTTGGATAATTAAATGTGAAGAATTAATTTTGAAATGTGAATTGTGTCGACAGATTAATTAATTGATAAATGGTAATAAATAAATGAGATTCTGGGTCCTAGACATGGTGTTCTAGACTGATTTAAACATTGGGTTTGGACATGGCGTTCCTTCCCAATGGTTATCCAAGCTTGTGATATAGGGTGTTAGACATGGCGATCTACACCGAATAATTATATAGGTGTTAGACATGGCAATCTACACCAAATGTGATACGGGGTGTTAGACATGGCGATCTACACCGAATAATTATCTAGGTGTTAGACATGGAGATCTACACCAAATGTGATTCGAGGTGTTAGAAATGGTGATCTACACCAAATAAGAATTGGGGTTCTTGACATAGCGTTCAACACCAAATGAATGATAATAATGATTTATGAAAATAATGAGAGATGTGGGTAAAACCCGAGTGAATTGTGATCAAATAAATAAAGGTAGGAATGAATGGATTTCCAATCTGAGTTGAAACGATAAGTGAATAAATAGAGTAAGTGAGAAAAATGATAATACGTGTTTTTATGCTTGAACCAAATTTACATGTGTTGTTTTAAACAGTTTCTTATTCCGGCTATGGGCCAAGGCATGTATTGTCGTCAGGTGTCCTTTTTGGAACCTAGACGGGTGTTTATTGTTTGTATTGTATCGCTTTTGTTTGGAAATACCAGCACGTTGATTAATTATATTTCATGGTCTAGAGTGGGATAGACCCCGGTGGTTCCGGCCTACTGATATATATATCTCACGCCGTACTCGGGCCTCCATTACACTGGGGTACCCGAGTAGATTCTATTTGGTTGCAGGACCTTGTCGTTGTTGTTTCTTGTACTTGGAGTTAGGAGAAAAGGACCGAGTTGGGGCTTGGGATGCTCATGGAAATCGCCCACGGGGCTTGAGACTTTTGTTTATTTAATTTTGCATTGATGTGTAAGTATGTTGCGTGGTTTAATGCTTCCATTGTATCATTATCATGTCATGCATGCATCTCCTATATAAACTGACGTTCGCCAATTTTATTCAAACCTTATAAATGAAAAAAAAATCCGCTTCTTTCTTATTATTTACACTACTTCTGTTGTTGCTGTATTTTTTGTCCCTTTGCTTCACTTTGATAAGAGGGTATAGTCTCCCCCCTGACTTACCTTACACCCTTGCCGCTAGTCGGAAACCTCTGGCGTAAGGGGAGACACGCTTGAATCCATGTCGAGGGCCGGCTCGGATGACCCAGGTGACCGGTTTAGGGTCGACCTGGGTTGGTTCGTGACAAAATGGTATTAGAGGTAGGTTGCTTTTCCTTTGTCTTACTATTTTCGGTTGGAAGACAGGAGACTAGGAATGTGTCGGCGCTTGGGTAATAGCTGTGTCTAGGACTGATCACCCCACGTAAGGTAAATAACCAAGTGTCCGGGGTTGGGAATTGATGTTCATTATTTTTGTTGTTACAGTTGATGTGATTTCACCTTGGGTGAATGTTGTACTTTCCACTGCTTATTTGATTATGAAAAGGTTTTTAAAATTTTCCTTGTCCTGATATGGCAAGGAAATTGCATTGCATGCATCATACTAGGCACTTAGAGATTCACATGACATGCATATATATCGTGCCATGTAGTTTCATTAGTAGGATGCCTGCTAATTTTGATTGTGTTCCTTGAAAATAGGTCATGTTTTCTATCTTGCTTGTGTGTCATGCTCTATGTTATAGCGTGGTTTATTGATTTCAGCTTGTTGCTTTGTGTTAGCTGTTTGTAGTGGCTTGTTAGCTTGCTGGTAAACACTTTGTTTCTTTGGCTGAAATTGTTGGTTGCAATTACGACGGAGCCAGTTTTCTATTATAAGGTGTATGGGCGCCTTATAATTGGGAAAAGGGGTAAATCGTGTTTTTGAACTTTTTAAAAGATGACTGCTAAAGTTTAAATGTTAAATGGAAATTTATCTGATAAATGGGAACCAAATGCCAGTGGTAAGGTGTATGGGTGCCTTATCGATTAGTAGGTGGCCACCCATGTGATTGAACCTTGTTTAACCATTTTATGTGGAAAATGGTTAAAAATGTAAAACTGTTGTGTTTTGATTAAAAGCTTTGTGTACTTTAAAACATGCTCAACTGGACTGAGTGGGTCAGTTGGGGTATGTTTTATTGAAATGAATTATGATAAGGTTTCTTTTTGAAGAACCTAGTTTGAATGAATGGGACCTTATGAGGTCACCTCTTTGTTAAAAGGAATTTAGATGCTAAATTTCTTGTTTATGATTGGATAACATTAAATATTAAATATTGAAGAGGAAGTTTGTTACAACTTGCCTATTTTTCCTGTGGGGTGTTGTTTGAAAACCAAGTACTTTGTTGTGAAATAGTACTTGTGGGTTTGTTAAAATCTTCTTTCAAATTATTAAAGGATGAAATGAATTAATGAAATGGATAAAATGGAAAGAGGTTTTTGAGCCTAGTAATCCCTGTTTTTTGTGACCAAGAGATAGGGTGGACGTGTGTGCTTCATAAGGGACTAGCCCGTGTCAGGTAGTACCCTTAGAGCTTGAGCTGCCTTATTTTCGGTTTGATCTTGGGATGTGGTGATCGTAGTTCGAGGAATGTCACCGTTCATTTTAGTGTTTTATAAATAGCACATTGGTAAGCGGCTAGTTCTTCTTGCGATGACATGGACACTCCTAAGGTGGGTAGTGTCGCATCAATTTCGGTTTACATGTCGGTGCTTGCTTGGAAGCACGACTTTGATAAGGTTGGAAGTGTGTGCAACTCTTTATAAACTCCGTTCGTGCGGGAAGAGTTTCAGTGGTTAAGCTTCGACGAATAGGAATGCCTCAGGTGGTATAGGCATCCGAGTTTGATCTGAATGATCTTCTCAGTGACCTTGGTTTAATCTTAGTGTACTCTACTGGATGAGACGAGCATGTCCCGCATCTTGACGTCATCTTGGATACACTAAGATAGGGATGGTTATATGTTGCGCTAAAGTTTAAAAGTTGTGGGATTGTTCCGTAATCTCTCTCTGGTTGTGCGTGGGATGCACGGTTTCTTGGAGTTATGCTTCGTGCTGAGGCATGATAGTTTTATAAATAGTCTTTTGATGGATTGACTTGAGAATATCATCGAAGGTCATGTAAGGACTTAGGTGTACGCATGGTTGATAACGGAACAGTTTTAAAAGCACGTCGTCGATTTAAGGGTGAGTGTGAATTTCGGGTTGGCGATGTCTTTCGAGGAAATCATGCATGACCAATTTTAGTTGGTCGATCGTGATTCGACCGTTTTCTTGGGTTGAGGTCCCTATAATGGCCTCGGATGTAAGATCTGCTTTGATGTTTCAGTTTTAACGTGAACTTTGGCTCGAGTTGTAAATGCTTAAGTGCAGTCTTCTTAGAAAATTCATAAAGGTGCATTGGGCATTGGAAACGCAATACGACCGGTTGAATGAAACTTCACAACCCTTGTAAGTCGGGTGATGTTTTTGTTATTTTCCGAAGGCTTCTCTGGGATGAGAAGTTTTTAATGTGGGTAGTTTGTAACGAACCATTTTTTTAGAGCAGATAAAATGCGAAGTTTTTTGATCTTTTCCTTTTATCAGCGGGTCTGTTTTAAAACCGAGCTTCGGAAAGAGGTTCCGAGTTCTAGAGCCATTTTAAACGGTGATATCAGACTGCACACAATAGGTTTAACCGTGAGGGTCATCCGTGCAGGATACCCCGGGTATCCGGTAGCAGGCGCGCGGGCTGCGCATGGTTTTTCAGACGGTGCAGGTCAAACCGTGTGGTCGGGTGCGTTTAAGATTTTGTTTAAAATTAGAATAAAAGAAAACAAAATAAATTAAAATTAAAAACCTAACACTAACTCTCCCTCCCCTTCTCTGATCCAGAACATGCGCACACCCCCATCCTCTCCCCTTAGCCGTGTGCGCGACCCCCTCCACGGTGCCTCCTCCTTCCTCCGATTTCTCCCGGTTTTTTGCGATTTCTTCCTCCAAATATCCATGGTGAGTCTTTCTCTCCCTTATCCTCCCTTTTTTCGGCTTTATTTCGACCTAATCGTCACCCGGTGATATTTGGCCAAGCGCCCTAGGTTTGGGGTTGATTCGATTTTTGGTTTCTCTTGTTTTAGGTCGGTGAAAAGGTTCTATTGGGGTCCCTTGAGGTGTGTTCCGGCAACCGCTGTTGAAGGAGAAGCGGTTCAGGTGGTTTTAGTTCATCGCCAACGTTTCGAGGTAAGGTTTTATAGCCGTTGTTAGTTTCACATCCTCCAAATTAGGGTCGTCATGTGTTTTTGACTCCCTAGTATTTAATTGGTAGGGCGTTGGGTGGTTTCACTTCGTTTCACGTTGTTGCTAACACCTGAGGTAAGACTTTAATGTCATTGGTTGGTCTTGCCTCACTTAATTTGGTTTATCGTTGTGTCTTAAGGTTTGTAGTGGTTGTCTTATAGTGCGTTGGAGGTTTTGGTGTGGTTTTGAGTCGCCAGAGTCTAAGAGACTCACCTGCGCAGGCATAGGTACGTATTTATATGTACGTGGGATCCCCCGGCGTGTGTATATTTGTCCATGGTAGCGAATATACATGTATGGGGCAAGTTGTCCCCATTACATATATAAAAAGTGCTTGCGCAGGTGAGCGGAGACAGGTGTATGTGTATAAGCATTTGTGTAAGGATCCTCTTGCGCACGCTCATGGCTATGCAGAGCATGTGCATAGATTCTAGGTGTCCTTATATGTATGTGAAATCGCATATGCCTCATGGGGGAGCAGCAGCGATAGCTTTAGTTAGAAAGCGCCAAGATCCGGAGTGGACGGATGGATCCAACTGGAGGTAGGGTCCCTCTCCTTGCCCTTTAAATTTAAGTAAAGTAATAGTGATTTTAATATTGCACTTCCTTATCATTTTAATTATGCAAGTTTAGTTCCGATTAAATGCTTCTGTGAAAATCGTGTGAATTGAAGGAATAATATAAAAGAGGTTGCTTTGTCACTAAACTAACGATTTAATAATAAAACCCCTCTTTCGAGGTGTGCTGCCTTCAATCTAAAAATGTAGCAATAGCGTTTCATGATTGCCTTCCTTATTGTTTGGCTTCTTAACTTTGTTAAGGGTTTAATGAGTTTTAAAGTAAATTCTAAATATCACTAAATGAATTGTTTGATAAAGTAATGGCATGTTTTCTAATAAAACTCATCTAATGGAGGTGAGCTGCCTTCAAAATAAAAGTGTAGTAGTAGATTTCTTTTTTTTTTTTGATTTATTGCTTAAATGTCTTATGACTCTTTCTGCTTGACAATATACTTGATAAATGACATGCTTGTACTTATACCTTACTGGTTACCTCAAATGAAGTTGCTTCTTGAAAAAATAATAAATGATCCATGAAACCTCCTAATTTCATGGCTTAACATGTAATTAGAACTTTTAGGGTAGGGTGTTTACCCTCTTCCCTTTACTTTGGTGATTATGACATGCCACATCTTGTGCTGCTTGTCGCAACCATCCGGCAATGCCTCGTTATTTATTATTGAAATTCTTGGGTGGTTCACTCATGCCCATTATGGCCTTCGTTTAGGGTGAATCCCATCCTGGGTGCTCGCTTTGCCTCTTGGCCACCCCCTTGGGTGTGCCCCACCTAAACGCCCCCTCCCCTTATTCCATGTTCATTAAGTTATAAATGTAACATGATAGTTTGAATTGAATGCCTTTCTTGAACAATTTTGTTGGCTTGTACCATTTAATGTCATTAATAACCCATCATTGAGGCATGTCGATGTCATACACTTTTGTTACCTTCTATTTCTCATGAAAGTTCCAGAATTCTGATTAAAGATAATTAATTATGAGAACTAATTAGGAAAAGTTGAGAATAGATTTGGATAATTAAATGTGAATAATTAATTATGAAATGGGAATTGTGTCAAATGATTAATTAATTGATAAATGGTAATAAATAAATGAGATTATGGGTCCTAGACATGGTGTTCTAGACCGATTTAAACGTTGGGTTTGGACATGGTGTTCCTTCCCAATGGTTATCCAAGCTTGTGATATAGGGTGTTAGACATGGCGATCTACACCGAATAATTATCTAGGTGTTAGACATGGCGATCTACACCAAATGTGATTTGGGGTGTTAGACATGGCGATCTACACTGAATAATTATCTAGGTGTTAGGCATGGCGATCTACACAAAATGTGATTCGAGGTGTTAGAAATGGCGATCTACACCAAATGAGAATTGGGGTGCTTGACATGGTATTCAACACCAAATGAATGATAATAATGATTTATGAAAAGAATGAGAGATGTGGGTAAAAATCGAGGGAATTGTGATCAAATAAAGAAAGGTAAGAATGAATGGATTTCCAATCTGAGTTGAAACAATAAGTGAATAAATAGAGTATGTGAGCAAAATGATGATACGTGTTTTTATGCTTGAACCAAATTTACTTGTGTTGTTTTAAACAGGTTCTTATTCTGGCTATGAGCAGAGGCAGGTATTGCCGTCAGGTTTCCTTTTTGGAACCTGGACGGGTTTTTATTGTTTTTATTGTATCTCTTCTGTTTGGAAATACCAGCACATTGATTAATTATATTTCATGGTCTAGAGTGGGATAGACCTTGGTGGTTCCGGCCTACTGAGATATATATCTCACGCCCTACTCGGGTCGCCATTGCACTGGGATACCCGAGTAGATTCTATTTGGTTGCAGGACCTTGTCGTTGTTGTTTCTTGTACTTGGAGTTAGGAGCAAAGGACCGAGTTGGGGATCGGGATTCTCATGGAGATCGCCCTCGGGGCTTGAGACTTTTGTTTATTTACTTCTGCATTGATGTGTAAGTATGTCATGTGGTTTAATGCTTCCATTGTATCATTAGAATGTCATGCATGCATCTCCTATATAAACTGACGTTCGCCAATTTTATTCAAACCTTATAAATGAAAAATGTTTTCTGCTGCTTTCTTATTACTTACACTACTTCTGTTGTTTCTGTATTTTTGGTCCCTTTGCTTCACTTTGATAAGAGGGTATAGTCTCCCCCCTGACTTACCTTACACCCTCGCCGCTAGTCGGCAACCTCTAGCGTAAGGGGATATGCGCTTGAGGCCATGTCGCGGGACGGCTCGGATGACTCAGGTGACCGGTTTAGGGTCGACCTGGGTTGGTTCGTGATAAAATGGTATCGGAGGGAGGTAGATTTTCCTTTGTTTTATTGTTTTGGGTTGGTAGACAGGAGACTAGGAATGTGTCGGCGCTTGGGTAATAGTCATGTCTGGGACTGATCACCCCACGTACGGTAAATGACCAAGTGGCCAGGGTTGGGAATTTATGTTCATGCTTTTTGTTTTTACAGTTGATGTGATTTCACCTTGGGTGAATGTTGTACTATCCACTGCTTATTTGTTTATGAAAAGGTTTTGAAAATTTTCCTAGGCCTGATATGGCAAGGAAATTGCATTGCATGCATCATATTAGGCACTTAGAGATTCACATGCCATGCATATATATCATGCCATGTTGTTGCATTAATAGGATTCCTTCTAATTTTGAGTGTGTGCCTTGAAAACATTTCATGTTTTCTATCTTGCTTCTGTGTCATGCTCTGTGTTATAGCGTGGTTTAGTGATTTCAGCTTGTTGCTTTGTGTTAGCTATTTGTAGTGTCTTGTTATCTTGCTGGTAAACACTTGGTTGTTTTGGCTGAAATTGTTGGTTGCAATTACGACGGAGCCAGTTTTCCGTTATAAGGTGTATGGGCGCCTTATAATTGGGAAAAGGGGTAAATCGTGTTTTCGAACTTTTTAAAAGATGGCTGCAAAAGTTTAAATGTTAAATGGAAATTTATCTGATAAATGGGAACCAAATGCCAGCGGGAAGGTGTATGGGTGCCTTATCGATTGGTAGGTGGCCACCCATGTGATTGAACCTTGTTTAACCATTTCATGTGGAAAATGGTTATAAATGTAAAACTGTTGAGTTTTGATTGAAAGTTTGGTGTACTTTTAAACATGCTCAACTAGACTGAGTGGGTCAGTTGGGGCATGTTTTATTGAAATGAACTGTGATAAGGTTTCTTTTTGAAGAACTTAGTCTGAATGAATGGGACCTTATGAGGTCACCTCTTTGTTAAAAGGAATTTAGATGCTAAATTTCTTGTTTGTGATTGGATAACATTAAATGTTAAATGTTGAAGAGGAAGTTTGTTACAACTTTCCTGTTTTTCCCGTGGGGCGTTGTTTGAAAACCAAGTACTTTGTTGTGAAATAGTACTTGTGGGTTTGTTAAAATATTATTTCAAATGATTAAAGGTTGAAATGAATTAATGAAATGGATAAAATGGAAAGGGGTTTTTGAGCCTAGTAATCCCTGTTTTGCGTGACCAAGAGATAGGGTGGACGCATGTGCTTCGTAAGGGACTAGCCCGTGCTAGGTATTACCCTTAGAGCTTGAGCTGCCTTGTTTTCGGTTTGAGGTTGGGATGTGGTGATCGTAGTTCGAGGAACGTCACCGTTCATTTTAGTGTTTTAGAAATAGCGCACTGGTAAGCGGATAGTCCTTCTTGCGATGACATGGACACTCCTAAGGTGGGTAGTGTCGCATCAGTTTTGGTTTACATGTCGGTGCTTTCTTGGCATCACAAATTTGATAAGGTTGGCGGTGTGCACAACGCTTTAGAAGCTCCGTTCGTGCAGGAATAGTTTCAGTGGTTAAGCTTCGACGAATACGAATTCCTCAGGTGGTATAGGCATCCGAGTTTGGTCCGAATGATCTTCTCAGTGACCTTGGTTTAATCTTAGTGTACTCTGTTGGATTAGATGACCATGTCCCCCATATTTATGTCATCTTGGATACACTAAGATAGTTTTGGTTATACGCTGCGCTAAAGTTTAAAAGTTGTGGGTTTGTTTCGTAATCTCTCTCTGGTTGTGCATGGGATGCACGGTTTCTTGGAGTTATGATTCATGCTGAGGCACGATAGTTTTATAATAGTCTTGTGATGGCTTGACTTGA
The DNA here is from genome assembly GCA_963277665.1 of Viscum album. Classification (NCBI taxonomy): domain Eukaryota; kingdom Viridiplantae; phylum Streptophyta; class Magnoliopsida; order Santalales; family Viscaceae; genus Viscum; species Viscum album. Next base: position 758,570,551 of record OY728140.1, on the reverse strand, counting down.
GAATATCACCTAAGTTCATGTAAGGACTTCAGTGTACGCGTGGTTGATGACGGAACGGTTTTAAAGGCACGTCATCGATTTAAGGGTGAGTGTGAATTTCGGGTTGGCGATGTCTTTCGAGGAAATCATGCGTGACCAATTTTATTTGGTCGATCATGATTCGACCATTTTCTTGGGTTGAGGTCCCTATAATGGTCTCGGATGTAAGATCTGCTTTGATGTTTCAGTTGTAATGTGAGCGTTGGCTCGAGTTGTAAAGGCTTAAGTGCAGCCTTCTTAGAAAATGCATAAAGGTGCATTGGGCGTTGGAAACGCAATATGACCGGTTGAATGAAACTTCACGACCTTTGTAAGTCGGATGATGTTTTCGTTGTTTTCCGAAGGCTTCTCGGGGACGAGAAGTTTTTAAGGTGTGTAGTTTTTAATGAACCATTTTTTTAGAGGGGATAAAATGCGAAGGTTTTTGAACTTTTTCTTTCATCAGCGGGTCGGTTTTAAAACCGAGATTCGGAAAGAAGTCCAGAGTTCTGGATCAATTTTAAGTAGTGATATCAGACTGCGCACGACAGTTTTAATCGTGCGGGTCAGCACCGTGTTGTCGGGTGCGTTTAAGATTTTGTTTAAAATTACAATAAAAGAAAACAAAATAAATTAAAATTAAAAACCTACAATTAACTCTCCCTCCCCTTCTCTCATCCAGAACATGCGCACACCCCCCTCCTCTCCCCTTAGTCGTGCGTGTGACCCCCTCCACGGCACCTCCTCCTTCCTCCGATTTCTCCCGGTTTTTGGAGATTTCTTCCTCCAAATCTCCATGGTGAGTCTTTCTCTCCCTTATCCTCTTTTTTTTGGCTTTATTTCGACCTAATCGTCGCCTGGTGAGATTTTTCCAAGCGCCCTAGGTTTGGGGTTGATTCGATTTTTTGTTTCTCTTGTTTTAGGTCGGTGAAAAGGTTCTCTTAGGGTCCCATGAGGTGCGTTCCGGCAACCGCCGCCGAAGGCGAAGCGGTTCGGGTGGTTTCAGATCGTCGCCAACGTTTCGAGGTAAGGTTTTATAGCCGTTGTTAGTTTCGCATCCTCCAAATTAGGGTCTTCATGTATATTTGACTCCCTGGTATTTAATTGGTAGGGCATTGGGTAGTTTCACTTTGTTTCTCGTTGTTTCTAACACCTGAGGTAAGAATTTAATGTCGTTGATTGGTCTTGCCTCACTTAATTTAGTTTATCTTTGTGTCTTAAGGTTCGTAGTGGTTGTCTTATAGTGCGTTGGAGGTTTTGGCGTGGTTTTGAGTCGCCAGAGTCTAGGAGACTCACCTGCGCAGGCATAGGTACGTATTTATATGTACGTGGGTTCCCCCGACGTGCGTATATTTGTCCATGGCAGCGAATATACATGTATGGGGCTAGTTTTTTCCATTACATATATAAAAATTTCCTGCGCAGGTGAGCGGAGACAGGTGTATGTGTATAAGCATTTGTGTGAGGATCCTCTTGCGCATGCTCATGGCCATGCGGAGCGTATGCATTGGGGCTAGGTGTCCTTATACGTATGTGAAATCACATATGCCTCATGGGGGAGCAGCAGCGACAGCTTTAGTTAGAAAGCGCCAAGAGTCAGAGTGGACGGATGGATCCACCTGGAGGTAGGGTCCCTCTCCTTTCCCTTTAAATTCAAGTAAAGTAATAGTGAGTTTAATATTTCACTTCCTTATCATTTTAATTATGCAAGTTTAGTTCCGATTAAATGCTTCTGTGCAAATCGTGTGAATTGCAGGAATAATATAAAAGAGGTTTCTTGGTCACTAAACTAATGATTTAATAATAAAACCCCTCTTTAGAGGTGTGCTTCCTTCAATCTAAAAATGTAGCAATAGCGTTTCATGATTGCCTTCCTTATTGTTTGGCTTCTTAACGTTGTTAAGGGTTTAATGAGTTTTAAAGTAAATTCTAAATATCACTAAATGAATTGTTTGATAAAGTAATGACATGTTTTCTAATAAAACTCATATAATGGAGGTGAGTTGCCTTCAAAATAAAATTGTAGTAGTAGATTTATTTTTTTGTGATTTCTTGCTTAAATGTCTTATAACTCTTTATGCTTGACAATATACTTGATAAATGACATGCTTGTACTTGTACCTTATTGGTTACCTCAAATGACATTGCTTCTTGAAAAAAATAATAAATGGGCCATGAAACCTCCTAAGTTCATGGCTTAACATGTAATTAGAACTTTTAGGGTAGGGTGTTTACCCACTTCCCTTTACTTCGGTGCTTATGTCATGCCACGTCTTGTGCCGCTTGTCGCAACCATCCAGCGATGCCTCGTTATTTCTTATTGAAATTCTTGGGTGGTTCGCTCATGCCCATTGTGGCCTTCGATTAGGGTGAATCCCATCCTAGGTGCTCGCTTTTCCTCTTGGCCACCCCCTTGGGTGTGCCCCACCTAAACGCCCCCTTCCCTTCTTCCATGTTCTTTAAGTTATAAATGTAACGTGATAGTTTGAATTGAATTCCTTACTTGAACAAGTTTTTTGGCTTGTACCATTTAATGTCATTAATAACCCATCATTGAGGCATGTTGATGCCATACACTTTTGTTACCTTCTATTTCTCATGCAAGTTCCAGAATTCTGATTAAGGATAATTAATTATGAGAACTAATTAGGAAATGTTTAGAATAGATTTGGATAATTAAATGTGAAGAATTAATTATGAAATGGGAATTGTGTCGACTGATTAATTAATTGAAAAATGGTAATAAATAAATGAGATTCTGGGTCCTAGACATGGCGTTCTATACCGATTTAAACGTTGGGTTTGGAAATGGTGTTCCTTCCCAATGGTTATCCAAGCTTGTGATATAGGGTGTTAGACATGGCGATCTACGATGAATAATTATCTAGGTGTTAGACATGGCAATCTACACCAAATGTGATTTGGGGTGTTAGACATGGCGATCTACACCGAATAATTATCTAGGTGTTAGACATGGAAATCTACACCAAATGTGATTCGAGGTGTTAGAAATGGAGATCTACACCAAATGAGAATTGTGGTGCCTGACATGGCATTCAACACCAAATGAATGATAATAATGATTTATGAAAATAATGAGAGATGTGGGTAAAACCCGGGTGAATTGTGATCAAATAAAGAAAGGTAAGAATGAATGGATTTACAATCTGAGTTGAAACAATAAGTGAATAAATAGAGTAAGTGAGAAAAATGATAATAAGTGTTTTTATTCTTAAACCAAATTTAATTGTGTTATTTTAAATAGGTTCTTATTTTAGCTATGGGTCGAGGCAGGTATTGTCGTCAGGTGTCCTTTTTGGAACATGGATGGGTGTTTATTGTTTGTATTGTATCGCTTTTGTTTGGAAATACCAGCACATTGTTTAATTATATTTCATGGTCTAGAGTGGGATAGACCCCGGTGGTTCCGGCCTACTGATATATATATCTCATGTAAAGACCCGAAGCTTGACGTACATGGACATTACATTACTTTTGTGGAATACTTAGTACATAACAAAAACACACACACAAGGATCGTAATAGTTTAGTGTCTTTGGAAACTCGGAATATAATCTTATAATCGTGGTGAAAGATCTTCAACATCTCCCATAAAGATCTTCCTTTTTTTTACCTAAAACCTTTCTTTATATCCTGGGGAAAAGAAAACATAAAAGGGTGAGCTCAAATGCTCAGTAAGGGTAAACAAAAGAAATATCAATCACATCATATTCATAAGAACATAACATTTTGGAAATCTTAACCTGCAAAAGAGAGCATAATTTCATAACATGGGATAAATCATAGTAGTGAAATGAAATCCCAATAATCATAACTTAAAACATGAAACTTTGTGGCATACACACATAATCATAGAGAATCATATCTTATTAGTCAAGACTCATTTCCAATACTATCTTAGTGGACAAAGTCCATTTCTGAACCGAGTCACCCTCGTTTCAGTCCTGTTTCACTGAACCGGTATAACCTACCGTTCAAGCCATGTCTATCTCATGAGATATAAAATCTTTACCCAATGCATTTGAGGGAGATATAGGTCTCACCCATCTCATAATGATACCACTCTTATGTGTGCCACAAAATCATAAATCATACATCATTGCATAACCCATGTAATAAAAATGGGAATCTTAAACATTGTGACATCATCAAACAATTCATATAAGATAAAGGAATTCATAAAAATAATTCAATCACAAAATAATCAAATCAATGTAATAATAGGGATTTAAACAGAACCCTATATTATCTTAGATGGAAAATAATTTTGATAAAACACTTGAACTCCATTCTTGTGGAAAATATCCTTTCTTTTTCAAAAACACTTTTTCTTTCAAAACATGTCATACGATTCTAAACTAAAAGAAGTTGATTAAAAATAAACTTGAAAACTTGTAAAGGAAGCTTCTTGGAAATACTGTTTTAAAAATCCATTTATGTCGTATAAGTTAAAAAAACATTCTTCGTACTTTTGTCGAAAAAGTCAAAAAGTACCTCGTATGAAAAACGACAAAAGATTCCTTTCATATCTTTTACTAAAAACTCAACGAAGGGTAAAATTGGATATAAACTATTTTATAAGGATATAAATATTACATATTGAGGAAACATGGATGTGGATGATAAAATACACCCCAGTAAATACCAAAGTATAAACAATCTCGGATAAAAATGAGATTGTGATATTTCCCTTACCTTAGGTCCGTTTTCCATCGTAAGTGTCTGAACCTCCTGTATAATGATTTAAATAATGTTATTGACTTATTCCAGAATCATAATTATTTTTATGATATCATATATGGTCATTTTCTTAGCTTCTTAGTAGTAATATTTCATTGCTACTTGTTATTCGGGTGTTTATAACTTTTTGTTCTTATCCGTGTTTTGTCGAATAAATTCTTATTCTTATCTTTAGGTTATATATACCTCATTTCCAGAATGGTATTAGTGTAATGTATATCATATTAATTCATTCAATTCATTTATATAATCATTATTAAATGAATATCATGTAGAACGAGTCGCATCAAGTCGTGGAGACGGTATTCCGTACGTACGCACGAGTGATGATATCGTTCCTATGATCGTGGAATTGTATTGGAGTGTATGTATACTATTTCAGAATCAGTATCACTTTATAATAGTCATATATAGTCATTATTTACACCATTATACCCATCCAAGTAAGGTGGTGTTGGAAAATAGATTACACCACGGCGTGGAGACGGTATTCCGTATGTACGTACGCACGCGCGGTGATTTCTTTTTCCGTAGGATGGATAGATGGTGAAATAGGGTTGTTTCATACTTATAATAACATATCAGTATATGAGTGATACTGATGTTACTACTTAATAATGAAACAACTAAAGAAGAAGAAGTGGAAGAAGAAATAAAGATTAAAGAATCGGTAACGGACATTACCTCTTCTTTGAAGTGCTTCTTTGAGACCTTCTTTTAGGGCACTAAAATTGGTCTTTGAAGAAGACCAAGACCTCTAGGATGATACTAGGGAAGTGGAGAAGAGATTTTGGCAGGGGTTTGCCGAGCTTTAATTCTCAAATTGGTGTGAGGAGAAGAGGGAGGAGGTGCCCTTTTATAAGGGAGGAGAGGGGCACCTTAGGAAAATCTCAAAATATTATTTTATATTAAGGTCAAATTCGGTTTATAATGGTTCCAAAGGGTATTATTTCGAATCTAAACTGGGTATGGGTCTAAATCCTCTCATCCAATAGGATTTAGACAAGTTTAGGTTATTATTTTAACCTTATCAATTATATTTAACACTAAGTTAAATAATTTAACTTTTACCGTGTCTTTTTGTTTTCTTACACAATATGGTTAATAAACTTACTATATCAAGCCAAAAGAACCCCAAGTTGTTTATTATTAATATATATAATCTTATCTAAGTCATTTTTCAGAACTTTAGATTTTTAGGATTAAAATAACAAATAATATAATATTTGTTTTAAAAACTAATTTATGTCAATTTTGACACTATTTGGTACATGATTTTTATGAAATTCGTAACAGAATGATAAGTTCAAACCAAGTTACTTAAATCAACAATAACATGTCATATTAACCTAGAAAATTAGTGTAAGTCATAAAAAGTCTCAAATTACATTTATTTGGGCATTTATAACATCAATTATGTCAATATTTCATTAATAAGACAATTACTGCATCATCTTTGTGTCATAATAAATGATAATTATTTAATCACTAAAAATTCTAAATAAATTTCTATGATGTAGATAATTGTATTATCTTTCTGGAGACTATTCATGTTCGAAGTTTCATTAATTTTATCACTAGATTAAAATTATTATACTTATAATATTTAAAAAAGTGACATGTTGTCACATTCTTTGGTTTTAATAATAATTAAATTATTTTCATTGCAAAAATTTAATTAAATGAATCTAATCCGACCCTTAGGTGATATGGGTCGACTTTTAGTCATCCAATATGATTTTGACATTTTTTAGGGTAATTTTAAAATATTATATTTACCCTTAATTACCCGATTTACCTTTAACTATGGTAAATAAAATTTACCGTAGTTACTATTCATAATTCCCAAAAATAAAAAGTAGCTTATTAACATAATTTGGATCCACTGATTCCAAATATGGAATCCATTTTTCCAAATTCAATACACAAGAGTTTCAGAAATTAAATTAAAATTAATCCCGTTGTCGAAAGAGAACGGGTTTTTCTTTAAAACATTGCAAAAGATTGAATTGATTTAACCTACGAATTCAAGGTAAAATCAATGATAATGACATACATTATATTAAATGGTAAAAATATATTCTATTTATACTTTAAAACTATTCAATATTATAATTTAACCACATAATATATTATGATGAAAAAAGTTGTTTTTAATTAAAATATAGCGTGTTTTTACTATTCATTAAAATATGAAAGTTATCGGAAAAATATCAAAACTTTATCTAATGTAAATTTTTATATCCTGATTCAAAAGAAGAATTTTATTTTGTCAAATTTAACTTATAAACATGTCAAAATCTAGATTTAAAGTGGGTGCGCCATCAAAAGGCGACAAAACTGCATTTTTTGAAAAATACTTATTTTACCCAAAAAAATTATTTTGTTCTTATACCATGTTCTAGAAATGTGTAAGATGAATAATAATGTTATAAAATTCAAAATTTAGTTAACACTATTCAAAACGGATATTTCATAACAATATTATAATAATATATCGTTGTTTAGTAAAACCCAATATTGCATACAACACACACTATCGAGGAAGGTCACGATTGCGTGTAATGCAAGCCAAGTCAGGGTTGCGTGTTGTGCAAGAATCCTTCGTTGTTTCGTATAACAGAATCGAACTATATTTCATTTATACATTGAATATATATATATATATATACTCAATGTTGCGTAGAATAACTATTATCAAAATTGTGTGTAACACGATCCAAGAATAGTGTTGTGTATACTGCAAGCTAATACGGTGTTGCGTATAGCGCAAGGTAATATTGGTGTAGCACAAGACATTAATGAAATTAAAAGAATATTTTTCATAAAATATCAGGGTGTTACATTCTACCCCCCTTAAAATGAAATTATCCCTCGAAATTTGTCGGGGTTATAAATGGTTTACTACTCGAAAGTTTGTTTAATAGAAACCCACATCGTAAAAAGGAATACCAAAACATGGCTTTTAAAAACTAAAGTATGAAATGTAACGGTTAACCAAATTAACTCATCACGGGGTTTCCACGTAGGAGAACATAGGTGAAAATATGGATATGGAAGAAAAATCTAACCATCAAGTTCTGATGGAGAATGGTAGAGAACATGGCTATGAAAAAGCCACCAATCACAAAGCTATAGATTTGTGATGATCTAAGGTACCATCTGATTAATCGGATATAAGGGAACTAGGACAACATTTTTGGTTTTCAAGATCATTTCCCTAAAGTTGATGAATTAAAAGAAATACTTGCATGATTTTGGTACAATCTCACTGTTGTTCCTGAATTGAACAATTTCCACTTCATCCCTTAAAGAAATGAAGTTGAATTTGTTATTCGTGATGTGTTAGCAGATCATGTGATAGAATGATGGGTCATTCCATCTCTTTCAAACAAAAGGTTAGCAAAATTTATAAGTCCATCTTATGGTTAGATTAATCGTATATGGTTCCAAAAATGAACTTATACTTCATATATCATACCGCTTAATACAATAAAACTAGTTTATACTAACCAGGGACTTCCTGTAGGCCAGTGGTAGGCGATAAAGGCCAGTCGCACTTCAGTTGTGGGTTCGATTCCCACAGCCTTGTCCGACGTGATGGGCTGTCGCCCGTCCTGCAGGTTGCCCTTTTTCTAAAACTATATTACTATAACATCCCATCCATAATATCGAAAAACAAACAATACTAACTTATGTCCAACATAATCCATTCCAATATTTAGGCTTATCCATAATATTGCAATCCACTCTCAGAGATTTAATACCATCGTTGATCCCCATATATCATAAGATATATCTTGTTGGTCACATTCCAAACATTCAAAGGCCTTAATCATGTACTCTCTTGAATACCCATTGAACCTTATTGAAAACATCAGTGTTGTTAAAAGTTAACTCTTTCCACATACCAAAATCCTCAAAATTCTATATACTCAAACCATGATATCACTTAGTCCTTATATCAATCATGAGCTCATGAATACTGTCAAATATTTCATTTTCTCGTTTTCCCTTCATTATGCGCATATCATCTTTTTTCCAAAAATATCTCAATCACATTCCACAGTTACGGGTACCATAAAATTATTGAAAACCACAGTAGACCAATACATAAATATTCCAATATTTCACGATACTATATACAACATTATTTTGTAATCCCATTAAATAAACACTTAATCATTCCACCACATCGTTGTCATATTCAACATCGCCAATAGTGATCGCATATGAATTCCCTTTGTCCTTTGCCTTAAGTAGTTGCTCATGTCGATTATCACTAACCCTTGGATTAGGGCATTTATTGGCATAATGTCCCATCTCCTTGCACTTGAAACATTGAAGTGTAGTAGGTTCATTATGTGTATCCCTTCCTTTGTTTGCATCATTAGACATCTTCTTCCCATCATTGCAGCATTCAAATGCCCGATGACCTTCCTTTCCACATTTGAAACATTTACTTGTCCCTTTAAGACAATCTCCACCATGCTTCTTTCCACACTTTGAGCATAAGGAAACATTCATCTTCTTTTCACCTTTATTATGAGATTTCTCCTTGAACTCCATCTTTCGTTTCTTGTCAAAACCATGAGATGGATATGTAACACCAACTTCCATTTCTACCTTGATAGCACAACGCACAATTTCTTCATAGCTACTGAAGTCTCTTATAGCTAATTCCCTTCGAAGACTTGGTTTTAATCCACTGAAGAATCGATCAACTTTACTTTCAGGTTGGATGATAAATCCAGATGCATACCTTGCAAGCCTTGTAAAATTCGCTTCGTATATACCAACAGATTCATCATCCTTTTGCTTTAGTTCAAGAAACTCCTTCTCCATCTTTGTTCGAAGAATATGAGGGAAGTACTTATTGAAAAATAAGTTCTTGAACTTGTCCCATTCCATGGACTCAATTTCATCTCTTGGCCTCGTATTCTTGATAAGATTCCACCATTGATCAGCTTCACCTTCCAAACGATATACTGCTAAGATGACTTTATCATGTTCAGAACATTGAAGAACTGAAAATATCTTTTCAGTAGTACTGATCCATTGTTCAGCAACAAGTGGATCAGAAGACCCACTGAAAGAAGGTGGACGTTGCCTCATGAAGGACTCAATAGAATATTGTTCCCTTCTCTGCTCATTTGGAAGTCCGGAATGATTCATATCTTGTGTAAGTATAGAAATAATATTTTGCACTCTATCTCCAATAACACTTATTTGTTCAGGAGGACAATCATTGCATTGTCCATTACAGTGATCAACACGGTTCCTTCGGGTTCCAGCCATCGTCTAAAACCCAAAAAGAATAGTGTGAGAGGCAAAAATAATGCTAGGGAAAACAACATAGTAAAGGGGGAGTACCCTTAATATCTAACATCTTAGGTTAAATTCTAAGATCGTTACCGTAGTTCTAGGACTATATCCTATATGTATACTTATCCTTAGGGACATCCCTAGACATACCTTAGAAATATCTCTAGGGATCTCACTAACGTTCTCACATCCTAGTTTCCAAAGGTTGACTAAACCTTTCCTTTGATACCAACTGTAAAGACCCGAAGCATGACGTACATGGACATTACATTACTTTTGTGGAATACTTAGTACATAACAAAAACACACACACAAGTATCGTAATAGTTTAGTGTCTTTGGAAACTCGGAATATAATCTTCTAATCATGGTGAAAGATCTTCAACATCTCCCAAAAAGATCTTCCTTTTTTTTACCTAAAACCTTTCTTTATATCCTGGGGAAAAGAAAACATAAAAGGGTGAGCTCAAATGCTCATTAAGGGTAAACAAAAGAAATATCAATCACATCATATTCATAAGAACATAACATTTTGGAAATCTTAACCTGCAAAAGAGAGCATAATTTCATAACATGGGATAAATCATAGTAGTGAAATGAAATCCCAATAATCATAACTTAAAACATGAAACTTTGTGGCATACACACATAATCATATAGAATCATATCTTATTAGTCAAGACTCATTTACAATACTATCTTAGTGGACAAAGTCCATTTCTGAACCGAGTCACCCTCGTTTCAGTCCTGTTTCACTGAACCGGTATAACCTACCGTTCCAGCCATGTCTATATCATGAGATATAAAATATTTACCCAATGCATTGGAGGGAGATATAGGTCCCACCCATCTCATAATGATACCATTCTTATGTGTGCCACAAAATCATAAATCATACATCATTGCATAACCCATGTAATAAAAATGGGAATCTTAAACACTGTGACATCATCAAACAATTCATATAAGATAAAGGAATTCATAAAAATAATTCCATCACAATATAATCAAGTCAATGTAATAATAGGGATATAAACATAACCCTATATTATCTTAGATGGAAAATAATTTTGATAAAACACTTGAACTCCATTCTTGAGGAAAATATCCTTTCTTTTTCAAAAACACTTTTCCTTTCATAACATGTCATACAATTCTAAACTAAAAGAAGTTGATTAAAAATAAACTTGAAAACTTGTAAAGGAAGATTCTTGGAAATACTGTTTTAAAAATTCATTCATGCCGTATAAGTTAAAAAAACATTCTTCGTACTTTTGTCGGAAAAGTCAAAAAGTACCTCGTATGAAAAACGACAAAAGATTCCTTTCATATCTTTTACTAAAAACTCAACGAAGGGTAAAATTGGATATAAACTATTGTATAAGGATATAAATATTACATATTGAAGAAACATGTATGTGGATGATAAAATACACCCCAGTAAATACCAAAGTATAAACAATCTCGGATAAAAATGAGATTGTGATATTTCCCTTACCTTAGGTCCGTTTTTCTTCGTAAGTGTCCGAACCTCCTATATAATGATTTAAATAATGTTATTGACTTATTCCAGAATCATACTTATTTTTATGATATCATATATGGTCATTTTCTTAGCTTCTTAGTAGTAATATTTCATTGCTACTTGTTATTCGGATGTTTATAACTTTTTGTTCTTATGCGTGTTTTGTCGAATAAATTCTTATTCTTATCTTTAGGTTATAGATACCTCATTTCCAGAATGGTATTAGTGTAATATATATCATATTCATTCATTCAATTCATTTATATAATCATTATGAAATTAAGATCATGTAGAATGAGTCACATAAAGTCGTGGAGACGGTATTCCGTACGTACGCACGAGTGATGATGTCGTTCCTATGATCGTGGAATTGTATTGGAGTGTATGTATACTATTTAAGAATCAGTATAACTTTATAATAGTCATATATAGTCATTATTTACACCATTATACCCATCCAAGTATGGTGGTGGTGGAAAATAGATTACACCACGGCGTGGAGACGGTATTTCGTACGTACGCACGCGCAGTGATTTCTTTTTCCGTAGGATGGATAGATGGTGAAATAGGGTTTTTTCATACTTATAATAACATATCAGTATATGAGTGATACTGATGTTATTACTTCATAATGAAACAACTAAAGAAGAAGAAGTGGAAGAAGAAATAAAGATGAAAGAATCGGTAACGGACATTATCTCTTCTTTGAAGTGCTTCTTTGAGACCTTCTTTTAGGGCACTAAAATTGGTCTTTGAAGAAGACCAGGACCTCTAGGATGATACTAGGGAATTTGAGAATAGATTTTGGTAGGGTTTGGCCAAGCTTTAATGCTCAAATTTGTGTGAGGAGGAGAGGGAGGAGGTGCCCTTTTATAAGGGAGGAGAGGGGCACCTTAGGAAAATCTCAAAATATTATTTTATATTAAGGTCAAATTCAGTTTATAATGGTTCCAAAGGGTCTTATTTAGAAGCTAAAGTGGGGATGGGTCGAAATACTCTCATAAAATAGGATTTAGACAAGTTTAGGTTATTATTTTAACCTTATCAATTATATTTAACTCTAAGTTAAATAATTTAACTTTTACCGTGTCTTTTTGTTTTCTTACACTATATGGTCAATAAACTTACTATATCAAGCCAAACGAACCCCAAGTTATTTATTATTAATATATATAATCTTATCTAAGTCATTTGGCCGAACCTTAGATTTTTAGGAATAAAATAACAAATAATATAATATTTGTTTTAAAAACTAATTTATGTCAATTTTGACACTATTTGGTACATGATTTTTATGAAATTCATAAAAGAATGATAAGTTCGAACCAAGTTACTTAAATCAACAATAAAATGTCATATTAACCTAGAAAATTAGTGTAAGTCATTAAAAGTCTCAAATTAAATTTATTTGGGCATTTATAACATCAATTATGTCAATATTTCATTAATAAGACAATTACTGCATCATCTTTGTGTCATAATAAATGATAATTATTTAATCCCTAAAAATTCTAAATAAATTCCTATGATGTAGATAATTGTATTAGATTTCTGGAGAATATTCATGTTCGAAGTTTCATGAAGTTTATCACTAGATTAAAATTATTATACTTATAAGATTTAAGAAAGTGACATGTTGTCACATTCTTTGGTTTTAATAATAATTAAATTATTTTCATTGAAAAAATTTAATTAAATGAATCTAATCCGACCCTTAAGTGATATGGGTCTACTTTTAGCCATCCAATAGGTTTTTTACATTTTTTAGGGTAATTTTAAAATATTATATTTACCCTTAATTACCCGATTTACCTTTAACTATGGTAAATAAAATTTACCGTAGTTACTATTCATAATTCCCAAAAATAAAAAGTAGCTTATTAACATAATTTGGATCCACTGATTCCAAATATGGAATCCATTTTTTCAAATTCAATACACAAAAGTTTCAGAAAATAAATTAAAATTAATCCCGTTGTTGAAAGAAAACGGGTTTTTCTTTAAAACATTGCAAAAGATTGAATTGATTTAACCTACGAATTCAAGGTAAAATCAATGCTAATGACATACATTATATTAAATGGTAAAAATATATTCTATTTATACTTTAAAACCATTCAATATTATAATTTAACCACATAAGATATTACGATGAAAAAAGTTGTTTTTAATTAAAATATAGCATGTTTTTACTATTCATTAAAATATGAAAGTTATCGGAAAAATATCAAAACTTTATCTAATGTAAATTTTTATATCCTGATTCAAAAGAAGAATTTTATTTTGTAAAATTTAACTTATAAACATTTCAAAAACTAGATTTAAAGTGGGTGCGCCATCAAAAGGCGGAAAAACTGCATTTTTTGAAAAAATACTTATTTTACCCGAAAATTTTATTTTGTTCTTATACCATGTTCTAGAAATGTGTAAGATGAATAATAATGTCATAAAATTCAAAATTTAGTTAACACTATTCATAACGGCTAGTTCATAACAATATTATAATAATATATCGTTGTTTAGTAAAACCCAGTATTGCGTACAACACACACTATCGAGGAAGGTCGCGATTGCGTGTAATGCAAGCCAAGTCAGGGTTACGTGTTGTGCAAGAATCCTTCGTTGTTTCGTATAATAGAATCCAACCATATTTCATTTATACATTGAATATATATATATATACTCAATGTTGCGTAGAATAACTATTATCAAAATTGTGTGTAACACGATCCAAGAATAGTGTTGCGTATACTACAAGCTAATACGGTGTTGCGTATAGCGCAAGGTAATCTTGGTATAGCACAAGAAATTAATGAAATTAAAAGAATATTTTTCATAAAAGCTCAGGGTGTTACATCTCACACCCTACTCAGGATGCCATTGCACTGGGGTACCCGAGTAGATTCTATTTGGTTGTAGGACCTTGTCGTTGTTGTTTCTTGTACTTGGAGTTAGGAGAAAAGGACCGAGTTGGGGCTCGGGATGCTCCTGGAGATCACCCTCGAGGCTTAAGACTTTTTTCTATTTACTTCTGCATTGATGTGTAAGTATGTCGCATGATTTAATGCTTCCATTGTATCATTATCATGTCATGCATGCGTCTCCTATATAAACTGACGTTCGCCAATTTTATTCAAACCTTCTAAATGAAAAATGTTTTCTGCTGCTTTCTTATTATTTACACTACTTTTGTTGTTTCTGTATTTTTGGTCCCCTTGCTTCACTTTGATAAGAGGGTATAGTCTCCCCCCTGACTTACCTTACACCCTCGCCGCTAGTCGGCAACCTCTGGCGTAAGGAGAGACGCGCTTGAGGCCATGTCGTGGGCGAGCTCGGATGACCCTGGTGACTGGTTTAGGGTCGACCTGGGTTAGTTCGTGACACAACAACTCAATATTCAAGCACTATAGAGTCCATAAATTTCATTTCAAAACATATTATATTAAAACAAGTTTGAATTAAATATAAAACTAGGTTTTATTGTTTAAATATCAAATCCTATATTTATTGAAAACCCCAATTTTATAAACAATACACAATAATTCCCTTTTTAAAATTTTCTTTCTCTTTAAAACACACCCTTTTTAACTTAGTGAATATGGACTGTGTCTCATAGATATAAATGTGAGATGGAATATCTCATACCTTAAGACTCGACAACATTCATAAAAATTAAATCTAAATTTTTAATAAGTATCATTTTATTATACAACTACTACTAAAAGATAATTATATATATCATATGATATATGATTTATCTACCACATATTGTTATTCATATATTATCAATTTGTTGGTAAAATCATGTTTCATGTAATAACTGCTTTCCTTTTCATATAGGTTTTGATTTAGTATTTTTAGATAATTTTACATGGATAATTGTTACATAATATAATTTTTTATCCATTATATAAATTTCATATATATTAATTATATATGAATTCATAGTAATCCATATATTTTAGAGATAGAAAATGAAATAAACTCTTCATTGAGATGGTAGTCCATATGTTCACATGACTGTTGTTTATGTTTTCCAAGGGATGGAATGAAATAAAGCTAAATAATACTTCACCTTTATCAAAACACAAATATTTAATATATATCATATATAATTATTAATTTTATAATTATTTCCTTACATGAAAAGAATTAGTGAAAAATGAATTATATTACATCATGAGGCGGTTGTCCTCCATACACACAAGTGATGTTATCGTATCCCCTACGGAATGAAAAGTAATATGGTATATGATATATATTTATTATAGAACATTTATTATGATAAAAATATAATATCTATTATTTTAACATATTCTTATTATCATATAATTAAAATAAAATGGGAAACACATCACATTGGTTTGATAGGCGGTAGCCTATTGTACACATGAGTGACGTTATTATTTTACAATGTGATAGAATATAGTAATTTAGGTGTGATATTATAATTAAAAAATTATAATAATACCATAAATAACATATATAAACATTAAATCCATTATTATAAACATCTGATAGAGGTGGTGGTGGAAAAAAATATCGGTTCGTGAGGAGATCCTCTGTTGTACAAACGATCAATGGTTTTGTTTCCCATTTTATAGAAGAAAAGATTGATAAATGTTATGAAATTAATATAATAACATATAAGTATATAGGGGACCCCTATTTTATAATATCATTATATTTTAATAATATATGAGTTTTTTGAGGAAAAACTAAAATGAAAATGCATGTTTAAAGAGTATATATATTTCTCAAAGAACCCATTTGAGTTTACACCTAAATCATTATTTGGAGGGATTTCTATTTAAAAAAATAAATATTGAATGTTTTTACAGAATTAAGGATGTGATCTTTTTATGATTTGACCAACCCAAATGGTTTTGGTAGTGTGATGAGTGTTGGAGAGAGGGTGACCTTTAATAAGTGGGTGATAAGACATAGATAGATATTTTGAAAAGAATAATGTATAACCATAGTTTTCACATTAAAAAGGATAAAAAATGGGACATTACCCAACTTTATATCTAATATGGTTTAAATATTAGGATTAAATCGGTTTTGGAATAGTTTATATGTTATTATACACCTTATCTTTTCAGATTAACCCTCGATAAACCTTTTTTATCACTAACCATAGTAATTAATTTAAAAAAAATATCTCACATTATGGTAAAAAATAAATTAACCTTGTTATGCTATATTAATTTTTATAATTCGAAATATATAATCAAAATTTCCAAATACCATTCACAAAAGTGGAAATTTTAATTTAATATTAACCCCCATCGGTGATGAATATGTGGTTTTCCAATGAGAAAATTCTCAGAAGTTTAAAAAGTGTTTATAACAATATTCAATATGGAATTAATTAAAATAAATTATATTTTCTAAAGGTAATATAATTGAAATTATTTTTCTTTTAAAACCTTATTAAAATAAAATTTCACCTTGTTATATTTTAGAAAAATAGACTTTTTCAATAAAAACCTATATTTTTCATTATTCATCAAAAAAATAAAAAAATTTGAAAATCCCAATAATTTAATCCAAAATAAAATTTAAATATTTATTTCAAAAATAATTTTTATTTTTTTAAATAATATTTCTGAAATTTTAGTATATTAACTTCAAAATAACTAAGAATAATGCGACAATACTTTTTTTTTATAAAAATATGATCCTTAATTGTAAAATTGGATTTATTATAATATCGTGTATATAAGACAAATATGATGAATGATAAAAATTTGATGGAATAAATAGAATATAAACTTCATTAAAATATTTTAAATAGTGATGTGTGTATTTATTTGATGTAAAACATGTTTGTACATAGAAAAATAGTTTGTTAGAAAAATATTTCCTTTATTTTTAAATATTTAATTATCATATTTTCTCATAAATTAATAATTTTATATACATGTGTAAATAATATTATGTCATAATTTAGTTAATCATATTCATACCCATTATCACAATGTCTATAATATAAATATCATTTAAAATAATAATATTCTAATAGTTTAATTAGTCTTATTTAAACTCAGAGTTTCTTATATCGTAAGCTATTAAAGAAATTAAAATTATTTTTTAAAAAAGTACTTCATTAAATATAGGGGTGCCAAATTATACCCCTTTTAAAATTAATTTCACTATATAAGTTCCATTATATTAGTGAATACTACTGAGGATACATCTACATCATCACATCCTAATCTTCCCACATAGATTTCTCAAGCATGTTGCTTTTCCACACAACATTGACCCAGTGAGTGGTATATTTTCATAGCACTTTCTATCTATGATCCAGAATATCCACAAACTATTCCTCATAAAAATGATCTATATACATAGATATGGCCTTTTAGTTATGTACATGTGAAGGGTCAGGTATATTCTTCTTCAAGAGAGATACATGGAACACAATGTAGCCTTGAGATTGGTTTGGTGGATGTTCCAAATGAGAATCTCTCATATCGATACAGTCAATAATTTCATTGGGAAGGTTTTACTAAGGGAATAGTTTTTCCTTCTTTCCACTTATCATCACATTCTTGCATGGAGAAATAATTAGAAACACATTTTTACCAAATTTAAATTCCAGACCACATCGATTATTATCAACATAAATGTTTTGTCAATATTGCACCGCACTTATGTGTGACTGAATGGATATAACATTACCTAATTGTTTTAGTCAACTATAGTCCAATTTTATTTCATTTTCCAAATTCACCCCATTATATTGGTGTTCTAAACTTATTTCAATACATGGTTTCATAAGTATCCATTTTAATTATTGAGTAAATTTTTTATTTGTTTTGAAATTCAATTAGAGGAACATGTTGATCTGGTCGACCAATCTAGTACATAGAAAATGTTCATAGGATATAAATTTGGGGTTGAGTTGTTCTACCGACTGAAAATATATCTTGGTATGATATATAGTTACAAAACTGAACTCAATAATAATATCTTAGAGAATACTTCTCCAAAATGTTAAGGTCAACCACAAATCCCAGTATAATACAATGGAATGTTGTACTCAATTAAAACTTTCCACATAATTAATGTTTATTATGGTAAGATGATCCAGAGAGGAATATTATCTAATATAAATGAATTATGATGACATTTTAAGGTTATTTACTACAACCCATATATATTTATTACCTTTATATGTTTTGGGGATGTCCGATGAAAACATACATGGTGTCGTTTTCAAATATCCATTATTGTATGGAAAATAATTGTTTAATTCCCTTAGTATTTTAAATCTCGGCCTTTACTTGTTGAAAAAAAAAATCAATGAAATACATACTCAATAATATCTCCCTTCATGTTTTCCCACTAGAAATACTCTTTCGAATAGGCTAGTGGTAGGTTTTATAACCTTTTCATCATTAGGTTATGAGTTCAAGTCCCATGGCCTTGCTGGGTGTGATAATTTATCACCCAACAAGGGGATTATCTATTTTAAAAAACAATATTAATATAAATCATAAAAAATCATATAAATACCAAGACCTCAGTATCCCAGAGTGATTTACACACTTTATTACATAGGAATTGATACAAGATTCAAATCCTCAAAGACTAACTAGTTTAGTAGTTTAGGATGCCTGATTAAATAAATTAACCTTACATTATGGTTTAAAACATAAAATAATAAATATAAAATCCTTTTAAAAATCCATTGTTCACATATAATTACACTAAATAGCAGTCATAATAAATATCTTGTAATCCTAGGAAAATAAAACATATGAAAGGGGTGATCTCAGACGCTCAGTAAGGGTAAGCATAAAGTTCAAGCTATTGTGAACAATAAGCATATACATTAAGGCAAGGTGTATAACTAAAGAATAATCCACCTAAATAGAATGTTGAGGATAATATGGAAAGAATAATTTGAAATCATATAATTCCATATATAAAATAACATTGATGTTATATTAATCAAATAATATCACCGAATATCAATAACTAATCTCATTGTGATGGTATTCATTATGCTATACATCATAAACATACTGTCATGTATTTGGCCAATAAACCATATATAAATAGGTTATACATTATCAAATACCCAAAATATTTTGTATAATGAGATATACCAATGAATCAAGGTGCTATAGTGGACCTCACCCATCACTTACGATCATTAACCAACCTGGGTCAACCCTGAACTAGTCACCCGGTACGATCTCTGCCAAGCCCAGAGAGGTGTTCTTAATCCTCCCTAGATGGAGACTAGTGCTAATAACATCATTAGAGATAATGAGAGTGATTTCGCCCCAAAAAAATAATATAAAACTAAATAAATAATAAAGAAACCCAAACTCAAAATTATTTACAAACATTACATTATTTACATTTACAACAAAGTACAACAAAATAATTCGAAAAAACCAAATAGATCATGATACCTAAGACATATCTATGTGACCTCCATGGTCAATCTATAATCCATACCACACATTTCCCAAGGTGATTGATCACATCGTATAACCAATAGTAGAAATTAAAAACAAAAGGAAACTATAGGTGTGAGTATTAACACTCATTAGGCTAGCCCAATATTCTTCTTCCCAATGCACTTCCTTTAAAATAAAAGAAAATCAATTTTATAATTTGAACTACAATATATAATTTTATGCTATTATATATATTTACTTAATACAAATTATGACTCATTTCCCTTATTACCTCCCAAAACCAAGTTCATTACATTATGGAAACAATAACATTTTCAGGGGAAAATATTGTTTATATTTACAATGTGCACAAAATAGGATGAAACACTTTTCATGAAAACAATTTTCATAAATCATTTTAAAAACAATGCATCACATTCAAGGAAAAACACTACATAAGAGAGAATAATAGTTATTATAAAAAAAATTACAATGGAAATATGCATACTCGTATCTCAAACATCATTATAAGAAAATAAGTGATAATCAATGTAGTTGAAACTAGGAGAACAAGAACTATCATAAACATACCTATACATGAGACCTCATACTAGGTAGTATTCCATGTAAGATGCAATCAAAACGACCAAAAAACCAGCCACCCTTACTCAAGATAGACCAAGGGGCCCAATCCCATATCCAGAAACCAAATTACATCCACCAACTATAGGCCAATAGTCACAACATGATCTACCAGTGTGGAAATCGTTGGTAGATAATTCTCTCAGTATGCTAGGTTCCCATGTCTTATATAAATAATGGGGTTTATCCAACCGATGAAAACCTAGAATCCAATCACAAATATATAGTAATAATAGCTCACAATATTCCTTACCCTGAGTCTCCCCAAGGACTAATCTCATGGCTTAAAATAATTAAAACATAAAAATTTACCACCGAGGAACCCTGATAATGATTCACTAGGATTCCATAGTGAAGAAATCATATCCATTATAAATGGGAGAGTTATGAGAAACATCCAATGGAGTTTTTCCCAATAAATATTTTTATCAATTTCACAATGTTTTCGATTGGGCTTTTCATAATTTCACACAACTAACAATTTTAAAACATACAATCCATCTTTCAAAAAAGGTTTAAACAAAATATTATTCATTCCAAAATAATTTACATAATATCCTTAAAGAATTCCTATTAAACTTGGAAAATAAAACATTTCATACAAAAATTCCAAACGTACCATACATCAGCATTGCATATCAAAACACCTAAAACACGATACCCATTCTTTTATAAAACACAAAATCACATGGGAAACTAATACAAGGAACTGAAAAATAATTTCATATAATAATTACATGTCAAGACCCGTCCTCGGGGCCCATGCCATGACTACCCTAAGCCCGCCTTCCATAGGTCAGGGGCTAGCGACTAGCACCAAAGGCGTAAATCCCAAAAGAAGGGAAGGCATTTCCTTTATGAAGTAACATACACAACAGAGTACGCAAGCGAATCAAACACTAAGTAAAACTGAGTACAAGGTAAGTGCTGAAAAAAGTAAATGGGCCAGTATACAAACCCAATTGAAAGTACAGTACAACTGAAAGGAAAGTACAACAACAGTAAGTAAAATAGAAACACCAAGTCATCCTCCGGAAATCCCACCTGAAGGGTGGGTACAGATAGTCTCCTCAGCTCCTTAGATCCAACCGTCCGCTCCGTTCATGTCCCACAAAGTGGTCCACCTCCAGGTACAATCCAGCTCCACAAGCCTCCACCTTGATCAGTGTTGTCCATCGTCCGAAACCAACACAACGTAGTGCGGGCATAGCCCGTGCAGGGGTGAGTATACGATACTCAGTAGGGACCACGAGACCCCCGAAGGTCTCTCAGAATCCAAGAAAGATAAACCAAAAAGGAAAGATACAATCACGAAGTATCAACAACACTACTTAAGTGTATGCTCATACATATACCTAAGTCATCAGTTACAGTTCGGCTCCAGCTCCCGAGCCCAAGCACAATCCAGTCCACACAAGAAAGCACAACCCAATCCACACAGGAAAGAAAGCCAACCACATCAAAGATAATGATTGAAAATAAAGACTCACCTCACACAGGTATACACTTCTTAAGGTGATAGATATGATCAGATGCAGCCCTGATTCATCTAAGTTGTCAGACCCACATAGGATAAAAGACCAGCTAAGCTGTCGGACCCACAAAGGATACAAGACCAGCTACTCTGCTGGACCCACACAGGATACAAGTACAGAGATCAATACTGTCGGACCCGCATAGGATACAAGAATAGTATTCATCACTGTCGAACCCACGGAGGATTCTAGTACGGTCTTCGTCGCTGCCGAACCCACGGAGGATCCAAGTACAGTCGTCATCGTCGATGTCGCAGCCAGCTCTAGGGTTCCTGCACACAGCATGCTCGATTCCTGGAGGGTCCGCTCCTCGAGAAAAAGAGTGTCGATACATCAACTGTCATGAAGTCCAGAGTTTATGTATCCAAAAGTTTTTTCTCGTCAAAATAAACCCAATGCGACAAACAGTGCATCAATCGGACGTCCAGTTTGAGAGTTATTGGCTTTTCCATCCTAGGGGCCCAGTTGGTTTTTAAGATAAAACCAACCCGACCATACTCCAGCTGCATCCAAACCTCAAACAGAGTAAGCCAAAAGGACCGCCTCAAAAAAATTATACCAACGCAATTGACGGCACGTCAATTGGATATCCAGTCCTTGAGATATAAGTGTTTCCGCTCCAAATGCCCGGTTGGTTTCCGGTTCGAACCAACCTGTCTGTACCCAAACTTTGCCGAAACATCAAGTGTAATATATTGAAATGCCCATCTTGATCCAAGGATTTCTACACAACTAACGGTGCATCGATCGGAGGTCCGTATCACAATTTATGGGAAAAAGACCAAAAATAGTCCGAAGTGGGGGGATTGGGCCTGGTCCAACCCAGCCCAACCCCCCCCCCCCCCCGGGTCAGCCTGAACCGGGTCGACCGACCTGGGTTCGGGTCCGGCCCGGTCCGCGCGACCCACCCTGGCCCGGCGGGGGGTGCGCTAGCTCAGCCAGCAGGCCGAGCAGGGGGGGGGCGCGGTCCCCCCTCCCTTTGCGCTCCGCGGACGCGACGCCCAGCGCTGCCTCTCCTCCGGATCCCGCGCGGCCGCGGGATCTGGTCCCCTGCCACTGCGGCTTCAGCCGCGGTGGCTCCTGCCAGGGCACCGTCGCGCCGCCGGAGGTTTCCGCGGGCCACCAGAGTCATTCTGGTGGTCCGTTTTTGATCCCTTCTGTGCCTGCAGACGTGTAAGGACCCATACATCACTACGAAGGCCTCCAATCGCCAGAACGGTCCCGCTTTGTCATCACTAATAATTCCGCAGAACAAGAACAAAGCAGTGGTGGGTCTGGACTTGTTCGTTAGTCCGCACCCACCACGTTAGTGGTTCTTCACATCACCAAAAAAAATGATACCAAGCACGAGGGTATAATTCTCATGAGAAAGAACATACAATTTCCAAAATCCACTACCTCAACAAGGAAGACGATCGTCAGCATCGTGGTACACGACGTCGCGGAGAAGAGGATCGTAGGCATTTCTGGGGCATGCCATGGAGGAAGCGGCGTCTCCTCTCTGGCCGCTGGGAAGAGAATTGGTTGCGCGTCGCCAATCTCCGAGTAACCGGCATTCTTCGTCATTATTTGTCGGAGGTCGATGTTGTCGGCGTTTCGTCAGAGCTTTCTCCTGCGGGTTCTCAAATCATTTGCCAAAGGGCTGATTAATAAAATAATTAATCCTCACGTTGTGTTCATTATTATGGTTCTTTAATGAACCTTAAATTAATGAACCTTTTAAACACACGGGCATTGTTGTTCCACAACCAAAGGGACAAGTCATTAAATGACCCTCATTTATTGATTTTCATTACACTGCAATTCCGCCAACTATCACTCCACGGTGGAAGAAAAAGAATAAAATAACTTATAGTTATTTTATTATATATAATTCTTTTTCTGAAATTCTAAAAACTTATCTTTTTCATCTGACCCTTGTCGGTTGAAGTTAAGTTTCGCCTAAGTGAATCCCGGTGCTGCGAATTCATCGGTGCCCTCAGATTTTAAATCCAAGCACCGGTTCAAAAGTTAGAAAAATCCGCTCGTTCGTTCACTGAATGTACCCGAGCTAAACTTCAGAAATTGATTTCGGGCACACCGGGCCTCGGAATCATGCTCCGTCAGAAGCCGCAGACTCGTAAAATTCCAAAGTATTTAAAAAAAATTCCTTGAAATTTCAAGGTCTTTACATTACTCCCACCTCAGGGCTTTGCGTCCCCATAAAGCTATAACATAAACTAGGGTAAAAAATGAGGGTACTGTGAATGCATCTAAGCCTCCCGCTCCCACATGCTCTCCTGGAGGTTCTCGTGCTGCCACCTGATGCGCACTAGAGGAATCAACTGTCCACATAGGACCCGCTCCTGTCGATCCTCAACCTCCACCGGGACCTCTGCAAAAGTTGCCCCGTCATCGATGTCCAGCTCCCCGTGGTCGATGATATGCGTCGGGTCATGCATGTATCTCCTCAGCTGAGATACGTGGAAGACTTCGTGAACCCGGTGCAACTGAGGTGGAAGGGTCAGGCGGTAATCCACATCACCTACCCTACTGAGGACCTGGAAAGGTCCGATGAAGCACGGAGATAACTTGTCGCCTCGTCCAAATCTCCGTAATCCACGTCGAGGTGAGACCTGTAAGAAAACGTGGTCGCCATCCTCGAACTCCAGTGGTCTCCACCTCCTATCAGCATAGGACTTCTGTCTGCTCTGTGCAGTCCTCATCCGCTCCTGGATGATCTGCACTTTCTCCACCGTAGCCTGAACCATTTTTGGTCCTACGAGTGCTGACTCGCCAGGGTCAGTCCAGCACAAAGGTGATCTGCAAGGTTGGTCGTAAAGTGCCTCGTAAGGTGACATCCCGATAGTGGAGTGGTAGCTCTTGTTGTACGCAAACTCCACCAAGGGTAGGTGATCTTACCAGCTGTGACCAAAGTCAAGGACACATGCACGGAGCATGTCCTCAAGTGCCTGAATGGTCCTCTCCGTCTGGTCATCTGTCTGAGGGTGAAAAGCAGTGCTCAGACGTAGCTACGTCCCGAAAGCCTCCTGTAACCCCTTCCAAAGTTGGGAAGTAAAGCGAGCATCTCGATTGGAGACGATAGACGATGGCACACCATGAAGTCGTACGATCTCCGGAATGTAGAGGTGTCCCAAGCTCTCTACTGAGCCCTGCTCTATGATCAGTAGAAAGTGGGCCGACTTGGTGAGTCGGTCTACAATCACCTAGATGGTGTCGTGTCCTCTAGAAGTACGTAGAAGCCCTGTCACAAAATACATGGATTTCCCGTCCCACTTCCACTTCGGGACCTCCATGGGATATACCAAGCCTGCTGGTACCTGGTGCTCCACCTTTACCTGCTGGCAGGTGAGGCATCGTGAAACGAACTCTACCACAGCCATCTTCATACCTGGCCACCAGTGCTGTCGTCTGAGATCCAGGTACATCTTCGCCACTCCTGGATGTACCGCTAATGGGGAAGTGTGAAACTCTCTCAGCACCTCCTCCTATAATGCAATTGGTACCATGGTACGTCCTTAAAAGGACGACGTGCTCTCTTCCAACAGAGAATCTATCAGGTGTCTATCCTGAGGATATTTGTGCACGTCGCATCTCGCAGTCAATGTCCCCATGCTGTGCCTCTCTGACCTGCTGAAAAAGTGGAGGAGTGAATGTGAGGGATTGTAGATAGGCTGCCCCATCCCTATCCATGTATGATATTTGTAAAGCAGCTAACTGCTCTGTCGCCTCTCTAATTAGCTGAATGCCCGACCTCCTGCTGAGAACATCAGCCACAAAGTTCCCCTTACCAGGAGTATAGACTATCTCAAAGTCATAGTCCTGGAGGAACTCGATCCATCGTCGCTATCTCAGGTTTAGGTCCTTCTGCGAGAAGATGTACCTGAGACTCTGGTGGTCAGAGTAGACTGTAAAGCGCTCGCCCATCAGATAGTGCCGCCACATCTTCAGGGCGAAGACCACTGCTGCTAACTCCAGGTCATGGGTAGCATAGTTCTGCTCGTTTTACCTCAACTGTCGTGATCCATAGGCGATCACTGCCCGCTCTTGCATCAGGACACACCTGAGTCTGGTCCCTGATGCGTCGTAGTAAACTATGTACCCTACTCCCTCCTCCGGTAGCCTCAAGATGGGTGCACTGTTCAATCTCTATCTCAGCTCCTGGAAGCTCTGCTGACATCTATCCGACCACACAAATAGTTTACCCTTCTTCTTCAAAGTTGAGAGTGGTGATGCAACTCTAGAGAAGTCTGGCACAAATCTCTGATAGTACCCAGTCAAGCCTAGGAAACTCTGCACCTCCATCACGCTCTTGGGTGGCTCACAAGCTAGCACTGCCTTGATCTTCATAGGGTCCACCGCAACTCCCACCTTAGAGATGACGTGTCCTAAGAAGTGGACCTCTCGAATCCAGAACTGACACTTTGAGAGCTTACCATAAAGCTGGTGCTCTTGGAGTGTGTCTAGTACAACCCACAAGTGGTAGGCATGCTTCTCCTCAGTAGTTGAGTAAATCAAAATGTCGTCAATGAAGATTACAATAAATAGATAGAGGTAAATCTTGAATATCATGTTCATGAGACTCATGAACACTACTGGAGCATTGGTTACACCGAAAGGCATAACTAAGAACACATAGTGGTCATACCGACACTTGAAGGTCGTCTTCTGCACATCCTCGTCTCGAACTCTGAGATGATGATAGCCTAACCTGAGGTCTATCTTCGAGAACCAACATGCTCCCTTGAGCTGATCAAAGAGGTATTCAATCCACGGAAGCGGATACTTGTTCCTCGTAGTCACCTGGTTCAGGCGACAGTAATCGACACACAGTCGCATGCCCCCATCCACCTTCTTGGCGAATAGGACCGGAGAAGCCCAGGGTGAAACACTGGGTTGGATGAAACCTTTTGATAAAACACTATTTTATTGAATATTTTATTGATAATAAATGATATAATTTCCTCACATTGTGTTAAATATGTTTAATTAGAAAGTATTTGGGATTAGATCATTCATTTGAATATTTGATGAAAATTCCAGTTTTACCCTTTATAGTTCACTGTAGTATTTCGAAGATAAATATTTTTATATTTATTATTGAAATTTTAAATTTTGTAAAAGTGTTCCTAACTTAATTATCTACAACTTTTATTCAGGACACTAGAGATAAACAGTTTATTTGGTTGTTGAAATTGGGCCATGAAGTCAAAGTTGGGCTGGGCTCTCCAGAATGGAGAAGCTTCTGTATTTCGGCCATAACGCTTTCATATGGGCCCGTATTGAGCCCACATTTGGAGAGGAGATAGAAGACTCATATACGAACATTTGATCCTTCTGGAAGGCCGGCCAATTCACGCGTTTTGGTGGTAAAATGGGCGGTGAAATTTGCATTAAAATATTTGGCCGAATTTCCACATTCACACTTGAAACCACTTGTAACCTCTCCTCCCCTCCCCTCAATAAATTGGAGTTTTTCTAATTTGGAGGGGTTGGGACGTGCATTAGGAGATTGGAGGCAGAGGAGAATTTGTTTCACCCAAATTCTCCAACCATTGTAAGAGGGGTAGCTCTTGAAGCAAGGATCCCCTCATCAAAGCCTCCTTCTCTTCTTCATGTTGTAATGATTTTGTTTATGTAATAAACTTCTTTGTTCTTCTTTTATTTCTTCTCTTTCATTCTGTTTTGTTTAAATTTATTCTTCTCTTAATCTTCCTGTTTGGGTTGGAATCAATAGTGGAGACAAGATTGGGTTATACCCTTTCAATCCTTTGCTTATGCAAATCGTCTCCACGATGACTACACCGCCCATGGAAGAGTAGTTCTTTTTAGTAATCGGTCGACCTCTCACCTTCTTCATTAATTTATTTTGAATCAATGATCTACTTTAATTCACTAAACATGATCCATTAATTGAGTTTTTAATTTAAATGAAACTAAGCAAGCAATTGAATAGTTAACACAAAAAACACGAGGCCGGGAATTGTGTAAATTGTGAGAGCGCAATCTTAATCGGTAATACAAGACCATACGGGATAAATTTGTAGAGTTCAAATATAATCCCTAAACTCAATTAATCCTCATTTCTAGAGTGGTTATGTACCTTAATTTACCACTGACCATAAGCTAATCTTAGAACATCAATCAAAGCAGGGTGTTGCGATTGCATGTTCTGAAGTTAGCCTAAGGTTAAATTCACTTCATCTTCGTGGTAAAGTTAATTCTCGTAGGGTTCGGGATTTAACAAATTAAGGGATCATAATTAAGTGAATATTAATTTAAATGATAATTATTAATAAATTATTGAAGAGGTAGAGTTAGATTGATTACGCCTTTTAAAATAGATTTCTAAAAAAACATCTTCTTGTTGTGTCATTCTAATCGAAACTTCATTTCAAAATTAAAAACAAAAAAAAATGCAATCTTCTTCCAGAAAAATTCTTCTAGATTTATAAACTATAAACAACCACCCTCATACTTTCAAGTAGTGTTTTTATTCCCTTTTATTTTGTTTCTATAATACCTCTGAAAAGTTGTTTTAATTCACTTCCTCCTTTGAGAGACGACCTTGGTCAGCCACTCTACTGCACCTAAGTACCCCAAAATCACACTAATCATTTGAGGGCGCCCACGACAGCGCTCTATCAAATTGGCGCCGTTGCCGGGGAGGCAAGTAATTATTTCAACCAATTAGATGTATTTATTTTATTTTACATTTTATTCTCTTCCTCTCTTCTTTCTTCCTTCTTTACCCAATTTGATTTTTCTTCTTCTTCTTTTATTTTCTTCTACTTCTTTTTGGACCATCAACTCAAACTTCTCATTTTTATTTTACTATGGTCCACTTTCTTTCTTTTCATTTTTATTTGATCTATGAAACGAACTAATCCCAAAGATCACTTAGATCTTGACCCTGAGATTGAACGTAGCCTTAGGGCTCGAATCAGAAATTCTCAGTCTATGGGAAGTTTCAATATTCAACCAGTTGGTGAATTCCTCTCTTCTGGAAACATTGAAATTGGAAGCTATTCAAATTCAAACATAAAAGAGGAACCAATGGCTGAAAAAAATGGAAATGAACTTAATAGAACCATTCGAGAATTGGTTGCACCTGATATTAACTATCAACCAAATTGTATTGCATACCCAAATCTCGAATCGTACATTGAACTAAAATCTGGGTTAATTCACTTACTTCCAAAGTTTCATGGCCTCTCTGGTGAGGATCCTAATAAGCATTTGAAAGAATTTAATGTGGTTTGCTCAACCCTTAAACCAAAAAATGTTTCTGAAGATCAAATCAAATTAAGATCATTCCCATTCTCACTTGATGGAGCTGCAAAAGACTGGATGTATTATTTACAACCCGAAGATGTAACTTGTTGGAACGATTTGAAACGTCTTTTCTTGCAGAGATTTTTTCCAGCATCAAGGACCACATCCATTAGAAAGGAGATTTCGTGGATCAATCAAGCACAAGGGGAGTCAATGTATGAGTATTGGGAGAGATTCAAAAAGTTGTGTGCAAGCTGTCCACATCACCAAATCAGTGAGCAACTCCTCATTCAGTACTTCTATGAAGGACTCACACCTATGGAGAGGAGCATGGTGGATGCCGCAGCTGGAGGAGCATTGGTGGACAAGACACCAGCAGCCGCACGTGCATTGATCGACAAGATGGCTCAAAACTCCCAACAATTCAGTGATAGAGGTACACCACATGTTCTAGGAGTACATCAAGTAAGCCCTTCTTCTCTTGAAAGTCATTTGATTGATACTAAGTTAGAAGAATTGACAACTATGGTGAGGCAGATTGCATTGGCTCAAAATACATCCCAACCCCCTCCTTCAAGGCCATGTGGCATTTGCACTGAGACAAGCCACCCAACTGACTGTTGCCCACAACTACAAGAGACAGAAGATTGTGCAGCAGTGTTCCCTGGGAGACCATTTCAGCAGCAACAACAACAATCATATCCCCAAAAGAAGTTTGATACAGTATACAACCAAGGGTGGAAAGATCACTCAGACATGAGGTATGGCTCTGGACAACAACAAAGGCCCCCTTTTCAACCAAACTTCCAGTAGCCTCCACCTTACCAACAGGGTTTCCAACAACCCCAAAGGAGATTCGAAGCTCAAACATCAACAAGTCAGCAAAAAGGGAATATCCAACACAAGGTAGACTCTAACACTGATGATCTTTTGAAACAAATTGTTCTTAATCAACAGAATGAGCTGAAGAGTCAAGGTTCGGAGCTGAGAGAGTTGAAGACTCAAATGAGTCAGATTGCCACCGCCCTCCATGAACTTGTGAGTAAGAATTCTGGAAATCTACCTTCCCAACCCACTCTAAATCCAAAGGGGAATGTTAGTTCCATCACATTGAGAAGTGGGAAGCAAATGAACAATACATCTGGACCTACCATTCCACCGGGATTCACCTCTACTCTAGAGAAGCCGCATTCCATACCAACTGATGAGCAATCCAAGGAGAAAGATAAAGGTAAGAAAATTATTGATGATGTACCTCCTAAACCCCTTCCTTTTCCAAACAGGGTTTTTCAAACCAAGAAGATGGCTGAAGAAGCAATGCAAAAGGAGGTTTTGGACACATTCAAGCGTGTGGAGATCAACATTCCTCTACTTGAAGCCATTAAGCAAATTCCAAGGTATGCGAAATTCTTAAAAGAACTTTGTACCAATCGAAGAGGGCTCAAGGGGAATGAGAGGATCAACCTTGGAAGGAATGTCTCGGCACTCATTACACCAACTCTAGCAATTCCAACAAAGTGCAAGGATCCCGGTACATTCACCATCCCATGTACCATAGGGGAGTTGCACTTCTCTGATGCTCTTTGTGATTTAGGAGCTTCAATAAATGTGATGCCTCACTCTGTATTCTCTTCCCTGCAGGTTGGTGAGTTGAAGCCGACAAGAGTAGTAGTGCAGTTGGCGAATAGAGATACGGCATATCCAGCGGGAGTTCTTGAGGATGTACTTGTTCGGGTAAGAGACATGATCTTTCCAGCATACTTCTATGTGCTTAACATGGAAGATGATCAGGTAAGTTCTCATGCCCCCATTATCTTAGGTAGACCCTTCCTCAAAACTGAAAAAACTATCATAAATGTCAATGAGGGTACACTTTCCATGGAGTTTGGAGATGAAGTTGTGATATTTAATGTTATGGATTCCATGAAGTACCCCTCAGAGGACCATTCTGCTTTTGTTATCTCTCATTTTGAAACACCAAGTAAAAACATCATGGAATTGGATTGTCCTATGCTTAGGGAGATTATGAGTATTAGTTCTAGTTTGATGTCTAAGAGTACTTCTACACCTGTTTTTAAGGAACAAGACTCTCTAAGATTTGATTTTGAAATGGAATCATATTCTGATTTTGATCATGTGAACTCTGATTATGACATGGCTATTGAGTATGCTGATGGATTTGGTGCTTTATTCTCTTATTGTGATGATTTTTATTCTGATACGGATGTTCATTGTACAGATATGTTTGTTGCATCAATTTCTCCATCCATACTA
This sequence comes from Viscum album, assembly GCA_963277665.1. NCBI lineage: Eukaryota > Viridiplantae > Streptophyta > Magnoliopsida > Santalales > Viscaceae > Viscum > Viscum album. Next base: position 758,538,774 of record OY728140.1, on the reverse strand, counting down.
CACCCTCCTTCATTAGAACTCAAGCCATTGCCACCAAATCTGAAATACTCATACTTGTTGAGTGGTGAAAGATTACCTATTATCATTGCTAACAATCTCCCTTTTGAACATGAATAAAAGCTTTTGAATATTTTGAGGGAGAACATCAGGGTGATTGGGTGGACCTTGGCTGACATATCAGGTATTATCCCCTCCATTTGCATGCATAGGATTCTCTTGGAGGATGGGGCTAAAGCGGTGAGACAGCCACAAAGGAGACTCAATCCCACCCTCCTGGAAGTTGTTAAAAAAGAAGTTGAGAAATTGCTCGAGGCAGGTATAATCTTTCTCATTTCAGATTCTCAGTGGGTAAGTCCAATTCAGGTTGTGCCTAAGAAAACTGGTTTTACTGTTGTTAAAAATGAGAAAGATGATTTAGTTCCAATGAGGGTGCAAAACAGTTGGCGTGTGTGTATTGATTATAGGAAACTAAATCAGACCACTCGCAAGGACCATTTCCCCCTCCCTTTTATTGATCAAATGATCGAGAGACTAGCTGGGAAAACACACTATTGTTTCTTGGATGGATTTTCTGGATATTTTCAGGTTCCTATAGCTCCAGAGGATCAGGAGAAGACTACATTCACCTGTCCCTTTGGCACATTTGCCTACCGGAGGATGCCATTTGGACTTTGCAATGCCCCAGGTACCTTCCAGAGATGTATGGTGAGTATTTTTTCTGATTTTATTGAGACCTGCATGGAGGTATTTATGGATGATTTTATAGTGTATGGGTCTTCATTTGATGAATGTCTAAGTAGTTTGGGAAAGGTGTTGAATCGTTGTATTGAGAAGAATCTGGTCCTAAACTTTGAAAAGTGTCATTTTATGGTAGAGCATGGCATTGTCTTAGGGCATGTGGTGTCAAAACATGGGATAGAGGTTGATAGATCTAAGGTAGACATTATTTCATCCTTACCCTATCCTTCATGTGTGCGTGATGTTAGATCTTCCATAGGGCATGCAAGATTTTATTGGCGCTTCATCAAAGATTTTAGTAAGATCGCTCTTCCTATGTCACGATTACTTCAAAAAGATTCTGATTTTGTGTTTGATGATTCTTGTAGGACTTCCTTTGATGAGCTGAAGAAGTGTCTGACCAATCCACCTATCATACAGCCCCCATGGTGGGACCTTCCATTTGAGCTTATGTGTGACGCCGCCAACTTCGCGGTTGGAGTTGTCTTATCTCAGAGGGTGGAAGGACGTTCACATGTGATTGCCTATGCATCAAGGACATTGGATTCAGCCCAATCAAACTACACAACCACGGAAAAGGATTTTCTTGCTGTCATATTTGCTTTAGATAAATTCCGTTCATATTTATTGGGCTCTAAAGTAGTTGTTTTTTCTGACCATGCAGCTTTGAGGTACCTCCTGAAGAAGCCAGATGCAAAGCCATGACTTATCCGTTGGATGCTCCTTCTTCAAGAGTTTGACATCGAGATAAAGGACAAAAAGGGGTCAGAAAACATGGTGGCGGACCACATGAGTAGGCTTACTCACACACTAGAGGGTGACACCTTGGACCAGGTACCACTTCAGGACACTTTCCCCGATGAGCATCTCTATACCATCTCAGGTAAGCATCCTTGGTATGCTGATTTAGTTAATTACATTGTTGCCTATGAAATCCCAGTAAATTTGAAGAAGCATCAAGTCCAAAAATTAAAAATTGAGTCTAGGTATTATGTGTGGGATGATCCTTACCTCTGGTGCATGTGTAGTGACCAAGTCATTAGGAGGTGTGTTCCCGATCATGAGTTTGAGTCTGTTTTGCATTTCTGTCATACACTTGCTTGTGGTGGATACTTTGGACCCCAACAGATATCTAGGAAGGTTTTGGACTCTGGATTATATTGTCCTAGCTTGTTCCATGATGCCCATTTGTTTTGTAAGTCATGCTCTTGTTGCCAACACACTGGGAACATTTCTAGGAGAAATGAGATGCCCCAACAACCCATACTATTTTGTGAGATTTTTGATGTATGGGGAATTGACTTTATGGGTCCTTTTCCTAGTTCATTTGGATTTTTGTATATTTTGGTTGTTGTTGATTATGTGAGTAAATGGGTGGAGGCCAAGGCCACCAGGACTGACGATTCTCATGTTGTTGTGGACTTTGTCAAAGCACAGATTTTTTGCAGGTTTGGAGTACCAAAGGCCATCATCAGTGACCAAGGGACACACTTTTACAATAGGAATTTTGATTCCCTCCTTCGAAAGTATGGGGTGACACACAAAACATCAACACCATACCACCCCCAAACAAATGGCCAGGCTGAGGTTTCAAATCGTGAGTTGAAACAAATCTTGGAGAAAACTGTGCAGCCAAATAGGAAGGATTGGAGCAAGCGCTTGGATGATGCATTGTGGGCTTATAGGACAGCATACAAGACCCCCATTGGTATGTCCCCATTTCAGATTGTTTTTGGGAAAGCATGTCATCTCCCCGTGGAAGTTGAGCATCGGGCTTATTGGGCTATAAAGAAATGCAACATGGATTTGGCCCAAGCTGGAATCCAAAGGAAGCTGCAAATTCAAGAGCTTGAGGAGATTAGATTATCATCATATGAGAACTCAAGGCTCTACAAGGAAAGATCAAAAGCAGCTCATGACAAAATGATCCAAGAAAGGGAGTTTCATGTTGGAGAGAAGGTCCTTCTCTACAGTTCACGACTGAAGCTGATGTCTGGTAAGTTGCGTTCCAGATGGTTAGGTCCTTATGTTGTGACTAATGTTTTTCCTTATGGTGCAGTGGAGATCACACAAGAGGACACTGGAAGGAGATTTACAGTCAATGGGCAACGTTTGAAGAGATACATTGAGGTACTTTTTACTGATGCAGTGGATTTTATCACACTGCATGACCCCATCATCACTTGAGCACATCAGGCTGTTCCTAACCCTTTCACTTTTATATTATTTGTCCTATTTAAAAATTCTGCATTTCATGTGCATATATCATCTCATAGGTTCACATTGAGGACAATGCAATATTTTAAGTGTGGGGGAGGGAACCTTTTAGTTTAGTAATTTCAATTGCTTTCCTGTTCAAAAAAAAACCCAAAAAAATTGTGTGTTTTTCAAAATTTGTGTGTTTATTTTACAATTTTCTGTGTGTTTTTGAAACTTTTGGGCTGAAATTATTCTCATCACCATTTTTATATCCATATCAATAAGTGAAACAATTTACCCCTTGAAACTAAGCTTAAATGAATGCTGAAATGACTTTGTTTCAAGTTCAAATATTTAGTAATTTCATGGAAAGTACACCGAATTTTGAATCCCATGCCACATCTCACTGTCTTTATATTTAAAATCACTTTCCTGTGAGGCTTCTAAACCATTATTTTTATATTATTTACATTCACCTCACTTCTTGAGAGAACCAAACCATGCTTGATTTAACCAGAATTTGATCTATTCCTGTCAAAACTTGAGGATTTGAGGTACTTATGTTTAAATGATTGAGGCATTTGTTTGGTATTAAAGCCCCTATTTCAAATAATCCTTTTTTATAATGTCCTACCTTGAATATTTAATCCTTGTAGCCCTTAGAATCCATGAACATCCTGTTAGGTTAAGCCACATTACAAGCCAATTTTCTCTATCCAACCAACTCTTGAAGTGAAATTTCATAATCTAGTTGAGCTTAAGTGTGGGGGAAGCTGTCTTGTGTTGTGCCACCACATTATGTGATACTTTGGGTGGAAAATTAAATTCTGAAGAGATGTGTTTACTACTAAAGAAATTCATTATATTGAAAGTTGTTCCTTTTCTGGAGCTTTCATGACAAGTGAAGCTGTGCCTTTTCTGGAGCTTCTAATTGAGGTGGAAAGCTGTGCCCATCTGGAGCTTTCAAGAAAATCATGCTTGAGAAGATTGACATTTTTTATGCTGAAATGATGAATGGTGTAAACCTTTCATGACTTCTCATGATGATGGAGCTGAATTGATACTATGGGTATTGAAGAGAAGACCATATTTAAGTGAAAATTAGATTAATGCAATTTTGCTTCAAAAGAGTCAAGCCCTCCTCATTCAGCCTCAGAGGTTTTCACATCTTAATCCTACCAACTGAAAGCCACAGAACAACCCTGAAAAGTCCTCATGATAAACATATGTCCTTGACTCACATCGGTTAGCGATGTAGGAATCTATCAAGCCTATGGTGACCCTTGTATGAGTTTGGATGAGAAAGACGTTGCAAAAAAAATTGATATTTGAGTGATGAGAGAAAATTCAAGCGAGGTAAGTGTTTTGTGCATGGGAGGATAAATGAAGTGGAAATATATTGAATGATATAAATGGAGAACTTGAAATAATGTTTTTATGAGGCATGATATCTTTTTATTCTTGGTGGGAAATTGATTGATCTCAAGGATATGTGTTTTAAAATTGGTTTTGATTTGATATTGATGTTTACTTGATATGAGATTTTGCCCAGGAGTGCAAAAGGTTAAGTGTGGGGGAGTTGATAAAACACTATTTTATTGAATATTTTATTGATAATAAATGATATAATTTCCTCACATTGTGTTAAATATGTTTAATTAGAAAGTATTTGGGATTAGATCATTCATTTGAATATTTGATGAAGATTCCAGTTTTACCCTTTATAGTTCACTGTAGTATTTCGAAGATAAATATTTTTATATTTATTATTGGAATTTGAAATTTTGTAACAGTGTTACTAACTTAATTATATACAACCTTTATTCAGGACACTAGAGATAAATATTTTATTTTGTTGTTGAAATTGGGCCATGAAGTCAAAGTTGGTCTGGGCTCTCCAGAATGGAGAAGCTTCTATATTTCGGCCATAACTCCTTCCTATGGGCCAGTATTGAGCCCAAATTTGGAGAGGAGATAGAATACGCATATCCTCATATTTGATCCTTCTGGAAGGCCGGCCAATTCACTTGTTTTGGTGGTAAAATGGGCGGTTTAATTTACATTAAAATATTTGGCCGAATTTCCACATTCACACTTGAAACCACTTGTAACCTCTCCTCCCCTCCTCTCTATAAATTACAGTTTTTCTCATTTTGAGGGGTTGGGACGTGCATTAGGAGATTGGAGGCAGAGGATAATTTGTTTCACCCAAATTATCCCACCATTGTAAGAGGGGTATCTCTTGAAGCAAGGATCCCCTCATCGAAGCCTCCTTCTCTTCTTCATGTTGTAATGATTTTGTTTATGTAATAAACTTCTTTGTTCTTCTTTTATTTCTTCTCTTTCCTTCTGTTTTGTTTAAATTTATTCTTCTCTTAATATTTCTATTTGGGTTGGAATCAAGAGTGGAGACAAGATTGGGTTATACCCTTTCAATCCTTTGCTTATGCAAATCGTCTCCACGATGACTACACCGCCCATGGAAGAGTGGTTCTTTTTAGTAATCGGTCGACCTCTCACCTTCTTCATTAATTTATTTTGAATTAATGATCTACTTTAATTCACTAAACATGATCCATTAATTGAGTTTTTAATTTAAATGAAACTAAGAAAGCAACTGAATAGTTAACACAAAACACGCGAGGCCGGGAATTGTGTAAATTGTGAGAGCGCAATCTTAATCGGTAATACAAGACCATACGGGATAAATTTGTAGAGTTAAAATATAATCCCTAAACTCAATTAATCCTCATTTCCAGAGTGGTTATGTGCCTTAATTTACCACTTATCATAAGCTAATCTTAGAACATCAATCAAAGCAGGGAGTTGTGATTGCATGTTCTGAAGTTAGCCTAAGGTTAAATTCACTTCATCTTCGTGGTAAAGTTAATTCTCGTAGGGTTCGGGATTTAACAAATTATGGGATCATAATTAAGTGAATATTAATTTAAATGATAATGATTAATAAATTATTGAATAGGTAGAGTTAGATCGATTACACCTTTTAAAATAGATTTCTAAAAAAACATCTTCTTGTTGTGTCATTCTAATCGAAACTTCATTTCAAAATTAAAAACAAAAAAATGCAATATTCTTCCAGCAAACTTCTTCTAGATTTATAAACTATAAACAACCACCCCCATACTTTCAAGAAGTGTTTTTATTCCCTTTTATTTTGTTTCTAGAATACCTCTGAAAAGTTGTTTTAATTCACTTCCTCATTTGAGAGACGACCTTGGTCAGCCACTCTGCTGCACCTAAGTACCCCAAAATCACACTAATCATTTGAGGGTTCCCACGACAGTGCTCTATCACCTTTCCTCTGTAAGTCCTCTAGCAGTACCCGAAGCTCATGAAGTTCGGCGGGAGCCATCCGATATGCTGGAGTGGATATTGGTGATGTCACGGGGTACATGTCTATATAGAAATTTACCTCTCTGCGAGGAGGTAGTCCTGGAACATCGTCAGGAAAAATGTCCGCATACTGGTCCACCACTATAGGAAAACTCGGACTCCGCACGTCAACTACTTTGAGGATGAGACTGGCCAATTGATGTGTGATCGGCTGCCCTCTCCTCTGCGTGAGTCCATCCTGTGCTGCGAAGGTTCCCTTCTCACCGGTGAAGGTGAACCTGGTCCCATCCGTGCGGACACACCGCACCTTGCGCCTAATACAGTCGATCTAAGCATGGACTGTAGATAACCAGTCTATACCCAAGATGACATCGTAAGGCCTCGACGCTGCTACAAGAAGATCCTAGTCGATGCTCTCACCTCCTAGAGTAAGATCACACTGCTGGAACCAGTGTGTAATCATTGAGTCTTCTCTCGTAGGAGTTTCTATCCGCAAGGATCGAGCCAATGGCTCCGTCGGAATCTCTGAGCTCCGAACAAGGGCAGCAGCAATAAAAGAATGACTCGCTCCTGTGTCTATAAGAACTGCAGCAAGGGTGGAGTAGACGTAGATAGTACCTCGAATCATCTCAGGTGCACCGTGGTCGTAGACCTCCACTGCCTGAAGCTGAGCCTGTCTCTGTCCGCCAGCTCCCTGTGTTCGGGGTGGACCTCCTGGGGGTGGTGGTGGTAGAGCTTCGAAGCATCGTCCACCACCTGCTGCTCGGCCATCTCCTCTACCTCGTCCGCCTTCTCCCTGCGGACCGCCACGGTCGAACCTCTGCCTCTGCATGGGAGGTCCCTCCACTGTCTGCTGCTCGTCTGCATGGCGGGTTGGGCAGTCATGAGCCATGTGGCCATGCCCGCCGCATACATAGCACTGTCTGCTCCTCAGAAGGTTGGCTCTGCACCGTGTGCCCCGCACAGCCAAACCTGTGTCCTGAGGTCTCCCACCTGATGGCATGGTCCGCATGGACCCCTGCGTCGTCTGTCAACTGCCAGCTGCAGAAGACTCCGCTCCGTGCCGTCCTTCGGTGGGTCTCGCTGCTGACGACTGCTCGACGAGAAAGCTCTCCAGTAGCAGGGCTCGCTCTAGCACCCCCGTCTGGGTTGGAATGCTGATTGGAATCGTCGAAGCCCTGATCTCATGCCTCAGCCCCTGCTCGAAGGTCCGGGCCCGGAAGAATGGGTCTCGTACCATATCCGTGGAGTAGCGCGAGAGGTCGGTAAATCTCACCGAGTACTGGTCTACTGACATGGTGCCATGCCGCAGCTGTAGTAACTCCTGGATGCGCACCACACAGAGGGTTGCTGGAACAAACTCCGAGCGGAAGAGGCTCTCGAAATCCATCCAAAGTAGAGATGTCTCATTGTGCACCTGGAGCATCAGGCTCAACCATCTACCTACTGCCGTGTGCAGGAGACTCGTGGAAAGGATCACCATGAGGTCTGCTGGTGTCCCTACCAATCTGAAGACTCTGACGATGGCCTCCAGCAATCCTCGGCTGCCTGAGGATCCGTCTCTCTGCGGAACCTGGGCGGTCTCTGTCTCTGAAACTCGTGCAACGCGCTCAGGTGGCGTGCACTCTCCACCGTTGGGGCGGGTGGCATCGACGGCTCGGTGGGTAGAGGTACCGCCAGTGCCTCCGTGGTAATGGGGCCCTACACCGAGGCCTTGTCGCTCGATGGGTTGTCGTCTCGCACAAAGCTCGGAACCCTAGCTGGCTGCCATCGTCGGGCCATCCTGAAAAGAAACAGGTGCTCCATGGTTAATACATTATACCTGGTGAACTGACACAAAGTAATCACAAAGAAAACTTTTGAAACACATATGCAATCAATGTTTTCGTGCACTGAGTCAGAAATCAGAAGTCAGGGTCCTGGTGTATGGATACATCGGCCGCCGCACCAACACTGGACTCCCTGGACTGATAACCACACTCAATACCCTAAACACTATTGCTTCACATGGAAGAAATTATCAGAGTCCGGAGTTCTGTGGTAGAACTGACTCCTCTGATACCAATTTGTCACGACCCGTCCTCGGGGCCCGTGCCGTGACTACCCCAAGCCCGCCTTCCATAGGCCAGGGGCTGGTGACTAGCACCAAATGCGTAAATCCCAAAAGAAGGGAAGGCATTGCCTTTATGAAGTAACATACGCAACAGAGTACGCAAGCGAAGTAAACACTAAGTAAAACTGAGTACAAGGTAAGTGCTAAAAAAAAATGGGCCAGTATACAAACCTAACTGAAAGTATAGTACAAATGAAAGGAAAGTACAACAGCAGTAAGTAAAACAGCAACACCAAGTCGTCCTCCGGAAATCACACCTGAAGGGTGGGTACAGATAGTCTCCTCAGCTCCTCGGATCCAACCGTCCGCTCCGTGCACGTCCCGCCAAGTGGTCCACCTCCGGGTACCGTCCAGCTCCACAAGCCTCCACATTGATCAGTGATGTCAGTCGTCTGCAACCAACACAATGTAGTGCGTGCATAGCCCGTGCAGGGGTGAGTATGCGATACTCAGTAGCGACCCCGAGACCCCCGAAGGTCTCTCAGAATCCACGAAGGATAAACCACAAAGGAATGATACAATCACGAAGTATCAACAACACTACTTAGGTATATGCCCATACATATACCTAAGTCATCAGTTACCGTTCGGCTCCAGCTCCCGAGCCCAAGCATAATCCAGTCCACACAGGAAAGCACAACCCAATCCACACAGGAAAGCAAATCAACCACATCAAAGATAATGCTTGAAAATCAAGACTCAGCTCACACAGGTATACACTTCGTAAGACGATATAGATGATTAGATGCAGCCACTAATTCATCTAAGCTTTCGGACCCACATAGGATACAAGACCAACTAAGCTGTCGGACCCACAAAGGATACAAGACCAGCTACTCTACCAGACCCACACATGATACAAGTACAGAGGTCAATACTGTCGGACCCACATAGGATACAAGAACAGTAGTCATCGTCGTCGAACCCACGGAGGATTCCAGTACGGTCGTCGTCGCTGCTGAACCCATAGAGGATCCAAGAACAGTCGTCATTGTCGCAGTCGCAGCCAGCTCTAGGGTTCCCGCACACAGCATGCTCGATTCCGGGAGGGTCCGCTCCTCGAGCAAAAGAGAGTTGATACATCAACTGTCACGAAGTCCAGAGTTGATGTATCCAAAAGTATCGTCTCGTCAAAAGAAACCCAACGCGACAGACGGTGCGTCAATCGGACGCCCGGTTTGAGAGTTATTGGTTTTTCCGTCCCAGGGGCCCGATTGGTTTTTAAGCTAAAACCAACCCGACCGTACTCTAGCTGCTTCCAAACCTCAAGAGGAGTAATCTAAAAGGACCGTCTCAACAAAAGTATTCCAACACAATTGACGAAACGTCAATCGGATATCCGGTCCTTGAGATATAAACGTTTTTGCTCCAATGGCCCGGTTGGTTTCGGGTTCGAACCAACCTGGCTATACCCAAACTTTGTCAAAACCTCAAGTGTAATATATCAAAACGACCATCTCGATCCAAGGAGTTCTACGCAACTGACGGTACATCGATCGGAGATTCGTAGCTCATGTTATGGGCAAAAGACCGAAAATAGTCCGAAGTGGGGGGTCTGGGCCGGGTGCGACCCGACCCGACCCAACCCCCCCCCCCCCCCCAGGTCGGCCCGCACCGGGTCGACCTGACCGGGGTCCGGGTCTGGCCCGGTAGGGGGCGTCCCGGACCGGCTGGGCGCGGCCCGGTCCGCGCGACCCGCTCCGGCCCCGCCGGGGGGGGGGTGCGTTGGCTTGGCCAGCGGGTCGAGCCGGGGGGGACGCGGTCCCCCCTCCCTTTGTGCTTCGTAGATGCGGCGCCCAGCGCCGTGTCTCCTCCGGATCCTGCACGACCACGGGATCTGGTCCACTACCGCCGTGACTCCTGTCAGCGTCGCGCCGGGGCGCCGTCGGCGCCACCGGAGGTTTCCGCGGGCCATCAGAGTCATTCCGGTGGTTCGTTTTTTATCCCGTCTGCGCCTGCGGATATCTCGGGACTCATACATCACTGTGAAGACCTCCAATCGCCAGAACGATCCTGCTTTGTCTTCGCTAATAATTCCGCACAACAAGAACAAAGCAGCGGTGGGTCCGGACTTGTTCGTTAGTCCGCACCCACCGCGTTAGTGCTTCTTCACATCACCAAACAAATTGATACCAAGCACGAGGGTATAATTCTCATGAGAAAGAACATACAATTTCCAAAATCCCCTACCTCAATAAGGAAGACGATCGTCGGCGTCGCGGTACACGGCGTCGCGGAGAAGTGGATCGTAGGTGTTGCCGGGGTGTGTCGTGGAGGAAGCGGTGTCTCCTCTCTGGCCGCGGGCGCGTTGCCAATCTCTGAGGAACCGACGTTCTTCGTCGTTCTTCGTCGGAGGCCGACGTCGTCGGCGTTTCGTCAGAGCTTTCTCCTGTGGGTTCTCAATTCGTTTGCCAAATGGTTGATTAATAAAAGAATTAATCCTCACATTGTGTTCATTATTATGGTTCATTAATGAACATATTAAACACACGGGTGTTGCTGTTACACAACCAAAGGGACGAGTCATTAAATGACCCTCATTTATTGATCGTCGTTGCACTGCGATTCTGCCAACTGTCGCTCAACGGTGGAAGAAAAAGAATAAAATAAATTATAGTTATTTTATTATATATAATTCTTTTTCTGAAAGTCTAAAAACTTATCTTTTTCATCTGACCCTTGTCGGTTGATGTTAAGTTTCGCCTAAGCGAATCCCGGCGCTGCAAATTCATCGGTGCCCTCAGATTTTAATTCCGAGTATCGGTTCAAAAGTTAGAAAAACCCGCTCGTTCGTTCACTGAACGTACCCGAGCTAAACTTCGGAAATTGCTTCCGGGCACCCCGCGCCTCGGAATCAAGCTCCGTCAGAAGCCGCATACTCGAAAAATTCCAAATTATTTAAAAAAAATTTCCTTAAAATTTCAGGGTTTTTACATTAAATGTTTAAAAATCCAATCGGTACACTTTATATTATATGTTACTCACAAAATCCAATTAGACATTTAATCAAAAACATGTTGAGCATTATGTAACACAGAAATTATATTTATCATAAATCAAGTAATTAAATAATACATTTCACCCCAAATAATTTAACAAAGGATAATACATCAAATTTTATAAATTAAAGAAGGTGTGAAAAGGTTCTTAAATAAAAATGCATATTATTGGGAAAACCAACCTCGAATTCATGGTGTGGTGAGAACGCAAACAGAGAATCATTCCACTCAGGTTCTAAAACGGTATATCTACAAAAATAATCCCATAGTGAGAAAAAACCCCAAAAAATCAATGTAAAATCAATGAAGATACTGTTGGATGGTAGCTGGAGGTCACGTGGGCAAGGCTAGCACGCCGGTTGTATAGGGAAACCACCAGAGATGGGTGCCAAAGGGTATGTGAGGGAGGCTCTGACTAGTGGAAGTAGCTGGAGGGGAGGTGCTGGTAGGAAGAGTCACGCACTCTGGAAGGGCGTACTCACGCCGGCAGGGCAGGTCACCAGCAAGTGTTGGCGCGACCGAAGGCGGAAAAGCCAAAGGGGCGGCACCGAAGATGCCACGTTGGGCTGGAGGTTGCGCGAACTGTAGGTGCTTCATGCGCCGGAAGAGGGTCGGACAAAGGTGGGTGTGTATGAGGAGGGTCGACAGAAAGGGAGTGCACATGGGATGGGGTAGTTCCCCATATAGGGAGGGGGAAAGGGGGGTGTTGTGCGTGAGGGGGGAAACCCTAACCAAAAATGAAAAAAAAAAGAATAAAATTAAAGGATAATAACCTAATAACAATAATAATAGTCATCATCATCATTATAAAAATTCTAATAATAATTCTAATCATAATAATAATAATAATAATAATTTTAACAATAAAAATTATAATAATAAAAATAGCCATTTTCATTCAATTTCTAAATAAAAATAGTATAATAATTATTTTAATGATAATAACATTATTATCCACAAAAAAAATTATATTATTATGAACAAAACAATATCCACACTTTATATTATTTTTTGTATCCTCTCGTTTTTTATTTAAATAATTTATTTGAATACATGGCAACTGTGCAGTCTGCGCACGGTTCAAGTGAATGTGCGTGTACCGTGTAATAGATTCTGCCCATTCCAAAAGCAGTTGCACGGGTACCAGTGGTGGCCGCAAGGTTTCCTCTAACCATTTGGTTCCAAAAAAAAAATCTAGAAACCACCAAAGAATCCCAAATTTCAAAACCTCCCACACCTAATTCTCATGAAAAACTACAGAGAACCAAGGAAAATTTTAAACCCATACATGAAAATTCTCCCCATCATAATTCATTCCTCACTCTAAATGCCTTAACAAGGACAAAGCTTTTAATAAAAACCAATAATCCTTTACAATTCAAGGAGATTCTCAGTGAACTATAAACGAAGATACAAAAAAAACACCACCAATGAGAGAATGGTTAACAAGATGAACTCAAGAGACCATAACAGAATCCCAGCTATGTTCCACCCACCCCCAAAAGTTTAGACATCTCCAGTTGATAGATCCAAGAAGGCACATAACATTCACGGCGCTAAATCCAGACATGAAATATGTATGAATTAAACATCATTGAATGGAACAGAACCATTCACCCAAAATAGTAAAAATGAATTCAAACAAAAATCGGTGAATACATTTATGAACATACCCCAAAAAAACCACTAGGAACACACATGTCCAATCATTTACTCAAAAAAAACTCATAATTAGGAGGTTCCACACAAGACCACTAACCACCAATCTGGTACCAGAAATGAAACTATGGTACTAACATGGGGTGGTCCGAATTAACTCCACACCATAAGAAATAGGCTAACACTGAATTCAATGAGACCCACGATGGGTCTCCCCACCATAAGAATCATCAAATTTCAAAAAATTCTAAAACCTACCATGTACTAATAAAATATCTATAACCAAATGGTAGGGGAGGGGAGGAAGCAACCAATAGGGCATCAATACCACATCCAACAACATACCAACAATTTCACACCCCTAGAAGAAGAAAAAACCTTCCAGACTCAATTCGTAGAAATGGTCCACACAAGGCCCCTTTAATAACTTCCTACACCTAGAGACACACAATAATAGAAATATTAAGAAGATGAGGTGACTACACCACCTCATAACCAAGGAAAAATCTTACAACCAAAATGGTCATGACATAGAAATGAGGTTCCCACTCCTCATTCCCCCAAATAGAACCAATTAATACAAAACACATACACTAGAGGTTTAACTATCTCCATTTCTCATGTAGATAATAGAATTGAATCCAAATAATTCTCACACCACTATGGTTACCCTGACTGTGTGCTATCTTCACTCCCAGACTTATGTCTAGAGCCCTAATGTTTGATGCATCTCCTTCCTTGATGTCAGATATTAGAAACTCCCATACATAACACATAAATCATAATTTCTCTAACACATTCCCATGAAAATTTATGTTTCGAAGGGGTTAACAAAATCCATTCCTAAAATTTAAATAGGAGGAAACACCAAAAATTCCACCAGATATGAAAATTACATCCAAAGAATATTATAGAGAAAAAACCCAAAACAGATCCCAAAAATCATCATACTTCTATGAACGGGTCGAGGTGACCTTTGAAGATACGGGTTTGGATTCACAATGCTTCTTGGAAACACCGAGACCGAACCACTACAAGTGACCCAAGCATCCACATGTGTTGTAAATTCATGTATCATTTGGGTACGACAACTTCCTGTGAACCTGCTTACCACACTAAGGAAAAATCGAAGAATTGCTCTCTGAAGAAGTTAATTGGAGGTCTGAAGGGCTCTTAATTCCACTACCAGAACCACCGGCATCATAACACTTACCATTATTCATACTGGTATCCTCTTCACCATTTCCAAAAACCATAGGATGATTCTCAACATTATCCCCCACTACAAATTCAACTTCAACATGAAAGGCTTGCCACACCACATTGGAGAATGGGGTTAAGTTAAGTTATGCCACATTCGACTGTAGTTCAGGGTAGAGCTAAAGATAAATATTTCAATCCTTAACTGTCACAACAGCTATTTCAAAATATATTTATTTTATTAATTTTCTTTGTGTTGGTTAGTTCAGGTCGAAACCCGACTTAAGATTTTGAGTTCCTTGTGTTTTGGTCTTGATTGCGTCCGGCGCAATGCGGTCGAAGCTGCGCGGGCTCGCTTGGGTTGCCACGGGGCCCCGCCGGTTCACCGCTCACCCGCCCAGTGTGAAAACAATTAAATAAAAGGAATTAATAATAAATAAATATATAATTAAACAAATTTTTCTTCTTCTTTCGTGGCTTGTCATCATGCGACACACGAGCGAAGCATAATTGCGAAGCCGTGCGGCTTCGCCAGGTCCGTCGTATGACCCTGATCGTTGGTCAACTAATTAACTAAATAAATTAATAATGATAAAGAAATAAAATTAATGTGTGGATAGGGATTATGGGAATGAGTTGATTTAATATATTGTGTTTTGATGATAATAATAATATTATTCTCACGATTTTTGTTTGAGAATATTAATATTAATAATAATCTTATTATTATTTATGGTTTGAGATTTGATTTTTCTTTTATTCTATCTTTATTCATTTATTTATTTTTATTTTTATTTTTATTTATTTATTTATTTATTTATTTTTCTTTCCCTTCTTTTCTTCCTCTCTCTTTTTTTCTCTCATTTCTGTCGGATTCCCTCCCCCTTCTCTCCCTCGTGTAGCGGCTCACCCCCCTCCCCCCTAACCCTAGCTTTCCGCCGGCACCCTCCCTCCTACCCCATATCACATCGCGACCTCCTCTTTCCGGAAGCCCGACCACCACTACGTCTCCCTCTCTGGCAATGCCACTCACTACATAACCCCAGCACGCCGCCCAGTCTTCCTCTCGCCGAACCCCAACCGCCAGACTTCCCTTCTTCATGCCGATTCTCCTGTCCGGCGGCCTCCCCCTCTCGGCCCGGTCGAAGTAAACCCACCCGGCTACCCCGCTCACCCGCACCTCCGCTCGCCTGCACCCCCGCTCGCCCGCACCTCCTCTTGAGCCGCCGGTAAACCCTCCTCGGATAGCTGCCGGACCACCCCTTCCGGGCAGCACCTCTGATGAACGACCCTCCCCTCCGACATACATCTGTCGCCGCACCCTGCTAGCCGCGGCCTGGCTCAGCGCCCCCCCTCTTGCTGGCTAGTGCGGCTTCGGATCCTCCACCGGAGCGTCCCTCCCCTTCCACATACGCCGCACCCCCCTTTGTGGATAGGTCCCTTCCCTAACTTCTTTGAGCCTTGTTTTGTTCCTTTTTTTCCAGAGGGTTGGGTCTTTTATGGTTTCTTTTTAATTCATTTTGGTTTGAATTCTCGTTTTAGAGTTTAATTTGACCCTTGCGTGGTGCGTTCATGGCGCGATTGGAGTTTCGCACCAATTTGTGGAAAATTCAGCGTCAACGGTAGGTGGTTCCACGCATGAATATTAATTGATGAATTCATTTGTTGATTTAATTAACTTAGCGTGTTTATTAGTCATTTAGTTTGATGAGAATTTTATTTTTCATAATGTTTAGTGTGTTTTGATGTGTTTAGTGGTGTGTGCATAAAATAAGTATGTTGTTGTGAACCCAATGTTAAACTGGTTATTAGTTTTTTTCCTTAAGTTGTGTAGTTAATTTGTTAGGGCATGAAAAAGGATGCAATTGTCGTTTTATTGTTGTGTCTATTTGTGTTTAGTCAGAAATGACATTTGAAAGAGTTTTTTGCATTTAGTGTCGTGTGACATATATTGAAATTGTTTGGCACATTTTTCTGGTAGTTCGTTTAATTATAGAAATGGTCTTTTTAACTGTGCAGGTGTTTTCTTTAATTGCGTGCATGATGCAGATTGTGTTCCTGAGGTGTTTCTGTGTACGTGTGTCCATGTAAGGGCGGGTTTGGGTCATTCGAGTGTGTAAAGCATTGTTTTTATCTCAAAAATTTATTTATGAAAGAAATTGGGTTGTTTTATTAAATGAGTATTAAGGGTGAAAAATTGTTTCTGATTAAATTGTGTGAATATTTTGGTGCTTAAAGTCAGGCGACACGTGCAGAGTTTGTTTAATAAATTTTGTTAGTGGCGTGTTTGATAATGAAAGTGTTTTCATTGACCGTGCAATTGTTTTAATTGGTCGGGTAAGAAAAGCATATTGAGTTTTGGAACATTTTAGTGTGCGTATTATTTCAAATGGATTTTGTGTGAGCGAATGGTGGTTTTTGGTGTGTGTGATGTCTTTCATGGTTTGAGTGTATGATTATGACACATGGCATGAACGTTGAATTTCTTGAGCACAAACGGGAAGCCTGGGTACTAGGTGGGTGGACTAGACTAGCATGCTAGTGATACGGGAGTGGCCTCAGCCCAGTTTCACTTAGTGGGATTGACGCTTACAACACTAACTAAACATTGGATGATGACTGGAGACAACTATGGTAGGAGGTGTTTCCATACCAGTGGCTCGTGCACGAGAATGTGTGATACGGTTCACCGAGATGTGAGGTTCTAGGGTCCCACTTCTCGCTAGTATCTTTAGGGTCTCCCATGTATTGTGCTCTTCCTCTGCTTTCTGCCCACCGTCGGCACACGGTGTGACGTTGGGGTTACCAAGAAAAGTGTGTGTGTGCGTGTGTACGAGTGTGCGTGTATCTGTGTGTGTGCGTGCATGTGTGTGGGTGTGCATGTGTGTATAAGTTAATTTAAGTTGTTTTCCTTTTAGAGAAGTTTCCCCTTAAAAACCGTTTTCATTAAAAATTCTTTAAACACTTATTTATTTTTATTCTGTTAAATTGAGAATGTTTTTGTCTTTTAATAATTATGTGTGGAACCTTTTTCCCGGTGGAATCCTACTGGGCATTTAGATCACACCCTACATACACCCTTGGGTGTATGTAGATACTGTTTCTTCTGCATTCCAGGTTGTGACTTCGTGCTCAGCGATGGTGGTCCAGGTTGCAGTTGATCTTTTCACGCAGAGTGGTGCTGATGTGGCCTCTCTTTTTCCGGGAGGTTTGAGTATGAGTTTTAGTTTCCACTGTCGTCCTTTCTTTTTAGTTCTTGGTTCGAGTTGTAGACTTTAAAAAAATGTTCATAGTTTAAAGACGTGTTTGGTTGTTTTTTTAGTTTCAGTTTTTTACCTTTCTAGTTGTTTTTATGTTTTTTATTTCAGGTAAAATCGTTCCCTCTTGTTACTTACATTACCCGGGCACTTGTGCCAGCCCGTGGGGATCGGGAATGCCCTTCCGATCATGTCGCGGACCGGGTCGGATGTCGGGTCGGATGGCGACCCGGCCTGGTTCGTGACAAAATGGTATCAGAGGGAGGTTTGCTCTCTTGGGTCATTTTATTTTGGGATAGAGTCACGGTAGACTTGAGTTAAAGTTGTCGGGACTCGACGTCCTGGCTACGAGTAAGGTGCCTGGCCAGCACAACTCGTGACGGGACTCAAGTTACCAAAGTATGTTGGGGGTTGTTTGAGTTTTTGGTCCTCGCGGTTAATCGTGTCTAAGGGAAATGAAAAGGGAGTAAGGTCAGTGGTCTTAGTGAGATCGCAAGGTCTGGCAAGCCTTGTGGAGCCGGGGACACTTTCCTAAAATACTCTCCATGGACAATGGCGTGATTGGTGTATGGCTGCCAACCATATGCTCCAGTCACCCGCTGACACTAGTTCCCTTCGGCATTGTTTCTCATCTCCTTGTTTTGGATTCGTGGAAATTTGGTTTTTAAGTAAAAATGATTTGGTCTTTGAAAAATGTTTTGAAATGAAGCGCTTTAAAAACAAAATGATGTGAAAGGTTTGGAAAATGTGGGTTGGATGTTTTGGTTTTGAAAAAAATGGAAAGGTCTGGTTTTGATCCTTGGTGTTCTCATGGGCAACCACATGCATGAGTGTATATAGAACGAGAAAGGGTTAATGGCACGAGCGGATAAGTTCCTGGATGGATATGAGGTGGGTGCCGGTGCGGCACGAGAACATGCATGTGCAAGGATCATGGGACACCATTGGTGTTTTTAAAAAACCCACTAGCTTGGCTCATTTTCAAAATGTTTTGTTAAATGAAAAATTTTGTGTTTTAGTAACCGGTGATTGCATAGTGTCCTTCTGTTTTTGACATGTTGGATGTGAGACATTTTGGGTTGAGAATCCTTTTTGACTGAATTGTGTCCTGAGTTTGTATTCTTATTTGTAAATTGGTATGCAAGCGTGTAGCTAGTTATTTCTTTTGAAAAGTACATCGGGGAGCCCTTGCAGTGGTTTCCCTTGGGCGTTTGGTGTTCTCTTGTGGTATGTGTTGACCATTGGACCAGTTCGGTTGGGTCCATGGTTTTCTTTCTTGGCTAGTGTACACCCCCAATAAAGAGTTAATGTGCGAATGACGTGCGACCACAGATGGTTCACCGTTGGACGACCCTCCAGTTGACTAAAGTATGGACTCTTCCTTTTTAGTGACAATGATAAGTATTTTCCTTTTTTCCCTTCAGTTAAGTGGATCCTCTCACAGCGGAATAACATATGCGAGGGGAGTTGAAGGGAATTTTGGTACTTTTGAGTTGTCTGACTCGTCGGGCACGAAGTTGACATAATTGTTTCAAAAGGTTTCCCTGGAAGCGGTGAAAGAAATTCCAGTGGGGAAAGTCGGAGGTGGTTCAGAATTTTCAGTGTTGACCTGTGTCTTGAAGGGATTTATAGTATTTACATTAGCTGTAAGGGTCATTTCCCGTGACGTCTTGCAGCATGAGGCCCCTTTGATAGTCAACAGTGGTTTGGAAGCGGTAAAGGAGACTCCAGTGGGGAAAAGGTGGAAGCAACCCTAAGTTGTTGGTGTAATCTATTGTTCTAAATGACCTCTGGTCTTGGGTTTGTTTCGTTTAAGGAAAGGTTCATGTTAGACTACTAGTTTGGTAGACCCAGTCGTATGAGGCTTCTATGGTCGTTCTCAGGAATCACGTGTTGTTCAAGACGCGGTTTAAAGTCTTTATCAGCATAAAGATCCTCTCAACAGCAACGGTCATGTTCAGGTGATGATTGGTGGTGTCGTGTTCTCATTCAGTGTGATAAAGGGTGATGCACATGCACTATTCTAGCTCTTGTGTTGGTGAATGTTCCATGTATGAATAGATGGATGTCATAATGTGTTGTGTTTGCTGGTGTTGTTTCGGTTGCAATATGATTGCGTGTGGCCCCAAAATGAGAATCTCCGCTCGGGAGTTTTCAATGCCTGACTGCGAGGCGGAAGATGCTTCAAATATCAGGGCTCTAGCCATAGGCCTCGGAGTGAAGCTGGCGCGTGGTCAGGAACCCCAGGAGTGTATGCGACCCCAACTTTATTTCTGTCACCAGTGTTAAAAGTAGAGGCAGTTTAAATTGTATCCAAGGTTGTCTCGCTCTGAATGAACCGTCTGGTTGCATAAGGTTTTCACGACCATGTGGAGGCATGTTTGTATCGTTGCCTTAAAGTCTTGGGGATTGCGTCCCATTGGATGCAATCGTTTTAGTGGTCCTTATGGGAGTCTGTTGAGTAAATCTGTCTCAAATCTGAATAATGGTCATCCAAGAATGTGGAAATGATGGTTTGTCTTGGGTCATGCTTTTGACGCCCGGTAGTCGGGCCCCTCCCTCCCCGCCCCTTGTGGTGGGGTGATTGGTCACCATCATGAAGTTTTTAAAGTTCTGTATCACCTGTTGGGTCTAATGGTGGGGAGACCCATGTTGGGTCTCGTACGAATGTCTCTAGAATGAATCAGTGCTGTACTTTTCTTTAATGGCAGGGAGTCTGCTTGAACCTCCCTGTATCGGTTTTCCAGTCTCGTTTCGAGCGCCAGTGAGTTCCTAATAGTGGGGAGCCCCTGGGGCCTCCCAATGTTGATCTTTTGCTTCTTTTTTTTAAATATAGATTGGTGATAAGTGATAAGAGTGTTATATGGACGTGGTTGATCTTGTTTATTCATTCTAGCCAAATGGTGTGGTCTCCGTTTAAATTTTTCTTGAGATGTTTCAGCTTGTTAAGTTGGTTTCCGTGGGGGCAAGAGTTCCCTTCCTTGATCAGTCAACTGGAGGCACTCTAGCTCTTTGGGGTGGGCGACACATATCATAAAGTCTTTTTATGCGTTTCTTGAGGTTTTCATTTGAGTCACTTTCTATGAGCACGATGCTTTTGCCTTTTCTCGCTTGTTGTTGTGGGAATCTTCTTTGAACCTCAAGGGGGTGTTGTTCCCTACTTTAGGTCTCAGCCTTTGTTGTGGCTTTCCAGGGACGGAAATCATTATGGTGGGGAGAATTGTCACACCCGCTATTTCAAAATTTATTTATTTAATTAATTTTCTTTGGGTTGGTTAGTTCGGGTCGAAACCCGACTTAATATTTTGAGTTCCTTGTGTTTTGGTCTTGATTGCGTTCGGCACAACACGGTCGAAGCTGCACAGCCTTGCTTGTGTCGTCGCGCGGCCCTGCTGGTTCACCGCTCACCCGCCCAGTTTGAAAAAAATTAAATAAAAGGAATTAATAATAAATAAATATATAATTAAACGAGTTTTTTTTCTTCTTTCGGGGCTTGTCATCATGCGATGCACGATCGAAGCATAATTGCGAAGCCGTGCGGCTTCGCCAGGTCCGTCGTATGACCCTGCTTGTTGGTCAACTAATTAACTAAATAAATTAATAATGATAATAAAATAAAATTAATGTGTGGATAGGGATGATGGGAATGAGTTGATTTAATATATTGTGTTTTGATGATAATAATATTATTATTCTCACGGTTTTTGTTTGAGAATATTAATATTAATAATAATCTTATTATTATTTATGGTTTGAGTTTTGATTTTTATTTTATTCTATCTTTATTCATTTAGTTATTTTTATTTTTATTTATATTTATTTATTTATTATTATTTTTTCTTACCCTACTTTTCTTCCTCTCTTTTTTTTAATCTCATTTCTGTCGAATTACCTCCCCCTTCTCTCCCTCGTGTCGCGGATCACCCCCCTCCCCCATAACCCTAGCTTTCCGCCGGCACCCTCCCTCCTACCCCATCTCACACCGCGACCTCCTCTTTCTGGCAGCCCGACCACCGCTACATCTCCCTCTCCGGCAACGCCTCACACCACATAACCCCAGCACGCCACCCGGTCTTCCTCTCGCCGAACCCCAACCGCCGGACTTCCCATATTCACGTCGGTTCTCCTGTCTGGCGGCCTCCCCCTCTTGGCCCGGTCGAAGCAACCCCACCCAGCTACCCCACTCGCCCGCACCTCCGCTCGCCTGCATCCCCACTCGCCTGCGCCCCCGCTCACCCGCACCTCCGCTTGAGCCACCGGTAAACCCTCCTCGGATAGTCGTCGGACGACCCCTTCCGGGCAGCACCTCCGATGAACGAACCTCCCCTCCAACATCCATCTGTTGCCGCACCCTGCTAGCCACGGCCTGGCTCGGCGCCCCCCCTCATTCTGGCTGGTGTGGCTTCAGATCCTCCACCGGAGCATCCCTCCCCTTCCACGCATGCCACACCCCCCATTGTGGATAAGTCCCTTCTCTAACTTCTTTGAGCCTTGTTTTGTTCCTTTTTTTTCAGAGGGTAGGGTCTTTTACGGTTTCTTTTTAATTCATTTTGGTTTGAATTCTCGTTTTAGAGTTCAATTTGACCCTTGCGTGGTGCATTCATGGCGCGATTGGAGTTTCGCACCAATTTGTGGAAAATTCAGCGTCAAACGTAGGTGGTTCC
The DNA here is from genome assembly GCA_963277665.1 of Viscum album. Lineage (NCBI taxonomy): Eukaryota > Viridiplantae > Streptophyta > Magnoliopsida > Santalales > Viscaceae > Viscum > Viscum album. The sequence continues at coordinate 758,516,591 of OY728140.1, read as the reverse complement.
GCGCATGAATATTAATTGATGAATTCATTCGTTGATTTAATTAACTTAGCGTGTTTATTAGTCATTTAGTTTGATGCAAATTTTATTTTTCATAAGGTTTAGTGTGTTTTGATGTGTTTAGTGGGGTGTGCATAAAATAAGCATGTTGTTGTGAACCCAATGTTGAACTGGTTATTAGTTTTTTTCCCTTAAGTTGTGTAGTTAATTTGTTAGGGTGTGAAAAAGGATGCAATTGTCGTTTTATTGTTGCATCAATCTGCGTTTAGTCATAAATGACATTTGAAAGAGTTTTTGGCATTTAGTGTCGTGTGACATATATTGAAATTGTTTGACACATTTTTTTGGTAGTTCGTTTAATTATAGAAATGGTCTTTTTAACGGTGTGGGTGTTTTCTTTAATTGCGTGCGTGATGCAGATTGTGTTCCTGAGGTGTTGTTGTGTACGTGTGGCCAGGTAAGGGCGGGTTTGGGTCTGTCGAGTGTGTAAAGCGTTGTTTTTCTCTCAAAAATTTATTTATGAAAGAAATTGGGTTGTTTTATTAAATGAGTATTAAGGGTGAAAAACTGTTTTTGATTAAATTGGGTGAATATTTTGGTGCTTAAAGTTAGGTGACACGTGCGGAGTTTGTTTAATAAATTTTTTTTAGTGGCGTGTTTGACAATGAAAGTGTTTTCATTGACCGTTCAGTTGTTTTAATTGGTCGGGTAAGAAAAACAGATTGAGTTTTGGAACATTTTAGCATGCGTATTATTTCAAATGGATTTTGTGTGAGCTTATGGTAGTTTTTGGTGTGTGTGATGTCTTTCTTGGTTTGAGTGTATGATCATGACACATGGCATGAACGTTGAATTACTTGATCACAAACGGGAAGCCTGGGTACTAGGTGGGCGGACTAGACTAGTGTGCTAGTGATACGGGAGTGGCCTCGACCCAGTTTCACTTAGCGGGATTGACACTTACAACACTAACTAAACATTGGATGATGACTGGAGACCACTATGGTAGGAGGTGTTTCCCTACCAGTGGCTCGTGCACAGGAATGTGTGATACGGTTCACCGAGACGTGAGGTTCTAGGGTCCCACTTATCGCTAGTATCTTTAGGGTCTCCCATGTATTGTGCTCTTCCTCTGCTTTCTGCTCACCGTCGGCACACGATGTGACGTTGGGGTTACCAAGAAAAGTGTGTGTGCGTGTGTACGTGTGTGCATGCGTCTATTTGTGTGCGTGTGTGTGTGTGGGTGTGTGTGTGTGTGTAAGTTAATTTAATTTGTTTTCCTTTTAGATAAGTTTCCCCTTAAAAACCGTTTTCATTAAAAATTATTTAAACACTTAATTTTTTTATTCTGTTAAATTGAAAATGTTTTTGTCTTTTAATAATTATGTGTTGAACCTTTTTCTCAGTGGAATCCTACTGGGCTTTTATCTCACACCCTATATACACCCTTGGGTGTATGTAGATACTGTTTCTTCTGCATTCTAGGTTGTGAATTCGTGCTCAGCGATGGTGGTCCAGGTTGCAGTTGGTCTTTTCACGCAGAGTGGTACTGATGTGGCCTCTCTTTTGCCGGGAGGTTTGAGTATGAGTTTTAGTTTCCGCTGTCGTCTTTTCTTTTTAGTTCTTGGTTCGAGTTGTAGACTTTAAAAAAAATGTTCATAGTTTAAAGTCGTGTTTGGTTGTTTTTTTTAGTTTCAGTTTTTTTACCTGGATAGTTGTTTTTCTGTCTTTTATTTCGGGTAAAATCATTCCCTCTTGTTACTTACGTTACCCGGGCACTTGTGCCAGCCCGCGGGGATCGGGAACGCCCTTCAGGTCATGTCGCGGACCGGGTCGGGCGCCGAGTCAGATGGAGACCCAGACTGGTTCGTGACATTAACAGGATTGTTTTCAATATACCGTATATCATATAGAACATGCTCTTAGAAGTGATGATAGAATTCTACCCGTTTTCCAACACCTTGTTGAAGACTGCATAACTCCATCATCTTTCTTACTGTCTTCGTTTCAGAGAAATATTGTTGGAAGAACAAAGACATGATAAACTCCAAGGTAAGATCTTCCCAAGGATTTCATCGAGACATAGACTTAAACCATTTCTAGGTTTTACCTTTGATCATGAAGTTATCAAACCATACCTTTAATTACTTAGTAAACATAATTAAACAGAAGTCTCTCTCAATCATCTGCATCCACTCCTCCACTTTGAGAGGATCTTCTTAACCATAAATGTGTGGAGGATTCCACTTATGGAATTGAAGACTTAGTATATGGGTTGATCAACTGGAGTGCCCTCTAAAGATGCACCACCAGAAGCTACATTGTAGGGATCTATAAAATCATCATGAGGGAGAACACTATGAAATTGGTAAGCAAGCGACATGATCAAAACAATTAATATAACAAGTATTCCTCAACTCAAACACCAAAAAAGTTTCATCATTCCATGAAATACAGGGAACACACCACACATTCTCAAGTTATAAAAATATCACAATTTATTTTAAAATAAATTTTTGAAAAAGATACATTCTCAACGAGTTTCACATCAACCAATGATGTCCCCTAGATCCTCACCCATTCATATCCTCATTTCATATAGGGAACCCATCCACTTTCAATTACATGCCCATGCATTTGGTCACCCAAGATAACACAAAAGAAAAAAACATTTTAAGTTAAAATATTCAATTCACACATCCTTTTAAAATCCCACAAATCATCTTTTCAAAAATGACTTACCATAAAGCCCAGAATATATTTCAATCCTCAAAAAACCATTTTCCAGAAAATAAAAATCATTCATATAAAAATTCATTTCCTAACATCACACATTCCTTCCAAAAGATTTTATTCATTTCAATATGTTACATAACTTTCCAAATATTTACTAACAACCTAGTCATAATCATTTTTGTTTTACCCCAAAAATTCATTTTAGAAAACCCAATCTTAAAAGACCTTATTAATATAAGTAATTAAATTCCATTTTACTCTTTCCAAAACAAATCCATACCATTTTAAATTCATGTTTCCAAAATTAAAAAATAATATTATTCAAAGAAACATTCAGAATTAAGGAAGATCCAACAATTCACAACAGAAAACTAGTGTTAGTGGGTGACTCATACACATTGCTAGTGGCCATATTCTAGTCAGGACACCATCACATATATCATTCTAGGGTAATTTTTCTAACTCTACGTGGATTTCCTAGCCCTGGGAGCTCATTGAGACCACTTCCCAGCTCCATTTTCCCCAACATTAAAAAAATCAAAAGAATCAATGGATATTGACAAACATGGACATGCCATGGAGACCTAAGGATCAGAATGAGCAAGGGTTCATGATATCCTTCTAGTTCCTACACATCAATCCTATATTATTCTACTAATTCTACATTAACATCCCAAAACAAATATGGGTGATCTATAAAAGAAAGGTTCACTAAAGAGCTGACATTAACTGATAACATTTTATCATGAACCAATCCCGATGAACTCAAAAATGGTCACCATTGATGATCCTTGTAAAGGCCCGATAGATGTTTCTGATCCTCTCAGGCTGGCGACAAGCGCCAAGGGAATAAGTGATGAAAATGGGAATGGTTTCTCTTAATAAAAATATACAAGACCACTAAATAAATAATAGTGAAAACCAAACTCAAAATGACTTCTAAACATTACATTATTTACATTTACCACAAAGTACAACAATCTACTCTATAAATACCAAACCAAACCTCAATCCCAAGACATCTTCATGTGAAACCAATGGTCACCCTCCAATCTATACCACACATCAACCAAGTAAATTTATCTCAATCTAGAACCTGCAGTAGATACTAAAATAATAGAAGCTGTTGGTGTGAATATTAAAACACAATAGTCTAACCTGATATTGTATTTCCAAATGATTTTTTATAAAAATAATCGAAATATATATTTTATGTTTGAATAGAAATATATAAAAGTATACTTTTCTAAATATTTACTCAAGATAAAGTATAAATAATTTCTATTATTCAATTCTAAAATGATGTTCATTCCATAACATAAACATTAGTTTTCTTAAGGGAAAACATGTTGTCCGTATTTTCAATCTACACAAAAGAGGATGAAAAACATTTCTTAAAAACATTATTCATAAATATTGTCAAAATCAATTCTCACTATCAAATAAAAACAATACAAAATAGTGAATAATAGTTATTACACTATAAGGGAAATGGAAATTTTCACAGTGTGATCTCAATACTCACTACAAAAAACTAAGTGCTAATCGGTGTAGGTGAACCAATGAGATCAAGAACTACTCATAAAGTACCTATACATGTGACCCCATCCCCAGTAGCATACCACACATGACAAAATCAAAACACCCAAATTTCTAGCAACCCTAACTTAGGACAGACCGAGGGGTCCAATCCCATAACAATAAACCAAAATATATCAACCTATTATGGGCCACTAGTAAGAAGATAAAATACTAATGCATTAATCATTCTTAGATAATTCACTCAATATTAAAGGTTCCCATGTATCATTTATAAAAATAATGTGAGCCAACCGATGCTAATTGAGCATCCAATCAAAAATATATACTAATAATAGTTCACAACAAGCCTCACTAAAAGTCTCTCCAAGGACTAATCTCATGACTTACTATATTTAAAACAAAAATAGTTCATGTCAAAGAACCATGATAATAGATCACAAGGATTATACAGTTTGGAAATCCCATCCATTATTCAAGGAAAAGGCATGAGAAAAATCCAATATAGGTTTTCATAATAAATTATTTTTTAAACTTCACAAAATTTCCAATTGTTCTTTTAAGAATTTTTCAAAATGTAAATTTATCAAACATTCAATCAATCATTCAAGATGTGGTTTAAACATAAAAATTTACATTCCAAAACAATTTACACTATTTACTTAAAATATTTCCTTTACCCTTTGAAAACAACCCCTTTCTTACAAAAAGTCTAAATGTTCTATTCATCGGAAATGCATTTCGAAACACCTAAAAAATATTACCCATTCCTTTATAAAGCATGAAATCATTTTGGAGACCCATTTGAGGCACCCAAGACAACATTTTCTATAATAAATACAGGTTTAGAAATCCAAAACAAGAACTTTATATCACCAAATACTCACAAAAGATGGCTAGGTATTTAATTGATCACATGGTGTGTGTTATCTAATAGAAAAATTATATTTATCATAAATTAAGGAATACAATAATAATTTGAAGTGAAAATGATTAATCCTTGAATAATACATCAATATTCATAAATTAAAGAAGGTTAGAAAAGCATAAAATTAATGGTTCCTAAATTAAAAGGGATAGAGCATTAGAAAAACCTATTTCGAATCCATAGAATGATGATAATGCATCTCCGAAATCATTCCACATGGGATCTAAAACCTAGTATGTACAAATAGAAACCCTTATTAAGAAAAAAACCCAAAAAAATCGTATGAATCCTGAATAAGATATTACAAGTGGGGGAATTTGCCATCAGAGGAGGAGCATGCTGGTGAGGTAGTGTGACGGAGTTGACAACAACGATGGTGGGTCGCCCCAAATGAGTCACACTAGCAGGCATGGTGCATCGGGTGGAGGTCACACTGGCACAAGTGACATTACAATTAGAGAGAGATGTAGTTGTAGTTAGCCATTAGAAGGGAACATAGGGCGGCCCAGATAGGGGAAGAATCCATTGAGGAGGCACCAGCTGGAGGATTCATGCGTGTCAGAAGGGGGTGCTTGTGCCGGTAGGGGGTGCCCTGACAGGGTGGGGGCCCAAAAGGGCAGGTTTCCTATAGGGGGTCACGTTACTAGAGGTGCGTTGGCTGATGGGGGTGGGGTTGGAGAAGACACTGCAGGACAAAGGGGTCAGTTCTGGAGGCCGCATTGGCTGGAGGTGGCGGTTCCGTAGGCCGCACCGACTGAAGGTGGCACATGTGCTGGAAGAGAGCCGACTGGAGGTGGGTGCGCAGGAGGAGGGTCTCCATAAAGGGAGTGCATCGGGGAGGGGGTATCACCACAAAGAGATAGTGGAGAAAGCTGAGAGGGCAGCACATGATGGGGGGAGCCCTAACCAAAAAAGGGGGAAAATGGAAATAAAAACTAAAAATAAGAACATAATAATAATAATAATAAAAACAAAAACAATCAAAACAATAAATTTAATTATAATAATAATAATAATAATAAAATAATAATAATAATCATAATCATATTAATTTCTTTAATAATAATAATGATAAAAAATATTTAAATAATAATGAAATTTTTATGGACAATAATAATAATAATAATAATAATATTGTCAAATCGATCTCTTCTCTTTATGTTAGTTTTTTTATCATGTCATTTTATTTTATTTTATTCATTTATTTGAATACTTGGGAAACATGCCGTTTTCTTATGGCACAATTATGCATGTGTGAACCATGTGGAAGCTTCTTCCAATTCCAAAATTGGTTTCATGGGTACCTAGGCTGACTGCACTGTTGCTTCTAACCATTTGGTGCCCGTACAACAACCTAGAAACCACAAAAGACTCCAAAGTTCAACCCTGACTCACCTAGTTCTTGAGAAAAACAACAATGAACCCGACCCGAGATAAAACCAAGGAAAAATTAAAACATTATTGTGACACTTGAGAATTAAAATTCATTCCTTATATAGAATGGGTGAATCCTAAACAAAATAAAAATTCATATTGAAAAACTATCATACAAAATTTGAATCCTTCAACCATAAACAAAGAATAGTTTAAAAATGCACATCAAAATTCAAACAGATCATAAAACCTTTAATAAAATATTATATATTTAACATAATATATCAACCTCAATATATCTTATTATCCAATTAAGAATTTTGAAATATATAAAAATATTCTAATAAAAGCATAAAATAAATTTCTGGAGAAATATCCATTTTTACCTTAAAGTTATTTATTTAAAAGTGAAAGAAATTTTGAAATAAAAAACTTTCTTCTAAAAGATCCTTATAAACATGCAAATGAATCATTAAAACATTAATATGTCATGATGGAGAAAAAAATCCTTTCATTCAGCATATGGTAAAAAAATATTCCTTCCATATTTATGTCAAAAAATTATAAAGTATTTTTTTAAAAATGACAAAATGATTCAGTACAAACAATTTTATAAAAATTAAAACATGGTAAAAATAAATTGAAAACATGAAGTATAATTGTAAAAATATTTTGGAAAAAATTATATGAAACATGGATATTGATGATAAATATTCCCTAGTAGATACTTACGTATAAACAATCATGAATTATACCGAGATCTTGAAATTAACCCTTACTTTTCACTTTCCTTTAGTTGAAAGTTCTCTAACCAACTATATAAGGGATAAAATAATATTATTAATTTATAAAAAACCATATCCATATTTATGATATTATAAAAGATATTTTTATATCATTTTGTTAATAATATTCTGTTATTACCATTGTTTCGGGTGTTAATGACTTCATTTTTCTATGCATGTTTTGTCATGTATATACTTATCATTATGAATAGGATATATATATTTCATATAAAAAATGATATTAATTTCATAGATATTATATTCACCAAATATATACATTGTTATAATCATTCATTAATAGTTAACGAGGAAAATTAATCTCATCGCTTTGTGGAGATGGTAATCCCTACATACACACGAGTAACAGTATTGTTCCCTTAATGGTGAAAGGGTAAGGTATTATATTATGACAAACCTGCTTTTTATTACTACATAAACATGATTTATTACATAAAAATTCACCTGATACAACAAAGAATATCGAGAGGTTTAGTGTCTTTGGGGATTAGGATCATTACATAAAAACTTAAAACATGAAATACAACATCTTTATTGAAAACTTCCTATACATGACCGCTACATTCCTTCGTACTTAGCATTGCATGGGATAACCTGAGGACATGCATAAGAAAAGGGTGAGCTATAAAGCCCAGTAAGGGAGTACACATGGAATAACATGAGGAGTAAAATACATGTTAGACAATAGGCATATCAGTAGAGCATAAGAAAAAAATGAACATAAAGGCATGATAAATCATGATAATCATAACATGGAAATGTGGCAACAACACTTAACATGGAATTAGCATGTGCCAAGGCTCATTGCACATGGAGCATGAGTAAATCATCATTGCACATAAATCACGAGTAAACCCTCGTTGAACTTGAATTAGCATGAGTCAACACTCATTGCACATGACGTATCATGATACTATACTTTACCCAATGCATTGGAGCACTATAAGGGCACACCCTTCTAAAACATTTCATTTCATGCATAAGTGTGCCACATGATCATAAAACATGGATTCATAAAACATAATCATTTATTCCACGATAAAGGAATGTGGAATTAATACATGACACATTATAATCAATAACTAAATGTGCATAAAGGTGAATACCCTTGATGGAGAAATGGGCATGGTATTCACTACACAATGGCATTGGCTTAGAAAATCGATGCGATTTCGGCAGCGTAACGGTGTGACATAAGAATTCATAAAAATGGTTGATGAGAGAGAAAGGGGTTCCTCATCATATTTACATGTAATGGAAAGTAATGAGGTCATATAGATACATGTCCCAACAATTTTAATGGAATTTAGATTCATGATACAAAAGTATTTCTTGAATGTAAAAGAGGAGAGAGAAGTTCCTTTCAGAATTTCGGTATAGTAATGGGTGTACATGGGAGGAATTTAATGAGAGAGAAAGGGTCTAACATCATTCAAAAATAAAGAGGGAAGTATGAGGGAGGTGAGAATCCATACCCCAATATTTACAATTGAAATTAAAAGGGCAAAACAACTTAAATAAAATTGGACAAAAATGAGAAAGGAAGAAAAAACCCTTACTTGGAAGTGTGCTTCCAAAGGCTAGAGAGAGGCTTGTGAGAGGCTTATTGGGAGCTTGAGGAACCTTGGGAGGATTCTAGATAGAGTAGTGCAGAGGTTGGACGAACTCCAAAGCCTTTGAGTGAGGAGGAAGTGGGAGCTTGGGTGAGTTTATATAGGAAAGGTGAGGGAATTCTTTATTATTTAGGTTTGAGACCCCTTATATTAAATTAATCCAAACCACAAACCATACCATGGTTTTTGCCCATGGTTTTTGGAAAAGGGAAGAGGAAAAAATTATTTTATAAGGCCAAAGTCCTAAATTCTTAAAATATTAGGGTTGCTTATGTGGAGGTGAGTCACACTCCCATGGAAATTAATTTAAAAAGACAAGGTGTTTAATAAGTCTTCAGGGGTCTATTAATGCTTTGAAAAGTAATCCAAACAAACCCAAAATCACATTATTTTAATGGTAAAACATATATTGGCCGAAAAAAAAGATTATAATTTTTTATTACATCACTATTGGGTCATTATGATGTCATAAAACACATTATATATTTAAACGGTATTTAATTTTTACTCAAAAATTTGACAGTCTCAGAAAATTATGAAAAATTCACCGTTGGATAATTTCGACATACTGATTCCAAAAATAACATTTATTTTATCTAAATAATTTTCTAAATATGTTAATTTTCACTTTTAAAATAAAAACCGATATTTGTCGAAAATTCACGGGTTTTGACAAAAATGGCTTTCAAACCTTAATAAAAATTATAATTGCATTCATACAATTATATGATCATTTATATATAATAAAATTAATCTAATAATAATAATAATAATAATAATAATATTTTATTAAAATATTATTTAATTCAAAAATCCCTTAATTTAATAAAATAGATTTCTTAATTAAATAATAACTAAAAACACCATTTGTACTTTAAAAACTATTTACAATGTATCAATAATGACAAGAAATTATATTAATTATTATATAAAAAAATAATGTACATGAACATAGCACTATATATTAGTTACATAACCCCTTAAAACAGCCGCATAAGACCTAAGGGTAAGGTGTGCGATGGTGACAGACTCTTGGGGTGGCTCGGATAACATCGCTCGAGTGGTAATTTATATCAACTTCCACTTCTCCCATAGACGGTCCCGTTTGAGCTTGAAATGGTGAATATCATCTTGGGATTGGTCAAGAGCGAAGCCCAAGGACGCCACCTCTTTTCCGAGCTCCGATAAATGGGCTTCGTATGGGGCAATTCTACTAGATGAGGCCATCGCTTCTTTTGTCTGAGTAAATTTGGATTTGTTAAGGCCCTATATTTATACTAATCATGTGATCACTGTTCAACGACTATATTAGCAACGGTCAAAATTATTAACATAAAACCATTTAATTTGACATTTTATAAAAACATTTTATATAAAGAGACATTTAATAAGATCAATAGGTATTTTCCATTAATAAAACTTTGGGTCATTACATATATGATATGTAAATTATACCTAATCAATATAATATGATATTTATTAGTTATATCTATTATATATATATATTATACTCATCCTAATAATGTGTTTATGAAAAAAAAATTTACACCACGAGATGGATATATTAAGCCTTACGTATGCACACATAGTGCTTCAATTTTATATAGGATGGATAAACGATGTAATATGGGTTTTTCATAATCATAATGACATATCATAATATATATGATACTTCTATTTTTTTACTTTATAATGAAAAAAAACATGAAAAGGAAGTGGAAGAAGAAATTACATTGAATGACTTAGTAAAACAATTACCTCTTCCTCGGTGCACTTCCTTTAGATATATTCTCAAATGAACTAGAGCTAGTATTTTTGGGAGACTTGGTCCTCCATAACTTGTATAAGGATTTCTTAAGGAGAAATGGTTAGGTTTTGGTTGATCTATAATTCTGAAAGTTCTGTAAGAAAATGAGTTAGGAGGTTTCCTTTTATAATATAGGTTAGTGGCAATTCTAAAGACCCTCGAAATATTAAATTTATATAAAATAATTTTTAATTCAAAAATGATATAGTTTTATTTTTAAAAAATATGACACGCGTAAGAGTATAAATAATCTTAACCAATATTTTTTAGATAGTTTCAAGTCATATTATTACCCATATCTATTGGATTTAATGCTTAGGTAAACCCTTTAACTCTTACCATGACAACATCAATTTTCAATCATTAAGGGTTAATATATTTACTATAAAAAGTAAAAAAAAAGAAATATATTATTAATGTAAGACATTATAAAAGTTATCCCAATCAATTTTCTTATTTTTATATTTTTATTAATTTTTTATCATTTTATAAAATATAATTTATTTTAATGTATAATTAATGTCAATTTTAACATTAGTAACTTATTGACATAAAATAATATAAATACACAAGATAATTTTAAAATAAAACATTTTAAAAATATGTAATATGTCTAGTTTATCTAGGAAATTATTTCATGACATTAATTATCTAAAATTTTAATTATATGAGTACTTTTAATATCATTTTTTTGATATTTGTATTAATTAAACAATTAATACATCATCATTGTGTAAGATTTTAAGGAAATTATATATTTCCTATAAATTAAACATAAATTTTGTTTTTGAAGAAAAATATTTTATATTTGAAATGAATATTTATAGTTGAATTTATATTTAGTATAACCCTATATTATAAATGATATAGTTATTAAAGATTTGTGTATGACATCTTCAACTTTTCTTAAAATAAAATATAATAAATTTCATACTCTCATCCAAGTGGATTAAAAAGGTTATAATATCATCCCAAGGATGTTTTTTGACAAAGACTCATAAAATAAAATTTTAACAATTTTTAGGATAATGTTATAATATTTATAATATTATTTGACCATTAATTACTAGATTTACCTTTAATTGTTTTAATAAAAAAGTACTACAACTGTTATTCATAATGCCAAAAAACTAAAGGAAACATATTCTTTTAATTTGAACCCACTTATTGAAAATATTTATTTCATTTAAAAAAATTAAAAATAGAGATGTTGCATTATTTAATTTAAAATTAACTATATTACCAAAATTATAAAAAAGTTTTTAAATTGAATCCTTTCAAAAAAAGTGAAATGTTTTTATTTTAAAATTCAATTTGAAATTAAATAAATGTACCTATATTTGATTAAAATATTAAAATTTAATTTAATAAAACTTTAAAACCAATTTATAATATAATTTAACACTATAAATCATGTAGATGAAATTTGTTTTCAATTAAAATGTAATTTTTTATCACAATTCATCAAAAAATGATAATTATCAGAAAAATACCATAAATTGAGCCAATGTAAATATTTATATTACTCTTTCAAAGAAGGAATTTATTTCTAAAAATTGAATTTATTAAATTGTTGAAGAAATATATTTAAAACAAGTTCACAATTAGAAGGTGGAAAAACTGCATTTAGAAAAATATATCCTTTTAATTAGGAAAATTATATTTATTTATATCTTATTTCTATCAAATATTTTGGATGAGTAAAAAAATATAAATTTATAAATATTGTTAATTTGATTCATACCAACTATTTTAATAGTTAGGTTATAATATTACCTTATTAATAGATCATGTTGCATTGAAACTCTATGTTGTGTGCATCGTAAGATATTAAATTTTTTTAAAAAGACAACATACAATAAAATCATGGGGTGTGACATTATTCCCTCCAAAAAAAAATTTCACCAATTTTTTTAAAATATCAATTCTTAAAAATATTTGGTTAGTTCTTCAACATAATTTCCTCTAGTTCCCAAGCCACTTATTCTATTTTATTATTCATCAACAATACATTTACCAGTTGATTCATCTAATTCTTCAACATATATCCTCTAGTATTAGGAATGTCGATAGTCTCTTCATAGTAAGACAAAACATGATCAAATTCTATTTCAACATAAGTGATAACATGATTTTGGTATAAAATATACTTCTGTAAAAATGATATGTGTATCACATCATAAACCTTGGTGAAATTGGAGACATTGTAAATGGTAAGCTACATCTTCTATTATTTCAAGAATTTTTAATGGTCAAATGTAACTAGTGTTTGAGTTTTATTTTTTACCGAATCTTAGGACACCCTTCCATGGATATACATTAAAATAAAAATGATCTCCCACATAAAATTAAAATTTCATCCATTGGTTATTAGCATATTTATTTATCATACATTGAGATGCTTGGATATAAGTTTGAATAATATTCAACTTTTTCATTGTTTCCTCCAAAAGAACTGTGCCTATATGTTTTTTTCACCAACATCATCCCAACAAGATGATGTATGACATATATTTCTAAATAATGCTTCATACGGTGTCATTTTAATAATTCAATGGAATATATTTTTATAGGAGATTTCAACCAAAGGTAAATACTGACCCCAAATACATTGAAAGTCATGTAAGATATACATCAACATGTATTCTAATGTTTTAATAGACCATTTTTATTCTCCATTAGTTTGAGTTTTGAAGGAGGTTCTCAAATTAAAATCATTATCTAGATCCTTCTGAATAATTTTCAAGAATTTTTATCTAAAACATGAATCTATATCATACAAAATAAATAGAGGTTCACTATGATATCTTATACCATCATTAATATAAACACTTGGAAGACATTAAAGAGGAAGATCTTCTCTTATAGAAAAGAAAATTTGAATATATGGTTAGTTGTTCAATGATAAACTATATCATATCATTGATTATAGGTGTCATTGGTAGTCCCCTATAAAATTATATAATAATTTCATCCCTTTTACACACTATAGGAAGAGGTTGCATAACTCCTTTAGGATTCTACCTCACGGCTTCACTTGTTAAAAATCTAAACATCTTGAAAATTTATCATCAATTTCCTACTTCATGTTGTCCCAAAAAAAAATGTTTCTTCGAGTACCTATACATATTTTTCCTACCATGGTGTATAGAGAAATTTTAGTTATGAGAAGTGTCCATCAATTCCATTTTTAGCTCTGGTATATATGGAACATATATCCTCCATCCAAATCTTATAATTCAATCCTCAGAAACAAAGTCTTCTAATTTTCTTTCGTTCACACTTATAATATTCTTATGAAATTTCTCATTATTGGATTTAGAATTATTTATCTTATCTATTAAACATGGTTTTATAATCACTTGAAAAATTATTTATCTCACCCCTTCCATAGAAATTCCCATATCCATATTCACTTCATCCATGAAAAAATGATGCCTTTTAATTCACATTTTGAAAATAAATCTGCGATCCTTCCTGTGAAATGAATATGCTACCTTATTTTCCTTCCCTTGGTGGTATTTTATTGATCAATCACAATACTTAAGTATCTCAAGACATCTCCCTTTAAACAAATTGATTTATTTATGTGATAAAATATATTTCCAGATCCTGTGATCTTCATATATCTCAATTCTTTCAATATAAAGGCAATTGATTCATATTTTTACAGAAAATATTACAGCTACAAACTCAATATAATGAATTGGAAAGTTCCATCAATTAGTTTTCAACTTCCTTTATTTATATACAATAATTCCATACTTTTTCATAATGACACAACCAAGTTCCTTTTTTGGTGCATCACCAAATCACAAATACACCATTTCCCTATAGTAATGTCAAGATGGTATAATAGAATAATTTTATCTTTAATTCATCAAAACAATCATTAAATTATTTTCTCTATTCGAACATAACCAAACTAGTTGTGATATTAGTTTACGGGAAAACTAATTGAATTTTTTTTGAATGAAATGATAATATTAACCCGTTAAACTAGTGAAACGATGTACATATGTAATGATCGTGGGTGCATTCCATTCATGGATTGTCTTTGTATTTACATGATCAAAAAATATTACATCATTTGAGAAAAAAGGGCCAAGAAAAGACATTTACTTAGACTAGAATTCACACATGCTAAATTTACCAAATAAGACATCCCTTCTAAGGGTCTCAATGATGATCCTCAAGTAATTCTCATGGTCTTTATATCATTTTATAATTCATCATAATATCATCAATGAATACCACAAAAAAATGTCAAGATATTTCTTGAATATATTATTTATTATATTTATAAAAACTAATGGTGCATTAGTTAATCCAAATGGAATTACTCTAAAATCGTAATGTCCATACCATGCACAAAAAGATATCTTTAGAATGATTTCCTTATTCAATGGAAATTTATGATAACTAAAATGAAGGTAAATATTCAAGGAATATTTATCTCCCTAAAGTTTATCAAATAAAAAATTAATGAAAGGAAGATGATACTTTTTCTTATTTCAATTGCATTTATTTCCCTATAATCATTAAAAAATCCTCATGGAAGAATCGTTATTCATAAAAATTATAATAGAGGATCAATATAGAGAAATAGTTGGGAGAATAAATCCCTTTCCCAAAAATCCTAATGTTTTTATTTAGTTATACTAATTTCACCATGGCCATTTTAAAGGGAGTCTTCGATATTGGTCTTCCATGAGGGATTAGATAAATATTGAACTCAACATCATTTTATGGAGGTGTCTAGGTAATTCCATGGGAAATAAATAAATATATTCCATTAAAAAAGGTATATAATCAACTTGAAGAATAAATTCTTAATCCCTAGATGTTTTTTTCCCTTCCTCCCACAGAATTTCATTCAGTAGAGATATTGTGGGTGGATCAAGAGAAGAATCAGATGATGAAGTTTCTACTTTAATGATATGCGATTATTCTTATTCCTCACAATTCATAATTTACCGCTTCATGTAATAAATATTTACATCATATTTTTAAATCTAGTCCATACTAAAGATGTTATCAAATTCATCCATATGTATAATGACATGGTCTGAAAGAAAATAACATTTACACAACATAAAGGGTACTTCCCAACACATATTTGTTGTAATGGGACCTCCATTATAAATTTTTATAGAAAAATCCATTATAAAATCAGAAGGGAAATGTATAAATTTCTTGGAAAACTGGGAAGATATAAACATATGAGATGATCTATAAAAAAATAAAGAATTATTTAACCTTGGGGGATAATTAAATTACCATGCACCACATCATTAAGTACTTAAACCACTATAGTTGTAACCATATACGATCAACCTTTCTCCCTTATCCTTTTCTAGGTAATGGTTCCATTACTATTAGGACAATAATTTGAGTAATTTCCCATATCATTACAATTGTATCATTGAACAATGGTATCATCTTTCTTTCCCATGCAATAATGGGAATTGTGTGATTTTTCTTCCACACTTATAAAAAATTATTATCCCTAATAAGAATCTATTATGACATTTCCATCCATATTTATAAAATGATGGGAAGCAAACTCTTCTCTTATGTCCTTTTTATTACTAACTAATCTAGACCATTAAACATAAATCATTTTTTATTTATTTCCATAAATTCAAAAGACATATAGAATCTTTTTATATCTTGAAAGAACATATGCTAATATCTTCATATGTTGATAGAATTTGGTATACTAGTGCCCTTCATAGGAATAATTTAAGCCCACTAATTAATTGATCAATATTTCTATTTATATTTCATATGTAATTCATATAATTCCTTCTTATAATTTTAATGATGGCTTCATATTTGACTCGATTCTAGTCATAATTTTTCCTCAGATTAATGAACTTTATTTCCACATATGATCATTGTTCATGGGGAAAATATTATTCATGAAATATTCCTTAAAATCCATCCATTCCATGTTTGATATTTATTTATCATCCTTTTTCTTTTCAATCGATGGCCACCATTATTATGCATATCATTAGGTACAATAAACCTTCATGACAAACTTATCCCTTTTATTACTTCCCAAAGTAATAAATATATTCACTAATGAACATATCCAATGTTCATCTATAAATGTATTTAAAGTACCATTGAATGATGGAGGTTACTGTCTCTTGAAGTTTTCTAGTATTATTCCTTGAGATTGTGGATCATGTTGCTAAATACAGGTAAAAATATTGTTCCAAACCCGAGTTACATATCCATGTATTGTTATATGTTTCTCAACACCTATTTCAGCTCCAGATCCAAAATCCTTATATTGTATGGGAGGGAAATACATAAATAGAATATGTGAATTGATATGGTTTTGGTTCCTTCCACTAGGTTCCATTTCTATACAATGGCATACATTAGATTAGGTTATAAATGATATTGAATTATTTTGTAGTTACACATAACATAAATTGAAATATTTATGCATAGATAATTTATTAATAAAATATGTGGTTTATTTGGGGGAATATTTACATTTAAATAATTAATAAAGGATTTTAAAGATAATTTTAATTATTCTAATCATATACCCTAGGATTTTCAGACCTGGTGAACAATATGACATGCTATCATGTACCAGGTTACATCAATTCAGGCCTGACACACATTTTTCGAGTTTTTTCACCAAGTTAAATCTACACTAGAACTATGTCCACGTGTAGTTTAGGAGGAAATGTGGGAGACCTCTTGCGCGGCAACTCTTGGGAATTATTTGAGCTGATGATCGATGGCGAGTCTATTGGATTGATACTTTGATCCTAAAGATGTCTTCATTCCAACCTCGAAGGTGGTGGCTATGGGTGGTGGGCTTTCTTCGAGTCCTATAGATGTGGTGAAGTAGGATCTGATAAACCCTAAGAGGAAGGCTGACAATTTGACCTCCCGAAATAGGTTTTTCTATGAATCTCAGGTTGAATCTGTCTCCTTAATCAAACAGATTACCAAAAATGGTGCGATTGCATTTGTTGAAGCGAGCCCGAAAGTGTTGGAGGATCGCCTTGAATAATGTCAGTTATCCATCTTTTCTAGGTTATCGGGAATTCGGAGTGATGTCCCTTTGAGGGTTTATGAAGTGCGAACTCGCTTAGCCCAGAGCTGGGGATTTACTGACTAGCATTTGATCTCAATTGGGAGAGGTATGTTCCATATTGTTTTTCCATCGAAGGAATTGCAAAATGTTTCCTGGTGTTTTGGACCGGTTTCACTGAAACTTGGTTACATAATGGTCCAACAGTGGGATCCATTAGAAATTCCTCTTGTAATTAAGAACTCCTATACTCAAACTTGGATTAGAATTAAGGGTTTAAACTGGTTTTTTTTTCATCCATTGGTTTTATGGGAGATTGCTTCTGTTGTTGGTTGTCTGATTGTCACGACCCCCTCCCACCAAAGATGCCCCTTCTGAGCTAGCAATGGTGAAAGGGAGATAATGACCCCCGAGTCCCGCCTCCAGTAGGCCCTGGAGTGGCGACTAAGAACAAGGGTATGAGTTTTCACAAATATGGGAGGCATTTCCCTTTTTATTATTTAAGATCGGGAAATAGGATGAGTCAAACACCAAAAGAAAAAGGAACAAGAAAATGAAAATAAACCTAAAAAAATACCACATGCATGTTTAAAAAATTCAGAAACAAAGTACAAGTACAAGAAAACTCAAAAGTGCAATACCAAAAGAAACAAGAGTACAAAAACTAAAAAAACTCAAACTGTCCAGACTAGTAGGGTCCCGCATGGCCCTGGTAGTCCTCCTAGAAACCTGAAAGTAAACGTAGGGTGAGCATACAAGTATACTCAGTAGGGAAACCTAAAGCTCTCGTGCACAGGTGGGGAGACATCCTAATGTCCAGTGAGAACAACAGAAGAAACCAAAACCTAGCAAGGAATTCTATCCACCCAACCTCACCAGCCATGCTCACCAAAAACACAAAACAACAGGTATTAGTATATAAGAACAAGAGTATTGGGTACCTCGCACCATTTCCCCCCACTAGTCAGCTTCTCTTCCTAACGACGAACGTCCTGACGCTACCACAATCTTCTTACCCACACACACCTGGGCCTCAAAAGCCACACATCCTGCCCGCACACACCTGGGCCTTACAAACCACAATCTCATTCCTGCCCGAACACACCTGGGCCTCATCCCGAAGATTCTTGGGAACAGTAAACCAGCCTAAAGAGTCTTGGTCTAAAAATCACACCAATCAAAACCTACCCGAAGAGTCTTAGGTGTAAGGTCGCCTCAAGCCATCAAAGCCTATGGAAGAAGGAGCAGGAAGGAGCTAGTAACTAAGGGGAAAACACCCTCTCCCATGAAATGGGAGTGTTCGGCACTAGGTTCTCAACATGGATGGGGTGTGAAAAAACAAAAAGATACAGATACATATATGTATACCAAACACACAGCCCAACCTATGGCCTCTAAACAGAGAAACTGAGCACATGCCTCGGCACTGCTACTACGAAGCGTGCATACAACCAACAATCCCAACCCCATTTAGGTTTTCATGTTTCAACAGAATTAGTTTACATGTTCCTTAACTACTGGGCATTTATCAAACCAGATCAAGAGTTTCATAGAAAAACCCTACCAGCCACAAATAAAGTTAGATAGAACACAAGCAACACAAAACCAACCTTTTTACCATCAATCAATCCCCATTGATTGTTCTCGCATTTAATTCATTATCGTTCCCCACAGTTAATTTATCAACTTTCCATTTTCTTTTAATATCACAACCCCTTACTGCAGCCCTACTGCCACTATAACCACATCTCCACAACCGTATCACAAAACAAGGCTCATTCCACATCATTGCCCCTTTAATATCATGTACCACAGCCCTGCTGCCCATCCTATTCGTGATAACCCAGGATTCACCCCCCTTTTCACACACCATGTAACCAAACCAACACCCACATGTTCAT
This sequence comes from Viscum album, assembly GCA_963277665.1. Taxonomy (NCBI): domain Eukaryota; kingdom Viridiplantae; phylum Streptophyta; class Magnoliopsida; order Santalales; family Viscaceae; genus Viscum; species Viscum album. The sequence goes on along the minus strand of OY728140.1, from coordinate 758,496,827 downwards.
TATTCCATTTTGTTCAACCGAGGTGATCACACAAGGGTTTCGGATATTTATTTAATCATCCAACTTTATGTGATTAATCAATTTCCATATTCCACAATGTTTCCATCCACAAAACGGTCTAGAAAGATAAGGCAACATTTAATTGTGCAACAAAAGGCCCCCAATGACCGTGATTTTCAGTAGGAATAAGCCTATTAAATTCACTACATAACAATAGGATAAACAATGATAAACATAACAACTTCCCCATCCCCTTTCTTTAAGCCCGTTATTATATTTATTAAACTGGTTCAACTATATCTCGTGAAATAAAGAGGACACCCATCCCACATGATGCACAAATTTGAGAGACAAAGGTGAATTTCCTACCTCAATAAGTTCTGATCACAGTGCTCCCCCAGATCAACTTTAGAAGACGTCCGTCGCTTCTGCCAAAACTCAGATAAAACCTCCTCAGGTGGAAGCTGGGAAGGAAAGGCTGAAGGGAAAACAAAAAATCCAAGCTCATAAGTTCTTCCTCGTCGTTACGATCTCGTGGCTACTGACGAATCGTAAATAGAAGCTCAGACGAAGAAGTTATGGAAGAAAGGAGATTTAGAGTCTCTCAGGGGGGCTCTGCTCGAAGGAATGGGGAGGAGAGGAATGATCTGAAAAGGAGGAGAGGCCCCCTCCTTTTATAGGCGAGAAACACTAAAGTACACGACGTGTAATTCCTAGTACACATCGTGTACTCGTCCATTCCACATGGTCGTCATGCGGATTCCAACACGACATTCAATGCGGCACACAACCGTTGACTGGTAAACACACGGTTTGAGGGTAACGCGTACGCGGGGAGAAACTACACGACGTGTAGGATGGGCTACATGGAATGTAATTATTTATTTCACGTGGAAAGGACACATATTCCACACGGCACACGACCGTTGACTAGTCAACACACGGTTTGAGGGTAATGCGTACGCGGGGATAAATTACATGACGTGTACTTATTTATTTCACGCGGCAAGGAACCGGCTTCAACACGAGGTATAATCGACAAGGTGGTACACAGCGTGTACTCACACTACATGGCGTGTAGTCACAAAATTCTGAAAAGTGTGGGAAAAGTCCATTCAACCCTCCAGAACACTTCATGACCTTCTTTTCGACAAAGAAATGGGCCAGAGAGGTCCGAGACATTACACCAGATACCTCTTAAAACATTATCGTCCCTGAGAATTCAAAAAACAACCCAGAGGAACCTAAAAAGATACCTCCTAGGGCTCTCGTTATAATAGGAACCCAACCAACAACCCTAATCATAAGTGTTAGGAATTCCTTCTCCTATGTCGAGATATTATCTGCTTTAGGCGGCACTGACTCGCCTGCACAGGTTTAATCGCATCCGAATTAATGCGTCTCGATTAAGGATCAGGTTTTTCCCTTTCCCCACACATCCGGACATGTTACACACTTCCAAAGAACAAGGAAACAAAACATCTCACAACCGACAAGACAAGAATTCCATATATCAAAGGTACAAATTATAACATCAAAACAAAGCTCAGAAGAACAAAGCAAAACACAAGTCAAAAAAACTCTGGGTACTGAGCGTGCATCTGATCCTCCCACTCCCATGTGCTCTCCTCGAGGCCACCATGCATCCACAACACACGAACCAAGGTGATGGTTTGTCCATGAAGCACCATCTCTTCATGATACTCAATTATGACTGGTCGTTCCTCGAAGGTCGTGTCATCTCCCATATCTAACTCTCCCCAGTCGATAACATGAGAGTCGTCGTATACGTACCGACGAAGCTGGGTGACATGGAAGACATCATGAACCTTCTCCAACTGAGGTGGCGGGGCCAACTGATATGCCACCTCGCCAACTCGCCTCAGCACCTTGAAAGGTCCAATGAACCCAGTGAGAGCTTACTCACCTTCCCAAAACTCCGCTGCCCCCATCGAGGGGAAACCTTCAAGAACACATGATCTCCCACCTCGAACTCCAATGGCCTCCTCCAATGATCATCATAATACTTCTGTCGGTCCTGAGCTACTTTCATCCTCTCACGCACAAGTTGGACTTTCTCTATGGTGCTCTGTACTACCTCTGGCCCAAGATCGCCTGTCTCACCAACCTCTGCCCAGCAAATGGGTGAACGACATGGTCTTCCATACAAAGCCTCAAACGGTTCCATGAAAATAGTAGAGTGGAAGATGTTTTTGTAGGAAAACTCTACTAAAGGCAAGTGTCGCACCCATGATCCTATGAAATACAGAATGCATGATCGCAACATCTCCTCCAATGTCTGGATAGTCCGCTCTATCTACCCATCAGTTTGGGGGTGGAAAACAGTGCTAAGGCGTAGCTGGGTGCCAAAAGCATGTTGTAACCCCCTCTAGACCCGTGAGGTAAACCATGTATCCCGATATAAGATGATAGTCTTCGTAACTCCATGAAAACGCACCACCTCATCTATGTACCTCCGTGCTAAGATACTCACCTGGCCTGACTCCTTAATTGTTAAGAAGTGAGCTGATTTCGTCAGTTGATCCACCACTACTTAGATAACATCATAACCACCCTGAGCTCTGGGTAGTCTTGTGATAAAGTCCATTGAGATGTCATCCCATTTCCAATCAGGGACATTTAAAGGATGCAAAAAACCACTGGGAACACAGTGTTCAACCTTTACTTGCTGACACACTAGGCACTTAGAACCAAACTCCACCACTTCCCGTTTCACCCCGAGCCCCCACAACTATTCCCTCAGGCCTCAGTACATTTTTGAAACTCCCGGATGTACCGCTAAGGCTGAGCTATGGAACTCACGGAGAACTCCCTCATGTATCACCTCCGGAACAAACAACCTTCCATGAAAAATCATCCTATGTCAGCTGTCCTCTGACCATCCTTCTAGAGCGTTTCCCTGATCGATACGATCCTGCATTACTTCTTCCTCAGAGTCTCCCCTCTGAGACTCTTCCACCTTCTACAACAAGGAGGACTGCACCATCATCTGAAACAAATAGCCTCTAACACCCTCTACCCTTGCATCCAAGTGCAAGGCAACCAACTCTCCCATCGCTTTCCAAGCATCAGCAGATTCTTGATCCACTTCATTATGAAACTTCTTGCTCAGGGCATCAACCACAACGCTGCACTTACCTTCAGTGTAAGATATCTCGAAGTCATAGTCTGGGAGAAACTCAACCCATCTTTTCTGTCGTAAGTTCAGGTCACACTGGGAGAAGATATAATGTGAGCTCTTGTGATCTGAGAAGACCAAAAAGCGCTCCCCAAAGAGGTATTGTTGCCACAACTTCAGTGCGAACACTAATGATGCAATCTCTAGGTCATGGGTGGAATAGTTACGCTCATGAGGGTGCAACTGCCTAGACCCATAACAGATCACACCCTTCTTCTGCATCAGTACGCACCCTAAACTAGGGTCTGAAGCATCACAAAACACATCATACAAGAACCCTTCCTCTGGAAATCTAAGTACTGGGCACTGACCAACTTCTCCTTCAGGTAGTCGAAAGATTTCTTGCACTTCTTGCTCCATAGGAAGACCTGGCCCTTCCTAGTCAAAGCTGTCAATGGAGCATCAACTCGAGAGAAGTCCAAAACGAACCTCCGATAATAACCCGCCAACCCCAGAAAACTACGAACTTCTTCCACGCTCTTGGGTACAACCCAAGAAACAACTGCCTCCACCTTCGAAGTGTCCACTGACACTCCATGCTGAGACACCACGTTCCCAAGGAAGTGTACTTCTTGCATCAAGAACTTACACTTAGACAATTTTCCATAAAGCTGGTGGTGTCGAAGGACTTCCAAGACTACCCTGAGATGCTCAACGTGCTCCTACTATGATATTGAGTAGATCAGGATGTCATCGATAAACACAACGACGAACCGGTCCAGAAACTCTCAGAAGACAAAGTTCATAAGCCCCATGAACACAGCTGGTGCATTCGTAACTCCAAACGACATCACTACAAACTCGAAGTGCCCATACCTGCACCTGAAATCCATCTTCGAGATGTCACTGTCCTTTACCCTCAGATGATGATATCCAGATCGTAGATCAATCTTAGAAAACCAACCTTCTCCCCTCAGCTGGTTGAAGATATCATCTATCCTTGGAAGGGGGTAGAGGTTCTTAACCGTTACCTGATTCAACCTTCGATAGTCTATGCATAGCCTGAGATCACCATCTTCCTTCTTCATGAACAAAACTGGAGCACCCCTTGGAGACACGCTGGGTCTAACAAAACCCTTCTCCATCAGATCGCCAATCTGAATATGAAACTCCCGCAACTCCGAAGGTTCCATCCGATAAGGGGCCATTGAAATCGGACAGGCACCAGGCTGTAAGTCAATCCAGAACTCAACATCAAGTTAGGGGGGTGGGGTAGAGTCACAAATTCCTTGGAAAAAACATCAAGGAACACCCAAATAACCTCTGGAACATCCATCATCTCTATATCAACAGAAACCACTGATAACCCACCTAACAAGGAAAGAAGAGGCTTCACATGCCGTCTTCCCACCTGATAGCTCCTCTCGCCAACAAAAGCTATATGCTGCCCATCCACTTCGGAGAACACGACTCTTCTTCGGAAGTAGTCGATAAAAAAACTAATATAAAACAACCAGTCGATGCCTAAGATGACATCGTATGGCTACATCTGTAGAAAAAGGAGATCCCCAATAGATCAATGTGGTCCCAACGTCAGCCCACATCCCCAGCAAACACAAGATACGCTGGTCTGACCACCAACTGGTGTACTCAGCACCAGGGGTAAGGAAAGCCTCTCTATGTCCAGACCCAAAGCATGGGAAAGACTAGGTGAAACAAAGGAGTGTGAAGCTCCTGAATCGAACAAATCAGAAACAAGAGTGCTAAAAAAACAAATCGTACCTCGCACCACCTCTGGTCCTGCTGGAGCTACCAACTCTGCTGTGTGAAACTGTCCACGCCCATATACTCTGCCTCTATGATGTCAACCACCTCCTTGAACACACCCTAGTCGAGGTCCCTGAGGAGCACCCTGAGGTCAGCCTTCTCCTGTAAAGTCTTCCCTCGGAGGAGAAGGGTCCTTATGCTGCTGGAAGGGCCGTGCCGACAACTGGTGCTGCTGAGGCGGGCGCTGAACCTGCCCACCTCCACCGTACTGAGCTCAGGTCGAGCACCGACTCTGAATGTGCCCAAAAACTCCACAAGAGAAACACTTTTTTTCTGGACTCGTGAAAAAAGGGATGAGGACCTGAAGATCTGAACTGGAACTACTGGGGCCTGCTCCCTACTGGCCTGAATCTGGAAGGTCCTGTCGTAGGAGACCTGCTGCTGACTGCCTTCCCCTTTGACGAACCCAGCTGGATCCCCTCTTGTGGTGCACCTCCCTACGAGTGCATCCTCTCTACAACCTCTGCCTTCTTCTGTACTGCCAAGTATGTCAGAAGGGTGAAGGGGGTGACAACATACTGGTGCGAAGGATGAAGCGCCTCCTCCAAACGTCTCACCCGAGACTCTTAATCCAAAAAGAGATCTAGAGAAAAGCATAGGAGAACCTTGAACTTGATCCCCAATTCTCGTACTGACATACTCCCCTGCTGGAGGGAGAGTAACTCTTTCCGCTTATCTATATTGATCACGGAAGAAAGGAATTCCTCTTAGAACTCCTTCTCAAAGTCAGCCCATGGAACCTCTACCTCTGAACTCTCCCTGAGGTAGAGCATCCACCACTAACATGCCGCACCTCTCAGCTGACTGACTGATAGGGGAACTCAGTACACCCTCGGAGAATAGATCAAAGTAAAAGCGATCCCTAGCTCCTCAAAGCACCCCTCCATCTCCATATCTGAAGTAATATCCTCGTACTTCTTGAGGGTTTGTCGCTGGAAAGAACGGAGAGTCTCCTACCACTGATAAACTTCCTCCTCTCGGTCAATCCTAAACTGATCGACCACCTGAATCTGGTGGGCCTCGACTATCTGAGTCACCCGGGGATGGCGTCCAGGTGCCATAGCTATACGGTAAAAAAAGATAGCCTAATCCCAAGTAGCAAGGAAAAAATTTCTCAAGGATTCATTTTATCACTTTATTTCAATTTCTTTCCCAGAACACCCAAATAAAGTAAAACACAAACATGATGATGCATGTACCTTCCCTAGGGTCTCTACCTTACAATCAATATAGTCTCACTTGGTCGTTTGGTAGGCTCAAAGTCCTTGCATTGGATCACGGGGGGCCCTAAAATCCCGTGTCCTAGTCGGTCTTCCCTGACATATGTCACGCACCAAGAACACCTAACACTGTTTCCCTACCATCCCATGAAATCCTTTTTATGTCTAACTCTATAATCCATCCTATCTCTCAACCATCATCTTTGATACCATTCTGTCATGACCCCTCCCACCAAAGATGCCCCTTTTGAGCTGGAAATAGTGAAAGGGAGATAATGACCCCTAAGTCCTGCCTCCAGTAGGCCCCAGAGTGGAGACTAGCACCAAGGGTATGAGTTTTCACAAATATTAGAGGCATTAACCTTTTTATTATTTAAAATCGGGAAATAGGATGATTCAAACACCTGAAGAAAAAGGAACAAGTAAATGAAAATGAACAAAAACCAATCCCACATGCATGTTTAAACAATTTTGAATCAAAGTATAAGTACAAGAAAACTCAAAAGTGCAATACCAAAAGAAACAAGAGTACAAAAACTACAACAACTCCAACTATCCCGACTAGTAGGGTCCCACATGGCCCTGGTAGTCCTCCTAGAAACTTGAAAGTAAACGTAGGGTGAGCATACAAGTATACTCAGTAGGGAAACCTAAATCTCTCATGCAGAGGTGGGGAGACATCCTAATGTCCCGTGATAACAACAGAAGAAACCAAAACCTAGCACGAAATTCTATCCACCCAACCTCACCAGACACACTGACCAAAAACACAAAACAATAGGTAGTAGTATATAAGAACAAGAGTACTGGGTACACCAAACCATTTCCCCCAACTAGTTAGTTTCTCTTTCTAATGGTGAACATCCTAACGCTACCACACTCTTCCTGCCTGCACACACCTGGGACTCAAAATCCACACATCCCGCCTGCACACACCTAGGACTTACAAACCACAATCACATCCCCGCCCGAACACACATGGGCCTCATCCTGAAGATTTTTGGTAATAGTAAACCTGTCTGAAGAGTCTTGGGATAAAAATACACCAATCGAAACCTACCTGAAGATTCTTAGGAGTAAGGTCGCCTCAAGACATCACAGCCTATGGAAGAAGGAGCATGAAAAAGATAGTAACTAAGGGGAAAACACCCTATCCCATGAAATGGGAGTGTTCGGCACTAGGTTCTCAACATGGGTGTGGTGCGACAAAACATAAAGATACAGATAGATATATTTATACCAAACACATAGCCCAACCTATGACCTCTAAACAGAGAAACTGAGTACGTGCCTCAGCACTGATACTACGAAGCGTGCATACAACCAACAATCCCAACCCCATTTAGGTTTTCATGTTTCAATAGAATTAGTTTATTAGTTCCTTAATTACTGTGAAATTATCAAACCAGATCAAGTGTTTCGTAGAAAAACCCTTCCAGCCACAAATCAAGTTAGATAGAACACAAGCAACACAAAACCAACCTTTTTACCATCAATCAATCCCCATTGATTGTTCCCGTGTTTAATTCATTATCGTTCCCCATAGTTCATTTATCAACTTTCCACTTTCTTTTAATATCACAACCCATTACTGCAGCATTGCTTCCACTATAACCACATCTCCACAACCATATCACAAAACAAGGCTCGTGCCACATCATTTCCCCTTTAATATCATTTACCGCAGCCTCGCTGACCATCCTATTCGTGATAACCAAGGATTCACCCCCCCTTTTCACACACCACATAACCAAACAAACACTAAAATGTTCATTATTCCATTTTGTTGAATCAGGGTGATCACACAAGGGTTCCGAATATTCATTTAATCATCCAACTTTATGTGATTAACCAATTTCCATATCCCACAAAGTTTCCATCCACAAAACGGTTTAGAAAGATAAGACAACATTTAATTGCACAAGCAAAGGCCCCCAATGACCGTGATTTTCAGTGGGCATAAGCCTATTCAATTCACAACATAATAATACGATGAACAATGATAAACATAACAACTTCCCCATCCCCTTTCTTTAAGCTAGTTATTATCTTTATTAAACTGGTTTAACTATGTCTCGTGAAAGTAAGAGAACACCCATCCCGCATGATGTATAAATTAGAGAGACGAAGGTGAAATCCCTACCTCAACAGGTTCTGATCACAATGCTCCCCCAGATCAACTTTAGGAGACATCCATCGACGTCCATCGCTTCTGTCAAAACCTGGAAAAAACCTCCTCAGGTGGAATATGGGAAGGAAAGGACGGAGGGAAAACAACATATCCAAGCTCAGAAGTTCCACCTCGTCGTTACGATCTCGTGGCCACCGACGGATCGTAAATCGGAGCTCGGACGAAGAAGATATGGAAGAAAGGATCTTTGGAGTCTCTCGGGAGGGATCTGCTCGAAGGAATGGGGAGGAGAGGAATGATATGAAAAGGAGGACATGCCCCCTACTTTTATAGGAAAGAAAAAAAAGTACATGACATGTACTTCCTAGTAAATGACGTGTACTTGGACATTCCACACGGTCGCCACGCGGCTTCCAACATGGAATTCAACGTGGCACACGACCGTTGACTAGTCAACACACATTTTGAGGGTAACAAGTACGCGGGGAGAAACTACCTAGCGTGTAGGATGGGTTACACGACGTGTCCTTATTTGTTTCATGCGGCAAGGACACGGCTTCAACATGGAACACAATCGTTGACTGGTCAACACACGGTTTGAGGGTAACGCGTACGCAGGGAGAAATTACACGGCGTGTAGGATGGGCTATATAGTGTGTACTTATTTATTTCACGCGACAAGGACACGACTTCATCACGGGGTATACTCAGCAAGGTGGTACACGGCGTGTACTCACAATACACGGAGTGTAGTCACAAAATTCTTAAAAGTGTGGGAAAAGTCCATTCTACGCTCTAGAACACTTCATGAACTTCTTTTAAACAAAGGAATGGGCCGGAGAGGTCCGTGATATTACACCAATCAAGGATGATATGGAAACAGAACATCCTAGATATGGTCATTTTTCTATTGTTTTGGTTGAGATTGATTTAGCTCAAATACTTATTGACACTATCTTCCTTGTTACTGGTGAGTTTAATCTATAACTTTATATACAATATGAGTGGTTGCCTACATTTTGTAAGTCTTGTTTATGTATTGGTCATACTCCTACGCAATGTCGTAGGAATATCAAATGAACACTTTGTAAATATTTGGGTTATACCTCTGATCAGTGCAAGAAGAAACCGGTTGTACAGACTTGTAGCAAGTCTATTTTCAGGGGGAAGGATACTCAAAATGCTGGCACTTCCTCTTTTGCTGAGTCTGTCCAGCATGGTTTGTCTAAGCCTGCTGAACTTTAGCCGGCTACAGCTGTTGTTGTTCCAGTGGATAAGGTATTAGAGCGGGCTACTTTTCGAATCACCTGGGGTATTGAGAATATGTCATGGGATGATATGGATGAAGAGGAAGAAGAGAATCAATTAGAGCATGAGGCTGTTGTCTAAATTACTAAGCCTTCTGAATTTTAGCAAGATATTACTGCTGCTGTTTTCCATGGTTCATCTACGATTTCTGAGGAGGAAGGGTACCAATCGGAGCACGAGGCTGCTATCTAGAATGATGTAAATATAGAGTTTGACCATGCTGTACTGGCCTCGACTTGTAAGAAGGGTAAGATGAAGGCCTTTAATGATGATGGATGCCAACTGGTGATGTCTAAGAAGCCGAGGGAATGCCCAGTTCAGGTGGATAATGTGGGCACTCAGAAGGAAAATGATCTGTTGATGGACAGTGCTACTGTGGGAGAAGTCATTGTACATCAGGTGATTCAAGAGGGTTTACAAATGGAGAGAGCATCTTCTATTGAGAAGGTTGATGGTCAGCAAGGTGATCTAGGGTAGGAGGGTCTGGCAAGATCTCTTTCACTTACACAGGTTGATATTCTGGAAAGATCTCCCCATGCTATTTTGGAGGAACGAGCCCCACCAATGGCTTTAGATCAGATAGAGAATAACCTGGATGTTGATCCAATGGTTTCTTCGAGTGACGAGGCGTTGAAAAAACCTATAAAACCAGTTGTTAATTTCTTTTCCATGTTAGAGTCTATTAATACTCACGAATTTGATCTGATTAATCTTGAAGGGCTCAATAATGAAGGATGCAGCAGTCGAAGATACTCTTCCTCGATTCCGGCTTCTGTTGACGATTTGGAGATCCCAAAATAGATGTAATGTTTGGTTCAAAATGTTTTACATTCTCCAAAAGAGATGGAATACCCAGTTCACAATGCTGCAAATTCATTCAATGATGTGCATGACTCTAATACTGGACAGGAAGATCCTCAGGACCTGCATGAAGAGTCTCCTAATGGTTTTGATATTCAGGATGATGCTGCCTCAACTGAAGCCAGGCTTTCAATGCTACATGGGGAAGTTTATCCTAAAGAAAATGAATTGTTTAATAATGAGGTTCTGCCATTAGAGAAGGAATCTGGAATGCAAAGGGGGCGAGGGCGCCATCCTGCTAATCGTGGAGGGTCTAGGGGACGAGACCGACCTAGAAAAAGGTACTGTCTGGGTGTGTTTTTGAGTTTTCTATCTAGATTTGGTATGCCACATGTTATCATTTCCTCCTGTATCTTGCACCTTTAATTTTTTTTAAAAAATTTTGGGGTCATGGGTCTTTGAACCCATGACTATGCCTCTTTTAGTATATCCACGTGTAGTATTAAGAAAATGATTTATTTTTATAGGAATACCCACATGATCTAAACCGTACAAAAATTATAATATGTTCTTATATGATTGTCCCCAATTTATATATTTGGGTTATGTTTCCTAATCATCAGATCATAAAACTAGTTTCCAAGGATTCTTCTAAACATTCTCTACTATAAATTTTAATGACCCTGACCCAGTATCCTAGAGCCGGTGCCTCAATTTTTTTACATTGGAATTGATAAAATATTTGAATCCCAAATTACTTGTATGTTTAGATTCTTTGAAATCCAAATTACATACATTAACCTTACAATAAATCTTCAAATATATTATACAACATGAAAAGTCCTATGATAATTCCATTATTCTCCTTGATTAACTCAACATATTAGTCATAATATACATCTTGGAATCCTTGGGAAATAAATCATAAGAAAGTGGTGGGCTTAGAATCTTTGGAAGGGTAAAAATATAGCAGAAGTTGTTATGAATAATAATAATAAACATAAATACATGTTTTATAACTAAAAAAGATAGTAAAATAATATATTGAGGATAATAGATCAACAATATATGAGAATAATTTATTTCTATATAAATAATCACATGTATATTCAACTAATAAAATAATCACATTGAATATCAATAACTAATCTCATAATTATGGTATTCGTAATATCGAACATCATAAATATATTTTCAAGGCTTTATCCAAGACACTATAAATAAAAAATAAGACATAAACAAATTTCCAAACTACTTTCCTTCATTAGACCTATCGATGCATTGAGGAACTATATAGGGCCTCAACCATTACATACTTTGACCAATTAATTCTTTGTATTAAATGGGTGAAACATAAAAATATAAACATTTTAATTAAAAAAATATCATATTAAATATCAATACATCAACCATAACCCACGAATGGTATCAAAATAGAAAACACACAATCAGACTAATCATAAACACTTAAATAAAATATAGTTGATGAAATCATAAGATATTAACTATAATAAAGAATAATATTCATCAAAGGATGTTGAAAAAAATTAAAATATTCAAATAAATCATTAAAAAAATCTTCAGATAAATACACAATTTTTCATTTAAATAAAGTAAATCATTTAAAAATGATAAAAATATTCCTTAAAACCCATATTATAAAAATTAATACTTGTTAAAAACACATTAAACATTGGAATAATAAGTTTGAAAACTTTTCTATGAAATTTGGACATGGATGACATCACACACTAGCATATAATTATGTATAAATAGTCCAACATTATAATGAGATTGTAAAATTAACACTTTTCATGCACTTTCCATTAGTTGAAGGTTCTTTAGCCTCATGTATAATGTTTTAAATAATTTTATTAATTTATATATTAGCCATATCCCTATTTATTATATCATATTTGATCTTCTAAAATCATTTTGTTAATAATATTCATGTTATTAACATTATTTCGGGAGTTAACAACTTTATTTTATAATGCATGTTTTATCTTGTAAATGAAGTTTCTCTCATAGAATATACATATTTATTCTAAATAATGATATTAAATTTATATATATTATATTTACTAATTATATAAATTTTTATAATCATTTTTGAATGGTTAACATTGAAAAGGAATATTATCGTGACGTGGAGACGATAGGTTGTACGTACGCACGAGTGATGATATCATTCCATTAATGGTGAAAGGGTAAGGAATTGAATGTTATATTAATTATAAATAATCAATATCATGTCATAAATATTATTTATAGACATTATATCAATCATTATAACCATCCAAATAAAGTGGCGATGAAAAGAAAATTACACCACTGTGTGGAGATGATAAGCCATATGCCCACACGCGTGGTGCAATCATTTTTCATAGGATGGATAAAAGATGAAATATGATTGTGAAATAATAATAATAACATATAATAATACATATAATAATGGATTTATTACTTTTTATTGAAACTACACATGAATATGATGAAGAAAATAAAATTAACTTGAATGTGCTGGTTAAACAATACCAATTCTTCAGTGGAGTTCCATTAGATCTATTTTCAACGGATATGAAGTTGGTATTATAGGGAGAAAATGACCTCCATAACCCGTATAAGGGTGTTTTTAGGTGAAATGGGTAGGTTTTGGTCAATCTAGAATGCTCAATGTGGTCTGAGTATGTGAGGGGGATGTTCTGTTTTATAATTTAAGTGAGGGGTACTTCTGGAAAACCTCAAAATATTATATTCATATAAATTAATATTAAATTAAAATTGATCAAAATTTATTTATTTTCAATATTGTTTGATTATGGTTGAATCCCAACCCAATTAAGAGTTTTTTGGGATGTTTAGTTCACAGTATTACCCTTATCTCTTGGCATTGGCCATTAGTTAAACCATTTAACTCTTACCATGACAACATTAATTTTTATTTTTTTGGATTATATATTTACTATAAAATAAAAAAATTACCATAAATGAGTCATGGATGACCTTAAATAATTATTCCAATAATTTTTCATAATTTTATAATTCATGAATTTTATATAATTTGACGAAATATTATTTATTTTAATGTATTATTAATGTAAAATTTAAAATAATTCATTTATTAACTTTTTAAAAATATCAATATACATTTTAATTTCAAAATAAAACCTTTAATATATTTCTAATAGGTCTAGGTCATCTTTAAATTTCATTTATGACATTAATTATCTCAAATTATAATTATTTGAATATTTTTAATATCATATATTTGCTAATTTATACTAATTAAACAATTACAATATCATCATTGGGAGAGACTTTAGGGTAAATATTTATTTCCTAAAAACTAAAAATAAATTATCATGATAAATATATTTAACATATCTTTCAAATTACTATTTTTAGTCAAATTAATCAATTTTATAATCCAATATTAAAAATTATATATTTATTAAAGATATGAGTATGAAACCTTTAGCATTTCATTAAATAAAATATAATAAATGTATTAATATAATAAAAATGACTTAAAAAGGTTAAAATCTCATCCGAATGATGATTTTTGTTAACACCCACTCATACAATAAAATTCAGAAATGTTTTAGGGTACTTTAATAATATTTATAAGATTATTTTTACCCTTAATTACTCAATTAACAATAAGTGTGTTAATAAAAAATTACTAAATTGAATACTCATAATGCCTAAAAATAGAATAAACCTATTTACATAATTCTTGAACACTGATTAAAAATATATAATATATTTTTAATAATCCAAAAACACTAAAGTTGGAATAATTAATTTATAATTAACCTCGCTGATAAAATGAGAAAATGAGTTTTTAAAATGAAATTCTAAAAAAGACTGAAATGTGTGTATATCTAAATTCAATGTGAAATTAACTACAATGACCTAAAATGGATTAAATGGTAAATAATTACCCGAATTACACATTTAATCCAATTCAAAATATAATTTTACACTGTACAATATTTAAATGTAAACGATTTTTTCAATTAAAATGAAATATTTTATCACAATTCAGGAAAACGTGAAATTTATATAAAAAAATTAACCAAAGTAAATTTTGATGTAATTATTTAAAATAATAATTTTACATTTTCTAATATAATTTATAAAGCTTTCAAAAATAAGATTTAAAACAATTGTTCAATCAAAAGGTGGTAAAACTAAAAAAAATAGCCTTTAATGCATAAAATGGGATTCATTCTTATCTTATATCTATAAAATATTTGGGATGAATATTAAAAATATAAATTTCAGAATTTTCAATACTATTAAATGTGGATATTTTAGTTTCTAGGTTATAATCACTACTTAATAATAGATCGAAGTGTGTTCATACTCGATGTCACGTGAAACAAATGATATTAAATTTATATAAAAAGATAATATATAGTATAATCATGGTGTGTTACAATACCAAAATTGAAATTAAACATAATTATCTCATCATTAGTAATATGATAACCCATAAAGATGAGCAATAATTTTAATCTTATGTCCATAAAATGTAAAGTAATTCCGCCTCAAATAACATTTGAACTTAATCATAAACAATACCAAATGGCTATATTACCATATATGCCTCTCAAAATGTAATTAATAATGATAAAACCCCATCATATAAACCCTCAAAAGGGGTGTATATGAATTTGAATATATGATCAACCTTAATCTCATGAATCTATGATCATATCCATAATTCTTATATTAATCATACATGAAGGCATTTATGAATAAAAATTTTCCACAATCAGTAGATGTTTCATGATTTTTATAAAAAAAATACCTTTGATAATATACATATACAACAAAATTACTGAATCAATATAAAAAATAATAATTAAATCATACCAGTTTATTAATACATCATTAATCCAGATTTATTATCTTATTCATTAACACTAATTTCCATTGATATTTCATTAATTGTATCATCGTCATTAGTAGTGTAAAGATTACATGGATGACCTTATTGATTATCATTATGATATTTACCCATAATACATCAATTTACAAAATTTCCATACTATCCATATTTAAAAAATTTGTTTTTTATGATATCATATGTGGGATATTTTTTTAATTCATTATGTTAACAAAACATTTAATTTTTATTTGGAAATAACATTAATTGTGACCTTTTCTATAGTCAAACCTTCTTCCCATTCCTATAAGGCATCCAATTAGGTTCTTCTTTTCACATTCTTGATACATGTAAAACTAATTCTTATTCTATCCATTGTTCCCACCACCAAAATACTTAGTAAGCACCATCCTTCCAATATTTTGTGAGTTAGAGAGTTGGTTAAGGTGTATGATGTTAATCATATATCATGCTGACCGATTATTAACAAACACAAAATCATTTACTCCTGTCATTGTCTGATTCTTCATATCTTAAATTTTTTTTCCATCACATTAAATG
Organism: Viscum album; assembly: GCA_963277665.1. Taxonomy (NCBI): domain Eukaryota; kingdom Viridiplantae; phylum Streptophyta; class Magnoliopsida; order Santalales; family Viscaceae; genus Viscum; species Viscum album. The sequence goes on along the minus strand of OY728140.1, from coordinate 758,480,943 downwards.
TTAACCCAGTTCCTTCTGGTTCACTCTAATGAATAAACAAAATTATTGTATGAATAAAAATAATCATTGTGTAAAATCACATAATACTAAAAAATAAATTATATAATATCTAAATCAGGACACCTACCATTCATTATACAAATCCATTGAGTTAACTTAGGTCATTAATCATCATCATATTTTATAATACTTAATGATGGTTCATAATGAAAATGTTAATTGGTCATATAATTTCCCTTATAACTGTAAAACCAAGAACATAGTAAGTATCATTGTTTCATACCAGGTAATTCTCATGAATATACCAAAATTTCTTTTTTTGAGTTATTACTTCAAGGTACATCTGTTCCAAATGCACACCTTCTTGTAGTATCGATACATGGTTGTACTTTCTCAGAATCCATGCACTATATCCTTTACATAAATTACAAGATATATTCATATACATAGACTTATACTTTCTATTTTAACAAATTTTTTCTCATCATTATTTATAATGGTTAAATAAACATGTTCTATGATACCGACTATAATGACCCAATATTTTAATAAATAGAAATATTAATATTTTTTATGAACAATAATTTCATTAGATAAACACATGAATGAGGATCATAATGGTATAGTTAGATTGGAGGCATGTAAACATAAACAAATTGATTATATGAATTCTTCACCATCTCTAAATTAATTCTTAATAACTTTCACCCCTCATAGATATATCATAATTAATACCTTTCATCATAATCTGATGAAAGAAACATAATAAAGGGTGATCTTAGATGTTCAGTAAGGGTAAATAAAAGAGATATCACTAATCATATTAGAACAACCTAAGAATAATTCTATGAGAAAATTATCATAACATTTGAAAACCATACACTACATATAATATATCATAAACATTAGTCATCTCATATTTCATTGAAGTCCACCAGACATGAATCATAATGGAGTTAATGTTCACATGACATTATAGAATAAAATTGGCATAAGACATATATTTATGACATACACATAATTATTTATTAAGTAGTCAATACTAATTTACAAAACTATAATTTTTGTATGGGTTCACACACCAAACCATCATAGTAGTCATCATTCACTCAAAAGGTTATCATAGTGGAAAAGTCCCTTATTAAAATTTGTTCACTCCCTATACTATTCTGGTTTATATTTTAAGATATAAATATTTACCTAATGAATTAGAGAGAGATATAGGTCCCACCAATCACATAATTAAAATCATACATATATGTTCCACAAGATCATAAAACATTAATCATATTAGAAACTATGAAGGAAAATTAATTTCAAAATATTTAATCATTTCATAACTAATAGGGAATGAAACATGCTTCTAAATAATTTCATCATTTCCGTATCGCATAACCTATATAATAACAACTGGGAGTCATGGTCATTTTTTGATGATATAACAAGTGGAAGATAAATAGGTTTCATAACAATCTTTTCATCATAATAATTAACCATTCTGAAATAAATTTGTAATTGAATCCTTGGACTATATCTATATTAAATCATATATAGCATCAAATGAATTCATCATAGATGGAAAATGATTTTGAAAGATAACATGAAACATTTAATGAAGAAAATACAATTTAAATTCTAAAAACACTTTTCAAAATATAATTCATTTTCAAAACCATTTTCTTGGGGAATATTATTGGAAACATATAAAATAAGATTTATATATTTTTAAAACATTTATTAAGGAATATATCCTTTCCATATTGGAGATCTCTTTTGTCACGACCCGTCCTCGGGGCCCGTGCCGTGACTACCCCAAGCACGCCTTCCATAGGCCAGGGGCTACTGACTAGCACCAAAGGCGTAAATCTTGATAACTGGGAAGGCATTTCCTTTATAAAACATAAACACATCCAACCAGAGTACAAGAGGAAGTAAAACACTAAGTACAAAAGAATGTGCTGAAAAGTAAATGGGCCAGAATACAAACCCAACTGAAAAGTACAAATAAAACTGAACAAAAATACCACATAAAATACAAATGGTTGGAAAATAGAAGCATCTCCTGGGTCGTCCACCACGGATCCTACCTGAAGGGTAGGTTCAGATAACACAACTCCTGGATCGTCCACCACGGATCCTACCAGAAGGGTAGGTACAAATACCCTCCTCAACGCTCTCGCCCATCAACCTCCTCTGAGTACCGTCTCGTCTTGAAGTCCACCTCCAAATACTGACTCATCGTGTGGTCCACCTTCGGATACTGACTTGTCGTGAGGTCCACCTCTAGGTACCATCCAGTCCTTGAACACTCGGCCTCCGTCAGCGCTGTCCGTCATCTGCATCCAACACAATGAGGTGTGGGCATAGCCCATGCAGGGGTGAGTATAACGATTCTCATTAGGGACCCCGAGACCCTCAAGGTCTCACTAAATACAAAAAGGATAACCACAATTAAGGATCTAAACAGATAACCCTTACATAAGTATATGCCCATACTAATACTTAAGTTATCAAGTATCCCATCTCAATCATGAGGTATCACATAGATATGAAAAAAACGGATAACCAATACTTAGGTATATGCCCATACATATACCTAAGTTAATAAGTAACCCATCTCAATCATGAGGAATTCACAAAGGTCAACGACTCAGCTCAAACCGGGATTTTCATTAGAGATACTGAAACCACAACTGCTGGATAACTCTTCCTCTATCAAGTACAGTAGCCCAGTCACGACTCCGAGGTTCTATTCACTAACCTTAGACTGCTGAGGTACTCCTCTTGTCGAGTACCATGGGTCCGCACCCAAACACAGTAGTGCTCCCCACCAGGGGTCTGCCGCCCAAACATAGTAGCAGTTTACCTAATAGCATAGAGAGGTACTCCTCCTGTTGAGTACCATGGGTCTGCTGCCAACTACCAGGCTCTCCTTCCGCCATTGGTCTGCCGCCAAATATTGGGCGCTCCATCCACTGGGCTAGTCGACTCACTCCAGGTGGAATCGGTCAAACAGTCATCAAGTCCCCAGCTACTAGGTCTCCGCACTCCGCACGCTCATCTCAGGGAGGATCCGATCCACGAGCTACTAGTCGATACTCCAAGTATCATAAAGTCCCACAAGGAAGTATCACTCAGGACCGCCTTGTCACAGGAGTCTCAACGCAACAGACGACGCCTCGATTGGACGCCCGGTCTGTGAGTTATTAGCCTTTTCGTCCCGAGGGCCCAGTTGGTTTCGTGTACGAACCAACCCGACCGTAACTCAACTGTACCCAAAAATATCACAGGGTATACTCATAGGGACCATTTATTAACGTGATTACCAACACTGCTGACGGTTCGTCAAACGGACGTCCGGTCTGAAAGTTATCGGCTTTTCCGTTCCAGGTGCCCGGTCAGATTTCGGGTACAATTCAACCCAACCAAACTCCAACTGCATCCAAACCTCAGGTGAAGTATTCCAAAAGAACCTTATCATCAAGATGAATCCAAAAAAGTCAACGGAACATCAATCGGACGTCCATAGCTCAAGTTATTACCGTTTCCGCTCCGAGGGCCCAGTTGGTTTCGGATTCGAACCAACCTGTCCGTAACCAAACATTACCTAACGATTGAGTGTAATATACCAAAATGACCATCTCAATCCAAGGATACCAATGCAACTGACGGTGTATCGATCGGAGGTCCGTAGCCCATGATATGAGCATTTGAATGAATCTGGCCTGAAAATAGGGGGTTGGGGCCCGGTCCGACCCGACCCGATACCCCCTGGGTCGACCCGGGTCCGGCCTAATTGGGTGCATCCCGACCCGGCACTGGGGGACCGGCCCGGCGCGGGCGGCCCTGCCCACGCGGCCTATGTCCCGGCCCGAAAGCCGGCCGTGGCTCGGCTCTCGGCCGAGCGGGGTGCGAAGGGGTGGGGGGCCCTTTTTCCAGAACGGCTGACCCTGTGGGGTCCGTCCTAGTTGACTGCTGGGAGGTTATGACCCCCCCCCATATTCTTCGAACGGATGGCCAAAGGCCGGCCAGCTGTGTAACCGCGGGACCCGAGGGTCCCGCCTCCAGGTGGCGCTGGCGGTCGGCCGAGTCCGGCCGCCCCTGCTGGTGACCGCCGCGGCCTTAGGCCGCGGCTTCCGTCCAACTGGTGCGGCGCGACGGCGCCACGGACCACCCCGGCCGTGACCCCCTTGATGTTTCGGAACGGCGCGACGGCCTCGCGTCCCTCCGCCGCGGCCCTGTCCTGGCCGCAGCCTCTTTCGACCTCTCCGGTGTGGCGTGACGGTGCCACACACCACCGCAGTGGCCCGATACAGTCATGATTTTCTTCGTTCCCGCACGGTGTGATGACACCGCGCCTCCTTCGCCACAAATCATCAACATTGTTCATCAAGAAAGCGGGGAGGAGAAATCAGTCGTGTTTGTGCGGTCTGATCTCCTCCCATTACGTTGGTAACATTCAGCCAAATTAATCAATGAATAACATTAAATTAACCATGAACGAAAATAACCCCTACAACTTCCCGCAACAATTTATTCCCAACCCACAAGGAAAACATTCACGGATCAACTTGATAATAAGTTGACCCACGTTCTTTGTTTTTAGAAAGAAGGAATCAAGGGAATAAAATCATACTTAAATAAAAAACCCAACCTCGTGTCGTTCGTCATTTGTTAACGATATCACGAAAGGGAGCGGGCGTTGGTTCATTGACGTCGTAAGGTGATGTCGTTGATTGTGAATTCCCCGTGGTGGCGTCTCCTCCCTTGATGGAAAACTAGGTAGTGTTCTTTGTCGAGAAGGATGGTCGTTCTTCGACAAAGTAGACGAACCGTCCTTCGTCGGAGGAAGAAAATAATGGAGATCCGTTCTTCATTCTAAGATGAAGAACTTCAACAAAGGAGGAAACCACTTCTTCATCTCAAGAGTTCTCTCCCAATCCTCACACAATATGTAATCTCCATTAACATAAGGCCTTACCTTATTTTAATTTACCTTGACATGCATTTCAAAATTAATAAACCAAAACCCTTTAATTAATTAAAAGTAAGTTTGTTTAATTAATAAGAGTAGGTTGGAAACATTAATGGTATGAGGGAGGGAGAGGAAAGGTTACTCAAATAAAGACGAGTTAACAACATTAAAGAGGGACTTAGGAAGTTAAGAGGGAGGTGAGGAGTTATGGAAAAAGTTAAGGGGTGGGGCTCGTGTGGGCCCACCTCACCAATATCCTCACATGGGTAGTTAGGTGCTTGTGGGTCCCACCCTAACTACCCCATGTTGGATTTAACCACTAGGATAAATAATTAATTAAAAATTGTTCCACAATTTTATTCAATTCTTTATTAATCCAAAATTCTTTTAACAACTCCTCCCAAGAAAACGCATCTTTGGTAAAGGTCCTCTTAAGAAATTACCAGCGTTGTGGTTTCATCGGTGCACTTATATTTCAATTTCGAGCACTGGTTCAAAAGATTGAAAAACCCGCTCGTTCGTTCACTGAACGTACCCGAGCTAAAATTTGGTAATTGATTCCGGGCACACCGGGCCTCGGAATCAAGTTCCGTCTAAAATGAACACTCGTAAAATTCCAAAGAAATTAAGAAAAAATTATCCTTGAATTTTCCAGGTCTTTACATTACTCCCACCTCAAGGATTTACGTCCCCGTAAAGCTACAACACAAACTAGGGAAACTAAAGGAGATACCGAGAATGAATCTGAGCCTCCAGCTCCCATTTTCTCTCTTGGAGGCTCCCGTGATGACAATGAAAGTGCACAAGAGGAATCGAACGCCCTCACAGGACCCACTCATGTCGATCCTCAACCTCTACTAGAACCCCGTGAAAGTCGCCATGTCATCGATGTCCAGCTCTCCATGGTCAATGATGACGAATAGGTCATGCACACATCTCCTCAGCTGAGATACATGGATGACATCGTGCACCCGGTGAATCTGAGGTGAAAAGGCTAGGCGGTAAGCCACCTTGCCTACTCTACTGGGGACCTGGAAAGGTCCGTTGAAATGAGGAGATAACTTTCCACCCCGGCCAAATCTCCGTAGACCCCTTCGAGGTGAGACTCGTCTGAAGACGTGGTCATCACCCTCGAACTCCAGTGGTCTTGTCTCTTATCAGTATAGGACTTTAGTCTACTCTGTGCAGTCTTCATCCGCTTCTGGATGATCCGCACCTTCTATGTCGTAACTTGAACCATCTCTGGTACTACACATGCTGACTCCCCAGGGTTAGTACAACACAGAGGTGATCTGCAAGGTCAGTTGTACAATGTCTCGAATGGTGCCATCCCAATGGTGAAGTGGTAGCTGTTGTTGTATGCAAACTCCACCAAGGGTAGATGATCTTCCCAACTGTGACCAAAGTCAAGGACACATGCACAAATCATGTCCTCGAGTGTCTGAATGGTCCTCTAAAAAGGATGACGTGCCCTCCTCCTACAGAAAATCCATCAGGTGCCTATCCTGTGGATATTTGTGCACGTCACGTCTCACAGTCAACGTCCCCATGTTGTGCCTCTCTGTCCACTGAAGAAGTAGAGGAGTGACTATGAGGGACTGTAGGAAGGCTTCCCCATATCTATCCATGAAGGATATCTACAACACGACTAGCTGCTCTGTTGCCTCTCCAAGTAGCTGAGTGCCCGATCTCCTGCTAAGAGCATCGGCCACAATGTTCCCCCTCTCCAGGAGTATAAACTATCTTGAAGTCATAGTCCTGGAGGAATTCAAGCCATCACCACTATCTCATGTCCATGTCCTTCTGATAGTGGACACACTTGAGACTATTGAGTTGGAGAGAGCCGTAAACCGTTCGCTCAACGAACAATGGGTGAGACTAGCCAATTGTAAGAACTCATCTCTACCCTTCTTAATCTACGTTCCACCAAAGAGATGTTGGGATTTCTCTTCTACCGAAAAGATAAATCTGGTCTCATCTCATGGATGAACCACGTTCTTTTCCTAATACAGTCAATCCTAACATGAACGGTACTATTTCATGCCATGGACGACGTCGTAAGGCCTCGACGCTACTACCAAGAGATCCAACCGTTACCCTCACCTCCAAGGGTCGAGTCACACTGTCGGTAGTTGTGTGTGGTCACTGGGTCTCCTCTAGTAGGTATCTCATGAGTGAGGGTCAAGTCAACAGTTTTAAACCGGAACCTCTTAGTAACAACATAAAGTGAGGGCAGGAAAGTAAATACCACAAAGTAAGGTGTCTTTTATTACTGCAACTCAAAGTACAAAGACACATACAAACAAAACATCAACAAAAAGGAAGCTATAAGAACCAATAACAAAGGCCTCCATGCCTGGAACTAGTCCCACTCTTGTCCACCTGCTTCCGGAGCTCCACTTCCTTGTCCACCGCTCAGCTGCTGCTCAAGATTTTGCCGCTGCTTCTGTCTCGGTGGCTCCTCCAATGCCGGAAGATCAACTGTGTGGGGGAGTCGGAAAGTCACGTGCCATGTGACCCTGCTTGCCGCATGAATAACACTTCCTGCTCCTCATATGGCTGGCTCTATTTCGTTTTCCTCATACAACTGAACCTAAAACCCGAGGTCTCCCACCTGTAGGTACGGTCCTTTTGGACCTCTGCATCATCTGTCTCCGGCCTACAGATGACTCGGCTACTAACGAAAAACCCTGCGGCAAGGGAATCAGCTTAGAGCATGCCCAATGTGTAGAGTCACTGGTATAAACTCCACCCCGAAGAAGGTATTGAATTCTCCCTAGGTGAAGGTCATCCCGTCACAAAACCGGAACATGTGGCTCCACCACCTCTCAGCTGCTCCCTGGAAGAGGCTAACAGCTAGGTACACCATCAAGTCTGCGGGTGTCCCAGTTGTGTGGAAATCTCATGTTACGAACTCCAGCCAGTGCCTAGCCGTCTGAAAATCTGACTTGCCTCGAAACCTTGGAGGCCTCTGACGCTGGAACCCATGCATCGCGATCAAGCGGTGTGCACTCTCTGCTGGTGTCTCAACTGGAGGAGAGCCCTGTACTGAGGCCTCACTGCTCGGTGGGCTATCATTGTGCTCCCCACTTGGTACCCACACTATCTGACTAGGTGAAGACATCCTGAAAGAAACAGATGTGACACGGTCAAACGATTATACCTAGTGAGCTGACCAGGTTTGAGCTATTTTAAAAGAAACTTTTGAAAACACACACACAATCAGTGTTTTCGTGCACTGAGTTGGAAATCAGAAGTCAGGGTCCTGGTGTATGGATACGTCGGCTGCCCGTACCAACACTGGACTCCCTGAACTAAAGACCACACTTAATACCCTGTACACTATTGCTTCATAGAAAAGAAATATCTGAGTCCTAAGTTCTACGGTAGAACCGACTCCTCTGATACCAATTTATCACGACCCATCCTTGGGGCCTAGTCCATGACTACCATAAGCCCGCCTTCCATAGGACAGGTGTTGGAAACTAGAACCAAAGGCGTAAATCCCGATAACTGGGAAGGAATTTCCTTTATAAAACATAAACACATCCAACCCGAGTACAAGTGGAAGTAAAACACTAAGTACAGAAGAAAGTGCTGAAAAGTAAATGGGCTAGAATACAAACCCAACTGAAAAGTATAGCTACAACTGAACGAAAATACAACAGAAAAGACAAACAACTGGAAAATAGAAGCAGCTCCTGGGTCATCCACCTCGGATCCTACCTGAAGTGTAGGTACAGATAGCGCCACTCCGGGATTTTCCACCACGGATCCTACCGGAAGGGTAGGTACAGATAGCCTCCTCAACGCTCTCGCCCATCAACCTCCTATGAGTACCCTCTCATCGTGAAGTCCACCTCCGGATACTGACTCGTCATGAGGTCCACCTCCATATACTGACTCGTCGTGAGGTCCACCTCTAGGTATCGTCCAGTCCTCGAACACTCGGCCTCCGTCAGTGCTGTCAATCGTCTGTATCCAACACAATAAGGTACAAGCATAACCCGTGCAGGGGTGAGTATAACAATACTCAGTAAGGACCACAAGACCCTCAAGGTCTCACTAAATCCAATAAGGATAACCACAATGAAGGATCTAAATAGATAACGCTTACTTAGGTATAAGCCCATACTTATACCTAAGTTATCAAGTAGCCCATCTCAATCATGAGGTGTCACAAAGATATGAAAACAACGGATAACCACTACTTATGTATATGCCCATACATATACCTAAGTTAATAAGTAACCCATCTCAATCATTATGAATTCACAAAGGTCAACGACTCAGCTCAAACCAGGATTTTCATTAAAGATACCGAAACCAAAACTGCTGGATAACTCCTCCTCTATTGAGTACAGTAACCCTGTCACGACTCCGAGGAGCTACTCACTAACCTTAGACTACTGAGGTACTCCTCCTGTCGAGTACTGTAGGTCCGCACCCAAACACAGTAGTGCTCCCCGCCAGGGGTCTGCCGCCCAAACATAGTAGCAGTTCCCCTAATAGCCTACAGAGGTACTCCTCCTACCGAGTACCGCGGGTCTGATGCCAACTACCAGGTGCTCTTTCCGCCGTGGGTCTGCCGCCAAATACCGGGCGCTTCGTCCACTGGTCTAGTCGACTCACTCCAAGTCGAATCGGTCAAGTAGTCGTCAAGTCCACAGCTACTAGTTCTCCGCACTCCGCACACTCGTCTCCGGGAGGAACCAATCCACGAGCTACTTGTCGATACTCCAAGTATCACAAAGTCCCACAAGGAAGTATCACAAGGGACCGCCTCATCACAGGGGTCTCAACGCAACATACGACGCGTCGATCAGACGCTCAATCTGTGAGTTATTAGCCTTTTCGTCCTAGGGGCCCGATTGGTTTCGTGTACGAACCAACCCGACCATAACTCAATTGTACCTCGAAATCTCATAGGGTATACTCATAGGGAACTTTTCTCAACGTGATTACCAATGCCACTGATGGTTCATCAAATGGACGTCCGGTCTGAAAGTTATCTATTTTTTCGATCCAGGGGCCCGGTTGGATTTCGGGTACAATCCAACCTAGACAAACTCCAACTGCATCCAAAACTCAGGTGAAGTATTCCAAAAGAGCTGTATTATCAAGAGGAATCCAACAAAGTCGATGGCACGTTAATCGGACATTTGGAGCTCATGTTATTACCATTTCCGCTCTGAGGGCCCGGTTGGTTTTGGATTCGAACCAACCCGGACGTACGCAAACTTTACCTTAAGCTTGAGTGTAATACACCGAAACGACTGTCTCGATCCAAAGATCCCAACGCAACTGATGGTGCGTTGATCGGAGGTCCGTAGCCCAAGATATGGGTGTTTGAACGAACCTGGCCCGAAAATAGTGGGTTTGGCCATGGTCCGACCCAGCCCAATATGTAAAGACCCGTAAAATTCAAGGGAAATTTTTTCTTAATTTTCTTTGGGATTTTACAAGAACGTGGTTCTTGACGACACTTGATTCCGAGGCCCAGTGTGCCCGGAATTTCTATCCAAAGTTTAGCTCGGGTACGTTCAGTGAACGAACGAGCGGGTTTTTTCTAACTTTTGAACCGGCGCTCAGAATCGAATTCCGAGGGCACCGATGAATTCGCAGCGCCGGTATTTTCTTAGGAACACCCTTTCCGGAGTTGCGTTTTCACAGGAGGAGTTGTTAAAAATTTGTGTAAGATAAAATAAAAATTGAGTTACAATTTTTATTTCTTTTAAGTGGTTTATCCATTGAGTGGAAGTTGGGGTATCCACCCAAATTCCCATGGGAGGTTATGAGAGTGGTGGGGCCCACACGAACCCCACCCCTTCATCATCCCTAACCTTTCATAACCCTCCATTTATTAAGTCAAGTTGAGTTAATTAATTGAGGTAATTAATTCAACTTTTGAATTTCAAATGCTTAAGTTATGTTAATAAAATAAGTGATGAACTTATTTTATTTTGGTTGGAATCTTGTTGTGTGAGTCTTTGGAGAAAAGTTGAGGAGCTTGAAGAACTTCTGCTTCTTCTTCGACGAAGAACGCGAAGAATGCGAAGAACACCGGATTCCTCGGAGAACGACGACGCGACACCGACGAATCATTTCTCTGCGACGTGACTCTCTCCTTCCGCGACGAACCCTCGCTCAACGATTTCGACAAGGTAGGGGTTTATATAAATTCTTGTTCCTGATTACTTCTATTTCCGTTCTTCGTGAAACTTTACCACTTGCTATCGATTAACGGGAGGGGGTCGGACCGCACAAACACGGCCGACCCTCCTTCCTTATTCTTGTATTGTTGCGGTTCGAAGGAAAATGATGCGGTGTCGACGCACCGCGCGGGATCGTGTGGCAAGGATGTGCGGCGCCGTGGCGCCGCACCGACAGAGTTGAATAAGGTCGCAGCGCCGTTCCGCCGCGCCGGAGGATCACGAAAACACCGCGGCCGGAGCGGGGCCACGGCGGAGGGGCGCGGTGCCGTCGCGCCGCACCGGAAAGTCCAAGGCCGTGACTGAGGCCGCGACGGAGCAGGGGAACCGACGGCCGGTTCCGGGCTGCCGGCGTCGGAGCAGGGGGACCGACCCTTGCCGGTCCCGTGGCGGCAACCGCCGGCCGGCCGGAGCGGGCCGGCCGGACAGGGGAAGAGCCGGGGGTTATGACCCCCAGCTGGCCAGAATGAGTGGCCCCATAATTGGGGGGCCGTGGTTACGAAATGGGGGGCAGCCCCCCCCCCCCCCCCCCCCCCCATCCGCTCGGCCGAACGGCCGAGCCACCTGGCTGGCGCCAGCGCGCCGGGCCGCCTGCCCAGCCCGAGGCGTCCGACCGGACCGCCAGGCCAGGCCGCGCCAGCCGGGCCGGGCCACGCCCAAGTGGGCCTGACCCGGACCCGGGTCGGGTCGGCCCGGTTCGGGCCGACCCAGGGGGTACCGAACCGGGCCCGAACCCCCTAATACCGGACTTTTTCGGTCTGTTACCCATAACATGGGTTACAGACCTCCGATCAACACACCGTCAGTTGCATAGCAATCCTTGGATCGAGTATGTCATTTCGGTATATTACACTCAAGGTTTCAGAGTACTTTGGGTTCATTCGGGTTGGTTCGTACATGAAACCAATCGGGCCCTCGGAGCGGAAACATTTATAACTTGAGTTCCGGACGTCCGATTGACGTGCCGTCGACTTTGTTGGATTAATCTTAGTGAGACGGACGTTTTGGTTTACTCCGCTCGAGGTTTGGACGCAGTTGGAGTACGTTCGGGTTGGTTTTGACTTAAAAACCCACCGGGCCCCTGGAACGAAAAAGCCAATAACTCTCAGACCGGGCGTCCGATCGACGCACCGTCTGTCGCGTTGAGTTCCTGTTGATGATACAGAACTTTTGGATACATCAAATCTGGACTATGTGTCAGTTGATGTATCAGCCCCTCGGCTCGTGGAGCGGACCCTCCCGAACGAGCTTGCTGTGTGCGGGAACCCTAGAGCTGGCTGCGACTACGACGACAATGATGACTGTACAGAAATCCTCCGTGGATTCGACGGAGAGGACTACAACACTCAGAGATCCTACGTAGATCAGTGCTACCGATCCTGTGTGGGTCAGATCCTGTGTGGGTCAGCGCTCAGCGGTCCTGTGTGGGCCAGTGCCTACAGATCCTGTGTGGGTCCGATCCTGTGTGGGTCATTGCAGGGGTTAGTTACCTATCGATCCTGTGTGAGTCATTGCAGGGGTTAGTACCTATCGATCCTGTGTGGGTCCGACGGCTTATATGAATCAGTGGAAATATCTGATCATCTCTATTGTCTTACGAAGAAGTATACCTGTGTGAGCTGAATCTTGACTTTCAATTTTTATCTTCGATAAGATTGACTTGATATCCTGTGTGGATTACGTTTTGATTTTCTGTGTGGATTGGGTTGTGTTTACTGTGTGGACTGGGTTGTACTTGGGTTCGATTGTTGGATCCAAACGAGAATTGATGACTTAGATATATGTATGGGCATATACCTAAGTGGTGACGAATGTTACTTCATGATTGTATCTTCCTTTGTGGATTATACTTTGTGGATTCTGGGAGACCGTCGGGGGTCTCGGGGTCCCTACTGAGTAGCTTATACTCACCCCTGTAAGGGTTGGTGTCCTCAGAACCAACTATTTTGTACTTTGATTACATGAATGTTCACTTAATATATATTGTTCATTGTTCTGCATGACTATAACATAATAATGTCCTGGAATATTTGTTGCATTAATATGGTCATAGCAGATCCCCGTTGTGATGAGAACCTTGAAATGCTATAACACTATTCTTAAATAAAGTTCTGCGGTTTGATGACATACTATGATAGGACACATAGTATACAGACCGTCATGTGCGAGTACTCGTAAGAATACGAGACTCTCTCTCATAGAGTTCGCACTTGGTAATCTCCAAGAAGGGAGATTATGAGAACAGACCCGCCAATAGCAATTCTGCATGTATTGGTGTCCTCAGACATTTCTATCTACGAGCGTGTGTAATGGTCCTTAGATTGGAAGATTATCATTAACTCATGTCATGAATCGCGCACTTAGATTTACAGATGAAAACCGTCACACAGACAATTGGTGGGAAGTAGGGTATGTTGGGTGCGTCACGAGTGACATGTTGTTAATAGATAAGTCAAGGAAGGATTTTTCCCTTCCATTTATGGAAGTTGATATCTCGGCCCTTTGATTGAAATAGAACTGTCGCATTAAATTCCATGGCCATGGTGTGAACGATGAGTTTATTTCAGGTAGTCAAAGAATGACGGATCAAGCATATAGGTTTATGACACTTCCATGAAACCTGCTTGATGAGATATCGAGACAAAGGGATTAAATTACACAGTAAGCATTCGTATGAGGTGATACGTCAATGCGGCATCAACTTCTTTCTCTTGGGTGCCTTGACCCGTTGCTAGACAGTAATCTTGGACTTTAGGCAAGCCCGCCTAATGCCAACGAGAAATAGGCCTAAAGGGTGACACACTAAGTGTATCCAAGTATCTCAAGTTGAATAAAGATTATTCCCGTACGTGGTTTAATAATTATTCAAGGAATCCTAAGTTGTTTTAAATGATGGAGGAAAAATAAAATAAAACAAGTACACGACGTGTATTATTAAATGTACAGGCCGTGTAGTTTTATTTTGGAAAGGAAATGAATAAATGAAAACAAGATATACATGCTGTGTAAATTTAATGTACACGCCGTATAGTTTTCAATGAAAAACAAGTACACGCCGTGTATTTATTATTACACGCTGTGTAGTTTTTCCAGTCGGGATTTTGAGGATATAATATTGTTTTAAATGATATTTATTATAATCAGCGTGGGAACATGTCAAGGAATTATTTATTAGACATGGGGGTTTTAAATACGAGTCAATGAAATAAATAAAATGCGTAACACGTTTATTTATTGTCATAACTCTATAACCCCACACACCCGATTATAAAAATCCTCACAACCCCAACTCTTTTCCAACACACAAGATAATCGTTATGCACAACATCTCTGGAGAATTCTTTCAAGGACGAAAGCACCTCTTCCTCCAAGAATGCTCTCAATACCGAGAGAGATCCTCTTCCATCGGATCAAGATGATCTACGGCAGACAACGCAAGCAAAGGCTTCTCCATGCTAGCACCCGGAGAATCCTTTGGCGACGTCCAGAGATACGAGGTACACGTGTGGATCACCGCTAGAGGGAGTTTACACTTGGCTTCTGCGACGCAACGACGGATCACATCGACAATGTGATCAAGAACATCAACGAAGAAATAACACCCAAAAGGCATTTCTTTACAATTAATTAAATTAATTATAATCAACCTGTAACGATCCTTGTTTGTGGTTCCAGGACAAACTATCTTCTTTTTCTATTTCTGTGATTCGATCTATGGAGACTGGTGTTTATCGTCGTATTGATCCCAGATTGATCATTGCTAGTGAAAAAAATCCAAGTGGGCACATCCACCCACGCGCTTCCGCTACACCCGGAACCTTCAAATGGTATCAAAGGGAGGTTACACCGTTGATTATAGTTATTTAATTTTCGTTGATAATTTACGCATTTATATTTGATTCAATTTGAAATATATCGTTCTATTAATCTGAATAAACGAGATCTATTCTTCCTCCTTCTTTTCTCGATTCATATCACAGATACGACTTTTTAATTTTAATTTTGATTAAAATAAAAACGAGGAATTCATCTGGAGGAGTCGCTCTTTCTGTCTGTACAACACAGGATTACACGACATGTAATTAAAACTACACGCCGTGTACTTAGGTTCAACGAACCGGCACTGGTCCGCCAAACTACGCTGTGTAAATTGATTATGCCTAAGTTTTAATCACGTTGTGTTGACCAGAATTGAACAGCGCGTGGAAACCGAAATACACGATGTGTATGTTGGAGAAACACGTCGTGTAGTCCATTCCGGCCCAGGTGAAACCGTGTACAAAGATATGCCATGTACCACGTACACGGGATTTCCAGGATGGTTGCCATGTAACAAGGAGGTACACGCCGTGTATGATTCATCTACATGCCGTGTACTCCAAAATTTTCATAGTACAGAAAACACGCCAAATCCCTAGCGTGTACTTTGGCTAAAGGGTGAAAAGAAAAATACACGCCGTGTAATTATAAACTACACGCCGTGTACTTTCCAGAAATGGAATTTCACCAGGTTTCCTCCAATGTACAAAGACCCGTACAAGGAATATGGATGAGAAGAATCTCAAGGAAATTCAGAAAGGAATTTAAGATAAATAATTGATTAATTATAAGATCATAATTAATTGAATTCGAGCGCGTCTTATCTTAAATAAAAGAACGATTAAAAGAATTTTAATTCTAAATATGTGTAAATGTCGTTTCATATTATGGATGATCATGAGTTAGACCAAAGACCCTTTGTATGTGTATGGTTTCATTTAAATTTATTTAATTTAAATTTGTTGGCCTACGAGCCTTCTTCCAATAAAATGTAGGGCCTACGTGCCCATGGTTTCTTTAAATATAAACCCATGTAATGGAGGATCTCCCAAGCTAGAGGAGATGGTTCAAATCCTGAATCCGAGGCAAAAATGGCGCACGAAGATACAAAGGTAGACAGGTGGGAGCTGCAAAACATGAACCAACAGGTTCAAGGTGTTTTCCCTAGGTCAGGGTAAGCTTATCAAAACCGCTAGATAAGCTAACCAATAGAAGCTCATGATCATGACATCTTATTTTATTTCTGTCTGATTGCATGGTTTATTTATTATGTATGTGTTGTTGTGATCACATAATTAATAAAATGAACAAGCATGCAAAGATGGAATAAAATAAAAACCGGACTATACGTAAACATTATCAGAACATGGTTAATCACTTAAGCAAGCATCACTTAATATTAACAAACATGTGATAATGTGAAACTACGCATAAAAGAATAAAATCCCTCAATACCATATTAAGTCAGACCAAACCTTCTGTTACCTGATTAAGGGCAAGACTCAATAAAACTATGTGTTTGACAAACCCTTGTCGGGACACTTACATTTATAAAGGAAGCCCTTATGAAAGGTTTCGGGTTGACTTAACCATATTACATCAAGATAAGTAGCCCTTGCTAGACTTGGTGTAATATTGGAGGAAAGAGTTGAGGAAATCCAAGTCAGGATTTCAGGATTGGGGAGTCCACTTAACAGATCAAGGAATTGTAAGCTCACAGTTGGCAAAGACCTGCCTACCTAAATACCTTCAAATAGCTTGACCAACCCTTATTGGGGTTATGCGAAGGGAAATATGGATCCTTTCTACTAGAATGTCAAAGCAACTAGACATTCTGAGTTCAATGGTGAGGTCCATTGGGACTTGATAAAATAGTGGGAGAATTAATTAATTTAATATTTCTCATAAAATGTAATAAAAAAAGGTACTGATAAATCTGCTCTTTTAATTTGTAGAATCGAAATGACAAACTCATCAACCACATTTTCTATGCGATCAATACTGGATAAAGACAATATCCTCACCGGAAGTAACTTTCAGGAATGGTTTAGGTGCCTTCGGGTTATCCTACGCCATGAACGAAAGTTTTACATGCTGGAGTCCTCACTTCCTGATTCTCCTACCCCAGGGGCGAGTGATGAATATTTCCTGGTCTATGATCAACATTTGAATGACGCTCTCGACGTTCAATGTTTGATGCTATCATTGATGTCTAGTGAGCTCATGAAGTCTCATGAAGACATGGATGCCTATAGCATGCTCGAGCACCTCTGTGGTCTATACCAGGAGAGAGCAAGACAGGAAAGGTTTGAGATCTCCAAGGCTCTATTTCAGAGAAATCTTAGAGAGGGTGCCCCACCTGGGCCTCATGTAGTCATGATCATTGGCTACATTGAGCACTTGGAGGTTCTAGGGTTTAAACTCCCCGAAGAACTGGGTACCGATCTCATTCTTGCATCACTCCCCCAGAGCTTCTCAAACTTTTTTGTGAACTTCAATATGAACACCATTGAGAAGTCTCTGTCTGATCTTCTCATCCTCATTCACCAAGTGGACACTGACATGAAGCGTGAAAAGCCTTCTGTCCTCATGGTGAATAAAAGGAAAGGGAAGGCGAAGAGATTTAATCCCAAAGCTTCTTCAAGGCCTTCCAAGAAAAGTAAGATAAAAGGGGAAGCAAAGGAACAAGATTCTGTTTGTTTTGCATGTGGCAAGAAGGGCCACTGGAAGAAAAACTGCACCCATCCAAGGAAGCAAGGGGAAGCTTCAGGCGCGTTTGTTATCAAATGAAATCTATCTGTTTCTACTAATTGGGTATTAGATACTGCTTGTGGTGCTCACATCTGTATCCAAATACAGGAACCAAGTAGATTCAAGAAGATTGATCGAGGGGAGGTAGATCTACGAGCAGCCAACGGAGCCAGACTTGCTGCTGTAGCTGTCGGGTACTACCACCTCACATTGCGTATGGGGATGGTCTTGGTTTTGAAAGGATGTTATTATGTACCCTCTGTAACCAAAAACATTATTTCAGTATCCATATTAGATATTTATGGATTCATCTTCAAGTTTGGAATTGGATGTTGCTATTTTTATAAAGATAGCATTTGTTTTGGTAGGACACATTTATATAACAACCTTTATGTGTTAGACTACACAAACCAAGTAATGGCAATTGATGACAAAGTTAATTCACATGACTCATACCACACCCATCTTTGGAATCATCAGCTAGGTCATGTCAATGAGAAACGTTTGACAAAATTACATCAAGATGGGTATTTATATTCTTTCGAACTAAACCACTTGGTGTATGTCATGCGTGTCTACAAGGCAAAATGACCAAAGCCCCATTTAGTGGGAAAGGTGAAAGAGCTAAAGAGCTTCTAGAATTAGTTCACACAAATGTGTGTGGGCCATTTCTAGTTGAGGAAAGGGGTGGTTTCTCATACTTCATAACTTTTACTGATGATTTTAGTAGATATGGATATATCTACTTAATGAGGTATAAGTCAGATTCTTTTGATCAGTTCAAAGAATACAAGAATGAAGTTGAGAACCAGCTTGGTAAGAAGATTAAAAAACTCCACTCAGACAGAGGATGAGAATATCTTAATCATGACTTCATTGATTTATTACGGGACTTTGGGATTCTATCTCAAATCACTACTCCTTACATGCCACAGTGGAATGGTGTAAGTGAAAGGAGGAACCATACCCTGTTGGACATGGTGAGATCCTTGATGAGTCATGCGAGTCTTCCATTATCCTTTTGGGGATATGCATTACAAATAGCAGCACACATACTAAACCAAGTACCAACTAAATCGATAAATGGTATTCCATACGAGTTATGGAGTGGACGCAAAGCCATGTTATCGAATTTACATGTGTGGGGTAGTGAAGCATTTGTTAAGGCCTCTTCAGGTAACAAACTCACGCCCCAAGGCACAAAGTTTATCTTTAAAGGTTATCCCAAGGAAACAAGGGGATATTACCTATACAACCCCTCAGACAAAAAGGTTACAGTGGCAAGACACGCCATATTCCTTAAGAGGGAGCACATCTCCAAAAGAGATAGTGGGAGAGAGATAGACTTTGATGAAGTCGAGGCTTAAGATACACATGAGTTGGTACAAGAAAAGATTCCACAAATCCCCATGGAAGAACAATCTGTTCCAGAGACACAAGAACTGCATAGAAGAACGAGAGAGGTGAGATAACCAGAACAATATGGTTTTCTTGTCACCGAGGATGGTGAATCATTATTGGTTGACATTGATCATCCTATTACCTACAAGGAAGCAGTTGAAGGCACAGACGTTGCAAAGTGGCAAGAATCCATGAATTCTGAAATGGATTCTATGTACCAAAACCAAGTATGGATTTTGGTAGATCCTCCAGTTGATGTAAAGCCTGTTGGTAATAAATGGGTATTCAAGAAGAAACTGGACATGGAGGGGAAAGTCAGCACCTACATGGCACGACTGGTTGCAAAAGGTTTTATACAACATCAAGGAATTGACTATGATGAAACCTTTTCACCGGTTGCGATGCTGAAATCCATCAGAACCCTATTAGCCATTGTTGCTTACCATGACTATGAAATTTGGAAAATGGATGTCAAAACAACTTTCCTTAACGGGAACCTCCAGGAAGATGTCTACATGACACAACCTGAAGGGTTTGTGACTCCAAAGGATGCCAACAAGGTATGAAAGTTGCAGAAATCCATTTATGGATTAAAGAATGCATCAAGATCATGGAACATTCGTTTTGATGAAGCTATAACGGAATTTGGATTTGTTAAGAATGAATGTGAGCCTTGTTTCTACAAGAGGTTTAGTGGGAGTGCAACCGTTTTTCTAATAGTATATGTTGATGACATATTACTAATTAGAAATGAAGTATTTGTCTTACAGTCAGTTAAGGCATGGTTGCATAAATTATTCTCCATGAAAGACTTGGGCGAGGTGACATATATTCTTGGGATCAAGATCCATCGTGATAGATCCAAGATAATTCTGGGCCTGAGTCAAAGTACATACATTGACAAGATACTGAAGAGATTCAGTATGGAACAGTCCAAGAGGGGATTGTTTCCAGTGTCACATGGCATTCATCTTTCCAAGAAAATGTGTCCTCAGACACATGAGGAAAGAAAGAGAATGGAAAGGATCCCTTACGCATCCGCAATTGGGTCAGTCATGTATGCTATGCTATGTACGAGGCTAGATGTTGCTTACGCATTAAGTGCGGTAGGCAGATATCAAGCTGATCCAGGAGACCGCCATTGGATGGAAGTCAAGACTATCCTTAAGTATCTGAGGCATACTAAGGATATGTTCCTGGTTTATGGAGGAGATGAGGAACTAGTCATCAGAGGACATGTCGATGCTAGTTTCCAGACTAATCAAGATGACATGAAGTCGCGGACTGGATACATCTTCAGTTTGAATGGAGGTGAAGTGAGCTAGAAGAGCTCAAAGAAAAGTGTGGTGGCAGATTCTACAGCAGAGTCTGAGTATATCATAGCTTCTGAGGCAGCTAAAGAAGCAGTATGGATGCGAATCTTTGTCCAAGATCTGGATGTAGTACCGAGCAGAAAAGATCCTATCACACTCTATTGTGATAATACTGTAGCAATGGAACTTGAAAAAGAGCCAAGGTCACATTAGTGGACAAAGCACATACTTCGGAAGTATCATCTCTTGAGGGATTTTTCTCAGAGAGGTGAAGTTGCAGTGAGCAGTATTTCTATGGAAGACAACATGGCAGACCCATTGACCAAAGCCTTGACTCAGCAGAAACATGATCATCATGTGAGGTCTAGAGGACTAAAAGTCGTAGGTAGTTGGCTCTAGTCCATGTGGGAGTTTGTAAGGGTTGGTGTCCTCAGAACCAACTGTTTTGTACTTTGATTACATGAATGTTCACTTATTATATATTGTTCATTGTTATGCATGAAAATAATATAATAATGTCCTGGAATATTTGTTGAATTAATAAGGTCATAGAAGATCCCCGCTGTGATGATAACCTTGAAATTCTATAACAATATTCTTAAATAAATTTATGCAGTTGGATGACATACTATGATAAGACACATAGTATACATACCGTCATGTGCGAGTACTCGTAAGAAGACGAGACTCTCTCTCATGGAGTTCGCACTTGGTAATCTCCAAGATGGGAGATTATGAGAACAGACCCGCCAATAGCAATTCTGCATGTCTTGGTGTCATCGGACATTGCTATCTATGAGCGTGTGTAATGGTCCTTAGATTGGAATATTATCATTAACTCATGTCATGACTCGCACACTTAGATTTACTGACGAAAACTGTCACGCAGACAGTTGGCGGGAAGTAGGGTACGTTGGGTGCATCACGAGTGACATGTTGTTAATAGATAAGTCGAGGAAGGATTTGTTCCTTCCATTTATGGAAGTTGATATCTTGGCCCTTTTATTGAAATAGAACGGTCGCATTAAATTCCATGGCCATGGTGTGAATGACGAGTTTATTTCAGGTAGTCAAAGAATGAAGGATCAAGCATATAGGTTTATGACACTGCCATGAAACCTGCTTGATGAGATATCTAGACAAAGGGATTAAATTACACAGTAATCATTCGTATGTGGTGATACGGCAATGCGGCGTCAACTTCTTTCTCTTGGGTGCCTTGACACATTGCTAGACAGTAATCTTGGACTTTAGGCAAGCCCGCCTAATGCCAACGAGAAAAAGGCCTAGAGGGTCACACACTAAGTGTATCCAAGTATCTCAAGTTGAATAAAGATTATTCTCATATGTGGTTTAATAATTATTCAAGGAAGCCTAAGTTGTTTTAAATGATGGAGGAAAAATAAAATAAAACAAGTACACGATGTGTATTATTAAATGTACATGCCGTGTAGTTTTATTTTGGAAAGGAAATGAATAAATGAAAACAAGATATACACGCTGTTTACATTTAATGTACACGCCATGTAGTTTTCAATGAAAAACAAGTACACTCTATGTATTTATTATTACACGCCATGTAGTTTTTCTAGTCGGGATTTTGAGGATATAATATTGTTTTAAATGATATTTATTATAATCAGCATGGGCGCATGTCAAGGAATTATTTATTCGACATGGGGGTTTTAAATAAGAGTCAATGAAATAAATAAAATGTGTAACACATTTATTTATTTTCATAACTCTATAACCCCACACAACCGATTATAAATATCCTCACAACCCCAACTCTTTTCCAACACACAAGAGAATCATTGTGCACAACATCTCTGGAGAATTCTTTCAAGGCTGAAAGAACCTCTTCCTCTAATAACTCTATCAAGATCAAGAGAGATCCATATCCATCGGATCAAGACGATCTAAGGCAGACAACGAAAGCAAAGGCTTCTCCATGCTAGCACTCGGAGAATCCTTTGGCGACGTCCAGAGATACGAGGTACACATGTGGATCACCACTAGAGGGAGTCTACACTTGGCTTCCACAACGCAACGATAGATCACATAGACAACGTGATCAATAACATCAATAAAGAAAGAACACCCAAAAGGTATTTATTTATAATTAATTAAATTAATTATAATCAACTTGTAACGATCCTTGTTTGTGGTTCCAGGACAAACTATCTTCTTTGTCTCTTTCTGTGATTCGATCTGCGGAGACTGGCATTAATTGTCATATTGATCCCAGATTGATCATTTCTAATGATAAAAAGACAAGTGGGCACATACACCCATGCGCTTCCGCTGCGCCCGGAACCTTCAACCCCTGAACGGGCTATGCCCACAATACGTTGTGTTGGTTGTAGATGACGGACAACAGTGATCGTGTTTGAGGCTTGCGGAGCAGGATGGTACCTGGAGGTGGACCACTGGGCGAGACGTACTTGGAGCGGATGGCTGGACCTGAGGAGCTGTGGAGGCTATCTGTACCCACCCTTCAGGTGGGAGTACCAGTGGGGGGCTCGAGGGTGCGGATTTACTTTTCAGTTGCTATACTCCCTTTTTCAGTTGTACTTTACTTTCAGTTTGGGTTTGTATTCTGGCCCACTTACTTTTCCGCACTCACTATTGTACCCTGTTTTTACTTAGTTTTTACTTCTGCTTGCTTCCTCTGTGGTGTTTGTTTACTTTACAAAGGAAATGCCTTCCCTTTTTACCGGGAATTATGCCTTGGTGCTAGTATCCAGCCCCTGGCCTATGGAAGACGGTCTTTGGGTAGTCACGACACGGGCCCCAAGGATGGGTCATGAAAAATTGGTATCAGAGGAGTTTGGTTCTACCGCAGAACTCAGGACTCTGATCTTTTTCTATGTGAATCAATAGTGTTAAGAGTATTGAGTGTGGTTATCAGTCCAGGGAGTCCCATGGTGGTGCGACGGCCGACGTATCCGTACACCAGGACCCTGACTTCTGATTTCTGACTTAATGCATGAAAATATTGATTGCATGTGTGTTTTAAGTTTTCTTTGTGATTAATTTATGTCAACTCACCAGGTATACTGTTTGACCGTGGCGCACCTGTTTCTTTTCAGGATGGCCCCACGACGGCAGCCAGCTAGGGTTCCGAGAGTTGTGTATAACGACAGCCCACTGAGCGATGAGGCCTCGGTACAAGGCCCTTTGACAGTAGAGGCACCGTCGGTACCACTACTCGCCGAGCCACCGATGCTACCAGCCCCAGCTGCTAACGATGCACGTCACCTTAGTGCACTGCACGAGTTTTAGCATCAGCGACCGCCCAGGTTTTGTGGGGAGATGGACCCTCAGGCAGCCGAGGATTAGCTGGAGGCAGTTGTACAAGTTTTCAGGTTAGTGAGGACACCAGCAGACCTCATGGTGATCCTCACAGTGATCCTCCTACACGCGGCAGTAGGCAGATGGTGGAGCTTTATGCTCCAGGTGTACGATGAGGCATCTCTTCTATGGATGGACTTTGAGAGCCTCCTCCGCTCGGAGTTCATCCCAGCCACTCTCCGTGCGGTGCACATCCATGAGCTTCTACAGCTGCGGCAGGGCAGCCTGACGGTCACCCATTACTCAGCGAGATTTACCGATCTCTCGTGCTATTCGACGGACATGGTACGAGACCCATTCTTCTGGGCCTGGACCTTCGAGCAGGGATTGAGGCAGGAGATCAGGTCATCGCTGATCTCCCTCAGCATCCCGACACAGGCAGGGGTACTGGAGAGAGCCCTTCTGATCGAGAGCTTCCTTGCTGAGCCTACATCAGCTGCGAGACCTACCGTAGGGCGGCACGTAGCAGAGACTTCTGTAGCAGGCAGTCGACGGATGACTCATGGGTCCAAGCAGACCAAACCCTCAGGCAGACGACCTCAGGACACTGGCTCAGTGGTGTGGGGCACACAACGCGGAGCTAGTCTTTCAAGAGGCAGAGAGTGCTATGCTTGCGGCGGGCAGGGCCACATGGCTTGTGACTGCCCGAACTGCCATGCAGAGGAGCAGCAGATGGTTGGGGGACCACCCAGGAAGAGGTAGAGGGTCGACCATGGCGGTCCGCAGGGAGCAGGCGGACGAGGAAGAGGAGCTAGCCGAGCAGCAGGTGGTGGGTGGCACTTTGAGGCTCTACCACCACCACCGCCAGGAGGTCCACCCCGACCATAGGGAGCTTGCGTGCAGAGACAGGCACAGCTTCAGGCAGCAGAGGCCTATGACCACGGCGCACCCGAGATGATTCGAGGTACTATCTGTGTCTATTCCACCCTTGCTGCAGTTCTTATAGACACAGAAGCGAGTCATTCTTTCATAGCCCCTGCCCTTGTTCGGAGATCAGAGATTCCGACAGAGCTGTTGGCTCGATCCTTACAGCTAGAGACTCCTACAGGAGCAGACTCGATGATTACGCACTGGTGCCGGTAGTGTGAGATTACTCTAGGAGGCGAGATCTTCGACTGGGATCTTCTTGTAGCGGCGTTGAGGCCTTAAGAATTCATCTTGGGCATGGATTGGTTATCTATAGACCATGCTCAGATTGACTGTATTAGGCGCAGGGTGCGGTGTGTACGCACCGACGGGAGTAGGTTCAGCTTCACCGGCAAGAAGGGAGCCTTCGTAGCACAGGATGGACTCTCGCAGAGGAGAGGAAAACCCATCACTCATCAGTTGTCTAGCCTCATCCTAGGAGCGGTTGACGTGCGGAGTCCTGGTTTTCCTGCAGTGGTGGATCAGTATACGAACGTTTTCCCCGATGACATTCCAGGATTACCTCCTCGCAGATAGGTAGACTTTTATATTGATCTGTACCCCGGGATAGCCCCGATATCCACTCCAGCATATCGGATGGCCCCTGCTGAGCTTCGAGAGCTACAGGTACAGTTGGAGGACTTGCAGGGTAAGGGATTCATCTGACCCAGTGTTTCACCCTAGGCTTCCCCGATTTTGTTCACCAAGAAGTCGGACGGGAGCTTGCGACTTTGTGTCGACTATCGTCGCCTGAACCAGGTGAACGTGAGGAAAAAGTATCCGCTACCGAGGATTGAAGACCTCTTCGATCAACTCAAGGGAGCATGATGGTTCTTGAAGATAGACGTCAGGTCAGGTTATCATCAGCTCAGAGTTCGGGACGAGGACGTGCAGAAGGCGGCCTTCAGATGTCGGTATGGCCACTATGAGTTCTTGGTTATGCCATTCGGTGTAACCAATGCCCCAGTAGTGTTCATGGACCTCATGAACAGGATATTTCAGCCATACCTCGATCGATTTGTCGTGGTCTTCATCGACGACATTTTGATTTAATCGACGACTGAGGAGGAGAACGCCTACCACTTATGGGTTGTACTAGACACACTCCGAGAGCACCAAATTTATGGAAATATCTCGAAGTGTCAGTTCTGGATACGTGAGGTCCACTTCTTGGGACACGTCATCTCTGAGGCGGGAGTTGCGGTGGATCCTACGAAGATAGAGGCAGTGCTAGCTTGGGAGCCACCCAGGAGCGTGGCGGAGGTGCGGAGTTTCTTGGGACTAGCTGGGTACTACCGGAGATTTGTGCCAGACTTCTCCAGAGTTGCGGCACCACTCTTAGCTTTGACGATGAAGGGGAAACCCTTTGTGTGGTCAGACAGATGTCATCAGAGCTTCCAGGAGCTGAGACAGAGATTGACCAACACGCCTATCTTGAGGTTGCTGGAGGAGGGAGTAGGGTACGTAGTTTACTGCGATGCATCAGGGACCAGACTCAGATGTGTCCTGATGCAGGAGAGGACAATGATCGCCTATAGATCACTTCAGTTGAGGCAGCATGGGCAGAACTACGCTACTCATGACCTGGAGTTAGCAGCAGTGGTCTTCGCTCTGAAGACATGGCGACACTATCTGATGGGCGAGCACTTTACAGTCTATTCTGACCATCATAGTCTCAGGTACATCTTCTCGCAGAAGGACTTGAACTTGAGACAACAGCGATGGCTCGAGTTCCTCCAGGACTATGAATTTGAGATAGTCTATACTCCTGGAAAGGGAACGTGGTAGCCGATGCACTCAGCAGGAGGACGGGCATTCAGCTACCTGGGGAGGCGACAGAGCAGCTAGCCACTTTGGAGCTATCCTTCGTGGATAGAGATGGAGCAACCTTCCTTCAGTCACTCACAGTCACTCCTCCACTACTGAAGCGGGTCAGAGAGGCACATAGTGGGGATGCTGACTGTGAGACACGACGTGCGCAGATATCCTCAGGACATGCACCTAATGGTTTCTCTTTAGGAGGAGAGCATGACGTCCTTTTTAGAGGACGTACCTTGGTACCAGTTGCTTTACGAGAGGAGGTGCTGAGAGAGTTTCACACTTCCTCTTTGGTGGTACATCCTGGAGTGGCGACGATGTAACATTATCTCAGACGACAACACTAGTGTCCAGGCATGAAGAAGGCTGTGGCAGAGTTAGTTTCGCGATGCCTCACCTGCCAGCAGGTGAAGGAAGATCACCAGGTACCAGCAGGCTTGGTGCATCCCTTGGAGGTCCCAGAGTGGAAGTGGGATGGGATATCTATGGACTTTGTGACTGGACTTCCACGCACTTCCAGAGGTCACGACTCCATTTGGGTGATTGTCGACCGACTCACCAAGTCGGCTCACTTCTTACCCATCAGAGAGCAGGGCTTAGTGGAGAGCTTGGGACGTCTCTACGTTAAGGAGATTGTGCGACTTCATGGTGTGACATCATCTATTTTCTCCGATCGAGATGCTCGCTTTACTTCCCGACTTTGGAAGGGGTTGCAGGATGCATTCAGGACACATCTACGTCTGAGTACCGCCTTTCACCCTCAGACAGATGGTCAGATGAAGAGGACTATTCAGACTCTCGAGGACATGCTCTGCGCATGTGTCCTCAAATTTGGTCACAGCTGGGAGGACCACCTACCCTTGGTGGAGTTCACATACAACAACAGCTACCACTCCACCATCGGGATGGAACCATACAAGACGTTGTAAGGCCGACCTTGCAGGTCACCTCTGTGCTGGACAGAACCTGGGGAGTCAGCACTTGTGGGACCAGAGATGGTCCAGCCCATGAAAGAGAAGGTCCAAGTCATCCAGGATCAAATTAGGGCAGCTCAGAGACGAAAGAAGTCTTCTGCTGACAGGAGGCGGAGGCCACTGGAGTTCGAGGATGGCGACCACATCTTCTTGCGGGTCTCACCTCGACGTGGTATACAGAGATTTGGCTGAGGCGACAAGTTGTCTCCATGCTTCATCAGACCATTCCAGGCCCTCAGCAGGATTGGCGAGGTGGCCTATCGCCAGGCTCTACCACCATAGTTGCACCGAGTGCACGTTGTCTTCCACGTATCTCAGTTGAGGAGATACGTGCACAACCTGACGCATATCATTGACCTTGGGGAGATGGACATTGATGATGGGGCGACTTTTGCGGAGGTCCCAGTGGAGATCGAGGATCGACAGGAGTGGGTCCTATGTGGATAGTTGATTCCTATAGTGCGCATCAGATGGCAGCACGTGAACCTCCAGGAGAGCACTTGGGAGCGGGAGGCTCAGATGGGTGCCCAGTACACACATTTGTTCCCCTAGTTTTTGATGTATCTTTACGGGGACATAAATCTCTGAGGTGGGAGTAATGTAAAGACCCGAAAAATTCAAGGGAAATTTTTTCTTAATTTTCTTTGGGATTTTACAAGAACGCGGTTTCTGACGACACTTGATTCCGAGGCCCGGTGTGCCCGGAATTTATATCTGAAGTTTATCTCGGGTACGTTCAGTGAATGAACGATCAAGTTTTTTTTCTAACTTTTGAACCGATGCTCGGAATCGAATTCCGAGGGCACCGATAAATTCGCAGCACCGGTATTTTCTTAGGAACACCTTTTCTGGAGTTGCGTTTTCACGGGAGGAGTTGTTGAAAATTTGTGGAAGATAAAATAAAAATTGAGTTACAATTTTTATTTCTTTTAAGTGGTTTATCCATTGAGTGGAAGTTGGGGTAACCACCCAACTTCCCATGGGAGGTTATGAGAGTGGTGGGGCCCACACGAACCCCACCCCTTCATCTTCCCTAACCTTCCATAACCCTCCATTTATTAAGCCAAGTTGAGTTAATTAACTGGGGGAATTAATTCAACTTTAGAATTTCAAATGATTAAGTTATGTTAATAAAATAAGTGATGAACTAATTTTATTTTGGTTGGAATCTTGTTGTGTGAGTATTTAGAGAAACGTTGAGGAGCTTGAAGAACTTTTTTATCTTCTTCGACGAAGAACACGAAGAACTCGAAGAACACTGGATTCCTCGAAGATCGACGACGCGACACCAACGAATCATTTCTCTGCGACGCGACTCTCTCCTTCCGTGACGTCTTCTTCCACGATGGTTATTTCCGCGAAGAACCCTCGCTCAACGATTTCGAAGAGGTAGGGGTTTATTTAAATTGTTGTTCCTGATTACTTATATTGTCGTTCTTCGTGAAACTTTTCCGCTTGCTATCGATTAACGGGAGGGGGACGGACCGTACAAACACAGCCGACCCTCCTCCCTTACTCTTTAATTGTTACAGTTTGAAGGAAAATGATGCGGTGCCGATGCAACGCGTGGGATTATGTGGCAAGGATGCGTGGCGCCGTCGCGCCGCGCCGATGGAGTTGAATAAGGTCTCAGCGCCGTTCCGCTGTGCCGGAGGATCACAAAAACACCATGGCCGGAGTGGGGCCGTGGCGGAGGGGCATAACGTCATCGCGCCGCACTGGACGGTCCAAGGCCGTGGATGAGGCCGCGGGGGAGAAGGGGAACCGGCGGCCGGTTCCGGGCCACTGGCGTCAGAGCAGGGGGACCAGCCCTTGCCGGTCCCGTGGTGGCAACAACCGGCCGGCCGGAGCGGGCCGACCAGACAGGGGAAGAGCCTGGGGTTACAACCCCTGGCTGGCTAGCATGAGTGGCCCCATAATGGGGGGGGGGTGCAGTTACGAAATGGGGGGCAGGCGCCCCACCTATCCGCTCGACCGAACGACCGAGCCACCTGGCTGGCGCCAGCGCGCCGGGCCGGCTGCCCAGCCCGAGCAGCCCGACTGGACCGCCAGGCCGGGCTGCGCCCATACCGGACTGGGCCGCGCCACCCAGGCCGGGCTGCGCCCAAGCAGGCCAGACCTAGACCCGGGTCGGGTCGACCTGATTTGGGCCGACCCATGGGGTACCGGGCCAGGTCGGACCGGGCCCGAACCCCTAAATACCGGACTTTTTCGGTCAGTTACCCATAAATTGGGCTACGGACCTCCGATCGATGCACCGTCAGTTGCGTAGCAATCCTTGGATCAAGTCTGTCATTTTGGTATATTACACTCAAAGTTTAGGAGTACATTGTGTTCAGCCGAGTTGGTTCGTACACGAAACTAACCAGACCCTCGGAGCGGAAACACTTATAACTTGAGTTCCGAACATCCGATTGATGTGCCGTCGACTTTGTTGGATTCATCTTAGTGAGACGGACCTTTTGGATTAATCCGCTCGAGGTTTGGACGTAGTTGGAGTACGGTCGGGTTGGTTTTGACTTAAAAACCAACCAGGTCCCTGAAACGAAAAAGCCAATAACTCTCAGACCGGGCGTCCGATCGATGCGCTGTCTATCGCGTTGAGTTCTTGTTGATGATACAGAACTTTTGGATACATCAAATCCAGACTATGTGTTAGTTGATGTATCATCCCCTCGGCTCGTGCAGAGGACCCTCCCAAACGAGCCTGCTGTGTACGGGAACCCTAGAGCTGGCTGCGACTGCGACGACGATGACGACTGTACAGAAATTGTCTGTGGATTCGACGACGAGGACTACAACACTCAGCGATCCTATGTGGATCAGTGTTACCGATCCTGTCTGGGTCAAATCCTATGTGGGTTAGTGCTCAGCGGTCCTGTGTGGGCCAGCGCCTACAGATCCTGTGTGGGTCCGATCCTGTGTGGGTCATTGCGGGGGTTAGTTACCTATCGATCCTTTGTGGGTCATTGCGGGGGTTAGTATCTATCGATACTGTGTGGGTCCGATGGCTTAGATGAATCAGTGGAAATATCTGATCATCTCTATCATCTTATGAAGAAGTATACCTGTGTGAGATGAATCTTGACTTTCAATTATTATCTTCGATAAGATTGACTTGATATCCTGTGTGGATTATGTTTTGCTTTCCTATGTGGATTGGGTTGTGTTTCTTGTGTGGACTGGGCTGTACTTGGGTTCGGATCTTGGAGCCGAACGAGAATTGATGATTTAGGTATATGTATGGGCATATACCTAAGTGGTGACGGATGTTACTTCATGATTGTATCTTCCTTTGTGGATTATCCTTTCTGGATTCTGGGAGACCTTCGGGGGTCTCAGGGTCCCTACTGAGTAGCTTATACTCACCCATGCACGGACTATTCCCGCACTACGTTGTGTTGGTTACAGACGACGGACAACGCAGATCGTGGTTGAGGCTTGCAGAGCAGGACGATACCTGGAGGTGGACCACTGGGCGGGACGTACTTAGAGCGGACGGCTGGACCCGAGGAGCTGTGGAGGCTATTTGTACCCACCCTTCAGGTGGGAGTACCAGTGGACGGCTCGAGGCTACGACTTTACTTTTCAGTTGTTGTACTCCCTTTTTCAGTTGTACTTTACTTTCAGTTTGAGTTTGTATTCTGGCCCACTTACTTTTCCGCACTCACTGTTGTACCCATTTTTTACTTAGTGTTTACTTCTTCTTGCTTGCTCTGTGATGTTTTTTTACTTTACAAAGGAAATGCCTTCACTTTTTACCAGGAATTATGCCTTGGTGCTAGATGCCAACCCCTGGCCTATGGAAGGCGGGCTTGGGGTAGTCATGGCACGTGCCCCAAGGACGGTTTGTGACACAATACCCCCTGAGGTCGACCCGGGTCCGGGTCTGGCCCAATTGGGTGCGGCCCGAAACTTCTGGTGCGGTCTGGCCCGACGTTGGCATCCCGTCTCGGCGCTGGCAGTTCGGTCCGGCGCGGGGGGCCCGGCCCGGCCCGGGCGGCCCGACCCTGTGTAGGTAGTCCGACCCGCGCGGCCTGCGGCCCGGCTCGACTCTCAGCCAAGCATGGTGCGAGGGGGGGTGGGGGGGGGGGGGGGGGGTGGGGCGCCGCCCCATTTTTGCGGAACAACAGACCCTGTGGGGTCCGCCCTAGTTGACTGCCGGGGGGTTACGACCCCCCCCAGATTCATCGAACGACCAGATGTGTAACCGCGGGACCCGAGGGTCCTGCCTCCAGGTGGCGTCAGTGGCCGGTCGAGTTCGACCACCCCTGTTGGTGACCGCCACGGATTCCGTCCAACCGGCGCGGTGCCCCTCCGCAGCGGCCCACCCCGGCCGTGGACCCCTTGATGTTCCGGCACGGCGCGACGGCGCTGCGCCGCTCCACCGCGACCCGCTCTAGGCTGCGGCCTCTTTCGACCTCTCCGGCGTGGTGTGATGGCGCCATGCACCACCGCCATGGCCCGATCCAGTCGCGGTTCTCTTCGTTCCCACGCGGTGCGACTGCACCACGCTTCCTTCGCCACAACTCGTCAATGTTGTTCATCAAGATAGCGGGGAGGAGAAATCGGCAGTGTTTGTGCGGTCCGATCTCCTCCCGTTACGTTGGTAGAATTCGGCCAAATTAATCAACGAATAACGTTAAATTAACCATGAATTAAAATAACCGCTACAACTTCCTGCAACAATTTATTCCCAACCCACAAGGAAAACATTCGCGGATCAACTTGATAATAAGTTGATCTGCGTTCTTTGTTTTTAGAAAGAAGGAATCAAGGGAATAAAATCATACTGAAATAAAAAAACCTACCTCGTGTCATTCGTCGTTTGTTGATGATATCATGAAAGGGAGCGGGCGTCGGTTCGTTGACGTCGTCGTTTGCGAATTCCCTGTGGCGAAGTCTCCTCCGTTGATGGAAAACTGAGGAGTGTTCTTCATCGAGAAGGATGGTCGTTCTTCGACAAAGTAGATGAACCATCCTTCTTCGGAGGAAGAAAATAATGGAGATCCGTTCTTTGTTCTAAGATGAAGAACTTCAACAAAGGAGGAAACCACTTCTTCTTCTCAAGAGTTCTCTCCCAAGACTCACACAATATGGCATCTCCACTAAAATAAGGCCTTACCTTATTTTAATTTACCTTGAAATGCATTTCAAAATTCATAAACCAAAACCCTTTAATTAATTAAAAGTATGTTTGTTTAATTAATAAGAGTAGGTTGACAACATTAATGTTGTGAGGGAGGGAGAGGAAATGTTACTCAAATAAAGATGAGTTAACAAAATTAAAGTGGGATTTAGGAAGTTAAGAGAGAGGTGAGGAGTTATGGGAAAAGTGAAGGGGTGGGGCTCGTGTGGGCCCCACCTCACTAATATACTCACATGGGTAGTTAGGGGCTTTTGGGTCCCACCCTAACTACCCCATGTTGGATTTAACCAATAGGATAAAGAATTAATTAAAAATTGTTCCACATTTTTATTCATTTCATTATTAATCCACAATTATTTTAATAACTCATCCCGAGAAAACATATCTTTGGTAAAGGTCTTCATAAGCAATTACCAGCGTGACGTTTTCATCGGTGCCCTCATATTTTAATTCCGAGCACCGGTTCAAAAGATAGAAAAACCCGCTCGTTCGTTCACTGAAGGTACCAGAGCTAAACTTTGGTAATTGATTCCAGGAACACCGGGCCTCAGAATCAGGTTCCATCTGAAACTGTGCACTCGTAAAATTCCAAAGAAATTAAGAAAAACTTTTCATTGAAATTTTCGGGTCTTTACATCTTTTTTAAACAAAAAACATTTTAAAATACTATTATTTGAAAATAACCATGAAATCATACAAAGTATTAATCAATGAAAATAATGGCCCCGATGTTATATTTTGGCTATACATGTTAAAAAAAATATTCCATTCCTAATTTTTATAAAATCCAAATAAAACTTATTTGGAAAATGATATGAAGATTAATTTTAAAATTGTTTTAAAAAAGTCAATAATTGCAATAAATTTATTTAATAAATAATTTAGATTATTTTAAATAATTTGTAAAAATAATTATAGAAATTATATATATAGTAGAAAAAGGGTTTTCAACCTAAGAATGAAATATAAATTATTTTTCTTAAAATTTGTTTATTACATTAATCATTTAATTGAGGAAAATGAGTTGAAAATACCTATTATAAATAAATAGCCATAGAATAAGAAAATATATGATTTCATAGAGATATATATCATAATATTTCATCACTAGAAGCATAATCATATAAAATCTTTATAAATGAAGTGATTTTAAGATAAAACCCTTACACATTTAGTAACTACTAATTATAAGCCTCATGAATGATTAAAAATAAATGAAACTAATAAAAATCAATGAATAAATAAGTTAATGACATTACATGTCACATGTGTTTTATATATACCTTATAAAATACGATAGGTACAAAACATGTTATATATCCCAATGAAGACAAATTGAGTCATAAATCTCTTACAGCTTCAGTATCATTGAACTGTAAACCCCATGAAAGAGAGTAAAAAATGGAAATGTAAATAGAAATAATTTTCTTATGAATATTTATAAAACATATTAATGGAAATTACAGATACCATTTATAAGAAAGAAGTTGTGAATAAGGAATTTATCTCACACATATAAAAGCGAGACAAAAAATCCCATATCTCTATAGTATCATTGAATTTTAATCCCAATGAATAATTGATCCAAAAATGGATATGTAAATCCATATAAAATTCATATGTATCAAAATAAAATACATTATTTAGATGTATTCACACCAAATATAAGAAACATGTGTTGAATTTGACATGTATCATATATATATATAAAAGTGAGACAAAAAACCATTTCTAATTTGTTATCTTTGAAGTATAAACTACATGAATGAGAGATACAAAAATGGAAATGGGAATCTAAATTATTTTCATAATAATAAATATAAAATTCATTCATGGGATGTATATAAACCACAAACAATAAACAAGTGGTGAATATGGCATGTATCACCAAGATATAAAAATGAGGTGAGAAATATCTTACCTTCAGTCTCAACTGATTTCATTAAAAAGTGATCATAGAATATAATAAATATATGTTTATTTTAAATATTTTAATAATACATAATTATATATAACATATCATATATTATTTAATTATAACCTTTAATTTTTCATTTATGAACAATTCCTTGTTAAAATCTCGTTTCAGAAAACAATTTCTTTTTTCCATGTATGTTTTGATTTTATATTTTAAGTCTGTTTACATTGATCATTATTAAATAATATATAGAATTATAACCATGATATAAATATAAAATATATTAATTGTATATTTATTTAGAGTAATACATTAATATTTGATATAGAAAATGAAATACACCATTCATGGGGATGGTAGGCCGTACGTATGCATTAAAACTATTCCAATTTTTATAACGAATAAAATTAAATAAATGTTAAAAAATTAAAATTTATAAAATCATAAGTATTTAATAGATATCACATATATATATATATTTATTTAATTTACCTTTATTTAATTTAATTTAAAGTGCTAGTGAAGAACTACCCACATCGCTTCATGAGGTGGTACTCTGTCATGCACATGAGTGACGTTATTGTTTCCCCAATAAAATGGAATGTAAGAATTTATGTGTGATAAAATAATTATAAAAGTATAATTATGATAAAATTTTAATATATATTTATTCAATCTATACTTTTTACCATCAAGTAAAATGTAAATGGAATGAACACATCACAACAGTTTGTGAGGCTATA
This sequence comes from Viscum album, assembly GCA_963277665.1. Classification (NCBI taxonomy): domain Eukaryota; kingdom Viridiplantae; phylum Streptophyta; class Magnoliopsida; order Santalales; family Viscaceae; genus Viscum; species Viscum album. Next base: position 758,445,610 of record OY728140.1, on the reverse strand, counting down.
GTCCATCATACACACGAGCAACATTATTGTTTTCAAACAGGTTAGAGGGTAATAAGGTAGATTTTATATTATATTTCAATTAGTATAATAATATCATAAATATATTATATAAAAATTAAATACATAATTTTATCCATTCGGGATAGGTAGTTATTGTAACTCTCCAACCATAGAAGCCTGAATTCGGCGCATTGTTTTATTACATTAGCATGATTATTAGAATAAAATCCTTGAGGACCGATCTGTTTTGTAGTCTGGGAAAACTAGATTAAATTCATGATACCCATAATAAATTTGGAAAATAAATAAATATATGATACAATAAAAAATTAAATAAAAATCATCCTTGAAATCGTTATCAGTGATTTCTTCTTCATTAAATCCGGAAAGGGAACATAATAAATAGGCTGATCTAAGATGATCAGTAAGAGTAATTATAATATAATAATCATGAATAATTATCCATGGTGAATAAAAAATGAACACATCCAATTAAAAAATATTCTTTAGCATAATATGTTAAGAATAAAATATAAAAAAATAAATCTATAATAAAACATAACCATGGATATTCTACTTGACAAATAATAGCGTGGCCTATCAATTAATAGTTTCATAAGGAGGGAATTAATAACTTAGGACATCATAACAATAATGTCAAAGTCTTATGAAAATAAAATATATAAATGGTTTAAAACCCAATATAGTCAGTCTCATGAGACCTACTGATGAACTGAGGGGCTATAGTGGACCTAACCTGACACTTAATAAGTCCAATAAATTCCACATATGAAGTGGATGAAACATAGACAATATAAAAATTCATATTATAAATATATAATATTAAATGTGTATACTTCAACCATAAAATATAAATGGTATCAAATAGCATATTCATTGTAAAACATATTATAAAATCTTCATTAACATATAGTAGATGGTATCATATGAGATAAACCCCAATGAAGTACTAGATTCAACAAAGGATGTTTACATAGATGGACATAAAAATGAAAAATTCTTGAGAAAATTAATCATTAAACATTATAATGTGTCCCATACAACTTGAAACATTTAAATCATAATAATTACAAAGGAATCATTAAACGAAACTTATAATTTTGTGAGAATAAGAATATTGATGCTATAATATATCAAATTGTAGTACATACACCACACACACAATGAATTGGTTTTGAAAAAGTCATATATCTCTCAAAATTAAATGTGACATGAGAAAACCCATTTTTTATTTTAGAAAGAAGGGTTCCTTTGGAAAATCATTTATATTGGTCATAAAATTATATTGTAAAAAAATTATATCACTGAAATTAAAAGTTAAGTAAATTGAGTTATTATTTGAGGCATAAATTACTTCCCACTAATGTGAAATCATTTAAAAGTGGGTTTATTGACTCTTTAGAAAAAAGTAATATTTGTGATGTTTAAGGAAAATATTAAAATGATTTTAATGTGGTACGTTTAGTTTGTTTTCATAAAACTAGAAATTAACCAAGATAGTTTTTCATACTAAAATTTCTGATTTTTGAAAAATAATAATGGCCTAAAACAAATTATATACTTCAATGGAAAATGGGTATGTATTCAAAAAGTTACCTTGAATTGGGCTTGTTTATCCTGAATAATTGATAAGGGAACAATTTTAAAACAATAATATACCCAAAAATTAATGAATATATGATATATATAGGAGTTTTTAATATATAAAATGATTAAAAAAAATACATAGTACATTTGAGTAAAGGTAGAGAAAGAGTAACCTGAAGGAAAAGTGATGGTTTGGGTAGCATCCCTCACCACTTTATAATCAATCGAATCCTATACCACAAAATTAATAATCATAAAATGATAAATTTAATACCTAAAAAAATAGATTCATTATATGATACATCAATGGTATGTATACATAAACCATACACAAAAATAGTGTTTAATAAAGAATATATCACAAAATGGAAGTGAGACGAGAAGACCCTTACCTTATAACTGAATGGGTTTTTCACATGACATTAATGTCTAAGATATTCATATTGAATAAATTAATTAATTAATTAATAACATTTTATATAAGTTTTTGAGTAATTATTTTTTATTATGTTGTTTTTTCCTTTTTAGGAGTTATATGATAACATTTTATCACTCGAGATCATTTGTTTCATTGGTTTTAATGATCAGTTTTATTGTTTATAAATAATGACATTCATGTGAAATTGGTATAATCTCCAGAATTGGAATTAAATGTAATTAATGAGAATGAATAATTCTAAATGGTTATACATATCCTTGGGTTAAATGGTACAAGGACGAGTAAGACATTTAGTTATAACACTTATGATTTTTATAGTGGTTATTTATCAAAATGAACTCATTTTGTTTTATCATTTGGAATTAAATAATATGTTACATACAAAACATAAAAATAATTATAATGTAAACATTAAAAACTTTTTCACACATTAAAATGTTTTCATGAAAAACCTTGAAGTAGAAATTGATGAATGAAAATGTGACGTCCGTAAAGGTTGTAAATCGGTACCTCATGGTCGATGATTTCATTTTTAAAATAAAAAGTGGAGAAAAGGAGTTTGATGATGTAAATTCTTTTAAAATGATTTCATTATAGTGTATAGATTATAATATAGTTATCATTCTCATTTGTATAGAGGATGTGAGGTTAGGATAATAAAGTAAAAGTAAATTGAAATAAATCTAAAAGAAAAAGAATGAGTACATACCTCTTGAATTTTCCACTTTGAGAGACCCCGTATGAAACCTTGGTTTGGTCTTCTATATGACCAAAACATCCTAAAGATGGGGTAGAGAAATGGAAAGAGCATTTTTGTCGATTTTGGACACGATTCAATGTTTAATGGTGTAATGATAAGTGGTGGTGAGGGGTGGTATTTATAGTGAACTGGAGGGGTGATTTTTTAAATATTTTATTCATTTTTTATTTATATTTTCTCAAGAATATTAATAGTATAAGAATTATCATCGAATATATTAAAAAAAATTAGTATGGTTTGATTTTATTTTTTTACATCATCCATACATCATCTATTATTCAATAGTTTAGTAATATAGCTTTTATCGTAAATTATTGATTTTTACTATTAACCCAAAAATCCAAGTATTTTTGAAAAATACAAAAAATTCACCCAATCCATTTTTTACATTTATAATTCCAAAATGAGATCCATTTTATGATTTTTTTCATAATATGAGAAATATAATTTTTATGTTAAATCATCACTTACTCAAAGAATACTGATTTTATTATTACAACAATTTTATGACAGTTTTAAAAATTAAATAATGTTTCATAAATTTATACTATAATCATGAGAAAAAATATTGAAATATTAATATATTTTATGAAAATACATTTTCTTTTAAATTATTAAATTAGTTATAAAATTGTATTTAAATGTTTATTGCATTGAAAATACCAACATTTAGTTAATAATTATTAAATTTTTTATCAAATTATACTAGATATTATTAAACCATAATTTCATTTATAATATGCCTAAATTTTATTTATAATTTCATTGGTGAGGTTACTATTCATTTGGCAGGTTTACTATTTATAAAGGTCATATTACTATTTATAAATGTAATATTACTATCATAATAGGTCAAGTTAATATTCACCAAAAAAGTTATGTTCATCCTTTCAGACTCTAAATATATTACGCAATGAATCCTTGTATGTTAAATTTTTAAAATTCAATTCACTGATGTTGAAAAATTACCTTTAATGCTAATCCCGTAGGTGTAGCAAGAAGATGGTTAGAAAATGTTCGACATGTTTTTATATTAAATTTCAATATCAAAATGATTTAAATGATATACATTGGATTAATATATCTCTAATATATATATATTTATATTAATAAACCATTTAATTTTTAACAATTATTTAAACTAAAAACACAATTCTTAATTACAATGTTGTACTTTTTAATATTAATAAAAAATTAAACATCTGAGAAAAATAATAAAAATTCAACCTAAATTAATATTGACATTCCAAATTAAAAAATTATGTGTATTTTACAAAAAATTATACATTTACTTATAGATATGTTTTATTTATGAGAATCCATTATAAATAACATTTAATAGTATTATTATTGTTAATATTACTCTGTTTAACAACTAGGTTATAACTATTTGATTATTAATTATAATAAAAAAGTGTTTTTTAGAAAGACTTAGTGTTATGTGCATTAAATTATATATTAATTTTATTTGAAAATACTTTGATTGTTATATCCTTAAATACTTCAATAAATAGATTCCTCACAATTTTTTATTTCACTTTGAATTATGAAAGTTATCATTATAGTAGAAAAAAATTTCCAAATTAAATTTTGATTTCCCAATAAAAAATAAGAAGTTTTTTCAAATAGAACTTATAAATTTTTTAATAAATATATTTAAAATGGGTTAAACATCAAAATGTGGAAAAACTACCTTTTTAAAAACAATTTTTATACATAAAGCTAGATTTATACATATATTAAATCTATTAAATTTGTATAAAAACATTCTTAAATTAAAATAGACTTATTATATCATTATGTAGGTTGTTACAATCATCTAGTGTATTTGTATTTTCAATGATCTATCAACCGGTTTTCATGAAATTATAATGATAAAATTCGTTTTAAAGTCATTGATTCTGAAACTTTTTATATCCCTCGAAGTTATGTACGATGTTTCATAGTGTTTTTTGATTAATTATTATTTATATATAATTTTTTTCTATAAATGTGAATTAGTTTTGATACATGATTCATATAGATAATCATGATATTAGTAACATTTTTTATAAATGTTGAATAGTTTTTAGAAATTGATGTTTATGAATGATATTTGCAGTTGATGTTTTCTATTCAAGTCAGTTTGGGGAAATGTTTTGTAAAACATGAATTTGTGATAAGAAAACAATTTCATGTTTTTTCACAAGATTTCAGTTTATAGATGACCCTAGTTTGTATAAAAATTCATATTTTCCATGATGATTTTAAATCAAAAGTGTCATTATGATGTTTATCGTGGTTTGAATATTAATGTGGCCAAGGTTCAATTACATGATGAATGAAAAAATAATTTTCCATGGTTCAATGTCAAGGGAGAAAAATTATACACCTACCTCATCATAATATTTAAATCAAGGCCATAGTTTATTAATGATCAAGTCACATTTCATTTAAATAAACTAATGATAATTTTATTATTTTCTATGAGAAAAAAGGCTTGTGAATTAGATTTCATTACATAGCTATAATTTGAAACTTTTTTTTTAAATTATATAATTAATGAGACATCAACAAGTGATTTTTTTACATCACTAAGTTGTAGTCTGTTGAAAAAAATTAATTTTAGTTTATATGAAAATGTTGATTGATTGTTTAATTCTATGATTAATAAATTTCTATCTTCAACACAAATGGATATAATATAAGGTTATTTAAAGTATTATAGTGATTTAGAGATTTAAATATAAGATGATTTTGTGGTAGTTTTTGATGGTAACCTATTTTTTTTTTTTAAAATCAAAATATTTTAATGTAGAATTTGTTCATATGTATAATGGGGAGTAATATATTTTTAATAGTGATTAACTTAGAATAAAGAGAAACAAGAAACCTAAGATATTCAATCATTTCATAGGATCATTATCAACTAATTTCATAATTTTTAATTACATGGATCAAATGATTGGTGATAATATTAAATATTATAGACTCATATTAGGTGTTTAGTGATGTTCAGATATATTTCATAATGATATTATTTTATTTTATTTTTATTTTTTCAATATTTTTCTACAAAGAGTTTAATAAGGATATGGGCTGAAAAAGATAGCGTTTAATCGTAGTTTCATTAATGAATTCTATGTGAGAAAAAGTAAATAGGAATTGGTACTAATTTATAGAAATTTTGAGTTTAATTATAAATATTACTGAATATTATTATCATTGATTTTAATTTATTTGATTAAATTTTTATGAGAACATATAAAATATGTTAGAATAAATTTTTATGTGATAATATTTTAAGGATAATACATACTATTTTTATTTATTGTTGTTATGATAAATCTTAATATCTTGGGTTTTTTAAATTATTCCACATATATAGCCATTTATAAGAAAGGGAAAACCTATTATATCGATGTTCCCACTGTGATTTATTATCATACAATATTTTTAAGAGAATTAATTAATTAAAATCATGAATTTTATATTGAAAAAATAAGAAAATTAAAATCACAAGCAAGTCATTTTTCATAACTGATAGAGACAATTATTCATTTATGGTACACAAATAAAATTGATTCATTGATTAACCCCCACTCAGTTATTCTATATTGATCTTACTGCCATTTGGAATAATAATATAATAAAATGTTATTAGAGTTACATCCTATTTTATCCTATGAATTAACAAAATAATATTTGATGTTTGATTTTAAGAGTAATCACTATTTTTTATATGATTTGGTTATGAATTGTTTTATCAACAATGGATAATTTAAATTTAGTAAATAAAAATGGTATTTTAATAGTTTATATAATGAATAATCATATATAAAATGATGGTATTCTATCATTCCCATTATAGATTAGCTTGAATATTCTTGATGTTGCAACAAATGGGTATGTCCTTTTTGTGGAAGGTTCTATGGTTACTACGGTTGATTGGAAGAACTTTGGTAATGATGGAAATACATTTTAATTAATTATTATAAATTTTTATGTAATTATTTTTCCAAATTCATGGTGATTATGATTAAAAATTCTAGATAATATAATTTAGAATTTATCTATAAAGGAAATATAATATTTTATGAGGGTAAAGTATATATATATAATATGATATGAGTTTTTTTTAAATAATATTTATCATAAATCTTTGGGTAATGTGGGAACTCATTAGAATGTAATTAAACGGGAATGAATCACAACTAAAATAAAATTAAAATTGATGTCAAGGTTTGTGAAATCCTATTATAGAGGGGGTTCATTGATATTTTTAAAACCAATAACATATATTAACATTTTAATATGACTATATTTTCTCTTAAAGAGTTGATATACGAATGTATAGAACTATTAGAGAGTCATCATAAAATAATAACTAAGATTATATTTTATCATTAGTGAAATTTACCTAACATGAATACATAAGTGTATCTGAAGATGAATATGTTTATAAATTAATTATAATATTCATTAATATTTTTGTTACCATTATAGGATTCAAAAAGAATATTTAGGAATCTATAATAACAAATAATATTCTTAACATATTCTTTAAAATACTTCTTGTGATGTTATTGACACATGAAGACATTGATCATATGAAAATTTCATAGATTAATTTTCATAGAATTTATATTTCATATAAGATAAGAAAATCATGTACATATTTGAAGAATATTAGTCCTAAAAGAGAGATTATTTATTGTTTTGAATTGGGATAAGTGTCCAAATAATTATAGAGAATATAAGAATGATTAAATGATGAATAATATGTTGAAATAAAATTTTATAAGATGGTGTAATTTATCTCAAGGAGTGTTCTTAAAATAAAAATTAATATATCAAGGAAATAATCCACATAATTTCATTAAATGTTGATCTATTATATATTTTAAAAAAACTAACTGATGTTAATGGTTTAATAAAATAATGATGAAGATTACTCATTTAGAATATTTTCTTACAAGAAATATCTAAATATTAACAAACCGAGGATTCCCTATAAGTGGAAGGGTATGAATGAGTTAAAAAAATCATAATACACATATATAATATATCATTATGCATAAATATCCATTAATTATCTAAATTAATTTACACCCAAAAACCTATTTTCTTATTGTCCTTGAAGATAATATTTATGAACATAGATATTTATACAAATTTATCGACATCACCAAAATTTTTTGCATACATAGTTTCTTTAATAAATGTACTCATTACCTAGTTAATGAAAACAAATTATAAAGTGATAATTTATAGCAAATAATTGGTAACACAAAATATATATCAATCAATTCAACATTTAAAATAATAAATATGTCTATACATGAGTGTCTATAAAAAGAAAATGTATACATGGGAACATAATAAAAATTTATATACTAAATGTTTGTGAACATAACATGAAAAATAAATATTATCTCTAACATTAAAGTCTGAAATCATAAGGAAACATTAAGGATTCATGGATACATTACATAGAAATGTGGAATCATGATAAAATTATTATTTTATATGGGAACCTATGATCAAAATGTTTTAGGAACATAACTATGGAAAATAATTTCTGTTTTCATGGATACATGATAAGTCTATTATCTCATATTGGATTTCATTTAATCTCAATTATCATAAAAATATTGGATTATGTTCCCTCCTATTTACTATTAAAATAGTTTGTTTGGTTCAATCCCCAGTTATATAAATATCATATCATAAGATATAATTATTTTTACAAATGATTAGAGTGAAATATAATTTTAATCCCACTAATCACAAGATGAAAAATCATACATATGTGTTCAACCTAAACATGATAACACTCATACATAAAATATTTCATAAATAACCTGTGAAAAATATATAGGGTTCATAAAAATTCTTATAATGCAAAGATAAGTTATCTAGTCAAAAGGAATGTATTATTTAATTATGACATATCCCACGTGAATTATGAGTTACATTAAATTATATAAATATAATGAAAAACCCAATACAAAAATCATATATAATATTTTAGAAAAGAATAATAAATATACATTACTATTGGAAAAACTTTTATAAATAAATAATTAAATAATAAATTTTTAAAAAATTAAATGGTTAATGTGGAATTTACTTTAATGAATTATAAAAAAAATTAACTATATTAAAAAATCATTGAAACATGTGTGAGAAAATGACTGTACTGGAAAAATAATGTTGGAGAGTTTAAAAGATTCCATTCACACATTTTTATAAAACCAATAACCCTTAAAAGTATGAAATAATAAAACATAGATTAATAGATATATATAGATAATAAACCCATGACACAAAATTTAAATCACTAAAATATAACAAAGAGATTCCAAATAAAATGAAGAGGTAAAAAACACCTCTTTCAAGTTCGATATTAGTTGAATTTTAAATTCATGAGAGATAAAATGATGAGAATACAAGTAAAAACAAAAAATATAACCATATTAAATAAATTATATATGGTTTAATATAGAATTAACATAAAATTTCCCTAAATGGAAATTTAGACATAGTTAATTTGGATTTCAATGAGAGATTGGAAAGGAATCCCTTTTATTTACTAATGTTCTCATGAATTTTATTTACCATCTTATATAATAAACATAAAAAATATAATAAATAATTTTAGAACTATATTATTATATATGAACTTTTATACTATTCAATTATAATAATTTATTTCCCACATATTTGTTAGTTAATATTTATTTTCATCATCAGACGAAACTATGTTTGATTATTTTGTACATGTTTAGTAAAGAGATTTAAATCCTCAATCGCTGATAACAAATTGAATATTATTATAATTGTTAATGTATCTTAATTATTATTTTTATATAATTTTTGAATTCCCATTTTTATTTCTTGGAAGGTTTGGGATGGGTTCTTATGAATGGAATGGACATAGAGAATATTTTTTACAATTTACCGATAATAAAAAGATACTTCATAAAGAACATTCATTTAACTGTCATCCTTCTAAAACAATATTTATAATACAAGTTTGATCTTTATTATCATATATTAGTATTATTTATTTTTTTATATTCATTCATGTTTTATGTTTTGATAATATTATAACATAATTCATGTAGGTTGTTAAAACGACCTAAACTAGATCATGATTTACTAAAGAATAGGTTAGAGTTTAGATTTATATTATTTCAATAAAATTTCAATGTAACCATTATTATGTTAATAATAAATAGTAAAATATTGAATTTAATTTATTAAGAGTGAATATGAATTGTTAATTGAAAAGATAGAGAAGAACAACACACTTTTATGAATTCACTCATTCTCAAACCATGTTCCTTCAGAATTAATGATTTTACCAATAAATATTTGGACCAGAATATTCAAAAAATTTAATAAGACCTTAGGTGAATGAATATAGGTATATAATAAAGAGAAAAATAAATAAAATGTATACTTTTACATGGTTTGAGGATATGTCATTTTATATGGGGTTTTCTTATCATTTCTGTAAATACTCATTATATAAGTTGTAAGGAATTCCTTTTAACAAGTTAAAGGGAATTAAATTTGAAATATAATGGAGAAATCTCATCAAATTAAAAATTCATATAATTTAGAGATATGGTTATAGATAGTTTAGACATTTAATCCTTAACTTAACTTGTTTACCCAATTATAAATTTTTCATGTTGCCCATATTTTACCTCAACAACTTATTTGTTCTAAAAAATATAATTTATCCACTTTACTAATTTAAATTATACGACTTGAAAAAATTAAATCCATTATATTATATTAAATTAATTAAATGTTATTAAAATAAATTTTTCATCAAAAAATTAAATTATTTTTTTTAGAAAACATTATTTTGTGTATACAAGTAACATTATTGTTATTCATTAAGAAGTAATAATAATTCAATGATTGTTAATTCATTTTTTTGTTTAAATAGGGAATAATTTCATTATGTTCTATACTAAAAGTAATGGAAAATTAACTATTAATTTAAAACACATATTATATCATCAATATAATATTTTCTAAATATTTATTTTCCATTTACCATGAATTATTAAATGCTAATTTTTACAAAATATTAATTTTTTTGGATGTTATTTTGTTATATTATTGGTAATATATAAAATATTTTAAATCAATTTTATAAAAATTATTCTTTAAAATAAATAAATTTAATTAAATATTTATTATGTATAAATAACAATTTATATAATATTAAAAATACATTCCAAAATAATTTTGTATTATTTGATGATTAATAAATTTTTTTATATTTTATATTAATTACGGGTTGAAGATTTATTTTTCAACATATTATTTTATTTTATTTTTTAAAAAATCAATATTCTCATTGGTTACATGAATATTCAATGATGGTATATCTAATGAATATATATTATACAACCATATATTCAATTAAAATATATCCATTTAATATATATCATATGATAATATATATTATTTTTATATTAAATTTTCATATATGATATTTCTCAATTTATTGAAATTTATTCAAACTGCTCATTTTTTCACTTTTATAACGTGTATTATATTTCTCATGTTTTTCATTATATTTATTGTTATAATCAATGATATTTTTTTCAAGGAAAATTATGTGAATTTTGATTTAATATTTTTGTTATCTTTATTTAATTTTTTGTCATTCCACCTGTATTTTTCTATATTATGATTCATATTATATTCTCATAATGTAATTATTTTTATATTTAAATTTAATATTTCATTTTATTAAAATATATCATTTTTTATTTTTTTTGTTGGTGTTGCATGTGAGACAAGCTATTTAATATATTCATAGAATAAAGACATGATATTTTTTATCCACCTTTAAATAAATAATTCCTAAGAAATTTAATTGATTAGATGAAAATATATTATGGTTCTACTACCTAATTACAACTTCAAGTTTCCACATCACTTTCTCAATTATATTATTTTCTTAATAATCATTGAATTGGTGGGTGATCTTTTGTATTGATCTTTAAATTTGCGATCCAAGAATTATACAAGCTATTCCCTATAAGATATATATCATTATACATATAATTTGTTTTTAATAAATATATAACATTAGGTATCTCAATCGTCAAAACTGGCACATGAAACAAATTAATTCCTCATGATATGTTTTGTGAAAGTTTAAGGTGATAAGGTACTACTCGAACATGATAAAGGATCGATAATGGGATTATGTGTCTAGGGATCAATTATCCATTCTTCATGAATCTCACAACCCCTTACATATTCATATTAGAAGGAATAAATTGTCTTTAACATCAAACACCAATTATCACTTATTATTATTAGCAAAAATATTTTCTCAACATTGTGATTATTTGTTATTGTAATAATTTTTTTGAATCATCTCTAACATATTGTGAGAAATATCTCATCCCAACATGTTCCACTCTCCCAATTCATACTAACATCATTGTGTTATCCACCTCTTCGGACATTGAGCCAAAAAATGGTTTTCTTTTTAATGGTAGAATAGAAATTTATATATTATGATAACATTCAAAAATAAATATTCTAATAATATCCTTCTAAAAATTCTATTGAATAGGATATAAGTATAAATTCTATATTTTTAATGGTCCTTTATAATTGACCAAAGGTTTGATGTTGACATGTCATGCTAAATAACACCTCTATATATAATTTACCTTAATTATTCCTGTATAGCACTATGGGAAAGCTTAAATATCGACTAGATTGAGTTAAGAGTGCTAATCTATGATTCTTTACCAATTAATTTATGTGTAACATAGAAACTTTATAAAGTAAAAAATAATCTATAATAGGAATGATATGTTCGGAATTCCAAAGTTGTTCAAACAAAACCCAAAAAGAATTATATCCATGAGAGGACCTGAGAATAACTATGATAAAATAAATGGTGATTTTCTCCCATTTCAATACTGGTATATGTAATGGTCATTTCATCCCCATATAATTCTTTTATTTAGATATAACTTTGATGAAAATAAAGCATCACGATGTCATCTCGACAATCCTCCAATTATGGTTTTCCCATAATAATTGATCCTTGAGATCTCTATACATATTTTTTTTCTATTATGGATAGGGAATAATAATCTAAAGGTATCATAAAGTGCATATTTATTTTTTTGTTGTATTTAATTAAACTTATTCATATTTATGATATTATAAATCCTCATTTACATTGAGGAACTCTTGAATATTCCATAATTTCTTCTATATCTATATATCTATTATCTATACCTCCCTGATATAACTCCCCATAACATACAAAACTAATAATTATATGATTTTGATTAAAATACTCACATTCATAAAATTTAATTATTATTTCATCAAATATTTTTTTCTGATTAATATAAAACATTATATAATTTTTATTTATTTATATAGAATATTTATTTCTCCCACGAAAAAGTTCATTACAATGACATACAATTTTTATTCTAGTTTACTAACATATATAGATGTTTGAGTTTATAAATGAATCTTACTATCCCTAAGAACTAAGAAAACTAATTTTAAACATGGGATGAGAAAAAAATATCATTAATGAAAATATATGAAAATAAAACTATTATTCCACTTGAAAACCTAAAAAATGATTAATAATGTTTTCCATATTCAAAAAAACATTTGACCAAAAAATTATTTTAACTTTTCAATTTGAAAAACATTTCTTCTTAATTTATTTCATGGAACATTTCCTTTGTAATCATAACAAAAAAATCAGAATCATAAGGGCTTCATAGATATCATGATAACTCCTGAATACTTATTCATAAAAAATAATTATTTCACATTTAATAAAATGGTTGTAATTTTGCCTTAAAATTATATGCTCATTTTCACACCTTTTAGAATCCAAGAATTTCATATATAATAAAATAAGGACATATATTATTTTTACCTTGGGAAATTATCCTATCATTAATCACTACAATAATTCTTACAATGGAATAACCATTCTGGATAATTACATTATATTATAAGACTAACATGTCACCAAAATACTCTGTAACATTACCCAATCCATTAGAGTGATATATCAAGAGCACTCATCATCCAAGATATATGAGTATCACTAATCCTTCATATAAAATATCAACAAACCATATAATTACCAAAAAGACATCTATCATTAAATTTAATCCAATAAACAATTTAAATTGGAATTTAATCCCTTAATCAATAAAACATTCAGCTATCTCATATTGAGTATACAAAGATTCCATTTTATTATGATTTATTAAAACTAAAAAATTTTATAATATTTCAAGAATTATTAAATTAGAAAACAACCATGTAAATTTTTATTTGAATCATTATAAAAAATAATTTCTATGATTGTGTGAACAATTAGTCAAGAGGTATATGTTACTAAATTTGATATTTCACTATTTTAACAAGATTTAAATAATCCTACATAAAATTCTTAAAATATTAAATTTTGATCTATTATAATGAAAATTAAAAATATTGAAAATGAAAATTTTCAAATGTTGAATAATAATTTATATCATTCATTAAATATTTAAAGGAGCTCTACATGGATGAAAAAAATATGGGTAGAAAATATTAAAAGAAGACTTTGAAATTAATGTCACATACCTTAAGTCTCATCTATATTTGTCTATTCTCCAACTACTAGATAATAAAATAATATTTTAATTATAAATTTATGAGAAACATTTTTATATTGATTTTTTTATTATTAGTATATTTATTTTCATGATTACCCTCATTTATTTAGTTAATAAATAGGTTTAAGTTTATATTGATTGTATTGGGTTCGTTCAGGTTATAACCAAAAAACAACATCTGTGTGTTGATTATGGTCAAATTACATATTATTAAATATCCTCAAGAATATCAAAAATGTTATATTTATCATATTTAAAAATTAAATAGAGGTTTAAAAACAACCAGGAAGAAAATTCATGAATGATTATCCACATTGTTTCATGAAGAATATAGTTTATACGTATGCATTAACAACATTTTTCCTACTCAGTGGAAAATAAATAATATAAATAATATTTCACTAATCTAGAATTATAGATATGTTACAAATTACATATTTCTTAATTAGTTCCATCCTAACAATTAAACTTTTATGGTGTATATGAGAAATGATTCCCATCGCTTCGTCAAGGTGGTTATCTAAAGGAACCCCTAAGTGACGTTATCAATTTACAATGAAATGAAATGATAATAAGATAATAAAAAAAGTATATTTATAAAATAATAATTATTTCATAAATATTATATATATTAATTTTATGGGTCATTTTAACCTTCCATACTATCCAGTGATGAAAAATGCAACACATCACTTCATAGAGGTGGTTGTCCACACATACACACAAGTGATGTTTTTGTTTCTATAGGATGAAAATATTAATGAAAAATGGATATTATATATTTGAAATAATATTTTATTATATATAATATATTTATAATTATTTTTTATTATGTCTACATAATATTTGAAGGAGTTAAAATAAGAAATAAACCTGAAATAATTGTCTAAGAGTTATACATATTATTTTGGAAACCTTTTTTCATAAAAATTAAGCCTTATAAGATTGATATTTTGGTGATAAAAAAATTTATGTTGTGTTTAAGGGTTTTTGGGATATATTTGGGTGGAAATTAGATGAACTAGAGTGTTAAAAATACAAGACGAAGGATAAGTGCTTCCCTTTTACAAGTGAGAGGAGTGGAACACATGTAAATTTTTATTGCTTTGAAATAATATTAACTCAATCTCATGGACATGTAGAACATAAAAAATTAATATTTAATAATTATGTGACTATATATGAAAAAATATCATTCAATAAGAGTTATAATGAATTTTTTTACTTAACATAATTTTGTTTCCTTAATAAACAAGAGTTACCCTTTCTCATTTTGACTCATTTTTACTATGATCACTACACATGATGAAAAAGTATGAAATTTAACACATTGATAAATTTTAAGTTATTGATAAAAAATATATAATTCATTTAATTATTTAATTTTCATAATTTGACGAAATTTCTTTTAATATACGTGTGAAAAACCCAATAAAAACTATTTTTTAAAAAATTTCATTTTATATATACAATTGAACTTCTACCAAAAAAATATAATATTGATTTATATAGAATTAGTTATATTATAATTTATAAAATTTATATTAACTTAACTTAATTATAAATCCTTTATTTAATTTTATTTTTAGATTACTTTATTTTATGTTAAAAATGAAGTTTTGAAAAAATTTATATTTTTTACTATCCACTCAAATACCTATATTTTTAATAAATAATCCAAAAAAAATCAGCATAAAATATATTTTTTATAGTAATATAAAAAATGAATAATCTTTTATAAAATTTATTTTTTCAAATCATTAAATTTATCATTTTCAATAAAAACATTTAATTCATTGGAAACAATTTATTTAAATGAAAATATTCATTTTTTGATTGAAAACATTCATAATATTATTTATAAACCAATGATTGTTATTAAAAAATAATTTTTTTAATTTAAGTCAAACTATTGATTAATTTTTTTAATAATTTTATTTTAACATTCATTCCACCTTTTAGAAATTACATCCTCCCAGTATTATTTATTACTTAAAAAGGTGAGGGCTTTTTACCTCATAGAATTTTGTGATTCCCATGTTACTTCCTCGGTCATGTTATTCTTAAAATAAAATTTCAAAGGGATTTAATTATTTCATTATATATACTCTCTATGATTCCAAATCAAATCAATTATTTCATTATAGGAGAACATCTCCTCTAACTATATAACATTAAGGAAATGCATTAGGTACATATCTTCTTAGAAATGAAAAATTAAAGACATCATGTACTTGAGAAAAATTCATTAGTGATTCTACTCTATAATCAAATTATTAAATCTTATGAATAATTTAATATTTGAACGAAAACCACAAACATTACATTCAGTTATATGAAATCTAAAATGATTTTTCTATTGAGATAACTTTATAAAAAAAATGATCTTACCTAAAAAAAGGTCTTTCCTCAAGATATCTATATAACTCTTTCTTATACTCTATAATTCCTTCATGTGGTGTTGTATAATCTTTACGTTTTCATCCATCTATTTTTCATTTTTTGGTACCAATTATTTCCTCTCACATAATTTTTCTATATATTCTAGTGTACGACACCGATTTATCTATAATTCTTAAAATATTATGATCTGTACACTTGAATAAAAACTTATTTAATAATAAAATGTAAATATGGATATATATTTATCCCAAGAACCATAATAAACTAATGAAAAATATTGAACCATATCCTCTAATATCAGATTTCTATTATTTGTTTTTTCTATCAGATTTAGGATGAAAATATTCAATAAATTATTATTATTTACCCATTGAAGACTTTAATACATTCAATAAAATGGATGATTTTTTTATAATGATTAGATACAATTGAAATGGGATATCCATGTAGAATAATTACCCCATTATGACAATGTTTTGAAAGTTGATCCAAAATACATTGTATCTTGAATAGGATTAAAATTAATATATTTTGTCATGTTATTTATAATATTCAATATCACATTATTACCCTATGTTTTCTTTGTAAATGCTAAAAAAATCATTAATATATTCTATCAATTAACTTTAGGAACATAACAAGCATGAAGAATCCCCATTGTATGTTTTCATTAAGTGATAACACATTTAAAAATAAAACATTTCATGCTAAAATAAAAAATATCTCAATTTTGACCTCCCCCAAATAATATTACCAAATATATTTTTTACATCTTAGGCCCTATAATATGATAAAATGGAGACATTTTAGCTTCACATAATTTTTTTCTTAAACTAAAAATAACTTGGAATACATAACCTTCTTCCAAATATATAAACACAATATTTATACACTTTAAGTTTAGTGAAAATACACTTTTGGACAACATCGATCTATTATGAAAAAACAATGATCTTACATCCAAGACTACTTAATTCCATATAATAAATATGAATGGACTAATAATTGATAAAAATATGAATTATTTTCTAGATTTATAATTTCTCTGAAAATATTTAATAATCTATTATAAAATGATTATGTTATAGATGTATAATTTTTAATTATAGATTATCTTTTTGACTTAAGGAATTAGATACCTTATTTTCGTTAAATGGATGGTAGTTAATTGTGAAATGATAATCTAAAATTAGTTCTATCCCACTTCTCTACCTCATGTTCAACTCTTTGGTAGTGAATATATATTTAAACGTTTATGGTAAATATATATTTCAAATTTTACACCATATAAATAATGTATTAATTTTTTTAATGAAAATTCCACCACTGAATTCCATGAACAATGTAATTATTCTAATGGATTTATAATGGATGTGAATAATATAAAAATAACCCATAATTTCTCATTAAAATAAAACCAAGTCCCTTTAAAGTAGAACCATTATAAAAATAAAATTCACCATTTATTTTTATAAAGTCTAACACTTTATTATTAACCAATCTTATTTTCATTTGTTGTAAATATTTATCACATTTATTTATTAGATTAATTTTAGTTATTTTTATGTAAACTTATTTTGGGGATATATAACAGAGAACATTTTTTTTCAAAAAACTAACAATAGTAACTCACTAACTCAATATATCTTCTAATATCATTGAAAATTGTAGGCCTAGGCTATACTTCCATAACTTTAGTTTTTATTGGTTCAATAATTATTCCATATTTTAAAAAATATTTCTTTGGAAAAGAAATATGTAATATTAAAAAATTTATTTACTAAATTTTCCATGCAACATCATTTTATATAATGTCATCAAAACAATCCCTTTTCTATTTATGATGATCTTTTTTAAAGACCAATAATTATCCATATAAATATTTTTTTAAATTATTTGGTTTTATTACGAGTCTGTAAAAATATATGGCACCTGATTCTGAGACCTGGAGAGCCCGAATAAAAATTTCAACATTTTAAGGTACATTTAGTAAATGTGTGAGCATTGTTTTCTATCATTTTAAATGTTTCTCAGATTAAAAATATGAGGGTATCATTGAATTCGCAGAGCCATGATTCTCTTAGGAAAAGCTTAAATTCGACTGGAAAGGGTCTGATGAAAAATTTATTTTTTATACTTCACAAAAAAATAATAAAATAACTTCAAAATTATTTTATTCTTTCCATTTAACCATTGAGAGATTACAGAGGGGCCACAGTGTAAAGTCAGGCTTGAATGGAAGTCATTTAATGACATGACCCTTGGGTTGTGTAACCATGATGTTCATTGAATTAATGGAACACTAATTATGGTTCATTAATGAACCACATTAATAAAATGAAATGTGGGTGGTTCCCTCTCCTCTTTTTAAACAAATAATTATAATGGGTTTTGGTTACTCACAATAGGAACCACTGATGAAGTGCTGAAGACATCTTCCACTAACTTAGAATGGATCTGCGACGACCGTTGGAAGATCTAAAATGAACAATAACAGGTGATGATGAAAACCTTCGAAAGGCGGTTCATCTCCCTCATATGCAGTGTCTTCCAACAATTTCAAGGTTGGGGTTTTGTTTAAGGGTTTTATGTTTCATCTTATTTTTAGGATGTTGAACCATTCCCATGATATGATCCTAATGCGGAGGGCGTGAGCCGAATAGAATAAGGCTCGGGCCCTCCACCGATCTCGTTATTGATTGCGTTCTTCATGTGCGACCAAAAATATAGCAAAGAGATGAAACTGGGGGCCACACAATGATGGATACATCCCGAAAGGCTTGTAGGTGATGTCGGGAAGAGAATAGGACAACTGGGGCTTCACTGGTGGCCTTAGAAGCACCATTGGCGGCATCGACAGGTGGTGACGCCGCCCAAAGGCACCACAGTGGATGAAGGGGGCTGCCGACCATCACCTTCCATGTTAAAGAAGGAAGGAATGTCAAAGAACCATGACGCGGAGGAGGTTTCGTGGCTCTAAGATGTGGCAGTGGGCGATAAGCAGACCCGCGCCCATGGTTCCCACCGATAACCAGTCCACACGGACTGGACTGGTGGAGCAGTGCCAACTGGTTCCACTGATTAAAGAGATGTAATGAAAACTTCTCTATTTGGGAGGGGAATAGATCCCCATGCCCAAATGGAAGGCCTCACCCATCCAGTAGGATATGTTGGTCTAGCGGCTCGACGGGCCGCGCCCAGCCGGATGGGTCGGGCCTATCATCGGCCCAGCAGGCCGAGCCCGTGGCCAGCGGGCCGAGCCCAAGTCCCTGTGGGCCTGGCCTATGCTCCATCCCTTTTGGGTCGGTTCTAGTCGAACCAAGCTGAGTCTATCCTCTTCAAGTCGGGCCAACCGGGTCAGACCAGACTCGAACCCACTTACGGCCCAGTTTCAATTAAAATGTTATATCTCCAAAACCAGATGTCTATTTGAAGAACTGTATACAATGCTATAACCCTTAAAACAATTCCGTCCTTTTTAGATACTTCACATGGGTTTTGGAGAACTTTGGACTATGGCTGGGTTGTATTGGACATGAATCCAACTAGGCCCTCGAAACAAAAATGCATATAACATACAGACCGTGCGTTCGATTAACGCGTCTTAAGTTGCGTTGGAACCCATATGACATGATGGTTCTTAGGGTTACATATTTGTGGGACTTCATGGTATTTGATGCACGACTAATGTCTTGAGGAGTGGATCCTCCAGGAATCAATCATGATCTGTGCGGGAATCCAGTGGCTGGCTGTGACGTGAAAAATGAATAGTGATATTTTGTGGGTCAGTATCTAACGACCCTTTGTGGATCAGCATCAGTCCCTGTGTGGATTCGTAGTAGCATGACCTAACGAGGACCAATTTTAGAGCGGCCCTCCGTGGTTCAACGACTTATGACCCTGTGTGGATCGATGACTTACAACCCCGTGTGGATCAACGAATTACAAACCTATATAGATCGGTGACTTAAGACCCTATGGGGATCCATAATAGCAAGACCAAATGAGGACCAAACTCACAGTGGTCAGATATGGATCAACGATATACAAACCTGTGTGGATCGGTGACTTACGACCCTGTGTGGGTCGACAAATTATGACACTATGTTGATCGATGACTTACGACCCTCGGTGGATCAGAAATAGTGCGGACCAATGAATACCGGCCTTAGAACGACCCGTCGTGGATCAATGACTGATGACCTTGTGTTGATCGGAATATTATGACCCTGTTTGAATAAGTGACTTACGACCATGTGTTTATTGGTGATAGATCAACTTGTTCATGGTTTAGAAGTGAAATTTCTCAACAGAATATGATGATTTAGATTCATGATAAATCATCATTATTCATGTCCTTTCAGTTATATACCTTTTCTGAGCTGAGTCTTTTACCCTGTGCTTCGTGATTGAGATCATGCTTTGAGTTTTCCAATGTGGAATTTTGAAAGATAGTCGGGTGTCTCAGGGTACCTACTTAGTATTGTTATACTCACCCCTAAAATGCCTTTTCCGTCACCATGTTGTGTCTTGTGCAGACGACAGACAGCTCTGACCGAGTTTTGGGAGCTAGGACAAGACTGTGCATGGAGGTGACCAGTTGATGTAGAGAGCTCTAGTGATAAGTTATACCTACCATTCAGGTTGGCAGATGACCTCAGGAGATTTTTTCCCTTTCTAATGTATTTTTATTTTAGTTGGGTTTTTAATCTATCCCATTCTGATTTAGTTCACACTTTTACATTCTGTAGTTAGACTAAATTGTTTGTTCTTGTTGTGTTCTTGGTCTGTGTGTTTGTAGGTTTAAAGGAAATTCCTTCCCATTTTATGGATATTCCTTTTCGGTGCTAGTCACCAACCCCTGGAATATGGAAGGAGGTCTTGGGGTATTTACAGTACGAGCCTCGAGTATGGGTCATGACAAAGTGGTATCAAAGGAGTCGGTTCTACCAGAAGAACTAAGAGTATGTTTTTTTAGTGGTGAAATAGTGATAAGTGTCTTGAGTTTGGGTTTTAGTTCAGGGAGTCTAGTGTTGGTGTGTCGGCCGAAATATCTATACACCAGGACCCTAAATTCTGATTTCTAACTCAGTAAATGAGAACACTATTTGCATGTGTTTTGAAAATGTTTTTTTTCTTTTGATCTATTTTGAGTCAGTTCACAAGTATTAAATTATTGACCAAAACACATATGTTTATTTACAGGATTCCACCGTGTAGGTAGGATACTATAATTCTAGAGAGAGTTCATATTAATGGCCCACTAAGCGAATTAGATTCAGTGTAGGGCCCTCTTACGACGATGGTACATTCGTGTGGTGTACTAGCAACACCACTACCAATAGGAAACCAGTTTCCACTAGCCCCACCAATGGACGCTGCATGCCGACTAAGCATGATGCATGTGTTCTAGTGGTATAGGCCTTTAAGGTATTGAGGTGAGAGGATCCACATGCGGCTGAGGACTGGATGGTGGTTGTGGCCAGTGTTTTTCTCCTAGTTGGGACACTAATAGACATGACAATGATCCTAAATAATAGTCTCTTCTAGGGAACCATAGGGAGATGGTGGATCCTGACTCTATAGATGCACGATCAAGAAACCCTCACTTGGTTACACTTCTAGAGCCTCTTCATGGTGGATTTGTACTAGAAAATCTATGCTCAGTGCGTATTCAAGAGCTCATGTACTTACAACAGGGAAGTCAGACAGTATCCCACTACTCAGCGAGATTCACTAACCTCTCCTGATACTCCACTGACATGGTATACAACTCTTTTTAGGGCCCGATCCTTTTATAAGAGTCTCCAGTGGGATATTATACCATAAAAGATATTTCTTGACATACTGACACAGGCTGGAGTGCTAAAGCAAGCACGTTTGGTGTAGATATTCCTAGCTAAACAGGCACTGACAGTGAGAGCCACCACAAGACGACCCGTGGTTGAGTCATCTGTAGTAGGCAGAAGGCGGATGACACAGGGGACCAAGTGGGATATAACTTATGGTGGCCGACCCTAGGATGTAGGTTCAAATGTATGTATCTCATGGGATAGAGGAGGTCAGCAGAAGATAAGATTTTTCTAAACATGCGGTGGGTAGGGTAACATGGCTCACCACTACCCAACCTGTCGTACTGATGATTAGAAGATGGTTTAGGGACTGTGGAGGAGGTGGAAAATATTCATGTGGGTAGTTATGTAGGGCAGCAAACGTGGCAGGTGAGCAGGCCATAAAGTAGGCAGTGGGAGACTTTTTGAGGTTCTACTGCCACCACCTCTAGGTGGTCCACCCCGACCTTAGGGAGAATATGGACATGGATGATCACAACTTCAGGCAACTGAGGCCTATGACCATGATACACTAGAGATTATTTGAGGTATGATTTGTGTTTACTCCACCCTAGCTATAGTACTCATAGACACATGTTCGAGTCACTCTTTATTGCCACGAATCTCATTCGGATCTTGGAGATTCTGGTAGAGCCATTAGCTCGATCATGACACTTAGAATCTCCTAAGTAAAAGTATTCAACGATTACATACTGGTACCAACATTGTAAAATTACTCTAGGAGGTGAGATATTTATTTGGGATCTCTTATAAGCAGCGTCAAGCCCTTACGACCTTATCCTGGGTATAGAACAGCTATCCACAGTCCATGCTCATATCAAATGTTTTAGGAGAAATGTGTGGTGTGACCATGAGGATAGGACTAGGTTTTCCTTCACCGATGAGAATTTAAAATTTGCAGCTCAGGATGGAATTTCTCAGAGGAGGCTACAACCAATCTCTCATCAGTTGGCTATCCTCATCCACTATGTAGTGGAGGAGGGGAGTTAGAGCTATCTTGTTGTGCTGGACTAGTATGATGATGTATTTCATGATGAAGTTTTGGGACTACCACATCTCAGAGTGTTAGACTTATACATCAACCTGTACCCTAGGATGAAATAGATATCTACACTAGAAAATCAGATGGCTCCCACAAAGCTTTGTGAGTTGAGGGTACATCGAGAGGACTTGTAGGGGAAGGGGTTCATAAGGCCTAATTTTCTACATGGGAAACACTGATTTTGTTTTCCAAGAAGGAAAACGAGATATTGGGGATTTGCGTGGAATATCAGTGCCTGGATCAGGTGACCATGATGAAAAAGTATCCACTGCCAAGGATTGACGATCTCTTCGATCAGTTGAAGGGATAACTATGGTTTTTGTAGATAGACCTCAGATTAGTCTATCATTATCTCAAGGTATGGTATGATGACGTACCAAAGACGACCCTCAGATGTTGGTATGACCACTACGAGTTATTGGTGGTTCCTTGTTGCATGTCCTATGCCCCAGTAGTGTTCATGGTACTCATGAATAGTATGTTCCATCCTTATAGTGATCACATAGTGGTGGTCTTCATTGATGAAATATTGGTGTACATATTGTTTGAGGAGTAGTATGCCATTCATCTACAGATATTTCTGGATACACTCTGAGATAACCAGATTTATGGTAATCTATAGAAGTGCTAGTTTTGATATGGTAGGTCCACATTCTAGGGCACATTATATCAGAGACTAGAGTAGTGTTCGATCCAGTGAAGATAGAGGTAATGCTTTCTTGGGATCTATCCAGAAGTGTGACCGAGGTGCAGAGATTCTTGAGATTGGATGGGTACTACCATAGATTTGTACCTGACTTTTACAAATAATCAACAAGCTTTTCATCTTTGAAAAATAAAGGAAAACTTTTCTTGTGTACAGAGATATGCCAACATATTTTTTGGTAGCTGAGGTGGAGACTAATGAGTGCCCCCATCTCGAGGCTACCAAAAGAGGGCGTTGGGTATGTAGTCTACTAAGATGCATCAGGAACCAAACTAATATGTGTCCTAATGCAAGATCAGGCATTGGTCACATATAGCTCAAGGAAGCTAAGACATCATGAGAAGAACTATGATACACAGTACTTGGAGTTAGAAGTAGCGGTCTTTGGTTTGAAGATGTGGTGGCACTACTTAATGGGATAAAGGTTTATGGTCAACTCTGATCAAATGAGTCTCAGGTATATATTCTCAAAGAAGGACCAGAACCTGAGACAAAAGAGATGGATGGAGTTCTTCCACGATTATAAATTTTAGATAGTTTACACTAATGGGAAGGGGAACGTAGTGGAAGACACACTCAGAAGGAGGTATGGATTACAGTTTTTTATTGAGTCAACAGAGAAGCTAGCCGCGTTGTAGATATCCTTCGGGGATAGTGATGGAGAAACATATCTCCAGTCTATGACTGTCACTCCCCCAATCCTTCAGGGAGTATGGGAGGCACATGTTGGGGACGTTGACTGTGATGCTCGACGTGCTGTGATATCCTTAGGACTGGATCCAGAAGGTTTTTCTGAAGGTGGGGAGCACATCATTATTTTCAAGGGACGCACCATGGTGCCAGTCATGCTAAGAGAGGAGGTGTTGAGGGAGTTCAACACATCCTCTTTGGCAGTATATCCTGGTTTGGAGAAGATGTACAAGGACCTCCGACGTCAAGACTATAATGCCCGACCCGAGTTTCCCAAAGTCAGTGCATTATTACATAACATTGGCATGATCACAAGAGATCAAATCCCAAAATACCAATCAGTTTAGTAGCCTTGGAATTACTAGATACAAACATAAGTTTTATATTATATTAAGAACAGAAAAACAACAACATTGTGTCTTCTTTTAACACATTCATCTCCCTTAGACTATCCTTGTATGCCAATAATAATATACTTCTTCGTATCCTGGGAAAATAAAACATAGAAAGGGGTGATCTAAGGTGCTCAGTAAGGATAACAGTATAGGAAAAAATTCATCAATAAGCACAAACATTTAAGGTGAGGTATAAGACTAAAAACAAGACATTTAAACATAAACGTCAGTATAATATGGAAAAGATATATCAAATAATATCATTTATATATTTAATGGATATTCTAATAATCAAACAATCACATTTAATATCATTATACAATTTCATAATGGTGGAATGAATAATGACAGACATCATAACCACATAATCAACGCCTCGTGACAAGAATATAAATAAGATTTTGACAAGTCCTTCTTGCAAGACACTAGATAGTCTCATGAGACTTATTGATGCATTGAGGAGATATAGAGGGATCCACACATCACTTAATAAGTCCAATGCATTCCATATATGAAAAGAATGAAACATAACACAAAAATTTGTATTAAAACAAGAAAATGAAATGTTCATACATTAACCATAATCCATGAATGGTATAAAAATAACACATCCATAATCAAACATATTATAAAAACTTCAATACAATATAAAATATTGTATCATAATAAATCAACTTCAAATAAGTGTAAAATCCATCTAAGGATGTTGACATACTGAAATCAAAACAGTTTGAGAGAAATATCTCATTCTATTTTGAAATCATTTAAACGTCATGTAATTATAAATGATAAAATTTATTTTGAAACCAATCTTATAATATTGTAAGGGAAGCTTGAAAGGTGTTATAATGATGAAAAATAGCTGCACCCTTTGTATAAGTTAAAAAACATTCTTTTCTTAATTGTTTCAAAAAGGCCTTAAAAACATTGTTTGGAAAACGAAGACAAAATTTCTTTATAAACATTTTTTAAAAATTAAAAAAAGTGTATAAATGACATTAAAACATAGTATAGGAAATAGTAAAAATGTTTTTAAATACATTTTTAAGAAACACAGAAGTGGATGATAAAGAGGTCCCAGTAGATACTCACGTATAAACAACCTCAGATAATGAAAAGATTATAGAATTAACCCTTACCTAATAATTTACCTTGCTCAAGGGTATGTTAACCTACTTTTTAATAGTTAAATCATTGTTATTAAATTATACAGGAACCAAATACATAAATATGATATCATATATGATATTATAATATTTTAATATTTCACTAGTATCATTGTTTCAGGTGTTAACTGATTTGTTTTACATTATATGTTTTGTTACGTAAGACATGATTGTTATGGATAGGATGCATTTGATTCATATAAATAATGATATTAGGTTATTAACCATTATTTTTAATCATTAAATAAAAACTATTCTTGAATGATTACGATGGGGAATGAATCTCATCGCGTTCACTGAGACAGTAATTCGACGTTCAGACGAGCGACAATATCATTCTATTGATGATGAAATAGAATGTAATTGGTTGGTATATCATATATAAAAAATTATTAACATGTTATATTTATTATTTACATCAATAATACTCATTATTATTCCCATACAAATAACAAAGTGTTGAATAACAAACTACACCACGACGTGGAGATGGTAAGTCATACGTACACACGTATGGTGACTTTTTCATTCATAGGATAAATAAAATAATGAATATAGTTTTACCATATTTATAATCACATAATAGTATGTAGAAGGTATTTTAGTTATTATTTTGGTATGTCATCAATATAGAAAGAGTAAGTGGAAGAAGAAAAGAACATTGAAAGGGGTGATGAAATTATTACCTCTTCTTTGGGTTCTTTCTTTTGATTTGATCAAAAGGGATCGTTAGGTTGGATTTGTGGTCAAATTAAGGCCTATAGGATAAAGTGAGGGTAGATTGAAGGATATTTCAGCCAGGTTTTGCCGAGCCAAATGGATTTTGATGTGTGATTTGGAGAGAACGGGAAGTACCCTTTTATAACATAGGTGAGGGTCACTTTAGAAAAAACTTAAAATATTAATTTATTATACATTCACATTTGATATATAATGGATTTAAAAAAATTTATTTCGGGGCTAAGGTGGGGCTGGGTTGAAAAACATTCAAATAATAGGTTTTATACAGGTTTAGGTCACAATATTAGCATTATCTTTTATATTTAACTCTTAGTTAAATAGTTTAAGTTTTACCATGTATTATTTTATTATTATAATAAATGGTTAATAAACATACTATAAAGAACAAAAAAAACCCCAAGTGGTTATGTATTGACATATCTAACCTTATATAAGTTATTTGTCCAATCCTTAGATTTTTAGAAATATTATATCAATTAATAATATAGTACTTTTTAAAAAACTAATTTATCTCAATTTGGAAACTATTTACTATTTGTTTTTTGTGAAAGTCATAAAAACACTATCATTTAAAAAAATATTGAAACCACCATAACATTTCATATTAATCTATAAATCTCATGGAGTACATAAAAAGTCTGAATTTACAATTATTTTAATATATGTAATATAAATTCTTTTAATCATTTAATAATAAGGTATTTAATGCATCATCATTGTGTCATAAATATATTTAATTATTTAATATCTAAAAATTACAAATAAAATACCAACATGTAGGAAATATATTTATATTTCTAATGAATATTTATAGTTCGATTTATTTTATGTATAACCCTATATTAAAAATGTTTTAGTTATTAAAATTTGGGTTTAACACTTTTAACTCTTCTTTAAATAAAACAATAATAAATGTCATAATCTAATCAATGTGGACCAAATGGATCATATTTTATTCCTAAGTTTGATTTTGGTCGAAATAAACTTATTTAATAAAATTATGACATGCGTTAGGGTTATTATAAAATCATTTTTATCTTTAATTACCCTATTTACTTTTAACAGTGGTAAATAAATTTCAAAATTTACTATTTCGGAAAAATTATTTTCATCATATTGAACCAAATTTTATGTACTAATGTAAACCATGTATCTCATATTTTTTAAATTCAATTCATAGAATTGGTAATTTTTTTTTGCAAATTTTCAATTTTTCCTAGAAGGTTGGTAAAATCCGTTAGAAGTTTAAATTTTTTTTATATCTAATCTTTTTATAAAATGACTCTAATGAATTACATTGAACATATATAAGTATTATGGCTCTATTTTGACCTAAAATAAATTTAAATAACTTATTATTTAAATAAAAAGTTAGTTTTAAATAATAACGTAGTGTTTTTCAGTATTCATAAAAAATGATAGTTTTCATAAAAATAAAAAAAATTCACCTTAAGATAATTTTGATATTCCGAATCAAAAAATGAAGTCCATTTTCAAAAGTAAAATTTATAAAATTTCAAAAATTAGGTATTAATATTGATAATGGCTAGTTTGATTGGTCGTGGTGTGCTAAAACTCCATGTTGCGTACAATGCAAGCTATTGCATTATTCAAAGAGAAATGTACCGTGGAAGCTTGGGGTGTTACATTCTCCCCTCCTTCAAATCATTTCATCCTCAAAATTTCTAGAATACTACTATATAAAAATATTTGGGTGGCTCTTCATCATAAGTTCATCGGGTTCCCACATTGCCTCTTCCATATTATTGTTTCTCCATAGAAATTTTAACATAGGATTCGTCCGGTTTCTCAACACTTGTTATCTAGTATCAAGAATCTTGTTAGGGTCTTTAAAATAAGAAAGATAAGGTTTCAGTTCTATTTCATCACAAGTGATTACATGTGTTGGGTCAGGCATGTATTTTCTCAATAGTGATACCTGGAACACATTATGAACTTTAGAGAGACTTGGTGGTATTTCCAAATGGTAAGAAACAACTCCAATTCATTCTAGAATTTCCAAAGGTCTGATGTACTTGGGAATCAATTTACCCTTATTACCGAATCATAAAACACACTTCCATGGAGATAACTTTTAGAAAACATAATCTCCTACTTGAAATTCGAAATCTTTACTTCGGATATCATCATAGCTCTTTTGCATACATTGAGATGCTCTGATGTGGGTTTGGATATTCATAAGCTTTTCTATAGTTTCTTTAACAATTTATGGTCCTACGAGTTTTCTTTCACCAACATCATCTCAACAAGTTGGTGTGCAACATCTCTTTCCACATAATGCTTCATATAGTGCCATCTAAATACTTGAATAAAATATATTATTATAGGAACATTATATCATAGGTAAATACTGATCCCACATACCTTGAAAGTGATGTGAGAAAAATACAAACATGTCATCTATGGTTTGAATAGTCCGTTCTAAATGCCTATCAGTTTAAAGGTTTTAGGAAGTGCTCAAACGAAGTTCAGTATCCAAGGCTTTCTGATGAATTTTATAGAATCTTGATGTAAAATGGCGATCACGATTAGAAACAATTGATATGGGTACACCATGAAGTCTCACAACTTCATTAATATATAGTCTTTCTTAACGTTTAAGTGGTATATATTATCTTATTGCAATAAAATGTGCTGAATTGGTAAGACGATCAACAATGACCTATATTGAATCATTATGTATGGGAGTATTTGGTATCCCCATGACGAAGTCCATCGTAATATCATCCCATTTACTCTCAGGGTATAGGAAGTGGTTGTATGAATCCACCAGGATGTTGTCTTCCAGCCTTAATCTGTTGACAAACTATACATCTTGACACATAGTTAGCAATCTCCTTCTTCATGTTGTCCCACCAAAAATATTCCTTCAAATTTCAATACATCTTAGTGCTACTAGGGTGTATAGAGAAATTGGAGCTATGAGTATCATCCAACAATTCACTTTTTAGATCAGGTATATCATGAACACAAATTCTCCTCCCAAATTTCAAATTTCCATCTTCATATATAAAGTCAATAAATCTCCCATAATTCACAGCATTAATTTTTTTTCAAACTCCTCATCATCAGTCTGATAACCTTTTTCCTTTACAGTAATGATGGTTTAGAAACCATTTGAAAAATTATTGATGTTTCACCTTCCATGATTATTTCCCTATACATATTTACAAGATCCATGAACATATGATCCCTTTAAACTCTCATCCTGTTCATAACCCCATGATCTTTTCTACTCAAAGAAGATTCTTCCTTATTTTCCTTCCCCATGTGGTAGTGTATAGTTAAATAATAATATTTCAGTAGTTCCATCCATATTATATTCCTCATGTTGAGTTATTTTTGAAAGAAAATATACTTCAAACTCTTGTGATCAGTATATATATCATGTTTTTCACCGTTGAGATAGTGTCTCCATACCTTCAAAGAAACGATTACAACTACTATCTAAATATCATGAGTGTGATAGTTTTGTTTATGAATTTTTAGTTATCATGATGCATAGAGAATAAATATATCTATCAACAAAAGGAAACAACCATGTCCTTTCATTGAAGAATCACTATAAATTACAAACCCATAATTCCATGATGGTAGTGTCATGATAGGATAATTGACTATTCTTCTCTTAAGTTCTTCAAAAAATTATTCACACTCTTTTTAACAAACAAATTTAACCCCTTTATGTGTGAGATTGGGTAATGGGTTTTCCAATTGGGAAAATTCTAGATGAAACACATATAATAACATACTAAACCAATAAATAGTGTACCTTAGTTATACATTTCGGTGTGGGCCATTTATGGATTTCATTGGTCTTTGAAGGATCAAATGATATTCTATCCCTAGAGACAATATAACCAAGAAGAAAAATTTCTTGAAGCTAGAATTCACACCTGCTAAACATCCCATATAATTCATTTCCCCTGAGGGTTTTTCGAATAGTGCACACTTAATTTTCATGATCGTTGTAGGTTTTTGAGTATACCAATATATCATCAATAAATACAACTATAAAGTCATCAAGATATTATTTGAAAACACTATTCATTATATCCATGAAAATACATGGCACATTAGTCTGTCCAAAAGGCATAACAGTAACTCATAATGCCCATACCTAGTTCAAAATTCTGTTTTTGGAATGTATTTCTTCTTCATACACAGCTGATGTTATCCAAATCGAAGGTCAATATTTGAAAAATATTGAGTTTCATGATGTTGGTCGAATAAATCATAAATGTGTGGTAGTTTATACTTGTTCATTATTGTTATAACATTGATCTCCCTGTAGTCAATGCACATGCTCTAGATCGATCTTTCTTTTTAACAAAAATAATAAGGTCTCCCAATGGAGAAACCATATGGTGAATAATTCTTTATTACTCAATTACTCTAGTTTTTTCTTTACTTCAACTAATTACATAGTGTCCATTCTATAAGGGGTCTTTGATATGGGCCTTGAACTAGGAATTGAATCAATGGGAAACTGAATTTCTTGTTATGGAGGATGTCCAGGTAAATCCTCTGGAAAGACATCAACATATTATTAAATAATAGGTATGTCATCTATTTGAAAATTATTTTCCTAACCCATAGTTATTTCATTATATTCCTCCCCAATAATTGAATTTAGTTGAGCTACTGGGGGTGGATCTAGATAAGAATCAGGTGGTAACGTTTCTGCTCTAAATATTAAGTACTCTTTATCATCATCGAAAATTGTAACCTCTTTCTTCTTACAATAAATTTTCACATCATGGACCGAAATACAATCTATATATAGGATTATATAAAATTAAATCATGGTTACACGATGAGATCAGCAGATAAAAAACATTTATATTCCCTAATGGGGACTGATTCACAAAAAATTTACAAATATACATCCCTTAATAGTTTTTAATGACAACTTCCTTGACAATTATAATTAGAAATATCTAATTTTCTTGGCAAACTGGGAATATTTGAAATAATGAGATGATCCGAAATCAAATAAATAATTGGATAACATTGAGGAGACCATTAATTTACCTGCTACCACGTCATTCAGAGCTTTCCCCTCAGCAGTAGTGATCATATAATCTTGGCCTTTCTCCCTTGGCATTTTTCAGTATGTTTCCTTGGTTCATAATAAATTCATTTTCATAGTGCCTTATTTATATAAAATTGTAGCATTAAACATTGAAAGCCTATTTCGTTCCCTTAAAATCATGAGCATAGTGTCCCTTTTCACCACACTTGTTACATACTCTCATTTCATTTAGGAAAGTATTGGGGTGTTTATTACTACATTTAATGCAGGATAGAAATTCCACTTTTCCCATCTTCATATTAATTCCATTTCTAGAGTGTTCAACAAATCTCTTCTTCTCTTTCTTTTCTTTGAATTCGTAACACTTATAAATTATTTTCTGTCTTGATATCACATGAGACAATATCTTCGTATTATAAGAAATATTGTGAGACAAATTCTCAATAGAGAAATGGTTTTGACCCATCAAAAAATTGATCAATCTTACTCCTTTGGTTACGTATATAATCTGCTGCATTCCTTGCTAACCTTGTAATGTTAGCCTCATACTTTGATACATTCTTATCCTTTTTCCCATCAAAATCTTAAATTTTATTTCCATATCCGCTAGATGGTCACGAGGAATGTGTTATTCTATGAAAATATATTTAAACTCCCTCTATTACATATTTGATACTTCTAAATCCTCCTTTGTGTTTCAAATTAATGAACACCATTGATCTGCATCTCCTGTGAGGTGATGAAATGTCATGAAAACTTTTTCCCTTTCGCTACTCCCTAAATCATGAAATATTTTCTTTAAGGAACTTTTCCATTACTCAGCTACAAATGTATTTATAGTCCCATTGAATGTTGGTGGTTGTTTCCTCATTAAGTGGTCTAACATTGATCCTTAGCATTTTGGATTAGGGTGATCCATATGAGTATGACTATTATTCGTAACTTGAGTTAGTTGTTCCATTATGGTTATAAGTTGTTCAACACTGGTTTTATCACAATATCCACTATAATTATCTTGAGTATGAGTTAAATCCATTCATGGATTACATACGTTTATACAGTTTCCATTCCTTCCACTAGGCGCCATTTTGAAACAATGGAATACACTAGATTATTTTATGTTTCCCAATATATAATTCCAAACTAGTATTATACCTAACATAAATTGAACAGTTTATGCATATAATACATAATCATAAAAAAATATTTTCTTTTTGGATTTATTTACTTATAAATCATTCATAATGATTTTTAATAAAAATGTGAATTATCCTAAGTATAACCCCCAGGAGTGTCATAACCAAGAGTGTAACAAGACCCGTTGTCGTGCAAACCCGAAACTCCTTGTCAGGGTTTTCAATCCTTTTTACATCTGGTCTAGAGCCACCTCTACCTTTATGTATCATTAAAGGGATGTATTGATTGGAAAATATAAAAAATCTCTATATTACAAAAATTCAAGGATGTTTTTCTATATTAATCCTTCATGTCTATCTTAAGGAAATGTTATCTAATTAGAGTTTTTTTAAATATATCTTTCAAGGTTTGTAATAAACTTCTTCTGATACCATCTACAACACCCCGACCCTAGTTACCCAGAGTCGGTGCATTATTACATAACATTGGCATGATCACAAGGGATCAAATCCCGAAAGACCGATCAGTTTAGTAGGGTTGGAAGTACCAGATACAAACATATGTTTTACATTATATTATGAATTGAAATAAATAACATTGTGTCTCCTTTTAACACATTAACCTCCCTTATACTATCCCTGTAGTTTATTCATAATATACTTTTCACATCTAGGAAAAAATAAAACATTGAAAGGGGTGATCTCAGGTACTCAGTAAGTATAAAAATATAGTGGAAAATTTCAAAAATAAGAATAAACATTTAAGGCAATGTATAAGAGTAAAACAAAATCCTTTAAACATAAACATTGGCATAATATTTAAAAGATAAATAAAAAAGATCCATTTACTTATTCACATGGATATTCTACTAGTCAAATAATCACATGTAATATAAATAGCCAATTTCTTAATGATGGAATGCATAATACCAGACAACATAACCAAATAGTCAAGGCCTCATGCCAATACTAAAAATATTATTTTTTCTAGTCCATGTACCAAGACACTAGTTTTTCTCATGAGACTTACCGATACATCAAGGATCTATACTGGGATCCACCAATCACTTACTAAGTCCAATGCATTCCTCATATGAAAAGGTTGAAACATAATATAACCACTGGTATTAAAACTAGCATATGAAATGTTAATAATTTAACCATAAACCATGAATGGTATAAAGATATAAAATCCATAGTCAATCATATAAAAAAACCTTCAACACAATATGGGAGATTATATTATAATAAATCAACTTTAGAAAAGTGTAAAATCCATCAATGGATGTTGACATAGATGAAATCAAAACTATTTGAGAGAAATATACCTTTCTATTTTGAAATAATTTAAAATTCATGTAATCATATAATAAAACATTTATTTTAAAAATATTTTTAAAGTATTGTAATGGATGCTTCTATGGTGTTGTAATGGTGGAAAATACCTGCACCTGCTGTATAAGTCTAAAACAATTCTTTCTTTAATTTTTTTTTGAAAAGGGCGTAAAGGAACTTGATTAGAAAACTACAAAAAGATTCCTTTATAAAACTTTTATAAAAATACAGACAAGGGTATAAATGAATTTAACCCATAGTCTAGGAAATAATAAAATGTTTTTAAATACAATTTTAAGAAACACAGATGTGGATGATAAAGAGGTCCTAGTAGATACTCACGTATAAACAATATCGGATAAAGAAGAAAATGTAAAATTTACCATCACCTTGTACTTTTCCTTGATCGAGGGTACATTAACCTCCTTTATAATATTGAAATTATTTTTATTAAATTATACATAAACCACATACATATATATGTTATCATATAAGATCCTCTAATATTTTAATATTTCAGTTGTATTATTGTTTTGGGTGTTAACTGATTCATTTTCCTTTATATGTTTTGTTAAGTAAGTCATGTTTGTTATGGATAGGATGTATTTGATTCATATTCATAATTATATTAAGTTCATAAATATTATTTTTATTCATAAAATGAAAATTATTCTTGAATGATTACGATGGGGAAGGAATCTCATCGCGTTCGTGGAGACGGTAATCCGTACGTACGCACGAGGGACAATATCATTATGTTGATGGTGAAATAATATGTAATTGGATGGTATATAATATATATAGAATAATTAACATGTTATATTTATTATTTACATCAATTATAGTAATTATCATACCCATCCAAATAATAAAGCGGCGAATAACAAACTATATCACGACGTGGAGTTGGTAAGCCATACGTACGCTCGTATGGTGACTTTGTCATTAATAGGATGGATAGAATAATGAATATTTTTGTACCATATCTATAATAAATTAATAGTATTTATAATGTACCTGAGTTATTATTTTGGTATGGAAACAACAAAGAAAGAGGAAGTTGAAGATGAAATGAACTTTGAAAGTGGTGATGCAATTATTACCTCTTCTTAGGGGGCTTCTGTTGGATTTGATCAAAAGGGATCAATAGGATGGATTTATGATCAAATTAAGGCCTCTAGGTTTAAGTGAGGGTAGTTGGGATTATATTTGAGCAAGGTTTGGAAGATACAAATGGATTTGGAGGTGTGAGTTTGAGACAAGGGGGAGAACCCTTTTATAAGTGAGGTGACAATCACATTAGGAAAATATTTTTTTTAATTTATTAGACAATCATATTCAATTTATAATGTCTCCAAAAGAATTTATTTAGAGGATAAAGTGTGTATGGGTCGAAAAAATCACCACCAATAGGTTTTTAGATAGGTTTAGTTCACCATATTAACCTTATCTTTAATATTTAACTCTTAGTTAAATAGTTTAACTTTTAACATGTATTCTTGTATTATTATAATAAATTGTTAATAAATTTACTATAAAATGAAAATTGAACCAAAATTGGTTCATTATTAATATATCTAACATTATATATGTTCTTTGGATGAACCATATATTTTTACAAATATTATATCAATTAATAATATAATATTTTTTTAAAAAAAACACATTTATGTCAATTTTGACACTATTTAGTATTTGTTTTTTTTAAAGTCATAAAAAAATTATAATTACGTAAAAAATTTATTTAATAATCCCTAAAATGTCATAGTAACCTATAAAGTTAGTAGAATACATAAAAAGTCTCAATTTATAATTATTTTAATATTTATAATATCAATTCTGTTAATCATTCAATAATAATGTAATTACTACATCATCATTGTGTCATGAATAAATTTAATTATTTATTGTCTAAAAATTATAAATAAAATACCAATATGTAAACAATATTTTAAATTTCTAATGAATATTTATAGTAGAATTTATTTTATGTATAACCTAATATAAATAATTTTTCAGTTATTAAAATTTGAATTTAACACTTTTAAGTCTTCTATAAATAAAATAATAACAAATGTCCTAATCTAATCCAAGTGGACCAAAAGGATCATAAATTATTCCTAAGGTTGATTATGGTCAAAATAAACTTATCCAATTGAATTATTATATGTGTTAGGGTAATTATAATATCATTTTTACCTTTAATTTCCCAATTTACATTTAACCGTGAAAAATAAAATTCAAAAGTTACTATTAAAAAAAAATTATTTTCATCCTATTGAACCAAAATTTACATACAGATTTCAATCATTTCTCTAAAATTTTTGTAATTCAATTCACATAAGTGATGAAATTACGTTTTATGCAAATTTGCAAAGGTGTGTAGAAGGTGGGTAAAACACGTTAAAAGTTCAATAAAATTTTATATATCTAATCTTATTATAAAATGACTCCAATGAAATACATTGAACATATATATGTATTATGTATCTATTTTGACCTAAAATATATTTAAATAACTAATAATTTAAATAAAAATTCTGTTTCAAACAATAACGTAATGTTTTACACTATTCATAAAAAATGAATGGTTTTTCAGAAAAACAAAAAAATTCACCCTAAGCTAATTTTTATATTCAGAATCCAAAAAATGATGTCTATTTTGATAAATAAAATTTCAAAAATTTCAAAAAGGGGGTATTACTATTCATAATGGCTAGTTTGATTGTTTGTGGTGTGCTAAAACTCCATGTTCCACACAACACAAGCTATTACATTATTCAAAGAGAAATGTACCATGGACACTTAGGGTGTTACAAGAACCAGTGGCCATGGATGAAGAAAGTAGTAGCGGATTTCGTTTTACGATGCCTCACTTGTTAGAAAGTGCAGGTTGAGCACTAGGTTCCAGCACACTTAACTCAACCACTTGAGGTTCCGTATTAGAAGTGGGATGACATCTCCATGAATTTCGTGACAGGGATACCACATATGTCTAGAAGTGAAGATTCCATCCGGGTGATTGTTGACTGACTCACCATGTCATCCAAATTCCTACCCATCAGAGATCAGAGATCAGTAGAGAGATTAGAACACCTCTACATACAGGTTATTGTACCAATTCATGGGGTACAATTGGATATTGTCTTAGATAGTGATTATCATTTTACATCCCAATTTTGGAAGGTACTAGATGATGTGTTTGGGACTAATCTACATCTGAGCACTGCCTTTCATCCTCAAATAGATGGTCAGACGGAGTGGACCATACAAACACTTGAGGACATTCTTGGTGCTTGTGTCCTTGATTTTGGCCGGCATTGGGGGGACTACCTGCCACTGGTGATGTTCACATACAACAACAGTTATCACTCCATTATCGGCATCATGCTGTTTGGGGCCCTGTATGGGCAACCATGCATATTATCTCTATGCTTGACAGATCTAGGCAAGTAAGTACATTTGGGTCCAGAGTTTATATGGGATACCACGGAGAAGGTGCATATTATCCTTGAGCAGATGAAGATTTCACAGAGCAGGAAGAAGACTTATGCTGATAAGAGATGGAGACCCTTGGAGTTCTAGGGGGAGGCCATGTATTCCTATGCACATCACCCTGATGAAGATTGTGGATATTTGGCTGGGGAGAAAATAAATCTCTAAGGTTCATCGGACCTTTCCAGATCCTTAGCATAGTAGGAGAGGTGGCATACCGCCTAGCTCTTCCCCCACAAATGCACCGAGTGCATAAATATTTCCATGTGTCACATATGAGGAGGTATGAAATTGATCCATCGCATGTTATCGACTGGGGTGAGCTGGACATTGATGATGGGGAGACGTTCCCGAAGTTCCTAGTGGAGATAGAGGATCGATAAGAGTGGGTCCTTTGTGGGTGGCCAATTCCCCTAGTATGAGTTTGGTGGAAACATGAAATCTTCTAGGAGAGCACATGGGAGTGGTAGGCTCATATACGTGCTCAGTACCCCCATGAGTTTACCTAGTTTTTTTTTTGGATTTTGGGGATGTAAATCTCTAAGGTGGGGAGGGTTTAATGAATCATAATTTTCTATATATATATATATTTTAAATTTTTTATGACTATTACGAATCTGTGAAAATTGACGGCACGTGATCCCAATGCTTGGAGAGCCCGGAACAGAATATTGAACTTTTTTAAGGTATGTTCAGTAAAACAACTAGAAATGTTTTCTCTCTTTTGAACCAATGTAAGATTAAAAATTCGTGGGCATCGTAGAATTTGAAAAACCAGGATTCGCTTAATAAAAGCTTAACATCGACCGACAATGGTCGGATGAAAAAGTTAATTTATGGACTTAAAAAAATTATAAAATAACTCCAAAGTTATTTTATTCTTTCCTTGTAATCATTGAGCGATGAGGCTGGGACCGTGCTGTAATGTCAGGTTTGAATAGAATTCATTTAAAAACATGACCCTTGGTTTGCGTAACCACGATGTTTGTTGAATTAATGGGACATTAATTGCGGTTCATTAAGGAACCACATTAATGAAATGAAACTTTGGTGGTTACCTCTATTATTTTTAAACAAATCATGGGAATGGGTTTTGGTCACAAAAAATAGGAACCTATGAAAATGTGCCGATGAAGTCTTCCACCAATATAGAATGGAACATTGATGACCATTATAGGATTAAAACTGGACAACAACGGGTGACGACTAACACCGTCAAAGGCGGATTCATCTCCCTAATCCGCAACATCATCAAAAATTTTTGAGGTAGGGTTTTTGTTTATGGGTTTTATGTTTCATTTTCTTTTTTATGGTGTTGAACCCTTCCCATGTTATGATGCTAACGTAGAGGTCATAAGAGAAATCGAACAAGGCCCAGACCCACCGCCCCTCGGTATTGATTTCCTTCTTCGTGGTCGACCGACCAATACGGAAATGAGATGAAATCGGGGGCCACACAATGATGGAGACATCATAGAATTCCTGTAGGCATATTAGGAATGAAAATCGGACCATCGAGGCTTCACCAGTGGCCCGAGGGAGCACCGCCAGTGCGGCGGCGGTGAGCTCTCATCGGACATGAGGAGGTGGCACCACCTGAAGGCACCACAACGGATAAAGGGGGAAGCCAGCCAACGCCGAACACATTGAATCTAGGCAACATGACATGGAAGTGTACAATAGAGGATGGGTCGTGGCTCTGAGCCACGATGATAGGCGAAGGGTGGACCCATGACCACGGGTGCCGCCGATGACCAGTCCATGCGGACTGGCCAGGTGGAGCGGTGCAAACTGGTGCAGCTAATTCAAGATCTAAAGGGACTACTTGTCCATTAGGTAGGGAAGCAGACCCCCACACCAGAATGGAGGACCGTGCCCAGCTTGCAGGTCGGGTTGGTCTAGTGGCCCAACGGGCTGTGGCATACCGGGTGGGACGGGCCCATCCCGCGGCCCAGCGGGCCGATCCTGTGTCTAGCGGGGCAAGCCAACGACTTAACGAGCTGATCCTACAGCCCAGACCACAGGTCGGCCCACGGCCCATCACCTTTGGTCCAGGACCAGTGGGATGAGCCCATTGGGCCGGGTTGGGTTGGTCCGACCGGGTTGGTCCGGACCCTAACCCACTTACGACTCAGTTTCAATTAAAGGGCCATATCTCCTAAACCAGACATCCTTATGAAAAAACCGTCTGTGGCGCCAGAACCCTTAGGATTATGAAACCCTTGTTAAATAATCCAATTTAATTTTAGAGAAAGTCAGTGTATGGCCGTGTTGGATTGGACTCGAATCCAACTGGCCCCTCAGCACTAAAATGGATATAACATACAGACCAAGTGTCCGATTGACGCGCCATCTATTGCGTTGGAACCCTTATGACATGGTGGTTATTCGGGTAGCTTTATCGTGGTACTTCCTGGAAGTTGAGTTGTGACTGATGGATTGAGGATAAGATTATCCCGAAATCAAGCGTGCGATGTTCGGGAATCCAGTGGCTGGCTGTGATGTGATGAATGGATAGTGATATTGTGTGGTTCCATACCTATCAACCCTCTATGGATCATAATCAGAACGAATCTGTGTGGATTAGAAGTGGAAAAAACTAAAATGGAATAATATTTGAGTGGCCCGCCAGGGATCAATGACTTACAACCCTGTGTATATTAGGGAATTACAACCCTATGTGGATCAACAACATACGTCCCTCTGAGGATCAAAGACTTACGACCATGTGTGGATCGATGACTTACGACCCTGTCTGGATCAGCAGTAGCACAACCCAAAACGGACCAGCCTTAGAGAGGCCCACCGTGGATCAGTGACTTACGACCCGATGTGGATCTGTGACTTACAAACATATGTGGATCAACGACATACGACCTTATGTAGATCGACAACTTACGACCCTCTGTGGATCAGCAGTAGTGCGACCGTACGAGGATGAGCCTTATAGAGGCCAGCCATGGATCAGTAACTTATAACCCTGTGTGGATCGATGACTTAAGACCCTTTGTGGATCATTGACTTATGACCCTATGTGGATCGATGAAGGAGATACTTCTTCAGGTTTAATAGTGGAATTTCTCAACGAAATAAGATTATTTATCTTTATGACTAATCATCATTATACTGTTTATTTAGGTTATACACATGGTTTGAGCTGAGTCTTTTACCTTGTGCTTCTATATTGAGATCATGATTTGTGGTTTTCCTTTGTGGATTTTTGAGAGACCTCCGTTGGTCTCGAGGTCCCTAATGAGTATTGTTATACTCACCTCTGCATGAGAATCACTCGTACCATGTTATGTCTTGTGCACACGATAGACAGCTGTGACCAAGGTTTGGTATCTAGGACCAGATGTTGCACAAATATGACCAGTTGATAGAGAGTTCCACAGTGACGAGTTGTGCCTACGATTCATATAGGATCCTTAGAGAATGAACTAAGGAGGTTTTTTTATTTTTCGTAGTATTATTTCATTAGTTGGGTTTATATTCAGGCACATTCTGCTTTAGTTCACTCTTATACTTTCTGTATTTATACTATATGTTTTGTTTTTATTGTGTTTTTGGTCTATGTATTTGTAGGTTTGAAGTAAATTCATTCCCATTTTAGTGATATGCCTTTCTGGTTCCAGTCACCAACCCCTGGTATATGGATGACAGGCTTGAAGTAGTTATGACATGGTCCCTAGGGTATGGGTCGTGATATATTCATTACATTTAGAGTATACCAAAAAATAATTGAAAAATATATATCCTTATAATCATGTAAAACATTAATAATTAGATATATAAATATAGTAGGTTAATTTTTTTTCTTGAATGGAATAACCATAAGCATGTAATGACTACACCTAGTACTAAACATCAACCTTATAATTTCTTCTTCTGGCACATTTTTCTTATGCTGCCTAGACCTAAGTTAAATCTTCAAAAAATACTATACAACCTATAGATGATCAAGCAAGACATTTACATAAGGAAAAATATAATTATTGTCTATAGTGGTGTTATATAGTGTTCTATAATCAACCATATGTCTCATGGAACCGTCATTATTTTTAACAAATAGAACACGATCACCCACATATGATGTAATTGGGTGCATGAAATCATTTTTATGAAACCACTATATTTGATACTTATTTTTTAACAACTAAACTCAAGACTTTAATTTATGATGTTTTGATATTTTATTTTCATCAGGAACTAAGTCCAAAGTAAAACTAGCCACAATATTTGAAATAACACCAAGAGAATAATCAGAAAAACCATCTAGATATTCATTTAATACTTGAAAACACCAATTTGAATAGTTCTGTTCATTTTTAAAATATGTGTGAGATAAAATTCAATTCCATATTATATCTATTATTTATCTCCTCGATATGCTATCATATATATATTTACTCATTCTTACATATAAATTTAAATCACATTCTAAAATAAATTCAATATCTATGATATTTATCCGAGAATGATAAATTTATTGCAAAACGATACCTATAATAACATCGAAATCAACAGTGGGAAAGAATTTTTATTAGGAAAACCCATTTCATAGATGATAACATGAATATTCCTATAAATAGATGTTTCTTTTATACTACCCACATTATTTTTTTTCAAATATTTCTATATTTATTTATCAATATGAAATTTCTATTTAAATAAAAAATTTCTCAAATATAAAATAAGTCCTGGATACCAAATAAAATAAGAAATTTTCATAATCTAAATAAATATATATCGTTCATATCACGTATACATTTGAGGGTCCTAAATATTTAATAGTAGTAGAAAAATTTATTGTTGTAACTATTTGTTTTTGTTCTTAAGGATTCCCACATTGATTAACAATCATTGGATAATAATTATCATAATATCCCAAATCATTTCATTTAAAATAATTCACTACTTACTTTTAATTACTAATAAAAATAATTTAATTTCACTTTTAATTAGAGGCATCATCTACATGTCCAAGATTTTCCCATCCATAACACTTCATAAATCACATAATGTACTTTCCAAAATTATTCATTCCAAACATACCATAAGAGGGTAATTTAATTTTTATCATGCCCCTTTTTATTCAATTAAGTCATCACAATTTCCTTCCACATAGATAAATTATTTTCATTATTATCATAAAATGCCACTCACCCATCTTAGATTTCCCAGAACTATACAAAATATACTCTTAACTACCAAAATCCTAGGTAACCATCGTTTTTTATTAACAGGGATTGAATCCTGAGTAAAATAAATCAATTTTATTATCAAGGTCAATAATAAAATTTAATTAATAACTATAATGGATTGTAAAATATGCTTCATAGGTGGAAAAAATAAATCAAATCTTTCTTATTCTCCAATAATTTTTTTATTCTCATTTATTTAACAATAAGATATAATTTTTCATGGAAGTTATATATAATTTCAAACCATTCCATAGAATCAATTTCTTCCTTTACATTAGAATTCATAATCATAGGTAAAAATTATTTGGATGAACATTTAAAATTATAAATAGAAAAGGATACCTTAATATGTTCTAAACATGAAAAAATAAGAAATATACTCTCTAAATAATTAATCCTTCCAATATATTTCACTAGGTATGAGAATCCATAAAATAAGGAGGGAACATTTTCATGAAATCCTATAATATAGGCATGATTCTATGTGGATTAATCAGTCACTCTTCTTTTAGGGTTCCCCACATAATATCATGTATTTTCCTAGATAATAATTCCATGAGATTCTCAAGTCAATCAATTCCATATTTCTAGTTTAGAACAATATTATACTAATAATTTCATTTTACATCAGGTTTCATGTTTATACTATGGTAAACTATCCTGAACATTCATCGATTAGATGAGGCAACATGGAAGTCTACCAAAATATATCCATGATAATATAAATAGAAATTAGAATATAATAAGTGTATCATTTAACATCATCTTCAACTGTAATGTTATATAAACCTTTCATTTCATATCAAATAAAACACCCCATAAATTAAAAAACACCATAATTACATGATGTTAAACAAGGGTTTCACTTCCATATATTTTGTGGATATTTTCTTTCTGTGGATATAGATAACTAGGTAAAACATTACATAAAAAGTTTAAATTTTCAAAAGTATCAATTTTCCCAGAAAATAGTTTCTTTATAAAGACACAGTTGCCTATCTCATGGTATCTCCATTATCAATAGATATTGCATTATAAAAATTTATTCACATATTTAAGACCTGTGAATAATATATTATAATGACGTGATAAGTAAAATAAAATTAAATAAACTTATTTTATATTTTTTATGATAAAAAATCCATAACAATGTTCTCTTCTTTCATAACAAACAATTGACCTCAAATATCTATTTAT
This sequence comes from Viscum album, assembly GCA_963277665.1. Lineage (NCBI taxonomy): Eukaryota > Viridiplantae > Streptophyta > Magnoliopsida > Santalales > Viscaceae > Viscum > Viscum album. The sequence continues at coordinate 758,400,707 of OY728140.1, read as the reverse complement.
GGAACCTTGAAAACAACTTAATTACATAATTACATTAATTAAACATTTATTAGGAAATTATAAAGGCATAATATTTATAATAAGGGTATCTTAGAAAACGTTAAAACTCATGAATATCATTTACTGAAAAAATTACATTTATTTAAAAAGTGTCATAAAATCTCATTAATAAGATAATCTATTTTCCTTCCTTTTGAAATAAAAATTATTTTTTATATTCCTTTAAAGAGTATTATGTATATACCTTTGGAAATTATCATTAAATTTATACACATAGTAAACATAAAAATTTAATCACCAAATATATAATTTAAATTACTCTTTGGAGTAACCTATCACCAGGAAACCCCATCACATTACAAAAAGTATTGGAGAGATATATTAGGTATAATTATCGTCAGAGATATTTTAGGGTCCTAATCATCATATAAAAATTACATTAAACCTATCATGAATAATGAACACATATATTCCAATTTAATCATAAAAAAATTTGAGTATGTATTACAGCTTATATGGAAAACACATTCAGCTATCTCAAAAAGATGAAAAAAATGATTTTTTCTATAGAAGAGTTTTTTTAGAACTAAATATTATAATAATATTGAGCCAATTATTTTTTATAAAAATAAAAATGGAATAATAAAGTAGAATAAAAAAAATCAATAACAACTATTTTGATGAGAAATAAAATTAAAGTGGTATACATTAAAAACATTGTTTTTGTAATCTTGTAAAAACTAAAAATTAAACCATACAAAAAAGAATGAAAAGGTTTACCTTTAATAATTTTTAAAGAATATAAAAAAATTACAAAATGGAAATTATAATATATTTATTAATAATTAAAAACATTATATAAAAACATAAATTATTTATGATATTTAATAAAAATAGTTTGTTGGAAAACATTAAAACATGAATTTTAAATGAAATTTAATTACCTTTAGTCTTGTACATATTCATACATTCTCTAACTCATGAATAAATAAATTATATTGTATTAAAACATGATTAAAAAAAAAATTCCCTATTAGTTTAATTATTTTTATTCATTTTATTTCACATATTATTTTGATATATTTGTTTACTAAATTTCATATATTTACATTGGATGTTTTAGAGTAATTTGATTTATAACATCAAAACAACATTGATTTGTTGACATTTATCAAAAGTGAAATGTTTAAATTACCTATAAAATATTTAAAATTTTATATTTATCATATTTATGAATTATATACACTTTTAAAACAAATCAATTATGATAGTTGTGAAAAAGGAACCATGTCATTTCATTGAGACGACTGTATGTACTTATGCATTAACAAAATATTAATTTTTTTATTTGGTAGAAATGAAAAAAAGTTGAAAAATGTTATACCATTAAATAATTACGAATATTTTATTGATGTAACATCTATTCAGTATTTATGACCTTATAACTATTCATTTGAGGTGGAGATTAGAAACAAACCACATCACATTGTGCAGGTGGTAGTCCACATGTACACATGGGGGTCGCTATCTGTTAACAATGGAAGGAAAGGGAAAGAATGTAAGAACAATATTATAATTATAGAATCATAATTTTTTTGAAATATCAAATATATTAATATTACTTATTATTTTAACCATACATTTATTCAGGAGTTGAAAAACAAAACCAATTGATTCATGGAGGTGGTAGTACACACGTACGCACAAGAGATGTTTTTCATTTCTCAAATGAGATAAAAAGATATAAAAAATATATTTACCATAATAATAACATCATTTTTGTATATTCATTTCATGACCGATTCCTAACAAGGGACTGAGCTGTAACCACCCCATGCCCTCCCCTATTCTCCAGGGGGTGGAAACAAAAACTGAAATGAATAACCAGAAAGGGAGGCCTTTTCCAATGAACCTCTACACAAAAAAGCAACCATAATGATGAATAAGTGACGATGAATATGAAAAAAACAGAAAATAGCTGTAATTTAAAACAAGTTCATGTATTAGGAATTTTCCTCGAGGCCATTGGGTCATGCATGGAAATTCTTTCATAGGCATTTTGTTCATGTAAGGGTTCCCCCTAAACCCTTTTAAAGGGTGATTTTTAAAAATAAAATAAAAAATATAAGGCATTCGGGCTTTCAGTGTTAGGGGAAAAATAAATTCCCAACTAGAAATATATCTTAACATAAAAAAATTTGAATCATAAACCATATATAGGTCCATCTCATGATCTCTAATCACTACTACACAACTGGGTTCATCCATCACTGGGGCATTAATAGTTCTACCAAAAAAATCTGTTAAAGATATTCTTTTCGAGTGCTAAAAAAGTGATATTAAAGGGGGGTCATTAACAACAATAAAAAATAATTGTTAAAGGGGGACCAGTATTAGTGAATTCTTACAAGAACTGATAAATGGTTTATTTTAACAGTGCTTTTAAAAACCCGCTGATAAAGGGGGTTATTTATCAGTTCTATTTAAGAAACACTGATAATGTCCCCCCTTTATCAGTTATTATTTACAATAAGAAACAATACTACACATCAAAAGAACAATATTTCATTAAAAATTATATAATTATATATAAATATATATTTTTTGATATAAATATAATGTTTTTAAAATATTCTTTTGATAAGGTAAATTGGCATCTCCATTTGAAATATAATATATTTAGTTAAATTGGATTATAAATTAACTATTTTTTTAATTATTCTTAATATGATTATTATTACGAGTAATAGTAATTTAATATCAATTTGAAGATAACGAAATTCAAAAAAAAAATCTAAAATAAGTTGAAAATGTAACTCAGACATCAAAGGTCCATAACTTTCGATCCGAATGCCTGTTTGGGCTATGCCAAATATCAAATTAAATCCAGTGTCATTCTCTATGCCCTTAGTGGAACATGTAAACCTATGTAACATTTATTAACACACATATTTCTTATAATTCCTATATAACTGTGTTTTTAGTCGGGGTACCTCAATTAATTTAATTTTGATATATTTTCAGCCTCATTTATGGTGGACTTTTTTCTCTTCTTTAGTGGGGACCAAATTTATTCCATGAGAATACATTCATATTGATATTAAAGATTTTAAATTATATATATTTTTTGAAAATATTATTATTTATAATCAAATATAATTTAATATATAAATACTTTTTATTTATTCACACATTAAAATATAATTTTATTTATAAATAATTATACATATTTAATTATAAAATATATTTATTAATATGTAATCATATTTATAAAAATATATATAAATACATGGATAAAAATTAGATTAAATATATATAAATATTCTGATATTTCATAAAATTTAAAACAAAAAAATATAGGGGAGTGGTAAAAACACTTGTGTTTAAGTTGGAGGTCTTACTTTCTAAATTTGCTGGTGGAAGAATAACATATGGGAGTGTGGGAATATCTAAAGCACTGATAATGGGTTTGGGGAAGCACATATAATGAGGTGGGGTAGCATATATAAAGGGGTGGGGTGGGAATAATTGATAAATGGGGGGTGTGGTGTGTGGTACAAATATACCCCTTTTTCAGCGGGGCCTTTAACAATTCTTTTTTAGTGATTTTAAAAGTTATAGGATTTTAACTACGCTTCGATTATTAGTGAATGTTTTCAGAAATAATGACCTTTTCTAGTGCTGTTAATAGCTGGTTTTATAGTTGTGATCCTATGACCACAATCTATGGTCCAAAGAACCAAGAATACCTAAACTTCTAGGAAGTCAACACCGACTTGTTCCTATTCATCCTAAGACATAGAAAATGTGGTAAGATATCATCCATGTGTGAGTATATACAATCCCATTTTAACACCCCGAATGCTAGGGGCAGTAAAAGACACAATATGAATATAAATACTATAGATAGTAAACATGATGCATCTCAACCCAATGAAATATAATGAGTAACGTCATCTAAGAAAAATGGTCTCAACATATTGTGTTGATTGAATACAAATCATGTATTTGACACCAATAGTAGGAGAGCGACGTCATCAAACCATGAGAAGAAAACAAAAAATGTATGTGGTGTTTCTCATGCGTCTTTTCAACCCATGAAAAGAGAGTAACCAAATACAAAGGCATTGGTATGTATATATATCTCTTCAGTAAAAAAATCTCAGATGAGAGTGAAAATAGATCACCATCTTATTGATCATCCTAGGAAAAGAGTCACCGTTAGTACAAGACTCACACCCAATATGCACAATATCTCATTCTTCTTCCTAGAAGAAAACATCCAAGTAAGAACTCAGCTTACCACTATTCCACATAGTCGAGGGTCCATAATCTCTATCTATTGTACCCATTCCCTAGTATAATATAAGGGTTCATCTTAGTAGATAGATGGGTGACCCACAAACTATTCCAAATAGAATTTTCCACCCAAACAATGAATATAGAAACCATACCCCACCCAAAAGAAGGGTTCTACTCTGATAGTCGATAGAGGACCAATTACCTACCCATCAGGAGGGTTCCACTCTGATTTTTTAAGAGGTCCCATTCCCTACCTAGAAATAGGGTTCCACTATGATAGTCTATGGGGACACATGCCCAAACCAGGTTGAAGTTTCCATATTTCGATATTAGAGGACCCATGTACTGACTACAAGGAGGGTTCTAGTGTCTCTGATGATAGATTACCCATGCTCTAACACCGCTGGAGGGTTTTACTCTCTTTAATGATAGAGGACACTTGGCCTAACTCTATTAGAGATATCTACTATAAAACATTCTAGTGATCCTACAATATCGTAGCTATCATTTCAAAGTCCATAAATAAATTTTAATCCATGAACATATCTCATCTTATCTCAAATGAGACAACATAGTGAACCATCATATTCTACATAAGAAAATCCAGATCATCTATTCATAGGACAAAATAAAAATCCAAACAAAGGAGATATGAAAGATTAAATTTTTCTAAATGGAACCCAAGGGGTTCCTGGAGTGTGAGGGAAACCACCAGGCTTGTTTTCTCGTTACGCCACCTAGCTGTGTCCTAATAGATAAATGGATCGCTATCCATGAATGTATTCATGATGTTAAATGAAAATACATAACATGTATGATCTTATTGGGGTCCCTTCCTATAATCTTTGTACATGTATATGTACCTGTCACCTGTTCGTGTACCTTGGAACAAGGCATGCCTCTTCACATGGGGTGTTTCCCATGTTTGTAGCCATGGTAGGGAACCTAGGTACATATCTATGTTCATGGACATGTCATTCCACAAGGGGTCCTTCCCATGTTTTCGTCCACAAGGCATGACCACTTGTGAATGGAGTACCCGACGTGTAGTCGGGCAATACATCATTCCATCCGTATAATTCTCAAAAACCCTATACACCCCCTTATAAAGATGAAAATTCATGTCTTAAACATGATACACATCGTGTAGTTATGATTTTTATAGGATATCAGATATGAAATCAATCCACTAAATCTAATTTTTCTAATTTATTTGAGCATATCCATTGCATGAAAGGAAGGCATCATGCTCGAAACAGAGATTATGGCACTATGGTAGTAAGAAATTGGTTCATGAATCATACTCCACATAACCTGCGCACCTCTCACATATTAGGTTCTTCTACTATTCAGGATTTCAATTTCGATCATCTAATTGATCATAGACAATCCAAAAACTAACCAAAAACTCACTTGATTTTTGATCAGTCCATGTAATGTGAATCTTTCATGGATCCAGGGGTCTGTTCGGGCTCAGTAGCACCCAACAATGTCAAATTGGGACTATAGGGTCTAATCGGTAAAAAATATGAAGAATATTTGGGACAAAGGCACAATCAACAATGGTTTATCAATTATTTTCCAATTATTATTGTTCATTGAACCCATTTGAGAGATTTAGGGTATAAAAATTGAATAAATAATCGAATTTCAATACATGGATACATGAAGTGTTAATAAAATTTCACATATAATAGAAGGGATGATATTGCTCGAAAATATTAGATAATAAAGGAATAAACAATGAATTGAAAAGTCATACCTGGAGATTGTATCATTCTTCATCGAAGAACACACTCTACAATAGATGAAATAATTTCTTGTGTTTTATGCATGATGATCTTCATTGATCATTAGATTTATTATAATTAGATTTGATTCACCAAATTATGGTGGAATACTACTATAGAATCCTTCTAGGGTTTATGTAGATTACCTTAGGAAAATAACTATTAAAGAATACAAATAAATGAAATTTGTCGCATTAATTTTATGATTTAATTAAATTAATAATATAATATTTAGAATAATCATACATATAATGTTAATATTATCTGAATGCCCCGCATCAACCTATTTTATGTTGTTCATATGGTAATCATTGCATTTTAGGATAATTAGTTGTCTCAAATTTCTGATCTGAGCTTTAATTTTACAGTTATCCCATTTTATTTAAGAAAAAAATCATTTGAAATATATAATATATTGAATATCTTTATAGTATTAATTCCATGAACATAATTCCTTAAAATTTCACATTGTCTCAGTTCTTATGTATCAAAATATATATAGAAATATTTTAAAGACATACAAAGAAAAAACTACATTTCTACAACATTCCATTATTTAATATACTCAAGTCTAAAAAGAAAAACCAAATAAACTACTTAGGATACTGATCCTGCATCCCGCACTCTATATCCCATGATCTTAACTGTATGTTCCCATGCTGCTACAACTTGTGAACTAAGGGGATGGTTTATTAATGTAGTTTCCTCTTCTATTGACCTTGATTTCCATTGTGTTTTCCCCTAAAGTGGGTCCATCCTCAATTTCTATATCACCCCAGTCAATGATGTCAGTGGGTTCATGAATGTATATTATTATCAATGACACATGGAAGACACTGTCCACCACTCCAGTTATGGGGGTAAGGTAAAATAGTAAGAAACCTCACCAACCATATGAAAAATCTCAAAATTACTGATGAACGTCAAGGATTGATTCCCCCCTGCCTGAACAACCACAATCCTCTTCATGGGGAGACTCTAAAAAAATATTCTCCCTTAATTGAAATCATCAGGTCCATGATGTTGATTTGTATGAGATTTATTCCTACTATGGATCATCCTCATCTTCCAATGTATGTACTGGACTTTCTCTATCGTTACATGATCCAACACTATACCCCATAAAAGATGTATAACCATTCATTTTCCTGTAAAAGGGTGACCTGTATGGTCTCCCTTATAGGTCCTTAAAAGGATCCATGTAGATTGTGGAGTAGTAGATGTTGTTATATTATAGCTCTACCAATGTTATGTGATCTTACCATCTATAGACAATGTATAACATAAAATCCATCAACATATCCTCTAACTACTGGATAGTGTTCTTGGTCTACCCTTCACTTTGGGGGTGAAATGTTATACTCATCCTCATATGTGTCTTAAACTCATCCTGTAGCAATCTCTACAAACATGGTGTGAACCACACATAATGATTAGATAAATTTTTTAGTGGAACCCCTAGTGGAGAACAATCTCTTGTATATATATTTACCCCAAATACTCAATAAAAATCTACCCCCAGATATCAAGGAAGTGTTCTAACATCGTGAGTTGGTTAAATATCACTATGATGGTGTCATAGAACTTAACATCAAATAGAATCCATATCACAATGTCCATGGACATGCTGCCCCATTTCCACTATGGGATCATAATGGGATGCAAAAAATCGTCCGGAACCTGGTGGTCATTCCTCCCATAATGACTGGTGAGGTATTGAGGTATGAACTAGGAACAACATTTTCCTATGCCGGAACAGAAAATATGATGCTTAATATTATTGAACATATTTACCACACTATTATTAATATCAATGGAGAATTTTCTAACTCACACATTACCTCTTCTTGCATCGGGACTTGATCCACTATCCATCCCTTAAAAAAGTGATGTGATTCACTCCCTCAAAATATCCATCTTATGATTCACTATGTATATATGGTCTTGAAATACGTAAAATTTTGTGTCTCCCCAGCTAGGAATCTCTCACACACTCAGTATGTAGTAGATTCAACACAAAAAACTGATGAAAATATGCACCATCCTACTATACTAGGGTCAGTTGCAATGAATTGAAATGCTTTGAATCCACCTCCACCAATCGATCATGGGATTTATTTCCAAGGGAGCATGCTATTACATTTAACTTCCATGGAGTATAGACCATATAATAGTCATAATCATTTTTGAAAACCAACTACTTCTCTTATCTCATGTTCAATTTTCTCTATGTGATGTCGTACCTGATTATCTAATAGCCTGACAAAACCATAAATTTCCCCCACAGAAGAGAGTTCCTCCAAATCCAGAGGGTGAAGTCAGCTGAACCAACTCTAGTTCATGAGTAATTATGTTCTTCTCATTGGGTCTCAACTACCTTGGCCCTTATATGGAGATTTCCTACCACCACATAAAATTGCAGCTGACCCTATATCTTAAATAATCACAATACACTATGTACTCCTTGCGCTCTTTGGTTAGTCTCATCAAAGGTGAACTCATTTGCCTCATCCTCAACTTCTGAAAGGCTCTCTTCCACTACTGAGTCTAGGTAATCAACATCCCTCTCACTTTAAGGGTGTTTAGATGGTTCACAATCCTAGAGAAGACTATCCAAAATATCCAATGGTACCTATCCAATTTTTTTAATCTCGTAGAATCTCTTCGGTGGTTCACAAGAATGAACCACATCAATCATCACTAGTTTGATGGACAAACCATTCTTAGAAAATACAATCCCCAAAAAGTGAACCTCATGAATTTGGAACTAGAACATTGATTGTTTACCATAATGATGGTTCTCATAAAGAAAATCTATAACCATACTTATATTATCTACCTTCTCTTACTTTATCAAAAGAGTAGATAAGTATGTCATTAATGAAGAAAACCAAAAAATAGTCTATGTATAGATATAATATCCAGATCACCAAATCCATAAACATTTTGTCGTAATTTTTAACACCAATGGAAAAAACTAGGAACACATTGTGTTTATAGGGACATCAGAATTCCAGCTTTAGAATATCAGCCTCAGAAACCCACAATTGAATGTATTCGGAAAAGAGATCGATCTTTGAGAATAGTATCATGCCTCACTAATGTTCAAATATGAAATGTTTCATTGGAAATATGAACATTCTCTCTGTCATGGCTTAGTTTTGGTGAGGATAATATATTAAAAGCCTCAATATCCCATATTCCTTTTTCACAAACAATAATGGAGATGCCTAGGGGATACACTAGGCCTAGTGAAACCAATATCTCGAAGGTCCTATCTCTTTATTCACAAATCATAGAGCTATTTAGGGGATATCCAATATACCGTAGATGATATTAGAGTGGTCCCAAGTTGAAATTCAATGAAATACTCCACATCACTCTTTGGAGGTTTTTTGAGAATGTCCTTGGTGGATACTTCTATGAAATCCTCAACAATTAATGGAATCAATATGATGGAAGATATTTATTCCCCAAGTTATATACTCACCTACTAATGGTTGATGAGTTGAAGCATGGTGCTTATAGAACTAAATTATCCTTCTATGAGATATATCTTTCTAGTAAAGGTGAAACTCGTCCCATTAGTTTAAAGGAGTCCGACTAATCTATGTTGAAACTAAATATAGGATTCGACTATAGATAACTAATCCATAAAAATATTTATGTTATAGGTTTACATCATGATGACCAGAAGGTTCCACGTGAACCTCTCTTCACTATGTGACAGCTCCCATTTCCAGAAAATAAAATATTCAACATAAGTGTTCTATATAGAAACCTCAAGATAATGTTGATGGGATAACACTTCAACTTGGAGGTCCAACCCTTGAGAGAGGAATATAGAGATGAATAATTGATTGAAAACTATGTATACTAATAATTATGTAAGATTAATATTCACATAGATCATATGTCTAATTATATACTGCACTTCATGCTCATAAGCCTCCAATGCCTGAAGGTGTCTGCGACCCCAGCTCCCAGCTCCCAATGCATGATGTGGGATGCCTAGTGGTGGTGGTGGAAGTATCTCATAATGTTGTCTACCACCCACTAATCTCCATTATCCTCTTCTAAATCCTCCTCACTAAGGGCCTCCATGCCCTCATAAGGGAGATCCCTAGTCACAATTTTTCCAATATCGTGGGGTCCACCAACAGTATTCTTGTGTTCACCATCATGTATGGTCGAGAAAACTCAAGCTACGTGACCTCACTAGTCACATTCATAGAACCAACCATCTCTTCGATTCCCTAGTCCTCCATACTATACTTTTATTACATGACCATATGTCTGATCAAGATAGGTCTTATGGATCTAAGATCCTAACATCTAGATCCTTCTAACTGATGCATGCATCTCATCTCTCTGATGCACACTTCTAGCTCCAACTATCTGGGATCCCTTTGATAGGAAACCCTCTATCATTAGTCCTCTCTCTAGAACCCTGAAAATGGTGCGAATCTACTAGGGAACAACAATTTAATGAATATCCATGCAGAGTCCCCTGCAAAATTTTTTGATTAGAATTAGGCTTTTGAGATAATATCAATAGAGTACCGTGTATGATCTTTAAACCTATCCATGTACTCATCCACTATCATCCCTCTATACTACAGCTCCAGAACCACTTGAATCCCTACTGATCTCAAATATTATGGGTAATACTCCTCATGAAACAACTACTAGTTTTTGGTCCATGAGAGTGTAGACTCATCATGCATTTGGGTTGTAAGGCTCCACCAATTCCAAACTGCTTCATGGAAATGGATAGATACCAGTGAAACCTCAAAATTCACTCATGTCTAGATGATAAAAAAACCCAGACTACTCATCCTAGCCAATATTCTACTACCGATGTAACACCCCCAAAATCTACACAAAAATTTAATATTGAATGCATGAAACATTAAGTCTCTATAAAGAACCAATTTGTTATAACCTATCAAGTAAACATAATTTGACCACCTTTGTGTTTTGAAATTCAATAAATTGACATACACAGTTGCGTATAGTAAGATATTTACAGTTATAGAAGGCAAACAAAATTTTTGATGAATAGTAAGAGACCCTTATGAATAGTAACATACCCATATGAATAGTAATGAATAATAATGACTAGTGAATTGGGAAAAAATAGAAACTTCAACCATAAATGTAAAAATACAATTTAGACATATATATGTGAAAAAATTATCATAGTATAAGTTTTCGTATTTTTTATGTCATAAATATTGTAATTACAATTTTATGTTTAATTTAATAATTTTATATTGAAATTCATTTTCTTAAAATTTCATCAAAAATTGTTACTTTATTTTATTATTGTTATAAGATAGATTAATCGGACCCTGATTAATTTCTCAAGGTGTTATAAAATGAGTTAGAGTTTTAAAGTTGTTTATTTGGAATAAATTATGATTATATATTAAAATCAAATTAAAAATATTTAGAAAATTATATCTGATAAATGGATTTCATTTTTTAATTCCACACAGTGAAAAGTGTTTGGGGTGACATTTTGGGTTTTTTTCTAAAATATGTGAATTTTTTATGAACAGTAAAAATACAATTTTGAGTGTTTAGTATATTTAATGAAATCATAATGATTTATTAATTAATATAAAATTATGGGATATGTTTGTAGGTTAGAATATGATATGATGTTTCAAAAGTGGCTAATACCATTGGAAAATACCATGGTAAAGCCTATGGTTTTTCAAAACCCCCTAATGATGTTTCCTTCGAAATTAATAAAAAACTCCTTTTATTTTACTATATATACCCACTCATTCTTTCATTTTCTTTCATACCAAATTCATCATCCTCGAAGAACTGGTAGTTTTACCTCTCTAGGTATCTTCCCAAGGTGTTCTCATGCCCCCAAGGTCCCAACCTTCTAGTTTTAGGAATGACTCTACAAGTTAAGGGAATCTACCACCCTTCTCTTTTTCAAGCTTTCATTTTATGTTATTATTTTTAATTTCAATTGGATTATTTTGGGATAAGTCATTACATATCCCCCATAATGTACATATAATGTAATAATTTTATATACCCCTTTTTTCTCTAATGAAAATATTTTATGAAATTTTATGTGACATTGTTAGACTGTCGAATTTTCTTTAGGGATCTCCCAACCATTCTTTAAATTTCAATCTCCTTTCTTTTATTTTTCTTTCCTCACCTCCTTTCATCCAATTTTTATAAAAACTCCTGTACCATAAATTTACCACAATATTTTTTGATAATGTAATAATTCATCATCATCTCTCCTTTCCCATTCCATTATACTAAAAATTAAATCACCATCCGAGATGGGTTAATTTACCACATTTAAGGATGATAGGTTTTCAAATTATAATACCGTCTTCAATTCTGGTAATGAAACCATTTGATTATATAAAAAGACTATAATATATAATAAATAACTTATATAAGGTTATAGAATCTTTTTTTACACAAGATATTAATTTATAAATCAAAATGACATCATTGTGATCAAAAACCACAAATTAACCCAAAAAAGTGTCATTAATGTTTTACACAATTATTTATATTCACCCCCAATAACCAAATTAATTTTATAACCAAGTATTAACTAATAAAATCTTACCTCAATTCTGGAAAACCATTCTCATTTTACATTTTTATCAGTACATGAATAAATGTAATCCAATCATGAAAACCAAGGAAGAAAACGCTCCAAAACAATGAAATTGAAACACATAACTAAAAAAATCCATGAATGAACCTAATAAGGTTTTAATAAATAAATTAAATTTAGAGTATGTTATATAATAATTAATTTATGTTCCTAAATATGATTATTTAATTCATTAATATCATGTGAGGAACAATTTCAGGCATCATGTAAGCTTTTCCCACCCAAACCACCATTTACATTCGAATTAATTTTATTATCTACATACCTCAGTGAAATTATTACATATTATTATTTACCCATCATAAAATATATATTAGTTTTGTATATATTTTTACTAATTAAAATCCTTCTTTATTTTATTGGAGTTACACTTTTTAAGAAAAAATTTCAAAAATTATTCCTGAAATACAAGCCTAATTCAAGGGAATTTCTCAATTATTACTTATTTTCAAGAGAACTATATAATATTTTTTAACAAAAATTATTCACATAAATTCAATATATTTATTATGAAAAATATTCATTAAATCACTTATGGTTTTATATATATTTTTTCCAAAATAATTATTCCTTTCCATGTAAAAGGGTTTTTATAACAGGAATTACATAGTGATTTTAAAAGGGTATTTTCACCCATTTCAACAAAGTTATTGATTCTTATATTAAAATGGTTTTAATGTTTTTTGATATCATCCACTATTTTTGGAATTTGGATGTTTTATTTTAAAACTATTCAGCAATTTACACCGAATGGTTAGTTTTTGTGATTAATGTTCGGGGAACGTTATTTATATTTCATATGTTAGTTTCAGTATGAATGAATATGTTATTTATATTTATCCCAATTAATGTAAAGAATGCATTGAACTTAGTAATCGTCAAGTGGGGCCCATTATATTCCCTCAGTGTATCGGTAGGTCTCATGAGACAAACTATAGTCATGGCACGAGGCCTTGACAAAATGGATAATTATGGACTTTGCACGAGGCCTTGACAGTATGGTTATGATGCCTCTCATTATGAATTACACCATTATGAGACTACTATTGATAGTTTATGTGGTTATTCAACTAGTAAAATACCCATTAATATGTTTTATTATTGCATTATTTATTCATCTCATATTTCATTCATAATGAGTTCAGTTTTTTTAAGGAATGTATTTTTAGTTACTCACCATGCCAAATGTTTATATTTATGATATATTCCATTGTATTTATAATCTATAATGAGTTTTTGAGCTCACCCATTAATTATGATTCATTTTATTAGGACATGAAGATATTTATTATGATTGACATGAAAGGATAAACTTATAGTTGTGGATATTCCCAACAAAACATATATGTTGTATTTAATTTGAAGTTGTAATGTGGAACTTTTGTATGTACCTTATTTTCAAATATACTAATCCACTCAGTCCGTTATGATGCATATTCCTTTTTTATATGACAATGTAATTAAATAAGGCACTGGCCCCAAGAAACTGGGGTTGGTTCCTTACACTTGTTATCAGAGGAAGTTCAGTAGAAAACATTAAAATTAGATTGAGAAAATGTATATTATTGAAAAAATACATAAGATAGTCTTTTAGGATAAATATTAAAGAAAATCATGGTATTTTTATAGGGAATATATTATGTGGGTATTTCTTGAAAATAAATACTTGTCTAGATACTACATGTGGACATAGTTCTGAAAAGATATATCTAGTAGTGAAAACTCTAACAAGGAGTATTGGGCTTCACCCGTGGTATCCTCTTACACCACAATGGGCCTTACTATGAACCTAGTTTGACACTCCTGGGGGACATGCTTAGGATAATTCACATTTTCATTAAAACCCATTATGAAGTATTTAAAATTAAATTTTTACTCGATGTATCCATATTTATGATTATGAGATTAGATATTCATGGTAATTTTTTTACACTAAGAGTATACATTATGATTCATAACCATATCTAGTGTATGCCATTATTTAGAAATGGGGCCTAATGGAAGAAATATAAATCTCCAGAATGCGCGTGTCCCATGTAGGGATTTCCCTTATATGTAAGATAATTATTCTGTATCTAGAGTAGAAATTGGTGTAGAGGAACCTATAACTATACTCTAAAAACATAGTTCAGTTATGAACAATAACCTTAACCGAATGGAGCATCCAGATCCGTAATGTGGAGGTTCTATGTTAGATAGAATTATGTGACCATAGCCTCCCTAATTCAAGGGTACCAAAAACCCCTGAGTAGTGGATATGTTCTCTAGATAATATATTTCATGACTTGGGATGTAATGAAATAGATAAGGTTTTCATAGAAGTTTATCATCTGTCAAGAGATGCGTGTAACGACCCAAACATTCATGAATAAAAAATCCCTTTCATTTATTTAATTAAATTTGTTATGGATATAGAAAACACATGCAATTTTTTTTAAATTTTATCCAAATTTGTTTAAATGACCATTATTTATCATTACTGTTGATAATATAGCATTGGAACATTTATCACATGAATAGTACAAATATAAGGTTTTAAAACATCCATTCGACACTGGGAAAGGAGGAGATGACCTCATCTAGTAGACTTAGGCTATATGAAGATTATCTGTCAGATCTTGGGAAGGAGGAAGCATCACTGGGATTTGATCTTGACTCGTCCTAATCTAAGCTTCAATAAGTTATTCTTAAACGGAATCTCCTACATGGGAAGTGCATATTAATTGAAATTACCCCTCGGGAAATGTTATGAGAGCCGCCCCAAGAGTATATCATAATCGCACACCCTTCCCTTAGGTATTATGGGAGTTATACAAGGGTTTATGTAATAAGGTATTATTTATTTATTTTTTAATTCATTTTTTATAAAAAAAATTCTTATTCCATCACTTCTTTTTTGAGAATAGTTTTTCTCAATAATATAATGAATAAGATAAATTGACATTTCGGGTAAAATGTTACATTTCAGAAATATAAAATTTTTTATATTAAACATTATTTAATAATAATATTTTTATAATGGGTTTATAAGAAAATTTATTTCAATTATAAACTACGATTATATTTATTGTTTTTACTCTATAAAAAATTAAGTATTCATTTTGATAAGAATTATATTTTTAAATAATAAAATAGAAATTGTATTTTTTAGGTAAATAATTTATTTGATTAATTAATTAATTTTTTAAATAATTGATATTTTAATAAAATATTATTATCAAATTAATTTTATTAATAATAAATGAGTATATAATATTTATGAAGATAAATTTATGTTTTATTTAGGTTAAAAACTTCGTTTTTTTTCAAAATCCGTCAATTTTAAGTAAATGTCGTTTTTTATTTTAAATGATTAAATTATGATATTTAGAAAGTTATTTAGATAAAATAAATATTATTTTTGGAATCCGGACGTAGAAACTATACAATGGTGAAATTTTCATAATTTTCCGAGACAGTCGAATTTTTGGGTAAAAATTAAATAACTAATAAATATACATTGTGTTTTGTAACATCATAATGAACCAATAGTGATATAATAAAGTACTATAAAAGGTTTATTATGATAATATATGTTTTAACATTAAAATAAGGTGAATTTTTATAAGTTTGATTAATTTTATAATGCCTTGGGGGAGCCTCCAACACTTATAAAACATTTTAACAATTTAAAATGATTTTCTTAAGAGTGTGACTCAAATCCACAAAATCAAGCATAATAATTTAATATTTTAGGCTCTTTTACTTATAAAATATTTTATACCACAACTATTTGGAAGAAATAATGGGAAAAAACAATGTTATGGTTTTTGGTGTTGATTAGTTTAATGTGTAGAGTCTAAAACCTAGATAATAAAGAATTCGCTCTCATTTCTTATATAAACACACCCAACCTCCCATTCCTCTACACTAAAACCATTTTTTTCTCTACAATACCTTGTGACATACTCCCTAAAGACCTGAAATGGAACCCAAATCTTCCATGAAGCATGTATTGAGCCTTTGGTATCACAGTTCGAACTAAGGGATTCTCACTTTCCTCTCCTCCTTTCAAATTCAAGAATCTTATTTGAATGAAATTCATGTTATTTCAAATGGTTATAATATTTTTTTATAATAAATATATTACATAACATTTGATGTTATTTTAACATGTTATTATTTATCTTCCCTCATTTTTACCTTTACCTAAGCTGTTACTATGCCAAAATTTTGTTAGGGATTTCACTCTTCTCATTTCAATTCATTTTACTCTTTTACATTATGGTTCTTAAATTCCATATTTATATGTTGTATTATGATGTTCCACGACCCCCAAATAGTATATTTTATGTATATATGATTATATTTTCCTTTCAATCTCTACAAGACCCACTATGATCCTTTATGAACTCTTGAAACTATGCCGAAATTACATAAGGGCTCTTCCACCCTCCTCTTTTATCTAGCATTTTTTCTTGTTATGTATTTGAATTTATTTTATTAAAATTTTGGGATATTTTATTATATATCTTATTTATTAACAATTTTATCTATAAATGAAGATATCCCCTTTTACTCTCATTTATCCCTCTTATGAACCCTTATGCATACTCATTACCATGCCGAATTTTTGTAAGGGATTCCTTCCTTTTTCATTTTTAACCATGTTTATTCAGGGTGTTATAACATTTTTTTTCAATTAAAAATGTTGATGATTGATTTCAAACATCCCCCATATTTCCCTATTTATTTTTTAATGGTGAGATATCCCTTTCACTTTCATCAATGCCTTCCGTGTACACCCGTTACCATTCATAAATTCCGTAAGGGATATATCTCTTCTTATTTCCATTAAAATATTTATCTCATATTATGAATTTAAATTCCATTTCATATGTTGGTATATTATGTTCCATGATCCACTTACTGTATATTTCATTAATAAATTATTAATGACCCGTTTCTCTCTCATCAACCCAACTTATGTATTTCCATATACGTTGTTAGGCTGCCGAAATTGCACTGCAATTTTCTCTGCCAAAACCATCGTGTATTAAATACCATGCCCATTTCTCTATATGAATGTTATTAAAACTTATGACAATATACTTATTGATTATATAATTTAATTTATGTATTCCACATTCATTTATCGTGCAATAAGTGATGATGTTGAATGATTCCATGTTATATGATCATGTGGCACACTTATGTATGAAATGAAATGTTTATAAAGGGTGTTCCCTAATAGTGGTCTAATGAATTAGAGAATGTTTAGTATTATGATAATCCATGTTTAATGAGTTTTTAATAATTCTAATTCATGTGATATGAGGGTTTACACATGCAATTTATTGTGTAATGAGGGTTCACTCATGCAAATTCATGTGAAATGAGGGTTTACTCATGCTAATTCATTTGAAATGAGGGTTTACTCATGATAATTCATGTTCAATGAGGGTTCCCCCATGATAATACATGTAAAATGAACCTTGTATCATAATAATATCATGTTTTATGTTGTTTCCATATTTCCATGTTATGATAACCATGATATATAATGCCTTTATGTTTATATTTCTCTTGTTCTCCACTGATATGCCTATTGTATAACATGTACTCTATTCTTTATGTTACTCCTTCTTTAATCCCTTACTAGGATTTATAAAACACCCTTCAATTATGTATGTCCTCAGGATATCCAATGAAATACTATGTATGATGGAATGTTGTGGTAATGTTAAATAAGTATTCAATCAATATGTTGTATTTTATTTGTTATGTTATTATGTAATGTTCCTAATTTTCCAAGATAGTAGACATATCGATCCTTGGAGTTTTCTGAAGTAAAATATTATGTAATAAATCATTTTTATTTTTTTAATAATGTACATGGTTGTTATAGTTGGTATTCAAGGATATTCTTATATATTTTTTGGATTAGGATTTGAAAAATCTAGTGAAAGCCTTAGGGATAATACTATGAATTATAAAAACATACATTAATTTTGGTAAGTATAGTGTAAGTGTTTTATCATGAAAATAAATCCATATCTAGATACAAACAAATATAAGCGACTATGGGACAGATGTATCTTGGGGTAAAACTAGAAAACACTAATTTGAGCTAGACTTGAACAAGAATTGGTGCATGAAAACATGACTTGATGAACTCTTGGTTACATAATCCTAGGGGATATGCTTTGGTAATTTAATAATATTAGTATGAACCACTATTAAGTGAAGAAGAAAATCCCATAAGAATATACATTATGAAATAGATCATAGATAACATAAATTGAGGCCTATAAATTTATAAGTTAAGGAAATAAATGTAAATTATAACTTATCCATTTAATGTCATCAGATTCCCCTTTATGATTTAAAATGTTTAAGATACCCATCCCTAATATTAATTTTATTCTAGCCAATGGCCTGTAATATGAGGAATATGGCTAACAACCGATGCAAAGGGAAACATGATGAATTCCCGAATGAGATTACCAATCAAATGGGAACTCAAGTAGGTTATATCATGATCATACCAATCCATATATCAAAAATCATGATTAAAAATTGGGAAATTGTTGAATTCCCATGGAAATAATGGAATAGGAAGATGGAATCTCATGAATTTCAATATTCTATAGTTTATAATGGTAAGAAGACCCAATTTCCTTCATGAAACATGTATGGAATCAGGCACCATGGGAGATGTCACAAAGGGACTAGAGTATGTTGTAAGTGAAAAAATGAAGGGAAAAAGTATCCAATTTCCATGAATGAATAGATAATGTGATTTATGAAATAAATTTTCCTTCTAATAAATCTTATACATTTCTATTCTATAAATGTGTAGAAGTCGGGCATTACCCATGATAATTCTCTATCATAAGGGTTGAGAAGCATAATGATCATCAACAATCTCTATGATCTATGGATCACAACAATTCAAATGATAATATAGATAATGATTAATGAATCAAATGTAAACACTGATTCATTGTTGTGTAAGTCATAATTTATTTCTATTCATGTCCTATTAGTATATCTTTTTTTTTGTTTTCTATGAACATTGAGTCCCTAAAAAAATGATATTAATTAATTAGGTAAAAACATCTATAAGTGTTGTATCACATGTTGAAGTTTGTGGGAATGTTCTTTTTGAAAATTTTATAAGTCTCCCTTTGATGTAATTCGAGGAACAAGACATATTTGTTGCCTATTCCTCAAGGAACATGAAAATTCACGAGAAAAAATATCCTACTCATGATCTAGAGTTGGCAGCAATGATCGTTGCATTGAAAATATGGCGACATTATCTCTTTGAGGATAAGTGTGAAATATATAAGGATCATAACAGTCCCAAATATATATTTACATATAAATAGTTGAATACACACTAATGAAGATGGTTAGAGATAATCAATGACTATGAATGATCAATCCATTACCACCCTAAGAAAGCGAACAAGGTGGAAGATGCTCTAAGTAGAAAGCACCCATCAATTATGTCATTGATTACAATTGAAAAGGATACAATCATCTTAGATTTGATGAATATTTGAATGGGAATCATAAATAATGGAACATCATTAACCCTTTCGTAAATTATTGTTCAACCGTATCTTTTGGAAAGGTTAAAGGAGGCTCAAAAAGATGACGTGGGAATTCAGAAGAAAGGGGAAACTATTATAAAAGTGAAATCATCAGTTTTAAATGTAAAACAAATAATGAATTGGGTGATTTGGGTCAAAACTATATGTTCCACCAAATTCGAAGTTAAATAATGAACTTTTGGATGATTCACATAGTTCGAATTTCTCTATTCACCCAAAAAACACAATGATGTGTCGAGATCTACAAGGGAATTATTGTCAGGATAACACAAACAAGATCTTTTAGTATACAACAATGTTCCTGGTATGTCAGAAAGTAAAGGTTGAGAAGAATAAGCCTAAGGGGTTTATGCAACCGTTACCTATACCAACAAGGAAATGGGAGAATATCACCATGTAATCATCCACCGAACATCCAAATACATCGAAAAGAACCAATACTATCAGGGTTATTGTGGACCCTCTTACAAAGATTGCACACTTTATTACAATTTGATAGGATTTATCATTGGATCATATAGTAAAAATATACATCACTGTAGTGGTAACGATGCATGGAGTACCACTATCGATTGTGTCTGTTTGAGATCCAAGATTCACCTCTACATTCTGGAAGACTCTCCAACACGCTCTGAATATTGGGCTGAAATTCAGTATGAATTATCAGCCTCAAACAGATTGGAAATATGATCAGAATATCCAAAACTTGATTACATGTTGAAATAATTATCATAGGACTTAAAAGTCGGATGTGATAAACATATTCCTCTGGTTGAGTTCTCTTACAATAAAATTTTCCACTCAAGCATCTAAATTACTCCTTATGAATACCTTTACGGTAAGAGGTGCAGAATAATGGAATATTGGGATAAAGTTGGGGAGAATAATCATCTAGGTCCTAAAATGGTCAAAGAAATGTCAAAGAAGGTTAATATATTTCAGACAGACATCAAATAAGCTTAGAGTTGACAAAATAGTAATTCTGAAAGTCGTCGATGTGACCTAGAGGTTGATGTTGGAGACATGATATTCTTCTGCATATCTCCATGGAAGAGAGTTATGAGATATTAGAAGAATGGAATTATTTTTCCAAGGTAATTCGTCTTTTTGAGATCCTTGATCCCATTGGAGTATTGTCCTATCAACTAGAACTCCCACTGAACCTATCTCAAGTACATAAGGTATTCTATGTATCACTGTCGAGGAAGTACATACCTGACCAATTACATTCACTCAATCTAGATGTGGTATTGTTTGGGAATGACCAATCCAATGTGGAAAAGAATTTGAAGATATTATATCATAGGGTAAAAGATATACCAAATAAGAAAATTCTAATCGTCAAAGTGTTGTCGAGAAACTAAAAGTTTGAAGAAGTAATGTGGAAACTAGAGGAAGTGATGAGAAAAGTTACCCTCATCTATTTTAGAGTTTAAAAAAAATTTTAGGGAGAAATTTCTTAAGGGGGGAAGGTTGTAACCACCTGAACATTTATCAATAATATTCCCTTTCTTTTATTTAATTAAATGTCTTATGGATATAAAAAAAACAGGCAATTTTTTCATTTTATCCAATTGGGTTTAAATAAAAATTATTTATCATTATCATTGATAATATAGTATTTGAACAGTGATCACATGACTAGTACAAATATAATGTTTTAACAAATCCTTTAGACACTGAAAAAGGAGGTGATGGTTTCATCCAGTAGACTCGGGTCGTACGAAGCACATTTGTCATAGCATAGGAAAGAGGTAGTGTCACTCGGATTTGCTCATGACCAAGCCCATGTCGAGAATCAATACGTTAACCTTGAACAGAATCGTCTATGTGATAAGCAAAAGTTAATAGAGATTACCACTTGAGTGATGTTATCCAAGACGCCCCAAGAGTCTATCACAATCACACACCTTACCCTTAGGTCTCATGTGGGTGTTATAAGGGGTTATGTAATAATAGATTAGAATTATTGTGTAATAATTTTTTTATATATAAACTTTTTATATCATTAATTCCTTTATGAGAATTGTTTTTCATAAAAATATAATGAATTAGATAAATTGATGTTTCTAATAAAATGGTACTTTTCAAAAATATATAAATTATTATATTAAACTATGTTTTTATTTACAATGTTTTTTATAATAGTTTTGTACTAAAAATATTTTTTATTATAAATGATGATTATATTTATTGTTTGTACACTATAAAATATTAAGTATTCAGTTTGATAAGAATTATACTTTTATACGATAAAAAAACTTTATTTTTAATTACAGAATTTATTTTGATTAATTAATATTTTTTTAAATAATTAATATTTTAATAAAATATTTTTATCAAATTAATTTTATGAATAATATATGAGTATATAATTTTTATGATGTCAAATGTAATTTTTTAAGGTTAAAAACTTTTTTTTTTCAAAAACCGTAATTTTTTTAAAAAAATGTCGGTTTTTATTAAGTTAAAATTAAAATAATTAGAAAATTTTTTCGATAAATTAAATATTATTTTTGGAAACAGGACATCAAAATTATCCAATGGTGAATTTTTCAAAATTTTCTGAGATGGTAGAATTTTTTGGTATAAAGTAAATACCGAATAAATATATACTATGTTTTATGACCTCATAATGAGCTAATAGGGATGTAATAAAATACTATAAAAGGTATAATCGGTTAATATATGTTATAAAATTAATATATGGTGATTTTTTTTTAATTTTAGAATTCCTTAGTGGACCCTCCAAAACATATATAATATTTTAACATTTTAAATGGATTTCCTTAAGAGTGTGACTCACCTAAAAATAAGAAATACATATATTTTAATATGTTTGGCCATTGGTATTATAAAATATTTTATACCACTACCCTTTTGTTGAAATTATGGAAAAATAACATGGTATATATATATTTTTGATTAGATAAATCTGTAGTGCCCAAAACCTAAATAATAATGAATTCCCTCTCTATTCATATATAAGCCACCCAACCTCCGATTAATCTTAATTAAAACCATTTGTAGCTAACTAAAATCTACCCCATACTCCCTAGTTTCCTCTAAATTCTCCCATAATCTCCCTCCCAAGCCTTTGGGATCACACTTCCAAGTAAGGGATCCTCACATTCCTCTCCTCCATTCAAATTTGAACACCTTATTTTAAAGTAGTTCTTGTAATTTCAAATGGTTATAATGTTATTGTTTTATAATAATTATATTAAAGTCAATTTAATGTTATTATAATGATTTATTATTTATCCTCCCTCATTTTGAACCTTACCTAAGCCGTTATGATGCCAAAATTTCATAAGGGATTTCACACTTCTCATTTCCATTCAAGCTAGTCTTTTACATTATGCTTCTTATGTTACATATTTATATGTTGCGTTATGATGTTACATTAACCAAAATATATAAATTTTGTGTATATATTATGATATTTTTATTTCAATATCATCAATCACACCTATTATCCTTTAATCACACGCATTAATATGCCAAAATTCCATAAGGGATCTTCCACCATCCTCTTTTATCTAACATTATTTTCATGTTATGTCTTTGAATTTATTTAATTTCTATGTTGGGATATGTAATTATATATAATCATTACATTTCTTTTTATGTATAAATTATGATATTCCATTTTACCCTTATTTATACCTCATACAACCCCTTATGTATACTCATTACTATGACAAATGTTCGTAAGGTATTCTTTCCCTTTTCATTTTTACTCAAGTATACTCATGTTGTTATAAACTTTAAATTTCAATTAAAAATGATTGGGTATGATTTTAAAATTCCCCAATACTACCCTATTTATCATTTAATGATTAAATATCACTTTTTATATCATTAATTCCTTACATTTACACCCGTTACAATGTAGAAATTCTATAAGGTATTTCTCTCTTCTTATTTCCATTAAAGTATTTATCAAATGTTATGCATCTAAATTTTGTTTCATATTATGGGATATTGTGTTACATGATCTTTTAGTGTCTATTTAATGAAAAAATTATGAGGGTCCCCTTACTCCCTCATCAACCCAACTTATGAATTTCCATATGACGTGTTAGTAGCCAAAATTGCACCGCAATTTTCCATGCCAAAATCATCGTGTATTAAATACCATGCCCATTTCTCTATATCAAGGGTATTAACCATTATGGACATATAAGTATTTATTATAGAATTTAATATATGTATTCCAAATTCCATTATCATGGAATAAATTAGGATTTTGAATGATTTTATTTTATATGATCCATGTGGCACACTTATGCATGAAATGAACTGTTTATAAAGGGCGTGTCATGACAGCACTACAATGCATTGGGTAATGTTTAATATCCTAATAATCCATGTAAAATAAGGCTTTACTCATGCTAATTCGTGTTTAATGAGGGTATAATCATGATATTTCATATGAAATAATGTTTTAATCATGCTAATTCATGTGAAAAAAGGTTTACTCAAGAAAATTCATGTGCGATAAGGGTTTACTCATGCTAATTCTTGTGAAATGAGGGTTTAATAATTATAATCCATGTAAAATTAGTGTTGTATCATTCTAAAATCATGTTTATGTTTTTTCAACATTTCCATGTTATGATAATCATGATATATCATGGCTTTATTTTCCTGTTTCTCTTATGCTTCATTGAAATGATTAAATACTAAAATGTACTATATTCTTCATGTTATGCCTTGTTTACTCCCATACTTGGGTTTATAGCTCACCCTTTTCATCTTTATATTCTCAGGTTATCCCATGCAATGCTAAGTATGATGGAATGTTTTGGTCATGTAAAAGAAATTTTCAATCAATATGTAGTATTTTATGTTTTAATTTGTTATGTAATGATACTAATTTCCCAACATTGTAGTCATCTCGATCCTTAGAGTTTTCATAAGTTCATGTTTATGTAATAAATCATGATTAAGTGTATAATAAATAGCAATGTTGTTATAATAAGGATAAATGGGGGTCGTTAATACAAAACACAAATGAGGAGGAAGAAATATAAGATATGGAATTGAGGTATTTTAAGGAAATATTCCTAGAAAAATGCATTCCTTGTGAAAAAACGAGAAGATATTTAAAGTTAGTTTCTAAATATGAATCAAAAAGTGGAAGAAAATGTTGAAAAGTATAAAACTAACTTCATAGGTTTAGCTATGCATGCTGCAGACTACATACGTAATCCAAGGAGAAATATTGATCGATTCATTGATGGTTTAAAACCATTCCAATTAAGTTAACCAGTCTCACATAATTTATCATTATATGAATATATAACCCCATTTGATATCAAGACAGGAAAATAATTTTCTATGTGTTATGAATTTAAATTCAATCATGATAAGAATAGGGATGCTGAAAACTTTGGGAAGGGGAATACAGAAATGGGTTAGAAGGGAAGAGTTGACCTTCCACCCTATAGTAATTGTGGGAAGAAGCACTCTGGCACTTGTGTGATGGGAATGGGTGTTCGTAAAAAGTGTGGTGAAAATGTACACTGGTCTCGTGATTCCAAGGGGAATAAATAAACATCCAATGTTCAATGATATCATTTTAATTATGTGGGAAGTTATTCACATGAATGTCTTAATATTCATGGAAACATTTCCCAAAGAATTACAAGGGAGAAATGAAATGCTTATGCGGTCACAACTTCTGAGGTTGAAGTTCCTAATATTGTGGCGGCTAGTACATTAATATTTTCTCAAACTTATCCAACACATTATTTGATTCCGGATCATTTCATTCTTTTATATCTCCCCATTCTCCCAAGAAAATTAATTATGTGTAATTTGATTTAATAAAGTAGTTTTCAGTCAAAACTACCAGGGGATGTATCATTGCAACCAGTATGTGTCGATCATTCCCCCTCATGAAATATACACATTCTTTAGTTTCTAACCTTATAATCATGCCCATGATTTACTTTGATATAATCATTGGAATGATTTTGATTTTACATTATGATGTGATGATCTATTGCAATAAGAGGGGTGATACGATTTTTGAGAATGATGTTGAATCCCTTATCATTGGAGTTGAAAACTATCCAAATGATTCATATCCAAATCCATATTCTAGTACCTCTACTAAATTAAAATATTTAGAAATAAGGGAATGAAATATCTATGGGTGAGGAAATAGATGTTCAAATATAGGATGTACTTATTTTCAAATAATATATTGATGTATTTCCAGAGGATTGACATGAAAATCCTCCAGCGTGTTAAATTGAGTTTTCCACTGACTTAATTCATGATTAAAGAACCATATCAAAGACCCCTTATAAATAGGCCACTATGGAATTAAGGTTACATAAGATAAAAATTGAGGAATTCATTAATAAATGATATACTAAACCTATTTTCTCTCTCTGGGGAGACCCTATTCTTTTCATAAATAAGAATGATGGATCTATTAGGTTTTGCAGCGACTATAGGGAGACCAATCCTATAAAAATAAATAACAAGTATCCTTAAAATTTCGTTGATGATTTATATGATCAGATTCATGGAGATAAATATTTTTTGAAGATTGACCATTGAGATGGATATCATAAGTTTCTTGTGGGGAAGGAACACATTCCTAAAACAGCATTTCGAACCAGCTATGTGCATTACGATTTTATAGTAATGCTTTTTGGACGAAAAAATGCACCCTCTATTTTCTTGGATCTAATGAATAGAGCTTTCAGGGAATATCTACATGAATTTATGGCAATATTTATTGATTTCATCTTAGTGTACTCTAAAATCTATTAAGATCAATAAAATCACTTGTGAACTATTGTGAATACTCTTAGATGATATGAATTATATAGGAATTTTAGAACATGTAAATTTTGGATTCAATCAATTTCCTTTATTGGAAACATTTTCTCTAAGGATGGAATATCTGTTGATCATGTGAAGACATAGGTTGTTCAATATTTCCCTACTCCAACGAAAATAACTGAGGTAGGTAGTTTTATTGGTTTAGTATGTTATAATCAGTGTTTAGTTCAGAACGTCAATCGTTTAGCCAACCCAATGACCAAGAGTACACATAAGAGGGGTAAGTTCTTATGTAGAAAAGAATTTCAGGACTGTGTTGAAGAATTAGGAAGGTGATTAGTGAGTTATCTGATCCCAAACCTACCATCAGGGAATGATGGGTTTGCGACTTATAGTGATGCATCAAAGAATGGAAATAGTTGTGTCCTTATGC
The DNA here is from genome assembly GCA_963277665.1 of Viscum album. Lineage (NCBI taxonomy): Eukaryota > Viridiplantae > Streptophyta > Magnoliopsida > Santalales > Viscaceae > Viscum > Viscum album. The sequence goes on along the minus strand of OY728140.1, from coordinate 758,373,104 downwards.
AGAGTGAAAGAGTTATTTCTAATGAATCAATGAAGCTACAAATTCATGAAAAAATCTATCCTACTCATGGCCTTGAGTTAGATGCTATGATCTTTTCTCTAAAAATAAGGAGAAACTATCTCTCTAGTGAAAGATGTGAGATATATATGGATCACAAGAGTTTGAAGTATATATTCTCATAGAAAAAACACAACATGAGGAAAAAGAGATGGTTTGAACTACTCAAGGATTATAATTATACAATACACTAGCACCCATGAATGGAAAATAAGGTAGCTGATGCATTGATCAGGAAATATCATGGATTTCTCCACAAAATGTTGATTGACAAGGATATTTAGTACATGGATCTAGTGAGGATGGATGTGGTAATTATCAATGAAGTTGAAAATTCACTACCTGTTCATTTTAGTTTACTACCATATTTATTATAAAAGATTAAAATCTCTCAGCCTGATGATGAGAACCATTAAAAGAAAATTAATGATGTGGAAGATGGGATGTTGGATAACATAATTTGTTATGATGAAATCCTGAAATTTGGGAAGAGGCTTTGTGTTCCCTCTATACCCGATCTGAAAAGGGAGTTATTAGATGATTCTCATATCTCAAATTTCTCTATAAACTATGGTATCACTAAAGTGTATAAATATTTGAAGGAAAAGTTTTGGTGGGACAATATTAATTAGTAAATTACTGATTATGTATCAAGATATTTAGTATGTCAACAAGTGATGGCCAAATGACAACATCATAGATGAGTAATTCCACCTTTAAATATTCATACATAGAAATGGGATGACATAAAATTGGATTTTGTAATTATATTACCCAAAACTCCATGAATGAAGGATGCAATATCGGTAATTGTTGACCGACTTACAAAATCTGCACATTTCTTTTATATAAAAGAGGATTTTCCACTTCAGCAGCTTGGATGAAATTATATCAATAGAGTTGTAAGACTTCACGGTGCACCTATTTCAATAGTTTCTGATTGCTATCTTCGATTTACATCAAAAATCTAGGAAATTCTTCAGAAATCCATGGACATTGAGCTTCGTTTGAGTACTTCTTATCATCCTCAAACAAATTTCCAATTAGAAAGGGCGATAACAATTTTAGAAGACATGTTGAGATCATGATCACATGAATTTCAAGGTACGTGGGATAAAAATCTACCTATAGTTGAGTTTTAATATAAAAATAGATTCCATTAAATTATTCAAATGGATCCATAAGAAGCATTGTAAAGAAAAAGTTTTCGTACACCAACTTGTTGGGATGATATTGGAGAAAGGAAGCTTGTGGTCCCAGTGCTTGTGTAGGAAACAATAGTAAAGGTGAAGACTATTCAAACCCATATCAAAGAACCTCAAATCAGGAAAAACATTTATGCCAATAATCAAAGAAGGATTTGGATGTTTATGTGGTAAATCATGTTTTCTTGAAAGTATCTCCATAGAAAGGCATTATAAGATTTGGGAATAAAGGGAAACTAAGCCTTAGGTACATTGGAACATTTGAAATTATGGAGAGAAATGGTGTTATTTAATATCTTTTGGTTATTCCGTATAGCCTATCTAATATACACAACATGTTCCATGTTACATTGATGAGAAAGTACCTGAAAAACCCAACACATGTACTCACTTATGAAGATTTAGAATTGGAACACGATCTATCTTACTATGAAGATCCTATCCAGATTCTAGAGACTAAAGAAAAAGTGTTGAAGAATTGGATGACTCAATTGGTAAAGATACTTTGGTAAAATTATAAAATTTAAGAGGCATCATGGGAGCTTCAGGAACTTTTGATGAATAAATAACCAGATCTCTTTATGAGGTATCATTTTGGTAATTTCAAAGATGAAATTTTTGTTAGGAGGGAATAATGAAACACCCCAAGATTATGTACATAAATTTATTATTGAATGCGTGAAACATTAAGTCATGAAAAAACACCAATTTGTTATAACCAAGCATGTAAACATGATTTTACCACCTCTGTGTTTTAAATTTAGAGAAACTGACATATATGCTTTCATTCAAAAGGATATTTAAAGTTCGATAAGAAAAAAAAATCATTTTTGATGAATAATAATATACCCATATGAATTGTAACATGACCTTATGAATATCAATGAAATATAAATTGGCCATGAAAATATAATCTTCACCCTTGAATGTGTAAATACAATTTAGGCATCTAATAAGTGAAAAAAACGATCATAGTATAAGTATTGGTAATTTTGTATGTCATAAATATTTTCATTAAAATTTTATAATTAATTTAATAATTGAATATGGAAATTTAATCTCAAAATATGTAATCATAAATTGTTTCTTTATTGTCCTATGGTAATAGGATAATTTTATCCGACCTTGATTAATTTTTCAAGGTGTTATAAAATGAGTTATAGTTTTGAAGCTAATTTTTTAGAATAAATTATGAATTTATATAAAAAATAAATTATATATATATATATATTTTTTAAAATGGATTTAATTTTTTAATTATACACGTTGAAAAATAGTGGGGTAAATTTTGTTGATTTTTCTAAAATACTTGAATTTTTCGTGAAAAGTAATTTTTTTTTGAATTTTTGGTATGTTTAATGACATCATAATGATGTAATTATTAATATAAAATAATGGTCAACTTATATACATTAAGATATGATATTAGGTGTCCCATGTGAGAATTACCATTGAAAAATACCGTTGGAAAGCCCAAGGTTTTTCAAAAACCACTAATGAGGTGTCTTTTGAAATTAATAAGAAACTCCATATCTTTTACTATATATATCCACTCATTCATTCATTTTAATTATTTACAAACACACCATCCTAGAACCACTTGTATTTTAACAACTCTATGAGTCATCCCAATGTGTCTTTAATCACCGAAGGTCTCATCCTTCATGTTTTAGGAGTTACTCTACAAGGTAAGAGAATCTACCACCATTATTTTTTTTCAAGCTTTAATTTAATGTAATTCATTTTAATTTCAATTGGATTATGTTGGATAAGTCATTAAATATACCATTTACCATAAATATTATTTAATAATTATGAGATACCTCTTCTTTCTCTCATAAAAATATTTTATGAAATTTTAAGCAACATTGTTATGCAGCCAAAGTTTCGTAATGGATCACTCAACTTTTATTTTATTTTCAAGTTCCATTATTTTATTTTTCATTATTCACCTCCTTCCATACAAATGTTATGATAACTGAAGTACCTGAAATGTACAAGATTATTTTTTTGATAATGTAATAATTTATCTTCATCTATCCTTTCCCATTTTTTTATAATAAAAATGAAAACACAATCTGAGTTGTGTTAATTAATCACATTCAAGGACGACGAGTATTCAATTTCTACTACCGTATTCAATTATGGTCATGAAACCATTTTGATGGTTGAAGAAGAGTAAAATTTATATAATATAACTTATATAAGGTTCTGTAACCTTTTTTACACATTATATTATTTTATAAATCAAAATGAGTTTGTTGTGATCAAAAACCACCAATTAACCCAAATAATTGTCATTAAATTTTTATATAATGATTAATCTTCACCCAAAATAAAAAATTGAATTTTGTAATGATTTAATAATCTATTTGTTTTATAATAAGACATAACATCAATTATGTACAACCATTATTATTCTACATGTTCTATACGTACATGAATATAATCAATTCAATCATAAAAACCAAGGAAAAAAATGCTCCTAAATAATGAAATTGAATCACTTAAACGATCAGTAGACGATGAATGAGAATAATAAAGTTATAATAAATAAATTAAATGTATTGGAGGTACTGGAATCAATATCTTATGAAACTAAATTTGATTATTCAGGTCATTAAGATCACGTTAGGAACACCTTTGGACTTAAGCTAAGGGTTTTCCACCCGAACCTCCATTTTCATTTAGGTTAATTTTATTGTCTACTAACCTTAATGAAATTATTATGTATTATTATTTACCCATTATAAATTTTATATGAGTGTCATATATGTGTTTTCAATCTAAAATCCTTCTCTATTTTATGGGGATATACACTTTTAAATTGGAACATTCAAAAATTATTCCTGAAATACAAGCCCGATCCTAGGGAATTTCTCAATTATTACATATTTTCAAGAGCACTCAAAAATTTGTTTTAAAAAAAAATATTATGTTAAAAAAATATATCTCTTTATTATGACAAATGTACCTCAAATTAATTTTTTTTATACATATATTTTTTAAAAAGAACTATTCATTTCCATGTAAAAGGTTTTTATAACAAGAATTACTCGGTGATTGTAAATGAGTATTTTAACCCATTTAAACACTATTTTGGATTATTATGTTTAAATAAGGTCAATATTTTATGATATCATACATTATGTTTTGACTGTGAGTGTTGTATCTTTAATCCTTTCACCAATTTAGTCTGAATAGTTACTGTTTGTTATTAATGTTTGTGGAAATTTTTTACATTTCCTATGATAGTTTCAAGATGGATGTATATGTTATTTATATTTATCCCCATTCATATAAGGAATTAATTTAAGAATATTAAGTATTGTATGGGGCCCTCTATATCTCCTCGGTGCAACAATAGGTATCACGAGAAAAAATATGGTCTTGGTATGAGGCCTTAATAAAAAAGATATTTATGGTTTTGGTACGAGGCCTTGATAATATTGTTATGATTTCCCAAATTATTCATCCCATCATTATAATACTATTACTGATAGATAACATGGTTATTAGACTAGTAGAATACACATGAATATGTTTTATTATGGGATTTTTTATTCCGCTCTTATTTCATCTGTAATGTGTTCCTAATTATTATATTTTAAAAGGAATGTATTTTTAGTTACTCATAATGCATAAATTTTATGATTATGATATCTTCTACTGTTTTTATTACCCCTACTCAGTGTTAGGGCTCACACCTTTATTATGTTTCATTTTATCAGGCCATGAATAAGTTTTTTATGATTTACCATCAAGGATAAACTTATATTTTTGGATGTTCCAAACAAAACATATATGTTTTATTTCATTTCATATTGTAATAATGAAATCTTTTATGTATATTGTTTAAAAAATCTACTAAACTACTCATTACTTTGGGATTAATATTCCTTGTTTATATTCCAAGTTAATAAAATAAGGCCCCAGCTCTAGGAAACTGGGTTCAGTTCCTTATAACCGAAAGATCTTTCTCACCATGAAACCTCAACAAAACTGGGGGATAGAATTAACTGATTGCGATAAGAATACATGCATCCTTAGAATCCTCTTCTAGGATGATCTGATGCTCGAAAGGTAGTGGTAGTATTAATAAATCATCTGGATGAAGTATCATGTGGGATAGATCCTAAACAAAGGCCTTATCACTTATTGTATTTTCTTCACAATATAGTACCAGTATTCTAGCCGATTTTCATTGAGGCGTCCTAAAATTTAATGACCACATACCACCAATAGATTAGAATATATATATATATATATATATATATCTACATAGTGTCAAATTTAGAATTATATTCAATGATTCGATCCTGTATGATTCATATACCAACAATCCAAATAACCAAAATCTTGGTGTTACATGTTGATAAGAAAGTTGTAAAGGTCCGGGTGAATTGATACATCATCCGCCCATACCATTAACGGAATCCCCGACCTGAGAGCCTCACTTGAGACACTTTGAATTTTTTTTCAATACCAACCAAATCCTCATAAGGGAACTACACCAAAAAACATTCAAAATATCAAACCACATTTGATTCCAATATATCATGACATGACCCTAATTGGGTCAGGAGCCATAACTACCCCAATCCCACCTCCATATGCCATGGGTTAGAGACAATATTCAAAAGTCATAACCTATATGAGAGGCTTTTTCTAATGTATTTGTATGCGGACACATGACCATATAAATGTAGAAGTGATGAATAATAAGAAATATTTAACATTTACAATGTGAAACAAGCATAAAAAGCCTTTATAGTTTACATGAGTATGATACTTCCAAATGAAAAGAACGAGGGGGGGGGGGGGTACAAGACCCACAAGAAATATGTCCCAACCTAAAAAAACAAAAAAGTAAACTAGTGATAGAGACTATCTCTTGATATCCTGGATATGAACACTATGGACAATTCAGTAGGATTCACCAAAAGCTAAAGGGGAGAAGTAAGAGTCACAACATCAATATAATGATAGTTGATAATAAACATGATGCATCTCAACCAAAAATAAAGATAAATAGTATCCTCATCCAAGCACAAGGGGTTCAACAAGGTGTGTTTATATGTACTACACATTGAGTCATTTCCACATATAACAAGAGAGTAACCTCATCTAACCATGAGCAGATGAACCTAGAAAGAAGATGAAATACCCCACATGTCTTCGTATCTAATGACATGAGAGTATCTGAATATAGAAACATGGATATATATATATATATATATATATATATGTGTGTAAACATATATACATATACAAAAATATATTATCAATTAAAACCCCCCAATGAGAGTGAAAGGGGATGTCCATGTCAGAGATCAGCTAGGGAAAAGAATAACCAACAGTTCTAGAAGTCGAACAATGATTCCACACATCTTGCACGTATACCCAGTAGAAAAAATCAATGCCAAGTATCACATCTTCATTATACCACACATTTAAGGGGCCAAGATATCTTATTAGAGGACTCACCTCCTGGTCAAACTAGAGGGTTCCACTTATTAGATTGATATATGACCTATATGGTATTCAAATTGGAGGGTTACGGTCTAATTGTTTATAGAGGACCCATTACCTAACTTGTAGGAGGTTTCCAATATGATTTTTGATAGAAGACCCATTCCTTTCTAACCATGAGGGTTCCACTCCCATAGTTGATTGAGGACCGATGCCATGACTAGTAGGAGGGTTCAACTTTGATTGGCGATAGAGGGCCCATACCTGACCTAGCTGGATGTTTATTCTCACTTATATAATAGGACCCATGCCAAAAATCCTTAGGTGGGTTTCTCTCTATCTAATTCTAGAGGACCCATTCCCTGAATCTGCATAAGGGTTCCATTATCTTGGATTCTAGAGAGCACATTCCTTGAATCTCTAGGAGGGTTCCACTCTGATGGTTGATAGGGGACCCATGACCATCCTAGATATAGTGTAAAACCATGAAATCAAATGATGATACAATATGATCACTTCCATTATAAAACATCACCTATGTAAGCTCCATTCCCAAAACATCTCTCATCATATATTAAAATCCAAAAAAAATCTAACATTCATGGTTTTTGTTGAAATCTTGTTTGGACAGGATACTAACATTCCAAAATATGAGTCCAAATGAATTAGGTATAATGGATTGATTATTAATCAATAGAAACCAATGGTTACGTGCCATATGATGGGACCCACATTATGGGTGGTCCCTCTCCACTTCATGGTTGTGTCCCAGAAGGTACATGGATCACTGTACATGTAGGTATACGTGATGTGCAACAAAATTAATGAATTTTCCAAGATACCCGCGGTCACTACATGTTCCCTCCCCTCATTTTCATGTATACAAAATATATCCATTTACATTGGTACACTATGTTTCTCTTCACAAGTGGTGTCATGTGTGTATCGTTCTATGTCTATGTATGTGGGTACATGGTCATGTTTCTAGCAATTTCATTCCACACTGTGTCCTACCCATGTGTTCTGCCACATGGATTGGCTACCTAGGAAATGGGTACATGATCTGTATGTTGGATACACACCGTTCCATCATAATAATTCTCAAATTCCATATCCACAAAAACATAGGGGATACACACTATGCATTCATGGTGAAACATGATGTGTTGTTTTTAGTATTAAACGATATAAAATATAAACTCAATGATCCAAATCTAACTTAATAACTCTGAATCAAGCCTCTCTATATCCCAAAATTGTGGGATCACTCTTTGCATAGTGATTCTGGTACTCCTGTGGCTCGAAATTTGTTCTTGATTCACCCTGAACATAATATGCTTTATGTGTATATGGTTATTTCACTATTAATGAATTGAATTATGATAATCCAAATGATCACCAAAAATCCCTCAATATAGATGAAAAATATCTAGTTTGGAGATCTCTCCCTATAATGGAAATTTGTTTGAAATTTATGGGACATATCTGGCTTGCTACCCCCCTCTAAATGTCGAATTGTGATGTCAGGTGCAATCAGTGAACACCATGAAAAATATGTGGGGGGAAATCACAATAAAAAAAATATATCAATAATTGGAAAATATTTCTTGGCCAAAGAGAAATATTTGGAGATATAAGTTAAATATAATAATAACCAATTTAATTTCAATACACGATTTCATGAATTGTTCAATAAATGGTGCATATCATATAAGGGATGATTATCCTGAATCAATTTGACTAAAAGTGTGTAAATAATGAATTAAAAAGTCATACCTAGATATTAGATGAATATTTATTTATAAACATTCTATCCAAAGAATTGAATATTTCATTATGTTTGTTGCGATTTGATCTGCACTAATATAGAGATTCTTCTTCGTTGGATGTGATTCACTAATGGATGGAAGAAAAGCTCTACGAAATCCTCTAATGGTTTACATGTCTAACATTGGAAAAATCACCATATCAGAAAACTTATATATTTAATCTATCACATTAATTAAATAATTTAATTCAATTAATAATTTAATCAGTCCACTAAAAATTCCACTAATGGATGTCTTATTCAAATGGCTAATACCGACCTATTTTAGGTCACACCTAGGGTAAAAATCACATTCCAGCTTCAACAATAGTCCCAAATTTATGATATAAGACTCTATTCAAGAGGTATTCAATTTTTTTAATAAATTGTGTTTGTGTGTGTTTTTAATATAAAATATATTTAATAATTATTTTAAAATTAATTAATGGCACATTGGGCATTGGAATCGCATATTGTCTCAGTTCTTTGCAAAGAAAATATATATTGAAATATTTCGATGTCTTACAATTAAAAAAATATGTCTATAAAATTAAATAAAATTATTTTATTATTTAATCATGGTGTATTATTATTTAAAAGATGTAGTAGATGAAATAATCATAAAATAATTGGTTTATAGTAATATATCTTATTTGTGAAGAAACATTCTGATTAAAACTTAAGGGTTCTATGTTTGTTATTTTTGAGAGACCGAAAAATATTGTAAATGTGGTGGGATATTGGGGAGAAATACTTTATGTATTTTTTATAACTATATTTCTCATTATGTGTGTCAAATGGAGGATATGTGGTGCCCTTATACAAGTGATGGGAGTGGAACACTAGTAATGTTTCATAATTTTAAAATAATATCATGTGACTGTCTACATAAAGTTGAACATAAAAAATTATGATTAAATTATAAGAGGATATGGTTCAAAATACCATCATCCAATAATAATTAATATGATTTTTTGAAGACGTATTATTATATTTTGACCACAGATAACTAGTTTTATACATTACCTTAGTGACACTTTTTTTATTATTTTTACAACACCCAATGACCAAAAAGGAATTTCAAATAATTAATTAACTTTATCCTCATAATTAATAATAAGGAATATATTTATCATGATTCAACATTTATAATTGCATGAATTTAATTTTAATATTATTGATCAAAATGAAATAAAAATTAATTTTATTAAAAAATTGAATTTTGAATTATAAAGATGATCTTATAACAAAAAATTATAAATTTGATTAATATATAATTATTTTGATTATGGTCAATAAAATGGATCATATGTTACATTAAATTTAAATAAAAAATATAATTAGGCTTTTAAGTTACATGATTTAAAGTGAAGTATAGAGTTTTGAAAATATTGGCATTTTATAATATTCACTCAAAGATCAATATATTTTTATAAATATAAAAATCAACTTTATATATATTCAATATAAAAAAATAAAAATAAAAATACTTTTTATAAATTCTAAATTCTCAAATATTGAAAATTATCTTTTAAAAAAACCATGTAATTCAAATAAAAATATTTTTGTTAAATAAAACTATTTCTTTTTTTGAATTAAAAATTATCCATTTATTAATCATTTATTTTTATATAAATCCATAAAATGAATAAATAAAAATCAAAATATTTATTTATTTCAAGTCATTATTGGGATTCCACCCATGATTTTCACATAGATTTATTGTCGAACATCAATTTGATTAATATATTATTTCTACCATTTACTTATAATTTCCTTGTACATCCTTTGAAATTCTATGTGTATAAAATCTATTTCAGTACTTATCATTGAGAAGGTAGAATGGTTTTTATTGATCAGTGAATTTTCCACACTTTTTTCACTCCCATAGTGGTTATTTGTTGAGATTTAAAATTCCTTGACTGACTCCAACCATCTCTTTTGGTGCTTGATCAACAAGTCATGTGTGAATATTTACATTAATTTCATATGATCAGTATAGAATCACAGTATTCACCATAGAGATGAATCCATTGTATATTTAATTCAGAAAAATGTAGGGAGTACTCCAGATCATATAATTCCTACAGTAGATCGTATGTTTTGAAATTTACTTCATGTAACATCAACCACAAATATTCATACCCACAGTTTATGTTTTCACATGAAACTATTTTCCAATGATAGTCAGTCATTATAATCTATCAACAATGAATCAAATTAGATACCAAGAGGGTTAGATTTTAGTTCATACCATGAGGTTTGTATTTCCTAATATGAGATTCATTTATATATTTAGTAAGTATTTTTATAATTATTCCATGTAAAAATTCTATATACCTTTTTAATGAAAGTGATGAAATTTTGTAATTCCTCCATGTGTTTATTTTTGTTAATCAGAGGTTTCCCATATGTATGTATGGGAGGTTACCTATCATTATATACTATTTATTATACTATGGTTTAAAGGAACATTTCTAAGTGATCCAAAATTTTTCATCGTCTAAGGGGTCTATTTTTATTTATGAGTTTGTAGAATTACTAATATAGGGGATAGATACATATCCCCATGAGGGAAATTAGAAATCACATTGTTTGGTTCCACTTAATGTGGAATTCCATTCCCTTTATAGTCATGTGACAAGGAACACTGTGGTTTCTTTTTATATTTTTAGGACAAAAAAATGATTGTCTATTTATGGTAATGAATCTAAAATAAAATTACTTCCCTTGGATTGTCATGAATAAAATTCAAATGATGATCCTTTTTATGGTAATTCACTATGGACTGAACTGTTTATTTTAAGGAAATATGACTAAGAATGATGTGTAAATTTTAAGGAAATGAATATAATACCATGACGTATTATAGATTATGTAAATATAACTACAACATATAGAGGATGTTTATAGTCATATATAATAGACTTATAAGAGAAAGAAACATAGTAATGTCTTGGGTGGGATTTATGCATGAGTGACCATGTATTGTTCATCTTCTCTATTTGGGAAAGGATATGGACATGTATCATTTGAGAATACACTTAATAAAAGAAAAATATGTTTATATCATAATAATTTTTCACCTTTATGATGGCATCAATTAGGGCATGTTTTAGGATTATACGTAACAAGAGGACAATATATTCATGTCCACCTATGGTTTGTTAATAAATAGATAGATAAGTAAGAATGATCTCATAGTTCGTATTACCCAATGTGAAGTTTATGGAACTTAAAGATGATTATAATCCCATATGGATATCTATCTATTTAATTAAACAAAATAGAGGAATATCAAAGGATTATCGAATCACCAAATGGATATATTGAAAGTACTATATTATTATGGGTGTGGAGATAAGAAATCCATCCTAGGATAAGATAAGTTCAAACCCATCATGTAGAAACATGGTGGTTGATTGATTATATCGGGGTCATAGGACATAAACTCAGAGTGGTCATGATGAGTGTCTCTAGACAGGAAGAGTCCCATAAGTCAACCAAAGGAATTAATTCATAGTATTAATGGAATAATTAACGATTAATACCTGCAATACCATATTAGTTAGAGAGGAAAACCCCAAGAAAAATCAATAAATTTATCGATTAACATTATCATTGGAATACATGTTTTAAAGGAGACACATAGACATTCATGGTATCCATATTATATGAATCTAGTTGATTTGGAGGAATTCTAGATGGAAATGGATTTTTAGGTTTTTTACTTCTATAGATGGAAGTCAAAGAGGTTTTCAGAATAATCAATTCAACAATGGTAGTTTTCCATAGGGAAGGACAGATCATTAAATAGGTTCATATATCCATAATGATGATACTTCCCCTTATGTATAATACAATGTCAAATAATTCATAGTGAAGTAGTGTTATAAACCAAGATAAAGGAAAAATATTTTCCTAAATTAAGAAAGATATGAGACTTCTACATTAATGGATGTGGTCAGCTAGAGTAATTTGTATTTACATTTGGAAACTATAAGGGATTCATGTGGTGGAAAACTTTTGATGAAGGAATTTTATTGGGGTCCTTCAAAAAGGATGTCTATAATGTGAATCCTATGAATATAGGTTGTGGGAAAGGGATAATCATGAATTTTATATGTTAGAGCCTTTCTTCTCTTCTAATATTAAATTTAAATCCTACTAAGGAATCCATCAATACATTTTCCAAATGATGATGTCAAACATTATGTTATTTCTCACTCGAACTTCAGGTCATGAAAAATTTTCTCCATGAAATTTATGTCGTAGGTAGTATATAAAGGATAACTATATAAACTACCCCTTATGATTATTAACAATCAATACAAAATAAACTATATGTATATGATTTATGAAACTACAAATGATATCTGATATGATGTTGTAAATTATAATTATATTACATATATAATAATAGATGAAATGGAATCTCACCATGCAATGAGAATTGATGGAAATTGGTGGTAATTAGATGTGTTCACAAATTCCTTGATGTTGAAACTAATATATAGACTGAATTTTTTATGTCGAGACAAATGGTATCTAATAAAAATATTTTTTCACCATAAATATATTATTTGGGTGAAATGGTTCAAATTACTTTTTATACATAGATTCTATTTTTGTGTAGCCAAAAAATATCTTCATAAAGGAATAATTTATTCTCTTTATGAAATAAAATATTTTGAAAAAGTGTTGATCATATAATATGATATCTAATAAATTTTATCTATCCTAATTGGATCCAATATGAAAAAAAGAATCAAATTTTGATGAATAATTTTGAACAACACAAGATTAAAAAGGTTTTGAAAATGATCCTGAGAATAATGGTTTACCTATCCTGATAAATTCATAGAGTAAGGGGGTGGTTATTTAGAACAATTAATTAATTTTTTAATTTCTAGAATATTATTTTTTCATGGTCTGTATATGAATAACACTGCATAGAGACCTCAAACATCCTTAACACATAGGTAACTATAAATGTTTTTCTTTCATAAACCATCCAAGTGGATTAAAGATTTATTATATAATTTTAATGCGATGCATTCATCATAAAATGTTTATACATGACTATGTAATAATATAATATATTATATAATATTATAGTTGAATCATTCCTAAAAATAATTTTATATTTATTCTTCATCATTTATTACAATCTTGAAATGATTTCTGATAAAGATTCCCATGTATCTATTAAATGTAAAATGGATACAATAAATGATATAAATAAAATTTATGTTAATATATTATCTCGAGACATATAATTTTTTTCGACATGATTGGTGTGGGTATTTAAGATTATTTGATTCTCTAGATGATTAACCTTTACGGTTCTAGTTTATTAATGGTAGATGCATCCATAGTCTTCCGAAAAGAGAGAATCATCATAGACATTGGTCAACCACCATTTTGTGCCCACATAGGAAATAATCATCACAACCAGATGATTTTTCCATGAGACACATGACTTCTAGGCGTACATCCCCTTGTATGATCTACTGGCCTTATTAGAAGGACTTAATATTTTACAATAAAAGTCCACAAATACCCATCCATCTTGTGAAGATCCATAACCCGCAATATATGTTGTTGGGATTTATGTAGGTATGTCTATCATGGTAGTTAATTTAACAATGACTAGGGAAGGAGATATTGGGTATGAAAACTCTATTCTAATTTTGAAATAAAAATCATAGGGGAATGATTATATTAAGTTTTGGTGTAATAATCACCTTACCATCATAACAAAATATCATCATAAACTTATTATTAAGATGGGATCTTGATTGAAACAAGTTTAACTAGATGAAAAAATAGGTTGGGAAAATCCTCTCAGATCTGAACATCATTAGGGGGATTATAATACTTGGATATATATATATATATATATATTATTAGTTTATTTCTTTAAATGATTCATATGATAATTAATATTGGAAACCTATGATATTAATGGATATTCTTTTGTGGGTGATGAACATCATGGATCAAGACCTTATTCCTTCACTTATTGTTCCCATTGAAACAAGGCCATAACTAATTATCATATCTCACAACCAAGATCTATAGAAAAGGAGGCCCAATAACATCCCAAAAAACTAGACATGTGATTACCATAATGTTTGTGGAAAAATGCAAGAAGAATGATTATATACTGAGTATGGTTCTGAGGTAATCTCTAGGATTGACCAACTATTCCACATAGAATTTTTTCTAGCCATATTTATCTAGGTGTATCTCATCCTAATTCATGAGTCTCACATAGGATTAATGATAAATACATTTCAATAGAGACTAAATTGAAAAATCAATAGTATAATCAAGTCTATGGTGTTAATTTTAGTTAGGTTATATTATCATTTAATTGATAATTATAGTAGGAATACCCCATTTAGATATTTTACTCACTTTTTAGTGTTATGGGATTTGATATCACCACACTAGGTTGGTTCGGAGTTCTCAAACAATAGGAAAAATATAGTTTCCTATTTCAATAGATATGGTTATACCATTATTTGGGTTAACCTTTGTCTCTTTGACGTATAGGATAAGGGAATCATGAAGAATTTCAATATAGAATTTTTCAAAAATAAATATCAGACACCACATTAAATAAAAATTCAAAATATGGTCGAAAAGTAACAACCCAATATTTTATTATATATTTATCTTTAACTAAATTTTATTTCTTTGATAGCTTCCTTTATACACAATACCATGTTTAAACGAACCATGATATACTATTGAATTATGATTATTTAATGTTATAGTTATCTCATATCTCTGATATTGGAAGGTATGAATATTAGTAACTATATTATGAAAATTTATTTTTTTCTTATGTATAAAATTAATTCATTGGTTATCAATTAGTTATGAATGAAAATAATTGCATTTGAATGTTATAAGTGCTGTTTATCTGAAAAAATATTTTCCTGTGGGATATGTGTTTGTATTTGAGTAAATTATATTAATCATTATTGATGAATTATTATAAAAAAATGTATAGATGATATATTCAATTAAAATTTTTTGTATACTTTTTATATTTTTTCACAGAAAAATAATGAACGTTAACTCAATTTTATGTTTAGAAATCAGTTTTTTTAAAACAATTCTATTGTGTTTTTTAATCTTTCATAAAAATTAATTCTTACCACTTATAGAAAATTAATCATGTAAAATAGATACTATATTTTAAATCATGAAAATTAACATTTAAAAATTTTCTGAATGAAAATTTAGGTCATATTAAATTGTAATGTTGGAAAATTTTCAATTACCAAGAAAATAGATTGAAAATGGTAAAATGTATAAAACTCAAAAGGTAAGGGTTAAAATGACATAAAACTATTTCTAAATCATATTTATGTATTTATTTATATCTTATCATATATAATATTCTATTATAATTAATTTTGTATTCAATTTTCTTGAATAATAGATTAATATATATTAATCCTTATAAACATTAATAGTGTGTCCCATCCCTCCGTCATAAAATTTCATCACCTATAATCTATTCCTAATAGTTTTAGAGCCTATTAGATTATATAATCTGAAAATCTATCCTATAATAATATCATTCCCAAGGGTTTGGAGGTTCAGTTTTGATCCAAATAAATTCCTTAGTAGACTAAGAGTGTACGCCAAAGGAGGTTCTCCTAATTATAGATATAACTCTTATCCAAGTGATTTCATTTTATTTTATATAATAAAAATTTAAATATAATGATACAAAATTTTATATAAAAAATTTTGTATCTATAATATATTTGGATGTTATTATGTTTATTTTGTATCCTTTATTCATCTCATTCTTCATAAAATGGGAAATGATAGTATTGTACATGTATTCATGTGGACTACAACCTCCTAAAAGGTAACATTTTCATTTTAATAACCACCATTCTTGGATGTTTATTTTAGTAAATTTAACTTATTTATTATATTTATTAAATATTCATGATTCTATAGTTATAATTTATTATTTACCTTCTTACATTTCCATCTGTTTGAAAATGATAACATCTCTCGTGCATATGCATGAACGACTGCCTCCACGAACTGGTGTGAATAATTTTTCATATCGGTTATACATGGTTAGTAATAAGAATTAATTTAATGAATATATATGAAATTTATAATATAATAATGATTTTTTATAGGTAAATTATTATTTACATTTATTTCTCTCAATATTTCAAAAAGTGGAACAATATTTGTGAGTACATACATATTACCATTTCGACATAGTGATGTAATTAATTGTTCATAACTGCTTTATATGCATGGTTATAACATAGTATTTAAAGAATAAATATGACAACCAAAAAATTATTAATATTCTTGAGATTATTAAATAATTACAATGGTTTTACTACCAGACCCATTAAACCGAATCATGAATAGATAATAGACCACCTTTCACCTAAATTTTCATTTTGTGATGAAATTGTTTATATAAGGATAATTTGATATTATAAAGTAATAATACATTGTAAATTATTCAATAATATGGTTATAAAATAAATTTTCAGTAAATAGATATTTATTATATAGGATATTTTTTTTCAAATAAAGAAATATGAGACTTTTGGAAAGAGGATATGATATAGTCTCATTTATTATTGCGATTTCCTATATTAAATTTAAATCAAGGAAAATTATATGGATAGTATATTTTAATGCCCATATATTTTCTTCTAATATATTTATTCCAATAATTTATATGAATTACTAACATCTTCATCTCATTGGTGTTAAAATTATCACGATTACTATTTAAAGATATGTTGGAATTATTTCATTTTTGGTTGATAAAAATTTGTTCCCTTGACCATCCTCATCATAATTATTTTATATATCTTTTTAATTATACACGAGATGTTAAAAAAGGTAATTATTTTTAAAATTACATTATTTTCAATGGTTTAAATGAAATATTTTAAAAAAATATTTTTTAAACAATATTTTTTTATACATTTTAAAATTCATAAAAAATGTTCTGCTTTTACATATACTCAATTAGAAGATTTTAACATTTTTATGAATGTTATTTATATTGATTATTCCATTAAAATATTTCATTTTTATTTCAATAAAAATTATTTTCTAAATATTATAGTAATTCAGCGTTAACATATAATTTAAAGGAAATGTTATCTTTAAATTGTTTCAAATAAAGGATCGAATGCCCTATTAATGAAATTATTAATCTATATCAAAATATTTTAAGGATTGATATATACATTATCTAGGATATCACCATATGTTGTGGTCCAAATAATTTATCTATATTACTTTGAATGATGTTGATTTAAGGAAGATTCTATGAGGCTTTTTTTTATGGAAGTAAATTATATTCAGATTAAACTTATATGATACACATTTATTTTCTATGGGTTATTCTATAATGAAATGATGAAATGAATATAAAAACTATTTATTTACATAGGTAATGATCTGTGGATATGGTTACTATTTTATGAAAATGTTTCACCAATATTTATGGTTTTTATAATATATTTTTTGGGATCGATGTTATATAACTCTCCAATGCAATAGGCAATGATGTATATCCCAGGAGATAACAAGGAATTGAATGAAGTGTGAACACAATTTAGTGTGGAAGAGTAATAACCTTGTGTTTTTTAGGTGCGTTATTATTTAATTTTTATCCAGTAATCATTATTTCTATGATAAATGTTGATTGGTTTTGGTTCTAGAGTTTCTGGTGTGTTTCATTGTTTATTAGATTCAATTTTCAAGGTGCATTGTTTGAGATTGATTTTCTAAAACAATGATGATTTATTTGGAACGAATGTTTCATATAGAATAAGATCTATGTTTGGTGTGTGATTATGGAAAATGGTTTTGAAAATAGTTCATCCTTGCTAATAAACATTATAAAATTTCTTTGGGTGGCCCATGGTAATGGTGTAGGGTTTGACATATCGTGCAAGCCTCTTTGATAAGCCATGTGACACCAAATAGTACCAACTAAACTGTTTCTTTTCATTTAGAAAAAAGGTGTACCCAAACTACATAGGTTCCCAAGTGAGTAAGTATTTATCATATGTTTGGAACACATTTTTTCAAACTTTTTGTCTAAATCTTGTGAATTTTAATTTAATATTCCAAAAATCAACTATAAAAACCATTTTTTACCAGTTTTGACTCATTACATATTATAAAAGTATCCCTCTCATATAGTGATATTTATTTGGAATTACATGATAAATTACTATAATCTCAATCTTTACTATAATAGATCAAATTTATTTTATAACTTGGAATTTTGATATGTGATGTAAGAACCTCATTATTCAGGTATACCTGAGATCTACCTTTTTTACATTGAAATAAGTGATAGAACAACTATTATATTTCCCAATTTATGGATTCATATGGAAACTAATGATTAATCATTTGATATATTTTAGAATAGATGATGATTTTAGTATATCAATGACACTCCATTGGTCGGAGCTAAATCTACCCTTAATTCTGGTTGTTTCAGGAATGTTTCCATAAATCAATCATATTGAGGATCAATTTTTATTTAATCTAATATTATATATCTATCATGATTATTGATTTATGATAGATATATATTTTTTATGATAACCAAGGTTATATTATTTATTTTAAGAAGAATTAATGATATATTCCATGATTTATGATGAATTTAGTCTATTAACATCCTATGTTTGGAAATATCTTTGATCTAGTTATGTTGATGGGTTCTGGGATGTATATGATCCTACAAACAACCTTCATAACATGGAATATCCACATTTCCTTTAATTAAACTTCTTCTTTGATAACCAACCCTAAGATAGTCATCGTTTATGAATGGGCTGGAATTTACCTTTTCACAATGTGATTCAGGGTGTCACACATTAATAAACATTGGAGTAATTCATTAATGATATTAATGTAGAATTTTAATACCATAAGGGGTCATGTTTTTTATTTTGAAGTTATATAATTGTTATTCTTGATAACCCATTGTTCAATTTTTTTTGGGGAGTGTGAGTGGCCCTTGATACATATGTTTGATATGTGATCATATGATTTGTGTGTATCCACTTCATAACTATTTATGATATGTATTATTATTACTTCAGATGATACATATTTATTTTGGTTTGCAGATCATATGAAATCATTCTTGTTATTTACAAAGGATCAAGCTGTGATGTTTGAGTTATAAGACCCATATGAAGGGGAACACAAAAAGGCGATGATGTCTATTTATTAGGGAAGGTGTGATGGTATGGGTTGAGTCATAGACATATCGACTGACATGGGTGTATACCCCACATGGGAATATAGTATCCATGTAATGAAGGGTGAAATAATAGAATTCCATGATGGGATAATATGATTATCCAATTACGTCAGTCATTTTAGGTGGGACATACCATCACTCGGGGTTAATAACCACCATCAGGGTGGGAAGTGCACTGTTTTTTATGATAACTGGCATCGGGGTAGGGTATGTGGAATAAACTTGAAGGAAGGATATAATTATATGAGTTCTGTGAATAGGGAGATGACTGTTTATATGAATTTAGGTAAAACCAGTGACGTATTGTGAAAGAAAATGACATCCATACTAGTACAATTCCAAAGTATGCAGGGTCGAGGTTCAGTGATTTGGTTAGAGCATGATGACTTGAAACACGTTTGGATATATGATTATATGACAATTAAATTTATTTAAACACATAATTATTTAAATATTTATATTCCTTTTATTATGTAATTTTTTTGGTTATCTAACTAGGTTTAATTACTCACACCCTTCATGTCCATCTCTATATGAATGTAGCTTACATGAGCATGGATCCAGTGAATGGAAAATTCCCTAAAATATGGATTTCATAAGATGTAGGTTATTCAAGGATATTCTCTATACTGTTAATGATGCAATTGTTTTCATTTATTTATTAATAACATGTTTGACCTTCCACTTTTGGGTTTTGTTATTTTATTTTCATGTGTGTCATGAGATACATTCTATAACAATTTTAACTGCACTATCGATTTATTACGCATTATTATTCTATTATATTATTTTTGATTGTATCTTATTGAGATTGAGGTTATACTATACCCACTCATTGAATATAGAACCTGGTTAATTGTTTTCAACCTATTTCATATAGTGAGGTGAACAAGAGGCTATGTCACACATTTTTTGGAACCAAATTAATCGGTTGGGGTATTAAAATGAGGTATTAGAGATGAAACACCATTATTTATTTTAAAAAACATGATACTTTATATAAAAAAGATAATCAATGTAGGACTAGAGTAGGGGTGTTTCCATGTTCTTGAGTAAATCATAGGAAAATAACCTCTAATCCAACATTGATGAGATTACGGAAACATTTTATGGGGGATTTGGTATGTTCATGCATCATGAGTGGGAAGAACAGTCACATTAAATATATATATATATATTTTATGATATAAATTTAATTAATTTACTTCCTAACATTAGGTGATTTTTTAGGATACACATATGTTTTCTATTGAGTTATATATTTAATTTCTCAACTATTGTGATATATCTATACTACTATTTTTTAAATAATTTTAATAATGTTGTTTTTACTAGTATATTTTTGGCTTAGAGTAAAATAGAAGGATTAAGAATCTCAGATAGTTCTTGGTGGGATATACTTTAGGTTTTGGATGGTCTCTAAGGAAAACCATTATGTGATCCCAAATACATATTAGGATCTATCGTGTGCTAATACATTCAAAAGATATAAATATTATTTTTTAATTTCTGATATTCAAATATAGTTATTTCTAAATGGAATGGACACTATAGTATCCTATGATGGTCTCATTAGTGTGAAAGTGCATGTTCTTCCACCAGTGGTGCAATAGGATTTACCTAAGCACACTTATATTAACTAACTCATGATTCAGGATAAAAATCATGTTTGTATGGGAATCATTGATATTGTTCAAGTTAAAAGTAGAAACATTCAAAAAGACCATGGTTGGTAATTCATGGGACTTCCAACTCCAATATCCACTAAATTTTCAAGGAATTTGTATCCCATACGATGTATATTATGGGATGGATTATATATAGATTTTTGTTTTGATCTAGTTCAGGATCTAGACAAAGGAAGAGTGATCATATAAACCTTAATATTCCAATAACTCCCCATGATATAGTATAATAACATTAATCAAGCTAGAATATGAGGGGTTTCTAATTTGGTGACCTTAAATGTGATATTTATTATGAAATATTTTCTGATATGATAAATATAGAATTCTATAAGGAGTTTATGGAGGTTTATAATGGTTATAACTCCATATATATGTATTCTAATTTATTGATGGATTGTAATCGCTTTTACTAGTTTTTTTTTCTGGGAATGATATATATAATTGTGAAACATTTTACATTAAAAATCATCCACAGATTAAACGATTCTTTAGAGGGGTTGACCTAACAACATACTCATAGTTTGTTTATAAGGATCTAACATTTTTATAAGGGTCTAGAGGAGTATGTGGTACCATGATTGCATCCACCCCATAAAAGAACAATGATTGAGCTTCCTCTAACTACTATGTGATAATATTCTATTAGTACTAGGAGGATGGATAGTCAAGAGACATATGGTAGTAGGTAGATTAGTTAGAGTTGGAAATCCATAGTTTACTCCATAATAGATGATTTTAGAATGTCATTCAGTTGTGGGAATATGTGGAATTATATAAATGTATGTAGGTATACCACTATTGAGTGCCTCTATTGTGATATGGTTTGTCATCTTTACAATTTTTTAGGGATTCTTTTAGGATTATAGGGATATCTGGTGATGCTGGGAGTAGTGGACCATAGTAGAGGATGTATATAAAAATGAACCATGGGAATGTGTGGGGATCTTTGGTAACCCAAATTTTAATATTATTTTAAGAACCCACTGATGAATGTGAGTGTCTGTATACTATTGTAGGAAAAGTTTTCATTCATTATACACTATTTGAATCATTTACTAATTCTAGTGCATCCCATTCATTTATATATTAATAATTTATTTATTGATATGAATTTCTAATGATTTTACCTCTTGAGTTAGTTTTCCTCAGTACACCACAAGTTCTTGGCCCTACATTTTAGTCTATGAAATGAACCTACTGTTTTCATGGCTGTCAAGAAGAAGATACGAAAAAATGTATCTTGATTTATTCAATGCAATGTTCTTTGAAAAAACTTATCTTTTAATCACCAAGATGTAAGAGGAAAACCAAAAAACATGATATATTCTAGAATACACTTTGGATACATATTCCTTATTTAAAAATGTTAAAGTGTCCTTTTTTTTCAAAAGGTGTAATTATTGGGGCCAGTGATCTTGGAGAAAGATATATCAGCAGACCCAGAAAATTTAGAGGTGATGATCTATTGGGAATGGCCCTATAATGTGTATGAGATCAAGATATTTATTAATTTATTAGGGAATAGTTATGGTTATATCAGTATATATCATATTTATTATCAGCCATAACTATACTAATAAATAAAGTGATGTTGTTTTAGTGGTTTTAATTGTAACGTCCCGGTTCCAGAAGTCATCCAGAGGCTCCCCTTACCCAGTTGGTTAGATAGCCTCAAGAATAGTCCCCCAAATGCCAGAGGCTGCCGACTAGAGTGACGGCCTTAGTTGTGATAGTGGGTAAACTATGACCTCATTGGAAAAGTATAGAGAGGAAGAGACAACAATAAAAAATAACGGAAATAGTAAACAATCGACACAAAAGTGAATAGAGGAAGTCTAAATATGATAAAAAACAAGAGCAGATGTATATATGATGCATGATACATATGTCTAGGAAAGTAGCCAAACAAGTCACAATGATGGGAATAAAAACAGTGCTAAAACATGTATAAATGAAAGATAAACAGCTCCTCAGTATCACAAGCCTACGCTTGGCCCCATGCTCTCTATCTCCACTACTAGTGAAGTACCTGAAGTCGAAGGGTGCTTGACCATATCTATACATGCAATAATATAGTATGTTTGGGCCCAAATGCATAACCCAAACATGGTGTGAGACTAAATCCTAGTAGGAAACCACTATAAGATTTGTGCCTAACAGTCAGTGATCATATGACAGTTAATGGTACAGTAAGCAGTAAAAAGTAAATAGTAAACAAGATGATACACAACAGTAAACAATCCACAAATCAACAAGCATAAGTGAATAAAACAGCTTACCACAAATAGGATTCCCCCTAGTAAGTACTCACAACCAACCCCTCTAGTCTTATCTAGGATGTACTAACTACCTTATGGGCATTACACTCATCCTAAACCCTCTGGTTTGGACATATGAAATTATAAGACTCTCTGAGGTAGAATGCTCATTCAATTCCCCTTATAGTCTAAGGTAGTCAGAAACTCTCTAAGGAAGATCACATGGTCTATTCCCCTTATAGCCCCATGGTCTAGAGACTCTCTGAGGAAGCTCACTCAGTCAATTACTCTTATATCCTCAGGTCAATCACAGACTCTATGAGGAAGCTCACTCAGTCAATTCCTCCTATAACCTGGAATGGTTTAAGGAAACTCAACAAAAAACAGACTCTATGAGAAAGCTCACTCAGTCTACCCTCATATAGTCTATGAACCTCAAGACTCTATGAAGAAGCTCACTCGGTCTGTCCTCCTATGGTCTATAATATCCAAGACTCTCTAGGAAGCTCACTCAGTCTATCCCCTATAGTAGAAAATGTCCAAGACTCTTTGAGAAAGCTCAGTCAGTCTATCCCCTCTATAGTCTATATCACCAGGTTCTCACAGCCCCATTCCAGTCAGTGATTAATAATGCTATAAGGAAAATGTAAACCTACAGAGCTACTTAGCTAACCAGTCTATAGAATAAAAAGCATGTCAGGGAACAGTACTCCATCCTATGGTCACCAGGCATGGAAAGCATGTATATTGGCCAAAGGCAGAACAAGACCAAAAGGTCATAAATAGAAAAAGGCATTGAAAAAAAATCCAAGAATAGAAATTATCCTTATAAATGGACAAATTAAATCTAGACAAGAATACAATCAAGGCAAGAAAAATATCAGGGGTAAAACAGAAATCACACAATACCCTGTTTAAGGGTATTGGTGGAATTTTCACATAATACTCAAGGAAATTGAATGGAAATGAACAAACCACCTACCTTGAAGCTATGATATTGTTATACTTGAACCACGAGGCTTGAATCTCTTTAGAATGTTGTAGATCTATGAAAACGCACATAACTTTCAATCCACGATAACTTGAAAAATAGGAGGAATTGGAAAACGATGATCTAGAAGAAGGAAGAGCCTACCGCTGTGGTTCCAACGCAATCGACAACGGTCGATTCAGAGAACGGACGGAGGCACGGGGGCTCAGAGGATATTTGTGGTCATATGGTCTCTCCCGATCGGAGAATTCCTAGAAGAAGACAGTTCAGGGGTTAAGACGTGACCCCAATGCGTTTAATGAAAAAAAGAAAGTACCCAACGTGTACATTAGGAGTACATGGCGTGTACTAGGATTTTCTGTACTCCATTTTAAAAGGCCTCTACATCACCCCACAAGACCGTGTGTATGGCCCGGACATGGCCAGCACACGGCCTCATGTGGAATCGAAGTACATGGCGGGTACTTATAAAGTACAAGGTGTGCACTTCAAAAATTTCTACAAACTCCTCTGTTCTAAAAACTCCAAAAATAGGAAAAACATACCTGAAAATAAGGTTTGGGTTCTTACAAACTTCCCCCCTTAAAGAAATTCATCCCCAAATTTCCCTTGTGAGGCGTAGAAGAAGAAACACCAAACAGCTCCGGCCACTGCGATCGTACATCAGCCTCCCTCTCCCAAGTCTCGTCCTGTACTCGCCCGTGCTGCCATAGAACATGTACCAGAGGAAGAGACCAGTCCTGGAGAACCTTCTTAATTCGATCGAACATCCAAATAGGACTCTCCTCAAACTATGCATCCGCTTCGAGCTCAACCTCATCAGGTTGAAAGACATGAGATAGGTTTGAAAAGTAATGTTAGAGCTGATAAACATGGAAGATGTTGTGCATATCCATGTACCTCTGATGTAACTACAACCGATATGCAACCGACCCAACTCTCTCCAACACCTCAAATGGCTCGACGTACCTTGGTGAAAGCTTACCCTGTCTCCGAATCCTCTTGTGTCCCAGCCTCGGTGCGACACGCAGGAAAACTAGATCCCCGCCCTCGAACTCTAGAGTTCATCTCCGCTGATCATCATAAGACTTTTTTCAAGACTGTTCCATAACCATCCTCTACTGAATCAACTCTATCTACTCTAAGGTCTCCTGAATAAGATGAGGTCCCAACAAAGGCACCTCTCCTGCCTCCAGCCAGTATAAAGGTGATCGACATGGCCTACCGTACAAAGCCTTGTCAGGTTCCATCTGAATAGTCTATTGAAAACTATTGTAGTAGGAGAAATTCACAAGAGGTATATGCCTCTCCCAAGAACCTCCAAAATCCAGAATGCAAGATCGGAGTATATCCTCAAGTACCTGAATTGTATGCTCAGATTGGCCATCTGTATGGGGATGGTATGTTGTACACAAAAGTACCTGTGTACCCAAAGCCTTCTTAAGACCCTACCAGAACCGAGAAGTAAAACCCGCATCCCTGTCTGAAACAATGGAGTGCGGAACTCCATGTAGATGTACAAACTCTCGGATGTACAACTATCCTAGCTCATCAACACTGAAGGTCTCCTTGATCTGCAAGAAGTGAGAAACCATTGTAAGCCTATCGACGACAGGCCAAATTGCATCATTCCATTGAGGTGACCTCAGAATCCCAGCCATGAAGTCCATCACGACATCATTCCACTTCCACTCCATAAGGGGTAACTACTGCAAAAGACATGCTGGTCGCTGATGCTCCACTTTCACCGGCTGACAAGTGGAAGACCTCAAGACAAAACCACCAACATCTATCTTCATATCTGACCACCAATTATGGAAGTGTAGATCACGATACATCTTGGTGATGCCAGGATGAACTGCCCAAATTGAGGAATGAAAATACTGTATCAGTTCCTCGCGTATGTCTGATGGCACCCATATGCGTCCCTGGAAATGCAAGATCTCATCCTTGACTACTATCCATCTAGGAAGAGGGTCCCCTCCTGACACACTCTCTGGCAGGACTAGACCTTCTGAGTCTGATAACTGCCTCATCCATACCCAATCAAGGAGAGTAGAGGTAACCGCTATAGAAGATAGAAAAATCTTCCCCTGTCTGTCGTGCACATCCAAATGCATCTCAGAGAACAGAGCCATAAGCTGCCACTCACTACTAGCCTCCTGAACTGCCTGTATCTGAGTTCTCCTGATCAATACATCAGCCACTGCGTTTCCCTTTCCTGGTGTATAGGCAAGATTAAAGTCAAAGGACTGAAGATACTCGACCCACCTGCATTGTCTTAGATTTAGATCGTGTTGAATGAAGATGTACTTGAGACTTTTGGGGTTGGAGAAAACCACAAAATGATCGCCCAAAAGATAATGTCTACAACAGCGTATAGCCTGAACAATAGCTGCCAACTCCAGATCGTGCGTTGGGTTATTTCTCTCATGTGGCCTCAACTATCGAGACCTGTACGCAATGACTCCATCTACCTACATAAGCATAGCTCCCAGATCGATACCTGAAGCATCAAAATACACGGTATAACTATTTCCCGGCTCTATAAATACTAGTATTGGTGATTCCATCAACCTCCCTTTCAACTCCTGAAAGTCATACTCACAAGAATCTGACCATAAGAACTTCGCCCCTTTCTTGGTAAGACCTGTCAGTGGTGCTGCTAGGCATGAAAAGTCCTGTATGAAACGCCTGTAGTATCCATCCCGCCCTAGAAAAATCCACACCACAAATATGTTCTTCGGTTGCTCCTAGGAAACTAATGCTCTCACTTTCTATGGGTCCACTGATACTCCTGCCTCTGAGATAACATAACCCAAGAAGTGAATATAGTCCATCCAAAAGTGTCATTTCGAGAGCTTAGCATACAACTGATGCTCTCTTAGTGTACAACTAATCTAAGAGATCATCGATCCTAGGTAAGGGATATCAGTTCTTGACTGTAAACTGGTTTAGCTTCCGATAATACACACAAAACCTGAGGGTTCCATCTTCCTTTTTTGCAAACAAGACTGGAGAACCCTGAGGAGAAGTACTAGGTTGGATAAAACATTTTGCTTGAAACTCCTCCAACTGCTTATTAAGCTCCTGCAACTCAGGTGTATCCATCTTATAAGGAGGAATAGACAACGGTGCCACTCTTGGCATGAGCTCAATCGAGTGGTATACCTCACACTTCGGAGGCAAACCTGAAAATTCCTCTGGAAAGACATCTGTTAAATGAACCACCACTGGAGGAAAGTCTAACTGTGAAGTCCCATAGTCATCCAGATAAAGACTAGAAATCTGAGCTATAACTCCTCCTAACCCATGATGCTCGAGTCCTGCTTGACTCGCCTGGACATCCCACTCACCTCTATGAAGAAAATATCCACCCTCTGGTGATATGAAACTCACCTAGCGGAGATAATAGTCTAAGAATTCCTGAAAGGTAACTAACCATTCCATTCCAAGAATGACATCATAGATCTTCATCTATAGGACATGGAGGTCCCATAAAAGTGACACCCTGAAACCTCAAGAGGGAAATCTCTGCACTGACGTACACTAACCGCTCTAGTTCTCAACGGTGTGTCTAGAGTTAAGGTATCGATAGAGGAAAAGATGTAGAGCCCAAGGCTCTCCAAAATAGAAACATCGATAAAACTATGCATAGAACCAGTATCGATAAGACATGAAGATAAAACTAAGTCTACTAAGATCATACCTCAAACTGTATAAGGATCAGGATCCTGTGCCTGATGGGTCTACTCCAATGAAAAACTCTGGCCTATACTGCGACCTTGTGACCTTGGATGACCACTCTGAGCTGATCCACTCTACTGTCGCTGGTAACCTGGTGACTGACCACCATGGCCGCGACTTCCACCTCAGCCCGAAAGGCCGAAAGAACTCCAATTCCCAGACTGATGAGAAATTGGTGATGCATCTCCTGAAAGAGGGGTCATAGAAGAACCCCCACCACTAGCTGTAGGTGAGAAGATCTGACAAAAACACTGAAGATGGCCCATCATGCCGCAAGATCGGCACTCCACCTAGTCTCTCTGGAACTGAGGCCTAGTATGCCTACTCCTCCCGAATTGATAGAATAATACTTGGCTACCTGAAGATACATTCTACCTACTCTGATCTCCTTGAGCAGACTCCCTACGGTGTTTCTTGCTATTAGTAGGAGGAACAATAGCTCTGGATGTCGATCCGCCCTGGATCACTACTCTAGAATCCCTCAGATTGCACTCCATGATCAACACTTGGTTGAAAATAGATGATATCGAAGTCAACCTAAAGATGTTCACCTAGGAACAGATCTCCTGCCTAAGACCATCCTCAAACTTCCTATCTAGGAACAACTCATCACCTGCAGGAATAGGCATGAATCGCTGTAGCTCGGTAAAGTGAGACAAGTATTCCATAACAGAAAGAGTACCCTACTTCAGACTCATAAACTCTTGGGCATGATCAGCTCTCAAGGTCTCCGGGTAGAAGTAATTGTAGAAGATGCGCCGAAACTCATCCCAAGTCATACTCTACTGGCGCCCTGACTGCGAGATCACCTCCCACCACCTCTGGGCGGAGTCTTGGAGCATATAGGTAGAAAGCTTCACCCTCTTCTCTGGAGGTATCTCCAGGTGCTCGAAAATTGTCAGCGTGGACTCTAGCCACAACTCTATAGCCTAAGGTCCTCCATCCCCTTAGAATGTAAGAGGATATTGTTGCTAAAAGACCTACGTCAACTCTACCATCGACGGGGTAAGAGGTGGAGCTCCCTAGAAGGTCTGTATCATCCTCAAAAATTCTTCCCTAAACTGCACATAGGCACCTAAAACTGGTATAACTGATGGTGCCAAGGCTGACACAACATGAGAATCAGCAGGAGGTCCCTGATTGGCCATATCCAGTGTCTGATCACCATCTGGCAGCTAAAGTTCGATCGGAGGATGTCTCAGTAGCATATCCCTGAATGGTCAAAATCACACCTTAGATATTTTTTATCAAAGACTCAGAAAACAGGAGTACAATAGGGGATCAAGCGATAGAAGCATTCATGTTTTACAAAACACGACTACACGACATGCATAAAAACTACACGACGTGTTCTTTTAAGCCATTCACATGGGTGTGTACTTCTTCCACAATAGGTCATGTAACTCCCCAACCACACGGCGTGTTTTCCCCACACATGGAGTGTACTTTAACTTCATTCCCCTACCCAACTCTCCTTACATGTCTATCCCACGCAGTCCTCTTAATCCTAGACTACATGGCGTGTTCACGAAGGACACGACGTGTACTAGACAAGGTTTCAATGTTCCGTGTTGTTAGTTACATGGCTAGATACACGGTTCACTCTACATGGAATGCTCGCTGAGAACACGACGTGTACTTGAAGGTTTTCCCCGACCCGTGTTGTTCGTGACACGACTGTGTACTTAGGTTACAAGGAACAACGTGTGATAACAGGACACAACGTGTAAAGTCAATGTTTCATCCATCCGTGTCGTTAGCCACACAGGTAGAAACACAATCACTACAAAACAACGTGTACTTACTGCACACGGCATGTACTTACTGTACACAGAGTGTTCTTGAATATTTTTCACAACCCCGTGTTTCTGCACACACAGTCATTAACATAGTTTAAAAACCTCATGGTTTGTATTAATAAAATACATGCCATGTATTCTTGGGTTTTTTCTGGGAAGTAGCTCGGAAACTGCTCTGAATCCCAGAAAACATAGAAAATAAGAGTTATGGTGCCAAATTCCGATCCGTGAGGGACCATACTCCCTGCGAATCAAATCTTGGCATCTTATACAAGTTATAACAAGGCACCCAAGAAATGATCCACCAAATTCCGGTCCATGAGGGCCTATAACACCTCAAGAACCAATGTTTGGCATCCATTTAATCAAAGTTATATACAAACAAATTCTCTCTCAAATAGAAGAGATTCAATAAAATCATCTATCACAACAACATGCATAATCTAGACAACGTCTATCACAACAACATGCAATCTCTAATGCATCCTAGATGGAATGGCAAGAATGCATGGCATGCGATTTCTAACAAGATCCTATATGATGCATGAGATGGAATACCCTCAACTCATCAGGCTGCGACAAAAATAGAATCATAAAAACAACAACGGTAACAACACAAAGCATGTGAATCACCCAACAATGAAATCAAATCAACTGTAAAAGTGAAAACCAGTAAAACTGAAATAAATGAGGTAGTATGGCTTTTCCCTGTACACGGGTTAGCTAATCCCAGGCACAACTTATTACCAAGTACCTATTCCGTCTGATCCCTGGCAATAGGCTCCAAACAGTAAGTCAAGAGAAAAGAATTCCTCTGATACCACTTTTTAACATCCCAATTCTGGAAGTCACCCAGAGGCGCCCCGTACCTGGTTGGCCACACGGCCTCAAGTGCATTTCCCCAAACGCTAGAGGCTATCGACTAGAAGCGAGGGCCTTCGGTGTGATAGTGGGGAAACTATTCCCTCATTGGCCGAGTACACAGTGGAAGAGAAAACAATAAATAATAACAAAAATAGTAAACAATCCACACACAAGTGAACAGTAAGAGACTAAATATGATAAACAACATGAGAACATGTATATATGATGCATGATACATATGTCTAGGAAAGCAGCCAAACAAGTCACAATGATGGAAATAGAAATAGTTCTAAAACAAGTACAAAATAAAGATAAACAACTTTTCAGCATCACAAGCCTATGCTTGGTCCCATGCTCTCCATCTCCACAGAAAGTCATGTACCTGAAGTCGTAGGGCACTTGCCCTTGACTATACCTGCAATAATATAGTCTGTTTGGGCCCAAAAGCATGACCCAAATAGGAAGTGAGACTAAATCTCAGTAGGAAACCACTCGAAGATATGTGCCTAACAGTTAGTGAGCATATGGTAGGTAATGGTATAGTAAGTAGTAAACAATAAACATGATGATACAAAACAGTAAACAATCCACAGATCAACAAGCAGCAGTGATGCACACAACTAACCACAAACAAAAATCCCTCTGGGAAGTACTCACACCCAACCCCTTTGGTCCTATCCAAGATGTACCAAAACCCTCTTAGTAGTACACTCAGGATAACCCCTCTAGTTTAGTCATACGAAATTATAAGACACTCTGAGGAATCACGATCAGTCAATTCCACTTATTGTCTAAGGTAGTCAGGAGTTCTTGGAGGAAGATCACGCAGTCTATTCCCCTTATATCCCCAAGGTATAGAGACTCTCTGAGAAAGATCACTCATTCAATTACTCTTATAGCCTCAGGTCGATCACATACTCTCTCAGGAAGCTCACTCAGTCAATTCCTCCTATAGCCTAGAATGGTTTAAGGAAATTCAACAAAACATAGACTCTATGAGGAAGCTCACTCGGTCTAACCCCGTATAGTGAATAAAGCTCAAGACTCTTTGAGGAATCTCACTCGGTCAATCCTCCTGTGTTCTATAATATCCAAGACTCTCTGGGAATCTCACTCGGTCTATCCCCTATAGTCTATAATGTTCAAGACTCTCTGACGAAGCTCACTCGGTCTACCCCCCTATAGTCTATAGCACCAGGTTCTCACGGCCCCATACCAGTCAGTGCATAATATAGCTATAAGGGAAATGTAAACCTATAGAGAAACATGGCTAACCAGCCTACAATATAACAAGCATGACAGTGAAAAGTACTCCATCCTACGGTCACTAGGCATGGAAAACTGGTATAACGGCCAAAGGCAGAACAAGACCAAAAGGTCATAAACAGAACAAGGCATGGGAAAAACATCCAAGAATATAACTTATTCTTATTCATGGACAAATTACCTCTAGGAAAGAATATAAGAAAGGTAGGAAAAACAACAGGGGTAAAACAGTAATCACACAATACCCCGTTTAAGGGTATTGGTGTAATTTGCACATAAAACTCAACGACTTTGAATGGAAAGGCACAAACCACCTACCTTGATGCTAGGAGATCGATGCACTTGAACCATGAGGCTTGAATCTTCTTAGAACGTCATAGATCTATGAAAATTCAAAAAACGTTCAACCCACAATAACATGAAAAAAAGGAGGGATTGAAAAACTATTCTCTAGAAGAAGGAAGAGCTTGCCGCTGCGGTTCCAACGCAATCGACAACAATCGATTTAGAGAACGGACAAAGGCACAGGGATCAGAAGAGATTTGTGACCATACAGCCTCTCCCTGTCGAAGAACGCCTAGAAGAAGATTGTTCTGGGGTTAAGACATGACCCCAGTGCTTCTAATGTACAAAAAAGAAAGCACAAGGCATGTACTTTTGGAGTACACGACGTGTACTAGGATTTCCCGTACTCCTCTTTAAGTGGTCTTCACATCACCCCACACGACTGTGTGTGTGGCCTAGACATGGCCATCCCAAGACCTTGCGTGGAATCGAAGTACACAACGTGTACTTATAAAGCACATGATGTATACTTCATAAATGTCCAGAAACTCCTCTTTTCTCAAAAACACCAGAAAAAGGAAAAATATACTTGAAAAGAAGGCCAGGGTTCTTACATTAATGATGTAAGGAGGCCTTTCAATAGATGGTTTGGAAGGTGACTGTATCTCCAATGTTTATTCTTCATGATCCTATAATTGGATATAAATTATACTATGATTCATTAGATGTTTTATTGTGGGTTGTTTTTTAGAATAAGGATAATGTAGTACCTTATGGTTCATGTCAATTTTTATCCCATAATAAGAACTATCCTACCCATGACATGGATCATGAAGTTGTTGTCAAAAAATTAATGTGTAGGAAATATAATATATTTTTTGAATAGATTATTTTCTATATGGAACACTAGATCCTCCACTATATCTTCTTATAGATGGATCTAAATTTGTGGAGGAGGTGCTGGTTAATATACCTAGAGACATTTGACATTAAAATAGACTATAAAATACGTAACAATTAAATCATTGTATTTTATCTTAGCCATATGATGTTTGTAGCTCAAAATAATTGTGAATGGACATTATAAGAACAATAGTTTCTAATGATATTATTGGACTATTGTAGGATAGATTCTTTTCAGTCGTAGAAATTGATGAACTATTGTAACATCCCAGGTAAATAAAGAATAAAGAATTTTCATATTTATTAATATTTACGAATTAAATATTAATTTTATTTTAAAGGGGTTGCTATGTTCGATAGCGTACCCGATACGCAACGATGAGTTTCTTTGAAACTTACGTAGCACACTAGTAATAAAATAATATTATTTTAAATGTTAGTTAACAAGTAGCCGTTGTACTGGCGGGAATGGATATAAATAACTAAAATATGATTAGATATGTTTTTAAATGTTTATACATTTACCCAATAAAATATAAAGGCTTAAAATACGGAAAGAGTTCAATTTTAAGGCATATATACTCTAATTTTCACTAAAGGGTTCACTTATCACCTTTTAACGGTGAACCGTCATTAAATATAGTTTTTATCACTCTTATACTTTACTTTGGACCAAATATAACTCTTCTTTAGAATCGGTACATCAAAATTTACTTTGTGTAAATTTTTGGTACCTTTCTGATAAAGTTCATTTTTTATGAATAGTGTAAAATGTTGTATTTTAATTCAAAACCTCTTTTTAATCTAAATTATTTATATGATTAGATTATTATTTTAATTGGTTTTAAAGTGAAATTAGAAAATATTTTTACCAGTTAATCCAATGGTGGTCATTGGAATCAATTTCACTTTGAAATTGGACTTAAACTGGTGTCAATCTTTTGATACTTATTGTTTCACAAAAACACGCTATTTGTCATGACAGCAGAAATTAATTATTAAATTAATTAGTTTGACTTATATGTTTTGAATTTTGTAAAATGGACTTCATTTTTGAATTCGGAATATCAAATATAGCTTAGGGTGAATTTTTGGTAATTTTCTGAAAAACTTCAATTTTTGATGAATAGTGAAACCACTAAGTGGTAATCAAGCAAACTGATTTTTCAGTTAAATTAAAGTTTACCACTAATGTGTATTGAATTTTGAAAATCCGACATACATGGTTGTCATTAAGAAGTAAAATGTGGTTCAATTAGATTAAAATAATTTTTTGGTGAATAGTAACTTTTTTTCATTAATCGCGATTAGAGGCAATTAGTGTAGTTTAAGGTAAAAATGGTATTATAAGAATGTGAAAACACCATGAAACTTGTCCTACACCTATTGGGTGAGTCATGGCCGACCAAGACAAGCCATGGGCCAACTTGGGGACCCCATGGAGCCACTTTAGTTGGAAAATGACATTAATATATTTTTATTTAATGTTAAAGTGAAAATGACACTAACATAAATCGTTTTACTAAAATAATTTTTGAGTGGGGTAATACAAGTCCAAATTTTGATTATAAATAGTAATTGGAAATCTAAAAAGATTTCCTACATCATAGTAGTTTTTTTATAATTTTTAGACATTGAAAAAATTAAATTATATATGACATAATAATGATGCAGCGATGACATCATTATTTGACGATTTAAATAAAATGGAAAGATAATGAAAAATATAAAACCTACACATGTCCAAAACCAATTGGATGAGTGGATTTCGAACCCTTATCACCTTATCCACGAATTATATCAATTTGGGACCTTTTAAAACCGAAACACATTTTCAAATAAAGTAATATTTCTTTACTTTCCAAAAGTGCCCCTCCTCTCCTCTTATAAAAGGCCCCCACCTCTACCTCATTTCACACATTCCTCAAGCCATTGGCTCGGCCAACCCCTGCCCAATTAATCTCTCCACATCCCTCGCCTCATCCTAGAAGATTCCCTTTGGGTAGAATCCTTTCAAAGGAAGCCTTTAGGCTCAAATCAAAAGGGAGTTACACTTTTAAAGGTAATTCATTCTCTCTTGTTCATTTGTTTTATTTTGCTTCTCCAACCCTCTAAACTCTTTTTATTTACTTCTTTTGTAACAACACCAGTATCTTAAATATACTAGGATGTTCTTATAATATTTATTTGAGCTACACTCTCACACAACTACATCAAATGGTTAAAGAACATACGGTTTCCGTGGATGGTGAAATTCTGCCTCCCGAAACGATGATTGTTCAATACTCATTTAACACCTTCATGGGTGGACATTATGATGTCACTATTTTTATATATGATATATAATATGTTTATGTTTTCTTTAAGCTTCTGTATTTTTCATTTTTGGCATACCTTTATGGTTTCCATTATGGGTAAACACGATATCTTCATTTAAGGAAGTGCGGACTACCGCCCCCTAAAAGTGATGTGATTCGTTAATGCCATATGTGGGACGTGTAAAGGTTGGATTTAAAGTTATTATATATGATTTTATACTGGAATTATAATATACCTCTATATCATTATTATTTCTTTCCATTAAAGTATGAGATAGAAATGAAAGTAGCGTTCATGCGTACGTACGGCTTACCGTCTCCATGAACGGTGCATTTCATTTCTTATCCCCAAATGTAATGTACTATTAAAATTACATGTATATAATGTATATATATAATTAATGATATATCTAAATGATGAATATAATTCTGGAATTAAAATATACATACCTCTCATTTATTTTTAATTCCACTAATATGACAAAGAAATGAAAGTAGCGTTCATGCGTACGTACGGCTTACCGTCTCCATGAACGGTGCATTTCATTTCTTACCTCTAAATGATTATGTAATATTATAAATACATGTATATTCTGGATATATATGATATATATGATATCCAAATTAGGAATTTCATTCTGGATATAAAGAACTTTTGACTACACGAACAACATGTAATTGTAAGAAGTCAACTTTCGACTTAAGAACCAAATATTGACAAAACAAACATTATTAACTTAAATGGTTACATAATGTTTATAACATGGAAATAAGTGATATAAAAGGAATAATAAACTTTAAAAAGGTTCTTAATCAAGTATAAATTAACTCAAGTTTATTATTCAGGACGTTAAAGAACGATCGAGTCAAGTCGGACCTGAGGTAAGGGACTTCGTCTCAATCTCCTTTCATTGAGGCATATTTTATTTTATACACAACTTTATTTTATACGGTGTATAAAACCCTTTGAATTTTAATTTTATACAAAAGGAATCTTTTTTCTACGAAGCATTTTACAAAACGACAAAAAGGAATGTTTCTTTTAACGTACGCAGTGACAACGACTTTTTCCGCCGCCGCGAGTATTATTTGATCTTTGGATTTCTCCACAAGCCGTATTGTTTTTAGAATAAAATAAATACCATATACTCTTTTGTGTATTTTGGTATTGAAAATGGTTTTGAAAAAGGATTCTATTATGTCAAT
The DNA here is from genome assembly GCA_963277665.1 of Viscum album. NCBI lineage: Eukaryota > Viridiplantae > Streptophyta > Magnoliopsida > Santalales > Viscaceae > Viscum > Viscum album. Next base: position 758,335,927 of record OY728140.1, on the reverse strand, counting down.
ATATTTATGATATATTTTGATTGAAATGTGGAAATGTTATCATTCCTTTATATTGGTTTTATGTTTTATGATTTTATATTGGTACTTGGACATTTTAACGGGTGGTTACGTTATAAACCATATGACGAGTGGTGCCGTGAATACCAGGACGGGTGGTTACGTTATAACCTCCAATGCATTGGGTATGGAAGTCGGCCGTATGGCTATTCCATTAAGTATGTATGGAAATTGGCCGTATGGCTATTCCATTAAGTGATAAGTGTGGAAGTCGACCGTATGGTTATTCCACTTAAGTATGTTTATGTCCCAAGTTACCTTTATATATGTTATGTGTTCTTTATATGGGTTTTATGGTAATCCTTTGGTTACAAAAAGGTAAGTAATGATACTTTATTCAGTGAAGATTTTTTTTACTACTTCATGAAGGTGAAGGTATTACTTTGATATAGTATACATGGTTTACTTGATGTTTGAAAAACTAACAGTTTTCAGTCTTTTTGTATCCCTTACTGAGCTTTTTATGCTCACCCCAAGTTTTTCGAAATTTTTTTCACAGGACTTAAAGTGGAATAAGGTCATGGATGGGATCAAGGGAATTTCATGCTATCTAAAACATGGAATCTAGACATCTTTCTTTTTAAGAGTTTTTTTTATGGAGACTTAGTAGAAGTGTCTACTTTGTAATCTTTTAAGATGTAATAGTTATGTTCTAATTCTCTAAAACTCTAAACCTGAAAAGATCCTCAATGTGAATTATTCATTTAATTCAATATTAAGTAAGGTTTAAGGCCGGGGCCTTATAGTTGGTATCAAAGGATGGTTTAGACAACTTTAGGAATTAGAAAAGTGTTAAATTATAATATGATTGAAATGATATAGCATTTACGGATTACCATGTTGCTTCGCCTAAGATATTTCTGTGTTCAGAATGGTTTTCCGCAGAGGAAACAAAGCAGCTATGTTGGGACGACATCAAGAGGAAGATAACCTTCCAAATCAGCAACCTGAGATGGTCGGAATCGGAACTGAACAGTTTGTTGCAGTGATGGCACAATTGACTCAGGCTATAAATGGTGGTGGTATTCATGCACGAGATCGTCCAGATCAACCGCAGAGGAACATGTCAGTGGTGGAACATTTCATGAGGCAACATCCCCCATCATTCAGAGGATCATCTGACCCTGTGCAAGCTGAAGGGTGGATTAAAGCACTGGAGAAGATTTTTGATGTCATGGGGTGTTTAGAACATCAAAAGGTTAGTCTTGCTGTTTACCGTTTTGAAGGTGAAGCTGATCAGTGGTGGTCGATGGTGAAAAATATAAGGGATAGTGATGAGATTGAGGATCTTCACTGGGACGAATTCAATGGTATGTTTCTTGAGAAATATTTTCCTAAGGTGGTTCGTCTTAGGATGGAAAAACAGTTCCTAGAATTGAGGCAGGAGGATGATTCAGTGGCTGCTTATGAAGAAAAGTTCACTCGATTGGCAAGGTATGATCCAAACTTCATACAAGATCTTGATAGTAAAATAAACCGTTTTTACTCAGGGTTAAAGCCAAAGTATCGAAGGGCTTTAACTTCTCGTGAATTCAAAAGTTATCAAAAACTTGTTCGATGTGCGGAGAAGGTAGAAATGGAGTTTGCTGATGATTAGGTGTTCTATGACAAACAACAGAATAAGAGGTCTAGCTGGCAGGAAAAGGGGAAGAATTCATCAAAGAAGTAAGGAGGTAAGAAAACCAAATATCCATCCTATGAGAAGTGTGGTAAAATGCATCCTGGAGAATGTTTATCCAAGTCTGGTAAGTGCTTTCGGTGTGGTAATTCTGGTCATATTACTCGTAACTGTAAGGAAGATGATCAAGAAGGAAATGAAAAGCCAATGGTAAGATGTTTTAAGTGTAATGAAATGGGTCATTATGCAAACGAGTATCCAACGAAGAACTCAACTGGGGGAATGCAGCCAGACTAGAAGCAGAAAGGGGTGGTGAAATCCTTTGCAACAACTTCAGCAGATTTTGGGCCATCGAATGAAGTGGTATCAGCTCCAGGGAGCTCAGTATTTTTCGAAGATTGACTTGAGGTCGGGGTACCATCAGTTGAGAGTAAAAGAAGCAGACGTTTCGAAGACTGCGTTCCGTACTAGATATGGCCATTATGAATTTGTAGTTATGCCTTTTGGGTTAACCAATGCACCTGCTGTATTCATGGACCTTATGAATAAAATTTTCCATGAGTTCTTGGATAAGTTTGTGTTTGTGTTTTGAGGTTTGGGAAGAGGTTATGTGTGCCTTGTGATTCACAGTTGAAGAATGAGTTGTAATGTGAGGCTCATAGTTCCCTGTTTTCAGTTCATCCTGGCAGTACTAAGATGTACAGAGATCTGCGGGAGTATTACTGGTGGGACGGAATGAAAAGAGACATTGCTGATTTTACTGTGAAGTGTTTGACATGTCAACAGGTTAAAGTAGAGCGGCAGGGATGCTTCAGCCTTTACCAGTGCCAGAGTGGAAATGGGAAAACATATCCATGGACTTTGTTGTGGGATTACCGAGGACATCTCAAGGTAATAATGCAATCTGGGTTATTGTTGATCGCATGACCAAATCTGCTCATTTCCTTTCTATAAGAGACACTTTCTCTCTTGATCAACTTTCCCGTCTGTGTCTTAAAGAGATAGTTAGGTTACATGGAGTTCCTCTCTCCATTGTATCGGATCGTGATCCCAGGTTTACTTCTAACTTTTGGAAAGGCCTTCAGAAGTCGTTGGGTACTGAATTAAATTTTAGTACAGTTTTTCATCCTCAATCAGATGGGCAGTCAGAATGAACAATTTAGACCTTGGAGGATATGCTACGAGCTTGTTCGATGGATTATCAGGGAAGTTGGGACCAACATCTTTCTTTGGTTGAGTTTTCATATAATAACTGTTTTCATTCCAGTATACAGATGGCACCATTTCAGGCATTATATGGGAAGCGGTGTCAAACTCCAGCATTTTGGAATGAAGTGGGTGAAAGGAAGCTGATGGGACCAGAATTGGTAGAAGATATGGCAGAAAAGTTCAGTTGATTCAGAAAACACATGAGAACAGCTCAGAGCAGGCAGAAGAGTTATGCGGATAACCGGAGGAAGGATCTATCTTTTGAGGGAGGTGATCATGCTTTTCTCAAGGTTTCTCCTTGGAAAAGTGTGATGAGATTTGGTAAGAAAGGAAAGTTGAGTCCAAGGTTTGCTGGACCATACGAAATTCTGGAAAGAGTTAGATCAGTTGCATACCGAGTGGCTTTACCTCCGAGTTTATCTTAGGTACACAATGTTTTTCACGTTTCGATGTTGAGAAAGTATATGCCAGATCCATCTCATGTTTTGAGTCCAGAGGTAGTTTAGCTGGAAGAGAACCTATCTTATGAGGAACAACCGGTCCAGATTCTTGACCACAGGGAGAAAGTGTTACGGAATAAGGTGATTCATCAGGTAAAGGTTTTGTGGAAAAACCATGTGATTGAAGAGGCAACGTGGGAATCTGAAAATGCTATGAGGGATAAATACCCCCACTTATTTTGATAAGTAAATAAAATTGCGAGGACGCAATTCCGAAAAGGGGGGAAGGATGTAACATCCCAGGTAAATAAAGAGTAAATAATTTTTATATTTATTAATATTTACGAATTAAATATTAATTTTATTTTAAAGGGGTTGCTATGTTCGATAGCGTACCCGATACGCAACGATGAGTTTCTTTGAAACTTACGTAGCACACTAGTAATAAAATAATATTATTTTAAATGTTAGTTAACAATTAGCCGTTGTACTAGCGGGAATGGATAGAAATAACTAAAATATGATTAGATATGTTTTTAAATGTTTATACATTTACCCAATAAAAGATAAAGGCTTAAAATACGGAAAGAGTTCAATTTTAAGGCATATATACTCTAATTTTAACTGAAGGGTTCACTTATCACCTTTTAATGGTGAACCGTCATTAAATATAGTTTTGATCACTCTTATACTTTATTTTGGACCAAATATAACTCTTCTTTAGAATTGGGACATCAAAATTTACTTTGTGTAAATTTTTGGTACCTTTCTGATAAAGTTCATTTTTTATGAATAGTGTAAAATGTTGTATTTTAATTAAAAACCTCTTTTTAATCTAAATTATTAATATGATTAGATTATTATTTTAATTGGTTTTAAAGTGAAATTAGAAAATATTTTTACCAGTTAATCCAATGGTGGTCATTGGAATCAATTTCACTTTGAAATTGGACTTAAACTGGTGTCAATCTTTTGATACTTATTGTTTCACAAAAACACGCTATTTGTCATGACAACAAGAATTAATTATTAAATTAATTAGTTTGACTTATATGTTTTGAATTTTGTAAAATGGACTTCATTTTTGAATTTGGAATATCAAATATAGCTTAGGGTGAATTTTTGGTAATTTTCTGAAAAACTTCAATTTTTGATGAATAGTGAAACCACTAAGTGGTAATCAAGCAAACTGATTTTTCAGTTAAATGAAAGTTTACCACTAATGTGTATTGAATTTTGAAAATCCGACATACATGGTTGTCATTAAGAAGTAAAATGTGGTTCAATGAGATTAAAATAATTTTTTGGTGAATAGTAACTTTTTTTCATTAATCGCGATTAGAGGTAATTAGTGTAGTTTAAGGTAAAAATGGTATTATAAGAATGTGAAAACACCATGAAACTTGTCATACACCTATTGGGTGAGTCATGGCTGACCAAGACAAGCCATGGCCCAACTTGGGGACCCCATGGAGCCACTTTAGTTGGAAAATGACATTAATATATTTTTATTTAATGTTAAAGTGAAAATGACACTAACATAAATTGTTTTACTAAAATAATTTTTGAGTGGGGTTATACAAGTCCAAATTTTGATTATAAATAGTCATTGGAAATATAAAAAGATTTCCTACATCATAGTATTTGTTTTATAATTTTTAGACATTAAAAAAATTAAATTATATATGACATAATAATGATGCAGCGATGACATCATTATTTGACGATTTAAATAAAATGAAAAGATAATGAAAAATCTAAAACCGACACATGTACAAAACCAATTGGATGAGTGGATTTCGAACCCTTATCACCTTATCCACGAATTATATCAATGTGGGACCTTTTAAAACCGAAACACATTTTCAAATAATGTAATATTTCTTAACTTTCCAAAAGTGCCCCTCCTCTCCTCTTATAAAAGGCCCCCACCTCTACCTCATTTCACACATTCCTAAAGCCTTTGGCTCGGCCAACCCCTGCCCAATTACTCTCTCCACATCCCTCTCCTCATCCTAGAGGATTCCCTTTGGGCAGAATCCTTTCAAAGGAAGCCTTTAGGCTCAAATCAAAAGGGAGTTACACTTTTAAAGGTAATTCATTCTCTCTTGTTCATTTGTTTTATTTTGCTTCTCCAACCCTCTAAACTCTTTTTATTTACTTCTTTTGTAACAACACAAGTATCTTCAATATACTAGGATGTTTTTATAATATTTATTTGAGCTACACTCTCACACAACTACATCAAATGGTTAAAGAACATACGGTTTCCGTGGATGGCGAAATTCTGCCTCCCGAAACGATGATTGTTCAATACTCATTTAACACCTTCATGGGTGACCATTATGATGTCACTATTTTTATATATGATATATAATATGTTTATGTTTTCTTTAAGCTTCTGTATTTTTCATTTTTGGCATACCTTTATGGTTTCCATTATGGGTAAACACGATATCTTCATTTAAGGAAGTGCGGACTACCGCCCCCTAAAAGTGATGTGATTCGTTAATGCCATATGTGGGACGTGTAAAGGTTGGATTTAAAGTTATTATATATGATTTTATACTGGAATTATAATATACCTCTATATCATTATTATTTCTTTCCATTAAAGTATGAGATAGAAATGAAAGTAGCGTTCATGCGTACGTACGGCTTACCGTCTCCATGAACGGTGCATTTCATTTCTTATCCCCAAATGTAATGTACTATTAAAATTACATGTATATAATGTATATATATAATTAATGATATATATAAATGATGAATATAATTCTGGAATTAAAATATACATACCTCTCATTTAGTTTTAATTCCACTAATATGACAAAGAAATGAAAGTAGCGTTCATGCGTACGTACGGCTTACCGTCTCCATGAACTGTGCATTTCATTTCTTACCTCTAAATGATTATGTAATATTATAAATACATGTATATGATGGATATATATGATATATATGATATCCAAATCAGGAATTTCATTCTGGATATAAAGAACTTTTGACCACACGAACAACATGTAATTGTAAGAAGTCAACTTTCGACTTAAGAACCAAATATTGACAAAACAAACATTATTAACTTAAATGGTTACATAATGTTTATAACATGGCAATAAGTGATATAAAAGTAATAATGAACTTTAAAAATGTTCTTAATCAAGTATAAATTAACTCAAGTTTATTATTCAGGACGTTAAAGAACGATCGAGTCAAGTCGGACCCGAGGTAAGGGACTTCGTCTCAATCTCCTTTCATTGAGGCATATTTTATTTTATACACAACTTTCTTTTATACGGTGTATAAAACCCTTTGAATTTTACTTTTATACAAAAGGAATCTTTTTTCTACGAAGCGTTTTACAAAACGACAAAAAGGAATGTTTCTTTTAACGTACGCGGTGACAACGACTTTTTCCGCCGCCGCGAGTATTATTTGATCTTTGGCTTTCTCCACAAGCCGTATTGTTTTTAGAATAAAATAAATACCATATACTCTTTTGTGTATTTTGGTGTTGAAAATGGTTTTGAAAAAGGATTCTATTATGTCAATATATTTATGATATATTTTGATTGAAATGTGGAAATGTTATCATTCCTTTATATTGGTTTTATGTTTTATGATTTTATATTGGTACTTGGACATTTTAACGGGTGGTTATGTTATAAACCATATGACGGGTGGTGCCGTGAATACCAGGATGGGTGGTTACGTTATAACCTCCAATGCATTGGGTATGGAAGTCGGACGTATGGCTATTCCATTAAGTATGTATGGAAATTGGCCGTATGGCTATTCCATTAAGTGATAATTGTGGAAGTCGACCGTATGGTTATTCCACTTAAGTATGTTTATGTCCCAAGTTACCTTTATATATGTTATGTGTTCTTTATATGGGTTTTATGGTAATCCTTTGGTTACAAAAAGGTAAGTAATGATACTTTATTCAGTGAAGATTTTTTTTACTACTTCATGAAGGTGAAGGTATTACTTTGATATAGTATACATGGTTTACTTGATGTTTGAAAAACTAACAGTTTTCATTCTTTTTGTATCCCTTACTGAGCTTTTTATGCTCACCCCAAGTTTTTCGAAATGTTTTTCACAGGACTTAAAGTGGAATAAGGTCATGGATGGGATCAAGGGAATTTCATGCTATCTAAAACATGGAATCTAGACATCTTTCTTTTTAAGAGTTTTTTTATGGAGACTTAGTAGAAGTGTCTACTTTGTAATCTTTTAAGATGTAATAGTTATGTCCTAATTCTCTAAAACTCTAAACCTGAAAAGATCCTCAATGTGAATTATTCATTTAATTCAATATTAAGTAAGGTTTAAGGCCGGGGCCTTATAGTTGGTATCAATGGACGGTTTAGACAACTTTAGGAATTAGAAAAGTGTTAAATTATAATATGATTGAAATGATATAGCATTTACGGATTACCATGTTGCTTCGCCTAAGATATTTCTGTGTTCAGAATGGTTTTCCGTAGAGGAAACAAAGCAGCTATGTTGGGACGACATCAGGAGGAAGATAACCTTCCAAATCAGCAACCTGAGATGGTCGGAATCGGAACTGAACAGTTTGTTGCAGTGATGGCACAATTGACTCAGGCTATAAATGGTGGTGGTATTCATGCACGAGATCAGCCAGATCAACCGCAGAGGAACATGTCAGTGGTGTAACATTTCATGAGGCAACATCCCCCATCATTCAGAGGATCATCTGACCCTGTGCAAGCTGAAGGGTGGATTAAAGCACTGGAGAAGATTTTTGATGTCAAGGGGTGTTCAGAACATCAAAAGGTTAGTCTTGCTGTTTACCGTTTTGAAGGTGAAGCTGATCAGTGGTGGTCGATGGTGAACAATATAAGGGATAGTGATGAGATTGAGGATCTTTACTGGGACGAATTCAATGGTATGTTTCTTGAGAAATATTTTCCTAAGGTGGTTCGTCTTAGGATGGAAAAACAGTTCCTAGAATTGAGGCAGGAGGATGATTCAGTGGCTGCTTATGAAGAAAAGTTCACTAGATTGGCAAGGTATGCTCCAAACTTCATACGAGATCTTGATAGTAAAATAAACTATTTTTACTCAGGGTTAAAGCCAAAGTATCGAAGGGCTTTAACTTCTCGTGAATTCAAAAGTTATGAAAAACTTGTTCGATGTGCGGAGAAGGTAGAAATGGAGTTTGATGATGATCAGGTGTTCTATGACAAACAACAGAATAAGAGGTCTAGCTGGCAGGAAAAGGGGAAGAATTCATCAAAGAAGCAAGGAGGTAAGAAAACCAAATATCCATCCTATGAGAAGTGTGGTAAAATGCATCCTGGAGAATGTTTATCCAAGTCTGGTAAGTGCTTTCGGTGTGGTAAGTCTGGTCATATTGCTCGTAACTGTAAGGAAGATGATCAAGCAGGAAATGAAAAGCCAACGGTAAGATGTTTTAAGTGTAATAAAATGGGTCATTATGCAAACGAGTATCCAACGAAGAACTCAACTGGGGGAATGCAGCCAGACTAGAAGCAGAAAGGGGTGGTGAAATCCTTTGCAACAACTTCAGCAGATGTTGGGCCATCGAATGAAGTGGTATCAGCTCCAGGGAGCTCAGTATTTTTTGAAGATTGACATGAGGTCGGGGTACCATCAGTTGAGAGTAAAAGAAGCAGACGTTTCGAAGACTGCGTTCCATACTAGATATGGCCATTATGAATTTGTAGTTATGCCTTTTGGGTTAACCAATGCACCTGCTGTATTCATGGACCTTATGAATAAAATTTTCCATGAGTTCTTGGATAAGTTTGTGTTTGTGTTTTGAGGTTTGGGAAGAGGTTATGTGTGCCTTGTGATTCACAGTTGAAGAATGAGTTGTTATGTGAGGCTCATAGTTCCCTGTTTTCAGTTCATCCTGGCAGTACTAAGATGTATAGAGATCTGCGGGAGTATTACTGGTGGGATGGAATGAAAAGAGACATTGCTGATTTTACTGTGAAGTGTTTGACATGTCAACAGGTTAAAGCAGAGCGGCAGGGATGCTTCAGCCTTTACCAGTGCTAGAGTGGAAATGGGAAAACATATCCATGGACTTTGTTGTGGGATTACCGAGGACATCTCGAGGTAATAATGCAATCTGGGTTATTGTTGATCGCTTGACCAAATCTACTCATTTCCTTTCTATAAGAGATACTTTCTCTCTTGATCAAATTTCCCGTCTGTGTCTTAAAGAGATAGTTAGGTTACATGGAGTTCCTCTCTCCATTGTATCAGATCGTGATCCCAGGTTTACTTCTAACTTTTGGAAAGGCCTTCAGAAGTCGTTGGGTACTGAATTAAATTTTAGTACAGCTTTTCATCCTCAATCAGATGGGCAGTCAGAACGAACAATTCAGACCTTGGAGGATATGCTACGAGCTTGTTCGATGGATTATCAGGGAAGTTGGGACCAACATCTTTCTTTGGTTGAGTTTTCATATAATAACTGTTTTCATTCCAGTATACAGATGGCACCATTTCAGGCATTATATGGGAAGCGGTGTCAAACTCCAGCATTTTGGAATGAAGTGGGTGAAAGGAAGCTGATGGGACCAGAATTGGTAGAAGATATGGCAGAAAAGTTTAGTTGATTCAGAAAACACATGAGAACAGCTCAGAGCAGGCAGAAGAGTTATGCGGATAACCGGAGGAAGGATCTATCTTTTGAGGTAGGTGATCATGCTTTTCTCAAGGTTTCTCCTTGGAAAAGTGTGATGAGATTTGGTAAGAAAGGAAAGTTGAGTCCAAGGTTTGTTGGACCATACGAAATTCTGGAAAGAGTTGGATCAGTTGCATACCGAGTGGCTTTACCTCCAAGTTTATCTCAGGTACACAATGTTTTTCATGTTTCGATGTTGAGAAAGTATATGCCCGATCCATCTCATGTTTTGAGTCCAGAGGTAGTTTAGCTGGAAGAGAACCTATCTTATGAGGAACAACCGGTCCAGATTCTTGACCACAGGGAGCAAGTGTTACGGAATAAGTTGATTCATCAGGTAAAGGTTTTGTGGAAAAACCATGTGATTGAAGAGGCAACGTGGGAATCTGAAAATGCTATGAGGGATAAATACCCCCACTTATTTTGATAAGTGAATAAAATTGCAAGGACGCAATTCCCAAAAGGGGGGAAGGATGTAACATCCCAGGTAAATAAAGAATAAAGAATTTTCATATTTATTAATATTTACGAATTAAATATTAATTTTATTTTAAAGGGGTTGCTATGTTCGATAGAGTACCCGATACGCAACGATGAGTTTCTTTGAAACTTACGTAGCACACTAGTAATAAAATAATATTATTTTAAATGTTAGTTAACAAGTAGCCGTTGTACTGGCGGGAATGGATAGAAATAACTAAAATATGATTAGATATGTTTTTAAATGTTTATACATTTACCCAATAAAAGATAAAGGCTTAAAATACGGAAAGAGTTCAATTTTAAGGCATATATACTCTAATTTTCACTAAAGGGTTCACTTATCACCTTTTAATGGTGAACCGTCATTAAATATAGTTTTGATCACTCTTATACTTTATTTTGTACCAAATATAACTCTTCTTTAGAATCGGGACATCAAAATTTACTTTGTGTAGATTTTTGGTACCTTTCTGATAAAGTTCATTTTTTATGAATAGTGTAAAATGTTGTATTTTAATTCAAAACCTCTTTTTAATCTAAATTATTTATATGATTAGATTATTATTTTAATTGGTTTTAAAGTGAAATTATAAAATATTTTTACCAGTTAATCCAATGGTGGTCATTGGAATCAATTTCACTTTGAAATTGGACTTAAACTGGTGTCAATCTTTTGATACTTATTGTTTCACAAAAACACGCTATTTGTCATGACAACGGGAATTAATTATTAAATTAATTAGTTTGACTTATATGTTTTGAATTTTGTAAAATGGACTTCATTTTTGAATTCAGAATATCAAATATAGCTTAGGGTGAATTTTTGGTAATTTTCTGAAAAACTTCAATTTTTGATGAATAGTGAAACCACTAAGTGGTAATCAAGCAAACTGATTTTTCAGTTAAATGAAAGTTTACCACTAATGTGTATTGAATTTTGAAAATCCGACATACATGGTTGTCATTAAGAAGTAAAATGTGGTTCAATGAGATTAAAATCATTTTTTGGTGAATAGTAACTTTTTTTCATTAATCGCGATTAGAGGTAATTAGTGTAGTTTAAGGTAAAAATGGTATTATAAGAATGTGAAAACACCATGAAACTTGTCCTACACCTATTGGGTGAGTCATGGCCGACCAAGACAAGCCATGTGACAACTTGGGTACCCCATGGAGCCACTTTATTTGGAAAATGACATTAATATATTTTTATTTAATGTTAAAGTGAAAATGACACTAACATAAATTGTTTTACTAAAATAATTTTTGAGTGGGGTTATACAAGTCCACATTTTGATTATAAATAGTCATTGGAAATCTAAAAAGATTTCCTACATCATAGTATTTTTTTTATAATTTTTAGACATTAAAAAAATTAAATTATATATGACATAATATTGATGCAGCGATGACATCATTATTTGACGATTTAAATAAAATGGAAAGATAATGAAAAATCTAAAACCTACACATGTCCAAAACCAATTGGATGAGTGGATATCGAACCCTTATCACCTTATCCACGAATTATATCAATGTGGGACCTTTTAAAACCGAAACACATTTTCAAATAAAGTAATATTTCTTTACTTTCCAAAAGTGCCCCTCCTCTCCTCTTATAAAAGGCCCCCACCTCTACCTCATTTCACACATTCCTCAAGCCATTGGCTCGGCCAACCCCTGCCCAATTAATCTCTCCACATCCCTCGCCTCATCCTAGAAGATTCCCTTTGGGTATAATCCTTTCAAAGGAAGCCTTTAGGCTCAAATCAAAAGGGAGTTACACTTTTAAAGGTAATTCATTCTCTCTTGTTCATTTGTTTTATTTTGCTTCTCCAACCCTCTAAACTCTTTTTATTTACTTCTTTTGTAACAACACCAGTATCTTAAATATACTAGGATGTTCTTATAATATTTATTTGAGCTACACTCTCACACAACTACATCAAATGGTTAAAGAACATACGGTTTCCGTGGATGGCGAAATTCTGCCTCCCGAAACGATGATTGTTCAATACTCATTTAACACCTTCATGGGTGGACATTATGATGTCACTATTTTTATATATGATATATAATATGTTTATGTTTTCTTTAAGCTTCTGTATTTTTCATTTTTGGCATACCTTTATGGTTTCCATTATGGGTAAACACGATATCTTCATTTAAGGAAGTGCGGACTACCGCCCCCTAAAAGTGATGTGATTCGTTAATGCCATATGTGGGACGTGTAAAGGTTGGATTTAAAGTTATTATATATGATGTTATACTGGAATTATAATATACCTCTATATCATTATTATTTCTTTCCATTAAATTATGAGATAGAAATGAAAGTAGCGTTCATGCGTACGTACGGCTTACCGTCTCCATGAACGGTGCATTTCATTTCTTATCCCCAAATGTAATGTACTATTAAAATTACATGTATATAATGTATATATATAATTAATGATATATCTAAATGATGAATATAATTCTGGAATTAAAATATACATACCTCTCATTTAGTTTTAATTCCAATAATATGACAAAGAAATGAAAGTAGCGTTCATGCGTACGTACGGCTTACCGTCTCCATGAACGATGCATTTCATTTCTTACCTCTAAATGATTATGTAATTTTATAAATACATGTATATGCTGGATATATATGATATATATGATATCCAAATCAGGAATTTTATTCTGGATATAAAGAACTTTTGACCACACGAACAACATGTAATTGTAAGAAGTCAACTTTCGACTTAAGAACCAAATATTGAAAAAACAAACATTATTAACTTAAATGGTTACATAATGTTTATAACATGGCAATAAGTGATATAAAAGTAATAATGAACTTTAAAAAGGTTCTTAATCAAGTATAAATTAACTCAAGTTTATTATTCAGTACGTTAAAGAACGATCGAGTCAAGTCGGACCCGAGGTAAGGGACTTCGTCTCAATCTCCTTTAATTGAGGCATATTTTATTTTATACACAACTTTCTTTTATACTCTGTATAAAACCCTTTGAATTTTACTTTTATACAAAAGGAATCTTTTTTCTACGAAGCGTTTTACAAAACAACAAAAAGGAATGTTTCTTTTAACGTACGCGGTGACAACGACTTTTTCCGCCGCCGCGAGTATTATTTGATCTTTGGCTTTCTCCACAAGCCGTATTGTTTTTAGAATAAAATAAATACCATATACTCTTTTGTGTATTTTGGTATTGAAAATGGTTTTGAAAAAGGATTCTATTATGTCAATATATTTATGATATATTTTGATTGAAATGTGGAAATGTTATCATTCCTTTATATTGGTTTTATGTTTTATGATTTTATATTGGTACTTGGACATTTTAACGGGTGTTTACGTTATAAACCATATGACGGGTGGTGCCGTGAATACCAGGACGGGTGGTTACGTTATAACCTCCAATGCATTGGGTATGGAAGTCGGGCGTATGGCTATTCCATTAAGTATGTATGGAAATTGGCCGTATGGCTATTCCATTAAGTGATAAGTGTGGAAGTCGACCGTATGGTTATTCCACTTAAGTATGTTTATGTCCCAAGTTACCATTATATATGTTATGTGTTCTTTATATGGGTTTTATGGTAATCCTTTTGTTACAGAAAGGTAAGTAATGATACTTTATTCAGTGCAGATTTTTTTTACTACTTCATGAAGGTGAAGGTATTACTTTGATATAGTATACATGGTTTACTTGATGTTTGAAAAACTAACAGTTTTCATTCTTTTTGTATCCCTTACTGAGCTTTTTATGCTCACCCCAAGTTTTTCGAAATGTTTTTCACAGGACTTAAAGTGGAATAAGGTCATGGATGGGATCAAGGGAATTTCATGCTATCTAAAACATGGAATCTAGACATCTTTCTTTTTAAGAGTTTTTTTTATGGAGACTTAGTAGAAGTGTCTACTTTGTAATCTTTTAAGATGTAATAGTTATGTTCTAATTCTCTAAAACTCTAAACCTGAAAAGATCCTCAATGTGAATTATTCATTTAATTCAATATTAAGTAAGGTTTAAGGCCGGGGCCTTATAACTATTCCCCATTGGTAATCACATGTTATCTATTTTTCCATATTAAGGATAGTGAAGAATCCAATATAGAATCTACTGTTATGTGGTAATATCTTGTAGGGATGACATAATACTTTGTTCGTCATCAGAAGACAATAATTTTTTATATGAAAATTGTAGATTTAAATCCAATGCTTACATCAGTGAATAGATAATGAGAGTTCTTCATACCTCTTAGTGGGTGGTGAATTCTTGAGAAATAAATTTTTTCTATGAATTTAGGTAGAAGATATAGTGGATAGGGGTAATGATTGAAATTATTGGATTTTGTTCCCAATGAAATAGATAGTAGATAATGAAGGATGAGAACCAACATCCAACAGGTTTATGTCAACCACTTCCTTTTACAGTTAGGATAAGGGAAGACACTGTTTGGTTGATTTTTTATCAGATAGTGAAACATATTAATTTCTTACTAATTCATGAGACATACATATTACATGATCTTGGAATGATATATGTCTATGAAATTGTATGATTTGATAGTGTTACCCTTATCAGTATATATTATAGAGGTTCAAATTTTCCATTGTTGGATTTGAAGGGATTACATAAGGCCATGTAGACTCATATAATACTGAGTACATCATACAATAACTAGGAAGATGGAAAATTAGAATGAATGATTCATATATTGGAAGATATTATTTGGTCATACATCCTAATATTTTTTATGGAGTGGGATGACCACCTAGATTTAGTTGAGATTGTAAAAAATTAAGTTAATTTTATTCAATTTAGATAAAACCTTATAAGGATCTATTTGGTAGGATATATCCTTCACCGTATTATTAGAACGAAGTTGGTGATGTAGTAGTTGTGGGGACCATTATGGTTTAGGAGATCTTTTAGGTAATGAAACTGATTTAGAAGAGATTATTCATAGCTCATAGAAGCCATAGATCATATGCCGACTATATGAGGACAACTTTGGATTTTTCTATAGAAATATATATTTTTAGAGTGACTCATATTGGAAATAGATATTTGGGAATGAAAGGGAAGCTTGCACAAATTTATGGTTGACACTTTGAGATCATTGACCCGATTAGGTTAGTGGAACAAGGTCTGTATATTCCTTATATATATCAAGGTATACAGAATTTATTTCATGTATTTTATTCCTGGATGTACATTCTTAAACCCCCACATGTCATTGAATGTTAACATATTGAGCTGGATCCTAACACATCACATGTGGAATGATATATGAGTCTTATAGACTCTAGAGAGAAGGTGTTGTGTGGGATAAAGGTACAACATGACCATATAACATTGGGTAAATGATAAATCCAAGAGGGGACATTGGAAATTGAAGTATATTGTTTATCTCAGTGGACTATTGTAATCATGTTTAATTCCTAGATATTATTCATTAAGATGATTATTCTATAGGGGTGATGATTTTAATGGACTCAGATTCTTGGTGTATTGTGAATTATTTTTCATCCTTTATTTGTACATTTTATCTATAAATTGATTAGGCTTGTTTCTGGTATTTTTAGGTGTATATGATTTTGATTCAATAAGGTTTTCCTTATGAATTTTCTATTCTTTCTTGTTTTGAAAATCACAAACACCTTATACTTAAGCAAATCTATATTTTACTTCTATAAGGAAAATTTTCTTTCGTAAGGAAATTTACCCTAACCAAGTTTTTCTTATACATATCAATATTATTTTATTAAGAACAAAAATCAGATTCATACCTAAAACCTCATAATCATATAATGATTAGATATGAAGCATTCTATTTTTAGTATCCGAATTGTGGATATGAACTGTAAAGAAGTTCCATTCCGAATTCTGGATATGAACAGTAATGAAGATCCACTCCGAATTCTGGATACGAAGTCTAATAAAGTTCAATTCCGAATTATGGATATGAATTCTCATAAAGTTCTATTCCAAATTATGGATACGAACTCTCGTAAGGTTCCACTCCGAATTATGGACTTCGAACTTTTATGAGTTCGACTCCAAACTTTTATAAGTTCGACTCTGAACTTTTATGAGTTCGACTATGAACTTTTATGAGTTCGACTCCGAACTTTTATAAGTTCGACTCCGAACTTTTATCAGTTCAACTCTGAACTTTATAAGTTCAGACTCTGAATTCTGGTGAAACCAGACTCCGAATTTCCTTAGAAATTCAGACTCCGGATTTCCACAGAATTCAGGTTCTGAATTCCTATAAAATAGAATCCGAATATCCTTTTTATTATATACTCCGAATTCCATTTTTTGTTAGACTCCGAACTTTTATTTTCTTACATTCTGAACTTTAGTTTTGCTTATGCTTACATATGCTCCATTAAAAAACGATGTCGTGCATTCAGTTATACATGTTTTGATATAAAACAATGTCGTTCATTCTGTTACTAACTAACTGTTGGTTGAGTTACACGTGTACAGGTCCCTCCGAAATTTAAGGAAAATATGACCATTGGAGGAGGGAGCCAATCGTTCCAACCGAGCCTATAAATAGGAGCTCATTTGAAAGAGCTCAATAAAAATTTGATCACTCTAGAGACCACAGGCTGTTAAGGTGATTTCTAAAGAGAGAAGATTTTCATGCTTTGTGTGTACTAAAATGCTCGTTCAGATTGCTTCGTGTGACTCCGAATGTTGGTGATTATATTCGAGGGCTTCCGGGGATAGAGAGACATAGGTACTGATTTCCTTAAAGTTCGAGGGCTTCCTTGCTGAGGAAGACAGAGGTTACAACTACCTTGAAGTTGAGGGATTGCGGGGATAGAAAGGCAGAGACTCCGATCTTCATATCAAGGGCTTACCCTGGTGTGGGTAAGACAGACTTTCTTGAAAGTATAAATCAAGGGACCTTTATCCAAGGTTGTTGGATACCCTTCTCTTTGGGTTAAAATATTTATATCTTGTTACTTATAGTTTTACTACTTGTTTTTCAATTGCATATTGTATTGTAAGGAAAGTATAAACTTCTTATATTTCCTTAAACTTGTACTCTGATTAATTTAGATTCTATACGCTATAAGGTATAATATCATATTGTAAACTTTGGTTAAGTTTCAATTTCAAGATCCATATTTCCAGAACCTGTTTTGGGAATCACTTTCCAGATTTAAGCAAGTGCATAGAACTAGATGTTTATAATTTCATACTTTTTCCCAATCTTTCATTGGTGATTAGAGGTGTTGTGAATTTACTTAGTTTAACTTTGTTAAACTTATATCTTTCCTTGTTTAAGGAAATTTTTTAAAAGTGTACAATTCACCCCCCTCTTGTATATTGAGAATCAACATCATTATTTCGATCCTACAATTGGTATCAGAGTTTAGAAACCTCATACTCTATACCCATCTTACATTTGGTATCAGATCCAAGGTTCTGAAATACTTAAACTTACATATAAGTTTTTCTGGCTCAGTTTTTTCCTTGTTCTATTTTCATTGCTTAGGAATATTTTTCCTTGAATCCGAGATTTTGTGTTTAACAAGTTTTTGTGTAGAAATTCTTCTTAAAGATGAAAGGAATGAACATTGGTTCCATTGAAAACCTAAATCCTACAAGACCACCAATTTTTGATGATAATGATTATGAATACTGGAGAGATCGAATGAAGAATTTTGTTATCAATACTGGAGTATATAACTTTGTTATGCTTACTGAAGGTTATAAAATTTCTGACAAGGAAGTTAGTTCTTTCACCAACCAAGAGAAGCATTATTATCAATTAAACTATAAGGTACGCAATACACTACTATGTTCAATGAATAGGAATATATATAGCCAAATTTCATCATCTGAAACAGCTAATTGCATATGGAAGAAACTTGAAGTCACTCATTTTGGTATATCTAAAGTGATTGAGACTAGAAGAGCTATGATTAGAGCTGAGTATCATGGTTTTAATTTTCCTTATGGAGAACCTATAAGAAAAGTTCAACAGAGGTTTATGACTATTGTAAATAGCTTACAATCTATGGGAGAGAAAGGTCTGGATGATGAATCCCATATAGATAAGATTATAGATATTATTCCCAATGAGTGGGAATCAAGGAGAATAGATATTGATGAGAATAGGAAGGTAACTCAAATTTCTCTTGATGAACTATTTGGAACTCTTCTCCAACATTAAATAAGAATGAAGAGAGATGTTGACAACATCAAGAAGAAGAATCAGAATGGTACTATTGCTTTTACTACAACATCAAATCATATGAAAGTAAAGACTCTTGAGAGAGTAACTTGATCCAAGTCTAAGAAGGTTGTTATGCAACCCAAATCCAGTGAGAGAGAAGTATCAGAGAATGAGTTAGCTAATATTTCCCGAAGGATGAATAAGATAGCTAGTTAGGGAAATTTCTAATCCAAATATAAGAATAAGGATATGAAAGATAAGAAATATATAGAAGTCACATTCTATGAATGAAAGAGAAGTGGACACATTAGACCTGATTGTCCTCTACTTAAAAATAAAGAAAGAAAAGAGAGTCATTCTGAAAGGAAAATAAAAAAGTATTATAAGTCCAAAGCTAAGAAAGTTCTGAAAGCTAATGAAACCTGGAGTGCTAGTGGTTGTGACTCTTCAGATGAATCTTTTGATTATGAATCTTCTAGACAGAAGAATCTTGGTCTTATAGCCAGGCTACCTATTGATAATCATTGTTTTATGGATAAGGTACAAAATGCTGAATCGTTGACCAATGTTTATTTAAATTCTAATGATAGCAAATATTATAACTCTTTGGATGAAGAATCCTCTTCTGATGAAGAAAATACTTTACCTACCTATGAAGAAGTTTCTAGGTTTGATGAACTTCTTGAAATTGAAAATTCAAAACTCAATAAAAAAAATGATAAGGAAACTCGAGGAATATTATTCTTACTAAGGAAATATCAGATCTTTATAAAGATCTTGATAAGAAAAATTCTGATTTTGAAAGTATTTCAAAAAATCTTGAGGAAGTAAATTCTAAGAAGAATAAACTTTCTAAAGATCTAGAAAAATTAATTTCTAAGAAAAGTGTTTTCGAGCCAAGCTCTAGTTCCAAATCTAACAATTTTGAAGATAAAAAATTGGTTATAAAACTCAAGTCTGAAATATTTCCCTTAAAGAAGTGTTTGTCAAACTTTACCTTAGGTAAAGAAAATTTTGATAAGATGTATTCACAAATACGACCTTTAAGAAACAAATCCGGATTTGGTTATAACCATGCAAAACCAACTTTTAGTAATAACTACTTTGTTCCTCAAAGTGCTCCATTTTGTACCAAGTGTCAATGTGGTGGTCACTGGGAAAAAATTGTTCTTTAAACAAAACCCAATCTTTTGGATTTCATAAGGCTTATTTCTCTGAGAAGATGTGGGTTCCTAAAATTTTGTTATCTGAAAATCGCGGATCCAAACAAGTTTGGATTCCGAAAGTCTAATTATTTTCTCATTTTCAGTAAAATAAAAGCAGTACCAACAAAAATACATGGTACATGGATAGTGGATGTTCCCGAAACATGACTGGTAATAAAAGCTATTTCGAAAATATTATCAAGACGAAAGGAGGAAAAGTAACTTTCGGAGATAATGCTCAAGGAGAAATTGTTGGTATAGGTAATATTGTTCTTCTTAGTAAAACCTTGATTTAAAATGTTTTATTTGTAAAGGGTCTTAATCCCAAACTCATTAGCATAAGTCAATTATGTCATGAATGATACCTTGTGAATTTTAGGAATGATAAGTGTTTATTACACAATTCCAAGGAAGAGTTTATTATTTCTGCACATAGGTAAGAGAATGTTTACCCTTTGAACTTAGAGGACCTTAGGAGCCAAGACTTACCCTGCCTTAGTGAAATGGAAGATCATTCTTGGCTATGGTATAGAAGGATAGGTCACTGTAACCTTAGAAACTTATGTAAACTGTCTAAGAAAGGTTTAGTTAAGGATCTACCAGAGCTTAGATTTGATTATTCTAAAATTTGTGATCCTTGTCAATATGTAAAGCAACATAAATCTAGTTTTAAATAAATCAGTGAAGTCTCAACAACTGATGCATTACAGTTGGTGCACATGGATCTTTTTGGTCCAACACAAACTGGAAGCATTGGAGGCAAATACTACATTTTTTGTTCAACTTGATGATTACACTAGATTTACATGGGTATATTTTCTAGCAAAGAAGTATGAAGGTTTTTCTTATTTCAAAAGTTTTAGAGCCTAAGTTAAAAATGAGAAAAACCTTCCACTGAAAACTATTCATAGTGATCATGGAGGAGAATTTAAAAATTCAGATTTTGAAACTTTTTGTAGTAGAAAAGGTATTACTCACAACTTCTCAGCACCGAGAACTCCTCAACAAAATGGTGTAGTTGAAATAAGAAATAGAATTCTTCAAGAGATAACTAGAACTATGTTGAGTGAATATTCTATAGCTAGACATTTTTGGGCTGAAGCTATAAGTACTGCTTGTTATACTATAAAACGAGTTTTGATTAGACCTTTTCTTAATAAAACTCCTTATGAGTTATAGAATGGTAGAAAACCAAGAATTTCCTACTTCAAGGTTTTTGGTTGCAATGTATTCATCCTAAATACTAAGGATAATCTACACAAATTTGCACAAAAATCCGATGAAGGAATCTTCTTAGGGTACTCCACAACTTCTAAGGCATATAGAGTTTTCAATAAAAACACTTGTACTGTTAAGGAAACTGTGCATGTAAAATTTGATGAGTCTGATCCTTTTGTCTTTAAACCGTCCCAACCTACATCCTCGGATGTGTTTTCAAAAACTAATTATAAACCTTTTATAGAAGATTCTTTTGATAAAGAAAATGTTCAAGAAGATACTTCTGAAACATTTACCCTAGAAGACTTTCTACCCTATGTTGATGAATAGGTTTTACAAAACCCAAAACCAGTCGTTTCTAAATAATCATCCCAGTGATAGTATCATTGGTGATGTAAATCAACCTGTAAGGACTAAAAGTTCCTTGAGAAATGAATTAGAACATCTATCATTCCTTTCCAAATTAGAACCAAAAAGCACTGATGAAGATCTAGGTGATGATGATTGGATTAAAGCCATCCAAGATAAACTAAATGAATTTGAAAGGAATAAAGTCTGGACCTTGGTTGAAAGACCTAAGGAAACATCTATTATTGGAGTAAAGTGGGTCTTTAGAAATAAGTGTGATGAAAATGGAGTCATTGTAAGAAATAAAGCTAGACTAGTTGCTAAAGGCTATAATCATAAAGAGGGAATAGATTATGAAGAAACCTATGCTCCAGTAGCTAGACTTCAATCTATTCGTATTTTACTTTCCTTTGCAGAATTCTTCAATTTTAAACTTTATCAAATGGATGTGAAATGTGATTTTCTTAGTGGTTATGTTCAAGAGGATGTTTTTGTTGAACAACCTCCTGGCTTTGAAGATAAAAAAAATCCTAATAATGTTTTTAGGCTTACCAATGCTTTGTATGGCCTTAAATAATCCCCACAAGCTTGGTATGATAGACTTACATGATTTTTTCTTTGAAATAACTATGTTAAGGGAAATGCAGATCCAAACTTTTTTATAAAAAAATATAATAAAAATGTTTTGATTGTTCAAATATATGTTGATGAAATCATATTTGGATCAACTCAGCAATCTTTAACTGATTCTTTTGCAAGTCTAATGAAATCTGAGTTTGAAATGAGTATGATGGGTGAGTTAACATTTTTCCTTGGTTTTCAAATCTCTCAAAAACCAGATGGAAACTATATATCTCAACATAAGTATATTAAAGATCTTCTTAAAATGTATGTTTATGACAACACTAAGAGTATAAGTACTCTTATTGGTACCTCAAACACACTTGATCTTGAGGAAGCTGGGAAACAAGTAGATCAAACATCTTTTAGAGGTATGATAGGAAGTCTACTTCACTTAACAGCTAGTCGACCAAACTTGATGTCTTCAGTATACTTATTTGCAAGATATCAATCCAATCCTAAGGAATCTCATTTAAAGGTAGTGAAATTGTTTTTCGCTACTTAAATGGAACCATGAATCTAGGATTATTTTATACTTCTGGAAATGATTTTATTCTAAAAAGATTTTCGGATGCTGACTTTGGTGGATGTAGAATGGATAGAAAAAGTACATCCGGAACTTGTCATTTCTTTGGAGATTCATTAGTTTCTTGGTCTTGCAAGAAGCAACACTCATCAGCACTCTCCACTACTGAAGATGAATATGTAGCATCTGGAAGTTGTTGTGCTCAAGTGTTGTGGATTCACACACACTCACAGACTATGGATTGAGTTTTACTAAGACTGAAATTTTGTGTGATAATAAAAGTTCTATTTCTATAAGTAAAAAACCTAAACATCACTCTCATGAAAATCACATAGATATTAGGCATCATTTTCTTATGGATCAAACAATTAAAGGATATATCATTCTTCAGTTTATCGGAACACAAGATCAACTTGCTGACATTTTCACAAAATCTTTACCCTCCGATAGATTTGAATACATTAAACAAAATTTAGGAATGACAACCATAAGGTAATTCTTCTTCATTAACTTCTTGTTGAACAATACTCCTTTCCGTAATAAACTCCTTTTCATAAGGGGAGTACATTTTCTATATAGTGTAACCAAAAATTTTTAGTCAATTTTTTTTAAACTTTTGTAATCGATGTTTTCGTAGTCAGTTTTCTTTTCAAAATTTGTAGAACTAAATTTTTCATAATAAAAATTTCCGGAACTGAAATTTTCAGAATGGAAATTTTATGAACTGAATCTTCATTATGAAAATTTCCGGAACAGAAGTTTTCGAAATGGAAATTTTCATACTGAGAATTTTCGTAATGAAATTTTCGTACTGAGAATTTTCGTAACGAGACTTTCATATTGAGAATATTCGTAATGAGATTTTCGTACTGAGAATTTTCATACTGAGAATTTTCGTACTGAGAATTTTCGTAATGAGATTTTCGTACTGAGTATTTTCGTAATGAGATTTTCATTCTATTTTTTTAATGAAATTTTTTGTACCCATTTTTTTTCGTACCGAGTTTTTCGTTGTTTTTTTCATTCAAATTTTCATCAAGAAGAAAATAACCTATTACGAATAATCCTTCTAGAAAATACGAAAGGTATGACTTCCTTACTCAAGTTTTTTAGTCAATTTTTTTTTGTTGCTGGTATTTTCCTATGAGTTTTAAATTCTTCATATTCTAATATTCTCAAATCCGAATGTTTTTTTACTAAAACCTCAAAATATCGGAGTCCAGTTTTCCTTGTGGTTTGTTTTCAACCGTCAGACCAGTTCAAAGGGTTTCTCAACTGTTAGATGGTTTTTGGAAGCTCAAAGGTCAACCCCAATGCCTATATAAAGGGGACCCCTAAGGGTCATCCCACATCGGTTTTTCAAAGCTTTCGCGTCTCAAAGCCATGACTCTCTTCTTAAGGATCATTCTGATCTTTGTCAAAGCCGATTAGAATCTTCCTGAACTCTCCACTCCGAATGTCTGTTGAAGCTACATCTCAAGATATGTCTACCTCAAATCCAATCTCAAAATGGTTAGTTTTCAGGGAAAGTTGAGTGCATCCAGATTTCTACAAATTTGATTCTCTTATATCTAAGAATATCAGATTGAATGGCTGGGAAGATGTTTGCTTGTCTAAGTCAAAGAAACGGGATCCGGTTTATACAGATTTACTGGTTGAGTTCTACGAGTCTATTTCCTTCCAGTAGGAATATGGTAGAGAGTTATTTTCTTTCAAGTCTTATGGTAAGACCTACAAATTATCTTACACCAAGTCTACAAGCTTGGTGGGTTTATCTTACGAAGGGGAAGCTGAATTTTCCTCGCATAAGCTTCCAGATGAGCAAGGAAGTTTTAACAAGGTGAAGTCATTGAAATGTCTTAGATTGAAAGATACCAAGACTGCTAAGATTTCTCATCTCTCTATAAATAATCGAATTCTACAGCTGTGTGTACAAGGCTTTCTCATACCAAGAAGGGGTGACAAGGATAATCTGAAGAAGAGTGACATTTACGCCCTAGATTTCCTGGTAAATCTAAGGAAGATAAATTTGATGAGGCATGTTTTGATTATAGTTAAGAATATAAAATAAGGGAACTTGAGAGATCAAATCTTTATGTAACCTACACTATTATCAAAGCTGATAGTTCAGTGCTTATATTCTTTCAAAGTTTCTTGTAAGTCTAATGTTAGGAATGGTAAGATTATGCTCGACTGTGATGATACATTGAAAAGGATGAAAATGGATTTTTTCTGTTGAATCCAGAGAATTCTACCCTTTACCAGAGGGAGATGATGTGGCCATTCTGGAAAATGTAGAGAAGGCTGAACCTGTTTCAAAAGTTTCTAAGAAGAGAAAACTTAAGGAAGTGGTTGATGATGAAAAAACCCCCAAATCTAAGGAAACCCAATCCGCACCTCCCAAGCCAATGAAACAGAAAGCTTATACAGATGAAGTGGCAGCTAAGTGGAGGGAAGACAAAGAGAAGAGAAAAGAAGGGGATCCACAGTTCGGACTGGACCCTGCTGAGGCTAAGGCCTTAAGGGAAAAAGCTACTGATGAGTTAAAAAAGAAAGTGAAAGAAAAGAAGCTGAAGAAGAAGAAGTCATAAGAGGAGATTGTTCAATATCTTTTGAAAGCAACTGAAATAGCTTCTGAGCGGATTCCGGTTTCGGAAACCTTTAATGTCCAATATTTACCAGAGAGTCCTGGTAAAAAATTCTCCACTCAGGAAACATCCAAATAAAAAGAGGTTGTTGAAAGAGAGTAAGAATTTGTTGAAGAAGAAGAAGAAGAAGAAGAAGGAAGGAAGTGCTAATCTTGATGATTTGATCAAGCAAGTAGAATAATATCAAGAAAATGATGAATCCGCAAAATTAGTCACTCTGGGAAAGGGAGTTGAGAAAGAAGGTTAGAGAGATGAAGTTGAGGAAGAGAAAGAAAATGTTTTGTAAGATGAGGAAGAATCCTATGAGAAGAATTTCCTTGAAGAAGGAACACAGAAAGAGAAAATTGATGAAGACCAGATTGTTCAACTTTCAGAAAGTGAGGAAGAATCTCCAGATGATCAACCCATTCCGAAAGCTGACAAGGGGAAGAAAGTTCTCATGAAGACACTAATAAAAGATGTCATTAGGAAGAAATAGGTTGGTGGTTCTTCTAGAAAAAAACTAGTCCATGTTGAGGAAGAGCAATCTCCAAGAAAATTATCTGATTCGGAGTCATTAGCTCATAGTCATGATTTTGTGGTGGAATCTCTGAAGAAGTTGGTGGAGACTATTCTGATTTTTCTAACAATAGATTCCAGATGCCAGATGATGCCACATAGTTTGAATTAGAAATTAGAATCCTTATCAATGGTGATGGATACATGTGTGAAGATTGAATCTGACCATAAAAATTTCCTTATCAATTATGATGTGCATAGGAAATCTGGCTACAAAATCACTTTATGGTCTAAGAAAGTTGAAGAAGACATTGCTAACATTGAACATTTTTAGAATGAAGTAAAAGATGATTTTGACACCAAGGATAACATGATTAAGAATCTTCAGGATGGGATAATCATTGAGCAAAGTTCTCAGAATCAACAGGTCAGAGATCTGAATGGAAAGCTTAACTCGGTTGCACAGAACTGGAAAGGGGAAAGAGATTTCTGGATTCAGTTTAAAGAGAAGCTGGAAAAGCAAGAGGAGTTAATAAAAATGCAGGAAGAGGCCATGAAGGTTCAGGCTGAATATTTGAAAGCTCAACATGAATGGATAAAAGATTTGGAGAGGCAGGCTGAGGAGGATCAAATAGATTTAAAGAAACTGAAAACCTTGTTGAAGAAGATGATCCCGAAGGAAAAGGAAGACAAATAAACCCACTCCGATCTTTTGTTGTATTTTTCTTTCCTTGTAAAAATTTTCTCAACTCTAATAATTTTTTTGCTTGGTTATATCTTTTCTTATTACATACTAATATTTCAGGTACTTTATTTATATTTTCCATTCCCTTCAATTCTTTTTGAAAATCACAAAGGGGGAGAAGGAAAAAGAACTACTCAAAAGAGGAGAAGGAAAATTTAAAATGGATAAAGAAAAATTTCTAAGTGAAATATCCTTAAATTAAGGGGGAGTTCCTCATTACGATGTTTTTCATTCCCATGAAAATGAAAACTCCATTCAGGAAATTCAGAATACAATCCTTAGAGTTTCAATTCCTAAGGGGGAGTTAGTTGTATTCATCATTATCCATGAACAAAGGGAGATAAGTTTTTAATTTCAAAGTCTGAATAAATTTTTCAAAGTCCTAATACTATTTTTTGTAAAGTTGTTTGTTCTTTACAAAAAGGGGGAGATTGTTGAGTCAATAAGGTTTTCTTTATGACTTTTCCATTCCTTCTTGTTTTGAAAATCACAAACACCTTATACTTAAGCTAATCTATATTTTACTTCTATAAGGAAAATTTTCTTTCATAAGGAAATTTACCATACCCGTGTTTTTATTATACATGTCAATATTTTTTTCTTAAGAACAAAAATTGGATTCATACCTAAAACATCAGAATCATATAATGCATAGATATGCAGCATTCTATTTTTAGGATCCAAATTCTGGATATGAACTGTAATGAAGTTCCATTTCGAATTCTGGATATGAACTATAATGAAGCTCCACTCTGAATTCTGGATACGAACTCTAATAAAGTTCCATTCCAAATTATGGATATGAATTCTCATAAAGTTCCATTCTGAATTATGGATACGAACTCTCATAAGGTTGCACTCCGAATTATGGACTCCGAACTTTTCTGAGTTTGACTCTGAAATTTTATAAGTCCGACTCCGAACTTTTATGAGTTTGACTCTGAGCTTTTATGAGTTCGACTCCGAACTTTTATCAGTTCGACTCCTAACTTTTATCAGTTCGACTCCAAACTTTATAATTTCAGACTCTGAATTCTAGTGAAATCAGACTCTGAATATCCTTAGAAATACAGACTCCATATTTCCACAGAATTCAAGCTCTGAATTCTTATAAAACAGAATCCGAATATCTTTTTTATTATAGACTCTGAATTCCATTTTTTATTAGACTCCGAACTTTTATTTTCTTACATTCTGAACTTTAGTTTTGCTTATGCTTATATATGCTCCATTACAAAATGATGTCGTGCATTCAGTTATACAAGTTTTGATATAAAACGATGTCGTCCATTCTGTTACTAACTAACCGTTGGTTGAGTTACACATGAACATGTCCCTCCGAAATTTAAGGAAAATATGACCGTTGGAGGAGGGAGCTGATTGTTCCAACCGAGCCTATAAATAGGAGCTCATTTGAAAGAGCTCAATAACAAGTTGATCACTCTTGAGACCACATGTTGTTAGGGTGATTTCTAGAGAGAGAATATTTTCATTCTTTGTGCGTACTGAACTTCTCGTTCAGATTGCTTCGTGTGACTCTGAATGTTGGTGATTACATTAGAGGGCTTTTGGGGATAGGAAGACAAAGGTGACGACTTCCTTAATATTCGAGAGCTTCCTTGCTGAGGAAGACAGAGGTTCCAACTACCATAAAGTTGAGGGCTTATGGGGATAGAAAGACAGAGACTTTGATCTTCATATCGAGGGATTACCCTGGTGTGGGTAAGACAGACTTTCTTGAAAGTACAAATCAAAGAACCTTTATCCAAGGTTGTTGGATACCAATCTCTTTGGGTTAAAATATTTATATCTTGTTACTTGTAGTTTTACTACTTGTTTTTCTTCTTCATATTGTATTGTAATGAATGTATAACCTTCTTATATTTCCTTACACTTGTACTCTTATTAATTTAGATTCTATACGCTATAAGGTAGAATCTCATGTTGTAAACTCTGGTTAAGTTTCAATTTTCGGATCCATATTTTTGGAACCTGTTTTCGGAATCACTTTCCAGATTTAAGCAAGTGCATAGAACTAGAAGTTTATAACTTCATACTTTTTCCCAATATTTCATTGGTGATTAGAGGTGTTGTGAATTTACTTAGTTTAACTTTTTTAAACTTAGATCTTTCCTTGTTTAAGGAATTTTTTTAAAATTGTACAATTCACCCCCTCTTGTATATTGAGCATCTATATAATTATTTCGATCCTACATATAAAAGTATTTGATAGTGTAATTTACAGTTCATGGATTGAGGAGGGTTTTTATAAATAGGAAATATTCTCTAAGAAACTAGGTACTTTGTGGATTAAGCACTTGGGGTGGTAAAAAGTTCAGGTGTGTGGTTTGGAAAACCATACAACCACATAGACAAACAAAATGAAATTACCTATGGTTGAAAATGGTTATAGAGAATGGATTGAAAAACCATGACTACCTTATTGAAAAAAAAACTGATAACCTTATGTTCCGGTAGCATGATTGGTGCATGGATAAATAAACAGGTGCTTCCAAACATATGGGGTTCCCAAGAGAGGAAAAAATCCCTCACATAGTTGGTGACTAATTTTCCTAATCATGAATCTCAATCATGATGGAAAGAATTTAATTATGTAAAAATTCATTTTAATGATAATTTGTGTTCCACTTTGACCTATTCCTTCTTATACGGGAATCCCTCATGAATTTTGACACTCCTTTGGCCCTCCATTATGGATTCCCCTCCTCCAAAACATGATTTTGGTTGATCCCTATGAATTAATTATTAAAAATTATTTTATTTGATGAAAAAGCATATATTATTATGGTGTGTTCTCGGTCAAGTTATTTCCCCTTGAAACAAATCATATATATGGAATTCCATTTCAATATTTATGTTTTTATATTAACACTAATGATGATTTTTTGTAATATTGAAATAATGGATGTTGTTCTTGAAATATCAATGAAATCCTCTAGATCGAAGAAATATATAGGATAAGTGGTTGAAGTTTTCATATATGTTTATATATAATGATAATCTTGAGTCTCTATTATTATTGAATATAATATTAGATCTCTTTTTTGATAATGGATTGATGATGTATCAATGTTTATTGATTAGACCAAATGTTATATTTTATATTATACAAAGAAATCATTTCTAGTTTATTAATCAATAACGAATCCAATGAATTGTCATCATTTTCTTCAAAATATCACGAAATTTGTTTCATTTTTAGTCTTAGTGAGGTATTCTAATCTAAAGACACAAATATTTACATATAATCTCCTTCGGTAATTTTTATAAACAGTTTCTTTGATAAACCTAAATAGGAGACATGAATCCATGATATATGTACTCATTTTATAACAATGTATAATAGGATACAATATTTAATACTTCAAGAAAGTTGATTTATTCATCAATGATATCGATGTAGGATGTTATTTATCAAAATAAACCTTTTATAAGAAATTGTTTTGATATAATTATTATTCTTGATAACACATTCTTCATTTTTTCATATGTGAGAGAGAGTGGACATTATGACTAATGCTTGATATGTGATCATATGATTTATCTATATCTGAATGATAACTATTCATGATATGATTTTTTTCCCTTTCAATGTTATATATTACTTGTGGTATTTCATAGCCTATAGAACATTTATTTAGGTATCCACCAGATTAGGTTTCTACGATTCAGTTAGATGAGACATTGGAAGGTAATCATGATGACATGATATTGGATAAAGTATATAGATTGATCGATAGAATGGGTTGGATCATTGTAATTTAAATTAACATCAGAGTAGACCATTAATTTGAAATGATAATCATTAAGCTATATGATTGAATGAAAAAATTTCATGCACAAGTGTTGTGTAGTGAAACATAAAATGTTGACCGGACATGTCACCCGAGCTGATAGGCTATTGGGAAACTTCATGTCCTCGATCTTTATATGATGATTAATAGAAATCGAGAATAATGAAAAAAATATTAGGAATAGTTTACACTATAGTAAAAAAGCTTCACCCATCTATGGTATGGAATTACCACATACACATAATCATATTTAGTGGAACAAATATACATAAAATCATAGTAAAGTACAAATGAACAATGGTATATTCAACAAATAACATCAAAAATATAAAGTTATATAAAAGAGATATAAAAATGGTACCTCATGTAGATACCATGAATCCCAAGAATTGGGAATGCTATCACAAATGTCAAATACATATAACACAAAAGTACAATAACAAAAAAAAGTCCTCATGGTCTTTCATAGTGAGACCATTTCTATCCCAACAAAAGAAAAAATAATGGTAATCAAGATGAGCCACTTATATTCATAGTTCCCTTTATTTTAATTGCTTCCAATAAAATATATTCTATATATTCCTAATGGAATATATATTGTGTGGGGAAAAAATACTATAAATATTCAACTAGGAATATATTTATGCATTTTAAAACATGATAACTATTAAACTACTTTGAAAAATAATTTTTTGAAACTAATTCACATTTAAAAATTTTCACATGAAATCAACCCTTTGAAATTTCTTTGGTTTTATTTTTAAAAAAATATTCATTTATCAATGTGCCTCATATAATGAAATAATGTAACACGACACCAGATACTCAATATAACCCAATAATGGATAAATAAGGTCTAATAAAAAACTTAATTTTATAACCAAATAAATCTATAATAAAATGATACATAATATTACAATCAAATAAAGAATTAAAATATTGTACTAATTCATATAAATCACCTATAATATGTAACGTGCACCATTAGATCAACCCATATGGGCCTATTTTGAGTGATTAAAATATATAACATGCTAGATGCCTAAAAAATAGAAGCTCACAAGGTCTTCCCAAGTCAAACTAAAAATAGATCTCCCAGTATTATGGTTAATAAAGGATAATCTCTATTACTCATCCTTCTGAATATTATCTTGGTCTCTTGGACATAAATATGGAATCTTTATTGATCTTCCTTCTAAAGGCTCACTCATTCTGTTTGACATCAATATGGATGCTGTCTTGGTCATCCTCCCAAAGACATTCTTGGCCCCCTAGACATCACACTCTCACACCCTTGGTATCCCATGTGCTAATAAATTTTCAATATAACAACATCATATGTTAATTAAAAATATATATTAAAAATATCTATTAATATAATATTTTATCTATTTTGATAAAAAAACCATTTTAAATTTAAAATTATTTCTCAGACCTCTTTATAAATCAATTTTAAACTGTAAAACTACATTGATCCATTTTAGAAAACCCATGATGATCCCTTAAGAAAAATACCATTTGAAAAAACATTAAAGAAAAAAATATAAAAACGAAACTATGAATCACATGAATAATGGAATAAAAATCAATCAAAAATCATTTAATATAAAATTTGATAATCATTAAAAAATTCAGTTATGAATTCAAAATTAATCTTGGTGAATCACCCTATAATAGAAACACCACAATGGGAAAATGTTCCGAACACCAGTGCCTTTTATAAAAACCACTCGGTGTATGAAGGAGAGGGACTCACAAGAAAAAATAAAAAGAAATAAAACTCAAACCCCATTAAACATCTACAGTTTGAACAACCATCCATAAAGTGTTTCAAACCTCCATAAGAATGGATGAAAAAATAAATTGAAGTAAAAAAAATAAGATAAATATTTAAGAAATATACATTAATTAATAAAAAAAATTGAATAATCAAGGGTAATACACAAAGGTAATATTAGAGAATCTCAAATTCTATTTTAGGGGATTTCACACAAGTGGTAGAAAAAATCAATCCCAAAGGATATGATTCTATTGGGGGAATTTGGTAAAAATATAATTTTTTATGACATAGGAAACCTTATTAAAATTGCCACACTATTAAAAAAATTATGAACCAACTATGTTGGTGCTCTTGTATCCTGAAAAAGACTCCAATAGTTACTACTAGGTTTTAAATGGATGGAAGTTCTTCTCTCAAACCCTAAAAAATGACACTATCAACCCAACCAATAGACTCACATTATTAGCCACATGTTTAGACA
Source organism: Viscum album (assembly GCA_963277665.1). Classification (NCBI taxonomy): domain Eukaryota; kingdom Viridiplantae; phylum Streptophyta; class Magnoliopsida; order Santalales; family Viscaceae; genus Viscum; species Viscum album. Next base: position 758,303,324 of record OY728140.1, on the reverse strand, counting down.
AACCATGCTGCAACCATGTTTCAGTGTCTATTTTCTCCAAACAAACAAAAATATAAAACATGAATCTTGAAAAAAACATGAACAAATAAAAAATTTATTATAAATACTCAAAAAAATATTTTCCACTGAAAATTGGGTGTCAAGAATGTCCCCATAATGTCTCTTTTTATCACTATAAATTCCTATGGAATCATAAAATAGGAATAGGTGAGGATACTACTTCATCACCAATGATTTCACACTCTTATGTCTCAAGTCAATTTCAAGGATGTTGTTAAAGGAGAAATAAAAATAGGATTTACTTTCCCTGATTGACCATGTTCTAATAATCAATGATATGTACATGAAAGTCCATAATGGGGGAATCATGATCAAACTCTAAATCCTCCCACATTATCATATGTGATAGTTTTGAATGATAATTCATTAATTAGAAAACATGACTGATAATGTGGATAGATTTTAATTATGATAGAAACTATAACCAGTTTTATACCGTAATAATAGTTTATAAAATTTAAAATGCCTCAATATAACATGGAACTATCTTTCCTTATTTACCTAAATTATGGTTTCACTGCAGATCAAATACAAAAATAATCACCCAATCACCAACCCCAACATCCTAATGATTATTATGTCAATGAGCATAAGATATCTTGGGAATACATGTTGTCTCAAAAAAATTTGAATAAACTGAACTGTCTCTATCTTATCTTAAATGAGACCCAATACCAATAAGGATTGTGAAGCCATCTTATCCAAACACATTGATTATTTTTATACACACTCATATAATCCCTCATACGGGGAAACATTGATCATGGAATGATAACTAGTATTAGATTATAATTTTAAAAGAAGTATGTTCCTTTCCCATGAGACTCTAATTTCAACCACACATGCTCATAGTATATCATTGATAGTTGATATATTATTGTTAGAATTGAAATCATTTTGTATGTGATATATAATTCTCAAACATATAATGGTTTTAGTAAACTATAGGATTCCATTTTAGAAATGATATTTTAAAGGATAATCTGATAAGGAATATATCACATAGGACACTCTGGGAATCATAAAAACCTCTTGTCAATGATCCGGGCACAGTGGAAGCATGACATTGGATGGGGCCCAAAATTGATTTTTCTATAATTTATGACCAATGTGGTATCAATACGATGATGAAATATTATATCCCCAAATTTAAATCAATGATTTATCAAATAAAATAAAAATGATGGAACCTTGAGAGAGGATCTTCCACATTCTGTTTATAATTAAAGTAATTAATTTTTTATGAAATAAAATACCATGGTCTTTGCTACTTTCCTCATTGATGATCGTTGATCATCCTGAATCACCCATATGGATTCACATAATTGAACTCATGATGATCCAAAGTAGGATCCCTCTAGTGGCGATACACACATGCTTCAATGGTATTTGATAAATAACACTCATTCTCCGGGTGCTAGTACGATGATGTGAATGTCTTGCATCAATCTTTCAAGAACTCTTGTTCTTCGGTCTTGAAGATGTTCTCTCGTTCTTGAGGGGGAGAGTGAAGAGAGATGTTAAGATATAATTCAACGACTGTTGGCATAATAGACGCACCCATCTATTAATCAAGATGGGTTTTTAGTTAGAATATATAATTTCTTAAGTGAAATTAAATGAGAATGTTTCCATTACAAAAAACCCATGCCATTTAACAAAAATAACTTCATCATTATTTCTGGTGTGCCAACATGCACAAAATAGAACCATACATAATATATCACACCACATAATGATAACATTATTATTATTATTTCTTGCGCCAACTAAATAAACAATATTTAATGACTTGTAAATAATTAATTTATCACCGAACACAGTCTTTGTCTATTCGAACTCCTCTTCTATTTATTGAAAACCCAAATAAATATTGTATTATCTTAGATAAATATTTTACTTTACAAACTATCCAATAAATATTTAATAAATTACCAATAAAAAATTCCATTCACAATCCGATGAATAAATATTTTTTATAATTTCTTAAATAATTATAACTTGAAAAATATTATTCCTCAGCCTGGAGAATAATATTTTTCAAATAATTAAATTCAAATTGAATTTAATCAAGACCACTAGAAACACTTAGTGTGTAACCCTGTAGGATTATTTCTCATTGTAATTAGGTGTTCTTTCCTAAAGTCCAAGACTAATATCTAGCAATTGGTAAAGGTGCCCAATATAAAGAAATGAAAGTTTCAACGATGACATCCACATACGAATGATCAATGTGTAATATAATCACTTTGTCTGAATATCTCATCTAGCTGGTTGCATGATGGTGCCATTAACCTATATGCATGATACATTATTCTTTGAAAACTTGAAAAAGACCTTGTTAATACACCATGGCCCTGGAATTTAGGATGATGGTTATTTTTCAATCAAAGGGACATGATAACAACTTAAAAATTGGAAGTGAAAAATTCTTCCTTGACATATTCATTAATAACATGTCATTCATAAAGTTCCTAACATACCCTACATCCCAAAAACATATGGCGTGATTGTTTTCATTAGTAAGTCAAAGTGTGTGAGTCAATACATGTATTAATGATAATCTTAAATTTTATGGACTATTACACATGCTCGTAGATATGACTATTCAATGACACCAAAACATGCTGACTTCTTACGGGCAGGTATATTCTTATAATATACCATATTGAAGATTATGAAGTGTGAACTTCATGAGAGGAAATCTCACCTGGTTATGAGTACTCACACCTAAATTTCTATGTACTATGTGTTCTATCATAGTATGTCATCCAACCACAAAACTATAATTATGAATATTGTTTTAGAATTTAATGGTTTTCATCATAGTGGGGTGCTTCCATGACCTTATCAATGTATCAAATACTCTAGGAAATTTTTACATCATATTCATGAATAACAATGAACAATATTTAATAAGATTATTAATATTTAAATATGTTAAATATTTATTTAATCAAATTTTAAATAGTTGATTCAAGGACACCAACTCTAACAAACCCCCACTTGGACTAGATCCCTCTTCCTATGAAATTTAGTCTGATAGACCTCACATAATGATAATGTTTCTTCTAATTCATGTCTTTAGTCAATGGGTCTTCCATGTTCTCTTCTATGGATATTCTACTCACTGCAACTTCACCCCTATGAAAAAAATCCATTAAGAGATGATACTTCTGAAGTATGTGATTTATCCACTAATGTGACTTTGGAACTTTTGTGAGAGCCACCACTATAGTATTGTCACAATAAAGTGTTTTGATATATTTACTACTAGGTACCACTTCTAGCTCTTGGATGATACATTGTATTGAAGCTTCTTCTTTATCTTCCTTAGAAACTATGTTATACTTAGAATCTGTTGTAGAATCTATGAACACACCCTGCATTGATCTCTTCCAGCTCATATGAAATCTATTAAATGTAAATATTTATCTCGTTTGTGGCTTCATGTCATCTTGATCAGTCTAGAGACTAGAATTTTCATATCCACTGATGACTAGTTCCTCATATCTTCCATAACCAAGGAACATATCTATAGTACGCCTCAATGACATAAGGATAGTATTGACTTCCATTCAATAAAAGTCCCTTAGATCATCCTAATATCTTCGTACCACACATAATTCATAAGAGACATCTATCCTAGTATATAACATGTAATATATGACTAAAACTATCTATGATTCATATATAATCATTGCGTTCTCTTTCATTTCTCATGCATCCGAGGACACATTTTATTGGAATGATGAATTCCATGTGACATTGGAAAAAATCCCCACTTGGATTTTTCCATACTAAATCTCTTCATTATATTGACAATGTATGTACTTTGACATAGGCCTAAAAATCTCTTCGAAATATCATAATGGATCATGATCCCAATAATATATACTACCTCACCCATGTCCATAATGGAGAAGTATTTATTAAACCATGCCTTAGCATAATTTATGACATGTATTTATTTTCCAATAAGTAATATTTCATCATCAAATACTAATTGGAAAATGGCAGCACTCCCACTAAACTGTTTGTAGACAAAAGGCTCACATTCATTCTTTATAAAACCAAATTTTTTTGCGGCTTCATAAAAATGAATATTACCTGATATAAATTCTTTCATTAATACCAAAATGTATTTTTTTTCAACTTTCATACCATACTGGCATCCATTTCAGTAAAAAACCCTTCAGGTTGTTTCATATAGACATCATTCTGATGGTTCCTATTACAGAAATCTATTTTGACATCCATTTTCCAAATATAATTGTCTTGGTAAGAGATGTTAGCCAGTATAATTATGATGTATTTTAGTAATGAAACTATTTAAAAGGTTTTATCATAGTCAATACCTTCATACTTTTTAACACCTTTTGTTGCCAGTCATGTTGTATAGGTACTGACTTATCATTCCATGTCCAGTTTCTTTTTTAATACCTTTTTTCAACCATCGAGTTTTACATAATCAAGGAGATCTACCAAAATTTAGACTTTGCTTTGGTACTTTAAATCTATTTCAGAATTCATTCCTTATTTCCATATGGCAACATCGGTGCCCCTAACTACTTCGTTGTAGGTTATAGAATCATTATTATCAATTAATAACGATTCACCATCCTTAGAGACTAGAAAAACAAACAATTCCAATTATCTAACCTATCTTATTCTCCAACTTAGTTGTTGTGTCAATAGAATACATTATTTTTCCATGGGGCTATATGGAATCTTCTACCAACTCTTGTGTTCCATAAGCCTCAACTTCATCAAAGTCTATCTCGCTCCCACTATCTATTTTATAGATGTTACCCCTCTCAAGGAATATGGTGTTTCTTGAAACTATAACCATTTTTGATATGGTTTTGTATCGGTAATATCCCTTTATTTCCTTGGGGTATCCTATAAAGGTAGACTTTGTGCCTTGGGGTGGAAGTTTCTAACCTATAGAGGCCTTAACAAATGCTTCACTTCCCCACACATAAAAATTTGATAACATGGATTTTATTGTAATCCAACACTCATATGGAATATGATTTATTGATTTACACTTCAGGTCTTTCTCTACATGGAGAAGGAGGATATGAAGATCTGTCAGAGACTTCTCAACATTGTTCATAATAAAATTTTCAAAAAAGCAAGAGAAGCTCTAAGGGAGTGATTTGAGAATGAATTTGGGGACCGGTTCTTCCGGGAGATTAAACCTTAGAACCTAAAGGTTCTTGATATATGTAATGATATTGACTATGTGATCCCACCTAGAGCTCCCTATCCAATCATACTCTGAATTAGTTCCTTGAAGATCTCAAATTGTTCCTATCCAGCTCTCTCTTGGTAAATACAATAGAAGTTCTCAAGCATACTTTAGGTATCCATGTTTTTGTAAGACTTCACAAGTTCACTAGACATTGCTGATAGAATCAAACATTAAATATTGATAGTTCCATTTATGTGATTCTCATAGACCACAAACTCTTCATCCCTCACCTCTAGGGTAGGAAGATCAGGTTATGAGGACTCCATCATGAAAGATTTCCATTCATATCGTAGAATAACTCAAAGGTGTCTAAACCATTCATGAAAGTTACATCCACTGAGGATGTTCTCTTTATTTAGTATTAATCATAGGGATAGTGTGGATAACATCTTTATCATTTTTATTCTAAAATTTAATGATCATATTATTAGTACATTCTTGATTAAAATTTTATGATAAATAGAAAATTAATTTTTATTATGTCTCGCACAATTTTATCAAGTCCCACTAGTCCCCACCATTTTACTCAGAATGTCTAGTTTCTCTGACATTATAGTGGAAAGGATTAATATTCCTATTCTAATAACCCCAAAAGTGTTGGTCAATCTATTTGAATGTATTTAGGTAGTTATAACCTTTTCAACTACTGGCTTGTAGCTCTATGATCCATTTAGTGGAATCCCTAATCTTGAAATCCTCACATGGATTTCCTCAACCCTTGCATCGAAATTTACACCAAGTCTATAAAGGCCTTCTCCTCTTTATGTAAAATGGTTAATTAAACCCAAAACATTCATAATTGCTCCCTATATAATAGTATGTGTCCAAATAAGGGATGCTAAAACATAGAGTTTTAATGTCTCTTTCCCTTAACAATTTAACAGAGGGCTTAGTCTAACATAATATTTTATTGATGGATTTTTATCTATTATGCATAAATTTTTAATTATCATTATCAAATGCTTGATAATATTAATTAGAATATACTTAAGTAATTAACCATGTCCTGATAAAAATCTGTGCATAATCCATGTTTATTTTTTTTCTATCTTTCATGATTTTTAATTCATTAATTATGTAGTCGCAAAAATACATTCATAATAAAAAACATTTCAAGTGATAGAAAAAAATAATTCAAAAGGCATGATCATGATGTTTTTCGATTGGTTTGATTATATTGAGTTTGATAAAATAAATATTTAACTAGGGGAGGAATACTTTGAACCTTTTTACGGTTCATGTTTATAAGATTCCACCTGTCCACCTTTATATCTCCTTGGATTAGTTTCACCTCATCTCCTGACTTGAACCACCTCCACAAGCTTGGGTGATCCATCCATTACATATGCATATTAACTCACACATAAGTGAGGAGTAAGAAATGGATTTAAATAAAATGAAACCATCAGCTTTCATTCCCTATATATTAATGAGGAGAGATGGCACATAGGCCAACAATTTTACATAATTATAATTAAAGGAAAACCAATAAAATAAAAATGTATGGTCTTGCTCATGATCGTCCATATACATGAAATGAATTAAAAATTTAATTAAAATATAATTAAATTATTTAACCATTCATAATGATAAATACCACTCTAATTGATAAATAATTATCTTTAATTATTCAACACTTTTATCATAATCTTATTCTGAATTTCCTTGAGATTATCATCCAGTATCATGGAGGTAACACGGTGAATACCCATCCAACTATACCCAACATGAATTATATTTGTATACTGGCTTAATCTTGTGACATATTGGATAAATTATTTAATTCCTACTATCACAACATCTACTTCATGTATGATTACATGAATCACATGATTTTTTTCGGCCACATTTTATGCTTCAATGCACAGAGTAAAAACTTGTAATACGATTTATACATGATAGAAAGGTTGAACATTATGTAGATATTAATGTTGTAATTGTACATAACTTGGAATGGTACATAACATATAGTTCCAACTAAATGACATGTACTTTCTTCACCGTCTATCTGAAGTATATGCTTAGGGACTCGACATTGGTGGCTTACTTCAGAATTCTCGTATTACAAAACTTTTCTAGTTAGACACATGCCATGTTGTCTCTGGGTTACATGGTCACTGGTCCGCTGATCCATGTAAGGGATAAATGGGTTCACCTAAACCTGAAAGGGACTACATGTTGTGTTCAGTGGACCACACAATGTGTAATCTAGTAACTATATGCATATATGTTCTAGTCAACATGCTATGTAAGAATTAACTACACCACATGTGATAAATTAACATAGATTGTGTAATTTATGAACTAATACTAATGTTTTGAACACAACTAAACAATGTGTAATCAAGATTACATGGAATTCATGGAAGATTACATGATGTGTACCTCAAAATACATTTCATGTACTGTCGTGTTACCAGGATGGAATCATTTTCACCACTTGATGAGATCCTCAATTTAATTTTAATCAAAAAAAAATATTCATTTATAATAGACTTTTGGGAAACGATAAAGGAAGAACTAATCATGAAATTATTATTACAATAAAAATTACACATTATTTGACAACCCAAATTATTAATGTGTAAAAACTCAATGAAAAATTTAAATATTTATAAATGATTTTGTGACCCCTCTGATACCACTTAAAGGATCTGGGCTTAGCGAAAACATGGGATTGGATGGGGCCAAAATTTTCTTTTTATGTAATCGATGACCAATCCAAGATAAATATGATAATGAATCAAATATACATAGATTAAAATCGAATATTTGCAAAATTAAATAAAAACAAACAAACCTTGAAATAGGATCTTGAACATCATTTTTATAATTAATTAAATTAATTTATGAAGACATTAAATACCAGAGGCTTTAGTACATTATTCTTTGATGATCATTGATCATTTAGAATGACCCTACTAAATTTCCTTCATTGTGCTCATGAGGATACAAAGTAGAATCCCTCTAGGTGTGATCCACATGTGCTTAAATGGTCTCTGATCAACACCACACATTCTCTGGGTGCTAGTACAGTGAAGCGAATGTCTTTCATCAATCATTCTTGTTCTCTCGTTATTTTGGCATGAATAATTTCTCTCATTCTTGATAGGGAGAGAGTAGAGATAAGTCAAGAGTGAATTAACCAACTATTGGCACAATAGATGAAACCATCTAGGAATTGAGATAGGGTTTCAGATACAATATTTAATTTCATAACAATGATTAAATTCATTTATAACCATTAGATAAAACCCATGGAATTTAATAACAATAACAACATCGTTATTTTTGGTGCACCAAATTGTGAAAAACAAAACCATAAATAAAATCCCACACCACCTAATGATATTACTATTATTATTATTTCTTATCCCAACTTGATAAAAAATATTTACAAACTTTTTAACAAGCAATTTATCAATGTATACAGTCTTGGTTCGTTCGAACTACTCTTCCATTTATTGAAGGCCAGAAGAAATATTTTATTCTCACAAACAAATATTTTCATTTAAAAACTAGTAAATAAACATTCTTTAAATGATCTACAAAATTAAAAAATAAATTATATTCATGATCTGGTAACGTCATATTTATTTTAATTTATATAGTCATTTTAACATGAATAAAATTATTCCTATTTATTGGGATTAATATTTATTCCATTAATTAAATTCAAAAATATTTTAATTGAGACCACCAAAAAACCTTAGTGTGTGAACCTATAAGATTCTTTCTCACTGGTATTAAGTGTTCTTTCCTAATGTCCAATATTACTATATAGCAGCGGGTCAAGACAAACAAGAGAAAGAACACAAAATCACATCAATGATATCCACATACAAACTCTCACTGTATAATATAATCCTTTTGTCTCAATATATCATACAGTAGGTTGCATGATGGTGTCATCAACCAATATGCTTGATACATCATTCTCTGACTACCTGGAATAAACAGGTTAATACACCATGGCCATGGAATATAGGGAAATGACTCCATTTCAATTAATGGGATATGATATCAACATTCGTAAATAGAAGGGAAAAATCCTTCTTGACTTATCCATTATTAACATGTCATTAATGATGCACCCAAAGTAACCTACTTCCCACCAATACATGGTGTGATGGCTTTCATCAGTAAGTCAATGTGTGTGAGTCATGAAAAGAATTAATGATAATCATAATGCATAATGATCATTAAAATTTCTCGTAGATATGAATACACTATAATACAAAAACATACATAATTCCAACTTGTGGGTTTGTTCTCATAATCTCCCATTTGGAGATTACCATGTGATAACTTCATGAGTGAAATTCTAATATTTTTATTAGTACTCTCACCTGATAGTTTGTATACTCCGTGTCCCATTATATTATGTCATCCAAACACAAAACTATATTTATTAATATTGTTTGAGAATTTAAAGGTTCTCATCATAGAGGAGAACTATCGTGAACTTAGAAATGCAACAAATACTCTAGGTTATTATTAAATAATAGTCATTATGAACAACGAAAAATATGTAATAAGATGTTTAATATTTAAATATATTAAATATTCATGTAATAAATGTACAAATAGTGGATTGTTAGACAACAACTGTAACAAAATCCATCATGGACTTGTTCCAACTGCCTATGACTTTCAGTCCTCTAGTCCCCACATGATAATCATGTCTCTGTTGAGTAAGAGATTTAGTGAAGGGATTTTCCATGGTGTCTTCGGTGAATATGTTGTTCACTTCAACTTCAACTATATGATAAAAATACCTCAATAGATGATTCTTCCGAATTGTTTTCCTTATTCGCCGATGTGACATTGTCACTTTTACGAGAGCCACCGCTGTAATATTATAACAATAGAGTTTGATGAGATCTTTAATTATAGGGACAACATAAAGATCATGGATAATGGTTCTCATCCAAACTACCTGAACTGCCTCAGAAGATATGATATACTCGAACTCTACTGAAAAATCAGCAACCACACCCTTCTTTGAGGTCTTCTAGATCACATTACCTCCATGCAATGTGAATTTGTATCCTGTTTATGACTTCATGTCATCTTAATTAGTCTAGAAACTATAATTTGAAAATCCTCTAATGACTAGTTCCTTATCTCCTCCAGAAATGAAGACCATATCCTTAATACGCCTTAAATACTTAATGATAGTCTGGACTGCCATCCAATGGTTTTCACATGGATCAACTTGATATCTTCCTACATTACATAATGCATAGGCGAAATCCAGCCAAGTACATACCATGAAATACATTACTGACCCAATCTTTGATGCATATAGATTCCTTGACATTCACATTATTTCCACATGAATCTAACGAAGCATTTTCTTTGGAAGATGAATGGCATGTTACATTGGAAACAATCCCCTATTGGATTGTTCAATATTGAATCTATTTTGTATCTTGTAAATGCATATACTTTGACATAGGCCTAAAATTCTCTTGGATCTATCACAATTTATCTTCATTGCTAGAATATATACTACCTCACCCAAGTCCTTCATGGAGAATCATTTATTTATCTATGCCTTAATAAACATTAATGGTGGTATTTCATTTCAAATAAGTAATATGTTATTAAAATATACCATTTAGAAAATGATGACACTCTCACTAAATCATTTGAAGAAAAAAGGCTCAAATTATTTTTTTATAAAACCAAAATTTGTTATGTCTTCATCAAATCTAATGTTCAATGACTTGGATGCCTTCTCTATTCTAAAAACAAATTTTTTTCAACTTTCATTTATTATTGGAATCCTTTTGAGTCACAACCCATCCAGGTTGTGTCATATAGACAAATTCATAAAGGTTCCCTTTAAAGAAATCTATTTTGATAGAAATTTTCCAAATCTTGTAGTCATGGTATTTGATAATGGACAGTATAATTCTAATGGATTTCAAAATTGAAAATGATGGGAATGTTTTAGTGTTTTCAATAACATGATTCTATTTAAACCCTTTTGCAACCAGTCATGAAATATAGGTAATGAATTACCCTTCCATATATAGTTTCTTCTTGAATACCCATTTGCAACCAGAATTCAATACATCAACTGGATAAACTACCAAAATCTAGTTATGGTTTTTGTATAGAGAATCAATTTTAGAATTCATGGATTTTTTTCACTTGGAAATATATGTTCCCCTAACTACTTATCCTCTAGTTAGTGGATCATTATAATCAAGTAATAATGAGTGAACATCGTCAGTGATTAGAAAACTATACCATTCTAATTATCTAACCTATCTTTTACTGCTTCTTAGTTCTTGTGTCATTGGAACAGATTCCTCTTCTAAGGGGCTCTATGAAATCTACTACCGACTCTAGTGTGACTTGAGCCTCGACATCATCAATGTCTATCTCACTCCCACTATCCATTTTGATATGTGCTCCCTCTCAAGGTATATAGAGTGGCTTTCTACTAGAACCTTTTCTTTTGAGGTGTTGTATAAGTAACATCCCATTATTTCCTTAGGGTATCCCATAAAGGTAAATTTTTTGCCTCCGGGTGCATGTTTTCACCTAAAGAGGCCTTAACAAATGATTCACTTCCCCAAACATGATATTTCGATAACATGGATTTTCATCCACTAAAAAACATGTATGAAATTCCATTTATCAATTTATTCAGTCCATGGTTTAGTATGTGTTCCACTGTTTGTAATAAATATCTACTAAAGGATAATAGAAGTCTTTCATTTCTTATCATTGATAACACTATGTCCAACAAGGTGTGGTTCCTCATTTTTCTTACACAATTCCACTGATTCACGTAAGGAGGAGTGAGTTGTGATTGGATCCCAAACTCCCATAAGAAATCAATTAATTCTTGATTAAGACATCTTCCACCTCTTTTTGGGTGGAGTTTCTTATTCTTCTTACCAAGCTGGTTCTAAATTTCATTATTGTATTAATTGTACTTTTTAATAGAAAAAACTTATACCTCATTTTGTAAATATATCAATGTCTAATAAAATCATCCTTAGCTATTATGTTGTATGAGTACCCACTCCTTGGTTCAACTAAAAATAGTCCACAAACATTGGTATGAAAAAATTCAAGAATCTCTATAGCCCTTTCACCATTCCCACTAAATGGATCTTTCTTCATTTTTCCATATAAACAAGCATGACATATACGAAGTAGTTTTAGTTCAAAGAAATCTAAATATCCATCTTGATTTCATTTTTTCAAGCATTTCCCATTTTAAAGGACCAGACGGTGGTGCCAACATTGGGTGTGTTATGAGTCATGTGAAGTAATTTTGTTATCGATTTCCATTAATTGGTTTGTGTAATTCAACACGTAATGACTGTTATATAAATTTGATTTAACAAAATAGATGAAATATTTATATAAAAATAAACATTCTTTTCCAATCATGAAAATTAATCCATCAGCATCTAGTCTAGAGATAGAAATAATGTTTTTGGTTATAGAAGGCATATAATAACAACCCTTCCACACTAAGATAATCCCAATCGGCAACGTGAGGTGGAAGTCCCCAACAACGACAACAACAAGTATAACATCATAAGCTGCTTGTAGATCTACCTACCCTAGGTAAAGTTTCTTGAATTTACTTTGTTCATGTATTTAAAATCATATATGAGTAGAAAAGGATGTATCTAATACCCAATTTTTAGAAACATATAAATTCTACTTGATAAAAAATGCACCGGAAGTATCCCATTTCTTATTTGGATGGGTGCAATTTTTCCTCCAGCGACCCTTCTTGCCACATACAAAACAAACAACTTCTTGTTCCCTGTAATCATTTTTATATTACTTTTCATGGAAGTGTGTGAAGATGATTTGGGCTTATTTATATTTTACATACCTTTCATCTTATTCACTATAAGGGAAAAGAGTTTTTTGTGTTTCATGTTATCATCCACTTGGAGAAGGAGGATAAGAAGATCTAGTAGAGACTTCCCAATGTTGTTCATATTAAAATTTACAAAAAATCAAGGGAACATCTGAGGGAGTGATGTGAGAATGAGATCAGTTCCCAAATATTTGGGGTGATTAATCCCTAGAACCTCTAGGAACTTAATGTTGCAAATGATCTTGACTACATGAGGCACCACTGGGGAACCCTCTAAAATCATTTTCTGAAAGAGTGACTTGGAGATCTCAAATCATTCATATCTAGCTCTCTTCTAGTAATGAACATAGAGGTTATCAAGCAAGATATAAGTATCCATGTTTTCATGATACATCATGAGTTCAATATACATTAATGATAACATTAAACATTGAACGTCGACCGTATCATTTGTATATATGTTGTAGACAAAAAAATATTTATTAACCGCCTCCTAGGAAACCGGATCAGGTAGTGAGGACCCATCACATAATATTTCCGTTCATGGATTAGAATAACCCGAAGGCATCTAAAAAATTTCTGGAAGTTAATGCCAATGAGGATGTTGTAATTATCAAGTATTAATCATAGAGATAATGTGGTTGAAAAGCATTTCATTTTTATTTTTCAATTCAAAGAGAAAATTATTAGTACCTTATTAATTACAATTTTGAGAGAAATAATAAATTAATTTTTATTAAGTCTCCCACTATTTTATCAGGTACTAATTCCCCTCACCATTGAACTCAAAATTTTTATTTTCATGGACATTATTGTGGCAAGGTTCCATATTCCCCTTTGCATAAACCCAATAAGGGTTGTTGAATCTATTTTGAGGTATTTAGGTATTATGGTATTTTCAAATTGTAGTCTTGCAGCTCCTTGATCTGTAGAGTTGAATCCCCAATCCTAAAATCTTGACATGGATTTCCACAACACTTTCCTCCAAATTTACACTAATTCTAGAAAGTGATACTCTTATTGATATAAAATGATTTAAGTCAACCCAAAATATCATAAGATCTTCCTATATAAAATTAAGTGTTCCAACCATGGTTGGTCAATGACATAGTTCTATTAAGGGTTTACCTTAATCAATTAACAAAAGTCGTAGTCTAACATAATATTTTATTGAGTTACTTTTATCTCTTATGCATAAATTTCTTATTATCTTTATAACATGATTGTAAATATTATGTTAAATTTACATAAGTGATTAACCATGACTTGTTAATAATTTATGAAAAAGAAATGTTTATTTTAGATCCATCTTGTATTCTTGTAAAATCATTAATTATTTAGTCATGAAAATACATCCATAATGAAAACAACGTAACTGATAGAAATAAAATAATGAAAAGAGCACGATCTTGTTTTTTTCTAATGGTTAGTTTATTTAGCAGTTGATAAATAACTACTGAACTTTCAGAGAAACAACATTAACCTTTTTATGGTTAGTGTTTACATCTTTCAACTTGTCACCATTGTATCTCCTTACATTTTTTTCGGCTAGGTCCCAAACATAAACCATCTCCAAAATCTTGTGAGCTCCATCCATCACATATACTCTTTAACTCACATGAAAATGAGGGGTGAAAATGGGGTTTAAATCAAATGAAATGATAGGAATATAGGCCCCACATATTAATGAGTAGAGATGGAACACATGCTTACTATTTAATTTAATTAAAATTAAAATAAAACCAATGACATACAATGTTCTGGTTTGGGTCCTGATCATCCACATAAATGCAATGAATTAAACATTTAATAAAACATTCATTCATTTTTTAATCATTCTTAATGATAAATCACACTCTAATCAATTAATTATTATATATAATTAATAAATCTTTTAATCTTAATCCTTTTTAGAATTTCCATGAGATTCACATCTATTACCTTAGAGGTTACATAGTGAATACCCATATAACTCTACCCAACATGCATTCTATTCGTATACTATTTTACTCTAATGTCATATTTGGATACACGATATAATGCTTAATGACAAAACTTGTACTTCATGGATTATTACATGGATCACATGATTTTTTCATCCTTGTGTTATGATTCAATAAACAGAGTTACAACACGTAATATGATTTATAAATTATATGAAGATCAAACATTATTAAGATATTAATGTTTTAATTATACATAATTTTGTAAGGTATATGGCATGTAGTTCTAACTATACAACATGTACTACCTTCACCACTTATTCAAGTACATGCCTAGGGACTCATTATGTGTGGAGTAATTTGGAAATATAAGAGTACACAACATGTTCAGTGAGACACACATTGTGTTTTCTTTAGGTTACATTGTCACTGGTGTGCTAAGCCAGGTTTGGGACGCATAGTTTCTCCCACACCCGAAAGGGACTACATTTCATGTTCAGTTTTCCAAATGGAATGTGAAATTGAAATCATGTGCCAATGTGTCCTGGTCGACATGAGGTGTAAGAATTAACTACACCACATCTAATAAATTCACATGGATTTAGTAATTTTGAAACAACTCATGACGTGCTAAAGAAAATTGAATGGTGTGTAATCTAGATTACATAGCATGTATGGAAGATTACATGTCATGTAACTCCGAGTATATACTATGTACTATATTGTTACCTAGATAAAATCATTGGATCCTCCTGATGAGATCCTCGATATAATTTTAATAAAAAAGTTATTCATTTCTCATAGATATGTGAGAAATTATAGAGGAAGAAAAGCTCTCAAAATTCAGATTAAAAGAACGATTAAACATGAATTAAAAAACTGAATTATTAAATCATAAATCATAAATGAATCATATAAATAATTATAAATGATGATGTCACCACTCCAATTCCACTTAATGGTTCTTGGTGCAGCATAAGCACGGTGTTGGATGGGGGATAACTTTTCATTTTCCATAAGAAATGACCAATTGAGGATCAATATGACGATGAATGCCAGTACCCATGAATATAAATCAAATATATAGAAAAAGAAAGAAAAACACAGGATCCTTGAGATATGTACTTTCACATCCTTTTTAAAAATTATTTAATTAATTTCTGAAGAAAATAAATACACGGGTCATTGTTATTTTCTTCATTGACAATCGTCTGTAATCCAGAATGGCCTGTCTGGGTTTCCATCATTGTGCTCACATGGATCTAATGTAGAATCCCTCTAGAGGTGATCTAGATATGATTTAATGGTCTCTGATCTATGCTACTCTTTCTCTGGGTTCTAGTGAGGATAAGAGAATGCCTTTCATTGATAGTTCTTGATCTCATGTTCTTCGATCTTGAAGAAGTTATCACATTATTGAGGAGGAGATAGTGGATATAAGTTATGATTGAATTTACTAACCATTAGCATAATTGAATAACTCATCTATAAATCAATATAAGGTTTCTTTTATAATTTTTAATTGAGTAACATTGAATAATGGAAACTATTACCATTAGAGAAAACCCATTCCGTTTAATAACAACAAAAACATCATTATTTGTGGTGTGCTAACTTGTGTAAAACGAAACTATAAATAAAATACCGTTCCACATAATGATAAAAATATTATTATAATTTATCGTGTGAACTAGAAAAAAATATTTACCAAATTGTAAATTATTAATTTATCACTCGACAAAGCCTTGGTCTATTCGAACTCCTCTTCCATTTATTGAACACCTGAATAAATATTTTATTCTCTTATATAAATATTTTAATTTAAAAATCAGAAAATAAATATTTATTAAATGCTAAATATAATAAATAAACTTATTCTATTCACGATCCATTTAATATTAATTCTCAACTATTCAATCATTTTAACTTAATTAAATTTACTCCTTAGTCCTGAGAATAATATTTATTCCATTGAATATATTCATATAGAATTTCATCGAGCCCACTAAAAAAACATAGTGTGTGACCCTCTAAAATTCATTCTCGTTTGAATTAGTCATGCTTGACTAATGTCCAAGATTACTATCTAGCAATGGGTTAATTCACCCAAGTGAATAAACCTAATGTCACAATAATTAAAAACATATATAAACTCTCATTATCTAATATAATACATTTGTCTCAAAATATCATCCAACAGGTTTCAGGATGGTGTCATAATCTTATAAGATTGATATATCATTATTTGACTACCTAAAATAAAATCATCAATACAACATGGCCATGGAATTTAGGGAGATTGTTCTATTTTAATAAATGGCCTGAGATATCAACTACCATAAATATAAGGAACAAATCCTTCCTCGACTTATAAATTAAAAACATGTTATCTGTGACGCACCCAATGTACCCTACTTCCCGCCAACATATAAAATGATAGTATTTTTCAGTAAATCAATGTACGTGAGTCATGACACATATTCATGATAATCTTAATGCCTATGGACCATTACACACACTCACAGATAAGAATATCTGATGATACAAAATTATGTGGAATTATAACTAGTGGGTTTGTTCTCTTAATCTCCCGTCTTGGAGGTTACCATGTGAAAACTTCATGATTGGTAGTCTCATCAGATTATGAGTACTCTCACTAGACTATATGTATACTATGTCCCCCTTTATAGTATTTTATCCAACAAAAGAAATATATTTAAAAATATTTTTTTAGAATTTAAATGTTATTATCATATCAGGGAACTTCCATGACCTTATCAACACAACAAATACTCTAAAACATTATTACATCATAGTCAAGAAGAATAGTGAACAACGTATAATAATATGTTTAATATTTTAATACATTAAATATTCATGTAATCAAAGTACAATCATTTGATTCTAGGAAACAAACTCTGACTTCTTGAATGTATAGGTTTTCATGATCTTTTACCATACTCATCTATATCATGGGAATAAAATAGAATGACTTTTTTAGAAGGTAAAAACAACCTTATATTCCCTTTTACACTCAGTATAGGATGTAGTATAATCACAAAATAAAAATTTACCTTTTCTAACTTCCACAAGGGAATCATAATAGGTTTCAATAACATGTATTTTCTGTGATTCACATGTTTACTTTATGGAAGGTCAAACATAATGAAACAAAGTATGTATCTGGTCACCTAATTATGGGATACCAATATAGACACCTTAAGGAGTAACACAGATTTGTAACCATGAGGTACATGAAGAAACTATAATGACTCCATTCATTCATCACATCCTTCCTTAACCTCAATACAACTAGAAAACAACTCTTCAAAAGGATAGAAACATTAGTAGACTGAGACCAATCACCTGAGGTATCCCTATAATTGAAAACATTGGTAATATTATGTCTCAAAATGTTTGAAAGATAATCACTCCTAAAATAATTGATTAGAGTATGAATTGACAATACACATGCCAAGAAAAACTTCTCTCTATACATCTGAACCTACTGATTCAGATCAAAAAACAAACTCATTAGACTACACACGTCCACTAATTCCTAGAAATATGAAATCATAAGCTTCTTAGTCAATCCATAAGTGAATATGTTTTCGATACTAGGCATATAATAAATAGAGAAATAATTTTTTTGATACTCTTCCCAATTTTTCTGTAAGTGGTTCAAGTCAATGTAAGTAAATATTCACTTTAGTCTTTTGTGATTCAAGTAAACTACAAAATTATCCATGAAAATGTATTCCCACAAAATACTTAGTTCATGTACCATGAAAATTATTTCTATGTCACGCGTTGGATAATTCTTCTCAGTATCAAATAGATTCCATGATCCTTGGGCTACTACGTGGTCATCCTACATTAGTACACATGCCAAACCTTTTCAAGTGAAATCTCAATATGTTTCAAAACATCTGAGGAAAAGAAATAATAAGACCTAGAACAGATTTCATAAGGTCAAGTAGTTGCTGATAATAATGTGAGAACATATCACACCTATTAAACAGAACATTTTTTCACGTAAAATATTACAATTTATAATATATCTGAGAAAGGACTCATAAAAATAATCTTTAATTATTAGCCAAACCTAGAAAACATAAGATATAAAAAATATTCAATGGCCTCTTCTTAGAAATAACTCACAGAACGTTCTCGAGACACACTAAAACTAATATATTATAAATCATATTTACTAAGAACCATACTTCATGATTCTAAAATTTACATTTATACTATTTGGAATATACCTGATTATCCCTCAAGACTCCTAGAACAACCTCTAGAAATTTAAAATTATCCTTCATTGTCTTGGAATATTAAAGGATGTCATGAAAAAATAAGGCCTTTAAGGGGTCCAAAAAATCATGGAAGACTGGGATAATCAATTTTATAAACACTACTAGGGATTTTGTATTCCCAAATTTCATTACTAAATTATAAAATAGTTTACCATATTTTAAAGGTTTTATTTTAGAAATCCTTATCCCAAACCCTCAACTAGTGGTACTAGGGTCTCACATCAATATTTGAAAACCAATTCTCTCCCCATAGATAATTCAAAAGTTCAAAAAATTTTGGATGAAGTTATTTACTGTATCTGTAAACTTGATTATCCATTTAATAGTTGATGGTGAATTGGAGGATTCAATACACCTTATATGATAATAGAATAAGAAAATACCATGTTTATATGATGGTGTGAATAAATCCTATTCTCTAAACATCATATAGTTTATATTTCATATATTTTTACTCATATGGATACATACAATAATATAATTTAGAAATATGGATCATATAATGGAAAAGATTGATGCAAAAATAAACCTCTTTCTAGGGATTCAAACTAGAAATATCATCAAGAAAAACATCATGGTAACATTCCATAACCATCAGAAGACCAATCTCGGAACCCATCTTCGATACATCAAATAATAACCTAAAAAAATATCATAAAATCAAACCCATATTTGAAGAAATTGGGTTTTCCCTGGATTATTGAACCAACTCAACATGAATGATGTGAGTGTTCCCATTAGGGGTCCCAAACTAGACTCTGATGTGATTACAATCTATATATTTTTTAATGATAATCTACGAATGTGTACTAATGATAAGGTCAAAATTATCCATATCCATCATGATAAAATCCTAAATTAATTCCATTTCAGCAAAAAAAATATAACACTCTAGTCACAAGTTATCTCACTCTATATTCCTACTCAACATGGTAAGAATGTATATAATAATTGGATTCAACTCATCTCAAATACCCAAATAATTAAGAATACATATTGAAAAAAATGATTTAGATGTACTTCTATAAAAAAATAAGATTCCATTGAAGATGAAATAAATAAAATACCTATCATAGTGGCTGGCCCAGAATCATAGTTCTATGTTATAACATATGTCCCTTGATGAAGTCACAAATCAATCATTCTATAATCCATTTTATACTACTATGAAGCAACTTTACTCAAATGATTATTTCTTATACCTAGAAATCATTAGACTGTACTTGAGAACCCATTGTGAACCTAGAGAAAACAATGCCCTCTTACATATAATCCTACAAGAAGTGATATATATGTCCTAAATAGAAAAATTGATTTAATATCCAAAGATAATTTATTTCAAGTATAATTTTTATGAATAACCCTCACAAAATGAAAATAGAAGACTATATTATTCTTTTTAAATGCTTATCACGTTTTACCCAATGACTATTGGAAATTTTATTCACAATGCGGATGAGATTCCGCATACTTCATCTTCTAATAGTCATTGGGCTATGGTAACAAACAATATGGGGAATACTAAACGAAAATTTATTCTTATCCATTTCTTCCCACTCCTTAGATTCTTTTTCAATCACATATGAGAATTCCAGTTAAATTATAAGAATAGGTACTGATACCATATGAGGCCACAATCCCATTTAAAAATAATAAGCCATGAGATAACAATTTTCGAGGAGTTCTTTTGAGGCATGAACCAACATAGTGATTCAATCTATTTAATGTAGCTCTAAATGGTACCCTTTATAAAAAAATATAAACTCATGAGCCTTATCTTCACTTATTTAGTAACTCTATAAGAGTTTATGACATATTTCTTGTTATATAAATACAATCTCTTTGATAGATTATGATACACACAACCTTAAGACTCAACTATAGTAAGAGAAAATTCTATTTTAATATAATCATAATTAAATTAACTTTTTAATATTTCAGATTGAAAGAATTTAATTTTATTGTGTGAATAAAAATTTCAAACATACATTGGTAAAATAATATTGGAATTAAATTTTGATAATTTCCCATAGAAAAAAGCTTTATCGAATAATAAAAAGTAAAGTATTTAAAAATTTATACACATATTTTTACTAAATTTTTATAATAATTTTAATTAAAAAATTACTAACTATGTGTTTTGATAGAAATATTGAATTAAAATTTTTAGATATAAATGGATGTTTTCATAAAGTTAGTTTTTTTTGCCGAAGGCAGTTTTTGTTTTAAAAAGAATAATGTTCGAAAATTTTAATTTATTAAAATCATAAATAATATCGAATTATAAAAATGAAATCATTAGATTATATTCAACTAAATATAATAATTTAAATAGATGTAATTATTATTACTAGTAATTTTTTTAATATGTGATCATCTTAGTCTTGAAAAATATATTTAGGGAAAAAAATTCAAAATGATTTGATGTTTTTTTAAAACTAAATTCAACTAGTAATGTATATTGAAATTAATAAAATGTATTTTACATTTTTAATAATCATAATTAATTATAGTTAATAGGTTCATCATAATTTTTAGTCATAATGATTACTAAAGACATTAAATATTAATTACCCCAATTAAAGTTTAAATGAGTTTTTGTGCTTCACATGTGCTTAGGATAAAATTACTTTTTCACGCACATAGAATTATTATTGTTTATATTATATTTACTATTTATAATTTTTGAGCCTAAAGTAACTAATAAATACTATTTTATATTATTCTTAATGAATAAATTTCATATTTTAAGTAACTAGTTACCATGGTGAAAACTAAAATGATAAAAGTAAGTAAACCTAGATGATACATAATGAACATGGTTAAAAAATGAAATTTTTCATGCGATGGAGCTTTAGATTTAAATTAACTAATCTAAAATACATTAATTAACAATTTTTATGGATCATGGGGTTAGAGTGGCTTCCAATTATTGAATAGTTTTTGTTATTTACAAAAACTTCTCTCCCCATCAATTATAAATGGGCACCTCCTATCCACACTTATTCTAAAAAATAAAGGGATTTGGATCAAATAATACAATAAAAAAATATTTCCCATATATCATTAGACACATTTAATAGGTGATTTTCTCCAAAATATAAACCCTAGTTTACATAATTGGAGATCAAAAGGTCGTTCCTCTAAATGAAGGTGATTATTTTAATGATGATCTATCTTTTTCATTATGCGTTTAAAAAATTTAATTCTTTCATAACACAGGAAATATAATAAATAAATATCTCAAATATACTATGATTTTATTATCTTAATGGAATAACCTATATCCATATCCTCTTCCATTAAAGGGGAAATTAAATCATCGATTGTGTGTATAAAAGACTCTCTTCTCACAAACCCACATAACATCCACAAACATCTCTCATGGGTGAATATAATTATGGATATAATTTATATATATATATATATATATTATTTTTGATATAGTTGTAATTTTTTATTTTAAATATCCTATATAACCTCTTACTGTCCATTATTTTTAAAATATGATAATGTCACATTTATGTATGATAAACAACTACCACATGATGTGGTGCTACTCAATTTTCACTTATACTATACATTGTAGGTAATATATATAAATTTAATGGTTATATGTAATATAAATAAAGTGAAACTAATTATGAAAATTAATATATCTTTCTCTTCCTTAACCATCCACCCATTAAGACACGGTATCATTTCTTTTACATATATGTGAATTACCATCTCCACAAATTGATGCGATTAAATTTTTATGTCTTGTTATCAAGAATGTTTCTAAAGATGAATCAAATAAAAAAACTATTTATAATATTAAAATCATTCTCGATATTATGGTACTATATCATATTGTCAATATTAATAACATTCATCATGAAAAATGCATAAGGAAACAAGGAAAATGACACAAGAAACAATAGGGATAATGAATGTTTTTTAATTAAAGGGTGATAATATTTTATAAAAGGATCATGTTATATATTATAAATATTAATACGGTATAACTATATGTTAGTAACATGATTTGAACCATTATAAATGAGGTTAATGAGTTCTCAGCTAGAGGTAAGCATGTGGTAGGGGATTTCATCTAAATTTCCATGTCATTGAGACATATTTATCAATATGACCATATCATATTTTATGTATTATATATGATTAAAAATTTATGTATTTTACATGAATAACTATTTATTAATGATGTTTAATGTTAAATTCATGTTTATTTGTTCAATTGGTTAATATTTATAATTTACTAAAGTGGAAATAATCTATTTTACAATATCAGTTTATTTTTGGATTACTTTTAAATTTATGGAATGAATATTACCATTTTACATTCCAAATCTCAAGTAACATTCTTATAAATTTTATTTGAATCATGTATATGATTTTTTCCTAAACCTTTTATCATTTTAACATATAGTGTTTATTTTTAATGATATTTGATTGACTAGGGAAATGTCGATAAATCCATATTATTTCCCAAATATGTATTTGGTTGGATGAGTCATTTTTTCCATGAAATTAATCGATCATCTGATATATGAAGAATGATTTGGATATGTAGTGATAGGTGGGTATTAAAATATATGGCCCCTCGAATAATCAGTATGTATCATGAGATAACTCGATTGGCCAGATGAAACAAGGTTTTACCCATTGATTCAAACATTCTACTGAAAGTTCTTAATGGTATAGATACAATGTTTTTCCAGATTATGGAATATATATTTATGAAATTACATCCTCAATTATTCTATAATTATTATCTATGATATTTTTTCATTGATATTATCCATGGATTCATTTTTTCCTCAAATTATTTATTTCATGTAATGTGTTTTCAGTTATTTACATTTCTAAATTGATTATGTTATTCAGATTCACGATATATTCCACTATATATAAAACTTATTGAGACTTTTATCTCACATTTATTTTGTTCAATTTATATGGGAAATGATGATGAATTATTAAATGAGCTTATATATGAATAATATTTTCAATTACTTTGTTTTATTTTGTTATCCAAAATGTGTAATGGGTATCATATCTATATATAGATCTACAAAACAATTAAATTTATTAAAATATAGTGATTTTACACATTTTATCTACAAAAATGTAGTAAAGTAGACACCAGATATTGGTCACTATATTTGGAATAATTACACAAAGTCTCCAAGTAGAACTTCTAATTGAAGGATACATTGAATGTATTCCATGTGAGATCATCATGTTTCCTTTCCAACAAAATAGATTCCCAAAATTTTATAACCAAAGGTTAAAATATATAGGGGTGAAGCTAGCCATTGAGTTCTTAGGGGTGTTTATAAACTCAATTATATTCTAAATAATATCAAACCACTACTTAGGCTCACTATCTTCCTTATCTCATTATAAAAAAATTATATCATTTTCTAGTAATCTTCTTGAATGTGGTCAACTAACTCTAGTATATCCATAACACCAACCAAGAATAAGGATTGGATAATTTGGACTAATGGGTCTATGAGAACTAGATAAACTACCTGATTATCAAATGGGAAATTCTCTAAAGAACCCTCTGTAGGGATTGATGAGGCCCTTAATGGAGTAATTAACTACATGACTGAAAAACAATCTCAATTAGTATAAAATTAATACTAGAACACCATCAATTAGACCTAAATAAACCCCAAAAATTGTTCTTAGGAAACAACATTAGCATCCACGGTAACATCCCTGAATATGGTGTTAAAAAATCAAACATTTAACCATTTACACACCGTGTATTATTTGGGCACACATTTAGTCAATAAATGTTCCATCCTTGCTAGTGTCATTGGAATTTTATAGTCAAGGATTCATGGGATACACATGGTTACTACTAACAATGTTCTTAAACCATGAAGCTCCTCTAAAAATCCATGTTCACCCAAAACATAGAATAAATAATGGTATATCCCATTAACTCATAATCAATAAGAGAAACATATAAGTAATAGAAAAAAATAATCAAGATGATCCACTTATATTAATAGTTCCTTTACCATTACCAATTTCCTACAAAATTATGTGAACATACGTCAAAATAAATATGTATGCTATGAAGAAAAAATCCCTCCTGGATACCACCATAAAGATATTTGGTTATTTTAAACATAACAACCATTAATAAAGTTTTAAAAATAATTTTCCAAATGAAATAAATTTGAAAACATTTCATATGAAACCAGATACTTCAAATCCATTTAGATTTATTCCAAACAAAACATGTTTTCTAAAACATTTATCAATATGTATAATGTAATGAAATAAATCCAAACAACACCACATGATCAATATTCAAAAATAATAAATAAAAAAATACTATGGAAAAGAATAACAAGGTAATAAAATTAATAAAAAGGATCATAGCACAATATATCACAATCAATGAAGGAATTTTTATAATGCACTATAATAGATAAATTTCCTATTGTAAGTTATATCCACCATGGGATTATACAATATGTTTTTAATGTGAGTGATTCAAAAACATGAAATTCTCAGATTTAAAGAAAACTAGAAACAATCAATGTCTTTTGCAGGACCAAATAATAATATATCTCTCATTATATTGATCAATAATGTGGATCCTCTCTCATATTCAATACAAAGAATGTTTTGTCCCCTTGTATGTCAATATGAAATCTCTATATGTCATCCTTATAAATGCCCTCTTTATCATTTGAAATCAGTATGTAATCTCTCTCAATCTACATCCAATGAATATATCATTCCCTTGGAAAAAAAACCATCATAATATATGTATACCATGTTCTATTCAACATAAAAACAACCCAATTTCAATTGAAAAAAGTTATTATAATTCCATTTTAATAAAAAAATCACATATTGATAAAAAAATTCCTCAATGTAAAAGAATATGTAAATCCTCATGAAAAACAATCTTAATACTAAAATACTAATTTAATGTTTTTTATGAAAAACACAATATTATATTAAACTAACTACCTTTAGAAAACCCTTGTTAAGAAATCAGTTTCAAAAAAACTCTTGATAAACATAAATATTGAAGAATTGTCTATAGAAAATCACTTTAAAGGAAATGATATATGTGAAAACATAAGGAGATTAATGATTAAATTCTTTTAGATAGAAGATTCCCTCAAAATGAGAACTTATATAAGAATTTTTTTAAATACTCCACTTTCTATGACAACCACATGACCTAAGAAGAATATCTCCCCACACAAAAAAAACATACTTAATATAACCAAATATCTATTAAATAGCTTAGGTTCATATTACCAAAATTCCAGGGTTTTATATTTCCATAAAAAGATAATTGAAAAGGAATATGAGTGGAATTTATTGAGAAATATTGATGTTTGGGAATTAACTCAGGCCAAAACACAGAATAATAAAGGATAATCTGACAAAATAAGAGGCTATATTCCCCAATTCCAAAGAAAGGGGAAACACACGAGTGGGAGAGATAATGATTCCAAACGTATAAAAATCCATCAGGTAAAATTTTGTGAAAAAATAATAACATGGAAAACTCACATGGTTCAACGGCATGGTTAGAAAACCCATGCATCAACTATGTGGGTTATCTTATCATCCAAGAAAATGGGAAACATAGTTACTATAGAGCTTTCCATGTTTTTAAAAATGTGTGAAAACTATGAAAAAGAACAATTTACAAAAATATAACACCATATCATGGTTAGAAAAATTGTTAGACACATTGTGTACCATATATTCACCATTTTCAATTTTTTTCCAAAAATATACATTTTGACACCAACACCTTATAAAACAATGAAAAAAATCAAAAAAAAAATCATAAATTAATATAAAATTTATATATTTTGTGTCAGATGATGTGATTACCCATCTACATCATACATGTATGGTGAGACATACCATCATTCATTAATAATGACCACAATCATGGTTTGGCATGGATTGTTCCTTGTAAGGACCATGACCAGGGTGAGGAATATGAAATATCTTTCAAGGAGGAACATGAAGACAAGATAGATAGGTGTAAGGTTATGACCAATATTGGAACATGAGATGTATCTTATGATGTGTTTTGATAAATATTCACATATTTACATGTATCTTTCCAGAGCAGGTGGGGCCATAGTTCATAGAATCTTGGTTAGCCTAAGATGACATAGAACATGTGTGGTTGTAATTTTTTTAAAGGTTCGAGTTGAAGCCTCAATTTATTATTAAATAAAATACCTCTTTTTAGTCTGGGTAGAGGGAGACCCATTACATATCCCGAAGGCCCAAGGACAAGTGGCCTGAATACAAGGCTTGAAAGCCCATTTTTTTGCCCAAAGGACCCGTCGGTGAATAGTACTACTACAATACCCACGCTGCTACAGTATCTACTACAGTACTGCCACCACTACAATTCTTCTACAGTGCCTCTTCTTCTATAGTACCACCACTTCTACTGTTCCGCCACTGCTATAGTACTGCTACAGTACCCCTGAATTTCTTCCCTTCCAAGATTTGATCTTGGGTCATGTAGATGCCAAGAAAAAGATTGTACCACTTTGGTACAAGGCCGTTGGAACATGTGTGGTTGTATGTTTACATAAGAATATAATTTATTTCATGACATATAATTTTATATATTTATGTTCACTTTGTTGAGGATTGATTGGTTGTGTCCTAATGGTATTATTATTCACAACCACCATGGGAATATAGATCATGTATAGATTTCAGGCCCATAGATCCATTGAATAGAAAATTCACAATGATAAAGTGATGAGGAGATAAAAACTTTCATTCAAAGGTGATATCAGGACATACCATGAAATTTTTCTTTTTGATTTATTTTCATTTTATATTTTATTACGTGGCTTGATATTTTTTATAGTGACCATTTATTTTCATAACTAGATATTAAATCTTAATAGATGAATACACATTACATTAAATTTTGTTCCATTCTATAATCATTTAGGTCTAGTGTATTTGGAATCATTGATTCATAATGAACTATTTCATAAAATATATAAATCATATACTAACTATTTATTCATAACTATCACGCTTCCTAGAAATATCACGGATAATACCTTTCATCATAACCTAGGAAAAGGTAAAAAAAAATGGTGGTTTGTATACTTAGAAAGTGGAAACAACATATATATCAATGATCATATAAGAATAACATGATAATAAAGTTATAAGAACATGACGTTAAATTTTTTATCCATACCATGAATATCAAAGATCATAATCACAAGCTATAGAATATATATTTGTAGATCATATAACATGAATCATTAGAGAATCGAAGAACATAAGACATGAGATCATTCCTTTGACTTAATACATGGAATTTTGGAATATAAAAAGGAATAAAAATCATTTCCATTGTATCCAAGTATATTTTTCTAAGACTATAATAGTGGAATGGGTACACTCTCTAAACAATATTTGTATTAATGGTTCACTCCCAATAATATCATAGTGTAAAAATCCCCTTATTAAACCGGGGACACTCCCCATTCTTGTCTTGTATAAATTATGAGATATTAATATTTACAAAATTAATTGTAGGAATATATTGGTCTCACCAATCACATAATGAAAATCATACACATGTGTTCCATAACATCAAAATTCATTCTTCAAATCAGGACACATGAAAAGAAATATGTTTCCTAAACATGTGTTCATTGCAAAATCCAAGGAAGAGAAATTTGTTTCATAAGCACATTGTCATTATAAACATAAACCATTCATATAAATAATAATGACTTTTTAAATTTACCACATACCCATAAAATTATAATTTATTTATTTTTTGTCTTATATTAACAAAAATACCATTAATAGATCACTTAAAAAATCATGATGAATATAACATGACTACTTAGAAATCACCTAATTTATATTCAAAATTGCACAATTATAAAAGAAAATATTTTAAAATAACCATTTTATATTTTAATGAATGATTCAAAATTAAAATAGTCATGATGGAAGGAATGACACTATGTTTTATTAGTTAAAGAAATTCAATGAGTTATTTTATCGGACATGTCAAAAAGTACATCGATTAGAAAATTACAACAGATTCAATTAAAAGATTATTGTAAAAATTATAAAATGGGTAATAATTAATATAAATAGTCTTTAGAAAATAGTAAAAACATTCATTAATTTTTTAGAAAACATTGATATGGGGGGAATTTTTTTCGACCTAAGATAAAAATAAACAAAATTTTCATTAAAAAATTATTTTTGGACTATTGAGTGGATAAGGCGAGTAAAAATAATGGAAAATATTATTTTTCATAAAATTATTTGAGAATGTGATAATTGAGTTGTTACTTGGGTGGTTGATCTTATGGTTAAATTATCATAAAACAATCATAAAAATCCTAATAAATAAGGATATTATAACATAAAACCCCTTAATTTGAGTTTTCCTTTCTTTAAATGCTCTC
Source organism: Viscum album (assembly GCA_963277665.1). Classification (NCBI taxonomy): domain Eukaryota; kingdom Viridiplantae; phylum Streptophyta; class Magnoliopsida; order Santalales; family Viscaceae; genus Viscum; species Viscum album. The sequence goes on along the minus strand of OY728140.1, from coordinate 758,273,403 downwards.
TCCACCTATATAATAAATTAAAATTTATTATAAATCAATAATTGAGTCATTTTAATACATATAATAATATATATTATAAAATTATCACATTTCAACACCACTTATATAACACCCCCAAATTTAAAGTACAAATTTTTATTCAATATTGTGTATGAAATGCCACACCAAAAGCATAAAAGAATTTAATATCCCAAGATTCTTCTACATATTTATTATTTTAAATAAAATCAACACATGTTATTTCTTATAATGAATGAAAAATCGGGTAAGCTTACATTTCACATAAGTGCGACGTTCCTCGAACAATTCTGTTAAACGTAGGAGAGATTTTTCTTGATAGATTTTGTTACACTCAAGAGACACCTTCCTCAACATCATGTGTTACCCGCAAGACCAAATTTCACCATATAACAATGAATTATAAAAATATTATTATTTAATATTATATGATATAAAATATTCATTAAATTAGTTGTTATTAATAATAACATCTATCATTTGAAAGTTTGGTTTAAGCCAATATAAAATGTATGCATTATTTGATAACTAATTAGAAATGGAAATAAGAACCAATTCGATATAAAAAGAAATATTATTATTTGAATGATTCCAAAGGAGTTTAACCTTAATAAAAATTATTAATTACTATTATTGAATGATTTTAATGAAAAATATATGTTATATATTTAATAAAATATTTTATATATTTATCCATAAGGTTTTATATGCATAAGATAAGAACAAACCTAATTTCCTACATAAAACACTATATTTTTGTAAAGGAAAATTTACCCCTTTTAATGGTGAACATATTTTAAATATTAATTTTGACCCTCTTATAAATTAAATTTGATAAAATAAATATAATTAATGAACTAAAAATTGCAAAATTAGCATATGTGATGTTTTTGGTATATTTATGGGAATCATCATTTTTTGATGAACAATTTAAATACTGCATTTTAGTTTAAAACTATGTATTCATTAAAATAATTACAAATGATAAGTTATATATTTATTTTTTTTCAAGGTAAAATTATATCTATTATACATATATTATTACACTTTAGATCATTATGATAAATTTCACTGTGAAATTGAATGAAAAAATCTAACAATCTTTTGAACATTTTTCTAATAAAACTCGTTCATTCATCCATCTACGAGAATAAAAATATTATCAATTTTTCCACTTTTGTGAATTTAATATTGAAAAATAGAAATACAGCATTGTAAGCATTACTATATTATAATTATAATAGGATCAACATAATTTGTGACAAAATTATTACTGAAAGAGATTAAAATTAATTACAGTGATTAAGGTGTAATTAGGCATAAAAATGGACTAAACCCTATATTTAGGGGCCCAAAGAACATATAAAATTTTCAAAAACCAATTTTATGTCCATAATTCTTCCATGATCATTCCAATATTTATTATTTTGGATATTTATGACTTTATTAGGCCATAACATGTGTACACCTAACATGTTTCCAAGAATTCTAAGTCAGTCCTTTTCCATCCCTATAAATTGAAACCACTTATCCTCATTATTCACAACAATCAAACCTAATATGTTCTACCAATATATGACCATATATCTTCCCAACATCCCTACTCTCAACCTATAATCCTCCCTTTGGATATAAGGGATTCAAGGGATGTTTCTTTGGAAAAAATCAAAATAACTTACCTGGTTAAGAGGTAATGTATTTTATCAAGTTTTTAGATTCCTTTCCATTATCCACTCCATATAAACTCATTATAATATAAATACATAAAAAGTATAATAATTATACTCGTATTTATTATATTTTAATATTTTCACCTACACATACACACACCTCCATCTAATGGGTAACAAAAATATTGTTTCTGTGTACGACGAACTACTACCTCACAAAATGATGATTGATCATTTTTCACTTTCCACCTGTCATGGTGGCCATCATGATGGAGAATATGTTTATACATGTTATATATTATAGATATAATGTATTTATTCTTATATAATTTTTATTTATAACATACCTTTATTCTTTCCATCTTAGGTAAATATGATAATTTTGTTCGAGGAAGTGTGGACTACAACCCCCTTAAAGCTATATGACTCCTTCAGGACATACATGTAATGTAAACAGGATGGTTATTAAAAAACATTGTAACATAATATATATATATATATATTATAATATAATTAAAATACACATATGTATCATTTATCTTTAATTCATTTAATTCAATAAAAAAATAAAGTAGCGTTAATTCCTATGTACGGCTTACCATTTCTATAAATGATGGAATTCATTTATAATATCCAAATATTATAGAGTACTATAAATACATTTGTAATGAATATATACGATAATTTATTAATATTTTACATTCTTAGTATGATTAAATCTTGATCTAAGAAATATTAACAACAAATAAAAAGTTAAATCTTACTTGAGAAAACTAGGGAAATACCACACAAAATAATAAAATTTATAAAGGTTGTTAATAAATAGGTAATTAAATTTTATAAGGAATTAATATATGATATTTTAAACATGATTATGGTAATATTATAATTTAATAACATGTTATAAAACATTATACATGAGGAAAAATACCACACATCAAAAGGAAGGTTAAAGTATGGTATTCTCATCTCATTTTTTTATATCTGTGAGATAAATGTAATATAGGCAACATAGATTTTTTGTGTGGTGTATCTACTAAACAATGTGTTATATTATTTAATGAATCATTTTATATTAATGGTATATTAATCATTTATTTAATATCATTCATTCTTATGTATTATGGCTTTAAATGTTTCAAAGTAGTATGAGACACTTTGGAATGTTTGAAAATTATTTTTTTCATAGAAAATTTTAATAATCTTTAAATGGTATTTTCATTTGAGTCCCTTTTTACCATTTTTATATAAAAAATTTAATTTTAACTCCTCTGGTAATTCATGACCATTTTCATCTATTAGAACCATTTTCCAACTCATTATCAGTCAAAGTGCTTTGAAAATGTTTTTTGGAAAACCCAACATCATTTATCTATTTATATGGAGAAACTATTTTATTTTAAAAACAATGTTTTATTAAAATAATTTCAATTATCTTTTAAAATGATTTGGAAAAGCTAATTATAAAGCGTGTTTTCTTTTAAAAATGTTTTGAAAATAATTTTTTGTCGTTTTCTAATCAATGAATTTTTATTACCTTTTTACAGTATAAAAGGAATGTATTTTTTTACTTTAAATGAAATATATGAATTTACCCAACATCATTCCTTAAATGACTCCTTCTTTTTGAAAGATAATTTTTTAAGAAAATTTTTATAAAATTTATTTTCATGGAAATTTATTTTCAAAAGTATTAAAAAAATGATATTTTCCTAAAAAATGCATTAAAAGTATATTTTTATAATATTTCAATTAATCAATGACAAAAACACTTTAATCCACTCGAGTTATGTTGTTTTTACACCATCCTCAATCATACTAAGGATTTTTTATTATTGATTTGGCCACAGATAGTATTTGGATTAACTTCCATGATTTATTTTTCCGAATAAAATATTCAATCTAATATGACAATTAAATTTTCCCAAATTATCCATTTCATTTATCATGGAAATTAATATGTCTAAAACCACATAAAATTTTACATATGGTGTATACTTTTATAATTATTAATTATTTGGTTAAATATTGATAAATATGTATCTCTTACTCCATACATATATTTGATAAGGCATATTATATAATTGATCATTTGATATAGGAGGAATGTTTTGGACTAGTACGGAATGGGTGGGCCCTAGTTATAGATATCCCCTCGATGAATCGATAGTCTCAAGGGACAATTCATTTGGATAGATGCCTTAGATGTGTTTTACACAGTATTTTTTGAACCCTCTTGTGAATGATCTTTACGGTAAAGGCACCATGTACCTGGGAAACATGGTGTCCAATAATAAATAATTTTATTCATTTTTATTTAGTTTTAAATCATCCATCATATTTTTAATTGAAATATCATTATTTTTTATTTCATTTTTAGGATTCATTTATTACTTATCCATGATATTTTTCATCAATATATCTATCGATACATTTCATTATCTTTTTTTAGATGGCTTGTGTTTCAGTTTCTTACATTTTCATATTTAGTTTTCCTTAACTAGTTATTTGAATTGAGAGTGTTTCAAGTTATTAACATTCTATATTGTTGATTCACTTCTATACAGTCTATTGATTATATGGAATAAATGTTCAATTATTAACATTTCATTATTTACTATTATCAAGGATTTATTATTTTGTTTACTTTACATACTCGTACTGGGCATTTGAGATCACACTTATAATGTTTAATTCCCTAGGTATTCATGAACCGTACTATGAAATATATGAATGAATTTAATAAATGGATTAGAGTTACCCTAGATTTTATGTATTTATGTTGTAGAAAGAAAAAAATTAAGTTATAATTAGTGTAGTCATTCATAATACATGACTCATTTATATATATGGTTTTCCATGAATACAAAATAGATCAATCATTCATGTCTTGATTCATTTTAATAATAAAAATTTAATTAATAGTAGAAAATGTTTGAGCGATTCTGGGGCTGGGTTGCTACAGTAGGAATCAATTAATGTTTAGTAACACCACTAGGAAATATATTTAAGAAAAATGTATGTTAGGGAACATATCGTTAAGAATAATTTGAGGATAAGTATATAAAAACCCAATATATATTTTTGTTAAATTATATATTATGTGTATATTCCTAGAAATACATCCTTATCTAGATACTACAAGTGGATGTTGTTATAGCACAAATATACCATAGGATTAATAACTCAGATATGGTGTTCTGGTCCAGACTCGTGGTTAACTAGTACATGGAAACATTCATTACTACACAACTGGTTTTACACTCCTATGTTATTTTCATAGTATAATCCACTTTTTCTTTAAAAAAAATTAGGAAGAATTGTAATACATATTAGAAATTAATATTGTAGGTAAAAATTGATTTTTTAGATTTAAAAATACGGTGTCATTATTTATATATCTTATGGAAAACTATATTTTTCTCTTACTATGAATATTGTTTCTAAAACTATTCATTCTAGGTTTAGTAAATGGATGAAACTGTAAGGGCCCAGATCTACATGAATCAAATATTTTCATGTTTTTGATGATAGAAGTTCTTGGATGTGGCTCTGTTGATGTTTAGAGAAGTTCAGTTATGTAAACGATGGAAATGGGGATTACACATCATGTATTTATATGACAAGATTTGAAATCATATTTCATAAGTATTCTAGGAAATATTCATGAAATTCATAATTTTACATTGCATGAAAGAGGTATCCAAGACGTGAAATACTCTAGGGTTTGAAAAATAAAATAAAATCTAGAGGTGAATCATTTTTCGACAGAACCTGAACTTGAGTCATTACATGACGTGAAATTGAATTACATGTCATGTAATACCCCAATGTGGTATATTTTATGTTTTTTCCAACCACTCTATTTTTTTTCAAAACCTATTCTTTCAAAGGATCTTTCTTGACCCAAGGTGACCCGACGACCCTCTCTTTAGTGTTTTAGGTATTCCTTTATTAAGGATCAATCACTTACTCCATGATTCAATATATAGTGATACTTATTTGATATAAGGTATGATCTACCTTAATTCTTGTGGTTTCATCAATCGGTATCCTTATGTTTCTCCTTTCCATTGGATGGAGTAGGATCTCTATGATTCTAATAGTGTTTTCATGGTGGTTGGTCGGTGCGGTTTTTTCTCGATGTCCTCCGATGGATGTAATTGTTGCAGGATAGGTGATCATGGTCCATGTATTTGATTAGTTATAGTACTAATTACATAAATAAACATTTGAATTAAGGTATTCGAGGATTCTCTATTTAGATACATGTAATCATAATGTAATCATGATTTAGCCCTTTTGAATTGACATGAATTGACATAATAATTATAAGAACTGGATGAAAGAAATTGGTATCGGTCACATGGATATGTTGTTTCTCAGTACCATGATAATGGTTTGCCTCTTGATTTTCTAGATAGTGTGATATCTATGATTTTATCAGTTTAAAATTTCATTAATGATGGAAATTTGTAAAGAAAATAATGTAGGGATTAATTTTTAATGGAATTGGTTAATGAACCTTAATCATAATGATTATATTTAATAAATATTTAAATGGTTGTTAAATAAACTGGGTGATATATTATGAAATATTGGTTATTTATTTTACCATATACTTATAAACTGTGATTAATGAATTGGTTAATTCAAGATGGAATTAGAACCAGTTTGGTGATAACGATAATGCCTTGTAGGGACTTCGTTTCCCAGTATCTTTTAAAGGCCAAATTTATTATTATAGGTATCTATGAGAGATCATTGTGTGTAATTCTAGATGTGTTGTTTTAGGGTTGTTATCTTGTTGCAATATTTTCCCCTACTTCTTGTGATGTGCTCTAGATACAAGACTTTTAGTTATGGGGACAGGGAGGCCGGATGTGACGTGAGCCTAGGATGGATGATCCTAGAGGTCTATTATAGTATGTGGGGTGAAATGAGGCCCTATGGTTATGGCTCTATTTGATACCTAGTGTGGATAGATGCATCAGTTTATACATGGGTGTCAGGGTGGACACTAGAGATAATGAAACGAGTTGAAGTTGGGATTGTCTATTGTTATAAATTTTAAATGCTTATGGAATCTATTGTTTATTTATCTACGTCACTTTCTATGCTACATGAGGAATCTAGACATGATTATCCTCATTCCAATATATGTAAATATGTTTAGGGTATGACACATCGTTTATGTGTTTAAATTCTTGAATATGAAAGGACATACGCTCTTGTTATTGGTGGAAAAGACTAGAGAAGTACATCTCTTACTCATTGTGTTGATACCCCTATATTTGTTAGAAAAGATTGATTTTCAATAATTCCTAGGAATATATAAAGTTGATAATTTTTTTAATAAATAATCGAATAAATTATGTTTACCCCATTGGGTTTGTGCTTGTTGGGATGAAATGAAGAGTTTTTGTTTTAGAGATTCTATGGATGCGGCTTGGTTATACCCAGGTGTCATGGATAATAGTTGAAATAATAATGGAATGCAATGAAAAAAAAAGTTAATTAATGATTATAAAATTAATTAACATAAAGTTCAACTGTTATAAATGGATAAAGTAACTTAATGTATCTCTTTAAATGGTAGAGTGGTTATAAGATATCTATTTGTAGTAGTGACAGCCAGGAGTCCGAGATACCATAGCTGCAGTTGATTATAAGACTATTTTTTTTATTCAAAATTGTGGTTTTGAGAAATAATATATTATTTACCATTTGTGTTTATATAGTTTACCCCACCCTGTCAGTTAAAGAAAATAAAAACATGGGGATTATGATCCTTGGGGTGTGTTTCCCCCAATATCACTGTGGGAGGATGGATGGATAACAACCCACTTTGGACATACTCTCTTCCCTAGGTAGATACTTTTTCAAGTATGAACAATGGTATATTTTCTCCAAATATTTTGGTATTTTTATGTAATTTATTTTGGTTATTTTACACACATATGTTCTGGATATAGTTTCTTATGGACTACTATAGGTGTAACATGTATTGGTTGTGATGTACAGATGATCTTTACCCAGTGTATGGTTTGTAATGACTTGAGGTATAATACCTAATATAAGATACATGATTCATGAAGTTTTGTGTCTCATGGAAACTACCTGGTTAATGTTTTTTGGTTGTGGTGGTGATTTTCACAAGGTGCATATTGTGGTTATTGGGCCACATGTCTACGAGAAAGCTTTTTAGAGAGAAATGATCAAGATGGGTGATATTGGGGAAAATAGAATAACTAGTGGGGTGTTAGTTGTGGAGTACCATTTCTAATCTTTATTATGTTATATAATCTAATATGGTATTCTTGGAGTGAGTGTCCATGGGGAGGTTGGGATCTTTGTATAACTTTTTATGTGAAGAGTTTGTTTTACATGTTGTTCACTCTACATTAGCATGCTTTATTTACTTTTTCATGAGAGGCTCTGGGGATGATCCTACTAATTATATTTTTATACTCAACCTATATTTTATAAAATTTTTCTCAACTTACATGGATTACGATGGATATCAAGCTAGTTACTAATAGCTTGGGGGTTTTGCAGGAGATCTTTCGGCATCGTTGTCACTGTCATTTTACGTTATTTTACTACATGAAGTTTTCCTCTTTAAATTCCATTATTTTTTTCATGAAACTAAATATATATACATTTTTCATTTATATTATAATCTTAGCAGGACATAGTTGGTTTCAATATTATATATATATCTCTCTCCCACATGTTTTCTCATAGAGGGTAATGCCTCCAATCAGTGTGTTTGATATACTCTCAATTATAGTCACCAACCTAGGGCCTACTGGAGGTGCGACTCAGGGGGTCATTATCTCTCTTCCCACAATGCTGGCTCCATAGGGATACACTTTTTGGGGAGGGTTTTGTGATATAGTGGTATCAGAGGTATCAGAGGTCTAGTTGAGTGATAAAATGGAGTTTGGAGCTAGGAACAGGTGAGGTTGCATGGTTTGGTAGGGAAACAACATTTGTTAAGTTTATAAAGAAATATAAACATATAAGAATGACTTATACATTATTAATTATGGGACGCTATGATTTTATTTTCTGAAAATTATGTTTATAGTGCATAATAAATGGAGTGATAATTTTTGTAGGGTAGAGACCTGGGAAAAGATCATGCACCATTATTCATTTATTCTGTGTTTGAATGGGTATACCTTGTGATAGTTTAAACATAAATTAATAAAAGAAATTAATTAATGTTAATGTCTTCCATATTCAAGGTTAATGAGAACTAGTTTTTTGTTCATTTTCATGTATGGTTCTAGGTCGGCGTCCTCAGTAGGGTTGTGCAGAACCTGTTCAGTAGGTTGTTCCAGCAGATCGCCACAAAGTAGAGGATAACGAAGATGACATTTAGATGTGTTCACTCCAAGAGATTAAGTGATAGAGTATGATTATGTAGGCGGTATCCATTTCAGATTCTATCATAGAAGACTGGTTGGAGGAGTTTAAGATAGCCTTAGGTTGAATTCATGCTCGTGTTGACATTTGGAATCGTTGGAAGTGGAGAGTATTAATGGGGTAGCTAGGTTGTGGTGGTTCTTGTTCCTCGAGGATCGCGACGAGTTTTCTATCTAGTGGGAGGAAATTAGATTACAATTCATATATGAGATTCGTTCTTTGAAAATTAAGGTGGTCAGTCGCAAGGAGAATCTTACTCTTCAAAATAGGGAGATCTATTGTGCGAGAGTTTTGGAATCTATTTCAGGATCCTTTTAAATATTATTTGGATCTGTAGGAAGATGAGGAGAATGTGGTGAGACTTTCTGAGGTGGGTTTTTATCCAGATATCCTGTTCAATGTCACCCTTTTTATGCTAAAGACATATCTCGAGGTGCTGGGAATGGAAGAGGTCATCGGGAGGATGTTATCCATAACTATATTGTCATGATAGGGGAATCATCAGGTTTCCTCATGAAGAATATATATGGTCCAAGGTAACTTTTTATTAGTGTAGAAGAGATTTCGTTTAGCTAGTGGTAGATACCAGCCCCCAATATCTCATTTCTCAGAGGATATCTTTCTCTCAAGACTATGCTAAGAGATCATGACCTTGTATTTCTTATATAGGTTGAGGTCATTAGTAACATCAGTTTCCAATATTCTTGAGTTGTCATCATGATTTAGGTGTTCCACTCTTTGTTCATTTGTTGAGTCAGTTCCAGCTGAGACAACAACATTTGGATTCACCAACTATGGATCAAAATAGTAAAGAGGGGCCACACATAGTACAACCACGGGACACTACCTATAATCATATTGTAGATCATTTCCAATTAGTTAGGTTTTATTAGGGTTATAGAGGCCATAGAGTAGGTTGTGGTTAGCTTCGTGGGTTATAATTTCCAGTTCTAGGAGAGCCAAACAACATTCGAGGTACCCTTTGCTTATTTTCTACTTGGGTGTATACCTTGATTGATTTAGGAGTGACCCAACCCTATATATCACCTTCCCTTATCCATGCCTTGAGTCTTGAGGTAGATAGGATTCCAATTTCCTTGGTGTTTACTATGCATGTTGGAAGTCGATATGGCTTGTTTGATCTATGTAGAGAATGTGAGCTAGTGATGGGGAAACACCTCTCTTGGGGAGATTTAATATTTTTACTAATACAACCATATGATTTCATCCATAGAATAGATTTTTTGTATTCAATGTACGCTATCCTAGATTGCTTCTGGGGGAAGGTTGTGTTCTTCGATGCTGATAGAGAGCCAGTAGTGTTTTTTTGAAAGTGAGACCCTCAGATGGGTTAGAGGTGTGATCCATCTTTTTATCCTTGAAGATAGAGATGATGCTGAGTTTGTTAGAGGTTTAATAGTTGGAATTTCCCATTATCATGTAAGTGTACCCTAAAATAATTCTAGAAGTGGTTGTAGTATTACCCCTTGGTGAGAGATCGAATTTTGGATCGAACTATCGTCAGGATTGTCTCCTATCTCAATGTATCTATATATTACAGAATCTTCTACGTTTTGGGAGCAACATGTATCGTTTTATGGTCTATTGTGTTGTGGTTTCATTTGGTAAAGAATGTCACTGTGGGGTGCACTTGCTTTTTTCATGAAGAAGTATGATGATAGTTTCCCATTCTATATCAAATTTTTTAGCTCGAACAATGTGATAGTGAAGAACCGCTATCATCTTCTATAAGTTGATGATTTATTTGATCAACTGAACTTATCATGTTGGTTCTAAAAGATATATTTGATGTATTATATCATCATATGCATGTAAAGAATGAAGATATTCTAAATAATGGTTTCTATTGACATCATTAGAATTACATGTTTATTGTGATGTCATTCTATGCGATGAATTCCCTAGCTATGTTCTTGGGGTTAATGAAAGTTTTGATTCATGATATCTTGGACACATTCTTGGCAGTTTTCATCAATGAATCTTTTATGTACTCCTCTTCTATGGAGTATCATGAAAATCAACTACATGCTATTCTATGAGTTCTTCATCGACAACTGCAGTTTGGGAATTTTTCGATGTGCACGTTTTGGGCTTGAGAATTTCGTTTCATTAGGTATGTTGTGTCCTATCATGGAGTATATGTGGATCCATCAAAGGTAAAAAAATATCTGTCTTGGGAAACCCCCAATATAATAGAATATGTGTGAATTTTTCTTGGTCTCTCAAGAAACTAAAGGATGTTCATATCTGATTTACCTTGGGTTGTGATTCCTCCAATAGTGTTAGCCAAGAAGGATCTGAAATTCATGTGGACTGATCATTTTTTTGGTAAATTTTGAGTATCTGAAGTAGAATATGGTTATTGATCAATTTATTTTTCTATAAACAGAAGGAGTTCTGTTTGATTTTTTCTATTATTCTTTACATTTGAGGTTAGGCTGCATTTAGATGTAGTAGAGATTTGTTGTTTCTTATGGTTTTTGACTCTTACATACCTATGAATGTAGTTATGACACCTATCATCTCAAGTTGGTGGCATGGAAACATTACCTAATCGACAAGTGTTTTATGGTCTTCACCGATCATGAAATATTGAGGTGTGGTTTCTCCCAATGTTACTTGTCCTTGCAACATCATCATTGGATTTAGTTCTTATAGGTCTACATGGTTGAAATTTCATAAACCCCAGAAAAGGGTAATTATATGGCCGATGCGTTGATCTGGAAGTAGTGTTGTGATTTGGTGCACGAATTAGGTGATTCCTAAAAAATAATGGATGAGATTTCAACATTACATATGAATATGAGAGAAGTTGGTGGATGTGATTGTCTTCTTCAGATGACGGTGCAGTCATCTCTGGTGCAGAAGGTTTAAGATTCCCAGTTGGGGGATCATAAGGTAGAGGTATGGAGAGACCGAGTTATTTATGGTGGGCCCCCTGATAGTAGGTATAAGGATGAACAAAAATGGGTTTTAGTTCAAGGAATTCTGTTCATTCCTTTGGTTATTTGTGAGATGATTCTCATATAGTTCCTTAGTTCACACTTATTGGTAAATCCTAGCATGAAAATAACGTACATATCTTGTAGTGGATGGTTTTGGTGGTCAGGGATGAAGCATGTAGTTGTAGAGTTTGTGTTTTGATGTTTGGTCTGCTAGTAGTTGAAGGCCAGGAAACCTGTTCTTTGGGGCTAGCTCCAGTCATTAGATGTTCCTCAATTGAAGTGGGAGGACATCTCTATGGACTTTGTTACCGTTTTACCTAGGGAATAGGGAAGCTATGATGCTATATGATTGGTACTAGATCGTTTAATGAATTCAAGCCTCATTATAGAGATAATGGAGTCATGACATGTATAGGTTATATCAAGGAAATATCTAGAGGAGGTTGTGAGACTCCTTGGAGTTCTAGGGTAGATCATTTCCAATTAAGATCCTTGTTTTAGCTTGAGGTTGTTGAGAGGTATCCATCCTGATTTTGGTTCACAGCTATACCTTATCACTACTTTTCATCCGCAAATTAATGATCAAATAGTGTAGACCATCAAGACCATTGATGACTTTTTTGTCACGACCCGTCCTCGGGGCCCGTGCCGTGACTACCCCAAGCCTGAATTCCATAGGCCAGGGGTTGGCGACTAGCACCAAGGTGTAATTTATCGTAAAAAGGGAAGGCATTGCCTTTGTAAAGTAAAAAAACACAACAGAGGAAGCAAGAAGAAGTAAACACTAATTAAAAACTGGGTACAACAGTAAGTGCAGAAAAGTAAGTGGACCAGTATACAAACCCAAACTGAAAGTAAAGTACAATTGGAAAGGGAAAACAAAAACTGAAATTAAAGTCGCAGCCTCGAGCCGTCCACTGGAAGTCCCACCTGAAGGGTGGGTACAGATAGCCTCGACAGCTCCTCGGGTCCAGCCGTCCGCTCCGAGTACGTCCCGCCCAGTGGTCCACCTCTAGGTACCGACCTGCTCCTCAAGCCTCAACCGTGATCATCACTGTCTGTCGTCTGCAACCAACTCAATGTAGTGCGGGCATAGCCCGTGCAGGGGTGAGTATAAGCTACTCAGTAGGGACCCCGAGACCCCCAAAGGTCTCCCAGAAACCACAAAGGATAATCCACAAAGGAAAGATACAAACAAGAAGTAAAATCCGACACTACTTAGGTATATGCCCATACATATACCTAAGTCATCAATTCTCATTCGGATCCAACATCCAAGCTCAAGTACAACCCAGTCCACACAGGAAAACACAACCCAATCCACACAGGAAAGCAAAACGTAATCCACACAGGATATCAAGTCAATCTTATCAAAGATAAGGATTGAAAGTCAAGATTCATCTCACACAGGTATACTTCTTCGCAAGATGATAGAGATGATCAGATGTAGCCACTGATTCATCTAATCCATTGGACCCACACAGGATCCATATGTACTAACCCCCGCAATGACCCACAAAGGATTGATAGGTAACTAACCCCCGCAATGAACCTCACAGGATCAGACCCACATAGGATCTATAGGCGTTGGCCCACACAGGACCCCTGAGCGCTGACCCACACAGGATCCGACCCACACAGGATCGGTAGTATTGATCCATGTAGGATCGCTGAGTGCTGTAGTCGTCGCCGTCGAATCGATGAAGGATTTCTGTACAGTCGTCATCGTCGTCGCAATCGCAGCCAGCTCTAGGGTTCCCGCACACAGCAAGCTCGTTCGGGAGGGTCCGCTCCATGAGCCGAGGGGATGATACATCAACTGAAACATTGTCCAGAGTTGATGTATCCAAAAGTTCTGTATCGTCAAAACAAACTCAACGCGACAGACGACGTGTCGATCGGACGCCCGATCTGAGAGTTATTGGCTTTTTTGTCCCAGGGGCCCGGTTGGTTTTTAAGTCAAAACCAACCCGACCGTACTACAACTACGTCCAAACCTCGAGCAGAGTAATCCAAAAGTTCTGTATCACTTATAGGAATCCATTAAAGTCAACGGCACGTCAATCGGACGTCCGGAGCTCATGTTATAAGCGTTTCCGCTCCGAGGGCCCGGTTGGTTTCGTGTACGAACCAACCCGGACGAACCCAAATTACTCCGAAACCTTGAGTGTTATATATCGAAACGACAGTCTCATTCCAAGGATCGCATCGCCGCTGACGGTGCGTCGATCAGAGGTCCGCATCCCTAGTTATGGGAAAAAGACCGTGAGAGGTCCGGAAGTGGGGGTTTTGGGCCCGGACCGACCCGGCCCGAGACCCCCTGGGTTGGCCCGAACTGGGTCAACCCGACCCGAGTTCGGGTCCGGCTCTCTTGGGCACGGCCCGGCCCGGCCTGGGCAGTCGGCCCGGCGCACTGGCCAGGTGGCTCGGCCGAAACGGCCGAGCGGTCAAGGGTGCGGGAGGGCGCGCTGCCCCCCGCCTGTTTGTAATCCACTGCCCCCATGTGGGGGGCCGCTCTTGTCTGGCCAGCCGAGGGTTATGAACCCCCGACTCTTCCTTAGTCCAGCCGGCCTTCTCCGGCCAGCAGGCTGCTGTCGACACGGGACCGACGCTGGCCGATCCCCCTACTCCGATGCCAGCGGCTCGGAACCGGCCGCCGGTCCCTACTCCGCCGCGGCCTATGGCCGTGGCCTTGGTCCACCCGGCGCGGTGTGATGGCGTCGTGCCCTCCGCCGTGGTCCCACTCCGGCCACGGTGCCTTCAGGGTTCTCTGGCGCGGCGCGACGGCGCCACGTCCTTGTTCGATTCAATGGCGCGGTGCGACGACGCCACGCATTTCTTGCCACAAGATAACGCGCGGTGCGATGACACCGTGCCATCCCCGTTCCAATCCACCACAAGGTAGACCAGAGAAAAAGGGGAGGAGGGTCGACCGTGTTTGTGCGGTCCGACCCCCTCCCTTTAACTGATAACAAGCGGTCCAAATGTACGAGGAAAGATGACGAAAGAATTCACGAATATCATCAACAATAAAAATTCCCCTACCTCGTCGAATTCGTTGAGCGAGGGTTCGTCGTGGAAATAACCGTCGCGGAAGAAGAGAGTTGTTGGCGTCACGTCGTTGATCTCCGAGGATTCGGAATTCTTTCCGACCTTCGTCGGAGGTCAGCGTTCTTCGCGTTCTTCGCATTCTTCGTCGAAGAAGAAGAAGATCTTCACCCCTTATCTTTTCTCCAAAAATCCTCTCCACGCAACAAGCTCCAACCCAAATAAAATAAGTACTTCACTTATTTTATTAACATGACTTAATTTTGAAATTGAAAAATTGAATTAATCCACTCAATTAATTAACAGAAGTTGTATTAATAAATTGAGGGTTATGGAAGGTTAGGGAAAATGAAGGGGTGGGGTTCGTGTGGGACCCACCACTCTCATAACCTCCCATGAGAAGTTGGGTGGTTACCCCAACTTCCACTCAAAGGTTTAACCACTTAGAAAGAAATAAAAATTGTAGCTAAATTTTTATTTTCAACTTCCACCATTTTTTAACAACTCCTCCCGTGTAAACGCAACTCCGGAAAAAGAGTTCCTAAGAAATTACCGGCACTGCGAATTCATCGGTGCCCTCGGAATTCGCTTCCAAGCACTGGTTCAAAAGTTAGAAAAACCCGCTCGTTCGTTCACTGAACGTACCCGAGCTAAACTTCGGATAGAAATTCCGGGCACTGTGGGCCTCAGAATCAAGTGCCGTCAGAAACCGCGTTCTTGTAAAATCCAAAAGAAAATTAAGAAAAAATTTACCTTGAATTTTACGGGTCTTTACATTACTCCCACCTCAGGGCTTTACATCCCCGTAAAGATGCATAAAAAACTAGGGGAACAAATGTGGGTACTGCGCACGCATCTGAGCCTCCCGCTCCCATGTTCTCTCCTGGAGGTTCCTGTGCTTCCATCTGATGTACACTAGAGGAATCGACCGTCCACGTAGGACCTGCTCCTGTCAATCCTTGATCTCCACTGGGACCTCCGCAAATGTCTCCCCATCGTCTATGTCCAGCTCCCCATGGTCAATGATATGCGTCGGGTCATGGACGTATCTCCTCAGCTTGGATATGTAGAAAACGCTATGCACCCGGTGCAACTAAGGTGGTAGAGCCAAGCGATAAGCCACCTCACCAATCCTATTGAGGACCTAGAATGGTCCTATGAAGCGCAGAGATAACTTGATGCCTCGGCCAAATCTCCGTAATCCACGTCAAGGTGAGACCCGCAAGAAGACGTGGTCGCCTTCCTCGAACTCCAGTGGCCTCCGCCTCTTGTTAGCATAAGACTTCTGCCGGCTCTGAGCTGTCCTCATCCTCTCCTGGATGACCTGGACCTTCTCTATCATGGCCTGGACCATCTCCGGTCCCACAAGTGCTGACTCCCCAGGGTCTGTCCAGCATAGAGGAGATCTGCAATGTCGGCCGTACAATGCCTCGTATAGTGCCATCCCGATGGTGTAGTGGTAGCTGTTGTTGTACGCGAACTCCACCAAGGTTAGGTGGTCCTCCCAGATGCGACCAAAGTCGAGGACACATGCGTGGAGCATGTCCTCGAGGGTCTGAATGGTCCTCTTCATCTGACCATCTGTCTGAGGGTGAAAGGCGGTACTCAGACGTAGCTGCGTCCCGAATGACTCCTGCATCCCCTTCCAAAGCCGGGAAGTAAAGCGAGCATCTCGATTGGAGACGATAGATGATGGAACACAATGAAGCCATAGAATCTCCCAAACATAGAGACGTCCCATGCTCTCCACTGAGCCCTGCTATCTAATGGGTAAGAAGTGAGCTGACTTGGTGAGTCGGTCGACAATCACCCAAATGGAGTCATGACCTCTGGAAGTGCGTGGAAGTCCAGTCACGAATTCCATAGATATGACATCCCACTTCCACTCAGGGACCTCCAAGGGATATACCAAGACTGCTGGTACCTAGTGCTCTACCTTCACCTACTGGTAGGTGAGGCATCGAGAAACGAACTCTGTCACAACCTTTTTCATGCCTGATCACCAGTGCTATCGTCTGAGTTCCTGGTACATCTTCACCACTCCAGGATGTACCGTAAAAGGGGAAGTTTGAAACTCTCTCAGCACCTCCTCCCGTAATGCAACTGGTACCATGGTACGTTCTCTGAAAAGGATGCCGTGCTCTCCTCCTAAAGAGAAACCATCAGGTGCCTGTCCTAAGGATATCTGTGCATGTCGCATCTCACAGTCAGCGTCCCCACGTCGTGCCTCTCTGACCTACTGCAGTAGTGGAGGAGTGACTGTGAGTGACTGAAGAAAGGCTGCTCCATCTCTATCCACGAAGGATATCTACAAAGCGGCTAGCTGCTATGTCGCCTCCCCAAGTAGCTAAATGCCCGTCCTCCTGTTGAGAGCATCAACTACCACGTTCCCCTTTCCAGGAGTATAGACTATCTCAAAGTCATAGTCCTAGAGGAACTCGAGCCATCGCCGCTGTCTCAGGTTCAGGTCCTTCTGTGAGAAGATGTACCTAAGACTCTAGTGGTCAGAATAGACTGTAAAGCGCTTGCCCATCAGATAGTGTCGCCACATCTTCAGAGCTTAGACCACTGCCGCTAACTCCAAGTCACGGGTAGCGTATTTCTGCTCATGCTACCTCAAATGACGTGATCCGTAGGTGATCACGTCTCGCTCCTGCATCAGGACACATCCGAGTCCGGTCCCTGATGCATCGTAGTAAATTATGTTCCCAACTCCCTCCTCCGGTAGCCTCATGATAGGGGCGCTGGTCAATCTCTGTCTCAGCTCCTGGAAGCTCTACTGACATCTGTCTGACAACACAAAGGGTCTCCCCTTCTTCGTCAAAGCTGAGAGTGGTTCTGCAACTCCAGATAAGTCTGGCACAAATCTCTAGTAGTATACAGCTAGTCCCAAGAAACTGCTCAACTCCGTCACGCTCCTGGGTGGCTCCCAAGATAGCACTGCCTCAATCTTCGCAGGATCCACCGCAACTCCCACCTCAGAGATGATGTGTCCCAAAAAGTGGACCTCGCGTATCCAGAACTGACACTTAGATAGCTTTCCATAAAGCTAGTGCTCTCAGAGTGTGTCTAGTACAACCCGCAAGTGGTAGGCGTGCTCCTCCTCAGTCGTCGAGTAAATCAAAATGTCGTCGATGAGGACCACGACAAATCGATTGAGGTATGGATGAAAGATCCTACTCATGAGGACCATGAACACTGCTGGAGCATTGGTTACGCCGAATGGCATAACCAATAACTCATAGTGGCCATACTGACATCTGAAGGCCGTCTTCTGCACGTCCTCTTCCCGAACTCTGAGCTAATGATAACCTGACCCGAGGTCTATCTTTGAGAACCACCATTCTCCTTTGAGCTGATCGAAGAGGTCATCAATCCTCGGTAGCGGATACTTGTTCCTCACTGTCTCCTGGTTCAGGTGACGATAGTTGACACAAAGTCGCAAGCTCCCATCCGCCTTCTTGGCGAACAATATCGGGGAAGCCCAGGGTGAAACACTGGGTCAGATGAATCCATTGCCCTGCAAGTCCTCCAACTGTACCCATAGCTATCGAAGCTCAGTGGGGGCCATCCGATATGCTGGAGTGGATATCAGGGCTGTCCTGGGGTACAGATCAATATAAAAGTCTACCTCTCTACGAGGAGGTAGTCCTGGAATGTTGTCGGGGAAACGTCCGCATACGGATCCACTACTGCAGGAAAACCAGGATTCTGCACGTCAAATGCTCCTAGGATGAGGCTAGCCAACTGATGAGTGATGGGTTGTCCTCTCCTCTGCGAGAGTCCATCCTATGCTGCGAAGGCTCCCTTCTCGCCGGTGAAGGTGAACCTGCTCCCGTCGGTGCGTACACACCGCACCTTGCGCCTAATACAGTCAATCTGAGCATGGACTGTAGATAACCAATCCATGCCCAAGATGACATCGTAAGGCCTCGACGCCACTACAAGAAGATCCCAGTCGAAGCTCTCACATCCTAGATTAAGCTCACACTGCCGGCACCAGTGCATAATTGTCGAGTCTACTCCCGTAGGAGTCTCTAGCCGTAAGGATCGAGCCAACGGCTCTGTCGAAATCTCTGAGCTCCGAACAAGGGCAACAACTAT
Source organism: Viscum album (assembly GCA_963277665.1). Classification (NCBI taxonomy): domain Eukaryota; kingdom Viridiplantae; phylum Streptophyta; class Magnoliopsida; order Santalales; family Viscaceae; genus Viscum; species Viscum album. The sequence continues at coordinate 758,254,163 of OY728140.1, read as the reverse complement.
GAAATAATGACTCGCTCCTGTGTCTATAAGAACTGCATCAAGGGTGGAATTGGCACAGATAATACCTCGAATCATCTCGGGCGCACCGTGGTCGTAGGCCTCCATTGCCTGAAGATGTGGCTGTCTTTGCCCGCCAGCTCCCTGTGGTCGGGGTGGACCTCCTGGAGGTGGTGGTGGTAGAGCCTCAAAGCGTCACCCACCACCTGCTGCTCGACCATCTCCTCTGCCTCGTCCGCCTGCTCCCTGTAGACCATCACAGTCGACCCTCTGCCTCTGCCTGGGTGGTCCCTCAACCGTCTGCTGCTCCTCTGCACGGCGGGTCGGGCAGTCACGAGACATGTGGCCCTGCCCGCTGCATGTGTAGCACTGTCTTCCTCTCGAAAGACTGGCTCTGCGCTGTGTGCCCTGCACCACTAAGCCAGTGTCCTGAGGTCGTCTGCCTGAGGGTCTGGTCTGCCTGGACCCAAGAGTCATCCATCAACTGCCTGCTGCAGAAGACTCTGCTACGTGCTTCCCTACTATAGGTCTCGCTGCTGATGTAGGCTCAGAAAGGAAGCTCTCGATCAGAAGGGCTCGCTCCAGTACCCCTACATGTGTCGGAATGCTGAGGGAGATCAGAGATTCCCTGATCTCATGCCTCAATCCCTGCTCAAAGGTTCGGTCTCGGAAGAATGGGTCCCATACCATGTCCGTTGAATAGCGTGAGAGATCGGTAAATCTCGCCGAGTATTGGGCGACCATCAAGCTGCCCTGCCGTAGCTGTAGAAGCTCCATGATGCGTACCGCACGGAGGGTGGCTGGGACGAACTCCAATAGGAAGAGGCTCCCAAAGTCCATACATAGGAGAGATGCCTCATCTTGCACCTGGAGCATCAAGTTCCACCATCTTCCTGCTGCCGCGTGCAGGAGGCTCGCTGCAAGGATCACCATGAGGTCTGCTGGTGTCCTCACTAACCTGAAAACTCGTACAACTGCCTCCAGCCAATCCTTGATGGCCTGAGGGTCCATCCCCTCACGGAACCTGGGCGGTCGCTGACACTGAAACTTGTGTAGTGCACTAAGGTGATGTGCATCGTCAGCGGGTGCGGCTGGTAGCATCGGTGGCTCGGCGGGTAGAGGTACCGCCGGTGACTCTGCTGTCAAAGGGCCCTGTACTGAGGCCTTGTCGCTCGGTGGGCTGTCGTCAGACATAACGCTCGGAACCCTAGCTGGCTGCCATCATGGGGCCATCCTGAAAAGAAACAGGTGCACCATGGTCAAACAGTATACCTGGTGAGCTGACACAAAGTAATCACTAATAAAACTTGAAACACACATGCAATCAATGTTTTCGTTCATTAAGTCGGAAATCAGAAGTCAGGGTCCTGGTGTATGGATACGTCGGCCACCGCACCCACACTGGACTCCCTGGGCTGATAACCACACTTAATACACTTAACACTATTGATTTACATAGAAAAAGATCAGAGTCCTATGTTCTGCGGTAGAACCGAACTCCTCTGAAACCAATTTGTCACGACCCATCCTCGGGGCCCATGCCGTGACTACCCCCAGCCCGCTTTCCATAGACCAGGGGCTGGCGACTAGCACCAAGGCGTAATTTCCGGTAAAAAGGGAAGGCATTGCCTTTGTAAAGTAAACAAACACCACAGAGAAAGAATGAAGAAGTAAACACTAAGTAAAAAATGGGTACAACAGTAAGTGCCGAAAAGTAAGTGGGCCAGTATACAAACCCAAACTGAAAGTAAAGTACAACTGGAAAGGGAAAACATCAACTGTAAGTAAAGCCGCAGCCTCGAGCTATCCACTAGAAGTCCCACCTGAAGGGTGGGTACAGATAGCCTCCATAGCTCCTCGGGTCCAGCCGTCCGCTCTGAGTACGTCCCACCCAGTGGTCCACCTCCAGGTACCGAACTGCTCTACAAACCTCAACTGCGATCAGCGCTGTCCATCGTCTGCAACCAACACAATGTAGTGCGGGCATAGCCCGTGCATGGGTGAGTATAATCTACTCAGTAGGGACCCCGATACCCCCGAAGGTCTCCCACAAACCACAAAGGATAATCCACAAAGGAAAGATAAAAACTTGAAGTAACATCCGACACTACTTAGGTATATGCCCATACATATACCTAAGTCATCAATTCTTGTTCGGCTCCAACATCCGAGCTCAAATACAACCCAATCCACACAGGAAAACACAACCCAATCCACAAAGGAAAGAAAAACGTAATCCACACTGGATATCATGTCAATCTTATCGAAGATAAGGATTGAAAGTCAAGATTCATCTCACACAGGTATACTTCTTCGCAAGACGATAGTGACGATCAGATGTAGCCACTGATTTATCTAAGCCGTCGGACCCACACAGGATCGATAGGTACTAACCCCCGCAATGAACCACAAAGGATCGATATGTAACTAACCCCTGCAATGACCCACACAAGATCTGTAGGCGCTGGCCCACACAGGACCGCTGAGCACTCACCCACACAGGATCTGACCCACACAGGATCGGTAGCACTGATCCACGTTGGATCACTGAGTGCTGTAGTCGTCGCCATCGAATCCACGAAATATTTCTGTACAGTCGTCATCGTCATCGCATTCGCAACTAGCTCTAGGGTTCTCGCACACAGCAAGCTCGTTCGGGAGGGTACGCTCCATGAGCCGAGGGGCTGATACATCAAATGACACATAATCCAGAGTTGATGTTTGCAATAGTTCCGTATGGTCAAAAGGAACTCAACGCGATAGACGGTGCGTCGATCGGACACCCGATCTGAGAGTTATTGGCTTTTTCGTCCTAGGGGCCCGGTTGGTTTTTAAGTCAAAACCAACCCGACCGTACTCCAACTATGTCCAAACCTCAAGCGGAGTATGCCAAAAGGTCCATCTCACATAGATAAATCCATCAAAATCGACGGCACGTCAATCGGACGTCCAGAGCTCAAGTTATAAGCGTTTCCGCTCTGAGGGCCCGGTTGGGTTCATGTGCGAACCAACCCGGCCGAACCTAAAGTACTCCAAAACCTTGAGTGTAATATATCGAAACGACCGTCTCATTCCAAGGATCACATCTCCACTTACGGTGAATCGATCGGAGGTCTGCAACCCTAGTTATGGGCAAAAGACCGTGAGAGGTCCGGAAGTGGGGGTTTCAGGCCCAGACCGACCCGGCCCGAGACCCCCATGGGTCGGCCCGAACCGGGTCAACTCGACCCGGGTCCGGGTCTGGGCCGCTTGGGCGCGGCCCGGCCCGGCCAGGGCAGGCCGGCCCGGCACGCTGCTGCGATGACCAGGTGGCGTGGCCGAAACGCCCGAGCGGTCTGGGGTGCGGGGGGGGGGGGGGGGGGGGGGGGGCGCTGCCCCCTGCCTATTTGTAATCCGCGGCCCCCATGTGGGGGGCCACTCTTGTCCGGGCAGCCGGGGGATACAAACCCCCGACTCTTCCTCTGCCCGGCCGGCTGCTGCCGACACGGGACCGGCGCTGGCCGGTCCCCCTGCTCTGATGTCGGCGGCTCGGAACCGGCCGCCGGTCCCTACTCTGCCGCGGATAATGGCCGCGACCTTGGTCCTCTAGGCGCGGCGCGATGGCGCTGCGCCCCTCCGCCGCGCCCCTCCGCTGTGCCCCTCCGCCGTGGCCCCGCTCCAGCCGCGGTGCCTTCGGGGTTCTTCGGCGCGGCGCAACGGCGCCACGACCTTGTTCAATTCAATGGCGTGGCACGACGGCACCACACATTTCTTGCCGCAAGACCCCGCGTGGTGCGACGACAATGCACCCTCCCCATTCCAATCCGCCACAAGGTAGACAAGAGAACAAGGGGAGGAGGGTCGTCCGTGTTTGTGCGGTCCGGCCCCCTCCCGTTAACTGATAACAAGCAGTCCAAATGTATGAGGAAAGATAACAGAAGAATTCACGAATATCATCAACAATAAAAAGTCCCCTACCTCGTCGAATTCGTTGAGTGACGGTTCGTCGCGGAAATAACCGTCGCGTAAGAAGAGAGTTGTTGGCATCACGTCGTTGATCTCTAAGGATCTGGCGTTCTTGTCGACCTTCGTTGGAGGTCGGCATTCTTTGCGTTCTTCACATTCTTCGTTGAAGAAGAAGAAGATCTTCACCCCTTATCTTTTCTCCAAAAATCCTCTCCACACAACATGCTCCAACCCAAATAAAATAAGTACTTAACTTATTTTATTAACATGACTTAAGTTTGAAGTTCAAAAATTGAATTAATCCACTCAATTAATTAACACAAGTTGTCTTAATAAATGGAGGGTTATGGAAGGTTAGGGAAAATGAAGGGGTGGGGTTCGTGTGGGCCCCACCACTCTCATAACCTCCCATGGGAAGTTGGGTGGTTACCCCAACTTCCACTCAAAGGTTTAACCACTTAGAAAGAAATAAAAATTGTACCTCAATTTTTAGTTTCAACTTCCACCATTTTTTAACAACTTCTCCCGTGTAAACGCAACTACAGAAAAAGTGTTCCTAAGCAATTACCGGTGCTGCGAATTCATCGGTGCCCTCAAAATTTGATTCCGATCACCAGTTCAAAAGTTAGAAAAACCCGCTCGTTCGTTCACTAAACGTACCCGAGCTAAACTTCAGATTGAAATTCCAGGCACACCGGGACTCAGAATCAAGTGCCTTCAGAAACCGCGTTCTTGTAAAATCCAAAAGAAATTTAAGAAAAAATTTAACTTGAATTTTACGGGTCTTTACATTTTTTCACTCTTATGTCCTTTATTTTAGTGGTTCTTAGATGAGGCACCTTTTTTTAGTTGTGTTTTCCTATAACAATTTTTTCCTTATACCTTTTGTGCGGCACAATTCGAAGCCTTGTATGGTCGACCACTCTCTTCTCCATTGTCCTAAACTAGGGTTGGAGAGTCATTAATTCTTAGGCTAGAACTAGTATAGAATACGACAGAGATGTTTTAGGTGATTCACAGGAGGATAAAGACAACACATGATTGTTAGAAGTCCTATTTTGATCAAAGGTGGAGACCTCTGGAGTTTGGCATTGGGGATCATGTTTTTTTATGTTGACTCCCCATCATGGGAAGCGAAGGATTGTTCATGGGAGTAAGCTTTCTCTCTGGATTTTTGGGTCATTGGTAGTGTTTTATTATGTTGTAGTTGGGGAATGTCGAGTAGATGTTCCCCCAAATATGAGATGAATACATAATGTTTTTATGTGTCATAGATCAGTCATTATATTCATGATGACATTCACATTATCTATTTGGGATATATCATTCTTGATGATAATGAAACATTCGAGGAGATGCCTGTAGTGATCCACGAATTCTTGGAGAAGATGTTTTTTAGCCATTCCATTGAATTTAATTGTGTCTTATTAAGGCATGGTCTCTTGGAGGTGAGTAATTGGGGACATGAGTTGAAGATACGTGGTCATTACCCAATGTTGCTTGAGGTTTAACTATTCTCTTGTAACATTGATCATTTGGTGGTTGTAGATCCTTTCTATTATGAGATGGATTTATATTATTACATGTTGTGTATTACTATATTTTGAGAGGTAACTCCCTTAGTAGATTGTTTGGGATCTGGTTGAGGATGTTTTTGGATTTTTCACTTGTTCCCTTAATGAGGTGGTGAGATCTTGTGGAGGAAAAGTCTTAAGTAATATCATAGGTTGGTGGTTCAGATGGCCCTTTTATGTTTCCACTATAGCTTGGTCTTGGGTTCAATAAGATGATAATGGTTTGAATGGTATCTGATGTAAGGTACCAAATCCACCTGTATGAACCCTTTGAGTGTTTTCAATAAACGAAGTGCTCGGAGGTGTCTCATAAGATGTTTGGATGGCTTCAATTAAGTAAAAGCTGGAAAGGGGGATTATAGGTCGTGTAACTATATTACAAGATCTAAAATCTTATTTCATGAGTTTTCATGGAATGATTCATGATGGGAATGCTTTTACACGACATGAATGAGGAATTCATGATATGAAATAATTTGGGGTTTGTGAAAAATAATCGAGAGGTGAATTGTTTTCATCAAAACTAGACCATAAGGTATTACAAGATGTGAAAGTGGATTACACGTCCTATAATACCCTGATTTTTTCTATTTTATGTGTTTTACATCTGAGTGGTTTTTGTCAAAACCTATAACTATAGTGGATCTCCTTCGACCACAGGCATCCCCACAACCCTCTCTTCATCATTTCGGGGATTCCTTCATCAAGGATCGATCCCTAGCTCCCTCTTTCGATTTGTAGTGATTCATATTCAATATAAGGAAAGATATACCTTAGTTTTTGTGGTTTCCTCAATACAATTCATCATGTTTCATTTCTCCATGTGATGGAATTTTATCACCATGTTTCTATGGCAGTTTTCTTAGTTGTGGTTTTATGTGGTTGTGCAACGACGTCCTCAGGTGGATGCAATTTTTGTGGGAGAGGTTATCATGATCAATTTCATTGATCTATTCTCATGTAATGAATATCAATAACCTTTTGAGGTAGATGATTCAATTTTTCTCTATTTACTTACATGTAAACTTAGATCTAGCATAATTTATCCATTTGGATCTAAATAAAATTGTCCTAATTATTATATAGACCATATTAATTATATTTTTATTGATTGAATGACAATGTGGTTTCTTTTTAATGTGATAAAAAATTTCCCACTAGATTTTCTTGATATGGTGATATCTATTATTTTCATAGTTTATAATATCATTCTTAATATAAATTGGTAAAGAACAAAATTTCAGTATTAATTATTTATTTACTATGTTAATTGGTTAAAGAGGATTGTTTAATAATAATATTGTTGTTATAATTTGATGTTAATCAAATTGACGTCAGTATGCATGATTAATGGAATTGCTTAATGAACTAGAAGAATGATGATGATTTCTAATAAATTATTAAAGGGGTGTTAAATTAATTGTGTGATGTATTCTGAAATCTTGTTACATTGGAAGCCAATACTTATAACCTGTGAATAATGAATCAGTTAATTCAAGTGGGAATAAGAACCAGTTGGGTGATAATAATAATTCCTTGTAGGGAATGAGTTTCTCAATTTCATGGAATGAAAATGTTTCTTATTCTAGGGATACATGAATGCTCATTGTGTGTGAATGATAGATACCTTGTTTTAGGGCCCAGAGGCCATTGCTTTGTTTTTTACTTCTTCTTGTATTGTGCTATGGATACGAGACTTGTGGCTGTTTGGGAATGGAGGCCTAGAAGTGGCGTGAGCCTAGGATATCTAAGCCAAGATAGTTACTATGGTATGTGGAGATAGGGAGACCTAGTGGTTGTGGCATCAATGGATTCATAGAGTGGCTAGATGCATCGTTTTATTATTGGGTATTGGGGAGGACACGAGAGATTATAAAACGGGTTGAATTTGGGCTTACCTAATGACGTGAAAGTTGGATACTTTTGGAACAGGTTGTTTTCTTATATTCATGACATTCCTCACTACCTGAGGTAGTTGTTATTTCATAAACTCCTTCAATAAAAGGCGAATACACATGGTATATTCAACATGATTTCTATGTTTATCTTATCTAGGATGGATGGGTCTATACCCCTTATATATGTGGAAAGGACTCGATACATAGTTCACCTACTCATTGTATTGATCCCCTTGTGTTTGGTATCTCAGAATACTTTTATATAATGCATGGGAGTATGGAATAGTAATAATTCTATTATTAATAATTGAATAAATTATGTTTAACCCATGAGGATGGAGCTTGCTTAGATATAATGTTGAGGTTGAGATTCGGAGAAGTTGTCGACTCAGATTGGTTATGCATAGAGGGAATGGATCTTAGATGAAATGAATATGGAATGGAATGTAGAAAATGATAATGGAAAATTAATTTTAAACTAATTAATTAAGGTAATGTTAAACTAATAAAAATATATAAAGTAACATAATGCATCTCTTTAAAAGGTTGTGTTCTTATTTGATATCTAGTCTTAGTAGTGTCAACTGGGAGTTCGAGAGATGTTAGCTGCAGTTGACTCTAAGACTAGGTTTTTTTCAGAGTGTGGTTGTGAAATATATTATAGTATTTTATTTTTTTATAAGCTACTCCACCATTTTGGAAAGGAAAACTATCACCACATGGATTCTGATCCCTAGGAGGTTTTTCTCCAACATTCTGGCGGGAGGATGGATAACTGACTACCCCCTCCCCCCCTCATCTATTGGTAGTTACATATACTAGTATGAAATGTAATTAGTTTTTTCTATATATGTGTGTAGAGGGTTGTAATGGTGTATGTTAATTTCACACACATATATTATGGATATAGTTTTCTATGGACTAATATAAGTGTAACATACATAAGCTGTGATGGATTGAGGATCCTTAAATGGTGTATGGGTTGTAATGTCTTGAGGTATAATACCCAATGTATGATTAAAACTATTAAAGATGTTTTGTCTCCCAAGAACTATCCAGTCACTTTTGTTTGTGTGGTTGTGGTGGTGAGTTACAGGAGGATCATATATTGGTTCTTTGCCTAGGTATCTCCAGAAAATCTTTTTTTGATAGTGATTATCAGGACATGCGATGATTGGAAAAAATAGAAAAACTGTGGGGAAGTTGTAGTGGGTAACTTTGATATTCATTATTATATTGTATACTCTTGTATGAGATACTTGGTGAGTGTTTCCATGGTGAGGCTGGGAACATAATATACTTATTTATGTGATGAGTTGGTTTCACTTGTTTTTCACTGTTCTTTAGCACAGTTTATTTACATTTGTAAGAGAGGCTTTGGGGAGGATCCAACTTAGTATACTATCATACTCAACCTACGATTTATAAACTATTTTTCAGGTCACATTGAGTTGGTTGGGTATTTTATGGTTACTAATATCTTTGGGGTTTTGCAGAAGTTGTATGGGATTCATAGTTAATGCCATTTTATATTCTTTTGGTGCAACCGGTTTTAACTTTTGCATGAAATTGCATATATGGAATTCAGTTATATTTTATATTGTAGTCAAAGTAGGAGTTTTTTGGTGTCTAACTTATCTATATCTTGAACATGTTTTATCTTATACAATAATTCCTCAAATCTATGTGTTTTCTATCTCAATGGTGCTAGTCACCAACCCAAAGCCTATTTTAGGTGAGACTAGGGGTCATTATCTCTCCTCTCACATTTCTTATCTAGGAGGGATACACGTTGTGGGAAGGGGGTCATGACAAGAACCATAAGTATTCAATTTAACATCAAACAGGAAGGAAAAGGTGGTGAAAAAGAGAAACCAAATGATGTGCTTATAGGAGTGAAGTATATTGTTTTTCTACCAAACCATTTTTCCTAAAATATGATTAAAAATATATACCACTACCAAGTCAAGAAAACACCAATTATAGATGAATGTTGGTTGCTAAGAGCTTGAGTGATGGAGGCTGTAAATAAATTAAGTCTGAAATTACAACATGTGTGAAGTGTGTAAAGAGTCATCAATGAAATTGACTCAATGGAATAAGGAAATTATTTATAAGTGGTACATATGGAAATAAAAAAAATGATTACAAGAAGAAAAATGTAGATTACAATATAAGGGAAGGAAGATCATCCAAGGAAGTCCATTATAGTTTATTATTGAAAGTGTGGGGAACCTGGACACTACCCAAGTCAATTATCACTTACAAAGGATAAACTATTGACCACAGAAGGATCTATGTAAAAAAAAGTGGATAAAATACTTATGTTTTGAGTATGAATTGAAATCATGAGTTTAGAATTTTTTTATTGATTAAATTTCAAGGATGTCAATCATATTTATATTGGAAATAATATTAATTTGGTTTTAGAGAAGGAAAACATGTATTCTTGGTGACAACCAATCTACCCCAGCAAGGATGCATGTCCTCAACCCATAATTGAAGGATGATAAGGGATTCAATCCAACTAAGGACCTATTCAACGTCCTTGTAAAGTTTCAGTTTTTTAGCTAAAAAATTTAATGAATAAATGTTAATTATGAAATAGTATTTCACTTTTAAGGATTAGAGATTAATATATTAACCATATTGGTTTTGGATGATTGTTAAAGAGAAATAGTTGGAATTTTCACAATTTAATAGACTTTATGATCCATTAAAAGTTTCTTTTTGTGCTTTTGGCATAAAAATTTCATAAATGGTAACCAATTTTTTGTGGTAAGGGTGTGAATTAGAATATGATAATAGAAAAACCAAAACATAGGATTATTCACATGAATTTGAAACCAATCATGAAAGAATAATTCATTACATTTAAGTTTAGTAAATGAATAACCCAACATTATGAAAATGACATAGAAATGAAATGTTTCCCAGAGACCTTAATTTTATATTGAACTAATTTTTTTTAATTAGTTGAAAATTTATGGGTTTGAGGACCTAAATATTATATCGACCATTTAGTTGTTCGTGACTGGTTACCTCACTCAATCCCAATAAACACATATGATTTTCCACCAATTATATGTCTCTAGTTTCCACTAATGATCTCATACATAGAATTATAGATACATGGTATTCTATGTAACACTTTTCCTTCCAATTCTATCTTTTCTGGAGGATGATTAATAAACCATTGTCACGATGTGGGATTACAAACATAGGAAGTATCAAACAAACTATCACTATGATCGTTTTTACATTACCAGTATGCAAATTTAACTGAGGTGTGGATAATGTAACACCCGAAAATTATAATATAAAACGTTTTATTTAATAGTGTATAGGACATGAAAAACCAAATGTGTAATGGGATATAATATCCCAGTAATCTAATATGTAATTACTATTTTAAATAAATTAATCATAAGATATTTCATGTAATGCATGTAATGTCATGTTATCTTTCCATACATGCAAGAGCGACCTTCCTCGATAGCTTCCTTTTCGAGTAAGAGAGACATTCCCCAAAATATTTTATTACACACAATAACAACCATCCTTGATAGATTTTGTTACACAAAAGAACCAGTTTCAACAAATAACAATGTATTATTAAAATATTATTATTTAATATAATATTATATAAACCAGATGTTAAATTAGTTTTTATTAATATTAATAAATAAATTAAAAATTTTTGGTTTAAACTAATAATAAATGAATTAATTGAAAAAGATTAATGAGAAATTAAAATAAGAACCTATTGGATGAAAAATAAATATTTTTTTTATTCTTCCAAAAGAGTTTTACCGTAATAAAAATAAATAATTAAAATTAGCGAATGATTTTAATGAATCATATATGTTATATATTCAATAAAATATTTTTTATATTTATCCATTTTCTTTGATATTTGTAAGATAATAGAAAACCCTATTTCACACATAAAAACATATATTTTTATAATGACAATTTTACCACCTTTCAATAAAGAACCTATAATAAATATTAATTTTCACACACATATAAATTGAATCTGATAAAATAAACTCAATTATATAATTATTAAAAACAAAATTATCCTAGGGTGAGTTTTTTTTATTTTTATGAGAAACATCATTTTTTGATGAAAAGTTAAAATACTACATTTTAGTAAAAAACTGCATTTTGTTTAATTAATTAATAATATTAAATAATATATTAATTTTATTAAAGGTAAAAATATATAATTTGTACCTATATTAGTAAAATTTAGTTTATTAGAAATAATTTCACCTTATACTGAACATACAAACATAAAAATATTTTTATAATTTTAATATTAATACTAGTTAATTCCTCTGTTTGTGATGTTAACATTAATCATAATTTTCCCTCTTTTGTGAATTGAATTTCAAAAAAAGGGAAAATAACATTTTAATCATGATTATTGTGTCTATTAAAAACAATATATTTTTTTTGAAAAAAATGATTAGTGAATGTGATTAAAATTAATGACAGTGATTAAAATGTAATTAGGATTAAAATACAATAAACCTTATATTTAAGGGCCAAAATGACCTTGAAACTTGTCCAAAAACCATTATATATCCATAATATGTCGGTTTACCTTTTATTAATGTGATGGATCAGTTTTTATAACTTTTTTAAGTAAGAATATATGTTCACGTTACTTGTTTGAAAAACTTTTAACTGAGAACTTTTCCTTCCATATAATGTTCCACAACCTATTCCCATTATTAAAACCTATCAAACATTGTAAGTTACTCAATGTACCCCACAAATAGTTTCCAAAATCCCCCCATGACCTATAATCACCCCTTTGGGAAGAAATATTTCTATATAATTCTTTTGGTACAAACCAAAAAAAATTTCCTGATTAAGAGGTAAGATCTACTCTCAATATGTTTAGTTTCATTTTTGTTGTCCACTCACTATAGTCATATTATTATATGAATAAAAAGAAAAAACTATATCGTAAATACACTAGAATATTTTTATTCCAATATTTTCACCTACACTTACACATTATTGGATATAATAAGTAACTAACATACTGTTTCCCTGTACGACAAACTACGACCCCATGAAATGATGATTGTTCATTTTTTAATTACCACTTATCTTGATGATAATTATGATGTAAATTATTTATATATGTTATATATTATATTTATAATGTATTTATACATCCAATATTTTTATTTATAACATTCATTTACTCTTTACATCTTCTTTAAATTAGATAGTTTCATTTGAAGAAGTGTGGACTACCGCCCCCTCAAAGTGATATGACTCGTTAATTCAATTCATGAAATGTATAATTGATGGATATACTAATCCTATATAACAAATATAACATTGACATGATAATGGAATTTCAATGTACATATGTATCATTCATCTTTCATTATTTTAATAGAAAAAAGTAATGAATGTAGTGTTCATGCGTACGTACGTCCTACCGTCTCTATGAATGATGCTCTTCATTTATAATATCTATGTATTATAGAATAATATAAGTACATATGTACTAAAATTATAAGACAATTTATTGATGTTTTAGAATCTGGATATGATGAAATCATGTTCTATGAAATAATGAAAACAAATAAAAAGATAAAACTTACACGAGAAAACTAAGCAATTAACACTCGAAATAGTAAAATTACTGAATGTTGTTAACAAACAGGTAATAAAATATTATAAGGAATTAATATATGATATTATAAAATTAGTTATCGTTATAGAATTATTTATTAACATATTTTAAACCACTATATAAGAGGATAAATACCACACACCAAAAGAAAGGTTAAGGTAAGGGATTATCATCTCATCTTTTTACATTTTTAAGATAAATGTCATGCAAAAAACATACATATTTTGTATGGTGTATCTACCAACCATTTTGTTTTATTATATAATTAATTCATTTATCTTAATGGTATCTTATCCTTTAATTTAATATTATTCATTAATGAAATTTATTATTTTTAATTTTTCAAAGTAGTATAGGACACTATATAATGTTCAAAGATTATTTTCATCAACAACAACATTGAAGATCATTCAATGATATTTTCATTAAAGGAATTATTACAAAATGTTTTAAATAAAACCTCAAATTTTCTATCATATGTTTATTTATGACCATTTTCAGATATTAGGATCATTTCCTGCTATATGTTACTCAAAGTGTTCTTAAAATGTTTTTTGGAAAATGGGACATCATTTAACTCTTTAGTTAGAGAACCTGGATTCCTCTAAAAACAATTTTTTATTAAAATATTTTCAAAATTTTTTTAAAATGATTTTGTAAATTCATTTTTACCCCTTTTTTTACCAATTGTTTCCAAGGAATCTTCTTATCTCTTTTTGAACAATTCTTTTTTCTAACATTTTTACCATGAAAAAGGAATGTTCTTATTACCTTGTATGAAATGTATGAATTTACCTTAAATCATTTTTTTGAATCATCCATTTTATTTTTTAATGGATAATTTTTAAATAATGTTTTAAATTTATTTTTAGAGAAATGTATTTTCGAAAGGTTTATCCCAAAAAATGGATATTCTCCTCAATAATGTTTTTAAAATAAATGTTTATAATATTTCCATTCATCAATGAGAATGACACATTATTACAATAAGGGTATGTTGTATTGATACCATCTTTAATATTCCGAATGTTGGTTTACAATTGATTTTTACATGTATATTATTCACACTCTCTTTTTTTATCTTCTTTTATCCACATGAAATATTAAATCTCATATGATCATTTAATTTTCCCTAATTATTCATTTCATGTATCATGGGAATTACTATTTCCTAAACCATTTACATTTTACATATAGTTTATAAATTTATAATTATTTGATTATTTGGGTAAATATTGATAAATCCATATTTCTTACTCCATACAAATATTTGGTAAGTCACATTGTTAAATCGATTATTTAGTATATGAGGAATGTTTTGGATTATTAAGATGTATGTGGGCATCAGTTATACATAGTCCTTGAATACATCAATAGTCTCATGAAATAATTAATTTGGCTAGCTACCTTACATGGGTTTTTAACTAGCAATTTTTAAATGGTTTTGTGAATAGTCTTGGTGGTAAAGCTACCACGCACAAAAGAAACATGATATCTAATAATAATGAATTTCCTTAATTTATATTGAGTTATTATTCATCAATGATATTTTTTGTTGACATATATATGGATTTATTTCATTTTTATCATTTAGTTATTATCCATCCATGGAATTTTTCATCAAAATATCCATGGATACATTTCATTTTCAGTTATCTAGATGAAATTTGTTCCAGTTCTTAACATTACCATATTTATTTTGCGTTATTTGTTTTTGAATGGATTGTGTGTCCAGTTATTAACATGCATCCTTTTTATAAACATACATGAATTTTATTTATTAAATGTATTTTGTGTTCAATTATTTAACTTTTCATATTGACTAATCTCATTGATTAAATATTTCTTCCAGTTTACTTACACATAATATGAATTTGATATCACCATTATTATTATTATATGCCTAGGTATTCAAGAAGAATACAATGAAAAATATGCCTATATTTACTAAATGGATTATAGTTACCCTATGAGTTATTTATTTAAATTTTATAATTAAAAAAATTATTTTATTATTTGTGTAATCATTTCAAACACAAGCCACATTTATATATCTAGTTTACCATGAATACTAAACTGATCGGTCCTTTGGGGATTGATTCCATGTAATCATGCTAATTTAATTGACAGTAGACACTGGATCTTGGCTTCTGGGGATGGGTTCTCACACCTTTTATCAATAATTCTATATTAAAATCATTATTTACACACATTAACTATTTGATTTTTCATGTATATTTCAGTTCAGTATTTCCAGTCATTATATATTAATCTGGGTTCCATTTCCTCCAAAATAATAATCCTGATATAAATATTATAAATACTTATTATATACATATTTATATTCATCCATAAGATAAAAATATATAAAAATGTATTACATTATCCCTAGAGATAGTCGGGCTTACATACCTACTACTGTTGTTTTCATTTTTCAACAGATGGAATGATATAAAGATAAATATTAATTCATTTTTATTAGAACATTATTATATCATTTATATCATACATATATTCATAAAATTATTCCACATTACCATCCATGTAAAATAAAAATTTAAAAATCACTTCACTTTATAGAGGTGGTAGTCCACACTTACACAAGAATGATTCTATAATTTACAAAAGGTTTTGATGGTAAGTAGTTAGATATGATATTCTAATTCCAGAAGTATAATTATTCCATAAATATAATGTATAAATATTTTACCCATAATAATACAAAAGCATAAATTATGTTGATGAAAAATAAATTTTATCACTATGTGGGTAAGGTAAGTCATTCAAACACATGATATATACTTTCACTTATCATTGGATTGGAAATATGTTTTATAATGGTGTTTTTATAATAAATATAACATTTAAGAATATTTTTTATTTTTAATTTATTATTCTATTATCAATACAATTTATTTATAGATAGAAAAGAAGATTACAAAATAATGTGATCATTTGAGGTGATTACCTCCTCTTTGAAACAACTCATTTAGATCTCATCTAAATGAACCTAGGATGGTATTTTTTGTAGATAAGAACATATAGAATCATAATAAGGAATTTCAGAAGTAAAATTGGTATATTTTTTTTCATATAGAGGGCTCAATATTTTTTTTAATTAGTGATAGAAAATGTTCCATTTTATAATTGAGGTGAGGGGATCTTTTTGAAATTCTCAAAAGTTAGAATTATAAAAAATTTATTATTAATAAAAATTACTGAAAATGGTGGATGAAACTCAGATATGTTATTATATGGTTGTAATCCAATAATAAAATATATTTTAGTCATTTTTTCATTTTTAATCAAAACATTTTGATAAACCCTTACTTAACCAATTATAATTTTACCTACGATAATAATGGATTAAATGTTAATGGGTTGTAATTATTTACATATAAGGTGAAATGTGGACCATAAATGTCCAATTAATTCAATTTTACAACACATAAAATCCCAAAATTATTATACTATGATGTATATTATTTTCAAATAATATAATAATATATTATTTTGATATAATATCATTTTTTCAATTTTAAAACTATTCATTTTGTTTTCCATAAAAAGCATAATTTTTTTAATTCAAATATAATAATTTAAAACAACATTAATAAGTCATATTATGCTATAAATGATGTGTAACATAAAACAATACTCAAATTATATCACATTTAATATTTTCAAAATCATTTATCTTCCGTTTTTGTTAATTGAATAATTACTATTTTTCCATTATGTAAGCATTTAAAGAAATTATTGAATACATAAAAATTATAAAATAATTAAAATAATGAATATAATTTCAATATAAAATTAATAATATTATGATTCATTCATATTTTTTTCCATATTTTAAAATATAATACTTATTTAAAACAAAGAGAGTGGCATTTTGTAACTTTCATTAATTTTTATAATATATAAATAATTTCCAGGAACAATAGTCCACTAAACTACTCAATTTGGAGATTAAGGAGACAAGGGTTGATATATATTCATCCAATAACAATTAGAATTATTAATTATGGAATTATCAATTATTTTATCCTATATTATCATGAATTACCCTTTATTGAGGTGATTAATTTTACATAGGTTACTATTCTTATTTACCAAAAATAAAATGGTAATATTAGTCAAATTCAAAACTTATCATTCTAAATATTTAAATAATATTATATAAAAAACTATAAATATTTTAATTTAATCATAATGTATGTGTGAGAAATGTGACAAAAATTGTTTTTTGAAAGAAAAATACATTTTAAGCATAAAATTTGATTTTTTTTCTTTTCCAATTCGAAGGAAAACTATATTTTTGGGACTTTCAATAAATTTATCATGTAAATAATATATAAATTTCATTAATATTGTTAACCAATATTTAGTACTTTAATTTATTAATATAGAAACTCATTTCTCAAATAGAAATAGTCTTTCAGGAAAAAACATCACTTTGAGTTTCAATGTTTTAATTCTAATCATTTGATAACTAATGAATTTATTCTGTAAATGTGTATACCATATATTTTCCATAAGTTAGTTATTACTATTTATAACCACCAATCCTATGGAAACATGATAATGGACACCAAATAGTTTAATAATACTACGTAGTTTATCAAAACTCACTTGTCCATGTAACACAAACTTTCAAAAAATTTAAATTATTTTAGGTGAAATATTTCCCAAAAATATTGATGTCTTACATTTTTCACACCAAAAATTAATTTTACCTATAAATTAAGAAATATGATACAATTGGATAAGGATATTTAAAGATAATTACATCTTCATGTTCTCACATAGCTTCCCCAAATTTTTGGTTTCTCCACAAATCATTCACCAGGTGAATGATATTATTTAATAAAACATTCTCTATATTTTACATAATTTGGATTGGATATTCTATTTAAGAATGATCATGATCCTATGATATGACCAATGAGTTTAGTATATGTGATTGACCATGTATGTAATTCATTAATAGAGATATATAAAAGCCATCATAAACTAGATATAGGTTCAGTGGATGCATCAACTGATAAGATACTATCTATGCACTATCAAGAATATTAAAAAAGAAAATATCTTTAGTTTTCATGAACCAAAGTGAGAGCCATCCAAATTAACACCCAACCCAATTCATGGCATTTCTCGAAGGGAATTATAGATCATCACAGGCTGGAAACTATATCATGGGTATCAATAATATACTATGGGAATGATTTCACCCATTTATATTATCATAATCAACAAAAAGAAATAAACATCATAATAAATGATAAACATAACAAAATGAGGTAAAAAAATTAAAAATCAATGTTTTAAAACATTAACCAACACTATGAGTGCTATAAAATAATGGGAACCATAAATCATTCCCAAAAACCTCCATACAATAAGAAGGAAATCACCCTCAGGCCACCACCACCAACACCTGTACAATGTGGAACACTAACAATCAGATCCACCATCACCACCATGATACATCATTCCTTTTCATGGGTCATACAAAACAAAAGTCTACATTATCACAAAGGTGTTTGTAGGGAGTGACCCAATGATTAGTAAGATCCCACCCAAATGATACATTCCATGTTATAACATTAGAATACAAATTCAAAAGCACATTTTCATACAAACATTTGAATGATTTTCAAGAAATCATTTTCTAGAAAACCATTACAATAAGAACAACTTTTCATGAAAACAATTTCTCAAATAAGCTTCCATAAAAATAAAATTTACACAAGGTATAATATATACAGAAAGCAATATCCACATAACATAATAATCACGTCACAAGATAGAACCATGGATACATCCCAATTGGATGCTAGAACATGTGGGACTCTCTGAACCTCTTGCCTTGGTGATCAGATCCCCCAACTCAACAACCAATATGGTTCCCATGCTTGATCCACTGGAGAGGAATATCTCCCAAAATTCAATGTGTCTCCAAATCATAATCTAATACAAATATTGTTCTCGATCATTATTCAATATAGGGGATGCCATCCAAAAATTCTAGTGGTCACCGATCTGATAACATGTTTAGATAGTTCTAAAATCATCAATCATGCTAGAAAAATATGGGCCTTAGCCACTTCCAAATAAACTCACATACTAGTTCCAATTCCTACAAATAGAATATGAGATATTCCCTTTATAATAAAATTACAGTTAACATATCCCATAAATAAACACTTTAACATACACATTCCATGCATTATAAGAAAAATCAGAAATCACCATTTTCAAATTTTCACATTTTTTATATTTTCACATTGATCCAACGATCATAAGATCACATAAAAACCACTAATTTCTATAAAAATCAAATTTCCATTTCACATTAACACCAAACCTATTCGGAAATATATTTTTCATAAATTTCACAAATTATGAAATCGATTTGGAAACACAATAATATGAACACATAAAAAATCCAACCATTTTAGTGGGAAATCCCCTTTAAAAATAATATTCACAGAAACACCATTTTTATAAAAATATCAACAATTAAAAGGAACATTTAAGGAGCCAACAATGCATCCAACATGAAAAAAACCATTTAACTTTGAAAATAAACCTTCATAACATTATCATAAGTAAATATCTGTGAAAATATATTTATCACCTTTCACACATGGCATAAAATGTATTGATGAAACCCAACAATGATGTACACATGAAAAATAATAACATTCATCTTGGAACCTAATTTTCATCCCATTCGCATTTATAAATACATTCCCAAAAATATTTCTCTCCACATAAGTAATTCAAATAACACAGTTAAAATATCATCAGAGAAATGCAAACTGATCTAATATTGTAAAACACAGAACCACCTACCTCTAATAAGTAAACATCAGGAAAATAGTAGAAACCACAAATTAATCAAAAGAAGTCCCTATCAAGGAATGATTAAACCTTGACCATCAATATTTCACTAAAAATACAATATTAAAAATTATTTATGTAAAATAACCTTCTATAAAAAAGAACACAAGGAGGAGGGAGGAACAATAGAAAAGGGGAGAAATCCAGAGAAAATTGTCTTTCAAAAATATTAATTGAAAAACCCACACCAGATGCACCCATGGACTGAAAATCAAAAGATACAAGAAGTTTTAGATGAGGAACCCAATACTGCACATTATAAATGGGGAGGATGTGATGAGATTTAGGGTTAAAAAATCAATGAAGGTAAAAATATCGTGTTCCAATTTTAATGACTAGGAAAAGTCACACGTCTTGCCTGGATGGTTTTCCAAAATATGGGGCACTATTAATCTCTCACAATTCAAGAGGAACATGACATATAGTTAAGCTGCATGGTTTTCCAAAATTTCCAATAGTAGTGTGGTCACCACTATCCAAAATGAACATTTTCCACATAGTTTCATTTGTGAGAGTGCATAGTTTCCCCTAACCATTTTCCAATAATGCAACAACTAATTTCAAAATCAAAATATTCACTTTTTTCCAAAAAATAATAATGGGAGAATCATGGGATAAATATAAGAACATAAATAGGTAGAATATTAATTCAAAATAATCACATACGAGACAAATCTCCCCACTGTGAAAACATTCCACCACCGAATGTAAACCTGAAGCATGATTGGAAAAAAAGAACTGATAGTTTTTTTCAACCCAATATATCAAATCCAATGTATTATAAACATCACTACCATGATTTAAAATATCATCGAACAGAAAAAAGATTTTTCCCATAAAAGAATTTCACAAAAGAATCTACAATCTCTACTCGCCATTCAAATATAGAACAACTCGGCTCTAATAACAACTATTCCAAATTTAAAATAAGAGACAGATACTGGTTGTACTTTTTCAACTATGAAACATCAAACACATCATGAATTAATGTCAAAATTGAGGGAAAGAATAAATTTTATGCCACCTTTCCAACATTCATGATAATTTAAAAATGTTAGACATATGTTGGTGTTAGCTTTCCATGCTTACCCAATCAATGGTGACCCAAGTGTGGTGCCACATTTAAGAACACCAAGTCACCCATATAAAACTAAAATGCTTGATGCCTCTAATAGAAATAATAAATATAGAATCTCTATGATACCAACAAATTCTTCCTGATTAGCATGAAATTATCTAACATCTCTTAAACTTGGCTCGGTCTTATTAATGAGGTCTTAACAACCTCAGCACAACATAAATATGATCAGAACAATCATCCATAATGTTCTTCAAAGGAATCCATTCAAATTCAGTTTGTTAACTATTATTATATGGGAAATCAGCCAATCCAAAATGGATATCTCATAATCATATAAAATCCCATAGACATTTCTATATCATTTCTTTTAATAACGGATTAGACAGATTTGTCTGAAAATTATTTTTAGGATAGTATATCATTCTCATCGTCACATGTGACCTGATTAATTTTTTAAGGATGTAAAAAAACATCAATGTAAAAATTGTTTCCCTATCAGAAGTAATTCTCAACAACACAACATTTAGCCTCACAAACTCTTAAAAATACAATTGACCCAACTTATCCACCTTGGTTGAAACACTGATTAGAATGAAATTGGATGATTTTTTCTAAAATTCAGTCATTACAAAAATGGAATTCCTCAGCTCGGGTGTATAAGGTATGACAATGATAAAATTCATTGAGATCACTTCATAGTTACAGGTAGTAATTGGTAGAATTTGAAGAAAACTATATGGCCTTTGGTGCTCTGCTTTATCCTTCTGACACATGTAACGTCGTGATACATAATCAGATACATCTCTCCTTATACATGGCCACCAAAACTGTCAAAACATGTCATTTAAAATCTTCATATCACCAAAATAATTACCCACTAGGATAGGTGGTTATCCTACATCACCACCTTCCTCAATAAAATTGAAGCACAAAGCTACCAGTGAAGCACAAAACACCCTCAGGAGACAACAACCATTAACAATCCACATCCACACCAGTTAGAAACATCATAAGATTCTAGAACAACTAATCACTCAAATAATCTTTCCAAATAAACTCTAGAATAGATGTTTTAGCTACATTCTGGCCAAGAACACACCTCCACTATGTTACTAGATCTCATGATGCGTTTGAAAGAAAAGAATAATCAATGTCCAGTCATCATGAGAGTTTCTCAATGCTTTCACTAGTAATTTATTGATCATATTATCTGACACAACATTACCCCTAACTAGGGTGTAAACAATATCAACGTTGAACCCCTGAAGGTACTCATCCAAATGATGTTTCCCGAAATTCACATAATTTAGGGAGAAAAAGTAGTCAAAGATCATATGATTAAAAGAAAATAAAAACATCACTCCAAAAAGTTTATTGTTCAATATCTTCAAGGAATTATTCATTGCCACTAAATCTATGTTATGGGTTGGGAAAATAGTATCTGGTGATCAGAGTTAGAATGAACCATAAGCCACCACATGGTCATCCTGCATCAACACACAACTAAGACACACACACACGAGGCATCATAATATACCACACATCCTATTCCAAATTCTGGTAATATCAAAATAGGGATTATGGTTAACTATCACATTATCTCATTAAAGGATTCATGAAGCTCTAGGATCCATTCAAACATCACCCCATTTGTGATGAATTTACTCATGAAAAAATCAAGACAGGATAAATCTCAAACAAACCATCAGTAATTCCCCACCAGTCCTAAAAATATTATAATTTCAAACACATTTTAAGCTATTCCATTAACATCACTACACTGATCTTCTCAGGGTTCAATGAAACCCCTCTAACTGATATCAAATGACCCCAAAAACTCACCTCCCAGATCGTGAAGGTTTTTTAAAACTATTGTACTCAATATTATGATCTTAAAAAGTGTCTAATATGATCCTAAATTTCTCTCATGGTCTTACTCAGTCCTAGAATAGACCAAGATTTTGTCCAAAAATATCACAAAAAATGAGTCTTGATAGTAATGTAAAACCATTTTCACGAGTTCCATGAATACCATTGGATTATTTTTCTACCCAAAAGGCACATCCAGGTATTCAATATTTCATTATCTTCTTCAAAAATATTTTTTCAGAACATCAACATCTCTAACATTGACATGATGATACCCACAATGCAACTCAGTCTTGGAAAACCACCTTTCTCCCTTAAGCTGATTGAAAGTTCCATCAATATGGGGTAAATGGTACATATTCTTGATTGTTAACTAATTTAGATTTTAGTAATTGATGAACAACCGAAGATTACCATCAACATTTTTCACAAAGAGAATTGGGGAGACACAAGGTGAGATACTTGAGAGAATGAATCATTTGGAATATAAATCATCTATATGTACCATTAATTACCTCCACTTGGTGGGATGCATATGGTATGAGGGAAGAGATATATATTGTGTTCATGATACCAAATCAATAGATAACTCAACATCCGAATCTGTAGGAAAACATAAATAATCCAATTGAAAAACCTCTATGAACTCATCCACCATAAGAGGGAATCCATCCATAAGATCACCATCATCATCCTCTAATGTGAGTCATGAGATTCAAAAACATGGATTCCCAACTCCAAAAGTGGAGGTCCAACACATCCTGACTGAGGATTCCATTCACAATGAACAACATGTTTTATTTGATTTATTTCTAGAAAACTCTTTCAAAGCCTATAGAAATTTATGTTCACATGAAAATACGCTCTCTAATCTATACAATGTATCACGTCAAAAAGGTATACCTCTAAAAAGTAAAAAAACCATTCAAACTCCACCCCTGGAACTGTGAGAACACAGAATTGAAAGCTAGAATGATTCTCTCACCTCTTACCAACTAGTGTTACCAAGTCCTTCAAATTATAAAAATCACAGTTGGAATCATTAACACATCCACATGAAGTTAAGAAATGAATGGAAATTGGAACAGATATCAAACACATACGAAGCTAAAGATAATGCAACAGTAGTAGTACCTCGATCTATCGTAGGTCCTACATTCACTTCAAATGGTGAACGTTCAACAACATGGAGGTGCCTCATCGAAGCTTGACCCTGATAAAGATCACTGGCCTCTGGATATTACCTAAACTAAATCTTCATAGAAGAAGATACATCCTTACTTCCACAACATCTAAACTGAGAACCCAATGTTCTGAATATCTTAGACCCATCCAACATCCCTTTGGAGGCCATATATCTTTAGCCACTCTGATATGGGCATTAAAATCTGAAAAATCTTTACAAATGTGTAACTACCCATGCTTCCACAGTAGACATTCCCTTTGAATAATGTAATAGCTTGCATTGTACGCAACTTCAAGATTCTAACACACCTCGACCAATCAAACTAGCTATTATGACAAGTAATACCCACTTTTTGATTTTTTTTAATTTAATATTTCAAAATGGACTTAATTTTTGGATTCAGAATATAGAAATTAGCTTAAGGGGAATTTTTGGTATTTTTCTAAAAAATTTCAATTTTTGATGAATAGTGAAAAACACTAAGTTATAGTTTAAAACCGATTTTTTATTTAAATAATTAATTATTTTATTTAAATTTATATTACGTCAAAATAGATATATAATACTTATATATGTTCAATTTAATTCATTGAAGTCATTTTGTAATAATATTAGATATATAAAATTTTATTGAAATTTGCGCCGTCTTTTACCCAACTCCTAGGAGCATTTTCAAATTTACATAAAACTTAATTTTACCGCTTCTATGAGTTGAATTTCAAAAATCTGAGAGACACAGTTAATATAAAGGAGTAAAATTTAGTTCAATAAGATAAAAATAATTTTTGGTGAATAGTTACTTTTAACTTTTATTTACCACGGTTAAAATTAAATAGGGAAATCAAAGGTAAAAATGATATTATTATTACCCGAACACATGTCCTAATTCTATTGGATAAGTATAATTCTACCAAAAACAACCTTAGGAATAAAATATGAACCTTTTTGGTCCACTTGGATTGGATTAGGACATTTATTATTATTTAATTCAAAGAAGAGTTAAAAGAGTTAAAATCAAAGTTTAATAACTAAAACATTTTTAATATAGGGTTAAACATAAGTTAAATTAGACTATAAAAATTCATTAGAATGATAAAAAATAGTTCCAAAATAATGGTATTTTATTTATATTTTTTAGACTTTAAATAATTTATTTTATTTACGACACAATGATGATGCAGTAATTACCTAATTAATGAAATATTAAAATAATTGATATTTTAAATATCCAAATAAATGTAATTTGAGACATTTTATGAATTAAAAAAATATTATAGGTTAATATGACATATTATGGTTGGTTAGATGAAATCTTTTCGAAGTAATAATGCTTTTATAAATTTAGCAAAAACAAAATACCAAATAGTGTCAAAATTGACATAAAAGGGTTTTTAAAACAAATATTATATTATTAATTGATATTCTATTCCTAGAAAACTAATGTTCGGCCAAAAGAATTATATAATGATAGGTGTATCACTAATGAACCACTTGAGGTTCTTTTGAAACTATATAGTATGTTTATTAACCATATAATAAAAAAATACAAAGAGACATGGTAAATGTCAATCTATTTAACTAAAGAGTAAAATCTAAGAGATAAGGTTAATATAGTGACCAAAACCTATCTAAAACCTATTGGTTGAGTGGTTTTCAACCCATACCCATCTTATCGTTTAAATAATCCACATTATAGCCATTAGAAACCGAAAATGATTTTATTATAAAATAATATTTCAAGATTTTCCTAAGGTGCCCCTCACCCCTCTTATAAAAGGGAACCCCCCCTTACCTCAAATTCACACCTTCAAAGACTTTTGCCTCAGACAACCTTTTCCCAAATACCCTCTCAACTATCCTCCCTTCATCCTAGAGGCCTTACTTTAGTCATAAAGCCAACCTATGGAGCCCTTTTGATCAAATCAAACGGAAGAACCCGAAAAAGATGTAAATATTTCATCACCTCTTTCATGTTCGTTTCTTCTTACACTTCCTCTTTATTTGTTGTTTCCATTCTAAAATAATAACTCCAGTATCGATAAACTGTGATGTAATTATAACTATGATACAACCATATTCATTATTCTATCCATCTTTTGAATGACATGTCACCATACGTGTGTACGTACGACTTACCGTCTCCACGTCGTGGTGTAATTGTCATTCAATACATTATTATTTGGATTGGTATAATAATGATGTGTAATTGATTTAAATAATAAATATAACATGATAATTATTCTTTATATATGATATAACATCCAATTATATATTATTTTAATATAAAAACAAGGATATTGCCGCTCGTGCTTACGTATGGATTGTCGTCTCCACGAACGCGATGAGATTCATTCCCCATCGTAATCCATTCAAGGATAATTTTCATTAGATGATTAAAAATAATGTTTAATTACTTAATATAATTATGAATATGAATATGATACATCCTATTAAAAAACACTACTTAAGAAATAATGCATATAATGGAAAACGAATCAGTTAACACCTAAAACGACGATAATACTAAAATATTATTATCAAAGCAATATTAAAAGATCATATATGATATCATATTAATATATATGATTCTTGTATAATTTAATAACAATAATTTTACTATTATACATGATGTTAACCTACCATCGACGAAGGAAAATTACGAAGTAAGTGGTTTCTTATCTCATCTTTAATATGTGAGATTTCCATTGTTCACCAATTATTTGTTGCATGTTGTGTATTGTGTACTAAAATTTGATACATATTATCATTATTATCTTTATATTCATGGAATTATGTGATTCATTTGGTGGTTATTAACTTTTGGTCATATGACTCTGCTTAATACAACGAATTAAGGGTTTTTCATCTCACTTTTAATTCCCGTGATATTCATGTGATATTGGACACTATTTATTTTTTGTGACGTATGTACTGTCCGTGATTGTATTATTGGTGTAATATACTTTAATTTATGAGTATTTAAATCTTCATTGTATGATCCTTCATTCATGGGTTTTATGTTTCATAAGTTACCAAATCGGTAAGGGAATTTCAAATTTCAATTTCCACTCAGTGGACTTTATGCATACTTCATTGATTATTTTACTAAAATATCATGTGTGGAATAACTATTTATTATTTATGTAGTAATTTCCAATACCCTTTGTGTGTATATACTTTTTATACCCATAATCACTCCATTGATAATTTCTCATGTCATTGATATAAACTTGATCTTAACTCAATTTTCATTCATTGAGTCAAACATCCATGTAATTGGTGTTGTTTTTACCAGAATATGTATGAATGTCCTATGAATAATTTAGACTGAATATCCAATCATATTGAGTTTATTTATATTTTTGACACATAGTTATGTCATTTATTTATCCTTTAACTATGGATACAATATTTATAAGGAATTTTATCTCAATTTACATTCCTTTGAGACTTTTTGTTGTTATACACCAATTCACTTTTATATAGTGTATATAATGCCCTTTGACATAGTATATAATTAAGTCCTTTATTTACATGGTATTATAATGTTTTTAATACCTCAATTTTATGTATTCAAGCGTCATTGATTTGGATAGTAACTCTAACTAAAATACCATTTTAAATGTTTTAAAAATTTATTCTTCTAAATCTTTCTCATTAATGTCCATGTTGTAAAAATGGTTTTTAGGTTTTATTAATATGAAAATTAATGTTTTAAAATTAATATTCCTTTTAAAAGTTTCAAAGTGGTATGGAAAACATTGATTCAAAAACATATTTTAAATTACTTCTTGACAAATAGTGTGACTTTAAATATTTTCAAGAAAATGGGGGATATTTCTCTAAAATAGTTTTTTTAATTATTTTCATCTATGTCAATATCCTTCATTATTCTTTGTTAAGGTTAATCTGTTACAATAAAATCTTCCATATTTTATTGAATGAGTTATGTTTGAATTTGGATGTGCTATTTTTATACCATTCATGGTTTGTGGATAAAGTATTGACATTTCATATCCTAGTTTTAATACGAATGTTTATGTTATGTTTAAAACTATTCATATGAGGAATGCATTGGGCATAGTAAGTGATGGGTGGAGCCCACTATAACTCCTTGATACATCAGTTGGTCTCATGAGAAAACTTGTGTCTTGGGAAAATGCCTTGACAAAATCTTATTTGTAGTCTTGGCACAATGCCTTGACTATGTGGTTATGAATGTTTGGAATTATGAATTCCATCATTATAAAAGCGCCTATTGATATTGCATTTTATTATTTGACTAGTAGAATATCTATGAGAGTAAGTTAATGGAAATATTTTGATTTATATTTTCCATATTATAATGAAATTTATTTTGAAAAGGATTTTGTTTTAGTTCTATTCATTTCCTTAAATATTTATTCTTATTTATGAAAGATTTTTCTATATTGTTGTCCTCACTGAGCATCTGAGCTCACCCCTTTCTATGTTTTATTTTTACCAGGATGTGAATAAGAATATTATGAATGACCTGCAGGTATAGACTATGGGATCTTAGTGTTGTCTATGGAAATGGCGTTGTTGTAGTTTTTCATTTTATGATGTAATGTAAACCTTATAAATGTATCTAGTACATCCAAGGCTACTAAACTAATTGGTCTTTCAATACTTTATCTTTTGCAATCATGCTAATGATAAGTAATAATGCACCGACTCTAGGAATCTGGGGTTGGGATGTTACAGTTGGTATCAGATGAAGTTTAATACAAACCTTGGAAACTAGATTTAGATAAACACTAATTAGAGCACATAGCCCTAAGATAGACTAATAGGATTAGTAATGAAAAACATCCTAATATTTTGGTATTGTAGAGATTTTGTGAGTTTTCCAAGAAATACATCCCTGTCTGGATACGAGCAGGTAGAGGCGGATCTGAAATAGATGTAACTAGGGGTAAAACCCAAAAACACTGCTTTGAGCTAGACTCGAACGAGAACTGTTGTATGAAATCGGGCCTTACTGTACTCTTGGTTATGACACTCTCGGGTGATATTCTTAGCGTATTATACATTTTAATTAAAAACTGATTTGAAGGATTTTAATATAAGATGAGAATAAATGACCTTGTTTAATCCTAATGTGTTTGAAATTGAAAATATGGTGTCATGATATTCTCTAGATGATTTTATGACTACTATTACTCACACAATGCATTATGGTTTTAGTCAATGGGTGGATTCCAAGGAAGTCATTGTAACTTTGAGCATGATGTAAAATGTGGGAACTGTGGTGGAAATGAGTAACAAAATAGAATGTTGATAGCGGTAAAAGATATCATGCTCATGCGATATCATTTTTCCAAAAATTTTATCAACAACATATATATTAACCAACAACCGGACTCAACAAAAAAGATAAAGGTGATGAATCACATGAGCTCCGACAGTGGATACCATGAAGAAAAGAATCCTCAATTTCCATCATACAAGAAATGTGGAAGGAGACACCCAGGAAAGTGACTTAATGGAACAAATAAATGATTTATGTGTGGGAATGAATGACATAAAGTAAATAATTTCTGAGGAAAAATGAAGAGTACTTTGGAAGAAAATAAAAATTGTCCAAAAAATCCATTTACAGTCATTAACTGTAAATTTAGGGGACCTGGCCATTACCCGAGTGAATGCCCTATTATATAGGACATTTTCGTGGTCAAAGAATAAGCTATGTGGAAATAAATGGTTGGAGAAATGTTTAAAAGTATTAGTGCTCCTTGTTGATGGGATTACTTTGTAATAATTTTCTCCTTTATTTGTAACCCTGCAGTTTGTCATTTGAAAATTATATTTTAGGAAGAATTATCTTGTCTCTTGTGGATAGAGTTATAAATAACCATTTGGTTTTATATGATCATTGGGTTTGAGGAAATTAAAAGTTATTATATTTTGGGATGAAAATGCATGGTTTGAGATAACAGTTTTGGTTAAATTATGTTATGTTTATTTTGAGGAATTTATCTAATTTTGGTAATGTTATAAAATATAGTTTTTGAAAAAGGAGTAGACGCACACTGTGGGACAACCCGCCACGTTGGACAGAGCTATGGGAATCGAACCCACAAACAGAGTGCGATTAGGATTTATCACTTACCACTATACTACGTGAAGTCCCTGGTTAGTGTGACAAATTATTTTCTGTTAAATGATTTTTTTGATCAATAATAAGTTGATTTGGGATATTATATCTTATAAAATGAATACCCATAGTATAGAAAAATGATTTGGTGAATAAGTGATAAATGTTATATTGGAAGACGTTCGCTCTGTTGGGAACACTATATGCCTAAGGAAAATAGAATACTATGGTATTTCATTTGAGGAGTAATAGTGGATTTTTTATCTATGTTTTTATTGTAGATTTATAGTGATTTTGGTTATTTATAGAAATTATTAACCTATAATAGAGAATATGGAATTAGGTTAATTAATTTTATGTATGAGACTTTACGAGTAATTGATGTCATTTGGAGATACAATTTAACGTGGAAAACTACATAACCAAATTCTTCTATGTTTTGGGTTTCACTATTAGTTTGGATTATATTGAAGGATTTTAAGGACAATTATTTATTGAATGGTATTTATTTAACATTGGGGTATTTTTGGTTTAATTTTAGAAATTAAGATTAATGTTTCTTTATCTAAAGGAATATCCTTTTGGGTGATCATCTAATCTTGTACTAACCATTTTGGTTTTGATTAATCTCTAAAGACAAGGTAAATATATAGTTCATCCTTTTTGGATCATGTGATTCTCTATAAGTTGATTCTAGTACTTTTGGTGTGACCAAGTCATCTTGAATACTCATCGTTTAAAAAAAATCAATTAGTGGTAGAAATTTATTAAATAATGAAACTCTACTTAAAAAGTAAGTATATATCTTTATGTTCTTAGTCAATCTCATAAATAAATTCCTCTTCTTTTTTAAATTTCACTTAAAACAAAAAAAATGTTGTCCGTTTACTTCTCCTATCGGGAAACTAATGACTGTCTGTCCCATCACAATTTTGTGGTTTTCTTATTGTTAACTTTCTCCTGATCATGTTTTATATTCCTCTCCATCAGAACTTGACACATATTTTATCTTCTATATCCATGTTTTCCTATGTGGAATCTTAGTATGGCTTATATTGGGTGACCTTTTTTACTTCTCTTTATTTCTTTTGAAGTGATAGTTTTATTCACTATTTTTCTGATGTGGGACATTAAATTATGTTCCCAACCAAATTTTAAAATTTCGAGGACACAGTTTCCACATGGGGGGAAGAAATAAACACCCCAAGATTCCACGGTATGCTGCCCTTTGAATAATTTAATAGCTTTCATTGTACGCAACTTCAAGATTCTAACACATCGCGACCAATCAAACTAGCCGTTATGAATAGTAATACCAAATTTTTGAAATTTTATAAATTTTATCAATCAAAATGGACTTCATTTTTGGATTCGGAATATCAAAATTAGGTTAGGGTGAATTTTTGGTATTTTTCTAAAAACAATAAATTTTTGATGAATAGTGAAAAATACTAAATTATAGTTTAAAACCGAATTTATATTTAAATAATTAATTATTTGGTCTAAATTTCTTTTAGGTCAAAATAAATAAATAATACTTATATATGTTCAATGTAATACATTGGAGTCATTTTTTAATAATATTAGATATATATAATTTTTTTGAACTTTTCACCGTCTTTTACCTACCTCAAAGGAGCATTTTCAAATTTGAATAAAACATCATTTTACCACTTTTGTGATTTGAATTTCAAAAATTGGAGAGACATGGTTAATTTCATGGAGTAAAATGTGTTACAATAAGATTAAAATATTTTTTGGTAAATAGTAACGTTTATATTTTATTTACCACAGTTAAAAATAAATTGGGTAATTTAAGGTAAAAATGACATTATTATTACCCGAACACATGTACTAATTTAATTGGATAAGTATAAATCGACAAAAAACAAAATTATGAATAAAATATGAACCTATTGGGTCCACTTGGATTAGATTAGGACTGTTATTATTATTTAATTCAAACAAGAATTAAAAGAGTTAAAATCAAAGTTTAATAACTAAAACATTTTTAATATGGGGTTACACATAAGATAAATTCGAATATAAACATTCATTATAAAGCTAAAAATATTTCCTACATAATTTTATTTTATTTATATTTTTTAGACTTTAAAAAATTTAATGTATATATGACACAATAATGATGAAATAATTACCTTATTAATGAAATATTCAAATAATTGATATTATAAATACCCAAATAAATGTAATTTGAGACTTTTTATGATTTAAAAAAATTTTATAGGTTAATATAACATATTAGGGTTTTTTATATAATTTTTTTTTCGAATTAATAATGTTGTTATGAATTTAGAAAAAACAAAATACTAAATAGTGTCAAAATTTACATAAAATAGTTTTTAAAACAAATATTATATTATTAATTGATATTAAATTCATAAAAACTAATAATTGGCCAAAAGGCATATATAATGATATGTGTATCATTAATGAACCACTAGGGGTTCTCATGAAATTTTATAGTATGTTTATTAACCATATAATATAAAAATAAAAGAGACATCGTAAATGTCAAACTATTTAACTAAGAGTTAAATCTAAATGATAAGGTTAATATAGTGACCCAAAACAGTCTAAAAACTATTGGTTGAGTGGTTTTATACCCACCCCCACATTATACTTTAAATAATCCACATTTTATCCATTATAAACTGAAAATGATTTTATTATAAAATAATATTTCTAGTTTTTCCAAAGGTGCCCCTCACCCCTCTTATAAAAGGGCACTCCCCCTTCCCTCAACTTCACACCTTCAAAGCCTTGTTTCTCTACCAAACTCTACCCAAATACCCTATAAACTATCCTCCTTCATCCTAGATGACTTAATTTAGTCATAAAGCCATCCTAAAGATCCCTTTTGATCAAATCAAAAGGAAAAACTCGAAGAAGAGGTAAATATTTCATCCCCTCTTTCAAGTTCCTTTCTTCTTCCACTTACACTTTCATTGTTGTTTCCATTCTAAAATAATAACTATTGTATATTTTATAAAATTTTATGTTATTGTAATTATGGTACAACCATATTCATTATTCTGTCCATTGATTGAATGACATGTCACCATAATTGCTTACGTACGACTTAGCGTCTCCATGTTATGGTGTAATTATTATTAAATACATTATAATTTGGATGGGTATAATAATGATGTGTAATTGATGTAAATAATAAATATAACGTGATAATGATTCTTTATATATGATATAACATCCAATTATATATTATTTTAATATCAAAACAATCATATTGTCACCCGTGCTTACGTACAGATTACCGTCTCCACGAAGGCGATGAGATTCATTCCCCATCGTAATCCATTCTAGAAAAATTTTCATTAGATGATTAAAAATAAATTTTAAAGACTTAATATCATTATTAATATGAATATGATACATCCTATTCAAAAAAACACTACTTAAGAATGAAAGCATATAAATAAAAATGAATCAGTTAACACCCGAAACGACGATAATACAAATATATTGTTAACAAATAAATATTAAAAGATCATATATGATATCATATTAATGTATATGATTCTTGTATAATTTAATAACAATTATTTCACCATTATACAGGAGTTTAACCTTCCATCGACCAAGGAAATGTACGAAGTAAGGGCTTTCTTATCTCACATTTAATTCCATGAGATTTCCATTGTTCGCCACTTATTTAATTCTTGTGGTGTATTGTGTACTTTTATTTGATATATATTATCATTATTCTCTTTATATTCATGGTATTCTGTGATTAATTTGGTATTTATTAACTTTTGGTCATATGACTCAATTGGTTACAACGAAGTAAGGGTTTTTCATCTCACTTTTTATTCCAGTGAGATTCATGATAAATTGGCCACTATTTCCTTTTGTGTGGAATATGTACTATCCATGATAGTATTCTTAGTGTAATATAATTTAATTTATGAGTATTTAAATCTTTATTTTATGATCCTTCTTTAATGGGTTGTATGTTTCATAAGTTACCAAATCGGTAAGGGAATTTCAAATTTCAATTTCCACTCAGTGGGCTTTACGCATACTTTATTGATTATCTTAATCTAATATTATGTGTGCAATCACTATTTATTATTTATGTAGTAATTTCCAATCCACTTTGTGTGGATATAATTTTGTTACACATAATTAATCCATTGATTATTTCTCAAATCATTGATATAAGCTTGATTTTAACTCATTTTCTATTCATTGAGTTTAACATCCAAGTCATTGGTGTTGTTTTTATAAGAATATGTGTGAATGTACTCTGATTGATTTAGACTAATTATCCAATCATATTGAGTTTATTTATATTTTTCACACATAATTATGTTATTGATTTATTCTTTACCTATGGATACTGTCTTTATAATGGATTTCATCTCAATTTACATTCCATTGAGACTTATTTGTTGTTATGAACCAATTCACTTTTAAATGGTGTATATACTGTCCTTTGACATAGTATATATGGAATTCTTTTATTCTCATGGTATTATAAATTTTTAATTACCTCAATTGTTTGTATTCAAGCATCTCTCATTTGGATATTAACTCTAACTAAAATACAATTTTGAATGTTTTAAAAATTTATTCTTCTAAATATTTCTCATTAATTTCCATGTTTTAAAAATTGTTTTAAGGTTTTATTTATATGGACATTAATGTTTTAAAATTATAACTCCTTTTAGAATTTTCAAAGTGGTATGGGACACTTTGATTCAAAAATATATTTTAAACGACTTCATAACAAATAGAGTGAATTTTAAATGTTTTCAAGAAAAAGGGGGATATTTATCTAAAATACTTTTGATGATTATTTTCATCTATATCAATATCCTTCATTATTCTCATTTTAGGTTAATCTATTACAATACACTATTCCATATTTTATTGAATGAGTTATGTTTGACTGTGGATGTTCTATTTTTATACCATTCATGGTTTTTGGGTAATGTATTGACATTTTTTATTCTAGTTTTTCTATGAATGTTTATATTATGCTTCAAAATTTTCATATGAGGAATGAATTGGACATAGTAAGTGATAGGTGGATCCCTCTATAGCTCCTTAATGAATCAGTAGGTCTCTTGAGACTAACTAGTGTCTTGGAATAAGTCCTTGACAGAATCTCTTATAGTCTTGACACACGACCTTGAATATGTGGTTATGAAAGTATAGCATTATGCATTCCATCATTATGAATGTGGTTATTGATATTGCATGTGATTATTCGAATATTAGAATATACATGATAGTAATTAAATAGAATTATTTTGATTTACATTAGACATATTATGATAAAGTTTATGTTGAAAAGGCTTTTTTTAGTTATATACATTGCCTTAAATGTTTATACTTATTTATAAAAGTGTCCACTATATTGTTATCCTTAATGATCATCTGAGATCACCTCTTTCTATGTTCTATTATTCACAGGATGCAAAGAAGTATATTATGACTGACCTGTAGGGATAGAATTTGAGATCTCAGTGTTGTCTATGGAGACAATTTTATTGTAGTGTTCCATTTTATGATGTAATGTAATCCTTATGAATATATCTAGTACTTACAAGGCTAAAAAACTAATCGGTCATTCGTGACAGGATATTTTGTGATCATGCCAATGATACGTAATAATGCACAGACTCTGGGCTTCTGGGTTCGGGGCATTAAAGTTGGTATCAAAGGAAGTTTAGTACAAACCTTGGAAACTAGATTTAGATAAACACTGATTAGAGAACATCACCCTTAGATATACTTTGAGGAATAATATATAAGAACTGCCTAAAATTTTGGTATTGTAGATATTTTGTGAGTTTTCCAAGCAATACCTCCCTATCTGGATACGAGAAGGTATAGGCGGCTTTATCACAAATGTACCTAGGGGTAATACATGAAAACACCTCTTTTATCTAGACTCAAACGGGAACTAGTGCACAAAAATAGTCCTTGATGTACTCTTGGTTACGACACCCCCGGGGGATATTCTTAGAATAATTTACATTTTCATTACAAACCTATTTGAAGGATTTTAATATAAGATGAGAATAAATGACCTTGGTTAATCTTAAGGTGTTTCAAATTGAAAATATGGTGTCATGATATTCTCTAAATTATTTTACGACTACTATTACTCACACAATGATTTTTGGTTTTAGTCAATGGATGGATTCAAGAAAGTCATAGTAACATTGAGCATGATGTACATTGTTGGAACAATGGTGGAAATGAGCAAAAAAATTGAATGTTGATAAGCGTAAAAGATATTGTGTTCATGCCAAATCAGTTTTCCAAAAATACGATAAAAAACATATATATTAACCGACTCCCAGACTCAAAAAAGAAGAGAAAGGTGATGAATGACAAGATCTCCAGCAGTGTAGACCATGAAGAAAATAATCCTCAATTTCCATCATGCAGGAAATATGGTAGGAGACAGGTAGGAAAGTGTCTCAATGGAACAAAGAAATGATTTACGTGTGGGAAAGAAGGACATAAAGTAACGAATTTCCGAGGAAAAATGAATAGAACAATGGAAGAAAATAAAAATGGTCCCAAGAATCCATTTACAGTCATTTTCCATAAATGTAGGGGACCTGGCCATTACCTGAGTGAATTCCCTATTCAATAGAATATTTTCATGTTCAAAGAAAAGCAATGTGGAAAAAAATTATTGGAGACATGATTAAATATATTAGTGCTCCTTGTTGATGGGATTATATTGGAATAATTTTCTCCAAATTTTTTAACCCTGCAGTTTGTCATGTGAAAATGATATTTGAGGACGGAAAATATTCTCTCTTGTGGATAGAGTTATAAATAACAATTTTGTTTTATATGATTGTTGGGTTTGAGGAAATTAAAAGTTATTATATTTTGGGAGGAAAATGAAAGGTATGAGATAACATTTGTGGTTAAATTTTGTTATGGTTATTTTGAGGAATTTATCTCATTTTAGTAGTGTTCTAAAATATAGTTTTTGAAAAAGGACAACACACATACCTTATGACAACCTGTCATGCCGGATAAAGATGTGGAAATCGAACCCACAACCAGAGTGAAATTGGGATTTATCACCTACCACTGGACTACGTGAAGTCCCTGGTTAGTGTGAATAATTATATTTAGTTAGATGATTTTATTGATCAATAATAATTTGATTTGGGATCTTATGTCTTACCAATTTAATACACTTAGTATAAGAAAATGATTTGGTTATTAAGTGATAAATGTTATTTTGGAATATGATTGCTATGTTGGGAACACTATATGCCTAAAAAAAATAGAATACTATGGGATTTCATTTGAGGAGAAATGGTGTATTTTTAATCCTTGTTTTTATTTTGGATGTATAGTGATTTGGGTAATTTATAGAAAGGATTATCCTATAATAGATAATATGTGACTAGGTTAATAACATTTAAGTATATTACTTTAAGAGTAGTCAATGTCATTTGGAGATACAATTTAACGTGGAAGACTACATAACAAAATTATTCTAGGTTTTGGGTTTCAATATTAGTTTACAATATATTGAAGGATTCTAATGACAATTTTTTTAAATGGTATTTATTTAACTTTGGGGTATTGTTGATTTAATTTTATAAATTAAGATTAATATTTCTTTCTCTAAAGGAATATCATTTTGGGGGATCATATAATATTGTACTAACCATTTTGGTTTTGATTAATCTCTACAGACAAGGTAAATATATAGTTTATCCTTTGTGGATCATGTGATTCTCTAAAAGTTGATTCTAGCTCTTCTGGTGTGACCAAGTCATCATGAATACTCATCGTTTAAAAAAAATGAGTTAGTGGTAGAAATTTAATTAAGAATGAAACTATACTTAAAAAGTATAAATATCTATTTATGTTCTTATTCAATCTCATTAATAAATTCCTCAACATTATGAAATGTAACTGAAAAAAACATTGTCCGTTTACTTTTCCTATGGGGAAACTAATGACCATTTTTCTATCGAAAGTTTGTAGTTTTCTAATTGCTAACTTTCTCTTGATTATGTTTTCTGTCCCTCTCCATTATAACTTGACACTAATTTTTTCTTCCATATCCATGTTTTCCTACATGGAATACTAATATGGGTTATCTCGGGTGACCTTTGTACTTCTCTTTCATTCTTTTAAAGTGATAGTTTTATTGACCCTCTATCTGATGTGGGCCTTTCAATTATGTTCTCAGGCCCAATTTTAAAAATTTATAGGGTGCGATTTCAAAAAGGGTGGAAGAATGCAACACCCCATTCTTCCACGATACGCTTCCCTTTGAATAATTAAAGAACTTTCATTGTACGTAACTTCAAGATTACAA
The DNA here is from genome assembly GCA_963277665.1 of Viscum album. Taxonomy (NCBI): domain Eukaryota; kingdom Viridiplantae; phylum Streptophyta; class Magnoliopsida; order Santalales; family Viscaceae; genus Viscum; species Viscum album. Next base: position 758,215,562 of record OY728140.1, on the reverse strand, counting down.
CACACCAAAACCAATCAAAATAGCCATTACAAATATTAATACCAACTTTTTGAAATTTTATAAATTTTATAATTCAAAATGGGCTTCATTTTCTGATTTGGAATATCGAAATTATCTTAGGGTGAATTTTTGGTATTTTTCTCAAAACATTCAATTTTTGATGAATAGTGAAAAACACTGAGTTATAGTTTATAACCGAATTTTTATTTAAATAATTAATTATTTTATTTATATTTATTTGAGGTCAAAATAGATACATAAGACCTATATATGTTCAATGTAATTCATTGGAGTCATTTTGTAATAATATTAGATATATATAATTTTATTGCACTTTCACCGTCTTTTACCCACCTACTAAGAGGATTTTCAAATTTACATAAAACATACTTTTACCACTTATATGATTTGAATTTATAAAATTAGAAAGACACAGTTAATATAAAGGAGTAAAATTTGGTTCAATAAGATAAAAATAATTTTTTGTGAATAGAAACTTTTAACTTTTATTTACCATGGTTTAAAGTAAATTGGGTAATTAAAGGTAAAAATGATATTATTATTACCCAAAAAATATCCTAATTCTCTTGTATAAGTATAATTAGACCAAAAACAACCTTAGGACCAAAATATGAACCTCTTTGGTACACTTGGATTAGATTAGGTCATTAATTATTATTTAAATCAAAGAAGATTTAAAAGAGTTAAAATTAATGTTTAATAACAAAAACATTTTTAATATAGGGTAACACATAAGATAAATTAGACTATAAATATTCATTAGAAATATATAATGATTTCCTACATAATGGTATTTAATTTATATTTTTTAGACTTTAAATAATTTAATTTATTTATGACACAATGATGATGCAATAATTAATTAATTAATGAAATATTAAAATTATTAGTATTATAAATATCCAAATAAATGTAATTTTAGACTTTTTATGAATTTTACTAATTATTTAGGTTAATATGACATATTAGGGTTGGTTATATTAATTTAATTCGATGTAATAAAGAAGTTATAAATTTAGAAAAATCAAAATACCAAATAGTGTCAAAATTGACAAAAAAGAGTTTTTAAAATAAATGTTATATTATTAATAGATATTCTATTCTTAAAAATATAAGGTTTGGCCAAAATACTTATATAATGATAGTTGTATCATTAATTAACCACTTGGGGTTCGTTTGGAAGTATATAGTATGTTTATTAAACATATAATATAAAAAACAAAGAGACATGATAAATGTCGAACTATTTAAATAATAGTTAAATAAAAAAGATAAGGTTAATATTGTGACCCAAACCTACCTAAAACCTATTGGTTGAGTGGTGTTCAACCCATACCCATCGTATAATTTAAATAATACACTTTTAAAGAATTATAAAACGAAAATTATTTTATTATAAATCAATATTTCTAGCTTTTCCTAAGGTGCCTCTCACCCCTCTTATAAAAGGGAACTCCACCTTCCCTCACATCCGCACCTTCAAAGCCTTATTCCTCATCTAAAATCTGCCTAGATACCCTCTAAACTATCCTCCCTTCATCCTAGAGGCCTTAATTTAGTTCTAAAGCCTACCTATGGAGCCCCTTTGATCAAATAAAAAAGAAGATCCCGAAGAAGTGGTAAATATTTCATCACCTCTTTCAAGTTCCTTTCTTCTTCCACTTCCTCTTTATTTTCTGTTTCCATTCTAAAATAATAACTCCAATATCTTATATATACTATGATGTTATTTTAATTATAGTACATCCATATTCATTATACTATCAATTCTTTGAATGATATGTCACCATAGGTGCGTATATACGGCTTACCGTCTCCACGTCGTGGTGTAACGGTTATTCAATACATTATTATTTGGATGGGTATAATAATTATGTGTAATTGATGTAAATAATAAATATAACATGATAATTACTCTGTATATATGATATAACACCCAATTATATATTATTTTAATATCAAAATAATGATATTGTCGCTCGTGCATACGTACAGATTACCGTCTCCACGAACGCGATGATATTCATTCCCCATCGTAATCTATTCAAGAATAATTTTTATTAGAAGATGAAAATAATTTTTAAAGACTTAATATAATTCTGAATATGAATAAGATACATCATATTCATAAAAAAAACTACTTACAAAACAAATCATATAAAGGAAAATGAATTAGTTAACACCCGAAACGACGATAATAATAAAATATTATTAACAATGCAATATTAAAAGATCATATATGATATCATATTAATGCATATTATTCTTTTATAATTTAATAACAACTATTTAACCATTATACCATAGGTTAACCAACCATCAACCAAGGAAAAGTACGAAGTAAGGGTTTTTTATGTCACATTTAATTCCGTGAGATTTCCATTGTTCGCCACTTATTTATTGCATGCGGTGTATTGTGTACAGCCATTTAATATATATTATCATTATTTTATTTATATTCATCATATTTTGTGATTCATTTGGTGGTTATTAACTTTTCTTAATATGACTCGATTTATTACAACGATGTAATGGGTTTTCATCTAACTTTTTATTCCCGTGAGATTCGTGCTATATTGGCCACTATTTGCTTTTGTGTGGCATATATACTGTCCATGATTTTATTCTGGGTGTAATATACTATAATTTATGAGTATTTACATCTTTATATTATGATCCTTATTTCATGGGTTTTATGTTTCATAAGTTACTAAATCGGTAAGGGAATTTCAAATTTCAATTTCCACTCAGTGGGATTTACACATACTTTATTGATTATTTTACTCCAAGATTATATATTGAATCACTATTTATTATATATGTATTAATTTACACTCCCCTTTTGGTGGATATAATTTTTATACACATAATAAATCCATTTATAATTTCTCAAATCATTGATATAAACTTGATCTTAACTCAATTTCCATTCATTGAGTTAAACATCCAAGTCATTGGAGTTGTTTTTACAAAAATATGTGTGAATATCCTATGATTGATTAAGACTTAATATCCAATCAAATTGAGTGTATTTATATTTTTCACACATAATTATGTCATTGATGTATCCTTTACCTAAGGATAATGACTTTATAAGGGATTTCATCTCAATTTACATTCCTTTGAGACTTCTTTGTTATTATGAACCGATTCACTTTTATATGGTGTATATACTATCCTTTGACATAGTATATAATGAAGTTCATTATTATAATGGTATTATAAAGTTTTTATTTCCTCAATTTTTTGTATTCAAGCATCTCTCATTTGGATAGTAACTGTAACTAAAATAAAATTTTAAATGTTTTAAAAATTTATTCTTCTAAATATTTCTCATTAATGTCCATGTTTTAAAAATGGTTTTAAGGTTTTAATTATATGTAAATTAATGTTTTAAAATTAAAATTCCTTTTAAAAGTTCCAAAGTGGTATGGGAAACTTTGATTGAAAAATCTATTTTAAAATACTTCTTGACCAATAGTGTGACTTTTATATGTTTTCATGAAAAAGGGGGATAATTATCTCAAATAGTTTTGGGGATTATTTTCATCTATGTCAGTATCCTTTATTATTATCTATTAAGGTTAATCTGTTACAATAAAATCTTCCATATTTTATTGAATGCATTATTTTTAACCGTGGATGTGTTATTTTTATACCATTCATGGTTTGTGGATAATGTATTGACATTTCGTATTCTAGTTTTAATACGAATATTTATATTATGTTTAAAAAGTTTCATATGAGGAATGCATTGGACTTAGTAAGTGACGGGTGGAGCCCGCTATAGCTCCTCGATGCATCTAAAGCTCTCATGAGACAAACTGGTGTCTTGGCAGAAGGCCTTGATAAAATCTTATTTGTATTCTTGGCACAAAGCCTTGAATATGTGGATATGAATGTCTGGCATTATGCATTCCATCATTATTGAAAGTGGATACTGGTATTGAATGTGATTATTCGACTAGTAGAATATCCATGCGAGTAAGTAAATGGAAATATTTTGATTTATATTTTCCACATTATGATGAAGTTTATGTTGAAAAGGCTTTTGTTTTAGTTCTATAAATTTCATTAAATGTTTATTATTATTTAATAAAGTTTCCGCTATATTTTTATCCTTATTAAACATCTGATCTTGCACATTTCTATGTTTTATTTTTCCTAGGATTAGAAGAAGTATATTATGACTGACCTGCAGGGATAGACTATGATATCTCAGTGTTGTCTATAGAAACAACGTTTTTGTAGTTTTACATTTTATTATGTAATTTAAACGTTCTGAATGTATATTTTACTTCCAAGGTTACTAAACTAATCAGTCTTTCGAGACATGATCTTTTGTGATCATGCCAATGATTCGTAATAACGCACCTATTTTGGGATTCTGGGTCGGGGTGTTACAAATTTTTCATTACAACGCATTTATGATAAGTCTATGGTGGAGATAATCATTTATATCATATATTAACAACATTCCCACACTAATGGCGCATGAATAACCCAACATACAATGTCACATATTAAGATATAAGGGAAGGATATTAAGAAATACCACATAAATTCTTCCCCTACTTTCCCCGCATTAACTTCCTATCTATTGGACTGATGTTGCCCACTGTAGATACCTCCCCATAAGGACCATAATTGTCTATATGTTCACATTCCACCATTATGGAACAATGAAAAACCTTGACATAAGTATATAGCTTAAACCATAACACATGTGATCAGATCTCTAGCCGCAACCCCATCCGAAACTTCAGAGCCTTCATCTTATCATTGGAAATGATCTTGGGTGTGTATCAAAATATCTCAGCATTGTGGTTAGAATAATCCATCACAGTCTGATATCCCTATCTAATCACCAAAACACCAGAAACCTAGAGTATTCCAAAATATCGAGACATTATATCTTGTTGAAAATAACCTTGAAATCATTCCAACTCATCTCCTCATGCCATCTGGCTTGCACCATTGAGTACCAATGCTTTATTCTAGGAAAATTAAATACGAATTAATCAAATTTGACCCAATATTCCTTAGGAGTATCATGAAATTTGATCATCCTATCTAACTTCCCAATACACTCCTATACTTCCTAACGTTTTTTTCTACCTTATAAATAAGGAGGCACGTTATTGGGGAACTTGTGAGATTTATCATTTCTAGTACTTGGTTCATATTCTATAATAAGAGAATGACCAGATCCCACTACTTGACCGAAAACATGTATAGCCCAAACCACTACATTCACTATCCTTTGATAAATAATTGACCGAGAACTCTCTCTGGCCTCTTTCTGCAGATGCATTAGAATTCTATAATGTTTCATTCTATTAGAATATGATATAACAACAAGTAAAATCATCAACACAATCAATTTTAAAATCTAAAATAACAATATGAAATACCAAAACATTCATAAAATAAAACTTAACTAAATCCATAACAATAACAGGACAAACCAAACCACTCCATCCCCCACCCATGATCTATATACTGTCCACATCCTGAATGTCTCACATAGTAGAGATGTCAAGGTGATTCACAACATCCCATGGTTAATTGAGTCTTATCACAATGTATGTTGGCTAGACACTATAGACTATCTTGAAACATTTTGTAATAATATTACCAAAAAAATGAATGAACTTCTCTGATAAAATTCTATCATGAGAAAAACTGTGGTGATATCCAAATAGACTCTTGGTCTTTTTTCTAGCAAAGATGGAAGGGAATTCCTGATCCCCATGAGATGGAAACTGGTGCCTGATTATTAAAGATATGTTTTGTAAATTATTTCACCCATTTATGTAATCTTAAAAATGAACATAAATAAACATCACAATAAATGATAAGGATAACCAAATATGTAAAAAAAATTCAAATACAATTTTTTTCAACATTAAACAAACTGTGAGTGATTCAATGGAATGAGAACCAAAAAACATTTTCCAAAGCGATCCATGAAATAAGAGGGACATCATTCTCAATCCACCACCACCAACACCTGTATAAAGAGAAACACTAGATATCAGATCCAACATCACCTCCATGATACATCTCTATTTTTGTCCATACATAAAATGTATACATACACCCAGAGGTGTATGTAGGATGAGAACAAAATACTAGTAGGATTAAACCAAAAGAAAATATTCCACACTATAACACTATAAGAAAAATTATCATTCATATTTTCATAAGAAGATTTAGAAAATTTTCAAGAAAAAAATTTAACGAAATAGTTTTTTCAAGGAAACACTTTTAAGGAAAACCATTTCAAAAATATGATTTCTTGACAGAAAAATGTACACAATGTCTCTCGTATCCCAACATCTAGAGCCACATCACATAAACATCATTTCACAAGACATAAACTTGGTTAAATATCTATAGAGAACTAGTACTAGTGGGACACTATGATAATTGTACCTCCGTGATCAAATCCTCTAACTCAACTACCTACAATATTCCTATTCACAAGACACTGGAGGGGAATATCATCCCAAATTATAGTCATCTTTGAATCATAATCCAATTAAAACATTTTTCATGTTCATGATCCACTATATGGGATCTCATCCCAAAATTATAGTGGTCTTTGATCATATCACATGTTTAGTTATTATGGAATTCATCAATATTGTTATATGTATCTAGACCTCAACCACTTCAAAACTAACTAGATTACTAGTTCTAGTTCTCCAACCATGAATATACATGATTCCCTTTATTATAAAATCTCATTTAACTTATGAAATTAATCAACAATTTCACATAAACAAGCCAGGAATCATAAAAACAGAATAAAATCATTGTTTTTACATTTTCAAATTATCCCATTTTCACAGTGATACAACGATTAGAAGCTCACATTGAAACCATAACTTTCTATAAACAAAACAACATTCCATTTCACATTAGCACCAAAACCATTTGGAAATACATTTCACACGACATGAAAAACATTTCAAATCCAATTGTAAACACAACAATAAGAACACATATATAATCTAACAATTTCTATGGGAAAATAAACTTTCAAAATCATAATAAAATCTATTAATGCTTTATAACATGTTCCACAACTCAAATAAAAATTTCAGTTGAACAAAAAAAATCCAACATTCAAAAATATCACTTCAAAAATACACTTTTATTACATTTTCATATTTAAGGCTCCTTGAAAACATAATTTAAACCTTTAAAACAAGTTATAAAACTTATTAAAGAAACATCGAAATGATTTAAAAATTAATCCTTATCACTTTACTTTGATAAAATTATTTCATACCATGTGTATCTTAAAACCTTTCAAAAACATTTCTTTCACCACACATGTAATCCAAAGAACCCATTTAAACAAATAAGAAAGCAATAATAAATATTATAATAATTTAAAATCATGGACCTATCTACCCTATACTTGTAACCTTCCAAAAAATGGAAGAAAACCACAACTACAAGAACAAAAGTCCCTATCAAGGCATGATCAAACAATAACTATAAATATTTCATCCAATAACACAAGATCAACCCCTCTTTTAGTAGGATAACTTACTAAAAAATAAGAACTGAGGAAGGAGGGTGTAGAAACCCTCTAATGTGGAAGAGATCATGAAATCATAGACTTATAGAAAGATTAATTCAAGAAAAAACAACAAATCCATCCATGTATTGAAGACTAAGAGGTCCAAGAAGGCTCGGGGGAGGATCCCATGGATACAAGTGCCAAATAAGGAATATAGGAGGAGATTTAGTCATAAAAACTAAAGTTGGTAGAAAGGTAATTCACCACTTTTTAGTCAACTAGAAAATTTATACGGTTCACCGACATAGTTTTCTAAACCATGTGGAAAATGTGTATCACACACTATCTAACGGAACATGTCACACAGTTAACCCCTACAGTTTTTCAAATAGTGTTCCAATTATGCAGTCCCTGCTATAAAACATTGACCATATTATACATGGATTCTTGTCTAACGGGGCATAGTTTCACCTAACCGATATTTCAATTGTGTTCCCCCTTCAATCAAGCCCAAATTCACCACTTTTCTCAAAAAAATCATGGGGAAACTATGAGATATTTATAATAAAATAATAGGTAAAAGTGTACCTAAAAAACATTGATGTGATGCTTAGTCTCTTTATTCTCCTATTTCTAAATCACATAACCTTCACCTAGAGATAAATTTTTATAATAACTTTATCTCAAACATCAACTTCCAAGTAATTTCGATGAATATATTCATAACATTTATATTAACTCCGTCCAATCTTGATTTGTTTTAGAATAAATCTGAATTTGTTAGTTTTTTCCTTAGATTTTTGAGGACCTAATAGAATTAGTTCCCTGATATCATCCTATCATATTAGAGTTATACACTTAATTATATATATTTATTCATAAAGATAGATCTTATTACTAGAGGAAAATCTATTATTTAATGAAAATTACTCAAAAGGGATGTGTTGACCCAAACCGCATTTCAAATCCATTGAGCAAGCACTTTAAATTTTTTCTTGAGGTTAAATAGTTTATTTGGAATAACCACATGTCTGAGGAAGATAAGATATACTAGAAAATAACTCTATATCCATAACATGCATAAATATTATACAAAATGTTGAGGTAAACCTCAAATCCTAATTAGACACAATTGATAGCGGTACACCATGGAATCTTACAACATCATTTATATATAACCGAGTAAGTTAATCAATATATAAATATTCTCTAATGTAAATTAAGTATATATAATTCATATGTAGATCGATTGTAACCCAAATATCATCATTTTAATTATATTTCTTGGGGATCCTAACAAAAAATTATGAGGTTTTCATATTACTATTCTAGTATGGGGAATAGTTGTAGCATCCCTTTAGAATTTTAACTATAATTGTTAACTTGTTGACATAATAAGAAATGACAAACATACTTTCAATATCTCCCTTTATTTTATCCAATTATATATACTCTTTATAATATATATATATTTTCTCATATCTATGAAGAATTGAGAACATTGAACTATGAGCATCATCAAGGAACTCCATCTTCAAATATTGTTCCAAAGGCATAGATAAACAGTTTCCAAACCTTATTATTCAATAATAATTAAGATTAAACATAGGAGAAATTAACACATTTTTTTAGCTTGAAATCGTTTTTATGTGCCACTTTAATCATAAATGGGAAGTAGGTCAAACACTCAACTATTAAATAGATGATATCTTCCCATCGTTGATGATTTTAAGATCTTTATTTTTCACGTTTGGAATATTGGTTCTTTTGTGATCCACATCATAGAAAAATCAATCATTATATTTTTGACTCAGAGAATCTTCCACAACGTTTCCTTTCAAAGAGTAAAAATATGTATAGTACTCATAATCATTAATTATATCTAAACATATTCTTTGGTTCATTCCTTTCACTTTTTGAGTGAAAATATAAATTAAATATTTTATCAATATATATATTACACCATTGTCCCTATAGATAATGCCTCTATATCATTTATTTAGAAAATAATGCAGATAACGCCAAATAATTAGTTGGGTAAATTTACTGATTGATCGTAAATTATTGTGAGGCATAACAAATAACCATATTATTCGGCATGAGGACACATCACAATCCATTATTTAATGCATCACTATATATTTCTAAATAGTCATCAATTATAGGTAGTGTAATAACTTGTTCACTTACTATCATTCTCAATAATTAAATAAAACATTTGTCACATTCATCTGACTAAAGGAACATGTCTCCCTTTAATGTTAACTAGGCCAGTGGATTCAATAATAGTGAAATATTTTAAAAAATAATTGAAAATATCCATAATAACAAAGAAAACTATAAATATCCATCATAGTGGTTGTTTTGGGCTAGTTTTCTATAACACTTATCTTGAAGGGGTTTAATGATACACCATTAAATGAAAATATATGACCAAAAAATGAAACATTATGGATCAAAAAATCACAAGGGTAAATTTTTCAAAATTATTATACATTCTTAAGGTCTTCATCACAATCCTCAATTGATCTTCATTATCTTCTTTTATCGTTAAATAAATGAGAATATCATATATAATTACCACACAGAAATAAACAAGGTAATCTTTAATGACTTCATTTGTTAAATGCATGATGATACTAATGAAAATAGTAAGTCCAAACTGAATCCCTCTAAATTTATAGTTTCCATCCCTTATGTGGAATAGTTTATTAGGTTTATCCTCCTTCATAACCATAAATTGATTATATGTATAATGTTGATCAATTAGGGAAATTAATTTTTATTCACATAGTTGGTCAAAAATGTTAGTAATATAGGGTAATGGAAACATATTCTTATAATGACCTTGTTATGTTCTCAATAATAAATTTGGATTTTCATTCATCTATCATTTTATCCTAAAAAACGAACATGTACAGCCTATGGTGGAGCACATGTATGAACAAATCTGCTGTCAATATTCTTGAATAGTTTCTTCCTCAGATCATGAAACTAAATAAGGGTTATTCTATACAGAGCCTCAAAAATAGGTTTACCAGCAGGTATGAGTTCTATTGATAATTGAAGTTCATTATTCAATGAAATAACATGAAAATATTCCAAAAATTCATCAATAAACTCTGGATAATAGTAATATATTTTATTTTGACTTTCCTTCTACCATATAAGATAAAATTTCTTTTTAAGTTGGAATCATTCCCCATAAAATGGATATAATTTCCATCAAAAGTTCATTTTTTTCATCACATTGATAGGTGAAATATCATGTTTCGAATATGAAATGTTATTTCACTTCCTTGGATTTTGATGTGGTATTTTTATAAAAAAATAATATCCATTCCCAAAATAATAACAAAATCAACATGATATATAATTAAAGGATTTTCAAGAAACTATTTCCATAAATCATAATATAATAATCATATAGATTGATTGAAATTATATTACCATTAAGCGATTTTACTTCTAACTCATCGTCTAAATTTTTATGTGGTATTTTTATAACATTATATATATATATATATATAAATGTGTGGGTATATCCCGATTAAATAAGACATTATCATTTCTAGACTAGATGGTAAGTATACCTTTCACCACATTGTTATCATACCCCTCACCATAAATAGTTATAACAAGAGATTTACCTTTTTTTTCTAGGCTTAAGAGGTTGTTGATGTTGATCATCATCACTAAAATTCTAATTTTAGCACTAGTTATCCTAATGACCTAAATCATTTCATCATAAACATTAGAGTGGGGGTGGTTCCTTACCTGGAAATTTATGTATATTTTCATTATTATCTATCATCATCCCAACTTTTTCTTCTTTTATTTCATGATAAAATTCTACTCCACACAAGAACCATTCACCTATTCCTTTAGTAAACTTTCTCCTTGAAATCCTTTCACAAATTGAAAAGAAAAAAATGCTGATATTGTTATCTCTATGATTTTTTATATTCCTCTATATTCTATTTTTTTTATATCAATACCATGAGATTCATGGGTAAATCTAATATTCATTCCCCCTTGATAGAACATAGAAAAATTTATTCATTACTACTAAGGTATATTACGAATAACCACCTTCAAATACATTGTTTTAACCCACTAACGAGTTTGTTAACATTAAATTCTGGTTGGATGACAATACTGGAAGTGTATCTTAAATGTCTTGTAAAATATGACTCATATGTTCCAAAAGATTCATCATCTATATTCTTCAACTCGAGGAAGTATTTCATAATTGTTTTTCAAAAAATACAAGTAATTCACTTTTTCAAAATTAAGCCTTTAAATTCAAATCGCTACAAAGATTCAATTTATTATTTTTCTCTCATATTATTTACATGATTAAAATGAATTTATTTAAAAATGATAAATATATTGAATAATATTCTAATCATCCAAAAATTGAATACTGAAAAATAACATTTCAATGATACAGGTCCATTACTCAATGGCTAGTGGATCAGTGGCCCCACTAAAAGAATGTGTAAATTTCTTTATAAAGGACACAACATAATATTATTCCAAATATTTATCAATTTAATGATCAACATGATTAATAACTTGATAAAGTAGTGTGATCACTTCAATGATATTTTTCATTCTATCTTCCATAAAATTTGGTTTCTAAGGGAGAAAAGAAATTCATTTTCCATTGTAATTTACACTAACACAATTCTTTTTAAAATCACACATTGAGAAAATAGGAAAACATAGTGTGAGAAATAATATTCATGGTTTTCAAAAATGAAATCAACAAAAATATTTTATAGGAATTCTAAATACTACCAGATTATTCTATGAAATAATAGGTTTATCCTGAGGCATTCATGATTATTACTAATGATTTAATATTTAAACATATATTGAGATATATTCCTAGTGTTTTTAATTTTTTTTCTCATCCAAGTTTCAAATTATTAACTAAACCATTCTCCAATATAAACTATTTCATCAAAATGTTTCATACATAGATATTACATATTAATATATAAATATTTATTTCAAAACATTGAGAACCAAAACTAGAATCATTTAGTTTTGTTATTTTTAGATACATAGAATAATAAATTACTAGGTAGTTAAATATCTAAATCATATCAGTCATATTTTTTCATAACTAGGACCCTTTTTAGAATATCATACTTAATACCATTCATCATAACATTAGTAATGGAAAAAATGGTGAGATCAGATACTCATTAATTGTAAAATACAAATATATCAATGATCATATAACCATAACATGATCATAAGGGTATAAGAACATGATATTAATGATTAAAAACAATACCATGTTTTTGAATTATTATAATCTAAAGTCATGGAAAACATTATTGTAGTTTAAAAGAAATGAGTCATAAGGGATTTAAAGAACATTGACAAAGAAAGAATAACATTAACATAAGTCATGGAATTTTGGTAAACACAAAATCATAAAAAATTAGTTGTATATTTTTCAAGTCTAATTTAATAAACTATTATAGAGGAGTGGGTTCACTCCCATACCATCATAGTAATCATGGATTACTCTAATGACAATCATAGTAGAAAAAAGTCCCTTACTGAACTAGGTTAACTCACAATTATAGACCTATTTATTTCATGAGATTTAAATATTTACCCAACTAATTGGATGGATAATTAGTTTCCACAAATTTAATAACTAAAATTATTCATATGTGTGAAACATAGTCATAAACCATTCATCATAAAAGAACACTTGAAAATAAGTTGTTTCCATAAACATTTCACCATAACGTAACACGTGTAAAAGAAATGGGTTTCTTAATAATCTTTTTAACATAAACCCGACCCCTACAAAGAAAGAATAATGATGGTATTATTTTATCATATCCACAGTAAATCATAATTGATATCAGTTATTGTCATAATTTATGAATAGTAATGAAATTAGTATGTCATTAAAATTATCTTGAGAAATATATTTTTTATATTTTGAAATCACATATTTGAAAAAAATCATGAAATTATAATGAAGAAAAATTTATTGGAAAATATCCATGTCAAATTATAAAGGAATCACAAAAGAAAAAATTAGTCATGATGGTAGTAAATTTCATTCATTCATATAAATTAAAAAACCAACATTCAATACCATTTTCAGAAATGATACAAAGTATCTCAATTTGGAAATTAAAAAAAATATTATTTTCATATAGTATAGTGAAAACTAAAACATGGGTAAAAATAAATATAAAAAATCATCAGATAATGCTAAAAACTATCTTAGATTTTTTTAGAAAACATGGAAATGGAAGAAAAATATTTTTCAACCAAAGATAGAAATGAATAAGATTTTCCTTAATGAGATATTTTTATTTTATTTTGTAAATAATGTGAGTAAAATGAAATTAAAACATGTATTTCCGTGAAATAAAAAGTGGTTAATAATTTTCATTGGTATCTTGAGAGTTTTATCACAATGTTTCATAATATTATCATAATCACTAATAATTTAGATAAATAATGATATGGTAATGTAAAAACATTTACCATGAGTTCTCCTAGAATTGAAATCACTGTAAAATAATGTATAGTAAAATTAAATTGATTATAATTATATACAAATGTAATTTTAAAACATATAATATCATATATGGTCACTTTATAATGATTATCACCCCCTTTTATCAATAATTACTTATTAATGTTATCATTTATGGGTGTTGAATTTTTTGTTTATCATGAGTATTTTATTTTTATTTCCAGTACTTATACACTAATCTTGGTTCAATTATCTATATAATAGTAATCAGGATTTACATATCTTTTATATTTATTATATTCATATTTAGATTCATCTAAAAAATTTAGAGATATAAATGTGAATTATATTTTTCATGGAAATTGTAGGATACAAACTCGCATGGACATTGATTTCATCTTTTACAGGATTAAATAGAATAATGGTAAATTATAAATATAAAATATAGGATAGTTATTATATCATATTTATTCAAAAAATGGTTTCTCATTAAAATGCTTGTAATATATAAATAAAATACAAATCACATCACTTATTAGATGTATTAGTCCACATATATACTGAGACCACATTATTGTTTCCCAATATATTGGGTTTTAAGTAATTATATATGAAAATTTGATTGCAAAAATATTTTCATAACATAAATGTAATATATAAACACTAATCCCATTGTAATAAACATCCACAAAATATCATCATGAAAAGTGAATGGCCTCACCATGTGAAGACGGTAGGCTATACGTACACATGGGTGATAATTTCACTTATTGTTTGATGTGAAATAAGGTGTATGATTGTTTTATCATAATTATAATAACATTTAATAATATTTTTTATTATTAAGTTATAATTTAATGATAAATTCCATATATTGTTAGGAGGTAAAGAATAATAGAAAATAAAGTGATTAGTTAAGGATATTACATCTTCTTTAAAAAGACACATTTAGATCTATGCTAAACAGTTATATAGTTGGTATATTTAGAAATCAAAAACCACAATAATTATTCAAGGGATATTTACATGAGAAATTATTAGTGAGATGTTTAGCATGAAGCCTCATTGTGGGGCCATAATAAAGGGGGTTTCTGCCATTTTATAATTGAGGTGAGGGGAATTTTTGGAATTTCTCAAAATATTCAATTATATTAAAATGTTTATCATGAAAAACAGTGCATAATGGATAGTGATTCAAAGATAATGTAGTTTTGTTTTTGAATATCATTATGAAGTATAATTTATACATGTTTTCTATCATTTTAAACCATTCTATCTTGATTATCCTTCAATTAACAAATTTTAATATTAACTATGGAAACAATATTTTCCAAATTAAAGGGTTTTAATTTTTGAAATATTAAATGAAAAATTGAAGAGAAATGCAAATTATATAACATTTTAGAACATATCGTGTCAACATTATATTATTTATATATTTTCATATTTTTAAATAAATAAATAAATTTTATTTTTTCATTATTAATTTTTTTCATTTAGATATTATTCCTTTATTTTGAATATAAATACATAAAATAAAATCTAGAACTTGAATTTAATAATATTAAAAAATACTAATTTCACATTATAAATAATAAAACTCATGGAACACTATAAATCTATCAAAAAATGTCACTATTCATATTTTTAGATTCAATTATTTTATTTTATCATAAAATTAACCACTATTGTTCTTGCATTTTGTATGAATTTATGATAACTTATTATACCTATAAATTATAAAGGAATTACCATCATTAATATAATTTCATTATTGCCAAAATTAAATTAAAAATTCATTAAAAAAATGTTTTTGCTATTTGTCAAAAGAAAAATGATATTTAATACTAATAGAGTGATATTTTGTGAGTGAAATTGATTTATATAAATATAAATCATTTTCGTAGACCCGATTCTTTTAAAATAATAAATATAAATCCTAATGTTATAAGGGTATATTTACCTTCATCCAATAAAAATTTAGATTAAAAGGTATGTCCTTACTAATTAGTTTGAAAATAGGTCATCATGGTTTTCTTGAAGATGGATAGCATGGCTTCTAGCCATGACTCCATAGCCTGTGGTCCTCCATCCCCTATGAACGAGGGAGGATGTTGCTATAGAAAAACCCACGTCAGCTCTACCATAGATGGGGAATGATGTTGAGCTCCCTAGATGGTCTTTATAAATCTCGTGAAACCCTCTCTTAACTGAGCATAGGAACCAGTGTCTGTAATCATTACAGGTTCCATGTCCGGAATGATAGGCGGAACTACTAGTAGTCCCTGATCTACCATATCAGGTGTACGGTCACTGCATGGTTCATGACGTGCAACGGGAGGACGTCTCGGTTCCATGACTCTTCAATGTCAAAAGAACACTTTATATCACATTTCTAGGAACTGAAAACTAGGAGCGTAAGAAGGGAACAGGGAAAGAAGCATTAAAAAAAACAAAACATGACTACACGGTGTGTATAAAGACTACACGGCGTGTTCCCTTAATTCATTTACATGGGCGTGTACTCCTACCTAAAGTGGTCGTGTAGCACCCCAAATACACGGTGTGTTGTCCCAACACACAGCGTGTACCTAAATTCTCTTCCCTACCCGAGTCCTTCTACACGGTTAATCCACATAGCTCTCCTAAAAAAACTACACGGCGTGTTCAAGTTATACAAGGTGTGTACTTAACAGGCTTCACCTGGCCCATGTTGTTAGTGGCATGGCCTGTGTGCCTAGGTCACACTGCATGTCATGTTCCATAAGGACATGGCGTGTACTAATAATTCCTAACAGACCGTGTGTTTATCGACATGTCCAGCTACAAGGTAGACACTACACGACATGTTTCAGGTGGACACGGGGTGTATGAGAAAGGATAACACTGATCCGTGTTGTTCGTGACATGGATGGGTACCTTGATCAAACTACACGACATGTAAAATTCAGACACGACGTGTATGTGAAAAGATAACACGACCCGTGTTGTTTGTGACATGGTCGGGGTACCTATTTCATACTACATAGCGTTCTAAAATAGTACATGGATTGTTCCTACAAGATTGTTCACAACCCCTGTCCTTTCTCGCATGGTTAGTGACACAGATATAGACTACACGACGTGTATTCATAAAGTACACGCTGTGTATTCTGGTTTTTTTGGACAGTAGCCTCAGAACTGCACCGAAGCCGAGAAAACACATAGAAAAACAAGAATCAAGGTGCCAAATTCCGATCCGTGAAGGTCCATACACCTAGTGAATAACATTTTGGCATCTATAATATGTCACAATAAGGTAAACAGTATAACAAACTCACGATCCACAAATTTACGATCCTTGAGGGCCCATAACACATCTATGACCAAATTTTGGAATCCGTGATAAAGAAGCTCTAAACATACGATATCCTATCAACATGGAAGGTATTTTATCACAACAACTATCACAAAAACATGCATAGTCTATCACAAATTCTATCACTACATCATGCAATTTCCATGAAATTTAGATGGCATGTCAAAATGCATGACATGTTATTTTCTAACAAGTGCATATATGATGCATCATATGGAATACCCTCATCTCACCGGGTTGTAACAAAATAGAACCACAATCATATAAACAGTAACAGCACAACACAAGTGCACCATCCAACGATGAAGTCAGTTAAACTATAAGATTTTCAAAACATGAAAAATTGGAATATTATAGGTAACCTGGTTTTTCCCTGTACATGGGTTCTAGAACCCTGGGCATAGCTATTTACCATTTACCTATTCCATCCTACCCCTGTCTAATGTTGCTATACAGTAACTCAATAGAAATGAAAAGAACCTTCCTCTGATACCACTTTGTAACAACCCAAATGTGGATCCACTCAACTGGTTCCCCATACCCAGTTTTCCACATGACCTCAAGCGCATTTCCCCAAATGCCAGAGGCTGCCGACTAGCAGTGAGGGCCTTAGTGAGTCATTGGGGAAACTATGACCTCATCTGCAAGGTATACATTGGAAGGGAAATAACAGTCAATAGCGGAAGCAGTAAACAACATAAATTAACTGAAACTAAACACCGGAAGTAATGAGAATATAATAAAGATAATAATGATGCAACAAGTACTAGTATCTATAGAAATCCGCAAAGACAACAATGTGCTGGAATACAACTGAAGAAAAAGTATTAAAGGTAAGCAGTAACTCCAACAGCATCTCAAGCCTAAGCTCGGTCCTATGCTCTCTAACTCCAACCAGAAATCATGTTCCTAAAGTATAGGGGACACAATCCCTATCCACACCTGCATCCATTTAACCTGTTTGGGCAAAAAAGTAGGACCCAAATAGGGTGTGAGACTAGTCCCAGTAGGCAACCACCACAAGATCTGTGCCCTACTGTCAGTAAGTAATATAGCCGAAGTAATGAAAGTAAAATTAGTAATGAACTAGTAGTACACAATTAATAATCCTACCAATTACTATTCATAATAATTTAACAATTAATTGATTCATTCAATCAAACAATCTAGTAATCTAGCATGGATCACTATTCTAAGGTAAACAGGTAACAAAGCAGGCATCAAAAGAATACCTAAAAAAACAAGCAGGCCAAAAGATCCAAGCTTGTGCTTTGGCTTGGTAGACTCATCTAAACCAACCAAACATTCCACAATCACACTGACTCTTTGGGTGGCTCAAACTAGTAGACCACTATAGTCATGTAATCATACAAAGGCACAGACACTTTGGGAAGCACTCACGTCGACTCCCATGTGGTCTTGCATCGTTAGCTATAGACTCTCTGAGGATTCTCTTACATATAATTCTTCCTATGGTATCAATACATGAGTAAAATAAGGACACTATTATTAAGCACAAACTTCAATTCCCATAGGTCCTGCATAAGAAACTTATTCCAACAGACCCCTAGGGAAGCACTAAACCGTCTATTCCCTCTTTGGTATCCTGCACCAGGTTCTCACAGCCCTGAGCAGTCCATTCGTGCGTAATGGACTATCAAAAGACCTATATAAGTTTAGAAACTACTTGGATAAAAGATAAAATTCATCAAAAGAATTAAAACAGTAGGCAACACATGCAATCAGTTATAATAAGAAAACCAGCAATTGCAATAGGGTTTTCCTTGCAGGCGAACTGTGCCAAATGGCGATAAACTACCAAATAGAAATAACACCCATGGGGTGATCGTAAAACATGTAAAAAAGCATATATTATTATCAATTAACCTTAATCTAACAAGAAATATAAGGAAATTAAACAATAGGACCAAAATCTCTTACCCAAGATACTCGAAACATGGGAATCTGACACTTATGCAAAAAAAACCAAAGACTTTCAACGTAGGGCAAAACACCACCTACCTCGATCCTAGTAGATTGATATAATTGAACCTCAGCCCATGAATTGGCTTAGAATGGAGTAGATCTAAAAAACATCTAAAATGATAAACCTACGATAACTCTCATAAGAGAATGAATCAGAAAACGTGGCCAAAGAAGAACCAAGACCTCATCGCTGTGATTCTATTGCAATCGATGGTGTTCGATTCAGATAACCACTGACAGATCGGTGGCTCGGAGAAGATTTGGCCTTCTCGGATTCTCTGGATGGAAATAGGTGAAGAAGAAGATGAAAATTGGGATTATACGTGGCCCCGGTCCGTATAACTAAAAAAGAAAGTACACGGCGTGTACTTATGGAGTACATGGAGTGTACTTGCCTTTTCCGTACTCCGCTTTATGTGTCCTACAAGTCATATTTACATAGCCGTGTGTGTGGCCAGGACACGGCCACCACACAGCTACCAGAGGCATCGAAGTACACAGCGTGTACTCTGAAAATTTTCAGATTTTCCCCCTTTTCTCCAAAACTACCAGAAAATGAAAAACATACCTGAAAAGAAGATCCAGGTTCTCACAGTAAGTATCAACTAGTACTCTTTATCATCCACATCCATGTTTCTTAAAAATATATTCCAAAACATTATTAATATTTACTAGACTATAGGTTAATGTCATTTATACTCTTGTTTTAAATTTTATAAAATGGTTTGAAAGGAATCTTTATGTCGTTTTCAAAATAAGGTAACTTATGAACTTTTCAACAAAATTAAGGTAATAATGTTTTTATTAACATATATGATGTGCAGATATTTTCCACCTTTATATCATCGTCAAAGCTTCCCTTAAAATCTTATAATAATATTTTCAAATAAATGTTTTATTTTATATATATATGACTTTTAAATGATTTCAAAATAGAAAGAAATATTTCTCAAAAAAAGTTTTTATTTCATCAATGTCAACATCATTTGATGTATTTTAATATTATTTGAAGTTGATTTATTATGATGCAAAACATCAATATTTTATTGAAGGTTTTCTGATATGTTTGACAGTGGATGTGTTATTTTTTCACCATTCATTGTTTATAGATAATGTATTTAAATTTCGTATGCTAGTTTTAGTACGAATGTTTATGTTAGGAATAAACCATTTTATATGAGGAATGCACTGGACTTAGTAAGTGATGGGTGGAGACCGCTATAGCTACTCGATGCATCGGTAGGTCTCATGAGACAAACTAGTGTTTTGGAACAAGGCCTTGACAAAATCTTATTTTTTGTATTGGCACAAGGCCTTGACTATGTGGTTATGAAGTCTTGAATTATGCATTCCATCATTATGAAAGTGGTTATTTATATTTCATTTGATTATTCGACTAGTAGAATATCCATGTGAATAAGTAAATGGGATTATTTGATTTTATCTTTCCCATATTATTCTGAAGTTCAATTTTAAAAAATTTTGTTCTAGTCTTACATTGCCTTAAATCTTTATGCTTATTTATGAAAGTTTCTGCTATATTGTAATCCTTACTGAGCATCTGAGCTCACCCGTTTCCATGTTATACATTTCCCAGGATGCGAAGAAGTATATTATGACTGACCAACATAGATAGTCTAAGAGATATGAGTGTGTCCAATGGAGACTATGTTGTTATAGTTTTTCATTTTATAATGTAATGTAAAAATTATAAATGTATCTAGTACTTACAAGGCTATTAAAATAATCAGTGTTTCTAGACTCAATCCTCTGTGATCATAAAAATGATAAATTATAATGCATCAACTCTGTGCTTTTGGGGTTGGGGCATTACAGTTGATATCATAGGATGTTTAGTTCAAGCCTTGGAAACTATATTTAGTTAAACTCTAATTAGTGCACATTTCCCTAAGATAGACTTTGAGGATTATTATAGAATAACTTCCAAGAATTTTGGCACAGTAGATATTTTGTGAGTTTCCATTGATTTAATTCCTGCTAAAGTCCCATATTGAAGACCCCTTATAGAATTGCCACTGTGGAATTAGTGGAACTAAATAAACAACTAGAGGTATTGAGTAAAAAGGAATTTATTTGCCTTAGTGTTTCTATATAGGGAGCCCCTGTTCTTTGTTTTAAGAAGAAATATGTATCTGTGAGGTTGTGCATTGACTACAGGGAGATCAATGCTATAACAATAAATAAAAAAGTATCCCATACCTCGCATTGATGATTTATTTATCCAAATTCACGAGGCTTAATATTTTTCAAAGATTGATCTTTGATCTGGATATCATCAGTTGTGTGTGAAAAAGGAAGACATTCCCAAAAAAGAATTTCTAACCAGGTACAGGCATTACGAGTTTGTAGTAATGCCTTCTAGATTGACTAATACCCCATTTTTCTTCATGGATCTAATGAATAAATTTTCCAAGGAATATCATGATGAATTTTTAATGATATTTAATGATGATATATTGATATACTCGAAATGCTACAAAGATCAGGAAAATCACTTGCGCATTATTCTAAAGACTCATAGAAGAAAGGGATTATTTGGAAAATTTAGCAAGTGTGAATTCTGGTTTTGGGAGATTTATTTTCTTGGCCATATTTTCTCTAATGATGGAATCTATATTGATCCTTAAAAGACCAAGGCAATCCAAGAATGTCCAGAACTGACGAGTATAACCAAGGTATGTAGTTTTATTGGTTTAGCAGGTTATTATTGACGTTTTGTTCGGAATTTTTCCTAGTTGGCTAACCCATTAACAAAGCTCACACGTAAAGATGTAATCTTTTTTTCGAAAAAGGAGTGTGAATAATTTTTTGAATAACTGGAGAGAAGATTAGTCAATGCTCCTATCTTGAATCTACCATCGGGGAATGATGGGTTTGTTATTTATAGCGATGCTTCAAAGAAAGTACATGGTTGTGTTCTTATGCAGAATGATAGAGTTATTGCCTACGCATCATGGCAGGTAAAAATTCATGAGAAAAACTATCCTACTCAGGATCTTGATTTAGCAGCTGTAATATTTTCTTTGAAGATATAGAGACATTATCTCGATGATGAAAATTATGAGATATATACCAATCACAGGAGTTTGAAGTATATTTTCTCACTGAAATAACTCAACATGAGGAAAAGGAGATGTCTTGAACTACTTAAGGATTATGATTTCCCAATACAATACCAGCAGGGAAAGGAAAATAAGGTGGAAGATTCTTTGAGCAGAATGGATCATGGAGTTTTGAATAAGATGAGAATTGAAAGGGATCGTATGTTCTTGGATCTAGTGAAAATGGATATAGGGATAACCATGGAAGGTGAAACATCAAAAAAATTTCAAATAGTTTCCAAAACATCGTTACTAGAAAGGAAAAAAGAGGTTTCAGACTGATGATGAAGAGTTTCCAAAGAAGATTAAAGCTGTGAATTATGGGAGACTGAGTGAATTTGTGTGTGAAGAAGGAATTTTGAAATTTGGTAAGAGACTTTGTGTTCCCGATATACCTGATCTAAAAAGGGAATGGTTGGATGATTCTCATAGTTCCAATTTCTCTATACACCCTGGTAGCACTATGATGTATAAATATTTGAAGGAACATTTTTGGTGGGAAAACATGAAGAGGGAGATTGATGATTTTGTGTCAAGAGGTATGGTTTGTCAACAAGTGAAACCTGGAAGGAAATATCCTAGAGGAGCCATGCAACCTCTTCCTATTCATGAGTGTAAATGGGATAATATTATGATTTAATTTTTCATGGTACCACCGAATACTCCTAGATGGAACGATGCAATATGGGTTATTGTTGATCATCTTACCAAGTCAACACATTTTCTTTCTATAGGAGAAGATTTACCACTTGAACATCTAACGAGACTATATATTAATGAAGTTTTGAGACTTCATAATGTACCTCTATCGATTGTTTCTGATCGTGATCCCCATTTTACATCATGATTCTTGAATGTCTTCAAAAGGACCTGGATACTCCCTATCGATTGTTTCGGATTGTGATCCCTATTTTACATCAATATTCTAGAAACATCTTCAGAAGGCCCTAGATAATGAACTTTGTTTGGGCACTGCCTACCACCCTCAAACCGATGGACAATCAGAACGGACTATTCAAACCTTATAAGACATGTTGAGATCTTTCTCACTTGACATTAAAGTTATGTAGGATCAACATTTATCACTGGTAGAATTTTCCTATAACAATAGCTTCCATTGAAGTATTCATATGTCACCATATGAAGAGTTATATGGCAAGAGATGTTGCACACAAGCATGTTGGGATGATGTCAGTGAAATAAAACTTGTAGGCCCTGATATTGTTGAGGAAACTATGGAAAATGTGAAGGTTATCCAAACCCACATCAAAATAATACAAAGGAGGCAGAAGATCTATTCCGATAACCTAAGGAAGGATTTGGAATTTCAGGTAGGAGATCATGTTTAATTGAAGGTATCTCCATGGAAGGGAGTTATACGATTTGGTAAGAAGGGTAAACTAAGTCCCAGGTATATAGGACCTTTTGAAATTCATGAACGAATTGGGGCTGTATCTTTCCAGTTGGCAATGCTGCCAAGTCTCTTCAAAGTTCACAATGTGTTCCACGTATCAATGTTAAGAAAATACATGCCTGACCCATTGCATGTACTCACCTATGATGAAATTGAACTGGAACATGATCTGTCTTATTGTGAAGATCCGGTCAAAATTCTTGATACCAGATACCATGTGCTGAGAAACTGGACGACTCATGTGGTAAAAGTTCTATTGAGAAAACATAAGATGGAAGAGGCAACGTGGGAACCCAAGGAACATATGATAAAGAACCACACAAATCATTTTATGCAGTAATATTCAAGAAATTTCGAGCACAAAATTATTTTAAGGAGTGGAGAATGTAACACCCCAATCATCCACGGTACATTTCCCTTTTAATAATACAATGGCATGTGTTGTACGTAAAATTGAGTTCAAAAACTCCACAACCAATCAAACTAGGATTATGAATATCAATAACCACTTTTTGAAATTTTATCAAATTTATCTTTCAAAATGGACTTCATTTTTGGGTTTATAATATCAAAATTATCTCAGGTTGATTTTTTGGTATTTTTCTAAAAATTTTCAATTTTTGATGATTAGTGAAAAAAACTGAGTTATAGTTTAAAATCGAAATTTTATTTAAATAATTATTTATTTTATTTAAATATATTTTAGGTCAAAATAGATACATAATACCTATATAAGTTAAATTTAATTAATTGGAGTCAGTTTAAAATAAATTTAGATATATAAAAATTTTATAGACATTTTTACCATCTTTTACCCACCTCCTAGGAGCATTTGAAAATTCACATAAATCTTAATTTTACCACTTCTTTCTAAAGACCCAAAAATTTCAAGGAAAAAGTTTTTCTTAAATACTTTTTAATTTTATGAGTCTATGGATTCTGACAGCACTTGATCCCGAGGCCCGGAGTGCCCGAAATCAATTTCCAATGTTTAGCTCGGGTACGTTAAGTAAACAAACGAGCATGATTTTTTATCTTTTGAACCGATGCTAGGAATTGAAATACAAGGGCACCGGTGAACTCGAATATCTAGTAATTTCTTAAGAGGACCTTTACCAAAGATGCGTTTGCACGGGATAGGAAGTTAATTTTTTTTGGATTAATTGAGAGGTGAATAAAATTGTTGAACAAATTTATTTTTATATCTTAAGTGGTTATAACCTATATGGAGAAGTTAGGGTGGGACCCACTAACATCCTAACTACCCATGTGAGGATAAATGTGATGTGGGGCCCATATGAGCCCCAACCCTTCCCATTTCCATAACTCTCATAAACCCCCCTATAAAACTTGTTAACTCCCTTTAATTTAGCAACTCTCCCTCTATCCCTCTTTATTTCCTGCCAACACACACATTAATTAATTAATTGAAAATATTCATTAATTAATTAAGTGTCTGAATTTGGTAAATTTGAATGCATGGCATGATTTAATAAAATAAGGGCAGCATTATTTTATTTTTGGGGTTGGCATGTTGTCTGATGATTTTTGGGGAGAGAGCTCTAGTTTTATTTGAAGAACATCATCCTCAACGAAGAACGCCAACTCTTCGATGAAGAACATAAACTCGACGACCTCAGTTTCTCTGTCCTCTTCTTCCTATGCGACATGGGAGGAGACACCGACGCGATAACTCGCCAACAAAATCACGACTTTTAATCTTCTCTCCATGAAAAAAAGGGGAGACGCCTCTTCCTCCTCGGACACTCTATGTCGACGTCTACGAACCCTCATCCCGCAACGCCAACGCTCATCATCTTTTGTTGAGGTAGGGGTGTGTTATGATTGAATCTTCTTTCCTTCTTGTTTTGTTCTCTTTAACCACAAGCTACCGAACTAATGTGGAGAGACCGGTCCAAACTAACACGGTCTGAGTCCTATGCCAATTTTGTGATTGTTGGCGGTTCTTCATGTTCTTAATGGATGACGAACAATGGATCGTTAAGAGTCTGTTAAGCGACGCAATAATACAAAATTGAAGACTCATCATCACAGAAACCTAGAGGAGGTGCGACGACAATAGAGGGCAATGGTTTGGACTGGAACGGGATGGACCGTTCCTCGACTGTTCTTCGAGTGAGAATTCAAAATGTGTTTTCGGAGCCGATCGGAAAACTGAGAATGCTGGAATCGATATTGGGACAACGGGCAACCTAGAGTCTAATGTTTTGTGATGAACAAATGATTGGAATGATAAACCGACATCATGGGGGGCGCACTGGCCAGAGGAGTCGTTTTTCAAAACTTCCAGACTACACGGCGTGTACTCCTGGAGAACACGCCATGGAGTGTGGGAATTCTGTGGCTAGGGTTTCAAATGAAAAATTACTAACAAACGACGTGTTACCTCTGTCACACGATGTGTACATGCCACATAGCAAGGAGGTGGCGGCTACACGAGACTCGGTGTGTAACCCGGGAATACACGGACATGGTGTGGAGTACACGAGCATGTACTCTACCACATATCCAGACATGGCCAATGGTACGGGCAAATCCATGTACCAATTACACGGGTTGGAGAACACGAGTTGAGGCCGTGTACAGGCACATGGACTGCGTACACAGATCTGACCCCAGAAGTGAAGAAACAGTGTGTAACCATACCACATGTCATGTCCTTAATTTTTACATGAACAACCCTTCTACACGGGTTGTGGTATACTGACAATACCTGAGGACTGAAGACACGGTGTGTAACCATACCACACACCGTGTAATTACTTTTTACACGAACAAACCCTTCGACACGGGCCGTGGTACACGGCCATTACCTAAGGTCTGAAGACATGGCGTGTAACCATACCAACATCCTATGTACTTTTTTTGGAAAAATGTCTTGGTCATCTAGTAGTAAGTGTATTGGACACGTTAGTTTGGTTTATCCCCCTATGACGTGGCAGACCTTCAGGATACATCAACTCTGGACTTCGTGACAGTTGATGTATCGACCTCCTGTTTACTCGTGGAGCGGACCCTCCCGAAATCAAGTTCACTGTGTGCGGGAACCCTAAAGATGGTTGTGACTGCGATGACGATGACGACTGTACTTGGATCCTACGTGGGATCGGTAGCGAGGACGACTGTACTTGGATCCTCCATGGGATTGGCAGCGATGAAGACTGTACTTGGATCCTACGTGGGTTCGGCAGTGATTGTTACTATACATGGATCCTACATGGGTTCAGAAGTGATGACTTCTGTACTGGGATCCTATGTGGGTTCGGTAGGGGAGATGATTCAGAGGCTACATCTATCATCATCACCCCTCTTAGTTTGTAGCATACCCGTGTGAACTGAGTCTTGATTTTCAGTCATTATCATCGATGTGATTGACATTCATTCTTGTGTGTATTGGGTTGTGCTTTCCTGTGTGGACTGGGTTGTACTTGGGATCATGAGATATTGCCGAACTAGAATTGATGACTTTGGTATATGTATGGGAATATACCTAAGTAGAGGTGGTTTATACTTCGTGTTTGTATCTTTACATTGTGGTTTACCCTTTCTGGATTCTGGGAGACCTTCGGGGATCTCGGGGTCCCTACTGAGTATCGTATACTCACCCCTACACATATGCTTGCACTACGTTGTGTTGGATGCAGATGATGGACAACACTGATCGAGGTGGAGTCTAGTGGAGCGGGACGGTACCTGGAGGTGGACCACTTGGTGGGACGTACACGGAGCGGACGACCATACCCAAGGAGCTGAGGAGACTGTCTATACCCACCCTTCAGGTGGGATATCCAGAGGATGACTCAGTGGTTGCTAGTTTACATTACTGCAATTGTTCTTTATTTACTATTGTACTGTACTTTTAGTTGGGTTTGTATTCTAGCCCATTTACTTTCCAGCACTTACTTTTGTACTCAGTTTACTTAGTGTTTACTTCAGCTTTCATACTATGTTGTGTATGTTTAATTATATAAAGGCAATGCCTTCCCTTTTATCTAGATTTATGCCTTTGGTGCTAGTCTCCAGCCCCTGGCCTATGGAAGTTGGGCTTGGGGTAGTCACGGAACGGGCCCCGAGGTCTGGTCGTGACAAATTGGTATTAGAGGAGTCGGATCTACCACAGAACTCAGGACTCTGATAATTCCTTCTCTATGAAGCAATAATGTTTAGAGTATTGAGTGTGGTTATCAGTCCAGGGAGTCCAGTGTGGGTGCAGTGGCTGACGTATCCATACACCAGGACCCTGACATCTGATTTCCGACTCAGTGCTCGAAAACACTGATTGCATGTGTATTTCAAAAGTTTTCTTTGTGATTACTTTGTGTCAGCTCACCAGGTATACTGTATTAATTGTGGCACATCTATTTCTTTTCCGGATGGCTCCATGATGGCACCCAGCTAGGGTTCCTAGTTACGTGCGAGATGGCAGCCCACCGAGCGACGAGGCCTTAGTGCAAGGCCCCATTATAGCGGAGGCACCGATGATACCTCTACCTGCCGAGCCACTGATGCCATCAACCCCAGCATCTGAGAGTGGACGTCACCTGAGTGCGCTACACGATTTTTAGCATTAGAGGCAGCACAGGTTCCGTGGAGATACGGACCCTCAGGAAGCTGAGGATTGGATGGAGGCTATCGTTCAAGTATTTAGATTGGTAGGGACACCAACAGATCTTATGGTGATCCTTGTCGTGAGTCTTCTGCATGCAACAGTAAGTAGATGGTGGAGCCTGATGCTCCAGGTGCATGATGAGGCATCTCTACTATAGACGGACTTCGAGAGCCTCTTCCGCTCGGAGTTCGCTCCATCCACCCTCAGTGCGGTGTGCATCAAGGAGTTTCTACAGCTACGGCAGTGTAGCATGACAGTAGCCCAGTGCTCGGTGAGGTTTTCCAACCTCTCACACTACTCCACGGACATGGTACGGGACCCATTCTTCCAGGCCTGAACCTTCGAGCAGGGACTGAGGCACGAGATCAGGGCTTTGATGATCTCCCTCAGCATTCCGAACCAGGAAGGAGTACTAGAGCGAGCCCTACTTGTGGAGAGCTTCCTTGCTGAGCTGACGCCAGTAGTGATGCCTACCGCAGGGCGACACGTAGCAGAGTCTTATGCAGCCGGTAGTAGACAGATGTCTCAGAGGTCCAAGCGGACCAGACCATCTGGTGGGCGACCTCAGGATACTGGTTCGGAGGTGCAGGGAACATGTATCAGATCCAATCATACTAGAGGTAGGTAGTGCTATGCATGTGGCGGGCAGGGCCACATGGCTCGTGACTTCCCGACCCACCATGCAGAGGAGCAACAGACGGTTGAGGGACCACCTAGGAAGAGGCAAAGGTTCAACCATGTTGGTCCGTAGGGAGCAGGCGGACGAGGGAGAGGAGCTGGATGAGCAACGGGTGGTGGGCGTCGCTTTGAGGGTCTACAACCACCACCACCAGAAGGTCCTCCCCGAACGCAGGGAGCTGGCAGACAGATGTAGGCTCAGCTTCAGTTAGTGGAGGCTTATGACCACAACACACCTGAGATGATTCAAGGTACTATATGTGTCTACTCCACCCTTGATGTAGTTCTTATAGACACAGGAGCGAGTCATTCTTTTATTACCGCTACCCTTGTTCGGAGCTCAAAGATTTAAATAGAGCCGTTGGATCTATAGTTACGACTAGATAGCCCTACGGGAGTAGAATCGACGATTACACACTAGTGCCGGCCGTGTGAGATTACTCTAGGAGGAGAGAGATTCGGCTGGGATCTTCTTGTAGCAGCGTCGAGGCCTTACAACATCATCTTGGACATGGATTGGTTATCTACAACCCATGCTTAAATCGACTGTATTAGGCCCAAAGTGCGGTGTGTCCGCACAGATGAGAGTAGGTTCACCTTCACTGGTGAGAAGGGAGCCTTTTCAGCACAGGATGGACTATCGTAGAGGAGAGGGCAGCCGATCACACATCAGTCGGCTAGTCTCATCCTCAGAGCGGTTCATGTGTGGAGTCTGAGTTTTCCTATTGTGGTGGATCGGTATGCGGACGTTTTCCCTGACGATGTTCCAAGACTACCTCCTTGTAGATATGTATACTTCTATATTGACCAATACCCCAGGACCGCCCCGATATATACCCCAACATATCGGATGGCTCCTGTAGAGCTTCGTGAGCTGCGGGTACAGCTGGAGGAATTGCAGGGGAAGGGATTCATCCGACCTAGTGTTTCACCCTGAGCTTCTCCGATATTATTCACCAAGAAGGAGAATGGGTGCTTACGATTATGTGTCGACTACCATCGCCTGAATCAGGTGACCGTAAAGAACAAGTATCCACTTTTGAGAATTGACGACCTCTTTTTTCAGCTCAAGGGAGCACGGTGGTTCTCAAAGATAGACCTCAGGTCAGACTATCATCAGCTCAGAGTTCGAGACGAGGATGTGCAGAAGAAGGCCTTCAGGTGTCGGTATGACCACAATGAGTTCTTGGATATGCCTTTAGATGTATCCAACGCTCTAGCTGTGTTCATGAGTCTCATGAACAGGATCTTCCAGCCTTACCTCGATCAATTTTTCGTAGTTTTCATCGACGATATACTGATTTACTCGACTGCTGGGGAGGAGAACGCCTACCACTTGTGGGTTGTACTGAACACACTCTGAGAGAACCAAATTTATGGTAATCTCTCAAAGTGATAGTTCTGTATTCGATAGGTCCACTTCTTGGGACACTTCATCCCTGAGGAGGGAGTTGCAGTGAATCCTGCAATGATTGAGGTAGTACTTTCTTGGGAGCCACCCAGGAGTGTGACAGAGGTGCGAAGTTTCCTAGTTCTGACTGGGTACTATCAGAGATTTGTGCCAGACTTCCCCAGAGTTGCAACACCACTTTAAGCTTTGATGAAGAAGGGGAAACCCTTCATGTGGACATATAGATGTCAGTAGAGCTTCCAAGAGATGAGACAGAGATTGACCAGTGCATCTATCTTGAGGCTACAAGAAGAGGGCATAGGGTACGTAGTTTACTGCGATGCATCAGGGACCGG
The DNA here is from genome assembly GCA_963277665.1 of Viscum album. NCBI lineage: Eukaryota > Viridiplantae > Streptophyta > Magnoliopsida > Santalales > Viscaceae > Viscum > Viscum album. The sequence continues at coordinate 758,184,547 of OY728140.1, read as the reverse complement.
ACTCGGGTGTGTCCTGATGCAGGAGTGGGAAGTGATCACTTATGGTTCACTACAGTTGAGGTAACATGAGTAGAGATATGCTACCCATGACCTGGAGTTAGCAGCAGTGGTCTTCGCCTTGAATATGTGGCGACACTATCAGATGGGAGAGCGCTTTACATTCTACTCAGAACACCAGAGTCTCATTTACATCTTGTCGCAGAAGGACCTGAACCTAAGACAGTGGAGAAGGTTCAAGTTCCTCCAGGATTATGACTTTTAGATAGTCTATATTCTTTGGATGGGGAATATAGTAGCTGAGGCTCTCAGTATGAGATCGAGAATTCAACTACTTGGAGTGGGGACGGAGGAACTAGCCACATTGAAAATATCCTTCGTAGAGAGTGATAGAGAAACCTTTCTACAGTCACTCACAGTCACTTCTCCACTACTTCAGCGGGTCAGAGAGGCACAACATGGGGACGTTGACTGTGAGAAGCGACGTACACAGATTTCTATAGGGCAGGCGCCTGATGGATTTTCTGAGGGGGCAGAGCACGTCATCCTCTTCAGGGGGCGTACCATGGTACCCGTTTTCATTACAGGAGGAGGTGCTGAAGGAGTTTCACACTTCCACTTTGGTGGTACATCTAGGAGTAGCAAAGATGTACCAGGATCTTAGACGACAGCACCAGTAGCCGGGTATGAAGAAGGCGATGGCAGAGTTCATTTCACAATGCCTCACCTGCCAGCAGGTGAAGGCGGAGCACTAGTTTCCAGCAGGCTTGGTGTATCCCTTAGAGGTCTCATAGTGGAAGTGGGATGGGATATATATGGATTTCATTACGGGGCTCCCTCGTACTTCCAAAGGACATGACTCCATCTGGGTGATTGTCGACCGACTCACCAAGTCAGCCCACTTCCTACCTATCAGAGAGAAGGGCTCTGTGGAGAGCTTGAGATGCCTCTACATTTAGGAGATCGTACAACTTCATTGTGTTCCATCATCTATCATCTATCATCTCCGATTGAGAAGTTCGCATTACTTCCTGGCTTTGGAAGGGGTTGTGGGAGGCGTTTGGGACACATCTACGCTTGAGCACTGCCTTTCATCCTCAGATGGATGGCCAGATGGAAATGACCATCCAGACACTCGAGGACATGCTCCGTGCATGCGTCCTTGACTTTGGTCGCAGCTGGGAGGATCACCTACCCATGGTGGAGTTTGAATACAACAACAGCTACCACTCCACCATCGGGATGACACCATATGAGGCATTGTATGGTCGACCATGCAGATCACCTCTATGCTGGAATGACCTTAGGGAGTCAGCACTCATAGGACCAGATATGGTCCAGGCTACGATGGAGAAGGTGCAGATCATTTAGGAGCAGATGAGAACTGCACAGAGTAGAAAGAAGTCCTATGCTGACAGGAGGTGGAGACCACTAGAGTTTGAGGATGGGGACCACGTTTTCTTATGGGTCTCACCTCGAAGTGGATTACGGAGATTTGGATGGGGCAGAAAGTTATCTCCGTGTTTCATCGGACCATTCCAGGTCATTGGAAGGGTAGTCAAGGTGGCTTACCGCCTAGATCTTCCACCTCAGTTGCACTGAGTGCACGACGTCTTCCACGTATCTCATCTGAGGAGATACGTGCATGACCCGACACACATCACTGATCATGGGGAGTTGGACATCGATGACGGGGAGATTTTTGCAGAGGTCTCGGTGGAGATCGAGGATCGATAGGAGAGAGTCCTATGTGGATTGTCAATTCCTCTTGTGCTCATTCGTTGGCTGCACGGGAACCTCTAAGAGAGCACATGGAAGTGAGAGGCCCAGATGTGTGCACAATACCCTCATTTGTTTTCCTAGTTTATGATGTAGCTTTACGGGGACTTAAAGCCCTATAGTGGGAGTATTTTAAAGACCCAGAAATTTCAAGGAAATTTTTTTCTTAAATACTTTGTAATTTTACGAGTCTATGGCTTCTGACTACACTTGATTCCGAGGCCCGGTGTGCCTAGAATAAATTTCCGAAGTTTAGCTCCGGTATGTTCAGTAAACGAACGAGTGAGATTTTCTATCTTTTGAACCGATGCTCGGAATTGAAATTCGAGGGCACCGGTGAACTTGCAGTGCCAGTAATTACATAAGAGGACCTTTACCAAAGATGCGTTTGCACAAGAGAAGAAGTTAATTTTTGTGGATTAATTGATAGGTGAATAAAATTATGGAATAATTTTATTTTAATATCTTAAGTGGTTATGACTTATATGGGGAAGTTAGGGTGGGATGCACTAACCTCCTAACTACCCATGTGAGGATATATGTGAGGTGGGACCCACACGAGCCCCAACCCTTCAAATTTCTATAACTCTCATAAACCACCCCTTTAAAACTTGTTAACTCCCTTTAATTAAGTAACTCTACCTCTCTCCCTCTTTATTGCATGCCAACACACACATTAATTAATTATGTGAAACTTTTCATTAATTAATTAAGTGTTTGAATTTAGTAAATTTGAATGCATGGAATGATTAAATAAAACAAGGGAAGCCTTATTTTATTTTTGGGGTTGGCATGTTGTGTAAAGATTTTTGGGGAGAGAGAACTAGATTTATTTGAAGAACTTCATCCTCAACGAAGAACGTCAACTCTTCAACGAAGAACATAAACTCAGCGACCCCAGTTTCTCCATCATCTTCTTCCTTGGCGACAAGGTAGGAGACATCGACACGGGAACTCGCCAACTATGTCACGCCTTTTTATCTTCTCTCTGTGACAAAAAGGGGAGACACCACTTCCTCCTCGGACGCTCTCCTTCGATGTCTACGAACCCTCATCCCGCGACGCCAATGATCTTTATCTTTTGTTGAGGTAGGGGTGTGTTATGATTGAATATTATTTCATTCTTGTTATTTTATCTTTAACCACCTTCTACCGAACTAATGCAGAGAGACGAGGCCAAACTAACACGGTCCGAGTCCTCCGCCAATTTTTTGATTGTTGGCAGTTCTTCGTGTTATTCATGGATGACGAACAACGGATCTTTACGAGTCCGTTAAGTGAATAAACGATCCAAAATTGAAGACTCATCATCATGGAAACCTAGCAGAGGTGCGACGACAATAGCGGGCGACAGTTTGGAGTGGAACAGGATGGACAGTTCCACGACCATTCTTCGAGCGATAATTCAAAATGTGTTTTCAGAGCCGATTGGAAGCTCGAGAATACCGGAATTGACTTCGGGACAACGGGGGTGACCTATAGTATGGTGTTTCGTGATGAACAAATGATCGGAATAAAGAAACGACATCAAGGGAGGTGTGGTAGCCAGAGGCGTCGTTTCTGGAAAATTCCAGACTACATGGCGTGTACTCCTGGAGAACATGCCGTGTAGTGCGGGCATTCTACGACTAGGGTTTCGGACGACAAATGACTAACACATGGCATGTGACCTATGTCACATGGCGTTTACTCGCCACACAGCAAAGAGGTGGCAACTACGCGAGACTCAGTGTGTAACCTGGGAATACACAGACACAGTGTGGAGTACACGGGCATGTACTCTACCACACGACCAGACATGGCCAATGGTGCGGGCTAACCCGTGTACCAATTACAAGGTCTGGAGAACACGGGTTGTGGCCATGTACGGGCACACGGATTGTGTACACGTAGCCAACCTCAGAAGTGAAGACACGACGTGTAACCATACCACATGCCGTGTACTTACTTTTTACACGAACAACCCTTCTTCATGGGTGGTGGTACACAGACAATACCCGAGGACTGAAGACACGGTGTGTAACCATACCACACGCCATGTACTTAATTTTTACACGAACAACCCTTAGACATGGGCCGTGGTACATGAGCAGTACATGAGGACTGAAGACACGGCGTGTAAACATACCAACATGCCGTGTACTTTTATTATTTGGAAAAATGGCTTGGTCGTCTTGTACTCAATGTCTTGGACATGTTTGTTTGGTTTATCCCCCTTTTATGTGGAAGACCTTAGGGATACATCAACTCTAGACTTAAAGACAGTTGATGTATCAACCCCCTCTTTACTCGTGGAGTGGACCCTCCTGAAATCAAGTACGCTGTCTGCGGGAACCCTAGAGCTAGCTGCGACTGCGATGCCGATGACGACTATACTTGGATCCTAAGTGGGTTTGACAGCGAGGACGACTGTACTTGGATCCTCCATGGGTTCGGTATCGATTATGACTATACTTGGATCCTATGTGGGTTCGACAGTGATGGTTATTATACTTGGATCATACGTGGGTTCGACAGTGACAACTTCTGTACTTGGGTCCTAAGTGGGTTCGACATGGGAGGTGATTAAAATGCTACATCTATCATCTCCACCCCTCTTTGTGTGTAGTATACATGTGTGAGAATAGTCTTGATTTTCAGTCATTATCATAGATGTGATTGAATTGCTTTCCTGTGTGGATTGGGTTGTGCTTTCCTGTGTGGACTGGGTTGTACTTGGGCTTGTGAGTTGGAGCCGAACTGGAATTGATGACTTTGGTATATGTATGGGAATATACCTAAGTAGAGTTGGTTGATACTTCGTGTTTGTTTATTTACTTTGTGGATTATCCTTTGTGGATTCTGGGAGACCTTCGGGGGTCTCGGGGTCCCTACTAAGTATCGTATACTCACCCCCGCACGGGCTATACCCGCACTACGTTGTGTTGGATGCAGATGAGAGACAATACTGATCGAGGTGGAGTCTAGTGGAGTGGGACAATACCTGGAGGCGGTGGAGGGATGTACATGGAGAAGACGACCAGACCTGAGGAGCTGAGGAGACCGTCTATACCCACCCTTCTGGTGGGATATCCGGAGGGCGACTTAGTGGTTTCTGGATTACTTTATTGTAGCTGTTCTTTCATTACTGTTGTACTGTACTTTCAATTGGGTTTTTATTCTGGACCATTTACTTTCCAGTACTTACTTTTGTACTCAGTTTACTTAGAGTTTACTTTATCTTGCATACTCTGTTGTGTTTGTTTAGTTATATAATGGCAATGCCTTCCTTTTTATCGGGATTTACGACTTTGGTGCTAGTCACCAGCCCCTGGCATATGGAAGGCGGGCTTGGGGTAGTCACGACACGGGCCCCGAAGACGGGTCATGACATTCTATGAGTTAAATTTCAAAAATTCAAGATACACGGTTGATATCAATAAGTAAAATGTGGTTCAATGAGATTAAAATATTTTTTGGTGAATAGTAACTTCTGACTTTTATTTACTACGGTTAAAAGTAAAGAGGGTAATAAAGTGTAAAAATGATATTATAATTACTTAAAACATGTCCTAATTCAATTAAATAAGTGTTATTAGACCAAAAACATCCATAGGAATAAAATATGATCCTTTAGGTCCACTTGGATTATATAAGTACATTTATTATTATTTAATTCAAAGAAGAGTTAGAAGTGTTAAAATCATTGATTAATTACTAAACCATTTTTAATATAGGGTTATACATACGATAAATTCGACTATAAAAATTTATTTGAAATATAAAAATATTTCCTACATAATGGTATTTGTTTTATAATTTTTAGACAATAAATAATTTAATTTATTTATGACATAATGATGATATAGTAATTACCTTATTAATGAAATATTAAAATAATTGAGATTATAAATTCCCTATAAATGTAATTTGATACTTTTTATGAATTCAACAAATTTATAGGTTAATTTGACATGTTAAGGATAATTAAATTAATTTTTTTGATTTATTAATGCCGTTATGAATTTAGCAAAAACAAAATACCAAATAGTGTCAAAATTGAAAAAGAGCGTTTTAAAAATAAATATTATATTATTAATTGGTATTATATTCCAAAAAAATAAGGTTTGGCCAAAGGGATTAAAACTATTATATATGTCATTAATGAACCACATGGGGTTTTCTTGGAAGTTTATAGTAATTTTATTGTCTATATAATATAAACATACAAAGAGATATGATAAATGTCAAACTATTTAACTAATATTTAAATATGAATGATAAGGTTATTATAGTAACCCAAATCTTGATAAAACCTATTGGTTGAGTGATTTTCGACACAAACCCACCATATCCTTTAAATAATTTATTTGGAGCCATTATTAACTGAACATGATTTTCTTATAAAATAATATTTTAATCATTTCCTAAGGTGCCTCTCACTCCTCTTATAAAAGGGCACTTCCCCTTCTCTCAAATTGACACCTTCAAAGCCATTTGGCTCGGCCAGCCCCTACCCAAATATCCTCCCCAATTTCCTCCCTTCATCTTAAAAGCCTTATTTTGATCATAAATCCAACCTAAGGAGCCCTTTTGATCAAATCAAAAGGAAGAAGCCGAAGAAGAGGTAAATATCTAACCACCTCTTTCAAGTTATTTTCTTCTTCCACTTACTCTTTCTTTGTTGTTTCCATTATAAAATAATAACTCTTGTATCCTCTATATAATGTGATGTTATTATAAAAATGGTACAACCATATTCATTATGTCAACCATCCAATGAATAACATGTCACCATACTTGCGTATGTATGGCTTTCCGTTTCAACGTCGTGGTGTAGTTGTTATTCAATACATTATTATTTGGATGGGTATAATAATGATGTATAATTGATGTGAATAATAGATATAACATGTTAATGATTATGTATATATGATATACCCTCCATTTACTAATGATTTTAATTACAAAATAATGATATTGTCGCTCGTGTGTATGTACTGATTACTGTCCCTACGAACATGATGACATTCATTCCCCATTGTAATCATTCTGGAATAATTTTCATGTGATATTTAAAAATAATATTTAATGAACTTAATTTCATTTTGTATATGAATAATATACACTCTATCCATAACAATCATGTCTTACATAACTAAGAATATAAAGGAAAACGAATCAGTTAACAACTGTAGCGATGATACTACTAAAATATCATTAACAAATCAATATTGGAAGATTATAAATGTTATCATATTAATGTCTATAGTTCTTGTATAATTATATATAAATTATTTCACCATTATACAGGAGGTTAACCTACCCTCGACCAAGGAAAAGTGGAAGGTAATTTTTAATTTCACAATCTCTTTATTATTCGAGGTTGTTTTTATGTAAGTATATACTGGGACCTCTTTATCATACACATCCATGTTTCTTAAAAATCTATTCCAAAACATTTTTACTATTTACTAGACTATGGGTTAAAGTCATTCAAACCATTTTTTGTCTTTTTATAAAATGGTTTTAAAGGAATATTTCCGTCTTTTTCCAAACAAGGCCCCTTATAACCTTTCCAACAAAATTAAGGTGAGAATATTTTCAAATAAATGTATTCTTTTATAATTATATGAGATTTAAATAAATTCAAAATAGAAAGTGATATTTCTCAAAAAAAATGATTTCATCTATGTCAACATCCTTTGATGGATTTTAACCTTAATTGAAGTTGATTTGTTATAATACAAATCATCCATATTTTATTAAAGGTTTTGTGATATGTTTGACTGTGGATGTGTTATTTTTACACCATTCATGGTTTATGGATAATGTATTGACAAATCGTATGCTAGTTTTAAAATGAATGTTTATGTTATGTTTAAACCTTTTCATATGAAGAATGCATCAGACTTAGTAAGTGATGGGTGGAACCTACTATAGCTCCTTGTTGAATCGGTAGGTCTCATGAGACAAACTAGTGTCTTGTCACAAGGCCTTAACAAAATTTTATTTGTAGTCTTAGCACAAGGCCTTGACTATGTGGTTATGAAGTCTATAATTATGCATTCTATCATTATTAAAGTGGCTATTGATTATTCATGTGATTATTTGGCTATTAGAATATCCATGTGAATTAGTAAATGACATTATTTGATTTTACCTTTTCCATATTATTCCTAATTTCATTTTTAAAAGTCTTTTGTTCTAGTCTTACATTGCCTTAAATGTTTATGCTTATTTATGAATGTTTCTGCAATATTGTTATGCTTACTGAGCATCTGAGCTTACCCCTTTCTATATTTTTTTCCAGGATACGAAGAAGTATATTATGACTATCCTACAGGGATAGTCTAAGGGATATGAGTGTGGCCTATGGAGACTTTGTTGTTGTAGTTTTTCATTTTATAATGTAATGTAAAACTTATGAATGTATCTAGTACTTCAAAGGCTACTAATATAATAGGCCTTTCGAGACATGATCTTTTGTCATCATGCCAATGATTCATAATAATGCACGGACTCTAGGATTCTTGGGTCAATGCATTACACTACTAACTTACTTTATAAATCTTTTAGGAATTACCCATCAAGGAATTAAAAATAATAATATCCTCGACATCTTGATGCCCAAAATAATCACCAGATTTTGAGTCTCTCACCTGATATAGATAGAAAATTGTACTAATTTCTATTCTACTGATTTGAAGAATATCTACCAAGACTACAACATCAAGTCCTACTATTCATCCCTCTATCATGTATCAATAAATGGAAAATGTAGGCCTTTAATAAGGCCTTTTAAAATATTCTCCTGAACTTGGTTAAAAAGGATAATAATTCCTTCCATAGAAGACCCTATATTTTTTGTCCTACAATACCACCACACATACTATCACACATGCCACTCCATATCCATTAGTGTATAGAACTCATTATTATTTTTCCAATAGAAGTCCATTTTCCCTTACATTGAATATCTATATGTTAGAAACTCTAAGATGATGATAAATTACAAAAGAGATTGGTTGAATTGGAAAATCTAAATGATAAAAGGTTGAGTATATTGAAAAAATTTAAATTCCATCATAATCCTATCACATTATCCATTAATAAAAATCAATTTCTCCATTAATTCCTTCAATTAAAACTAGTATTGGTTCTTATTAACCCAATTATTCTAGATAAGGGACCTCCAAAACTAGAACTCAAATGTGAAGGACCTTATATTGTATATAAGGTCTATCAAAAAGGATCTTTATCCTTGTCCATGATAGACAAGAAAAATGTAACCCCCCACCAATATGTGGAATATTCTAAAATAAAATTTTCAGATTCCATCAAGCAATATTGGTGTCCTTACCACAAGATGATAAATAATATGGAAGAGGTCCCGGTAGAAAGTAATTTAATTGAACAACATATTATGCTATTAACACATGATGTTAAACTATAAATAACACGATCTTACCACATGATGTTAGTCTATATAGAACTCATATTTAATAGATGATGATAATTTATATAGAAGGCATCCAAAAACCATTATGTTTAACTTAATAGAATAGGTACTTTAATTAGTTCATTAAGATGAACAGTTTATCATATCCTGACCACCTGATATTAAACTATACAAAAATTATCCTTTCCACATAATGTTAAAACTGTACAAGTGACATCCATATCACATGATGATAAACTTCTTGGTTTCTAAAGAACATCTTATGGATTGATTCCTTCCCTTATAAGATATGTAGATATGACCAGTTGGTTTTAAATGAAATATTCCTTCCCATTGAGTCACCTTAATTCTAACTACTTGATGTTAAACTACACAACTGATGCCTTCACTGCAAGACACTAAACAACATAATTTTTCAATTAATACATACAGATATATTATCATACTAATGGAAATAGAGTGATTCCTAGATCCTATATCATGTCCCATCCACCAAATGATACAAAAAATTATGTTCCTTTACATCAAAAAGACCTATATGGTGAGAGATACATTTTCCATTCCTTGTTTATCACACAAATCTGTAGTCATGTAGGCATATGAATTTCTTGTAATGGATACCTTGCACGATCAAGACATGTTAGTTCATGATAGGGTATCATGGTCTTGGATGCATGACCTTAAATGGGATACCAAAATTCATTTTTTCATTGAATTAAATTGAATTGTTAATGTCCCATTCAGTATATAAAACTACACATTACCATAGACCACAACTGAGAGGACCACTATAATTGGTGTGTGATTCCCAACACACCTCCCTTCAAGAATTAAACGTGTCTTGATTATATCCATTATAATATGCATATTGGAACCTATATCTCTTATACGGGTCCATCCAAAATATTTTTCCTTCACTTTTCGGGCCCTACATTTTGTCCACATGACGTTAAATGACATGGATTTTCCCGAACTATGTGTCAATTGATTTTTTTCATCACATGATACTCATTAATTCTCAGATCTCTAATCCCATAGCTGTACTAAAAAAAATATTTTAATAATTTCCCCCTCTACACATGGGTCAGACCTTTGTGGAATGTTTCTTATTCAAGTAATATATGTAACTAGATATATGTAATCAAGGGATACATAGTGATGCTCCGATCTCTAATCCATGGTCTATCTACAACAATCAATGAGAACAACACCACTGTACTTATGGTTAAGATCTTCATGGTGATATTCCCATTCTAAAAATCAGTATGTATTGATTCCTATCACCACCAAATATGTAGTGACACCAAGATATCCAATGTTTGGTCAGGCTACAATAATCAAAGAGAACAATTCCCACCTTTTCATGTGGGTCAAACAAGTTTGGATATTTTTCTATTGAATAACTATGTGTGCCCTAATTCTTTCAATCATATGATATATAGATACACTATGATATCCAATCCTATGTCCAACCATAATAAAATTCCCCCTTTTCTATGTATAGGTCAAACCAACGCATGGAACCTTTCACATACTTACCACTTGATGTCAAAATATAAGGAATGTAAATATTTCCCAACTAAAATGTATAAAATGGTTCTAAACATCACATATGATGATTCCATATAATATTATTACATGATCATAACCATGGTAAACCAAATAAGGGATTTTTTTCATCATCTTTTAAGCACCTTAACCCCTAAATCACACTTCATGTCTTGATCCCCTTGGGTTTCCACCAACCCATCATGAACCTTCGAAAAAGACACATGAAATCAAGGTACCCTTAGTTTGACTATGCATGTTTTCCCTTTTTTTCTTTTATATTATCCCCTATCCATTAACCAAATACATAATCTATTGAAAAAATATTTTTGATCCTAGTGAGGCATGATGTCCGTGTGGTGTAACACAACACCTTAGAGTTTTTTGGGCTATCCAAAAAATGATTTTAATATTTCACTACTCATGGACTGAGAACCTTGAGTAACTATTTTCATCATTTTCATCCCTTTCTCATAAGGATGTGGGATTAATATTCACCATAGACATCCTAATTAGGATATTCTTAAACATTCCCCTCTTAATAGTTCCATATGAATCATGAAAATTAATTGTGTGAACTATAGTCAACAACGTATGGCCATAAAACATTGGCGTCTAACATTATGAATAAAGAGATGCTAAATTTTTTAAAAAAAGAAACATAAAACATATTAGGTTGAAAACTTTCAAATCTCGTCCTATGAAAAACTCAAAACTCCACTCTCTATACACATCATCTCTAGAGTTTGGAAAAAATGTAAGATCATAAATGATGAATAAATATAACTCATAGAGAGAAAATTATATCCCTAGTAAAATTCAAGTCATGCTCTCTAGACCACCATATCCATAAAAAATTTAGATTAATGAATTTTCACATCTCGTCAATCTAAAAACGTGTTAACTGGGTGATGATGCAAACATTAGAATTATTGAACCCTTCTATTTATTTTTGATTTCTACACATCATGATTTGAATGCTTCAGATTGAAAAAACCCTTCCATAGTCCATTTAATAGAATAATCGATATCAAGAGAAATTTTTTTTGACTATGCATGTATGCCTATGGTTACTGTATATAATCTACAAGATGTTAACCAAATGATTCAACACATATAAAAATAGTATAACTAATCCTTACGAGCCCTAATGTCACAATGGTGGTATGTAACACCTCAGGGAGTTTTGGGTCATCCCTAAAACAATTTTAACATATCATACTCATGACTTGATATCATAGAACATGGTTTACAATCCCTTTAACTAGGATATTCTTGTTTATTGAAAATCCTAAACATTACGACACATTGTTTTTATCCGTTTCTAAAATTAGGAATGTGACACTCCATTAAAAAACATTTGACATCCTCCACCACATTCCTCAAAACCACATGTCCTTGGGACCAAGACTCCCCACAGAAAAGGATAATCAAAATAGGAAAGAAAGAAACCTTCATGGGAATATTTTGCTCCACATATCTATTCATTATATAAGAGTTTGAGTCTTTATAAATATTTCATATCCCATTGAAAAGAGTTATTACACATGCATCTGACCATGGAATCGATGCCTAAGGTCTTTGAACAATGAACATGAGGTATCTCCTCATTGCATATAAGGAACTTAAATCCTCATGAGCTCCAAATACACCACAACATAACTCAGCATCACAAGTTATCTTGGGTCATCCTCAATATGTCTACCTAATTCCATATTCATTTGCATGATATTTTTCTCAATGACTTATTCAATTCATATTTCAACATTAAAGGTGGATGTATCATTGAAAAAATTTATTCTTCAAAAATTACTGCCACAATATATTACATATCCCTTGAAAAAATGTGGAGAAAAATCTATCTGAACATGACATTGACAAAAAATATACTTTACTCACTAGTCAAAGGTGTCTATTAAGTATATGAATAGGACTGTAATCCTCATGATCATTAGAAACTCCATGGAATTAATCATCACCTTAAAGGTGTTTTGGGCCATCCTTGGATTGTCTTCCCTGTATCTTGTAGAAATTAATCATGTATTGACATTAATTTTTTATACTACATTCTATTATATGTCCTAGCGGTATGAATATAAATTTCATATAATATTTTTTTTCTTACCACATGACATTAAACTGAAAGGATGATGTCCTTACCATATTAAATTAAACTACATGGAAAATATACATACTTCATGATGCCAAAATGCATATAGAAGATTACTCTCTGGATGGTACACACCCAATAGAATAATTTTTTATCTAGAAGACTTTAAACTACCAACAATAGATTTTTGGATCTAGTCTACATTAACTACCAACAATAGGGGGTCCAAATAAGAATAACATAGAATACATAAAAACAATGGTCCAAAATTGAAGGATCATAATAATACTAGTGAAAGAGACACCCAACTTTTTAGTTTGGAAACCTGAAAGGGTGGCCTTAGAAAAATTTAGGTCTCCTCTTGAAAAACACCATTATGTTCAGATTTTTTTTTAAAATTCCGAGAATAAATAAATGAGGCATATATCTCAGAGTTCCCACTTTATGGCCATATTAAAATCCCATTTTATTCAATATATTTATTCCCTTATATGATACATAAAAATAAATTAGGGAAATATATTGATAAATATTTATATCTGGTAGGGATCATCATTTGTCCTAAAATAACATTCCATGATCACTATGCACACTAAATACAGACAATGATAGAGAAACCCCTATATAGAAAGTATATTTTTTCCAATTTTTCCTTTTGAGATAGGTAATATCTTTCCAATAATATAAGGTATATGAATAAAAAATATCATGTTGGAATGAATTAATTAAAAATTATCAAGAAAAATATTTTTTAATTTAAAAATTAAAATACAAAAATTTATGGTTTGTGGATGTTATAAAAATGGTGGGTATCGATGATGATTCGTGTTATGAAAAATAAGTGAAATATTTTTCACATCTAGAATGGAATAATACTAGGAAATGTTATGAAAATATTAGAAGATTCATTTATCTATAAATTTCATAAAAAGGTAGAATCTCCACATTTTAGAGTCTCTCTGGGGATTCTATCTAAAATGAAAAAGTTTGGGATTAGGATACAATAATACATGAAATTTTTAATTCACCAGATCAGGTAGATTCTTTCAAAAAGTGTCGATTGAGTGTCAAATTACTGATCTCACCACATCTCATACTACTACCTATGGAATATGAATTTGGTTAAGATAATATAGATACTCAAATATATTTTGAGTAGTAATTCATATTTATGATGATGATAAGAGATCAAAAGTTGGTTTAGCATTAATATCCTCTTATCTCACAATCGTTGTGGTCCTGGAATCCATTTGGGTGTGCATATCATATATTATCGGATGAATATATTCCATTGACTCCGATGACCCCATCACTAGTTATTCCAGGGAAATACAATCATAAAAATCATGAAATTCCATATCACTAGTTTCCATATTTTATAGTGTCAGGAAAATTTGTCTCATTATGTAATATAGTGACAGGGGAAAAAATTTGTCCACCCCCAAATTATGAAATTTCTGAAGAAGAAAGTCCTCTTGGTCACAAATTTTATCATTGGAAGTCTTAGAGATCATGGTGTAAATCTATTACGATATTGTATTACGTCGTGTTTGGTCATATGAAACTACAAGGGTGTGAATTCCAGAATAGAGAATGACTAGATGGGATGATGAAGAACCAATGATGGATGTCAAATATACTCTTCTATGATGTGATGTATCGCCCTTATATTGTTTTGGAGGACCATTTTATTTTAAAAAATCATCCCTAATAAGAGGATGTCCTTCTCTATGATTATGATTCTTCCTCAAGGGCTCTAATAAAACTTGATTATATTCCATTGTTGCAGCAAAAAGGGGGTCAGTAAAATACATGTTTTTCCACCAGTCTGACCAACCTATCAAGCACAACACCAAGGTTGGATACATCCCAAGCCATGGGAATATTATAAGTTTAGAATATAGGTTATCCCACAGGAGGAAGAAAAACCTGGGCATTTCTATCATTGTATTCAAATTTAATCCAAAATTTGTGGATGATATCAATATGATGTTCACCTCGGTCACTAGTTGATGGGATATTCTTTACTCTTTGAAAGCAACTAATATTCACATGAACAATTAAGATATTCACGACCACCTGAACTGATTTAGGTCTCATGAACCACATTATCTAGGGTACATCTCACAACCACATAGCCAGTGATTAAACATTTGATTATGTGGCCCTAAATTTTTTATGTATACTGTATAATGGTCATGTGATCACATGAATGAACTAGATGATTCCATGAAACCTACATGAAAACTATATCTCCATGGACCTAGGTAAAGGTTCAATAAAATAATGGGAATCAGTTCATGATTGGTTTGAATGAGTGATGTGGTAAAGAAGCCGAGTTGCATGAGCACATAATGATATCTTGTTAAATATAAATTTCTATTAGTTATTTCAAAGTGATCTTGTAATTCATTCTCATAGAGGTGTCTTGTGAAGGGTATCTTATAAAGAGGTCTTGAAAACATATAATGCGATGGAAAGAATCTCAAGAGATCTAGAGGCTAAATGTTTCTATTTGAATGTAGCTCTTCCTCATCCCTTTTTTATCAGTAATTATATAGAAAAAACTATCACCTATTAGACTAAATGTCTCCCAAGACACTGATTGGTTTTATCCCTAAAGACTCTTACAAGCGTTTAGTTTCCTCAAAACCAAGTGATTTTTCTCACAGATGTCTCTCTTAGGGGGTGATTTATTTATTCCCAAAAACAAAAATTAATAAATTTTTAATGTAATAAATAAAAATTGTTGGTTTTATTTTCACTAAAAAATAATGAAATATGATGATAGATTACATGTATCACATAACAATTAGAATGACACTAGATCTTAGGAAACTCAGATTGTGTTCAGAATGGATCATGCACCCCACATGATCTTGTTTTTATAATGAAAAACCCATTTGATGAATCTCAATGTTCTTGAAATTTCATCCTCACATACACCAATGATCATGCGTAGTCTTCTTCTAGAAGGGTTCCTCAGAATCATCTGACAAATCAAAGGATAGGTGCACAACAATCATTAAAACCCCATTATAAATCAACAGATGCAAACATGAAATAAGACTAGACCTTTTGAGTTCAATACGTTTCTTGATGCATTCTCAGCAGATCAGAAAGACCTTGTGAATCCCTTGGAAACATGTCAATGATGTCACTAAATGTATTTTCAGCATGCCATCATCATCATCAGATGGGCCTCAGACAATTGCATCAAATCATATGACACCCACGTGGCTCCATAGACCATTAAATGGTTGTCCATTTAAAAGGCCAAGTTTCACCATGAGATCTATTATTGATCAAGAGAAGCACCACATATAAGT
Source organism: Viscum album (assembly GCA_963277665.1). Taxonomy (NCBI): domain Eukaryota; kingdom Viridiplantae; phylum Streptophyta; class Magnoliopsida; order Santalales; family Viscaceae; genus Viscum; species Viscum album. The sequence continues at coordinate 758,168,343 of OY728140.1, read as the reverse complement.
TAAATGATTTTAGACAACAAAAACCACATGACTTCTTAAGATATAATGTCCTTATAGAATAAAGAAGTAAATTAAAGGTGAAAAGACAGAAGATTATTTTGATTTTATGGTATGATAATATTCATGAAAAAAGGTTCATATGTCCTAGTTGATCACCATTGACCATGAATGAACCATTAAAAAGATTCCTTAATATCACAGAGGACCCCAAGAAAGTATATTCGATCATGAAAAATAATTTCAATGGGTGACCTAATCTTGAAAAGACTCCTGGACATGTCATCCATACCTTTTGGAGACAATATTATGTATCAAAATGGTTTGATGAAATATATTTGATCAACTAGTTTCTAATAATCATAGTGATGGTGGTACATTAACATGGTCACTGTAATTTGGTGGTACCATGGATGACCCACAAAATGATCAGGTGAAGCACATGTTACGAGGATCCATCAATAGAATCTAACAAAAATTTTCAAGATACACACCACTCAATGCGACAAATAACTATGGTGTAGTGGCCTATAATTCAAACTTATATCAGCACCAAATAAAAATATATGGAGAATTGATGACTACTACATGAGAGTATAGGAGAAGACATCGTAGTTATACCAGTCACACGATCACAACAGTATTCCACCTAGAAGATTATGGGGAATGACTTGTGGGATAAATCGACATGAATATTTTATAATCAGAATCATTGTATATGTCACATGAATTATATACATCATATAGAGTAGGGTATCCGTTGTTGGTCTCATATGACGACTGGGTCACAAAAAATCTAAAATAATCTAAACTAGACAAAGCATGAGGCACATATCCAATAATGTCTGGACTGAATACTAAAATAGATGGGATAATTATAAAAAGAAAAATATTATTATCTTTTTTCACTTAACCTGAAAAACTCATATCACTAAACAACACCAAGACATGTCACCCAAGTCATGCGAAACTCTCTTAAAATTTCACACATATCATGCGATATTCCTTCGAGATGTTAAGAATGTAATGATAGTCCCTTAAGGAAATACACCCAAGACTCATGAAGTCCCCTGGTCATGTCATTTGAATCGTGTGATGTCTCCCAAAAATGTCTCCCATGTAATGCGACAGCACCATGGAATGTATTATAGGTCTCGTAATGTCCTACATACAAGTAATCTAGATCATAATATTCCCACTAGAAATAATTTTTTTATCATGTGACACCCTATAAACATATCACCCTTCATCATGTGATGTCCTACGGACATGAAATTTAGATTATTCCATGTTCTTGGGAAAATACCGATTGATCATGTAATTCCCACCTAACATATCATCCTTTATCATGATACAACTTCCAGACATGTATTCAATGATCATTTTATCCTTCCATATATGTTATTCAGATTATAAAATATCCCTTGAACAGATTAGTTGGATCATACATTTGTATTTGGATATGTATTTTAGGCAGTCGAGACATGTACAGTTATCCTCTGACAAGTCATGAAGACAAATATAATATGAAAGGAATATAATCAGGATATGTCATGTATACAATCGAGAATTGTTAGCATGACAATCAGGATAGTTTAGGAAGACAATCAGGACATGTAAATCAAACAATCATGATATGTGTGGCAGACAATCAGAACATGTTTTCCAAAAAATTTGGATATGTGATGCAGACAACAAGGACATGTGAAGAATACATCTTCAAACATGAAAACTATGTCTATTTTCTATATTCATGCATTCCCCACCACTGTACAATGAGGAATATTATTCCTTCCATAACTAGGATTAATAGGACGACTTTCTATGTTATGAGATCCAATGGTCATATACCTCACTTTAAGTCCCTCCATGTGTCTGAAACTCTAACTATCAGAATTCAATCTTTTACATGTGATTTTCATTTCCTCCCATCCATCATCATATTGAGAATCCATATGAACTATAATAAAAATAATTCCTAGCATGAACAGGATATATATGATGACTATATATGGCCTAACAAACATGTCAAAAACTCTAGAAGGGCCACCCTAGAGTGTAATAACTAAAATTATTTGAAATGTAACAGATTAGTTGGTTTGTGTTATTTCTCACTCCAAGAAAGTCTCACATTCAATTAGAGAAATATAATGATCAAATCATTTAAATCACGAACCTCTACCATCCATGGAAGACAATGTATGTAATCCTCATTCGATGGAATGATATGATATCCCCCATTCATGTTAACCCACCTCCAGGTATGTCCTAGGGGAATGACGGAACTTTGAGGACTGCAATTCTTTCAATAACTTGGATATATAAGAATCTATCATAGTGCTCAATGCTAAAACCTGGGGCATACGTGGACTCATAGACATCCTTTCTACATTATGTTAAACTACATGGATTTAGCAAACTATCTTGTTTTTTATGATTATTTTCATAAATAATATACAAAGGATAACTCATAATTGTTCAATCAAATCCTTAAGATATTAATCACCAACCTTGATAGAAGTAACCTTCGGAGTGCCTAGTGGCATGGATTCAAAATATATTAAAATTACTTTTATTGGTACATACATGAATACACATAGATATATACATATGGACACATTAATATACCCCTTAGCATACAGAAGGGATCATCACATGATCATTTTATTATTGAAAAAATTCTCATATCAGTAATTGTAAGAGATTCATAATAACATATTAAATTTATAAGAAAGTCCTTAAGTAGACAACATTTCCCCCCAAATTGGGGTGATGAGCCCGAACACCCATTATATTGACCAATGTGAGTTCTTAAGTGTAGATGTATCTAAAACTCAAATGAACCATCTGGATTTCGAAGTCAAATCAATACCTAATTATGTATGTGTGAAACATCATGATTTTTAGAGAAAATAAATCATGGTGAACCTGATGTAATGAATTGTGTTGCACATTTAACCCCATACATAATCAATCGCCAAGAATCTCCATAATCTATTTTTACCCATGAAGAATATATAATATAAATTATCATCTATCATAATATATAATATATTTCAAGGAATTCAATTCACTACAATGGTAGCATTGAATTTTAAATTATACATACTGACGTGATAAAATTATTTTTTATGAAAGGTATTTTCCTAAACCAATATTGTTTTTCAATAACTCTTTATGAAGTATAATTTTATTAATTTAAAATCATATTTATATATAAATTTTCTATAAATACCATTTTATTAATTTCATAATAGTTTTTTAAATTAATTAAAATGGAGAATAATTATGCGATATAAATTGTTTTTTTCAAAAAAATTTGTTTTGAAGCCAAAAAATATTATATTTAAATTCAATATAATGATAATTTAAATAAAATTAATTTTATAATATATAAATAAAGAAGAAATATGTTATATTAAATTAATTTAAAACTGTAATGTGATTTTAAATTACTTAATATATTGAAATTAAATGTTCATATTTAAAAAATTGATATTTTTCACCATCCATTGAAAAATCAATATTTTTGAAAAAATGAATTTTTTTCCATATGTCAATTTTGATATGTTGATTTCAATTTTTTTATTTTATTGAATAAATTTTATGAATTTCCTATAAAATAAATAATTTATTTTTCTTATATAATGAAATAAATAATTTCTGAAAAAATTAATTTTTGAAGAATGAGTAAAATTTTATATAAATTTAATTTTTTTCAATGGATTTATTAATAAACTTATATTGAGTAATAAATATATATATGTAATATTGTAGTAAATAATAAATGGACCCTATAATTTTAATTATATGTTATAAATATTATTTTCAAATAATAATATTTCTTTGTTTTTTGACATTCAGTGTTGCATATATTATATGATATCTGACATTGATTTTTTTTAAAAAAATTCCTAGTGTTTTACATCCTCCTCCTTTAATAAATTATGTCCCCACAATTTGAAAATGATCACGAAAAAAAATTATTTACATGGGAAAATAACATTCTTGGAACCCCATCTCATTAACGAGTTAATGAATATTTCTCTAGATAAGAGAGGAAACAAAATACCATGGTCACTTAGAATAACACACAAAAAGGTTTACAAGTAAGAATAAAATAGTGGGATGGGAAAACATAGACTTGAGGAAAATAATAATACCTAGATAATGATGGATAATGACATGTATCATTGATCATAATAATGTTAAAGGAGTATAAGGATGTGAAAAACCATACAACCATAAAGACATAGGTGTGAAAATACCATCTATATCATCATAATTTTTGGTAATTAGACAAAATTTTCATTATATAATAATTTTACTATAGTTTATAAATTCCATTTGGATATAGACTATGATCTCTATTATATATATATATATATATATTTGATAATTAAAATAACATTCCACCATAATCTCATATTTTTCTTCAAGCAATGAGTATTAAAGATGATTTCTTATACATTGAGAATTAGAATAAACTTTTAAATTGAAGCATAATTCAATATAATGATAAAATGGTATTATTACATTATTTATAAATTATATAAACCCAAAATAATTATGTTATGGAAATATAATTTCCAAAATTAATGAACCCTCATATGGTGAAATACAATATTAATCTCCAATTCATCAACACTTTGTTTTTTATTTGAACATTCAATAAACAATTAGCCTTAAAATTATTCAAAATATCCCATAATAAGATTTAAAATTATATATCATAAGGGTTTACATACATAATAAACAGATATTGGTTTAACATTTACCTCGAAATAAAACCAATAATTTTTTACGTGTCAAGCCATGAAAATTATATTCCCTAAATATAAGTTAATAAAGATATAATAATCATTTTCCTAAATAATTTCAATCAAAATAAATATATTAAAAAATAATATATGAGTAAAAAATATAATTCATCCTTTATTACTTTGATGAAATATCATAATGTATGGCCTACCATAATCATATAATGTTTCCTGAATAACGACAATCTTCTGAAATAACATTATTTTCACAATCTTGAAACCCCCTTTCAATCCCCTGGTTATCTATATGATAATTTTTTTTCAAATATAAACATAATCAATCTTTTTTTAAAGAATTTAATTAAAAAAATTCATAATTACCAGGAAATAACATAGGCTAGTGTTAGGCGTTTCACCCTTGTCTCCCTTCGGTTGTGGGTTCATTCCCCATGTCCTTTCCGGATGTGATGGTTTTTCCCCCGACATGGAAGTTATCCTACATAAAAAATACAATTCATTTTAAATTACTACTAATATTAGAAACATTACCATAAATATTATTTATCATCAAATATAATATAGATTTTAAGGATTATCAATATCATTAAACTTATTCCGTAAGATGAATATGGGACTCTTCTTTACAAATAAGTTTCACATGTTAATCTTAGGGATATATATACCTTAAAAACTATCAAATCTAAAATAATTTCCTCACTAATTTTATCATCTCATAAAAATAAAAATATTATTAATTAATTAAGTCTTATGATCATCCTTAAATATTCCGTTTCATCATAAATGTTGAATATCTATATATACAAACCATAACCACTCAGTGATCTTAAAAATTAATTAACCATTATTTTTCCTCATATTAATTAATATATCATTTATATAGAAAAAATAAGAATAATTTTCATCACAAATTTTAAATCATAATCTAAGATATTGTCCATAACCATCATATTTCATCCAAAAATTCCTATCCATCAACTATACTAGTGGTGGGAATTACTAGAAATTTGTCTGTATGGTATTTTATATCACCTTATCAATCATCCCCCATAGGAAATTTATTTTTCATAATTCACATACTCCCCACAATTTAAAAAATCATTGAAATATTGCTAATATTTTTATTTCTTATCAGTGAGTTAATTAAAATTTTACCTTTTCCCTTTGGAGATTATTTCTTACGCCCTCTATTACCACATACAAAACATCATCCTAAATTTTAACTCATTTTCATGGGTCCTTCTTCCTACATTCTTAAAAAAATGTTAATTAAATATTTTTTCTTTTATGATTATCCCATAAACTACCATAGAGCTCCAAATATCACTTATTTAGAGAATTAGAAACCCAAATAGGTTAATATTGTTAATCATAACTCATGATAGTTGGTTAAGAATTAACATAAGATCTTTCACTATAACTCCCATTCTGATTGGTTTCTTATTTAGTTAATGAAAAAATTTTACTTCACATTCATTATTAATTTTGTTTTTGTTGGACATATATTTTACCTATACAATGTATAATGTGATAATATCAATTAATCCCTAATAAACCATCTTCTGTAGATGAAAAAAATATTATATCCTTGTTTAGGAAATATCTTATTCAAATAATTATATTTATCATAAAAAATATAATTAATCTTATCACTCTATCCTTTGGGGTTATATTGGATTTTTTTACTGAAGATCAAATAACATCCTATCCTCTAATGTCATCTAAACAAACCATTGATACTATCAATGAGGACCCTATCATAAAATTACCTCATATTGAGTTTTATGTTAATAATTAATTTAATTTAATTTTAGGATCCTTTTTGGTATATAGTTTTAGATAATTAAGTCATAAAACCTAGATAACATAACCATATATTTCATAGTGGATACAAATGATCGATATACATTTTTATTACACTATAATACATTTCTTATAACTAATTTAAATATTCCAAAAAATTAATTTTAATTCTTACATAACATTACCCATCCTTAATTCATGAGAAATAATTAATAAAAATTTGGATGAGCCGAAAAAACTCATAAAGGTAAGAAAAAAGAATAAGTACATTAGTGTAATGATATTTATTAAAACCAATGAAAGCTGATTTTATAAAAACATAACGTTTTACCATAAAATATAATAATTTTTGAATAATGTCATTAAATTATCTTTCAGAAAAAAATAATTTCCCATAAAATTAATTATTAAATATAGAAAATCATATAGGTTCCCTGGGACATCATCGTCAAATAACCCTTATAATACTCATACAGAACTCTTATAAATTTGATTAACCATACCAATAACATCTAATAGTAATAGTTGAACATAATCATTATCCATCACATTAGAGAAAAATATGGATAACCTATCATATTAGATCTATTGTCCTCATCAGTGAGTTATAATGAGGCTCAAACCCTCATATAAGTTATTTTTAAGGAGATTAAAATGAATAAAAAATTTAATCTTTCGATATTTCATTCTAAAACCCTTGATTTTTTAAAACCTTTATGGAAAAATAAATTTTAATATAAAACATCATTTTTATATTAAAAATTCATTATTAATAACCAAATTCCATGTAATATTGAAAAGATTTTTTTAATGTTTTACAAAATATAAATTTTAGTAATGTAACCCAAACAGAAAACAATGGTTACAGTGGAAACAAATGTCATTGTAACTATATATGTTAAAATAGAACATTCATTTTTTATTTAAAAATAATGTAAAATGTTCCATAATAGAATCAACTTTTTAAAACCATTTAAAAATTCAAATAAGACAAAAAAATTAATTATAACTATTTTATGTGCATATAAAAACATAGATAATATTATTTTAAAAATATGGACATGGTGTAATTTTTTTTGAAAAAAATCATTAAAAGAATTTTTATTTTTATAATGTATATTAAAAAAAACCATAAAATATCAATTTTGAAAAATATTATAAAGAAGGAAAAATATTAATAAAAATTAAATTCATCATCCACTAAAGAATAAATATGAATTTTCTAAAATCAATTTTTAGAACATGGACATGTAACATAATGACTTAGAAAATAATTCATAAAAAAATTTACAATTAGGTTTTATGTTAAATAGTATCTTACCTTGAGCCCAAATAATCTCTTACGTTCCTTATCATTTTGAGTAATAAATATATATTAATTAAATTATTTATTAAGTAATTTTCCAGATTTATTATTCCATTTATTTTATATCTTACCAATTTATACACAATTAATTAATCATTTATGTTCACCTCAATTTTTTGAAATTATTCTACTTATACATAAAATATTAATTCTATAGGTTTACTATGGTTAAGGTGATTATTATCCAATAATTGAAAGAATAATAATCTTGAAATATTTATCATATTAATAGATTAATTATACTTTTATAAAAAACCAAAATTTTTTTTTGTGAAAAATAAAATATGTTACAATCATGAGGATGGTTGGTCATACACATGCATGAGTAAAGATTCAATTCTTCAATTATCATTATAGATAGTATTTTAGTATTATTTTATCTTTATAAAATGAAAATAATGTCATTAATATTATATTATATATTTAAATACCATAACATATATCATTAATGTGATATGGTGATGAAAAAAGAATCAAATCTCTTTGTGGAGGTTATATTCCACACGTATGCCTGAATGACATTATCATTTTTTAGCGAGAGTAGTTGTATAGAATTTTATGAAATTATATTTTTTCATATTGATAAATTTTTAATGAATCTCATATATATGATTTAATCACATTATTATTACCATCAATGTGAGTTGATGATGTAAAGTGGATTATTCGTGTAGCAGTAATATATCGTACAAAAGAAATATGTTTTCATTTATCATTTGAAAGAAGATTATAAGGAATTATCTAATCAAATAAACATTATAAAATATATTTGTGTGTTTATAACTTAATGATTGGATAAGGAGTTGGAAGAATAAATATAACAACATGTTTGTTTAAGAAGAATACCTCTTCTTTTGACCACCTATTTTGAATTATAGCTAAAGCCTTACTAGAAAATATTTATACCAAAACCAATGAAAAACTTAAGGGCTTATAGAATTAATTAATGGATTTCGGATGGTATTTTTGTGAACTTAATGGATTTTATGGTGTTAAGAGGAGAAGATATTGGTAAGCCTTTTATTATTGGGAGAGGGGACATAGTTGGATTGTTTCAAAATAAAAATATATAACAACATTTATCACATGAAAATATAATAAAAATATGACCTTTATATTTATTTATATGATACCATATTTAAATATGGCCATAAACTAAATTTTAGACCAGTTGTTAGGTCATTTTAGTTTGTATCATTTAAGTTTAACCCCTTATAAATATGTTTCCACCAGAGTTGTTGTAAAATAATTTTACTATTTGTTCACTATGAAATTTTCCAAAAATGACTTATGTATTATAATATAATATAATATTTTATTTTTTTTAATATGGAATATTTTTATAAAATTTAATTTTCATTATATTTTAAAATTATTTTATAATTAAACCCACTAACACGATTAAAAAGTTTTTATAAAAATTATTTTTCACGAAAAATATGAATATATAGTAACTATATGACTAGTAATAATCATTATTAGAATTTAAATCCATATTTATAGATATATAATATATACATATTATTTAAATAATTCCCCATTTTTTGTTTTTCAACTAATTAAAATAGTGAATCATTATGAAATTTAGAAGAGTTTTATGAAGAATTATGATATGGCCAAAATAATATATACTAAATTATATTATTAAAAATAATAACATGAAATTAATTGGATTAATTATAAATAAAAAATAAATAGGTTTTGGGAAATAAATTTCAATGCATAGTGTGTCTTTTAAATAATTAATTAATTCAAAGGTAATGAACATATTTCAAAAATTTGTATTTCACATTTCAATGAAAATAAATATTCTCAAAAAAAACCAAACAATTCTCCCTATGATAGTTTTGATATAATGATTTTAAAATATGAATTTCATTTTATCAACTATATTTTTTTCATTATAGAAATTAAATTATAATCCTTCCTCATAATAATAGTTGAAATTAATTTTTGAAGAAAACAAATTTTCCAAGAATTAAATTACTTTACTAAAAATGGAATAATTATTCGCTGACAATATATTAAAAAATTTATATTGAGTGTTTAATTTATATATATATTTCATAAGTTTTTTAGTACTATTCATACATGACGATTTAGTTTCAAGGGTATAATGGTCATATTAAAATAAAAAATTTCCAGGGATCATTTAGTTTTGGTGTTTCATATCATTTATATTATTTAACACAATTTATTTTATAAACACTCAGGGTGTTAAAGAAGATGTTTATTACCATGTTTATTTTTACTAACTATTATATAACCAATTATGTCTCAGTATCAGCATCCAAAAATCATTATTTTTGGGGAAAAGATATTTTCCAATAGCCAAATTGTTTTACATGTGTAATATTTTTTCTAAGCAAATGATTGGAAATGAATATTTTTTATAGAATATTATTAAGACTAATAGTGAAAAATTAAACATAAGAGACAATTACAAAGGATAATTATATAGTATTGGTGATATAAAATATCTTGTAAAAACAATAACTTTAAATATATATATATTGGCCCTTAAGAAAAATATCATTTAAATAATTGAATTATGTGATAATGATATCTTGAGAACTTCAATAATGATATGTTTAATAGTAAATTCTCACAATGATAACTTATTATTTCCAATAAAATTCATGTGAATTTATATACCCTTAAAATAGAATTCATTTTCAGCCAAGATATATCTTACCAATGTCAAATGGAAGATTAATCATTGTTACGACATAGATGGTTACGACACTCTCATGTATAAACATTAACCAAAATTTCTAAGGAAACATTAGAGATTTATTGAAACATAGGATTAATTATTAAAATTTAGGGGATCTTTTTACATTTTGAATTAAACATAAGGCTATATTTAAATCTATTTGTAATGTTCTATCATCATATTATTTATAATAAGTTCACAAAGACATATTTGGTTCAATAAAAACTATATGTATTTATGTGAACTACATTGTAAATGTCTTATTTAATGAATATACTAGATATAGGTTGGTATATTTTCAAAATAAAAATATGGAATCAATTTCTGGTTTTAATAATAATGTAACCCTTGTTAATAATATAAAATTCTACATTTGTTGAAATTTCATAGTGATCATAGTGAAGAACATGAATGTTATGATATTCAAAAAATTTATAGTAAGGAATGTATTATGAATAACATGTTAGAATAGAAGGCCCCTCAAAAAAATCATGTAGTTTAATGAATAAGTATAATTCTTCATGAAATTACTATAAATACATATAGTGAAAAATAAATTTCTAATTTTTTTCGACTGAAGTTGTTATTACTACAAATAATAATATTATTTTTGTTTTACTCAAATAATTAATTTTTAAAACTCAATATGTGTTGTAGACTAGAGGAAAGAAAAAAATTTATTACATTATAGTTTTTTTATGAAAACTATTTATTTTAAACAATCCTAATAATTTACATAAATTTACACTAAAATGTGATAGAGAAAATTTTCTATCGATATTATACAACTTGTATGATTGATATTATTTTTTCCAAAATAAGATGTACTATTAAAAAATAGTTCATATATGACTTTATAGAATTGGTCCTTTTAATTTTGAGAAAAAACAAAACCATATTACCATATAATAATTTAAACATATTTTTTAACCCATGTTGGAATATTCTTCACTTAAGTTTTCAACTGATGAAAAAATCGAAATTTCTACATATATAATAAGTGAAACCTATTTTTTAGGTAATTATTTTACAAATATATGGAATCAAATTTATTTAAGGAATTAGACAATTGATATTAACATTTTTTTAGATCTAATTGTAAAAACATGATATTCATCCTGAAATGACAATGAACACCATTCATTTTATATCACAATTTGAAAATAATAATCCTTAGAAATATTCAGTGATTTTGATTAGATATGGGAAATGTAGGATGAATATAAAAAATTGAAAAGGGACAATTTATTCAATTTTTATGAATTTCCAAATGATTTTCATATGAATGGGGTAAATTTTATTTTTAATTACCAATATGACGAAAATGTGATAATGTGAAGAAATATGGAATGACTTGCTGCAAAAATATATAATAAATAATAAGAAATGTCTTTGAAGAATCATTTTATCAATTAGATCAATTTTATTTTATTTGTATACTTCAACCAAATAATGAATGACAAAATTTTAATCTCTATAAAATTTTGTGATGTTTTTCTTCATAAAAGATATGTATAATAGGAGGTTTTTGTAAAACAATCACTATATTTTTAATATAAATAATCTTCAAATCAAATTTTTAGACATACTAAAGAACATAACTGTAACATACTAGGTGAATAAAGAATATGAATTTTTCATATTTATTAATATTTATAAATTAAATATTAATTTTTAATTAAATAAGAGGCAATGTTTTATGGCGTACCTGACGTGCAACAATGGGTTTCTTTGAAAGCTTATGTTGCATACAAGGTTGAGTCAGACTAAAAAATAATAATATAATATTATTTTAAATAGTATATAATGAATGTCCTTTATACTGGTGGGAAAGAAAAGAACTAACTAAAATATGTGTAAACATGTTTTTAAATGTTTTTAAATTTATCCAATAAAATTTAGTGTCAAAAAACATGAATGAGTCTAATTTTAAGCACAAATACTCTAATATACTTTAAAAGGTCGAATTACTACCTTTTAGTGGAAAACCATTTTTAAATCTTCTTTTTTTCACATTTATATGTTATATTTGAAAAAATAATATTAATAATTTTAATTGGGACATAAAAAAGTACTTTCGGTGAAATTTTGGTATTTTTCAGATATTGCTCATTTTTAATGAACAGTGAAAAATATCGCATTTTAATTCAAAACTACATTTTAATATAATTTATTTATACAGTTAGATTGTTATTTTAATTGGTGTTAAAGTTTAATTGGATTATATATTTACCATTTAATCCAATGTTTTTCATTGTTAGTAACTTAACTCTTAATTTGGACATAAACAATGGTAAATATTTTGATAGTTATTATTTTTTAAAAGAGCATGCTTTTTTGTTTTGGCAACGAGAATTAATTTTAAATTAGTTTCTGCGACTTCTTTGTTTTGAATTTGGAAAAATGGATTCCATATTTGAAATCATGACGTCTAAATTTTGTAAATATGAAAATTTTATTTGTATATATAATTAATATTTAGTTCCGTAAATATTTTATTTACTACGGTTAAAGGGTAAATATGGTAAATAAGGGTGAAAAATAATAGTATAATAATATTAAATTACCTATACACTTGTAAAAAACCTATTGGATGATACATGTCCAACCATGGTAATCTTTTGGTTGATTTTGGGACCCCATGGAGCCACTTGGAAGTGATAATGACACATTATTTTAATTAACTTAAAGTAAGGATAAAAATAACATGAACATGAATCTTTTTACGAATTTTTTTATATGGGGATATATATGTTATATATTATACTATAAATTTTATTTGTAAAGATAAAACTATTTAATACATAATGGTATTTTATTAATAATTTTAAGATATTAAATAAATAAATTTAATTATGACACAATGGTGATGGAGTAACTGATTCATTAATAAAAATTTAAATAAATGATATTATAAATATTAAAACAAATTTATTTTGAATATTTTTATTCCATCCACTGAATTCTATAGATTCTTTTGACTTGTAATATGTAAAATAATGATTTTTTTGACAGAATCAAGTTTTTTTGGATTTTTAAAAAAGAAATGATATGAATAACATTAAAATTGACAAAAAAGAGTTTTTAAATCAATAAATATTCTATTTAATGATATAATATTACTAAAAATATATGATTTGTCCAAATAAAATATAATGTGTTTGAAGATTAATTAATGATCCATTTTGGGACTCTTGGAATTTTATAGTAAATATATTGACCATATAGTCTGAATATATAATAGGACTTAATAAAAGTTAAATAAGTCAAAAAATGGTTAAATAAGAATGATAATGAATAAAAAATATTCAAAACCTATAAAATTCTTATTGGATGATTTTATTTCAACTTATATTTACCTTAAATTCAAATTAAATTAATTTTGGACCATATGAAATAGAAAATCATTTTATAATAAAATAATATTTTCAAACTGTATTAAAGAGCCCCTCCCCCCTTATAAAAACTCATTACCTCTAAACCATTAATCAAAAATCTAAATACCCATGCCTCATTAAAAATATGCTAAATTAATCTACCAACATCCCTATATTTATCCTAGAATACATAACTTAGGATGATAGAAAATCAATGAATCATTTTGGTTCAATCCAAAGGGAGTTACCCGATTTTAAGGTAACATCTTCTCTCAAGTTCATTTGATATTTTTTCATTTTCCACAACCAAAATCTATTTATTTTATTAATTAATTACAAAAAATATATATTCAATATACTATGATGTTTTTATGAGTTGTATTCGAACTACAATTCCACACACCTCCATCGAATGGATACGAACATTCTATTTATGTGTACGGTGAACTACTACCTCACAAAATGATGATTGTTCCGTTATCTCCAACCACCTCTCATGGTGGCCATTATGATGAAACTATATTTATATTTGATACATATTATATTTATATTGTCTCTATGCATCCGTATTTTTTATTGATTTTATAACATTATGGTTTCCATAACGGATAAATACGGTAATCTCAATGAAGAAAGTGAGAACTACCACCCCACAAAGTGATATGGATCGTTCATTCCATACATTAAATTTATAAAGGATGGAGTTAATGAAATTATATATTATATTATACTATAATTATAATATACCTATGTATAATTATGTTTTCATTCCATTTAGTATGAAATAGAAATGAAAGTAGCGTTCTTGTGTACGTACGACTTACCATCTCCATGAACGATGCATTTCATTTATTATGTCCAATTGTTAGATAATATTATAAATACATATATATACTAGATATATATGATATATATGATATCAAAATCATGAATATAATTCTGGCGATAATTTACTTTTGACCACATGATCAACTTGTAATTATATGATGTTCATTTTTGACTCAAGTACCAAATATTGACAAAAGGACCGTTATTAGCTTGAATTATTTTTTAATGTTTATAGTGTTGTAATAAGTAATATAAAAGGAATAATAAACTTGAAAAAGGTTCTTAAGTAAGTATAAATTAACTTTAGTTTATTATTCAAGAGATTAAAGAACGAATGAGTCAAGTCAGACACGAGGTAAGGGAATGCGTCTCAATCTCCTTTCATTGAGGCTTATTTTGATTTATACATGAATTTATATTATATGGTGTATAAATACCATTGAATTTTAATTTAATTCAATGGGAATATTATCTCTACCACGCATTTTACTAAACGAAAAAAATAATGTTTCTTTTTAACCTACGTGGTGACAACGACCTTTCCACCACCATGACCATTATTTTATATTTGGGTTCCTCTACAAGCCGTATAGTTTTTAAAAGGAAAATAAATAACATATACTATTTTTAGGTATTTTGGTATTGAAAATAGTTTTGAGAATAGTTTTATTATGTCAATATATTGAAATTTTATATTTTGATTTCAATGTGTAAATGTTATCTTTCCATTATGCTTGTTCATGTGTTATTATTGTGATATGGTTCTTGGGAATTATTTATGTATACATGTGGTTATTTGAAAAACCTACGGTGGGTTATCCTGAGATAACTCTCCAATTCATTGGGTAATATGACAGAGATAAAAGTTAATGTTTCTCTTAAGAGATTTAGGGAATATACTAGGATGGTTATTCCAAATGTAACTCTCTACATAGCTGTTAAAGTTACAACGTAAGTATTTTATGGATTCCACATGTTACCTGTATGATTTATTATTTCTATGTGTTATTCATAAGTCTTATGATTTCATGAGTTATGCTAAAGAGCTTATGTTTTGTGTGTGTGGATGAACTAATGATTTGTTTCTTAATTTTTTTAATCATTACTAAGATTTTTATGATCAAATCATGTTTTGAAATGTTTTTCACAGGACTTAATGATGAATATGGTCAAGGATGGAATCAAGGTCAATTAATTCTAGCTAAAACAAGAACCTTGAAATTTTTTTATTGTTTTTATTTTCTGAAAAAATGGAAACTGAGTAGATGGGTATACTTTGTAATTTTTTAAATGTAATGTAATATTTATGACCTAATTTTCTAAAACTCTAATCTAAAAAGATCCTAAATGTGAATTATTAACTTAATTCAATATTATTTAATGTTTTGGGATGGGTCCTTGTAGTAGGTATCATAGGTCGGTTAAGAAAAATTTGGTAGTTATGGTATTGTTAAATTAATATCCAAAAATTGATTTATGTTAAGATTGAAATGATATAACATTTAAATATTACAATGTTGCATCACTTATGGTATTTCTGTGTTCAGAATGGTTTTTCATAAATGAAACAGTTATGTTGTGCAAGGAAGGAATATAGAAGAAAATCACCTTCCAAATTAGCATCCTAAGATAGTCAGAATCAAAGTTGAACATTTTGTTGGAGTTATGGATTATGAGACTCAGGTGATAAGTTTTTGGTTGTTTTTATTGATGATAATTTTGTTTATTATAAAAGTAAATAGTAATAAGAAATTCATTTAAGGGTTTCATACAAACCTTAAAAGAAAAGAGACTGTTTGGGAAATTCTGCAAGTGTGAGTTTTTGTTACAAAAAATTTATTTCTTTGGTCACATTGTTTCAAAAAAATTTCATAACTATTGATACTACTAAAAAAAAGTTGTTGAATAATGGACAAGACCTACTAATATCATAGAGATCTATTGTTGTCATTATTTTGGTTGGTTTTTACCGGAGGTTTCGTAGAATTTTTTAATAGTTATATATCATAATGAATAAGTTAACTTTAAAGGGCGTTAAGTTCATTTGGACAAATGAATATGATGATTATTTTCAGGAATTGAGATGAAGATTAGGGAATTCTCCAGTTTTGGCACTAACTTCTAGAAATGGTGCATTGTTTATGTACATGGGTGCATTGTTGAAAGGACTTTGTTATTTCCTAATTCAGAATGATTATGTAATTGATAATGTTTCACTTCAAATAAAACCTAATGAGTTAAATTACCCTAAACCCAATTTAAAATTATCTACTATTGTTTTTTATTAGAAAATTTGGAGGCATCATCTTTATGGCGTAAAATGTGAAATATATACTGACCAAAAAATTTTGAAGTATATATTTACTCAAAAAAATTGAACCTGCGATATAGGAGATGGCTGGAATTAATCAAGGATTATAAATGAACATTTCATTACCTTCCCAGAAAGGCAAAAAAGTGGCTGATTCATTGACTCAGAGAAGTAATGCTACATTATCCTTGTTATGTATGGAACATGATCCCTTAATTTATGATTTTATAAACTTTGTAAAAGAATTTGATGGTGCCGGAAATTCCTCTTTTTTGTTTTAGGTGTCAGTGAAATCATTTCTATCAGATATAATCATGAAAGCATAGAAATAAGACAGTGAGTTGCAGAAAAAGGTAGAGTTGGTTCAGATGGGTATGTTTCCTAAATTTAAAAATGATAATGATTGTGTTTTGAGGTTTTGGAAGAGAATATGTGTTCCCTATGAATCGTAGTTGAGGAAAGAGTTATTATGTGATGCTCATAGTTCTTTGTTTTTAGTTTATCCTGAAAGTACTAAGATATACAATGATATTAGAAAGTAT
Organism: Viscum album; assembly: GCA_963277665.1. Lineage (NCBI taxonomy): Eukaryota > Viridiplantae > Streptophyta > Magnoliopsida > Santalales > Viscaceae > Viscum > Viscum album. The sequence goes on along the minus strand of OY728140.1, from coordinate 758,150,625 downwards.
TACTGGTGGTATCGAATGAAAAGAGATATTGTTGATATTACTGTGATGTGTTTGAATTTTCAAAATTGTATAGTAGAGTGACAATTACCAAAAGGTATTATTTATCCTTTAATAGTTCTAGAGTGGAAATGGGAAAATATATCCATGGTCTTCGTTGTGGGATTACCGAAAAAATCATGAGGTAATAATGCAATTTGGGATATTCTTGATCGATTGACTAAATATTTTCATTTACATTCTGTATTAGATACTTTGTCTCTAGATCATCTTTCTTGATTGTATATTAAAGAGATAGTCCGGTTGCATGGTGTTCCTATCTCTATTGTATCTGATCCCGATCCCAGGTTTTCTTCTAACTTTTGTAAAAAACTTCAGAAGTAGTTGGGAACTTAATTAGATTTAATACATCTTTTTATCCACAATCAGATGGGTAGTCAAAATGAACAATTCACACATTAAAAGATATTCTACATGCTTACTCAATAGATTATAATGGAAGTTGGGACCAACATATTTCATTGGGTGATTTTTTTAATAATAAAAGATTTCATTCAAGTATACAGTTGGCTTGTTTTCAGGCATTATATGAAAAGAGATGTTGAACTCCGGATTTTTGGGATGAATTAAGTAAAAGGAAACTAATAGGACCGAAACTGGTAGATGAGATGGTAGAGAAAGTTTAGTTGATTCAGAAGCACCTGAGAATAGCTCATAGTAGGGAGAAAATTTATGCAAACAATTGTAGGAAGGATCTTTCATTTGAGGTAGGTGACCATGTCTTTCTCAATGTTTCCCTATGGAAAAGTATGATACGTTTTGGGAAGAAGGGAAATATGAGTCTGAGGTTCATTGGACCCTATGAAATCCTGGAGAAAGTTGGATTAGTTTCCTACAGTGTGGCTTTTCCTCCAAGTTTATCCCAAGTACACCATGTTTTTCACGTTTAAATGTTGAGAAATTAGATGCCGGATCCATCTCATGTTTTGAGTCTAAAGGTAGTTCATTTTGAATTGAATCTCTTTTATGAGGAACAACTAGTCCAAATTCTTGACTGAAGAGAGAATATGTTGGGGAATAAAGAGATCAATCAGGTAAATGTTTTTTAGAAAAACAATATGGTTGAAGAGGCAACATGGGAATCTAAAAATTCTATGAGAGTTAAATACCCCTATTTTTTGATAAGTGATGATAATCGCGGGGACACAATTCCTAAAAAAAAGGGAAGGATGTAACATCCAAGGTGAATAAAGAATATGAAATTTTCATATTTATTGATATTTGTGAAATAAATATTAATTTTACTTTAAAGGGGATGCTATGTTCTCTGGGGTACCTAACACGGATCAATGGGTTTCTTCAAAATATTATGTTGCACATAAGGATGAGTCATACTGAAAAAAATAATATAAAATTATTTTAAGTAATAGTTAACACTTTCTTGTTATATTGGAGAGAATGAATTTAACTAACTAAAATATGATTATACATTTTTGTTAAATGTTTTTACATTAATCCAATAAAATTTATAGCCTTAAAATATGAATGAGTCCAATTTTAAGCACAAATACTCCAAAATTCATTTAAAGGTCGATTTATCGCCTTTTGATGGAGAACCTTTTTTAAATCTATTTTTTTCACCCTTATATGTTATATTTGACTAAATAATAATCTTCTTTATATTAGGGTCCTCAAAATTTACTATGGAATAAATTTTGGTATTTTTCTTATAATGTTCATTTTTAATGAATAGTAAAAAATACTACATTTTAATTTAAAAATGCTTTTTAATCTAATTTATTTATATAGTTAAATTGTTATTTTAACTGGTTTTAAATTGTAATTGGATTATATTTTTACCATTTAATTTAATTATGGTCAGTTGAAGTAATTTCACTTTTTATTTGGAGTCAAACAAAGGTAAATCTTTTGATGGTTATTATTTTATAAAGAAAACACTTTTTCATTTTGACAACAGGATTTCATTTTAAACTAATTTATGCCACTTATATATTTTGAATTTGGAAAAATTTATCCCATATTTGGAATCATTAGTTTCATATTGTGTAAATGGGAAATATTTATTTTTGGACATTATGAATATTTACTTCTGTAAATATGTTATTTACCACGGTTAAAGGGTAAATCTAGTAAATAAGGGTGAAAAATAATATTATAATAATAATAAATTACCCTTAAACATTTCCTAACCCTATAAAATGACACATGTCCAACCATGGGAATCCTTTGGTCTATTTTGGAACCCCATAGAGCCACTTGGGAATTATAATGTCAATTTATATTTATTAATTTAAAGTAAGGAAAAAAATAACATAAACAAGAATCTTTTTACTAAAACAATTTTCATATGGGGGTGTAATAGTTATCTCTTCGACTATAAATATTCTTTGGATTGAAAAAACGACTTCATAAATTATTGTATATTATTTATAAATTTCATAAAAAATAAGTTTAATTATGACACAATGGTGATGCAGTAATTGCTTCCTTAATAAATGATTCAAATAAATGAAATTATAAGTATTAAAAAAAATTATTTTGAATGTTTTTGTTCCATCCACAAATTTTATTATTTATGATTAATTGTTATCTTTGAATTATTTATGGGTTTTTCAAAGGAATAAATATGGTTTGAATTTTTTAAAAAGTCATGACATGAATAGTATTAAAAATGACATTAAAAGGTTTTTATATCAATCAATATTTTATTAAATGATAAAATAGTCCTAAAAATATATGATTTGGTCAAATTACATATATAATGTTAAAGATGTCATTAATGATCCATTTTGGGTCTCTTGGCATTTTATTTTGAATATAACAACCATATAGTATGAATATATAAGAGGACTTGGTAAAAGGTAAGTAAATTAAACAAGGGTTAAATAAGAAATATAAGGATTAAAAAATATCCAAAATCAGTCCAATTCTAATTGTATGATTTTATTTTTGACATATATGAACCTTATCATTGAATTAAATAATTTTTGACCTTTTGAAACTGAAAATAATTTTATAATAAAATAATATTTTCAAACATTCCTAAAGATCCAATTTTCTTCCTTATAAAAATCATCACCTAGAACCCATTACTCCAACCTCTAAAGCACCTGGTCTCATCTAAAATATGCTCCAAGAAGCTCCCAACATCCCTATATGCCTCCTAAAAGCCATAACTAAGGTAGAAAACACTTCAAGAAATCATACACCTCCCAACATCTCATTATTCAATTCCATTATAACAACAACAATATCTTCAATATACTAGGATTTTTTTATTTTGAGGATTAAAACGAAACTTATATATACCTCTATCTAATGGATATGAACATACTATTTTTGTGGATGACGAACTACTACCACAGGAAACGATGATTGTTCAGTTATCTCATACCTCCTCTAATGGTGTCCATTATAATAGAACTATAATTAAATTTGATATATATTATATTTATATTGTCTCTATGCTTCTTTATTTTTTATTTATATCTTACCTTTATGGTTTCCATAATGGATAAATACGTTAATTTCATTTGAGGAAGTGCTGACTACCTCCCCAACAAAGTGATATGTCTCGTTCATTCCATACATGTAATTTATAAAATATTGAGTTAATGAAATTATATATGATATAATACTAGAATTATAATATACTTATGTATCATTATGTTTTCATTCCATTTAATATGGAATAGAAATTAAAGCAGGGTTCTTGCGTACATACGACTTACCATCTCCAAGAACGGTGCACTTTATTTTTTATCTCCAAATGTTTTGTAATATTCTAAATATAAATATATATATATATATATATATACTGGATAAATATGATATATATGATATCTAAAACATACATATCAGTCTGGAGATAATGTACTTTTGACAACATGAACAACTTGTAATTATAAGAAGTTCAATTTTGACTCAATTACCAAATATCGACAAAACGGTCGTTATTAACTTAAATGATTATGTAATGTTTATAAAATGTTAATAAGTAATATAAAAGGAATAATGAACATGAAAATTGTTTTTAATCAAGTATAAATTATCTTTAGTTTATTATTCAGGAGATTAAAGAAAGAACGAGTCAAATTGGACATGAGGTAAGGGACTTCATCTCAATTTCCTTTTATTGAGGAACATTTTGATATATTCATGTCTTTATTTTATACAGTGTAAATAACTTTGAATTTTCACTTCATTTAAATGGAATATTTTCTCTAGGAAGTGTTTCAGTAAATGACAAAAATATTTTTTATTTTTAATGTATGCGGATGAAATTTCCACAGCAACGAGAATTATTTGATATTTTGGTTCCTCTACAAGAAATATATATTTGAAAAGAAAAATAAATACCATATACTATTATTAATTATTTTAGTAATGAAAATGGTTTTGATAATGGATTGATTATGTCAATATATTGGAATTTCATACATTTATTTCAATAATTTAATGTTATCTTTACTTTATTCTTGTTCATGTGTAATGATTATGATATTATTCTTGGAAATTATTAATGTATACGGGTGGTTTCATGATAAAACTAGGGCGGGTGAGCTCGAGATAGCTCTCCAATGCATTGGGTATCGTGACAGAGGTAAACGTCAATGTTTATCCTAAGAGATTTAGGGAATATACTGTGATGGGTATTACAAATGTAACTCTCTACATAGTTGTGAAAGCTACAACATAAGTATGTTTTGTACGAGACAAGTTACCTTTATGAATTAGGATATCTATGTGTTACTCATATATCTTATGATTTATTGAGTTATGTTTTGTATGCATGGATGGAATAATTATTATTTTTTCTTTATTTTTTTAACCATTACTGAGATTTTTTTTTGATCATATCATGTTTTAAATTGTTTTTCACATGACATAAAGATGAATATGGTCAAGGTTGGGATCAATGAAAAATTCATGCTGTCTAAAACATGAAACTAGACATTTTTTAAATTATTTATTTTATGAAAAAATAGAAACTGAGTAGAAGTTTCTACTTCATAATTTTTGTAATGTAATGTAATAGTTACGGCCTAATTCTATAAAACTCTAAACCTGAAAAGTTCTTAAATGTGAATTGTTATCTTAATTCAATATTATGTAATGTTTAAGGCCGAGTCCTTATATTAACAGACCGAAAAAATCCCAAAGATCATAGTATTATAGACATACAATAATTTTGCTTTAATATTTCTATTATGGGATATATTATTGAAAATATTTATTTAGAATGTTTTATATAATTCAATTATTTTTGAAATTTATATTGATGAAATTATATTTAAAAAAAATATCTTTCAGATAACATTAAGATTATTATTAATTCTGAGCTTTAACAAAGCATGATGGTTGAACATTTATTTTCCATTGGTTTTCAAATTTCTAAATAATAAGAAGGAACATTCTTTTGTCATTAAAATTATTCAAAATATTTAATCAAATGGTTCAGATTTTACAATTATAATATCCTTAATAATAGAATGAAAACCTCAATAACATGATATCATGATGAATTTTGGAAAATGGTATATCAAAAATTCATAGATAAATGATTGGTATATTACTATATAATAAATATAGTTACAAAATATTAATGTTTTTTGTTTGATTTTGGGTAATATTTCATGATATTATTAATGAATACCGTATTAAATATGTAAAATTAATTTTTCATTACCTTAAGGGATCTATGAATCATATATTATTATATTATTTTATAAGTCATTTTGAAATAATTTTATTTAATTCTACCTGTAGTATATGTAAAATTGATATAAAAGGTATAAATTTTGTATAAAATTTCTGAAGGAAATATTTTTTTCTTGGTATTGTAATAGTTTTCACTTAGTCAAAATTTCCACAGCTAATGCTAAATGTATAATTTCCAAAACTTATCGTGATTAAGAGTTGTGTATGAAATACACTGTCACTAATTTCATCATCAATTTTTGTAAAACACTGATTTTATGTGATAAAACAGTTCCATTGCATTATGTAAAAAATCTATGACTTTACTCAAGAACAATGAAAATTCACATAAGAAATCATTTCCTTTGAGATCACATACAAAATTATATATGAATTTAAAATTCTTTACAGAACATGAATAACATGGTGATATTTTTATATATTCCTTAAATTTAGATAGTGTTTAATATATTAAATAGAACATTAGAATGATTAATATAATGAAAACTTTTAACAACTTAATGTTTTACCTTTCTATTTATAGTGATAAAACTTCCAAAAAAGGGGAAGACATTTTGTCTTTATTTTATTTATTGAATAATGATTATAATATGACTTACATAAAAATAAGTAGAATGATATTTTTTATATTCAAATTAATTTTTATTATAAAATGATCTACAAAAAATTTCATTAGTAGGAGTCTTTCCATTACTTTTTTATGAAGCCAACAAGCCCATATCATCATCCATACATTTGTTTAAGTTTTTATAAAGTCATCCACATGAATAAAATTTATATATCTATTACTATAACATTTAAGATATTTCTATTCAATTAGTTAAAATTTCCCAAAATCATGGTTAAAAAATTATAGTGTCATCAAAATAACAAATTTTTAATAAAAATAATTTATTTTTTAATGTTTTTGAAAAATAATTGCGAGGTAAAATTCATATTAACTTATAAAAAGAATTATAACATCATTATTCAATGATTAGATATATATTTTTTATTCTTCATTGATTAATTATAATCCATTTGATCTATTTATGTTGAACCATATATCTCTCCAATTAAATTTAAAGATCAAGGTGGTCAATAATTTTCTCTTTTCCATTTTCTCCAAAGTTATTTTTTTCCATTTCTTTTTTCCTTGAATCCTTAGTTTTTATGGTTTACCTGTTCTATTGTATTTTTCTCACATAAAATCTATAACTGTTTCCATTTATTTTGATATTAGGGAATAAGAAAAGAATAATTTACTGAAAATACTTGGTTTTAATACTGTGAATATTTTTAATGTAAGAAATTGCCTTTCGAATTGGGTATCCATATACATCTCATTGATGAATTTGAATTTAAATATTTTGAAATTGTCACATTATTTTTTACAAACAACATGATAAATTATGTCAATTATCATAAAAATGTATCTTTCACGTTCTTTTAATTTTATTATATTCAATATATCAAATAAATATCATATTTAACTGGAATTCTGATTTAAGGAGCATCAAATCGTGTTACCAACAAGATTCTAGAAATGATAAGATATTTTTAAAAAGAATAGGGAATATAATTTATTTATTCCCCTTTTATGATTGACTAATAAGTTATAACACCTCTCACTAGATACAAGTATTATTTTCATTATTATAAGAATATTTATAATCCTTGGTGAAGGAGATCAGGATACTCTAAATGTGCAGGACAACTAGGGTCAAGAATTTCATAGTATTATGAGAATATTTGACATAGTAAAGTGCATGTTCAATTTGTTCAAGGAATTAGTTATTAGGCCAATGAAGCCATATATTCATATATATCAAATATTTATTAATAATGTGATGGTAAATTTTTTAAAGGATCATTATATTAAGAATGGTGAAGTATAAGTCATAGAAATAACATCAAATTTTTTAGAGGAAACAATTTAAAAAATAAGTTCATGATTTTTCAACTCTAATATTTTTTTAGAAGAGAAACCCAATGTTTTATCTATTTATTATGTTTAACACTAAAAAATAATGTATTATAAAAATGAATGGTCTGTGAAAAGCCTCCTTCAATGCAAAGGAATGAAAAAACATTATCTAAAGAAGATTTTATATATGCTTATTAAAAAAAATTTAGACGATGATGATGATAAACGATTTTTGGTATAGATTTTTTGAGGCTAGTGATCTAAATTAATTAGTTTATAAAAAACATAGAAAAGAATAAAAGTGTAAAATACATGCTAGTAAATAGATGAGAGACAAATCAGGATGATATTTTTTAAATGGGTTGACAAATATTATTCAATATTTAAAGGGAGTGAGTTGTAAATATAATAAAATTCACTTGTTGAGAATGATATATCGGTGTTGACATTATTATAACCTATATCTATTGAGCCCCAATTATTTCATCATAAATAACGTGTTTCAATTTTGATGGAAATAGTATTGATTATATTGTTGATTATATACGAGGTGAATATGTTAATGTTGAGTCATAAAAATTAGTTGAATATAAAAATGAAGCTATTTCACATAACATATAATCACCTTGAGTAAATTGGAAGAGACATTCAAGGATTAATGTTAATGTTTTCGAATAATTTATGAATGATTTTGATATTAAAAATATTTCAGTTCATACATCATCTTACTTATCTTCACATTATGAAAAAGAGGCTTATATAAACTATCAGGATAAAGAATATTTTGAATGCGATGAGAATGAATCTTATAATAAATAATCCAAAAAAACTCATTAAAATGATGATGTTGATGACATAAATTTTTTGAAATATCAATTCACTCAAAGTGAATTTCACAGACCATAAAAAAAATAATTACCTTATAATCCATTTCATTCAAGAGATTCAATAAATTCAAATCCAACTATATAAATAAAGTGAATATAAATGAAATTTAATTACTAAAAAGAAGTAATAAATAGACTTTAGAATGATATGTATTTCATAATTAAAATCCAATATCCCTATATATATCCAAGAAAATGTTGATATCATGGGGAAATTAGGTAATCTCAAACAACATGCAATGAATGTTAATTAAAATAAATATGATTTCATGTATTTTAAGAGAAAATTTAAAAGTTTACTTCATTAATTATGAATTTATATTAATGTGTATGAAACACATTGATGGAAAATAATTTTTTATGAGAAATTAGAAGGTTTTTAGAGAGAAAAAACTAGTTTCAAATTTTATGGTCTAAATTAAAATATGATATTTTGATGGAACAAGAATGATTGAAATTATTAAAAATCCTTCAACATAGTAATATGAAAATATTTATAAGATAAGAAAGAATATTGACGTTCTTGAATTAATTTTTTTTAATTTATGGTCAATGGTTCCTTCAAAATGATTTTTTTGTTATTTTTAAAATCCAATTTATGGTTAAGTGGTATCCTCACATTAAATAGATACAAACCAAACAAACCAGATGTGAAAATTAAAATACAAGATATGAATCATCAAAACAAACATCACAAGTTTGAAATTATTAATGGTCCACCCATCACCACAAAACTTTCTTGGGTAATGAAATATCAAGCAGTGAGCCTCTCTGATCTGTGCCTCATAACAGCCAAGATCACCCTAATCGACAACACTATACTGGAGAGACCCGTCAAACATCATGCTAATTCTATATCATAACACTATAAAATAGTGTCTCAACTCACCAAAATTAATACATAATTATAATTATTGAATCAAAAACAACACCAAAGGCCACCACCATAACCCAAAAACAAACAAATCCAAAACCAAATACACACACCAAAATCTTCACTGAAAAATAATCTAAGGGAGAATTTTTCTGTATTAAAAAAACCAAAAACCCTTCTCTAATTCCATTGAGGTAGAAAACCATAACATAATACATTAATCCAAAATCATTTCCCATGTTATAAAGAATAATAAAGTTTTTATTAATAAATATGAACTACAAAATAACAAAAAAAAAGCAATGGAGAGCAATGCAGTGCCATTGCGTCAAGGAAGTATGTTGTAATGAAGACTGAGAGAATCAAATCTGAAAATATTCATAACCATTGTTTGAAAGGACTAAAGACATGAAATATTTATATTCACATCACGAGATACCTTGGAGGAAATAATATATGAAACCATATTTCCTTCCGGCCACTTGTGAAGAACCTCTATGTAATTAGTCACTAGCCCCTTGAAATTATGAATGATATACGAAATTGAGCATATAATAGGTCCCAATACAAGAATGGAATTTTAGATAGTGGGTGAAAATATCCAATGATGTTTCCATTTACACCTCTGAATTTCAACATAAAAAAAGTGTATGAGAATTGGTAAACATATTCAAAGGATAAAAATGACTTAGGCCTCACAAGGAACACCGTAAGCCACCAAATACCACATCCTAAAAAAACATTTTTACCACATATCTTGATCAAACAGAGATAGAAGTCGTAGAACCGGAGTTATGAGATGGTATTTCAGCATTCGAGTGCTCTGAATGACTGAATTATTGATTAGAATGAAACTAGAAGACATAAAACAAGGGATAACTAACTCAGGTCGCAACTATAAAACCATTGACAGCTGATCTATAGACCCAAAATATCATTGATTCAACTGCTCTAGATCCTACATGGAGAGGCACAGAAGATGGAGTATTTAGAGTAATGTATGAGGGTCTAGACGTTTCGATATACAAAACATCAAGAGGACCATAAAATTGTCTTTATGTAACATTCCTCAAGAAAAACCACAACACCTTGAATTTTTAAATTGAAGCCATCGACAGAGCATTAGGGAGAAAATGAAAACCAAATGAGATGAATGATTATATTTTTTATAAATATCTATTGTATAGAAATAAAAATACACTCAACACATTGAATTATTATTTCTATTAGATGAATGGTATCATCTTTTACTTTTATGTTAGTATTTTTCTTGAAGATATTTTCCTAACTTTTCAAAAAACTCTTATTATAACTCTTTAATCGACTATTAAAAATAAAAAAATATAGAGAAATGGAAAATTTATGAACTATTCAAAGAAAGGGAGAATGTCAAATCCTTATCAAATGAATGGTATAAATTAAATTTTTTTTACAATTATATATGTAAGTTGGAGTATGTTTTAAAAAATTTATTTCAAAAGATTACATTCAAATATATGTATTTTGAATTTAAAAAATTTGGAAATTGTGAGTTGAATGAATTTTTTACACACTTTATAATATAGTTTTTTTAAAAAAAATCTACACATTATATACATTAATATTTATAACAATTATAATTCCCATGTTCATAAGTTATTTTATATAAAATATTGTTTTTTACTATATTATTATTATCACATTTATTGGATGGGGAATTATTATGTATATTTGATTAGACTTTTCACATCGAATAGACCTATAAAATGTTCATCATGTGGATAGTTTAAAATTATAGAAAATAGATTATAATAATGTTCATTGGAAAATGTTATGACATTTGTACATGAAAATATCTATATATAGAAAGCAAATATCAATAGGATGAACATTTTTCAAGACTACCAGGTGAGGATATTTCTATAATTTTTTTAATGATGCCTTATATTATACAAGGTAGCTCTTACATAGAATTTAGTGGTGAAGAACTTGATGACTATCAAGAAAATACTCTCTAATGAAACTTTCATGTGATGAATGATTTCATATTATAATATTGAAACCACCTTTGAGATATGTGGAATATGATTTACAAAAAATTCATAAAAATAATACCTCAATCGAGGAGAAGGAATATTTTAAATGAGTGAATATCTATAGTTATTTTGAATAATTTTCAAACTTATTTTTAATTCAAATTGATTATTAAATAAATTATTGAGAGTTACAACAACATAATTTGATTGTGGTTATATCATTTTATATGACATATGGTTTCAATTATTGATTACAATTGTGTCTGGTATTATTGATCGTTAGATCACTTGGATTGAGAGAAAGGGGATTATTATGATTGGTTTGATTGAGGTCTTCTAAGTATAACAAAATAGAGTTGCGTCCAATCATTCTTATAATGGAATTATATGTTGATGAAGATAAACATTACGATAAGGTTAATATTGTGTATACCTTGTGTTAGGATACATAATTACTTAATTCCGAAGGATAATTTTTGGATACATTCTTAAATATGTTTTTTATGTTTTTCTTACAATTTTTATAAAAGTTTGATTTACTTATATTTACCAGTTACTATTTCCACATTTCATTATATGTAAATGTTGGTTTTTTTTATAAATGATTTATTACACAGATTATGACACGTATTGGTTTGAATGTTCATATGATAATATTTCTTAATGAGGTTACTAATAAATTTTAATATTTTATGTTCATAAACTTAATTCACCCTATAGGTAATTTTTATATTTTGACTCTGTATTTGGTAGATTTTCCATGTCATTTTATAGGTTTTATGAAATATAAATGATTGAGGATAAATAACCCTTATGTTTCATATTTTAATAATTATAAAATTTATTGTTTGTGTAATATTATGATATTTATTAGGATATATATCGAATGACATAGGAATTTCATATAGTTTCTATATGACTTGATGTTGAGGTAATTATGTCTTTTGGGAAAAATTATTTTACTTTTGGAAAATAATTTTACTCGTATATATAATATTGCGATTGAATGAAAATTTGATGAAAATATGAATAAATTTATTTTGGAATATGTTCACATTATTTTGGGATTATGATATATAATGGATAATGTGAAATTTTATGTGAAATTGGTTAATATTATTCAACAGATAAAATATTTAGTTAATTTTTCGTAGCTTCTGTGATCAATATTATCATGGATTATATGATTTGGAATTTTAAATGAAATTATTTCATGATTTTTTAGGTTTACAAACATTGAAGGTGAATTATAAGTTGTTCTTAGGAGAATATTTTTAATGATTTATTTATTATAAGGGTTTATATTCCACATTGTGATTCTTTATAGAAAATTTTATTTTATTTCTTTATTCTATATTTATAAAATCAAATGTAATTAAATTAAAAAATTAATTTTTTAAATTTACTCCTTATGAATCAATGGCCACTTTTCCTCTCTTATAGCTATATAGTTCAAAAATCGTGTTGTTTGAATAGTTTTTTGCTGATTCAATTTTCATTAATTTAGCCATATACTCTTTTCCATGAATATGATCATATAATTTTGTTTATTGAATAAATTTTATGTATTAAATTTTATTTATTATTTATTTTATGGTGATATACATTTCATTATAATAATTTTCAATAAAATATTCATTACTTTATAAATTATGATGTTTGTAATGGTTTTGTTGAATCAATTATCATACATCAAGTCGTGTTTCTTATTATAGGCCTATTTTATTTTTCATAGTTGTATCACCTCTCTATGTAAATATCCTATAATAAATTTCATATGATTCCAGGTATTTATAATTCCATTTCAGATTCCCTATTTCATAATGTTGTTATTAAATCCTTACAAAATTCATAAAGAATTTTCTCAACTCAATCTATTTTACCTGAGTAATAAAATTTCTTCTTTAACCATGTTTGTTGAGGATTTATATATTTTTTTCATTCTCTTTCTCAATTGGTATTTCCTATTTCTTACTTGGAAAAAATAACTCTAATGCCAAAATATTTTTCATTGATTAATTTTAGGGTTTTTATAATACATTATGCTATTACGCATTTTTATCTAACTCATTTATAACTATTTTCTCATTTATTTAGATATTAATTATTACAAAAAATATTTTGTTTTATTATTTTGTATGATATAAATATATATTCAATTTTGAACCTTTAACATTTCACATTATCTTTATTGAAAATAAAATATTATATTTACCTTATTGATGTGATTTTTCTTTAAACTTATTGAAGAGACTAAACGGTAGATTTTTCCCCTTCTATACATTTTATTTATCTTAAACTAAAAAATTATTCACATACTAATTATTTTATTTTATATATCTGTTATTTAGTATTCATTTTGTGTAATGGTTTTCAGATAACAATTTTACCCATTTAAATGAATTGTGAAAATTTATTGATTTGTTACCTCCTCTCCTAAACCTATTATCATAAGGACCAAGATAATAAAATATAATTCAGTATTATGTTAAAAGTATTAATTTTTTTAATAACAGCTACCTTATATTTGTATTCCAAACCTATTTTCATATCCACATTGATAGAATAATAACCATTATTATGATATGAAATTATAAAGGGACAAGACATAGAATATATGTTAATATTTTATGAAGATATTATATTTTTGTAATGGATTTAGTGGTATTTTTAAATGTTTTTTCTTCATGTAGATCAAATTACATGAACATAATTATTTTATTGGTGGAGAATGCGACAACTAATATATTTTAAATAAAACATCACTTTTATGGTTTATTAAGAATCATGATTATAAATTTATTTAAATAATGTTTACATAGATATATATTAATATCATGGACCAATAGAATTTATTTAATCAATTAGATTCCAATAATAAATTAAAAATTATTATATTTACTTCAGTATAGAAAATGTATTTCATTGTACGATATAATATATTTGTTGAATATGTTTATTAAATTTTATCCATCAAAATAATTTGTTAAATAATGTATATTTTATAAATACATATTCATCTTATTAATAAATATGATTATTAATAATTTTTACTATGATTATATTAAAATAATAATACCAATGTTTGAAATAAGAGTATGACTTGGGTGTTGAAAAAATTGTTTTTATTATAAATTAATTTATTTTATAAGTTCTATATATTTTTATTTAAAAGATAAATTTATATATATCTGAAATTTAATTTTATAAAATGGTAATGTTGAAATTATATTAGTTATTTTTTCTGTCTTATTCTAAAAAATAATTTTTTTTGCGGAAAAATTAATTTTTTTATGAATATCATATCATTTAAAACAACATAATGATATTAATATGATAAAAATACTTATTAAGCATTGGAAAATTTTTCTAATTATATTAAACTCAAAATATTATATATATATATATATTATTCGACTAAAATAAGATAATTATTCTGTCAATATAAGTATGAATACATTTATCAATATTGATATAGTGCTCTCACATCATTTGAAATGTCACATTGATGTATTCATGATAGTGTATAGGAAGCTATAGTTATTTTATTTAATCTATGAGATATAAATTATATACAATGCTTGTGAAAGTTAGAGAAAATCCAATATAAATAGATTTAAAAAATTTAAAATGATAATCATAGTATTAAATGTGGTTTTTTAATTTTATGGTTAGAAAGGAACGTTTATAAATGATTTAAATGAATATATTATCATTATGTAGATATCAAGATAAATTTTAAGTTAACATGGGAAAATAACCCATCAAATACAATTGAAGGTTATTTAATTATATAAATGAATCATAAATTAAATAAAAGTTATTTAACTTAATGTTAAGTATATTTAGTATGTGTAATAATTTATGAATTCAAATATTTTCCAAATATGACACACATTACATTTTAAAATTACATTATTTACCCTTAATGACTAATGTTTTCTGAAATAAACTTTTATTTTCCCTATAAAAATGGGGCACATTATAACAATAAAAAACATATTGTGTTTTATTTTGTCACCATATTATTCCAATTTTCTTATTTATACATACTTTTCTATGTTCATGGTTTTAAATATATAACTAAATTCATTTTCCCAAAATATATAGACTCAATCCGAAAGAGGAGACTAAAAGTGAAAGGTAAGAGTTTCAAAGAATATTTTTCAGATCTTATTAATTATTATTCATATTTAAAATTGTAGAAACCAAATAAGTTGTAATAAAATTATTATTTTCTTATGGAACTTGATTTTACCAGCTATTACCTCTCATTGAACACTTTTTATTCCAGCTATTGTGTCAAAATATAGGGTATCACAAAACTATATATTTTGGTTTTATCTGTTATATTTAAATTTTCAATAAAACAAGTAATATTTAAATGTAAACCAAAAAGATTAGTTTAGTTTTTTTTTTAAATAAAATATTTTTGGGGTTTTTCTACTTTTAAAATCATTGGAAAAACATCTCTTACCAAGTCTTTTATGATAATGTGTTTCTTGCATTATGATTATTGTTTATCATACTATTATTCATGGGATTAGTTAGTGGCTAGAACTTGAAGGAACCGCGTTAATGCTGAATACGATTGGCAATGCAAAGAACCCAAATGTTATGGGAGATGGAATTAAAAATATTATAAATATTCTCACACAAATTTTTCAAGCTATGAATCATAGAAGACTTACAGAAGAAAAATGGTGGAAAAAACATTATGTTGTGTCCATCATGAGGCAGTGTAAACCTTCTTTTAGTGAGTCTTCTGATCAATTAGTGGATGAACAATGAATTAGTACCATTGAAAAGATATTTTCGGTTCTCTAATTTTCATAACCTGATAAATTCTTCATAGAATTATATCATTTGGAAGGTTTAGCTGTTCAATGGTTTAACCTTATCATGAAAATGTGGATAATAGATGAAATTGAGTCCATGTAATTGGAGGAATTCATGAAAATATTTTTCAATACACAATTTCCTTATATTCAATGAACAAATATGGAGAAATATTTCCACCAATATATGGAAAATGATGATGAATGTGTTGGTAACTAGGATGAAAATTTTACAAGACATGCAAGGTATGTGTCTAGAATTATCATCCAACCTGAGTGTAAAATTACTCTATTATTTAGTGGCATAAAACCAAGTATTGGAAGGGTGTTATTTATAAGGGAAATCAATAGCAATAAAGAAATCATTAGATGTTTTTTGAAGGTTGAGATGAAAATTGGAGTAACCTAATAGTCTTATGGATTTTATAAGAAGTGAAAAAATTAATTTAAGGGAAAATATAATTTCCACACCAAAAAATAAGATGCGTTTTCTCTTATTCTCAATGTGTGGAATGAAATACGGAGGAAATTATCTTAAATGGACTAGTAAATGTTTTATGTTTGAAAAAAAGTTTATCGGGCAGTTGAATTCCATAGTGATGGGAACAGGATGTCTAATGATCCAAATATAGAAAAGGATATAAAAATTGGGCCTCCTATACTCCAATGTTACAAGTGGAAGGAAATGGGGAATTCTTCTAATCAATTCCCTAATACAAGGGTTATTGATCGAAATCAATGTCATCTAACTCTTAAAGACAAAGAAAAGTTCATGTCACATGCGATCATTATCTGCGATGTGGAGCACAATAATGAAGTAGTGAAAGGTAAACATACAATCCAATCTAAATTATAAAATGTTTTTTTAATTCTATATGCATGCAATCTTTTATTTATGATTAACATACTAAGGGTATATTTTTATTACCTCATCAATTCAATTTTGAGTTTACTATGTCATCCCTTAATGGCACAAAAACCACATCAAATGTTTATAATTAATCTCTAATTGATGTTTCTATGAAAGGGATTCCTATAAATATTTTTATCCTTACTATAATTTAATTTGATGTGATTATTATTATGGATTATATTTTTTCCATATGGATGTTATATAAATTTTAGAGGAAGAAAAGTCACATTTTATATTCCTGATTAATGTATGATCATCTATCGATGCAAGGATGAGTATGAATTTACAGCAAAAATTTCTTCCATCTTATGTGTGTTGATTCCTATAAATAACGGCTATCCATCTCAAATGGTTGTGTAAAAACTCCCAATTATTAGTACACCCATAATATAGGAGTTTTATGATGTCATTATAGAATAATTACTAGACCCTCCAACAAATCATGATGTTTATTTTTCAATAGAACTCATGGCATTTGGTATTCTTATTTCAATGAAACCTTATATAATCGACCCAATTTTGTTACAGGAATTGAAGATAAATCACCAAGTGAATCTATATAAGGGATTTATACACCATAGTTCATCACCTTGGGGTGCACCTATTTTTTTTGTTAAGAATACAGATGGATCAATGAGACTCTACATTAATTATATAGACCATAACAAGATAAATATCAAGAAAAAATATCATCTTCCCCACAATGATGACTTATTCGACCAATTATGTGTAGCATAATACTTTTATATGATTTATCTTTTCATGGGATATGATAAACTATTTTTCAAGAAGAAACATATAAAAAAGGTGAAATTCTTTAAAAGGTATGGACACTATGAATTTATAGTGATGCCTTTTGGTCTTTATAATGCCCCATTTATCTTCATGGATCTAATTAATTGAGTCTTTAGAGACTATATAGATTAGTTTTGATAGTATTTTAGATGAAATTCTTATTTGTTTTATGAGAAAGGTTTAGCATGAAAATCACATGACAATTCTACTGAATACCCTGGGAAAGGAGAAAAATTATTCAAAATTTTCCAAGTTTTAATTTTGTCTTAAAAAAGATTCATTTGTTGGTCACATGATCTCAAAAGAGTGGATATCTATGGGTCCTACAAATACAATGGTTATTAAAGGTCATCTGAGACCAATAACAGTAATTGAGATCCAAATTTTTCTTGTTCTGGTTGGATATTATCATCATTTTGTGAAATATTTTTCACAGTTATCTAATTCACACAAAAATTTGACTCGGAAATGAGTTTTGTTTGTGTGGACAGATGAATGTGAAGAGAATTTCTAACATTAAAAATATAGGATTGCCAATTTACTTGAACTCATACAAGCTTGTAGTGG
Organism: Viscum album; assembly: GCA_963277665.1. Taxonomy (NCBI): domain Eukaryota; kingdom Viridiplantae; phylum Streptophyta; class Magnoliopsida; order Santalales; family Viscaceae; genus Viscum; species Viscum album. Next base: position 758,132,091 of record OY728140.1, on the reverse strand, counting down.
AGAAATGATTATGATCTATATTAATGAATCTAAAAAGGTTCTAGGATGTGTTCTCTTAAAACATTATATGGTGATAGATCATGCCTCATGAAAATTGAAAATCTATAAGTAAAATTACCCAACTCATTATTTTTATTTAGTTGCGGTAATAATTTCATTATTGATATGTAGGTATTATATTTATGGTGAAAGGAGTGATATTTATATTGATTTTAAAGTATTAAATTTTATTTTTAAACAAAAGTAGTTAAATATGTTCCAAAGTAGATGGTTGGAGTTAATTAAAGATTGCAACTACAAAATATATTCCCACGCTAGGGAAATGAATAAGGAGGAAAATTATTTGAGTCAAAAGGACCATGGTAGTATATCCAGGATGAGGATCCCAAAAGATTCAATATTTATGGATTTTCAAATGACGGATCTTGAAATTTAAAAGGTAGGGGATAAATCTTATCATTCTCAATTTAATGTTCAACCATATGTACAAGTGAAGATTAAGTAGGCACATAAGGAAGACCTATGGATACAAATGAACGTGATAAATGTTCCCAAATTCAACATTGACTGTGATGGAGTAATGAGGTTATAAAATTGGGTTTGTATTCCCCCTATACATGAATTTAAGAAGCATCCATTGTATGAGGCTGACAATTCCTCGTTCTCTATTTATCCTGGATGCAAAAATATGTATAGGGATCTGAAAGAGTATTGCCAATGGGATGGCAAGAAAAAAGTTGTTTTAGAATATGTTTCATGGGTCTTAGTTTGGTAGCAAGTTAAAGCTAAGAGATAGATGTTTATGGTGATGTTATGACCGTTACCCGTACCAGAATAGAAATTGGAAAACATCACTATGGACTTTTTCAACTATCATCCAAAAAAATCTAAAGGCCATATTACTATATGGGTTATAGTAGATCTCCTTATGAAGTATACACACTTCATTTATATTATAGTAGATTTTTATCTTGATCATATTTCATGAATATATGTAAAGGAATTTGTAAAATATTATGGTGTACCACTTTCAATAATATCGTTTAGGATATGAGGTTTACCTTGATGTTTTAGAGATGTCTTCAGCATTATCTATATATAGAGTTATATTTCATCATTACGTATCATCCTCATACATACGGTCAGTATGAGAGGATAATTCAAACTATAGAATACATAGTGAGAGCTTTCTATATGGATTTCAATGGTCCTTGGTATCAACACTTACTTTGGTGTAATTTTCTTACTATAATAGCTTTCAATCTAGCATTCATATGGCTCTTTATTAAGCCATCTATGGAAAAAAGTGCATAACTCCAACATGCTGGGATGCAATTGGGGAAAATCTATTAGTACCTGACCATGTTGGTGAAATGGTAGAAACATCGAGATCTATTCAAAAATAGATAATAGATGCTCAATATTGACAAAATTAGTTATGATAACATCTGAAGAAAATAAAAAGCATTTTAAGTGGTTGAAAATTTGTTTCGACAAATATCTCCCAAGAAGATATTAATGGTATTTGAAAAGAAAATAAATTTGATCCCCAGGTATATTGGTCATTTTGAAATTATAGATCATATTGGGAAGGTATATTACCGATTGGAACTTCTCCCAAATATATCTCAAGTTCATGATGTTATCTATGTATCTCTCTTGAGAAATTATTGACCTAATCTTTAACATGTAATAATCTTAGATGTCAAACTTCAAGAGAAAGGCCACTCTTTTGAAAAACAACCGATAGAGATTATAAATCATAGTGAAAATATTTGGTGAAATAAGACTACTCTATTGGTAAATGTTTTATGGAGGAACCACCAATTTGAGTATGATATGTGGGAACATGAGGATATTTTGGGGGAGGGATATCCTCGTCTATTTATTTCACAATGAAAAATTTCTATTTAAAAATCATTTTAAGGGGGGTAGAATGTAACAAACAAATATTTTTATGAAAACATTACTCTAAATAATACTAATTATTCTTTAGTATTCATTCCATCCAATCATGAGTTTAAATGAACCGCAAGATGAAATTATTTTAAAATGTCTATCTCAACCTAGTCATTAGTGTATGACTCACCGATTCTCATTGGATCGATAGTAAAACGATTCATTACTAGGCCTTAAGCAACATTCCCAAGACGCCAAAGGCTGGAAATAAATATTGTAGGGTTTCAAGTACATGTGGTAGACGATTTACCCTTTATCAAATAATCCCATAAACAAACCAACTATAACTAAACATTCACTATATGATTCATGACTGATTTAAAAAAAACTCAAAAACATCATGTATCTCAAAACCACATCAATGTATGCAACATTAGAAGAATAACCAACTATCAAAGTACACAGCGGATAAAATACACAGGACTCTCCAATGACCTCAACACTCCATACTATATAAGATCAAACATCCATAATCTCCGAAGAACCCAAACATCATGAGGTAGTGCTAAACACGTGTGAAACATTACCTTTTCCCTTGTACCAGAAGAAAAAATCTACAAAACCACCAATGTACCAATGTAGGGGTGAGTATAAAACTCAGTACATTTTCCCCAACGACTTACATACTCATGCCACTAAGATTGAAGAGTTAGAAACAGTTATATAAAATATTTTATATAAAACAATATCTCAAAAAAAATTATATCTAAATATAAAGGTGTTTCCAAAACCATTTATTACCAAAAGCATACAAGTGAAATTAAAACCAATTTCGATAGAAAGATATTTTTCTAGAAAAATAACTAAAAAATCTTTAAAATCATTTGACAATATCCCTTTCTTGGCATACCCAACCATTCCACAAACCCATGAAACTAACAATGCGTGCTACATTATGACATTTCTATACTCATGAGCAGTTTTTCATCAATCAATCAAGTCATCACAAGGTAATTGTTTCCCATGATCCATTAACCCTTTGGCACTGAGCAGTAGGACCTATTTCAACCAAGACATATATATGCAATATAAACATTTTATCTTAAGTTCCATTTATCCTTTGGCTTTGATAACAAGGTTATATTTCATCCAAGCCCCCGAAATTCAATATGATCTCACACACCAATATACTCAATGATCATGCCAAAACACATTTTCCATAAAAATACAATTTTTATTGAAAACACATTTTCCATAAAAATACCATTTTTATTGAAAACAAAATTTTCCATTTTTTTAACAATTCATAAAATCAATAATTTAAAATCATCATTTTAAATTCAAGATGCTAAATCACATTGCCCCAAACTTCATTATAATTTCACAATTTCACTAAAACCATAAATCATCACTGAAGAATATTTTATCCATGCTTTTCACAATCCATACCATTCAAATAAAACAATTTGAAACTAATCCAATCGTTTCTATCAAGAGGAGATGAGAGTGAATCGACCTACTTTGATGGTTTTGAGGAAACTCTATAGAAGATAAAGAACACAAAAGAAGATGAGATGATTCTCCAAGAACGAACATACATCTATTATCATAGAATGTTCATGACTCAACATTGATTAATTTAGCATAAAAACGTATATATACCCAATATATGTTAATTTCTGCGAAACAATGGATATCAGAGAATTAGATCTAAGAAGATATATTTAAACATGACAAAACAGGAAAAAACGGTGACATACCTCAAGAATCGGATCAAGATTCCATGAAAGTATCTTAGATCTCTTCCTCTACACTAAAAAACACCATATTTTTCATTAACTGACGTTAGAAAAATAATATCTACCCACATGAGGTGTAGATATATGAAAACGATAATGGGAGAAGGAGGAGTTTGTAGAAAACAGAAAAGAACCAAGAAGAACGACCCTTACCCCAAGAATCAGGCTTGAAATCACCAAGTGAAGGCTTTGAGATGGCTCCAACTCATGTGGGGAGGGTTATCCAGACATCTAGGGAGAGAAATATCGATTTAGGGGCGTTTTGAATCCAAATATAAATATATTGAGCAAAAACAAGAAATCTCCTATAGAATAGGGTCTAGATTTGACCTATGCACACAATTTGACCACATGGTTTCAGAGAACCATGTATGGATCATGCGACCTTCCTTTTGTCCTAAAACTACTTATAAAACCCCAAAAATATCCCATCTATCAACTTTACCCTTTTTATGGAAACAAATAATTTTAATGGAAACATCCTCTTATATGGACACACACCACTTTATGGAAACACACCACTTTATGGAAACAACCCACATTATGGAAGCAACAAGATTTATGGAAGGACCCAACTTTATGGATGCCCCGAACTTTATGGAAACACCCAACAATAAGGAAACAACCAACATTATGGAAACACCCATCTTTATGGAAACAACCATTATTTTAGAATCACCAAACATTATGGAAACTCTCTATTTTATGGAAACTTTTTATTTTATGGAAACCCATTCAAATCCAAAACATTTAAAAACGCCTCTTTTAACTTAAAAACATGAGTAAGGGGTTTTGTAGCTGAAATTGGCGATTCTAAATATTCTTCACATTGGTTTTTCCATCCTCATAATGTAGAAAATTGTCGTTGGCCAAAAATATTTCCAACCATTGCTCATTCATTTCCTTCTCACGTTACTAAGTCTCTCAAAGAATCTAACCATGTTTCCATTAAACCCACACTATGCTGATTCTTTTACCATGCATGACATTATCTTGTCTATCCATAATCTGCATTGGGATATGTACCAATGATTTATCTCATTCTTGGTCAACATGATCCTATCCGATCACATGGTCAGGATCAGGGTGATTTTTTTCAACAAGGATAAAAGGAACACATTATGCACCGAGCTAAACCTTTGTGGTAATTCCAACTGATATGCCACCTCTACAACCGATTTTAGAATCCCAAAAGGACTAACATATCTTGGATATAACTTCCCATGCTTCCCAAAATGTTGATTCCCATTCCTTGGAGAGATCCTCAAGAAGACAAGATAACCCACATCGAACGACAACAGTCTTCGACAGTGATCTACATAAGCTTTACCAAGACTCTTAGCTATCTCGATACTCTTTATAATCAACTGGATCATCTCTAATGTATCTTAGATAAGGCTTGTTCGGACTAGTGATGTTTCTCCCATGTTCATCTAGTGAAGTGTATCACGACAAGGACACCCATACAATGTTTCAAATGGAGCCAAGTGTGTCGAGTCTTGATTGATGTTATAGTATGAAAATCCCACTAAGGGTATATGATCCTTTCATGAGCCACCAAAATCCATTACCCATGCCAAAAACTTATCTTCCAACTTTTATATCATCCACTTAGATTTCCCATAAATCCGAGGATGATAAATCATGCTCATAGTCAACTGAGTCCTATTGATTTTTTGTAAGGATCTCTATAAATGAGATGTGAACCTTGGATCTCTATCTGACATGATTCAAACTGGTAAGCCATGCCACATTACCAAATATTGGATATAAAATTTTGACAGATCCTCCACCATACGAGTTTCTTGAATTGGTATGAAATGGGCTGACTTGGTAAGTCGATCCACTATTATCCAAGTGAAATCGTGTTTCCAGACCGTTCGTGGAAGACATGTGACAATATCCTTTTATATCAAACCCCATTTCTACACTAGGATGAGAAATGATTGTAACATACCATCTGGTCTATGATTCTTTGATTTAACCTACTGACAAGTTAAGCACCACGAGACGATCTCGAACACCTTCCTTTTCATGTTGCTCCACCAAAACTGCACCTTCATCTCCTTATACATCTTCTTTGTACCTGGATGTACAGCCCATCCCGAAAGTTGGTAAGCATGAAAAAGTAGTTCCTAACAAACCATAGGTACAACCATCAAATCTATAAAACACAAAAATGAACACCATAAAGTATCCACCCCTCAATGTTCTCCCCAACATTGAGTTTTAAACTTACAACCAGACATTCTGCATCATATGTTTGTGCATCTTTGATCATTTTTACTAAATCAGGAACAAGTGAAGCTGAAAATAAAACCCAACATCACCTTGTTCTTCCCATTCCACATTCATGTCATCTAAGACTAACATCAACTACCATTCATCTGAATCTTCTTTCAACAACCGAGTATATGAATTTATACTCAATGCATATGCCACATAATTTCTTTTCCCTAGTGTTTACATCAAGTCAAATTCAAAAATTTGGAGATACGTCATCCATATCCATTGCCTCAGATTCAAATCTTTCTATAATAAAAGTTGTTTTATGTTTTTGTGATCCATAAAAACAGTAAATTTCTCACCAAAGAGATAATGTCTCCATGATTTCAATGCGTGGATGACTGCAGGTAACTCCAAATCATGTGTTGGTTAGTTCTTTTCATGAATCCTCAACTACATTAAACCATAAGCAACCACATGATCTCTTTGCATGAGAACACGACCCGACCTAGATAATGAAGCATCGCAGTACACCACATACCCCTGTCCTGATTTGTTCAAGATCATGATAGGTTCTGATGTAAGATGAAATTTATATTCTCGGAAGGTCTTATGAAATTCCTAGGTCAATTGGAATGTAGAATTCATCTTTTACAAAGTTGTAATTAGTGAATCTAGTCATGAGAAATCATGCAAAAAATGTCAGTAGTAACCAGATAGACCAAGAAAACTTTGTATCATGAAAACATTCTTTGGTGGTTTCCTAGAGTTAATGGATTTTATCATTTTAGGATCAACAGAAATTCATTTCTCCAAAATGACATGGCCAAGAAAACGAACATCCTGTATCTAAAAATTACACTTTGATAATTTGGAATACAAACAGTGATCTTAGAAGATTTGTAACACTATTTCTAGGTGCTTCTCATGGTCAGCCCTTACCATTGAATAGAATTTTTTTTTTCCAAAATCACCACAACAAAATAATCCACATATTTTTGAAATATATGATTCATCGATTCCATGAAGACTGTAGGTGCATTCGTTGGACCGAAAGGCTTTAATATATATTCATAGTGGCCATATCAAATTTTTAATTCTTTATTTGGAATATCCTCCTTCTAAACTCACAATTGGCGATATCCTGAACTGTAGTTATTCTTGATGATCCATTGATCTCCCCTTAACTGATCAAAAAAATCATCAGTGCATGAATGTGGATATGAGTTCTTTATCATAACTTGTTTAATCTTACGATAATCAACACACGTCCAAAGAGTTCCATCTAACTTCTTCTCGAACAAAACGAGTGATGATCACAGAGACGTACTTGGTCAATTGAAACCCATTCTTTATAGCTTCTAGAAATACACTTTATGTTCCATTACCTCTATTTGTGAAATCTTATAAGACTAATGGTAAATAAGAGTGGTCCTCATGAGAAGGCCAATCATAAAATCCACTTCAATTATAGGTTCTAACCATGAGAATTTCTCAGGAAATGCATTTGAAAATTGATCCAAAACTACTAGAAAACTATTTTCGTTGATTTATTATATCACTTAAAAATTCAATGCTTCCAACTGATAAGAGATCATTCTCACAATTGGTTCTAACAAGCTCTTTTCCCCTTTCTTTACAATCCTATCTCCTCTAAAGTGATGCTTAATGTCGTCCTCAGCCAGGAAACTAACATTTCTCCTATAATAGTTGATTTGAGCCTTGAACATTGTATTCCAATCCATACCTAGGATTACATCATAGAAATCCATATCCAACATCGAGAAGTCCCATTTTAGCTTAGCTCCATCAATAGTTTTAGCACATGCTCCACACACAAAGGCTTGACATTCTCTTTCATGGGGAAGAGTTTACAACATCAAAACAGAAGGAATTATTTCCATTTTTAAAAATATTGAATAGGTTCCCCAATTCCTCTTCATCTTAGTGCTAGAGTTCTTAGATCCTCTAGTGAATACAACTGCACATTATCCACTTGGATTTTCAGCAGTGAAAGATATCATAAATGGAGTATCCGGTTGATGTCCCAACTCAACGGTTTGAAAATCCTGAGTGATGATTTGGACCAATTGTTGGTTAACCTGTGGCTCGGGTGCAACCCAATTCTCAAAAACCATTTCTGAATAGTGTAAATGATGCCTATTAGGTTACCCTTTCTAATCCAACAATGAAATCTTCAATATCACTCTCTAGCAATAAATGGATTAGCATTTCAAATTGTATCAAATAAACTATCACAATATTTTTTTCCAAAACAACCTTTTTCCACATTCAACCATTTTTGAAAAACCATTATTTCTTTTGAAAACAAAACCATCTTCAATATATATCAACCATATTTTTTCAAATCCTTTCATTTGAAAAAAAATTCTATATTATTAAAAAAATTACACCATTGCACAAAATCATAAATCATTACTTCAAATGAAATATTCAATCATTGGGGGAAGCCATTACTCTACAACTCGTGTCATGCTCATCTCATTGGCGGAACCCATGAAAATGAGATTCTTATATCCTAGAAATGTCTCTACACACTTATTTACCCAACTCCATAGTAACATGATTTTCAACATAAAATGGTTATCTACGTCCTTCTATTTTATATATTTCAAGTTCCATCAATCCTACTCCTATCTATGATTTTAGCCCAAATAATAGACAAGACTTAATTTCAACGCCAAGACCAATAATAATGAATACTACTTGTTAAGAGAGGACCAAATAAGATAATATCATTTATACCTCAAAGGAAGGACCAGACTGATATAATTTTTATGGACCCGCCAATTATCATTTTCTTGAGTGTATAATGAGTCATTAATAAGCCTTAACCGACATACCCAAGATACCAAAGGATGGAAAGAAATGCTTAAGGGATTGAAATACATGTGGGAGGTAACTTAACCTTTAGGAAATAAAACAATAAACCAACCAACCATAACCAAACATTCACTATATGATGCATGAATTAATTAAAGACAACTCAACAACTTCATGTATCTCAAAACCACATCAAAGTAAACAACAACAAAATAATAACCAAGTATCAAAGTACACAACAAATAAACTAAACAAGACTATAAAAAGACCTCATGACTCCATAATTCATAATATCAAAGCTCAACAATCTCCGAACAGCCCAAACATCACGAGGTAGTGCTAAACACATGTGAAACATCAGCATTTTCCTTGTTCTAGAAGACATCATCTGGAATATGACCAAAGTTCCAAAGAAGGGATGAGTATTAAAATCAGTAAGTTTTCTCCAATTACTTTCCTACTTATTCCACTATGATATAAGTCTTATAAAAAATTTTATAAAAAATTTTATAAAAATTTTTATATAACAAAATTTCGCAAAAATAGTTTATAACTAAATATAAATAATTTTTCGAAACCAATCATTACCATAAGCTTACAAGGGAAATTGAAACCCAATTTCCCAACAAGATATTTTTACATAAAAATACCTAAAAAACTTTAATATCATTTCAAAATATCCCTTTATTGACATACCTAACAATTCCACAAACCCATGTAACCAACAAGGCATGGTAGGTTTTGATAGGTCCATACACATGAGTAGTTTCTGGTCGATCTACCAAGTCGTCACATGGTAATTGTTTCCCATGTGCCATTAAAACTATAGAATAGAGAACAAGGCCATATTTCAACCAATCCTTGTATATGAAATATCATCTTTTTATAATGTGTGCCATTTATCATTTGGCACTGAGCACAAGGTCATATTTCAAACAATCCCATGAAATGCAATATGAACTCACACGCCAAAAATGCCCAAAGATAATGGAAAAACTCCTTTTCAATATAAACACCATTTTTATTGAAACCCAAATTTTCATCAAAAAAATTTAACAATTAAAAAAATAAATAATTTAAAATATTCATTTTAAATTCGAGATGCTACATCACAGTGCACAATAATTCACCAAGATTTCACAACTTCACTAAAAGAATAAATCATCACTGAAGAATATTTATTCCATGATTTTAAAAATCAATACCATTCAAATAAACCAATTTGAAACTTATATAATAAGTTATAGACAATGTATTTTAGAGTGAAGCCACCTACCTCAAAGGTATTGGTGAATCTCAACCACATATGAAGAATGCTCCAGAAGAGGGGTCGATTCTACAAGAACGACCTTACTTCTATTTTACTAGAAAGATAATGAATCAACATTTATTTATTTGGCATCCAAAAATAGTAGATATAACAACTATATGTTCATATATGAGAAAGAATGGAGATCAGAGAAGTAGATCTAAGAACATCTAAGAAAACATGACAAATCTGGAAAGAATGGTGACAGACCTCAAAATCAGATCAGGATTCCTAAAAAAAGATTAGATCATTTCCTCTATCCATAAAAGCACCATAATTAGCATTAATTGATGTAAATAAACTTATATATACTCATAGTAGGTGTATATCTAAGAAAATGAGAAGTATAGAAGGAGGAGTTTATAGAAAATAGAAAAGAACCAAGAAGGTCGACACTTACACCAATAATCGGGCTTGAAATCACTAAGGAGAGGCTCTAGGGTCGATCCAACTCATGTGAGGAAGGTCCTACAGCCTTCTAGGGATATAAATCTATAAATAGGGGCATTTTGACGCAAAAAAGATATATATATATATATATATATATATATATATAGAGCAAAAATGATTAAGCTTCTAGAGAATAAGATCTCGATTTGACCAGTGCACATAGTTTGACCACACAGTTTTGGCCAACCATATATGGATCATGAGACCTTTTTTTCATCCCAAAACTCCTTATAAAACACCAAAACTCTCCCATCCTTCACCATTACTTATTTTATGGAAACAAATTTATTTAAGGAAACATCCTCATATATGGAAACACCCCACTATATGGAAGCACACCACTTTATGAAAACAACTCACTTTATGGAAACACCCAGCTCTATGGAAACACCAAATAATATGGAAAGACCCAACATTATGGAAACACAAAAATTCATGGAAACAACCAACATTATGGAAACATGAAAATTTATGGAAACAACCAACAGTATGGAAACACCCAATTTTATGGAAACTCCCCATTTCATTGAAACTCTTTATTTTATAGAAACCCATTCAAAGCTACACCATCTAAAAACATGCCACTTTTAAATAAAAAACACTAGGAAAGGGTTATGTAACCGAAACTGAGTGTACTAAAATTAGGATAGTATGAATACATAAAATTATTTATGAACATGTATGATGAATTCATTCTCTAACAGTTGTTTTTGAAAAATATAAATCAAATATATATTTTTATATTTTATTAACAAATTTAGTGATTAAAAATTACTATGCAAAAATAATATAATATATATGTTATATAGTAAATAAAATATTTCATAAATTCATACAACATATATTTTATCACAGAGTATCGACAAACCCTATTGGATGTATAAAAACCTATATTTATAAAAATGGTAATTCCACACCTTTTAATAGAGAACCCCTTTTAAATTATTTTTTTGAAACATTAATAAATTTTATCTTCCAACATAAAATTTTTCATTGTATGAAGGATATAAAAATATACTTTGGATAAAATTTTAATATTTGTCTAATAGCATTCAAATTTTTATAGAATATTAAAAAATACAATAAGCTTTAATTGAAGACAAATTTTTTCATTGAAATAATTTATATGTTTAAATTATAATAATTAATTTATTTAATGTATACATATAATAATTTTTTTATAATTCAATATAATGCATTTCACTATGATTAATTTTACATTGAATTTAGATGCTAAAACATTTCAATCTTTAAAATGTTTTAACTTTTCAAACTTGTTCTCTCATTTTGAAAATGGGTTTAATTTTAAATTAATTACTAAAACATTACTATTATTAATTTTTAGAAATGGATTCATTATTTTGAATTACTAAGTCCAAATTATGTAAATAACTTTATTTTATTTTTGGGAATTATGAATAGTAACTACAGTAATTTCTATTAACAATGTAAATGGGTAAATCAGGTAATTAAGAGTAATAATAATATTAAAAAATTACTCTAACACTTTTCTTAATATCATTTAATGATTTTGTTTCAACCTAAATTATCCTTGAGTTGAAATGGTGTCTTTTTAAGCTACATGTATGAGATTTGAACATTTAATTTATTTTATTTAAAGAAAAGTTAAATATGACTCACTCAAAATTTTGTAACTTAGTCATTTATTATATAAGGTTTCACAGAATATAATTTATATTAAAAATAATCATTGGAAATATAATTTTATTTACTTATCATTGTAATTTATTTTCATTTTTTAGGAAATAAATAATTACCTTAAAGGCTTATACTTTGAGGATGTAAAAATAAATTAATTGATAAGAAATTTAAAAAATTATTAACATTATAATAACCACAAAAGGACCCAGACCCCTGTCAAAATATTATTGGTAGAGTATATAATGATCATTACCATTCAATGGTTGAATTAGTGAACATTGTGAGTGTAACACCCCGACACCAGTTACAAAAAGTCAGTACATTATTACATAACATTGGCATGATATAAGGAATCATGTTCCAAAAGACCGATCAGTTTACTAGACTTTGAGGTACTAGATATATACATAAGTTATACATTAGATCATGAAATAAAAAGACAAAATTGTGTCTACTTTTATCATAATCATCTCCCTTAGACTATCCCTGCAGGTCAGTCGTAATATACTTCTTCACATCATGGGAAAAATAATACAATAAAATTGGTTAACTCAAGTGCTCATTAAGGATAACAATATAGAAGAAACATTCATAAATAAGCATAAACATTTAAGGAAATGTATAAGACTAAAACATAATCCCATTATACTTAATTTTCAGTATAATATGGAAAATATAAATTAAAAAATACTATTTACTTATTCACATTGATATTCTACTAGTCGAATAATCATATGCAATCTCAATAGCCAATTTCATAATGGTGGAATGCATAATGCTAAAATTCATAACCACATTTTCTAGGTCTTGTTCTAAGACTAACATTAATATTTTGTAAAGGAAATTTTGAAATACACTACTTTTTCTCATTCGACCTACCGATGCCTTGAGGATCTATAGCGGGCTCCAACCTTCACTTACTAAGTCAAATGCATTCCTCATATGAAAAGGTTGAAAGATAACATGAACATTTATATTAAAAATAGCATACGAAATGATAATAATTTTACCATAAACCATTAATGGTAAAAAAAATAACACATATAAAGTCAAACATATCACAAAACCTTCAATACAATTTGGAAGATTTTATCATATTAAATCTACTTTAAACAATAATAAAATTCATCAAAGGATGCTGACATAGATGAAATAAAAACCATATTAGATACATATCTCATTCTATTTTAAAATCATTTAAAAGCCACATATTAATTAAATAAAACATTTTTTTTGAAAATATTATAATAAGATTGTAAGGGATGATTTGATGATGCTATAATGGCAAAAAATAGATGCACTCTCCGTATAAGCTAAAAAACATTCTTTCCATAATATTTCAAAAAGGTAGTAAAAGACCTTGTTTGGAAAATGAAAGAATGAGTCCTTTATAAATATTATATAAAAATGAAAACAAGGGTATAAATTAATTTAACCCGTAGTCTATAAAGTTTTTAAAAAAATTGATATACATTTTTATGAAACATAGATGTGGAAGACAAAGAGGTCCTAATAGATACTCACGTATAAACAACCACAGATAATGAAGAGATTGTATAATTAAACCTTACCTTGTACTTTTACTTGGTTGAGGGTATGTTAACCTCCTGTATAATGGTTAAATCCTTGTCATTAAATTATATAAGAACCATATACATAAATATTATATCATATATGATCTTCTTATATTTATTTGTTAATAATATTTCGGTAGTATCATTGTTTCAGGTGATAACTGATTTGTTTTCCTATATATTATTTGTAACATAAGTAATGTTTTTTATTCATAGGATGTGTTTGATTAATATCCATAATGATATTAAGTTCTTAAACATTATTTTTAATCATAAAATAAAAATTATTATTGAATGATTATGATGGGGAATGGATTTCATCGTGTTCATGGAGACGGTAATCCCAACGTACGTACGAGCGACAATATCATTATATTGATGGTTAAATCATATGTAATTGGATGGTATATCATATATACATAATTATTAACATGTTATATTTATTATTTACATAATTTATACTCATTATAATACCCATCCAAATAATGAAGTCTTTGAATAAAAAACCACACCACGACATTGAGACGGTAAGCCGTATATACGCACATATGGTGACTTGTACTTCACATGATGGATGGAATAATGAACATGGTTGAACTATATTTTTTAAAAAATCACATAGTGTATACATTAGTGGATTTATTATTTTGGAATGGAATCAACAAAGAAATAAGTAGTGGAAGAAGAAAAGAACTTTGAAAGAGGTGGTGAAATTATTATCTCTTCTTGAGGTGTTTCCTTTTGATTTGATCAAAAGGTTTACTTAGGTGGATTATGATCTAATTAATTACATGAGGTTTTAGTGAGGTTATTTGAGAGGATATTTGAGAAGGGTTTGACCGACAAAAATGGATTTGTGGGTGTGATTTTGAGGGAAGGGGTAGTACCTTTTTATAAGAGAGGAGAGGGTCACTTTAGGAAAATCATAATATATTATTTTATTATACCAAAATATTCTGTTTATAATGGCTTAAAAATAATTTATTTTGACTCTAAGGTGGTTATGGGTCAAAAAACTCTCAACTAATAGGTTTTAGATAGGTTAAGGTCACCATATTAACGTTATATTTTAGATTTAACACTGTTAAATAGTTTAACTTTTACCATGTATTCTTGTATTATTATATGATACAATTAATAATATTAATATAAAATTTTAAGAGAACCCCTAGTGTTTCATTATTGATATTTATAACCTTATCAAAATACTCTATCCAAACCATATATTTTTAGGAATATTATATCAATTAATAATATAATATTTGTTTTAAAAACTCATTTATGTCAATATTGACACTATTTAGTATTTGATTTTTCTTAAAGTCCTAAAAAACTATTAGCTAAAATAAATTAATTTAATCAACCCTAACATTTAATATTAACATGGAAAATTCATGTAATTCATCAAAAGTCTCAATTTACATTTATTTGGATATTTTTAATATCAATTTTTTAATCTTCCAATAATAAGGTATTCACTTTGTCATAATTGTTTCCTAAATAAATTTAATTATTTAATATCTAAAAATTATAAATAAAATACAATTATGTTAGAAATATTCTTATCTTTATAATTAATATTTATAGTCTAATATATATTATGTATATCCCTATATTAAATATGGTTTATTTATTAAACATTGAATTTAACACTTTTAACTATTCTGTAAATAAAATAATAATAAATGCCCTAATCCAATCCAAGTGGACCAAAAGGATAATATTTTATTCCTATGGTTTATTTTTGACGAAATAAACTTATGTAATAGAATTAGGACATGTGTTAGGGTAATAATAATATCATTTTTTACATTTAATTACCCTATTTACTTTTAACCGTGGTAAATAAAAGTCAAAAGATATTATCCACCAAAACTTATTTTTAAGCTTATTGAATCAAATTTTACATACTGATGTTGGCCGCTTCTCTTAGATTTTTGAAATTAAATTCATAGAAGAGGTAAAATTACGTTTTATTCAAAATTGTAAATGCATCTAGAAGGTGGGTAAAAGACGGTAAGAAGTTCAATAAATTATTATATATCTAAAATTATTATAAAATTACTCCAATGAAATAAATTTGTGATTTATAGGTATTATGTATATATTTTTTCATAAAATAAATATAAATAAATAAATAATTATTTAATTAAATACTTAGTTTTAAACTAAAACGCAGTGTTATTTACTATTCATTAAAAATTGAAAGTTTTCAGAAAAAACAAAAAATGCACCTTAAGCAAATTTTGATATTCCAAATCCAAAAATGAAGTCCATTTTTAAAAATTAAATTTATAAATATTCCAAAATTGGGTATTACTATTCAAAATTGCAAGTTTGGTTGGACGTGGTGTGCTAGAACTCGAAGTTGTGTACAACACAAGATATTGTATTATTCAAAGAAATGTGTATCATGGAAGCTTAGGGTGTTACATTCTTCCCTCCTTAAAATAATTTCCTCCTCGAAATTTATAGAATAATATTGTACAAAACAATTCGGGTGGATCTGTATCATAAGTTCCTCAGGATACCAATTTTCTTCTCCCATGTTATGGTTTCTCTATATAACTTTCACCAGAAGAGTCATCCGTTTTCTCAATAATTGTTCTATGGAATCATGAATTCCGATAGGCTCTTCGCAATAAGATCGGTCGGGTTCCAGTTCTATTTCTTCATAGGTGAGTTCATGCATGAATCCGGAATGTATTTTCTCAATAGTGATATGTGGAAGACATGAAGAACATTGGAGAGACATGGAGGTATTGACAAACGATAAGCTATAACTCCAACTTGTTCTAGATTTCTGAAAGGTATGATGTACCTAAAACTCAATTTAACCTTCTTACCAAAATGTATAACACCCTTCCATGGTGATACCTTGAGAAAAACATGATCTCCTATATGAAATTCTGAAACATTCCTTCAATTATCAGCATAGATCTTTTGCCTACTTTTAGCTGCTTTGTTGTGGGTTTGGATAACCTCCACATTTCCATTGTTTCCTCAACAATTTCTGGGCCAACGAGTTTTCTTTCACCAACATAATCCCAAAAAGTTTGTGTGCGGCATATCTTTCCATTTAATTCTTCATATTTTTCCATCTAAATACATTAATGGAAGCTATTGTTATATTAAAATTATTCTAGAGGTAAATACTGATCTTGCATACCTTGAAAATTATGTGAGAAAGATCTCAAACATGTCTTATAAGGTTTTAAAAGTTTGTTCTGAATGTCCATCAATTCGAGGGTTGTAGTATGTGCACAAACAAAGTTCATTAGCCAAGTCCTTCTAAAGGGTTTTCCATAATCTTGATGTTAAATGGGGATCACGATCAAAAACAATATATAGGGGTACTTCATGAAGTCTAAAAACATCATTAATATATAGTCTTTCTAAACGTTCAGGTGGTAAATCTTCTCTTATAGAATGAAAATGTGATAACATGGTAATACAATCAACAATGAACCATATTACATCATTCATTCTAGAAGTCTTTGGTATACACATGAAAAAATCCATCGTAATATCATCC
This sequence comes from Viscum album, assembly GCA_963277665.1. Lineage (NCBI taxonomy): Eukaryota > Viridiplantae > Streptophyta > Magnoliopsida > Santalales > Viscaceae > Viscum > Viscum album. Next base: position 758,114,793 of record OY728140.1, on the reverse strand, counting down.
CATTTACACTCAAGTATGAGAAGAGGTTACATGACACCTCTAAGATGTTGTCTTCCAGCCTTTACCCGTTGACAAACCATATATCATGACACATAACCAGAAATCTCCCATTGCATGTTGTCTCACAAAAAATATTCCTTCAAACCTCTATACAACATAGTGCTACTAGGGTGTATAGAAAAATTATATCTATAAAAATCACCCAAAAATTCCCTTTTTAGATCAGGTATTTTAAGAACACAATGTCTCTTCACAAATTTCAAAATTCCATCATCATATACGAAGTTAATCAATCTCCCTTCATTTACCGCTGTAATTTTTTTTGAAACTTTTCTTCATCAGTCTGAGAACTTTTTATCCATGAAGCTCACTATTTTTGGAATGTCTTCCTTCTTTACACACAACTGATGATATCTAGATTGAAGGTCATTTTTGAAAAATAGCGAGTTTCATGAATTTTGATGAGTAAATCATCAACATGAGGTAGGGGATACTTGGTTATTATTATTATAACATTGATCTTTTTATAGTAAATACACAACCAAATAGATCCATCATTCTTCTTAACAAAAAGAACAATGACTCCCCATAGAGAAACCTGAGGGTGATAAAATATTATATTACTCAATTCCACTAGTTGTATATTTAGTTCCACTAATTCCATAGTGGCCATTCTATAAGGGTTATTAGATATGATCCTTGAACCATGAATTAAATCAATGGAAAACTCAATTTCTTATTCTGGAGGATGTACATGTAAATATTATAGAAACACATCAATATATTCTTGTACAATAGGTATGTCCTCTATATTAACATTCCATTCCTCACACATAGTTATTTCATTCTCTTCTTCTCCAATAATTAAATTTAGTAGAGCCACAAGGGTGGATCTAGGTAAGAATCAGGTTGTGACATTTCTACTCTAAAGATAAGGTACTCCCTATCATCATCAAAAATTGTAACTTTCTTCTTCTTATAATAAATTTTCACATAATAGTCCAAAAGACAATCCATTCTAAAGATTATATCAAATTCAATAATGGGTTTGACGATGAAATCTGTAGATAAAGAATATTTATATTCCCTAATGAGACCTGATTTACAATACTTTGTTGCAATGATACTTCCCTTAAGAGTTTTGACTAATAACTCCCTTATTTAATCAAATTGGAAATATCTAATTTTCATAGAATACTAGGAAGTTATTAAATAATGCGATGAACCCGAACCAAATTAAGCATTGTATAAACATGAGGAAACCATTAAATTACCTTCCACCACAACTTTAGAAACCTCAACCTCTATAGTAGTGATCGCATAAGCTTGGCCTTGCTCGCTTGGCCATTTCTGAGTTAATTTTACATGGCACTTAGGACATTCTTTTTCATAATGCCTCTTTTATCTACAATTGTATCATTCAACATTGAAAACTTCTTTCTTTCCCTTGCAATATTGAGATTGGTGTCCTTTTTCACCACACTTGAAACATACTCCCATTCCATTTAGGCAAGTACCCGGGTGTTTCTTCCCACATTTACCGCATCATTGATATTCAACTTTTTCTTTCTTCGCGTTATTTCCATTTCCAGAGTGTTCAACAGATCTCTTCATCTCTTTTCCTACTTTAATGTCATAGTACTTAGAGAATTCATTTTCTGTCTTGATAAGTAATGAGACAATATCTTTGTACGACGAGAAGGATTGTGAGACTAATGCTCGACGAAGAAATGGTTTTAACCCATAAATTAAATGATTAATCTTACTTTTTGGGTTATGTATATAATCTACTGCATTCCTTTTTAACCTTGTAATATTGGACACATATATTGTGACATTCTCATCCTCTAATTTCCACAGACTCAGAAATTTTTTTTCCATATCCTCTTGATGGTCACAAGGAAAGTATTTTTATAATAATAGCTCTTTAAACTCCCTATATTCCATATTTGATACCTTTTCACCCTCCTTTGTGTTTTGAATTAATAACCACCATTGATCTGCATCATCCATGATACAATAAACTTCCATGATTTTTTTTCCATTTTACTACTCCCCAAATCATGAAATATTTTCTCTATGAAACTTATCCATTGATCAGCTAAAAATGGATTTGTAGTCCTATTGAATGTTAGTGGTTGTTTCTTCAGGAATAGTTCTAACATTTATCCTCCACATTGTGGATCAGGGTGCCCCATACAGGTAAGGTTATTATTCATAAATTGAGTGAGTTTTCATAGTATGGTAAAAAGATGATCAACCCATGTTGTGTCACTAGATCCACTATAATTATCTTGAGTAGGAGGGTAATCCCTACATAGATTACATGCATTGATAGGGCTTCCATTCCTTCAATTTGGCACATTTCTAAACAATGGCATATACTGGATTTGTTTATAAATCTCAATAAATAATTACAAACTTATAAAACACATAACATAAGTCTATCATATTATGGATATAATCCATAATAATAAATGAATTTCTTTGAGGAGGTATATACTCATAATTCCTTCATAATGGTTTGTACATAAAATGTGAACTATCCTAAGGATATCCCCCAAGAGTGTCTTAACCAAGAGTGCATCAAGGCCCGTTGTCATGTAACATGATACCCCGGGTCAAGCCCAAAACTCCTTGTCAGAGTTTTCCCTACTAGGTACATCTATGTCAGAGTTGTATCTACATGATCGTATCCCGACATAGATTTATTGCTTGAAAAAATCACTAAATCTATACATTACTAAAATTATAGGAAGTTATTCTATACTAATCCTCAATGACTATCTTAGTGTAATGTTCTCTCATCCGTGTTTTTTCTAAATCTAGTTTCCAAGGTTTATACTAAAATTCATTTGATATGGACTATAACAACTCGACCCCAGTTACCCAGATTCAATGCATTAATACATAACATTGGCATGATAGATGGAATAATTTTCTGAAAGACTGAATGTATCCTTGGAAGTATTAGATACATATATAATTTTTACATTACATCATGAAATAAAAAAAATCATGTCTCCATTTATCCCAATCATATCCATTAGACTATCCCTACAGGTAAGGTATAATATTATTCTTCTCATCTTGGAAAAAATAAAACATTTAAAAGGGTGAGATCTTGTGCTCAGTAAAGATAAAAAAATAGCTGAATCCTTCATAAATAATATAAACATTTAAGGAAATGTATAAGACTAAAACATAAGAATGTTAAACATAAACATTAGCATGATATTTAAAATATAAATCAAATAATTTCATTTACTTATTCACATGGATATTCTACTAGTCGAATAATCACGTGCAATATTAATAGCCAATTTCATAATGATGGAATGCATAATTCTAGAATTCATAAACACATAGTCATGGATTTGTTCCAGTACAAAAAATAAGATTTGGTCAAGGACTTGTTCCAAGATAATTGTTTGTATCATGAGTCCTACCGATGCATCGAGAAGCTATAGTGGGCTCCACCCATCACTTAATAAGTTCAATGCATTCCTCATATGAAAAGGTTGAAACATAAAATAAATATTCTTATTAAAAATAGCATACAAAATGTTAATAATTTAACAATAAACCATGATTGTTATAAAAATAACACATCTACATTCAATCATATCACAAAACAGTAAATACCATATGGGAGATTTTATCATAATAAATCAACTTCAAACAAGTGTAAAATCCATCAAAGTATGTTGAAATTGATGAAATCAAAACCATTTAAGAGAAATAAATCTTTTTATTTTAAAATCATTTAAAAGACACATAATTATAAAATAAAACATTTATTTTCAAAGTATACTTATAATCTCGTAAGGGAATCTTTGAGGATGTTATAATGGTTGAAAATAGCCACACTTCTTGAATAAGTTAAAAAAACATTCATTCCTTAATTTTGTTAAAAAGGTCATAAATGGACTTGTTTGGAAAATGAAAAAAAGTTTCCTTTATAAAAATTCTATAAAAATTAAAACAAGGGCACAAGTGACTATAACTAATAGTGTAAGAAATTTTTAAAAAAAGTTTTGAAATGCATTTTTAAGAAACACGGTTGTGGATGATAAAGGTGTCCGAGTAGATGCTCACGTATAAGCAACATTAGATAATGAAGAGACTGTATAATTAAACCTTACCTTGTAATTTTATTTGGACAAGGGTATGTTAACATCTTGTATAATAGTTAAATCATTGTTATTAAATTATACAAGAACCACATGCATAAATATGATATCATATATGATCTTCTAATATTTCCTTTTAAAAAATATTTCGCTTGTATGATTGTTTCTATTGTTAATTGATTCATTTTCCTCTATATTATTTGTTACATAAGTCATGTTTGTGATGGATAGGATATATTTTATTTATATAAATAATCATAATAAGTTCCTAAACATTATTTTTAATCATAAAATGAAAACAAATTCTTGAATGGTTATGATGGGAAATGAATTTTATTGCGTTTGTGGAGACGGGAATCCGTACGTACGCATGAGTGATAATAAAATTATATTTATGGTGAAATAAAATGTAATTGTATGGTATATAATATATATAGAATCATTAAAATGTTATATTTATTATTTAAATCTATTATACTCATTATTATACCCATCCAAATAATGATGTGTTTGAATAACAAACCACACCACAACATAGAGACGGTAAGCTGTACGTACGTACGTATGGTGACTTGTCATTCACAGGATGTATAGAAAAATGAATATGTTTGTACCATATTTATAATTACATCACATTGTGTATAAGGTTCTAGAGCTATTATTTTGCTATGGAATCAACAAAGAAAGTGGAAGTGGAAGAAGAAAATAACTTTGAATGAGGTGGTGAAATTATTACCTCTTCTTAGGGTGTTTTCTTTTGATTTGATAATAAGGTCTCTTTATGTTGGATTATGATCAATGTTATGATTTAAATTTGAAGGTAGGTTAGTTTTGAGGATATTTGAGCAGGGGTTGGCTAATCCAAATGGCTTTATATGAGTGATTTTTAGAAAAGGATATGTACCTTTTTATAAGAGAGGTGAGAGTCACTTTTTGGAAAATCATGAAATATTATTTTATTATACAATCATATTAGGTTTAAAATGGCTCAAAAATAATTTATTTCAAGGATAACGTAGGGATGGGTCGATAAACTCTCTTACAATAGGGTTTAGAAAGGTTTAAGTCACCTTATTAACCTTATCATTTAGATTTAACTCTTAGTTAAATAGTTTAATTTTTACCATGAATACTTATATTATTATATTATATTGTTAATATTACTATAAAAATAAAAGAGAACCCCAAATGGTTCTGTATTAATATATCTATCCTTGTCAAAGACCTTTGGAAGATATTTAGATTTTTTGGAATATTATATCAATTAATAATATAGTATTTGTTTTAAAAACTCATTTATGTTAATTTTGACACTATTTAGTATTTAATTTTTGTTACAGTCCTAACAAACATGATTACTTTGAAAAAAATCATTTAATAAACCCTCAAAAGTCATATTAAATAATTTTTGGAATTCATGATAAGTCTCAATTTATATTAATTTGGATATTTATAATATTAAATTTTTTAATCTTTCAATAATAAGGAAATTACTGCATCACCATTGTGTCATCAATAAATTTAATTATTTAATGTCTAAAATTTATAAATAAAATACCATTATGTATAAAATCTTTTTATCTTTATAATTAATATTTATAGATGAATATATCTTATGTATCACCCTATATTAAAAATGGTTTAGTTATTAAACTTTAAATTTAACACTTTTATCCCTTTTTTAAATAAAATAATAATAAATGACCTTATCTAATCAAATTGGACAAAAAGGATCATATTTTTTTTCCTAAGGTTAATTTGGGTCAAATTACACTAATAAATAGAATTAGGTCATTTTTAGGGTAATAATAATATCATTTTTACCTTTAGATACCCTATTTAATTTTAACTGTGGTAAATAAAAGTTAAAAGATTCTATTCACAAAAAAAATTCCATCTTATTGAACCATATTTTACTTACTTATGTCAACCGTGTTTCTTGGATTATTGAAATTGAATATACAGAAGCGGTAAAATTACGTTTTATGCAAATTTGAAAATTCGCCTAGAAGATGCATAAAAGACGGAAAAAAGTTCAATAAAATATTATATATATAATATTATTATAAAATTACTCCAATAAATTTGATTGAATATTTATAGGTATTATGTATCTATTTTTACCTATTATAAATTTAAATAAAATAACTAATTATTTAATTTAAATGTCGGTTTTAAACAATAACACAATTTATCACTATTCATCAAAAATTGAATGTTTTCAGAAAAATACCAAAAATTCAACGTAAGCTAATTTTGATATTAAAAATACAAAAACAAAGCCCATTTTAAAAAATTTTATTTATAAAATCTCAAAAGTGGGTATTACTATTCATAATGGTTAGTTTGGTTGGTCGTGGTGTGTTAGAACTCAAAGTTGCGTACAACACAAGCTATTTTATTATTCAAAGAGAAGTGTACCATAGAATATTGGGGTGTTACAGTGAGACTTATTGATGATATTTTAAAACAAATATTATTTTATTTAAAGTGATTCTAATGTTTTCACATTCACTATTTAAGAAGTATAACATTTTAAATATTGGATTTTCTAGAAGATAAATTCAAATAAAAATATTTTTAATAAATATATCATATTTATATTCATCATAGAATATGTTTAAAATTTTTATTCAACAAATAAGTTTATTAAATAATTACAAAAAATTGATGTACTAATTATCTTCTTAATATAGAAAACAAATAAATATTATTAAAATGCTAAAATAAATATAATTTTTGATAATTAATATTTCAAATGAATTTTATAGATTACACTTACCTCATTGAAATATATAATAAATATTTTCTCAAATTTAATTTGAAATATTATTATTTTTAAAAATAAATTAATTGAATAGTGTCAATATTGACACTATTAAATGTTTATCAAAAATAATGTTCTTTTAAATTATTTAAAAATCATAAATTATTATTAAAAATATATAATACTAATTATAAGATATAAAATGTTATAATTTATTTTTTAATGGTCTATTTTACATGAAATAATTAAATATTTCAAACATTTATTATTTAATTATTTATTACCAAAATTAAATAATAAATAGAACACCTAAGTGTTAATTAAAATTATTAGGATTAAATTGAAAAAAATACTTTTTAAAAATTTATTTGTTGATGAGATTGAAACCTTGTCTAATATCATCTTCTAATTTGGGTCATTTAGGTCGTTTTTTGGTGGGGTTTTATTTTATTATTAATTAATATTTTTGGAGATCCCAAAATTTCTCATCGCCTCAATTATAAAATGGAACCTCCTCCCTCGCCTATGAACTTCACATTGAGCATAAAATAACAACCATACAAGGAAATGTTCTCTTCCCAACTTCCTGATTTACATTCTATAGGTACTTTTCTTCTTCAAAGAGAAACTCTAGTGCTCTAAGAGGTGGTTTAGAGGAAGCACATCCAAGAAGAGGTAATCTCCAATACTGATACTTTCAAACATCATTCCTCTTCTACTTATTATTCATGAGTTTTTTCATTATAATTTAATAACTCTAGTATCACTAATATACTAAGATGTTATCATAATTATGAAATTGCCATATTACACCATCTATCTATCCAATAGAAAATTAAATCACCACACATCTGTATGTATGGCTTACCATCTCCACGCCAGGGTGTAATATGTTTTTCACCACCAACTTACAAGGATGGGTATAATGATAGAAATATTAAATATATATTATTAATATAACATTATATCTATTTTGAAATATTATACACCAATCACTTAATGTCCATTCCACAATTACAGGAATGATATCATCGATCGTGCATATGTATGGACTACTCTCTCCAGGATGCGATGTGATTCATTATACATGATCTTCATTAATGTATGATTATATAAATTTATATAATTAAGGAATATGATACATAAAACTTTAATGAAATTTTGTAATAATATAACTATTACATATAATGGATAACTATAAATTATTTGATAAAAAATGCATACGAAAATGAAGCAGCTAATACCAGAAAACAAATAATAATGATATATTATTAAAAACCAGATGATAATATGATCATATATGATAAAATAAAAATGAATATGATTGTGAAATAAGTCAATGACATTATTCAAATCATTATATTGGATGTTCAGACGCAAACAAAGGAAATCAAACCTAAGTTAAGGGATAATTTTACAATCTTATTATTATTCGAGATTGTTTATACCTAAGTTTTTACTAGGGCACACTGATCAACCACATCCATGTTTCCTAAATATGTAATATTATTTATATAATTATAAAATTCATACAAGTCATTTTTCCCATTGGTAAAATTTTAATATATAGTATGAAATTAATATTTTTTCATTTTTGGTATGAGGTATTTTTTGACATTCCTACAAAAGTACGAGGAGAATACATTTTTCCTCTATGGAATCAAAGAATTTTTATATTTTCATAAATAATTATTTCCCTGAATATTCCACTAAAATATTTCTTGTTTATTTTCATATAAATTATTTTCTTTTAAAAATTTTCAGGATTTTTTGAAAATAAGATGTTTTTAAAGAAGAAATGATATTTTCCTCAAAAATTAATTTCACATGTTTTATAAATAATATTTTTCATCAAACCTAAAATTCATTAAATAGGGGTATGCTTCTACCCCTATTGGAAATACAATTTTATTTGTTATTGAATGCTATTTGTGAAATCCATTTGTTTTATATGGATTATTATGGAATGAGGTTTAAGAAACCTATTTTATTTAATTGGGTTAAGATATGATTTCAAATTTTTAGCACATGTAAGTACAATTTCATTATGAAATTTGTGCGACCTATATCTCCCTTAAATGATTTGGTTAATGATTTTTATCTCATGAGATAGACTATGAGGAAATGAGAAATGATATCGATTTAGTAATACATGGCAGGAATGAGGTGTGAACTCAGTTTAGTAATGCACTTTATCCGCTATGATGGTCTTGACAATGGTCATTAAATAATAAGAAAATATTATTTATGCTTATGTGTGTTCCACAAAGCATAATGTCTTATGTTATGAATTTGTTTTATTATTTTCATTGATTCTTATGAACATTTACGATTTATCCCTTGGCATGATATCATGTCCTTTTATATATAGGACATGATTTTAAAATGTTATGTTATTAGGTTTTATGACTATGATATGATTGATATTTCCCTTGTTTACCTTTACTGAGCATTTTATCTCACCCATTCATATGTTTCTTTTCCCCAGGTCCTTAGGATGGGTATTAAGTAATATATACCAAAAAGGAGTCTATTTATGATGAAATAAGTGGGAGACAATGAAGATCTCTTCTGAACTAGTTTTTTATGTTTCCTAGTTTTTAATGAAACCATAACTATACAGTCTTGTCAGGGATTTTTTATATATTTAATGAATATTATCCAACTCTGAAGTAATATCAATGTATGTAAGGTATGTTTCATTATAGTGTGAATGTATTGAAGTCTTTATGTATTTTAATTAAAAAATTATATAAATTATATTTTCTATATAAGAATCATGAGCCATCTAAATTTTGTTCAACAATAGTTTTCTTTAAGGAATTGAAAACATATGTGGAATTATTTCAATAGTAATGAAAATTTATTTATTTCTATAGAAATAAAATTTAGTTGGGTAATTAGGTTATAAACTTAATGGGATAAATTAAATGATATATAATTATTGTAATTATTCAATTAATAATTTATTTTTTTATTATTTAATGAAGTTAATTGTATGATCACATTTATAGACTGTATTCTATATTAAATGATGTTATTTAAGAAATGAGGATTGTCTTATTTTTTGGAATAATAATTGTTTTCATGTGTTTTAATATTGACATTGATTAGGTAAAACATAATATGATTTGTGGAATGCAAGCTCTATAATATTATAGGAAATATAATGTGAATGACATTCATCGTCTAGTTCTAGATAGGTTAAATGTACATCACTACATATCCCAAAATGATATAAATCAATCCACATATGATTCATTTAAGGTATCTACATCTACCTAGAATATATATAATGAAATGGAAATGAAATATATGAGTATATTGTTGATACATGTAAAAAATGATGTTTATTATTTCATAACACTAAGATGACATGAAATAGTTATATCCTAAGGTAGGTCTATTGTGTAAGAACAATGTTCTTTCTTTAAGGAATGGTTTTCTTTTTTTTCTTTCTTTTTTGAGTTTTTTTTGATAAAACAGGTGGAACTGGGAAGTTCTGAAAATTTTCATGTTAGACATCCTGTACTCCTAAGTACATGCCATGTGTATGTTAGGCATGTACTGGCTGAGTGATGACTTAAGACATTATTTGTGGTGACTATGTAAAAATAATATACTACATGGCATGAAGTGCTCCTTAACACACTATGCATTTTCATTTCCTCGTATCGGCTGAGTCCTAGAAATTTTTTGAACCATGTGACTCGACTAAGATGAGTTCTTACCTGGAAACCCACACAAGTCAGAGTAAGTACAAGATACTATAGGGCGTGTAGTCCATAGATACATGTTGTGTTCTTTTATTTTTATTTGTTTATATGGGAGAGTGTCATGCCTTATTTCTGAAAATACATTATTCTTCCCCATTTTTGGAACTGTGTCACTCCAAGATGTTGAGAATGTTTATTCTCCTATATTCTTTATCTGAGATCCATTCTTCAATCCATTTATGGATATGGGATCGCATGAGGAAGGCTAAACCCGTGCACCCTATTATGTTCTTTTTTTGTTTTCCTCATATGCCATAGTTTCCATCCGATTAAAATTGCCAATATTTAGAGGAAATTCAGATCTACGAATATTGACATCGAATTGGAGCTTGATATCGTACATGCCAAGATCTATGAGTCTAAGGTAGTTGGTTTATACCCGATTTTGTGTATTTGTGGTCATTTAGAGGTTTTGGTATTTTAGTTCAACGATGGGTATTGAGCGATAGCCTTGTTTCATTTATATTGAATTGATATCACTTCTTATGTGATGTTGTTAGACATTCTATTACCATGTTATGTTTGAGAGAGGATGGTTTAGAGGTTGTTTCTCAATTGTGGAATTTTTCCGAGGTCCAAAATGGTTATTACAATTTTATTTTGATTAAACTGATATGTTTAAACTGTTTAAACATTATTAAGTTTATTAGAGGATTTCAAGACCTCAGTGTTGGTATGGGATGACACATGGCTAGTGGAATTCTTTTGTTTAAATTGTTTTTCATATTTAAAGTGTTTAATTTAATTATGTATATGTGATGGTTGATATTTCATATTCTAGAACCTTATTGTAGTGATGCTTGTGGCTGGATATTTTTGAGTGATATTGAAAACAGGTTGGGCTTGGCCCATGTCATTTGGGTGGATTGACCATGGGATTGGGCTTTGTGGACGTCAGATTATGGGTGTGTGGTTGTCAGTATGGGAATGGTCCGAGATACATTGATGTTAAGGCCATCGGATTCTGAGCAACATGGTTGTACACGCGTGAGGTTCAAGAGAGGTTGTGGATTTGGTTCTTTATTTGGTGATCACCAATCACTTGTGATTTGGGTTGTTGGCACCTAGATGACTCTCGGATGAGGAATTATTGATCGCTTGTGTGGGTAGAGGCACACATAGATGCAGTTAAGTAATTATGGTTTGGGGGTGCTTATCATGGATGCCACATGGAAGATGAGGAGCCTTCATATTTTTTGGACGGACCTATGAGACATCGTTACAAGGGACATGATGTGTGAGGAGACACATGGTTCTAGGTTACTAGTATGGATTGAGCATGCCTATGGGACATCGGTACTTGAGACATAAAGTGTCAGGAGGAATAAGGTGTCGTGTTACTACTGGTTGAGAATACCTACAAGATGTTGGTACTTTTGAAAATGGTGTTATGAGGCACATCGTGTTGGGTTACATGACTGAGATTCTGGTGTTGGCTAAAGCAGGTGACACTCTATCATCTCAACAGAGCATTAGTGGAATTTTCACTTACATTGTGAATAATAATCTTTTATTTCTTTATAAAGGTTTTCCTTATTAAACACCTTGACTAGGTATGCACCATTGGTGGTATGATTCTGAGATTCATCTCACACCCCACACAGGACCTTCGGGATGCATGTAGACTTTGTGGATTTAAGTGTAGGAAAGAGATCAGCCTCTAGAGTTAGATTGTATTAGTTTTTTCATAGAGTGATGGCATGGTATTTGAGGTCATGCGTAGTTGGAATTACTTTGTTTTACATTATTTCTTATATCAGAACTCTTTTTTATTTCAGTAAGAGTTATAAGTGGTGTTCATTATTCTATTTTGTTACTTTCCGATGCACTTGATTCTATTGGTTTATCTGGTATTGACTGTGATTCTACTGGGAGGGTCTCGTTCGAGTTTACAAAGTATCTTATTTTATATTGTACTTAGAACAAAACATTATATTCCTCTGAGAGGTTATATCCTCCCCACTATACCTGTTTAAACCCTCAATTCTAGTCAAAATCATTTTGTGTTCTAGGAGGCACGCCTAAGGTAGTAAAACCTGATGGTTTTAGCAAGGTTCGAGTGTATTTTCAGCTCTAGGACATTACAAAGTGTTATAAAAGGGATTTGTTCTTGACAAGGATTTATTATCTTCTTTTTACTAAATACTAATGATATCGAGACTGGATTTTTATTTTTACTGGTTTTACCATTTGGGGTATGGTAGATTAGAGATATTTTGTTAATGGAACTGGGTTTCTATCTTATGCTTGGGTGCATGCGGCCCCATTCATGAGGGATGGAGAAAGTTACATTAGGTGGGAATTTCTATTTTTCTTCTGATCAGATTATAGTTTATTTGGTTTCCACCTTTGTGTATCACTTGGTATATGATTTTATGGACTGAGATGGGTGACCCTTGACCCAGTGAGGTAAGGGAGAAATGGACCTTGGCCCAATATTGAAAGGCGTGTTTTCCAGGCTTTTTGATTGGAACATTTATAGGTTATTTCAATTTTATAATTGCACGTATAATTTGAGAAATGATAATACAATGAGAATAATGTCAGTTTTATTTGTTATATATGATTTTTAAATTTTAAAGGTGAATTCTCTTACACAATTTCTTTTTTTATTTTAATGAAATATTAGATGCTTTTAATTATGTAAGATTGCACATAGCACGAGATTGGGACAGGCTCATATTAGTAGGAAGGTACTTTGGATGAGGTGATGTTGATCACAAAAATTTGGTTCCATGGACATCTGTTTGAGATAGTGTGGCTATCAATATTGGGTGACTCTGTTTTCGGTTTTAGGCATCAATGTTTGTCAGTACGGAAATGGCCCAAGGTACTTTTGATATATGGCTCTGTTGAGGGAGGGTTAGGAGGCTGTGAGGCCGGGATGTCATGGGGCATGGTTTCAGTTAGGGAGACTAAGGGTAGTTCTTATTTAGTAACCATTTACTAATTTCCATATATGTGTCATATATATTGTTATATATGTGTGTTGTTTTACCATTTATGTTATTCAGTGGGTTATTGCTATATGGCTCTATGGAATGTCTGGAGGGTGATGGTACAATACCGCAAGAGCATGATCAGGATCCGAAACCTATGGGAATTGTAGAGCATGAGGTTCTAAGACATGATTATCGGAAGGATCAAGTTTAGGAACCAGTTCAGGTAGAGAAGCACCTGGGGTGGGCAGCGTTCGGGTTGTGGCTCGACGAGAAACTCATATCTAGTCTGGTAAGTGTCTCGCATGGGATTGAAAGAGGCACAAATTGTACAAATACCTCTATGTAATATCTAACATGGGAGTTCCAGTCGTATCACCCACCACTTTTACTGGGTGAGGGTGGTCCACAGGCGGCTAAGAACTACATAGAGAGCATGTATATGATATTCGAGCAGCTCAAGACTCCTCCAAAGCGAAGGGTCAAGCTAGTGATGTAAATGCTGAGAGGACGGGCGATGAGTTGGTAGGATGTGTAGTTCCAGGCTCACCGACACAAAAAATTGAATTGAAGAAATTTGAGGACAGAGTTTTGGATAAATTTTTCCTAGATATGCCGAGGGAGGAGAGATCTCGGGTGTTCCTAAACCTCCAGCATGGTGACATGTCTCTCATGGACTATACCGCTACTTTTACAGAGTTACCTCACATTGAACTGGTTATGGTAAGAGATGACACCTCGAGGGTTGGGCACTTCAATGATAGATTATGGTACAAAATTAAGGTGAAAGTAAACATCATCATGTTTAACTCGTTCTTATAGGTGGTGAATAAGGTGATCATAGCTGAGGGAAACATGAATGAAAAGTCTCATTTGAGCTGGATGACATATTTAGGTGATGGTTCAGATAAAAGGAATCATGTTCGGGATGAGTTCCATTTGTCCAGTCATGCCAAAGACATAGATCGACCACCACGAGGTAGTATATATGTGGTTTTCTTTCAGTGTGGGAAGCCAGGCCATGTCCAAACTCAGTGTGATAGGCCTTAAAAGGAGTGCCATGAAAGTGGATAGGTTGGGAATCTAGAGAGGTTCTGTAGGAATTCTTCTAAGATAGTCGGCAGGCAATTACTAGAACAGATGGTGGAATCCGAGGTCAACTCATGATCGATACCAGGAGAGGGTAGTTGAGGCTTATCTACAACTGGAGGACATGACTGAGATAGTGGGACCCAAATGTGGGGTCATTGGCTGGTGACCGAAGCCTCGCCGTAGGGAGATCAGGCATCACGCAGTCATAATTCAGGCAAGAGAACAATAAAAATCATGTCTCTTGAATAGTTAATAAGAAGTCTTGTCTTCACTCATTTATCCAAGGAGAACCAATATGGGCACTAAGTAGTCCAATGATACCCAGTAAAAATCCTCTGAAACATGAGAAGAATGAAAAGAAACCTATTTTATATCCATGTTCCATTACAATAGAGCATACACTATTAACACAACATAATTAAATCATAACACACATTCAACTAAAGTAAGGTTTCTCAAGAAAAATGTTTGATTGACACTTGTTAGGTTAATTAAATTATATTCTTCATGAATTTATACTATATAGAGTTATTTATAATCTTATGATATTAAATAGAAAGACACAAATTTATTAATTATGTTAACATAAACAACATGTAAGATTAGTAATTTACTCATGATGTAGAAATACATGATATATTGTGCACTCTATATTACTAAAAAACTGCATGGAGTGGTAAATTAATATAAACTATTTTCATGCCATAGAGATGGATTAATTAAATATTTCTGAGTATATAGAACCCATTCATTGATCTGTATGAGAACTAAATGTTATCCAAAAAAACCTAGAATCTGCATATTACTTGATTAATATTCTTATAGGATATATAGTGAGGCTCTGATATACTAATTTTGTCCTTTCTATAAATCCCATCAACATAAATCATAGAATCATTGATAGTTTCATTTCAAATAAAATCTCCCCAAAAATATGGGAATGGGATAACCCCCCCCCACATTCCATACACATATGATACAAATTCAAATAGATATTTCTCTATATGACATTGTCTGTACTAATTCCTAATATCTCAATATACATGGGGACCTTTCGATCTAATATCTTAGACCCATACTAGAATACCATTTCTATAAAAACAGTAATTGTGTATATTCATTACCTTTATGTTGGTTTTATACAAATTATACACATTATAATACCATATGGTGAATAAAATATTTCTTACACAGTGTATAACTATTGAACATCACTCTCATTCGAATCCCATATGCTGATAAATGTTTCTATAAATAAGAACTATGTTTGTCTTGGTTCTTATTCTTACAGCATATATATCGATGCCCAAATTTTTAATTCTAAATGTATAATCTAGTATTTTCAACATTAATTACTAGTGTATAACATGTCACCACATCACATCATGTTTATTATATATTTCATTCCATTATCCATAAAACAATATAACACATATATCATATCTTTGGTATACCCATTGGTCGTTCTTTTGTTGTTTTACCATACCATAAAAAAATTACCATCTTTCGAACATTGTGTGTCTTGAATGCAATTCTTATTGGATGATTAGTGATTCATAGTGGCCGCAACAGAAGTCCATCCCTATTCCTACCATTATTCATCTCTCTTTTTTCACTTTAGATAGACCCATACCAATTTATACTAAGACTCCCTATATGTGACGTTTGGGACCTGAAAAGCCTCCATAACAGTGCTAAATGCATTTGGTGCTACTACCTTAAGTGAACCTGCTGGAATTCCAAAGGCTTCCAACTAGTAGCGAGGTCTTAAACATGTATAGTGGGGAGGATATACCCTATCGGAGGAATAAAGGGTTCTGGTCTATGTATAATATAAAATAAGACACTTTGTAGACTCGAACTAGACTTCCATAGGAGAAGCATAATCAATAGAAGATAAACATAAAAAGTATTATAGCAACAAGCACATCAGAAAGTAACAAAACTACATGATGAACACCACTTATAACAACTACATAAACAAAAAAAAATCATTCTTACTAAAAATAAAGTAAATCAAAGTAACTATAGCTTGGCATGACCTCAGGGTCCATGCCAACTCTATATGCAACAACAAATAAAATCCAGCTCCATAAATTGATCTATTTTTTATACATAA
Source organism: Viscum album (assembly GCA_963277665.1). Taxonomy (NCBI): domain Eukaryota; kingdom Viridiplantae; phylum Streptophyta; class Magnoliopsida; order Santalales; family Viscaceae; genus Viscum; species Viscum album. The sequence goes on along the minus strand of OY728140.1, from coordinate 758,097,967 downwards.
ATCCATAAATTCTACATACATACCAAATGGCCCATATAGGGTGTGAGACAAATATCTGTAGGATTCCACCAAATGGTTAATACCTAGTATAGGTGTTTAAGCAAGAAAACATCTATAAGGAAAAAATCAGTAGGATTCAAATTGTAAATTAAGCATCCACTGGTGCTATGCAGCCACCATGGTGTGTCACCTACTTCGGCCAATACTGGAATCTCAGTCACGTAACCCAGCACCATTTGCCTCCAGAATCCACATGTCTCAAGTAACAACATCTCATACAAACACCCAAAAAGAAGTAACCTAAAACATTGTTCCTCCTAACACATCATGTCTCAAGTACTAACCTTCCATAGGGATTCCCAAACCATAGTAGTAACACAGAAAAATGTGCCTCCTAACACCTCGTGTCTCAAGTACCAACATCCCATAGGCCTGCCCAATCAATTCGAAGGCTCCTCACCTTCCACACAGCTTCCACCACAAGCACCCACAAACCATAATTACCTAACCACATCTATCAGGGCCTATACCTACATGAGAGGTAAAAAAAACTTTATCACGGAGTAATATATGTGCACATGACTCAAATCACGGGTGACCCGTAATCAAAAAATAAAGAACCAAAGGGACAGCCTATTTTTCCCCTCGTGCTTGTGTGACAATGTCACTAAGAGTCTAATGGCCTTGTCATCAATGTGACAAGGGCCATGCCCAACCATAAAGTTACATTGTGTCAATATGACTTCCATGACGCCCAATCCAAGGGTCAGACCACCCAAATGATCAGGTCTAAGCCCATCCTGTGATCAACATCACTGAATAATATCCATCCATGCCCAATATAACCATAAGGTTATTGAATATTAAATATAAAGCATCATATATATATATATAATCAAAAGAATCACTTTAAACCAGAAAAATAATTTGAAACAGTTAAATTTCAGAAGGCATGTGTCTTCCCATACAAGCATAGAGGTCTTGAGAGCCTCTAATAAACTAAATAACGTTTAGATTGTTTAAACTCACTAGTTTAATCAAAAAAATTCAATTATATCCATTTTAGAGACCCAGCCAAAATTACCAAAATGAGAAATGGCCACTAACCTAGCCTTGATCAAGCACAACAAGGTATGGGAATTACCAATGACATCCTATAAGGAATGTGGTCATTTCAATATAAAGAAACTTTGATCTCACACAATACTCGATTTTGTGCTAAAAATATGTAACCCCAAAATGACCACAAAAATACAAAAACATGGTATGAACCACCTACCTTAAACACTTAGATGTAGGCACATCCGATATCGAGCTCTAGTTCATAGCCGATCTTTGTAGATCCACATTTCTGTCAAATTTTGTGAATTATACTCAAATAAGAACTGCAGTGTGTGAGGCAAGAGAACAAGAACAGAATGGGGTGAATAGGTTTAGCCTTACTATTGAGATCCCACAGACACCTATGGAATGAGGAATAATTTTCAGATGAAGATTTAGTAGAAGACACATTCTTGTCCTCCCAGATCTATACATTTCCAAAAATGGGGAAGAGGAAGGAATTTACGTAAACGAGATGTGACTTTCTCCCATATAAATGAATAAAAATAAAATTACACGGTGTGCATTTAAGGACTACATTCCACGTAGTATCTTGTATGTACTCTGACTTTTGTGGTATTCTAGGTCATCACACATATTAGACATGTCACATAGTTCAACACAAATATAAAACTCAGCTGATACATGGAAAGGAAAATACATAGCATGTTAAGGAACACCACACGCCATGTAGTAGATTATTTTTACATGCCATGTACTAATTCAGAATGTAGACTTTACATTATTTTCACGCCATGTAGTAGATTATTTTCACATATTAGACATGTTACTTTGATTTACTTTATTTTTAGTAAGAATGATTTTTTTTTGTTTATGTAGTTGTTATAAGTGGTGTTCATCATGTAGTTTTGTTACTTTCTGATGTGCTTGTTGCTATAATACTTTTTATGTTTATATTCTATTGATTATGCTTCTCCCATGGAAGTCTAGTTCGAGTCTACAAAGTGTCTTATTTTATATTATACGTAGACCAGAACCCTTTATTCCTCCGATAGGGTATAGCCTCCCCACTATACATGTTTAGGACCTCGCTACTAGTTGGAAGCCTTTGGAATTCCAGCAGGTTCACTTAAGGTAGTAGCACCAAATGCATTTAGCACTGTTATGGAGGCTTTTCAGGTCCCAAACGTCACATATAGGGAGTCTTAGTATAAATTGGTATGGGTCTGTCTAAAGTGAAAAAGAGAGATGAATAATGGTAGGAATAGGGATGGACTTATGTTGCGGCCACTATGAATCACTAATCATCCAATAAGAATTGCATTCAAGACACACAATGTTCGAAAGATGGTAATTTTTTTATGGTATGGTAAAACAACCAAAGAACGACCAATGGGTATACCAAAGATATGATATATGTGTTATATTGTTTTATGGATAATGGAATGAAATATATAATAAACATGATGTGATGTGGTGACATGTTATACACTAGTAATTAATGTTGAAAATACTAGATTATACATTTAGAATTAAAAATTTGGGCATCGATATATATGCTGTAAGAATAAGAACCAAGACAAACATAGTTCTTATTTATAGAAACATTTATCAGCATATGGGATTCGAATGAGAGTGATGTTCAATAGTTATACACTGTGTAAGAAATATTTTATTCACCATATGGTATTATAATGTGTATAATTTGTATAAAACCAACATAAAGGTAATGAATATACACAATTACTGTTTTTATAGAAATGGTATTCTAGGATGGGTCTAAGATATGAGATCGAAAGGTCCCCATGTATATTGAGATAGTAGGAATTAGTACAGACAATGTCATATAGAGAAATATCTATTTGAATTTGTATCATATGTGTATGGAATGTGTGTGTGTGTGTGGGGGGGGGGGGGGGTTATCCCATTCCCATATTTTTGGGGAGATTGTATTTGAAATGAAACTATCAATGATTCTATGATTTATGTTGATGGGATTTATAGAAAGGACAAAATTAGTATACCAGAGCCTCACTATATATCCTATAAGAATATTAATCAAGTAATATGCAGATTCTAGGTTTTTTTGGATAACATTTAGTTCTCATACAGATCAATGAATGGGTTCTATATACTCAGAAATATTTAATTAATCCATCTCTATGGCATGAAAATAGTTTATATTAATTTACCACTCCATGCAGTTTTTTAGTAATATAGAGTGCACAATATATCATGTATTTCTACATCATGAGTAAATTACTAATCTTACATGTTGTTTATGTTAACATAATTAATAAATTTGTGTCTTTCTATTTAATATCATAAGATTATAAATAACTCTATATAGTATAAATTCATGAAGAATATAATTTAATTAACCTAACAAGTGTCAATCAAACATTTTTCTTGAGAAACCTTACTTTAGTTGAATGTGTGTTATGATTTAATTATGTTGTGTTAATAGTGTATGCTCTATTGTAATGGAACATGGATATAAAATAGGTTTCTTTTCATTCTTCTCATGTTTCAGAGGATTTTTACTGGGTATCATTGGACTACTTAGTGCCCATATTGGTTCTCCTTGGATAAATGAGTGAAGACAAGACTTCTTATTAACTATTCAAGAGACATGATTTTTATTGTTCTCTTGATTTTTGAAACATGTATAATATTTTATCATAATCTCCATTAAATTTATCTTTCTAGATATAGTATTGATCGTCTTTGGATAGACGATTCCATGTCACAACATGATGGAAGGTTGACTGAACCTCAGTGGAAAAAATGATTCAATAATGTATGCTAGTGAGTATGGAGTTACATATAAATCATTGAGGTTTGGGATTGTATAATACAAAAAACCATTTATGAGATTTTTCCAACAATACATTTCTTTTCACAATTATTTCAATTATATTGGATATTGTTTTATTTTCATCCTCTACCATTTAATTTACCATTTCATGATAGTAGGGTTAGAGGATGAGTTTAATGTGGTACGCTGGATAATATTTCATTAGTTTGGGTGAATAGAAAATGGATCCATTTTTCAGATGTGTCATGTGAGGGTCTATGAATCTGGTAATGATCTTATATGTCATGAAATCAATGAATAATTTTGTTCTAACTTCCATCAGGGTTATAAATTTCGTTAATTTTTCTATGAATTTGATGGAATTAAATATGAATAAAAATTAAAATGATCTATATATAGGGTATGGACACTTTAAATATATTACCGTTATGTTCTATCTTCATTTGATTATTAATATTAAATATACTGACATATATCTATTGTATTAAATAAGATATAAGGAATAGAATTTTACTTTAACAGATGACTTAATGAATAAAAATTGGATATATTATAAATTTCCACTGCATTTCAATGTTGGTAAGTATATTCAATGGAAAATTAAGACATAAGATCATGTAAAGTGTATGTAAATTCTGTTTTTGGAAATTGCTATTAAATTTTTTGTTTATCCTAAATATAATCTTTTTTATTTATAAGAGATGATTATCTTCAATATGATCTTAATTATAAGGTCTGTAATATTATATATTTATCCTTTTATAAAAATATGTTTGATAAATTTTTTATATGTAGAATTTCTCATTAAATTTAGATACTTCTAAAAAAATTTAACTTTGAAAGAGAAGAATCTAGAAAATATTTTTTCATAATTTCATGATATCATCGACTCTAGAAAATTGAATCTATATCCAATAAAAAATAAAACCCTCATTTTCATTTAATATATGACTACATGGAGTTTTTCTGAATGCTCATGCAATAAATTTAAATTCCAATGAAAATTTGAAATGTTTAATTTATGTCTAAATATTATATGGTGACATATTCCCCTACAGATTATTGTTCAGGTGATGTTGGTTTGTATGCCTGAAAATATATAAAAAAATGCGTGAAAAGTATAAATGAAGATAAAGAACATTGTTATGATTCTCAAGCCTCTCACATTTTTTAAATTATTTTTATATTGTTAAATAAATAATTTTTTTTGATTCATATGAAGATAAAATTTATGGAATGAATTTTATATATGTTCCATTAAAATATAAATTTAGGAGGGTTTGTGAAAAAATAACTTATCTTAAAAATTAATGAATTTTAATTCATCAAATTTAAAGATTAAGGAATATAATGATATATTAAATTAAAATATCATAAACAGAGTATCATACACACATGAAACCTTTTTTTAATGATTTCAATATTTTTTCAAAATGGGAACAAAAGGATGAATAATGTGTTAGATAATGTTACAAATGAAATTTTGGTTTGAAATAAATAATTTATAGCTATTGTTATTTGATTTCAAATTTATGAATGAGTGATTATTTCATGAATTTTTATGGTAAAATGAATTCACTTTGTTGTTATTCTTTAATTCCTATATTTTTTATAAAAAAATAATTAAGGGAAATTCTATTGGATTTTTAAATTAATTGTTTTAAATGAGTATTTTATTTTCATTATTCTTGTGATTTTCCTTTGATGTTCACTAACTAATTTTGAAAAAATAAGTAAATTTATTTATAAATGTTATTTAAAGGACAAAATGTCTAAATCATCTACATACTGGATACTTAAACATTGGTATTATAATACATGTGAATCTAATACAATATATATACTGTGGATATATATATTTTTAGATTTATTTTTCCAAAATGAAACTTTTTATAGTCTTAATATTGGCATATTCTAATAAAAGTTATAAAACATAGTATTTCATTTTTCTATGAAAGAATACCCTATATCATTTTCGGATGCTTCCAGGCACATTACAATTTAACTTTTTTAGTATGTAAATATATATATAAAAAATTTATGTCATAATCATGAATTTTCATTTTTATATGGAAAATGAATGTATCTATATTTTTATAAACTATTATGTATCTGTATATTATCATCATTTGGTTATATTCAAAATTATTTTAATATATTATACCATGTTTTGTAGTCAGTGAGATATTAAAATAAGTTTTTTCGTGGAATTTTCGCGAAGGGAATTAAAATTATTTCTAAATTGATTAGATATTTTCATTTTTAAATATATGAATAAATTTATATGTATTTTCTATGTTTATTAATTATAAATTTTCCCATAATATTAAAATAATTGGAAATTATTATAAAAATATTTTTATCTTTATTTTAAAAAAAAAATATACATTAGCTACAAAAAATATGCGATTATTAAATCATAATTATTAGATTATTTCCTATAAAAGTATTCTTATATAAGGGGTTTTTAGTAATATTGTAATATTTCTTTTATTTTAGTTTTGTAATTTTTCTATTTCTAGTACGTACTTTAGTGCATAGCCTGGTAAATTGGTTTTTATTTTTTGGGATAAATTTTAATTGTTTAACCATGAATAATCATGGTTATAAAATATCTAATTATTTTCTATTTATAATGTATTTATTTCATTTTTAAGACATTTCAGTTCAATATTATAGAAAAAAACTATTCTATTAATTTCATATAGCATCATTATTGTACTCAATTTATTATAATATTTCATTTATTTACTATATAATTTTTCTATCATTGGCAAATCAGGGATGTTAGGTTAATTTCTTCAAATCTTCTTTAGTATGGTGACCATGGTCAAAGGAGTAATAAAATATAATATTTCTCTCCAAAATTTACATATATATTTTAGTAATCATTCCATAATAAAAAAATGTTATAGTTAAATAGGTTGTCAAAAAATATATTCCAATTAAGAGAAGTGTCTCAGTATGCCTGTTTGAGGTTGTTTAATTAATTGCGGTCATTTTTTATTAGATGTTTTAATAAATATACAAATTTATCATTAAAAAATTTTAATATAATAATAAATATAATATTTCTTTACTAAATACACTTTTATAAACATCTATGTAAGGAGTTGATAATAACTTTACTATGTTATTCATAGACGACGCATTTTAACCGTGACCTAGGATAAATTTTAATTTTCTAATGTATGAGAGGAAGGTAGAAAATTTTCATTCCATTAAGAAATTTATAATATAGTGTACAAATTATATTGAAGTAATTAAATTAGTTTGAGTATAATAGATTTATAGGGGATGTAAGAAGACATTAACTAGAATGAACTCGGTGAAAACTTAAATTTTCCTATGATATCCATCTATTGACCACTCTTTAAACCATCATAGATTGGTATTGTAGTGTGAAACCAATCTATATGTCATTTACATTATGTTTTTAAAGGTGTTTTGAAAGATTTTATATTCTATAAACATTATGTGTGAGGATAAGTAGGTGGATGAACAGTTCCATATAAGGTGAGAGGGTGGCATTTTTTTAGTATTAATTTTCCTATATAAAAACACATGCATTATTAAAGGAAATTAGATTAAATATTGAAAAATAGAGACTATATAGTAATATATGTGCATCAAATACTTCACAAAATTATTTATATTTGTGGTTGTAGAATAGTTTTAGTCTTTACCTATTGATTTAACACTTTTACCTCATTTTAACCATTACCATGCTGACTTATTTTTATATTGGTTTTATATTTCTATACTGAAAGACTAAATTGAAATTAATCACTAATTCATCGATTATAATTTCAAAAATAAATTCTATTTTACTTTATTCTATTTCAAAAAGTGATAAAAATTAACATTAATTCATGTATTAAAATTTTTTTTTTACCATTCTCTAAAAATCTTATTTTGTGTATAAAAATCCAAAAAATAATAATTTTAAGGTAATTATGACATAAAGAGTCCAAAAAAATTAACTTTTTAAAAATTATGATACTAATTTTAGAAATTTAACTTTAAATTTAAAATATAAAAAATATATAATAACTATTTTTATAGGAAATTACCTTTTAATAATTATGTGTTCTTAAAATTATTTAATATCAATTAAGAATAGAATGTGTTTTAATATATTTTTCATATTGAATAATATAATTAATGAAATCATGTAAATTCTTTCAATTTTATTTACTGATATTAAAACACATACTATATATAATGTTAATAGTCTTCAAAAAACTAGAATTCCTGACACTTAATTTTTTATTCACAAGTATTTATTACTTATCTTTTATCAATTAAATATAGTTAATTAATTGGTATTATAAGAATTAATTTTTTATTTAATATAATAAAAATAATTTTAAAAATAAATAATTTTTTCTATATATTTATTTTATCATGGTTTTACTTTTGTTGTAATTTCATAATGAAATATCACATTTTATTTGTATGATATATTAATGTTTATATTTAATTGTAAAATATATAATTTTTCATTTTAATGTGAAATATCATATGATTAAATGTTTTTAATATAGTAATTATTTAAATGAAGAACGTACTGAACTCTTTGTGTGATATGATATGGATGTATTTTGGGTCTTGTTTCATAAAATAAATGACCGCGTGTAATTATTAAGAGCATACATATTCCTAATATAATTATGTAATAAAAACCTCAATATTGTACTCTTATGATCTTGTGAGGGCTTTAATAATATCCTCTAAATGTTACTTGAAAAAATAATTGGAATAGAAAATTGAGAATAAAACGTGGATGACAGAGAGATGCTTTAAAATATTATAATTTAAGGATAATGGTTATGTGTTTTGTGATGTGATTATACTTTGACCTAAGTTTTAGGGTCCCAATATGATGGGACTAGAGATTCATTCCATTAGATTAAATAAAGGGGTGTTACTTCTATTCAATAATTAAAATTAACATTCATTCCCAAGTATCTATGTGGTTGGGATTAATTTTTTTATCCAAAATGTCCACAAATATGATTAGATAGAAATAAAACCTAGAGGAATCAAGGTAAAATTGATGTTCCATGTGATTTCATTCAAGAGCGTTTATTAGAGCCTTGATTATGTGTACGGCCTCTATATGGATGATTCTTTAACATATGTGTATACAATAACATCAGATTCCTTAGACTATGTGGAATTTTTAATTGTTATTGTTATAGAACATTGATTAACATGTGTATTCCTTATTCTTAAAGGGGCCAATTAGGTGAATTTCATTGAATAAGTCATATTAAGACCGTTCATTAGTTGAAAATTTCATTTTTTAGAGCAGTTCATATATTCCATATGATGGGGTTAATAAATTGATAGGATTTTGAACTTTATTGGGTACCATCACATGCCACCCATCCTATTCCATGTTCCACAATAGATTATTTCGTTGAATGTTTTGTTCTATATAATGAAATATGTTCTTTGTTGATTTATATATGGGTTTTTGGTCATTAAAAATAGATCCAGTCATTCATTTATAATTTCATTCCCTTAGTTGATTGATTTTCAAGTTATCCAGTCATTAGATTTCTACAAATTACTATTCAGAAAATCATTTTGTTCTGATTATTCCATTGGGTGGGAAAAATAATAATAAGTTACATGTATTGAGGGTTGACCCAAAATTACATGTCATATGTTAATCAGCATATAAAATATTTAATTGAATATGAATCTATAAATGACATTATACCCCAATATTAGATGATTTTTTTTATTTCTGATGATCATTAAAATTTATTTCATTGCTTCTCCAGATATCTATAAATTAAACTATGTTATTCCTTAGGGAGGTAATGAAAAACTCTAATTATTACTCTTTTTAGAAGGAATATATTTATTTTTTATATTTTTTAATCCATATAGTTTATTTATTTATTTTCATTATGATCATATCATTGTGGTTATTATGGTTTTTTGGGTGGATATACTGGATGATAATATGTGGGATTAGAGACTAGTGATGCCACCACTACCATCTGGAATATGGTAGTTCCAGTATATAATTTAAAAAATTTCATTCCATTTTTAGATTATAGTGATTAACAATTAAATATAAATAACTCAATAACATATTCATCATAAAATACTACTAAAGTAGAATTTGAAAACCCACCAGGTTATATTTGATTGATGAGTGGAGTTTTAATTTAATCATGATTATTCTATATAAATATATCCAATAGTAACTGTTAGTGATGTTTCTCTTTTATCAATTTGGTTCCGAAATTTCACCTATAAATGTAACCAAAATCCATATCATTTTAATGAAATTTACAACAGGAAAGGATGAGAATAGTTTTATTTCACATTATGAATAAATATTGGTAAATTAAACACCATATAAAATCCTCCCACATAGTAATAGATTAGATAGAAAAAAATTTACTATAAACATGTGGGTCATGATTTTTTCCTAAAGGACAACATTATTTATTCCAACTACTAATCTAGTATTCCCCATTATGAATAAATTGTGATTTAAATTTAGTAGGTTACTTCTTTAGATCTCCCATGACATTTAAATTTTTAGAAAATTGGATTTTGAAATAATGAGTAGTGGAGGTGTCAAATCCACCAACTCTGGAAATTGATTTATTTCATAGTGTACTAATGAATAAGTCACCTATTTGGATTATATAAGGAATTAACGGATTAATTGGATTTCAAAATATCCAGTTATAATACCACATATGAAAATTCGTGAGTTGAGGTAACTAGTTGTGCATGGTATATTTATACTATTTATGCTTTTATTGATAACCATTAGGATTTAGCCTTCAGTAACTCACGTGAAATGGTGGTTATTTTCTCTCGGGGATGGAATTATTTACAAACCACACCATATAGGTAAGGATATATTTTTTCCCTGGGAAATATATTGATTAGGTGAATGTATTGTACTCTTTATTGTCAAGTAGTTCCGTCATGTTAAAGGGTATTCTCTAGAGGACTGATAGTAGCCTTGGACTAGGAGTTTCACCCAATTTTTATATTAAATATATGATATCTAAAACTATGTTATCTACTATATCACTATATGAAATCAAATCCTTTGAATCATTAATAGTGGAAGGATGCATAATTTCCTTTTCTAGTTGGGGGGGATGTTTATGTATCTTTTTCTTTCCCATTATTCTTGGATAATGCCTATTGAGTAGTTGTTAGACGAATTTTTATAGAAGTTACCAAATCATGATCTTTCCCCTAATGTGGACTGAAAATTAATTGGTTTTTCAATTTTTTGTAAACTAAAATTAAAAAAGATATATCCTCATCAATTATATTCATGTTAGTTTTATGATATGTGTTACCTATGGGGTCTATGTAAAAAATTGATATATGATAATCATGATGTGGGAATAAAATCACCATCCCCATTTTATTATTAAGGTTTATCATCATACTTTAATATACATCATGTGATATTCAATATTCCACCATGATATTCTTATTCATCGAAGACCATTTTAACTTACATTATTTTGAGGTTGTCCCTATCATCTTTATTATCATCGATAATATGATTTTTGAGGATAATCCTGAGGTATTTCCCCTCGACATTCACCAAATTCACTACTGATGATGTATATAAACCCTGAAACTCGATTGGAAGAATTCACGATGGTTCTTTTTGTGAAGAACCATTTAATTAGGATAAAATATTATTTCCTAGAGTATGGGGTAAAAATTTCTCCATCCCTACATGTTGGGGTTGACATAAATCCATTAATATAATAAACCACACCCATTTCTGAGTTTGATAGATGAGGGGTGGTGCGGTGTTGGTAAAATTCAGTTATTCCCTCCAATAAAGGGATGCTTCTGTTTTACAACATGATTCATCCTGAAATTGTTTTTCACCTTATGTAAATGAAGTATGAAATGAGATATGGGTAATGTAAATTATAATTTCCATTGATGGGTGGTACCAACCATTAAATTTGAATAAACAATTAATGATGCAGTTATAAAAATCTAGACCCATGTTTCACCTTTCTAGATTCCTGATGTAGGATCCTATCAATGGCCCTTTCTTATTGGGTCTATATCATTAATGATTAAGGTAATGTTGGATTATACTAGTAGGGCCAATTGAAATGTCAGTCCTCTGACATAAGTTTTTTTATAAACTAATAACATTTGATGTTTCTTTCCAAATCAATAATTGATGTCTCATATGCAGAATGAAATAAAAATCCATAGATTCTCCACATCCTACGATGTATACATCATTTCAAGTAGTACCAATAATTAGGTGAACTGTAATCAAAGTATTGATCATGAGTGTTTGATACATCCATGTTTTTTTTCCAAATTTAGGGTTTCCATCCATCAAAATGGATGTTTGGTCAAAATTGTGTCATAGAGTAACTAATACCTTTTAATGGTTTGAAAATTACCCATATCGAGGGTTGCTTCTATTGATATAGTATAAAGTATCCCATTATTTAATATACAGGGGAGGTATAAAGGGAAACTCTAAAAATTTTTAATAAAAGAATATTGTTGTTGATATATTACTTAACATGCATCACATAGTCTTATGTTAAGATCAATACACTATAAAAAAATATTTTAATTTTACCGTCATAAACTAGCCATTCAATTAGAGATATAAAAACAAATAATTAAAATCTGAATATTTTTATAAAACCTTTATATGAAGAAAATTTGTTGATTGATGCATAATAAATATTCAATGAACATTAGTATAGTCATCTTATGAATCAAAAAATGTTATTCTTAAAAATTAGTATTTAGTTAATTTTTTTAAAAAAATATAATTAATATTTAAAATTTTTAGAAATATTACTTTATTTAATTAATATAATTTTATAAATCGTAATTTTAATATTATTCAATGGTAAATTTATTATATTTTTCTAACAGTAAATATTTTTGACTGAATACTGAAAAATAATGATTTTCATAAAGCTATAATTTTATTACACTGAATAAAGTAATTGTAATAAAACATTATGTTTTGGATACAATAATAATATAACACATGACACAATTAACTAGAAATAGCATAATTAGTTACAAATTAATCATATTTATAATTTATTTTAGTATGAGTTAATTTTTTGTAAATAAAACCCAATTTTTCAAAAAAAAAATACATATAAAATGTTTCATTATCTTAATAAATAAAATAATTTACATTTTAGTAATAATATTTGTTAAATGTATATTACATAAATTTATTTATATACTATAAAATTTATTTACCGGTTTTAAATGGCATGGAATGAATATAAATTTTGTTTTTTTTCTTAAAAATGAATTTTTCTAAATTCTATTTTCTTTCCATTATTCATCTTATTATTGTGTTTCTACAACCATTTCCCACCTATTTTCCCTTAAAATGGAAATGAAATTATCGCTCATGGGTATGTTTGGACTTCCAAAACCACATTGAAATATGAATCAATTTCCATTTCCATATTTAATTATTGGTTAAAAGGATGGATATTTTATATTTGATAATTATGAAATAATTATTATTCAATAATTGTAATATATTATCTAACTTCTCAGCATCCCATTATTTTGACAATAGTGACATTACTTGTGTGTACATGAGGACCATAACCTCCATGAAGTGGTGTGATTAGTTTTTCATTTAATCTTCACATTATTACTAATAAGGGCATATTTCATAAATATATGTGATACATATTAAATAATTATTATTATATAAAGGTGAATTACTATTTACCATTCTTTAATTCTATCAATCAAAAAGTTAAAATATAACTTGTGAAAATGTATGAACTATACACTATATTAGAGTAATTAATTAATTTTTCATTACCAATTTATATGAATGGTTAAAAAATTATATTTAATGACCATATATGACCATTTTATCCGGATTAATATTTTTTATAGGATAAAATCATTTTCACTGTACAGTTACTATAATTTTTAACTGAATTATACATGAAAAATGTAATAGTTTTTATAATGAAATAAAGTTTCTAATAATGATTTATTAATTAATTCATGTTTATATATTATAAGTGGATCATATATAATATTATAAGTGTGTTAATGTTCATATTATGTAATTATAATTATTATATGATTATAATACATGATCTTATAGTGCTTATGAATCAATTCTTAGGTAAGGTAGGAGTTCATCATCTTAATATTGTCTCTTTCACAAACATTCTATGTTATACACCTATATATATTTATGAGGTTTATATAGATCCCCTTAAATATTTAGTATCATATATTCTTCCTAAAACAAGTTATTTATTGTTATAATTTAAATTATTTTATCCAAGGGGTTTTGATTCTAATGATTGAAAAGTTGAATGGGTTTACCATCCAAAATGGTCTTCTTTGGGACATACATTATGTTATAAGCCTCTATTATTTTATGAGGTTAACCAACCACAACATTGAAATGTTGTATCAAAAATTTTATTATGTTTATTATATCTAAAATATCAATCTGGTATATTTCATTAATGGGGAATACGACTCAAAAGTAACCAATGGAGTAAGGATATTATGATATAATTTAATTTGTTATTGAATAATTTTTTCATTAAGGTAAAATGATGAAGTTATATGATCTATCTATCATAAATATTATTGGTTTTATTATCTTATACTTAGTAAATTAATTTTTTTCTCTTTTGGTTTTCTCACTCTATCTACTAAAATGTATGAATGAATGTTTTTAATGAAAATGTCTTTTTTTTCGATAGAAAAGAATGCTTTTATATGTACATATTTTCATTAAAATATTTTCAAAAATGTTTTTACAATCTTAAAATGTTTTATTAATGTAACATTTAATCTTGTGTAATTTTTTTTATAAAAAAAATCTAGAAATATTTTTCTTTTTTGCAGACAAGATAATTTCCATTTTTATAGAAAATGTGAAAGAAATCGTTGTTTTACTATTTAATGTAAAACTAAATTTCCATATTTTAAGATTAATAATTTCCTTCTATATTACATTACTATATTAATTTTTTAATTATAATGTTTTAATTTATATTTTATAAATTTTTAGAGTTTAAATATTTATGTCAAAAAGAAATGATATTTTCAACTAGAAAATGTTTTAGTGATATTTTGAAGTGATTTTCATCATTGAAAACATTCATTGTTGTTACTTGTGATTCAACATTATACAAACCAATAGAACCATATTATTTCGTTCTATGTATGGTTTATGAGTCACTATAGTGGTTGAATATTAATGGTTTTCAATATATTTTGTAATATTGATCAATGGATTGTGATTATGTTATGGGTGGGTCCACTATTTAAATTTAACTCATTGGGTAATGATTAATGTTTTATAATAATAAAGGCTATATGGGAGGTTATACCAAGAATAAATTAGTGTACCTGAGTGGCTATCAGATGCATAAAAATTTTACACGGGATATTATCCCAATACCATTGTAGGTACATAGGTGGTATCAAAGCCGAACATGTGAGGAACGTTTTTTTAGGTAGCATTGACATATAATTTACATTATTATGATTATCCATATATTTTTATACATTATCTAATTTAATATTTATGATATCACACATAATTTAATTTAATTACTTTATGATCCTCGTAATATGAACTTCCCTGAATAATTCCATGACTGATTATTATGGTTTACATATTATTTAATATTATTTTTAAAGGTTTAAATAATGTTTTCATACAATTTTCATCATGTTATTATTATAATAGATCATTTAATGATATCTCCATTTTCAATCCAATCATATAATTAGTGATCACCCATTAATATATTATATTTCCCCATGGATTTGAAAAATAGATTTTTGTACCACACATCTAATAAGGGTATTAGTTTATTAATAATTGAATCAAATATGATATAGATATTTTATGAACCTACTATTTATGTATCTAATTTTCCACATACACAAAAACATTATGATTCTAATTTGGACAATAATTCTATGTAATTAATATTAAAAAAATGAGTAATATTTATGTATGTCATGTTTATGTTTCCTCGGTTAGTTTAGTGTAGGACTTAGTTATTATTCAATTCTAGAATGGAAAATATTTTGGGATAACCCTTATGATAATTTTACGATTTGGATGACATCCTATGTTATCATAATTATAATTATATGGATTTACTATAAAATAGATCCATATATATATATATATATATATATTTATAAATATATGGAATAGATGAACCTAGTGGAAAGAAAATTAAATGTGTGGAAATTTGTATTAATTCGGTTATCAAAAATTCATGACGAGTGGTCCTATGACTACGATCCTAACTAAACGCTCCTAAAAATATATACATACATTAACTCACAATTTATTTATGGAAAGTTATAAATGATTTTAATATATTATGACCATGGATGACATATTCCAAATATATGGTGTCCAATATTGTCAATAATGTTTCATGATTTATACATTCTATGAATGATTATCATGATTATATAATTTCTCAATATGATTTTTTTTTAAAATTGTGATTTTTTTAATTAAATGAGGGAATAGATTTTAAGCACGTTACATATTTTGGTAAAGTATATTAAACATCAGTTATGAATTAAAACTAAATCATATTAGAATATTGAGTGAACTCAATAATATTTATACATATTTAGTGATCTCCATTTAAAATCAACATCCTTAACCAAGGTGAGTTTTTGACACACCTAGTTAGAGAAAAATTGTGTTTCATAAAAAACTATGTGATAAATAATATTGAGGAAAATTGATTCAATTTTTTCCATGGTAGAAATGTGTAAATAATTAGTCAAGAGAATGTATAAATGGAATGAAAACATGATTTATATGTGGCAAAAAATAGTATTGAGAATTAAATATTTGATGAATAGTGAAATGTTTGGTTAAAACTATGGGTTGGGATATGGTTTCTATATGGTATCGTCTATTGTAAAATATCATAAAAGTGAAAGGTATGAGAATTATGAAAATGTATTTCTAATTGGGAATTCTAAAGAATGTAATTGGAATAGTTGTATGAGTAAAAATTTTATTGGTGATGATGAAGGGAATACAAGGGTCATATAAAAGGTATGAATATCTCCACAATATTTATTATGATATAATTAAGTTAAATTATTAAATTTAGTTTTATTAATATTACAAAATGATATATATTTCATATTGTATGTAGAAAATATTAATGAAAAAGATGATGATGTTTGGAAATTGTTTTTAGAATGAAGCTGAATGATTGATGTTTTTAGGTATTAGGATTTTGGAATTTTGTCAAATTTAATTTTTTAAATTATAGTTCTATTATATGAATATTGAAAGATATAATTTTTTTATACATAATTTTTCAATAAATAATTTCTATAACTGGTTCAATGGTAAAGATATCTTAGAAATATGATTTAGTGGTAGGCTGAAATTTTTGGGAAACTCTTGATTGAGGAAAATATAAACCTATATATATATATTCCAAACAATAAGATAATAATTATGAGGTATGAAAAATAGATTCTGGATATTTATAAATTAATTTATATTATATTGGTGACATTGAAAATGATTAGTTATTTGATGAAATATATTTTTATTTCATCTTTTAAAATGTTTATTTTACTTCTGGATTTATAGAATATATAGGACAGTCTATGATTCTATTTGATGAATAACGATAAAGATGATTTTAAGAATAATATATTTTCCATTTATATTTTTATATTTATTCATTTTAGTGAACTTTTTTATGATAATAAATAATGAATTTATTCATATTATTGGTATGTGAAATTAAGATAACCATTATGTTGTTAAGAGATTAAAGTAATGATTAATTTAAAACTTTTATGTCAAGTTTTTCTAATATTATGGATTTTGAATACTGGTTTTGAATTATCTGAGGAGTTCTAGTATTTAGTTAATTATATAAATAATTAAGAAAATAATTGAATATTATTATTCAAATTATATACAATAATCATTAAAATAATAGTTTATTCATATTAGTTATCTTAGCATGTTATAACGATTTTCATGATTTACTATATAAATTGATACAAAAGAAACATATTCTTATTCTATTATAGATATTATAATTGATTGTAGTTTTATTTTATATATTAGGGGAATGGAAATACTTATTGTTCATTTATCATTGGATTATGGGATTAAAATAGCTGGATACTAATTGAAACATAAAACCAAAAAAATAATGTATGTTTATAGATTTGAAGAAACCATTTATGAATAATTTATTATAGTCAATTGTATAATAATTCCTCAAATCAAGTAAAATGAACATTTAAGGTGAAAATTTATTCCTTTTATTCAATTACTTTTTAAGAGTTGATGGACTCTTGCCCCTCCCTAATTTATCATTTTGTGTTCATTGACATTCTCATGACTATATTCTCCATAACTTATTATAGTCATTTAAATATTTTATTACCCATATATGTCTATATATTATCATCCCAATAATCTTATCCTCATATGGGAATAAAATTAAGTTTTATTTTAGGTAACCATTATGATTATGACTTCTCCATTTCAAAAAAAGTTTCTATTGCTCCTTATACAATGTCAGTTTCAACAAACGTATTTCAAATATTGAAACATTGAATACATATTTTAAATTTTATTTGATTTAATTTATTAATGGGGACAATATAAAACTTAAAACATGTACATTGGAATATTATAATGAACTATTTCATTCTTAACATGGATCACAATTCCTTAAGATAAATTTGATATGCTATAAAATATTATTTCAATGTGACTATTACAACCCACCCATTAAATTGGATGTATGAATATGAATAACCATATTATAAAATAAATTTATAATGGTTTTATATATTTCATATTTATTTAAAAGTATATAGAATATATGTACTATATATTTAGTAATGTATTTTTATTCTTCAAAAATATGTTTTCTCAAAAAAATTGTTCTTTTAAATTTCATTCTGTGCATAATAAAAACATTAATTTATTCCATTTTTATAAATATTATTTGATCAAAATAATATATTTTTTAAATCATAATTTAAATATTATGTTATAGTAATTATTTCATATTATTGTAATGATATTTCTTATTCATTGAATAGAGATAAATACTGATTTTGTTAAACCAATCATTTCTTTTAATTAAATCATGAAAATTAAAATTCAAAATATGTTTATGATTTTATCAATCAAGACAACCTCCCCACAAGGTGTACCCCTCTAGGTCCGACAATGTGAGAAGGGAGACAATGACCCCAAAGTCCCGCCTCTAGTCGGCCCCGGGATGGCGACTATCATCGATGGTGTAGTAAACACACAAATGGGTGACTTTCCCCTCTATGAGAAAACATGTGAACGAGAGAGATAATACATACCCCAACTGAAAAAAAGTCATACTGAAATATAAATGAAATACCAAGTATAGATATGTAATGTCATGAAAAACGACTACAACTAAAAGGGAAAACTACAAGTACTAATGGAAGGTAAAAAAAAACAATAACTAGGAAGCCCAAACAGCTCCTAAAATCCCAACACAGTAGTAACCATCCAAATCACCAACGTGCTTCAAATGACATGAAAAACAGATTATGTACATATAGGATTATTATAAAAGTATACTCAGTAGGATCCTCCCCCGAGCCTCTCGTGAAAATGCAATGAAAGAATTCTAATGCATAGTGAAAAACAAGTGAAACTAACTAGTCACCTAAATAGGTATGCTAAGTTCCCATCCTCACCATGGATACTCTCACCATGTATCGCATACAAGAGTATATAATATAATAAATAATATCATGGGTACCCACAATAACTTCCCCACTGATTTTCTGATTTTCCCCAACGTCGCACTTGATAAGAATCTCTCTCCAAAAAGGCTTTCCCATAGACACCTGTGCATAACACCACAATGTTCACCCCGTGCAACAAAACTAACACATACACATAAACAAAGTAGCCAGGTAGTTTCTGGTATCCACCGATGCTCGAATAATGTATATCATACATCAGTTATTAATCTTCAATCCATTATAGCCCATACACCGAGTAAGGATCCTCAATCCATAACAACCTATAAATGTTACACCTATTGTTTTCCATAGAAAACTATATACAGAATATATTTGTGTGAATAACCAAAAACCATTATATCCCTCTACACACATATATGGGAAAAAATAACTGATGTGACTACCAACACATGTATCTTTTAAGAGAAGAGTGCAGGGCCAAAGGGGGTAGTCAGCCATTCATCCTCCCACTGGAATGTTGGAGAAAAGGCCTCCCATGGATTAGAATTCATGGCGTGTCAGTAACTTTAACCGACAATGTGGGGTTGTGAATAGAATCACAAAGAATACATTATATAATATATCTCACAAACACACTATGGGTATAACCTAGTCTTAGACTCAACTGCATCTAAAGTCTCTCGGACTCCAGGCTTCCACTTCTAAGACTAGGTTTCCTATAAGAACAAATTCATTTAAATAGATTTATTACATTACTTCATTATATGTTTTATTTCACATTAATTAATTTTTTAAACATTAATTAAGCATTAAAAATTCTATATTTTCATTACAATCACACCCAAAGTCAACTATTCATTTAAATTGTAACCACAATATTGCATCCCAAAAAACTGAAACCCCATGGTTAGTCATCATTTATTCAATCTTTTAATACATAAATATTACATTCCCATATTTCTAGGCATTATATAAAAATATTCTATGCTACTAAACACATGTAGGCTACACATGGTGAGTAGATGAACTACCCGTGATGTCTTTTCCACTTATAACAGGAGGTAGACCCATCCTCACTGGAAAAGATAAACACAAAAAGAATGTGGGATACCCCCCATGTATTCACCCCTTTTGGATGGAGGGTAATCTTGAAAATATGCCTTTAGTAGTGGGGAAAGTAAAGCAGATAAACAACCAACAAGATTCATCAGGCATCCAAATATTCACATCCAACCCGTTTCATCATCTTCAGTGTCCTCCCTAACACCCATATGCATAAACTCATGCATCTTACCACAATAGGATTCAACTGATGCCACAACCAAAGGGACTCCCTACCCCCAAATATGACAAAAGACATCCAGGATCACCTCACAACATAAGCATCCAGAAAAACAAACATCATATCTACTGGTCTCTTGGCCCATAAAAAGCAATAGGGTAACTCAGAACCCAACCATGCATTATCATTTTATCAAATAGTCGGTTATTTAGTATATATGGAATTAACTGATTTATTATTTATAGGTTCCAACTATGGTTAACTTATATATAATTCTATCATAGATATCACAAATCAATTAAACATGCTTTCTACATTAATTTGGTTAACATCAAATTTCAACAATAAGAACCACATTCATTTACATGCCTCTTTATCATTGACAATTAATTTACAATTGATCCCAGTTTACATTCTTTACCAATTTCCATCATGAATGAAATGTTAAACCAATAAATCATAGATATCACACTATTTAGAAAAACAGTAGCCAATAACATACGATCAACATCAATTTATTTATCCAATTCAAATATTTATTTTTTTCAATTCCATTTTGATTTAGTGGGATGAAATATTCTTACCTCTATAGTTGCACAAAAAAGGATAGAGAATACACAAATCCCCTACCTCAAAAGATTCTTGGGATTTGTTTTATGAGAACTATTCATGAAAATGTTTACGATCTCCTCCCCCATGACAACTGCATCCAAATGAGGACGTTGCGACATGACCGAACCAACCGAAACCCAAGAAAACTCTATTAGAGTGTGGATATAACATGTAATAACATGGAAAGGAGAAAACATGGAAAAATAATCTAAGAAAACAACAGAAATAATATAGATCAAACCTTCTATCAATGAAATATTGACACTTTCTACTTGCACCAAAACAGGGGCTACGCATGGAGCAATAAAAACATCAAGGGGAAACAATCCAAGGACTAACATTCGATCACACCGCTCCAATGGGAAGAAAGAGTGGTTCAAGCATATTGCACTATAGAATAAAAAGGTAGAAAAAGGTAGGTGATATCTGGTCCCTTTAAGAGATTTAATAGAGTAGTGGTTTAAGATACGTTGGATTTTCCATTAAAAGATAATCACATTAAACCAAAACATTTGACCACATAAATGCATCCCGATTTTTAGGAAAATTAAAATAGGAGTTATGGGTTTGAATATTCCTTTTAACCCTTAAAAAAAGGCTTTGAATTCATTTTACGTCAAAGAAAACATAAAAGGGGGGAAACTGTAGGTAGCTGTAAACACTGTACACCTACAGATGTTGGAAACACTATTCATCTACTAAGGCTAGAAACATTGTTAAAAAAATGACTCACCAACTTTGATGACATTGTTCCAAAATGACTCGCCGACACTGACTGAAACTGTTCACAAAATGAATCACCAACATCAAAGGAATTGTTCACAAAATGACTCATTGACATCAATGACACTATTCACAAATGTGTCACCGACACTGATGACATTGTTTATAATTGGATCACTGAATCTAATGGAAATATTCAAAGAATGAATCACCGACACTGATGACACTGTTCACAGAATGACTCCCTGACTCCGAAGGCACTGTTCATAGAATGACTCAACGACTCTGATGGCACTGTTCAGAGAACGAGTCACCGACACCGATGGAACTATTCACCAAATGACTCACCGACACCAATGAAACATTTCACAGAATGAGTCACCGACCCCGATAGCATTGTTCACATATTGACTCACCGACACCAATGACACTATTCACAGAATGACTCACCAACACTGATGGCACTATTCACAGAATGACACACCGACGCTAATGGCAATATCCACTTAATAAATCACCAACAAAGATGGCACTATTCACAGAATTACTCACCAACACAGATATAACAATTCACATAAATCTCACTAATGAAACTATTTACATCAGTATCACCGATGAAACTATTCAAATAACTATAAATTTTGAAAAGTGTTGGGGATAAGTCACGTTGACCTATTAGAACACCTCACTCAACAGATTTTACCAAAGGAGTGGTATGGAGTGCTCATGGCCAGTACATCAGATAACTCTTAAGACATTATCATCCTCAAGAATTCAAAACCAACAAAAATGATACAAAATATGGGTCTGGACAACCACTAATCAAGATACCTATCAAAAGAGAGAAATACAGAATAATAATAATAATAATATCGGTTCATAAAAACAAATGGTCTAAAACCACAAAGTTATCATAATTACATGAAAATAGTTAAACAGAAAACAACTCAAGGTACTAAGAACATATCTACGACTCGTGGTCCTAGGTACTCTCATCTATGCCACCGTGTCGCCACAAGTCCCGAACCATGGGTATAGAACCCCCGAACAACACCTTTTCTTTGTGGTCTTGGATCTCCATAGGCCGATCGTAGAAGGTCACATCATCATGAACATCAATCTCTCCCCCAATGGATGATGTGAGTGTCATCATAAAGATAACAACGAAGCTCTGACACATGAAAAACATAGTGTATCTGGATAATCTACTAGGGATGTGGTACTCAATATTGCACGACTCTAATATGAGTCACCAGCTCAAAAGGCCTAAAAACCATCGGAGAAAGCATACTCCCATGACCAAAATATTGCTTCCCACGACAGGGAGTCACATTCAAAAACACATGATACCCAACCTCAAAGTCTAAAGGTCTGCTCTTTTGATCAGCATATGATTTCTTACAATCCTGTGAGGTCATCTAAATCACAGGAATCATCTGACCAATCTCTATCTTATTCTGAACTAGTTCTAGTCTGAGAATTGCTGACTCTCTGACCCATGTCCAGCTCAACCAAGAGCGCCATGGTCGGCCATACAAGGATTCAAACAACGCCATATCAAAGGGGTAGTGGAAACTATTACTTAAATCAATCTTCACCAAGGTTAACTACCTCATCCACGAAATTCCAAAATCTATGACATGAGAGTGCAATATGTCTTGAAGAGTCTGGATAGTTTCATGTGTCTAACCATCCATCTATGGATAAAAATCAGCACTAAGGCATAGTTGAAAATCAAAAGCATGCTGGCGACATCTCCACACCCTATATGTAAACACTGATCTTGATTGGAAATGATCATCCTCAGGACTCTGTGGAGTCTCACCACATCTTCTGAAACACTACCTCAACAAATCATCCATTGACATCGGCTCCTTAATTTCGGTAATGTGGTATGATTTTTTTAAACGATCCAATACGACAAAAATAGAGTCATGTACTCCTTGAGCTAGAGGTAAACCAGTAAAAAATTCTATTGATATGTCATCCAGATTTAACTGAGGAATATCTAATGGTTGGAGAAAACCATCCGGGACACAGTGCTCGATCTTCACCTATTGAAAGACCAAACATCGAGAGACAAATTCTGCAACTGTATGCTTATTTAGGGCCACCAAAACTGTCTCTTCAATGCTCGATACATATTTTTCATTCTAGGATTTACTATTAAATTCAAACTATGGAATCTTTGAGAATGGTATCATGCATCGCTAAAGGAACAAAAATCCTTCTTTAATACATCACTCAGTGTTCTTCTTCCTCAATGCAACCATTAGGGGCCTCGTTACAAACAACTCAATCCCTCCAGACCTCCACCTCTTATATCAGAACTCTTTTTTATTTCAGTAAGAGTTATAAGTGGTGTTCAGTATTCTATTTTGTTACTTTCCGATGCACTTTCTTATATTGGTTTATCTGATATTGACTGTGCTTCTACTAGGAGGGTCTGGTTCGAGTTTACAAAGTAGCTTATTTTATATTGTACTCAGAACAAAACCTTATATTACTCTGAGAGGTTATATCCTCCCCACTATACCTGTTTAACCCTCAATGCTAGTAAAAATCATTTTGTGTTCTAGGAGGCACGCCTAAGGTAGTAACACATGATGATTTTAGCAAGGTTCGGGTGGCTTTTCAGCTCTAGGACATTACAAAGTGTTATAAAAGGGCTTTGTTCTTGACAAGGATTTAGTATCTTCTTTTTACTAAATACTAATGATATCGAGATTGGTTTTTTAATTTTACTGGTTTTACCATTTGGGATATGGTATATTAGAGATATGTGTTGAGTCAATAAGGTTTTCCTTATCACTTTTCCATTCCTTCTTGTTTTGAAAATCACAAACACCTTATCTTTAAGGAAAATTGCTTTTATAAGAAAAATCGCTTTTATAAGGAAAATTGCTTTTAAAAGGAAAATTGCTTTTATAAGGAAAATTGATTTTATAAGGAAAATCGCTTTTATAAGGAAAATTTCTTTTATAAGGAAAATTTCTTTTATAAGGAAAATTGCTTTTATAAGGAAAATTGCTTTTATAAGGAAAATTGCTTTTATAAGGAAAATTGCTTTTATAAGAAAAATCACTTTTATATGGAAAATCGCTTTTGTATGAAAAATTATCCTTATCATATTATCATCCATATTTTTCTTAAGTATAAGATTCAGACTCATTTCTATATTCTCAGAATTGTTTGAAACTTTGATATGAGGTATTCTGTTTTTAGGATCTGAATTCTGGACAAGAACTGTAATAAAGTTTCACTCTGAAATCCAGATGATAACTGTAATAAAGTTTCATTCCGAACTCTGGATACGAACTTCTATTAAGTTCTACATCAGATTCAGGATGCGAATCCTTATGAAGTTTGACAATGAATTCTCATTACAAATTCTTGTGATGAGTTTTCATTACAAATTCTGATAATGAATTCTCATTACGAATTCTAATGATGAATTCTCATTACGAAACCTGATGATGAATTCTCATTACGAATTCTGACGACGAATTCTCATTCCGAATTCTCATTCCGAATTCATCTATTAAATAGAATCTGATCATCTTTGTTTTATAAACTCTGAATTTATTCAGACTCTGAATCTTCACTCCGAACTTTTGAGTTAGATTTTAAATGGTGTCGTACATTCTGTTACACTTGTTTTGTTATAAAACGATGTCGTCTATTCTGTTATAAATTAATGGTTGGCTAAGTGACACGTGTATAGGTCCCTCCAATTTTTAAGGAAAATAAGACCATTGAGAAGGAGGCCAACCTTACCTATAAATAAGAGCTCATTTGAAAGAGCTCATAATGGATGAACAACTTGGTTTTTGGGCATACATGCTGTTGAAGTGATTTCTAGAGAGAGAGGATCTTATTAACTCTCAAAGCTTCGTGCGCCTCCGAATGTTGGTGATTACATTCGAGGACTTACGGGGATAGGAAGACAGAGGTGCCGACTACCTTGAAGCTCGAGGGCTTCCTTGCTGAGGAAGACAGAGGTTGCCAACTACCTTGAAGTTGAGGGCTTGTGGGGATAGCAAGACAGAGACTCCGATCATCGTATTGAGGGCTTACCCTGGTGTGGGTAAGACAGACATGTGTGAAAGTATAAATCAAGGGACCTTTATCCAAGGTTGTTGGATACCCTTCTCTTTGGGTTAAAAGAATTACATCTTGTTACTTGTAGTTTTACTGCTTGTTTATTTCCTCTGCATTTTGTATTATAAGGAAAGTATAAGTTTCTTATACTTCCTTACTTGTACTATGCTTCATTTAGATTCTATACGCTTTAAGGTAGAATATCATATTTTAATCTTTTGTTAAGTTTCAATTTCCAGAACCATATTTCTGAAACCCACTTTCGGAATCCCTTTCCAAGTTTTCATTTAGTATTATAGGTGTTGTGAATTTTCTTAAGTTTAACTTTGTTAAACTTAGCCCTTTCCTTTGCTTAAAGAAAACACAATTATTCATAACTATCTTTAAAGGATCCAAATGAATTTTTAAAGTATACAATTCACCCCCCCTCTTGTAAATTGAGCATCTACATCACTATTTCGATCCTAAAATTGGTATCAGAGCAGGTCTCTGGAATACTTGTACTCACGTATAAGTTTTTCTTGTTCACTTTTCCATTTCGAACTTTCTCATTACGAACATTGTTATTACGAATCTTTTCTAATAACAAGTTTGCGTGCTGAAGGTTATTATAAGTATGGTAGGAATTAATGTTGGTTCTATTGATAATCTAAATCATACAAGACCACCAATCTTTGATGGTAATGAATATGAGTACTAGAGAGATCGAATGAAGAATTTTGTCATCAATACTGGAGTAGAAAATTTTTTTATGCTTACTGGTGATTATAAGATTCCTGATAAGGAAGTAAGAACTTTTACTAACCAAGAAAAGCAAGATTATCAACTCAACTATAAGGTACGCAATACAATACTTTGTTCAATGATCAGAAATATATATAGCCAAATTTCTTCTTGTGAAGCAGCTAATTGTATCTGGAAGAAGTTATAAGTTACACACTTTGGAACTTCTAAGGTGATTGAGACTAGGAGAGCTATGCTTAGAGCTGAATATCATGGCTTCAACATTCCTTATGGTGAACCAATCTATAAAGTACAACAGAGATTTATGACTATCATAAACAGCCTACAGTATATGGGAGAGGAAGGTTTAGATGATGAAGCTCTTGTGGATAAGATAATTGATATTATACCTAATGAGTGGGAATCCAAAATAACTGCTATAGATGAGAACAGGAAGGTCACTCAAATTTCTCTTGATGAGTTATTTGGAACTCTTCTCCAACATGAAACCAGAATGAAGAGAGATGCTGACAACATCAAAAAGAAAAATTGAAATGGTAATATTTCTTTTACAACAACATCAAATCATATGAAAGCTAAGACTCCTAAGAGAGTAACCAGATCCAAGTCTAAGAAGAAGATAGTTCAATCAGATTCTAGTGAGAGTGAAATCTCTGAAAATGAATTAGAAAATCTTGCTCGAAGGATGAACAAGATAGCTTTCCAGAGAAATTTCCAATCCAAGTATAAGAAAAAGGAAAGGAAAGATAAGAAAGATGGAGAAGTTACTTGTTATGAATGCAAGAGAGCTGGACATATAAGACCAGATTGACCTATGCTCAAAAATAAAGAAAGGAAAGAAAGACATTCAGACAGGAACAAAAAGATATATTATAAAGCAAAAGCTAAGAATGTTCTGAAAGCTAATGACACCTGGAGTGCTAGTGGTGGTGACTCTTCAGATGAATCTTCTGATTATGAATCTTCAGGACAGAAGAATCTTGGTCTTATAGCCAGATTACCTATTGATAATCATTGTTTTATGGCTAAGGTACGAAATTCTGAATCACTGACCAATGTTTCTTTAAATGCCAATGATAGTAAGTATTATAACTCTTCTGATGAAGAATCCTCTTCTAATGAAGAAAATACTTTACCTACTTATGATGAAGTCTCTAGGTTTGCGGAACTTCTTGAAATTGAGAATTCTAAACTTAATAAAAAACTTGATAAGGCAAACTCTAGGAATTCTATTCTTACAAAAGAGATATCAGATCTTTTTAAAGATATTGATAAGAAAAATGCTGATTTTGAAAGTATTTCAAAAAATCATGAGGAAGCAAGTTCTGAGAAGAACAAACTTTCTAAAGAATTAGAAAAAGTAATTTCTAAGAAAAATGCTTTCGAGCCTAACTCTAGTTCTAAAACTAATGATTTTGAGGATAAAAACTTGGTTATAAAACTCAAGTCTGAAAATTTTTCCTTAAAGAAGTGTTTATCAAACTTTACCCATGGTAAGGAAAATTTTGATAAAATGTATTCCCAAATACGACCTTTAAGAAATAAATACGGATTTGGTTATACCCATGCAAAACCAATTTTCCGTAACAATTATTTTGTTCCTCAAAGTGCCCCATTTTGTACTAAGTGTCAATGTGGTGGTCACTGGGCAAAGAGTTATTCCTTAAACAAAACCCAATCTCTAGGATTTCACAAAGCTTATTTCTCTAAGAAGATGTGGGTACCTAAAATTTTATTATCTAGAAATCTCGGGTCCAAACAAGTTTGGATTCCGAAAGTATAATTTTCTTCTTGATTTCAGGAAAATAAAGAGAGTACCAGCAACAATACATGGTACATGGATAGTTGATGTTCTCGACACATGACTGGTAACAAAATCTATTTTGAAAAGATTATCAAAACGAAAGGAGGAAAGGTAACTTTCAGAGATAATGCTAAGGGTGAGATTGTTGGTATTGGTAATATTGTTCTTCTTGGTAGAACCTTGATTTCAAATGTTCTTTTTGTTAAGGGTCTTAAGAACAACCTCATTAGCATAAGTCAGTTATGTGATGAAGGTTACCTTGTGAATTTTATGAATGATAAGTGCTTAGTTAACAATTCCAAGGAAGAATTTATTTTCTCAGCCAATAGTCAAGAGAATGTTTACACCTTAAATTTAGAAGACCTTAGAAGCCAAGATTTACCTTGCCTAAGTGTAATGGAAGATCATTCCTGGTTATGGCATAAAAGACTAGGTCACTATAATCTTAGGAACCTATGTAAACTCTCTAAGAAGAAACTAGTTAAGGATCTAACAGAGCATAGATTTGATTCTTCTAAAGTTTTTGATTCTTGTCAATATGGCAAGAAACATAAATCTAGTTTTAAATCAATCGGTGAAGTCTCAACAACTGATGCATTATAGTTAGTGCACATGGATCTTTTTGGTCCAACAAAAACTGGAAGTATTGGAGGCAAATACTATGTGTTTGTTCTAGTTGATGATTACACTAGATTTACTTGGGTCTATTTTCTAGAAACAAAGTCTAAAGCTTTTTCTTATTTCAAAAGTTTTAGAGCTCAATTTAAAAATGAGAAAAACCTTCCATTGAAACTATTCATAGTGATCATGGAGGAGAATTTCAAAATTCTAATTTTGAAACTTTTTGTAGTAAAAAAGGTATTACTCACAATTTTCAGCACCTAGAACTCCTCAACAAAATGGTGTAGTTGAAAGAAGAAATAGAATTATTTAAGAAATAACTAGAACCATGTTGAGTGAATATTCTATAGCTAGATATTTCTGGGCTGAAGGTATAAGTATTGCTTGCTATACTATAAATCGAGTTTTAATTAGACCTTTTCTTAATAAAACCCCTTATGAGTTATGGAATGGTAGAAAACCAAGACTATCCTACTTCAATGTTTTTGGTTGCAAGGTATTCATTCTGAATACTAAAGATAACTTATATAAATTCTCATCAAAATCTGATGAAGGGATTTTCTTAGGTTATTCCACAACATCTAAGGCTTATATAGTTTTTAATAAAAACACTTCTACTGTTGAAGAAATAGTACATGTAAATTTTGATGAGCCAGATCCTTTTGTTTTTAAAACACCTCAACCTACATCGCCAGATGTGTTTTCAAAAACTGATTATC
Organism: Viscum album; assembly: GCA_963277665.1. Taxonomy (NCBI): domain Eukaryota; kingdom Viridiplantae; phylum Streptophyta; class Magnoliopsida; order Santalales; family Viscaceae; genus Viscum; species Viscum album. Next base: position 758,067,683 of record OY728140.1, on the reverse strand, counting down.
AACCTTTTATAGAAGAACCTTCTGATAAGGATAATTTTCAAGAAGATATTCCTGAAACAGTACCCCAGAAGACTTTCTACCCTATGTTGATGAACAGACTTTTCAAAACCCAAATCAGGCATTTCTTAAAAATCATCCCAGTGATAGTATCATTGGTGATGTGAATCAACCTGTAAGGACTAGAAGTTCCTTAAGAAATGAAGTAGAACATCTAGCATTTCTTTCCCAATTAGAACCTAAAAGCATTGATGAAGCTTTAGGTGATGATGATTGGATCAAAGCCATGCAAGATGAACTAAATGAATTCAAAAGGAATATATTATGGACCTTGGTTGAAAGACCTACGAAAACTTCTGTTATTGGAGTAAAATGGGTTTTCAGAAATAAATGTGATGAAAATGGAGTCATAGTAAGAAATAAAGCTAGACTTGTTGCTAAAGGCTATAATCAGGAAGAGGGAATAGACTATGAAGAAACCTATGCTCTAGTATCTAGACTTGAATCTATCCCTATTCTACTTGCCTTTACAGCATTCTTTAATTTCAAAATTTTCCAAATGGATGTGAAATGTGCTTTTCTTAACGGTTATGTTCAAGAGGAAGTTTTTGTTGAACAACCTCCTGGCTTTGAAGATACAAAACATCCTGATTATGTATTTAGACTTACCAAAGCTCTGTATGGCCTTAAACAAGCCCCACGAGCATGGTATGATAGACTCACTAGATTTTTGCTTCAAAATAACTATGTTAAAGGAAATGCAGATCCAACCCTTTTCATAAAGAAAGATAAGAAAAATGTTTTGATTGTTCAAATTTAAGTTGATGAAATCATATTTGGTTCAACTCAGCAATCTTTGACCGACTCTTTTGCAAGTCTAATAAAATCTGAGTTTGAAATGAGTATGATGGGTGAGTTAACATTTTTCCTTGGTTGTCGAATTTCTCAAAAACCATAAGGAACCTACATATCTCAACATAATTATATTAAATATCTTCTTAAAAAGTATGGTTATGATAACCCTAAGAGTATTAGTACTCCAATTTGTACCTCAAACTCTTTAGATCTTGATGAAGCTGGGAAACCAGTAGATCAAACATCTTTTAGAGGTATGATAGGAAGTCTACTATACTTAACAGCTAGTCGACCAGACATAATGTTTTCAGTATGCATATGTGCAAGATATCAATCTAATCCTACGGAATCTAACTTAAAGGAAGTAAAAATAATTTTTCACTACCTTAAGGGAACCATGGATCTAGGATTATTTTGTACTTCTGAAAATGATTTTATCCTAAAAAGATTTTCTGATGCTGACTTTGGTGGATGTAGAATGGATAGAAAAAGTACATCCGGAACTTGTCATTTCTTAAGAGATTCATTAGTTTCTTGGTCTTGCAAGAAGCAACATTCTTTAGCACTCTCTACTGCTAAAGATGAATATGTAGCAGCTGGAAGTTGTTGTGCTCAAGTGTTGTGGATGCAACACACACTCACAGATTATGGCTTGAGTTTTACTAAAACTCAAATTTTGTGTGATAACACAAGTGACATTTCCCTTAGTAAGAACCATGCACATCACTCCCGTGCAAAACACATAGATATTAGGCATCACTTTCTTAGGGATCACACACTTAAAGTAGATATTATTCTTCAGTTTATCGAAACGCAAGATCAACTTGCTGATATTTTCACAAAATCTTTACTTTCTGATAGATTTGAATACATTAAACAGAAGTTAGGAATGATAACCGTAAGGTAATCCTTCTTAATTAACTTTATGTTGAAAAAGTCTCCTTACAGCAATAAACTCCTTTTCATAGGGGGAGTACATTTGATTGTTAGTTTAACAAAGTTTTTCAAAATTTGTTTTCAAACTTTTCGGAACTAAAATTCCGGAATGGAATTTCCAGAACTACAATTTTCCAGAGTGGATATTTTCGTATAGAAAACTTCTGGAATGGAAATTTTCGTATTAAAAACATCAGGAATTGAAACTTTCGTACTGGTATTTTCATAACGGGATTTTCGAACTGAATCTTTCTAAATAAATTTTTTCGTTTTCAAATTTTGTAATGAAATTGTCGTACTGAGTTTTTCTTACTGAGTTTGTTTTTCGTAGCGAGTTTTCCGAATTTTTTCTTTTCGTAATAAAGTTTTTTTTTGTAGTTTTCTTAAGAATGTTACCAATTACGAATAATCTTCCTAAGCCAATCTGAAAGGTATGATTTCCTTACTCATGTTTTCGTAGTTATATTTTACTTGCTGGCATTTTCTTATATTTTGTTTTCGGATTATAGTTTTCTTATTTCTTTGTTTTAATAAAAACCTCAAAAGATCGGATTCAAGAAAATTGGTTTTCGACCGTCAGATCAGATCTCAGCTTATCACAACCGTTCGATCAACCGTGGAAGTTGAACCGTTTTCCCGTTTCCTATATAAAGGTAACCCCAAATGGTTGTCCCACATCGGTTTTCAAGCTCCAGCATCTTGAAGTTCTGCCTCTCTATTTTAAGACCATTCCGAACCTCAGATTTTTGAGTTCCGAACTTCTCAGAGGTCTTCAGATCCGAATGTCTGTGGAAGCAGCTTCTCAAGACATGTCTTCTTCTAAGCAGATTTCAAAGTGGTTAGTATATAGAGATCGGCTGGTTCATCCGGATTTCTTCAACAAGTACGATTCTCTTATTTCCAAGAATATCAAGCTAAATGGTTGGGAAGATGTTGCGGTGTCAAAACCCGAGAATCAAGATGAAGTGTATTCAGATTTTCTTATAGAGTTCTATGAAACAGTCTCCTTTCTGAAGGAAGATGTAAGGGATAAGTTGTCTTTTAAGTCTTATGGTAAGACTTATAAGCATTCATATGCCAAGGTAGCCAACTTGGTAGGGCTGAATAATTAAGGTGAAGCTGAATTTATATCTCATGTGTTGTCAGATTCAAAAGGTATCTTCGACAAGGAAAAATCTTTAGAAACTCTCAGACTAGTAGATGAAAAGGCTCCGAAGATTTCTTCTCTATCTACAAATTTTCGGATTCTAGAGTTATGGGTACAAGGCCTTATCGTACCGAGGAAGGGTGACAAAGATAGCTTAAAAAAGAGTGAAATCTACATCCTATATTTTCTGATAAATCTGAGGAAGTATAATTTGATGAAGCAGATTCTTATCACTCTTTAGAATGTGAAGAAATGGAATCTAAGAGCTCAGATTATTATGTATCCAGCAATCATCTCCAAGATGATAGTTTTGTTCCTTGATTCTTTCAAGGAGGCTTGCAAGTTTAAGCCAAGAGTTTGAAAGATTATGCTGGTGAGTGATGGTACACTTAAAAGAATGGATGTAGCTTTTGACAAGAAGACTGGTCAATTTGTTGATTCACCTGCTCAAGAAGAAACAGTTCTGAAAGTTGCTGATCCGGAATCCTCTATGCCGGTAAGGAAGAGAAAGTTGAAAGAAGTTGAAGTAGAAGCAGTGAATCCCAAGTCTAAGGAAGTTCATTCCGTACCTCCAAAACCAAAGAAGAAGAAAGCTTACCCAGATGAGGTTGTTTCTAAATGGAGGGAGATGAAAGAGAAGAGAGTGCAAGGGGGGCCTTAGTTTGGCTTGGACCCTGCGGAGGCTAAGGCCTTGAAGGAAAGAACTGCGGATGAGCTAGAAAAACAAGCGAAAGAAAATAAGCTCAAGAAGAAGATGTCTGAGGCTGAGGTAGCTCAGGCTTTGTTGCAATTCAATGAGATGGTTTCTGAAAATATTCCTGTTCCGAGATCTTTTTCATTGGAATCTCTTCCTGAGACTCCAGGAAGAAATTTTGTTGCTCTGGAAGAAGCTGTTGCTAAGATTGTTGGGGAAGTGGAGCAAGTTGAGCAAGTGGAAGAAGAAGAAGATGTTGTTGAAGGAAGTGGTGAAACCGGAGATGTGTTGAAGCAAGTAGATGATTATAACGGGACACCTTCAGAACACTTGTCGCTCTGAACTTCAGAAGCTGAATCCTCGAAGGTAGTTACTCCAGCAATGGAAGAAGAGAAAGGAGAAGAAGAAGTAGCTTATCATGGAGAGGAAGAACAACTTCTACAAGATATTTCTCAAATGGAAAATGTAGAGGTTGGTGCTCAGGAAGTTGCTGATGAGGAAGACAATGTTTTGCAAGTTTCTGACAGTGAAAAGAGAACTCCGGAACAGGAGTCTATTCCGAAAAAAGACAAGGGAAAGAAAATTCTTGCTGATACTCCGAGCTCAGTAGTGGTGAAGAGAAAGGAAGTTGGTAGTTCTTCAAAGAGAAATCTTGACCTTGTTGAAGAATAAAATTCTCCAAGAAGAGTCTCGGATTCAGAGTCATCATTGTTGGGGAATGAATTTGTTGTTCAGTCTTTAAAGAAGTTGGTGGGAACTATTCCGACCTTCTCAAGTATTGACTCAAGATGTCAGATGCTCCAGCATGCTTCGAATCAGAAATCAGACTCCGTATCTATGGTTATGGATAAGTGTGTTGAAATAGAGGCTCAGTTCAAAACTTTTTTTATTGGCTACGAAGCCCATAGAAAATCTTGCAAGAGGATAACAAACTGGTCGAGGAAGACTCTAGAAGAGATGAGGCTATTTGATGAATTTCAAGACAATGTTAAAGATGCTTTTGAGACTGAGGATAGGAAGATAAATGAGCTGACTTCTTCTTTTGAAGAGAAGCTGACAGATGAAAAGAACTTCCGGATTCAAGAAGTCAGAGATTTGAATGGGAAGGTGAATTCTGTCTCTCAGAACTGGAAGTTTGAAAGGGATCATCGGATTGAGTTTGAAGAGAAATTGAAGGCTCGGGAAGAAAAGATTAAAGCCCAGGAAGAAATACTTCAAGACCAGGAAGAAATGATTGAAGCCCAAAGTGTAAGAATTGTTGTATTAGAGAAGCAAGATGAAGAAGATCATAAAGACTTAAAGAAGATAAAGACTATTCTAAAGGGTCTCATGGCGAAGGAAAAAGATCCCAAATAGACAGATCTGATCTTTTGTTGTAACTTAACTCCTTTGTTGTCGAAATTTTCAATCTTAATAAAAATTTTGTGCTTGCTCGTTTCTTTTTGTTGTTACTACTAATCTTTCATGTACTTTGTTATATTTTCCATTCCCTTGTATTCTTTTTGAAAATCACAAAGGGGGAGAAGGAAAATTACTCTAATGAAATGGAAAAATAATCCTAACAAAGGGTGAGAAAGAAAACAAACTCTAATAAGAGTTTATCTAAGGGGGAGTTTTTCATTAAAGAATACTTTCTTATTCATAATGAAATGTCACTCCGGAAATCTAGAATACGATCCTTAGAGTTTCAAAGCCTAAGGGGGAGTTATTCGTATTCATCAATATCCTTAACGCAAAGGGAGATAAGCCTTAATGATTTTCTTTCTTCTTAGAATTTCATTTTCAAGGATGTTTGTTCTTTCCAAAAAGGGGGAGATTGTTGAGTCAATAAGGTTTTTCTAATGACTTTTCCATTCCTTCTTGTTTTGAAAATCACAAACACCTTATCTTTAAGGAAAATTTCTTTTATAAGGAAAATCGCTTTTATAAGGAAAATTGTTTTTATAAGGAAAATTGCTTTTATAAGGAAAATTGCTTTTATAAGAAAAATCACTTTTATAAGGAAAATTGCTTTTATAAGGAAAATTGCTTTTTAAGGAAAATTTCTTTTATAAGGAAAATTTCTTTTATAAGAAAAATTTCTTTTATAAGGAAAATTGATTTTATAAGGAAAATCGCTTTTATAAGGAAAATCGCTTTTGTAATAAAAATTATCCTTATCATATTTTCATCCATATTTTTCTTAATTATAAGATTCAGATTCATTTCTATATTCTCGGAATTGTTTGAAACATTGATATGAGGTATTCTGTTTTTAGGATCCGAATTCTGGTCAAGAAATGTAATAAAGTTTCACTCCGAAATCCAGAGGAGAACTGTAATAAAGTTTCATTCTGAACTTTGGATATGAACTCTAATTAAGTTCTACATTAGATTCAGGATGTGAATCCTTATGAAGTTCGACCACGAATTCTCATTACGAATTCTTGTGATGAGTTCTCATTACAAATTCTGATAATGAATTCTCATTACGAATTCTGATGATGAATTCTCATTACGAAACCTGATGATGAATTCTCATTACGAATTCTGACGACGAATTCTCATTCCGAATTCTCATTCCGAATTCATCTATTAAACAGAATCTGATCATCTTTGTTTTATACACTCTGAATTTATTCAGACTCCGAATCTTCACTCCGAACTTTTGAGTTAGATTTTAAACGGTGTTGTACATTCTGTTACACTTGTTTTGTTATAAAACGATGTCGTCTATTCTGTTATAAATTAACCGTTGGCTAAGTGACACGTGTACAGGTCTCTCCGATTTTTAAGGAAAATATGACCTTTGGGAAGGAGGCCAACCTTACCAATAAATAGGAGCTCATTTGAAAGAGCTCATAATGGATGAACAACTTGGTTTTTGTGCATACATGCTGTTGAAGTGATTTCTAGAGAGAGAGAGGATCTTATTAACTCTCAAAGCTTCGTGCGACTCCGAATGTTGGTGATTACATTCGAGGACTTCCGGGGATAGGAAGACAGAGGTGCCAACTACCTTGAAGTTCGAGGGCTTCCTTGCTGAGGAAGACAGAGGTTGCCAACTACCTTGAAGTTGAGGGCTTGCGGGGATAGCAAGACAGAGACTCCGATCTTCGTATTGAGGGCTTACCCTGGTGTGGGTAAGACAGACTTTCTTGAATGTACAAATCAAGGGACCTTTATCCAAGGTTGTTGGATACCCTTCTCTTTGTGTTAAAAGACTTACATCTTGTTACGTGTAGTTTTACTACTTTTTTATTTTCGCTGCATTTTTTATTATAAGGAAAGTATAACTTTCTTATACTTCCTTACTTGTACTCTATTTCATTTAGATTCTATACGCTTTAAGGTAGAATCTCATATTGTAATCTTTTGTTAAGTTTTAATTTCCAGAACCATATTGCCGAAACCCACTTTCGGAATCCCTTTCCAAGTTTTCATTCGGTATTAGAGGTGTTGTGAATTTGCTTCTGTTTAACTTTGTTAAACTTAGCCCTTTCCTTTGATTAAGGAAAACACAGTTATTCATAACTAACTTTAAAGGTTCCAAAAGAATTTTAAAGTATACAATTCACCCCCTCTTGTAAATTTAGCATCTACATAACTATTTCGATCCTACAATATGTCATTAATGGAACTGGGTTTCTATCTTATGCTTGGGGGAATGCGGCCCCATTCATGAGGGATGGATAAAGTTACATTAGGTGGGAATTTCTATTTTTCTTCTGATCAGATTATAGTTTATTTGGTTTCCACCTTTGTGTATCACATGGTATATGATTTTATGGATTGTGATGGGTGACCCTTGACCCAGTGAGGTAAGGGAGAAATGGACCGTGGACCAGTATTGAAAGGCGAGTTTTCGAGGCTTTTTGATTGGAACATTTATATGTTATTTCAATTTTATAACTGCACGTATAATTTGAGAAGTGATAATACAATGAGAATAATGTAAATTTTATTTGTTATATATGATTTTTAAATTTGAAAGGTGAATTCCCTTACAGAATTTCTTTTTTTATTTTAATGTAATATTAGATGCTCTTAGTTATGTAATATTGCACATAGCATGAGATTGGGACTGGCTCATATTAGTAGGAAGGTACTTTGGATGAGGTGATGTTGATCACCAGAACTGGGTTCCATGGACATCTATTTGAGATAGTGTGGCTATCAGTATTGGGTGACTCTGTTGTCGGTTTTAGGCATCGATGTTTGTCAGTACGGAAATGAACCAAGGTACTTTTGATATATGGCTCTGTTGAGGGAGGGTTAGGAGGCTGTGAGGCCGGGATGTCATGGGCCATGGTTTCAGTTAGGGAGACTAAGGGTAGTTCTTATTCAGTACCTATTTACTAATTTCCATATATGTGTCATATATATTGTTATATATGTGTGTTGTTTAACCATTTATGTTATTCAGTGGGTTATTGCTATATGGCTCTATGGAATGTCTGGAGGGTGATGGTAAAATACCGCAAGAGCATGATCAGGATCCGAATCCTATGGGACTTGTAGAGTAGGAGGCACTATGACATGATTAGGGGAAGGATCAAGTTTAGGATCCAGTTCAGGTAGAGTAGCAGCTGGGGTGGGCAGCGTTCGAGTCATGGATCAACGAGAAACTCATATCTAGTCTGGTAAGTGTCTCACAGGGGATTGAAAGAGGCAGACATGGTACAAATCCCTCTATGTAATATCTGACATGGGAGTTCCAGTTGTATCACCCACCACTTTTACAGGGTGAGGGTGGTCCACAGGCGACTAAGAACTACATAGAGAGCATGTATATGATCTTCAAGCAGCTCAAGACTCTTCCAAAGTGAAGGGTCAAGCTGGTGATGTGCATGCTGAGAGGACGGGCGATGAGTTGGTAGGATGTGTAGTTCCAGTCTCACCGACAAAAAAAATTGAAATGAAGAAATTTGAGGACAAGGTTTTGGAGAAATTTTTCCTAGATATGCCGAGGGAAGAGAGATCTTGGGTGTTCCTAAACCTCAAGCATGGTGACATGTCTCTCATGGACTATACCGCTACCTTTACAGAGTTGCCTCAATTTGAACTGGGTATGGTAAGAGATGACACCTTGAGGGTTGGGCACTTCAACGATGGATTATGGAACAAAATTAAGGTGAAAGTTAACATTATCATGTTTAACTCGTTCTTATAGGTGGCGAATAAGGTGATCATAGCTGAGGGAAACATGAATGAAAAGTCTCATTTGATATGGTCGACATATTCAGGTGATGGTTCAGATAAAAGGTATCAAGTTCGGGATGAGTTCCAATTGGCCAATCATGCCAAAGACGTAGCTCGACCACCAAAAGGTAGTATATATGTGGTTTTCATTCAGTGTGGGAAGCCAGGGCATGTCCAAACTCAGTGCGATAGGCCTTAAAAGGAGTGCCATGAAAGTGGACAGGTTGGGAATCTAGAGAGGTTCTGTAGGAATTCTTCTAAGACAGTCGGCAGGCAATTACTAGAACAAATGGTGGAATCCGAGGTCAACTCAGGATCGATACCACGAGAGGGTAGTTGAGGCTTATCTACAACTGGAGGAAATGACAGAGATAGTGGGACCCAACTGAGGGGTCATTGGCTGGTGACCGAAGCCTCGCCGTAGGGAGATCAGGCATCACGCAGTCATAATTCAGGCCAGGTGCACATTGTAGAGTTTCTAGAGGTTGAATAGGCTGGTGAGATGACGATGGTTAGAGTTATGTCACGGGTGTGTCTGTGATATTCTTTTTTTGTTTTGTTTTTAGCATTTCCAATTGAGGAATGTTTTTTTGAGTGCACAAGGTGCATACGATTTATATAGACTAACCAAATGTTGTTTAGTGGGATTGGAACCATTTTGGTAGTGTGATTATATATATATATATATGTGTGTGTGTGTGTGTGTGTGTGATGCATGTCATCAGAAGCATCGATGATGTGAGTTACATGAGGTGTCGTTTGAATCAGTAGCATCGAGGATACATGATACATGATGTGTCCTGGGCATCAGGGAAATCAGGATGCGGGTTAGTTGAGGTGAAACACACCTGGTTCGGTTTTTGTATCCATGGGAGATAGGTCCTCATTGAGTCAGTCCCTGATGTGGTTTGGGACAGAATGGGTGTTATAAGCGACACAAGATCACCTTATGAGGTACATGGGTGATGATGCGTCATGGGAGGGACATGGGACCATGTAATAGGTTGATGGACCTTGGAATGATTTGAGTTTTTTTCAAGATTCATTATGGAATCTTTCGTCACCATCCCTGGAAGGGAAAATTTGGGAAGAATTTCATTAAGGGGGGATGTTAGTAAGAACCAGGTTCTTTATTTAAGGTACGAGTTTACTTTTTTTCTTTCTATTTCGAGTTAGTTTTTCAGAAAACTGGGGAAATTGGGTAGTTCTTAAAATTTTTAGTTTACACACCGTGTGTTTGTTAGGCATGTACATTCTACATTCTGAATTAGTACATGGAATGTAGAAATAATCTACTACATGGCGTGTGGTGTTCCTTAACATGCTATGTATTTTCCTTTCCATGTATCAGCGGAGTTTTATATTTGTGTTGAACTTTGTGACATGTCTAAGATGTGTGATGACCTAGAATCCCACAAAAGTTAGAGTACATACAAGATACTACGTGGAATTTAGTCCTTAAATGCACACCGTGTAATTTTATTTTTATTCATTTATATGGGAGAGAGTCACGTCTCATTTACGCAAATTCCTTCCTCTTCCCCATTTTTGGAAATGTATAGATCTGGGAGGCCATGAATGTGCCTTCTACTAAATTCTTCATCTGAAAACTGTTCCTCATTCCATAGGTGTCTGTGGGATCACAATAGTGAGGTTAAACCTATTCACCCTATTCTGTTCTTGTTATCTTGCCTCACACACTACAGTTCTTATTTGAGTAGAATTCACAAAATTTGACAAAAATTTGGATCTACAAAGATCATATATGAACTAGAGCTTGATATCGGATGTGCCTACATCTAAGTGTTTATGGTAGGTGGTTCATACCATGTTTTTGTGTTTTTGTGGTCATTTTGGGGTTATATATTTTTAGCACAACATCTAGTATTGTGTGAGATCAAAGTTTCTTTATATTGAAATGACCACATTCTTTATGGGATGTCATTGGGAATTCCCATACCTTGTTGGGCTTGAGAAAGGCTAGGTTAGTGGCCATTTCTCATTTTGGTAATTTTTGCTGGGTCTCTAAAATGGTTATAATAGATTTTTTTGATTAAAATAGTGAGTTTAAACAATTTAAACGTTATTTAGTTTATTAGAGGCTCTCAAGACCTCTATGCTGGTATGGGAAGACACATGCCTTCTGAAATTCAACTGTTTAAATTATTTTTTAGGTTTAAAGTGATTCTTTTGATTATATATATATATATGTGATGCTTGATATTTAATATTCAATAACCTTAGGTTTGTATTGGGCATGGATGGATATTCATCAGTGATGTTGATCATAGGATGGGCTTAGACCTAATCATTTGGGTGGTCTGACCCTTGGATTGGGCGTCATGGAAGTCAGAATGAGGTAATGTAACTTTATGGTTGGGCATGGCCCTTGTCACATTGATGACAAGGCCATTAGACTCTTAGTGACATGGTCACACCAACGTGAGGGGCAAAATAGAATGTCCCTTTGGTTCTTTATTTTTTGATTACGGCTCACCCGTGATTTGAGTCATGTGCCCATATATTACTCCGTGATAAAGTTGTTTTTACCGCTCATGTAGGTATAGGCCACCATAGATGTGGTTAGGTAATTATGGTTTGTGGGTGCTTGTGGTGGAAGCTGTGTGGAAGGTGAGGAGCCTTCAGATTGATTGGGAGGGCCTATGGGATGTTGGTACTTGATACACGAGGTGTTAGGAGGCACATTTTTTCGTGTTACTACTATGGTTTGGGCATACCTATGGAAGGTTAGTACTTGAGACATGATGTGTTAGGAAGAACAAGGTTTTAGGTTACTTCTTTTTGGGTGTTTGTATGAGACGTTGTTACTTGAGACATGTGGTTTCTAGAGGCAAATGGTGCTGGGTTACAAGACTGAGATTCCAGTATTGGCCGAAGTAGGTGAAACACCATGGTGGCTACATAGCACCAGTGGAATCTTCATTTACAATTTGAATCCTACTGTTTTTTTCCTTATAGATGTTTTCTTGCTTAAACACCTATACTAGGTATTCACCATTTGGTGGAATCCTACAGATATTTGTCTCACACCCTATATGGACCCTTTGGGATGCATGTATACTTTATGGATTTATGTATAAAAAATAGATCAATTTATGGAGCTGGATTTTATTTGTTGTTGCATATAGAGTTGGCATGGGCCCTGAGGTCATGCCAAGCTGTAGTTACTTTGCTTTACTTTATTTTTAGTAATAATTATTTTTTTTGTTTAAGTAGTTGTTATAAGTGGTGTTCATCATGTAGTTTTGTTACTTTCTGATGTGATTGTTGCTATATTTCTTTTTATGTTTGTCTTCTATTGATTGTGCTTATCCCATGGAAGTCTAGTTCGAGTCTACAATGTGTCTTATTTTATATTATACACAGACCAGAACCCTTTATTACTCCGATAGGGTATAGCCTCCCCACTATACATGTTTAGGCCCTCGCTACTAGTTGGAAGCCTTTGGAATTCTGGGAGGTGCACTTAAGGTAGCAGCACCAAACCCATTTAGCACTGTTATGGAGGCTTTTCAGGTCCCAAACGTTACATATAGGGAGTTTTAGTATAAATCGGTATGGGTCTGTCTAAAGTGAAAAAGAGAGATGAATAATGGTAGGAATAGGGGATGAACATCTGTTGCAGCCACTATGAATCACTAATCATCCAATAAGAATTGCATTCAAGACACACAATGTTCGAAAGATGGTAATTTTCTTTATAGTATGGTAAAACAACAAAATAACGACCAATGGGTATACCAAAGATATGATATATGTGTTATATTGTTTTATGGATAATGGAATGAAATATCTAATAAACATGATGTGATGTGGTGACATGTTATACACTAGTAATTAATGTTGAAAATACTAGATTATACATTTATTATTAAAAATTTGGGCATCGATATATATGGTGTAAGAATAAGAACCAAGACAAACATAGTTCTTATTTATAGAAAAATTTATCAGCATATGGGATTCGAATGAGGGTGATGTTCAATAGTTATACACTGTGTAAGAAATATTTTATTCACTATATGGTATTATAATGTGTATAATTTGTATAAAACCAACATAAAGGTAATGAATATACACAATCGGTGTTTTTATAGAAATGGTATTCTAGGATGGGTCTAAGATATGAGATCTAAATCTCCCCATGTATTTTGAGATAGTAGAAATTAGTACAGACAATGTCATATAGAGAAATATCTATTTGAATTTGGATCATATGTGTATGGAATGTGTGGGGGGTTTATCCCATTCCCATATTTTTTGGGAGATTGTATTTGAATTGAAACGATCAATGATTCTATGACTTATGTTGATGGGATTTATAGAAAGGATAAAATTAGTATATCAGGGCCTCACTATATATCCTATAAGAATAATAATCAAGTTATATGTAGATTCTAGGTTTTTTGGATAACATTTAGTTCTCATACAGATCAATGAATGGGTTCTATATACTCAGAAATATTTAATTAATCCATCTCTATTGCATGAAAATAGTTTATATTAATTTACCACTCCATGCAGTTTTTTAGTAATATAGAGTGCACAGTATATCATGTATTTCTACATCATGAGTAAATTACTAATCTTACATGTTGTTTATGTTAGCATAATGAATAACTTTGTGTCTTTCTATTTAAGATCATAAGATTAGAAATAACTCTATATAGTATAAATTCATGAAGAATTTAATTTAATTAACCTAAAAAATGTCAATCAAACATTTTTCTTGAGAAACCTTACATTAGTGGAATGTGTGTTATGATTTAATTATATTGTGTTAATAGTGTATGCTGTATTGTAATGGACCATGGATATAGAATAGGTTTCTTTTCATTATTCTCATGTTTTTGAGGATTTTTACTGGGTATCATTGGACTACTTAGTGCCCATATTGGTTCTCCTTGGATAAATGAGTGAAGACAATACTTCTTATTAAATATTCAAGAGACATGATTTTTATTGTTCTCTTGGTTCTGAAACATGTATAATATTTTATCATAATCTCCATTAAATTTATCTTCCTGGATATGGTACTGATCGTCTATGGATAGACGATTCCATGTCACAACATGATGGCAGGTTGACTGAACCTCAGTGGGAAAAAAGATTCAATAATGTATGCCAATGAGTATGGAGTTACATATAAATCATTGAGGTTTGGGATTGTATAATACAAAAAACCATTTATGAGATTTTTCCAACAATACATTTCTTTTCACAATTATTTCAATTATATTGGATATTGTTTTATTTTCATCCTCTACCATTCAATTTACCATTTCATGATAGTAGGGTTAGAGGATGAGTTTAATGTGGTACGCAGGATAATATTTCATTAGTTTGGGTGAATAGAAAATGGATCCATTTTTCATATGTGTCATGTGAGGGTCTATGAATCTGGTAATGATCTTATATGTCATGAAATCAATGAATAATTTTGTTCCAACTTCCATCAGGGTTATAAATTTCATTAATTTTTCTATGAATTTGATGGAATTAAATATGAATAAAAATTACAATGATCTATATATAGGGTATGGACACTTTAAATATATTACCTTTATGTTCTATCTTCATTTGATTATTAATATTAATTATAATGACATATATCTATTGTATTAAATAAGGTAAAAGGAATAGAATTTTACTTTAACAGATGACTTAATGAATAAAAATTGGATATATTATAAATTTCCACTGCATTTCAATGTTGGTAAGTATATTTAATGGAAAATTAAGACATAAGATCCTGAAAAGAGTATGTAAATTCTGTTTTTGGATATTGAAATTAAATTTTTTGTTTATCCTAAATATAATCTTTTTTATTTATAAGAGATGATTATCTTCAATATGATCTTAATTATAAGGTCTGTAATATTATATATTTATCCTTTTATAAAAATATGTTTGATAAATGTTTTAATTGTAGAATTTCTCATTAAATTTAGATACTTCTAAAAACATTTAACTTTGAAAGAGGAGAATCTAGAAAATATTTTTTCATCATTTAATGATATCATCATCTCTAGAAAATTGAATCTATATCCAATAAAAAATAAAAACCTCATTTTCCTTTAATATTTGACTACATGGAGTTTTTCTGAAATCTCATGAAATAAATTTAAATTCCAATGAAAATTTGAAATGTTTAATTTATGTCTAAATATTATATGGTAACATATTCCCCTCCAGATTATTTTTCAGGTGATGTTGGTTTGTATGCCTGAAAATATATAAAAAAATGTGTGAAAAGTATAAATGAAGATAAAGAACATTGTTATGATTCTCAAGCCTCTCACATTTTTTAAATTATTTTTATATTGTTAAATAAATAAATTTTTTTGATTTATATGAAGATAAAATTTATGGAATGAATTTTATATATGTTCTATTAAAATATAAATTTAGGAGGGTTTGTGAAAAAATAACTTATCTTAAAAATTAATGAATGTTAATTCATCAATTTTAATGATTAAGGAATATAATGATATATTAAATTAAAATAACATAAATAGAGCATCATACACACATGAAACCTTTTTTTAATGATTTTAATATTTTTTCAAAATGGAAACAAAAGGATGAATAATGTTTTAGATAATGTTACAAATAAAATTTTGGTTTGAAATAAATAATTTATAGCTTTTGTTATTTGATTTCAAATATATGAATGAGTGATTATTTCATTAATTTTTATGGTAAAATGAATTCACTTTGTTGTTATTCTTTAATTCCTATATTGTTTATAAAAAAATAATTAAGGGAAATTCTATTGGATTTTTCAGTTCATTGTTTTAAATGAGTATTTTATTTTCATTATTCTTGTGATTTTCCTTTGATGTTCACTAACTAATTTTGAAAAAATAAGTAAATTTATTTATAAATGTTATTTAAAGGAAAAAATGTCTAAATCATCTACATACTGGATACTTAAACATTGGTATTATAATACATGTGAATCTAATACATTATATATACTGTGGATATATATATATTTAGATTCATTTTTCCAACATGAAAATTTGTATAGTCTTAATATTGGCATATTCTAATAATAATTATAAAACTTAGTATTTCATTTTTCTATTAAAGAATACCCTATATCATTTTCGGATGCTTCCAGGCGCATTACAATTTAGCTTTTTTTGGTATGTAAATATATATAAAAAACATTTATGTCATAATCATGAATTTTAATTTTTATAGGGAAAATGAATGTATCTATATTTTTATAACCTATTATTTATGTGTATATTATCATCATTTGGTTATACTCAAAATTATTTTAATATATTATACCATGTTTTGTAGTCAGTGAGATATTAAAATAAGTTTTTTCATGGAATTTTTTTGAAGGGAATTAAAATTACTTCTAAATTGATTCGATATTTTCATTTTAAATATGTGAATCAATTTATATGTATTTTTTATGTTTATTAATTATAAAATTTTCCTTCATATTAAAATAATTGGAAATTATTATAAAAATATTTTTATCTGTATTTTTTTTCAAAAAATATACAATAGGTACAAAAAATATGCGATTATTAAATCATAATTATTAGATTATTTCTTATAAAAGTATTCTTATATAAGGTTTTTTTAGTAATATTTTAATATTTTTTTTATTTTAGTTTTGTAATTTTTTTATTTCTAGTACGTACTTTAGTGCATAGCCTGGTAAATTGGTTTTTAATTTTTGGGATAAATTTTAATTGCTTAACAATGAATAATCATGGTTATAAAATATCTAATTATTTTCTATTTATAATGTATTTATTTCATTTTTAATACATTTCAGTTCAATATTATAGAAAAAAACTATTCTATTAATTTCATAGAGAATCATTATTGTACTCAGTTTATTATAATATTTCATTTATTTACTATATACTTTTTTTATCATTAGCCAATCAGGGTTGTTAGGTTAATTTCTTCAAATCTTATTTAGTATGGTGACCATTGTCAAAGGAGTAATAAAATATAATCTTTCTCTCCAAAATTTACATATATATTTTAGTAATCATTCCATAATAAAAAAATGTTATAGTTCAATAGGTTCTCAAAAAATATATTCCAATTAAGAGAAGTGTCTCAGTATGCCTGTTTGAGGTGGTTTAATTAATATCAGTCATTTTTTATTAGATGTTTTAATAAATATACAAATTTATCATTACAAAATTTTAATAGAATAATAAATATAATATTTATTTACTAAATACACTTTTATAAATATCTATGTAAGGAGTTGATAATAACTTTACTATGTTATTCATAGAGGAAACATTTTAACCGTGACATATGATAAATTTTAATTTTCTAATGTATGAGAGGAAGGTAGAAAATTTTTATTCCATTAAGAAATGTATAATATAGTGTACAAATGATATTGAAGTAATTAAATTAGTTTGAGTATAACAGATTTATAAGGGATGTAAGAAGACATTAACTTGAATGAACTCCGTGAAAACATAAATTTTCCTATGATATTCACCTATTGACCACTCTTTAAACCATCATAGATTGGTATTGTAGTGTGAAACCAATTTATATGTAATTTACATTATGTTTTAAAAGGTTTTTTGGATGATTTTATATTCTATAAACATTATGTGTGAGGATAAGTAGGTGGATGACCAGTTCCATATAAGGTGAGAGGGTGGCATTTTTTTAGTATTAATTTTTCTATATAAAAACACATTCATTATTAAAGGAAATTAGATTCAAAATTGAAAAAAAGACTATATAGTAATATATGTGCATCAAATACTTCACGAAATTATTTATATTTGTGGTTGTAGAATAGTTTTAGTCTTAACCTATTGATTTAACACTTTTACCTCATTTTAACCATTACCATGGTGACTTATTTTTATATTAGTTTTATATTTTTATACTGAACGACTAAATTGAAATTATTCACTAATTCATCGATTATAATTTCAAAAATGAATCCTATCTTACATTATTCTATTTCAAAAAGTGATAAAAATTAACATTAATTCATGTATTAAAACAAATTTTTTTACCATTCTCTAAAAATCTTATTTTTTTTATAAAAATCCAAAAAATAATAATTTTAAGGTAATTATGACATAAAGAGTTCAAACAATTAACTTTTTAAAAATTATGATACTAATTTTAGAAATTTAACTTTAAATTTAAAATATAAAAAATATATAATAACTATTTTTATAGGAAATTACCTTTTATTAATTATGTGTTCTTAAATTTTTTTAATATCAACTAAAAATAGAATGTGTTTTAATATATTTTTCATATTGAATAATATAATTAATGGAATCATGTAAATTCTTTCAATTTAATTTACTGATATTAAAACACATACTATATATAATGTTGATAGTCTTCAAAAAAATAGACTTCCTGACACTTAATTTTTTATTCACAAGTATTTATTACTTATCTTTTATCAATTAAATATATTTAATTAATTGGTATTATAAGAATTAATTTTTTTTAATATAATAAAAATATTATAAAAAATAAATAATTTTTTCTATATATTTATTTTATCATGGTTTTACTTTTTTTGTAATTTTCATAATGAAATATCACATTTTATTTGTATGATATATTAATGTTTATATTTCTTTGTAAAATATATAATATTTCATTTTAGTGTGAAATATAATGTGATTAAATGTTTTTAATATAGTAATTATTTAAATGAAGAACGTACTGAACTCTTTGTATGCTATGATAGGGATGTATTTTGGGTCTTGTTTCATAAAATAAATGACCACGTGTAATTATTAAGAGCCTACATATTCATAATATAATTATGTAATAGAAAAATCAATATTGTACTCGTATGATCTTGTGAGGGCTTTAATAACATCCTCTAAATGTTACTTGAAAAAATAATTGGAAAAAAATTGAAAATAAAATGTGGATGATAGAGAGATGCTTTAAAATATTATAATTTAAGGATAATGGTTATGTGTTTTGTGATGTGATTATATTTTGACTTATGTTTTAGGGTCCCAATATGATGGGACTAGAGATTCCTTCCTTTATATTAAATAAAGGGGTGTTATTTCTATTCACTAATTAGAATTAACATTCATTCCAATGTATCTATGTGGTCGGGGTTAATTTTTTTATCAAAAATGTCGACAAATATGATGAGATAGAAATAAAACCTAGAGGACTGAAGGTAAAACTGATGTTCCATGTGATTTCATTCAAGAGTGTTCATTAGTGCCTTGATTATGTGTACGGCCTCTATATGGATGATTCTTGAACATATGTGTATACAATAACATCAGCTTCCTTAGAATATGTGGAATTTTTAATTGTTATTATTATAGAAAATTGATTAATATGTGTCTTCCTCATTCGTAAAAGGGGCCAATTAGGTGAATGTCATTGAATAAGTCATATTAAGACCGTTCATTAGTTGAAAATTTCATTTTTTTGGAGTAGTTCCTATATTCCATATTATGGGGTTAATAAATTGATAGGATTTTGAACTTTATTGGGTACCATTAGATGTCTCCCTTCCTATTCCATGTTCCACAATAGATTATTTCATTGAATTTTTTGTTCTATATAATGAAATATGTTGTTTGTTGATTTATATATGGGTTTTTGGTCATTAATAACAGATCCAGTAATTCATTTATAATTTCATTCCCTTAGTTGATTGATTTTCAAGTTATCCAGTCATTAGATTTCCACAAATTCCTATTCAGAAATTCATTTTGTTCTGATTATTCCATTGGGTGTGAAAAAGAAAAATAAGATACCTATATTGAGGGTTGACCCAACATTACATGCCATATGTTAATCAGCATATACAATATTTAATTGAATATGAATCTATAAATGACATTATACCCCAATATTAGATGAATTTTTTTTATTTCTGATGATCATTAAAATTTATTTCATTTCTTCTCCAGATATCTATAAATTAAACTATGTTATTCCTTAGAGAGGTAATGAAAACCCTAATTCTTACTCTTTTTAGAAGGAATATATTAATCTTTTATATTTTTGAGTCCATATAATTTATTTATCTCTTTTCATTATGATAATATCATTGTGGTTGTTATGGTTTTTTGGGTGGATATACTGTCACTACGGCAAAAATGGCATTTAGTGGCGGTTTTTTTCGTTTCGCGGCGGTTTAAACCGCCGCTAAATCAATTGGCGGCGGTTTTGAAAAACCGCCGCTAAATCGTGCGTCGGGAAACTATTCGCGGCGGTTTTCAAAACCGTCGCAGAACGTTTTTCAGTGGTTTAAACCGCTGCTAAATGATTTAGCGGCAGTTTTATTATTTTTTTTGTTATTTTTGTTATTTTTGTTATTTTTGTTATTTTTTTTTAATTTTTGATTTTTAATTATATATATATATATATATATATATATTTATTTATTTATTTCGTATTTATTTTATTTATTTATTTTTCGTATTTATTTTTCGTATTTATTTTTCATTAAAATGTTTTCAAAAATGTTTTTACAATCTTAAAATGTTTTATTAATGTAACATTTAATCTTGTGTAATTTTTTTTAAAAAAAATCTAGAAATATTTTTCTTTTTTGTAGACAAGAGAATTTCCATTTTTGTTGAAAATGTAAAAGAAATCGTTGTTTTACTATTTAACGTAAAAACTAACTTTCCATACATTAAGACTAATAATTTCCTTCTATATTCCATTACAATATTAATTTTTTAATTATAATGTTTTAATTTATATTTTATAAATTTTTAGAGTTTAAATATTTATGTCAAAAAGAAAAGATATTTTCAACTAGAAAATGTTTTAGTGATATTTTGAAGTGATTTTCATCATTGAAAACATCCATTGTTGTTACTTGTGATTCAAAATTATACAAACCAATAGAACCATATTATTTCGTTCTATGTATGTTTTATGAGTCACTATAGTGGTTGAATATTAATGGTTTTCAATATATTTTGTAATATTGATCAAAGGATTGTGATAATGTTTTGGGTGGGTCCACTATTTAAATTTAACTCATTGGGTAATGATTAATGTTTTATGATAATAAAGGCTATATGGGAGGTCATACCAAGAATAAATTAGGGTACCCGAGTGGCTATCAGATGCATAAAAAGTTTACACGGGATATTATCCCAATACCGTTGTAGGTACATAGGTGGTTATCAAAGCCGAACATGTGAGGAACGTTTTTGTAGGTTGCCTTGACATATAATTTACATTATTATGATTATCCCTATATTTTTTTTACATTATCTAATTTAATATTTATGAAACCACATATAATATAATTTAATTAATTTATGATCCTTATATTATGAAGTTCCATGACTAATTCCATGACTCATTATTATGGTTTACATATTATTTAATATTATTTTTAAAAGTTTAAATAATGTTTTCATACAATTTTGATCATGTTGTTATTATAAAAGAACATTTAATGATATCTCTATTTTCAATCCAATCATATAATTAGTGATCACCCATTAATATATTGTATTTCCCTAAGGATTCGAAAAATATATTTTTGTACCACACATCCAATAAGGGTATTAGTTTATTAATAATTGAATCAAATATGATATAGATATTTTATGAACCTTCTATTTATGTATCTATTTTTCCACATACATAAAAACATTATGATTCTAAATTGGACAGTAATTTTATGTAATTAATATTAAAAAAATTAGTAATATTTATGTATGTCATGTTTATGTTTCCTCGGTTAGTTTAGTGTAGGACTTAGTTATTATTCAAATCTAGAATGGAAAATACTTTGGGAGAAACCTTATGATAATTTTACGATTTGGACGACATCCTATGTTATCATAATTATAACTATATGGATTTACTATAAAATAGATCTATATCTAGATATATATATTTTTATAAATATATGGAATAGATGTACCTAGTGGAAAGAAAATTAAATGTGTGGAAATTTGTATTAATTCGGTTATCAAAAATCCATGAAGAGTGGTCTTATGACTACAATCCTAACTAAATGCTCATAAAAATATATACATAAATTAACTCAAAATTTCTTTATGGAAAGTTATAAATGATTTTAACATATTATGTCCATGGATGACATATTCCAAATATATGGTATCCAATATTGTCAATAATGTTTCATGATTTATACATTCTATGAATGATTATCATGATTATATAATTTCTCAATATGAAAACAATTTGTAAAATTGTGATTTTTTTAATTAAATGAGTGAAGAGATTTGAAGCACGTTACAAATTTTGGTAAAGGATATTAAAGATCAGCTATGAATAAAAACTAAATCAGTATAGAATACTGAGTGAACACAATAATTTTTATACATATTTAGTGATCTCCATTTAAAATCAACATCATTAACCAAGGTGAGTTTTTGACACACCTAGTTAGAGAAAAATTGTGTTTCATAAAAAACTATGTGATAAATAATTTTGATGAAAAATGATTAAATTTTTTTCCATGGTAGAAATGTGTAAATAATTAGTCAAGAGAATGTATAAATGGAATGAAAACATGTTTTATATGTGGAAAAAACAGTATTGAGAATTAAATATTTGAGGAACAGTGAAATGTTTGGTTAAAACTATGGTTAGGGATATAGTTTCTATATGGTATCATCTATTGTAAAATATCATAAAATTGAAAGGTATGAGAATTATGAAAATGTATTTCCAATTAGGAATTCTCAAGAATGTAATTGGAATAGTTGTATGAGTAAACATTTTATTGTGATGATGAAGGGAATACAAGGGAAATATAAAAGGTATGAATATCTCCAAAGTATTTATTATGATATAATTAAGTTAAATTATTAAATTTAGTTTTATTAATATTAAAAAATGATATATATCTCATATTGTATGTAGAAAATATTAATTGAAAAAATGACGATGTTTGGATTTTTTTTAGAATGAAGCTGAATGATTTATGTTTTTAGGCATTAGGATTTGGAATTATGTCAAATTTAATTTTTTAAATTATAGTTCTATTATATGAATATTGAAACATATAATTTTTTTATACATTATTTTTCAATAAAGAATTTCAATAATTGGTTCAATGGTAAAGATATCTTAGAAATATGATTTAGTGGTAGGCGGGAATTTTTTGGAAACTCTTGATTGAGGAAAATATAAACCTATATATATATATTCCAAACAATAAGATAATAATTATGAGGTATGATAAATAGATTCTGGATATTGATAAATTAATTTCTATTATATTGGTGACATTGAAAATGATTAGTTATTTGATGAAATATTTTTTTATTTCAGCTTTTAAAATGTTTATTTTACTTCTCGATTTATAGAATATATGGGACAGTCTATGATTCTATTTGATGAATAACGATAAAGATGATTTTTAGAATAATATATTTTCCCTTTATATTTTTATATATCTTTATTTTAGTGAAATTTTTTATGATAATAAATAATCAATTTATTCACATTATTGGTATGTGAAATTAAGATAACCATTATGTTGTTAAGAGATTAAAGAAATGATTAATTTAAAAATTTTATGTCAAGTTTTTCTAATATTATGGATTTTGAATACTAGTTTTGAATTATCTGAGGAGTTCTAGTATTTAGTTAATTATATAAATACTTAAGAAAATAATTGAATATTATTATTCAAATTATATACAATAATCATTAAAATAATAGTTTATTCATATTAGTTATCTTAGCATGTTATAACGATTTTCATGATTTACTATATAAATTGATACAAAAGAAACATATTCTCATTCTGTTATAGATATTATAATTGATTGTAGTTTTATTTTATAGATTAAGGAAATGGAAATACTTATTGTTCATTTATCATCGGAATATGGGATTAAAATAGCCGGATACTAAATGAAACATAAAACCCAAAAAATAATGTATGTTTATGGATTTGAAGAAACCATTTATGAATAATTTATCATATTCAATTGTATAATAATTCCTCAAATAAAGTAAAATGAACATTTAAGGTGAAAATTTATTCCTTTTATTCAATTATTTTTTAAGAGTTGATGGACTCTTCACCCCTCCCTAATTTATGATTTTGTGTTCATTGGCATTCTCATGACTATATTCTCCATCACTTATTATTATCATTTAGATATTTTATTACCCATCTATGTCTATATATTATCATCCCAATAATCTTATCCTCATATGGGAATACAATTATGTTTTATTTGAGGTAACCATTATGATTATGACTTCTCCATTTCAAAGGAAGTTTCTATTGCTCCTTATACAATGTGGGTTTCAATAAACGTATTTTCATATATTGAAACATTGAATACATATTTTAAATTTTATTTGATGTAATTTATTAATGGGGACAATATAATACTTAAAACATGTACATTGGAATATTATAATGAACTATTTAATTCTTAACATGGATCACAAATCCTTAAGATAAATTTGATATGTTATAAAATATTATTTCAATGTGACTATTACAACCCACCCATTAAATTGGATGTATGAATATGAATAACCACATTATAAAATAAATTTATAATGGTTTTATATATTTCATATTTATTTAAAAGTATATAGAATATATGTACAATATATTTAGTAATGTATTTTTATTCTTCAAAAATATTTTTTCTCAAAAAATTGTTCTTTTTAATTTCATTCTGTGCATAATAAAAACATTAATTTCTTCCATTTTTAGAAATATTATTTGATAACAATAATATATTTTTTAAATCATAATTTAAATATTATGTTATAGAAATTATTTCATATTATTTTAATGATATTTCTTATTCAGTGAATAGAGATAAATACTGATTTTAGTAAACCAATCATTTCTTTTAATTAAATCATGAAAATTAAAATTCAAAATATGTTTATGATTTTATCAATCAAGACAACCTCCCCACAAGGTGTATCCCTCTAGGTCTGACAATGTGAGAAGGGAGACAATGAACCCCGAGTCCCGCCTCTATTCGGCCCCGGGTTGGCGACTATCATCGATGGTGTAGTAAACACACAAATGGGCGACATTCCCCTCTATGAGAAAACATGTGAACGAGAGAGATAATACATATCCCAACTGATAAAAACTCATACTGAAATATAAATGAAATCCAAAGTATACATATGTAATGTCATGAAAAACGACTACAACTAAAATGGAAAACTACAAGTACCAATGGAATGTAAAAACAACAACAACTAGGAAGCCCAAACAGCTCCAAAAATCCCAAGACAGTAGTAACCATCCAAATCACCAACGTGCTTCAAATGACATGAAAAACAGTTTATGTAAATATAGGATTATTATAAAAGTATACTCAGTAGGATCCTCCCCCGAGCCTCTCGTGAAAATGCAACGAAAGAATTCTAATGCATAGTGAAAAACAAGTGAAACTAACTAGTCACCTAAATAGGTATGCTAAGTTCCCATCCTCACCATGGCTAATCTCACCATGTATCACATACAAGAGTATATAATATAATAAATAATATCATGGGTACCCACTACAACTTCCCCACTGATTTTCTGATTTGCCCCAACGTCGCACATGATAAGAATCTCTCTCCAAAAAGGCTTTCCCACAGACAAATGTGCATAACACCACTATGTTCACCTCGTGCAACAAACCACCACATACACATAAAAAAAGTAGCCAGGTAGTTTCTGGTATCCACCGATGCTCGAATAATGTATATCATACATCATTTATTAATCTTCAATCTATTATAGCCCATACACCGAATAAGGATCCTCATTCCATAACAACCTATAAATGTTACACCTATTGTTTTCCATAGAAAACTATATATAGAATATATGTGTGTGAATAACTACAAACCATTATATCCCTCTACACACATATATGGGAAAAAATAAACGATGTGACTACCAACACATGTAACTTTTAAGAGAAGAGAGCAGGGCCAAAGGGGGTAGTCAGCCATTCATCCTCCCACCGGAATGTTGGGGAAAAGGCCTCCCTTGGATTAGAATTCACGGGGTGTCAGTAACTTTAACCGACAATGTGGGGCCGTGAATAGAAACACAAAGAATACATTATATAATATATCTCACAAACAGACTATGGGTATAACCTAGTCTTAGACTCAATTGCAGATAAAGTCTCTCGGACTCCAGGCTTCCACTTCTAAGACTAGGTATCTTATAAGCACAGATTCATTTAAATAGATTTATTACATTACTTCATTATATGTTTTATTTCACATTAATTAATTTTTTAAACATTAATTAAGCATTAAAAATTCTATATTTTCATTATAATCACACCCAAAGTCAACTATTCATTTAAATTGTAACCACAATATTGCATCCCAGAAAACTACAACCCCATGGTTAGTCATCATTTATTCAATATTTTAATACATAAATATTACATTCCCATATTCCTAGGAATTATATAAAAATATTCTATGCTACTAAACACATGTAGGCTACACTTGGTGAGTAGATGAACTACCCGTCATGTCTGTGCCACTTATAACAGGAGAGTAGACCCATCCTCACTGGAAAAGATAAACACAGAAAGCATGTCGCATACCCCACATGTATTCACCCCTTTTGGATGGAGGGTAATCATGAAAATATTCCTTCAGTAGTGGGGAAAGTAAAGCAGGTAAACAACCCATAAGATTCATCATGCATCGAAATATTCACATCCAACCCGTTTCATCATCTTCAGTGTCCTCCCCAACACCCATATGCATAAAGTGATGCATCTTACCACAATAAGCTTCAACTGATGCCACAAACAATGGGACTCCCTACCCCCAAATATGACAAAAGACATCCAGGATCACATCACAACATTAGTATCCAGAAAAACAAACATCATATCTGCAGGTCTCTTGGCCCATGAAAAGTAATAGGGTAACTCAGAACCCAACCGTGCAGTATCATTTTATCAAATAGTCGGTTATTTAGTATATATGGAATTAACCGATTTATTATTTGTAGGTTCCAACTATGGGTAACCTAAATAGAATTCTATCATAGATATCACAAATCAATTAAACATGCTTTCTACATTAATTTGGTTAACATCAAATTTCAACAATAAGAACCACATTCATTTACATGCCTCTTTATCATTGACAATTAATTTACAATTGATCCCATTTTAAATTCTTTACCAATATTTATCATGAATGAAATGTTAAACCAATAAATCATAGATATCACACTATTTAGAAAAACAGTAGGCAATAACATACGATCAACATCAATTTATTTATCCAATTCAAATATTTTTTTTTTCAATTCCATTTTGATCTAGTGGGTTGAAATATTCTTACCTCTATAGTTGCACAAAAAAGGATAGAGAAAACACTAATCCCCTACCTCAAAAGTTTCTTGGTATTTGTTATATGAGAACTAATCATGCAAATGTTTACGATCTCATCCCCCTTGACAACTACATCCAAATGAGGACGTTGCGACATGACCGAACCAACCGAAACCCAAGAAAACTCTATTAGAGTGTGGATATAACATGTCATAACATTGAAAGGAGAAAACATGGAAAAATAATCTAAGAAAACACCAGAAATAATATAGATGAAACCTTCTATCAATGAAATATTGACACTTGCTGCTTGCACCAAAACAGGGGCTACACATAGAGCAATAAAAACATCAAGGGGGAAACAATCCAAGGACTAACATTCGATCACACCACTCCAATGGGAATAAAGAGTGGTTCGAGCATATTGAACTATAGAATAAGAAGGTAGAAAAAGGTAGGTGATATATTGTCCCTTTAAGAGATTTAATAGAGTAGTGGTTTAAGATACGTTGGATTTTCCATTAAAAGATAATCACATTAAACCACAAAATTTGACCACGTAAATGCATCCCGATTTTTAGGAAAATTAATATAGGAGTTATGGGTTTGAATATTCCTTTTAACCCTAAAAAAAGGCTTTGAATGCATTTTATGTCAAAGAAAACATAAAAGGGGGGAAACTGTAGGTAGCTGTAAACACTATACACCTACAGATGTTGGAAACACTATTCATCTAATGATGCTAGAAACATTGTTCAAAAAATGACTCACCAACTTTGATGACATTGTTCCCAAATGACTCACTGACACTGACTGAAACTGTTCACAAAAGGAATCACCAATATCAAAGGAATTGTTCACAAAATGACTCACTAACATCAATGACACTATTCACAAATGTCTCAACGACACTGATGACATTGTTTATAATTGAATCACTGAATCTAATGGAAATATTCAAAGAATGAATCACCGAAACTGATGACACTGTTCACAGAATGACTCCCCGACTCCGAAGGCACTGTTCATAGAATGATTCAACGACTCTGATGGCACTGTTCACAGAACGACTCACCGACACCGATAGCACTATTCACTAAATGACTAACTGACACCAATGAAAAATTTCACAGAATGAGTCACCGACCCCGATAGCATTTTTCACATAATGACTCACCGACACTGATGACACTATTCACAGAATGACTCACAAACACTAATGGAACTATTCACAGAATGACACACCGACGCTAATGGCACTATCCACTTAATAAATCACCAACAAAGATGGAACTATTCACAGAATGACTCACCAACACAGATATAACAATTCACATCAATCTCACTAATGAAACTATTTACATCAGTATCACCGATGAAACTATTCAAATAACTATAAATTTTGAAAAGTGTTGGGGATAAGTCACGTTGACCTATCAGAACACCTCACTCAACAGATTTTACCAAAGGAATGGTATGGAGTGCTCATGGACAGTACATCAGATAACTCTTAAGACATTATCATCCTCAAGAATTCAAAACCAACAATAAATGATACAAAATATGGGTCTGAACAACCACTAATCGAGATACCTATCAAAAGAGAGAAATACAGAAGAAGAAAAATAATAATATTGGTTCATAAAAACAAATGGTCTAAAACCACAAAGTTATCATAATTACATGAAAATAGTTAAACAAAAAACAACTCAAGGTACTAAGAACATATCTACGACTTGTGGTCCTAGGTACTCTCATCTATGCCACCGTGTCACCACAAGTCTTGAACCATGGCTATAAAACCCCCGAACAATGCCTTTTCTTTGTGGTCTTGGATCTCCACAGGCCGATCATAGAAGGTCACATCATCATGAACATCAATCTCTCCCCCAATTGATGACGTGAGTGTCATAATAAAGATAAAAACGAAGCTCTAACACAATAAAAACATAGTGTATTTGGATAATCTACTAGGGATGTGGTACTCAATATTGCACGACTCTAACATGAGTCACCAGCTCAAAAGGCCTAAAAACCATCGGAGAAAGCATACTCCCATGACCAAAATATTGCTGCCCACGATAGGGAGTCACATTCAGAAACACATGATACCCAACCTCAAACTCTAAAGGTATGCTCTTTTGATCAGCATATGATTTCTTACAATCCTGTGATGTCATCATAATTACAGGAATTAGCTGACCAATCTCTATCTTATTCTTCACTAGTTCTATTCTGAGAATTGTTGACTCTCTGACCCAAGTCCAGCTCAACCAAGAGCGCCATGGTCGGCCATACAAGGATTCAAACAGCGCCATATCAAAGGGGTAGTGGAAATTATTACGTAAATCAATATTCACCAAGGTTAACTACCTCATCCACAAACTTCCAAAATCTATGACATGAGATTGCAATATGTATTCAAGAGTCTGGATAGTCTGATCTGTCTAACCATCCGTCTATGGATAAAAATCAGCACTAAGGCATAGTTGAAAATCCAAAGCATGCTGGTGACATCTCCACACCCTATATGTAAAAAATGATCTTGATTGGAAATGGTCATCCTCAGGACTCTGTGGAGTCTCACCACCTCTTCTAAAACACTACCTCAACAAATCATCCATTGAAATCGACTCCTTAATTTCAGTAATGTGGTATGATTTTGTTAAACGATCCAATACAACACAAATAGAGTCATGTACTCCTTGAGCTAGAGGTAAACCAGTAAAAAATGCTATTGATATGTCATCCCAATTTAACTGAGGAATATATAATGGTTTGAGAAAACCATCGGGGACACAGTGCTCGATCTTCACCTATTGAAATAACAAACATCGATAGACAAATTCTGCAAATGTATGATTTTTTAGGGCCACCAAAACTGACTCTTTAAAGCTCGATTCATATTTTTCATGCCAGGATTTACTATTAAATTCAAACTATGGAATCTTTGAGAATGGTATCATGCATCGCTAAAGGAACAAAAATACTTCCTTGATACATCACTTGGTGTTCTTCTTCCTCAACGCAACCATTAGGGGCCTTGTTACAAACAACTTAATCTCTCCAGACCTCCACCTCTAGATATCCCAACTGGGACTCTTACACCTACTTCACTAGATATGACTTCGACATCATCTGAAAATGATAACCTCATCCCCAAAATTCTCCCATATCAAGACGTAATGCTGAATGATCATCCATCACTCTACAAGAATCACCAGATTCATGCACTGCATCACTAAATTACTTCCTACTCAGTGCATCTACTACAAAATTTACCTTTCCAAGGTCATAAGAAATTTAGAAGTTGTATTCTTGTAAGAACTCCATCCACCGACACTTCCGGAAGTTCATTTCACATTGGGAGAAAACATACCTCAGGCTCTTATGATTAGTGAAATCCACAAAGCGCTCTCCAATGAGGTAATGTTTCAACTACATCAGATAAAGCACCGTAGCCACCAAATCAATATCATGGGAGGAATAGATACGTCCATGGGGACACAACTGATGAGACCCATAGGAAAAAATTGGTCCCTGCTACATTAGAACATAGCCTAACCAAAGATTCAAAGAATCACAAAAGACATCAAACTAAAATCCCTCAGGTAGAAGATAAAGACATTGAGAACATACCAAATTCTACTTCATACACTTAAAATATTCCTAGCACTAATCAGTCAACATGAATTATTGATCGTTTGTGTTCAATGATGTTAGAGGAGTTGTAACATGATAGAAATCGGCTACGAACCTCCAGTAGTATCCTGCAAGACCAAAGAAACTTTACACCTCTACCATACTCTTTGGGGATGACCAAGGAAAACCTACTTATATATTATAGGGATCCAAATATAATCTTTGCTGGGATTCCACATTCCCCAATAAAAAAACTTATCAATCCCAAAACACATACTTTGACAAATTCCCAAATAGCTGTTGTTGATGAAGAACTCCTAAAATGGCATCCAGATACTCTATATCCTCCTCCTCAAATGTGGACAACATAAGGATTTCATCTGTAAAAACCACCACAAATTTATCTTGGAAATTTTGGAACACAATGTTCAACAATCCCATGAACACATGTGGAGTATTTTTCATGACGAAAGACATTAAAACCAACGTGTAATGCCCATGACGACAACTGAAACTAGTCTTTAGGATATTCTCATCCTTCACACGCATCTGATGAATTCATGACTGCCATTAAATATTTGAAAACCAACATTCACCCGTCATTTGATCAAATAAATCATCAATCTATGGAAGAGGATAGAGATTCTTCGTTGCCACATTGTATAAGCGACGATAATCGATACACAACTGCGAACTGCTATCAGCATTCATCACTAAAAAAATGGGTGCACCACATGGTGACAGACTCAGGTGAACAAAAATACATTGTAATATAAAGTCATGTTGTATATGATACTCTAATAACTGAGAAGGGAACATCTTACATGGAGACATAGAGATAAGAGATGCTCATGGATGTAGCTTGATCCCTAACTCGATCTCTCAATGAGGGGGAAATTATACAATATCTTCTAGAATGAAACCAGTGTTTTCATATTTGACCCTAGGAAATGCAAACTGATGACCTCTGTTAAAATCAACATCAGCTCAGCCATCAAGGATTATAAGGATGGGACACACCTCTGACCCATCTAAGGGTCTTGATCACAAACAAACAATGCTGGCTCTCTATCTATATTGAAGAACACCACCTAAATCCAGAAGAAATCCACAATAGCCTGCACCGAATATAACTAATCCATGTTGATGATTACATCATATGGTTATATTTGTAAACATAGGAAGTATCCCCATGAGGGATGCTTCCCTAGAAATAACTCAATGTCTCTACATACTTGATTCAAGTCATCTTAGCCTCCAACTGGCGTAGTCAATGCTAAGAGCACAGGAAGCCTTTCTACCTTAAGTCCCAAAGCATGGAAAATGGAAGGTGATATAAAGGATTGTGTCACCATTAATCAAAGAAGGCATACACCCAAGTAGAAAATAGGCAAAGTGTACCTCAAATGATGTCTGTATCTCCTGGTGTTGGAAACAATATAGCATGAAGATAAACACAACCTCCTCCAAAACCTCTCTGGCCTTGATGACCACCGCCACCACATCTGCACTCTACTCTCTATGGACCGTGAGCGTCACGGGGCTATCCTTTGGCTACCCGATTTTCACTCTGCTGATCCAAAGCTGGTTCAACGTTCTACTACTTCATAGGCTAGAAATTCTTCAATAGTGAAATGTGGAGTAGAACACCTGGTTCACGATGACTACTCTGAAAGGTTGGGCACTCTCTCTACTGATGAACCCCCCCTCTATAAGAAAAACAAGCACCTGATCCTATGACATAGGCCTAAGAACCTATTCCTTCAGAGAAACGAGATACTAAGGGTTGTGAGCTACCCCGGCCGAATATAAATTAATCTACCCTAAAAACTGGGAACCTCATACCAGAGATCTACTTTGAGAGGAATCATGACGACTTGCCTCTCGTGAAAATTTCATTATGGAAAATTCCCTGTCGACATTCTCTTCCCCCACCATCACCGTACGATTTGTCTACAACATAAACTGGTAGACCTAGAGTTGGATCTCCGGATGAAAATCCTCCTCAAAATGCCTCTCCCTAACCTCATAATATGGAAACATGTCTGAAGATTATCGTAAAAGTATCCTGAAATGGATAAAAACTCTCACACATTGGTGCTCCCCTGTCGATGGATAAGATTCTTTTGGAGAGTTTACATCTTCACAGTCGATGAATGAAACTCGACTCTGAACATATCTCGAAACTCCTCCCATGAGATCACCAAATTCTCGTGATCTTTGAGGATCAAGAACCACCACTGCCTCACTACTGCACACAGCATAGTCAAAACCAAAGACACCTAGTGATCCTTCCGAGCACAGATCTAACTAAAGGCTATGCCAACCTCCTCTAACCAGTCTTCCATGACTACATTTGAAATGGATCACTAATTCTTATATAGACTATGGCATTGAAAATATAAATGTTTCCTCTTCCAAGTGTCTTCATCGTCACCCTCTACCCTGCGGCGATCTGCTGGCGTAGATTGCTGGGCATCTTCGGCGCGAACCTGATGATGATGTGGACCTGGAGCCATACCTTCAAATTATAAAACAACTAGAGATCTTAAACATGGTATATGGAAGACTCAACATTAATTAATTAATTATTTTATTTTATGCATGTTTGGTTAACCTATAACAAGGTCTACCCATTAAAACACATTCACAAATAAAAAATCATGCATGATACTTTCCTAGGTCTCCACCCTGCAACTAGTAGTACCTCATTCAGTAGCCAGTATAGGCATAATGGTCCATGCATCATATCATAGGGGGCCATAAACTCCAATGTTTCAGCTTGTCTTCAGTATTTACATCACTTGTAAACTTATCTAACACTATTTCCCTGCCAACCCATGAAACCTCACTTGTACCTAACACCAAACTCTATACTATAACTCAGCCAAACCATGGATACCATTCTGTCACAACCCCCTCTCCAAAAGGTGTACCCCTCTAGGGAAGATAATGTGAGAAGAAACATAATGGCCCCATAGTCCTACCTATAGTAGGCCCTGGGTTGGATACTAGCACCAAGGGTATAGTAAACATAATAATTGGAGGCACTGCCCTCTAAGAGACAACACGTGAAAGAGAGAGATTTGAGAGACACCAACCCACACAAATTCAGAATACAATATAAAATAAATCCCAACTACACATATGTAATGTCATGACAAAAAAACTTCAACTAGAAGGGAAAATTACAAGTACCAATGGAATGTAATGACAGAAGCAAACATGATGCCCGAATAGCTCCTACAACCCTAAGCGAGTAGTAAAATGCATTATATCCAACCTGCTCAAAGTGACCTGAAATTTCTTTTATATACACATAGGGTGAGTATAAAAACATGTTCAGTAGGATCCTCCCTGGATCCTCTCGTGCAATAATAATGAAATCATGCTAAATCATAGTGAACAACATGTGAAACTAATTCGTCCCCTAAATAGGTATGCTAATTTCTCAACCTCACCATGGATACTCTCACCAATTATCGAAAAAAGAGTATATAATATAATAATGAATATCAAGGATACCCCTCTAACACTTCCCCTTTGGTTTTCCACTTTTCCCTAGAGTCGAACCTCCTAAGAATCTATCTCCAATAAGGCTTCCCCACAGACACCTTGGTGTAGCACCACACCATGCACCTCATGCAAAAAAACCCCACATAAACATAAAAAAAGAAAACAAGTAGTTTTCGGCAGTGACCATAGCTCACATAATGTGTATCATACGTCATATATTAATCCTCAAGCCATTATAACATATACACCGAGTAAGGATCCTCAATCCATCACAACCTCTACATGTCACACATAAAGTATTCTTTAAGAAATTATATCCATAATATATGTGTGTAAATAACCACAAGCCATTAAATCCCTTTACACATATATATGGGAAAAAATATCTATTATGCCTACTAGAAGAAGTAACATCAAAGGAAATAGAGCTGGAAAAAAGGGGATAGTCATCCAATCATCCTCTCAATGGAATGTTGTGGAAAACTCCCCCCAGGGATCAGAATCCCAGGGATGTCTATTTCCCTTACTGACAGGATGGGGTATCATATTGAAACACAAAAATTAAAAGATATAATATAGATCACAACCACACTATTGGCATAACCTAATCATATAATCAACTATAGTTAACATCTCTATGACTCCCAACTTCAACTTCTAAGAATATTTGTCCTACAAGCACACAACCATTTAAAGAGATTTATTACATTACATCATTACTATTTTTATCATTTTCACTTTATGCTAATTTATTATTTATAGATTATTTAACTATTAACAATTCCACATTATATTTCATTACCATCACACACAATGTCAACTTCACCTTTAAATTGTAACCAAAACATTGTGTCCTAGCTAACTGCAACCCCATGGGATAATAATATTTATTTAAATCATCTATTAAAATCAATTTTACATTACTATATTCTCTAGAATTATAGAAAAACATTATAAGCTACTAAACACATGTGGAATCTACTCGGTGAGTAGATGAACTACCCATCAAGCATTGTAAACCTATAACAAGAGTGTAGAACCATCCTCGCTAGAAAAGAATGAAATGTAAATCATGTGGCATACCCTGTTCATCTTCACCCCTTTTGGAATGAAGGTAACCAAGAGTAGTTACCTTGAGTAGTTTGGAAAGTATAGTAGATTAATAACCAAAACGATTCATCAAGCATCCAAACAATAATATCCATCCTATTTTCTCATCTCCAGTGTCCTTCCCGACACCCATTTCCATAAACCAATGCATCTCGCCACTCTAGGCATTAACCGTTGCCATAAACAATGGGCCACCCTTCCCCCACACATCACAACATCCATAGAAAGGCACATCCCAACACATGCAACAGAAAAAAAACATATCAACATGGCCCTTGACCCTTAAATAAGTAAGATGGTAACTCAAAACCCTACTAGGCATTATGTTTTTATCAAACAGTCAGTTCTTCAATCCATCTGGAATTAAAAAATTTATTACATGTAGGTTCCAACTATTGGTAACGTAAAATTCCAGCTATCATAGCTGTCTCAAATCAATTAAAAATTCTTACTACATTAATTTTATTTACATGAAATTACAACATGATGAACCTAATTAATTTAAATGCCTCTTCATATTTGAAAATTAATTTACAATTAATCCTAGTTTACGTTATTTACCAACATCCAACTTAAAAGAAATGAAAAACCAATAATGTATAGATATCACACAATATAGAAAAACAAGATGAAAAAACATATGATCAATATCAATTTACTTATTCAGTTAAAATATTTATTATGTCATTTCCATTTTGATCTAGTGGGATAAAATACGATAACTCTACAATTTCTTGTAAAATGATAGAGAAGAAAAAAACTACCCACATAAAAAGGTTCATGATGTTCATTATACAACAAATATCCACATAATGGATTAGGATATGCTCCCCGATAAAAAATGCATCCACCCGAGGACGCCGCGACACGACTGCACCAACCGAAACCCAACAAAACTCTTTTAGAGCATGGATATCACATGTTAGAACATAGAAAAGAGAAAACATGGGAAAATGATTAAAGGAAACTCAAGAACATTGGTAGACCACCCTTTCTGTAAATGGCACATTGACACTTCCTTCTTGCACAATAATCGAGGGGTGTGCATATAGTAGGAAGAAACATCAAGGGGGAAACGATCTAAGGATGATGGTGTGATCACACCAATCCTATGGGAAAAAGTAAATGTTTGAGAAAATTCTGCACCAGGGACAATAAGGTAGAATAGGGGAGAAAGATAACTTGTTCCTTTAGAATATTTAATAGAGCAATGGTTTAAGATAATATATATTTTCTATTAAAAGTGGATCATAATAAACCACATAGTTTGACAAAGTAAAGGCATCCCAAAAATTAAGAAAATTAATATAGGGGTTATGGATTTGAATCAGACCGAAATACCTTAAAACAATGCCATAAATTTGTTTTATTTCAATGAAAATTTCAAATGGGTGAAACTGTTGGAAGCTGTAAACAATATACACCAAAAGATGGTGGAAACACTGTTTTCAAAATGACTCACCCACACTGATGACACTATTCACAGAATGACTCACCGACACTGATGGAACTGTTCAAACAATGACTCACCGACATGTATGACACTGCCCAAAAATGACTTGCTGACACTAATGACACTTTTCACAATTGACTCACAAACACTAATAGAACAGTTCATAGAATAACTCATCGACATAAAGGGCACTGTTCACAGAATGACTCTCTGAAACGAACAACACTGTTCACAAAATGACTCACTGACGCCGATGGAACTCTTCACCAAATGACTAACTGACAATAATGGAACTGTTCACAAAATGACTCACAGACACTGATGGTACTATTCACAGATGAAAAGACTGACATCGATGCCACTCTTCACAGAATGACTTAGCGACACCAATGGTACTATTCACAGATTAACTCACCGACACCGATGGAACTGTTCAAAGAATGACTCACAGACACCGATGTCACTGTTCACATAATAACTCACCAATACTAATGGAAATGTTTACATAATGACACATCGACACAACGATGGAACAGTTCACATCGGTCCCACTAATGCATCTATTCACATCGATCTCGCTGATGAAACTGTTCAAGAAACAGGAAATTTGGAAAATTGATGGGGGTTAGTCATCATGACCTCTGAGAACACATCACACATCGGATTTCAGTAAAAGAATGAAAAAGAGAGTACTTGGCTATTAAATTATCATTAATCAAGTTAATTCTATTTTAATTATAAACAATCTTATAAATTACATATGAATCAATATTATATATTCGATCAATATAAGTTAATTTTTGGATAGAAAGACATATTTTTGTAAAACTATTTTTATGGAAGATATTTTCTATAATCATAATTAGTCAAATAAAAACGTTTTCATGAAATATTTTATAATATTTTATATTAAATAAATTCAATGAAATATTTTAATATTTATCTAGTTGTTTTAACTAGTTAAGGAAGGAAGTTAAATTTTGTTCGATTCTTAAAAAAACATTTTAAAAAAATTAATTTCATTTTTTTTTCAAATTTAATTTAAAAGGAATTTAAAGATATTTTTTTAAAATGAATACTTAAAAATTAGACAAAATTATTAAATAATAATTATTAATAATATTTAATTGTTTCAAAATAATATTTGTGGATAAATGATGGAAGAAAAATGTAAAATTGGTCATTATGATTATTTTTAATATAAGTTTATTACGGGGGGGGGGGGGGGGGGGTTAAACTGATATACAAGGGAATGGATTCCACATAAACATTTATATTTAATAATGTTTGAATATATTTAGACCTCATAATAGTATAAATTCAAATAAATTTTAATTTCTATTCAAATTAAAATTTATTAACCATATATTGTTGAAATTATTTAAGTGATTATATCTATATCTATTTCATAACATATAAAAGGAAACCTCTTGTCCTTCCTTATTATAACAATTTTTTCCTTATATATCATCAAATACCAACAATAAGTCTCCCTAAATTACTTCCATTAATAATTAATAGATTGGTGCTCTCCTCTGACTAATAATCCAAGGAATAAGGTGTAATCCAAAGCCGGTCTCTCAAAGAAGAGGTATAAATCTTACTAATGTTCTTTTAATATTATTCCCTATTATAAATTCTATAAATTATTTGTATTCATCATAAAATTGATATTGTAGTTGTGACACCCCAAAACTCGAACATCATGTATTAATATGCTATGTTTAATTTTTTTTTGAATAACTGAACAAAACATTTTCCTAATGAGAAGGTAATAATATGGTATTAATTTATTTTAGAATACAAACGAGAAAAAAAAATAGAAACATGACTTTTAATTTAAATAAGAACACCATAGAGTTTTCAATACACTGAGATCAAAAGAGTAATCATGCTAACCAAAAATACCTATTAAGAACCCTATAAGAATTACATGGAGACAACTTAAAACAATAAGAACCCCAAGAAAATAATATGGGTCCTTAGAATTTGTCATAATGAACATAAGAATGGATGAAACTACAGTGACCACACTAATCACCAATGGTATGATATGAACCATCTTCTTCAATCGACTTGTGTTTTAGGACAACCTAAGGCTTGTGTTTTTAAGTCACTAATGTGAATGTTGCCTTGAGAACCCATGGAACTCTAACAACAATAAATATAACCGTTTTCCATGTTGGAGAATTAATATGAGTATATCTTATTTCTCCAAATAATTAGGTGAAGGAGTGAAAAATTATAAAACTACTCATAATCATGAACTTTAAATATTTTGAATTACACATTGGGATTTGAAATGTAATAAACAATAGGAAACATTTTGAAAATTTTACAAATAAAAATGAATATTTTCATTTCCTAAATAGTGTTTCAAACAATGTTTAAATTATTTTAATGAAACTATGTTTTTGATTAACTTAGTTATAACTACGATAAAATTAGTAAAAAATATTTTATGTAGATATACCGAGTTTCAATTTACAACCTCGAATATTAAAGCATTAGTGTTTATAAATAATTTTAGTAATATTTTTAGACAAGGTATAAATAGGTATTTGTAATCCATTTTAATGATTAAATGAAGTTCATGTTTAAAAAGGATACTTACTATATTGAATTACTTTTCCTTAAGTCTTCATTTTTGTAGGTTAGTTTTTATAAAAAATTTGGGCCCCCAAGGGCCATCCCTTCTTGTTGGGACAAGGGAGGTAGCTCTCAAAGGGTGGATAAGCATAGCCCATAGCCCAAGCCAAGGTTAGCCTGAGTTTGGGGATAGGTTCCCCTATGGGTCGCACGGGAGAAAGAGAACATGACTGCACAATGTGGGTGCAAGCCCACGGTGGGAATGGGTAGGCCGAGGCCTACAGGGTATGCAGGAGCCCATGTGTAAGGCCCCCTGAGGGAGTGATATGTGATTTATGGATGATGCTTCAAAGGCATAGGCTTATAAAGAAGCCGCCTGCACCTCCCCGTTTCGATGTGGGATGCATTTTGTTGGGAGAAACGAGATCTGTGCCGTTGGATCATGTATCACGCGATCTGGGCCATTGATCCCGACCCCATGCTCGACCCTCAACAATCGCGAATTTCACCATGTTTTTCATGTTCAATTTGATCTGGTTCAATATAATCAAGGATGTTTAATGTTTTTAAAATTACGCGACATCCCAGTACCGTTTGATCAAACTCAAATTTAATCTGAGCCACCCAATTCTTTTCAAACCCCGGATGCACCCTAGACCTTGGATCAAGGTTGGACTTGATCCTCACCATCCGTTTTCTCTCGGCTTCTTCCCACAGTGATGTCTTCTTCTTACCACGATGTGCACTTCACCAGTGCCCTATATCATATATCCCACCATTTATCTTCACCTTTTATAGCTGCTGGTCCCTCCTCTCACACGGTTTCCATAGATACCTTCCCCTAGTATTTTTATAATCCATTTTATCCTCAGATACCCTGCAACTTTCTTTAATGTATTCTATATAGGTATATTTTATAAAAACACGCCAGAGGCACCTCAAAGATCTCACGGTTTTCTATTCTACCTCCAACATCGTCTTCATGAACCCCTAAACTCCTCCTGAGCCTCCTCATTCTTCCCCATGATTTAATATAAGGGATATTTTTTATTTCTTTGCGTTTTCCTATTTCGAATATATTCAAATGTATAATTATGTATATATTTTTTATCTAATGGGTTGAGATTAAACCCTCCTATACCCGATGTTAGGGCTAAGGATTTTCGAGTTATAGTGTATTAGTAGATCCGAAGCTTAATTATCCAATTTAAATTCTTTTCATGTCACATATACAAAGCATATATATATATAAGTATATCTCTACAGTTTTTCATAAAAATCTTATGTACAAAATTAGGATATTTAAACATGAGTTTGGAAGTCAGTTTAAGAACCTCAATATATGAAGAACCATGTTTTTTATAAAAACACTACTGAATAATGTTTGTTATTGTATATATATATATATAAGGTTATACTTATAGTTTCTTTTATAATAATACAAAATAATATTTCATAAAACTGATTCTTGGTGATTAAACAATGCTAAAAAGGTATTCATTAATTGTTAGGGTTTATGCTTTGTCCTCCTAGTGAAAAATCATATATACCCGTTTGGAATATATGAACATGTTTATGTTCATACACACATATATATGTATACATATATTTTACCATCCTAACCCAATTCTAGTTTTCTAAATGTGTTTATTAGTGTTTCACCAACAAAGCAGTAATTTTTTAGGTTGTGAAATGAAAAGTTCATACACTTAATTATATATATATATGGTTTATAGCTACATATATCATATATAAGTGAATCCAGGATTTCTCGAAGATTAAAAGTAGTATGTGTAAATATTTCTATGGCCAAAAATTATATTTGGGTGTGTTAGTATGGTTTTTTAATTATAAAAAAATAGATAAACACTTAGAATATATTTGGACATATAAACATAATTCAATATAGTAATATATTAAGCTAATAAATATTATTTACAATTATTAAATAAATACATGGATACGAATATAGTTTTGGGTTCCAGTGGATTTGTAATATTAGGAAAAACATTAGTTTTTAAAAATTTATGTCCTACGTCAAACTCATTTCAGTTAAATAACCTATAATTTTTTTAGCCTTTTTATAATTTCATATGTCAAATCCTTTTTATCCATTATTTTATATGCTTCAGTAATTATCTCATGTACAAAGATGGTGTAATAAAACATGTATACCTTCTATAAACTGAGACGACCATATTTTTATTGTAATCTGTTATATTATGTATATTTAAATATAATGGCTTAATTTTCCATTTTATTTATAGTTTTACTCAATGATTCACGATTTGTGTACAAATGACATCTATCTTAATTTAATATTTGTCCTTTTAAACTATAAATATTCAATTACATGAATCATGGATTTTGGAAAATAAGGAACTATCGTTCTATGTGGTAACCTCATTACTTGAATGTTCTAAATTAATATCACATGCGCAAAAAATGTTTACTTATTTATGCACGACGTTGGGAAAAATTATTATTTAAATAATAACTGACATATTATGATTTAACCCGATGTCTTTTTCCTTCTATCAGCGCTTGGTTTGAACATAAATAATACGTATCCGGTGTTATAAACATGGAATGAAATGCAATGAATGTTTATGGAAGCAGTGGTAATGATATTAATTTATAAATAAAACTAGTTTATTATTCATCACATATAATAATAAATTAAGAATTTAATTATTTGGAGTGGTATGGACACCCAAAATAAAATACATGGAATTATGTATTTAGAGTGTAATGGGACAATTTCGATACATGGAATTTTTAAACATATGAGGAATGTATTTGGATAGTATGTTCCTGGTTGGGGACTGGAAAAAGTAAGCCCTCCGGGTTGGGGTCCGGTTAAAGCAGACCCTCCGGGCTGGAGTCCAGTTACAGAGGCTCTCTAGGATGGAGTCCAGTTATAGAGGCACTCCGGGTAGGGGTTCGGTTACTGTTAACCCCTAAGTCTTGGCACGAGGCCTTGACACAGAAATTAAAGTCCTCCATTATACATTCACTCATTATGTATATGATAATTAATTAAAAAAATGGATATTTGACTAGTAGAATATCTATTTGTAAGAGCCAATAACTATGAGTATCAAAAAAGTAAAATCTTATGGCACGACATATGTTTAGCACTCAGTGATTTTTTATTCGGTGTAAGAAATTGAAGTTATTACCTTTACGTGTAACTTTGATTATTCATCAATCTTAGTTATTTAATTTTTACATACATATTCTTATGTCATACATGTTTAGAATGTCATTTATTTTTTACTCCAAATAAGATTTCCTATATTTGATTCATGAATCCCTGTTTTTCTATTAGTATATTTTTATTTGAGCACTTCTTTGATGTGTTACATGTGTTATAGACTTTCTTTAAAAAATGTTTTTTGAAAAGTTT
Organism: Viscum album; assembly: GCA_963277665.1. Lineage (NCBI taxonomy): Eukaryota > Viridiplantae > Streptophyta > Magnoliopsida > Santalales > Viscaceae > Viscum > Viscum album. The sequence continues at coordinate 758,024,816 of OY728140.1, read as the reverse complement.
TAAAGAATGTTTTCAAAAGTTATATTGGTTTATTTAAAAACTATTTAATGGGCATTCGTATGCTCACCCTACATTTTTGGTAATTTTTTTTTCAGGTTTTCGTTTTTACTAAAGTTGTATTTTAGAAGTAGCTGGTTTCTCAAATCCTGAACCGAATTCAATCCTCTGTATGGCAGCAGCTCCGAGCACTCAGGAGCTAGGGCATGACAATTGGTATCAAAGGATTCGGTTTCGATAAATCTAGAAAAATAGTATTGAACAATGAAAAACTTACTTCAGAAATACTAGGAACGTTGTTTTCTTAATTTTCAGAAGGAAAAATAAGGTACTAATCTTCGGTCTCTTCCCAATGAGGCCCTATAAAATATAATTTCAATATCCAGCCATGAATATTTTATAAACTATGCCCATATCCGAATGACGTGTAAGCACATCTATGACATATAAAACTCTCTCCGAGTACTTTAACTCCACCAAAGAGCGGCTCTAGATTACATCTTTATGATGCAAGCCCAATTCCCATCCTACGTACGACGGGGAAAATACTACGATGAACATTTTATATGGTTCACCACAGCGGAAGTCATTCAATACCTCACATCCATCCATGAAACTATAGTAGAGGGATACCTCTGTGCAACATATATTTGTCAAGTCGTCTCCTATGGTCATTTTGGTCCGGTAATGGACTTTGGAAACCTTGAGTATGAAGCCTCCTATTCGGTATACAGACAACAAGTACATACAAACGTCTCACAGTAGTACACCACACATGCCAGACTCTAGAGATAGCACAAGTGCACCCAAGATATCGAACTAGATTTCTTAAGATGAATATGGTTCTGGGAGATTGAAAATTTTGAAATAGTTCTATGATTTGTGTATTAAAGAACTGGGGAAACCACTAGCCTGTTTTTTTTGAACAAGTAGTGATATGAGAGCACAAGTTGTTATCCATTATTTACTTTTCTATATTTTATGTGTTTAAGTTTCTGAATAGGTTTCACCAATTGATCCATCATAATAAATTTTTAGATGGAAGGACAGACTCACATCCTATCGCATCCTACTGAGATACTAGAGACCATCTGGTTCAAGACCTGTGAAGAGGAGTACTTACCATTCTCAAATTTGTGAAAAACATGAAAGAAACTCTACGAAGTGTCAAACATCCTAGACATTATCAGTTACTATTAGGATAATTCCTATATATACCATATAATATCCATGGTACAGTTGGCCGAGTACATGTGAAGAGGGAAATACCACTAAGGAATATTTCAATGCTTTACTCTGAGCCAGAACATCACGGTCAGAGAGATATTTCAAGAGGTTGCATGGGAGGGAGACATTTGTGCAACTTACATGTACCAACTCCTCAGTTTTAGTTTATAATAAAATTCCAATGACTTAGATATTCTCAATTGAGAGTCATTCTAGTATATTCATTGAGATATCGTCCATTTGGACATCTCCAAACTTTCTTTCGCTCGAGCATCTATGTGGAGGCCTGAATGCACTATGGAGAGGTTCATCCCTTTCTGCTCAAAATGTATCTGGGCCAGAGATGCATTAGTGTTGAACATAAACATGGGAATTCACCTAGCCATAGAAGAGGACCCTCCACGATGGAGGTTGTGTGAAGATGATAAAGGAGTCTTTCTCTTATGCGTATGAAGAATGAATTGTGAGGACACAATTCCTCATATGGTGGAATGATGCAACACCCCAAAACTCGAACCTCATGTATTAATAAGTTATGTTTACTTTTGTTTGAATAACTGAACAAAACTTATTCCTCATGAAAATGTCATAATTTTGTTTTAATTTATATTAGAATGAAACCGAGTATAACACACAAATGGATACAAGACATTTCATTTAAGAACACATCCTAGCGTTTACAATACACCGAGATCAAAAGAGTAATCATGCTGACCAAAAATACCTATTAAGAACCCTATCAGAATTACAAGGAGACAACTTAAAACAACTAGAAACCCATAAAAATAATATAGGTCCTTAGAATTTTTCATAATGAACATAAGAATGGCTGAAGCCACCGCGTCTACACTAAGCACTTATGGTATGAAATGAACCATCTTCTTCAATCAAATTGAGTTTTAGGACACCATAAGGCTTGGGTTTATAAGACACTAATGTAACAGTTTCCTTGTTAAACCATGGAACTATAATATAAATAAATATAGTAGTTGGCCTTGTTGGTAAATTAATATTATTATATATTAGTTCTACAAATAATTAGGTGAAGGAATGAAAAATTATAAAACTACACCTAATCATGAACTTTAAATATTTTGAATTACACTTTGGGATTTGAAATGTAATAACAAATTTAAAACATTTTTCAAATAATGAAAATACAAAGTAAATATTTTCATTTCTTAAATTGTGTTTCAAACTATGTTTAATTTTTTTTAAATAAGCTATGTTTTTTATTAACATAGTTATAACTACTATAATATTAGTACAAATTATTTTATGTGGACATACCGAGTTTCAATTTACAACCTTGAAAGTTAAAGAATTTGTTTTTATAAAAAAATTTAGTAATATTTTTATACAATGTATAATTAGGTATTCAGTAACCGGTTTTAAGATTAAATAAAGGCCCTGTTTAAAAATGATAATTACTATATATAATTACATCCCATTAAGAATTCATTTTTTAGGATAGTTTTTGTAAAAAATTTGGGCCCTCAAGGGCCAACACTTTATGGTTGGGCCAAGGGAGGCAGCTCATGCTGGGTGGCTGAGCGTAGCCCTCAGCCCAAGCCAGGGCAAGAACGAGTTTGGGTGTATGTTCCCTATAGGGCCGCACGGGGGCATGATCGCATTAGTGCATAGCACGGGCACAAGGCCACAGTGGGCATGGGTAGGCCGAGGCCTACGGGGGAAGTGGGAGCCCATGTGTAAGCCCCCCTGCGTGTGTGTTGTGTGATTTCTAGATGATGCTTAAAAGTAATGGGCTTATAAGGAAGCTACACACGCCTCCCCGTTTCGATGTGGGACAAATTTGTTCGGGCCAAACGAGATATGGGCCATTAGATCACTTATTGTGCGATCTAGGCCATTGATCCCAACCCCACGATCGACCCTTAGCAACCACGAATTTCACTGCATTTTTCATGGGCTGTTTGATTTGGCGCGAACAAATCAAAGAAGTTCGAAGTTTTTAAAACATCGTGACATCCCTAGACCATCTAATAAACTCATATTTAATCTGAGCCACCCAAATGAGTTAAATCCCCGGACGTGCCCCAGCCCTTGGATCAGGTTGGACTCGATCCTGACCATCCATTTTTCTCTCGGTTTCTTCACACAATGACGTCTTTTTCTTCCTACGGCGTGCACTGCACCAATGCCCTCTATCCTATATCCCGCCATTTTTCATCACCTTTTACAATTGCTGGTCCCTCCTTTTACACGTTTTCCATAGATTCCTCCCCCCTAGTATTTTTATAATCCATTATAGCCTCGGATCCCCTGCAACTTGCTTTAAAATATTCTATATAGGTATAGTTTATAAAAACATGCCAGAGGCACCTCAAAGATCTCTCGGTTTTCTCTTCTACCTCCAACATCATCTTTATGAACCCATGAACTATTCCCGAGCCTCCTCATTCTTCCCCATGATTTAATGTAAGGGAAATTTTGTCTTTCTTTGCATTTTTCTTTTTCGAATATATTCAATTGTAGACTTTTGTATATAGTTTTCTTATCATATGGGTTTAGTTTAATCCCTCTTATACCCGACGTCAGGGCTGGGGATTTTCAAGTTACTAGGTATTAGTGGATCCAAAGAATAATTACCCCATGTAACTTCAATACATTCCACATATACATACCATATATATATATATATAACTATAGCCCTAGAGTTTTTCATAAAACCCTTATGTCGAAAATTAGGATTTTTAAACTTGAGTTTTGAAGTATGTTTAAGAACCTCAACATATGAAGAACCATATTTTGTACAAAACTTCTTCCAATAATGTGTGTTCTTGTATATATATATATATGGTTATACATATAGTTTTTTTATTATAATCCGAAATAATTTTTCACAAAACTGAGTCTTGGTGATTAAACAATGCTAAAATGGTTTTTGTTAATTGTTAGGGTCTATGATTGGTCCTCCTGGTGAGAAATAATATATTCATGTTTGGAATATACGAAATTGTATATGTTCATAAACACATATATATGTATACATATAGTTTACAATCCTAACCCTATTCTAGTTTTCTAAATTTTTTTATCAATGTTTAACCAACGAAGCGGTACATATTTTGGTTTTAAAATGAAAGGATCATACACTTAATTATATATATATATATGGTTTATATCTACATATATCATCTACATGTGAATATAGGTTTTTTAAAAGGTTAAATGTTTCATGTGTAAATATATTTATGGTAAATTGTTTTTTGGGTGTGTTAGTATGGATTTTTAATTATAAAAAAACGGGTAAATACTTAGTATACATTTGGACATATACAAATAATTAAATATAGTCTCTTTAATGATAATAAATATGATTTAAAATTATTAAATAATTACATGGATGCGAATATAGTTTTGGGTATAAGTGGATTTGTAATATTATGAAAATCATTAGTTTTTAAATATGTATGTTGTATGTCAAACTCTTTTTAGTTAATGACCCTTTAATGATATTAGCCTTATTATAATCTCATATGTCAAATCCTTTTTATCAATTATTTTATATGATTCATTAATTGTCTCATGGGTAATTATTGTGTCATAAACCATGTATACCTTCGATAAATGGAGACGACCATATTTTAAGTGTAATCTGTTATATTATGTAAATTTGGATTTAATTGTATCATTTTCCATTTTATTTATAATTTTTATCATTGATGAATTATTTGTGAAAAATTAAATATATATTAATTAAAAATTGGTAATTTTAAACTATAGACATTCCATTCCATGAATCAAGGATTTTTGAAATTAACAAACTATCATTTTATATGGTAATATCATTACTTGCGTGTTTTAAATTAATATCACATGCACAAAGAATTTTTACTTTTTATGCATGACGTTGGGAAAAAGTATTATTTAAATTATAATTGATATATTATGATTTAAAATGATGTCATTTCCTTTTATCAGCGCATGGTTTGAACATGAATAATACATATCCGATGTTATAAACACGCAATGTAATGCATTGAATGTTTATGGAAATAGTGGTAATGATATTAATTTATAAATCAATCTATTTTATTATTAATATCATATAATAATGAATTATGAATTAAATTATTTGGAGTGGTATGTGAAAACCCATATAAAATACATGGAATTATGTATTCAAAGTGGTATGGGACACTTTGGATACATGTAATTTTTAAACATATGAGGAATGTATTGGACTAGTATGTTCCGGGTTGGGGATCGGTGAAAGTAAGCCCTCCGGGTTGGGGTTTGGTTATATTAGACCCTTCGGGATAGAGTCCAGTTACATAGGCTCTCTGAGATGGAGTCCGATTACATAGGCACTCTGGGATGGGGTCCTGTTACAGTTAACCCCTAGTTCTTGGCACGAGGCGTTAGCATAGAAATTAAAACCTAACATTATACATTCCCTCATTATGTGTATGGTAATTAATTAAAAAAATGGACATTTGACTAGTATAATATCCATGGTTTAGATCCAGTACCTATGAGTATCAAAAAAGTAAAATCTTATGGCCTGACATATGTTTAGCACTGAGTGATTTAGTGTTCGGTGAATGAATTTGACGTTATTACCTTTACGCGCAAATATGATTATTCATTAATCCTAGCTATTTAATTTGGTATTACATATTATTATTCCATACATATTTAGAATTTCTTTTAATTATTACTCCAAATGAGGATGCCTATATTTGACTCTTTAATCTTTTTTTTTTCTATTAGTACATTTTTACTTGGGAACTTCTTTGATGCGTTACATGTGTTGTATCTTTTGTTTAAGAAAAATGTTTTATGGAATGTTTTAAAGAATGTTTTCAAAAGATATATCGGTTTATTTTAAAACACCTTAATGGGAATTCCTATGATCACCCTACATTTTTTATTAATATTTTTTTTTTCAGGTTTCGGTTTTTACTAAAGAAGTATTTTAGAAGAAGCTGGTTTCTCAGAGCATGAACTGAATTCGATCCTCTGTATGGCACCGGCTCCGGGTACTCGGGAGTTGGGTTGTGAAAATAGTATCATCAATATAATGATATCTCATTATGATTATTTCACATCCATTACTCACGAATTCTCCATCAAATTGAAAATAATGGAATCCCTCATGTGCATGTTGGGATTCAACAACCACAATGTGATATGTTTTATTTTCCATCCCTGTCATTTATAGCTAGTATGTATTATAGACCAAGTTTTTATTATTATAATTATGAATTAATATTTATTATTTTATAATATTATAATATCTACCTTATTAACACAACATTAATTGGATTAAAATAACATCTCTCTTGCATATTTATGTACTACGATCACCATGATGCAATGAAATTAGTTTTTTTTCAGATTTATATTTATTTTAAATGAGATAAATTTAATAAATATTTTGGATAAAAATGTGATAATAATTATTATATAAATTTTGGTTTTTATTTACTTTTCATTCATTCTATCCATCAATGAATGGAAACATCACTCATACATATGTAAGGACTATTGTCTCCATGAAGTGATGTAATGAAATTTTCATCAAAACATTATATGAATTCTCATAAAAGTATATATAATATATAAACATATTAATTATTAAATTATTAATATTATTTATATGATGAATACTTGATAAAATTCCTTGGTCCATAACTATTGATCTGAAACATACAAGGGAAATGAAATAGTTATCACCCTAAAATGTGGATTTTTAAAAAGTATTATTAATAAAATAGTGTTGAAATGTTAATTTAGATCATATATGATATAGTAAATGTTTAAATTATTCTATAATATATTATTAATAAAACTTAATAAAGTATACATTATATTTTAGATCACTAACAGATTAATTCAAACAAAAGGTAATGGTTCTTCACCTATATATTGTTTCGTTGAGATAGATAAGATGCTATGGAAATATTTATTTTCACAAGGACCATATACATACCATTTTAAAAGTTATATAATTTATACATATCAATTATTAGTACTTAATTATACAATTAAATTCATTTAATCCAAGGGGTTTTGATTCGATTGTTACCAATGTAATAAGTATTTTTCATCTTAAATTTTCATATTATGGATATATGTTATGTTAGATGACTATATTGTTTTATAATGTTTATCTAAAACCACATTTATTTATTGTATCATTAATATACTTATGTTCATGGAAATAAATTCATCAATTTATATAATTTTTTTTCATCAGACTTACAACTGGATAGTTACTAATGTATTATGGGTTTTACGTTACAATCTCATTTTTATCAGGATTATTTATGGTTGAATTTCAAATGATTATATTATAATATCTATCTTCCATAAATAATATTTAATGTCCCATCCTCTATTTTTAATTTCAATTATATGTTTTTATTTTATCATTATATCTATAAGTACTCAAAAGTTTTATAGAATAATTTTAATAGAAATCCAATTTGTTTATCAATTAGTGAGCAATATTTTTTATTACATGTCTATATTTTCTAAAATACATATTTGAATGTTATTTATATTTTGAAATGGTTTTTCTCCTATTTTTAATGTATATTAAAATGTTTAAAATAAATATTCTAACCACATTTAAAATTTGGTACTTTTTAATTTTCTTGATAATTTTAAAGGAACAATCATTTTAACATTTACCACATGAATAAATTTTCCCACAACCAGGAGAATTGTTTTGATTGTATATTATTTTACAGGAATCCATGTTAATTTTAGAATAAAAATATTATATAATATCTTTTAATTTTTAGATTTTATATTTTTGATTCAAAAATGAAATGGTAATTGTCATCAAAAAAGAGTTCCAATGATCATATAAATGTATTTGCAACTATGAAAAAATTCATTTATATTAGTTATTATTCCACTATGGTATGATTCATTGATAAAATAAATATTATTTATCTATATTGTTCATGATTATAAGAACACAATATTTATTAAACCTACTTTGCATTACAATTATACTTATTTTATGAAAAAGAAAATTTATTCAGGATTTGTGGCATACATATGAATGGATTATAAATATGTTATTTTTGGTTTCATTATATACCACCAATTCATTGGGTAAATATTATTGTTTTATGATATTAAAAGAAATATTGTATGTTATACCAAAACAAATAAAGGATACATCATTGGTGAATAACAAATTAGGTACCCAGGTGGTTATCCTTAGCCTAATGTGTGATGAATATATTTTTCTATATGCATGACATATTATTTAAATGACTATGGTTTTTCCACACATTATTCCACATATTTTTAGAGACGGTATTTTTCTAATGTTTATCTCTCATGGAATATGTTATTTGATTCATTTATGATTCAATTATTTTTAAGTACCATGATTTATTTCATGAATCATGGTTTAGAAATAAATATCTATGGGTATTATTTTTATACATTATACCAATGTTCTTATACCATTATGATCATGTTATGCCAAAAAATAATCATTGATCGATATCCAACTTGTTTACACATACTGTGCATCTATTCTAAAGCATTATTTTTGTTAATGTTCCCAATAATATGATAGAAGGGTTCATGTTTCATTTATCTATGAATGGTTCTAGATGTGAATAAAATTGGTGTGGATGATCTAAATATTTTATATAGAATTGTTTTATGTATATATGATTCCAATTATAATATAAAAATATGGTTCTAATGTGCATTGAATTGTTGTGTAATGAATATTGACCAAAAAGGATAAAATATCTCATATTGTAATGATTTAGTTATATAAATATTTTCCTCATTTAATCAACTATGAATTTAATATTATGTAATTTATGTGGGAATGAAAAGTACTTTTATTATATCATTAATTTATTCTTCCCACACTAAAATTATATTTCATTTATCCTTCTTGAGTTTTTCATCATCTTAATTTGACCATACATTTAATTTCCCAAATATTGTATCAAATAGATAAAGATAATTGAAAATTTATTTAGTTAAATACAACGTTTTATGGTGTGTGGGAAGCATATATTATTATCATTTTCCAAGATTTTACATTCACTGGTATGAATCACAAGTTATCAATGATAAGGAAACTGGTTTAACTGACATTGTAATCTCATGTGGCTATTAATTTTCAATCAACATATAAGTATCTGTGACATTTATAGGAACAATATTTTGATTATTTAAGTCAATTCGGTTACAAAAATTACAATGGGAACCATGGATATGGTATCCTACTCAATTATTGATTTGATATAATAAGGAGGATATCCCTTAGGATGTATACTACATGAAAAGTAGGACATATGGATTTTTTCAATGGGGTTGACATATATAGTCATATTTTTTTTCATGTAGAAGGTCTCTATAAATACAATTAATTTTGTTGAATTGATGAGGAGGTCATAAAGAATGTTTTTTTCTAGTTTATAACCATAAGGATGACTTCTATGTTCATCGATTATTAATGGGTCTATAAGGGGTAGAACTCTATCCTAATTTATCTTAGTTCTATGTGGAGGACCTATGTGTGACATCATGATATTTTATGAAATATTTATCTTAATATTAATTTAAATTTTTTTGTTATCTTACATTATATTCAACAATGTGTTTAGTTTATGTTAGACGCAATAATGATTTTCTATTGATAGAACGTATAAAAGACAACATTGAGAATTTTAAAACCATGATTTAATATTATATAAAATGTGCCAATTATATCAAGATCACGTATGATGTTCTAAATATTAATGATAAATTTTCACATACCATGTATAATGGTTTTATGTAAATAAAAATTATTGGTAAAAATATTTTTTTTAATATATTATTATATGTTTTGAAAATTTTATTTTTTAAAAAGAAATTATTTCTCTTTTATGAACAATAAAAAATAATTTTAGAAAATTTCATAAATTTAATTTTATATAATAGAACTCATTTATGCAATTATTATATAAATTTTCTTTTCAAGGGGATGTTTTAATAATTTTTTGAATGGATGAAATTTTTATCGAATAGTAAAAAATACATAATTTATATTGAAAAATGAATCCTAATTTTAATTATTTATAGATTTAAACTATATTTTAATTTTATTAAATTATAATTACTACAATTATATATACCTACATTAGTCCAATTTTAGTCATTGAAATCAATTACGTATTCAAATTTGATAAAAAATTTGCAATTTCTTAGACACTTTCTATTTGAAAACCCACTTTCTCATTACATTTCAGAGATTAATTTTAATTTTAATTTCTCTAATAGTATGAATTAAATTTGAAAAAAATTCTAAAATACTCAGAATCATACTAAATTTTTTATATATTTGGTATAAAATTGATTTTGACAATAATTATTAGTGAAAACAAAAAAATATTAATTACCATGATTAAGGTTAAAACATTGTTTCACACGTTACATGCTATTATGTTTAAATTTATTTTCAATAAATAGTATTTTTTGATAAATAAGATTTGAGATTTATAATAATCTTAACAATATTATATAATAACATTCATTATATTTTAATATTAAGGAATAAATTATTATAGTTTAAAAATAAGTTATCATGATGTTATTTTTTTGGTAATTGTGTGTAAAACATAATGGTTTTGAAATGACATGATTAAAACATGTTTATTTAGTAATGGGGATGTCTATGGACCATATAAAAACATCACTCCATTATTTTATTATTATTTATAATCATGTGGGTAGAGTGACCATCAATTATTGAATACTTTTGGTTATTTATATAAATTCCACTTCTCTTAAATTATAAAAGGGAACTCACTCCCCACATTTTTTCAAACCAATAAATCCATTTTAGTCAACCAAAACCAACATAAATAATATCCAAACATACATTCTCTAATACAAGAATCATTTTTTTGGGAATAAAGGAAACTTAAAATTCATTTTTTTGTGAACTACTTGAAGATACCTGAAGAAGAGGTAATTTTTTTATAAGGACCCGACCGTAAACATTACACAATCAACAAAAAAAAGTTAATAATTAACCTTGAGGATCTTTTCATTTTTAGAGATTTAGAAAATTAGGTCATAACATAAACAAAAAAACTCTAATATTACAAATACACACTTCTACTCAGTATCCATTTTGGTCATAAAATTAAAACTCTTGAAAGAAGATCCATGTCTACTTTCATGTTTTAGACATCATGACTTTTCCTTGATCCCAACTTTGACACTATTTAACTTTATGTCCTATGAAAAAACATTTCTAAAAAAAAGGGATGAGAATAAAAAGCTCAGTAAGGGTTATAAAAAAAAAAGAAAACAGAAGTACAATAATACATAAAAGTAAATGAAATCATACTTTTCAATATTTAACATACTACACAAGATCATATGATTTATAAATAACAGATGGAAATCATAAATCATAAAGGTAAATTGTGGCATGCATAAAATACTTATGTTGTAGCTTTCATATCTATGTAGGGAGTAACCTTTGGAATACCCATCAAAGTATATTCCTGAAATCCATTAGGATAAAAATTTACGTTTGTCTCCATCATGTTCCCCAATGAATTGGAGATATATCTCTGGCTCACCTACCATAATTTTATCACGGATCCAACTGTATACATAAACAATGCCTAAGATCCATAACACATTCATAAAACATAAAACAAAAACAAATGAAAGATAACATTTAAAAATTTCAATCACAATATATCATTTAAATTTATTGACATAATAAATAAATTATCAAAAAAAAAATTCAATTCCAAATCATGTAAAAGAGTATATGGTAATTATTTCACATTTAATAACATTACAACCTATTAAGGAATCCAAATATCAAATAATTCTCACGGCGACAGAAAGGTCATTGTCACTGCATATATTAAAAATAAACTTTCTTTTTTGTCATTTAGTAAAAATCATCATATAGAAAATATTACAATTGAATGCAGTTAAAATTAAAAGGGTTTTATACACTATATAAAATAATTTCTTGTATAAATCAAAATATGCCTTAATGAAAGGAGACTGAGACAACGTCCCATACCTCGTGTATGACTTGACTCGTTCGTTCTTTAATCTCTAGATTAATAAAATAAAGTTAATTTTTACTTGATTAATAACATTTTTAGTGTTTATTATTCTTTTTTTTCACTTATTTCCATGTTATAAATATTTCTTAATCATTTATGTTACTAACAGTCGTTTTGTCAATATTTGGAACTTGAGTCGAAAATGATCTTCTTATAATTACAAGTTATTCATGTGGTCAAAATTCAATTTTATTATGAATTATATTCGTTATTTAGATATAATATATACAATATATATCCAGTATTTATATGTATTTATAATAGTACATAACATTTGGCTGTAAGAAATAAAATGCACCATTCATGGAGACGGTAAGTAGTACATACACATGAACACTAATTTCTTTTCTATTTCATATTTGATGGATTAAAAAACATAATGATACATAGATATATTATAATTTCAGTATAATATAATATATATAATCTTTTTAACTCTATCCTTTATACGTTCTACGTATGGTATGAACGAGTCATATCACTTTTAGGGGGAGGTAGTCTGCACTTCCTCAATTGTAATTATCACGTTTACCCATTTTAGAAACCATATTTTTATTCTATAAATGAAAAATACAGAAGTATAGAGGTAATATTAATATAATATATATCAAATATAAATACATTGCCATCATAATGCCCCCTTAAGAGGTGATTGGAGATATTTGAACAATCATCATTTCGTGAGGCGATAGTTCGCCGTCCAAAAAAACAGTATGTTTGTAGATGTTAGATGGATTTATGTGGAAGTGTATTTCGAATAATTATCAAAAAAAACAACATAGTATATTTTTTATACTGGTTTTTTTATAAAAGAAATGAATAAAGTGTGTTTAGGGAGTTGGAGAAGTAAAATAATAAAAAATATCTTACGGGAAGATATTACCTTTAAAACGGGTAACTCCTTTTGGTTTGAACCAAAAGGATTTCTTTGAAGTGCCTTTTGACTAAGGTAAGGATACTAGGAGAAATAGAGGGATTTAAAGAGATTAATTGGGCAGAGGTTGGATGATAAAAATGGATTGATAGGTACGTGTAATGGGTTATAGGTTATGACATTTATTAGAGAGAGGAGGGGCTCTTTAAAAATGTTTGAAATTATTATTTTATTATAAACTAATTTTTGGTTTCAAAATGTCCAAAACTCATTAAAGTTGAATATATGAGCACTATTTTTCTATATACAATCATAAAATAATAATTTTATAGGTTTTGTAATGTTTTTGTATTTTCTATAATCCCATTTAATGAAATCATTCATTAAGTAAGATAATCAGAACATCATCATTGTGTCATAATTAATATTACTTATTTGATGTATAAAAATTATAAATAAAATAGTATGATGTAGGAAATATTTTTATCTTTATGATGAATATTTATAGTCTAATATATAAAATATATAACCCATGTAAAAAATTTATTTACTAAAATATATATTTTTATGTCATATTTGTCTTTAATTTAAATTATTTAATATAAAGTGTCATTATAACTCCCATGTGGCTCCATGGGGTCGCTAAATCTACCAAAGGATGAACATGGTCGAACATGTATCAACATATAGGAATATGACACAAGTTAGGGTAATTTAATATTATTATTATAATATTTTATTACCCCTATTCACTAGATTTACCCTTTAACCATGATAAATAAAATATTTACTAAAGTAAATATTCATAATGTCTAAAAATAAAAGTTTCCTATTTACTCAATTTTTCCTCTTTATTCCAAATATGGAATCCATTTTTTCAAATTCAGTACATATAAGTAGATGAAATTAAATTAAAATTAAATCCCGTTGTTAAAACAAAAAGTGTGTTTTTATAAAATAATAACTATCAAAAGATTGACACTTGTTTTTGTCCAATTTCAAAATGAAATTACTTCTAATGACCAACATTGGATTAAATGATAAAAATATAATCTAATTACACTTTAAAAATAATATAAAATATAATCTAAACATAAAAATAAATTAGATTAAAATACATTTTTGAATTAAAATATAGTATTTTTCACTATTTCATTATAAAAATAAACATTATCATAAAAATACCAAAAATTCACCCCTAGTATATGTTTATGACCCGATTATAAAGTAAAATATTATTTTTTCAAATAGAACATATAGAAGTAACGAAAATCATAATTAAAAATGGTTCACCATGAAAAATCCATAAATCAACCCCTTAAATAATATTAAAATATTTATACTTAAAAATTGATTATTTCTTATTTTAAGCCTCTAAAATTTATTAGATAAAAGTAAAAAAATTTCAGAAACATGTATAATCATGTTGTAGTTAGTTCTATTCATTCTCACTAATGCAATGGCTATGAGTTAACTACCATTTAATATAATATTATATTATAATTTTTCAGTGTGACTTAGCCTTGTGTGCAACATGAGATTTCAAAGAAATTCATTGTTTCGTGTCGGTTACGCGATCGAAAATATAATTCATATAAAGTAAAATTAATATTTTATTCAAAAATATTAAAAAATATGAAAATGTAATATTCTTTATTTACCTGGTATGTTACACCCTTCCACCCTTTTGAAATTGCATCTCACAATTTTATTCCTTTATCAAAAAAATGATGTTATTTATCCCTAATAGCATTATCACATTCCTATGTTGCCTCTCCAACCATATGGTTTTCTCCAAAAAAACCGCTAGCTAATTAATTACCTTATTTCGTAACACTTTCTCTCTTTGGTCAAGAATATGGGATGGTTCTTCCTCATACGAAAGATTTTCTCCCAACTGAACTACCTCTGGACTCAAAACACAAGATAAATCTGGCCTATAATTTCTAAACATTGAAACATGAAAAACATTAGGTTCTTCGGGTAAACATGTAGGTAAAGAAACTATGTACGCAACTGATCCAACTTTCTCTAGGATTTCATAGGGTCTAATGAAACTTGGACTCTGCTTTTCCTTCTTTCCAAAACAAATCACACATTTCCATGGAGATACCGTGAGAAATAAATGATCACCTACCTCAAATGAATGATCCTTCCTCCAGTTATACAAAGAACTGTTCTTCCTCCTCTGAGATGTTCACCTTTTCCTCTGAATAAACATATCTTTTTCTTCAATATCTTCTACCAATTCTTGTCTTATCAGTTTTTTTTCACCTACTTCACCCAAAAAAGATGGATTTTGACACTGCATCCCATATAATGCGTCAAATGGAGCAATATGTATACTAGAATGAAAATTTTTATTATATAATAACTCAACCAAAGAAAGATTTTGGTCCCAAGTTCCCTAGTAATAAAGTTATCAAGAACGTTTCATATCCTCCATGTTTTGAATTGTCATTCTAACTGCCTATCTGATTTAGGATGAAAAGAGGTACTAAAATTTAATTCTGTACCTGATAACTTTTGAAGGCCTTTCCAAAAGATAATAGTAATCCAAGGATTATGATCATATACAATAGAGAGTGGAAATCAATGCAATCATACTATCTATTTAACATACAACTGAGAACTTTGATCTAGAAAAATAGTATCTCGAATATGAAGGAAATGAGAAGATTTAGTCAATCGATAAACAATAACCTAGATTGCATTATTACCTAGTTATTTCTTCGGTAATCCTACAATGAAAACCATTGATATATATTCCCATTTCCACTCTAGAACCGATAAATGCGGAAGAATCCCTTTAAGGAACAATATCTCTACTTTAACCTATTGACATGTCCAACAATTCACAATAATGTCAACAATATCACTTTTCAATCCATCCCACCAGTAATACTCTTAAAGATCTTTGTACATCAGAGTGGTGATAGGATGACCTGAAAACAGAGAACTATGAGCTTCACATAATAACTCTTTCCTCAACTGTGAATGAAAAGGCACACGAAATCTCTTTACAAACCACAAAAAATTGTCTCTATCAATATTAAAGTAAGGTAACATACCCTTATGAACCAAATCTACATTTTCTATAATTCATTATCTTCCTTCTGCGCTAGTTTAATTATATCTGATAGAGATGATTTCACTGACACTTGAAACAAAAAAG
This sequence comes from Viscum album, assembly GCA_963277665.1. Classification (NCBI taxonomy): domain Eukaryota; kingdom Viridiplantae; phylum Streptophyta; class Magnoliopsida; order Santalales; family Viscaceae; genus Viscum; species Viscum album. The sequence continues at coordinate 758,008,444 of OY728140.1, read as the reverse complement.
GGGAATTTCCTACACCAAAAACTTCTCTAAAAAAGTTCATAAAATCATTAATCAAAGGATCTTGTTACAAATGTAATAAGTTTATGTAGCATTACTTTTTTTGTCTCAAAGAATCAGCCACATTATTTTCCTTTCGTAGATGGTAATGAATCGTGAATTCGTAATCATTAATTAATTATATCAATCTCCAATGTACAATATTGAATAATTTCTGAGTGTATATATACTTCAATATTGTGTGGTCAATATATATTTCTCAATTTACACCACACAGATGATGCCTCTATATTTATAACGAAAAAACAACAACAGCTAATTACAAATCATGTGTGGGGTAATTTAACTCATGAGTTTTCAACTGAGGTGAAGCATAAAAAATTACCTGAACATTCTATATTATGAAACTATAATGTCACTCCCATAAAGCATCAATATAGATAACAAACTCACCATTTCTGGAAGGCTGTTCCAAAACTAGTGGTTTCACCAATATTCTTTTCAATTCTTGAAAACTAACGTCACATTATTTTGTTCAAATAAACATAACACATTTTCAAGTTAACATATTCATTAGTCTAGATAAAAATGAAAACATATCCAAAATACTCCGTTAATAACCTTTAAAACCAAGAAAACTACAGATTTAGTTATATTTGTGGGTCATGGCCATTCTTAAACAACTTTTGTTTGAGCAGGATCAGTAGTTCTGCCATTTTTTGAAACAATGTGACCAAGGAATAAAACATTTTGTAACAAAAACTTACACTTTCTGAATTTCCCATACAATTTATTTTATTTTAATGTTTTCCAGACAACCCTTATATGACTTTAATGTTATTTTTTAATTTTAAAATAAACTAAAATATAATTATTAAATAGAACCAAAAATTTATATAAGAACATAAAAAAAATTCAATTCAAATGATCTGAATCTAGCAGGTGCATTGGTTAATCCAAAAGGAATAAAAAAATTCATAATAGAAATATCTAGTTTGAAACAGAGTCTTTGGAATTTTTGCATTTTTTACATTCAACTAATTTTTCCAAGATGTATGACCCAAGTGTCCACGATATGCTTCTCTTTGAAAAATACAGTATCGTGTGTTGTACGCATCTTCGTGTTCTAACAAACACCACAACCAATCAAACTAGCCGTTATGAATAGTAATACCCAATTTTTGAAATTTTATAAATTTTATCTCTCAAAATTGACTTCATTGTTGGATTTCGAATATCGAAATTAGCCTTGGGTAAAATTTTGGAACTTTTCGGATAACATTTATATTTTGATGAATAGAGAAAATTACTAAATTTTAATTAAAAACAACTTTTTTAATAGAAATAATTAATCATGATAAATTATGAATTTGAGTGGTTTTAATGTGTATTTAGAATATATTTTTACCATTTAATACAATTTTGGTCATTGGACAAAATTTGACAATTAAACTGGATATGAACAACTGTCAATTTTTTGATAGTTATTATCTTTTAAAAACACGATTTTTGTTTTAACAACGGGAATTAATTTTAAATTAATTTCTGCGACTTATTTTTTTTGAATTAGGAAAAATGGATTCCATATTTGGAATCAGGATGTCCCAATTTTTTAAATAGGTAACTTTTATTTTTAGACATTTTGAATAATTACTTCGGTAAATATTTTATTTACTATGGTTTAAGGGTAAATCCGGTAAATAAGGGTAAAAACATACTATTATAATAATAATAAATTACCCTAAAACGTGTCCTAAACTTATTGGTTGACACATTTATGTCCATGGGCATATTCGGGTCGATTTTGGGACCCCATGGAGCCACTTATAAGGGATAATGACACTTTATCTAATTAAGTTAAAATAAATACAAAAATGACATAAGCATATAGATTTTAGAAAAACAATTTTTACATAGGGTTATATATGTTGTATTTTTTGAATATAAATATTCATTAGAAAACTAAAATTATTTCCTACATAATGGTAGTTTATTTATAATTTTTATATATGTAATAATTAATATTATTTATGACACAATAATGATGCAGTATTTTCCTTATTAATGAAAAAATAAAATAATTGGTATTATAAATGTTAAAATTAATATACTTTGAATGTTTTTATGACATCCATGAATTTTATTGCTTAATATGACATTATATGATTGCTTAAATGAATTTGGTTCAAATTAATAAAGTTGTTAAGACTTTAACAAAAATCAATTATTGAATAATGTCAAAATTCACATAAAAGCGTTTGTAAAACAATATTATATTATTAATTGATATTAAATTCCTAGAAATCTAAGGTTCGGCCAAGAGACTTATATCATGATAGGTTTATCATTAATTGACCACTTGGGGGTTTCTTGGATGTATATAGTAAGTTTACTAACTATATAATATAAAAATACAAAGTGACATGGTAAATGTTAAACTAATTAACTAAGAGTTAAAACTAAACGATAAGGTTAATATATTGACCAAAACCTGTCTAAAACCTATTGGTTTAGTGGTTTCGACCTATATCTACCTTAAAATTTAACTAATCCACTTTTGAGCTATTAGAAACTGAATATTAATTTATTATAAAATAATATTTCAAGATTTTGTTTAGGTGCCCCTCCTCCCCAATATAAAAGGACACCACTTCTAACCAATTTCTTCACACATTCAAAGCCTTTTGGTTCGACCAACCCTACAAAATAATCTATAAAGCTACCTAAATTCAACCTAAAATCCTTATTTTGATCATAAATCCAAAATAAGGAGCCCTTTTGATCAAATAAAAAGGAAGAACCCGAAAAAGAGGTAATGTTTTCACCCCCCCGCTTTCAAGTTCCTTTCCTCTTCAACTTCTTCTTTATTTGTTATTACCATTTTAAAATAATAACTCCAGTATCTTATATATACTGTGATGTTATTATAAATATGGTACAACCATATTCAGTATTCTATCCATCCTTTGAATGACATGTCACCATAGGTGCATACGTACAACTTACCGTCTCCACGTCGTGGTGTAATTGTTATTCAATAAATTATTATTTAGATGGGTATAATAATGATTTGTAATTCATATAAATAATACATATAACATGATAATGATTCTATATATATGATTTACCATTGAATTATATATTATTTTAATATCAAAAGAATGATATTTTCGCTCGTGCGTACGTACAGACTACAATCTCCACGAACGTGATGAGATTCATTTTCCATCGTATCCATTCAAGTATAATTATCATTTTATTATTAAAAATAATGTTTAAGGACTTGATATAATTATGTATATGAATAAGATACAACCTATCCATAACAAACCTGGCTTATTGAACATAACTTATACGAGTAAGTTAACACCCGAAACGACGATAATACTAAGATATTATTAATAAAAGAAATGTTAAAAGATCATATATGATATCATATTAATGTATATGATTATTTTATAATTTAATTATAATGTTCTAACTATTATAAAGGAGTTTAACATACCATAGACCAAGGAAAATTTCAAGGTAAGGGTTTATTTTGTAATCTCTTCATTATCCGAGGTTGTTTATATGTAATTATCTACTGGGACTTCTTTATCATCCACATCCATGTTTCTTAAAAATATATTTCAAATCATTTTTACTATTTTCTTGAATATGGGTTAAAGTAATTTATACCCTTCCTTGACTTTTTATAAGAGGTTTATAAAGTAATATTTCCGTCGTTTTCCAAACAAGGTCCTTTTTAACCTTTTCGAAAGAATTAAGGTAAGAATGTCTTTTTTTAACTTATACGAAGGGTGCGGCTATTTTCCGCCATTATAAAATCTTCAAATATTCCCTTATAATCTTATAAGAAAATTTTCAAAGTAAATGTTTTATTTTATAAATATGTGACTTTTAAATGAATTAAAAAAACAGAGATATTTCTACCAAATAGTTTTTATTTCATCTATGTCAACATCCATTGATGGATTTTAAGCTTATTTGAAGTTGATTTATTATGATACAAAACTTATATATTGTATTGAAGGTTTTGTGATATGTTTGACTATGGATGTGTTATTTTTATACCATTCATGGTTTATGGATGAAGTATTTACAATTTTTATGCTAGTTTTAATACGAATGTTTATGTTATGTTTAATCCTTTTCATATAGGAATGCATTGGACTTAATAAGTGATGGGTGGAGCTCGTTATAGCTCCTCAATGCATCGGTAGGTCTCATGAGACAAAATAGTGTCTTGGAACAAGGCCTTGACAAAATCTTATTTGTATTCTTGGCATAATGGCATGACCATGTGGTTATGATAGTCTGGCATTATGCATTCCATCATTCTAAAAGAGGTTATTGATATTGCAGGTGATTATTCGACTAGTAGAATATCCATGAGAATAAGTAAATGGAATTATTTCATTTTATATTTTCCATATTATGCTGAAGTTCAAGTTTAAAAGGCTTTTGTTTTAGCTATACATTTCCTTAAATGTTTATGCTTATTTATGAATGTTTCCGCTATATTGTTATACTTTCTGAGCATCTGAGCTCACCCATTTCAATGTTTATTTTTCCCAGGATGTGAAGAAGTAATTTATGAATGACCTGTAGGGATAATATGAGGGGATATGAAAACAAGATATTTTTGAAGTAGTTTTCACTTTATGATGTAATGTAAACTTTATGAATGTATCTAGTTATTCCAAATCTACTAAACTAATCGGTCTTTCAAGACTTGATCTTTCTTGTGGTCATGCCAATGTTATGTAATAATGCACTGACTCTGGGAAACTGTGGTCGGGGCATTATAGTTGGTATCATAGGATGTTTAGTACAAACCTTGGAAGATAGATTTAGATAAACTCTGATTAGAGCTCATAGACCTATGATGGACTTTGAGGATTAGTATTGAAGAACTTCCTAGAATATTGGTATTGTAAAGATTTTGTGAGTTTTCCGAGCAATACATCCCTGTCTGGATACGGGAAGGTAGAGATGGTTCAGGAACAGATGTACCTAGGGGTAAAACCCGAAAACACCGCTTTGAGCTAGACTCGAACGGGAACTGGTGCACGACAACAGGCCTTGCTACACTCTTTGTTACGACACTTATGAGGGATATGATTAGGATAACTCTCATTTTTATTACAAATAATTATGAAGGGTTTATGAATATATACTTCCTCAAAGAAAAAATTTGTATGATTATGGATTATATCCACAAATAGTTCAATTTATGATAAGTGTTTTATAAGTATGGAATTATGTATTTTGATTCATAAACTGATCTAGTTTATGCCATTGTTTAGAAATGGATCCTAGTGAAAGAAATGAAAACCATATCAATGCATGAACTCCATGTAGGGATTGACCTCCGACTCAAGATAATTATAGTGGAGCTGGTGATGCAACTGGTGCTGATCAGCTAATCACCATACCGGGACAACTCACTCAGGTTATGAATAATAACCTGACCCGTATGGAGCACCTTGATTCGTAGCGTGTAGGATCAATGTTAGATCACTTCATGAGGCAACAACCACCAGCATTTAATGGGAGTACAAATCCCTTAGTATCTGAGCAATGGATAAAGTCTCTAGAGAAAATATTTCAGGCTTTGGGGAGTAGTGAAAGGGAAAAAGTTATCATAACAGTTTACCGCCTCACTGGAGATGCTGATCAATGGTGGTCATTGATTCAAAACATGAAGGAAGATGATTATGTATCAAATATGGAATGGAGGGAGTTCAATGATTTGATTTTAGAAAAATACTTTCCTCATGACCATTGAGCAGATATGGACATACAATTTCTGAGTCTCAGACAAAAGGAGGATGAGAATGTCACAATGTATGAGGATAAATTTTCAAGGTTAGCAAGGTATGCTAGAGATTTTATACGTAACCCAAGAAGTACGATTGATCATTTCTTTGATGGGTTAAAACCATTTCTCCTTTGAGCATTAGTCTCACAATCCTTCTCATCGTAAGAAGACATTGTCTCATGTGATGTCAAGACAGAAAAGGAATTCTCTATGTATTATGACTTTAAAGAAAAGGAAGAGAAGAAGAGATCTGCTGATCAATCTGGGAATGGAAATAAGGGGAATAATGGAAATGTTGAATATCCATCTTGCAGTAAATGTGGGAAGAAACACTCTGGTACTTACTTGAAAGGAATGGGAGTTTGTTACAAGTGTGGTGAAAAAGGCCACCAAGCTCGTGATTGCAAGGGGAAGAAAGAAGCTATCGATGTTCAATGATACAACTGTAGGGATATGGGACATTATGAAAATGAATGTCCTAAGAGTCAGGGGAACTTACCTTAGAAAGGGCCAAGGGATCAAGACCAAGCTTATGCTATCACTACTGCTGAGGTAGATGCTCCGAAAGACGTGGTGGCAGGTAATTTAATGGTTTCCTCAAGTTTATAAAATGCATTATTTGATTGTAGATCATCGCATTATTTCATATCTTCCCAGTTTGATATGAAAATGAGATATTTCCAATTTGATTTAACAAGGGAGTTGTCAGTTAAAACTCCTAAGAGAAGTATCATTGAAAAAAAGTTTTGTGAATCAGTCCCCATTAGAGCACATAAATGTTTTTTATCCACTGATCTCATCATCATACCTATGATTGAGTAAGACATAATACTCGGTATAGATTTGATTTTAGACCATGATGCGAAGATTTATTTTAAGAAGAAGGAGGTTACAATTTTTTATGATGATGATAAGGAACACCTTATCTTTAGAGAAGAATCATCACCACCTAATTCTTATCTAGATCCAACACCAGTAGCAAAACTAAATTCAATTATTGGGGAGGAAGAGAATGAAATTACTATGGGTGAGGAAAGGAATGTTCAAATAGAGTATGTACCTATTGTGAAAGAATATGTAGATGTGCATCCAGAGGATTTACCTTGACATCCTGTAGAACGAGAAGTTGATTTTTCCATTGATTTAATTCTTGGATCAAGGCCTATATCGAAGACCACTTATAGAAAGGCCAATGTAGAATTAGTTGAACTAAAGAAACAACTAGTGGAATTGAGTAATAAGGGATTTATTTTCCCTAGTGTTTATCCATGGGGAGCCCCTATTCTTTCTGTTAAAAAGAATGATGGATCTATGAGGTTATGTATCGAATATATGGAGATCAATGCTATAAAAATAAAGAACAAGTATCCCTTACCTCACATTGAGGATTTATTTGACCAACTGAATGGAGCTCAATACTTTTCAAAGATTGACCTTCAATCTGGATACCATCAGTTGTGTGTAAAGAAGGATGACATTCCAAAGACAGCATTTCTAGCAATGTACGAGCACTATGAGTTTACGGTAATGCCTTTTGGGATGACTAATGAACCCTCCGTGTTCATGGATTTAATGAACAGAGTTTTCAGGTAATATCTTGATGATTTTGTAGTGGTATTTATTGATGATATATTGGTATACACCAAAATCTACAAAGATCATGAAAATCACTTGAGCATTATCCTAAAGACTCTGAGAAGACAAGAATTATATGGGAAGTTTAGTTAGTGTGAATTCTGGCTTTAGGAGATTTATTTTCTTGGCCATATTATCTCTAAAGATGGAATCTTTGTTGATCCTTATAAGACAAAGGAAATCCAAGAATGGCCTGATTTGACGAGTATAACTGAGGTACACATTTTTATTTGTTTAGCATGTTATTATCGACGTTTTGTCCAGAATTTTGCCTGATTGGATAACCCATTAACAAAGCTCACACGTAAAGGGGTTAAATTTGTTTGGACAAATGAGCGTGAAGAATGTTTTGATGAACTGAAGAGAATATTAGTCAATGCTCCTATATTGAATCTACCATTGGGGAATGATGGGTTTGTTATTTATAGTGATGCATCAAAGAAAGGAATTGGTTGTGTCCTTATGCAGAATGATAGGGTTATTGCCTATGCATCACGATAGTTGAAAATTCATTAGAAAAACTATCATACTCATGATCTCGAGTTACCAGCTGTGATATTTTCTCTGAAGATATGGAGACACTACATCTATGGTGAAAAATGTGAGATTTATACTGATAAAAAGAGTTTTATGTATATTTTCTCACAAAAAGAACTCAACATGAGGCAAAGGAGATGGCTGTAATTACTCAAGGATTATGATTTCACGATACACTACCACTTGTGGAAGGCAAACAAAGTGGAAGATGCTTTGAGCAGAAAATATCATGGAGTTTTGAACAATATGAGAGTTGAAAGGGATCAAATTTTCATGGATCTAGTGAAGATGGACATGGGAATAACCATGGAAGGTGAAACATCAATTCTTTTTCAAATGGATTCCAATATATCATTACTAGAAAGGATTAAGAGTTCTCAGACTGATGATGAAGAATTTCAAAAGAATATTAAAGCTGTGAATGATGGGAGATTGAGAGACTTTGTGTATGAAGATAGAATTTTGAAATTTGGGAAGAGACTTTGTGTTCCCGATATACCTGATCTAAAAAGGGAATTTCTAGATGATGCTCATAGTTCCAATTTCTCTATACACCATAGGAGCAACAAAATGTATAGAGATTTAAAGGAACATTTTTGGTGGGACAACATGAAGAGGGAGATTGCTGATTTTGTGTCCAAATGTATGGTTTTTCAACAAGTGAAAGCTGGAAGGAAAAAGCCTGGAGGAGTCAAGCAACCTATTCCCATACCTGAGTGGAAATGGGATAATATTACGATGGACATCATCATGGGGCTACCAAAGAATCCTAGAAGGAATGATGCAATATGGGTCATTATTGATTGTATTACCAAGTCAGCACATTTTCTCTCTATAAGAGAAGATTCACCACTTGAATGTCAAGAAAAAATATATATTAATGAAGTTTTGAGACTTCATGGAGTAACCCTATCGAGTGTTTCTGATGGTGATCCCAATTTTACTTCAAGATTCTGGAAGAGTCTTCAGAATGACTTGGATACTGAACTTTGTTTGAGCACAACCTACCACCCTCAAACAGATGGACAATTAGAACAGATTGTTGAATCCTTAGAAGACATGTTGAGATCTTGCTCATTTGACTTTCAGGGTATGTGGGATCAATATTTACCTATGGTAGAATTTTCCTGTAACAATAGCTTTCATTTGATTATTCAGATGGCACCATATGAAGCATTATATGGAAAGAGATGTTGCACACCAACCTGTTGGAATGACGTTGGTGGAAGAAAACTTGTAGGCCCAGAACTGGTGGAGGAAATGATGGAAAAGGTGAAGGTAATCCAAAACACATCAAAGCAGCTCAAAGTAGGCAGAAGAGCTATGCCGATAATCGAAGGAAGGATTTGAAATTTCGGGTAGGAGATCATGTTTTCTTGGAGGTATCTCCAAGGAAGGGAGTTATACGTTTCAGTAAGAAATGTAAATTGAGTCCCAGGTACATAGGACCTTTCGAAATTCTAGAACGAATTGGTGCTGTAGCTTACCGTTTGGTAATGCCGCCAAGTCTCTCCAAAGTTCACGATGTGTTCAACATATTACTATTAAGAAAATACATTCCTGACTGAACAAATGTACTCACCTATGAGGAATTAGAACTGGAAACCGATCTGTCTTATTGCGAAGATCCCATCAGGATTCTTGATTCAAGAGAAGAAGTACTGAGAAACCAGATGACTCGACTGGTAAAAGTTCTATGGAGAAACCATAAGAAGGAAGAGGCAACGTGGGAACCCGAGGAACTTATGATGAAGAACCACCCGAGTCATTTTATGCAATAATATTTTTGAAATTTCAAGGATGAAATTATATTAAGTAGGGGAGAATGTAACACCCCATTCTTCCACGATACACTTCTCTTTCAATAATACAGTAACGTGTGTTGTACGCAACTTCGAGTTCTAACACACACCAAAACCAATCAAACTAGCCATTATGAATAGTAATACCCACTTTTTGAAATTTTATAAATTTTATCTCTCAAGATTGATATCATTTTTGGATTTGGAATATCGAAATTAGCCTTTCATAAAATTTTGGAACTTTTCAGATAACATTTACAGTTGGATGAATAATGAAAATTACTAAATTTTAACTAAAAACAAATTTTTTAATCAAAATAATTAATAGTGATAAATTATGAATTTAAGTGATTTTAAAGTATATTTAGAATATATTTTTACCAGTTCATACAATGTTGGTCATAGGACATAATTTGAAAATTAAACCGGACATGAACAAATGTCAATCTTTTGATAGTTATTATCTCTTAAAAACACGCTTTTTGTTTTAACAACGGGTTTTAATTTTAAATTAATTTCTGCCACTTCTGTGTTTTGAATTTGGAAAAATGGATTCCATATTTCGAATAATGATGTCCAAATTGTGTAAATAGGTAACTTTTATTTTTAGACATTTTGAATAATTACTTCGGTAAATATTTTATTTATCATGGTTAAAGGGTAAATCCGGTAAATAAGGGTAAAAATATAATATTATAATAAAAATAAATTACCCTAAAACGTGTCCTAACCTTATTTGTTGATACATGTCCGACCAAGGGCATATTTGGGTCGATTTTGAGACCCCATGGAGACACTTGTAAGTGATAATGCCACTTTATATTAATTAAGTAAAAATAAATACAAAAACGACAAAAGCATATATCTTTTGGAATTTTTTTTTACATAGGGTTATATATGTTGGATTTTAGACTATAAATATTAATTAGAAAGATATAATTATTTCCTACATAATGGTATTTTTTTTAATTTTTAGACATTAATTATTTAATATTATTTATGACACAATAATGATGTAGTATTTTCCTTATTAATGAAAGAATCAAATAATTGGTATTATAAATGTTAAAATTAATATAATATGAAAGTTTTGATGACATACATGAATTTTATTTCTTAATATCACATTATGTAATTTCTTAAATTATTTTTTTTGAATTAATAAAGTTGTTATGACATTAACAAAAATAAATTATTGAATAGTGTCAAAATTCACATAAAAGAGTTTTTAAAACAATATTATATTATTAATTGATATTAAATTCCTATAAATATATGGTTCGGCCAAGAGACTTATATCATGATAGGTGTATCATTAATGGACCACTTTGGGGTCACTTGGATGTATATTTTACGTTTATTAACTATATAATATAAAAATACAAAGTGACATGATAAATGTTAAACTAATTAACTAAGAGTTAAAACTAAATGATAAGTTTAATATAGTGACCCAAACCTGTCTAAATCCTATTGGTTGAGTGGTTTGCGACCTATCCCCATCATAAAATTTAAATAATCCACTTTGGAGCCATTAGAAACCGAATATGAATATATTATAAAATAATATTTCTACATTTTCCTATGGTGCCCCTCCTCCTCCTTATAAAAGGACACCACTTCTAACCAATTATTCACACTTTCAAAGACTTTTGGTTCGGCCAAACCCTACCCAAAAACTCTCTCAACTTCCCTCACTTGAACCTAGAGGCCTTAGTATGATCATAAAACCAACCGAAGGAGCCCTTTTGATCAAATAAAAAGGAAGAACCCGAAGAAGAGGTAATGTTTTCACCACCCTCTTCCAAGATCATTTCTTCTTCAACATCATCATTCTTTGTTATTACCATTATAAAATAATAAATACAGTATATTATATATATTATGAAATTATTATAAATATGGTACAACCATATTCATTAATCTATCCATCCTTTGAATGACATGTCACCATACGTGTGTACGTACGGCTTACCGTCTCCACGTCGTGGTGTAATTGTTATTCAATAAATTATTATTTGGATGGGTATAATAATGATGTGTAATTCATATAAATAATAAATATAAAATTATAATTATTCTGTATATATGATATACCATCTAGTTATATATTATTTTAATATCAAAAGAATGATATTGTTGCTCGTGCGTACGTATGGACTACCGTCTCCACGAACGCAATGAGATTCACTCTCCATCGTATCCATTCAAGTATAATTATCTTTTGCTTATTAAAAATAATGTTTAAGGACTTGATATAATTCTGGATATGAATAAGATACAACCTATCCATAAAAAAATGACTTATGTAACAAAACTTATATGATTAAGTTAACACCCGAAACGACGATAATACTAAGATATTTTTAACAAAGCAATGTTAAAAGATCATATATGATATCATATCAATGTATATGATTATTGTATAATTTAATAAATGTGTTTTAACTATTATACGAGAGGTTAACATACCATCGACCAAGGAAAAGTACAAGGTGAGGGTTTATTTTGCAATCTCTTTATTATCTGAGGTTGTTTATATGTAATTATCTACTGGGACTTCATCATCATCCACAACCATGTTTCTTAAAAATGTATTTCAAAACATTTTTACTATTTACTAGAATACGGGTTAAATTCATTTATACCTTTGTTTGACTTTTTATAAGAGGTTTATAAATAAATCTTTCCGTCATTTTCCAAATAAGGTCCTTTTTAACCTTTTTGGCAGAATTAAGGTAAGAATGTCTTTTTTTAACTTATACGACGAGTGCGGCTATTTTCCACCGTTATAAAATTTTCGAAGCTTACCTTACAAGATTATAAGAAAATTTTCAAAGTAAATTTTTTATTTTATAAATATGTGACTTTTAAATTAATTTTTAAAAAAGATATATTTCTTTCAAATAGTTTTGATTTCATATATTTTAACATCCTTTGATTGATTTTAAGCTTATTTGAAGTTGATTTGTTAAGATACAAAACTTCTACATTGTATTGAAGGTTTTGTGATATGTTTTACTATGGATGTGTTATTTTTATACCATTCATGGTTTATGGGTGAAGTATTTACATTTCGTATGCTAGTTTTAATACGAATGTTTATGTTATGTTTAAATATTCTCATATGGGAATGAATTGGACTTAATAAGTAACAGGTGGAGCCCACTATAGCTCCTCGATGAATCGGTAGGTCTCATGAGATAAACTAGTGTCTTGGCACAAGGCCTTGACAAAATCTTATTTGTAGTCTTGGCATGAGGCCTTGACTATGTGGTTATGATAGTCTGGCATTATGCATTCTATCATTATGAAAGTGGTTATTGATATTGCATGTGATTATTTGACTAGTAGAATATCTATGTGAATAAGTAAATGGATTTATTTCATTTTATCTTTTCCATATTATGCTGATATTCAAGTTTAAAGGGATTTTGTTTTAGCTATACATTGACTTAAATGTTTATGCTTATTTATGAATGTTTCCGCTATATTGTCATCCTTACTGAGCATCTGAGCTCACCCATTTCAATGCTTCATTTTTCCCAGGATGTGAAGAAGTAATTTATGAATGACATGTAGGGATAATATGAGGGGATATTATGACAAGATGTTTTTGAAGTATTTATCACTTCATGATGTAATATAAACTTTATGAATTTATCTAGTAATACTAGGGCTACTAAACTAATAGGTCTTTTGAGACTTGATTTTTCTTGTGATCATGTCAATGTTATGTAATAATGCACCAACTCTGGGAAACTGGGGTCAAGGTGTTACACATGACCTCATGTCAATATTCACAAAATACTAAGCTCCCTGGAGCTGATCAAACTAACCATTGATATGGGGAAAATGATACTTTTTCTTAATAGTGATGTTATTCCAGGCTCTATAATCAATGCAAAGACTCATTGAAACATCTTTTTTTTAACAAAAAAGACATGATCTCCCTATAGTGACGTGCTAGGTCAAAGGAAACCATTATCTAATAACTCCACAAATTACTTCTTTGACTCTAAAATTTCAATTTGATCGATTCAAAAAGGGGATTTCGAAATTATCTTAGAATCTGAAACTAAGTGAATAATAAATTAAACATCCTTCTCAGGTAATATACCAGGAAAATAATTAGGAAACATATGAAGATACTCATTTACCAATGGTGCATAATTAATCTAAAGAGTACTTTAGTTTTAAAAAATATGTTCAAGGTAACATTCATTTCCATATTTTACTACTTCTCATCATCATGATTTGTTATCAAAAGTAAGTGTTCATTATTGTAAAAAATTGAAATTCTTTCTAAAATGAATCCTCTTTAGATCTACAGTCAATCTTATCATGATAAACGGAAATCCGATCCATACCCACAATAACATCAAAATCTACAAGTGGAAAAACAATAATTTTTGTAGGTAGATTCTTTCCACACATAATGACATAAACGTTCGTATAATTTTTCCCCATAATTTCCTCCTAGTTTTTTTTACCATAAGTTCATGATTCAAATATTGAGATGGAATAAGAAATTTAACAAAAAACTTATCAGAAATGAAATATTGTGTTGACCCTGAATCAACCCAAACAATGGAATAATCTGAATAAACAAATAGATTACCTAGAACTTATTCATTCAATGTCCCAACATCTGCTAAAGTAGGTGCAAAAGATTTCACCACCGCTTTCTTCCCATAGTATGGATGTTTTCCATCAATTGAGTTCTTTGTTGGATACTCATTTGAATAATGACCCATTTAATTTCACTTAAATTATTTTACTAACTGTAAATCAGATTGCGTCTTACTGTTTCTTTGATCATTTTCAGTGCAATTAGGATCCTTATTCCACATTTTACCACATAAGTAGCACTTACTAGAATTCAGAAGACATTCCCCAGTGTTCTTTTTATGATAATTTTCACAAACTGGGAAGTTAGTTTTCTTACAATCAGAACATTTTGAAGAGATCTTCCATTTTATCTACCACCTCTACCACTTATTCTGTTTTTTTAAAATAACACGTGATCATAAGTAGAAACCATTTCCACCTTCTCCACACATCGAACAAGTTTTTTATAACTATTAAACTCACGAGAAGCTAAATCCCTTCGATACATTGGCTTTAATACTGACAAAAAATTATTTATTTTACTATCAATATCTCATATGATTTTTTGATCATACCTTTCCAGTCGAGTGAATTTTTCTTCATAAGTAGCCACTAAGTCATATTCCTTCCTCAATTCCATGAACTATTTTTCTATCCTAAGACGAACCACCTAAGGAAAATATTTCTCCAGAAAAATTCCTCTAAATTCATCCCAATCAAGAGCATGAATATCTTCAATATCCTAGATAATTTTTAACATCGACCATCACTAATTAACTTCACGTTCAAAATGTTAAACAACAAGAATAACCTTTTTATGTTTGTAACACCCCATGACATCAAAAATATTCTCCAATGATTTAATCCACCCATCAAATAGCATTGGGTCAGATGATCCTATTAATGATTAAGGATGTTTCCCCATGCTTTTTTCTACTACTAACATGCTCCTATTTGGTTGATCTGGATGATCACGTGCACGGAAACCACCATCATTTATAGCCAGAGTCAATTGTTCCATCACTACAGCAAATTGTCTAGTTATGATTACGCCTATCTCAAGTTACTTATTTGGATAGTTGTCTTCCTCCTGATGTCGTCCCATCATATTTTCCATGTTTCATATCTAGAAAACCATTCTAAACACAGAAATATCTTAGGCTAAGGAACATAGATATATGTAAATGTTATATAATTAACATAAATTAATTTATTGATATTAATTTAACAATACCATAACACTTAATGTTTTCTAAACTGACCTCGGATAACAACTATAAGAACCCAACCAAAAAAATTACATAATCATGAATTAAGTTAATAATTCACATCGATGATCTTTTCATGTTTAGTGATTTAATGAATTAGATCATAACATATACAAAACAACATGAATATTACATGTTTACCCTTCTACTCAGTATCCATTTTTTTCATAAAATAAAAACTCTTGAAAAAAAGATCCATGTATAGTTTCATGTTTTATACAACATAAAATTTTCTTGATCCCAACCATGAACCTATTCATCATTAAGTCCAGTGAAAAACATTACAAAAAAACATGGTATGATCATAAAAAGCTCAGTAAGGGTTATAAAACAAGGAAATAAACCATTATTCCAATAATTTATTCATGTTAATGAAATAATAATGTTCAATCTTTTACATACCACACAAGATCATATGACTTATGAATAACACATGGAAATCATAAATTTTAAAGGTAAAGTTTGGCCTACATTACATTCTTACATTGTATCCTTCACAGCTACATAGGGAGTTACATTTGGAATAACCATAATAGTGTATTTCATAAATCTCTTAGGAGAATCATTTACATTTATCTCTTTGATGTTACCCAATGAATTGGAGAGATTTATCGGGCTCAACTACCCTCGGTATATCACAGAACCACCTATATACTTAATCAATGACCAAGAACTATAACACATTCATAACTTATAAACCAAACATAAAGGAAAGATAAAATTTCCAAATTTCAATCACAATATATCATTAAATACATTGTCATAATCTATCCATTATCAAAAACATTGTCAATAAAAAAATAATTAATAGAGTATATGGTATTAATTTCTATTTAAAAACATCATGGCTTGTTAAGGAAGCTAAAAATCAAATAACGCTCGCAGCCGCTGAAAGGTCGTTGTCACTGCCTACATTAAAATGAAACAATCCACATTGTCATTTAGTAAATATACTAGTAGAGAAAATATTTTTATTTAATGAAATTTAAAGTCAAAGGGGTTTAAACACTATATAAAATAACTTTGTGTTGAAATCAAAATATGCCTCAATGAAAGGAGATCGAGATGAAGTCCATTACCTCATGTCTGACATAACTTGTTTGTTATTTATTCTAATGAATAATAATCTAAAGTTAATTTCTATTTTCTTAATAAAAATTTTCATGTTTTTTATTGTTTTTATATAACTTATTTCCATGTTATAAATTTTATGTAGTCATTTACGTTAATAATGGTTGTTCTGTTGATATTTTGTACTTGAGTCAAAAATGAACATCTTATAATTACGAGTTGTTCATGTTGTCAAAACTCCATTATCTATAGAATTAAATTCATGATTTAGATATCATATTTAAAATATATATCCAGTATATATATGTATTTATAATAGTACGTAACATTTGATGGTACGAAATGAAATTCACTATTCATGGAGATAGTAAGTCGTACGAATGCATGAACGCTACATTCATTTCTATTTCGTATTTCATGGAATGAAAACATAATGATAAATAGTTATATTATAATTCTATTATAATATCATATATATAATTTCAGTAAATCCATCATTTATTTATTCCAAGTGTGGCATGAGTGAGTCATGTCACTTTGAGGGGGCGGTAGTCTGCATTTCCTCAAATGAAATTATGGCGTTTACCAATTTTGGAAACCATAATGATATGCTATAAATGGAAAATAAAAAAGCATAAAGACAATATAAATATAATATATATAACATATAAATATAGTTCCATATTAATGGTCACCATGATTGGCGATTAGAGATATTTGAACAATCATTGTTTTGTGATGATGTAGTTCTCCATCCACTGAAGTAGTATGTTCGTATCCCTCACACATCGATGCTAATTTCACTTGCCTACTACTCAAGAATGTTATCTAGTCGGCCTCCTACCACAATGTTACTTCATGACAGACACTTATATGAGTGCCTCTTCTACTAGGTCCTCATACATTTGAAACTCCTTTCACTAGTCCCAATAAAATTTAAACCTCACCCTTGTCCCATAACTAGGGCTCACTACCTAACCTATAACCCTATTCCCATGTACCCCTTTTCCCTGGTCACCTCCCTCGATGCCTCATTCTCCCAGGTCATCTTCCTTAGTACCCACTCACATGGTATTCAAATACTGATTGAGAACCATAATCATACATACACTTATGTCACCTATAATGTTAAAAAGATATGTTTATCATATGTACTAACTCTATAGATATAATTCCCACTTCTACGAAAGGGACCAATCATCCTATAATTTATAATAACCAATAATTAATTATTTCCTTTTGTTATAAATAGATATTATGTACTTGATAGGGTTACCGAATTATTAACCCAGACTCCATCACTTCTTGTTACAACATTCCAGAATATCTGACCTTAATTAATGATGTAAAACAACACGGATCAGGGCATCATAATAGGTATATGTCCCAACAAAATCATAATAAATATTAAAATTCTAAGGAACCATCGATGACACATACATATATAGATCTCCAACTAGATTGAAGATCCAACCGTATCTTCCCATGTATTATTTATAATAGAAATTATGAACTATAAAAGGGACACCAATGTGTAATACAAACACCGTACATTTTTTAAACCATATTTACCACATAGGATTTTTTTTTCTAAATTATGATAAATAACCTAGAACTTGGACACAATAAATGTTTAACCATTAACAAAAACTATATTGAGGATAAAATATGCATAACCCATTAACGAACTATACATATAATGTCCCCTTAATAACTGTAAAATCCATCTATATCATCTTTTATATAGTTCAAAATTGACAGAATGTACCATAATAGAGTTTCTCATGTGTAATGAAAACTCATCCTCATGTTTTCTCCCCATAAAAAACACAAAATTCTATACCTCTTGATGTCAAAATCCATGAATGTTTCGTACCATATTACATTAGATTATGAAATTTGAACTTTGTGGGTTTTTATTCCTTTGATAATAGGATTCCTAATAGGTACCCATATGTTCAATCATGAGAAAATAATCAACCCATTATCCCCCTTGAGAGGTGATATATCTGAA
Organism: Viscum album; assembly: GCA_963277665.1. NCBI lineage: Eukaryota > Viridiplantae > Streptophyta > Magnoliopsida > Santalales > Viscaceae > Viscum > Viscum album. The sequence continues at coordinate 757,989,682 of OY728140.1, read as the reverse complement.
ATAGTGATTACATTATTATGTGAAAAGTATATAAACACAACCACATTATTTGATGAGCATAATATTCTACATATTATGAATATATTCTCAAAAATTATTACTGATGTGATGAGTATAAGAATCATTGATTTCGTGAAATGTGGATGATAAATGATCAAACTAAAAGTTTTATGGCCTAATAATAACCTATTAAATTATTATAGAATCCGAAATGAACCTAAAATATAATCTCATTAATAATTCCTACACAAACCAATTCTAGGAACAATTCTCTTAATAGTCCACTCTTCTTGACTTTTAATTTCAAGTAAGTGATAATGGGTGGATGACCTTAAAAGGAACCCTTATGGTCATTATCGAAAAAATGTAAAATGTATGTTGTGTTCCATTATGTTTCAAAAAACTACATTTTTTCTAATTCCATTCACATGGATACATATACGACCTCTCTCATAGGCATGATCCCAACTCCACAACACCCCCTTACTCTTCTAATAGGCTTCTAATATGACCATATATTATGATAAATTAGAAATTTATAGGAACTATTATTTCAACTAATAGAATAATAAGCTATTAATAGTAATATTAGGGACATATGATATATATATATATATACTGATACATGTTTTCTATCAGTAACTTATGTTTTAGTAAGTAGTTCAATATTCTGATTTAGGAATGGCTCATGCACATATAATAAATCTATAAGAGTGTACCGTATGAGGTAATAATTCTCACTAAATAGTTTATATGTGGCCAATGTACAATCATATTTGTAAATACACAACCAATTTGTGGTTAGTAAAATAACGATCAACTACATGTCTTTAGAAATAAGGTATGAATTGGATCAAAATGAGCTTGGGTTAATGCATATCAGAAACTATAGGTGACCAACTATTCCTCTAATTCTCATGTAAATTTAGTTTGTAAATTGTATTGGGAATTGTGAATTTAATTAAAATTATATTTTGTGAACTAATAAAACATTTCCTTAAAAAACTTAATAAAAATTTAAATGTTTTGCTAGGTTAATCAATATTACTCATGTAAGCATTCTATGAGTACTATTAATACATAATTTATTATTTTATCTAATTTATTATATTTTTTTATTATTTTTCCCATGTACATTAAAATTCAAAAGGGATATAGCAATCTTACATGATGTTTCCCACTATGGTGAAATTTTCATTATCATTTTTCACCACATGACATAATTTCTATGTAATTCATGTAGGTTTATATTTTATATATTGGTGACATTAGATTATTATACAGTTATATAAAATCATGATCTAGAACAACTCATGATAATGAGTATATTAAAAGAGTGGGATATGTAACAAAGATCCCAATGTTAGTATACCCCTTATCCTATTCACTAAGGTATTGGTTATAAGATTAACATAACATTGTATACTTAATTACTTATCCCCCTAATTGGATGTGTATTTTACCTAGAATCAGTTCAATTTTTTCCCATGATATTATACATATTGTTTTAAACAAATCAAATAGGTATGGAAACACACTATATTAGGCGTAACATGAAAATAATCCTATTTTTCTAGTTAAATTAGTTATAGCCTATTTGATACTTATCATCGTACACATCTAGATTAATGATGTGTATTTATTTGGGTACATGTTTTCCAGTTATTTTAATTATATATTGATGAATTAGTATTCAAAATGATCTTTAACATGTTAATTGATGAATCAAGATCATTTTTAGTTACAGATATAAATAGATTAATATTTGATATAAATGCGTGTATTAATGGTAATGATTTATTTGATATTCATTTTGACTTTCATTTCATTTAAAATATAAATTTATTATTGATTATGATGAAACATTTTTTACGATACCATTTTGATGTATTTTATTAATTGGATTTATATTTAATTCATTCATTTATATTTTCTATATATTTTTATTATTTTCGGCGTAAAATGATTTTTTTTGCATTATTATGCTTTTTTGGTAATTATATGTTTATAGTTATATTTTTAGTATCAAATTGTTAGTTTTATAAATTTTTTATATTACATCATAGAGTCAATTTCCATAAGTTTGAAAAGAAATTTTATATAAGGATGAATTTTTAATCTACTTAATGGTTATTTTATATAGAATAGTGAAATTTAACTATGTTAAATTTCACATTAGGATTGTTATATATCTATATAGATCAATTTCCAACTTCAATAATGTTGTTTTTAATATTTATTAAGGATAAATTACTTACGTTTTAAGTATGGAGTTAATTATGGTGTGGGTGATACTATCACCATATGAATCCTCCCATTATATGGATCACCAAACATTCATATTGTGTGTAAGAAGAGAATCATAGAAAAATGAAGGGGAAATTGGGTTTATTTGATTCATTTTAAGTAAACTAATATTAGGGTGATCTGTATTAATAAAATAGGAACAATCACTAAATGATCATAAAATACGAAATGAGAATCATATAAGGACCTTATCTATGTTTTGTCTAATCCATGATGAAAAACTATTCATCAATTGAGACTGAGTTGGAGTGGATGGACAAATTTAAAGAATCACAACTAATTATATTTAATAATAGTATCATGGGTTAAAACTTTTATATGATAATTTAATTATGTGTCACACTGACTAGGATGAGATACACCGATTGAGGATGGAGAGGCCTATATCATTTTCAAGTATGGGTAAATATTTAATAGAAAATTTATATTTTTGTGGTATTTTTTGATTATTGGATTGAAATTGACAATTAAATAATTGATAAAAATATAACCATAACATTTATATAATTGAGAGTATGAAGATCAAATCATAATGTTTCATTATAAAAATTGTCAAAAAAGTCTCACTGACATTTTCTCCTAAAATATTTTTTTGGAAAAAATTTATGGAAGTTATTTTTATACAAAAGAAGGTTTTTCTTTTAGATTTGTTCGAATGATGATGAAATATATTCCTAAAATGTGAATTATGGAAATGATATAAGACATGTATGAGCATTTGAAACAAAATCCAGTAAAAAATGGTTGTAAATACTTTTAAATAAGGCCACTCAAAATAAATGAAGATAAATATTTATTTATTCACATGTTTCACAAGTTTGTGAAAGGATTTTATGTTTGTGAATTGGGAGATAAACTATTAAATCCCTCATTTTTACTACATAAATTTTCATTATATTTTACAAATAGGGGATCTTTAAAGTTTAGTGTATTGGTATTCAAGAACACTATAGATGAAAAAAACATAAAATATTATTATAATCCACAAATAAGGCTTAATAATAAGTCCATACTAAGTATAGTTACAACATCTCATAACCTGGAGACATAAATCAAAGGAAAGGGTAAGTAGAAGACCCAATAAGGAAAACAAGGGAATCAGTTTACATGTAATATCAAAAAGAACATGATGAAAACCATAATGACATGATCAATGGAAGCATATAATGATAAAAAAACATGAATAATAACTTGATTATCTATCTAAAACATTTAATTTTTACATTAATGTACATACCTCCAAAGTTCATTCCAAAGGTTCCATAAAAATTACCAATGTTATTCACCAAGGTACCGTAAAACATGTCATATCAAGAGATTAAATTCATTATCCAATGCATTAGAGAGATATCTGGGATAACCATTAATATGTATTTATTTTCATGTTATCCACATAGATCACAATCAGAAATTTCATAAATAAACCAAAGAGTATTAAATAAATGAGTTTCATGCCAAAATCGTGACATTTTTTAAAAGAACATAAAAACAAGATCATTTTGTCATTTATAAACCCTGGAAAATGAATGAGAGTTTTATGGATGTCAACTAAAAAACCAAATATAAAATTTTTATGTCTTCATGAATACAACTAAAACTAAAATATGTTTTGGTATTAACATAAAGAAAATAACATAATTTTTTGAGAAAAATGAGGGTGGTTTTGAGAAGAAATTTCTATAGTATAACAGCTATTTAACATGGTTTTAGATAATATTGACAAGAGAGGGGACAAGGTTAACACACTCATAAATGACTCTTAATACAGTATGGGTACAAAATAAAAATAAATAAGAATATTTTAAGGATATTTGAATGGCATACCACATTAAAAGGAAACTTGAAAGAAAAGAGAAGATGCAATTTCTTTTCAAAAAAAATCCATCTCCCTAACGACATTGCATATAATTCAGAAATTTAAGTTTATGAGAGTTGAAATGGTATATCATCATTTGGAAATAAAATAGACAGAAATAAGGACATATAGTAACATATCTCAACATAATAAGTTTGAACAAGAATACATAACATAATGAAATTCATTACATAAAACAGAAGGGTGAAATGTTCCATTACCATGAAGAGTAACTTAGAAATCTCAATGGTTGGGAACATGGGGGTCTTAAGGGAACCTTGGGAGGACTATTTTGGAGGTAAGAATACCATAGATTATTTGAGGATGATTTTATAATGAAAGGAATGAATTAATTTCATGGTATTTATAGCAAAATTGAGGGAAAAGTTTATTTATTTCCAAGGGACACCTCATCAGTGGTATTTGCAAAACCATGGGATTTCCCATGGTTTTTTACCATGGTATTGAAAACATGGTACACCTCATTAAATATCTTACTATTCAAAAGTAAGAAAAAATTGTTATATATTTATTACATCATTTATGATGTCATTAATCGCACCAAAACTCAAAACTGTGTTTTTTCTATTCACCGAAAAACAAAACATTTTATAAAAATTACATAAATTCACCCAAAAATAATATCAATGTGATGAATTCAAAAATGAAAATAATTTTATGAAAATAATTTTATATACATTTCTGATATAATTCTTAAATTAAATCATTATATTTTTTTAAAAATAAACTCTAAAAGTATAACTTGTTTTGTATCGCTTTGAAAAACTAATCAAGGTCCCATAAATTTATCGTACAACCATAATAATATAAAGTTACAATTAATGATTACATTTTATGAAAATAAATTTTAATTTTAAAATTTTAAATTAATTATAAAAGTTTAAATAAAATATTCATGACATACAAAAATACAAATACTTATACTATGATTGTTCTTTTCACTATTATGATGTCAAATTTTTTTTATAGATTCATCGGTGAAGTTTCTATTTTTTTCTTGATTTTATATTCATTTATATTCATTACTATTAATAACGGTATGCCTCTATTCACCAACAAAAATATTTCGATCTTATTTAACCACAACTTTCACCCTGATTAAAACTATGAATGACAAATTTTGGAAAATAACTTCACATAAAAAGTTATTTAATAATAAAATATTTTATATGATTAATCAAAATAACACTATTCATCAAATAATATTCATCAAGAATACACTATTCAGCCATCACTATTCATCAACTAAAATACTATTTATAAAAAAATTGATACTTCTTAGAAAACATCTAAAAATTATGCCTAGATTAATTTCGACATTGGAAATTCAAAATGATGTTTATTTAACCAAAATAATTCTCTAAGTATGAGAAATATATATTTTAAATATAAAATACATATTTAATAAAAATAATAGAGAATAGAAAAGGAATATTGAAATTGTATAGTGAAATTTTTGACACATAAAAAAAATTGTTTTATCATTTTCATTTTAAAAGGGAGTTTTAATCATACAATTTAATTAATGTAACAATTTTTTCATATACCTTTATTTTTTTTAAAAAATATATTATTTTTGGAAAACTACAATTATGGTTTGAAGTAATTCGATTTTATTCTATTGTAAAACATAATTAAAAGTTATTAGGAGGAAAAATATCCATAAATAAGAGAAGATTAATTTTTTTTCGGGTAGTTACATTCGTCCCCCACTAAATAAATATCTTACTCACAATATTCTCTTATTAAAATTTATTACTATTAAGAAAATTATCATTATAAAGTAATTTAGTGTCTTAAAAAAATATTTTTATTTAACAACAATTACATTTTCTATAAATACGTAATAATGATTCATAAAATGATTATGGTTAACCTAGAATATCCTCTAGGAGTTTCAAACCAAAAGTGTAGCAAGACCCATTGTCATGTAACAGGACACCTCAGGTCAAGCCTACAACTCCATGTCAGAGTTTTCACTCCTAGGTACATCTATGCCAGAGCCACATCAACTTTTTCGTATCTAGACCTGGATTTATTTTTTCTCAAACCACTAACATAATATTTCACCAAAATACTAGGATGTTTTCCTTAATTTAATTTTTTTAGGTTTCTTCATAAATTATTCATAACCTAATTTCATCAAATAACTAAACTATCCTTCTATACCAATTATGGAATCCCGCCTTTTATTACATAAATATTCCTTATATTTTACAAATAGAGGATCTTTAAAGTTTAGTGTCTTGGAAATTATGAATACTATACTAGAAAACAACATAAATAATTCTTATAGACCACTTTTATGGATTAATCATAAGTTCATTTTAAGTATAATTAATTCATCCCAAAACATGGAGACATACATCAAAGGAAAAGGTGACAATAAGACCCATTAAAAAAGAAAGGGAATTAATTTACTTGTGATATCAATAAGGATGCGATGAAAAACATAATGACATGAGAAATTGAAGTAGTGGAATATTATAATAAAATTAACAATAATCATAATTTAATTTTTTGGCTACAACATTTAATTTATACATTCATGAACATATCACGGTGGTTCATCCCCATGGTGTCATAAAATTTACCAAGGTTATTTACTAAGGTACTGTGAAACTTGTCATCATTAGAGATTAAATTCTTCACCCAATGCATTGCAGAACTATCAGGTCACACCCTTAATATGCATTTATATTAATGTGATCCACATATATAATAATAAAAAATTTCCTAAATAATTGAAATATAATAAAATAAATTTATTTCATATTGATATCATGAAGTTTTTTTAAATGTATTAAAAATAAGATCATTATGTCATTTATAACCCATGGAAAAGGAATGAGGGTTTTATATATGTCAAATATAGAACCAAATATACCATTTTTATTTCTTGAGGAATAAAAATAGAACTATTATATGTTTCAGTATTTACATAAAAAATAATAGAATTTCTTGACAAAAAAAAGAGAGACGTTTTGAGACGAAATTTCTACAGCATAACGGTTATATAACATGGTTTGAGAAAAATATTGAAAAGAGAGGGGAAAAGGTTCAAACACTCAAAAATAACTCATAATAAAGTATTAATATAGAATAAAAATAAAAAAGAACATGGTATGGGTATTTTATTGTCATACAATATGAAAAGGAAAATTAAAATAAAAGAGAAGACGTGATTTCTTTTACGAGAAATTCGGCAGCCTAACGACAATTCTTAAAATTCCAGAAAAAAGAAATTGATGAGAGTGGAAATTGTAAATCATAATTTTGACATAAAATGGACAGAAATAAGTAATTATAATTACATACCTGAACACAATAAGATGGAACTAGAAGACATAACATAAAGGAAGTCATGACTTAAAAGAGGATGGTGAAAGGTTCCCTTAACATGAAATGTATCTCAGAAAGCTCAAAGGTTCGGACCTTTGGGGCCCTGAGGGAACCTTGGGAGGACTCATTGGGATGTAAAAGACCATATAATAGTTGAGGAGGATTTTGGAATGAAAGGAATGCAATAATGGCTTGGTATTTATAGAAAAAGTGAGGGAATATTTTATTAATTTCTAAGGGACGCCTCATTGGTGTTATTTGCAAAACAATGGGATTCCCCATGGTATTGTCCACTTAGGACACCTCATAACATATCTTACTATTCACAAGAAGACCAAAATTATTACATCATTATTACGTTATATATGATGTCAGTAATCACACCGAAACACAAAACTGTATTTTTACTATTCAATGAAAAAAAACATTTTATAAAAATACCATAAATGCACCCTAACCAAATATTGATGGTATTAATTCAAAAATAATCTCCATTTTATGAAAATAATTTTCTAAATATTTTTAATTTAATATTTTTATCTAAAATCATTATTTTTTTAAAACAAATCAATTATAAAACTATAACTCATTTTGTAACACTTTGACAAAATAATCAAGGTCCCATAAAATTATCGAATAACTTTAATAAAATAAAGAAACAATTTATGATTACATTTTATGATAATATATTTCCATTTTCATTTAAAAAATTAATTATAAAATTAAAAATAAAATATTTATGTCATACAAAAATACCAAAACATATATTATAATTGTTCTGTATACTTTTAAGATGTATATTTTTTTTATAAATTATAGTGTGAAGTTTATATTTTTTTATCCAATTTACTGTTGATTACTATTCATAACCGTATGCTACTATTCACCGAAAATTTATATTGATCTTATTTAAAAACCCTTTTCACCATGATTACAACCATGATTGCTGAATTTTTGAAAATTATTTATGAGAAATTTTTATTTAATAATAAAATATATATTTTTACGATTCATAAAAATAACTCTATTCATATAATACTATTCAACAAGAAAACACAATATATCCAACACTATTCATCAAATAAAAAACAACTTATAATAAAATTGACACTACTTAGAAAACTTTTCAAAATTCATCGTAGATTATTTCTGACATTTGAAATTCAAAAATGATGTTGATTTAACCCCAATAATTTTTTATGTTTGAGAAATTTATCTTTTAAATATAAAAATACATATTTATTAAAAATAAATAGCGGATTGAAAAGGAATACTAAAATTTAATAGTGAAATTTCTGACACTTAAAAAATAAAATTATTTTATCATTTAAATTTTAAAAGGGAGTTTTATTAATAATATTTAATTAAAATAATCATTATTCCATATAACATAATTCAATATAATCATTATATGAATTTTTTCAAAACTATAACTTGGGTTCGAGGAAATTCAATGTGCTTATATTGTAAAACATAGTAAAATGTTATTAGGTTGAAAGAGATCCATAAATAAAATATGTTTATTTTTTTTATTTGATTCGTTACATACACATTGAGTAAGATCCTAATCTGAGTATGACAATGAAAGTGCAACATAGAGAAATAAAGTACTGGGAACACGGATAAAATTATTTATGAAGATCTGCTAATGCTACAGTTAAATAGACATAATTTAAAGGGAGTTACTAATATTTATTTTTTTAAAACATGATATAAAAAACAATATTATTAGGATATAAAAAACTAAATAACGTATAGGACAATTCAAAATGAATGTATTGAAATGAAATAATCCTATAAATCCTTTAAATAATTAATTTTCAGATAATAATATCATAACTAATAGACTCTATAAAAGAGGGTAGATGGTGAGAGGATAGAGATAAAATTCACAGAGGAGTTATGGATAAAATCAATTAGATAGTATAGTTAACACTAAGATATTGAACGACCTCTCTGATTTTTTTTTTCAAGATCTATTTTATAATATTATTTCTCTTTATTTCATCCTCCTCTAAAAAAATTCACTATCAACAATTTATTTAAATCAATAATTTTTTTTATCATTTATTATTAAATTCTGGTTGTATATTTTATTTCCTTATTCCACATTCATTATTCCTCATATTTATGTCTTTACATTTAGTTATTGTATTTTCTTGATGTATCTATATATGGCGAATATTTTAATGATACCTTTGAGTTATTTTACCCAATAAAATAAACAAAATGATTAATTTTTTGATGAAAAACATGTATATTAATAAATGAATGTCTTTTTATCTATGAAATAATATCTTGAGTTATGCCTTGGTGAATGAATTTTCTAGGAAAATTTCTTCTAGGATGAAGTTCAATATGATTTCTCTCACAGTCACACTGTTTTTGATTGGTCTCTAACTTATAACATTTATGACAAGCACCATTAATATCTCAGATAAATTCACTTTTTTCACTCATATCATTCATAATTACAATTTTTATCATTTATTTTACAAAATTTGTTTTTATATGACCACTATCAAATTTTAAACCTCCTTCCCATGGGTTTGACCATTCATTATTTAAATAGTTTGGGACATTCTAAATGAGTATATTACAGTTGTGATAACCTCTAGTTCTATCATGTGTTGTGATAACCTCTAGTTTTATCATGTGTTGGTTGAACTGTCAAATTTTTTGTTCCATTTCAATGTAGGGATATGATTTATATGTAATGTGGATAAAAATTCACAAATGATCAAATAAATATTGAAAATTATACTATGGTTTCCCTACTATTTGAGAACAATTTTTATATGTTTTTTTGTATAGTTGAGCTTAAAAGTTCAAATACTATGTATATTTGTTAGAGAGATAAATATAATTATTATTTGATTTTTTTGATTTGGAATAAAACACTTCCATGAATAAAATAAAAAACTATAAATGAATATTTTTATTGTGTCTGTCATGGGAATAAAAAAGGGATGTATTCCTATAACAATCGATGATATTAATTTTATGTGACATATTGATGTATAAGGAAATAATTAATTACACATCACTATAAGTATTTATGCATGTCTATATATACACGAATTAAACAAAAGATAATTCAAACCTTTTATATGATAATTATAAAACTGGGATGTATACATGTAATGATAACAATGTAATGATCCTTTTTAAGATATGGGACACACAATATCAAAATAAGTTTTTGTTGTTGTTTTCCATTATAAATTAATATTCATAATCACACATAGAATTAGGCCAGGTAATCGAAAATATTAAATTCAATTATTTCCTAAAAAATGTAATACATTTATAAAGTTTAGTATAAATATGTTGATATATATATATATATATATATATATATATATATTTATACATAAAAATAAATTTTATTTTTTGATGAAATCAATCATATAACTTTTAAACCATAAAATCATATCATAGCTAATACCATTAAAAACTTCTTTAAATAAAGTGAAGACTGACATACATTTATGAAAATGAACATATATATATATATATATTGATTTTTCATAAAAAAATATCAAATCAAAAGAATCCTTATGTAAAATATTCAATTAGAGAAACACACTTTTTAAAAATAAATCTCCATCCTTTGAAAAGAAACATCAAATAGTTTGAGTATTCCATTTAATCAACACCACATATACAAATATAAATATATGAGTTTAGCAGACACCAAAAACATCAGTTAGTAATCCTTTTCATGTGTTATATGCATAAAAGACATCAATTAAATAAGTTAATCAATATTTAGAAAAACTAAAATAGTTTAGGGTTTAATGTTGTATAAATCCGTATATAAGAAGTCATTATATGGAATTTTTATAACTAGAAAAAGATTAATAAATATTTACAAGCATCATATAATTCAAAAACATAAGTCAATAACTTATATCAATCATATAAAAACCTAAATTAGATATGGATTGAAACATATATATATATATATAACTGTATATACAAAGAAGTGTATATAAGGGGTTTTTATAGAGAAAACAATGAAAAAAACCCTTACATGACGTCAAGGGTGATGATGATCCAATAAGGGGATAATGAAAGGTTTTGGAGAAGAAAACGTGTTGGGTTGGGTGTTCAATAAGTGTTAATATAATATGAATATATTTATATTTTATATCCTCTGGCCCAAATATAAAATCTAATTTAAGAAACATGAATCTAACTATTTCAGACAAGTTGAAAAACCATAATCAATGTAAATATAAATTAAATCCATCATTTGATAATATATATATTTTATGGAAATCATACATGGGAATCTATTGGGGTTGGAAATAAAATATTTCATTCAATGGTAGACTAATACAAAAATTATGCATATGGGTTCAAGGATAGTGATAGGAGGGTCACGGGATAAGGGAGAACAATGGAGGAGGGTGTGACATCGACTGGTGTAGAGTGAGAATGGAGAAGAAGAAGGGAAGAGGGTGGGATGGCTGTAATCATCTCAGTTCGATCAGTTGTCTATGGTGGCTCTACCAGTTTTAAAAAAAGATAAATAGACGTGATTTGATTTTTTCTTTGATCGAACGACCATAGTGGATCTATGAGTTTAAATAGGATGTGTGTTATAGATCCAGCATGTCCCAATGTAATGGATCAAAAAATCATAGTGATTAAACTATGTTAATGGCGGTTCAATGGATAAACTGGTGTGAATGGTCATGATCTCATAGGGTGAGATCGTACTATCCAGATCACATTATGTGAAAAAATATTCATCCCACATCAAAATGGGGAGGGTTTCAAGATCGCTTTATAAGGATCGGTCTGCTATTCTTTCCTTCAATGACACAATCACAGACACCAGAGTCCTTGTACACAAGACTACTCCTACGGGCTCTATCCCACCATCACCCTTTCCAGTGTGTGACCCGACTCACACTCTGATTGTTCCTAACAAGTCCCTATAAACTTTCCTTTGTATGCACTTATCTCACACCATGAATAGCTTGTGCACGACTCAATATGTGCTCTACCTTACTTCCTTTTCCTTTTTGAGATTCCCACTGACCTTTAGGACTTGTCCTTCGAGGTTGTCCTCAGTTAAATATTTTTCTCACCATTGTTTTATCAAAAATATATTAAATAGACAACAACAAAAATATATGAATTTCTTTATATATAAAACTATTATTTCTCATAGTTAAACAAAATATTAACTATCATTATTTTCATAAGTTTGAATTCATTTTGAGTTTCAATGACTTTTTATTTTCAAATATAAATATCAAAATAAAAATTAAAATAAAAACATGTCTTCATTTAACCAAAGATATAACATTAAAATATATGACACATTTTAAAACATTTGAAATAATTAATGAAATTATAAAGGATTTATATGATAAAAATTCAACAGTAACTTGTTTTTGTACTCCAATGATTATTAGGGGAAAATAACATTCATATTTATCTTTAACGGTTATAGTGGACCTATAAATAAATGTTTTCATATTTCAAAACATAAAAAAATCACTTATAGGGATGGTGCCCTACAATCACTTGATGCATTGTAATTATTCCATAGTACACGGAACAATGATTTTCATTATGATATACTGGAAGGTAGTTTACTACTTACTTGTTCTGGATGTTGTGATTGGTGGTCTTCCAGTGATCCAGATATTTATTTTAGTAGGTATTCTATGATAGTTATGGTATTTTGTAGTTATTGTAATGTAATGTTTCAGTGTTTCTATTGAATAAATTTTTTCTTATTTCACCCTAAAAACGTTTGTTTTGGTTGGAACAAATTTTTAACAAAATAAAATAATTATAATTCTAACAAACAATTATTTTTTATAATATTACTATGTCTGTGGCGTCACATAATATTCCAAATTTCTTTATAATATTGTTCAATGGATATGTGTTTCGTCAAGTTCACACCATTTGATGGTGCATTACGAATATGAAATTTTAGTTATGGTACAATACAATACAAGACCATATGTGATGCTTCATTATCATCCACCAAGATATGATTCTAATTCATGAAACATAGTTTGGATCAAAATATTATAGAGAGTTTAATCATGTGTCTTCATAGTAACCCCAATAAAAACACCTCTAGATAAGAAAAAAATAACACATATGTTATCATTTATATGATCTAAATTCAATAAATATATATTAATATGTCAATAATTATCCATCTCAATTTTATTGGCTTTGATAATAAATTTCTTTATCACAAAAAATCAATTACGATCACTAATTTTTAATCATCATGATATACTTTCAAATCAACTATATAGAAAATTGAGATTCATATTATCTTAGTTCCTATATATTATTTGAATCAACGGATATTCATTATCCTTTTTAGTTCTCATATGAGATGTTTTTAAAAATCATCCATGATTACAGTAAACTAATGAAATACTGAGATTAATATTTATTCTTCTAATCCATGATGATTATACAAAGCATCTTAAATGTTTAAATGAAATCAAATACATCCAATTAGATATTCATTTTGAAAATTATAATTCTTTTAGAGACATATATACATTTTTAAAATTATTAAATAATGGGTTTTTATTATAATTACAATTGTATCTATATATAATTCACCAAGTTTGAGGCATGGAATCGTACAATATGATGTAACCCCTAATGAATCTTCATATCCAAAAAATCCTAATAATAACTAATTTAAAACTCACATAAATAAAATTATGATTTTAAAAAACCCCAAAAGTCTAAAATAATAACATTTAATTTTATATCATATGTGATACAAAAACACTGAAAAAAACCCACACAATATAGTTCATTAAATTTAATCTCTTCCATAACATGCAGAACATGAACCTAATATTTTAATGGAACCATAATAAACAATACTATTATGACATATCTTTTATGTTGGTGATAATGTATTTTACTAAATAAATTTTCAAAATCATGGTTGAACATTGATTAATAATTATATAAAAATCAATTAAATTAAAATAAAATGTTTCATAAAAAATGAATTCTTTATGAAGGACGACTTTGTTCCTCTTTGTGAAAGTAGTATAATATTAAATTATATATATATATTTTTTTAAATTTTGATCATTTAAAAAAATATTATATTTAAAAAATCTTAGGATGAATATTTTTTTATTTTTTATAAAATGATTCTTTTTTGAATATCGAAAAATACTGAATTTTAACTAAAAATATGATTTTTATTTAAATTTTTTATATTAAAAATGTATATTTTTATTTGGTTCTAATGTATAATATGTTAAATTATTTATCAATTATTCAAATTTACATCTTATTAATACTTTTAATAATGAATTTTGAGAATAAAACATTGTAATATATTGAACATTTTCTCTTTGAAAGTAGAGTTTCTCATCACATTTGAGGGATTAATTATATATTATATTTTCACCCATATAATAATTGAATTTGGAAAAAATGTTTCTAGATTTTGAATCATAAAAATTTATATTATCTTAAACGATAATGATACTAATTTACCAAAATGAATAGTAAAAAAATTATAAATTATTTATTGTGGTTAGGGTAATAATGATTTTTAGGGGTTAAACTAAACGTATAATGCTTAAAAACGTGAATAATTATCTAAAATATATTTTATGGTAATATTTTGACACTATAATTTATATTTTTCGATAATAATTCATTTTGGATCACTTTGGAATTTTAGATACCTCGTTACACCTTATTCTTTCCAAAATATTTCATGTCTTCTATTCACCACACTTATAAAACTCCACCCACACTCCTCTATTTTAAACACCATACATCCATTATGGTTTAGAAATTACATAACCAAAAAACTACAATATTCCTTCCCTTAATCTTATATTCTTTTTTTTATAAATCCATCCTTGTATGGTTTTGATTCCTACCTAGGGATATTATATGAAGAAGTGGTAATTGTTTTCAACATATGTTTTTTTATTTATTCATCCATCTCCTCAAATTAATATTAAACCATTATGATATATTAAAAATAAAATCATACAATTAAGGAGATATTTTTATGTTACGTTAATGACCTTAAACCATATCCACTTCCATCAAATGGGTTATAAAATAATCAATCATGTGTATGGTGGACTACAGCATCCAGAAACATTGTTATTATTTTTTACATTTCCACACCTCATGGTTTTGTATGATGATTGATATAATGTGTAGAAATTATATCTATAACATAATTATAACTATTTAGAAACCATATCCTTTATTATTTTCTTACATTCTATTCTGTATGGAATATAATATTATTTCTTGTGCGTATCGTGGACCACATCTTCATGAAGAGATGTGATTTGTATTGTAAAAAACAATTAAATTGATGTTTAAAAGGATATATTAAATTATTAATTTTGATATTAATTATATAATTAATATTTTCATGAAATATGTTTCATTATGAAATGTTAATATATCATTTTATCACTTACACTTAAAAATGATAAATTTTATCATATTTGTGTTGACTATGACCATCAAGAACCGATGTGACACTACTTTTATCACCACACCTAATTGATGACATATATATGTTTATTTAATGAAACAATTCAGCATATACTATATTATAATAATTATTTAAAGATAAAATTGACATTAATCTTTTCTATAATGAACATTGGAAAATGGATATGTTAAACAAGCATACAAATGACCTACCATCTCTGTTATTGTAACATATTTCATTTTTCATAACCATATTTCAATATTCTTTTTAAAAATATAATTTATTTAAACTAATACAATTAGTTCCATAATATTATTTTTTTTATATGATGTAACTATATGTTGTACAAAATAATATTTAGATTCATGATATAGCATGAATGGGAAAAAAGGTATCTAACTCCTGAGATAATGAAAATAATGAATGATTGAGGACAAACATGTGAAAAAATGTTATTCAAAGAATATGTATGATATTATTTTTAATAATTTGTTTATGTAAAATGATAATAACTTGTTTAAAAGAATTATACAAAAATTCATATCACATTCAATAAAAATTATGTGTGGGGTAAGGGACATCATCTAATTTTATGTTCATTGGGGTACATTATAATCTTATGAAACAAATTTCTTTTACATGGTGTATATACATTCTATATGACATGTAATATCATGAATAATTCATTATTAATTGTTTATTATGTTTCAATGTGAATTATTTCATCCAAAAGGATTTTAATTCAAAATGTAATTGTGTTAATGAATTTCATCACTCAATTTATTTCAGTGGGTTTACTCAATTCTTCTATATTTAATGATTATGATTTTATTGAATTTTGAATAAATTATTTTTTATATCTAATTTTTTTCTATTCATACAAAATTTATAAAAATAATATATTCATTTTTATCACAAAATTCAATGTTATGATATTTTCATTAGTTTATTTCAAAATCCCATTTTAGTCAAGATTATTTATTCTTGAATTTATATTGGCTGGAATTATTTGATACATTAAAAAAACAATTTAACTTTATTCTAATCTAATCATTCCTTATATTTTCATGTAATATTAAATTTCCCCAATATTTTATATTTATAATAATAGATATGGTTTGTTTAAGAAATTCCAACATTATTTTTCACTATGGTCAGAAATCAATTATCTCCCACATCCATGTTTTCAAAAATTGTTTAAAAAAATTATTTTATCATTTTGAAAATTATATATTACAAACAACATTATACATTTTTACATTTTTTAATTATTTTTAATGAAATGTTAATTTCAGTTTGGAAAAATTCATTTTTGGTTTTTATTGAAAAAGTGAAAGTATTGTTTTTGGATTTAACATATACTACATGAATTTAATTTTCATCCATAAATACCACTAAAATGATTTAAATTTTTTTTATATGATTAAAATGATATTTTCAATTAAAATTATATTAAAAATATTTTGTGAAAATTTTGTTTTAAAAATTTCATTCCATATTGTAATCGATATTTTCCTCAAAAATGTTTTAAAGAACATTTTACAGTATTTATATTCATTTACTAAAAAAATTTATATTAAATTTTCTTTAATAGGGATATGTTGTATTGATATCATCCTTGTTCATTTTTTGAATTTTTGGAGATCATTTTGACCAATGAATGTATTAAAATTCTATTTATTGACTCAATTTTTGTAGTTACTAACTTTCTCTTGAATTATTCACTTTCCCTTGATCATTAGAAATCAAATTTTCCATAAATAAATATAATATTTTTCATGGATATTCTAATTTCATAAAGCATTTTTCATATGTACTTATTTTGTATTTCTTTGAAATGAATTTCTTTAAATACAGAAATATATTTAATTATAATTTTTTTTGTAAAAACTTATATTCAATGATAAAGAACACACTTATCGAATTCAATTGATTTTTAAATATATGTAGAAAAATATGGACATGAAGATATTACTGTGGCCTGGTGATAAATATCCCCACTAGGCATCAATAGTTCTCATGAGACAAACAATTAAGGTAACATTAATTTGTTATAAGTATCTTCAAACCAACATTCAATTGGTCTTGATGGTATATGTATATATATATGAAATAAAATAATTAAAATTTTCATTCAATATGAATTTTCTTATTGTAACCCACAATATTTTCATAATGACTTTATCTTTTGATGAATTTAATTACCATTTTATTGATTAAATAAAATGTGTTTTTAGTTATTTACCTTTCCATATAGATTATTCCTTATCTTATCATGATAGTCAAGTTTTCTAAATGGATTGTGTTTTAAGATATTTACCATTCCATATTGATGATTCCTGATCATATAATGATATTAACGTTATTTAACTAGAATTTTTGTGTAGTTATTTATCTTGAAATTTCGATTATACTTATTGATTCATGATAGATTCATCTCCACATAACTCTTTCTGAGTATTTGAGTTCACAATATTTTTTCTTTTTTCCTAGGTATCCATGAACTGTAATATGATTTATTATCAACGATATAATAGAGAAAATATTTTTATTCTTAAAAAACATTATTCATTATTTTGTGTTTTCAATTTTCATTTCATAATCATGAATGTATCATGTTTACCAAGACTATTAAACAATTTGGTATTTCTAGATTTGATTCCTTATATCTTATGATAATGAAATAAATCAAACACCATATTCAGGATATTGGGGTAAGAATTTCTCTAGTTTCTGTTAGTGGAGGTTTAGTAGAAACCGTGGGAACTATATTTTGGAAAACATAGATTAGGGAACATAACTGTCTGATGAGACCATGAGGATAAGTATAGAAGAAAATTGTAATATTTTTTTATTGAAAAATTATATTGCTTTTCCAAAACATATATCACAATATAGATAATAAAAGTGTAAATGGATTTAGAGTATTAATACAAAGGGGTAAAAACTATAAAAGAGGCTCATTGGTCTTGACCCCATCAAAACTTGGTTTATGGAAACAAGCCTTACTATCACTTGGTTTGAAACTCTTAAGATGATATTCATAGGATAATTCAGATTTATGTTAAAAAAAATTAATAAGTATTTGAATAGATGATGATAGATAACTACCAAAGATAAATCTTAGATGTATTATATTGAAAATAATGTTTCATGATTTAGACACCCTATAAATAGATCTAATGTATTACTACTGTGATTATTATTTCTCACACTATGCTCTCTGGTTTTGTTCATTCTCTTTAACCTGAAAGAATAATGTTAAAATATAATATGAAATGAATGGTTCTTAATATGAGAAAGAATATAGAATGATGAGTTGAGTGAATGATATTATCATAATTCCTGACCGGTTTCCCTGAAATAATATTAGCAACCTATAAGTTAACTAACTATTTCACTCATCAAATATAACATGTATGAATCAATCTAAGAGATTGAGTGAATAATACCATAGAGGAAGGAAGGATTGATTACAGTCATGTTATAAATGTGAAAGAGACAGGATGGAATTCTATAATTGGAATACAAAAATGTTTTATTTTTGGAAAAGAGGGCATAAATAAAGAAATTTCCACGTAAAAATGAATTGTATGATGGATGGAAATAAATATCATCCAAAGTATATATTAATTTTTCATTGTCTTATATGTGGGAAATCAAGGAATTATCTAAGTAAATTACCTCTTATAAATGCTAAATCATAGACCATGGAGGGACCTATATTTAAATAAAATGGTTGAATTATTTATTTAGATTGTGGAATTTTATTATATAAGTATTTTTACGGATCATGTTTTTTATATAAGAATCATTAAACATATAAGTATTACCTTAAATTTAATAAGCTTATGTGACTTCATTAAGATACCAGTTGTGGATAACAAACATGGTTTTATGTTATTAAGCATTATCATTATTTAAACATTCTAAAACCCCCTTTTGATTTTTTATGAAATATAACATGATTAATGATATTTTTTTTTGTAAAACATGTATTTCAATACAACCTATTATTTTAGTATATAAATGAGTTATTAGATGAAGAATTACTTTGCATTTTGGGGATATAACATTAAATGTAATTGAAACCATTAGGTTTTATATAATATTTTATTTTTTTGTAATTATGTTTTATCATAATATGGTAACATTATAAAAATTATATTAAAATATTGTTATAAAAACTACAATATTTATCAATAAATGACTATCATGATATGTGAAAAAACTATCAAATGATGAAAACTATCTAATTATTATATGTGGCCTACAAGATATCAGGATTAATATTTAATTTGATAAATTATTTCACAAATAAATACTAATGAGTAACACTTGGTTTTACTATTAAGGATTGCATACGAGTTTATTATATTAGATAATGTGTGCTAACCATATTGGTTTTGGGAAGTATATTAGTATAGAAGATAAAAACATTCACTCTATTATGGACCACATTATATGTTAAATGTGAATTTTAGCGATTCATGAATGAAAAACGTGTTATTTGGAAATTCATTTCATGGAGTAACATAAGAATTTGAAATTGATTGAAGCACATCCAATGGAAGAAATTGTACTTGTGAAATTAAAAAGTATCAATTAAGTATTTTAATAAAATTCATAGATAGTAATATTGTTCATAAAGATTCTAAAAATTGATCTAGAATTTTTTTATCATATTACCATCATATTTTATGGATCTTATGGCCTATTAAATCATTAAGTATTTATGGTTTTTATATCCTAAACTATCCATTTCTCCCTCACATTAATGTGATAAATGACATATATTACTATATTTAGTTATTTATGATTATATTCTATGGGAATATCTCCAAATTAAACCAATGTTATTCTATATTCAACACTAGATATTTGTTATATGATATAACCTTTTTAAACTAATTTCCCTCTTATTATGATGATATTTTTTTATCCCTTATTACGATTTTGGTTTTTTAATAATAGTATTTAAAATATTAAAATACTTGATTATCGTGATCATGTTTAAATTGAAAGAACATACTTTATTTGAGGTGGGGAGAATGTATCACCCATAAATTATACAATAACAATAAAATTGATATTTTAGGTGACATGCAATGCTAATCTTAAATAACCTAAAAATATTTATTTAAATTTAATCTCTTGGATAGCTCGTAGAAAATTCAACCCAAATTCGAAATAAATAATAATATAGTAAACCATTACAAACTAGAAATTACTCTATATGGTATAAATATAAATAACTAAATTATGAAAACCATAGTTAACTATTTATTATATTTATGATAAGAATCATTTAAAAGAAAAAACTTTTTTTATTCGAAACGTTTTTCTTCATAAAGGATGGTATAATACCTCTTTGTTCACATAAATTAATTTTTTAAAAAAAATTATAGACAATTTATTTGGTAAATTAAGTTTCATTTTTAATATATAATATAAAAATTAGGTGGGTTTAATTTCTGGTTTTTTTAAAATATTTCATTTTTTGATGAATGATGACAAATGTTTAATACTAATCAAAACATCCCTTTACATAAAATTATAAATAATGCTATATTAAAATTTTAATTTATTTTAATGTTAAATTTATTTATCTATATATCTAACAGTAATATTTTGTTCAGTGAAATTATTTTTATATTGAATTTTTATATAAATACATTTTAATCTTTTAAAAAAATTATTTTTGGAAACATGCTTTCTCGTCAACTCTATGAGATTAATTTATAATTAGATATTTCTAATTATAGTAGTAGAATTTTTAAAAACCAGTTTAATATATTTAATATCTATATTTTATACGATCTAATAGGGTAAAATAAATTTTTTACCACAATTATTAGTATAAACAATAAAAATTAATTACATAATTAAGGTAAATTTTGATTTACCATAGGGGTTAAAGAAAACAAATACGGGTCAAAATAATAGTAATGCATTTTTAAAATATATTATATTTAATTTTTTATTAAATATCATGTATAAACGTCTATAATAATCCATTTTTTATCATTTTGGAATGTGAAAATGTGGGTACACATTTCTATTTTGAAAAATTACATGAGTATCCCTCACCCCACTTATAAAAGTACAACTAATATATTATATTATTAAACCATTAAAACCATTATTTTTATTGAAATAACTACCCTAAAACATTCAAAAATCCATAACCTAATATCAAAATCCTTATTTTGGACATAAATATCAATTTGAAAAGCTTTGGTGAAAACCTAAGCTGGTTACCTGGAGAAAAGGAAACATTCATCAACGATCATTTTCTTATTTCTTCGTCGACCACCTAAAATTATTATGATACCATTATAATATAATATCATTGTTTTTATACATATTATAGGATGTTTTATTGTAATTTTTTTACCTATACCCATCCCAACTTCCATCAAATGGGATTTGAAATAATCATTCATGTTTACTTGGAACTACATCCTTGTGAACTGATTTCATTCAGTTTTCATTTACCAGCTCTAAAAATTGGGTATAATTTTACATATAAAGTACATATTTATTTTATTTATATAATGATTAACACTTTTATGTAATTATATCATGTATTCCTTTTTTAATTTTCATTCCAAAGGGTATACAATAATGTAACCTCTCTGTATTGTGGACTATTATGTCACGAAGCAATGTGATTTTTCTTTTACAAACACTTTTCATGGAAAGGTAATAGGACATATCCAACTATTATATTTTATATAAATGAAATAATTATGATATTAATGAAAAATATATCATTATTAAAACAAAAATATAATTTTATTTCACTCACTAAAAAATGATAACATCTTTCTTCTATGTGTGGACCACCGCATTTACGAAGTGACATGTCGCTATTTTAATAACCACACCACATAAAAGATATACATATATAAGAATATTTGAAGAAATAACATGGTATATATTATACTATTATAATCCTAGGAATATAAAAAAATTACTTACATCTATTCCATAATGATCATTGGAAAATGGAATTGTTTCTCATGTGTACATACGACCTACCATCTCCATGATTATAACTTAGTTATTTTTTCATAACCATAATTATTAAATTGTTATAAACGTATAATTGATTCAAAAAAATTATAATTATGTCATGATTTCTATTCTATATATTATGGAACTATTTAATCTTCCCAAGAATTTAACTTTCATGAAAGAACACTGGTAAAAAAACAATCCAATCAACACTTGAAATATTGAAAACAATGAATTATTATTTATGAAAGGTTTAAAAGATGTTATGGAGGTATGATATAGGATATTATAAATATTAATATGGTTTTTTATAAGGTAAATTCTTTTTTTAAACCCATATATGTGATTTTAAATTACATTCTTCGAAAAATAAAACATAAGGTATGTAAATTCGTCTAAACTTCTATTCATTGAGGAACATTATAGTGTAATGAACCTAATTCCATAAAATGGTTTATATAATTCCTATTTGAAAATTAATATCATGAATACATAATTTTTCATTTTATAATAACCTTCAATTTTAATTATATATATCTATGCTAATTTTTATTTAAAATTAATATGTGGAAATACATTTTATAACTCAATTTTATTCATTGGGTTATATTACTATTTTGTTGTCCGAGATTTTCTATGATTTTGTGTGTATTTAATTTTTATGTAAATTATTTTGTATATAAATTTATTTTATTTGGATATAAATTATATACACATAATATATTCATTGGTTAACTATCACTTCAATTATATGATCCTCGCAAGGGTTTGTTTGACAATATTATTTTAATCAATATTATTTACACTTGAATTTCAGTTGAAGGGAGTTATTTGATCATAAAATCACAAACTCATTTAATTTTATTTCCTATTTATATTCATGTAATTTAAATTCAATTATACCATTTTACCCACTTTGGTACTCAAAATAATTGAGAAAATTATTTATGAAATTTTTCATCATTTATCTATTTGGTCAGAATCCCATTTTCATCCAAAACCATGTATTTTAATAATGCCCTAAAAAGTTGTTTTAGAATTTCCCAAATGACTTATTAAATAAATTATTATCTATTTTTAATTATTAATTTTCTGAAAGGAATTTTTATGTCATTTTCAAAACAATTATCAGTTTTATTTTATGAAAAAGTAAAAGGATTATCTATTTTAATGTATAAGACATCAACTGAATTTTAAATCTTCAGGTCCATTAAAATATTGTAATAAATAATTAATATTACTCAATTTTTATTTTGATGGAAAATTAATTTCAAATTATTTTTGTAATTTTTAAATTTAAATGAGGATTTCAAAAATAAAATGATTATTTTATAGAAGAGTGTCTTTAAAGATAATTTTATGGTATTTGTGATAATAAAATATAATAAATAACAATTTTTCATATATTCTAATGGGGATATGTAAATGTTATACCTTATTCATTCTTCCTCAGGATAGTTTAAGATCATTTTTACCAAAGAAAGTATTCACATTCACTTCCCTGATTCATTTTTTGTCATTATGTTTCCCCTGAATTATTCACATTCCCATGATAATTAGACATTAAATTTAATTTAAATATCCATATAATTTATCATGTATATTATTATTTATTATACGATGTCCCATTTTTTCATATGGTATAATAATCTGAATGTTATTTTATTAAATGGAGAAATATTATTAATTTTTATTTTTTTCATTAATATAAATATTTCATGATATGCCATATTTTTCATTAATTAAATTTATTATTCTATATTTGAGGAAATATTTTTACATGCATATATAGGTGGGTCCTAGTGATAGATATCCCCTCAGCGCATCAGAATCACTCATGAGCCAAATTACTAAGAAAGCATTAAATTGGTTTTTTCATGTAGTTTTAAACTATCATGTGAATGTTATTGATAGAAGAGGTATCATTCTCTTCACACATTTCCTAAAATATTTAATAATTTTATTCATTAAGAGTACATTTATTACTATCCACAATATCTTCACAATCATATTATCCCTTCATGAATTTCATTCCCATTTTATTTACTAAATTTCATGCATTTTGAGTTTGTTACATTATTGTGATTGATCTTATAATGTTATTATTATTATTTTAATGGAATGTGTTTTCCATTATTTAACAATCCATGTTGATTATTCTTATTGATTCAAGACTGAATCTATTTAATGTGACAACTACTGACTATTTGAGAAAACCATTTTTTTTTATTTTCCCACAAATACATGATGTGTATAATGATTGATATTCAAGGATATTCTAGAGGGAATAATATTATTCTTGAAAAAAAATATTTTTTAATGTCTATTGTAAGATTTAACAACATAATCATATTTATATCTAGTTTACCACAACTATTAAACAATTATATATTTTGAGGTGTGATTTTATGTATCATAGGGATATATAATAAAGAATAAGTTCGCTATATGTTATTGGGACATGGTATCTATAGATCCTCTATATATATGTAATTCATTACACTATTATGGTGTGACACTCTCTATCATGAAAAAAGACTATTATCTTTATATAACTATTGATTTAATAGTTCTTACCCAAAACAACCCTTATAGTGCAACCTTTATGGTGTCTGTATGTTTAAGATCATTACCTTTTGTGGAGTTTTTCCAGGCTTGTTTACATGTACTATGTTTTACATGTTTGATTAAATTTTTTGGATAATAACATGAAGTGTTTTTTGGTGACATTTCTAAAATTTGGATGGGAGAAGGGAAGTGCATATTTGGCTCACATTTTTCCTGAACCGTGTTCCCCATCCCAGAAAATCATGAAACCCTATAAAAAGGGGAATTAAATGATTTTAATTTTTTTTTGTCAAACCATACCTTCACTTTGGAGTAATCATGAACCCCATTAAAATAGGCCCATTGTTTACCTGCATGATTAGGGAAAATTGTGTGCCTATACCTCTCAAACTGTGCATGACTTTTTATGTCACCATAAAAAGTAATATTAACCCAATAACTGAAAATAATAAAATGGAACCCCATTTGAGTTTTAATTTTTGTTAATTATTTCAGAGCCTCCTTGACGAATTCCATGCTCCCTTGACTGGTTTTTTTTGAGAATCAATTCTAGGATTGAAGATCTTCACCCCTCCTAGTAAGTAGTCTCATCCCAATGGATTCATTATTCTTCTTGATTTCATATCCCATTAAATATGGGGGTGTTATTGATTTTTTATTTGATATTTATTTGTTATTGTAGATCTAGATATTTATTTTAAGGATGTAATTTTATTTGATGTTGATATAAGGTTTTATATTTGGATCTCATTCTTCATCGTTGTGTATATCAAATTTTGTGGATTTCCATTGGGTGATTTCATGTTGATGAATTGAGGTTGGTGATATATAATTCAAATACCATATTATTGATTGTAATTATGTGCATGTAATTTTGTAAATTTATTTTCTATTTATAAATTCATTTCTTGATTGAATTAACTAGTTTGGTGAATTAATTAATTATTGAAAATGGAAAATTGGATATTGTGATTGTATATTATGAATAATTTGTTTCTTAGTATATTATGATAGATTCATGATTTCAATTTTAGGGAAATTAATTATTGAGTTAGTTATAACATTATTGAATTACTATCAGAAATACTTAATTAAAGAATTAATTATGACATATCGAGATTTTTGAGTTGACTAATTAATTCATGAAATAATTATTAGATATTGAGATAGTTGATTGAGATGATAAATTAATCAAATAATTATGAGATATTGAGATTTTAAATAATAAAAATTAATTAATTATTTAATTTTATTTCAGTTATTAATTAATTATTGAGTTAACTGAAAGATTTTATGTGCTTATTTGATTAGGGAATTAATTCTGAAGAATTATGTGATGGAAACTTTTTGAATTATAAATTAATTAAGATGACCAATTAATCGATGAATTATCTAAAGGGATTGTTATGATTAACTCAATTTTGTGTTAGTTGTGATATTTATATGAATAATTAATTGCTAAATTAATGAATTGTTGATGAATGGTAACATGGTCATTAAATTGTATGTTATGATTTGTAACATAGTAATTCAATTGTTTGTTAAGAATGGTAACATGGTAATTAAATTGTTTGTTATGAATGAGAACTAGTTCATTATATTATATAATGTTTGAATGTTGGCAAGGGATTTATAGTATGAATTAATGAATGGTAAAATGGTCATTTTGAGATATGGTATTCCTTGGGGATAGTTGAGATTCCGACATGGACTGAAGTAGGTATTAAGATACAGGGTTCAATAGGAACCAATGGGCATATATAGTTAAATAAAGAATAGATAGAAATGTGGCAAATTATTATTTCTACATCACTATTTATTCTTAAAAAAAATTCATAATGTTGTTTATTTACATAGATATAGTATTATATTTTATTAGTGATGGACTATTGAGTTGTACTCAAATCCTACTGAGTCTACCTTTCACTACCCAAATAGATTCAATAGTTCTCGGATTGGATAATGGAAAAGGCCCTCTATTAGGTGGTTCGGTAGGGATGTAGAATGGATGAGGTAAACTGATGTGGTTCGGGGTCTTCTTTGGATTCTTCAATGTATTTATTTTTGAGTTTTCATATTGACATTGGGTATGTACATTAACATGAAAAATTACATGTTTAGTTTTATATTATATCTCCATTATTTTCATCATGTGATAATGTCATCTTTCAGGTTGTGGATATATATTTTGGATACGATTAATTTGTTATCTGTCGGTTTTTTTACTGTGTTAAAAATATTTTGTCTCCCCATGAATAATATTATACCCTCATTTCTAGTCAGTAGAACCTACGCTATGGGGTGTCCTTGACATCATGTGGGGGTCCATCATGGGTAAATAGTGCATTGCAATGGGGTAGGGATGTTACAATGTTTTATGAGAGAAGTTTTTTTTCTTTTCATTTATCTTACTATTTGTTAAGGGTATACATGAAACTAGTAAGAGTTGGGAAATAATTATTACATCTTTAATGGGAGTAGATAACATTTGTATGTTTGAAATATGAAGTACCTAGGGTGTGATTTTTGTTATTTTTGTATTCTGTTATAGTTAAATATTATTTCACCTTGGGTGACACTCTGGTTGTGTGATGTGATTATTTATTCTGAGATTTTTTCAGATTTGACTCATGCCCTAGTTTGGAATGATAGTTGAGTTTTAATGAATCACACTATGATATTAGGATTATTTTATAACATGAATAATTTTAGGCATGCATCAGAAACAGGTTTTGGGAATGTTGTTGAAATTATGCAATTTTACAATGCTTGTGAAATTAAAATGAAAAAGGATCCGAACACAGAATTGAGAAAGATTGTAAAATGATAGAAGATGAGAATAAATGGGTGTCAAAATGTGAAATATTAATAATGAGAAATTTTTTACCCTTGTTTACTAGGATCTATTTATAGGGTTTTTATGGGTTGTGATAGAACATCAGTTTGGACCATGTGGTGGGGTTTGGAGAAAATACCTGTGCGACCTTGTTCTACTTTCCCTCTTATTTAAACATTTTAAACCTATGTTATGAGTCCCAAGAAATGTATTTGAAAATATAAGTATATTCCTTCATGATGATGAATATTGACGAGACGAAATGAAAATATTTTTATAGATGAACCACCAGTAGTGAAACTTGAGGAACGATAGTTCTGGGTGAGGAAGCATTAGAGTAGTTTTGTGAAAATGTTTATCTATTTTGGATGTTAATGTATATATAATACGAGAGTTTTCTAATGATTATAACTAAGATTATGAGGTAGTATCTATTTCAACAATGACAAACTTTTACTAGAGATGGTGGACCTGGTGGAATGAGTTTTGGGTTGACTCTATCCAGATGATACTTGTCACGACCCGTCCTCGGGGCCCGTGCCGTGACTACCCCAAGCCCGCCTTCCATAGGCCAGGGGCTGGCGACTAGCACCAAGGCGTAAAATCCCAGTAAACAGGGAAGGCATTACCTTTATAAGTAACAACCACACAGAGTCATCAAGCGGAAAGTAAAGTGCAGAAAGTAAAGGGGGCCGGAAATACAAGCCCAACTGTAAAGTACAACTGAAAAGTAAAGTACAGCAACTGAAGAAAAGACGGCGGCCTCGTGTCGTCCACTGGCAATCCCACCTGAAGGGTGGGTACAGATAGCCTCCAGGCTCCTCGGGTCCCACGTCCGCTCCGAGCACGTCCCGCCCAGTGGTCCACCTCCAGGTACCGTCCTGCTCCACGCCCCAACCGTGATCAACGCTGTCCGTCGTCTGCAACCAACACAACAAGGTGCGGGCATAGCCCGTGCAGGGGTGAGTACAAGCTACTCAGTAAGGACCCCGAGACCCCCGAAGGTCTCCCGAAATCCACAAAGGATATAGCACAAAAGAAAGATGCAATCACGAAGTAACATCTGACTCGACTTAGGTATATGCCCATACATATACCTAAGTCCCCAATTCTAGCTCTGCTCACGAGCTCAAGAACAACTCAATCCACAAAGGAAAGCAAGACTCAAATCCATAAGGAGAGTAAACGGTAAATCCACAAAGGATAGTTCAACACAATCCACAAAGGAGAGTAACATACGATTCAGCTCAACTAGGTATACTTTTTCAGATGACGTCAAAGATGATCACTGATCCATCTAAGTCGTCGGACCCACGAAGGATCGATAGGTACTAACCCCCGCAGAAGACCCACACAGGATCGGGCTCACACAGAACCTGTAGGCAGTGGCTCACACAGAACCGGTAGTAAGGACCCACATAGGATCGGGCTCACACAGAACCTGTAGGCAGAGGCTCACACAGAACCGGTAGCACTGATCCACGTAGGATCGCTGAGTGCAGTAGTCGACGCAGTCCACTGAGGATCTCTGCACAGTCGTCGCCGCAGTCCACGAAGGATCTCTGCTCTGCCGTCGTCGCAGTCCACGGAGGATCTCTGCTCTGCCGTCGTCGCAGTCCACGGAGGATCTCTGCTCTGCCGTCGTCGCAGTCCACGGAGGATCTCTGCTCTGTCGTCGAAGTCACAGCCAGCGCTAGGGTTCCCGCACATAGCGAGCTCGTTTAGGAGGGTCCGCTCCACGAGCCGAGAGGCTGATACATCAACTGACACGTAGTCCGAAGTTGATGTATCCAAAAGTTCCGTATCGACAACAGGATCTCAACGCAACAGACGGCGCGTCAATCGGACGCCCGGTCTGAAAGTTATTGACATTTTCGTCCTAGGGGCCCGGTTGGTTTTTAGGGCAAAACCAACCCGACCGTACTCCGCCTGTATCCGATCCTCGGGCGGAGTATGCCAAAAGTTCCGTCTCACTTAGAGGAATCTACCACAGCTGACGGTACGTCGATCGGACGTCCGTAGCTCACGTTATGAGCGTTTCCGCTCCGAGGGCCCGGTTGGTTTCGTGTACGAACCAACCCGGCCGAACCCAACGTCTTCCGAAACCTTGAGTATAATATACCGAAACGACCGTCTCGATCCAAGGATCGTGTAGCCGCTGACGGTTCGTCAATCGGAGGTCCCAGGCCCAAGATATGGGCGAAAGACCGAAGAGGGCCCGAAACGGGGGTTCTGGGCCCGGGGCGACCCGGCCCGAACCCCCCCTGGGGTCGGCCGAACCGGGTCGGCCCGAACCGGGCCGGCCCGAACCGGCCCGAACCGGCTCGGCCGGGTCCGGTTTGGCCTGGACGTGGCCCGGCCGACCGGACCGGCCGGCTCGGCTTCGGCCGAGCGGCCGAACAGGCCGCCGCCGCGGGTTTGACCCGCGACATTTGAAGAAACACGGCCCCCGCGGGGGGCCGCCTGTCACGCGGACGCGGCTGGGCCGCCACGTCCGTTCCCGGTTCCGCGCGGCCGCGGAACCGGCCGCCACCGCCGCGGCTTCAGCCGCGGCGGAAGATCTCCACGGCGGCGCGCCGGGCGCCGCCGCCTCCGGTCGCCGGCGCCGCCGCGCCGGCGACCCGCGCCGCCGCTGCCTTCCGCGGGCCGCCGGAGATGCTCCGGTGGCCCGTTTTGCCTCTCGTCTGCGCCGATGCCTCTCCCGGATGCCGACCTTCACTGCGGAATCAACGGATCGCCCCTGCCGCGCGGTTTGTCGTCGTCCGTCATATCCGCACAACAAAAGGGATCGGCGGAGGGTTGTCGGGTCTTGTTCGTTAGACCCGCACCCTCCGCGTTAGCCATAATCAATGGGAGAAAAGAAAAAGGATGATCAACACATGATCCAACAATTTTATTTAAAGATAAAATTGTTCGTTTGAAA
The DNA here is from genome assembly GCA_963277665.1 of Viscum album. NCBI lineage: Eukaryota > Viridiplantae > Streptophyta > Magnoliopsida > Santalales > Viscaceae > Viscum > Viscum album. The sequence continues at coordinate 757,958,316 of OY728140.1, read as the reverse complement.
CCGACTTTTTAAATTTTCAAGAACGTTCACGAGAAAATTTAAAAAGGGGTAACTTTTCCAAAATAAATCCCTACCTCGAAGTCGTCGTCGGACGAGAGGTCGTCGCGGAATCGCTCATCGCGGAAGAAGGAGATCGTCGCGTCGTCGCGGTATCCGGCGTCGCGTCGCCAATCTCCGGATCAAGAACAAACAGATTTAATTAATTAAATCCGTTGTTGTTGAAATTAAGAAGGGAGAATTTAGAAGTTTCGATTCTCACCTTTAACCGCCGATCGCAGGTTCGCCGCGGAAGAAGAGGCACCGAAGAAGAAGAAGAAGAAGGTCGCGGAAAAGCTGTTGATGTCGCGGATCGTGCGTCGTCGGATTCCGGTTCCGGCGTTCTTCGCGTTCTTCGCGTTCTTCGCGTTCTTCGCGGAGAGGGTGGAGGCTCAGAGGAATTGCACAACGATAGCAATCCTCCAAATAGACAAGTTTGTCTATTTTATTATTTTGCCAACAAACGTAAAACGCGTAAGTAACGACCCATTTAATTCGTTGAATTAATTCAACGAGCGAAACAGCACATTTAATTCACGAAAGAAACAGCCCATTTAAATGGTCTGTTAAGAATTAAAGAAACGCGTCGGTTGACTTTTCAGTTTCTTTGACGGGTTTTCGCGGGTGCGTTACTTAGCGAAAGAAACGGCGGGGCTCGCGCGGGCCCCACCTCACAAATATCCTATCAAGGGGGGTAGGATATTTCTGGATAGCATCCTATCCAGTTCAACTCAGTTCAAGCCGTCTTTAAGTGGCTTCAAGTGGCTTCCAAGCAGCTTAAGTGAAATAAAATAAAGTTGTCGCACAAATTTATTTTATTTCTGACTTAAAGCCGCAAAATTTAAAAACCACGTCTGAGCAAACGCAACTCCGGAAGAGGCGTTTCTAAGCAAATACCGGCGCTGCGATTTCATCGGTGCCCTCAGAATTTGATTCCGGGCACCGGTTCAAAAGATAGAAAAACCCGCTCGTCCGTTCACTGAACGTACCCGAGCCAAACTTCGGAAATTGATTCCGGGCACACCGGGCCTCGGAATCAGTTGTCGTCTGAAGCTGCGCTCTTGTAAAATTCCAAAGAAAATTAAGAAAAAAAAATTTCCTTGAAATTTTCGGGTCTTTACATTACTCCCACCTCAGGGCTTTACGTCCCCGTAAAGATACATCAAAAACTAGGGGAACAAATGGGGGTACTGAGCACGCATCTGAGCCTCCCGCTCCCAAGTGCTCTCCTGGAGGTTCCCGTGCTGCCATCTGATGCGCACAAGAGGAATCGACCGCCCACGTAGGACCTGCTCCTGTCGATCCTCGATCTCCACTGGGACCTCTGCAAAAGTCGCCCCATCGTCCACGTCCAGCTCCCCAAAGTCGATGATGTGCGTCGGGTCGTGCACGTATCTCCTCAGCTGAGACACGTGGAAGACGTCGTGCACCCGGTGCAACTGAGGTGGTAGAGCCAGGCGATAAGCCACCTCTCCTATCCTGCTGAGGACCTGGAAAGGCCCGATGAAGCGTGGAGACAACTTGCCGCCTCGACCAAATCTCCGTAAACCACGTCGAGGTGAGACACGCAAAAAGACGTGGTCGCCATCCTCGAACTCTAGTGGCCTCCGCCTCCTGTCAGCATATGACTTCTGCCGGCTCTGAGCTGTCCTCATCCTCTCCTGGATGATCTGGACCTTCTCTGTCGTGGCTCGGACCATCTCTGGTCCCACGAGTGCTGACTCCCCAGGGTCTGTCCAGCACAACGGTGATCTGCAGGGTCTGCCGTACAACGCCTCGTATGGTGCCATCCCGATGGTGGAGTGGTAGCTGTTGTTGTACGCGAACTCCACCAAGGGTAAGTGGTCCTCCCAGCTGCGACCAAAGTCGAGAACACATGCACGGAGCATGTCCTCGAGTGTCTGTATGGTCCTCTCCGTCTGACCATCCGTCTGAGGGTGGAAGGCTGTGCTCAGATGGAGCCGCGTCCCGAACGCCTCCTGCAACCCCTTCCAAAGCCGGGAAGTGAAACGAGCATCTCAATCGGAGACGATAGACGATGGCACACCGTGAAGCCGTACGATCTCCTGGACGTAAAGACGTCCCAAGCTCTCCACTGAGCCCTGCTCTCTGATGGGTAAGAAGTGTGCCGACTTGGTGAGTCGGTCGACAATCACCCAAATGGAGTCGTGACCTCTGGAAGTGCGTGGAAGTCCAGTCACGAAGTCCATAGATATGCCATCCCACTTCCACTCCGGGACCTCCAAGGGCTGTACCAAGCCTGCTGGTACCTGATGCTCTGCCTTCACCTGCTGGCAGGTGAGGCATCGCGAAACGAACTCTGCCACAGCTTTCTTCATGCCCGGCCACCAGTGCTGTCGTCTGAGATCCTGGTACATCTTCGCCACTCCGGGATGCACCGCCAAGGGAGAAGTGTGAAACTCTCTCAGCACCTCCTCTCGTAAAGCGACTGGTACGAAGGTACGTCCTCTGAAAAGGATGTCGTGCTCTGCTCCAAGGGAGAAGCCATCAGGCGCCTGACCTGAGGATATCAGTGCACGCCGGGTCTCACAGTCAGCGTCCCCACGCTGAGCCTCTCTGACCCGCTGTAGAAGTGGAGGAGAGACTGTGAGAGACTGAAGAAAGGCTGCTCCGTTTCTATCCACGAAGGATATCTGCAAGGAGGCTAGCTGCTCCGTCGCCTCCTCAAGTAGCTGAATGCCCGTCCTCCTACTGAGGGCATCGGCTACCACGTTCCCCTTCCCAGGATTATAGACTATCTCAAAGTCATAGTCCTGGAGGAACTCAAGCCATCTCCGCTGTCTCAGGTTCAGGTCCTTCTGAGAGAAGATATACCTGAGACTCTGGTGGTCAGAAAAGACTGTGAAGCGCTCGCCCATCAGATAGTGCCGCCAAGTCTTCAGAGCGAAGACCACTGCTGCTAACTCCAGGTCATGAGTGGCGTAGTTCTGCTCATGCGGCCTCAACTGACGTGATCCGTAGGCGATCACGGCCCGGTCCTGCATCAGGACGCACCCGAGTCCAGTCCCTGACGCATCGCAGTAAACTACGTATCCAACTCCCTCCTCAGGCAACCTCAAGATAGGTGCGCTGGTCAACCTCTGCCTCAGCTCCTGGAAGCTCTGCTGACATCTGTCTGACCACACGAAGGGTTTCCCCTTCTTCGTCAACGCTGAGAGTGGTGCCGCAACTCTGGAGAAGTCTGGCACGAATCTCCGATAGTATCCGGCTATGCCCAAGAAGCTCTGCACCTCTGTCACGCTCTTGGGTGGCTCCCAAGCTAGCACTGCCTCGATCTTCGCGGGATCCACTGCAACTCCCGCCTCAGAGATGACGTGTCCCAAGAAATGGACCTCACGTAACCAGAACTGGCATTTTGAGAGCTTTCCATAAAGCTGGTGCTCTCGGAGTGTGTCTAGCACAACTCGCAGGTGGTAGGCATGCTCCTCCTCAGTCGTCGAGTATACCAAAATGTCGTCAATGAAGACAACGACAAATCGGTCGAGGTATGGCTGGAAGATCCTGTTCATGAGGCTCATGAACATTGCTGGAGCATTGGTTACGCCGAACGGCATAACCAAGAACTCATAATGGCCATACCGACACCTGAAGGCCGTCTTCTGTACGTCCTCGTCTCGAACTCTGAGCTGATGATAGCCTGACCGGAGGTCTATCTTCGAGAACCACCGCGCTCCCTTGAGCTGATCGAAGAGGTCATCAATCCGTGGCAGCGGATACTTGTTCCTCACTGTCACCTGGTTCAGGCGACGATAGTCGACACACAGTCGCAAGCTCCCGTCCGCCTTCTTGGCGAACAATATCGGGGAAGCCCAGGGTGAAACACTGGGTCGGATAAACCCCTTGCTCTGCAAGTCCTCCAACTGTACCCGCAGCTCTCGAAGCTCGGCGGGGGCCATCCGATATGCTGGAGTAGATATCGGGGCTGTCCCGGGGTACAAGTCGATGTAAAAGTCTACCTCTCTACGAGGAGGTAGTCCTGGAACGTCGTCGGGAAAGACGTCCACGTACTGGTCCACCACTGCAGGAAAAGCCGGACTCCGCACGTCCACTGCTCCCAGGATGAGGCTAGCCAACTGATGAGAGATAGGCTGCACTCTCCTCCGCGGAAGTCCATCCTGTGCTGCAAAGGTTCCCTTCTCGCCGGTGAAGGTAAACCTGCTCCCGTCGGTGCGAACACATCGCACCTTGCGCCTAAAACAGTCGATCTGGGCATGAACCGTGGATAGCCAATCCATGCCCAAGATGACGTCGTAAGGCCTCGACTCCGCTACAAGGAGATCCCAGCCGAAGCTCTCGCCTCCTAGAGTAAGCTCACACTGCCGGCACCAGTGCGTAATCGTCGAGTCTGCTCCCGTAGGAGTCTCTAGCCGTAAGGATCGAGCCAACGGCTCAGTCGGAATCTCCGAGCTCCGAACAAGGGCAGAGGCTATGAAAGAGTGACTCGCTCCTGTGTCTATAAGCACTGCAACAAGGGTGGAATAGACACAGATCGTACCTCGAATCATCTCTGGAAAGTCGGGGTCGTAGGCCTCCACTGCCTGGAGCTGGGCCTGTCTCTGCCCGCCCGCTCCCTCTGGTCGAGGTGGCCCTCCTGGTGGTGGTGGGGGTAGAGCCTGGAAGCGTTGCCCACCACCCGCTGCTCGGCCAGCTCCTCTGCCTCGTCCGCCTCCTCCCTGCGGACCGCCACGGTCGACCCTCTGCCTCTGCCTGGGTGGCCCCTCCACCGTCTGCTGCTCCTCTGATCGGCGAGTCGGGCAGTCACGAGCCATGTGACCCTGCCCGCCGCAGGAGTAGCACAGCCTGCCTCTCGGAAGGCTGGCACTCCGCTGTGTGCCCTGCACTGCTGAGCCAGTGTCCCGGGGTCGCCTGCCGGAAGGTCTGGTCTGCCTGGACCCGAGAGTCATCCGTCGGCTACCCGCTGCCGAAGACTCAGCTACCTGCCGCCCTGTGCTAGGTCTCGCCACTGAAGAAGGCTCTGCCAGGAAGCTCTCGATCAGGAGGGCTCGCTCCAGCACTCCCGCCTGGGTCGGAATGCTGAGGGAGATCAGCGACGCCCGAATCTCCTGTCGCAAGCCCTGCTCGAAGGTCCGGGCCCGGAAGAAGGGGTCCCGTACCATGTCGGTCGAGTAGCGAGATAGGTCAGTGAACCTCGCCGCGTACTGAGCGACCGTCATGCTGCCCTGGCGCAGCTGGAGAAGCTCCTGGATGCGCACCGCTCGGAGGGTGGCCGGGACGAACTCAGAGCGGAAGAGGCTCTCGAAGTCCGCCCAGAGCAAGGATGCCTCATCGTGAACCTGGAGCATCAGGCTCCACCATCGTCCTGCCGCCGCCTGCAGGAGGCTCGCTGCGAGAATCACCATGAGATCCGCTGGTGTCCTCACTAGCCGAAAGACCCGTACCACCGCCTCTAGCCAGTCCTCGGCGGCCTGGGGGTCCGCCTCACCGCGAAACCTGGGCGGTCGCTGGCCCTGAAACTCGTGCAGTGCCCTGAGGCGACGTGCATCGTCAGCGTCTGGTACTAGCAGCATCGGTGGCTCGGCGGGTAAAGCTACCGCCGGTGCCACTGCTGGCAAAGGGCCCTGCACCGAGGCCTCGTCGCTCGGTGGGCTGCCGTCGCGCCCTACACTCGGAACCCTAGCTGGCTGTCGTCGCGGGGCCATCCTGGAAGGAGAACAAGAGCACCACAGTCAGAACAGTATACCTGGTGAGCTGCCACAAGTAATCACAAGGAAAACTTGAGACTTTCATAAAGCAGATCAGTATACCCGGTGAGCTGACACAAGTAATCACAATGAAAACTTGGAACACACACGCAATCAATGTTTTCATGCATTAAGTCGGAAATCAGGAGTCAGGGTCCTGGTGTACGGATACGTCGGCCGCCGCACCAACACTGGGCTCCCTGAACTGATAACCACACTCAATACACTAAACACTATTGCTTCACATAGAAAGAAAAGACGATCAGAGTCTGCGGTAGAACCGACCCCTTTGATACCAATTTGTCACGACCCGTCCTCGGGGCCCGTGCCGTGACTACCCCAAGCCCGCCTTCCATAGGCCAGGGGCTGGCGACTAGCACCAAGGCGTAAAATCCCAGTAAACAGGGAAGGCATTGCCTTTATAAGTAACAACCACACAGAGTCAGCAAGCGGAAAGTAAAGTGCAGAAAGTAAAGGGGGCCGGAAATACAAGCCCAACTGTAAAGTACAACTGAAAAGTAAAGTACAGCAACTGAAGAAAATACGGCGGCCTCGTGTCGTCCACTGGCAATCCCACCTGAAGGGTGGGTACAGATAGCCTCCAGGCTCCTCGGGTCCCACGTCCGCTCCGAGCACGTCCCGCCCAGTGGTCCACCTCCAGGTACCGTCCTGCTCCACGCCCCAACCGTGATCAACGCTGTCCGTCGTCTGCAACCAACACAACAAGGTGCGGGCATAGCCCGTGCAGGGGTGAGTACAAGCTACTCAGTAAGGACCCCGAGACCCCCGAAGGTCTCCCGAAATCCACAAAGGATATAGCACAAAAGAAAGATGCAATCACGAAGTAACATCTGACTCGACTTAGGTATATGCCCATACATATACCTAAGTCCCCAATTCTAGCTCTGCTCACGAGCTCAAGAACAACTCAATCCACAAAGGAAAGCAAGACTCAAATCCATAAGGAGAGTAAACGGTAAATCCACAAAGGATAGTTCAACACAATCCACAAAGGAGAGTAACATACGATTCAGCTCAACCAGGTATACTTTTTCAGATGACGTCAAAGATGATCACTGATCCATCTAAGTCGTCGGACCCACGAAGGATCGATAGGTACTAACCCCCGCAGAAGACCCACACAGGATCGGGCTCACACAGAACTTGTAGGCAGTGGCTCACACAGAACCGGTAGTAAGGACCCACATAGGATCGGGCTCACACAGAACCTGTAGGCAGAGGCTCACACAGAACCGGTAGCACTGATCCACGTAGGATCGCTGAGTGCAGTAGTCGACGCAGTCCACTGAGGATCTCTGCACAGTCGTCGCCGCAGTCCACGAAGGATCTCTGCTCTGCCGTCGTCGCAGTCCACGGAGGATCTCTGCTCTGCCGTCGTCGCAGTCCACGGAGGATCTCTGCTCTGCCGTCGTCGCAGTCCACGGAGGATCTCTGCTCTGCCGTCGTCGCAGTCCACGGAGGATCTCTGCTCTGCCGTCGTCGCAGTCCACAGAGGATCTCTGCTCTGTCGTCGAAGTCACAGCCAGCGCTAGGGTTCCCGCACATAGCGAGCTCGTTTAGGAGGGTCCGCTCCACGAGCCGAGAGGCTGATACATCAACTGACACGTAGTCCGAAGTTGATGTATCCAAAAGTTCCGTATCGACAACAGGATCTCAACGCAACAGACGGCGCGTCAATCGGACGCCCGGTCTGAGAGTTATTGACATTTTCGTCCTAGGGGCCCGGTTGGTTTTTAGGGAAAAACCAACCCGACCGTACTCCGCCTGTATCCGATCCTCGGGCGGAGTATGCCAAAAGTTCCGTCTCACTTAGAGGAATCTACCACAGCTGACGGTACGTCGATCGGACGTCCGTAGCTCACGTTATGAGCGTTTCCGCTCCGAGGGCCCGGTTGGTTTCGTGTACGAACCAACCCGGCCGAACCCAAAGTCTTCCGAAACCTTGAGTATAATATACCGAAACGCCCGTCTCGATCCAAGGATCGTGTAGCCGCTGACGGTTCGTCAATCGGAGGTCCCAGGCCCAAGATATGGGCGAAAGACCGAAGAGGGCCCGAAACGGGGGTTCTGGGCCCGGGGCGACCCAGCCCGAACCCCCCCTGGGGTCGGCCGAACCGGGTCGGCCGGGTCCGGTTCGGCCTGGGCGCGGCCCGGCCGACCGGACCGGCCGGCGCGGCTTCGGCCGAGCGGCCGAACAGGCCGCCGCCGCGGGTTTGACCCGCGGCATTTGAAGAAACGCGGCCCCCGCGGGGGGCCGCCTGTCACGCGGACGCGGCCGGGCCGCCGCGTCCGTTCCCGGTTCCGCGCGGCCGCGGAAACGGCCGCCACCGCCGCGGCTTCAGCCGCGGCGGAAGATCTCCACGGCGGCACGCCGGGCGCCGCCGCCTCCGGTCGCCGGCGCCGCCGCGCCGGCGACCCGCGCCGCCGCTGCCTTCCGCGGGCCGCCGGAGATGCTCCGGTGGCCCGTTTTGCCTCCCGTCTGCGCCGATGCCTCTCCCGGATGCCGACCTTCACTGCGGAATCAACGGATCGCCCCTGCCGCGCGGTTTGTCATCGTCCGTCATATCCGCACAACAAAAGGGATCAGCGGAGGGTTGTCGGGTCTTGTTCGTTAGACCCGCACCCTCCGCGTTAGCCATAATCAACGGGAGAAAAGAAAAAGGATGATCAACACATGATCCAACAATTTTATTTAAAGATAAAATTGTTCGTTTGAAACCGACTTTTTAAATTTTCAAGAACGTTCACGAGAAAATTTAAAAAGGGGTAACTTTTCCAAAATAAATCCCTACCTCGAAGTCGTCGTCGGACGAGAGGTCGTCGCGGAATCGCTCATCGCGGAAGAAGGAGATCGTCGCGTCGTCGCGGTATCCGGCGTCGCGTCGCCAATCTCCGGATCAAGAACAAACAGATTTAATTAATTAAATCCGTTGTTTTTGAAATTAAGAAGGGAGAATTTAGAAGTTTCGATTCTCACCTTTAACCGCCGATCGCAGGTTCGCCGCGGAAGAAGAGGCACCGAAGAAGAAGAAGAAGAAGGTCGCGGAAAAGCTGTTGACGTCGCGGATCGTGCGTCGTCGGATTCCGGTTCCGGCGTTCTTCGCGTTCTTCGCGTTATTCGCGTTCTTCGCGTTCTTCGCGGAGAGGGTGGAGGCTCAGAGGAATTGCACAACGATAGCAATCCTCCAAATAGACAAGTTTGTCTATTTTATTATTTTGCCAACAAACATAAAACGCGTAATTAACGACCCATTTAATTCGTTGAATTAATTCAACGAGCGAAACAGCACATTTAATTCACGAAAGAAACAGCCCATTTAAATGGTCTGTTAAGAATTAAAGAAACGCGTCGGTTGACTTTTCAGTTTCTTTGACGGGTTTTCGCGGGTGCGTTACTTAGCGAAAGAAACGGCGGGGCTCGCGCGGGCCCCACCTCACAAATATCCTATCAAGGGGGGTAGGATATTTCTGGATAGCATCCTATCCAGTTCAACTCAGTTCAAGCCGTCTTTAAGTGGCTTCATGTGGCTTCCAAGCAGCTTAAGTGAAATAAAATAAAGTTGTCGCACAAATTTATTTTATTTCTGACTTAAAGCCGCAAAATTTAAAAACCACGTCTGAGAAAACGCAACTCCGGAAGAGGCGTTTATAAGCAAATACCGGCGCTGCGATTTCATCGGTGCCCTCAGAATTTGATTCCGGGCACCGGTTCAAAAGATAGAAAAACCCGCTCGTCCGTTCACTGAACGTACCCGAGCCAAACTTCGGAAATTGATTCCGGGCACACCGGGCCTCGGAATCAGGTGCCGTCTGAAGCTGCGCTCTTGTAAAATTCCAAAGAAAATTAAGAAAAAAAATTTCCTTGAAATTTGCGGGTCTTTACAATACTTGACCATTTAGAGACTCTGGCAGAGTGAGGGTAAATTTTCCTACTTATATGCTATAAATATAAATGAAGTAATTTTGGCACATTAATAAATAGACTGGATATGATGGTGGAATGTTATGTATGAAAATCCTAGAGATTTTTGTTGAGAAATTCTATCCAGATATGTTGCGGTAGGATAGATTAATTGAGTTGATGAGGTTGACTCAAGGGATTATGATGGGGATGGACTTTGCTCGAAGCATTACAATCCTATTGTGATTTTTTCTAGTGTTGGAAGGTAATGATAAATCTATGGAGAGACATTTTTTGGGTGAACATATTTGTGTGATTACGTCCCATGAAAACGATTTTTGAATAAATCAGTCTAATAAGGCGGTGGATCAGGATCTCATAAATGATTGAAAAAAAGGATTATAGTGCAAGATAAATGTTTCCTACTAGAATATCATGAGTTTTGCCTTCAGAGTGTAGGAATTGTCTCTATGACAATGTATTACAGGGAAATGGGAAATGGAGTACCCATAAAAAGGGGTAAGATACATAGGACCCTACCCATGGGATCTATTAACAATGTGGTAGATCAGAAATATTTTAGATATAATGACCCCAACCACTAGTAAATCGTCGATTTTATAGAAATATGGAACATCTCTGGAATTTATAAAGGACCTAGTGACAGACAATAAGTGATGGTGTACATAGGTAGAATCAGAGTTTAGGATTGGGATATTTCACACCATATAAAGATAAAAGGTAGATTTCTACAGGATGTGGCGGTAGAGGCAGTGTACATGAATCTTTGAGGAAACATATCTCATATCGTCAATGTAGAGCAGCTTAGGGGAGCTAGATTGCATCACATGGCATAGGGGAAAGATAGTGTAATGACTTTCATCATACACTTGTGGAGATAAAGGATGAACCATAATCATTAATATGTACTATTCTATTAGTTTCAATCCTTGATAGTGCCTTATTAGATAGAGGTACATATCATTCCATTATTTCTATAAAAAATGTAAATGGTTTGTGTCTTTTGGTGGAATGTTTTGAGTGGTGTGTTAAACATATAGACACCCCTTGGAATACTATAGAGAGATATCTATTTGTGTAGGGGATTCTCCCTCAAGGTTGGGGAATACTACTTTATGTGGGATCTTTACATTCTTGGAATGTCAGGATTTGACCTCATTATGGGTATGGACTAGTTAGTAGAATATAAATCCCACATAGACTATTATCAATGATGAGTGAAATTTACATTTCCTAAGGGTTTAATTTATCTTCAACGTGGAGATTGGGATATCTAGGCAAACTGAGTAGGTCCAACTACTATGTGACTGGGAGAGATCATAGGCCTGGATTATTATATATTATTGGATGGTGGAGGTGAAATGTAAGAAGTATTTCCCCTATAGTGTATCAGTTTCAGGATTTAATTTTCCAAAGTCTTATCGGTGTAGCCACCTATGCGATATGTGGAATTTACCAATGGGCTCAAGGTGGTGGGTGAACCAATTTCTATTTCGCCATACATAATGTCACATATAGTGATTCAATTTCTAAAGAATCATCATCAATAGTTGGAGGATAACGGATTCATCCATCTGAGTACGTATCCTTGGGGTTTACTATTTATATTATCTAATAAGCTAACAACAGTTTACACTTATGTGTTGAGAAACAAATGTTGAACCTAATTATAGAGAAAAAATAGGTATCATCTTCTATGTATTGATGATCTTTTTTACTTATCAATAGGATCTCGTGTCTTTTCGAAGATAGACCTAAGATCAGGGTATCACCATTTGAGTGTTCAAATATATTGTATACCATGAAATTATTTGATAATCAGTTATATCATTTATGAGTTTGTAGTAATGTGGTTTGGTTTGATGAACACACCAAATGTGTTAATGGACTTGATTAACAGGATCATCCACACGTACCTGGATCATTTTATGGTTGGGTTTTTGGATGACATCACACTTTACATGAAGACATGTTACGATCATGCCAAGCATCATGACATCATATAGAGTAATTTGAGAGGGCATCAAATATATTCCAAGATACAAATGTTTTTGTTTTGGATTTACATATACACTTCTTGGGTCACATCATATTTGAGGAAGGTCTTTATGTGGACATGGAGAATGATGAGGTAGTGGTTTGCTGGGAGACATCCAAAAAAGTTTTTGACATATTTAGCTTTCTTTGGATGGCGGGATATTATCAGAGATTCATTAAGGACCTTTCCTGATTGGTAGCACATTTTTCAAGCATGAAAATGAAATTGATAAAATTTTAATGGTTGAAATCTTGTGACAATGCTTTCTAGGAGTTGATGTACTGTTTGAAATAAAAACAAATCTTGATCATACCTATCCTAAGTGAGGATTATATGGGGTATTGTGACACTTTGAGGATCAACTTGGGGATATTTTAATGAATAAGGACTGATTTTTGGTGTATGGGTCTCAGATGTTTAGGCATCTTGAATGGAACTACCCAACACACGACCTCGAGCTGGATGTAGTAGGTTATTTGCTAAAGTGATGGAAAAGTTATATATTGGGAGAAAATTTTATAGTGGATACTAATGAAAATATCTTAAAGTCAATATTTTAATGATATTTGAATCTTAGATAGGAATTATGGTTAGAGTATATGTAGTCAATTGATTTTGAGGTGGAATATATGGCTAGAAAAGGGTACATTTTCTCTAATTCTTTGAGCAGAAAAATCAAACTAAAGAAGTTCTGGAGTCTAAAACTAAGCTTAAGATAGTGGCTTTATAGGATGAGATTCATGTTCTACTTAAGGATTGTCATGGGAGGATGAATCTGGTATCATTTTTAGTATAGTATGCCCCTTCAATATAGATTAGGGCTATATAGTATGAGGGTTGACAATGATTGACCTTGAAGGAAATTATTAAATGTGGGGAAACACCTTCATTTTGGTCCATAGATGATAATGAGAACAACTATGTCAATACAATGTTTTTGGTGCCAACGTGTATGTGGGGGGAGCTGATGTGTGAGTTTCATGCCTCAAAGTGGGTAGTAAATCCCAGTGTGGTCAAATTATACCATGACCTACCACAATATTATTGGTGTTCGTGAACATAAAACTACATTTTAGGGTTCATTACATGATCCATCTCCTATCGGTAGTTAATAGTGGATAATCAATGACATAGTGGTTTACTACAATAATTTCTCATTGCGTAATGAAGGTGGGATGATGTTACTACGGACTTTGTGGTCGGTATCCCAAAGTAAACTCAAAATAATGATTCTTTTTAGGGGTTGTTGAATATTTTATTTAGGTAGTGCATTGCATTCCTATACATGATACTTTCTCTGTAGGAAATTTGGGAGAAATCTATGTTTGGTAGATAGTTCATCTGAATGGGGTTCCATGAACTATTGTTTCATTCCATGAATAAGGTTTTAATATTATATTCTTATAGGTAATACAAAAGGAAGATAGTAAATAGGTTTTTTGAGAATGAAATTCCACACATTGATAGATGGTTATTCAGAGAATATAATAAAAATTCATTAGGATATGCTATGAGAATTTGTTATTCACTTCAATGGGTCTTCGATGAATCATCTAGAACTAGCAGAGTTCGATATAAAAAAGTCATCAGTCTATTATAATGATGAAACTATACAAGTATATTTAAGGTAGGACACATAGATCACCTCTATACTAGATGTAGGTTGGTGTGTTTCAATTGTTGGGACCGAGTCTTGTGCAAGGGACATCAGTGTATGTATTGGTAATTTAAAAAATGTTTGGATATGGATCAGAGTAGAGAAAATTCATATTATGATAGATTTTCATGACCCCTATTGTTTATAGAGGTGGATTATAAAAACTATTAGGTGCCTCCTAGGTTGGGTCACCATTGGATATGAAGACTAGGAATGTTGTGGCTCGGGTTCGGTAGACATATCGATGTGATGGATGTAATCATCATGGTGGATGAATAATTGTCTCTTCCACAAAGATCAAATTATATTTATAATTCTTTACATGTGTCAAAACATTAGCAGTATCAACCGAACCCTTCTCATGTGATCTATGTGGATGATGATGAGATTTAGATAGATGTATCCTTTGAGGAGAATCTAATACTTCTGCTAGATCACTGTGAGATATTGTTATTTGGAATGATCTTGTTGATAGATCATGTATTGTGGAAACACGGTCGTTTTCATGAGTAATAATGGTAATGGGATAGATTATTGAGGGCTAAATGGGACAATATTTTTGGCTCATAATCTTATTGATGATTCAGAGTGAAGCATGAGTATGAGATGTTGTAAGGTGAGGATATTGTAAGATCCTCAACTTTTCTCAAGTTGTCACAAGCTCATTTACACATAATCCTTTTACCTAGTTTTTGTTTAATTTTTTTTCTATATTATAATGATATTTTCTATGATATTTTAGAAAACTGGAAGGGATAATGGAAGTTCATGAGTGGAGGATAGTTTTCCATAATCGTATGCCACATCCCAACAAACTATGAACCTATGGAAAGAGGTGAATTTCTTGGTTGGAACAAGGTTTGTCAAAATGGGCACCCTATTATGAGAAACTATTCTCCCCATTAATAGTGGCACACTATTTAGGAACATGATTGTAAAGACCATATGCCTATGCACAGTAAACCAAGCAAGAATTTTTAAGTCACCAAATAATTAGTTTTAATATTAACTGATCTGATGAAACTCACCCAAATCGAAAAAATTAAACCTCTGATGTTATTCGTTGGTTTTAGAGCCTCATGGTTGAATTCCAATCCCTCTCAAACTTCATTCTAGGTGGTTCAAACCCCGTAACCAAGATCTTCACCCCTTCTAGGAAGAGGATCTCTTATAGCTTGGTTTCCATTTCCTCTACATTTCTTCTCCCATTGAAAAGTGTTTTTATTATTTTCTTATTATATAAAGTTTATTTATTGTGGATCTAGATCTAGATTTTAAGGATAAATATTTTTTCAATCATGATTTATGGTCTTAAATTAGGATCTCATTCTATATCATTGTACCACTCAAAATTTGTGGATTTTCATTGGGATATCGCTAAAAAACTAATCAATATTGGTCATCTATAATTAAAATACCATTTATTTGATTTAAATAATGTGTATATAATTAATAGAAATTATATTTTATATTTACAAATTGATTCCATGATTGAATTAATTAATTTGATGAATCAATTAATTAAAAAAAATGTAAAATTGGGATGTTGGGAGTTTATATCACGAGTTATCAATTTTGGAGATATTTTTTTATGGAATATGGATTGTTGATTTTTGGATAATTAATTGATGTGTCAATTATCAGATTATTGATTTTTTAAATAATTAGTCTTGGAATAATTATATGGTACTATGATTTTTGAATTTAATGTTTAATTTATGTATTAATTATGTTATATTGAGATTGTCCATTTAGATAATTAAATGAGGAATTAATTATGAGAAATACCTAACATTAATTTCGATAATTAATTATTGAAATAATAATAGCTTAGAAATTAATTAAACATTTTTTTTGATTAAAGGAATCATTGTGATTAATTGATTGGGGACTTAATTGAGGGGAATAATATGATGATTAATTGTTTAATTAGTAATTTGATTTAGATGAGTAATTAATTAATGAATTATATAATAGGATTAGTAAGATTATTTAATTGTTGAATTGTTGGAGAGTTTATGTGGATTATTAATTGTTAAATTAATAGTGAATGCTGACCTGATTATTCAATTGTGTGTTAATAATGTTTACATGTTCATTCAATTGTTTATAAATAATAGTACCATTAATATTCTATTGTATGTTATGAAGGGTAACATAGTTATTCTATTGTATAATGTATGAATAGTAACATTGGAATTATATTAGGAAGAAATGAATTTTTAATATGGTCAGTCTAAGATATGATATTCCTTGGGGATAGTTCAGAGTCTAGTATGGGCCGAAGCAATTATTGAGATATGGGTGTCCATGGGAACCAGAAATTTTATGTGGTAAAATAATGAATAGTTTTTATTGTGATAACTATTTATTTATGCATTGTGATTTATTCTTTATTCAATTTCATACACTATTATTTGAATATATATTATTTTATATGCCATGGGTAGTGGGAAACTGAGTTGTACTCAGACTCGACTCGGGCTTATGGATCGATACCCGAATAGAATTCATGGATATATTATAGGATAATGTAAATGGCCTTGTTATAGATGGATGATTTATGATGGATCGTGTATGAGTGAAGAAAATGAGGTTTGGGGCGTGCTTGAGAGTTTTCAATGTCTTTACTTTTGGGTTTTCCTGTTGAAACATGGAAAATACATTAGCATGACATGTTTCACATTAGTTTAATATTTCATCTTCAGTTTTGGTCATCATGTGATATAGAAAATTTATATTTATGGATATATATTTGGTTATAATTTATTTATATTTATTTATTTTTACACTAGAAATGATATTATTATCTACCTATAACTCATATTACACCCTTACTATTATTCGGTGGCCTCTGTTGTATGGGAGGTGTTCATGAGGTCGCGTGGATGTCTAACTCGGGGTACCGGTGTGTGTCACCTGGGCAAGGATGTAACACTACGATTCTAAATTTCCCCTGTTAAATGTTTGTATTTAAATATATCTTACACTATTTACTATTTATCCTATACATAAAAATCATACATCAATTTCTTATAGCCTATTGTTCGAGGTGGATCTTTCAATGTCCTATAATGTTGATAATTTATATCAAGAACCATAATATGACAGATTCACATTATGGAATTATTTCCAAATCTAGAATAGATAAATGAGAACCTATAAAATCTAGGGTATTCATTACATTGTCACTTTCTTCCTTTTTGAATGACCAGATACATTACAACATGTCTTCCTAACATATATACCTTATTATTATTGATATAATCATTAATTCTATGACCACCAACATTGTATCATGGAAATGGACAACTTTTATGAACCCCCAAAAATACCAATATTAATTTATTATTATACATATACAATCATGATATATTGTACACTATTGTGTCATGATATTCTCAACCACAAAAAACTACCACAACACATTTATAAACAACAGCACACATTCTATTACATCATCCAATGTTTTATAGATCTAAAATAGAAAATATTATATCAATCATGATTTCCACCATTTTTAGGTCTACCAACACACTGCTACTCTTGATTTAACTTCAAACTAGTTATCTCTCGAAAACCATGATCTTGATATATATATATATATATAAATACAAAAATTTATCTATTATCAAAACTCTCTATATATTCCCTTTTTAGTTTCTTTAGTTAACTATTTCATGATCAATCATTCCTAAATTATAACAAAAGTTTTTTATTTATAAATTATATGCATTTTCCAAATTTGATATTTATATTTGGTCCCTAATGGGATAACTATAATTATCATATTCTTTATGTCTAATACCCAATCACCATTTCGTCATTTTTATTGAATCTAATAACTATATAAATGATATTTAACTGAAAACCTCTAGTATAAATGTTCCCCATATTTTTTTTCTCATAAACTCTACCTTAAATCTATTCCTATCATGTAAATATAAATCAACAAAATAAATCTATGGATTTATCTTTTTTATACCCTCCCGTTGGTAAAATACATCAATGGTTCTCTTTAGGAAAGTGTTTTTATGTCTTATTGATTTTATTTTCACTAATTTATCATTTAACCCTTTGATTCATAGGGTTTTAATCATTAATGATCACATCACTTTGAAATATATTCGATATTCACACAAATATATAAATAAATTATTAATTTGTAGATTTATTGAGTTGTTACCCTCCCCTTTCTATATAGCTTGTCTTTAATCCATTTCATATTAGTTTTCGATATCTAAAATTAATTGGATATATATACCACCTATAGGATTTGTTATAAAGAATGGGTTATTTTAATCAAATATATCCATTATAATTAATGAGTTCCATTTTTCCCTATTAAAAACATATATTTAATTTTCAGATGAGTACTTATAGTTTGTATCCCTTTAAATCACGCAATTAAACACAAAAACGTTAGGATATATCCCCTTTCTGACGAAAATTTTTACATATTCAATTTTAACTATGATCCATAAAACTGTAGTTATACTCACAGTGATTTTGGTGAGGGAATTTACAACGTAAGAATTATTCATAAAAAAATACACTATGTATACTACTACAAAAATTGGTAAAGGAAACAATATTCCTAGTTTACAACTTCAACTATTCCCATGTAACTCAATTATATTGAAAATAACTTGAATACCATGTTTTAACATCATTCAAAATTTACCTCCCTGTGTTCTCAATTACACTTCATACAAAATTTATTTCCATGGAATTTCTTATAGATTTTTATAGACATCAATAATTTTCTTCATAACTCCTTTAGAATTGGAACCATTTATAACCTTTGAAACAAAATATTTCTATACACCATGGGGGGTCAACATTTATTATCTTTTTGTATACTAAATAACAATTAGATTATAAACATTTATTAGACCAAAAAGTAATATAAATCAATATTTTTCCATTAATGTATCTATTTAACCATAAAATATATTTTATTATATTGATGTTTGATATAGCTTGGATTATGTCCTAATATATGTCTTTTATTACCAAATTTTTATTGAATGTTTTCAAAAACTCTTAATTTTATATGAAACCACTATAATTTTATATCATATTCAATTTAACTTTTGATTCTCTATATTAGGATTCTATATTTGTTGTGGCTTATTAACATTAAATATTGATATAGATTAATAATTAATACCATTAGTTCTTATTTTGATATTTTTTTTCATGTATATTTGTTTTTATCCATACATTTATATGAAATATATGAGATGTTGTCGATGATCAAAATTATTTCTTAACTAAAATAGTGGTGATTTATTGTCAAAAGGTGACCTAATTTTTTTCCCAAATCACGAAATTAGATGAGAGGAAGGTATATGTTCTTATCAAATAGGAGTAAATAAATTAAATATACATTGTAATCAAGTATTAAATGAAAAATATAAATATATTACATATAAATCAACTATCCAATATTAAAATAATTAACCAAATCAAAAATGAGATCAGTAGATTAAAAATTCATGAAATATAAAATAAAAATCTACTTACCACCGATTGTATATTATTAACAAATTATATTTGTCATGGATGGTCATCACATTTAAACCAAAGTGGAACCGGGATATGTATAATTGATCGTAGGTATCAAAAAGTAAAATATGTATGAAATTATTCATATACGGAAATCAGTAGTAAAAAACTTATGTTCTAGGGAGCCGTTATATTGACATATCAATAGCAAGTAATTTTACCCCTTAACACATATTAGATACAAATATTCAACAACAAGTCAATGTACCATTTAGTTCATCAAAAACATATTCATAATAAGTATAATTAAAGATTTTGAACCTCGTCGATAATAGTGAATAAAATTATTAGATTCTACACAGGATCCTTAATAATCATGATGATTAGATGATGAGAAATTAAAAAATATATTATATAATTTAATTCAGCACTACACAATGGTAGCTATAAAAAAATAGAATTTAGAGAGATATATTCAGTTAAATGATTTGTGATTTAACATGAAAAAAATATGTTTACTTATATGTTCAACTTCTATTACAAAAACCATAGTAAAATATATTGATAATTAAAAGAAAAACTAAAATAATAATATTCATAGATTTTATAGTTCTATTAAGAAATCATCAGAAACATAATCATTTACTAATTAATATAGTTGTAACATCTCATGAATTATTTTAGTGCACCATAAAAATTGTTAAACAATACAAAAATTAAATAGATGAAAATTTAATATTGAAAATTAAAATAATAAACATCAGGAAAAATAAAATTCATCAGGGGTTTATTGAGATTAAAAAAGAATAATAAATTGTCCAATTGACTTAATAATCTACCATATAATAAAACCATTTTTGAAAATCACAAAACAAAAATGGAGAATGTTTGTTTGGATGATATGTGAAAGAACTACACGTTGTATGTTTGGAAAGAAAATCCCTCAAATTTTATCTTCAAATTGAGTTACATAAATACACCATTTAAATAATACAACTTATAAGACATTAATAAAAATAACATCACCCCCACAAACAATAAAAAACTGAAAAATATTTATATTTTCCCCTATTTTGATTTAAAAAAAATCGACAGAGATTTAGAAATTAAATAAAAGATACATATCTAAAACAATATTTTTAAATCCATTAATCATAAAAAAATATCCCCTTGTAAATACATTTCCTCTTTTAAAATTTATGAAAAATTTTAGGATATGAACTCCCCCTACACATGAATTACATTTATCTCCCTATCACTATAAATTCAAATAATTACAAAAAACACTATTTTATTTTTTATATTAATTAAAATTTTTGATTGATTAAAAATATAAAACCATAAAAAAGAATTCATCAATAATAATTCCAGTATCTAGTTATTATCAAAATTTCAACATCAAATAGAAAATAAAATGAGTTTTGAATATCATTATTTCTTTCTAAAAATAAATTTTGGATACCTTAAAACTAATTATAATTATTAAAATTATATCCTTGATATAACAATAATTTACCTAAGTATGAAAAAACTAATGTAAACATCAAATTTGTTTGAAAAAAATAATGATGGGATTGAAGATAATTTTTCCACCAAGATGATTTATTTTGATATCGAGACAAAATTTTATATTCGGAATTGGTTTTATATATTTTTCTCCAATCATATTCATATCTTATATATTATGTAATAATTTATTAGAAAAATTTATTTATTTTTTTAAAAAATATCTTTAGAAAAGGTTTCTTAATATTAAATTTTTTTTAAAACATATACAAAATTAAATATAAAAGGAAATAATTTACTTAGTATAAAAACATTAATCTATATTAAATAAGATAAATTATAAGATTAAAAAATATACTTTAATATATATATATATATTGATAAGATTTAAAAAGAATAATGTAACTATGAATATCATAATAGTAAATTAAAAAATTCAAATAGTAACATTAAAAAAATTAAGAGTAAAATAAGATATAATAAATGTAATATGTCACCAGGTACCTGATATTTAATGTTTATATGTTATTACAAAACAAAAATTTCTATATAAAATAATTACCCATCGTAATTAGGCATTCTTGTTTTTAGACTGGTTTTATAAAAAAATCGTTACTAAAATCATTCCAAAAAACCAGCGTTCCGTAACGTAGGATCCTTTAAGATATATTATCAATATTTGTAATGGAATGAACATTATTCAGTGAAAATATGTTATTCCAACATCCACCTCTCTAACCCTTTGTAAATAATGCTGCGATATGTGGAATAATATAGTTCGACTGATAATGAGATCTAAAAGTATATATCATAAACAAAAAGTTTTCCTTTTTCATTTATCTATCTATATAATATATCATTTTTGTCATGATTAAAAACAAAAATTATCTTTTTCATTTTCTCTATTTTACATTATTGTTTATAATATTTGGGTTTATGCCTAGAAGAATTCGAAATAAATATTCCTTTCAAATAAGAATATTGTTTAGATGTTTCACACATTTCTTTTGAAGTTTTATCATCCTTCATTTTCTACTCAAAATTTATTTATAAAATATCATTGATAAATATTTCAAAATCACCCATTATCTTAGTGATAATATATTAATTCCCAATGTATCTCTTCAAGAGCCTCTAATAATTGTCTTTAATTTTAGTAATTAATTTCATCAACTAATCCATAGACATAGTTACTTATTTTAAATCACAACCTAAGTTTTATTATAACAAAAAAATTGTGTGAATAATATATAGATATTTGGTAATGGATTAAACAGCCCATATACTCATAAAGAATTATTTTTTGGATTTATAGCATAGAGTCAGGGGCTGTTTTTGCAATCACAATAATCCTATGATAAACACTCATTTGATGGTACGTCATTAGCAATCCATGTCTTATTTTTTCTCTAAAATTAGTCCTAAAACTGATTATTGATTTTCTTTTTATTCAATTTCTATATTTTTCATCCTAAAACCTGATAGCCTAATTTTCCATATTATTTTATATTCATAAAAAACATCTAAATAATATTACCATTATAATGGTTTTAAATTGTTTTCTTTCATTTCATACTGATAACATCAACATATATTACCTTATCTACAGAGCATTATTTCAGGTATTGTATATTCTATTTCATTATGTTTTGTAAAACGTTACTTTGAATATTTTTTAGAGGATCTTACATATGTTCATGGATATATTTTTTGTGCTCTAGAAGTTACTTCTCAGGATATTAACAAATATTACACTATTTATCATCAGATATTTTTTAAAAAACATTCATTAGTTTGTTATTATATTTAATGAGAATTTATATCATAAATTATGTGTTCATATTTTAAGTATGTTTAGTATGATTAATATAAGTTTTATTTAACCCGTACTCATTTAAAAGTAAACCTATTAACATTTAAGAAAGTTAATCATTTATGATTGTGTGTTCTCTAAGGGATTGGATACTATAAATGATAGTCATAATCATTGATATATTTCAGAAATGGTTTTACCGGTTAAAATGTTGAATGTCATATAATACACCTTGATCATCGATCTAGTCATTTCCAAAAAAATTGAACTTATAAAATTCTAACATCCCTAACTGATGAGACCAAGATCTGTTAGTAATATTATATTTTCAATAAGAATACACGAGTTCTTATTGGATCAAAAAGCATAATATTCTTGGGATAATAGATACCTAAAAACATGACATTTGAAATGATAAGATATAATTTTAACCCATTATAATAACATTTTATCCCTTCCAACATGTCAATAAAAATGACACATTGAACTTCTCTAGGATTCATAGATAATGGAAAAAATAGTGGGGAGCTCTAATGCATAATAAATGTTAACATATTGTGTATTTTTTTATAACAAAAATGAAATATTTGATTTTATATAAATTAATAAAAAACATGTAGTTATAATGAACTAATAAAAGTTTAATCATATATACATGGAAATAAATTCAAACATTCATGAAAATAATAATTGATCTTATACTATTGGAATTTATAAGGATAGAAAAAAAAAACGCATTTTCGAGGCCTAATTCAAAGAATATTTCTTATTATAGGATAATGTTTATAATGAAAACATTAATTTTTGTCACATGATACATTTTGATGAATATAGGGGATATATGATTCATATCCCCTCTTATATATTGATTTATGTAGAAGGAACTTCCAATAAGATTCATCCAGAACATCAAATTATTTTATACAGAAAAACATTATGAATGATAATCAGTTATCTAAATAATGAGATATTATGAAAATAAATATATCTCATTCAATATTATAACATTCATGTCAATGAGTAATTTTTTTTAATAAATATAACATATATAGAGTGTTAGTAAACTAACATGAAGTCACATCATCAGGAATAAATATGGGTTATGATACATTAAATGTGTTGATTTATATATGGGATATAAGAAATGGGTTCAACTGTTTTCATTCCTATGAGAACAAACACATTATAAAAAAATCTATTATCATGGTTCATTAATAACTTGTCAATATTCCAAAGAATATCCCCTTGGAGTATCTCACCAGGTGTCCAGTTTTTGGACCACTCATTATACGTCATTGTGATAATTGATTCAACTGTCAACACATAATTTTTGCGTTGATTTCCTATAGGTGAATATGTTCTTCAAAAACATCCACCTCCCAATACCGAGACAATGATTTATTTTAAATGAAATTAAAGATAACTGTATTTTAAAAAAACTAACGATTTTTTCCATCATAAAAAATATTTATATTTAAAATGTTGTTGGAAAATATTTTTTTCAAAATAATATTGAATTGGGAAAACCATATAGATATGTAAATCCAGTAAATATCAAGAAGTGATATTGTAAAATTATTCAATTTCATTGCATCCATGAAATGAATAACTTTTTTAGTGATTATATCATGATAAAAACAGATTAAAATTTTAAAATGGAAAACCTACACATATCAATTGCATTGAAATTCAATCATTACACCTTGAAATATAGGTATTTAAATCGACCATTAAATTCAATGAATAAATAAATTTTATAATAAAATATCTCAAATTGGAATAATATACAACCTATAAGGGAATTCAGGTTCCTAATACCACGCACATCACAAAAAGAGTATTTTGAAACCAAAAACATTTCTTCCTATCTTGATTTTAATGAATATACATTAAAATCATTAATTTTAAATATATATATATTAATCACATAATTAATATCCTTACCCATACCTATTTTCATTCATAATATTCCTAAACATTCATTCTATATATAAATTTTATAAAATGTTTTCATCGAGTGTTTATAGTTTTGATCATTTTTAGTATTTTCATATATACGTTGTCTATATAAATAATTATTACAAATTATATCATTTTTAAACAATTAATTATAGGTTTATGAATTATTTATAATGAGTTATTATGTTTTTAAATTCAATTAATGAGATTCTTAGTTATTATACATGAAGTGGAATTTGAAATCTAGCATCTTTTGGTTGTTCATGATGATCATAGTTCTTTTTCATAATTAATGAATTAAATATTATAATATAATCTCTATAAAAAATATTATTTCAATATTTCTATCATATTATATTAGTATCATTTTTTCTATTTTATTTGCGAATATAAATTCAATATATTATCCAATTTGGTGGTTAACCCGACCCGAACACAGACAAACCTATATATAATTAATTATTAGTTTTAATTTTCTTCGTAATATCATTATATAAAAATAATTATATTATTATTTTATATTAATTACTTTGATATATCAGAATTATTTTGATGTGGAAATTTTTTTTTGGATATTAAAACATTACATAATTTTAACAAAATATTATCTATTAATCTCACCCTATAACCATCCTTGTATCGTAGTGAGGTAAAGAAGAAACATATAGCATCATGTACGCAGTAGTCCATGAAATGGATGAATTAATGACACTTTTTTATAATGGAAAATGTGAATGGTGGTTAGTGATTATTTCAACAATATCAAAAAATCAGAATAAAATAATTAATTAGTTTATTATATAATATTTGGAATCTTGAATTTAAATTGGAATGATAATATAAAAATACTATAGTGAAAGAATTAAACATATGTAGATAACATTCAGTTCCTCTCATAAGATTCCATATAAAGGATAGTCATGGGATAATATCAGGCTACTATAAGCTAATATGACTGAAATAGGATTCAATATTAAATAAATTTTGAATATTTTCATTACATAACATGATTTTTTCAATTAATTGATGGGATTGTGAGAATATATATTAATAGATGAAAAAGAGGGGATATCCCTGGAAAATAATGTTTTGTAAGGGTTAGGAATGTTATTATGTGGGTATTAGTCGGTTTTAGTGATTTAAGAAGATAAATTAAAGGATATACAAGCTTTTTCATTAATATCTAACAAGTCATTATATAAGTTATTTTTGATTATTTATGTATTAAAAATTTTAGATACCTCAATAACCCATTTCCCTTATTAATCATGATTAAAAAGAATCCATGTTAAATTTTTTATTAACAAAAAAATAAGATTACCCTACTAAATAATATAACACGATGAGATAAAATTTTGGATTCATTAAACCTAATTCAATTGATAAATATTATGACATTAACATTTAAATTAATCCTTAATATATTGGACACATATCCCTTAAATATATATATAAGATTAGTTTTATATTATTTCATATTTATTGCATATTTAATGAATTTTTATATTTTTAATCTATTTAAACATCATATTAGAATCATATTTTAAATTATATTAATAAAATAGTATTATTTAAAAATTATATAACTCTCCAGAAATATGTTTTTAAAATAAATAATTATTCATTTAATGTTTTAATTAATATTTATTGAAATTAATTATTTCTAAATGAAAAAAATAATATTTAAATAGGTAGAAAAGTATAACCTACTGATTCAAAATATAGTTTTGATTTTATCAAATAAATGTAATATGTGATGGTCATATTAAAATTTACATTTGGGCATATAAAAACAATTTTTTCAATAAATCCTAAAAAACAATATTAAACTAATGTATCTGTGATTATTTTAAAAAGGAAAATTTATTATGTTAAAAAAATTAAAAAATTAAAAAATGATTTTAATATAAAATTATGAATAAAGGATATTTAGAGTTCTCACTATGTGATATTTTAATATAAGGAGTTTACATAGTAGAGTCGGATAATAGGTACGAAATTTTCCCCCTTAAATTATTTCTCTTAAAAATTTTGTTTATATATTTTCTTTTGAAAAAATTTGACACTCATTCAATATAGATTATTTTGGCTCTTAGTTTACCTCTTCAATTTCTTGATTTCTCAAAATGACTTTGATTAATCAAGTTATCTGATTCCAAAGCACCTGTTTTCTACTGATAATAAATTGGAAAATGTATTAATTTTGGATAATTCTTGATCCAATCATATTCTTCCATATATTATCACCATTTTTTATCTGTCATTTATTTCATTATAATGGAATCATTTTAATTTTCACATATTTTAAAATGGTTGGGTGACATATTTAATAAATAATATATAACTCCAATTATTTTTATTATATCAAATGTCTTAATGTACCTAGGGTTTGAATTCTCAAATTTACCAATTATTACTTCTCCATTTCATGGATATGGCTTAATTAATACACAATACACATAATGAAATTCATATTGTTTCCTTATATTATCAAAATGTATTATTTATCTTATATGGGCTTATTTAATATGATCTACAATATTTTTAACCTCAACTATCATCTCCTCCATAATCTCTGGTCCAACTAACTATCCTTCTCCAATCCACTTCCAAAAGAATTTAGTTTGACACCTCTTCCTATTCAAATCTTCTCATCATTCAATTTAATTTTTTAAATGAAAGATATTATGGTATGATCATTCCACTAATATAAGATATTGATCCGAAATAAATTATATCGTATGAGAACCTGATATCAACTTATATTAAAATTTCTAAAGATCCCTTTTTGAATTCACATTATTGGGAAATGATATTTAGTTTATAAATGATTCATACTATTAGTTTCATAATGAAGGAAATTCTACATATTTCAAGTAAACTGACAGCCATGATTAGATACAGTTGATATAGTGGACCAAAAAGCCATAAAATTATATATATATATATATATGTAGTTTTGTGAATGTCACATAGAGTGTATAACTTTTCCAATAAATAATAAATGAGAATACATAATATAATAAACAACGACCTGTATAACATCATTAATACATGGTATATTTAGGATTCATATAAAAAAAATACATTATCACATTTTTTCACTTATATATATATATATATATGTATTTATAAGGTATGAATGAATTCATTATATTATTTTCTTTTTGCCTTTATCAGATTCTATACAAAGAATATTTTCAAATAATCCACAATATCCTACTTTAAAGCATATCAAAATAAATATTCTCTTAAACCCCTATATATCATTTTCTATCAATGTTTATAACAAAATTTGGGAATTTTTTGTTATATAGACATTTCCTTTTAAACACTGATATTGATGACACACATAAAATCATCCCAAATTTTAAAATTCCCACTTTATAGTTCAAATCTTTTGATTTCCCATCATTTAATTCATTAATATTTCTTTAAATATTATTTTCATACTACTGGGAAATCAATATTATTAATATAAATGATGGTTTAAAATTTTCATAGAAATCAAATAATAGATCCCCATGAATATAAATTACCTTATTCATATATGATGGATCTCTGTATATTAGGATCATTGTTAATCCTTATCATTGTCAAAACTCCAAGATCCACATACTCAATGAATTAACCGCCTTGTTTCCCGTTTATGGTTGATAATGTATTGGAATATCATTGTATGTTCATAGGTACAAAAACCATTATTTTATCTTGTTGATCACCACTTGATAGAATATATAATTAAAAAACTTATGGTCCACATATATATAAAAACAATTCATAAAGGTACTATATCCAATTTTTCAAAGAAACTATTTCAGATTCCACACTCATTGCATGCGTTATATTGTCATGTTAATGGATCATCAATTTCCTTGATTCACTATAAACCACTCAATCATTATACTTAAGTACATAAAAAATCATTTCATAGATTCATCAAAATACATTACAAATCCTTATTTTCCTGAAGGTTTTTTAATTTTCCCATCTCCTAATCAAAACATAATAACATTCCTTAAATTATATTTCATAGGTAAATTTAACCCCTTTATACTTAATCATATTTAACTAGGTTTCAAACAATGAAAATTATTTAATAGGTTATTTATTGTGACATTCTAATCATTATAATCTTTCGATATATGTTATGTTCATTGTTATAGGACAATTACTCACTCCCTTTCTATTTGGTAGGTTAATATTTGTTCCATACATATAGATAATATTGAATAGAAAAGAAACATCAATGAGAAAAAAAGAAGACAAACTAAATTTCCATTATAATTCCATTTTTCAATGGTTCTTTGTAATCATTTATAGTTGACTCAAATAATCTTAATAAATCTATATTATATCTAGTTATCATCAATGAATACCACCGTAATTTTATTTACATGACCATTAAATTATCTATTAATCAGATCTATAAATAAAGAATGCACACTAATAATTTTGGATGGAATTACCACAATATCATGATGTACATACCTTGATCAAATATAATTCATTGTTCAATCATCCAAATTCACCAATGAATGATGATAAACATATAAATGATTTATATTTAAAATTTATGAGACCAATTAAAAATCACAAAATTAGTCATCAATGCGTTGTAAAGGATTATAATTATTTATAATAATAGAATTTATATTTATATAGTCGATGAACAATCTTAAAGGCTGAAAATAATTTTTCACAAATAAAATAAGGGATCCCATAGGGAAACACTATATAATATAAATGAATTATTAGTTAAATTATTCCGATTTTTCATCAAGTCCTCTAACTCCACTATTTCCGTTATATAAAATATGCAAATATCGTTCTTTCATCCACAATGAGTTCAATAGATAACTCAAATTCACTCTTTGGTGTATTACCATGTATTTATTTTTGAAAAGCATATATGTCTTTTTGTACCATATATACATCCGCTATTCTTTAGATATAATACATATCCATAAATTGATCTCTACATTCCTCTCTTCCCCAAATCTCAATATGAAGAGATACTTGGAGAGGATACATACAAGATTTATGTGATGTATTTTTTCTTCTAAAGACATGATATTCCACCTCACCTTCAGATTTCATATTCTCTTTATACTATAATTATTTTTAATTAAACATGGCTAGAAAATTCATACCAATGAGGATATAAAATTCAACAATAGTTAAATAACTATGTTTGAAAATAGGGTATTCACAATCATCATAATTAGAACAACATGATAGTTATTTATTTTAATTAAAAACTACTCAGTATCATATTGTATAATTCCCTTTATCTGATTACTAGGAAATGTCATCACACTATCTAGTAGGGCCCGAACCATGGCAACTGCAATCGAACCTCTAATAGGCCATCAAATAGTGACCAGCTCCAATTCAGCTTATCACACACTTGGTAGGTCTTATCATAATGTACTTGTTCTAGCGCATACATCTCCAAGACCATACAATTATGAAATGTAAATAAATGACACACATGCATTCATAAATCTAGAATCCAACAATTAGAGTTTCACAACATGTATTGGATAGAATGTAAAAATAAAATTACCCCAAAACAATATAAGAACAAATACAAAATGATATAAGAGGGATTCTATCAATGTAACCATAATAACACACCATTTTCATTCCAGATTACTATGCTCTACATTGTCCTAGTGACTCTATCACCCTGTTAATATACTAGTTATCTTCATAAGACACGACATGTGTGGGAAAATCCCACACATGGGTGATTATAAATATGAATTATAGGAAAAACATACCATGAATAAAGAATCAAGAATAGTAGTTTGATATTCATTTGTATATATTAATGACGTCTATAAAAAACACCTAGATATACTCCTAGTAGACACATAGTATCAAATATTATCATAAGGATATTTCCATTCATGTATTCGTACTCAAATTCTCTATATAACACTGGTCTTTGAGAAAAAACTCCATGGGTAAGATAAAATTTATGGTATCCAGCTGTGATTTCATTCTCATCAGGTCTCTTCATAAGAAGAACGTGATGGACGAGTAAGGTGATCAACATAATTATGGGGATCATACCCAAAGCCTTGTGGTATAACAATAACCGAATTTATATTAAAATATTATGTAAGGGATTGACTCCAATATAGTGTTTGTCACAGCAATACCATGAACCAAACCTAGGGAAATAATGATGATAGATGATCTCACTATGGAAATCGTGATGGAATTCCAATAACTTTATCCACGATTGATGTTCCCCAAATAGGATATGCATAATATTACATAGGATGTGACTCTATAATAAACTCTTAGAGAAATGATCAAGGGATGGTGAACTAATGAAACCTGTAAATGATGTAGGGGACAATGTGTCCAAGACATATTCTAAGAAGTACATAGAGTGTATTCGTTGTCCACATTCTATCTATTTGGCACTGCGTCCTACCCGTGTATCATGGACCATGCCTATGTATGTGTTTGAGTATATACCGTGTGACCATGAACATAGCATGTGGACCCACACTTTCTCCTTGGAATGTACTACCTGTAAACATCGATTCGTCTACCATGGTGTACATAGCATGTGGCATCAACCACATGCTGTATAACGTCATCTATCTTCCTATTTGTTTTCTAAATGGAAAAACGGAGGGGGTGTATAGGGTTACATGTTGTGTGATAGGGACCACTTATGATGTATTCCATACATCATGTTGTAAACCCCAACCACCCCATAGTGGGTCCCACAATTTGTGTAATTCTGGAATATATGACATGTAACATGATATTTGGTAGATCCCAACCACCACATAGTGTGATTTTTTCTCCTCCATCGTCAAGAGACATCTCACCAAAAGGAAGAATTAAAGGTCGGTTAACACTTTTAATCACCAATCAATGAGTTCCATCATTTGAATCTATTTGGACATCATCCACACATTTCATTTGGAGTATCTCCATTGAACAAAGATGAAAATATCCCATCCATCTATCCCAATATGTATCTGATCATAATATTTCATAATTTCACCAAAATCGATTCCTCAATTACTTGTGATACCTATTTTATTAATAGTTTATTCCGATTATCTATCACGCAATTATATAATTGAAGTTATTTAATCAAACTAGGGTCAAAATGAAATTTTAGCAATGAATGTTTGAATAAAAGTGTAGAAATTCACAAAACAAAAAATGAGGTATAAACCTCAACCAATGTAAATGTTGTCATACATTCTTTATAGATGGAATGAAAAATAAATAGATATTGTTGATCAATAATGAAATCCCCAATCCCAGATAATATCTATAAATTTCCTACAATTTTCATGATCTATTAATCAATTTCTTAGTTGATTCATTATAAATCAGCATAAGAATAAAATAATGGTGAAAAATCGAAATAAAAATTATTCTACCTCAAGGTATATTGATCATTTATATAGAATGAAACTGCATCATATTCTTTGGTCAGATCCTAGAATCACCTTCCACACTAATCGATGATCCATAATTCGGTCTTCTGGGGTTTTTTGAGATATCCACCAATGATATGTCATGATTTGTAGGTTTATGTGGATAATCCTAAAAAATGGTAACAAAAACGTATTTATAGACCATTATAGGTCTTGAGGATTAAATGAAATAAAATAAATTAATCTTTTTTTTCAATTTAATAATCTTTATAAAATAGTTCTCAACCAGAATATCTAACATATTCTATAGTAAAGTTGCACCTAATGTAAAAATGGTTACCTAAAATTAGTGCTGGAAATATATTTTTAATGTGAGAATATATTTAAAAGTTATTCAACTATTTCACAAAAACTTCTCACATGTGATGTTTAATATGTTTAAAAATTTAATTTTTTTCTCATTGTGCCTTATAATATATTTCCATCTTAGTTACTATCATTGAAAATAATCTATAAAATATTATAAAGAAATATATGGAAAAATTATATATTTTATATTTTCCCCAACATTGGGATTTATGTCTCATAATTCTTATTAAAATACTACACAAAGTGATGTGTTTACAAGAATTCATCTGGGTCTAATTCTCCCTCAGAGTCTCAAAAATATCCTCATTATACCACTGGATATGAACTAATGGAGTCACTCTATCATAGAGTAACCCCTCTTACGGATCCTCAATCTATACCAGGTACTTTCCAAAGTATACCCATCCTAAATGTCTATCTCGAACAAATCGATAAAATCTAATGGCTCATTTACATACATCCCCAGTTTTGACACATGAATGTTGTCAGGTAACCAATATAACTATAAGGAATATCCAGTTAGTACACCACATATCCAACTCTCTAGAATATTTTGAAGGGACCAATAAATATCATTGAATTATTAAAACACCATCCATGTATCTGTAACCCACATCGAGGTGAGACCAGGAGGAACACATGATCTCCCTCCTCAAACACCAAGGGCCTTCATTATTGGTTTTTATAATACTTATGATATATTTTTTACATTCCATATATTTTCTTGGTTGATCTAAATATTCTCTATTGTGTGTCACACCAACTATGGTCCCGTACGTGCTAACTTCCCTAGGATGGTCTAGAATAGTTGTAACCTATAGGTTATCCCATACAATGCCTTTGATTGTGATATACTACTGGTGAAAGGGTATATATTTTTGAAGAAAAAAAATCCACCAATGGTACACGATCCTATTTAATATTTCCATAGTTTAACATACACTCCAGATATATGTCTTATATAACCATAATTTCACAGTCAGTCTCTTCGTTAGTCTTAGGGTGGAATGTTGTACTCAAATTAATCAAATCCCCATACGCCTCCCACAATGAATTCCATAACTGATATGTGAAGTGAGAATCACTATTAGAAATTATCAGTGATGTAACTCCATAGAGGTAGAAAATATCTTTTATGTGAAGGATTAAAAACATATATACTAAATTATTCTATGAGATAGGTAGAAAGTGGGATGGAATGGTGAATCATTCAATGTTTATCCCAATAAAATCATGTCCCCCAGACATCCATGGTAACACTATAGCAATGTCCATATATATACCATCCGAAAACCTATCCGGAAAATATAGGGGTTGATTGAAACCAAATATAACTAGGTTCTAAGTCTTCTATAGATGATAATGAAGGCATTGAAAAAAAAATTCTTACACTCCCTTATTCTTCCCTGGCCACCAAAAGAAATGTTGGGTGTCCCGGTATATCATCTCAACATATGGATGAACTGCCAAGTGAGATGTATAATGATCTCAAAAAAATGAATCCATCAACATTACTGATACCGTCAAGAATCATATAAAAAAAGGAATGCTCCCCACTATCAAAAAATCAATCAAGAGCATCTCCAATGGATATATGAGTATGTAGGGTATCTAAATCAATATCCCCAAGTTTTCATCCTATCCTTTCCATGAAAGTGGAGTAGTAAAAACCAACTATTAGAGGGAATATTCTCCATACCCAACCTTAATGGATTACTTTAATCAGTCAAACTAATTTGAATCCATTCCTGAAAAATATGAATAGGATATCCTACTGGATGAATCTACTACTACATACCCATTCTTATGAGTATAGGAAATCTCCATGTCTTAATATTAGAGGAAATATATCAATAACCTCTATATGATATTAATATTCTTTAAAGATTATATAATTGGGAGGCTTATGTTATGAATATATGATGTAACATACACACATAAGGTTGTGTTCCCACCTCTTCAATGAAAAGACTACAACTTCTAGATGTAGATCACATGAAACAAATTTATACTCTTGTTGTCTCAACTGATGTGAACTGTAGGCAATCAATACATGAATCTACATTAAAACAAAACTAATAAAAATCATTTATGATTCATCGAAAAGTTGATAATATACCCCTTCATCTTCAAATATCATTATGGGACTGCTCGTCAATCCCTACTTGAACTCATCGAAAGATAGCTGACACCACTCTGTCAACACAATGGGCATACCCTTTAGAGTAAAATATTTCAAGGGTTCTTATATCCAAGAGAAATTTGGTATGAATCTATGACATTATTCGACCATCCAAGGGAATCTTGATACTTCTTTCATGCTCTTGGGTCCCTCCCAAGCTAAAAATTCTACAACCTTCATCGGGTCCATTGCAATGCCATCTACTGAGATAACATGTCATGAAAATTTGACCTTTTAAATGTAGACCTAGAACTTCAAGATCATTTATAAATTTGGTTCTCTTAGAGTAAATCAAAAAACATCCATAATTGGATCACATTCTCCTCCACAGATGCCAAGAACACAATGATATCATCAATGATAATTACTATAAACCTGTCTATGAATGGATGATTGCTTCTGCTCCTAATACCCATGAACACACTTGGTGAATTTTTCATTCCAAAGGGAATCACTAAATACATATTATGACTATAACAACATCATAATTCCAAATTCTTAATATCCTTATCTCATACTCACAAATTGTGATATAGAGAGATGAGTTCAATATTGAAGTTCCATCACACACCTCTCAACTAATTAAATAGGTCATCGATCTTCGGTAGTTGATAGATTATATTCACTCTCACATGATTTAGGTAATGGTAATCCACAAAAAATCTTATGCACCAATCCACCTTCTTGGTGGTCAATAAAATGTACTTCCTTGGGTGAAACACCTTGTTTGAAAAATCCCTTACTCTGCAAGTCCTCTAACTACAACGTCAATAAGAAAAATACACTAGGAGCCATATGATATGCTGGTGGTCTTATAGAGACCAATGTTTTTTATATATAAATTCATAAGTATATATTATATTGAGGAGATAAGCATAAAATTTCCACAGTAAATAAATTCCCATAAACCTCCACCCTATCGAATACCAGCATCTTATATTATCCACTATACAATGAGTCATGCTATCAAGATAGACTATAATCATTTTCATTCTTATATTCCTAAGAAAATTTTATTCCATTTTGGTTTTATTTTCATCCAAAATTGATAATAATATCCCATAAAAATAGACACACCACATGCTCCACCTGAAATATTTTATATGGGGATGAACTATAGATTATCATTCCATACATAAGATTAGGTCATTTGGCCTAATCTCTAATAAAAAGGTATCCTAATTGAATTCTTTCCACAAAGAGTCATGTCTCGCTATTAGTATAACTATATGAACACTATGCCCCCTCTAGTGGGAGCCTCCATGAACAACAGTTCAGAGAATGGCTTAACCGGAATCTCTAGGCCTCAAAGAAAATAATTTGAATGAATTCAATGATCCACACCTATGTCCATTAGTATTCCTGCTAAATTATATAAGATAAATATTGTGCCTTTTTTCCTCAATAGGGCATCTGTTTCATAAACCTTGACCATCTATGTCTTACCTCTCCCATATAAACCACCTCCCAGAGCCTATCAGGGACCACTAGGGGGTGGTGGGGGAATAATTAAAAATGTCATCCACCTCCAACTATTATCCCAACTCCCCAACCACATCTGCCACACTATATAGTTTCCTACTATTACTACTGCCTTTGCCTAGGAGTCACATCCACTGCCTCTATGTCAACTATATGGTGGGCCATACAATCTATAGTGACATTTCCCATGTTCTCATGAGAGTACCAACACATATATCTAGAATGACTAGACCTATCCTATGATCCCTAAACCACAGAAACTCTATGTTGGGATCCCCTTATGAAACATCTCACCCAACATGGTCCCTATTTCTATCGTCGGCTCCCTACCTCTGATGTCATTTATCCTTTGTGGACATTTTGGCACAAAATATCTATTTCTACACTTCCAGGAAACACTTGACTAACAAATCTTGATATAACACCCTCTTATAAGTTCGAATTCATAGAGGTATCACAATGGCTCATGATGTATTTGTGTAGTCCTTTCTCAATGGCGTGAGCCCAAAATAATTGATCACTAATAATATCAATTAGTTATTAATAGAGGTTACGAAACTAAATGAATACTCAATATAGTTGTACTACCTTGGTGAATCCGTAAAAGATTTCAGATATGCACAATCCTCAACACATCTAGAGAAAACTCCTCTCATAAAAGGTGATTGAACTATGAGCATGTAAGAGTTTTATAATCATACAACTAGATCACTAAGCTCCACCATCGTCCTTCATATCCATGGGAATGGCTCACTTCTAGTACTAATATCTATTATACATGTTTCCTGAAAAGAAGGTTGAAACACATCATTATATTAGGGAATTCCGCAACCTCCTATGGTTCTAGCTTTCCCTGGAACCTGATGTGTTTCTAATGCCAATACTCATGAAGAAAACTAAAAATACATAGCTCATATAATGGTACCAATTGTATCATATACTTCCCAAAAAGTGGTGATACTATAATGAAACTAGAATTTAGAGATGTTTTATATAAATTCACCATTCGGAAATTTAGTGACGTTTTTCAAGAAATGTCCCAAAATTTGGGACCTTTTGAGCGAAACGTTGCTAAAAATATATATAATTATATATCCCATTTCCCCACATCGATGAATATATATATATATATACTAATATATATATTAATATACCTGAACACTTGAAAAAATATATATATATGAATATATATATAAATATACATATATATATATATGAATATATATTTAAATATATACAAATATATATATTTATATATATACATATATATATATTTATATATATAAAAAGAAACTCACAAAAAACACACATATATATATATTAATATAAAAATATTTATTTATTAATTTATATAGGTATATTTACATTAAAAAACACTTATATGTTCTAAATTTAGTTATGTTTTAATGGAAATGTTTCTATTTTATTGATAATTGTACCCGGGTTTTAATATATGGATAATAATATATTCAAATATATATATATATATATATCAATTTACAATTATAAATACATAGAAGTATACATACACATATATATTCACACACACACACACATGCATATATAAGCACACACACACACACACATATGTAACCATATATATTAATATAAACATATAATATATATAATATACCAATATATGATAACATATATATATATATATATATAATATAATATATATATATATATATAATATAATGATATATATATATAATATTAAAACACACACATATATTATAATAAAATATAAAGATAAATTTAATCAAATATATTAACATATATACATAATATAACATTATAATTATAATTATATTTAGGCGTACCTAATCATATATATTTCTAAACAAAAATGAACACACATATATATGAACATATATAAATTAATATAAACACAATATATATATATATATAATAGACACATATACATAAACACACATATATTTATATGTAATTTAATCATTTATATATATTATAAACAGAAAAATAAACTTAGAATATAAACATATATATAATATATGAATGTAAAATATAAACAAAGAGATATATATAATATAAAACCTCAACATATATATATATATAATATAACTATTTAAATATAAAAATAATATATATATATATATATTCATATATATATATACACACATTATAATATATATATTTATATTAATATAATAATTTTTTAAATATTATATACATATAACATAATACAAATAAATATTCAAAATTGTAATAGGTGTGTCTTTCGGGTTTTCGGGTTTGTTCTAAGAGGTTCAAGATTCGAATTTTTCGGTACACCACTTGAAGGAGGTAGGGATTGTGGGATTAGGGGAGATATCCCACTAGAATTCAAAAATGTCACATTAAATGGTAGGGGAGGTGTCTTACACTTCTTGTGGGGTGTAGAGGGATCAGGTATGTCATAGGTCATCGGGTTAGGGTGGAGTTAATAAACTTCTTTGACCGAGATGGAGGGGAATGGAATGAGATTATGGGATGTAGCCTTATATAATTAAAAAATATTAATTTCAAATGTTTATAAAAAAATAAGTGCTTCAAAAATAATAAATAATTATGACTTTAAAAAAAGTTGATGTTTTTTCAAAACATTAGTAAATGAGGTCTCATTAGTTTATGATTCTAAAAAACATCGATAAATGAATTAGGGATGTTTATTTTCTTCTTTAATGCCAAAAAAATTTTAATTTTTGTTTTTTTAATGTGGTTCGCCTGGTGCAAGGGCTGAAGGTAACACGACTTGAATATGTCCATTTATCGAATCCTTATCTCTATGGTTATCAACCTCATGACCATGTGGAAAATTACTTACTAGAAAGCATCATTGATGCTTCCTGAAATAGAATATATGTATCACAGTCAATTAGTAAATATAGAGAGATGAATTAATAAGTACACGACAACCAAAAAACCTTCCCCTATGATGAAAGTACCCATTTTCTCACTACAACCGGTGTCTACATGTACCAAATCAACTAGAATGTTATCAAACCTTAGTGTATGGATTCTTTAGCCACCTCTCTAACACTTGATTCCTTGGGATAAGATCTAGACTTGAAAAAGTTATCATTGTTTCTCCAAAGAAATATCACTATCTTTGGTCCTATGTTACAATTATGTCCTTTGATACCATTGTGTCATGGGCTATCATACTAGGGCCAAAACCACGACTATCATAGCTCACCTGCAATATCAATGGGCTAACGACCAATGATGAGATGGAATATGGCACACATGGGAAGTCATATTAAAATGTACCTACACACACAAACATCTCCTAGCCCATTAAATGCTGAAATAAAAAATACTTGTAAACAAGAATGTATACAAATGAAATACCATTATTAGAGAATGAAAATGTTTATTGGAATGCATTATACATAACCATGCCGACCAAAATAAACCGAAAATATTCCAACCTGATAAAAGAGAACTACTATCAATCCACCCATAGGAACACACCTCTGTCTTTCTAGCTCACTAAGATCCACCTAGACCTAGTGCCTCTTGGAATATATAAATAGGTATGTCTTATAGGGTAGACATAAAAAGCGAGGGAAAATCCCACTCTAGAGAGAATATAAAAATAACTTGTAGGACACCGTGAAATCACTAACTATAATGAATCAATAATAGTAGTCAGATCATCATGGGTATATGTCATTAGAATATAAAAAAACTTACTAGTGTACTCACAGTAAACACATAGTCTCGAGTAAGATCACAACTATAATTACAACCTAGGATTCCTTTTTGAAGGTTCAATATAACCCTCATCTTTGAGAACCCACTCCACAAGTCAGATAGAATAGATCATGTCCATATTTGATGTTGTGGTTGTCAGGTCATTCCCTATGAAGTACACACTGGATGTTTGAAGAAATTGAATCAAATATGGGGATCCCACCTAGGTCTATGGAGTATGCCAAAATTAAAACTTGATTAACCAGGTGAGTAGGGGGTTAAAACTCCTGTAGTTTTGGTCGTGATGACACCACGAACCACACCTAGGGAAATTATGATGATAGAGGTTCTCACTCCAGGAATTAGGGAATGATTCCAATAACTATGTCCAAGTATACAATTCTATAGAGGGGGTGTACATCCTATTAAATAATACCTAATACATTAATACTAAACCCTTAATGAAAGGATCAAGGGAATGAATAAAAAAGAAACTCTTCCAAGATGAATTGGAAAGGGAATCTAAGCCTTATTTAATGATGAACTTGGAATTTAGATGAAGTAAATGGAATGTCCCTTCAGCCCCAGGTCCTACCTGGGTATCATGGACCATGCCCATTTCCTTGTATGAGTACATGCGTTGTTTCATGCCATAGATCTTGTGGAGAGATTCTTCCTTTAAGGCCTGTACTACCCATACATTTTGAGATGTATTCTCGGGTGTTCATGGTTTGTGTAATGACCCACATGGAATGTAACCCCACCCAACATCCATGCAGTGTACACCCTATACACATCGAGCTGACCAGCTCTGGCCACCTGACCTATGCTTGGGACTCCAAGGTGTTTGAACCTTATAGTTTCCCTTAAACCCTATATTTCACTTAGGGGGCCTACATGGCATGTAATTACATATTTAAATCCATCTAACCTTTTATTTTACATAATACCCAATCTACTTTGTTCATATCAGTCTACACCATCGACATCACACATCTCATCAGAAAACACAAATCTAGCATCGTTTGAGCTTTCTCTTCCCTGACCAATAATTTTAGGCTTTGAATCATTTTTCAAATCATCCTAAATAATTATCATGTAGCCACACTGCCCGACTAGGGTGAATGGACTACCTCCATCATTCTTGATACATCTATGATCATACTTCACCATCACCATATGTCAATCAAATTCTTGATAGTTTATTCGTACCTATTACATCAATCCATCACGTTGAAGATAGTCACACAGTGGTCAAATGTCAAGCATTTCATAGAATATAGGTCTAAGAAAACTCATTCCATCAACAGAATAGTAATGATCAAAAACACATAAGGAATGGACTCAACAAATTCTCATGCCAACCTCAATTGGTTTCCACTAGAATGATGAAAAAATATTTAATATACTCAAAAAATAAATCCCCATTCATAGATTATAGCCTTCTTATATTCACAATACACATTATCAATGAATGGTTTCATTTGTTGATTGATTTCCATTTTTTGCATGAAAAAATGAATGGTGATAAATAAACCTAAAAAATTTCCTCACTCAAGATGGATTGATATATGATAAAGAATGAATCCATGTTTATTTAATTGCTAAGATCCTCAAATCATGTTGCACACTTATCAATGATCCAAAACCTAGTCCGACATTTTATATCGTGATCTTCTTAAATGTTATCTCATAATTTCCATGGTTATACAACTAATCTAGAAAATTTTTCATCATAAAATATTTAATGAATATTCAACACCATGGATAATAAATAAAATAAAATAAATAATTTATCTTATTTATTTAATAGTCCACACAATTTAGCGCTCATCCCAAATGTTTGAAGTGCTCCATGGATTAGTCATTCCTAGGGTAAACCCCATGATTCATACTCATTAGTTACCTCATATTTCTGATCTGAAGCTCTATTAAGTAGGTTTCCCACATTTTTATGAAATCATCACACATGTAATATTTAATATATTAAATATATTTCAAAAATTAATTCTGGTGTCATTGGGAAACATAATCTCATGTCTTCTTAGCTTCTAGATATGAATATAATCCATATAATATTCTAAAGTAACACAATGATTAATTTGAGTATCCAGTAGAAATATCAAGTGTTATGGGGAAGATTCGGATTAAATGAAAGGCTGAGATGATATAGAATCAAATAAAACATTATATAACATTGTGTTAATAATAAATTTACCAAAAAAATCATTAAGAACATCTAATTTATCTATGGTAATCTCATTTAGTTATCATTTATCTCTCTCATTTTATTGAGTTTGGTTCCCCTGAGAATTGGGTAATCTATTTTTATATTGTCCCATATGATTAAATTTAAATTTTTGAGCATTACCATCATCAGATTTTGATTTATATTCATATACATTATGTTCTTTTTATCCTCACCTTTTAAAAAATCATTATACCTTTCTATAATCTTCATGTTTTTCTCCAACATTTATCGTAGGTGAGAAAATATCACACTTCCATTACTCCCATTTGGGGAAAACTTCATCCCATGATGCTCAAATAACCTTTTACTCTCCTACATTTTAATTATTACATATTCTATATAGAAGTACATTGTTTTATTAACTGAATATGATATGATATAATCATATGGTGAAATGGTTAAAGAGACCAATTCCATTCAAATGATCGGTTTCAACCTAACAATGGAATGATTAGTTTTTTTATTCTATCTATATACATAGTCTAAAAAATGTCTATATAACATTGTAATTTTATCTTCAAACACAAATAAAATTCATAATCCTTTTTTGTAGGATTTTTAACTGACATTCTATTCCCCTCTTTCTGTACAAGTATATTATTTATCAGATAAAACCTCCATCATTGTTCCCCATTCTATGAACTAGATATTATATTCTTATTTAGTGTTTTTAATTAGTGACAAATATGTTCCCATGTCTCTATTTAGATGATATACTTCCATGATAACATCTTTCTTTTTAACTCTTCCAAAAGTGAGGAGATCTTGTCTAGGGATATGATGTTTTTTTCTCCTCCTAATGGTTTAGTAGTTCCAATAAATTTTATGGTTGATAATGCATGAATAGATATATAATATTCACACTATGTTGTTGATCATCATGTTGATCTATGTAGGTGAAATTATTTTTTACTAATAGGGTTAAATTACTTAGTATGGTTGTGCATGTATTGGCCTTAAATATACCTTTTTTAACTTTTTCAGATGTAATATACCTACATTAACTATCGACGAAGATATCTTTCTAATTCCTCATCTTAATAATAATTTTTTATAATATCATACATATAATTGTCTCTTAATATTGTTTTTTAGAATACAATTCCAATTATGTTTTATAGAGTGAACCCTAGAAATCATAAGGAGTTTTCATAGAACATCTTCTATCTTATTTGGATACTTTATATCTAGACCAAATGGTTTCTAATAAACATTCTATGATACTTAATGTAATATATGGAATTACATTAACAAAATTTATATGTTATGT
This sequence comes from Viscum album, assembly GCA_963277665.1. Lineage (NCBI taxonomy): Eukaryota > Viridiplantae > Streptophyta > Magnoliopsida > Santalales > Viscaceae > Viscum > Viscum album. Next base: position 757,915,456 of record OY728140.1, on the reverse strand, counting down.
TACCTTATTGGAATAGAATACATGAGTTCCTAGAGGGTCAAACAACTTACTAGACATGAAAGACCACAAACATACATGCATGACATTTGAAAACATAATATACCACTTGAAAACATATAGAGAACATTTGTATCCCCTATATCATCTACCTGATATATATATACACCTTCATTATGTTTCCTATGTAAAGTAAAAAAAATAAGTGTTAGATAAATTGATTAATAATTTTTTACATATTATAAAATATGTTAAAGACCCATAAATTCAAAGGAAATTTTTTTCCTTAATTTTTTTTGGGATTTTACGAGTACACAATTTTTTACGGCACTAGATTCCGAGGCCCAGTTTGCCCGGAATCAATTTCCGAAGTTTAGCTCTGGTACGTTAAGTGAACGAACGAGCGAGTTTTTCTAAATTTTGAACCAGTGCTCAGAATCGAAATCTGATGCCACCGATGAAACCGCAGCGCCTGTAGTTTCTTAGGAAGACCTTTATTAGAGTTGTGTTTGCTCAGGAGGAGTTTTTTAATAATGGATTAAGTGTAAAGGGAAATAAAGTTCTATCACAATTTTATCTCTCTTTTCTAGGTGGTTCATTCCTAGGAATGGGAGTTGGGGTTGGACCCAATAAAATCCTAACTCCTCTTGATATGTTATTAGTGAGGTGGGGCCCACACGAGCCCCGCCCCTTCAAATTCCTCTAACTCCTCCAACTCATCTTTAAGTTGACAACTCCCATTAATTTTTAACACTCCCTCTCTCCTCTTTATTCCAGACAACACACATAATCAATTAAGTGGGATTTGTGTATGAATTTTAAATATTAAAATGCATGGCTTGAATTAATAAAATAAGGCAAGTCTTATTTTATTTTGGGGTTAGTTGTTGTGTTGAGAATTAAGAGAGGGAGAGATCTTCTTCTATTGAGGAACTTCATCTTCTCCAATGAAGAACATCCCTACTTCGATGAAGAACACCATCACATCATTCCATCTTCTCTCTGCATCTTATAAAGGTAGACACCGCTTCCTCCTTGGACGTTCTCTGCCGATGTATACGAAGCCTCACCCCGCGACACCGTTTTCCATGACGCTAGCTTCCGCGAATTTATTTCAGGTAGGGGTGTGTTTATGAATGAGAAAGGTTGTTTTCCCTTCCATGTTAGTGGTTCAATCTAAACTATTTTCTATCAAATAAATGCGGAAGGAACCAGACCAAACTAACAAGTTCTGATTCATTCTCCATCCTAATTGTATGCTGTTCTCCAACCGTTATTGAGCGGTGAATTAAGAAATGTTTTCGGATCCCATCGGAGGCCCGAAATCATCGGAAATGGCCTCAGAACATCAGGACAACCTAAGAATGGGAGTTTTTGTAGCAAACAAATCATCAGAACAAAGGACGAATGCCTCGGGAGGCATGCTGGCCAGAGGCGTCGTTTCTGGAAAATTCCTGAATACACTGCGTGTGCTTCCAAAGGACACGCCCTGTAGTGAAAGCATTCAACAACAGAAGTAACGAACATCAGAAGAAGTGACACACGGCGTGTGACACCGGTCACACGACGTGTATTGTCCACACAGTTTGAAAGAGAAGTCTTCAATGAACATGGTGTGTATTCAAGGGAAATACACGGACATAGAAAAAAATACACGGCCACGAGGCATAGCATGTATTATCTTCATTGAATGGTAGAACCAACATCGCAAGGCTCGGCGTGTAATATGGGAGACACATGGACACGGGAAAAACCGCACGGCCAAGAGGCACAGCGTGTACTACCTTTACTTCGGCAGAAGCGGCTTTGTGATGACTCGACATGTATTCCGGGAATACACAGACTCGAGGTGGAGTACAAGGGCAGGTACTCCACCACATGGCCAGGCTTGGCCAGCGTACACGGAGCCGACCCTAGAAGTTTGGAAACGGCGTGTAACCATACCAAACGCCGTGTAGTTACTTTTTACACAAAAAGACATTTGACATGGGCTATGGTACACGGATAGTACCCATGGCCTGAAGACACGGACTATAACCATACCACACACCGTGTACTTACTTTTTACATGACTAACCCCATGGCACGGGACGTTTCACGTGGGAAGTACCTGGTAACTGATGACATGGCATGTATTGATTACCAACACGCCGTGTACTTTTGGAAAATGTCTTGATCGTCTTATTCTCCATGACTCGGGCATGTTTTGCTTGTTTTTCCCCTATGATGTGGGATGGAATGTTGGGATACATAATCTCTGGTCTTCGTGAGAGTTCATGTATCCACCCCTTTGACTCGAGGAGCGTACCCTCCCGGAATTGAGTATGCTGTGTGCGGGAACCCTAGAGCTAGCTGCGATTGCGACGACTATCGCGATGGGATCCTCCATGGGTTCGACGACGACGATGACTGTATTTGGATCCAATGTGGGTTCGGAAGAATGGACGACTGTACTTGGATCCTCCGTGGGTTCGGCAGCGATGATGACTGTATTTGGATCCTACGTGGGTTCGGCAGTGATGGTTACTTCACCAGGATCCTACGTGGGTTCGACAGCGATGACTTCTGTACTTGGATCCCATGTGGGTTTGGCAGGGGAGATGATTCAGAGGCAACATCTATCATCTCCACCCCTCTTCGTGAGTAGTATAACTATGTGAGATGAGTCTTGACTTTCAATAATTATCTTCGATATGATTGACTTGCTATCTTATGTGGATGGGGTTGTGTTTTCCAGTGTGGATTGGGTTGTACCTTTTTGTGTGGACTGGGTTGAACTTGGGCTCGTGAGTTGGATCCAAACTGGAATTGATGACTTAGGTATATGTATGGGCCTATACCTAAGTAGAGTTGGTTGATACTTCGTGATTGTATCTTTCCATTATTGTTTATCCTTTGTGGATTCTGGGAGACCTTCAAGAGTCTCAGGGTCCCTACTGAGTATCTTATACTCACCCCTAAACGGGCTATGCCCGCACTACGTTGTGTTGGTTGCAGATGACGGACAACGCTGATCTTGGTTGAGGCTCGTGGAGTTGGACGGTACCTAGAGGTGGATCACTGGATGAGACATACACGAAGTGGATAGCTGGACCTGAGGAGCTGAGGATAATTTTTGTACCCACCCATCAGGTGGGATTTCCAGAGGACGGTTCGGAGTTACTGCTTCACTCTTCTGCTGCTGTACTTTCTTCCAGTTGTACTTTACTTTCAGTTGGGTTTGTATTCTTGCCCATTTACTTTCTAGCACTTACTTTTTTACTCAGTGTACTTAGTGTTTACATCAACTTGCATACTCTGTTGTGTTTCTTTACTAATATAAAGACAATGAATTCCATTTTATCTGGATTTACGCCTTTGGTGTCAGTCACCATCCCCTGGCCTATGGAAGGTGGGCTTGGGGTAGTCATGACATGGGTCCCGTGGACGGGTCGTGACAAATTGGTATCAGAGGAGTTGGTTCTACTGCATAACATAGGACTCTGATAATTTGTTCTATGTGAACCAATAGTGTTTATGGTATTGAGTGTGGTTATCAGTCCAGGGAGTCCAATGTTGGTGCGGCGGCTGACGTATCCATACACCAGGACCCTGACTTCTGATTTCCGACTCAATTCACAAAAACATTGATTGTATGTGTGTTTCAAAAGTTTTCTTTGTGATTACATTGTGCCAGCTCACCAGGTATACTGTATTAACCGTGGAACACCTATTTCTTTCAGAATGAACCCATGACGATAGCTAGCTAGGGTTACGAGTTTTGTGCGAAATGGCAGCCGACCGAGTGATGAGGCCTCGGTGCAGGGCCCCATTACAGTAGAGGCACCAACGGTACCTCTACACACCGAGTCACCGATGCCACCAGCCCCAGCAGATGAGAGTGCACATCGCCTGAGTGCACTGTATGAGTTTCAGAGTCAGAGACCGCCTAGGTTCCATGGGGAGATGGTCCCTCAGGTAGCCGAGGATTGACTAGAGGCTGTAGTTCGAGTCTTCCGATTGGTAGAGACACCAACAAACTTCATGGTGATCCCTGCTGTGAGTCTCCTGCATGCGGAAACAGGTATATGGTGGAGCCTGATGCTCCATGTGCATGACGAGGCATCTCTCTTTTGGTCAGACTTTGAGAGCCTCTTCTTCTCGGAGTTCGTTCCAGCCACCCTCCGTGCGGTGCATAGTCAGGAGTTACTACATCTACGGTAGGGTAGCATGACAGTAGCCCAGTACTCGACAAGATTTACTGATCTCTCACGCTACTCCCTGAACACGGTAAGAGACCCATTATTCCGGGCCCAGACCTTCAAGTAGAGACTGAGGCACGAGATCAGGGCATCAGTGATCTCCCTCAGCATTCCGACGCAGGCAGGAGTACTGGAGAGAGCCCTTTTTGTGGAGAGCTTTCTTGCTGAGCCTTCACCAATAGCGAGACCTACCGCAGGGCGGAACAAAGTAGATTATTCTGTATCCGGAAGTAGACATGCACCGTAGAGGTCCAAGCGGACCAGAAAATCAAGAGGATGACCTCAAGACACTAGTTCAGATGTGCGGGGCACACGCAACAGATCCAGTCCTACGAGAGGCAGACAGTGTTATGCATGCGGCGGACATGGCCACATGGCTCAGGACTGTCCGACCCACCATGAAGAGGAGCAACAAATGCATGAAGGACCACCCAAGAAGAGGCACACGTTCGACCATGGCGGTCCATAGGGAGCAGACGGATGAGGCAGAGGAGCTGGCCGAGCAGTGGGTGGTGGGCGATGCATTGAGGCTCTACCACCACCACCCCTGGAGGTCCACCCCGACCACATGGAGCTGGAAGATAGAGAAATTCTCAGCTTCAGGCAGTAGAGGCCTATGGCCATGGTGCACCTGAGATGATTCGAGTTACTATCTGTGTCCACTCCACCCTTGATGCTGTTCTTATAGACACATGAGCGAGTCATTATTTCATTGTCGTTGCCCTTGTTCGGAGTTCGGAGATTCCAACGGATTTGTTTGTTGATCCTTATGGCTAGAGACTCCTACGGGATTAGGCTCGACAATTACGCACTATTTCCGGTAGTGTGAGATTACATTAAGAGGCGAGAGCTTTGGTAGGGATCTTCTTGTAGTGGCGTCGAGGCCTTAAGACGTCATCTTGGGCATGGATTGGTTATCTACTATCTATGATCAGATAGACTGTATAGGGCGCACAGTGTAATTTGTTTGCACCGATGGGAGTAGGTTCACCTTCACCGGCAAGAAGGGAGCCTTTGCAGCACAGGATGGACTCAGAAAGGAGAGAGGATACCTGATTACTCATCAGTTGGATAGTCTTATCCTAGGAGTAGTTGATGCATAGTGTCCAAGTTTTCCTGTTGCAGTGGATCAGTATGCAGACGTTTTTCCTGACGACGTTCCATGACTACCTCCTCGCATAGAGTTAGACTTCTATATTGAACTATTCCCTGAGATACCCCTGATGTCAACTCCAGCATATCAGATGGCTCCCGCTGAGCTTCGTGAGCTATGGGTATAGATGGAGGACTTGCGGGGCAAGGGATTATTTCGACCCAGTGTTTCACCCTGGGCTCCCCCGATTTTGTTCGTCAAGAAGGCGGACAAGAGCTTGCGACTGTGTGTCGACTACCGTCGCCTGAACTAGGTGACCATAAAGAACAAGTATCCACTTATAAGGATAGATGACCTCTTCGACTAGCTCAAGGGAGCACGCCATTTCTCGAAGATAGACCTCAGTTCGGGCTATCATCAGCTCGGAGTTCAAGATGAGGATGTGCATAAGACATCCTTCAGGTGTCAGTATGGCCACTATGAGTTCCTGGTTATTCCTTTCAGCATAACCAATGCTCTGGCAGTATTCATGAGTTTCATGAACAGGATGTTCCAGCCTTACCTTGATCAGTTTGTCATAGTCTTCATCGATGACATATTGATTTACTCGACTACTGAGGAGGAGCACACCTACCACTTGCGGGTTGTACTGGACACACTCCGAGAACCCCCGCTTTATGGTAAGCTCTCGAAGTGTCAATTATAGATTAGAGAGGTCCACTTCTTGGGACACTTCATCTCTGAGGCGAGAGTTGTGGTGGACCCTACAATGATCGAGGCAGTGCTAGCTTGGGAGCCAACCAAGAGCGTGATGGAGGTGTAGAGTTTCCTAGGTCTGGCTGGGTATTATCGATGATTTGTGCCAGACATCTCCAGAGTTGTAGCACCACTTTCAGCTTTGAGGAAGAAGGGGAAACCCTTCGTATGGTCAGACAGATGTCAGCAGAGCATCCAGGAGCTGAGACAGAGATTGACCAGTGCACCCATCTTGAGGCTACTGGAGGAGGGCGTAGGGTACGTAGTTTACTGAAACGCATCAGGGACCAGACTTGGGTGTGTCCTGATGAAGGAGTAGGCAGTGGTCACCTATGAATCATGAAAGTTGAGGCAACATGAGAAGAACTACACTACCCATGATCTGGAGTTAGCAGTAGTGGTATTTTCCTTGAAGTTGTGGCAACACTATATGATGGGCGAGTGCTTTATAGTCTACTCTGACCACCAGAGTCTCAGGTACATCTTCTCACAGAAGCACCTAAACCTGAGACAGTGGAGATGGCTCCAGTTCCTCCAGGACTATGAGTTTGAGATAGTCTATACTCCTAGGAAAGGGAACGTAGTAGATGATGCTCTCAGCAGGAGGTCGGGCATCTAGCTACTTGGAGAGGTGACAGAGCAACTAGCCGCGTTGCAGATATCCTTTGTGGATAGAGATGGGGCAGCTTTTCTACAGTCCCTCACAGTCACTCCACCACCTCTTCAGTAGGTCAGAGAGGCACAACATGGGGATGTTGACTGTGAGATGTGATGTGCATAGATATCCTCAGGACATACACCTGATGGATTCTATGTAGGAGGAGATCACATCGTCCTTTTCAGAGGACGTTCCATGGTACCAGTTGCATTACATGAGGGGGTGCTGAGAGAGTTTCACACATCCTCTTTAGCGGTACATCCAAGAGTAGCGAAGATATACCAGGATCTCAAACGCCATCACTGGTGGCCGCGTATGAAGAAGGCGGTGGAAGAGTTTGTTTCACGATGCCTCACCTGCCAGCAGGTGAAGGCGGAGCACCAGGTACCAGCAGGCTTGGTACAACCCTTAGAGGATCCGGAGTGTATGTGGGATGGGATATCCATGGATTTCATGACTGGGATTCTACGTAATTCTAGAGGTCACAACTCTATCTGGGTGATTGTCGACTGCCTCACCATGTCGGCCCACTACTTACCCATCAGAGAGCATGGCTCAGTAGAGATCATGGGACACCTCTATGTTCAGGAGATCGTATGGCTTCATCGTGTTCCATCATCTATCGTCTCTGATCGAGACGCTCGATTTACATCCCGTCTTTGGAAGGGGTTACAGGAGGCGTTTGGGGCACAGCTATGCCTGAGCACCGCCTTTTACCCTCCGATGGATGGTCAGATGAAGAGAACCATTCAGACTCACGAGGACATGCTCCGTGAATGTGTCCTCGACTTTGGACACAGATGGGACGATCACCTACCCTTGGTGGAGTTTGCGTACAACAACAGCTACCACTCCACCATCGGGATGACACCATACGAGGCATTGTACGTCCAACCTTGCAAATCACCACTGGGCTGGACAAATCCTGGGGAGTCAGCACTAGTAGGACCAGAGATGGTCCAGGCCACGATGGAGAAGGTTCAGGTCATCCAGGAGTGGATGAGGATAGCTCAGAGCTGAAAGAAGTTTTATGATGATAGGAGGCGAAGACCACTAGAGTTCGAGGATGGCGACCACGTTTTCTTACGGGTCTCACCTCGACGTGGATTACGGAGATTTGGCTGAGGCGGAAAGTAATCTCCATGCTTCATCAAACCATTCCACGTTCTCAGCAGGATAGGTGAGGTGGCATATCACCTGGCTCTTCCACCTCAGTTGCACCGGGTTCATGACGTCTTCCACATATCTCAGCTGAGGAGATACGTGCACGACCCGACACATATCATCAATCACAAGGAGCTGGAAATCGATGACGGGGCGACTTTTGTGAAGGTCTCGGTGGAGATTGAGGATCTAAAGGAGCAGGTCCAACGTGGACGGTGGATTCCTCTAGTGCACATCAGGTGGAATCACGGGAACCTCCAGGAGAGCACTTAGGAGTGGGAGGCTCAGATGCGTGCTTATTACTCTCATTTGTTTCCCTATTTTGTGATATATCATTACGGGTACCTAACGCCCTGAGGTGGGAGTAATGTAAAGACCCGTAAATTTCATGGATTTTTTTTCTTAATTTTTTTGGGATTTTATGAGTACGCAGTTTCTAACGGAACTTGATTTTGAGGCCCGGTGTGCCCAAAATCAATTTCCGAAGTTTAGCATGGGTACGTTCGGTAAACGTATGAGCAAGTTTTTCTATCTTTTGATCCAGTGATCGGAATCGAAATCTGAGGGCACCGATGAAACCGCACCACCGGTAGTTTCTTAGGAAGACCTTTATTGGATTTGCGTGTGCTCGGGAGGAGTTGTTTACAAATGGATTAATTTTAATGTTAAATAAAGTTGTGTCACAATTTTATTTCTCTTTTCTAGGTGGTTTATTCCAAGGTATGGGAGTTGGGGTGGGACCCACTAATATCCTAACTCTTCATGATAGGATATTAGTGAGGTGGGGCCCACACGAGCCCCACCCCTTCAAATTCCTCTAACTCCTCTTTATGTTGAAAACTCCCATTAATTTGTAACTCTCCCCTCTCTCCTCTTTATTCAATCCAACACACATAATAAATTAAGTGGGATGTGTGTTTGAATTTTAAATATTAAAATTCATGGATTGAAGTAATAAAATAAGACAAGTCTTATTTTATTTTGGGGTTAGTTGTTGTGTTGAGAATTGAGAGAGGGAGAGCTCTTCTTCTCTTGACGAATACTATCTTCTCCGGAGAAGAACATCCCTACTTCGACGAAGAACATCGTCACATCGTTCCTTCTCCCCGCATCAAAGAAAGGGAGACACCACTTCATCCTTGGACGTTCTCCACCAACGTATACGGTGCCTCACACCACGACGATGTTTTCCGCGATGCTAGCTTCCAAAATTTCATTATGGTAGGGGTGTGTTTATGAATGAGAAATGTTGTTTTCCCTTCCATGTTATTGGTGCCCTCTAAAAATTTTGCTATCAAACAAATGCGGAAGGAGCAGACTAAACTAACACGGTCTGATTGCTCTGCCATTCTTGTTGTATGGTGTTCTCCAACCGTTCTTGAGCGGTGAATTAAGACATGTTTTTGGAGCCCATCGGAGGCCCGAAAACATCGGAAACGGCCTCGGAACATCGGGAAGACCTACAAATAGGAGTTTTTGTAGAAAATGGATCATCAGAACAAAGGAAAAATGCCTCGGGAGGTGTGCTAGCCAGATGCATCGTTTCTAGAAAATTCCAGAATACATGGTGTGTACGTCCAAAGCACAAGCCGTGTAGTGAAATTGTTCAGCGGAAGAAGTAACGGACATCAGAAGAAGTGACACATGATGTGTGACACCGGTCACACGACGTGTACTGTCCACACAATTTCATAGAGGAGACTTCGATGGACATGGCATGCATTCAAGGGAAATACACGGACATGGACAGAAATACATGGCCACGAGGCACCACATGTATTATCTTCATTGAAAGGCAGAAGCGGCTTCATGAGGCTCGGCGTGTAATATGGGAGACACACAGACAATGGAATAACCACACAGCTAAGAGGCATGGCGTGTACTACATTCACTTCAGCAGAAGCGGCTTCATGATGACTCAACATGTATTATGGGAATACACGGACACGAGGTGGAGTACACAGATAGGTACTCCCCCACACGGCCAGGCATGGCCAACGTACATGGACCCGTCCCAAATGTTTGGACACAGAGTGTACTTACTTTTTACATGAACAACCATTTGACACGAGCTGTGGTACATAGACAGTGCCCATGAACTGAAGACACAACGTGTAACCATACCACATGCCATGTAATTACTTTTTACACGACTAGCCCCATGACCCGGGCCGTTTCACATGGGCAGTACCCAGTGACTGATGAAAGGGCATGTATTGATTACCTACACACTGTGTACTTTTGGAAAATGGCTTGGTCGTCTTGTTCTCCGTGACTCGGGCACGTTTTTCTTGGTTTTCACATATGACGTGGGACAGAATGTTGGGATACATTAACTATGGTCTTCATGATGGTTGATTTATCCACCCCTTTGACCCGAGGAGAGGACCCTCCTAGAATCGAGTATGATGTGTGTGGGAAGCCTAGAGCTAGCTGCGACTGCGACAACTACCATTCTGGGATCCTCCGTGGGTTCGACGACGATGATGACTGTACTTGAATCCTACATGGGTTTGGTAGCAAGGACCACTGTACTTGGATCCTCCATGGGTTCGACATCAATGATGACTATACTTGGATCCTATGTGGGTTCGGCAACGATAGTTACTGTACCATGATCCTATGTGGGTTCGGAAGTGACGACTTCTGTACTTGGATCCTACATGGGTTCAGTAGGGGAGATGATTCAGAGGCTACATCTATCATCTCCACCCATATTTGTGAGTAGTATATCTGTTTGAGATGAGTCTTGAATTTCAATCATTATCTTCGATATGATTGACTTGCTATCTTGTGTGGATTGGGTTGTGCTTTCATGTGCGGATTGGGTTGTACCTTCCTATGTGGACTGGGTTGAACTTGGGCTCGTGAGTTGGAGCCAAACTGGAATTGATGACTTAGGTATATGTATTGGAATATACCTAAGTAGAGTTGGTTGATACTTCATGATTGTATCTTTCCTTTGTGGTTTATCCTTTGTGGATTCTGGGAGACCTTCGGGAGTCTCGAGGTCCCTACTGAGTATCATATTCTCACCCCTGCACGGGCTATACCCGCACTACATTGTGTTGGTTATAGACGATGGACAATGCTGATCATGGTTGAGGCTCGTGGAGGTGGATGGTACCTGGAGGTGGATCAATGGACGGGACGTACACGGAGCGAACGACTGGACCCGAGGAGCTGATGAGACTATCTGTACCCACCCTTCAGGTTGGATTTATAGAGGATGTCTCAGAGTTTCTACTTTAATTTTCTGCTGCTGTACATTCTTCCAGTTGGACTTTACTTTTAGTTGGGTTTGTATTCTGGCCCATTTACTTTCCAGTAGTTACTTTTGTACTCAGTTTACTTAGTGTTCACTTTAGCTTGCATACTCTGTTGTGTTTCTTTACTTATATAAAGGAAATTCCTTCCCTTTTATCAGGATTTACACCTTTGGTGCTAGTCGCTAGCCCCTGGCCTATGGAAGGTGGGATTGGGGTAGTCACGGCACAGGCCCCAAGAACGGTTCATGACAAATATATCACAACATAATCATTAAATACATGTTACAGTAAGAAAACATGAAAATTTTAAAAAATAACAATCTATAATATGTATCATGATATATCTATTAAAATATTTAAAAAAATTGAGAAAAATAATTATAGATGCAATAATGATTGAACCCTTAACACTATACATCAAAACATGCTATCAAGGGCCTATGACTAGACATATTCCTATTTTTGGAAGAAGAATAATAAAAAATAAATCCATTTTTTATCTCATGAGACATGTTGAAGAATTGAGGGGCTATAATATTTATACGCCCTACCTATCACATAATTATGTACACTACAACTCCCATATGAGACATAAGGAAAATTCTTACCATTCCTACATAACCACATAATGAATAAAACAAGGATATATGTACAATGAGAAATATGGAAATAAAAGACTCCCTATTCAATATAATAATGTGGTTGATTGGGATAACATACCTTAATCAACTTAGATGTATTAGTGTATCATCAATGAATCCTTAAGTACCCTCATCAATTAAATATAATGGTGATGATACATTCAATGTAAGGATTTATCCATGGATGATAATTGGGTCCAATAGTATAAATTTTCGGGAGAGTAAGTAAATGGTAATAAAAAATATTATCATAGTTAATTAGGGTCCTATGAATATTCTAAATAATATATCCCTATACTTTCTTTAATTGGTTAGTTCTCATAGGCCCACCCATCATGCATCCAGGTGATGATTGAGTAAATGGTAAATAAACCATTTTGAGGTTATTTCCAAATGGTTCATCAATTACAAAGCAACATATACTCTCTAGTATCCATATATGTATGTATTTTCATGATAATTATACAAATTTGTAATTTAACAAAAATTATGATTGGTTTTCCACCATGAAAAGTATTTATTATTACAAAATTTCTAATAACTCATAGGTCAAATAAATATCAGAGTGTGATAATCATATAGAATAATAAATCCCAAAAATGTTATCATTAATAAGGAAAAATGAATTCGAAGTAAATTTATTCCCCACCTAAATGAAACAACATGGTGAATATAATATATTTCCCAAATAATCATAATTCAGGTAAAAACCTCACATATGGATTGGGTAGAAATAAAACAAAAACCTCATGAAATAGGGTGAGTAAAATTGATCTTTATATTTAATGAATAAATTAATTTACTAATACAATGTATAAAATAAGTAGAATATAAACCCTAACAAAGGATGTTAGGTCCATAATACCAAACATGTCCTAAAGAGAGATATTTGAGAAGAATACCCTAACCCCTTGTCATAAATTCATTGAATTCGATTTATACTATTGCGTAATAAAAAAATTCATCTTACCAAATTATTTAACAAAATTACTAAAATTCATTTTTATTCACACTATTCATAATTATCCATTTTGTACATGGATTCGATATATTTTTTACATTGATTGAGTATAATTTTGATGATTTGTAATAGTTTCATAATATAGTGTCCATATATGATCTCCATCAGAATATCATCAATACTATGTAATTAATGTTACTATTAGAGATGATTTATAATTATTTATCATGTTTCAAATTCTATTCACGTGTTTTTTAGTCTTTTCCCTAAAATGTTAAATCAATGAAAGTAATTTTTCAATGATTCCTAACAACCGAATTGTGTTTTATTGATTAATGAATTAAATATCAATATAACATCTCCAAAACTAAAATTAAATAATTTTATTTTTTTCTGTCAGATTATACTATTAATTATATTCCTGTATGAATTCATAATATAAATTCATAGTATTTATCTTGTAGGTTGTTAAACTGGCCCAAACATAAAAAAACAATGATTTAATGGATTATTATGAGACTGTATTACTGTAATATAATTATGATATAAGCATAATGATCGTATTTAGTGTATATAATTTTGATATGTATTAATTAGAAGGAAATTTAAAATAATTAATGTATACTTAAATATTTCACAATTTGAATAAAATATTATTTTCTTTTTTCACTTATTTTAAATGAATGAATTTATTAAGACATTTTTCTAATAAAGTTATTATATTTTTTGAAATAAATTATACCATAACCATAATGAAATTATCTAAATATATTTTATTATTTAATAACATCCCTATAACCACTCTTGTAAATAGGTGAGTGAAAAAATGGAATTTATCATGGAGGAGTTAGACTATGCAACACATATATGATAGTTTCATTTTTCTTAAGTAATGGGGACACAAGTTCGGTGTTTATATCCAAAAATATCAAAAAAATATAAACAATAAATATTTAATTAATCGTATAATATTTGTAAAAAAATTTGATATTGAATAATAAATGAATAATATTTTAGTGAAAATATTTATCCTATGTTTAGAACACTGTGTTTCTCTTATATGATTCCTTAAGGGTGAGGTATTGTGGTGATATCATGTAACTAGAAGGTTATGATAGTTAAAAGGAATAACTGGGTAAAAAACATTGTATAGTTTGTTGAGTAAAGTGAATTTTTAGAGTGGTATTTGAGGGGTGGTTATAGGCATTTTGTTTGGTGAAAAGTGAGTCCTTACATGGATTTTAAATTTGGGTTTATGGTAGGAATCGAATCATTTGTGGGTTAGATGGGTTTGAGATTTTATAATGAGAAATGATAGGTGATGCATGTGGGTATTACATTTATACCAATCAATACATTCTATATGATTAATGTTTCCTATTAATTATATATATTTCATGATACATTATTTACCCATTTTACACTTATAAATATTGACTAAATATTAATATTTGTATTTATTTTTTGACTATAATTATCATACAAACTGGGAACCATACATATAATAAAAAATGCTAAGTTATTTTTATTAATATTCAAACCATTTCATAATAATACATTCCTATAAAACATAAATGTTTTGTGTCAATGGAAACATAGATATATGAGAAACATTTACAGAAAATACCTACATAATTTAACATTTTTTTATACACCATAAGAAACCTTTTTTAATATAACATATATAAAACCATTCAATATAGCCATGGGAAGGGACTTATAAGAATGTATTAGCTCAGATTATCAACAAGGGTAAATATAAGAGATATAAATAAATTATCATATGTGGGAAAAACATAAGCATAATGGTTTGATAATATGTTCTAAAAGTTATAAAATCATATCCATCATTTAATATATAATATTCCAGAATGATGGAAAAAAATTTATCAATCAAATGAAATAATACAAGAGAGTTTGGAACCATCAATAATCTATCACGACCAATAACAATATATCATAATCATGATATATTTTTTCATCATTATAAGAAGAAGAAAACATTTATTATTAATTTATCACTTCCAAGACTATTATAGTGGTATCATTTCACTCCCACAACAATCATTTCCATTGATAGGGTTCACTCCAAATAAAAGTATATTTTAAAATTTTAATAAAAACATGATTAGTCCCCAATCCACTCCTTATTTTCTCTTGAGATTTCTATATTTGTCTAATTTATTTTTTGGATATATAAATATAGTCCCTTTTACACAATGAAAACCTTACATATGTGTTCCAAAACACCATTAAAAATTATTTATATCCTGAAATCATAACCAGTGAAAAATATATGAGGTTTATAATCATTTCATCCTGATAATCAAAAACAATATATTTAAATAAAAAATATTATAAAATTGGATCATAAAGAAAATACATCAAAATAAGAAAAAAATGGTGCTTATATGGATTAAAATACCATTAAATATCACTGTAACATTTCTTAAAAAATACACTTTTTAATCGAAATCATTTATCAACAATATAAAAATTCCCAAATAAAGGGAAAAACATTTTCATTTTGAGGAATAAGAAAAAAACATGATGGTATAATTAAATAAAAGAATATTCATGATGGATATGGATGTTATTAATGTGAATTATGTTAGAAAATTATCACATTTTTAGTGAAATGTAAAAAGTATCGAATTTGGTGTAGCGACCCCAACAAGAGTAACATGGTAACTATGCCAACATTATTATAGTGGTTTAGATAAATTTGGTAAAATTATAAAGGACCAATAGGTTATTAAGTTTTATATAACCAAATATAAACATAATTTGCATTTTATATAGGGATATAAAATAATCGTATGAAAGGAAAACATTTTTCAACCTTTAACTCACTCCATGATTTCATCTTCCTATCTCGAGGAAAGTACAAAAATGGTGACATACAATGATATTTCAGGGTTTTATATAGTGAAATTTATCATGAATTTTTAACTATAATCATCATACATTTTTAAATAATAAACCACACATCCAATGTTAATAACACGACTATCATGACAGGATAATTCATAATAAACAAGACAAGGTAAATAACAAAAAAATTCCATTTAATCAATAAACTGAGAATGAAATGCATGAAAAGATAATATCTTTATATAAATACCATGGATAATAATTACATAATTTTTATATAAATAAATTATTAATAATTATATTTTTTGTTAATGGGGTCATGATGTCAATATTGTCAAGACCTTTCATAAGTTCCATTAACACTAATTGTAGAAGGTAGTTTAATTTTTTCAACTGATTTGCCTCACAATACTAGTTGATGAGTATAAGGTCTATATAATTATATTCCTAACCCATAATTTCATGTCAAAATAATTACTTATTAATTTAATAATATATTTAATTCATGATTCAATATTTTCTATAATAAAATATTAGTACTGATTGAAGGATATGGATTTGACAATACATACCATGTTATTCAAATAATGTTCAAAGTAAACAAAATATGTAAAAATTGTATAATTTTTTTTGAAATAATCATATCTGTCATAAAATAATATATATATTTTCAATGAATGCAATTTCAAATAAAAAATTTTCATAAAAATGATTGTTTCAAGATTATGTTAACAATCATAAAATAAAAAATATTTAAATATAACTTTTACCAATTGTTAATTTTCATCCCAAATACCCTTGGATAAAATAATTCAAAATAAATCTTAAAATACCCTGATTTAGTAATGAATCATGATATTAAATGAAATATGGTATTTATGTACACTAAATAATGAAATTATTTTCATAACGTTACAATATGCCTTAATAATGGGAAATTTATATTTTGTCCCCTACCTTGAGTCTACCTCATCCAGTATATTCATTATCATCATTAATAATATATATTTTTAGTTATTTACTTACTTAAGAACAATTTTCATGTTTATTATTCTATTTATTTCAATTATTACGATGTTATAAGAAATTATATAGTTAATTTTTTTATGTTAGGTGTTTTGATGATATTTGACTTATGTGTGAAACATTACATCGATAGTTTTACTATTGGTCATACAGGTAATTATTTTTAAATTATAATACAAATAATCATAAAAAAGTATAATATTTATGCATAAAATATTTTTTATTACTAATCATGAAATATGGTTTTGTTAAATATAGTTTGTTATTATCATTGAGATTGTGGGACGTTCAAATGCATGAGTAACATTTCCATTTTTACGATAATTATGGAAAGGAGTTGAGTAATATTTTATCATTAATGGATGATTATTTTATAATAAATAACACATTATATAAATAAATATATTTATATATATATCATCTATGTGGTTTTGTTTAGAAAAGATAGTCGTATCACTTTGTGATGGTGCTAGTCCACACATACATGAATGTTGTTTTTGTTGGAAACATTGTCATTATATGCAGGAATTGGAGTATGGTATGGTTTGTGATTGTTGTAAATCCTCATAGAATGTTTAGAATTTTTTCCAGCAAAGTGATCATACAGAACAAGCAGATAACAGTGTTGAAGGTGGCACCGTTTTCCAGTGTTTACCATTTTTTTGGGCCTGAAAATTGACAAAAGAAGAAAATGTGTTTTTGTCAAAGAGACTTGTGTTCTTTTGACTTTAATGAGAGGATACTTGCACGCCCATTGTTTGTCAAAATCAGAGCATGTAAATATGGAAAATGAAGAAGGGAGACCATGTTTCATGTTTGGTCGCACAAGTACTTGCACGCCGAAACTTGCGCGCCGAGGGAGGACTTGTGCGCTGTCGCGTAGGTTATTCAAATTCCTATAAATAGAGGTCCACCCCTCCTCATTCGGTAAGAATATCAGACATAGAGAAATTCAGAGCTACTATCGTGCAGTTGTAGTGGTTGCGCAAGTGGTGGTGGGTCGCGCAAGTTGAAGTTGCACGATAGTTGTTTGCTGCGCGTCCAAAGTGGTTTGGGAGAGAAAGGAGTTAAGTAACCCAAGATTGGATGTAGTGAAGAAGGTGTCGAACAGGTGGTATGGTGACACTTGTGCCCATGATTTTGATGTAGCGCGAGAGTTCACAATTGCGCCCCAAAATTGGTTTGGGCTTAAATGAAAGTGAGTCGTGAAAGTTTGGTGTTGAAGAAGTGAGTGTCACACAATTGGTTGAGGTGTACATGCACACAAGTTTGGACATGCACTCCAAGACATTCACGCCACCTTGAAACTTGTGTGCCGTGCTTGGAGAAGTGCGACTAGTGTAGTATAAGCATGCGAGTCTTTTTGGAGCTGCATGAAAGCTGGAAGATTTCCCGATACCTTCAGTGCCAAGTGAGATTAGTATACAGGTGGAAGTTGTACTTAAATAGAGCATCTACATACAACAAGAGGATGAATTATTTACCAATGATGAAGAGACCTTCATGTCTGTAAACAGAGTGGGACTTTACTAGAGACCGTGATCCAGGGGGAGTCAACGGGTGTGACCTGAGGGATACTATAGGCTATCTTTGAACAGATGTAAAGGTAGTGATCTTGGGACAATGTGACTATTACCAAACCATTGCAATCCACAACGAGTGAAGAGTAGTGGAATTTGGTACTACCGACAACCTATTGGCGTATGCTCCTTGCACGTAGCCCTTAGTGGTGAACCAAGTAAAAAGTGATGTGTCATGTATTTGCATTTGAATGTTTTATTTATTCTCATATCCTTTATATAGGTTAAAATGGTTTCTACCAATGTGGGAACAAAATCTGAATGTTTAAAAGAATACATTGACACCCTAATTCACCCCTCCCCCCTCAGGGTGTCCCGGGGTCCTACAAGTGGTATCAGAGCAAGGTTGCTTGTGTTTGATCTGTTTTATACTGCCATGGACAATTCGGCGAATGTTAGAGGAGTCCCTCTATATGATGGAAGTAATTTCTAGATCTGGAAGAACAGAATGAGATCTCATCTAAGATCTCTTGGAATGGATGTTCTTTTTTCAACTCTGAAAGGAATGAATGTCACTGATCTAAAAGGTCTAGCTATGACTGACGTAGATAGGAAAATTCTTGATGCAGATGCTAAAGCACAAAATGCACTCATTGCAGCCCTTTCTGATCAGATCATTCTAATGTTGATGAGTTTCACCACATCAAAATCCATGTGGGATAAACTTGAAAATATCTATATAAGAGATAACAAAGTTATTGAGGTAAAATTACAAGTCCGACATAATCATTTTGATGATCTGAAGATGCATCCAGACGAGAATGCAGACTCATTCTTTAATTGAATTACTAATGTGAAAGGAGAAATTCGTGGTCTAGGTGAAGAAATCATAGACGTAGACATTGTGAAGAAAATATTAATACAACTTCCACACCTTTAGAATGCAATGATTTCAGCCCTTGAGGAAAGATATATTTCCAATCCTTAGTTGGATGATCTGTTGAGCATCTTAGTGGCTTATCAAATGAGAGTTAGACCAGAAGATGCTACTACACGAGTAAGCGAGGAAATGGAGTTTAAATCCATGGAGAAACTGAAAATTTCAAAAGATAGTAGTGGTGAAGACTATGAGGAAAAAAATTCTTTCTCCCATTTCCAAGAAGTTCCAGAAGGGAATAGGGAAGTTCAAAGGGAAGTTACCACTATCTTTCTTTTGTTGTGGAAAATTCAGGCTTATTGCTTCTCAGTGCTTAAGAAAGATCAATGATGATGATAGGGAAGTTAAAAACATTTAGAAGCCTTAGAAAAGGGTTTTCAAGATAGGAGACCTCAAATCTAGAAAGAAAGTTCTGAAAAAGTGTTTTTTCTGTGAAGAGGAAGAAGATTATAATGAATTCTGTGAAGAAGAAGAACCAGAGTTTAACACTTGGGACCATGATTACATGATGGCCACTATTGAAAAATAAGAAGATACTTGTGGAGAAAATCAATTGAAAACTGGTGCAGATCTTGAGTTGCAGCATAAGGATGTTGTTGTTAAGATTAATATTAAATGTAAGAGTTTCTATAAGTGGAAATAAATTCTAGAGCAATCATCTGAATTTTTTGATTATCTTGAAGCTGAAATTGAATGAATGGAAGAATTTGTGAAAGTAAAATCTAAAATAATCGAATAAAATGATGATGTAGTGGATGAAATGCTGAAAATTGAATAGCAACAACAGGTCATTAATGACATCACATCCAAATTGGAAGAAAATAACAAGGCTGTTGAGGGTCTTGAGGAGGAAGTTGTTACTCTTAAGTGTAAACTTGAGAATGAATCGATTTCAAAAGAATCAAGGAAAAAAATACAGTTTGGAAGGTTCTCAAATGCCGATCTATTGGAAAAAGAAAATCGTGGCTCTAATGGAGTTGAAATGATTTTTAATGATCAAAGACCTACCTGCATAGGAAATAGTGGAATGGGTTGTGGGGAAGAATCATCAAATGCTGCTAATAAAGGTGAAAAAAATAAAGGCAAGATAAAAGTGGGTGATGTGGTAAAGTCTTCTGAAGTGATGAAACAAAAACCACCAATTAAATTTGAAAGATGAAAAGAAGATTATCCTCGAGCCTTGTGGAAAAAGGAGCCGTCATACTATTCTCCCACAGAAAAAGAAATGAGGATGAATAGATGTGAAAAGACATTTCCTCTCATGAAGTGTCTGTTCTATGGATATTTGGGCCACACCATGTCTGAGTGGGAATGGCAAGAAGTTATCTGATAGGAGAAGGTATAATAGTTCAAAAAAGGATAAAAAATTCATATCTTAATTCTTATAGAATAAAAAATTTCTATGGATATTGTTTTCATTGTTCTAACATTGGTCATAAGGATGTTAGTTGTAGGAATAGAGGGGACATGTACACCTCATACTGAAGTTTTAGAAAAGTCAAGTCTCGTCAGCAAGATGGTGTTGCTCTATCAAACAGGTTTTCTCCTCTTAGAGAAGATTTCAAATATGAAGAACCTAAGTACATTGAAGTGATAATTAAAAGGCCATCGGCGCTCTATATTCAATCCAATGTCTCATGGAAAGAAAGGATTAAAATTGAAAAATAAAACCTTGCAGAGGTAGCCCAAAAAGATACAAAAAGAAACAGTACCTGGATTCTAGAGCAGTTTTTCATCTCCTATGACATGAAATGCTGGCCTATTAATAGATATCAAAAGAAAGGTTGATGGCACAGTACGATTTGGTAGTGATAGAGCTCTAAAAATCAAAGGTTGTGGAAGTACTGAATTAGCTGATGGGGAGATAAAGATGAATGAAGTCCTTTATGTAGATGTCCTACGTTATAATCTACTCAGCGTGAGTCAATTCTATGACTCGAGACTTATAATTAATTTTAATTATAAAGGCTGCACTATTAAGGGAAAGTCAAGAAAATCACTTATGAAGGGATGCAGAACAAAAGGAAACTTGTATCAGGTTGATAGTAAATAAAATGATTGTTACATGAGTGTTGAAGAAGAAAACAATTTTTGGCATCGAAGACTGGGACACACAAATTAACAAGACATGGAGAAAATATCAAAATTGAGGATTGTAATGGACATTCCTAATCTGAATCATGAGTGTGAAAAGTCTTGTGGTGCTTGCATTCGTGGGAAGCTAGTCTGTAGTACATATAGGCCAAATAATAAAAGGTAATCCCATCTTCTTGATCTAATTCATACAGATGTATGCGGGCCGATAAATGTTGCCGAAACTCATGGAGAATGGAACTTTTTCCTTTTCATTGATGATTTCAGAAGAATGTCATGTGTCACGTTCATTCATATGAAACAACAAGTACCTGACTGCATGAAAACATATCGACGAATTGCTGAGAATGATACCGGACGAGCAATGAAAGTGCAACGATTTGACAATGGAGGGGAATACACGTCCATTGAATTTTAGAATTACCTATAGAAGCATGGGAAACAACATGGGGTAGCTGCTATGAGAACTCCACAACAAAATGGAGTTGTTGAACATAAGAATATACAGGTGAACAATATGGCATGAACTATGCTGATTGAGAGTCGTTTTCCACGACATTACTGGAAAGAGGCTGTTCAAGCCGCAATATATATTTAAAATTGAACAGGACTTTATATGGGTGAGACGAAGACACCATATGAATTATGGAATGGAAGGAAACACTCTTTGAAATACTTTCTTGTTTTCGGATGTAAATGCTTAATTAGGAACAAAGAAGGAAATCAAGGGAATTATGGTGACAGTGAAGATGAAGGAATTTTTCTTGGATACTCAATGAACAGCAAAGACTACATGTGTTTCAATAAGTGATTATAAAGGATTTTGGAAAGTAGTGATGATAATATAATTGAAGAGAAAACCAAAAACTCTTCAAGGACGTCATATGCTGATATGATAGATAGTGGAGAATAAAGTGAACATAGAAAAAATAAAAATACAAAAATAGAGGAATCTATACAAAACACTCAGTAGTCACATCATGATGTCGACTAAGAAAGAAGAATCTGAAGAAGTAACTATGGCTGGAGAGAATGAAACTGAACCACATAGGAGAAATCGAAGAGCTGAGATTGATCCATCTAACATAATTGGGGACAAGAATGAACCCACAAAAACAAGGAGGATAAAGAATAATAGGCAATCTGCATTTCTGTCAGTTGTGGAGCCATTCTAATTTGAAGAAGCTACAAAGGATGAATCATGGGTGGAAGCCATGAATGAAGAGTTAGATCTGATTGACAAGAATCTGACATGGGATCTTGTACAGAGATATGAAGGTCACAATGTGATTTGTACAAAATGGATCTTCAAGAACAAGTTTTATGAGCATTGAAGTGTTATTCGAAACAAGGCACGACTGGTATGTAAACGATACTCTCATATTTAAGGCGTTGATGTTGAAGAAACCTTTTCTCTAGTGGCTAGACTGGAGTCAATCAGGCTTTTATTTTCCATGACACTCCAAAGAGGTTATAAAGTATATCAAATTGATTTCAAGACAAAATTATTTAATGGAGTTCTCAAAGAAGAAGTCTACATTGAACAACCAGTGGGTTTTGTTCTTGGTACTGATGAAAAAAAGGTCTGCAAACTGAAGAAGGATCTAGATGGTTTGAAGTAGGCACCACGAGCATGGTATTCTCGGCTGGACTCATATCTCGAAAATATAGAATTCAAAGGAGTAGGAGTAAACCACAATCTATATGTGAATAATTCTACAAAAGATCAATTCATGGTTCTAGTCTACGTTGATGATATCATATTTGGTGGAAGCATGTAGAAACTAGTGGATGAATTTTCCAATCATATGTAATCATAATTTGAGATGTTTATGACTGGGGAGCTTATATATTTCATGGGGCTTCAGGTGGTTCAAAAGAAGGATTACACTTTCATTTCTCAGGAAAAGTATGCAAGAGAGCTTTTAAAGATGTTTAATATGAAAGACTACAAACCAATGTTGAATCTGATTGCAGTTGGAACTAAACTTGGAAAGCATGAGGAAGGGACCTCTGTAGATCCCACCATGTACAAGAGGATCATTGGAAGCCTACTGTACCAGACAACGACACGACTAGATATTGTCTTTTCCACATGTCTTGCAGCTTGATTTCAGAATAATACAAAGGAGGAACATATGTTAGCAGTAAAAACAAACAAGGGTTATATTCAAGGAACTCACAATTGTGGCTTATACATTGCTGCAAGAAGGGACAGTGAATTATCATCATTTTCTGTTGTTGACTGGGTGGGTGATGTTGTGGACAGAGATTCTACCAATGGTGGTTCATTCTACATTGGGAATAAATGTGTTGGATGGTTGAGCAAGAAACAAGAAAGTACTTCCCTTAGTACTGCTAATGCTTAGTATATATCCGCCACAAAGGCATGCACACAAATACTATGGATGAAGCAACAACTAATAGATATTGGTGATGTGGTTCAAATACCAATGGTGATTTACTGTAATAAGAAGAGTGTAATCTATCTTACAAAGAATCCTGTTAGGCATTCTCATATGAAACATATTGTATTCAGGTATCACTTTATCAAATAAAAAAGTTGGGAAATGGGTGATTAGAATGGATCATGTTGTAACTGATGAGCAAGTGGCTGATATCCTGACTAAGCCACTGTCAATAGCTGTGTTTGAGAAGCATCGGTTGAACCTCGGTGTTCAGCCACCTCCCAATGCATAAAGAGGTTACACAGTTCCCCTCTCCCCCATTATGTTAATTGTTTTTAATCTTTATTTGGATGCGATACAGGTTTATGGGGGAGGTACTATCTAGGGGGAGTTTGGTTTGAGCCGAACAATGAACATTTACCGGTATTTGGATTTATTATCAATGGGGGAGAAAGGAATAAATTTAGGTATATAGACATGTAATGCTTCTGTGACACTGTAAGAGAGTTTCATGGATGTCATTGAGAATTCCAGAACAAAAAAAAACCAATTCAAGCTTTTTATCTTGTTTTCTACACCGATAATTGCTCACGTAGACTTAGACTATTGGCAGAGTTGATTCTTGTGTTTATGGTTTGCCTGTGGCTTTTGTTCTATTTAATTTATTTCCTAATTGTCAACAAACCCAAAGAGGGAGATTTTTGAAACCATGGTCGTTCTATGCATGAATTGGAGTATGGTATGGTTTGTGTTTGTTGTAAATCCTCATAGAATATTTAGAATGTGTGCCAACAAAGTGATCATATAGAATGAGAAGATAACAGTATTGAAGGCGGCATCGTTTTACAGTGTTTTCATTTTTTTGGGCCTAAAAATTGACAAATGAAGAAAATGTGTTTTTGGAAAAGAGACTTGTGTGTTGTTGACTTTATGGAGAGGATACTTGCGCGCCTGTTGTTTTTCTAAATCAGAGCTTGAAAATATTGAAAAAGAAGAAGGGAACCCAAGTTTCATGTTTGGTTGCACAAGTACTTGAATGCCGAAACTTGCACGCTGAGGGAGGACTTGCGTGTCGTCGCACAGGTTATTCAAATGCCTATAAATAGAGGTCCACCCCAACTCATTCGGGAAAAATTTTAGACTTAGAGAAATTCAGTTCTCCCATCGCACAGGTGTAGTGGTCGCGCAAGTGGTGGTGGGTCACATAAGTTGAAGTTGGAGACAAGTGTTTTTGAGTGTCCAAGGAGGTTTGGGAGAGAAATGAGTTAAGTCGCCCATGTTTGGAGCTAGTGAAGAAGGTGTCACACAGGTGGTATGGTGACACTTGCACGCCAGATTTTGAAGTATCACGACAGTTCACAGTTGCATGCCAAAATTGGTTTTGTCATAAAATGAAGTGAGTCACGGATGTTTGGTGTTGGAGAAGTGAGTGTCACGCAAGTGGTTGAGGTGTACTTGCACACCGGTTTGGACTTTGCGCGCTGAGACTTGCGCACCATCTTTAAACTTGTGCACCGAGCTTGGAGAAGCATTCCAGGTGTAGTTGATGTACCCCGATGGTTTTGGAGCTGCACGAAGGCTGGAATATTTCTCGATACCTTCGGTTCCATGTGAGATTAGTCTACAGGTGGAATTTGGACTTCAACATAGCATCTACATACAACAAGAGGATGCATTCTTTAGCAATGGTGAAGAGACCTTCACAACTATAAAATGAGTGGGACTTCACCAAAGGCAGTGAGCCAGGGGGATTCAACAGGAGTGACCCGAAGGACACTGTCGGCTATCCCTAAACAATTGTAAAGGCAATGATCCTAGGATAGAGTGATTGTTCCCAAAACATTGTAATCCATAATGAGTGAAGAATAGTGGAATTTGGTACGACCAAAAACCTATTGGCGTATGGTCCTTGGACATATCCCTTAGTGGTGAACCAAGTAATAAGTGATGTTTCATATATTTGGATGTGAATGTTTTATTTTTTATAATATCCATCATACATGTTAAACTATTTTCTACCTACTTGGGAACAAGATCTGACAGTTTAAAAGAAAAAGGTGACACCCTGATTCACCCCTCCCCTCTCACAGTGTCCTGGGGTCCTAAAGTTTGTATATTTAAATGGGTGAAAGGGGAAGATAAAAAATTATATATTATATATTAATAAACACAAATATGTCATTTATATAATAATTATGTCCTTTATATCCTATATATTCATTAATATTATCTTTATTAGCTTAAACAGTGAAAACAAATCACATTGCTTCATAAGTTGGTAATCTACCTTACACACGAGAAATATTATCATATCAAATATATAATGATATATAAAAAAGTTATAATAAAATAATGACAGTATAGGAAAAATAATTCAATAAATATCATATAAATACTTTTCATACATAATCGTATGCAACCGTGAGAGGTGTTGATAGAAAATGTGTCGCATCGATTCATGAAGTAGTTTCCCACCTTACACATGAGAGGCATTATCATCTCCCATTTGAGGGAGAAGGATATTGATATATGTATCATGATTAACATAATCAAATTGGTTTATTTATAGAATTATTATTTTATTATATAAATGAAAATTATTAATATTTTTAGGGGTTGTAAAAAGAAAAAAATAGAATGTCATATTTATGAATTTTTCCTTCTCTTGAACAACCTCTTTAAGGATATACCTAATATATTCCTAGTCTGGATTTATAACCAGAAAATGGAATTTAGGATTTGGGTATAGAATTTTACAACCTATTTGGTATGTCATTATCTAAACAAATATTTTTTATGGTTTTAATAAGATATAATAGGCGATGACCTTTTATATGTTACGTGAGTGGCACACATGTAACAAAAAAACAAAAAGGTGTGCCGTCATATATAATGTGAAAACGGTAATAAATAAAGTATTACAGAGACATATATTTGAAAAAGGATTAAATTGGTCAAAAAATTATTTTAAATAGTTTTTAATTTCATTTTAACCCCAGTCGTTTTAGATTAACCTATAGTGAACTAATTTTACCTTATGCTTTGTAACTATTTTTTACACTTTTCACTATTAATTATGGTTAAAATTTAATTCTACCAAGTTATAACCATACATAATGAAGACTCAATATATTTAATCCATTTTATCAAATTAAATTCATAGAAGATGAAAAAATCAATTTAGAACGAAACCCGTAGATGGGATGAAAATAGATGTTTCTAAAAGGAAAATTCAAATTAGTATAGAAGGTTTTAATATTAAAAATATAAAATTAAATCCATCACAAATACGTGTATTAGATAAATTTTTGAAGAATTTATATACTTTTACTTTAAAAACTATTTGAAATTTTTGTTATCATTTATTATTATTTACATAAAATTATTCATTTCAACAAAAACACTATTTATCAGTATTTATCAAAAAACCATCATTTTAGAAAAATTATTAACATACAAACTAAGATAATTTTGACATATTTATTTAATAAGTGATGTTAATTTTATAAAATTTTTATGATTTAATTTAAAATTATATGTGCAAAGGACAAAATAAATTCCTTTTAGAAAAAATATAGATTTCATAACAATTTTTATGTTCTTTGAAATTATAGTTATTTTTTTTATAATCAAATAAATAAGTTTTATTTTTTTATAAATATATATAAACTAATTTTAATAATTTATATATTACTATACATACATTCCAAAATTATTTCAAGGTTATAATTCCTTGTTAGTGTAAAATTTTAATAGAATATTTTTTAAACTCAGTGTTGCATGTATCACAAGATATCAATGAAAAAAAATTTAGTTAATATGAAATATCTTAAAAAGAATTAGATTTTTATATTCCTAAAATACTCAAAAAATATAATCTTTTAAATTTTACGGATCTTACCTTCTAAACATAGGAGGGTAGCTCTTCTTCCTAAAATTCTCTAGTTCTTATGTTACTTCCTCCATTTATTGATTTCTCGAAAAATGTATTTACCAGATGAGTTTTTTGATTCCCCGTTATTTTTTAAATAATATTAAGAATTTTGATGGTTTCTTGAAAACATATTTTATTATGTTCTTATTATATTCAATCATAGTTGAACATGTGTTTTGGGTCCATAATGTAATTTCATTACAATTATATAATAAATGCATATTGTACTATTGAGATACTAGGTGGAATTAAAAATGATGAGAAACAACTCTAATTATTACGATTATTTAAAAGTGTTTTATGTACACAGAACTAATTTTTTCATTCTTTCAGAACCTAATTACACCCATTCATAGAGTTATATTAATTAATATATTATATCCCATATGGAATTCAAATTTTGTCATATGGTTATCAACATAACTATATTTTCTAAATTGAGAATCTTGAATGTGAGCTTCAATAATGTTTAAATATATTGTTGCCTCTTCAAAAATATCTTGTCTGAAGAGTTTCCTTTCACTAACATCTTCCCAAAAAGGTTGAGTTTTACATATCATACTATATATTTCTTCATTTAGTGTCATTTAAATAAATGAATGGATACAAATATTATTGAAAAAATATACCAAATGATAATATAGGTAAGATAATCAATGAAACTCTATTGAGAATTACCACACCATTTATTATATTTTTTGAATATTCATTTCAAACTATCTATCAGCTTTGGAATGATAGAAAATGTTAAAATAATGATCATTATCCATATTTTTCTGATGAGACATTATGGATTTTAATGAAAAATGTTGCTCATATTCATACATGATCAAAAGAGGTGCACCATGAAGTATTACAACTGCATTAATATGGGGACATGTGAGTTTATGAATTGTTAAATAAACACTTGTAGGAATAAAATCTTTTTTAGGAGAGTCTATCAATAATAAAAAATATTGAAACATTATTTATAGTATTCTATGGTAGACCTATAACAAATTCCATAGAAATTTCACCCCATGTCCAAATAAGAGTTATAAGAGGTTACATGAACCATTAAGACATTTTCTCACAACATTCACTTGTTGACAGACCAAACATATAAAACCATTTTCAGAATATCATCTTTTAATGTTATCCCACTAGAAATTTTACCTAAAATCCTATTGTGTATTTTTTCTACAAGGGTGTTTATAAAAATTTGATATAAGGACATAATCCGAAAATCTAATTTTTAGCTTTGTTTTAGATGGAAATGTATTCTATTTCAAATTTTCAGGAAACCTTTTTCAAAAAAATCAGAGAATTTCCCCTCATTCACAACATTAATTTTATTTTAAAAGTAATTTTCCTAATGTTTATAACATTTTGGATTTTATAATAAATATTATTTTATAGTTATTTGAAAAGGTGTAATGTATATCCATCCTTAATAATTTGTGTTCCATGTTTTTTAGATCCATGAACATAAAAACCCTCTCAACCCTCATTTGGCTCAGAATTCCATTATCAGTCCTACATACTAAATCTAATACCTTAAATTATTTCTGTTTTTGTAAGTGTATTGGGAAATCATAATCACTGGCTATCTATGGGAATAACATTTCTCTATTAATAATCACTTTTGTGGAGATATGTATTTTAGGATTCTACATTCCATGTATATCCCACACATTTTACCATCATGATGATATCTCAATATCTTAAAATAAATTAGAAGTGCTTCCAACTAAATATCATGGGTTGGATATTTCTAATCATGAGTATTTAATATTTCTGATTCATATAGAATAAGATTACGATTTTTCATTAGGAAAAAAATTACCTTCTTAAAAGCATTATTATATGTCACAAACCATTCATTTCTATATGGTAGAGTCAAATCCAATGTTTTTTTCAATATTAAATTTAGTACATCAAAAAATTATTCACATTTCATTATCCAAAAAACATAACCCCATTATTTATATTATTGAATAATTTTTAATCCACAAATGAAAAAAATTAAAAATTAACGACATTAAATTTCCAACCAAATGAAAATGCATACCTCATTTATATTAATTGGTGTATTCCATTCTATAACTTCTTTTTTATTCACATGATCAACTGAGAATCCATACTTATATACAACATGGCTATGAAAATAAGCATCTTGTGGCAAAAAATCACAGTTACCAAATTAAAAATAAAATACATTCCTTATAAGTGTCTCATGAAAAGTGATTCTCATGGAATAAATAACATTCATAATACACCAATATATCATTGATTAATATCACAATAAAATAAACAATATATAACTTCACAAATCCAATCACTAGATCCATAAAAACAGAGAGTTAATTATTCAATCAAACTTGCATTACTATAAACATGCAATTTCGCTATCTTGTTCTCATTTTTATATTCATATTTTCATTTTTATAAAATCATAATTGATGATAAAAAGAATTGATGTGAAAATTAACAATATAGGAATCGTTTAATTTTATTAAATATGTAAAAAATTAGTTGAAAAATATAATTTCTCATTATCATAATATCAGTAATTTCCATATAATTCATTCACAACTGCATGGATCTATCCTTCGTAACAAAGTGAACAAGGTATCCCTATTATCAAACAGTAGTTTAAAAAACCCCTAATAAAACAACTTATATAGTTTTTTGTCATCATATCCACTAATTCATCATCAAATTGTTTATTTGGAGTTTTTTATATTGGTCTCAAATCAATGATTAAAACAATGGAAAATTCAACATCATGCTCTTGGGGATGTCCATGTATTTCCATCCGAAATTCCTCAATATATTTTGGTATTGTACTTACCTAGTGAATTTTATAATTACATTCTCAATAAATATATTTTTTTCTTGTTCACCAAGAATCTCATTTAGTAGATCTACTAGGGTAGGATAGAGACATGTACTAGTTGAAGATGTATCTACTCTAGAGATAATGTATTCTAAAAATTCATCATGAATTAAAATTTCATTCTCCATGAAATAAATTTTTAGATTATATTTAGAATAAAATTCTATAAAAATAATTATATCATTATTGACCACTACTATCATAATGAGGTGAAAAAATAAATAATGTTTATGTGTCATAAAAGTGACTGTATAACACGTCCTAATCACATTGATATTATACTATGATTTTTGTTAGAAAACTCCATTTTTATTGTTCTCAGGAGATATCAAATTTTTATGGAAGAGTTGAAATATATAATAGATTAGTAGGATGTAGAATAAAAAAACCACTAACTAAATTTGAAGATATGATTAATGTACCTACCACCACATCATTAGGAACATTTACATTTATAATAGTGATCATATAATCATGGCCTTATCCCATTTTACTCTTCTATGGTATATTCCCTTGATACTTTGGACACCACTATGAATAATGACCCATTTAATCACAATTAAAGTACTTGACATAATTGAATTGTTTCTTCCCCTTTAATTCAAGAGATAACTGACCATTATCTTTGTAAATATAAAAAACTCACATTCCTTTTATGCATTTCCTAGGATGATTTTTTCATTATTTTCACAAGATATAAATTTTTATGTTCTCTTATTATTCTTTGATCCATTATTTTTTTATTTCTCATTCAACCTCTAATTTTCATAATTTATCCAATACAAATAGGATCTATAAAATTCCTTCTACATTTTTATTAGACATAATACTATTTCATTTTATGAAGAAAAAATTTGGAGACTATCACCTTTTAGATACATGGATTAGTATCTTTAATGAAATGATCGATATAGCACTCTATGATTCATATGTAATCTAGATCATAACATTCTAACATTGTAATGGTATCATCATACATAGAAAAAATTTATTCATTATTTTATTATACATTGAGAAATTTTTGCTTCATTTCTATTTTTTTCTCATGTGGGAAAGATTTTTTGAAAAATGCTTCCATTGTATATTTCCATTCCATAATTTATATTTCCTCATCCTTTATTGTATTCTAGATCAATGACCACCATTTATCAACATCATCATGGAGATAATATAATGGAAGTGTAATATTTTCCTTTTCATTACAGCCTCAGGAAAATAAATAACTTATATTGAGATTTAGTCTATCTCATAGGCACCATTGTATTATTAGTCCAAAAATAATTATTAGGCTTATATCGGATGATCTAATCCAACATAAGGGAATCACATTGTGGAATAAGTCACCCCATCTAAGTAGTTTTTTTCTCAAAACCTGATTATGAAACCGATATATATCCATAATTTGATTAGTTCTAATACCATCTGTATTGGTTTACTCGTAAAGGAAATCTATACACTTTCCATGAGTATTGATACCCTTCTTCCTACCAGGAACCATTTATAAACAATGGAGTAATCTAGATTAGTGCATGAAATTGTGAATTTTAAATCATAAGGTGAAATTACAAATATTTTGTAAAAAATAGCATAAATTAAAATGTATGCATTGTTAATATAGAAATAATGAACATGGTTTCTATTGGGGATATTCTTATTTTAAAATCTTTCATAGCGGTTGGTTTTGAAAATTTCATTTATCATAATCTTATAAACGAGGAGTGTCATATCAGGTTCACAGTAAGGTCCAATTTCAAGAAATTTGTTATGAACGAGTAAATAAAATTGTTCCCTATTTGGATTTATTAACCCAAGGTACCTCTTTTCTAGAACTCCATTGACTTATAGTTTCAAAAAACTGATATATTTCTAGGAAAACCCATATAATGTATTTCGTAAAAAAATTGGACTTTCCTCTATATGTGTACTCAGATTATATCATAGGGTTATGTTCTCTAGTAAAAACTTTTCTTAATATATTTCTCATGTTTTTTCTTCAAAATATAAAATTAATTCTAAATATAACGACATTTACTTGAGTAACCTAGAGCTAATTCCTACATTTTTACATTTTCATAAACAAAAGTGAAAAATAAAGGAGGACAAAAAAATGTAGTATTCATGGGGATCCAAATACATACAAAATTAAACATTTCAAATCTATATATAAAAAAATAAGAGCAATGGAATCATTTTTAATACTTGAACACATCAAAGAATTTTTCATCATATCATATTGAAGGAAACAAAAATATTGGTGAACTCAAATGATTTTTAAGGGTTAGTAAAACAACATAATATTGAAATAAATAGTAATAATAAATATGGAATAGTAAATAAATGTACACATATTATATTTAAATAAAAATATTATCATGATATGAAAAAACATAATAAATATGCAAAGGTAAATAACTAATAAACCATGTCATTTAACTAATAAATTGATAATGAAAAGCATTAATATAAAATACAATTAGGAAAATATAATTAATAATAATAAATAGGTTATTACTGATGGAAATTCATAATCATCTGACTTGATGTTCCAGTCACATTAAATATCAACCATTAATACCTTCCATTATATATTTTTTAAACTATTAGTAAGAAACCTGTTTAATTTGAAAAACTGATATGTCCCATGAAACTTATCAATGAATTAGGAGGATAAATTATTCTGAACCACACCGATCTTTGAATGTTAAAATAATTCCATATATATATATATAATAATTAATTTACTTAATGAATTTATATTCTTTATAATCAAATATATATATTGATTAATGTAAATGAATTTGTTCATTTATCCCCAACTAATCAAATAACATTCAATGTAAACAGTGTATGCCAAAAAGGAATATAGATTAAGAAAAACTAATACCCATTACATAAGAATAATAATATTTAACAAAAGTGTAATGTATAATGACTAATTATCATAAGAAATGGATTTATTCATCGGAATGATAACAATCAAAAAATAATGTGATATTGTTATAAAATTTTTATGACATTGGAATTTTAAATTCAAATACCCTTGGATGAAATTAATCAAATTTAATATTAATATACCGTGAATTATTATGGAAATATTATTTTACATGTAAATTGGAAATTACATATACTATATAAAGAAATTATGTTCATAACATTACAATCTGCCTTAATGATACGTAATTGAGATTAATTCTCATACCAAGAGTCAGACTCATCACATTCATCATATTACTTGAAGAATAATAAAATTATGTTAATAATATAATTTCTTAATATATTTTCACAATATTAATATTCCTTTTTTTCAATTATTACTATTTCATATAAAATTAAAAGATCAATAAATTTAACATCGGTTGTTTTGACAATATTTAATATATGTGTCAAAAATGAATTTGTTATGTTGATTATTGGTCCAACTGTTAGTTATCTAAAGCATTACATAATAATAATATTATTATTACAATGATAATTTTTAAAAAATTATACATTTAATTATAGAAATGATATATATTTTTATAAATGATTTTTGAATTGACAATTGAGACAATAGGCCTTATGTACACATGTGTACTGTTTCTTCTATTCTGTGTTCCCTATAGAAAAGAGGTGTGTAATATTTTATCATTATAGAATGATAATAAAATAGTTAATAACAAATTTTTTTGATATATATAATTATATATAACATCCATGAGGTCTTGTGATGAAAGGACTGTAACATCACTTTATAAAGGCAGTAGTCCACTTGTACAATAATGAAGTTAACAACATTCACCTAGTGAAAAGGGAAGAAATAAAATGATATATTATATTTTAAAAATAATAAATATGTAATAAATATCATAATTATGTCATGTATATTTCTTATATTCATTAATATTCACTTTATTACCTTCTATGTAAATCTTTAGTAAATAACGAATAACATGGCTCTGTGAGATAATATTTTGTCATACATATGATCGATGTTATCGTATCCCCAATGGAATTGAAAGTAAAAAATGTATATATGATATAATGAATAATATTTATAAATATTTAATAAATATAATATATTTAATTTATATCAATCATCATACCCATCCATGAGAGTTGTTGATGGAAAACATGTTGCGTCAGTTTGTGAGGCGGTATTCCAATGAACACACGAATGACATTATTATTTTTCATTTGAATGAATAGTAGCAGATATACGTAATTCTCTCAACATAATTACATATTCAAATATGATATATACTTATTATTTTATATAATTATAAATTAATAATATTTTCATCTTTTGGAATAAGAAATAAAAAAGGCATAGTTTTTAATTATACCACATCACAAATCTCTTATTCTAGATTATACAAAATGTATTCTTATAATAGATTTATGAACAAAATATAGATTCTAAGATGATGGTATTGAAGTTTTAAAATTATTTTTGAAAGTATTGGTCAATCAAAAATGGTTTAGTTGTGTGAGGAAGATATGATAGGTGGTGACATTTTATAAGTGAGGTGAGTGGCACAATTGTACTGTCTAAAAAGGAAAAGGTGTACCCACATTTTCAAGTTCAAAACATGGGGAAAATGGATTATTATAGTTAATTAGAAATCATAAGGACAAAATATTTATATATTATAGATTTAACACATGTTCTATATCTTTTTAACTCATACATTTTTAGTTTAATTCTTAAGAAAACATATTTTATTGTTAATGATGGGAATTAATTTTTACTATTTTCGCTATTAATTATTGTAAATAATTATGTTAAAAATGATAGAGAATATAAATTATTATTATTTTTCATATTTAATCCATTTTATGTAATTCAGTTCATAGAAATGTAAAAATTGATCATAAAAGAAAACCATCACGTGTAACGAAAACAAAGGGTTTTTAGAAGAAAATTCTCATAAAATTGGTTGGTTTTATTATTATAAATCAATGTAAAAATGACTCCAATGAACTAAATTTGATAAATAATATTATTATTTGTACTATATTACATTAAATATAATTAAAAAATTAATCTACTAATTTTTTAATTAAAATGATCTTTTCAATAATAATCAGTATTTTTCACAATTCAGTTATAAATGAAGCA
Organism: Viscum album; assembly: GCA_963277665.1. Classification (NCBI taxonomy): domain Eukaryota; kingdom Viridiplantae; phylum Streptophyta; class Magnoliopsida; order Santalales; family Viscaceae; genus Viscum; species Viscum album. Next base: position 757,879,907 of record OY728140.1, on the reverse strand, counting down.
TTTCCTAAAAATACCAAAAAATTACCACAAGATAATATTGATTTGATGATTTGGAAGATGAATTTATGTTTATATAATAAATTTTATAAATGTTATAAAAATTATAATTATTTAATGTGATAAATTCATTACTGAACAGCCGTTTAGAAAAAATATAGCTTTTTTCAAAAAATTTATTTTTCAACAAAATTGTTTCAAAAACAATTAAAATGTATAGATATAAATTTAATTTAGTTCCAAAATTTATTAAAAATATAATTTTTAATAATTTATTTCTTAATACTCATACCTTCTTACTAAATTTCAAGTTTATAATAGTCATGTTGAAACTATATTTTCATAGCATATCTAATTTATACCGGGTGTTTCAAGAAACACATTTTATCGAAAAGACTTAATTTAATTTAATGTAAAAAAAGATATAAAGAATCATTTGGTTACCATTGAAAAATTATAATAATAATTCTTTTATAATATTGTAAAAAATTAATATATACTCACAAATGGGATTCAATTAATCCTAGGGGCATAGTAAAATAATTCTTCAAATTGTTTTATTGAAAATATTGATGTAGATGAAAAGATTCCTGACCAAAGGGAAAAATAAAATTATTTATACATTAACATTTTTTTTCATCTCTTGAGTACATATTTATATTAAAATGAAAATTTAAAAAATAACCTGTGCAGTTTAAAATAAATGTGATTTCGTAGAGATAGATCAATAAATTTCATCACAAGAAAATGTAAGCATAAAAAATACTCATAGAAAAGATATTACGACATAAAACACAAACTAAAGTCTATGTTACATCACATGTACTATAACCAACATGATAATTAATTTTAATTTAATATAATTCAACAAAAAAAATTAATGATACCAGTAACAACATACATTATAATGACTCGGATATTCCATGTATGATTTTTGAATATTATATGGAAACTTTTCGAGACTATGCACATAAGAGGTTTATGATTTTGATAAACAGTGTTCCCAGAATAAATATTTGGAATACATTAAATATATTTATCAACAAACATGTATAGTATATCTTAAAATGTGAAATAATTTCTAAAAGGGGGATGGATAAAAAAATGAAGAATCAATTAAGTTAAAAATATGGGTTTTTCATTGGGATTGAAAAACCTTATTTTCATGGAAGTGTTTTTAGAAAGATCTTCATCGGAGTTAAATAAAAAATATAAATTAATAAATTATTTTCTTTTTTGATTTTCATTAACACAACTACTAACTTGAATTTAGGTAGGCCTTTATAATGGAATTTTATGTGTATCCACATAACCCTAGATCCAATAGAGAAACCAGAGAGAGAGTGTTGGATGATATCATTCTGGAGAACATCAACTGAATTGATGACCGATGATCAGTGTTGAATGAGAATTATATATCTCACCAAAAATGACGACATCGACACATTATTATTCATTTATCAATCCATCCTGGAATTGGATGTTATTTGCCTTTTCTTTATTCCTTGGATTCAATTTCTATGAGGAAAACAGATCAATAGTCTAGTGTATTGATCCACGGATCATGCTTATTGAAGGATGTGATTATTTTAGTTATTTATAGGGGAAATTTTTTTGCGATTGTTAGATTATTTCCCGCTATTATAATTTAAACTGATTGAGGCCAACATCGACATTGGATTTGATCTATTCCTCTGGTTGGTGGTTGGATATATCTCAAATTTTCATTATCCATCATGAACAATCTCCATTTCGACTTTGGTTCGACAAAAATCTAGGAATCGATTTCTTAATGATAGATTATTTTCCCAATGATTTTATATTGTAGATTTGGGCTTGACATGTCACAATGGTTGTGTGGTGATTGATGCGACAAATTATCGGTCATTGAAGATACCAGGATTTCATGTTCATCATCAAGCAATGAATAATAACATATGGATCCATGTTCCCAATGGATTCCATGGTTGAACCACAATATTCAATGTTGAATAGGATTGGATAAAAATCACATTGGTTTTGGAATGGGGTGCTACCAGATCAGTGGTTGGAACCATAGAGAAGTCACATAGAAAATATATTTGGGTCTCTATAAAATTTTGATCCACACATATTGTAGTAAAAAATTACATGATGTGCCATCACCTCTCCGTGGAGGAATGAGTTTTCGATTGAAGATAAGTATCAAATGATGTGTGAACTTGTCGAATGGTATCTATTTTGTGATCTCAGTTTGTACATTAGAGGGTATGTGAACATGGTGTGAATGTGCGTGGCCACATGCACTCTGTGTACTCCTAAATGGTCATGGTCAGCTGGTATATACAAGGTCTAACGTGTGTATTGATTCATGAGCTGATGTATATGAAGATAAGGAAACCATGTACTTCCTCGTATAAATGGACTAGAGAAATTTATATGGGAAGGACCTGAGGTTGAAGAGACATGGTGTGTGCCCCTAAAATATATCATGTTCTCCCTGAATGTTGTATTAGATACTTTTTCCTCTATATCATGGACCAATTTTTTTAGGATGTGTTCCCCATATCAATTACATTGGGTTCAGAATGAAATATTCTCTTACACATAGTAAAAAATTACATTTAAAATGTAATTCATGGATTGATTTATTTGAAACCATTCATGGGTCACATAGTGAGATCAACTACTCCACTTCATTCCCTAGGTAGAGTTATTGGTATCTTCATGAAGAACAACATAGATACACTAATACTTTATATAGTGGGTTAATCTATATTGTGTTTTTTGGTATACCCATTTAAATGGTTGTGATCCTCAGCATTCTATAATTTATTTTCATACTACTATTATATTATTCTTATGGAGATACCAGATGAGTGTTATCTGTTTGATGGAAATCATCAGTGCTATCAGACTTATTGAGTTTGTTCTCCTGAATTATTTCTTGTTGGAAACATCAACCAAGAATCCTAAGATGGAATTATTCCTTATAATTACCTTTAGACTATTTGGATTTTTTGATTAAATAATAATATTATATTTAAATTATTTATAGACATATAATTTTGTAGATATGAAACTTATTCTTTATTTCATTATTTTTTCAGGTTTTCCTACTGGGCATTGTTATACTCACACCTTCAAGGGATGTTCCCACAAATTTTTTGTCTTGTGTAGATGATCAAACTTTTTACAAAGTCCTTAATAGAGCATAAGGATATAGTTCATTGTGAGAGTAGACATATCAAGGTTTTTTCATATGGTATCTTTATAGTAATCTGCATCATACCTTCAGGATGGACATGTTTTTAGTCTCTTTGTGGTGGTCCTATTTCTTGACCTATATACATTAAATTACCTTTTTTCGTTCTCCGGTGGTGTGATTTAGATGTTTTATTCTACATTTGATCAGTACATTTACATTTTATCATTATATCAACATAGATATGTGTGATTTTTATGTATAATAACTAAGGTATTCCATGTTTGTGGTATTCCTATTTCACCACAGTCTCTATCCTCCAGAATATTGGTGGTGGTCTTAGGGAGTCACTGCATGGACACCGTTGGGATAGTTCATGATAGTTTTGTATCAATGCTAATACATTATACCTTAAGACTAGAATCTTTGATATTAGTTTGGGTAAATTATGTTAAATGTTTCACGTTCTTAATTCTAGCTAGGTAGTATAGTGTTGGTGTAGACGTTGATTTATCCATACACTAGGACCCTGAACAATTTTTTTGGACTAGGTAAATGATATAACTAGTTTCCTGAATAACTAAGGGATATGAATCATATAAGAATGAGTTGTGGTTTCCATTTCATTCCTCTCTTTACTCTTCTAATATAAACATTGTGTGTGGTACATTTTGTTTACCTATAAAATTCCACTATGATGTATGATAGCTAGGATTCACTGTGAGGATCATGATGATGATCCATTCATCAATGAGGGCCCTATACAGGGTAAATTCATGATTTTTTAACTCCAGGTGGTGGACAAGATATTCCACCTCATGATGAACAACAAATATTACCTACAACACTAGCCTATGAGGTGCTCAGGTTGAGCAAACTTTGTGAGTTTTATCAATAATGAAGACTCAAGTATTTAGGTGATCCTAACATACTAGTATGTGAGGAATGGAATCATGTTTTTACATGATTTTTCCACCTATTCATGGCACTGAATTATAAGATGCTGGTCCTGGAAGTGAGCCTTCTTCGTTGATCTACAAGATGATGGTAGGGTTCGATGTCCCATCCTTATGACCAGGTAATACTATCATGGTTAGTGTTAGAGCACATTTTTAGATATTTTTCCCTCCCAAAGGATTGAGGGATGTATGTATTTATGACCGTCTATAGATTCATTGGGTGAATATGAAGTTATATGATCACTAATTAAGGATTACCAATATCTATAGTTACATGATATATATGGTTCGTGGTCAATTAATTTGGGACCAGACCATTGAGAAAGGATTGTGTAGAGACATATAATATAATGTCATCCCTATTTTCATTTCAACCTATTCTAGTGTTCTAGATAGTGATTTAAATTTTTATACTTTATTCGATGACTAGACCCAAACAATGGTTGCCGGTTGTGGGACCACATGAGTGAAGATCTCTTTTGTAGGGAGTGGATGCTAGTCCTAAGGACCTTGACATCCAAGATGTTTTAGGAGGAGGCCCCACGAGATATTTTATATTGTTCAAGGCTCATATTATGGGTATATTCATCTCATATATAGGAGATGATACTCATGTGATGGTAGGGGACATCTTTCTAGATATTTTCCAACAATTCTTGTAGTTGAAATAGAGACCATGGATGGGCATTCAAGGCATAAGAAGTGGTATAAGATAAGACCATACGGAGGAAAATGTGGCATAGGATCCAGGATAGCCATTGTATGTGATTGATGCTTTGACTTGTTACCACCATGACTAACAAGTGGTCCACACTAGGCTCAGTGAGCTGGAGGATATGGGTGAGAGAATATACAGGTGGTTGAGGATTATGACACATATTATAATGGAAGAATTTGAGGTATGATATGTTTATTTTCTACCTTAGATATAGTACAGATAAAAAAAGTTTATAGTCATTCGTTTATTTCTACTTATATTGGTCAATATATAGAGATTTCAGTTGATCCCTTGGCTTGACCCACCTGCTTGGTGATTCCTACTAGAGATAACTCGGTGATAACATAATTATCCTGATAATGTTACATGAGTATGGGAGGTGATAGTTTTTGTTTGGATCTATTTATAGTAGTGATGAGGCCTTACAAATTCATTTTAAATATGGGATGACTAACTAGATTTCAACCCAGATTGACTATTATAGGAAAAGGATGAAGTGTTCTTATAATGAAGGAAACATTTTTTACTCTATCGGTGAATAGGAAATCTAATAGGTGCAGGGTGGAATCCTATATAAGAGGGTTCAGCTGACTACCCATCTATTGAATAAAATGGCCATTGTTGGAGTATATGTTTTTATTTCTCCATTATCTGTTGTGGTGGAAGAGTGTGGGGAATTATACCATAAGAATGTTCCAAGCATACCTTACCATCGAGAAATATAATTCTATATTGATCTACACCCCATGATAACAAAAATATGTGTTCTATCATATTATATATATCCCACAATGATCTATGAGATAAAGGTGAATTTTGAGGACTTTAATAGGAATTGGTTTGTTAGAACAAATGTTTTATCCTTGGAATCCCCATTTTTATTCTTCATGGAGGATGAGAGCATGATGTTAGGTGTGTACTAATAGTCCTTGAACCGGGTAGAAATAAATAAAAAGTAACCAATAATAAGTATAGATGAAATCATAGATCATTTTTGAGGGAAATTATTGTTTTAAAAGGTTAGGTTATCACCAGACATGAGTATGGGTTGATGATATACAGAAGACAACATTAAATCATTGATAAGGGAACTGTAACAACTATGTGGTTTCAATTGGCCTATCTAACACCAATCTATGTTCATGGGACTCATGAAACAAGTCTTTATCCTTTTCTTATAATAGATTGTGGTAGAATTCATCGATGATATTCATATGTACTTGTTGTCTGAGGAAGAGGACATGAGTCACTTGAGGATGTTTATGGATATGCTCTTAAATAAATGTATTTTTAGAAATATATTGAGGTTTCAGTTCATGGAATTGGATTTCAACAACCTGGGACATGATATCTCAGTAGATGGGGTGGTAGTAGACATATCCCAGGTTGAGGCATTGTACACTTGGGATCCACCCAAGAGCGTGATGGTGTTGCAAAGATTCATTAGGTTGGTAGGATATTATTGTAGATTCATTCACGATTTCACCAAAATAACATTACCCCATGATAGCTTTTTACCAAAAGGGGATGCTTTTCATGGTGTCATATGGGTTCTTGTATGGTTTTGAGGTGTTAAGGAAAACATTTATGAGCACTCCTATCATGATATTTCCGTAGGTGGGTGTCAAGTATACAGTGTTTTGTTATGCATCTAGAACCTGACATGGCTTTATATATATGAAGAGGAAAGGAGTTATTAAATATATTCAAGTAGTTTGATACCACACTAGTAGAACTACAAGACCCATGATTTTGAGATTGTATCAGTAGTCTACAAACAAAATATTTTTTGAAAATACATGAAAGTATAGTGGTTTATCATATAATATGATCACAAGAGTGTCAAGTATATCATCTCACATAAGGTTCTTGACTTATGATATAGGTGATGGATAGATTTCCTCCATGATTATGACTTTGAGATTATCAATATTACTTGGATGGGGAATATAGTAGTAGGTTATATTTGTAGGAGATATTGTTTTCAATTTCTTAACGTGGAATCAGAGTAGTTTTCGACATTGCATTTATCATTTATGGATGCATATAGAAAACATTACCTTGTGTTGATTGGTGATACCCCTCCAATTTTATAGTGATTTAGGTAGGCACATCATGGGGATTTCAATCATGTACCCCAATGTACACATATATCCACTAGAAAAGCTCCTGATGGATTGTATGAGGGTGGGATGATTTTCAATATTTTGAAAGTATGGATGATGGTACCAGTGACATAGCGGGAGGAGGTTCTGAGAGTGTTCCATATATATCTATTTTAGGTACATTTAGATGTGGAAAAGATGTCTCGATACACCCGATACTAGTTTTGGTATCCAAATATGAAGAATGGAGTTATAGTGTTTCTCTCTTGATGAATTATTTTTTAATTAGTGAAGGATAAGAACCATGTTCTGTCTGGTTTATATAAACCCCTTGAGGTTCTAAAATGAATGTGGAATAATATATCCATGGAATTCATGATAGGATTACTCGGTATGTATAGGGGACATGATTTTATATGGGTGATCATTGACCAATTCACAATGTCGACCCACTTTATATATATTCATGGGTAGAGTTATGTAGAGAGTTTTTGATGCCTTCAAGTGGAAGAGATTGTTTTACTCCATGGAGTTCCGTCGACTATCATTTTTGAACTTGATGGTTGTTTTCCATCCTTGCTATATAAGGTATTATATGAGTAATTTGAGGCTCAATTACACTTGAACATAACATTTCACTCCTAGACTGATGTCTAGGATTAACATACCATTTAGGTTCTGGAGGATATGTTGCGAGCTTACATGTTGGACTTTGGCTATAGTTGGTAGGATCGCATTGCACGTATAGGGTTTTCATACAAAAACAACTACAATTACACCATTGGTATGGAACCATTTTAGGATTTATATGAGATGACCTATGGGTCCCCACTTTTCTTATTTGACCCATCAGAGTAATTACTTATGGTCCTACATTTTGTGTGTGTTAATACCGAGAAGGTTCATCTCATCCAGTAGTGTATGATTACTTCACACAACCATCATATGGCTAATGCGTATAGAATATGGATGCCTTTGGAGTTTGAGGAGGGAGACCATATATTAATTAGATATTTTTAGATATATCATATAGTTTGAGAGGCAGTGTAAAATATAGGTTTATTTCCTCAGTTAGAACAGGGACACAAAAACTTCCACGTGTTGCAGCTAATGAGGTATGTGTGTAACCCATCACACGTTATCGACTGGGGGAGCTGGATATAGAGGTTGGAGATACTATTTGTTGACTACCCAATTGATACTGGGGATCATTCATGGGAATGAAATTACATTAGTGAATGTTATGTGGTATCCTAAGAATCTCCATGAGAGATCCTATGTGCAAGAGTCTTAGATACATACTTATGTTCCACATCTCTTTATGTATCTACTTTTTCTAGATTATCTGGGAGTTACATCCCTTGGAGGTGATAATAAAATGACTCAGATATTACATGTATTATTTTTGGATATTGTATGTATTATTTTTTAGACCAGTAGTAGACGTCGTGTGAAATTATAAGGCCCATTGTACCCGAAATAATATTTTAATATATATTAAATGTATTAAAAATAATGTGGGAACATTTTTCAAGAAAATGTGAAATAACCACTCTATGGTGGGTCAGATCAAAAATAGGAGGGAACCATTGAGGTCAAAACATGGGTTTTACCATAGGATAAGGATAACCACTGTTGGTATGAAGTATTTTTGGAAAAGTCATTGCAGATATTAAATGAATAAAATAACTAATTAAATTATTTTATATTTTATATTTTTGTTGATGTGGAGACTAATGTTTATTTATGTTGGATATTTTCATAGAATTATAGGGTTATTAGAATAACTCCTGTTCCATTGGGGAGACCTTGTAGGGTAATTTTGTGATCTCTCTACAAAAAACATCAAACGTATTGAGGACTGGTGAACAATGTCCAACATGATTCAAAGATCTCTCAAATGATGATGACGCTAGCTCATTATTCATCAGTGATCGATCCATCTCTTGATAAGATGTTTTTTGGTTGGACTCATTAAAATTTTCTATTTCTATTAAAAAATTATATAAATTAACCAATGGATTTATCTATGGCTGGTGTGTATTTTACGATGGGATTATTGAGGAAATTTATTGGGAGAATTTCATTCTGGTTATTTGATTATTCAATATCCATCCAATAGTGATAGATCAAGGCTAACATGAACATTATATGATGGACTTTTCTCATTTTTGTGGTTGTTAACTTGTCCCCTTTCCATAGAGAATGAATCAATTTTATGAGAGGTTTCATGTTCCGAAACCCATTGTTAGATAATGATGACGTGTAGATGATGATCTCCTTGGTTCTAGCATGGGGCATGGCTAGATTGAGGGTTAGAGTTGTGGAGATGTTGTGTCGAATCCAGATATGAGATTCTTGAAATTCAAAATCCACATGGGTTTTAATCAAGTATTAAACAACATTTGGTCACCTCTCATTGGTTTCTTGGGTTTCTAGTTGAAGATAGGTATCACAAAATTGTGTCACCCTATCACATGACATGTGTCCCCCTATGGTGAGATCAATGAATGCATTAGAAGGTACATGTACACGAACTGAATGTACATGGCCTATAGCACACCATGTACTACAACATAAACAAGGATATTCTGGTATGTACACGAGATTATCTTTGTATTAGTCCCTCGATAAAATTATGTGGGTAGTAGAGAACTCGGGTACATCCACAAAGACATGGAAAACGGTTTTCTACATGGTCTAGATATGAGATCAAAGGGACACAACATGGACCCATTCTAAATACCATATACTCTCATAATGATTGATTGGAGCTCTTATGCTCTATATTGAGGAAAATTAACATTTGGGTTCATTACCCAATTCCATTATACAGGGGTCAGTATGGAATCACCTTCCTACACATATGATAGTGATATGTTTATAAGGACTTCATGGATATAGTTGTTGGAATTATTACACAATTCATTGAGTAAGATCCCCTATTTATCATTGTTTCCTATGTGGGGTTATTTTTATTATTTTTACCAACACTACATTGGAACAAATTCTATACATAGATGGTTAATTTAGAATGAGTTGTTGGTATTCCCCCATGGACATGTGTGTGATCCTCATTTCTGTATCGTATCTCATCATAATTCCAGCATATCATTCTAATGGGGATACTTGATTAGAACTACATCACTGATTAAAGTTATCAGTATTATCTTATGTGAGTATTTTTTCTCCCTAAAAAGTTATTTATGGAAACATTGAGTTAGAATCCTACCCTAGAATTATGGTTGTGACTTACCTTTATACAGTATATGTTTATTGAAAATATCGTGATATTTTTATTATACTTTTTGTAGAAAAATTACTTTATAGATCTTATTTTCATTCCATTTTTTTTTTTTTTTAGATTGTCCTATTATGTATTCCTATGCTCACCCATTCATTTTCTTTTCACTCAAATGTTGTGGGTAATGCAAAAAATCAACCATCTAATAGATACCGGGATAGTCTAGGACCAGACAGTTCGTAGTGATACTAGACAGATTGAGGTGTGTTCCTATGGTATCATTAAAATAGTATAAATCTTGCATTTATTCTCAAATTTCATCCATACTCTATAATGGGATTTTATCTGGCCCTATTGAAATTCCTTGGCTTATTGTGATAACCTAGTTGTGGTATTTAGATGTTTTCATGCATGGTTGTTCATTTTTTAAAAATTTAATCATACTATGATCTTGGAGATGTGTCTGTGTGTGTTAAGGTACTTATTCTAAGGCCTCCAATGTTAGTGATATGCCTACCCAGTGTTAGTCAGTAGCCCCAATAGTATTTTTATTGGTCTTGATGAGTCTTGGAACATGCCACATTAGGATGTGTCATGACTTTACATGTTATAATTATAACATCTTATCAACTATTCAAAAAAAAATATTTCATTGTCATCATTATTATATGGGTTAATTGATTGGTTTTTCATGTATGTTTATGGTTCAACAGTTTTGGACCTTTCACACTGATCTTGATTCATTCAACTCTTAAATTTTAATCATTATATGATTTTTAAAATTTATTCATTATCTACATATATATACTTATTCATATAATATAGTGTTTAAAATTTAATGAAATCTCTTTTTGGAGATGATAATTTATATATAGGCACATGAAAATTTTAATTTTTTAATGGATGGAATGATATACAATTAAATATTGATTCAAATATCCAAAAATAATTATTATAATATAAATGAAATATATAAAAATAAACGATAACAAAATAATAAGCAATGAATGATGGTGGTGGAAAATTATTCGTAATTATATGCGGATGTGGTTGTCAACACGTACAAAAAAGGGATTCTTCAATCACTCATTGGATAGAGATGAGGTGATAAATGGTTGTGAAGTAATCATAAAAAATATTTTAATATTCATGATATTATACTATTATTGTTTTTATGGATACAATAATCTTATAGGATGTATAAGAAGTAATAAAATTGAATGATCTTAGTTATGATCTATAAGTCTCCTTTGAGATAACTCCTTTATCATACTATTTATGACATGAATGATAGGTCATATAAGATAAATGAAAATATCTTGGATAATGGTAAGGATTCAAGGAAAACTGTTGGGTAGGGATTTTATAATACATTATAGTCAATGTTATTTAATAATTAAGGAGGAGAGGTTCCTTTTAAAAGTAAGGGTAGGGATTTAAATCATATTTCTTATAATATTTTGATTATTTAATTTCACATTCAAGTGAAAAAATCTTATAATAATCTAAAATTTTAATTTAGTAATAGATAAATTTGAAATATCTAAAATGAATAATAATTTTAGAGGATTAGGTTACAATCCTACATATATCTCATGGATCAACCCCCTGGTAAACCAAATTTAACAATAATCATGTTAAAAAACGTTAAATGTTTTGAATGTTCCCTTTAATGAAAAATTATGTGAATATTTTTAAATTATATTGGTTATATATAGTCCCAATATAGAATAAATTTTTTCATATTATATTTCTATAATATGGAGAATTTAATTTTAATAAAATGTGAAAACTCTAATGAAAAAATGGATTCGTAAAAAGAAATTTAAACCATAACATTAATTTTAATTCTATTCCATGCATTTTAATGACCATAAAATGAATGTTAAAATATTAAATTGAATATATAAAATTTAAATTTAATTAATGACATTAATCAATATATATTAGTTATTATATTATGATAAAACCACATTGTGTTCATAAAAAAAATTTCATTAAAAAAATATTCCTAAATCTGAAAGATTAATTTTAACCAAAATCTAGTATAATGATGAATTATATGTAATGAATTATATAATATATAATAAAAGGAAATGTGGTTTACTTTATAATGAAATTAAAACATAATTCCAAATTTAATTGAAAATAAATGACCATTTTTACAAAAATCATTATTTTTAACTATTCATTAAAAAATTGGTAATATTTAAAAAATCATTAAAATTAACCCTAATATAATATTGAAATTTTGATGTATAAAATTATATTAATTTCTTTATAAAAAATTCATAAAAGGTTACAAATTAATTATAATTATTTCCTGAAAAATATTGGTAAAAATCATTTTTGAAGAAAACATAATATTTGAAACTATTAATGACTTTACGAAAAATTGAGTACTTATTTATGATATATAAATAATCACCTTTTTATTAATAAAAAAATTTACAAATGTTTTTTCTCAAGATGATGTTACTGTTTATTGTAGCCATTTTAATTGATAGGTTATAACTTTTTATTATATCACAGTTCATATAGAAATGAAGATGAATGAAAATAAAGATATCGAATAGATAGAGTTTTAATTTAGATGAAATACACATAAAATAATGGGGATTAACATTATAACTACCATAAAATGATGTTTTCCAAATAAAATCAAGTTAATATAGATAAAAAAAGAGGATATATATACATAATCACATGTTCATTTTCCAATACCGCATCCTCAAATTTCTAGTTCCCCAAATAAACATAAACTTGTTTAGTAATCTTTTTTGGAGAACAATATCCCTACTAAAAAATAATTATACTGATTTTATTCATTGGAATGATCATGATATACTAGTATAAGGTTTTACTTATTGTTAATATAATGGTTTAAGTATATTCATTATTTAGAGTGATATTTAGAACATATCATGAGTATTAGAGTGGTTTATAAATAATGAAAAGTGTAAAGTTGAAGTACTTAGTGGATCAAGAATCTCATGGGGACAAAAATACCTAGGTATTAACACCCCCTTATTTCCAAATCTAATAAAAACAATCCATAGATAAATTTTATTTAAAATATTATCCATGACATATAATTTTAGATATCACGGATGATTGTCAGCATAATCCTTCTATTGACTCTTAGAATCATTGGTATGTTTTTTAATATATCTAAACTAACCTTATATTTATTCACATAGAATAGGTCTCAATATATTACATTCTCCATCAAAATCCTTGTATGTCATAGTTCAACACTTCATTCCATATAGGGATTTGTAAGTAGTGATCTAAATTATGGATTGAAATCAATATTTGTATGCAAACATAACTATTGGAAGGTGTTGATACAATATAATTGAATTTTATATAACATTACATCATAATATCATCTAAATTTTGAATGGTTTCATAGAATCATCATCATTATGAGTATTATAATAAGTAAAAAACCCAACTCTATATCTTGACATTACTGAAGGCTTCTCCAGAACATTGAGGTAAACTTTAGATCCTACAAATATATAATAGAATGTTCTACCCCATGTAATATTTTAACATCTTTAATATATTTCCTAGTAATTTAACTTGGATAAAATTATTCTTTGATATAAATGTATATTTACGACTTGGTATGAAGATCATCATCAGCGGATAAATAATTATGGACTTTAGATGATTTTGGTAGTCTAAAATTGAAATATATTGTGATATATTTTCATTTTCATTATTTTATGTTTAATAGTTGTAATAACCCTTATAAATATATGTCTGAACCAAAAAATGTTTACTTACCCGGTAATAATATACATATTATACAATATTTATCAACTTATTTCCCCACTAGACACACTCTTTCATATCTCTATATGTTTTTATACATCTAGGATGAATAGAGAATGATTAGTTATGAGTTCATCCAGTTGTTCATTCAACATTTATGGAATTAATGTGACAAAAAATATTTCATAGACCATATCATTCCATCACAATAAATCTTGAACTAAGAAACATCTCCCAACTTATTTTTAACTCTCCATAACTAATCTACTCTAATTTTATCATTAAATATTTATATGGTTTAATAATAATTTGATAAATATTATATTTATACCCTTATTTTATTATTTTAATTTCCATCCTTTGGAAATCCATAAATATAGGCTATTTTGTAATCCTAATCATAGATAACCCAAAACGATCCTTTTACCCCAATACATCAACCACCTTATTGGATTTACCATTTTTGTAATTGTTGACCAATATTATTCTCTAATCATTGCTATCCATCTTGAAAGATTTATATTCCACACTTTCTGGATAGATATATACATTAATCATTTATTATTAGTATGTATGTCAATCCTTTCTTGGTAAAGATAATTAATCCATAGCCTTAATTCAATGATTTCACAAGATAACTATAAATCATGTGTCAGTTAATGTTTCTCAAGATCCTTCAATTTCAACAAGGAAAAATATATTATTATATGATTTTTCCTAATAATACCCCTCTTTCCCTTTGTTTGTGAATCACTATAACTCACAAACATTTGTCTAGTACAAGGACATGTGATCACACATGTGCTGACCAAACATGCCTTTATTTCCTTCAAATTTTATCAATATTAGTCAAATAAAAGAGACATAAATACCTTCCAAGTTAACATGATGAGTAGAATATAAAACCATGAAAAATACATCAAAATAAAATTATAATGTTCTGATAAAAAATTAATACTATATATCCAAGTCATAATGGTTAGTCATGAATAATGTTCAATAATTTCATCTGTTGATGGATCCACTAATCTACCATATCATGAAATTATATGACACAAATATGAAACTATATATCTCCGTAATACATAGTCAATAAATTATCATACAAACTCTCATTCCTTAGGTTCATCAGTTAAATCCTAAAATTATTATAATGATCATCCTTTGTCTTAGAATTTATTAAAAAATCATCTATAAAGAATACCGATAACTAATAAAAAAATCAATGAAGACCCTATTAATTAAATACATGATGATATAGAATTTATTAGTATAAAAAATCGCATAACTATAAATTCATTTTTCATACCAAGATTATAATGATATTTATAGTATTCAAATTGATGATAAATCATGGAAACATATCTATCTCCATTAAATTCATTTAAAAATCTATCAATATAGGAAGGAGTGTATACCTTTATGATCATGATCATGTTCTAGAAAATCAATTCACTTCTACATTAATACATCTTTATTATTAATAAAAAGTATATGGGAACCCCTTGGTGACACAGATGTCTAAATTAATATGTTATCAAGATTATCAGGGTGTTATTTCTTCAATTCCTATAACCCAATTCGGGTGCTTCTATATGGTGTAATTGAAATAGAAATCTCCTTTGGGGTGAGTTCAATTGATGAAAAAATTCATTACTCATCATAAGAATAATAAAATTGAATGGGAAACATGAAAAAATCAAATAAAATATACATATTTATGACACCGATTTTATTCCCAAGAATTCGAGAAAAATGCCCCTTTTGATTAGAAATCACAACACATTTAAGTGATAAATCTTCAATTAGAACATAATATTTATCCCCAAACCAATAATAAATAATATAGGGTTAATAATATCAAATGTGTATTAAATTCCGCAAATATTGAAGTAGGGTTTACATAAATAAATCCATTCCATGCCCAAAATCACATCTTATTCAACTATTAGATGAATAAAAATATTCATAGGACGAATAGTCTC
Organism: Viscum album; assembly: GCA_963277665.1. NCBI lineage: Eukaryota > Viridiplantae > Streptophyta > Magnoliopsida > Santalales > Viscaceae > Viscum > Viscum album. Next base: position 757,863,932 of record OY728140.1, on the reverse strand, counting down.
TCAAACATAAATTAGGGAAGATTTATAGACATGAGGTATGATCATCATAACATTAAGATATTTTATTTATAATTTAACATCTAATAATTAAGGATATGAATAAAAATACATTGAGATATTTCATGATATTAACAAATTTATGGCACAACTCAAATAATATAATTCAATATTTGAGTGTACAAGTCACCACATCAAATTCATATTTATATCTTAAATATCTTACTAAAACAACAATATATTGAATTAAATTGAATCATTAATAATCAGAGTGATAAATAATGAAAAATATTTATATGATGTCTACGTCCTGACACTTTTTTCAAGTCATTACAACTTGGGTTTATCCAAGGTAATCCATGATCATTATATGCTCAACTCTTTAACAACAAAACACAAATAAAATGTGAATTTACCTATAAATATCCCCATAAAAGGTGATACTTGGTGCATAGTAAGGGCCTATTCACCATTCCTTATAATGATGGCATAGATATAGCCAACCAACTATTTTAGGTTTATTAACCCTAGATGTATCTATTCTAGAAAATTTTCATCTTATTGTATCTTGATTGGAATATATTTTATTAGGGAAACAAAACTTTTTTAATTAAAATTACATAATATATTCTTTTATCCATATTATAATCATAATTGTTCTCACTAAATACTCTGAATTATTTTTTCAAAAAGTTACTTAACCTTTCCTCTTACATCAACTACTATAACATGAAAATTTCAAAACTAAATATTACATTATTTTATATGAATATTATTTATATTTTAAAGTATTACATGCATAATTTTTTTTGATTTAGTGTCTTTAGAAATATTGATATGAAAAATATATATAAAAAATATCTATATCATTAAGCAATCAATTCTTCAAATCGAAATCCCTTCATAGGAATATGATACTAAAAACCATTCTTTATAACCCATATAATGGAATCATAAGAAAGGGTGTGCTCAGATTCTTAGTATGAGTAAATATAAGATATATCAGTAAATTATCATAAGTGAGAAATATATAAGAATAATGGTATTATATAATGAGATACACATTATAAAATCAAAATTATCAATTAATATATCATTATAATGAAACATTTAATAATGATTTATCAGTTGAAATACATAAAACTTATGTGAGTGGAATCATAAATAGTAAAAAATAATCCCTAAAAACATATCATATGAAAAATAAATAAGTTTATATCATACAAACATGAATATAATATCATTTCCTTAATCGTGGATTACATGATATTCTATGATTTTTTATTGGTTTCACTACCCATTCCATCATTTCCATATACATGATTCACTCCCAATATGACCATATTTGATAAATTCCATTAATGAATTGGGTTCAATAACCATTATATACATTATTATTTAATGATATATAAATATTTTACCAAATCAATGAAGGGATATATAATTCTGGCCAAACCCATCACATAATGTAAACCATACATATGTGTGTAATAGGATCATTAAACATTAAAATAAATCATCAATTAATAACATGGGAAAGGGATACATAATTCATAAATAGAGTATCATCATAATCATAAAAAATAACGAGAATGAATATAAATATAATTGTTTTTGATAATTGCTGGATTTAATCATAATAAACATAAAAGTGGTTTGTTATACATAAAAATAACTTTATAAGATCAATAGAAAATTTCTTGAAAAAAATACTCAATTTAATTAAAAAAATTATTTATAACATAAAAATTTACCAAATATTAATGATTGAATTTAACATAAAAATAAAATGGAAGGTTAAAATGGGCTATTTAAAGAAACGAGTGTTCATGATGGTGGGTTAATGCTTTTATGGGGTTCTTGATGAAATAATTCATTTTTAATTTTCAGTTAAAAAGTGTCGCATTTGGATGAAGGTAAGAAGGTTATGTTTAAAACCATATAAGTAATGAAAAATATTGTAGAAAAATAAATTAAACATTATATGGATATTAATGAAATTATTATAGGAAATATTTTAATGAAAAAATAAGTACATTGAATAAAATATTCTTGACAAAAGGGGAAAACAATGTATATTCTCCATAAAAACATTCTTTAAGAATATTTCATAAATAATGACAGGAAAAATAAAGGGAAACATAAAATATAAAAAATAACTAAAGAATAATAGAATAATTGGTATTTTGGATAGATATATTATAAATTTTTAGCATCAAAAATTTATGTGTAATCAATGCTATAAAAAATGAGATGTAGTGGAAAGAACATACCTCAAGTTATTATTTTTTTGTATAAACTCTAATATAATATGTAATAAATTAAAATTTATTATAATTATATAGTATAAATATAATAATATATATAAAACTACAAAATTATAACTAATAATATATTATAACATATTCATTAAAACTCATTCAATAACATCATCATTTTTTCTGATCACTACTTTGATTTTTATTTTTTTGATGGGTTTTTCTATCGCGGTACCATTACCTTGATCTGTATTGCTTGATATCCGTAATTGTAATAATGATAATAAGATTATATAAATTGATTATATATATACTTATTTATTTACAATTTTTTATAGAGGGGATAGAAAATGATTTGGATTACTTCATAGATACGGTAGTACGTATCCATGAATGGGTGACATTTCAATTTTTGATAGATATAATGATATATTAGTATATATTAATTTATTTTAATGAAATTTTTATTAAATGATAAAAATAATATATAGATTTTATTTATATTATAATCACCACACATGATGCATTATGGTGTAAAATGATTCGTATCACTACATGATGGTAGTAGTCACCACATATGCATAAGTGATGCATTCATCTCCCATGGGATGGAGACAAGTTGGAAATTTGGTATTACATAAAAAAACATATACGTATATTTATGAAAATATATTCAACATTTATTACTAATACTATAATTATATATTAGGTATAAGAATAAATAAAATTGAAGGAACTTATTTAATATCCACCCCTCTTCTTTGAGGGAATTATTTTTTCTTACTAAAAAATCTCGGAGGGGTAAATCATTCACGAATTCCAAAATTTATACTAATAATTTCTGCATTTTAAGAGTAATTTTATTTAGGAAATGGATTTTATTTAATATTCATATAATTTTAAAAATGTATGATGAGAGGCACCCATTTATTAGTGAGAGGAGGGTCATGTATGGAATTTCATAAATGTTCTCAATTATTGGAGGTCGCGTTCTTGGAAATGAGTAACCTAATGGAAATTTATTATAATTTTGGAATATATATGGTTGAAGAGTCTTCTAAAAATAGAAAATTTACTAATTTTGGTGGAAATTCTACACTTATCGCAACGTGTATCCCGTGTTAAACAATTTTTAAAAATATCTAGGGTAAAAAAAATTAATTTTTGTATCATTGATAATGAAAGGATTATTATTAACCTATTAAATTCTTTATTTTTATGATTAAATATATGTATTCCATTTTACCAAATTTAATTTCTATAATTTTTATAATTTAATTTTAATTTAGCATAAAAACTATAACAAAAACCTATTTATGAAAAATGAATTTTGAAGAATAAAAGATAAATTACATTCATACCCTGACTTGTAAAAATACATAAAATGAATATTAAAATATTATTTTAAATATAAAGAATATAAATTTCATTAAAAAAATTAAATAATTATTGTTAAATTAATTAATTTAGATAAAAATATTATAAACAAAAATAGTTTTCCTAGAAAAATATGTATACATGAAAAAATATTTACTAATTAGAAAATAATTAACAATTAATAAGAAAATTTAATTAATTATATTTTATTCAATTAAAGTATTTTTAGGTTAATTTAAAATATATTCAAAACATAATGGAACATTTACTAGTAAAAATATGAAATTGTTCACAAATATATTTATTTTCACTATAAATACAAAAACAAATATTTTTAGAACAATCCTAAAAATTATTTATAATAAAATATTGAAATACAGATTTTATAAATGATATTAATTTAATAAATGTATTTATATAAAAATATGATAATTTAAGTATAATATTATAAATATAAAACTCGATAACATCCATTTTTGATGAAAAATTATTTGTCAAAATTAAAAGTACATTAATGAAAAATGGGAAATTATTTATTTTTCATTATTAAAAAAATTTATTTAATAAAAACCATTATAAATATTTTAAAAAAAATGAGTTTTTCTATTCATACCTTTTTATTTAACTACAAAATTTATTGTTTTTATATCATAGTTCATATTGAATCAGTTTTTGTGTGTAAGGTAAGTTGTTGAATACATCATCTTTATTTTCAATTGAAATATATATAAAATTTTGGGGTGTTAGAAGATGGGGAATATTATTAAATTTTGACATGATAAATCCAAATTCATGATCCTCTTATCAAAATTACATTAAAAAATATGATAAAATAAACATTTAAATTAAAGCATCAAATGAGGAAGAACATTTTTTTGTAACAACATCCTTATATGTATTATTTGTTTTTTATCTTGATTTCTTATTAATTATGAATTTAATTAGTTCTCGTAAGTATTTTCCTGTGTTTAAAAATAATATTTGTGTCATATTAAGGTGTATTATAATGTAAATTATTTATAAAAAATCTATATAACTCTTATAAAATTAATTCTTTGAAAATGTCAACATTAATTTTACTGTGGTAATTTATCTTCATCACATATAATTTATTTTCAATGACTAAAATTAATATTTTAATTGTTATAAAAATATAGACCATATCATATTATATATAATTTTCATTTTAAAAAAATAAAATTAATATTTGTAGTGATAATTAATTTTACCATTTTGACGCATAAAAACGATTTTTTAACTCCCCAAAAATGATATTACAATTATATAATTAGGATAAATTCAAAGTATTCATCTATTTTATTGGTAATTTTTTTATCTTTTTGAAATTATTTCATTATATATAATCATGAATAATGTCTATTTATATTTTACATTGTATGATAGAAAATTATATGTTTTTTACTTTCTACAGTAGGATCTCCAGTATTACCGAAATGATTAACCTCCATTTTCTTTCAAATACCTTTAGTTTTCTAAATTAAGACACTTGAATATAGATATTAATTTGAATAAAAATAATATTATATTTGTCATTTCAAACATTATCTAAAACTCAATGCTCACATCATGAGTCAAACCCACAAATTCATTCGCGGGTATCTTATAATTTTATAGAAGCATAAAAAAAATTATACATACCATTATTTATTATTTATCCCTTTGATCATAAAATTTCTCATTTTAATTTATGTAAAATAAATAGTGATATATTTGGATTCATATTATGAAACTTTGAAATGAAGTAAATACATCCATAATAAAGATAATCATATATTTCTTCCACTACATGTTGATGTATAGAATATAATATATGATGAAAAAAGTATGATATAAAATAGGAATGGTTTGAAATTTTTTTTGGACAAATCAACAATAAAAAATGAACTATTACAATATTTTTTCTTACATAAAAATGATATGGATTCTATTAGAGGGGTGGGGTATTTTCTTCCAAAATAAAATTATTATATTCCACAAACTCATGAAATATTTAAACTGAAAGATATATTTTCTTATAAAATTAGATTAAACAAAGTAAAAATACACGTTAAAGAAGTAGTAAAATCAATTGAAAATAAATCAATCAGATTATTGATAACTAATCAAAATTAAAACAAGTACACAAATCTAAAATCAACATATTAGAGTAAAAAACATGAAAAAATTATTAGATAAAAAAATCCCTCTTATAAGCTATTATTACTAAAAAATGTTGTCACAAGATATATTTTATTTCAAAAAAACTGTATGTTGATATCTAGTAAAGGTCCATGTTATCAACATGTTTTACATTATTGATCCACATTAATTAAGGCTGTCAAAATCAAAAAAATTCTCACTATGATCCTCTTTGACAGAGAGTTCGGTATTAGATATATATATCCCAAAGAAACTATTTTAGCTCACTAAATGTTGAAAAGTCCATGTTCCCAAGATATCGTTGAAAAAACATTCAAAATAATAAAAATAATTTCCTAATATCCTAAACAATAGGAGAGATAAAAAGAAATATATTACTCCCCAAAATATCATCAATTAAACTAATTAGACTGTGAAAAATTTAGATGTATTTATAGAATTTTAAATAAAACCTCATAATTGTGTCTCTATGTGAAGCACCTTAGAAAAAAAATATAATGGGATACACTCTAGTAAATACATGATGTATGAATAAAATTTATCAAAAGTGTTTTGGATTCTTATTTATGTTCTGTTCCTCAAGGCCTATGCCTAATTTATAGACCATATTGTTAAAAACATCAATAGTTATTATATCATATTTAACATTTATTTTTTATAAAATTGTATATTTTAAGGAATATTTGTTATATTTTTGGTAGATTTTTCATGTAATTCATGTGTCTGAGGAGCCTTTTTTAGGATATATATAAAATAAAAAATATAAAATATCACTCATGATATGTTCCTCAGATTTAATTTAGTAATACATGAATAGTTTTTTTGGGTGGAATAATTGAGAATACCATTATATTCATTGCACTAGATTAACATGTGCCTGAAAAAAGTCATTTTGTGGGTTGAAATGTGGGATTAGAGATATTATTCATGAATTTATTGAATTAATTAATTTAATTATCAATTATTTGGGAAACTATAACAGCACAACATGTATATTAATAACTATGGATAATTCCCCAATATAATATGAAGAATCCTAGATTGTATAATAGGATAGAGAGATCAAGTGAATAAATCATGCAAAGATAGAATTTTTAAATTATAAGAAGATCGATTATTAGGTACAAGGATGATTTTTTTTAATATATCAGCTCTTGGATATCATTGCTGAAACTGACATGAAAACATTATCCTCACTGATTGATCCAATAACGGGAAATATATTTTTAATCCAATGGAATAATATACATTTAAGGATTCAATCAAACAAGAATTAATTCTTTCTATATTACTTCAGGCATCAGTCTCTAATGGTATGTCCAATTTATGATTTCTCCACCTAGTTTTATGATTTTTAGGTTTTTTACCTTTTGATTCCATTGGATTTCACAGAGCAAGTATTCTTTAATTTCGAAGATGATGGAAAATTGAATAGATCATTCATTAAATTTTCACATTGTGTATAATTCCTTTATCCATCCCGTCATGAAATTTTTCATCAGTATATCAGTTGAAAAATAGTTCGATGATTCCCATGAGGACTGACCAGTATGTGTTTATTATTTGGTAACATAGATCATGGGTGTGGATTTTGATTTTGATTTTTCGTTCGCTTTTGTGGCATAGAAATGATAATGTGAATCCAGTGACAGGTTCTGTAATGATGTACTTATGATCTAGGTTGATTGGAACTCTATATAGTAGAATTTATGAGAGTTTCCAAGAAATAAAGTGGCTGAAATATTTCTTCTGGTTGCTATAATTATCTATTTATGGTGTAGACAACAATTATCTAATAATAAAAACATTTTAAATCATTGGGATCACAATGATGATTTATTTTATAATAATGAACAATGATAATTTGACTTATTGTTGATCTTTGATATTTTTCAACTCTATTTTGGGAGTTATGGATATTTTTCAAAAAATTCATTAGTCAATAACAATGTGTTGGTGAAGCCTCATGAACTGGATTGGGTTTCAAATAAATTACCACACAAATAGATTATAATATGCAATAACACATTTTTTGTAGCCCCCTTTGTGTGGTGGCTAGTATTTTCACATTCATTTAAATATCATGCACAATGTGGCATTTTTAAACACCATGTGATTCTTTTTAGGACATATTGTAGTGCATAGTATGTACATTCCAAGGTTACCTTGTGAACACACATATTGTTTTTGGTTCTCATTTTCCTTGTAACCATTTTTATAAACCATGATTTCAATGTGGGGTACACACCCAAGAGGCTATGTGACCACACATGTAATGTGTGTCAGGTCACATGATGTGTGCATTTGAATGTGAATGGTCATGTGCCCATACATAACTAGTATACATGGACCTAAACAATATACATGGACATGACTGCAATATATGGGCATGGTCTAAAGTACATTACATTGGGAAGATGATACATGTTGAGTTCCTGTGAATCTATATATATAATTTATATTAAATGAACATAAATTTATATGGAGAAACACATAGCGTGCAACATAGTGAGACAAGGGAAGTATCAGAATTTGAGAGACACACCATGTAACCCATGGGATATGTCCTGAACTCCAGTAAAATAATTTTTGAGCCCTTAACCATATCATTTAACCTTTTTATAACAATGGTTTTGTTCAATTAAAACATATTATTATGGGTTCCATTGTAACTTATGTTTTTTCAGACTGAATGTCTTACATTCCCCTTCATGAGGGTTTAGTGAGATATCTTATTAAGATAATTGGACAAGATAGCTATAGTGGACTGGAATAGAAATCCTACTATATATCCTAGGGTTCATATATCATTCAAATTCATCCTCTATAGGAATTTTCAAGAATCATGTAACATACATACTAGGGAATTCAGTGCACTACAAAGCGGTTTATTCGACATAGGTTCTGGAATCCCCCAGTAATCATGGGTTACAACCCATATCTTTTTGTCAGCATATGTTTCCATTCATAAATACATATCATAATCAAGTGAGTATCTCAAATATTATCTCTTGGTTACATTGGTTCACATTCATGGAATAACCTAATCATAATGTCCTTTTAGACGAGTTCCACCCATGATATAAAGACTCATGGAGTGAGTTCTATGAGGTGAGTATTACAAATATTCCTCTAGTATAATAATAGGATGGAAGTGAATAAGTGACATAACTATGAAACTAGGTTTCTGCCTTTGAGAATATCTGGCTGATTATTATGGTTTATTTATCCTATTTTGGTTGACATGACATTATAGTGATGAGTTGACTACTCTATCTTTTATATTTTATGTTAGATGATTTCATGATTTCCTAAAATATATAAATATACACACATATTCATTATATCTACCTACAAATGTCTGGACTTATGCACATGATATTCAATATGATGTAATCATAGGTGGACTAGGAACAAATAGAGCATAGATGAGAAATATTGATCTTTGTTAGTTCCAAAAGGCACATTTGTAAACATTCCCCTACTTCATAAAATGTTCAAATATTTTAAAAAATATTGGATTCTATTTTTCAATTTTTACATTTATTAATTTTTTAAAACTCTTAATTTGGGATATAGATATATTCATGTATTATGGTATCTATTGAATTTTATCTTTCAACATCTTATTAGTGGTTGGAAATGTGCGCAAGAATACATCTATATTAAGTTGTAGCCTCCCATATGTGTGATATTCATACATAGTGATTTTTTCGAGACCATGCCTTCTATGAGATGATATTTGGTTATTAAAATCAGTATATCACTATGAAGGAAGGCCATGGTGTGTTATGTCACGATAGTGTGGTATTAGTGGATGTCTCCTTAGGACTAGATTTCGAACCTTTTATAGTAATGATTTATTGTTTTCAAATTAGGGAAATAATATTAATGTTATTTTATTATATATCTTTGTCCTAGGAACCCATATATGGTGAATATCTAGATTATCCACTCACAAAAACATAGATAACTACGTTTTTGACTTGTTACATGTAGAAACGTGTTGCATGGAAAAATGAGTGGGTTGTGGCTTTGATGTTCATCTTATGTCAGATTACTAGATTTTATATTTCTATTATTGTGAATCTCAACAATTATTGGATGCCTATATTATTATATATAGATAGGATTCAATATTGGGATTAGTCTTATGATATGTTTACCAATGAGACTTCATTTTATGGAAATTTGTAAGAGGTGGTTCCACATAGTGGATAGTAAGAGATGTCCCTACCAGTTAAAAAATATAATGACCATCCAATGATGGAACATTTGGATGTCTTTATTATGTAGTTTACTAGTCAGTTATGATCGTATGTGAAGATAATGTATAGGTTCTGATTGTGCATTTTGAGTTTTAATGAGAGATAACACTTTTTTTTGTAGTGATATATAACCCCTTATCAAAATGTATAGTAATAAATTGAGCTTGTGCAGAGGATTACTATTTTGTTTGTATCCCTATTGATAGTGGTCATGGTAGATCTTCTACTCAATTATGAAATAAGTAATCAGTAGGGACATATATATTTAATGTTTTAGATGTCTTAGATCATTCAAGGAAGAGGGAAACATCCCTCCACAATATGCTTTCTGTGACAAAATATATATCCTTGTGTGAAAGATGATTATATCTATGGGAATAGTTTCCAGTTGTGGAATATGAGGTCCTTGGACATGTATTACTGATGTTGTCTTGATGTGATAACATATCATATTGAGACATGGGATTGTGTAATATGAATTCAAGGGAATGGATACCTTCAGGTAATAGGTAATCATGACCTACAGGCTTTGAGTATGGTTCAAGGAATGGAATATGTCTTCAATGATCCAGCTATAGTTTTAACATTCTTTAAATCCAAATTTCATTGAATTTATCCACTATTAGATGCATAGAAATTCTTTTAGATGATTTTTCTTTACAACCTTTTTTTCTACCATCCATGCATTAATGAATATTAATTGTGAGGGTATATGTGTATCACAATTCATGGGATGGAATTTTCCTTATTTTCTTAGAAGAAATCCCATTAAGAGAAATATATGGCCAAGTGTAGGTGGATTCAACCAATTTATTATCAGTTGTCCAGTATAACAATTTTAGTATCTTATGCCATAATATTTTAGTTTAATGTTTTGTTGAAGGATCATAACGAATTATTATTAGAGGATGTTTTAGAATTACCTCCCCATAAAATTTTTTCCTTCAATAAATACATGTAATAGTTATACACATATATCTATGATGGGATAATGGATAATGCCATGTAGCTTAAGATATGGTTTTCTAGTCCAAGGAATATACCTATAAGGGGATTTGTTAAAAATTGTGTGTTAACCTAAGTATCGTAATGTTGATATACCAAAGGATGGATCAGAGAATGAGGTTTGGAATAGACTAACACCTCCTAAAAATGGTGACATTCATGAAAGTGTATCCACCAATAATAATAGATGAATTTTTCAACCAACGTATTATCACCAGTAATAGGTTTGAGATGGGGATATATTGAAGGTTTCTTCCCAAATATGGTATGGTTTATTTTAGTTCCAGGAGATTCATTTTGTCAATTAGGATACCCTAACACTGTTTATGATACATTTTAATGTGGTCCTTCAACCCATCATAGATCTAAAAATGGTGTTCTTCAAAGATGAGATCCATATATACTCTATTATAGAGGTTGAAAAATTGAGGAACATTAGGATTATTCTATACATCATCTTATATTACCATCATTATGAAGAGGTCTCAAAGATCTAGTTCTGAAATGAGGAGGTATAATTTTTTTTATGTCTTGTCAGACATGAGAGTGAAAATGGAAACAAAATTGGTTGAGGAGGAACTAGCTTGATTTCCTCCCAATTATGTGTCCATGATAACAGATTTCAAATAATGTCCTTACATTTTTCATTTTTGAGTGTGGTGATGTAAAAATTGACCTCTTGTTTTTCACCATTATGAATGAGGATAGTGTAGTGTACCTCTAATTGATGGTTCCCTCTCAAATATTTATTCAGCATGTCAGTGGGAACCAACTTGTAGATATCAATTGTTAGGTAAAAAATGACTAGGTATTATTTAGAAATTTTAGTAATTGTTATTATGAGGGTAGGGAGCCTATCATAATTGTTTGAGGATTGATAGTGACACTTGTCATGTTGTGAAATTAAGTGATTGAAAGATTTAATTCTTTCCCTTAGTATTGCATACATTAGATTTGAGGATGTTCCATGATCCTTTGGCATTGGGTTTGGTAGAGTAGGATACTATGGAATGTTTTTCAGTTTACCACCTGATGCCACACTAATCAGTGGGTAAAAAATGGGGTTCCCAAAAAGGAAGTGAAAAGGGGATGGTATATTTTTGGATTTTAAGATGGGATTTGAAAAATACAGATTTGGAAAAAATATATGAGTGACCCTAGACAAAATCACTATGTTTTCTGACTTTCTAATCAACTATTTGAAGAGCTTAGTAGGGGGTTTTGGATTTATGTGTGTATAAGAATAAGTCTGAATTCCTGATGTTTTCTTCTTTACAATTTTTTATATTAGAGATCACATCACCTAATGATTATGGATATTGTTATCGGAGGATATGAGACTCAATTCTGGTTTATCATGGTGGTTATACCCCAATAAAAATTTATTAGAAATTCATACTATTATGGTTTTGCAGAACATACAAGGAGTTTGGTTTTTATTTTTGGTTGTATAAAGGGGGTTCATCTACCATCCAAATAGTTATATTATCACAAAAGTTCAAACATTGGCCTTGTAAATTCAATTTATTTAACTATGTCAAGGGGTCTATATATTTTGGGGGAGGATCGGGTTGAGTCCAAGTATAAAATTTTTTAGTTTTTAATGAAATGTTTAGTTTTTTGATTTGGAAGTAGGTGGAAAATGGTCGGCACATGGTTGGGGGAATCCACGCACCATCCCCAAGGTAATCGTAGCGAGTTTTTTTGTGTGTAAAGGGGTCATAAGCTTGAGTTGTGTGAGGTTTAAGAAACTGTGCAACAATCGTGTGAGATGTTCTTTCCATTTAGACAATGGTGACAACACGAATGTCTAAACCATGTGGGATAACCATGTTGTATGGTCTTCATGGATAGAAATGGGTGCACTCCCTGACACTCCATCAAAACAACATACCTTGTTCCCAGACATCCATGTATTATTCTTCAAGGTTCCAAAAGCTAGTTTATGTGAAATTTGGTCTATTTTCCCGTATTATTTCCTCATATATTTGTTTTAAGGTTTTTCATAGTGATGGTTCTATCTTGGATGAACCCTAGCGGCAAGGGATGATGTGTGTGTTGTTTTCATTTATGTTAGGGTGTTCATGTTTTCTCTTAGGATTGGTTCTTCCCTCACATAATATTTGGTTTCATTCATGATTCATTGAGGTAGGTGTTTCCATATATTTCCTTTCCATAATATTTTATTTTATTCTTGAGCTTTCTTAAATGGTTTAATATGAGTTTCTAATGTTTTGGTGTGTTAAAATGATTTTTCGTGGTTCTTTCATGATATAAAATTGGTGCGGAATGGGTTTTAATGGATTTTATTAATTAATCCTTATTTGAAAACAAGCAGTGTGTTTAGATAATTGTTAATGGTTTCTTTTAACTAAATTTGGAAAGATTAAATGCGTATTTTACCTTGGATAAATTATGGTATTATTTCCCAATTATGATTTGATTTTTGTGTGAGGATAATGGTAGTTTTTTTGGCCTCATACATATGTATGTCTTATTGTGATTGGTGGGAAATCACATGGTGTTTTTTAAAAATTATTCTTATGTTTTCAATGAAAATTTAATGGGGAAGTTAAATGTGATCCTTAAACATGGCATGTTTGGAACTTTGGGATGTGGAATGTTTTATGAAATGATACAAAGTATCACATGTCTTACTTATGCATGTTGTGCAAATTTTTCACATTTTTAACAATAGTTATAATGAGAAATGAATTTGGAATAAATAATCCCTGGTGGGTGTTTTGTGTTTTTTTATAAAATTGGTTTTGTTGTGACAAGAAAAATGGAATGGTATTTTTTTGATAGTGGCTCTTAAAAATAATTTCAAGTATGTGATGAGAAATCCTAGTAGACACATTGTGACATTGGAAATGTGTCCATGTAGTATATATGCAATATTTTTTCAAATGTATTTCATAAATTTTTCAAGTAGAGTAAAATTTATTTCCAAATGGTTTTGTTGTGTGTAAAAAGATGGAAAATGGATTTTTTATGGAAAACAATCATTTTCATGTGAATTTTTATAATTGGATAAATGCGAAAATGTTAATGTGGTGATTTTTTACATTTTTATTAAGTCATGTAATGGTTATGTGAATGTAATGATTTGTGTGATATCTGAGTTGAGGAATTGATCATAAATGGAATCTCAGTATGAAGATTGGAACACCAGAACTAGTACCCTAGTGATTCAAAAGTGGAATGTAGGGATTGTTATAGTGGTTTGAAACTAGTTTAATATGAAGTGGGAAATCCAATATTCACTTATCAGGATTTACAATGTCAATACTAACTAACCATGTGATATGATTAGAGAAGACAAGGCCATTGGGATGATCCATCCTATTATATCATGCATAGTAATGATATTTGTATTAGATGATAATTTGGAGACAACACGGCCCTTAGGATGATCACTTCGAGTGGATCATGCATGAAGAAACTATTGGTAGCTGTGTTTGAGTGTAATTATCTCCAAGGTATGATGTACTCAACGACTCACTTGTACTAGTTACCCATAAAGACTTTCTCATGGTGATATCTTGTGATGTGATGCCTCTCTGATGTGGTGACGTACATCAGTATATGGTGGACCATGTAAGTATTTCATCTTGAAGAAATTTTTTAGATATATAGTTTTCATTGAATGTGAATCATTGAGAAATTATTTCCTTGCTTTTAAAAATATGTTTAGGAAATTTATATGATTGTCCATTAGATAGTTATATTTTACTATAGCTTCATATTGGATATTATCCCAACAAGTTTATTATTTCTTATGTTGTTTTATTTTAATATCCTTCAAATAATTTCATTATTTAATTGTTTTTTCAGATGTATGTTTGTTGTGCTTTAGCATGTTTTATAAAGTGAAACTTTATTTAAATGAAATTTTTGTGTGATGATTTAACAGGAAAATATTCAAAAAATAGTTTTCGTTTATCAAAGTGATTAAATATATAAATTGAATAAATTTTTTTTAAACTATTTAATGAATACAATTTTGTGAAATGAAATATATGTATTCTCTCTTTGGAGGTTTTCGATTGAGTTTCTCAAGCTCACACCCTACTTCTAACACACAGTGTCTGTAGACCCGAGATATTTGGAAAGTGCAGGATTTTAGTTCATTTGTTCTCTTTCAGTGTTGGTCCGTTTGGATGTTTATTGTGACCAATATGTCATTTGGAGATTTTGGTGATTTGGTTAAATGATCGTGTTATATTTAGATTCTTTTTTTCACCTGTTGTGTATGGTTCATTTTTTTGTATTTCTTGAAATTCAATTGTTGTCTGTTATATAAATATTCTGTTTATTTATTTGATGCTAATTTGTTTGGCCTAAATCATTATAACCATGATTACTTGACGTCCAACACTATTTTATGGCTCGTGGTGTAACACCTTGAAATTATGATCATTCTAATATCTAAAATTAATATATATTTTTTGTATCTAGCATTGCACACCACACAATAAATATTTTATCTTACATAAAATCACAATGTTTAGCTTGTATTATATGAACAACCATGATAATATTGTACTAAAAACTACATAAATTTTATATTTCTCTAGGTCTAACATTAAGTATAGCTTTCATTACATGGAACAATAACATTCTTCAATGTCATTCGTAACACGCAAGACTGAGTTTTAATGTACAATAATTTATTATTATACAATATAATAAGATACAACTTAGAAATTAAATTACCTGTTTATAATTTTATTAACTATCTAATAAAAATATGTGTTTAAAAAAATATAAGATGAGTTCATATGTTACCCATTAATTAGAAATTAAAATATAAGAACCAATTGAATATAAAAGATATTTTTCATTTTTATTCCCACTACTGTGTTTTTTCTTATTAAATTACAAAAATCACAAATAGTGAGTGATATAAATGTAATAGATATGTTATATATTCAATCAAATATTTTTTTTCCAATATATTTGATAGACATAAGTCAAGAACAACCTCAATTTTAAACTTAAAACTGATATTTTTATAATTGTAGTTTGACTACCATTCAATTCAGAACCGATTTTAAATCTAATATTTGATAAATTTATAGATTTAATATTTTAAAATAATCATCATATTTGATAGTGAAAAAAAAATTCGGGTTTTTTTTGTATTTTCATGTATGGTTTCATTTTTTAATAAATGGTTAAAATATTGAATTTCAATTCAAAACCTCTTTTTTATATAATTTAATTATAATGGTATAGTAAATATTTTTTTAAATTATTAATTAGATAGTTTTTATTAATCAAACCAATATTGGTCAATATAAATTGTTTCACAATGAAATTGTGTTAAAAACATAGAAATCTTTTGGTGGTTTCTTATATTAAACACACATAGTGTCATTCCATATGTGGGGTTAATTTTAAATTAATTGCTTCCACTTATGAGATTATAATTTAGAAAAAATTATTTCATTTTTCTAAATAATAATAATTATTAATTTATAATAATCAATACTTAATGTTTTACCAATAATATTAGTGAATTGAGTTAACATTTACTATAGTAATTAATGTAAAATTACACTTAACAAGGAAATAAACCTTAAATTTAATGGCCCAAATGAACAATACAGTTGTCCAACAGCCATTTATGTCCATATTTTGGGAAAAAGTATTCAATTATTCATTTTTGAATGTTTTTAAGATATTCTTTAGGTAGAAAAATGGGTACACCAAAGTAGTTTTCAAAAATGTCCAGTGTTTCCTTTCCTTTCCCTATATATGGTCTCCACCTATCCCAATTCATCACTGTAGCATCCCAAGTAAGTAATGAATAATAGATATTTTTATCTATGTCTATTAATGAATTGGATAGTGTTTTAGAGGCTTAAAATGAAAATGAATCTAATCTTAAGCATAGAATACACTAATATTTTTAAAAGATTATTTTACTGCCTTTTGATGGCAAACCATTTTTAAATCTATCTTTTGACAATTTTATAAGCTATGTTTGTCAAAATAAACTTATTCTTAATGATTGGGACATCAAAATTTACTTTGTGTGAATTTTTGGTATTTTTCTGACAATGTTCATTTTTTAATGAATATTGAAAAATACTGCATTTACATCAAAACTTCTTTTTAATCTAATATAGTTATATGATTATATTATCTTTTTAATTGTTTTTGAAGTGAAATTAGAATATATGTTTACCATTTAATCCAATGGTGGTCATTGGAATCAATTTCACTTTGATATTGGACTTAAGCTGGTGTCAATCTTTTGATACTTATTGTTTCATAAAAACACGCTATTTGTCATGAAAGCGGGAATTAATTACTAAATTAATTAATGTAACTTATATGATTTGAATTTTTTAAAATAGACATCATTTTTTAATTCAGAATATCAAATATAGCTTAGGGTGAAGTTTTGGTATTTTTCTGAAAAACTTCAATTTTTGATGAATAGTGAAACCACTAAGTGGTAGTTAAAGAAACTGAATTTTCGTTTAAATGAAACTTTTCCACTTCTGTGATTTGATTTTCAAAAATCCGACATACATTGTTTTAATTAAGAAGTAAAATGTGGTTCAATGAGATTAAAATTATTTTTTGGTGAATAGTAACTTTTAAGTTCTTAATCGCGATTAGAGGTAATTAGTGTAGTTTAGGGTAAAAATAATGTTTCAATAATATGATATGAGCTTGACACATGTCCTACCCTCATTGGATGTGTCATGGACGACCAAGAAAATCCAGGGGTCAACTTGGGGACCCCATGGAGCCACTTTGGTTGGGAAATGACATAAATAACTTTTTATTTAATGTTAAAGTAAAAATGACACAAACATGAGTTATTTTTCTAAAACAATTTTTACATGGGGTTTTACAGGTCAGCTTGTTGACTATAAATATTAATTGGAAAGATAAAAATCTTTCCTACATCATATTAGTTTTTTTATAATTTTTATACTTTAAATAAATTAAATTATTTATGACATCATAATGATGCAGCGATTACCTCATTAATAAAGGATTTAAATAAAATGAAAAGATAATGTAAAATCTATGACCTAAACATGTCCAAAACCTATTGGATGGGTGTATTTATAACCCTTATCACCTTACCCTCGAATTATATCAATGTGGGACCTTTTCAATCCGAAACTCATTTTAAAATAAAGTAACATTTCTTTACTTTCCAAGAGTGCCCCTCCTCTCCTCTTATAAAAGGCCCCCACCTCTACCTCCTTACCCACACTTCCAATGCCTTTTGCTCGGCCAACCCCTACCCATTTTGTCTCTCCACATCACTCTCTTACTCCTTGAAGCCTCAATTTGGGCAGAAGTCTTCCCAAGGAAGCCTTTGAGCTCAAACCAAAGGGAGTTACCCGATTTTAAGGTAATGTCTTCACTTGAGTCCTTTTATTTTATTTTGCTTCTCCACCCCGTAAACTCTTTTATTAATTTCTTTTGTAACAAATACAGTATCTTAAATATACTAGGATGTTGTTATGAGAAGGAATCGAGCTACACTTACACACACCAACATCTAATGGTTAAAGAACATACTGTTTCCGTGGATGGCAAATTTCTTCCTCCCGAAACGATGATTGTTCAACATTCTTTTAAAACCTTCAAAGGTGGACATTAAGATGAAAATATATTTATATATGATATATAATATGTTTATGTTTTCTTTAAGCTTCTGTATTTTTCATTTTAGTCATACCTTTATGGTTTCCATTATGGGTAAACGTGATATCTTCATTTAAGGAAGTGTAGACTACCGCCCCCTCAAAGTGATTAGATTCGTTAATACCATTTGTGGGACATATAAATGATAAAGTTATGATATTATATATGATATTAAACTGGAATTATAATATACCTTTATATCATTATGATTCCATTCTATAAAATACGAAATATAAATGAAAGTAGCGTTCATGCGTACGTTCAACTTACCGTCTCCATGAACGGTGCATTTCATTTCTTACCTCTAAATGATTATGTAATATTATAAATACATGTATATACTGGATATATATTATATGTATTATATATACATAATGATTATAATTATGGATATAATGGATACATGAACAACTTGTAATTATAATGGGTTTATTTTTGACTCAAGTACCAATGATCGTTAAAACGACCGTTATTAACATAAATAATTACATAGTGTTCATGACATGGAAATAAGTGATATAAAAGTAATAATGAACTTTAAAAAGGTTCTTAAAAAAGTATATATTAACTCAAGTTTATTATTTAGGAGATTAAAGAACGACCGAGTCATGTCGGACCCGAGGTATGGGACTTCGTCTCAATCTCCTTTCATTGAGGCATATTTTGTTTTATACAAAACATTCTTTTATATGGTATATAAACCCCGTTGACTTTTACGTTTATCCAAAAGGAATATTTTTTATATGAAGCATTTTACTAAATGACCAAATGGAATGTTTTTGTCGTACGTATGCGGCGACAACGACTTCTCCGCCGTCGTGACCATTATTTGAGTTTCAGCTTCCTCTACAAGCCATACCTTTTTTTAAAAGAAAAATAAATACCATGTTTTACTTTTTTTTTATTTTGGTATTGAAAATGGTTTTCATAATGTTTTTATATCAATGAGTTGTATTGATATCTTGTGATTGAAAGGTGGAAATGTTATGTTTCGTTTATGCATGTTTTATGTGATACGATTATGTTGAGGTTCTTGGGCATTATTATGAAGACGGATGGTTCTGTGATAAACTAAGGGCAGGTGAGCCCGATATAGCTCTCCAATGCGTTGGGTAACATGAAGGAGTGAAACTTTAAGGTTTCTCCGAAGATATTTAGGGAATATACTGTGATGGGTTTTCCAAACGTAACCAAGAGGGTTACTCCCTATATAAGAATGTTATGAATGCCTCAAGTTACCTTTATGTCCTATGATTTCTATGATTTATTCATGATTTGATGAGGTATGTTGAAATTATTATGTTTTATGGGTAATGTAGGATTTAATTCTTATGTATATATGAACTTATGTTTCCTTTCCATATTTTTATAACCCATACTGAGCTTTTTATGCTCATCCCATGTTTTTTTGAATTGTTTTTCAAAGGTCAAGGGAAAGGTACACGATATGATGATAGTGTCAAGGAAGTGTCAAGAATGAATCCATGTATTATTTTAAATATGTTTCCATTGATGGAAAAAATGAATACTATATTTATGTAACCACTTTGTTTATATGTGGAATGTAATGAAAGTTTTATGTTCTAATTCTCTAAAACTCTAATCCTGAAAAGATCCTCAATGTGTAATCTTGTAATAACTCAAGATTATGTAAGGTTTAAGGCTGGGGCCTTATAATCACACCACTAAAACCAAATATTCTTTGAAATTATCTAACAAATACACTTCCCAAAAAACATAACATAATCCCTTATTCCTCCCTATACGAGGAAAGTCTTACCAGGAATCCCTTTGGTGCAATCCAAGAGGAGTTACTCGATAAATAGGTACACCCTCCATGAAGGTTTGTTCTTTTTTTACATTTTAAACTCCCTAAAATATTCTTATTACATCAATAAATAAAAATGCATAATAGATATATTGCAATTTTTTATAACTATATGACCTAACATTACACAAAATTCAATCTTTGGGAAGCGAACATATTGTTTACATGTATAGTGAACTCCTGCCTCATAAAAAGATGAATGTACATTTTCCCCATACTGCTTATCTTGGTGGAAATTATTAGGGATAATATAATTATATAGTATATATATATATATTATATATATATTATATTTAATATTTTTTAATTTTTATTTATAATATACCCTTATTCTTCCAGTCTTTAATAAATATGATTATTTCACGTCAAGAGTTGTGGAATTCCGCCAATAAAAGAGATGTGATTCCTTCAAACACTACATGGAATTTATTAAGTATATTTTTTTTGCGAACAATATAATATATATGAAATAAAAATTATAATTTAATTAAATTAAATAAATATATACGTATATATATATATATATATTTCATTTTCATTCTTTATTTAAATACGTTAATAAAAAATAAGAATTGTTCTTGAGTACATACGACCTACCGTCTCCATAAATGATTTATTCCATTTCATACAAATATATTATATAGATTATTATAATATAATTTCAATGAATATAATTTATATTTATATCCTATTTTAAATTCATTGAATCATGAAATAAGTATAAGGACCAATGATATAACAAATTTAGACACATGTGAATAACCAAGAGAATATTACCTGAAGTGTAATGTTAACGTGAAATTGTTAAAAAGTGTGTAATATTGTCATAATAAAACCATATATAGTATTAGATATAAGAATATGGTTTTGTAAAATATTTATAATAAACATACATTATTTATACATGATGTTTGAATCAGTAATATGAGAGTCAAGACACAATGAAATGGATATAATCTCCAATTTTATTTCAGCGAGATACATACCTTATTCCCAAGTCAATTATTTTTTGTGTGGTATATAAATTACCTAAATATATTATAGGAATAATATACTAAAATTTGTGGGAATTTCTATGTCCATTTTTTGATCCTTTCTTCATGGGGTTTAAGTTTGGAAATATACCAAATTGGTAATGTAATTTTTTTCATAATTTTTCCTCATTGAGAGACATGTCATGTTATGCACAAATATTTTTATATGTGGTGTATATAATTCCTTTTTCATGTAAAATAATGAGTAAACTTTTTTTCATAATATTTATTCTTCATTTAATGTTAATATTAATTTTATATTGTGATTTAATACTTCTACATTTGTAACAGTTTATTGCAACAATCTCATCATTGATTGAGATTGTTTATGATTATGATTCCATTGATGCAATATTATGACCCATATATCATGACATCTCATGAATGTTATTACCCTAGGGATATTAATCTTAAATGTTAGTAATCATTCCATTTCTACACACTTTGGTAATTATGATAATTGAGAAAAAAATCATTCTAATCTGACTTTATTTCTCATTTCGTTCATAAATATATGTTCTTGGAATACCATAATTTTGAAAAAAATCAATTATTTGTAAAAAAAAATAGAATGTATTTTAAATCAAAAATTTATAATTTTTTTCAATAATTATTTATAATTACTAAAATAATTTTTAAATAAATTTATTTCGAGATATTTTAATCCATATTTTACATGTTTTCAATGAAAATTGTTTTGAAAATGTATTCATGTGTTCGTTATAAGTATTCAATGCATTTTCAATGAAATTGTTTTCAAAAAAACAATTAATTCTTATGTTACATTATATCAAGGAAAGTATTATTCATTGTTTTTTAAATATTGTTTTATAGTTTTTCAAGGGAATATTTTTTTATAATGATTTCAATAATTCTTTGTAATTTTTTGATGATTTTTCAATGAAAATTGTTTTCGATAGTTTTCATGTTTTAAAAATAATTATCATTTAAGAAATGATATTTTCCTTAATAAATAGTTTCAAAATATATTTTCAAGTAATTTTTAATCTAGGATGACATCATTTGTTGTTATTTATGCACATCTAGGAAATGATCCATAGTTTTCCTTCATATTATTACTTAAAGGTTTATGTTTTAGTAGAATGATACTTATTACACACATTAATTTTCCATGGTTTATATAATTATAAAAAATTATTATTTTCAGGGGTTATGATTTAATGAAATAATTATAACACCTTTCACTTTCTTGTAGGTTATGATGTGATGAAAAGGTAATGATACACATTTCATTTCATAGTTTATGATTAGATGTTTATAAAACCCATCTCTTTTCATGGGTTATGATATGATGGTTGTTTTTTGTCACATGCATGTATGATTTCATTATGTGATGGGTGGTACCATTATCTTCATCTATATAATTGGGTAATTATGGATGAGTCATAAACATAAATGTTATGCATAATCCTGATTATAAGTTTATTATATTATGCATGTTCCGGGTTGCATATCTACAAGGTAATGAGTGAACCTAATTACATGTTCACAATGAATTGAGTGAACCTTATAATATGTTTCAATTTTTTTGATTTAACATTATTACATGTTAATAATGTTATAAAAATTCATGGATTAATGTCCATTTATTTATGGGTGAACTTGAATACATGTTCACAATGTTATGCATGAACCTGATTTCAAGTTCAAAATGTTATGTGTGAACATGATTTCATGTTCCCAACATTTTGTGTGGGCCTGGTTGCATGTACAAAATTCTATTATACTACATTATCTGATTTATTTAACTAAATGTGTGAACTTACTTATACTAATACATGTTTATGATGTTATATGTTGATGTGTATTCCATAATTCAATGTCGTATTCCCGAGTTATTATATCATAACATATACTCTTAACTTCCATACGATTTTTGTCTTATGGACTATAAATATTTATTTCATGATTTGGTTTATGGTCATTGATATGTAGGGTATGATCTTATAATGATCAAGATTACATTCCCATAACCTTAGGTTCATGATATGTTTATAAATTTCCATTAATTTACCTCACCGACAATTTGACCTCACAATTTTATTATGTTTCCTTTCCCCATGTTATGAAGAATGTGTTGTATGTAGAATTAATAAGGGGAAGATATTTTTGTGAAACATTGAGGAACTTTAACTGAGATATAATATTTTGGTTTCATCTTTCCAAAGTCACTAAACCAATATGGTCTTTAAAAATTCATTTTTTAATGATTAATGTTTTCAGAAAAGGTAATGCAGTGTCTATAAATGTTAAGACTGGGACATTATAGGTGCTATCAGAGAGAAGGTCTAGTCAACTATTGTAAACTATGGTGATAAACATTTGGTGAGATCCCAAGGTACATTTCCCTAGATATGACTAGGTTTCTCAATAAAAATAAGTATAAGGATGATTTAACGCTTTGAAAATTTATTGGAATTTTTCTAAAGGATAGTGGGAGTGGATTCATAAAAACTCTACCATGTATTAATACTAAAAGTGGATATGAATCTAGAATATATATCACAGGGAGTAATAACTATGACAATGTGTTTCAGGCCTGACTTGGTATAACCTGGTACATAACAATAGGTCATGCTTCATACCTCATTTGACACACTCTGGGGATATGCTTTAGAAATTCACTATCAGTTTATGAAAAATCAAGAAGTAATTTTATATAATATGGATATTAATATCATATGATAAACATAATGTATCATCAATTAAATGTTAAGTTTCATGATTTAGACATCCTATAATTATTTTTTAATGATTATGTGTTTTTCTTCTCTGATATGTGTCCCTCACCCTATTATTTTTTATATTAGTCAAAAGAGAGAACTAGAAGAATCATGGTTAACATTGAATGTTTCAAATATTGAATGAATGTAAATTAGGAAAATCCATTTCCCAAGTGGAAATATCAAAAATAGAATCAGGAAGGTGGTATGAGTATTTATAATACGTTGAATATAATTAAACTCAAAATGACATGTGAAAGGAATGTGATATTGGTCAAGTGTTGTTTACATTAAACATAAGGAGAATTATTATAATTATATTAAGGAACTTTAAGACATGATTTTATTTCATATTTTAGGAATGATATTTTAAGGAATATGTTGATAAAGCATAATTAATGCTTTAAAAAAAATGTTTGAATAATGAAGTATATATTTTTTGGAATTCAATGATTATGTAATATGAATCATAATATATATATGTTTGTGTGTGTGTATGGGTGTGTGTGTATTTTCTGTTTAAATTATCATTAAGGAATGAAAATGACAAGTCAAATGGTAATTAATACATAAAATCGTGATTTCATAAAAAGAGAATAGTTTGATTGAGGGAATGAAACCCTTATTTGATGTCTGATATGTAGATAATGATGTTTATATATTGATATATTGTTCCTAAATAATAAACTTCAACAATGTCGATTACCCTAGAACTGGTTATTGAAAAATAGGTTTATCTCATCAAGGAGGAGGCTTAAAACTTTTCAAATTTAATGAATGGATCTAATATACATTGGAATAAAGAATCATAGAAGCTTTCGAAAAGGATTTTTCACAATTCAGGTTATTATCATATTTTGAGAGAAAAGACAATGAGGTTATTCACATATTTGTAATGTCATAACCAAGAGATACTTAATGATATATGAGGGATCAATGTTAATCGGATTTCATGACCTTCTTTCTAATGTCTTGTATTTTTATATTCTGGAAGATCTGCGAGGATATATATTTTTTGGAATGGATTATGTTAAACATTGGATGATTTCTGTGACATTAAATTAATATCCCACCACATGAGGACATATTCATATTGGATAACCTATTTGGTTTGATGACCACAGAATATAGAATGTATTACTTATCAGGGATCTAATGATATTTTAATAATTTATAAACGAAAATAAATTGAAATCCATTTAATAGGGTAAGGGATGATGCATATATCTATCAAGGAACAACCAAAGGGTGAGATGTTTCATATTAAATGGAATAAAATAATGTAAGTATAAATTCTCAAGATAATTATTCAACTCTATGGAAGGAATCATAAAGCCAAAAAGGTTATCCCAGTTCCTTATTTTCTGATGAATCAAATGTTGTCTTAGATAATCTTGAATTAAGACTTTTTGATTATTAGCATTTTCATGGAAAAGTTCTATATCACATTACTCTAGAACATTATTATTATATCTATATTTATATCCTTGTTTTTTAATTTCCATACATGTTCTCCTAAGTGGATACGTAGTTATATTTTACTTTGGGTAAACATTAAGATTCCAAATATTATGTTTTAAAAGATGTTTATGTATTCATTTTTTTATGATTGTTTCTATGAATGGAATATTCAAGTATTAAAACATTTATAACAAAATATAATTTTTAGGAATAAATTCATTTTAATGGGGGTTGAATTTAACATCATGATATTTTGTGAATAATGTTTTGCGAATTAATTTATCTTTTTGATATTTCTAATTTCACACAATAGTAAAAATAGACTATTTTATTAATGAACCATGTTTGAATACCATTATATGAAACCCCATTATAATAATTCAATAAACACCACATAAGTTTCTCTCTCTCTACATATAACACCAATGATAACATACGTTTCACAAAAAAATGACTTTCCTCGATGTCTTGCGTAACACGTAAGACCGAGTTTTACAGAATAGAAATATATTACTGTTTAATATAATACAATATAACCCAACTATTCGATTTTTTATTATAAATAGAATTCTCTAAAATTTGAAAATATATGGTTTACACAATTATAAGAATAATTCATAGGTCACTAAATAATTAGAAATGAAAATATAAGAACCAATCGAATATAAAATATTTTTTTTATTTTTATTTCAGTAAAGGAGTTTTTCTAAATAAATTAAATTATTTACAATTAGTGAGTGATTCTAATGTAATATATATATATATATATATCATATAGTCGATCAATTATTTTAATATTCTTCCAATATATTTTATACATATAAGATATGAAAACACCAATTTTTATTTTAAAACCCATTATCTTTTGATGGGTTTTTACAGCCTTTTAATGGAGAAACAATTTTAAATAATTTTTTTTCACTTTAATAAATTTAACATACCTAAATAATATACATATTTTAGAGTGGAAAAATATTATTTTATGCTATGTTTTCTATATTTTTCTGTAAGGTTTCATTTTTTAATGAATAGTTAAAAATATTTAATTTTAATTCAAAACTAACTCTTAGTCAATTTTTTTTATAAAGCTAAATTATATTTTAAATTATTTCAAATTTTAATTATATCATATTTTTATCAATTAATCCATATTTTTTCAGTGTATTAAATTTTACTTTGAAATCTAGTATAAAAACTTAGCAAATGTTTGGATGTTATTGTAATTTAAAAACATGTTGTGTTGTCTCATTTACAGAATTAATTTTAAATTAATTCCTTCTAATTTAGTAATTTAAATTTTGGAAAATTTATTCTATATTTTTTATAAGAGGAATATATAATTTATAATAAGGTCAAATTTCTTTTGTTCCAAAAAAACTATTAAATGCAGTTAAAATTAACTATAATGATTACGAGAAAATTATGCCTAATGAGGTAATGAACCATAAAATTAATGGGAAACAATTACTGATAAACTTTTTTAAAATCCATTTTAGGGACATATTTAGAACATAAAAATCCCATTCTGGTATTATTTTGGTTTGTTATTATATTAGTTGGGAAAAAATGTGGGTGCACCAAACTTATTCACAAAAATACCAAGTGTGTCTTTTCTCATCCTTTTAAAAGATAAAGACATATAATACTTCATAAAACCTATAAAAAAATATAGGTTAGTCCAATATCATCCCATTAAATATACCCTAAACCATAAATTCCTTTTTAAAACCTAAAATTATTCACAATTACTTCTAATTAATATGTTTGGTGGATACCAAAATAATTATGTCGGTTAAGAGTTAACACCCTCCCTCGAGATCCTTTCTTTTATTTCTGTTATCCATTGAAAAGACTTTTCATATTCCAATATTTTACAAAAAAACAAGTATCATAAACATACTATGATTTTTTATTTTATTTTTTGTACCTACACTTACAAACACTTAAATCTAATGAGAAACGAACATATTGTTTACGTGTACTACGAACTACCACCTCACAAAATGATGATATATTGTTTTCCATTTACCGGATCTCATGAAGGAAATTATGATTTAACAACTATTTATATATTATATATATGGTATTTATAATATCTTCATACTTCTTAAAATTTTATTTTTAGCATATCTTTATGCTATTCATCTTGTGTAAATACAATAATTTCATTAAAGGAAATTGAGACTACTTCACCCTCAAAGAGATGTGATTCGTTCATACAGTACATGGAATGTTTTAAAGATATTTTTAGAGAAAATATATTATATATATTAAAAAATAATTCTAATTTAATTATATAATATACTTATAAACAAATAAATATTTTTCATTTACTTTATTTCTTTCAATATGTCCACAAAATAGACGAAGCGTTCATGCATATATACAACCTACTATCTCCCTGAACAGTATATTATATATAGTCTATATGTTCTATGGATTATTATAATACAGATATACTGAATATTAATTATATTTATATCATTGTCCTAAATCTGGAAATCATGATATATGTATAGCGGCCAAAGATATAACAAATTAAAACACAAGAGAATGAAAGGGAATATTACCTAAAGTTTAACCTTAACAAGAAATTGAAAACAAAAAATTAATATAATTCCATAATAATCCTTAAAATTTATTATATATAATTATATTTTTACATAAAATATTTTTAATAAAATTTCATTTATTAAACATTATGATTGAATGAGCGTGATGAGAGTTAAAAAATCAGGTAAGGGATTTCATCTCAATTTTTATTTCAGTGTGATACATGCCTTATTCACCACTCAAATAATTTGTGTGGAGTATATACTAACTTTTAAATTATTATAATAATCATAGACATAAATTTATTGGTATATACATATCCATTTTCTGATCATTATTGTATGGGGTGTTGGATTCAAATTTTACAAAATCGGTAAAGTAATTTTTGTCTCATTTTTCTTTCTCTGATACATATGCCATATTATACACCTATATTTTTTTAAGAGTTGTATATACTACTATTTACAAGTAATATCATGAATATACTTCTATTAATGATATGTAAGTTTCATTTAATGTTATTATTTCCATTATATTATGTTTCAATGTAAACAAATTAGTAAGAGTTTATTTCTATTATCTCATCAATTATTGAGATTGTTTTAGATTATGCTTCTATTATTGAAATCATATGATCCATATCTCAATAAATATGGTGAAGTTTCTTAACCTCTAGATATGAATTTTATATCTAGGTAATGGTAACGTCTTTATACTACTAAATACTTCATATAATTAATAAAATGGGTTTTTTTAATTCAACATAATTTCATTATTCACCTAGAAATCAGTGTTCCTTCTAAACAAATGTTTTCTAAAAAATTCAAGCATTATTCATTTTTTTCAATTAAATATATATATATATTTTTTAAAATTTTTTTTCAAGAATTATTTATATGTATTCAAATTAATTTCAATGAAATGGTTTGAAAAATGTTCTGA
Source organism: Viscum album (assembly GCA_963277665.1). Taxonomy (NCBI): domain Eukaryota; kingdom Viridiplantae; phylum Streptophyta; class Magnoliopsida; order Santalales; family Viscaceae; genus Viscum; species Viscum album. The sequence goes on along the minus strand of OY728140.1, from coordinate 757,834,622 downwards.
AGAGTCTTTAATAGGTTTAAAAGAAAAATGTTTCTAAAAAAGTTTTCAGTATTTCTTTCTAAGTTTTCAAAGTGTTCTCAAAAAATGGTTTTAATTTTTTTACTGATTATTTCAAATGTTTTCAAGTAAATGTGTTTAAAAAAATCCATATTCTTTTATATTTTTTTTGGAAAATATTTTCAATATGATTTCAGTTATTGTTTCTATATTTTAAATACATTTTAAAAGAAAATGGATTTCTAAAGGTTTTATGTTTTAAAAAATATTTTTAGAGAAGAAAATATATTTTCCTCATGAAATGATTTCAAAATATCGTTCCATGTTATTTTCCATCAATGAATTTTTTTTATTTAAATCAAAACCTTCTAAAAAATGAACCAACAGATCCATTAATATTCATTCATGAATGGATAATGTCTGGAAGGGATGATTATTATGAAACCCATTTCATTATATGGATTATTTTCTTTTGAAACACACTTTCTTTCACATATTTTTCATTGCTGAAATAATTATAAACATATCAATTCTTCATAGGTTATGTGGTGATTAAATTTTAATGATACCCATTTAATTTCATGGGTTTTGATTTTATGTTTATAGAAGCCATAAATTTTAAATGGTTATGATATGATGAATTTTCTGTGGAACTTGCTTGTATGATTTCATTATGTGATGGGCGGGACCCATATATTACTCCAATGCATTAGTTAACGATGGGTGAATCTTGAGTATAAATGTTATTAGTGAACCTTATTACATGATCAAAATGTTATGCATCGACCTGGTAGAATGCCCATAAGTTAATACATGAACTGGATTAAATGTTCACAATGTTATGAGTCCACCTTATTATGTGATCATAATGTTATGAGTGAATATGATTACATGTTCCTAATGATATGCATGGTATTGGTATTGGGTGTATAATTTTATGTGATAACCTGATTACATGTTCAATATTTTATGCATGTACCTAATTTAAAATTCATAATGTTGTTCATGAACCTCATCGTATGTTCAAAACATTATAAACATGTCACGACCCGTCCTCGGGGCCTATGCCGTGACTACCCCAATCCCGCCTTCCATATGCCAGGGGCTGGCGACTATCACCAAGTCATAATTCCCGGTAAAAAGGGAAGGCATTGCCTTTGTTAAGTAAACAAACACCACAGAGAAAGCAAGAAGAAGTAAACACTAAGTAATAACTGGGTACAACAGTAAGTGCAGAAATGTAAGTGGGCCAGAATAAAAACCCAAACTGAATGTAAAGTACAACATAAAGGGAGTACAAAAACTGAAAAGTAAAGCCGCTACAATGAGCCATCCTCTGGTACTCCCAGCTGAAGAGTGGGTACAGATATCCACCTCAGCTCCTAGGGTCCAGCTCTCCTCTCCGTGTACGTCCCACCCTGTGGTCCAACTCCAGGTACCGACTACTCTGCAAGCCTCAACCACGATCATCGCTATCCGTCATCTACAACCCACACAACGTAGTACGGGTATAGCCCATGCAGGGGTGAGCATAGGCTACTTAGTAGGGACCCCGAGACCCCCTAAGGTCTCCCAAATTCCACAAATGATAATCCACAAAAGGAAAGATACAAACATGAAGTAACATCTGGAACATCTTAGGTATATGCCCATACATATACCTAAGTCATCAATTCTCGTTCGGCTCCATCATCTGATCCCAAATACAACCCAGTCCACACAGGAAAACACAACCCAATCCACATAGGAAATCAAAACATAATCCACATAGGATATCAAGTCAATCATATCGAAGATAAGGATTGAAAGTCAAGATTCACCTCACGCAGGCATACTTCTTCGTAAGATGATAGAGATGATCAGTTGTATCCACTGATTCATCAAATCCGTCAGACCCATACAGGATCGATAGGTACTAACCCCCAGAATGACCCACAAAGGATCGATAGGTAACTAACCCCCGTAATGACCCACATAGGATCGGACCCACACAGGATCTGTAGGTGCTGGCCCACACAAGACCGCTGAGCACTGAACCACACAGGTTCTGACCCACACTAGATCGGTAGCACTGATCCACGTAGGATCGCTGAGTGATGTAGTCGTCACAATCGAATCCACGAAATATTTCTGTACAGTCATCATCGTCGTCGCAGTCGCAGCCAGATCTAGGGTTCCCACACACAGCAAGATCGTTTGGGAGGTTCCGCTCTATGAGATGAGGGGATGATACATCAACTGACACATAGTCCGAATTTGATGTACCCTAAAGTTATGTATCATCAAAAGGAACTCAACGCAACAGACGGCGAGTCGATCAAATGCCCGGTCTGAGAGTTATTGGCTTTTTCGTCCCAGGGGCCTGGTTGGTTTTTAATTTAAAACCAACCCGACCGTACTCAACTACATCTAATGCTCGAGCGGAGTAAGCCAAAAGGTCCGTCTTACTTAGAGGAATCCATCAATGTCGGCGACACATCAATCGGAAATCCAGAGCTCAAGTTATGAGCGTTTTCGCTCCAAGGGCCCGGTTGGTTTCGTGTACGAACCAACCTGGCCAAACCCAAAGTATTCCGAAAAATTGAGTGTAATATATCGAAATGACCGTCTCGATCCAAGGATCGCATCATAGCTGACGGTGCGTCGATCGGAGGTCCGCAACCCATGTTATGGGAAAAAGATCGTGAGAGGTCCGGTATTATGGGGTTCGGGCCCAGTCTGACCCGGCCCGGTACCCCCTGGGTTAGCCCGAACCGGGTCAACCCAACCCGGGTCTTGGTCCGGCCCGCTTGAGCACGGCCCGACCCAGGTGGCGTGTCCCGGCCCGGCCTGGCGGCCCGGCGTGCTGGTGCGCTGGGCAGGAGGCTCGCCCGAAACGACCGAGTGTTGAGGTGCGGGGTGGGGGGGGGGACTTCCCCACACTTGTTTGTAACTGTGGCCCCATGTGGGGGCCGCTCTAGTCCGGCCAGCCAGGGGTTACGAACCCCCGACTCTTCCTCAGGCCGGCCGGCCCGCTCCGGCCGGCCGGCTGATGCACCACGACACCGGCGCGTGCTGGTCCCCCTGCTCCGATGCCGGTGGCCCAGAACCGGCCGCCGGTCCCTACTCCGCCGTGACCTTTGACAGTCCGGCGTGGCGCGACGGCACCGCGTCCCTCCGCCGCGGCCCCGCTCCGGCCGCGGTGCATTTGGGTTCTTTGGCGCGGCACGACGGTGCCCCGCCTTTGTTCGTTTTCAATGGAGCGGCGTGACGGCGCCGCGCATCCTTTCCGCATGATCCTGCGCGGTGAGACGGCATCGCGCCATCCCCGTTCTAATCCACCACAAGGTAGACAAGAGAAAAATGGGAGGAGGGTCAGCCGTGTTTGTGTGGTCCGGCCCCCTCTCGTTAACTGATAACAAGCGGTCCAATTGAACGAGGAATGATGACGGAAGAATTCACAAATAGAAACACATAAATCCCCTACGTCGAGCGTAGTTTTAACGGAGGATCATCATGGAAATAACCATCGTGGAAGAAGGTTTCGCGGAATAAGAATCTTGGCGTCGCAGAGAAAAGATTCGTCGGTGTCGCGTCGTCGATCTCCGATGATCCGGTGTTCTTGTCGACCTTCGTCAGAGGTCGACGTTCTTCACGTTCTTTGCATTCTTCGTCGAAGAAAAAGAAGATCATCAAGCCCCTTTGCTTTTCTCCAAAACCTCTCAATGCAACAAGTTCCAACCGAAATAAAATACGTACTTCCATTTTTTTATTAACAAGACTTAAGTATTTGAATTCAAACATTCAAATTAAACACACCTATTGAATTAACATAAGTTATCAACATTAATGGTGAGTTCAAGGAGTTAGGGATTATGAATTGGTGGGGTTTGTGTGGGCCCCACCACCCTCATAACCTCCCATGAGAAGTTGGGTGGTTTCCCCCAACTTCCACTCAAAGGTTTTAACCACTTAGAAGGAAAAAAATAAAAATTGTAGCTAAATTTTTATTTTTAACTTCCTCAATTTTTAACAAATTCTCCCGTGTAAAAACAACTCTAGAAAAGGTGTTCCTAAGCAATTACCGGCGATGTGAATCCATCGGTGCCCTCGAAATTCGATTCCGAGCACCGGTTCAGAAGTTAGAAAATCCCGCTCCTTCGTTCACTGAACATACCCGAGCTAAACTTTGGATAGAAATTCTGGGCACACCGGGCCACAGAATCAAGTGCCATCAGAATCTGCGTTCTTGTAAAATCCCAAAGAAAATTTAGAAAAAAATTCCCTTTAATTTTACGGGTCTTTACATTACTCTCACCTCAGGGGTTTACGTCCCCGTAAAGATACATAAAAAACTAGGGGAACAAATGTGGGTACTGTGCATGCATCTGAGCCTCCCACTCCAATGTGCTCTCCTGGATGTTCCCGTGCTACCATCTGATGCACACTAGAGGAATCGATAGTCCACGTAGGACCTACTCCTGTCGATCCTCGATCTCCACTGGTACCTCCTCAAAATTTGCCCCATCATCTATGTCCACCTCTCCATGGTCAATGATATGCGTCGGGTCATGCACGTATCTCCTCAGCTAGGATACATGGAAAACGTCGTGCATCCGGTGCAACTGAGGTGGTAGAGCCAGGCGATAAGCTACCTCGCCAATCCTGCTGAGGACCTGGAATGGTCTGATGAAGCATAGAGACAACTTTCCGCCTCGGCCAAATCTCTGTAATCTCCGTCGATGTGATACCTGCAAGAAGACGTGGTCTCCATCCTCGAACTCCAGTGGCCTCCGCCTCCGGTCAGCATAAGACTTCTGCCAGCTCTGAGCTGTCCTCATCCTCTCCTTGATGACCTGGACATTCTCTGTCGTGGCCTGGACCATCTCTAGTCCCACAAGTGCTGACTCCCCAGGGTCTGTCCAGCAAAAAGGAGATCTGCAAGGTTTGCCATACAACGCCTCGTATGGTGCCATCCCATTGGTGGAGTGGTAGCTATTGTTGTACGCGAACTCCACCAAGGGTAGGTGTTCCTCTTAGCTGCAACCAATGTTGAGGACACATGCACGGAGCATGTCCTGAAGAGTCTGAATGGTCCTCTCCATATGACAATCTGTCTGAGGGTGAAAGGCAGTACTCAGACATAGCTGCGTCCTCAATGCCTCCTGCAACCCCTTCCAAATACGGGAAGTAAAGCGAGCATCTCGATCGGAGATGATAGATGATTGCATGCCATGAAGCCATACAATCTCCTGAACGTAGAGACATCCCAAGCTATCCACTGAGCCCTGCTCTCTGATGGGTAAGAAGTGAGCCGACCTGGTGAGTCGGTCGACAATCACCCAAATGGAGTCGTGACCTCTGGAAGTGCGTGGAATTCTGGTCACGAAGTCCATTGATATGCCGTCCCACATCCAATCCAGGACCTCCAAGGGTTGTACCAATCCTGCTGGTACCTGGTTCTCTGCCTTCACCTGCTGACAGGTGAGGCATCGAGAAAAGAACTCTTCCACAACCTTCTTCATGCCCGGCCACCGGTGCTGTCGTCTGAGATCCTGGTACATCTTCACCACTCCAGAATGTACCAACAAAGGGGAAGTGTGAAACTCTCTCCGTACCTCCTCCTGTAAAGCAACTGGTACCAAGGTACGTCCTCTGAAAAGGACTTCGTGCTCCCCTCCTAAAGAGAAACAATCAGGTGCCTGTCCTGAGGATATCTGCGCACGCCGTGTCTCACAGTCGGCATCCCCACTCTGTGCCTCTCTGACCCACTACTGTAGTGGAGGAGTGACTGTGAGTGACTGAAGAAAGGCTTCTCCATCACTATCCAGGAAGGATATCTGCAGAGTGTCTAGCTACTCTTTCGCCTCCCCAAGTAGCTGAATGCCCATCCTCCTGTTGAGAGCATCGGCTACCACGTTCCCCTTTCTAGGAGTATAGAATATCTCAAAGTCATTGTCCTGCAGGAACTCGAGCCATCACCGCTGTCTCAGGTTCAGGTCCTTCTGCGAGAAGATGTACCTGAGACTCTGGTGGTCAGAATAGACTGTAAAGCGCTCTCCCATCAGATAGTGTCGCCACATATTCAGAGTGAAGACCACTGCTGCTAACTCCAGGTCATTGGTAGCGTAGTTCTGCTCATGCTGCCTCAAATGACGTAATCCATAGGCGATCACGACGCGCTCTTGCACCAGGACACATCCGAGTCTAGTCCCTGATGCATTTCAGTAATGTATGTACCCTACTCCCTCCCCAGGAAACCTCAAGATAGGCGCGCTGGTAAATATCTGTCTTAGCTCCTGGAAGCACTATTGACAACTTTCTGACCACTCGAAGGGTTTCCCCTTCTTCGTCAGTGCTGAGAGTGGTGCCGCAACTCTGGAGAAGTCTGCCACAAATCTCTGGTAGTACCCAGCTTGATCCAAGAAACTCCGCACCTCCATCATGATCCTGGGTGGCTCCCAATCTAGCACTGCCTCGATCTTCGCAGGATCCACCGCAACTCCCGCCTCAGAGATGACGTGTCCCAAGAAGTGGACCTCACGTATCCAGAACTGACACTTCGAGATCTTTCCATAAATCTGGTGCTCTCGGAGTATGTCCAGTACAACCCGCAAGTTGTAGGCGTGCTCCTCCTCAGTGGTCGAGTATATCAAAATGTTTTCGATGAAGACCACGACAAATCGATCGAGGTATGGCTGAAATATCTTGTTCATGAGGTCCATGAACACTGCTGGAGAATTGGTTATGCCAAATGGCAAAACCAAGAACTCATAGTGTCCCTACCGACACCCGAAGGCCGTCTTCTACACGTCCTCGTCCTGAACTCTGAGATGGTGATAGCCTGACCTGAGGTCTATCTTCAAGAACCACCGTGCACCCTTGAGCTGATCGAAGAGGTCGTAAATCCTTGGTAGCCGATACTTGTTCCTCACAGTCACCTGATTCAGGCGACGATAGTCGACAAAAAGTCGCAAGCTCCCGTCCGCCTTCTTGGTGAACAATATCGGGGAAGCCCATGGTGAAACACAGGGTCGGATGAATCCCTTTCCCTGAAATTCCTCCAACTGTACCCATAGCTCTCGAAGCTCATCGGGGGCCATATGATATGTTGGAGTAGATATTGGGGCTGTCCCGGGGTACAGATCAATATAAAAGTCTACCTCTCTGCGAGGAGGTAGTCCTAGAACGTCATCGGGGAAAACGTTCACATACTGATCCACCACTGCAGGAAAACCAGGACTCCGCACGTCAACTGCTCCTAAGATGAGGCTAGCCAACTGATGAGTGATGGGCTGTCCTCTCCTATGCGAGAGTCCATCCGGTGTTGCGAAAGCTCCATTCTCACCGGAGAAGGTGAACCTGCTCCCGTCGGAGCGTACACATCGCACCTTGCGCCTAATACAGTCAATCTGAGCATGGACTGTAGATAAAAAATCCATACCCAATATGACATTGTCAGGCCTCGACGCCGCTACAAGAAGATCCCAACCGAAGCTCTCGCCTCCTAGAGTAAGCTCACACTGCCGACACCAGTGTTTAATTGTCAAGTCTGCTCCCGTTGGAGTCTCTAGCCGTAAGGATCGAGCCAAAGGGTCTGTCGAAATCTCCGAGCCCCGAACAAGGGCAGCGGATATGAAATAATGACTCGCTCCGGTGTCTATAAGAACTGCAGCAAGGGTGGAATATACACAGATAGTACCTCGAATCATCTCGGGTGCGCCATGGTTGTAGGCCTCCACTGCCTGAAGTTGTGCCTGTCTCTGCCCACCAGCTCCCTGTGGTCGGGGAGGACCTCCTGGCGGTGGTGGTGGTAGAGCCTCAAAGCGTCGCCCACCACCTGCTGCTCGGTCAACTCCTCTACCTCGTCCTCCTACTCCATACGGACCGCCACGGTCGACCCACATCTTTTTCCTGAGTGGTCCCTCAACCGTCTGCTGCTCCTCTGCACGACGGGTTGGGCAGTCACGAGCCATGTGGCCTTTCCTGCCGCATGCATTGCACTATCTGCCACTCGAAAGACTGGCTCTGCGCTGTGTGCCCCGCATCACTGAGCCAGTGTCCGGAGGTTGTCTTCCAGAGGGCCTGGTCTGCCTGGACTCATGTGGCATCCGTCGACTGCCTGCTGCAGAAGACTCTCCTACGTGCCGCCTTGTGGTATGTCTCGCTGCTGATGCAGGCTCAGCATGGACGCTCTCGATCAGAAGGGCTCACTCCAGTAACCCTGCCTGTGTCAGAATGCTGAGGGAGACCAGTGATGCCCTGATCTCATGCCTCAATTCCCGCTCAATGGCCCGAGCCTGGAAGAATGGGTCCCGTACCATGTCTGTCGAATAGAGCGAGAGATCGGTAAATCTCTCAGAGTACTGGGTGACCGTCAAGCTGCCCTGCCGCAGCTGTAGAATCTCCTGTATGCGTACCGTACGGAGGGTGGCTAGGGCAAACTCTGAGTGGAAGAGGCTCTCAATGTCCGTCGAGAGGAGAGATGCCTCGTCGTCCACCTGGAGCCTCAAGCTCTACCATCTGCCTGCTGCTGCGTGCATGAGGCTCGCTGCGAGGATCACCATGAGGTATGCTAGTGTCCTCACAAACCTGAAAACTTGTAAAACTGCCTCCAGCCAATCCTCAGCTGCCTGAGAGTCCGTTTCCCCGCGGAACCTGGGCGGTCACTAACGCTGAAACGCGTGCAGTGCACTAAGGTGATGTGCATCGTCAGCGGGTGGGGCTGGTAGAATCAGTGGCTCGGCGAGTAGAGGTACCGCCGATGCCTTTGTTGTCAAAGGGCCCTGTATCGAGGCCTCGTCGCTCGGTGGGTTGTCATCACGCATAACGCTCGGAACCCTAGATGGCTGCCGTCATGGGGCCATCCTAAAATGAAACAGGTGCACCATAGTCAAATAGTATACCTGGTGAGCGGACACAAAGTAATAACAAAGAAAATTTGAAACACACATGCAATCAATGTTTTCATGCATTAAGTCAGAAATCCGATATCAGGGTCCTGGTGTACGGATACGTCGGTTGTCGCACCAACACTAGATTCCCTGGTCTGATAACCACACTCAATACCCTTAACACTATTTCTTCACATAGAAGAAAAATCAGAGTCCAAAGTTCTACGGTACAACCAAACTCCTCTGATACCAATTTGTCACGACCCGTCCTCGGGGCCTGTGCCGTGACTACCCCAAGCCCGCCTTCCATAGGCCAGGGGCTGGCGACAAGCACCAAGGATTAATTCCCGATAAAAAGGGAAGGCATTTACTTTGTAAAGTAAACAAATACCACAGAGTAAGCAAGAATAAGTAAACACTAAGTAAAAACTGGGTACAACAGTAAGTGCAGAAAAGTAAGTGGGCCAGAATACTAACCCAAATTGAAAGTAAAGTACAACTGAATAGGAGTACAGCAACTGAAAAGTAAAGCCGCTACATCGAGCCGTCCTCTGGTACTCCCACCTGAAGGGTGGGTATAGATATCCACCTCAGCTCCTAGGGTCCAGCTGTCCGCTCTTTGTACGTCCCACCATGTGGTCCACCTCCAGGTATCGACAGCTCCGCAAGCCTCAACCACGATCAGCGCTGTCTGTCATCTGCAACCAACACATCGTAGTGCGGGCATAGCACGTGCAGGGGTGAGTATAAGCTACTCAGTAGGGACCCTGAGACCCCCAAAGGTCTCCCAGAATCTACAATGGATAATCCACAAAGGATAATCCACAAAGGAAAGATACAAACACGAAATAACATCTGGATCTTCTTAGGTATGTGCCCATACATATACCTAAGTCATCAATTCTCATTCGGCTCCAACATCCGAGCCCAAGTACAACCCAGTACACACAAAAAACACAACCCAATCCACACAGGAAAGCAAAACGTAATCCACACAGGATATCAAGTCAATCTTATCAAAGATAAGGATTGAAAGTAAAGATTCAGCTCACACAGGTATACTTCTTCATAAGACGATAGAGATGATCGGATGAAGCCACTGATTCATCTAAGCCGTCGTACCCACACATGATCGATAGGTACTAACCCCCGCAATGACCCACAAAGGATCGATAGGTAACTAACCCCCGCAATGACCCACACAGAATCGGACCCACACAGGATTTGTAGGCAATGCCCACACAAGACCACTGAGCGCTGACCCACACAGGATATGACCCACACCGGATCGGTAGCACTGATCCACATAGGATCACTGAGTGCTGTAGTCTTCGTCGTCGAATCCACGAAGGATTTCTGTACAATCGTCATTGTCGTTGCAGTTGCAGCCAGGTCTAGGGTTCCCGCACACAGCAAGCTCATTTGGGAGGGTCCGCTCCACGAGCCGAGAGGATGATACATCAACTGACACATAGTTCGAAGTTTATGTATCCGAAAGTTCCGTATCGTCAAAAGGAACTCAACACGACAGATGACGCGTCGATCGGACACCCGGTCTGAGAGTTATTGGCTTTTTCGTCCCAGGGGCCCGGTTGGTTTTTAAGTCAAAACCAACCTGCCCATACTCCAACTATGACCAAACCTCGAGAAGTGTAAGCCAAAAGGTTCATCTCACTTAGAGGAATCCATCAAAGTTGATGGCACATCAATCAGACGTCCGGAGGTCAAGTTATGAGCGTTTCCGCTCCGAGGCCCCGGTTGGTTTCGTGTACGAACCAACCCGGACGAACCCAAAGTACTCCGAAACCATGATTGTAATATATTGAAACGACCGTCTCGATCAAAAGATTGCATCGCCGCAGACAGTTCGTCGATCGGAGGTCCGCAAACCATGTTATGGGCAAAAGACTGTGAGAGGTCTGGTATTAGGGGGTTCGGGCCCGGTAGCCCCTGGGTCGGCCCGCTGGCGCTCGGGCCAGGAGGCTTGGCCGAAACGGTCGAGCGTTGAGGTGCGGGGGGGGGGGGGGGGGGGGGGGCTGCCCCCCTCTTGTTTGTAACTGCGGCCCCATGTCGGGGCCGCTCTAGTCCGGCCAGCCGGGGGTTACGAACCCCCGACTTTTTTTTTGACCGGCCAGCCCGCTCCGGCCACCGGATGCTGCACCACAAGACCAGCGCGGTTTGGTCCCCCTGATCCGACGCCGGCGGCCCAGAACCGGCTATCGGTCCCTGCTCCGCCGCAGCCTAAGCCACGACCTTGGTTCATCCGGTGGGGCGCAACGACGCCGCGTCCCTCCGCTGTGGCCCCGCTCTGGCCGCGGTGCCTTCGGGTTCTTTGGCGCGGTGCGACAGCACCGCGCCATCCCCGTTCCAATCCACCACAAGGTAGACAAGGGAAAAAGGGGAGGAGGTTCGGCCGTGTTTGTGCTGTCCGGCCCCCTCCCGTTAACTAATAGCAAGTGGTCCAATTGAACGAGGAATGATGATGGAAGAATTCAAGAATAGAAACACATAAATCCCCTACCTCGAGCGTAGTTTGAACAGAGGTTCATCGCGGAAATAACCGTCGCAGAAGAAGGCATCGCCGAAGGAGAATCGTCGTGTCACAGAGAAAAGATTTGTCGGCGTCGCGTCGTCGATCTCCGAGGATCTGGCGTTCTTTTCGACCTTCGTTAGGGGTTGGCGTTCTTTGCGTTCTTTACATTCTTCGTCGAAGAAGAAGAAGATCTTCAAGCCCTTTAGCTTTTCCCCAAAACCTCCCAATTCAACAAGTTCCAACCAAAATAAAATAAGTACTTCCCTTATTTTATTAACAAGAATTAAGTATTTGAATTCAAAATTTAAAATTAAACTCACCTATTTAATTAACATAAGTTATCAACTTTAATGGTGAGTTGAAGGAGTTAGGGAATATGAATGGGTGGTGTTCGTGTGGGCCCCACCACCATCATAACCTCCCATGGGAAGTTGGGTGGTTTCCCCCAACTTTCACTCAATGGTTTTAACCACTTAGACAGAAAAAATAAAAATTTTAGCTAAATTTTTATTTTTAACTTCCTCAATTTTTAACAACTTCTCCCGTGTAAAAGAAACTCCGGAAAAGTTGTTCCTAAGTAATTATCGACACTGTAAATCCATCGGTGCTCTTGGAATTCAATTCCGAGCAGCGGTTCAAATGTTAGAAAATCCCGCTCGTTCGTTCGCTGAATGTACCCGAGCTAAACTTCGGATAGAAATTATGGGCACACCGGGACTCGAAATCATGTTCCGTTAGAAACCACGTTCTTTTAAAATCTAAATGAAAATTAAGAAAAAAATTCCCTTGAATTTTATGGGTCATTATAACACAGACCTAGTTACATGTACAAATAGCTATGAGTGGGCCTGATTTTATGTACTTAACTCAATGTGTGAATTTTTTTCTAATAATACAAGTTCATGACGTAATACATTGATGTGTATGACATAATTTCATGTATTCTACAAATGTAATGTGTTTATGGAATATGATCTTGATTTTCATATGATTCATTTCTTATGAACTATAAATTTTTAATCAATGATTCAGGTTTATGATCTTTGATATGATGTGTATAATCATTTAATAATCATTATCACGTTCTCATACCATTATTTTCATGATATTCTTACACATTTACATCAATTATCCCTATTGAGAATTAAAGATAACCCCGTTCTAATGTTTCCTTTCACCATGATATGAAGAAAGGGTATAAAGTAGTATTACTAAGGTCGAAATTTTTTTTTGAATAATTGAATATCTTTTACTGAGTTAGAATATTTTTGTTCCATATCTCTAAATGCACTATACTAATATGGTCTTTGGGTGTCCATTTTTGTAATTTTTTATGTTTTTCAAAAAAGTGATGTATTTTCTATGTTCATTAAGACTGGGTCATTATAAGTGGGGATCAAGAACCCCATACATTCCATGTATATAATAAGTTCATATTTCAGGTTGTATGGAATCCCATCTTGGTTCATGAAACCATGATATCAAATTAAGCCCTTTCTATTTGGGGTGTTATGTTGGATGAAGATTAAGAATGTAAGGAATCGAGTTGTAGGTACGAGAAGGATGTCATGAACCCTTTTTTGCTGTGTTCCTTGAGTCCTAGGGGTAGTTCAAAATATGAGTGTTTTGATCTTGCTTACTATTTTTGTATGAGGAATGAAAATGGAGTAGATCTAGTGTCATTTCATGATCTCATGTGGAGTACTGTCCCATGTGGTGTCTGAGTGCATGGTTCAAGATCCTCATAGTTACTGATTCTTTCTTGGGGAATAGTCCAATGACTATGTCAATGGGTTATGCATGTCCACTAGTTCCTCACAATGGGTTTTGATGTAATTTTTTTTAAATTGTTTTTTGGTTTCTGTGAGATGATTGTTAAGAGAAAAAGAATTTTCAAAAAAAGAATTTTCAAAAGGAAAAATAATTTTTTGAATGGGATTTTTGTGAAATCTATGTTTGATTTTTATATGAATTTTAATTTTAATTGTTGGGGAGAATCCTTCTAAAATGGTGATTATATAATTTGATAAATTCCTCGATTTGTTGATGGGATGGTAAGTGCGACCATTGGTACTCTTTATGAAGGTTAACATATGTGTAAATCTATATGGAAAGTGAATTTTGGTAACTATGTATGGATTGTGTATGTGAAAGTGGATGGATACATATGGGACAGTTCATATGATTCCATGGGTGATTGTCACAAATTAATGGATTGACATGCTTTTTCCAAAATGGGTTTTCAGTGGAAAATGATTCTGGGATTGGATTACCTTGAAAACATTTGTTTTTTTGTTATGTAGAAATGTATTTCATTTTTGGAAAGTGGCCTTAGAAGAAATTGGTTTGGAATTAAAATAAAATTGATATTTTATAATGGGAATTTTTTTCTACTTCTTGTATAATTTTGGCTCGTGGGCCTATTATTTTGGATTGTGATGTTATATTTGGTTGAGTTCTAAGTTGAAACTGAAATTTATTTTATGATATTTCTGTTGTTTAGAATATTCCTCCCAAATGGTCCCAAAATATTTCTAGTGGTTCATTCCTAGTTTCTACTTTTTCCCAATTATTTCCTATTTTATGTGTTGATCATGTTCCGTTAGAGGATGTGGAATGGATTGGGGATATTGGGAGCGCAATTAGATAATTGGTAAATTCAATATCAGTGAGAGTAAGGTATGATTTGATTTCTATTCAAGGTAGGTATTTTCAAATATTGAGGGTTATTGTATCATCATCGATGCAAGTTGGGATGACAATGTAAATCTTTAAAATCCACAACATCAAATGATTTAAACCGTGGAGGTGAAGTTGAAGAAGGTGGAAGAGCTCTTGAGTACATAACATATAAAGTTGTTGGTGATTCCTTATGTTGAGCATTTCAAGGAGCTAGTTTCATTCAATTCCAAGATTTAAACATAGGATCAATTTAAAGTCACTCTTTAACTTTATGTTCTTCGTAAATAGATCAATGAAAAATTTTGTTTTTTCCTATGAATTTCAGTTTGAAATGTTGGTACATGAGGCATTCCTAGTTGAGTTAATTCATGAAGTGTATGAATTTTGAAATCCTATATCTCTTGTTTCCTGTGATGGTTCCCCATCTGGTGGGAGGCATATTACATTGGAAAATGTTCTTGAGGGGTCCTTTTTGTTTGTTTTTGTATACAATTCATTGAATCATTCAGTCGTATGTATTTATGGGAGGATGTATTCTCTTTAATGTGGGAAATAAGTTTGTTTATACATATGGGATCTATCCATAGGTCACAGAATTAATAGTTTTACGCAGTTTGGAATTTTTAGGGTGTGGAAAAACAATGGCTCCATTTTTTCACCATTGTTTTAGTATGAACAGTTTAATGTTCTTATTGTGATATTATTTCCTATTGCGGGTTTCCCTTATTTAAGAACTTTGGTGGAAAGATTATTTTTAAAATTATTGTAGTGATTCCATTTAAATTGTGAGATGTTAGTTAGTTTTTCTATTTTGTATTTGATTACCATTTTAGTGATAGATTATGGTTTCTAGTTGTGCTCACGTGGAAATTCAGGAGTATTTCAGTGATGACATGTTATTTTGATTAGCTTTTTGTCTTATGTTCCTATCATGGGATTATATTTATGTAGAGGGTTTTTGGTCCTGGTTGGGAGCTACCAGTATATGTATTCATGGATTCCATTTAGTGGGTTTTATCATTTCTATTCTTTTATATTGAATGCTTAATATTGGTAGTCTTAGTCTTGTTATTGTGGTGGGGTGAACACTATAATGTTCTCACATTATTATTTGTGTTGTGGTTTTCTATACAATTGTCCGTGTTTGAATTGTGGTGTGAAAGGTCACCATGATGTTTTTTTGTTCATATTTTCTCATTTTTCTGATCATGTTTTGTTTATCCCTTTATTGGCTGACTTTATAGGGGGAAATTTATTTTTCCAGGGGAGACTTTTTACACCCGACCTTGGAAATATTTTTTTTTACTATTTTAAATTAATTGGATTCTTTAGTGGAGGTTCGGGTTGAGTTGTCATTTATATTTTTTTTATATTTTGTTAAAACATTCAGTTTATGGGGTTTGGAATTAGGTGTCACATGGTCAGCGCATAATTATGGTAAATAATGCACCCTCAGCAAGATGACCATGTAGTTTTTTGGTGACCAGGGTTGATGCACACAAGTTGCGAATGGTTTCGGAAACTACGCAGAAACTATATAAGAGGTTGTGTCCATTTTGATAGTGGGGACAACATGGTAATTTCACGATTTGGAAAACCATGTAGAGTGATCCAATAGGATAATGAGGGGTGCATGATTTGTACACAGTTTGGAAAATAGTGGATAAAAACCATGTGAGTTTCTGAGATTCGTAAACTTTTTAAATTACATGTCTATGATTCTAATATTTTAACTATATTTTAGGTTTCTCATCACTTTCATGACCTAGGTAGACCATGGGACTATAGAAAAACTTCATCCCTTGCTCCCAGCCCTCCGTGGATGATTATTGAAGGTTCATATGGTTTGTTCTTATGATTTTTTTGATTTTCCCCAAATCCCTTATTCCTCTATATTTTTTGGGTTTCATGGTGAGGGCTCTCTCTTGGCCAAACCCATGATTTAATGAGTGATTTTTTAGATGTATTATTGGATATTAGGGTGTGCAGTTTAACTCTCAGTTTTGGTTATTCCATCTCCCTAGGTTTGGTTTTATTCACATATCATTGATGTAGGTGATTTTTCCATTTACTTTTCACTACATTCCATTTAATTTTTGATCATTCCTAAATTGATTAAAAATATGTTTTTCTTATTTTTGGCGTGCTATCAATATTTTACTTTGTGAATTTGTGAAGTAAAATTAGTGCAAAAGTGTTTTAAAAATATTTTTTTTAAATTAATCCTTATGTAAATGTATGTAAGTTGTTTAAGTAAGTGTTATTGTTCCATTTTAACTGAATTTGGTTATTTTTAATTTGTTTTACCCATTTTTTTGTAATTTTATTAATGTTTAGATTTTTATTTGAGTGTTCTGTGTGGATTATGGCACTATTATGGATTGATACCAGTGTGTGGACTATTTTTATAGTGGTAAACCAATTGGTTTTTCCTTAAAATGTTCTAATGTTTTCTATGTAGATTTAAAGGGTGTTTTAAATATCATTACTGAACTTGGACCATTTGGAACATTGTGATGTTCCACGTTTTATGAAATGATATAAAGGACCATTTGGAATCATTTTTCATGTTGTAAGTATTTATTCTTAGTTTTGAAATGGATTTGGCAAGAGAAATTAAGTTGGAATGAAAAACTACAAGTGGGAATTTTTTTTATTTTGGAAAATTGGTTTTTCTATGATGAGACAGAAGGCCCAATTATTATCTGATAAAGGGTTGGAAATTTCTTAGAAACATAATTGATGATAAAACTTGGTGGAAACTATGTGATGTTGGGAATGTTTTCATGTTTTATATTTTTTCATTGTGTAGTATTTTTAATTGGATTTCATTGACTATGAATGTGGTGAAAATTTTATTTCTATGATGTTTTTTTGTGCGTAGAAATATAGAAAATGTATTGTTTATTGAAAATGGTGGGTTTCAAGTGGATTTTGATCATTGGATCATTGTGGAAATCTAGAAGTTCTGATTTCTTTGGGTTTTTTTCATGGTTTCCAGGTTTATGTGAACATGATGAAATTATTGATATGCGGAATTAGGAATTGAGACTAATGGGAATCCCTTATATCTAGGTGGGAAAACATGAACTATTATGCATGTTATTAAATAGTGGATGGCAATGAATCTTCTAATCATTTTACACTAGTTGACTAAGATGTGGAAATTCATGGATTCACTAAGTAGAATTTACACTTTCAGCACTATTTGAGATTGTGATATGATTAGAGACAACTAATCCCTTAGGATTATTCATCCAAGTTGCTCATGAATGAGAATAGTGTTTGTATTGGCTGATTATGTCGAGCCCACTAGGCCATTCGAATGATCCCTCCCAGCAGGTCATGTGTGAGGATGTTTTTGGTAGTAGTGTTGGAGGATATTAATCACCGAGGTATGAGGTTATTAGTGAGTAACTTGTGTTAGTTACTCATATAGATGTACCCATGGTGCTCTATTGTGACATGATTCTTATGTGATGTGATTTCATCTCTCAATATACAGTGGACCTCATGTGCATTTCATTTTGAAGCAATTTTGTTGATAAATAGTTTTCCATGAAATTTATTCCATGAGAAAAGTATTCCATGTTTTTATTAAAAAAATTAGTAAATATTTATGTTTTTCCATTTGATTATTCTTTTTTAATTCGTCTATATATTTGTTTTTATCCCTGTTGGTTTACACTTTCGTGATATGTTTTCATTTATTTTTTAATAAGTAATTTCATTAATTTTATATATATTTTTCGGATTGTTGTTATGTGTTGGAATGTTTTAGAATATCAAACTATATTGAAAAGGATAGTTGTGAGTGTTTATTTAAAAGGAATATTATTGAAAAGTGGGTTTGGTTTATCAAAGTGATTAATATATGTTTTTCCAAATATCTTTCAATTGTGTTTTTTGGACTATTTTGAGAAAAAAAGTATGGAATCTCTGTTTGGTAGTTTTCTTATGAGCTGTTCAATTTCACACCTTATTTGTTTCACTCAACATCAGTAGACCCGATCTGTTTTATAGGTTAATGTTTCTAGTATTGATGTGTTCCTTCGGTGCTGGTCAGTTGTGTGGTTGGTGGTGGCTATGTGGTCTCTTGGAGATCATGGTGTTTTTCTTTAGCGATAGTGTTTTATTTTGTTTATTCTTTTTTCAGATGTTGTATATGGATCAGTTTTTTATATTTATTGAAAGTTATTTATTGTTTATTATCTTCATGTTTAACTTTTTTGTTTGATTCTTTTTTTGGGATAAATAATTCCCATAATGATTAAATGATTCCTGAAACTAGTTTCCATCCTGTATGGACTTGGAATGCCCATTGAGACATGTCTCGTATCATGTCGAATATCCAGATAAATGGAATCCCAGCATGTTTCATGATATAAAATTTAAGAATACACCATATGTATAACACCATTAGGCTATGTGTAAGGAATACCATGAAGGTCATCACTATTATTATCAATAACTGGAAGAAACATTTATGGTCCCATAGATTGTGCCTGAAATGGTTGTAATGGTCTAGTCATCCATTTATGGATGAGGATAGCCTACTGATGTCAGGAGTCATATTAAAACTAATGATAGATTTATATTGGGTTCGATGATGGTGAACTTATTTTAAGAGATATATAATGGATGAGGATTTACATGATTTGTAAAATGAGGAAGGATATACAAAACGATTATAGGAAGTTTTCCAGTTATTGTGTATTACGATGAGTTAGAACACTACATATCCCTACCACCATTGTTTTATCAGGATCACAATGTATTCTGAATTTCATAGTTAAGGATATGTGTTCATGAACCAGTGAAAGGAGAAAAATATGGTGAGATTCACATTAATGTTGTAGTTGACATTTTCATGTATCATGGAATAATTTTAGAACCATTCAGAGAACAACATCCACAGAAATTGTTTCTCTTGGGTGTATTTTATTTGCAGTATGCGGCCCTCCATGAGAGTTTGTTTGAATAGGAGATCAATATGCAATATAAATATTATCACATGTGAGTTAGTTTTCATTTATCAAGAAGAAAATCCATTACTGTGTGTAGAATGTAGTCACTCCGAAATATTTGTATAACATAATATAATATTTTAAGGATTTTTTTGATAGTTAGGCGTGGTGTCGAACTAGAAAAATGGGGAATAGATGGCATCAATTCTTATATATACAACGTATTAAAAATATCATATCACACATGTATAGTTATTCATAAATATGGAATAAATCTTGAATAGTGTCTTGGATGAGAAATCTAAGAACTCCATAAATACTGGAGAATGAGTATACAATAGGCATGACATATGTTTTGTTGGTTCCAAACATATTATATAGTGTTTATATGTGAAAATTAAATGAATTAAATAAATTTTTTGAATTAAAATTTTATTTATTTGAGAAAATCTATAAAAATAACATTAATAATCCCCAAAATGGTGAATTCCATGGGGTAAGATGAAAACAATTTAGGGAATGATAGGATAGAGAGGTCAGGTAGAGAACACATTGGAGGATGGCAATGAGATCGAGGATCAGGTACCATGAGCATCATCATCAATCAAAAAGATCTTAGATCTCACCGACGATAATGATGTGAAAACATTCTATGTTTATAGTCAATTTCAAACTAGGGTATAAAATTTGTTTTTTGTGGATTATTCCTTGTTTATGGATTGAGATGAACATGAATTAATTCAATTCAAATTAATTAACTGATCAGTCTTAGTTTTTTTTGTGGAACATCTGATTTATTTTCAAACATCATGGAAATGTATCTTTTATTACACACTGATATTTGTTAATTTTAAAAACCCCATTCATTTGTTTATGAAAATTATGGATAAATGAACATAGCCTTCATTTGATTCTTACATTGTCTCTTATTAATTTCTCCCTTTGTCTATGATGTATTTCATTATTATTTGAATTGTTCGATTGTTTGATGATTCCAAGGAGCACTTATCATTGTGAATTTATTATTTTCACAAAAAAACATGTCTAGGGGTCAAATTTTCGGTTTTGGATACATGAAATAGGATTATAGGGAATAATGGAAATTCTATGGTAGATCATTTAATGGTTTAATTGCAAGATAGATTGTGTGAATCTCCCAATATGAGCATCAATGGGTGATTTGATGAAAATGGGTGGCCAGTATCTAGACAATGATAGTGATGGAAATGTAGTGTTGGTGTAAACAATTGTGTTCAAAAAAAAACCTTATTAATGTAAAGTATGTTGTCATTAAAAATTTTTCCAATGAAGAATAGCTATATTATAACAATTTCCTAGAATTTGATATTTTCAACTCTATTCTGAAAGATATACATATTTTTTAGAGGATTCAAAGGCCGTAGTGGTATTCCTGTGAAGAAACATGATAATATGGGTGTTTCTATGAAATCTCAATATAAATAATGTGTTTTATGAAATAAGATTCTCCATGTATTCCCTTATATGAAGTGTATATGGTTTTCTGATCAGTTAAATAACACATTACTTGAGGAGGTATCACATAACATTTGACTCTTATCCATCCATCTTGGAAGTATATGTACTTCATTCCAATGAGACCATGATATCCGGAATTTTGTATGGTGTGCTCACATGCTGTATAAAAACGTTTAAAGTGTCACAAAATATATAGGGAGTACCGTCCCTGTATTCCATTTAACTCTACACACTGTGTGTATTAAATAAAATGCCAAATACTTTTTACTATTCATTGAAATAGTCATAGTAATAGTAAGTGAACACTAGAATGACTAGTTTATATGGGCACAACCATAATGCATTGGAACAATACAATTTACATGGGGTTGGATAGAGGGAACATGTCCATTTCCAAAAAACCTCTACTATAACATCCTGAGATTTTATGAGATATATTACTTTTAATTTCATTGATGTCATGTGTTGTAAACTACACCAAGATTATCTTGCGCTATATGTAATACCGTATTTGCTTGCAATACGTGAAACACTATTCATGTCTTGTGTTTCCCACAATTCAAGTTCTTTTGATAGAATTCATTTCATGTAACATAAATTATAGGCTCTGTTCAATATATAAATGAACCCTTTTTATTATCTTATACGCATCACAAAGGAATCTCACACTATAAGCAACACTAACTTGGCTTGCGTTACACGCCAGAGCGACCTTTCTCGATAGCTTACGTTGTACACGATACTGAGCTTCACTAAACAACAATATATTACTAAAATGGAATATAAACTATCCATTATGAATATTATTAACCACATTTTTTATTTTATAACATTATTAGTTATCTTAAAAATTTTCTAGAACATTGTTTGGGAAAAAAATAATTTTTTCCGATAAAATAAATATTTTTCCAAAAATGCAGTTTTGTCGCATTTTGATGGAACAACCATTTTAAATCTATTTTTTAAAATTTTTATAAGATCTACTTGACAAAATAAAATTTCTCTTTAGAATTTTTATATAAAAATTTGTATTGGATAAATGTTTGATATTTTTCTGATAACGTTCGAATTTTGACGAATAGTAAAAATACGCTAAATTTAACATAAAAATAACATTTTCCATAGAGATAATTTATATGGATAAATTTTTATATTTAATGTTTTTAAAGTATAAATATAATATATTTTTACCATTTAATATATTTTATGTCATTAGAATTAATTTTACATTGAATTCATAGGTAAAACCATTTCAACCTTTTGCAATGTTTTAACAATTAAAACTCATTTTCTCAACAATGGGATTAAATTTAAATTAATTATTGAAAAATATATTTATTGAATTTCTAAAAATGGATTCCATGTTTTGATTCATTAGGTCAAAATTTTGTTAATAAGATAGTATTTATTTTTTGGCATTATGAATAGTAACTATTGTAAATTTTATTTACCCAAGATAAAGGTAAATCAGGTAATTAAGTGTAAACATAATATTTTAAAACTTCCCTCACACTTGAAATAATATAATAGGATGATTATATTTCTCCCTAAAACATACTTGGGTCGAAATGGTATCTATTGGAACCCACATGGATATGTTTTGAGACATTTAATTTATTTTATTTACAGAAAATTGAAATATGCCTTACTCAAACTTTAATAATTAAATTATATTCAGTATAAAATTATAAAGAATATAAATTTTATTATAAATACTAATTTTAAAGATAAAATGTTTTTCTTAATCATAGTAATTTATTTATAATTTTTAATAAATAAATAATTACATTAATAGCTTATACATTAATGATGCAAAAATTATTTATTTACTGAAAAATCAATAATATTGTTTTAATTAAAATAATAGTACCTATAAAATAGATTAAAAACATGATCAAAACTTATTGGTAGAGTATATATAAACCATAAGAATCCATGTGTTGACTTGTGGGCCATTTGGAATCTTATAAAAGAGATTATGACACTTATATTATATTATTTTAAATGATGTCAATGTTGTCATCTTCATAATTTAATAAAGATTACATTTTAAAAGTTGGTTTTTTAGAAGATAAATTCAACTAAAAGTATTCTTATGAAAAATATGAGATTTATCATCATCGTATTATTTTATTTTAAATTTTTATGCAAAAATAAGTATATTAAATAATTATACAAAAATGATATATTAATTATTTAATTAAGAGAAATATCAAATAAATGGTTCTATAAATATTAAAATAAATAATATATGATCTAAAAGATGTGATGCAAGAATTTTCTAGATGAATACGACATGTTAAGAATCTATTAAATCTTTTGGTTTGAATCTATCATATGTGTGGATTTTATTTAAATTCAAATAAATGAATAGTGTAAAAATGGACATTTTTGGAATTTTATAAAAATAACATAATATTAAGTTGTTTAAAAATCATAAAAATATTTAAAAATTACAAATTTAAAATTATATGGTCTAAAATGTTATAATTTATCCAATTATGGACATTACACAACACATGACAATTATTTATAACCATTTAAAATTTAGAATATTATCACAGAAAATAAAATAAAATTGATTAAATAAACAAAAATCAAAATGATATGGTTTAATATAAAATAAAATCATGTATAAATTTTATAGGTTGATGAGATTACAAACCTATCTCAACTCATCTTCAAATTCGAGTCATTTTGGAGGTTTCCAAAAGCACCCCTCGCTTCTCTTATAAAAGGGCACCACATCCCTATCCTCTTCACTCCATTTTTAGACTTCAAACATGGCCAAAACCTGTAAATTTCCATTCTCCACATTTCTAGAAACATAGTAGAGGCCCTGGTATTCTTCAAAGACCAACTTTAGTGTCCTAAGTGAAGGTTTTTAAGAGGATCATCGTAAAGAGGTAATATCCTTTACAGATTATTTCAAACTTCATTCTTCTTCTACATTCTCTATATAAGTTGTTTCATTATTAAGTAATAAAACAATTTTTAATTGTATATGGATATTTTATTCTTAATATGAAATAGGCATATTCTATCTTCTATCCATCCTATGAAAAAAGAAATCACCACACGGGTGTACGTACGTCCTACCGTCTCCACGATGTGATGTGATTCGTTCTACATGACCTTCATTGAATAATGATTATATAAATGAATATAATGAATAAATATTATATATATAATGCTTTTACAATTCAATAAATTATATAAATATAAAATAAATAGAGGAATGCAAATTTAGTCGACAAAACATGCATAAGAACATAAAGCAGCTAACATCTGAATAACGAGAAACAATGAAATGCTACTAATAAAAGGACAAGAATATGACCATATATGATATCATAAAAAAATGGATATTATTCTTGAATAATTCAATGAAATTATTTCAATCATTATACATGAGTTTCAGATACAACAAAACATATCAGACATAAGGTAAGGAAAAATCTCACAATCTCATTTCTTTCTGAGAATATTTATACTTAAGTATTTACTCAGGAATATTTATCATACATATCCATGTTTTCTAAATATGTAATATTATTTCTATCATCCTAAAAAATTTTATATATAATATTTTCCATTGGATAATTTTTAGTAAAAGATATGAAAGTAATATTTTTTCATTTTTGGAATGAGATACTTTTTGACTTTTCCGAAAAAAGTACGAGGAGAATGTTTTTTTAACTTATACAGAATGAATGGATTTTTATAGTTTCATAATGATTTATTTCCATGAAACTTCCTCAATAATATTTCATGATTATTTTGAACAAAATTATTTTCTTTTAAAACTGAAAAAAGTACTGATAAGAGAAAGTGATTTTGAAGAAGAAAGGATATTTTCCTCAAGAATTCATTTCAAGTGTTTTATCAAAATTATTTTCTATCTAAGATTACATTTATTAATATGATTATGTTTCAATAATAAGTTACCTATTATTTACATGGTTTGATTTTGATTATGATGAAATGATATCCATTTTTTTATATATATTATGTTATGATGTGACGATGTTTATGAAACTCATTTTATTCCTTGGGTTATGTTGAATGATTTATGCTTATTTTGAGGAACATGAAAGAATGAGTTCATTGTGAGATGAGTGGGACCGATATCCCCCTTCAATTCATTGTGTAATGATTTATATCTCATGAGATAGACATGGCTGGAATGGAAAGAAAATCTGATTCGGTAATACAGGGCTGGAACAACAAAAAGACCATGTTCAGTAATGGACATCAAACAATATGATGGTCTTGGCAGCAATGTCTTGGATACTATGGAAATAATAATATGTGATTATTTTTTTCCACAATTACATGTTTTATGACGATGATACTATTTCATTATTAGTGTTTCTTTATGATCCGTGCCTTACGTACTTCCAATGTTTATGTCATTGCTCAAGATCTTGATGATTAAATTCTATGTTCATTTTTTTACGTTCAAATATTTATGGTTTTTTATATTCTCCATGTTAACCCTTGTTGATTAGTTGAGCTACCTCATTCTATTTTTTCTTTTCCCCATGATATGAAGAATGTTTTTAGTTATGAAAAAAGGGAAAGATCTTTATAGGATATGTTAAATATCTTTCATCCTGATTAGAAGATTATGTTCTTAGTTCCCAAAGAAACTATACTAATACGATCATTGGGTGCCTATTTTTGTTATGTATTAAGTATTAGGAAAAAATTAATGTAATGTACATGTATGTAAATCTTGGGTCTCTACAGTTGGTATCTGAGCAATAAAGATTGGAATGTATCTGATACTTTCAAACTCTGACGTGTGAGCGTTGGAAGAAACATGGTTCTTTGCGCAAGGGCTTTATGAGGAAATGGTTGCCACTAGAGATGGTGGTGTGTCTCGCCCAGGGGGTGTAGCCACCAATGGAGTACTCTGATAGGTATCAATTCTATTCCCTTGGAAATAATTCTAGACCGCTACATTTGGTATCAGAGTGAAGGTTTAGTCAACCTTTGGAAACTAGGATGTGAAAATTTTAGTCAGATCCCTAGAGATATATCTAAGGATATATCAGGGGATGTCCCTAATACCCAAATAACTTTTTTTGTTCATTTTAAAAAGACTTCTTTGAGGTGAGCGGTAACTAGAACATTAGTCAAAACCATAGAGTGGGATTCCATTGCGGTGAACCAAATTAAAAATTCAAAATACACACAAAATGAGGAGATCGCTTTCAGGATATGCTCGCATCAGTCGATGTCACTGTGCCATCCATCAAGATCGTCGTCCATCATCCTCACTGTACCCGTCATCACCATCACTGAAAAATCACCACATCGTCATCATCGTTGGTTCCTCACCGCATCATAAAATCAGGAGGCAACCAATCAATGGAACCAAAGTCACCGCCTTGAAACCAGACGACGTGCGCTAACACACCGAACATCCAAGCGAGGGAATCATTCCCTGGAGAACCCATAACTGCCTGAACGCCACCTCCCAAAACTATGACGATCCACCGCCCCCAACCGACCTGGAGAGGAGAAATGGAACACGTGGCCAGGGCAGTGTTAAAGCAGCCTAATGTTCCGGAGGAAAGAGCCTTTCTCCATGAACAAAACCATCAGATCAAAAAACCATAGCAAAGATTAAACCACAAACTATGCCATCTGATAAGAGACTTAACAAACGATCAGGAAAAACATAACCAGTAGAACCACAGAACCAGAAACGGAAACAAAGGAGTCCAAATCTGAACTGAAGCCATGAAAAGAATCGGGGATTGGATCCCTTAAAAGAAACCCCAAATAGATCGAGAGAAACTGAAGAAGAAATCCAGTGAAACGAAGAACCATGTGTTTCCCCAACTCCCACCACCACAATCCCAAACCCATATGAGGAAATAACACACCCATCCAAGATGGGGTTGTGTGTGTCGAGTAAGATCTGAAGAGCATGGGTGGAAGGGGAGAAAGTGACGTAAATCCATAGAGCGAGAATATAAAGAACCAAGAAAGAAGGAAGTCGAAGAAGCCGTAAGAAGGACCCATCGCTTCCGAGAAGACAAAAATACCCAAGGAAGGTAATGTCGAATCTGAAACGGTGGCTTTAGTGAAAAAACCCTGAAAAGAGGAAAAATGAAGCAGACATAGGAGGATAATCTCATCACTGCTGGGGAGAACATGAAACCCTAAAGAGAGGGAAGCCAAGACGAGGTTTGAAGCCGAGAGTGATATCTGGGATAATGGGGTGCGGTCTTAATTAGGCAGGGGATGCCCCTAAGATTAAGTATAAGTATAGGTTATGATCCTAGAATTATGATAACGATCATGAATAACCTAGGATTAAACATAATATGTTATATATTGAAAGTACTACCCCTTGATTATGTTGATTTCTTAGTATGATTTTTCCTCACACTATTCTTTTTGGGTTTTAGATAATGGCTGGAACCCGATGGAACCATGTTAATGATCAATGTACCAGGAATTGAAATTGTTTTCCTCTTGAACACTAAAATATTATGGGAGACAGAGTTCAAAATCTAATTTATATACTTACACATGCTATGAATCATTCTAGAGTTCCAAATGAAAAATAATGGGAACAATATTCTATTGAGTCTTTCATGAGGCAACATGATCCTTATTTCAGTGGGTCTTCTGATCCACTTGTTGCTGAAAAATGGATTTGTACCATTGAAAATATATTTTTCATAATTCATTGTTTAGAACATGAAAATTCATTCTAGTCGTTTACCATTTAGATGGTGAAGTAGATAAGTGGTGTACTCTAATTAAGAGTACAAGTCCACAATATAAAATTGAATCCATGGAATGGGATGATTTCAAGAACATATTTTTCAATAAGTAATTTTCTTGTATTCTTCAAACGAATTTTTAAAACGAGTTCCTTGATCTTATGAAAATGTTTGATGAATCTACTGGTACATATAAGGTGAATTTTTCCTAGACATGCAAGGTATGCTTCTGGATTTATCAACTAACATGAAAGTAAAGTTGATCGATTATTCACTAGATTAAAACCACATGTTGAAAGGCCATTAGATATAAGAGACATCAATAGCTATGAAGAGATTGTGTGTTGTGCTACCAAGGTAGAACTGGATTTTGGTGTTACATATCCACCTCACGGTTTTGATAAGAAACAAAAGATGGAGCTCGAGAAAAATCTCAAAACAATGGTGAAAAGAATGCGAATGTTTCTTTATTCTAAAAGTTTAGAAAGAAGCATGGTAAATACTGTCTTAGAGGGACTAAATAATGTTTTAATTCTGGAAAAGAAGTTCATCGAGAAGTTGAGTGCCAATGTGATGGATAAAAAGTAGCTGATGAAGTGAATTGAGAAAACACACCAACAAAACTTCAGTGATACATGTGCAAGGAAATGGGGAATTATGCTTACCAATTCTCCAATCCAAGGGTTAATGATGATCAACATCAACATCCTCTGAAGGAAAAGGACAATGGGAAGTCACATGTGATCATTATTTGCAATGATGAGTATGAAAACAAAGCAGTGGATTGATTAAGTGTTTATGTAATTGGATTTCAAAATAGTGTTGTGGAATATAATTTATAGTATTATGTAATATTGTATTATCTATGTATTACTCTATTAAGTTTTCCTTATTTACATGGTACTAATAACCCTAAAATGTGATTGAAATATTTTTGGAAAGGAGAAGATATGAGAATAATGAAGGGATAAAGAGAAAATAACATGTTTGAAAGTATTAATGAGGTCATGACTGAAAAAATGACGAAGTGGTATCATAGTTTTAGTGTATAGAATTTTTTGGTATTTTTGGTATGTGGAAAGAGATAACTTTTCATAGAATTCATGTTTTCATTAAATGTATATGATAATTTATGTTTCAAGAGAATACAAGATTATTGTATTCACTTTTTTGGAATTTTACCATCAAGATATATTTTATAATATATGGGGGATAAATGTTGGTATTCACATGCATGGTAGATGACCTTTCTAGTAATAGTTTTTCATATACTATGAGATTGGACAGAAGTATTTTCGATAACCATAATGATTGGAATGAATTTAGTTGGACATCAGATAGTATTTTTTAAGTCTAAAACATTATTTATTATTTATGGAATATTATAATAGTATAGTTTTAGATAAAGGAAAACCTGCATGGCATGTGACAACCTGTTGTGTCAGACAAGTATGTAGAAATCGAACCCACAACCGAAGTGAAACAGGCCTTTATCAACATCCACTATCCTATAAAAAGTCCGTGGTTAGTATAAATTAGTTTTATTTTATTATGTGGTATTATAGATGATGTATAAGTCCATTTTTTGAACCATATATGATTAAATCACAAGAGATGGACTTATGTATATTTAATAACTTGTGATAACCTTTTTATGATAGAGACAGTTGGAATGACCTATCATTATATCACATGATTTTCTAACACTTCACGGATGAAAAATATAACTCCATTTCATTAAATAAGACATGAAGTGGAAATTTATCATGGAATGACCAATGATGATATTACATAGATATAAAGTATGTATTTCTACTTATACAAAAATTCATCAACTTTATGGAAACGATCTTGAAAACCAAAAATGTTGTCCTAGTACCCTCATATCCGATGAATTAAATGACACCTTAGATCATCAAAATTTTTTGGCCATGTGATTGTTGGCCTTTTCATAGCCATGTTCTCTATCACTCTTCATCAGAACATGATGGTTAGATTTATCTTCAATATCCATTTTTTCACCTATGTTCTTCAATGGGGAAACCCAGTGATGTGTTACATTGCGTAACAGTTTTATTTCTAACATTATTTTTTAAAAATATATTTTAGTTTTCCTTTTTACAATGTGTATTTCTATGAAATAAACATTCATGTAGTAATCCATTTATAACCCTGAAGAATTTCGATGGAGATATTCATTTTAAAGGGGTGTAATGTAACGTACCGAGATTTTGTGAGATAGGTTCCTTTTAATTTCATTCATTTCTTGTGTTGTACAATACACCATGACTATCTTGATCTATATGCATCACCGTATTAGATGCAATATATGCAACACTATTCTTGGATTGTGTTTCACACAATTCTATATTCTTTTGATAGAAATAATTTCACATAACACCAAGTATTGACTTTGTTCAATATATAAATAAACCATGTTTTAATTATGTTATATTCAACACCAAAGGAAGAATCCACTACAAGCAACACTAACTTGGATTGTGTTACACACAAGAGCGACCTTTCTCGATAGATTGGGTTGTACACAATACCGAGTTTCATTAAACAACAATATATTATAAAAATGGGATATATACTAGCCTTTATAAATAGTTTAAAAAAAATTTAATTTTATAAAATTCTCATTCATCATACACATTTTATAGAACATGGTATGAAAAAAATAATGTTTTTTGGATAGAATAAGTATTTTTAAAAAATGAAGTTTTACCTCCTTTTGATGGAACACCCATTTTAAAACTAATTTTTAACATGTTTATAAGTTCAATTTGACAAAATAATATTATTATATTGAATTAGGATATAAAAATTTACATTGGATAAATTTTTTATATTTTTCTTATAACTTTCGTATTTTCATGAATAGTAAAAATACGCAAATTTTACTTAAAAAAACTTTTTTCCTCGAGGTAATTTATATGGTTAAATTTTAATATTGAATGGTTTTAAAGTATAAATTTTATATATTTTTACCATTTAATATAAATCAATTCATTATAATTAATTTTACATTGAATTCATGGGTAAAAACATTTCTTCCTTTTGCAATGTTTTAACATTTAAAACCCATTTTCTCAACAATGGGATAAATTTTAAGTTAATTACTGCAACTTCTATGTATAGAATTTGGAAAAATGGAATCCATATTTGGAATCAGTAGATCCAAATTATTTTAATAGTCTGCTTCTTATTTTTGGTCATTATTAATAGTAACTACGATAAATTTTATTTACCATAATTAAAGGTAAATCAGGTGATTAAGTGTAAACATAATATTATAAATTTACCCTAAAACTTATCTTAGTATATTATGATGATTAAATTTCACCCTAAAACATACTTAGGTCTAAATGGTACCTATTCGAACCCACTTGGATAATATTAATAGATTTTCATTATTTTATTTAAAGACAAGTGAAATATGTCTCACTCAAACTTTAATAATTAAATTATTTTTAATACAAGGTAATACATAATATAAATTCAATTATAATAACTCATTTGAAATCATAAATATTTTTATTTATTATGGTCATTTATTTGTAATTTTTAAAAAATATATAATTACCTTAATAGCTTATACATTAATGATGCCTAAATTATTTATTTATTAAAAAATCAACAATATAGTTGTTATTAAAATAATAATACTCATCAAAAGGACAAAAAAATTGTCCAAACCTTAGTGTTAGAATATATCTAAACCATAATCATCCATGGGTATACTTTGGGACCATTTGGATCCTTATAAAAGTGATTATGACACTTATATTATTTTATTTCAATTGATGTCAAAGATACCACCTTCATAATTTAATAATGATAAAATTTTAAAATATGTGTTTTTTAGAAGATAAGTTATACTAAAAGTATTCTTATGAAATATATTAGATTTATATTCATAATAGTATTTTATTTTAAATTTTTACTTAAAAAATAAGTATATTAAATAAATATACAAAAATGTTGTAGTAATTATTTTATTAAGAGAAATATCAATTAAATGGTTTTAAAATATTAAAATAAATATTATATGAAATAATTACTGAGATCCACGAATTATCATGATGAATGTGAAAATTTATTAATCTATTAAATGTTTTTTTTCAAATCTATCATCTTTTTGGATTTTATTTAAATTCAAATAATTGAATAGTGTCAAAATTGACACTATTGGTATTTTATAAAAATTACATTTTATTAAAATTTTCAAAAATCACAAAAAATATTTAAAAATTATAAAATGAAAATTATATGGTCTAAAATGTCATAATAAATCCAATTATGGAAAATTCACAACACATAAGTAAGTATTTATTACCATTTAAATTTTAGAATATTATTACCACAAATAAAATTAAATAGATTAGATAAGGATAAATCAAAATCATAAAGTTTTAAATAAAATAAAAACATGTCTAAATATTATTTTTTGAAGTTATTACAACATTATATCATCACATCATCAATGTTGAGTCATTTTTGAGTTTTTTATGTGGGGTTTGTTTTAATTATAAATTAATATTTTTGAGGTTTCCAAAAGCTCTCTTCTCCTCTCTTATAAAAGGGCACATCATCCCGTTCATATTAACTCCATTTTTAGTCATACAACTTTGAAAACCCTGTCCATTTTCATTTTCTAGTTTTCTAGAAACATAGTAGAGGTCCTGGTCTTTTTTGGAGACCAAATTTAGCGTCCTAAGAGGAGGTCTAGAAGAGAAACGTCAAAGAAGAGGTAATATACTTTACCGATTCTTTCAAACTTATTTCTTCATCCAATTTTTCCCTATAATAGTTGTTTCATTATAAAGTAAGAACTCCATTATAAATTGAATACTGGTATTATATTATTAATATGAAAAAAATCATATTCCATATTCTATCCATCCTATAAAAGATGAAATCACCACGCCGACGTACGTACGACCTACCGTCACCACGATGTGGTGTGATTAGTTCTACATGATATTCCTTAAAAAATGATTATATAAACGAATATAATTAAAAAATGATATATATATTTCAAATTAAAATTTTTAAATGAAATAACTATAATCTAAAAATAGGAATATGAATTTATTCAACAAAATATGCATAAGAACATAGAGCAGTTAACACTCGAATAATGAGAAACAATGAAATGATACAAATAAATTTGTAAGAATATGAACATATATAATATCATAAAAAATGGATATGTTTTTGGAATAGGTCAATGACATTACTAAAATCATTATACAAGAGTTTCAGATACGTAAAAATCATATCACAGCTATGGTAAGAGAAAATCTCACAATCTCATTTCTATCTGAGATTGTTTATACTTAAGTATTTACTGGGACATATTTATCATACAAGTCCATATTTAATAAATATGATATATTATTTCAATCCTCCTAAAAAAAATTTAAATCCAATCTCACCCATTGTTTATTTTTTATTAAAATATATGAAATGTATCTTTTGTCGTTTTCGGTAAGAGTTGCTTTTTGAATTTTCTGGAAAAAGTATGAGGAGATTTATTTTAACATATATGAAATGAATGGATTTTTACATTTTCATAATGTCTTATTTATATTAAGCTTCCTCTACAAAATTTCAATATTATTTTCAAAAAAATTATTTTCTTTTAAAATTGAAAAAAAGATTAGAAATGAAAAATATTTTGAAGAAGAATGGATATTTTCCTCAAGAATTCATTTCAAATGTTTTATCAAAAATATTTTTCATCCAAGATGACATTATATTATATGGTTATGTTTCATGTATAATGTCCCTATTATTTATGTGTTTTGATATTTTTTATGATGAAATTATATCCATTGTTTTATATGGATTATTTTATAATGAGATGATGTTTATGAAACCCATATTATTCGTTGGGTTATGTTGAATAATTTATGTTTATTTTGTGGTGAACATAAGAATGATTTAATTATGAAATAGTGGGACCTATACCTCCATCCAATGCATTAGGTAAAGATTTACATCTCATGAGATAGAGATGGCTAGAACATAATGTAAATCTGGTTCAGTAATACATGTCGGGAATGACAAGTAAACCTCGTTCAGTAAAGGACTTCGTCCACTATTATGGTCTTGGCACCAATACCTTGACAACTATGGAAAACATAACATGCGATTATTAGTTTTCCACAATTACATGCTTTATTAAAATGATATTCTGTCATGATTAATTTTCCATTATGATCCATGACTTATGTACTGCCAAGTTTTATGTCATTGCTCATGATCTTGATGTTTAAATTGTTTGGACATGTTTTTTCCTTCAAATGTTTATGGTTTGTTTTATGTTCTCCATGTTTATACTTGATGAGAATTTGAGCTCACCCTTTCTTTGTTTTCATTTCCATAGGATATAAATAACGGTTTTAGGTATGAAAATGAAAGAGTAAGATATTTATGAGAGATACTGAAGATCTTTCACCATTATTAGAGGATTAAGTTCTGAGTTTCCAAAGACACTAAACTATTACAGTCTTTGGGCGTTTGTTTTTGTTAAGTATTAAGTTATCAGAAAAAGTCATGAAATGTCCATGTAATTAAAGCATGATTCTCTATATCTACAAACCATTTATTATTGAAAAACATGATGTGAATATTGATAATGAAATTTTATGTTAGACAATGAGACACCATAAGTTCCAGACATTGAAACACAAACTTTTTACCCCATGAAAAAACAATGTACTCCAAAAATATAATGTTATATCCCTTTATAATCTCACAATATTTGTGCTATGTTCTTGGGTGTGTTCCGAAGAACCATATCAGTGTGGGTATTTTCCATTTATAGACACTTTCATGGATGAGTTTCCACAATTCACCAACATGAGTGTTTAATGCTATATTTTCATCAAATAATTGGACACGCTCCCCTAAGTTAGATATTACATAAATCTATCTATGAGGCATGGTGGTTGTATCCTCAGAAAAATTCCTCATACTTAGGTTGGGTTAGGAATCACATGACCTATTTACTGGGGTGTTTGATCCCCATCCTTTTTTGTTATTCAAGTCAGATTCTGGCATCCCCTAGTGGACCTATGTGAGTTGTTATATCAGTGTGTTCGTGTATTTTCTATTTTAGAATGTTGTAGTCTAATTAAGTTAGTATCTCATGAAAACCCTCTCATTTTCCATCATTTTTTTCATGTAAATACCCAAGGATTATTTTCTCTTCAACGAGTTCCATAAATGATAGAAATAATCATAGGGTGATTTCTCTCATACATGTGTCACTTCTAAGACTCTATAACTTGAGGTTAATAGTGAGTACATGATCTCACACTGAGACATGGTGTCCTCCTTTTTTTTATTTTGGGGTTATTAATATGGTTAGTGTCTCAAATTCAGATTGATGTTTCTTTATGGTGAAGAGATGGCTACACTCTCATTCGTGATTTTAATTATTTAAGTATGTCATATAAGGTATGTTTATTCTTAACCATGACTGGGAGCTTCCCACACATTTTATATATTATGTATATGGAAGTAATTGTGATGGATTATGAGGTTGAATTGGAGTATGCTGGGCATAACTGATCATGATAGACAATGGTCAGTTCATGGTGGTTTATTCAATCATAGTCCCCTAATTATTAGGGGGCATACACTTTTTAAGAGTTGGTGGGATTGTATTTGGAACATTATTATTTCATATACTGTTCTCATACAGTAATAATTGGATATAGTTGTATTCATAAATTCTAGTATTAATTTTATATTTTCCTTATGAATCATATTTGTGATTTTAGATGTGTGAGTGCATACATATGCATTATACTAAGGCCATCCATGTGTTTTACATTCCTACTTGATGATTTTCTTCAACACCTATCCTATTAGTGGTTGTATTGGTTTGTTAAAATCCAATTATCCTAGGCCTAGAAGGTCCTGGTAGATTATTAATTGAAATTAATATTTTATTATATTGGGTTTTAGTTAAAATATAATTAGAATAATTATCATTTAAAAATAAATGGTTCTTTGACTTCATATGAATAAGTTTATCATGGAATCACAGTGATATTGTATGTTCCTAAAATTGTTAACATCTCTTTAGTTGAAATAAGGATACAATAAAAAAATCAATACTAAACATAGAACTCCTAAATAAAAAAATCATGTTTAATTTAACTCATATTGAATGTGTTTTTATTTTAAAATAAACTATTTTGAAGGAGTAAATTAACTCAAAAATCTATTAAAGGCACCCCATGGAATGTATCTCTTCATCAATACAATATAACATAAATAAATAAATATAAAATTTATGTTATCAGGGATAAGGATATTGATTCATCATCCTCATGTAAAATAATGCTCATGGTATTGATAAACCAACCATTTTATTCCAATATTATTTTGAACCTTAATATTGGTCCTCTATATGACAGAACTCATACATAAATTACTATAAATATTATATTTACAATTCCCTAGCTTATTTGGATTCTCCATCACTTTTAGTATGTGGATAATAACATTTTTTCATAATTTATCCATCAAATTTTCTTTTCAATGCATCTTTATCAAATGGTCCATTCACTATAGGTTGAATATTTCACCATTATTATCCTCTTTCTTTGTTTAAATAATGAATGAGTTATTTACAATTTGTTCTTCACTTCGACCATTTCATATATAATATCTCATGGATTATTTTTGCTTCATGATTCTTCCGTTTAATGACAATATAATGTTTAATAATAACCAAATTCTTCTTCTCCATCCAAATTATTGTAAATTTTCCCTATTAGTTATTTAATGAATATTGTATCTATGATTTTATTTATACACTTTATTTAATTTCATCACCTCTTTTTTCAATCAAGTGAATATACATATCAGTATAACTAATTTAAATTACTTTTTTTATTCATCCCAACCAATATAGGACAAAAGGTTTCATTCTTTCCATCTCCTTCAATTATAATATTTTAATATATTTTCCATGTGACTGTTATTTTAAATAATAAAACATCTCTTAATAAAATAATAACATGTTTAGTCATTATTCTATTAGAATATTTCTAAAAGACTTATACCACCACATTGAACAATGCAATCTAGGAAAACATCCATGATATGTAATATTATTACCAAAAAAAATTGTATTTTGGACAGATTCCTTAATTATCCATCAATTATTGAGTTAGAATGAATCCACTATAGACTAATCAATTCTAAATTCCATCATTTCTAGAATCTAAATTTTATTGATTATATAAGAGAAGTCACAATCTTTT
Organism: Viscum album; assembly: GCA_963277665.1. Lineage (NCBI taxonomy): Eukaryota > Viridiplantae > Streptophyta > Magnoliopsida > Santalales > Viscaceae > Viscum > Viscum album. The sequence goes on along the minus strand of OY728140.1, from coordinate 757,798,034 downwards.
AGTTTGAGTTCTCCAACATCTTTTCAATCTATTGATATTAATATTCATTTAATTTATATGATTAGGAATGTATTTCGTCCTTAAAAATGACTTTTTAATGATTTTATCTTTCTTGAAGTTGTGTTTTGATATGGATTATACTATATTTCATATCCTTTTCCATGTACATTTATTTGACATGTTCATTTGTAATTTATATAATTAGTCCACATTAACCCCATATTTTTTCACCACAAAACATTTTTCTAGTATTTTCCATTAAAAATAACTTTTATGGTTGAGTAAGAACAGATAAACTGTATACACAATACCAATCACAAGGAACACTAACTAACCACCAAATAACATGCACCAAAACCATGAACCATTTGTTCCCACACTGACCATTGCATGTGATTGTTCCATAAAAATCCCTATAAAAAGATCATGTGGATCACCATGTACCCTTGAAATCTACATCAACCAGGGTCCCTGTGGCACAAAACCCAATACCACCACCACCAAGGCCACACAGAACCATTGTTTTTCACCCATTTTTCGTGTTTACTCTTTTATATCCAAAAAATTCATTCTTTAGTTTTATTTCGGAAATAAAATTTTTATGAACTCAATATTTACTAAATATTAAATGTACTATTACTTTAACTATTAAAAATTTAATGGATCTTATTTAGGTCCCTAAATTTACAATCTATATATTTATTACTTGATTTCATTACACCATTTTTTAATAATCTATATATTTACAACCCCGCCTTCAATGTATGCTTCAGCAATATCCTTCATGCTTATTTTCCATGATTTTGATTCTTCAAAAACTCTTATTATTTAATCACATACTCAACTATTGTTATATATATATATATATATATATCTTTCGACAGATCGGATTTATCATTGTCATAGTTTCCATGGAAAGTATTATAGCTTCCATATCTTCCACTACCATCTTTCCTTCCAATATAAACTATATATGCATGGAAGAACCTTTACTCCCCTTTTCTTTTATAAGGTTTTCATCATATGTTTTCTTGAATTATGGTATATCTGAAAAAAAAAATCAGAAGAGCATTGTCTTATTTGGATACAGTTTGAAATTCCTGGCCATCTCAGAATGCCAAGACCTTCCACACACTCACTTTTTTTTCAACCATTATTATATACTTCATTCAAGTCATATGATTATATTCATCAGGTAAGATCTTGAATGATTCTAATGCAATAGTGATGAATTGTATTGTCTTCATCAAATAATTATTCTTTATCAATCATCCTCAGATTCATGATACCTCACCATTCCCACTTTTCGTTGGAGTTTTCTTGATCTCCTTCATTTTGATCTTCATTGAAAACTACTGACAAAAAATCCGACCTTATAAACAATGAAGTCCCTACAATATCAGAGTGAAATACTCATGTCTCTCCTATGTCAAAACATGCATCTTAATAAGTAAGGTCATCATTTTCCACTCAACACTACTCCCTTGAACAACATGTGTTTGAGAATTACTACTCAAAGCACCAGGAACACTATTTCCCTCTATGGGCTTATAGGTTAGATGAAATTCAAATGACTATATATTCTAAAACCAACATTACTCATGGAGATTCATGTATCAATATGAAATGATATAATTCAGGATCTTGTGATCAGTATGCATAGTAATATTCTCTTCCAATAGATAATGTTTCCAGAACATCAATGCATAAACTAAAACAGCTATCATAATGTTGTGCTAGGGATGTTCCATTCATGTTACCTCCATTTTTATGACCCATAAGGCATAAATAGATATTCTTGCATCAAAACCTCTCCATGACCAATCCCAAAAGTAATAGAAAACATCATATACTCCAAACATTGCTCGGTTAGAATCATGATTGGTATTTATATCAAGTGCTTCATCAACTTCTTGAAGGAACTCTCACAGGATTCTGACAATTAGAGCATTATACCCTTCTTGTTAAAGACCATATGTTGAGCTTCTAGATGGAAAAAATCTAGTATGAACCTCTAATAACAACCCTATAATACCATAAAACTACCGATAGAGAAACCATTATTTGGATGTTCCCATGATACATGTATCTAATATTTATTTAGTTAAATTTAAAACCTATCTATGAGATTATGTGACCTAATATGTTTACTTGATTATTAAAAAACTAACACTTATATAGCTTGGTGGATAGAAGATTCTATCTATGATTACTCAGGATGATGACATGATGTTTGGTGTGATCATAATGAGTTTTAGAGTACACTAATATTTCATCCACAAACACTATAACAATATGATCTAGGTACAGGTGGAAGAATATATTCATTAAGAGTATAAAACCTATTGGTTCATCTATCATGTCGAATGACATCACGATGAACTCATATAGGCCATACCTATATCTTAAATAGTCTTCAAAATATTATAAGGTTGAAATATGTACTGATGATACTCTGATATCAATTCAATCTTTGATAAGACACAATATCATCTCAACTCTTCAGAATGATCTTCAAAATGAAGAATATGATTCCATTTCTTAATATTGATCTAGTTAAACTTTTGGTAATCAAAACATAATTGTACAGTATTTTCAATCTTATTTTGGGACAAAACCAAAGAATCCTAAGGTGATTTACTTATATAGAAAAATAATTTATTCATCAACTCTTCCAAACAAGTCTTGATATATTTACTAACTTTTGATGCCATTCTATATGGGGGAATAGAACCCGGTATATCCCCAACAATGTGATCTATCGTAAATTCCTCATATCTATCAACTGATAGAACTGAGAAGTTTTTAGGAAAGACATCATGAAACATATCCACTATGGGTAGAAATACATCGTGATTAAAACCCCCTTCATCAAAAAAACGACCAGAAACATGGGTGATCATCTCTCCTAGTTTCTAATGATGTAGCCCAGTATAGCCTTCCTGAATACCCAATTATCCACTTTGACATTAATGGTCAGCCTCATTAAACATAAAATCCACTCTCCTATGGTGGAAATCCTTAAGGACACAATATGTAACTATTAGTCCATAACCATAATTAAGTCAAATAATGACATGTTACGAATGTATATATCCCATACAAAATGACACTCTCCAACTTCAAGAGAACACCCCTTGCACAAATAAATGTCTCTTGACCATACTCCCTAGGTATATCTATCGTCATAACACTACTCATGAGCACCATCACCAGATTAAAAATGTTCACAAGTTTTGAAGATAAAAAATAATATGAGGAATGATAATAAAATAAGGAAATAGATAGTGTATAATATAAAAAATGGAAACCCTAATGGTTGATGGTCCAACATCGCTACCAGAGGTGTATTCGGAATAACATATAAAAAGCCTTCCCCTATTCCATTTCATGTATCTTAGATCCCATGATCTAATACACTATAATAATATGAGTGTTTTTTCCATGAAGCACCACATCCACTAAGTCTTCCCTCATGTACATTAGATATGTAACTTTTCTACATGAATGATGATGAGGATCCCCTTAAAACACTTTAGTTATTCTTTTTTTCTTCTATCAGTACCCATCTATCATGGTTTTCTGTAGAACCACAATAAGTGTCCCATACATCCATATCTTTTGACCTCTACTAGGGGTTAGGGTAATTGACTATGGAAATTTCCTAATATACCACATTGGTGAATGATAATATTGTTAGGGTCCTATTTTACCGACACCTCCCCATGGATACTCTTCCTGTTATCACATTTACTGACACTCTTGTAGTGATTCTTCCTACTATTGGTCAGAGTAGAGTACTCAAGAGGGGGATTAATTGAGTTTCAATAAAAATAATATTTTTAAAATGTTTTCTAAAAAGGTTCCCCAATTATGTTAAATACAATCCAGTTTATCATGGTTATACTAATATGAAAGTTTGATTATTGAAATAACTTCATAGAAAACAGATTAATTCTAATTAATCTTAATATTAGTTATTAACATTACTTTTGAAGCTATTATAATAATTAAATACAATTATACCAACTCTCTAATATTAACTATCAATGTAAATTTATCCTTTTCTGGATTAAATAGGAAAACATAGAAAACTAAAGTAAACATAATAGTGGATATAAAACAAGTGGTTCAGTATCAAGATGATACCTAATCCACTGCAGTTGGTGATCACCTTCCAACAAAAAGATTATTTAAATAAACTAGATCCACACCCTCGATCGGGGTTAAAAATAGCACATAAGACTGTCCAGGTCACACAACCTCTTCCACAGTTTTTTATGGGAAAATACTAGAATGTCACATAAGGTCTTCTTCCACACTTATCTGTAGGAATACATACAAGAGAAAATGTGTGTTTTTATATAGAAACACACACAAACACTACTCGAAAGCTAAAAAATAGTACCCAAAAGAGAAGAAGTATAGATATAATGTTAGAATTTCTCTGAGTGTTAGTCCATGCAGCTATGGACTTCTGGGATGAAGAAAATGCAGAAATTGAGCCCTCAGGTGGACAATAGAGTATCATAATTCAGCTAGATCTGGCTCATGTTCTTCATGAAGTTGATAGTGTGAAGATGTCGTCAACTCTGGGATTCAAATATGCATCTTGTGTTATTCAACATTGTCCAGTTGTATGTATCAGTTATCTTCTCAAAAACTCTTTAAGTGTTTCTTCGTCATCGTGCTCACACCCCTTGCATCAGACATTCCTATTTCTGGGCACACTTTTCTTTTATTCTAGAGAGCATGTGTTGGAGGCGACATGATGCATGTATTCTTCACCTCATGCCTCATTCTATCAGGTGATATTCCTATAAACAAACATTAATTATGTCAGTGCATTCAAAAACTATCAAATATGACCATTATAAATTAAATTGAAAAACAAAAATAGATTAAGAAATGGTGTCAAAGTCTTTCTAGAAATAGTGTCTCCATAAATCGTTTTCTTCTTGAAATGTTGTCTCCTTAGAAATAGTGTCTCCTTGAAATGGTGTCTCCTGTAAATAATGTATCCTTTTCCTTTGAGCGATTAGACAGTCATGATGGTAACATTACATTGGGATCGGGAACCGGTATCATAGATGCAGTGTTTGATCAATGTGTCTAGTTATGAAGACTGGATGACCACAGTGTCTTGAGTGGTCATGGTGTCTGGATGGTCATGGTGTCTGAAAGGTGATGATGTCTAGACGGTCATGGTGTCTTGATGGTCACGATGTCTTGATGGTCACGATGTCTGGATGGTCACAGTGATTGGATGATCACGGTTTCTGGATGGTCATTGTGTTTGGATTGGTCATGGTGTATAGATGGTCATGGTGTCTAGATGGTCACAGTGTCTGGTTCCTTTTCTAGAAAAACACCCCTAGTGGAAGAATCATGGTGCATCAGACATAACCAACATTCTGTATTCAGAATTATCGAGTGAAATTAATATATTGGATTAGACGTAATTATTAATCAAAGAAATCATTATAAAGTAAATTAAATATAGTGAACACTGTTTATTTGAAGCATAAATATACTAATCATATGTACACATGATTTAAGATAAATTACTCAGGATTAACATTTTTTACAGAATTAATGGGATTTTTGATCATTTAAACATGATTAACAAATGAAGAGGCCAACAATTTCCCCCATTTTGATGATCACAAATCATGTTAGTGAGGGATCTATCCATAGGTAATGTGTCTCTTCTTTAATGTGTATTTAGTGCATATAGAATACATATTTCTCCCCCTTTGGGGATTATCAAAAATAGAAAATAAGATAATAAGAGTACACAATGAATTAAATGGATAAAGAGTGTCATTACAAATAGTATATATATAAAAAATGAAATAAGATCACTATTAAAAGATAATTGTCACTTTTCTTCAGCACTATCGTGTCTTCTCTTTTCCATTGGCAGCAACATCAGATGAAGAAGCCATAGGAGTAGAGGTATAAGTAGATGATGGGAGTGAACTAGTTGAAAGAGATGGTTAAGGAACACCTTCAAAGATAGAAGGGGCCAAGGTAGTGGTATTATAAGAGAGAGGCAGGTTTTGATTAATGATTTGTAGTTTGATATGACATAGAGCCTCAGATATAGACATAGATGTAGAGGCAAGGGTAGCAAAGGAATAGGTAGGGAAACTAGATCCCAGGGTTTCAGCTGTCAGAGCCACAATGATAGAACTCTGAACAAGAAGACAAGGATCTAAAATCTTGATGAAGTCAAGAATGATCTGTCCTCCATACTTCATGTGTTTTTAATGTCATCCTTGTTCCCCATATACTTTTCCAATAGAGGAGTGAAATTGTGGAGGTTTTGGACTTTGTTTATGATTTCTTGAGTAACATGGGGGACTCTCAGATTCTCAACATGGTATTTGAAGTGGTTAGTCATGAATTTTTTAAAGAAGATATGATTTAATTAGAAATAGACCTTTTTAGAAATTTCTTTTTGAGAATCATTTGAAATCATGGCATGTATTCTCACCAAATCATGAATTTTTCACTGTTCTTGATAAAACATGATAGAGATTCTTTATCAAAGTCATTGAGCACAGCCTAATGTTATTCTTTGATAACAGTTCTTAGATTATCACTGTTGAAAGTAGTTTGAGATGACTCTTCAGAGGTACGAGAAGTAATGACAGCCAATGTTAGAGACTTTAGTTGATTTAGAAAATTTGTTAGACAACATTTATACTCACCAATTTACTTTTTAAGACCAACCACAAGCTCAAGCATCTCTTGAAAAAATTCCATGTTTCTTTCACCCATATTGTGAGCTAAAGAAGACAGTATATATTTAATCATGGATGCTAAATCATGTGGAATTTGACTACTAATATCTTCAGCAAGATGGGATGCATGTTCTAGTCTCGCGTTCAGAACTATTTCATATTTTGATCCATATCTCTTAGACTCTTTACTTCATCACTAATATATATATTCTCAATTCTGGTTTCATGAATCTCATGGAGAATTATTGGATGAATCTGCCATATAATCTTTTCCAATAAAAAAACATCATCTCCTTCACTCAAATTGGTTACAGGAGAAGGTTGATTATCGATGGGCGTTTCAACCCCAGCAAATAGTGTATCCCCAAATTCTTTCAGATCATCCTTATTTAGCAAGTTTTAAGGTCCTTGTTGAGGCACCAAGATAGAAGCTGAGACAGGATCCGGTTCTTTGGTAAAGATAGCATCGTGATAAGATGTCATTTTCAACTGAAACATAGTATAAAAAACAAGACCATTGACTCTGACATACTGTGAATCATTCACATCTAAATATCTAGGAAATTTATACCATGTATCCACTGAGCTTGGATCAACCAGATTTGGTAATTCATCACATTATATAATAGGTGGATTATACACCTCAATAGTTTCATTGTTCTCTTGACTATGATGTTTAGGTCCTTGATGGATATCCATGATTTCATCCCTATTATCGTCATCCTTTTCTTGTATAGCCAACTAAAAGGCTTGCTCCATTATCTCTTCAGAAGAAGGAATAACCTATGGAGCAGTTTGTTCCTCTACATGTTCCTCACCAGCAGCTTCATGCAATAGAGACATATATTATTCTATATGCTCTTCTATAACTTCCTTTTCTCTTTCAACAACAACATAATCTTCTTTTAAAGAAGTTTTTTCATCTAAATAAACAACCTTTTTAGGAACATGCATTTTTTTAGCTAAGTCTTGAAGAAAAGGTTCACTATCATCCTCATTCAGGATAGGTTCTATTGTAGGTGCAACAACCACTTCTTTTTCTTCTTATTCTTCTTCAGGATACTCAATAAATTCATTTGGTTCTAAAACAAGATCATAAATACCTTTAGGTTGTCAAGAGTGTTCCACTAGATTAAACATTTCATAAATATTATCATTGTCTTCCACCCATGCTTTCCTGCATAGATTCTAATTGATTTTCATTCTCTTTACTTTAACTTTTTAGAGACAAAAATCAAAATCCATGATAAATATTTCATTCCTTCCAACCAAACCATTGGCATAAAGCATGGCAGAAATAAGAGTCGAATAGATCATGGAGGATGACTTACAGGTGGTCTTCATCAATTCATACATATGGTGTATGACACACTGGAATAGATTTATCTTATGTCCATTTATTATTAGATGCATCAAAAATAAAACCTGATACTTGAATACACTGAAATCTCCATTTTTGGGGATAAAAAGATTCTGAAAAAATTTAAACAGAAGAATGGTTTTGTCTTCTAGCTCTGCTTCTATATCACTCCTCTTAGAATTATTTCTATTTAAGCTTCTTAAAGCATCTTTCAAAACAAAAAATCTCACTGGTATGGGGAGGACCGCTCTGATAGTCCTAAGATATACCCTCATGAGGTATCCTTTAGAATACAACTTATAATCTCGAAGAAAAAGTGCATCTCTGGCCATTTATCATACTTCTCACAATATATCTATCTTTCTAATCAAAAGAAAACTAAACATACTAGTAAAACTATGCCACCAATTTTGGTAGATAATTCAATCCACCATAATAATCCAATCTTGTAAGCCTTTCTATTTTAGAAAATTAAACACCAAAGAATTACATTTCAGAAGCCACATTGGGCATATCTACTTTTCAGGTATTATTATTATGTTTACTAGATTCGGATTCAGAGGAACTTCAGGTATAATATTTGGTGTGATTTTCTACTTCAACTTTGAATTCTGTTTCTCAGGAGTTGACGATTATGGGTGTTTCATGTTGGGCATTCACCAAGCGTTTGAGAGAGGGGGAGAAAATTTAAGGACTCAGAGAAGGGTTATGGTTTGAGAAAAAAGAGATCGAGGGAAGAAAAAGTGATTCTTATTTTGTTTTTATCATTTTGAAATACCAATCATCATAAAAAAAGAATGGGAAAGTAAAAGGGTAAACTATGTAATTACCGTGATACAGTTTCTAATTTATAAATGAAATAATAAAGCATCTTTATGGTGAGATAGTAACTGTCTCTCATGATGAGACAATACTAGGAATTCACTATGAGACCGTAACAGTTTGATTTCTAAACTATGCAATTGTAGTGATTGAGACAGTAAGTGCCAGACAGTAGCCGAGAAATAGTAATTGTACGACCATAAATATGAAACAGTAAGTCGTAAGATAGTAAAACAATAGAACTTTTAGAGTTAAACAGTAATATCAAGACAATGACTAGTGAAGTAGTAAAAGGTGAGACAGTAAGGTGTGAAATAGTATGATTACTACTTATGGATTATGATTCCTAATTAATTTATGATGTAGTCTATTATTTATGAATTTAATGGTTCGGTGAATATAACAGCGAGCCGATATTCAGTACCAATAAATTCTAATGTGATATCACCTTTTTGATAATGATCTCTCTAAAAGTTATGTCTCACATCAGTAGGCATTGTCCTTGAGTGTAAAACAAGATTTTTCATGTTGTTAGTAGCACTTGTATCATCACAGTTTATAGGTACATGCATGAATTGATATCCATAATCTAGTTATCTGTCTTTGATCTACAAAATTTTTGTACAACAACTACCAGTAGATATGTATTCAGCTTTCGTAGTAGAGAATGGGGAAGAATTCTATTTCTGACTACACTATGATACTAGTGACCTGACTAAACGTGACATGTTCTATAGGTTATTTCTCTATCTAACTTACAACCTTCGATGTCAGCATTATAATAACAATCTAATTCAAATGATATTCCTCTCTATAGAATATTCCTAGATTGGGTGTACGCATGAGGTATTTGAAAATTCTCTTAACATCATTTAAATGAGATTCCTTAGGATTTTCTTGAAAACTAGAACACGTACACACACTAAACATTATTTAATGTTGTATAGTAGTTAAGTAGAGTAAACTTCTAATCATTCCTCTGTAAGTGGTTTGATAAATAAATTTTCCATATTCATCAAGATCCATCATACAAATGGTACTCATTGGAGTGTCACTACCTTTTGTTCTGTCAAAACCAAAACATTTTAGAAGATATCAACTATTTTTTCGTTGATTTAAAATAATACCATCATCATTTTCAAATATTTGAAATACAAGAAAGAATTTTAGTTCACCCATTATACTCATTTTAAATTTTTTTTGCATTATTTTAGAAAAATAAATACATAAATTTTTTTGTAGATCCAATGATAATATCATCTACATAAATTTGAACTACTAAAACATAATTGGAATTTAGATTTATATAATGGCTAGGATCTGCTATTACATTTTTAATACCTTTGGAAATAAGAAAAATACTTAATTTATCATACCAAGCTCTATGAGTTTGTTTTAAACCATATTATGATTTTGATAATTAAAAAATATGATTTTTAAAATAAGGATTTGAAAACCAAGGGGTTTCTCAATGAAGAAATACACTTCTAAATTCCCATTTAGGAATGCACTCCTAACATCAATTTGATATAGTTTGAAATTCAGATGTGCAAAATAAGAAAGAAAAATTTCGATGGCTTCATGTCTAGCTACTGGTGCAATGGTTTCCTTATAGTCAATTCCCTTTTCATGATAATAGCCTTCTGCAAAAAAAATATTTCTTTGTTTCAAACTATGTTACCATATTCTTATACCTTATTTCTGGAAATCCATTTAGTGCCTATGGTGAACGTGTCTTTGGGTCTTTTAACATGTTTCCAAGAATTGTTATTTTCAAAGTAATTATGTTCTTCTTATATAGAAATCACCCAATATTCATCATTGATATCATAATTAATGTTTTTAGGTTCATGTTGTGACAAGAATAATTGATGTTAAACATGATTTCTATGAGGATCTATAGTTTTAGTTCCTTTCTCTAAGTCTCATACAACAACATCTAAAGGATGGTTCATAAGAGTTCTAACAGCTCTAGAAAAAGAAGGACTGGTGATATCAGGTTCTTCAATATGATCTGGTTCATTGTGAAAAGAATCTAAAGAATTTCCCAAACTGGTTGTTTTCACATATTCTTTTATAGGATGGTTAGGGGATTTTTAATTAACATCCATATTTGATACATCATCCTCCAGGTACTCTAGAGTGATCTTAGGCTCATGTGGAGCTGTTTCATCAAATTTGACATGGAAAGATTCTTCCACACATTTTGTTCTTTTATTAAACATTCTATAAGATTTACTAGAAATTGAGTATCCAAAAAATATTCCTTCATCACTCTTGGATGAAAATTTGTCATGATTGTCCTTATTATTAAGGATATAGACATGTCAACCAAAACCATTGAAGTAACTAACTTTGGGTTTTCTATTGTTCCATAACTCATAATGATTTATTTTAAGAATATGTATAATCAACACACTATTTTTTATATAGCATGGTTTATATACCACTTCAGCCCAAAAAAAAATTGGTAGGTCATACTCACTAAGCATGGTTCTAGAAATCTCTTGGATGGTTCTTTTTTTTCTTTCTATAACTCCATTCACCTGAGGTGTTTTAGGGGTACAAAAATTATTACTATATCAATTTTGTGATCAAAAGGATTCAAATTCTTGATTTTCAAACTCACAACCATGATCACTTATTAAGTATTTAATTTTATGCCCACTAATATTTTCTATAGTTTTTTCATCATTAGTTAAATTAGAGAAGGCTTCACTTTTTTGAGACAAAAATAATGTCTAAGTATATCTACAAAAGTCATCTACAAGAACATAAACATAGTACATCCAATTTAACATAGAAACTATAGATGGTAAAAAAAAATCCATGTAAACCAATTAAAGTGGATGAGAAGTAGACACTTTATTCTTTATTTTGAATGAAATCATGTGTTGCTTTCCCTTTTGAAAAGGATTACAAACTTTTTCATTTGGAAACTCATGTTTGGGGAGGTCTTTGACAAAGCCTTTTCTAGTCAACTTTCTAAGGGTGTAACTGTTACAATGTCCTAGTATCCTATGTCAAATCCATTACTCTTTGTTAAACACATATAAACATGAAACATTTTGTGAAGCTATAGAATTTCAGTTCACATAATAAACATTTTAATTACTTAATTTAGAAAACATGAATTCATTTTAAGAATTAAAAACATTTCAAGAATCATTTTCTAATTTAAAATGAAATCCATCATCACATAATTTTGTGATACTAAGCAGATTATATTTTAATCCATTAAGAAAAAGTACATTAAAAATCAAAACCATGTTAGTGTTACCGATTTGGCCAAGGCCAATGATAGTTTATTTGGAATTGTCAACAATGGTGACATTCCCTCCATCAATTTTTATTAAATTCTTAAAGCATGACTATTCTCATGCGAAGTGGCTTGAAAACCCACTTTCCAAGTACGATATGCTCATATAGGAACTCTTTAAGCATATTTCCTAAAAAATAGTCAAATAAACACGTGTTTTGGTACCCACACTTCTTTAGGTCCAATAATATTGGTGACAAGTGATTTATTAACCCATATATGCCACATATGTTTCCTATAAGCATTATTTAATGTATTTGAAAAATAAACTCTATTAGGTCTAGAAAAGATAGAAACAGTTGAGAGTGTGTCATAACATGAACTAGTTGAATATTTTCCCAAAATAGGATAAAAACTGTATATCCTACATTTAGAAACAAAATTAGTTCTTCCAAAACTAATTTTTCTAGGTTGATAATAAATAGAAGTAGAATATTTAGAAAAAATTTGATTACCTTGAATTTGAGTAAGAGTATTTTTCCCATTTCTAAACTTTTCTAAATCTTTACTCAATTGCTGATAAAATACTTTTAATTAATTGTTATCTTTGAGTAATTTATATTTTTTCTCCCTTTTTATAGTGAGTTCGGTTTTTAACAGTTGAGGTAAGAGCATGCTATTTCTTCAAAGAATTGTATTTATCTTTTAGTCCATTGCATGTATCTTATATCATATTAAAATATTTAATTATTTCTTCATTAGGAATATTTTCAGAGTCACTCTCATCTCCAGATTAGTATGAATTGTGTACAATAGATTCCAGTGCTACCTCAGATGTGTTTTTCATAAAACACATATCCTCTTTGTTAGCCTGTTCATCATGTGTTGATTCTGAGTCACTTGAACTATCCTCATAGGCACTCCATGTTTCTTTCATTGCCTTTTAATACATTCTATCTTTGTCATAAAATCTTTATTTGCACTTAATATTTGGATAGTCATCCTGGATATGTCCTATTCGCCTACATCCATAGTATACAATTTCATCCGACTTGTCACATATTTTCTAATCTTTCTTCCAACATCCTTTTTGATGATATATTTCTTGGAAGTTAGGCTTTCTGAAAACGTTCTTCTTCTTGTAAAATCTCTTAATACTTTTGGATAATTGAGACACCATCTCATTACTGTAAGGAGAATATTTCTCACTGCTAGAAATTTCTACAGAAACTTCTAATATCCATTTGTCATTGTGTTTATAGGTGGTGGTCTTGAATGCAATAATTTTCCTTTTGGGTTCATCCTCCTCTTCCTTATCGAATTTAAGCTCCTCTTCATACATCATCAGTTTCCCAATGAGTTATTTTACAAGCATCTTGATCATATCACATGATTCTATTATAGAGACAGAGGTTCCTCTCCACCTCTCAGGTAGACATATGAGAATCCTCATGATTTATTCCTTAGTAGTGACTTCTATTCCAAGAGAAATCATTATGTTAAAATTTTCATTGAACCTGAGATACATGTTAGAAATAGTCTCATCAGGTTTCATTTTAAAGTTATCATATTTAATAGGTTAGGTATTAAGTCACATTTCCTTCACACTATATGTTCCTTCCTGTGAAATAGACAATGTATCCAAAATTTCATTAGAAATTTTATAAGAATAAATTCTATTAAATTCATCATATTCTAAAGAGAAGTATAAATAATTCATAGCTTTGCAATTGTTATTGTAGGTACTTTTTGGAGGTTCACCCCAAGTGATTCTATCAATAGCAAGAAACTTATATTCATCTATACTTGATGTAAATAAATAAAAGCCCATAATTTCTGAATGCATTTTCATTCTAATATTCCACTGAGCATAATTCGTTCTATTAAGGAATGGTGGTTGATTGTTTGCAGAACCTTTCAATATATTATCTATGATAAAGAAATAACCTAAAAGTGATAGAAATTTAGAATTAATATAAATTTACATATCTTTAAAGGACATCTACAACCATAGCTGAATTGGATTAAAAACAGATTTTTAATAAACCCTCGGATTCCAAATGTTGGTCGGAGTAGAGTACTCAGGGGGGTGAATTGAGTATCTATAAATTTTTTATTTCAAAAAATATTCATAAAACAGTTCACCAATAATGTTTAAAACATCCCTGTTAATCATGGATATATTGTTATGAATGTTTTACTTTAAAAATAAATTCTTAGAAGAATGATTAATTCTCAGTAATATTAATATTAGTTATTTAAATTATTCTTGAAGCAATTATAATAAGGGAAAACAATTATAACTTCTTTCCAAGATTAACTATAAAGGTAAATTTAGTGATTTTTGGAATAAACCGCAAAACAGAGAAAACTAAAGTAAACATCCCGACAAATATAAAACAATTGGTTCAGTCTCATGTAAAGACCTAGTATACACCACTTGGAGATCACCTGCCACCAAACAGTTTATATAAAGAATCCTGATTCACACCTTGGATAGAGGTTAACTACATCACAAAAGACAATCCATCTCACGCGACCTCTTTTAATGTTTTTTAGTGGGAAAACACTAGAATGTCACACATGGACATCTTCCACACTTATCCATAGGAATACATAGGTGTAAAAAGATTTAGAAAATGATATGTCGTATATTTCAGTTTGATGCGGGAGACAGTGTGTGTTTTTATACAGACACACACACAGACTACTCAAAAGTTAAATAATAATACACTATAGTGAATGATTATAGATATAATGTTATAAGTTCTCTGAGTGTTAGTCCATGAATCTTTGGAATTCTGAGATGAAGCAGAGAAATTGAGTCCTCGCGTGGAAAACATAGTATCACATGTTAGCTTGATCTGGCTCGTGTTCTTCGTCAAGTTGATAGTGCGAAGATATCCTCAACTCTGGGATTAGAATATTATTCATGTGTTCTTAAGTACTGTCAAGTTACATGTATCGGTTCTCTTCTCAAAATTTCTATATTTGTTTTTTCATTATCATGCTCATACCCTTTCTTAAAACGTTCTTTTTTCTGGGATACAATTTTGGTTTATTCTAGAGTGCATGTGTTGGAGCCGACATGATGCATGTATTCTGAACCTTATACCCGTACTGTCTTGTGATATTTCTACAAAGAAACATTAATTAATTTAGTTTATTTAAAAGCATGAAATATGACCGTTATAAATTAAAATAAAAAAAGACAAAACATATTAAGAAATTGTGTCACAATTTGTCTAGAAATGGCGGATCTATAAAAATGTGTCTTCTTGAAATCGGGTCTCCTAGAAACAGTGTCTTCTGAAAATAGAGTCTCATTATTTGCCTTTGAGGGATGAGACAGTCATGATGGAACAATTATATAAATATCATAAACTGGTAGAAAAGATAATGTGGTTGACCACAGTGTCTGGTTACGGTGTGTGGATGATCACAGTGTCTAGATTGGTCATAGTGTCTGGATGGTCACATTGTCTGAATGGTCAGGGTGTCTGGATGGTCATGGTGTCTAGATAGTCAAGGTGGCTGGATGTTAACGGTGTATAGATGGTCACAATGTTTGGATTGGTCATGGTTTCTGGATGGTCACAGTGTCTGAATGATCACAGTGTCTGGATGGTCATGGTGTCTCAACGGTCACTTTCTCTGGATGATCATGGTGTTTGGAAGGTCACGGTGTCTGGTTCTTTTGCAAGAAAAACACAACCGGTGGATGACTCAGTATGTATAAAAATTTCCAAAATATCTTTATTCAGACATAACAAGTAATATTTATAGAATTTATTTGACTTAATCATTCATCAAAGAAATCATTATAAAGTAAATTAACAATAGTGAACAAGGCTTATTTAAATCAAAAATATACTAATCATCTGTACACATGATTTAAGATAAATTGCATAGGATTAACAATTTTTTTATAGAATGAATAGGATTTGTGATCATTAAAACATGATTAACACATGAGGAGTCTAACCCCTACCTTTAGAATTCGTACCTCCATATCAACTAGTAGAAGCCACTTATCTATCATTGGAATACTCATTCAGGACCCCTCAAATATTCGATCATGATGCACTACCTCGTGAAATTATTTATAACATGAATATTTTAACTATGGACACAATTCCACATTTAATAATATCATGGAACAACTTTTTCATAGTTGTCTCATCCTTTTCGAAAACTGGAGAAAGAAACTGTAATCTAATAAAGCATCCAACATAGTCCATCATGGACATACTCCCCGGAGTCAACTATATAAACTCAGCTAGCTTCCCCTACCTCAGTGTCTCTGGTTTAATGATATCAAGGAACATCTCTAAAAAGACATTTAATACCACACCATCAGTATGTTTGGTCATTATCTGTACATCCCACCAACACTTCATTGATCCTCGTAACATGTAAGCATACAACATGACCCTATTATCAACCAGATTCTTCACATGGATAAGTATATTCTAGATGGACTCAATCTTTAACTCTTCCACTTCTAGACTCCCTCTAGGTAAAATTCGTATTGTGATGAAAATATAACTCATGTTTCACTTCAGGAATTTACTATAGATCCTGACTTGGGTCCCTATCTATAAACTACATATTGCGAGCAATGTTCTTGTAGAACTACTCTCTTTCTTAAAAAAACTGGCACTATTAGTACCTCTGGTTCCAATACTAGTGGGTCATTTCCAGAAATAACCTATGTTCATACTATCAACAAGCTTCATCATGGAGACATCCCTATTCAATTCCAAACACACATATCAAGACACATAACACAAAATTTACATACTTATGTAGGAGGGTTTCAAAATATATAATAATAAGTCATTTCCCACAAAACCCCACCATAAGGTCAAACCAATGCTTTATCACTATCCTTGAATGTCACACATCTAGTTCTTGGTTAATGAGTGGAAAAAGCACTCCCATTTTCCTTATTTTTAATTAGAAAACAGATTTCCAATTCATTTAATCATGTCTTTCATTGTTTCACTGCATTCAAGTTCACAATTCATTTTTTAGTTCAACATCACGAGAATGGAAAAACATATAAATTTTATACAACATACCCAAAACCCATTATTTTTTCAGTTACATCCAAATATAATACATGTCACAATATAGTTCTAAGTTGGTTAAATTATGAGTTTATACACAACTCTCACTTCATACCGATCCATGTGTAAAATATCAAAAATCATAGAATAATAATCCAATCACACCACAATTACATCACCCATGGTTAAATAAAATCCAAATATAAGAACATATGTCAATAGAAACAATCCTACCATGGGAAAATGTATTTTAGCCTCATACATGGGTCTGAATCACCCATGCATGAGCTCTTAACCATGACCCGACTCATCTGATTCTCCTTTCTACCTTTTTTAAATATTAAAATAATTGAAATGAAAAATAAAATTCATTTGATACCACGTTGTGATGTCTGAAACTATGTTCCACCCATCAGTGACCCAAGAAGAATTTCCATATGTCCTTAAGAGATCCTCCCCATATACTAGAGGCTACCGACTAGCTACAACATTCTAATATCAGTCACAGAGAGACTATACCCTCTTTATCAATGTATCAAAATTTTGAAAATAATTAACAATAATTTAAATAAAATAACAAATAACCAAACCAAACTAGTATCATATGATGATTAAAAATAGGGAATAAAATATTGCAAATTAATCTAATGATATGTATTGTCAAATGTCAAGTGTCAGTATGAAAATAATAAAGACACTCTAATTCCATGTGATTCATGACAACAATTTTATTTCCCTCATCCATTATCCTTCCCATATCACCCACCTAACATTGGGCCATTTCACTTAACATGTCTGGCAGCCATGAAATCTATTCAGGTACTAATCAGGAAGCTTGACTTGGATGTGAGTACAAATCAGTAGATCACCACCATCATATCCTAAAAAAGATACATTCAGTAAAAATGTATGTAGTTCAATAAATAATAAATTAAAATACATAATGAAAATATTTATCACCTTTAAATATTTTTTAATTAACCACATAAACCCCTAAGTTCTCGAGGACACCCAAACCAAAATAACTTCTCTGGATCGTGATAGATTCTTGAACTATTCCTAAGGGATATCAAAATTCAAAATACCATGGTTATCAGTTATCATTTCATTTTAATATATATTATTTCCATTTGGAACCATATTATAATACAAACATTTCAGGTCTATTCGTCCATACCTAGAATCCCTGTGTGATTTTGAAGAATTAGTTTATGTCCTACACTCATTAATCGATTTATCAATATGGTTATTTGAATCATTTATCCCTATCCCACACTCATTTATCAATTTAGAATTATTTTATTTTGATGCATTAGACTTTATCCCACAAATTTTGATCAACATATTTCTATGAGATATTGATGTAGTAATCCATCTCTTGTACATGAATATCATGATGTCACATGTATTAAAATAACACATGCATCATAATATCACATGTATCACAATATCACATCATTCAAGGTTAATCAAAATTATTCCTCTTACAACATTTAATAATAATAACAATCCATTAATTAAATCACAAACTAATTAATCATTGTCAATAAACTATATAAAAAATACCATTAATATATACAATAATTAATTAATCTGATTAAATCAATTGCAATATCATAAAAGATAATCAACTTACTCAATAATTGATT
Organism: Viscum album; assembly: GCA_963277665.1. Lineage (NCBI taxonomy): Eukaryota > Viridiplantae > Streptophyta > Magnoliopsida > Santalales > Viscaceae > Viscum > Viscum album. The sequence continues at coordinate 757,779,123 of OY728140.1, read as the reverse complement.
AACTCAAATCACTATATTAAAGTATAACAACAATTCCATTAATTATTTTAAAAATTAATTAAACAAATTAAAATAATTTCATAATCAAAACAATACCATTAAATAATTCAACTATTATTTAATCGATTTATGCCATTTCATAATTGATTAATTAACGAATTAATTAATTCTGTCTTAGGAATTAAATATATAAACACTCAATAGAAATTATTAAATTAAACAATTCAACTGAAAACAATATATTGAGATTCTAATTATAGAACAGATACCTAAAATCATTGGTAAAGTCTCACCAAAGGAATTCTCCAATAAAAGTGGAATGATTAGGAATGAAATGAAGAACACCATCATGATCTGAAACTTTGATCAAAGATAAATAAAAACAATATATATCAAACCTAGATCTAAACCCTTTCTAATGGAAAGTACAAAAATTCTATATAAACTAGAAAAATGAGGGAGTGAGAGGGAGAGATGGATCCAATTCGGAAGAAAAAACATATTTAGGATGGTCAATATATTCAATACTGGCATATAATAATCAACGAAAAAGGTCTAAAGGTCTTGTAATCAGTATACGAGACACCAAGAAGTGATATAAATCGTCAAAGGTAACTATAGGGTTGATTTGGGGTTAATACTAAAAAATTTGGTACTTTTAAATGAATTATTGGGAAAAATAAATCTACATGCATGGTTTCGTAGGAAGGGACACAATGGATGAAAAATGAAATTCCTCTTCTAGGGGGTTTATAGTTTCTCCTAATAGGGGTCATGGTTTGTCAATCAATTCTCCATATGTGTGAATCCCATATGTTTGGGTTCACATGGTTTGGTGGTCTATTTATACAGTTTGGGAAAACTTTCCCAAACCATGCACTACCCTCTTCATTCAAATTCTTCCAAATTTCCATTTAAATGACCCCAAGGTAAAAAAGAACACAATATACTGATGAAATTTAAACTAAATAAAAATAAACAATCCCAAGAAATATATTTAAAACGTCAGGATATTATAGTAACTGGTAGATCAATAATGAATAGATAGTAATTTCCAATATATATATTTACTATTGATAAAAATATTAATATGAGTCAAAAATAATTTCCTTTAAATTATAGTGGTCCTTTTATTTATTAATATAACTATACAATCCATGTTTATTCGTAGTGTTTTAATTTAATTTATATATAATTGATGTTTTAAGTAGGAAGAATATTTTTCATTATTGAATTGGTGTATCCTAGGATATAATTTACATACAATAGTATAAATACATAAAAATATTCTTAGATTATAAATATTTTAAATAAAAGTGAGAGGTATGAGATGGGGATGTCATTTTTATTAATTATAGATATAAATTTCAGTTATCTTTTTTGGAGGAGTATTTTAATGTCTCTGCCAATTTAATGTTAGAGTATTGCCTCTTGTTGTTGACCTATTTTTATACTTGAATGAGTGGACAGACATAATCCTATATATAGACTACAAATTGATCCTTGTGACCTTGAAGGAAATTTATAGATTATTTAAACAATATTGTAGGTATTAACTCAATGGAACCCTAGGATGTGAATATTTATCCATCATTTTGGGGTGATGTTACTCTTTAATAAATCATGTAATGGATTAAAAATATAATTTTTATTGAAGATTAAAAACTGATAAATTGAAACTAGAATATAGTGTTTAAATGAATGATAGAAAGGGATGTTCAATATTGGTGGGATATTATTTTGAATAAAATAATAACCAAAATAAAGATGATTAAATTTTTTATTAGGGGTAGAAATAGATAATGAAATCAGGTACATCAAGAATATTTTCATCATGATAATAAAAGTGGTCGAGTTTCTCTTCCCCCCTCACCCAAAGAGGCCAAAAATTTGATTCCATCAATGTGTGTTTATAATAATACATATTTATAATTTTTAATATAAAAAAATCTATCAAATTCTGATGGTAAATTTGGTAACATAAAATGATTCTATTAGTCTTATTCATATACATTGAATGTTTGACATAATGGTGGAGGCCAAATTATTGATAAATCGAGATATGTGACTAAAATAGTTGAATGACCATTTAATATTATACATATTTGTTTAGTTTCCTCTTAATTATTATATTCTATATATAATATATAATTTCTTTTAATTTCTTTTTTTGTAAAAGGTATCTTTACTTGATCTCAAAGTTGAAGCATCATTTTCTTTTTTTCTGTATTGATATATGTCTAGGTAAGCGAACAATTAAATTGGATAAGGTTATATTTTATTCCTTGTTAGCAGTATATTTTAGTCATCTCCAGGATCTAGTCATTCACATTATGGAATATTTTGATGTTATATTTGGAATAAAAAAAGTATACTTGTTTGAAAATATATAGATATTTTATTTTATGTGAAACATAATTATCTAATCCTTATATAAAATATACAATTTATAGAGATTGTGAGTTTGCGACTACTCATAATGGTCCTGACAATGGTTATATGGTAGATAATACTACTATAATGGCTACACTTTTTTTAATAGGGGTCAATGCTAATTAAAGATAATATTTTCCTAAGTGGTAGTCCAGAAATATTTTATTTGTATTTTTTGGAGTTCCTTTGAAGCAGTATGTGGAATTTAGAATTGATATATTAGATATAATTGAACATATATGTCAATTAATATATATCATATTGATTAAACGTATTTTATAGAAATAAATATATAATTTCATGTGAGAATAAAAAAAAGTTCATTTGTCATAGAACATCTACATTCGGTGCACTGATTCTGTTATTAGGAAAATGAGTTATGAAATCCTAGGTTTTTTTATAGAATATAAATATTAAAATTTGGTAAAAATCATGAATAATTATCTTATTACACAAATTTAAAACCTATTTCATTTGTTAATGGTCAAAAATTATTTTGCATGACTGACCTATATTCTAGTTACCATCAACATCTGGTATGGTGACAACACATGTCAAATATTATTATTTAAAGACATTATGGTCATTTCGAACATCTACTAATTAATTTTTGATGATTAATACACCAATCATGTATCTTAAATTAATTCTTATAATCATTCTACCATTTTTAGACTCATTTTGTGTTTTATTTTTCAATGATATATTCCAATATTTCATTCCTTGTCATGAGAATTGTTGAAATACTTAATTATTTTTAGAGTATTTACAATAACATCATATTATACTCATGTTATCAAAATATTCATTCTAGATTGGTGAATTAATGTTCCATAGCTATGTGGTTGTATAGTTTTTTCACAACAATTTTACTTCATAATTTAGAATTTATAATGAACATAAAATTCCCCTAAATCATATTTAATATCATTTGTTTTCTTGGATGTATATGACAATATAGTTTGTTTTTGTTTAGAATTTCTCAAAGATCATTACTCCTAAAATAAACCTAGAATGTTCAGAAAATTTATAGCCTAACCAATGTGATGTGACTTCCGGTGAGTCAATGAACTAATGGACCATAACTGAGGATATAATATTATTATATCTTGGTGAAGGGTAGGAGTTATAATATGAAAATTATTATTTGTCCTCAGCTATGCACAATTATAATATTTTTAGGTGGGGTTTTTAAGGTTCTAGAGAGTTGTGAACTCATGAATGGAATTATTTTAATCTTGATTTAGAATATGATGATATTTTCCATGCATTGAAGTGTTAAGGAAAGTATATTTTATGAATTATTTATGGTATTGACATACCACAAAACACTAAAATATATATTTTCTCAAGAAATTTTTAATTTGAAGCTATCAGATATTATAGATGTGTATATCTAATTCATATAACATAAGGAAAATACATTATTATAATTAAATGTCTTGTCTTTTTAGGTTTAATGTATTAGAGGATTATGTTAAATGATTACCTAACTGAACCCATGTTATTAATATCAATTTTAAATTACTATTATTATATATGGAAATACTTAATCGATTTTGAATACATAATATCATCTAGAAATTATATATATAATAAAATATCGTATACATTTTGTACTTTTAACATCAATATAATCAAGGGAATGGAAAATAATGAAAAGGGAGAGGTCATATGCACAATAAGGGTAAACATAAATGATAGAAATCTTATATCAGAAGTGACCATAATATGAGAATATCAGTATAATAAATATTCATATGAACCATATCCCCAAAAATCATGGATCATATATACTAGAAGAATTCTTGTCATATCATACGAAATGAATCAATTGTGTGTTGAAATAAGATTCAATAAACCAGATCCATGATATCATAATATAGTCATGAGAACAAGAATAAAAATATATAACATCAATCTAATAAAAAATAGTATAAAGAAACAATAATTCATGATCAAAAAAATCAATTCCAACAGTTACAAGAAACTAAAATGATCTCAAAAATACATGTCTCGTGTGATATACGCTTTTAAACAATGCATTGGATGGGGACATAGAAACCAAAAAAATATTCTTCCATATTTATTTTAATCACTTGAATATTATTCCTTTATAATGACATAAAGATCCCATAGAATTAATAAGTGTATCAAGAATCATTGACATTAAAATATTTTAAATTTTATTGCATGAGGAACCGATGGAAACAGAATTGATTTTATTAAAATAGTCATTATGGACTCATGGAAATTAAATTGATTCGTATTATAATGGATTGACCTATGGAAACTATTAATGAATATATTAATTATAAAAACATGAAAAACAAATGGGAAATAAATTACTATCAAATAACACTAAGCGTCTATCTGGGAAAATACTATTTATTTGAGATAATAAATTATATGATATTTACACTATATAAATAATTTTTATACGGTTTACACAACAATTTAACAACCAATGATAAATTTGTACATATAATTTAATTTTTACCTAGTTATTATAATTTTTATTCACATTCTAAATATATATTTATAAATTTAAGAAGAAAAATATAAAAGAGTAAAATTAATATTTATTACAAAATAATTTTTGAATAATATAACTTGTCTTCTAAAATTTCAAATTGGGTTTGTAAATTAAGATAATTTTTACAAATTAAAAATATTGATAAAAAAAATTAATACTATAAAATATTTTTATTAATTTGTAATTAAACATTATATTCTATAATTGTGAAAAATGTCATGTTATTTGTAAAAATAGTTATTTTTCTTATTGAATGAAAAATCATTTATTTTATAATAAACCAAAAAATGTTTTCATAAACAAATATTAAAATAAAAAATAAAAAAATTAATTAATTTTTTACAAATAAATTTCAATAATTTTAAATTTTAAAATATAAATATAATAATTAAATACAATGACATGCATCCATAGTCGGAAAAGACTTTTCAATGTATTAACTATCCATATTCTTATTTAATATCAATTACATATCAAATTAGTGTTATATATATATTTATTTATAATTCATAATAAAAATATATAATATATTTAGTTTCTATAAATATTAAATGTTAAAATCATTTTTATTCATTTTTTAATTAATGAATATTCAATATAAAGTTATCAATGAATTTGAAATTATAAATCATTTTTCATTACAATTGAAAATGAAAAATGTAGAAAATTCATGTGAGAAGGAATGTATTACAATAATAATTACTAAATTTTATTATCTTAATTTCTAGGTTCATAGCAACTAAATATCTCGATGTACATTATAATAATGAGGTTATATCTATTCATAGTAGTGGGTTGTGTTTCTAATATCATATATCCCATTAAAATTTCAATGAACTAGAATATCGCTCACTTACAATTTCACTCATACCTTAGTAATTCAATATAATCATGGGGTTAGGCTATGGGAAAGCCTAGTGAATCTACCTCCTTACCATTAATGGATAAATTATCTTCAAATGGAAGACTTCTCCTACAATATGTCTTTTCATTTTTTAATATATTATTAATATATTAACATTGTTTTAAACATTCTAATTTTACTTGTATATTAAAATGTTAAAAATTTATATTTATATTCCATGATTTTATTTTAGTTCATTGTTACTTATAGATGTACTAATTAATATATTATTTATTTGATAAAATTGGAAGTGAAATATTGGGTTGTTAGATTCTCCCCTAAAATAAATATTCTCCTCATAATTTTAATGGCCACACACATAATTTTTAAGGGATTTCATGAATATGTATTTTATTTACCATGATGTCTCATCCTCATAATCCTATGTTTAAATAGTGAACTCATATCTCCCATCTCAATAGTAATATAACAAAATTTGAGTTTCAATTTAATCAATTGTGCAAAATTCCAACAATTTTTTCATTGGGATCTTATAAAAATCGTTTTTTATAAATAGATCATTGTAGGAATATTAGATATAATTTTTGAATCATGTCAATCAAAATTTTCATGGGGTCCAATACATTCCTAATATAAAATAAACTTTTATTTTAGGAAGGGTAATAATATATTCTATGACACACATTCTAGAAAGTATCTCTTAGATATGTTTTTTATACCTTGGGAAAAAAGTTTTTATTTATAAAAAAACATATAGCCATCAGGGTGGAGATTTTATGTCCTTAGCCAACATTTTAGGCTTAAATAATTGGGTTATATAAGATTCAAATACAAAACTCAACTTTTCTTTATTGGATATCATGTTTTCATCAATCCATATTATCATCATAACTCATAACCATGGATGTAGTTGAATATGAATTCTCTTGTCCTATAATTTACTACTACCAATCATCTTCATTGTCAATCATATTATGATATAAACTAGCTCCCAATATTTATGAAAATAATATGTCAGTGATACATTAGAGTGAATATTTTTTCAATTTACATTATCCACTTATATATTCACTTTTACTCATTAATTATTTCCTACATTCCGTTTTAAAATATAAAACATCTCTAATTTAATTTAGACATCCCCCTTGGTTACTCATACCACATTTTTGACCCGATGGAATTTGATCATTCATTAAATCATGAAATTAAAAAGAATTAACTTCAATGAGACTCTATTTATATCCTTTTTAGTTTTTTGGAAAATGTACTATGTTTTATATATTAATAATAATTATTAAATGTTGGTTCATCTATATCACAATATTTATCCCTCCATCTCCTATCAGGTAATGTTACTCGATGGGAAACACTCTATGATTTCTATAGTATCCAGCTATAATTTTTTTTCTGTCAAGATTCATCAATTACTGAAACCAAACATTGATAATAATTAGTGATATAAAATTATCACCATAATTGAATTATTTTAAGATAATTACATAAAAAATTCATCCTTAAGATGACTTAAAAATCCTAATTATTACTTTCTCATTCATCTCAATCTAAATCAGTCTTGGATTAATATGGGATTCATTATGTTGGATTCAATAATACTTATTATACTAATTACATAACAAAATAAATTATATGTATAGTCTTGTAAAGGGAATGTTATTGAACTAAGATGATTATCCATGATTTTCAATTGAGTTCTGTAGTTCATCCATTTTATCATCCACTAGGTTACAATTTTTATTATAACCATTATATAATTTTAAGGATTATTGTCCCTTGGTTGATATGATCCATATCATAAAACCACTTGTATAATTTTGAATAACATGTTTAACAAACTCATTTTAATTATATAAATTTTATATTTTTACTAATATAAACGAAACTAACAAATCCATAATTATTTCTAAGAATATCCCAGAACATTTCCACATAATAATATCAAGTTATAATTTTCAAACATTTCCTACATTCATATATTGGTAAATTAAATCACAATAAAGTGGTGATGTCATATTCTTAGCAAGGGTGAACATAAGCATTATCAATCAAATATCAGAAGTTAGCATAATATTTGAATACAGTTATATTCCAGAAACACAAGAAATATATACCTAACAAATATTTGATCACAAATTATGGAATAGAGCTTTGAATAACATAATACATGAATCAAAATAGTATGGAAACAATAGTTAATAATAATGATCCATGATATCATAACACATTCATGATAAAAATTATGAAACCAATGAATATATTTCAAATATGAATCAAAAGTTAGTATAGGGATAAAATACTTCCATGATCCACATCATCTCTCCCCATGTTTATAATAAACTAAAATGTACTCGTGAATACTTATCTCAAAATATACAAACTGTTAACTGATGAATGTAAGGGTTATATAGGACCCCACCCATAATTCATATACATTTATTAGTTTTACATGAAAATCATTTAATTGATATATTATCGATAACCCATATAAATAAGATGAGTTTCATTAAATATTGAAATGAAAATCAGTCTCTTTTTAAAACATAATGAACCGATTTAAATATTCTGAGTTTCATTCAACATATCAAAACATTCCCATTGAATGAAAAAATGATTTATATCCTTTATAATAGATTCATATTTGGAAAACATTAATTATTACATCAATAATCAAAACATGATAAAATCATTGAAATAAATAGGTATCCAATGAAATCATGCAACTTTCTAGATAGACACCATTCAATCAAAATAAAAAAATACGGTATATACAGTATATAAATACAGTGTATATAGTCAAAAAATAATTTATTTATTCAGTAATCAAATGAAATATTCTCTAATACTATTTAATAAATACAAAAAAAAATAAGATATTCACACTGAAAAAGAATCTTTTTTAAATTCAGGAATATACATTATGGAAGATTAGGCATGAAAATGGTTGTGAAAAATAATTCCCCTAAAAGAGAATAAAATTTCATAAGACCTATATAGAAATAAAGAAGATGATATCACTTAAAAAATATATTTAACATATTATATGATATGTCAAATAAAAATGACATATATTATAATAATTTTTAATTTTTATGATAATCCAATTTGGACATAAGAAATTTTTTTTTTGAATTCATTCTCAATGAAATATTTTATAAAACTATGAGAAAATAATTCCTATTAAAATTAGAGTTACATTATAGAGAATGATTAATAAAAATAAAAACATTATAAGAATTATTTTTTTGAAGATAAATGTTATAAATAGAATCTTTTATAAAATATATGAAATGGAACCATACATGAAATGATAAAACATTCATTAAATCACTCAGTATAAGGGAATATGGTATAAAAAGACCCTAATAATATAACTAATAAGGGTTATCATACATAGATATTTTATATTTTTATATAAATAATCAATACATGTGATGAAACCTTCCCTCCAAGGATACCACTCTTAGGATGGAAATGAAGAAAAGGAGATAATGACCCCCCCGAGTCACGCCTTTAGTGGGCCATGGGGTGGAGACCAACACCAAGGGTATATAATCTCACAAACATGGAAATCATTTCCATTTTTATAGAACATTATTGGTAGATAATATGGTAAACATAAAAAAATCACGACACAAAATTTAAAATTAAAACCAAAATCCACCCAACATGCATGTTCCCAAAGAAAACTATTATAAGAACAATAAAACTCAAGATTATGTACCCAAAACAAATCTATGCAGCGACATTAAAACTGTCCCAATGGGCTGAGCTAATATAGTCCAAAAATATCCCTGTAGTCCTACTAGAAACCTGAAAAAAATTTATATATGTATGGTGAGAATACAAGTATACTCATAAGGAAAAAATCCAATGTATCACTTGAATAAGGGGGGAGATAATACTAAATCCCATGTGAGAAAATAGTATAATCCAACAGTACCTATCAAGTAATACTAACCACCTCATCCTCACCAAGGCACACTCACCAAATAATGCATGTAGTGTAATGTAATATAATAAATACATCAATATTTGGATACCCCACTCCACATCCCACTAGTTAACTTCTCATCCCTATAATTGAACGTTCTGATTCTACCAAACTCATACACAAGTCCCACTATCACAAATTACCCACACAAACCTAGGTCACAAACCACACCACATTCTTCCCATAGACCCCTAATCCACAAACCAAAACCTTATCCCGAAGAAATTATGGGTAAAACACCTAACCCACAGATACCCACACCCCACACCCATACCATAACTTTCCTGAAGAGTCATGGGATAACAATTTATAGAATATGGAATGTATATGATCCAATAACAATCAATCCATCCTCCCATCGGGATTTTGGGAAGAAACCCTCCAATATAAAAATGGGCGTGTTCAGCATGTAGTGCTCAACATGGATGGGTTGGTCACAAAAATCAAAAGGAACATCAAGTTTATATATAGGTACAAAACACTCAGTCTAACCTATGGGATTCTAGAGAAAACAACTAGACCAAACACAGCTTCCTTATCTACAATATCAGAATGCACAACTATTGTAAACCCAATTCATAACACACAACCAATTCATCTAACCGATTGTCATTGTATATTTAACAAACCATCTATTCATTCCATTTATACCCATGAAACTACCAAACACAACACAATCAACAACCACTCAGTAATATATAACAAACCAGGAAGAATGACCAATGTAAAATTACCCACTTCACTCTCCACTCTCTTGAACACTCATCCAATCACTAGCACTATTATTATTCAAATTAATGCCACCATATCCATCCTCTCAACAAGAAAATCCACACCACACCTCATCGTAACCATAGTCGTTATCGACACTACATAAAAACACCACACCCAATAACATAAACATAGCACAACCCCAAACTACATCCTTTCTACCCAAGCACTACCCAGATGTAGTTCAATTGCATAAAAAGTTCTTCCATTCCACAACTAAAAATCTCTCAACCTGATATTTCATTACATTTCTCATACAACCTCACACACATAGCCACATTCTCATCCACAACACCACACAAAAAACAATAAGAAAAAGTTAAAAATTACCATTCACAGTACACAAAAACACTAAATAACAAGGTGTATTCAAATTTGGATCCACCCATTCCTTAATTCCAATTTCATTGTTCAGGGGCGGTCACAGAAAACTTTAACTCATAGGGAATCCATTTAATTAACCAGATATACATGATAAACCAGATTTTGAAATTTACAGCAGTGATTAACATTCCATACAAGTGCAAAAACAGATACCACTATGGGCCATGATTTTCAGATGGATACAACCCATAAAATTCAACTTCATGTTGTGGATCCTAGATAACAAATAAAACAACATGAGAATCAACATCATCTTCATGTCCCCTAAATTTTTACTAAGGTAACACAAGAAATTATAATAATAAGTCAGATTATATTTATAATAGCTTTTATTATCTTCATAAAATTGGGATTCCGCCGTAAAAACAATGAGACATTAACTTACCCACCCTGCATGATACACAATTAAAAGAGCGATGAAGGATCCCAAATTGGAACAAAAAATGATAAGAAACTCCTCGGTGCTCCAAAACATGGGGTCTATGAGTAGAAATAAAGAATAAAAAAAAATTGATCGATGGATATGGAAAAACACATGACTCCATAGGGAGGAAAGGTTCTAGGTGCACTATGGAAATACAGAAATACATAGGTATGAGAAGATCCCAACATAGAAGATCCAAATCCTAAATCATTACAAGGGAGAAGGTTTTGAGGTATATAATATTTGGATTCTTTTTTTTAATATGTCCCTTGGTCATTTTAAAGTGTATATATGTTAAGATATTAAATATATAATTAATAGACATTGAAATTTCTTAAAAAATGCCCAAAAAAGATTTTAAACTCAATTTACATCAAATAAAACATAACATAGGATAAACTCCAAAAACTAGAAATGATTCACCGATGGGTGAGTCACCAATAAAGAGCCACTAATAGTAAGTCATTGGCAGCATGTCATTAATTTCAAGTCATCGATATGAACTACCATTAACGAGTCACCCATAAAACCCACCAACATGAGCTACCAATGTTGAGCCACCAACATTGGGCTTCCAAATTTATGCTACCAACATGATCTACCAACACCTAACTCACCAACACCAACCTATTGATTCTCTAAACTACCGACACCCAGACCTACTGACTCCTATAACAACTGACATCGTAACCTAATAATGTAAAACTTGGTTTTTGTCAAAATATTGAAATGAGATTCTAGGACACCCCAGAAAACATCTAACATACACTTTTCATAGAGTAATAGACAAGATAGGATTGGTTAATTACATAAAATACCTCTCAAATCTATTCTCACCCTCAATATTTTAACTCCAAACACAGATGGAAGAGGGGTTCTGAAAAACCACCCCTTAATATACCTCTCAAAGACAAACTACCCTTTGTTTTTTTGAAAGATTAAGTGAAACCTCAACCTCCAATAACACCTCCCTCGATATCTATTTCACCAAACAACTACAAGATGAACAAAACAACACCAAATGACAGAGTTCTTGAACACATGAATTAGGTAAATTCTTTCCTCTATTTCCTAATATTAGTGTCTTTGTGAAGAACTGACTCACCAGCATAGGTTTAATCACATCTCCCAAAATGCATCTTGATTAGGGATCAGGTCCTCCCTTCTGCATTTGTCAAGATTTAATTACACATAATTGAACATGTAAACCACACATTTTATAGAAAACAGGGTTCATGAATTACATTATAAATAAAAACCCATATGAATAACTCAAAAGAGCTCCGTGTACTATGAACACATTTGTTCTTATTAGTCTCATGTACTCTTCTCTAGGACACCATGTCTCCACAACACACGAAACAAAGGAATGGTTCATCCAGACAACACCTTCTCATGATGGTCCTGGATGTCCATTGGATTATCCATGAACATTAAATCATACTCATTATCCATTTCTCCCCATTCAATGACATTGGAGTCATCGTGAAGATACAGAAGAATTTGGGAGATGTGAAAGACAATGTGGATACTCTATTACTATGGTGGAAATTCCATCTCACCTGAATCCTCACCAACTCATACCAACACCTCAAAATGTCCAAGGAAAGTGGGAGAATGATTAATCCGTTTACCAAACCACCACTACCCATGTTCAGGGAAAACCTTAAAAATACGTGGTCCCTAACCTAGAACTCCAAATGCCACCTCATGATATTATAATATGGTTTTTTTCAGTCATGAGATACCTTAAACCACTCATGAACTAGCTGGACCTACTCAATTGATCTCCATAGTAACTTCAGACCAACAATAGTTATATCTCCAACCTCTTTCCAGCCCGAGGGTGAATGACACGGTCTCCCATAAAAGGCTTCGAATAGAGCCATGATAATGGAGTATTGATATCTATTATTGTAAGAAAACTCTACTGAGGGATATTTTCACACACAAAAGACACCAAAAATCAAGATTCATGCTTGCAACATGTCTTCTGACACCTAGATGGATGGCTCTATCTTCCCATTTTTTCTGAGTGTTCAATTTAGTGCTATCGTGTTACTGAGTTCCAAAATCATTCTAATATCATCTATAGACTCATGAGGTTAAGTGTGTATCCTATTATGATACAATATATATCATAACTCCATGTAGTCACACCATGTCATCTATGTACCTCTTTTCTAAGGAATCCAATATGATTGACTCCATACATTCCCTGAATTGTGCCGATTTCATCATCCAATCCACTACTAACTAGATATCATCAGAAAATCCCTAATCTCAGGGTAGTCTTCTGACAAAATCCATCAAGATATCATCACACATCCACTCTAGGATAGCTAATGGCTGATGTAAACAACTAGTATCATGGTGTTCACCCATCACCTGCTGGAACACAAGGCACTTCACTATAAACTCCGCTATTTTTTGCTTCTTCCCAAGCCACCAAAAATGTTCCCTCATTCATTTTTAAATATGAGAAACATGTGGAAGTACCAACAAGGGTTGTATATTAAACTCCTGAAGAACACCCTTGCACATCACCACTAAAACAAACCACATCCCGTAGAATAGAATGACATTCATACCATCCTTTAACTACCCCCCCCCAAAACGTCACCCTGGTTAACGTGATCACATGTCACTTATGCCTATGAATCTCACCACTAAGATTTCTCTACATTCTACATCATAGATAATTGCAATTTCATCTAGAATAGATAGAATCTACCATCATCCACTCTTTCCACTATGTGAAAGGCTTCCAACTACACCATCACATACCATGTTTCTAAAAATTCACAACTACCTATCTCTGTGACTTTATACGCAATTCATTGACAATGGCATTCCATTTACTTTATGTGTAGGAGATATCGATATCATAATCTTGGACAAAATCCATACACATCCACTATCTTGAGTTCATATCTCATTGGGAAAAGATACACCTCAAGCTCTTTTAATAAGTGGAGACCAAAAAGTGGTCGACAATGAGGTAATAATGCCACATACTCATCCCAAACATTTCCACTGCTAGATCATGGTCATGGGTGTAATAGTTTTGTTCATGAGGACATAACTGACTAGACCCATAAGAGATCACTCCTTGATGCTACATCAGCACATATCCCAGTTCTAAATATGAATCATCAAAAAACACCTAAAACTTCACCCTATAATCAAAAAATTGGTGCAATAGTGCACTTACTAGATTCTCCTTCAGATAGATGAATGATATCTAAAATTGTTCAATCCACACAAAATTACGGTCTTTCCTAGACTAAGTCATCAATGGAGAAGAAAATTGAGATAAATTGGGAATAAATCTCTAGTAATAGATTTCCCGACTGAGAAAACTATGAACCTAGACCAAATTCTTGGGTTCCAAACAAGAAAAAACTTCACAAACATTTGTGGGTCCACAGTTATGCCCAGCTAAGACACCACATGTCCGAGGAAGTAGAACTCTCATGTCCAAAACATGCCTTTGAAAACATTCTATAGAGCTGGTGTCTTCAAAGAACCTCCAAGACAGTACACGGATGCTCGGTATGATCATTTTTTGACATTGAGTATATTATAATGTCATTGATGAATACAACTACAATGTAGTCCATGAACTCATGAATTATAGAGTTCACAAGTCCCATGAACATGGCTGGAGCTTTCCTAAAACCGAACGACATAACCATGAAGTTGAAGTGCCCATACTTTCACCTAAAAGGATTCTTCAGGATACCACCCTCCACACTCAACTGGTGATATCCAAACCACAGATCGATATTAGAAAACAAACATTCCTTCATCAACTAGTAAAATGGATCATCTATCCTCAGGAGGGGTAACAATTCTTGACTATCACATGATACAACCATAAGTAGTCTATGAACAACCTCAGACCACCATCTCCCTTCATTGCATACAATATGATAGAATCCCATAAAAACACACTATGGAAGATAAATCCCTTATTCATCAGATCATTAATCCATTTCTGCAACTCCCACACCACACCTTGCCTGTTGAAAACTGAGCCACAAACTACAACCTCTTATCAAAGACAAATAGGAAAACACACCTCACGTACAGACACCAGGATCTCACAACCACACCATGACCTGCTCAAAGAGTAATGGAAAACCGATTTATAGAAGATGTAGTAGAGAATAGCCAATAACCATCCATCCATCCTTCCACCAGGATTTTTGGAAGACACCCTCCATAATAATAATGTTGGTGTTCAGAATATAGTGCTCAACAGTGGTGGTGTGCAAATATAAATAAAATGGAAATAAAAGATTATATATAGTTACCAAAGACACATCCAAACATATGTGTTTCAAAACAAACAACTAGCCCGCATAACATTACATTTGTTTCTATGTCTAAATGGAAAACTACACAAATCGTCATACATTCAATTCATAACCCCCAAAAAATTCATCAAACCAACTATCATTCATTATTTAACAAACCATCTATTCATTCAAAACCTATATGAAAAACAAACAAAGAAAATAGAATCAATATCCACTAAGTCAGTGATAACACACCGAGAAGCAGAAAAAAGGTAAAACATCCCACTGTGCACTCCCCTTTCTTGAAAAGTTATCCAACCACTTCCACCCTCATTATTAAAAGTCATTTCACCGTGTCATTATTATTAAAATTAAATCCCCCAAAACACCTCATAACAACCACACTCATTAGAACCTCTTCATAAAAACACCACACCCAGTAACATAAACAAAGCCCAACCCAAAACTGCAGCCCCTCTTCCCAAACACCGCCCATATGATGTCCCACTTCATAATAAGTTCATCTATTACACAATAAACCAATATCTCAAAATGAGACTCCATTCCACTTCTTATACCACTCCACAATGGTTGGCACACTATTGAACACAACACTACACAACCAACAAGCACACTAGGTCTAACAGAAACATACACGACACACAACCACACCAAAACAAGAAGGTGTATTCATATTTAGCAGCACCTATTCCTTAATTCCAATTTGATTTTTCAGGGGTGATCATGGAACAATATCATTCTCAAGGAATCCATTTAATTAACCAGATATATGTGTTTAACTAGATTTCAAAATTTACAGCGGTGATTCACAATCCATATAGGTGAACAAATAGAGACCACCAACAACCGAGATTTTTTGAAGGATACAACCAATAAAATTAAATTTTATGTCATTGATAATAGATAATAGATAAAATATAATAATCATCAACATCAACTTCCCCTCCCATTATTTATTACTATGGTAATAAAATGTTTTATCAGAAAAAGTCCTAATATATTTTTAATAGGTTATATTAGCTTTGTAACACTCGGATTCAACTATAAAAACAAATATACATTATCTTAACCACCCCTCATGATACAGAATTAAAATATGGACAATGGGTCCCTACATGGAACAACAGATGATCAGAAACTCCTCTTTTTACCAAAACATGGGGTTTGTGAGTAACAAGAAAGACTCCAAGGAGAACTGGATCAATGGATATGGAAAACACAGTACTCTACAGGGAAGAAAGGTTCTTGGTGAACAAATAGAAAATGAAAAAAAAACATGTAATATGAGATCTAGATATATAAGATCCATATACTATATTAATATAAGGGAGATGATTTCATGGTAGTTAAAATGCAGATCGTGTTTTGGCCATGCACCTTGGTCTTCATTGTATAGGGGTGTTAAGATATGAAATATATAATTAATATTTTTTTAAAACACATTTATAAACACTCCATAATGATTTTAAACATATTTTATGTCAAATATAATTTATTGGGGATAAACATGAAAAACGGGGAAAAATTTTAATGGGTCACTGATGGCTGAGTCACCGATAGTGAGACTCCAATAGTGAGTAACTGATGTGACATACCGATAACAATCCACCGACGTGACCCCCCAACTTGAGCTACTGATACGGATCCACTGACGTTGATCTACTGACACGACCTACAAATGACTAACTCACCAACACCAAACTACTGACACATTGAACTACCGACACTGTGACCAACTGACACCCTTACCTACTGACGCCCTGATCTATAGACTCCTAAACCTATCAACGCCAAGACCTACCGAAGCCTTGGCCTACAAATTCCATAACTGAATGACACCCTAACCTACCGATTTCATGACCTACAAACTCTCTAACCTTCGAAAGCCTCAACCTATAGATGACATAACCTACTGAAACCATAATCTACTGAATATTTAACCTACCGACCCCCCGACCTACCATTGCAAAACTAGATTTTTGGAAAAGTATTGAAATGATCCCATGAGACTCCCCAGAAAACGTTTTTATCCTATTAGAAAAAAATAGAATCATTATTATCCTAGGAATCATATAAGGTTCTTTCCCTTTCACTAATCCGGGTGTTCCCATTTTTTAGGGAAGACCTAAATTCATGTACTTTTACACAATTTTTGACCAAGTCATTAATAATCATTCCTCATGGAAAAGAAAAATCCATATACCTGGCTGGCAGGATATGCCTTGTAAAATCAAACATTTTCTGTAAAATGTTGTACTCTTTGATAATCTATAAATGCCATATCAGTATCCTTAAAAAAAGTAATGTTTACATCAAAACTTTTGTTTGGTCTGGATGCAGCCTTGAATGTAAGCTGGTTACCATTCCCCTATCTCACTATTGTAAAACTCTTAAGAAGGGTGACCTGGGGATAAAAAAGCTCAAACTTTTCAATGAAGCTCTTCGAGCCAGGTTGACCGGGAGATTGATTAATATAAACTATGACTCTATTTACTTATTTAGAAATAGGTTTCTTATAAAGCTAATGAAATACAATTTTAATTGCATGAACTCATTGATCTAGCCATCCATTGTATATTCCTTCACAAATATCCTGAACAATTCAAGATGGATGGTGAGTGTTGACTCTTCCATGAATTTTTGTCAAGATAAATGGACAAGATTTACTCTTATATCCATGTTATCTCTTAACTCCCCTATCGTTAGCACCACATGCACTATTAAGGATGTGATGTAATATAGTATTTCAAATATTCCTGAAAACATCATGCATGTGGTTGAAAAATATCCTTTCTCTCAAACTGATGATTTCTTTATCTGGGAGCCTTCTCATAATGGAGTTCTTGTCACAAATAGTTTTTAAAAACCCAACTTCATGAATTTTGACTCTAAATTTTGTTGGCTGATATAATTTGACAAGCCTTAGATTAAACCATTGAGGCTTAACCTTGTTTTTCGTATTGCTCTCAACCGCATTCCTACTAAGGCCTGCCTTAAAATTTTTTGTATTCATCTCTAATCTAAGTTCCCATTATGTCACCAACATAGAGAAGATAAAAACCAATTATTTCCATCTTGTTCTATGGATTAGACCCTTTGGAAATATATTACTGACATGATTGACTGTATATGGTTACACCTTCACTCCATTAGTTCACAAATAAAACGTTGTGTAGAGCATGAATTCTTATATAAAATCATGAAAATTCTCATAACTTCTATTTTAGAGCTCCTCCACAGTATCTGGTACATCAAAAATGCATTTATCCACAAAAAATTCTCATTTAATATTAATGAAAATTAAATGAGGATTCTCATCGCCATTTTGGAAGCATCCTCAATTCAAAAATCTCATTGTGAGAACACTGTTGGAGACCTTGTGATCCTTTACCGACATAGAATTGAAGGTATCTACAGGAACCTGAGACGCACCCTAGAGGTGTGCTGGTAGGCTCCAATCCTAGGATTGATTAAAATTAATATTGATGGAGATTACAATTAAAATTCGGGACCTATAGGATGTGGTACTATCTTCAGAGATGTTCTTGCTCATTGTCATGGATGTTTCTTTGGAAACTGCTGTTTGACCTCCTCATTGGAAGTAGAAATCTTGGCTGTGATTCATGCAATTTATTTTAATAAGAAAATGTTCTAGAAAATTATATGTATTGATATTGACTCTACCACCATTGTCCAAGATATTTGGAAGGATTTGGTGCACCTTACGTGGCCGCTTACCACCGGTTGGATGAGATGCCTATATTATCTTTTGGAGATCAGATACATCATTATGCATGCCTTTCATGAAACAAACATGGTTGTGGACGGTCTGTTCAAAAAGGGAATCACCCATGACCTATCTTGGCTTGAGTATCTACCTGCTGAGCTTCTCCCTCTCTATGAAAAATATTGTAATAAGATCTCCTCTTTCTGTCTTTTGTATCTCTTCTATTTCTATTTAATAAAATGTGTCTTGGAATTTGACAAGGAATCCCATTTAAGAAAAAATATAAGGACTGTAATATTTTAATTTCTTTCGATATTAGGTACACAATATTATAATGTGGTGAAATATCATTTATGTATCCCCAAATGATATACCCATTAAGAACTTTATATATATATATATATATATATAATATTTTCAACCATTCTTTATACCTTGGTGAATGAATACATGAGAATAGTTGTTTTTAGATTCTTAGTAATAGTATACAAGGTATATATGTAATCATAACATGGACTTTGGGTTATAAGAGCATGATCGTATGAATTGAAAACCATATCCTTCAAATCAGTGATCATAATATTGAGCAATCGAATTAATATTTACCTTTCATAAGACATGAATTGTAATGAAATAAAATAACATAAACCAAAAGGCCGTAACATTTTTATAATTAATAACATTTTATAACACACATAAGTATAGAAAATCATTAACATTGTTGTCAAGGACCACTAAAAAGGCTAGAATAGTGGGATGATTTCACTACCAAAACTTCTATAGTAATCAAGGTTCACTCTCAAGACCATAATAGAAAACAAATCCCCTTGTTGAATTGGGTTCACTCACTATTCCATTCTTCTCCATATTTAGAGAAATAAATCTATACCCAAATCATTATAAGTAGTTATATGTCCCACAAATATTATAATGAAAATCATATTTATCTGTTCCACTATATAATAAAAAATTCATCAGACAATAACCCTTGAAATGAAATTACATTCATAAACATCTAATCAATTCATTACGAGTGGGTATGTGACATGTTTAATATCAATTTCATAATCTCACCAAACATAACCCATGGGAAATGAAATGGGTTTCATAGGAATTTTGTCATGGTATAACCAGTGGTAGAAAAACTAGTTTCATAAACATCTTGTAATAACAAAACGTTCAGATAAAGAATAATAATAGTATCCATAGATCATATCCCTTGAAAATTAGTAGTTAAATCATAGTATGTCATTTTTTATGGAAAATTAATTTTAATGATAAATCATTTTGATTGATTCTTGAGTGTAATAAAATTTCATTGAAAATAACATTTTCAAATAAAAAATATTTTCAAAATTATTTTACTATAGAATGAATTTTATAAAATATAATGTGTTCATTAATAACAAAATAACATTTCTTGAGGAAAATACCCTTTCCAATATGATAAAAAAATTAAAATATAAAAAAAATCTAAATAATTTTCACATTGAAATAATATAATTATACGATAAACATATCTTAAAATTTCTTTATGAAAATATATTTATTAAAAAAAACATTTTAAAAATATATGTGAATATTTAAATCATAGAGCGGTCATAAAATCTGAGAATACTATTCATTCCACGTATGTTAAAAAAATAATTTTTTTTATATTTTTGGTAAAATCCAAAAGGGATTTTTTTAAAACCACATGAAAATTAAATTCAAATAATATTGAAGCAATTTCAAGAATAGGTAAAAATTATTTCATAAATCATTTTAAAAATGTTCAAAACATTTTAATTTTTTTTAGAAAACATGGGTTTTGAAGAAAAAGGTTGTTCGATTGAAAAATTGATTTATATTCAAAAACTTATTTTTAAGATCTTGAGTACATAATGTAGGAAGTATTTAGAGAAAAAATATATTCTTCGGAAATAACCTATGTATATGAAAAGAAATGAGATTATTTATAGATATATCATAAAAAGTCATTATTTGAAATCATAGTCATAGATAATTTAGATAAATGATGAGATTATAAAATAAAACTCTTCCAACATTGCTCTCATGTATCCGTAATACAGGTAAAAGAATAAAATTAAATAAAATGTGGAATATCATAAAAATATTGATATTCATGATATAACATTTCAATGTTTTGTATATAAAACTCAAAAAAGTATATAGTTTGAAACATAACTTCTGTCTTAATGAAGGAAAATTTGGATAAAAATATCATACTGAGTTGTTAACATTTAAACTGTAAACCCTATGAAAGATAGAAACTCAAATGAATATATAATAGAAAATTATTTTTTGGATAGTAATCGCATGATAGATTTATGGCTATTATATACATCAAATAAATGAAATAGGTAGTTAATATGGAATGTTCCTCACAAAAGTAAAAAAGTGAGAAGGAAATCCCAAACCTTATGTCGTGACTCCCATCATACATGTTATGACCTCATGTGTAATAAGTATAAGTTTATTATAAATATATTAAAGAAAAATAAGTAAATATATATTATAATGTATATTATTTAATTATGTCCTCTTATTATAAATTTATAAACAATTCCATGTTAAAATCTTGTTTCAGGTACTAATTGCTTTGTTTTTCGAGTATGTTTTGATTTATTATTTTTTATTCATCTTGATTTAATCATAGTTCCATCTTAACATGAATAATAATAAAATATCTTTTCATATTTTTACATTAATCATAATTTTAATACCTATCATTAGTGTTGGTTTTGAGAAATGTTGTATGTTACATTTTTGGATAAGGTAGGCCGTGCGTATACATGGGTAACATAACCATTTTTCAATAATAATTATGGAAAAGAGTAATGTAATATTTTAAACTTTAATAATCATGATATGAACATAAATAACTTATGATTTCATTAACTAAACTAATATATATCATCCATTTTTTGGGTTATAATAATGGAGTGTAACAACACTTTAAGAAGTCTATTGTCCTCGTGTACATAACTGATGTTATCGTCTTTCTGTGAATGAAATTGTAAGAATGTAAATGATATATTATACTTTATGAATGATAAATATTTCATTAAAATCATAAATATTTATTTTATATCATATAAAATTGTTAAAATTTTCCATATTATCTTTTGGGAAATGGTTTATTGAAAATGAATTGCATCGCTTCACGAGGTGCTAGTATGCCATATACATGAATGACTCTATCATTTCCTCTATGGATTGGAAAATTATAATTTATATATTTTATAATGAATATAGTTGTATAATAATGTTATAAATATTATATATATGGTTTATATTCATCATCATACCAAAAGATGAAAGGTCTTAATGGAAAACTGAATATCTTCGGTTCGCAAGGAGGATGTCCTCAGTGCACAAGAATGAATATTTCATAACCAATTTTATATAATTAAATATAGTTGGTGGTCCTTAAAATAAAATAAAATCATAAAAATATATGGAATATATCTTGGTTACTATATCATCACAGTATAATTGTAACTTCTCATGTAAATAGAGAACATGAAATTTTTTATATTTATTAATATTTGTGAATTAAATATTAATTTTAAATTAAAGGGGATTCTATGTTCAATAGCGTACTCGATATGCAACAATGGTTTTTTTTGAAATCTTATGTTGCACACATATAATAAAATATTATTATTTTAAATGGTAGTTAACTGCTAGCCGTTACATTGGAAGGAATGAACAAAATTGACTACAATATTATTATACATGTTTGTTAAATGTATTTACATTTATCTAATAAAATTTAGAAGCTTAAAATATGAATGAATCTAATTGTAAGCATAATTTACATTAAAATGTTGATTTATCGCCTTTTAATAGAAAACCCTCTTTAAATATAGTTTTGCTCACTTATTTATGTTCTATTTGACAAAATAAAATCCTTCTTTATAATAGAGACAACAAAATTTACTTTGTGAAAATTTTTGAAATTTTTCTGATAAATTTCATTTTTTAATGAATAGTGAAAAATAATGTATTTTAATTCAAAAATATGTTTTAATATAATTTGTTTATATGGTTATATTATCTATGTAATTGGTTTTAAAGTATAATTAGAATATATTTTCACCATTTAATCCAATTTTGGTCATTGGAATTCATTTCACTTTGAAATTAGACAAAAACAAGTGTCAATCTTTTGATAGTTTTTGTTTCGTAAAAAAACGTTATTTATTTTAACAACGAGAATTAATTTTAAATTAATTAATGAAACATCTATGTTTTTATTTACGTAAAATATACATCATTTTTGAGTTCGGAATATCAATTATAGATTAGGCTGAGTTTTTGGTATTTTTCAGAAAAACATCAATTTTTAATGAATAATGAAACCACTTAGTAGTAGTTAAAAATAGAATTTTTCATTTAAATAAAATTTTACCGCTTCTGTGAGTTGAATTTCAGAAATACGAGAAACGTGGTTAATATCAAGAAGTAATCTGTGGTTTAATAAGATTAAAATAATTTTTGGTGAATAGTAACTTTTGACTTTTGTTTACAGCAGTTAAAGGTAAATAAGGTAAACGAAGGTAAAAAGAATATTATAATTATTCAAAATTACCTTAACACTTGTCTTAACCTTATTATATGAGTAATTTCTGAACATGGGCATCTTTGAGATTATTTTGAGACCTCATCGAGCCACTTATGAATGATAATGAAATTTTGGATTAATTAATTTACAGTAAAGACAAAAATGACATAAAAAAATATCTCTTTATAAATTACTTTTTACATGGTGTTATATAAGTTATTTTTTTGACTATAAATATTCATTGGAAAGATAAATTATTCCCTACATCATGGAATTTTTTATAATATTTATAATTTCAATAAATTAAATTATTTATGACACAATAATGATGCAGTTCTTACCTCATTAATAAATCATTTAATTAAATAAGATTATAAATATTAAAATAACATCCAAAACCCGTCCAATTATTAATGGATGATTTTATTTCGTTCATGAGTCGTCATATCATTGATTATAATTAATTTTGGACCTTTGGAAACTGAATATCATAATATAATAAAATAATATTTTCACACTTTTCTAAAGAGCCCCTCCTCCCCCTTATAAAAGGAGACCATTTATAACCAATTCCACTCACCTCTGAAGAATTATGACTCGTCCAAACTCTATAAAATTCATCTCCATAGTTTTATAACCACACCAATATCCTCAATATACTAGGATGTTGTTATGATATGTATTTTAATTACACATACACACACCTCCGTATAATGGGTGAAGAACATACTGTTTCTACGGATGGAAAACTAATGCCTCACAAGATGATGATTGTTCGATTATCAATTACCGCCTATCATGGTGGATATTATGATGGAACTGTATTTATATATGATATGTATTATGTTTATGTTTTCTTTACGCTTCTGTATTTTTTCATTTATAGAACTCCTTTATGGTTTCAATAGTGGGTAAATACGATAATCTTATTAGAGGAAGTGTATACTACCGCCCCCTCAAAGTGATATGACTCGTTAATGCCTCAAGTGGGGTGTATATAGGATGGAGTTAATAATATTTTATATTATATTATACTATAATTATAATATAACCATGTATCATTATGATTTTAATTCAATTAAAATAAGAAATATAAATGAATGTAGAATACATGCATACGTACGACTTACCGTCTCCATGAATGGTATATTTCATTTCTTACCTTTAAATGTTATGTAATATTATAAATATATTTCTATAATGGATATATATGATATATATGATATCTAAGTCATGAATATAACTTTGGATATAGTAAAATTTTGACCATGTGAACTACTTGTAACTATATGGTGTTCATTTGTGACTCTATTACCAGATATTGACAAAACGAACATTGTTAACTTGAATAATTACATAATGTTTATAAAATGGTAACAAGTGATAGAAAAGAAATAATAAACATGAAAATGGATCTTAATCAAGTAGAAATTGAATTTAGTTTATTATTCATGATATTAAATAACGATCGAGTCAAGTCGGACACAAGGTAAGGGATTTTCTTATCTCACTTTTAATTCCGTGAGATTTCCATTGTTCGCCACTAATTCATTTCGTGTCATGTATTTTTTACTTCCATTTGATATATATTATCATGATTCTCATTATATTCATGGTATTTAGTGATTTATTTGATGGTTATTAACTTTTGGTCATACGACTCAGTTGATTACAATGTGGTAAAGGGTTTCATCCCACTTTTTATCCTCATGAGATTCATTATATATTTGCCACTATTTTCTTTTGTGTGGTGTATGTACTGCCCATTATTGTACTATTTGTGTAATATAATTTCATTTATGAGTATTTACATCTTCATTGTATGATCCTTCTTTTATGTGTCGTATGTTTTGTAAGTTACCAAATCGGTAGGGGATCCTTTCACCCTCTTCTTTTTAGAAACTTTTTTTGTTATGTCTTTTAATTTACATTTTATTATGCTGGGATATGTTCTTATACATACTTTTTGATCTATTATTTATGTTCAAGTGATGAGATACCCTTTTTATCTCATCAAATCATTTTTTAAATTTTATAGTGATGGCGTTAGACTTTTATATTTTTTCAAAGGAACTTCTTAACCCAATTTCAATTCTTTGGTTTAAACTTGTACTTATTGAATATTTCATCCTATGAATACGTGTGAATGAACTCTAATTATTTTACACATAATATCCTATTATATTAGGTTTATTTATATTTGTCACACATAATTATGTGATTGATATATTCTTAATATAAGGATACCATATTTGTAAGGGATTTCATCTCAATTTACATTTCCATTGAGACTTCAATGTTGTTATTCACCAATTAACTCGTATATGGTGTATATACTGTCGTTTGTCATATTATATCATGAATCCCCTTATTATCAGTATATTTTAAAGTTCTTATTAAATGTTATTCGTCAATTGTTTTATTCAAGCGTCTCACTTTTTGTAAAAAGAACTCTTTAATTAAAATATGGTTTTAATTGTTTTAAAGATTTATTCTTATTAATATTTCACATTAATTTCCATATTTTCAAAATGGTTTTTAGGATTTATTTATATGGACATTAATGTTTTCCAATGATAATTCATTTAAAATCTTCAAAGTGGTATGGGACACATTGATTAAAAAATTTCTTTATTAAATGTTTTAAATGGTTTTGAAAATGGTTTGATAAAGCCTTGATTATGTCATATATTGAAATGATATATTGTGATTGCAAAGTGGAAATGTTATCTTTCCTTTATGCTTGGTTTATGTGTAATAAATATGTTATTGTTATTGGGCATTGTTTACATATACGAGTGGTTCTATGATAAACCTACGGTGGGTGAGCTCGAGATAGCTCTCTAATGCATCGGGTAAATTGACAGAGGTAGATGTGAATGTTTTTCCTAAGAGATTTAGGGAATATACTGTGATCAATTTTCTAAATGTGACTCCATATATATCTATGATAGCTACAATGTATGTATGTTATGAATGCCATAAGTTTCCTTTATGATTTATCATTTCTGAGTGTTATTCATAAATCATATGATTTGGTAAGGTATGTTATGATTGAGAAGTTTTGGTTTCAATGATTTGTATTTATTGATGGGTTAATGTATCTTTTCCTTAATTTATAACCCTTAATTTGGTTTTTATGGTCACCCGAAGTTTTTGAAATGTTTTCACAGGATTTAAAGATGAATAGGGTCAAGGATGGGATCATGTAAAAGTCATGTTGTCTAAAACATTGAACTAGACATGACTCTTTTTTTGAAGAGTAATTATTTAATGAAAAAATGGAAACTGTGTAGAAGTTTCTACATGGTAATATTTTTAGATATAATAGTTATGTCCTAATTCTCTAAAACTGTAAACCTGAAAAGATCCTCAATGTGAATTATTCATTTAATTCAATATTATGTAATGTTTAAGGCCTGGTCTTTATAGTTGATATCAAAGGTCGGTTTAGACATCTTTAGGGATTAAGAGTTTTTTTGACACATGGTTAGTCCCTATGTCTTTTATTTTAGTTAAATACTTGTTTTATAACTTTTTTAGATCAAGGAATTTCAGTTAAAAATGGAAGGAGGAGGATATCAAACGACATTCCTACCTCTTCCTGATGACATGCTTGCAAAAATGATTGAAAAGTAATGTTCAGATGATTGTGAAACTTTTTCTATCATACAACTCACTTATAAGCAGTTGATATTGATATCAAAAACCTCCACTATACCTCGTTATCATCATGTATCATGGTATGTATTTAGAAAAATCATATTTTCACAATAGTCATATATTTTCAAGAATGGTAAATATTATCCGGGCATTTTCACATATTTTACCTTATGACAAGATATTGAAACATTTTAGGATTTTAAAAAATGTTTAGAAGAAGGAGACCCTTGTGAAACCTATTTGTATTTTCTTTTACAATATATTCTCTCTGTAAATACTTATGGTATTTAAAAAGGGCCATTAATTGAAAGTTTCAACTGAAATTCGGTTCGACTATTTTATAGAAATCATGTTTTATCAAATGTTTTGAAATTATATTTCATACATTATTATTTTCAAAACTGTTTTTTTATGAACACCCATAGGACCAATGTTTTACAAGGTGTATTTGAATGGAGGAAGAAAATGGTTTTGAAGGATCTCTAAATCATTGTTGCAATTCATGGACCTTATACCTACGTGAACAAGATGACAATGAAACCAAATGGACACCATGATCAAGGTAAGTTGTTCTTCATTTTGGGGATTATTTTATTTTATCATATAGTAGTGAAATAAAAATTCATGAATTAAGATGTTTTGATCAGAATGAATTTGGATGAAAATGATAGGTATAAGGAAACCATTGAGGTTAAAAACATTTTGGGGGTTATTTTTGAGTTTTAAAAAAAGGACAACCCGTAGGATGGGTGAAAACCCATCGCATCCGGCAAGACTGCAGGAATCGAACTGACAACCGAAGGGCAACAAGGGTGCATCGCCTACCACTATACTACATAAAGACCCTAGTAAATATGACTTCTTATTTTAGTAAAATGAATTTATGGAACAATAATAAGTTTATTTTTGGATCTTATGTTTTATCAAATGGATATACTTATTATAGAAAAATGATTTAGTGATTACGTGATAGAGGTTGTTATGGAAGACATTCTATCTTTTGAGGAAACACCATATGCCTAAGGAAGATATAATACTATAAGATTTAATTTTTGGAATAATGGTTGAAATTTTAGTTTGGAAGAATCTATGTTTTTATTATTGACATATAATGATTTGATTTATTTGTGAAAATTATTAACCTATCATTGAGAATATGTGATTAGGTTAATTACTTTTCAATATGAGACTTTATGATTAACTGGTGTTATTTGGAGATAAATGTTTAGATGTATCATAGAATTCTATGTGATTATATCCTTATGAGATTTGGGTTACAATCTCAGTTTTGATTACTTTGAAGAATTTTATAGGCAGTGGTTTATTGAATGGTCTTTCCTGAACTTTGGGTATTATTTACCAAAATTTTGGAGATTAAGAGTAGTTTTTATTTTTTCTAAATGATTATCCTTTTTGGGTATTACTTGATCTATCACTAACTATGTTAGATTTAGTTGATTTCAAAAGACAAGAGAAATATATAGTTCTTCTTTTTTGGATTATGTGATTCTCCAAGAGATGATTGTTGTGCTTCATATGTGACGAAGTCTTTTTGAATACTCCTTGATTGGAGAAAAGATTAGTTTTTCGTAGAAACATATTAAAGGAAGAAACTATACTTCAAGGTAAGTATATTTCTTTATGTTCTTATTCTATGTAGTAAATGAATTCCTTTAAATTATAAAAATGAATGAAAAACAAAAATGTTGTTGGTTTACATTTCCTAGTGGGTAATCAAAGACCGTTTAACAGATCATAAGTTTTTGATTTTGTACTAGTCAACTTTCTCCTAATCATGTTTTCTATCACTCTCCATCAGATCTTGATCATTTGTTCTCTCTTCTATATCCATGTTTTCCTATATGGTATACTAGTACGGGTTATCTCGGGTGACCATTGTAATTTTCTTTAATTCTTTTAAAGTGATAGTTTTACTAAATCTTTTCCGATGTGGGACTTTTAATGAAGTTTCCAAACCCAGTTTTAAAATTGCGAGGACACAATTCTGAAAATGGGGAAGTATGTAACATCCCAGGTAAATAGGCAACGTGAAATTTTTCGTATTTATTAATATTTTTGAATTAAATATTAATTATACTTTAAAGGGGTGGCTATGATCGATAGCGTATCCGGTACGCAGCAACATGTTTCTTTGAAATCTTACGTTGCACACTAATAATATAATATTATTATTTTAAATGGTATTTAACTTCTAGCCATTGTATTGGCAGAAATTACAAAAACAAATTACAATTTGATTATACATGTTTGTTAATTGTATTTACATTTATCTAATAAAATTTAAAGGCTTATAATGTGAATGAATCTAATTTTATGTATAATTTACAATAAAAGGTTGATTTACTGCCTTTTAATGGAGAATCCTATTTAACTATAGATTTGGTCACTTGTTTATGTTATATTTGACCAAATAAAATTCTTATTTATAATGGAAAAATCATCATTTACATTGAGTATATTTTTTGGAATTTTTCTTATAAAGTTCAGTTTTTAATGAATAGTGAAAAATATTGTATTTTAATTCCAAACCGTATTTTAATCTAATTTATTTATACAGTCAGATTATCTTTTTAATTGGTTTTAATGTGTAATTAGAATATATTTTTACCATTTAATCCAATTTTTTCATTGGAATTAATTTCACTTTGATATTGGACATGAGCAAGTGTTAGTCTTTTGATAATTATTATTTCCTAAAAACACGCTATTTGTTTTAACAGTGAGAATTAATTGTAAATTAATTTATGCAACTTATATGTTTTTTATTTGGTAAAATAGACATAATTTCTTAATTTGGAACATCAAATAAATCTTAGGCAGAGTTTTTGGTATTTTTCAGAAAAACAACAATTTTTGATGAATAGTGAAACCACTTAATATTAGTTAAAAAAATATACATTTTAATTTAAATGATATTTTTCCGCTTCTGTGATTTTAATTTCAAAAATCCAAGAGACATGGTAAATATCTGAACATAAAATGTGGTTCAATAAGATGAAAATAATTTTTGGTGAATAGTAACATTTGACTTTTATTTACCACGGTTAAAGAGATATAAACAAATTCAAGGTAAAAAGAATATGATAATAATTCAAAATTACCTTAACACTTGTCTTAACCTTATTGGATGAGTAATGGACGACAATGGGCATCTTTGGGTCAATTTTGGGACCCAATGGAGCCACTTATGAATGATAATGACATTTTAGATTAATTAATTTTATGCAAAGACAAAAATGAAAAAAACAAATAGATCTTTGTCAATTAATTTTTACATGGTGTTATATAAGTTATTTTTTTGACTATAAATATTCGTTTTGAATCTAAAAATATTTCCTACATCATGGTATTGTTTTATAATTTTTAGATATCGAATAAATTAAATTATTTATGACACAATAATGATGCACTATTTACCTCATTAATAAATCATTTAATTAAATAAGATTATAAATATTAAAATAATATCCAAAACCTGTCAAATTATTATTGGATTATTTTATTTCAACCATGAGTCATCTTATCTTCGGTTATAATGATTTTTGGACCTATATAAAACGAATATCATAACATAATAAAATAATATTTTCATACTTTCCTAAAGAGCCCCTCCTCCCCCATATAAATGGAGACCTTTTCTATCAATTTCCACACACCTCTCAAGCATTTTGGATCATCCAAACTCTACCCAATTAAGATCTCTACACCAATAAATTCCCCATATAAGCCTTTCTATAGGTAGAAGACACTTCAACAAACCATTTTTGTTCAAACCAAAGGGAGTTACCCAAATTAAAGGTAACAATTTCTCTTAACTTCTTTTATTTTGTTTTACTTCTACAACCCAAAAACTCTTTTTATTAACTTTTTTTATAAAAACACCAGTATCCTAAATATACTAGGATGTTTTTATGAGATGTATTCGAACAAAAATTACACACACCTCCAACTAATTGGTGAAGAACATACTATTTCTGTGGATGGAAAACTAATGCCTCACAAGGTGATGATTATTCGATTATCTCCTACCGCCTATCGTGGTGGACATTATGATGGAACTATATTTATATATGATATATATCATGTATATTTTTTCTTTATTCCTATTTATTTTTCCATTTTTACAACTCCTTTATTGTTTCAATAGTGGGTAAATATGATAATCTCATTAGAGGAAGTGCAGACTACCGCCCCCTCAAAGGGATATGACTCGTTAATACCATATGTGTGTTGTATAAAGGAGGGAGTTAATAATATTTTATGTTATATTATACTGGAATTATAATATAACTATGTATCATTATGTTTTTAATTCCATGTAAATAATAATTAGAAATGAAGGTAGCGTTCATGCGTACGTATGACTTATCGTCTCCATGAACGGTGCATTTCATTTCTTACCTTTAATGTTATGTACTATTCTAAATACATGAATATAGTGGATATATATGATATATATGATATCTAAATAATGGATATGAATTTTTATATAATGAACTATTGACCATGTAAACATCTTGTAACTATATGGTGTTCATATGTGACTCTATTACCAGATATCGACAAAACGAACATTATTAACTTGAATGATTACATAATTTTTATAAAATTATAATAATTTATAGAAAAGAAATAATAAACATGAAAAAGTTTCTTAAGAAATTATAAATTAACATTATTTTATTATTCAGGAGATTATATAATGATCGGGTTATGTCAGACACATGGTAAGGGATTTTCTTATCTCACAATTAATTCCGTGAGATTTCCATAGTTCGACACTTGTTCACTACATGTGGTGTATTGTGTATAGTAATTTGAAATATAATTCCATGATTCTCATTATATTCATGTTATTCTATTATTCATTTGGTGGTTATTAACTTTTTTTCATACGACTCAGTTTATTACAACGTGGTAAAGGGTTTCATATCACTTTTTATCCCCGTGAGATTGATGCTATATTTTCCAATATTTCCTTGTGTGTTGTTTATGTACTTTCCATTATTGTACTATTTGTGTAATATACTATAATTTATTAGTATTTATATCTTCATTTTATGATCCTTATTTCATGTGGCGTATGTTTTGTGAGTTACCAAATAGGTTTGGGAACCTTTCACCCTCTTCGTTTTAAAAGACTTCTTTTTGTTATATCTTTTAATTTAAATTTTATGATGTTGTGATATGTTATTATATATCCTTATTGATTTAAAAATTATATCCAAGTGTTTATATACCATTTTTATCTAATCAACTCATTTTATAAATTTTAATGTGATGTCGTTAGACTTTCTAATTTTTGCAAGGGAACTTCCTAACCTAATTTAAATTCTTTGGGATAAACTTGAACTTCTTGAATATGTTGTCCTATGAATATGTGTGAATGAACTCTAACTATATTACACATAGTATACTCTTATATTTGGTTTATTTATATTTTTCACACATAATTATGTGTAAGATTTATCCTTAATTTAAGGATATCTACTTTATAAGTGATTTCGTCTCAATTTACATTTCCATTGAGACATCATTGTTGTTATACACCAATTCACTATTATATGGTGTATATTCATTCCATTGTAATATTATATCAGGAATCCCTTTATGATCATGATATTATAATGTTCTGATTAAATTTTATTCCTCAATTTTTTTTGCATTCAATCGTCTCGCAGTTTGTTAAAAAAACACTTTAACTAAAATATCGTTTTAATTTTTTAACAAATTATTATTCTAAATATTTCTCATAAATGTCCATGTTTTTAAATGGGGTTTAGGATTTATTTATATGTAAATTAATGTTTTAAAATGATAATTCTTTTAAAAAAATCAAAGTGGTATGGGACATAATGATTCAAAAATTCCTTTATTAAATGATTTAAATGGTTTTGAAAATGGGTTGATAAAGCCTTGATTATGTCAATATGTTGAAATGATATATTGTGATTGAAAATTTGAAATGTTATCTTTCCTTTATGTTTGGTTTATGTGTTATTAATATGTTATGGTTATTGGGCATTGTTTACGTATATGGGTGGTTTCGTGATAAACCCAGGGCGGGTGAGCCCGAGATAGCTCTCCAATGCATTGGGTAATGTGACAGTGGTAAACGTGAATGTTTCTACTAATAAATTTAGAGAATATACTGTGATGGATATTCCAAATGTTACTCCCTATGTAGCTATGATAGCTACAATGGAAATATGTTTTGAATACCATAATTTACATATATGATTTACGATTTCTGGGTGGTATTCAGAAATGTTATGATTTCGTAAGGTATGGTATGATTGAAATGTGTTGGTTTCATTGATTTGTATTTATTGATTGGTTAATGTTTCATTTCCTTATTTTATAACCCTTACTAAACTTTTTATGTTCATCCCATGTTTTTGAAATATTTTCTCATGACTTAAAGATGAATATGGTCAAGGATGGGATCACGGAAAAGTCATGTTGTCTAATACATGGAACCAGACATGACTATTTTGTTCATAAGTTTTTATTTTATGAAAAAAATGGAAACTATATAGAATTTTCTACTTTGTAATCTTTTGAGACGTAATAGTTCTGCCCTAATTATCTAAAACTCTAAACCTGAAAAGATTTTCAATGTGAATTATTAATTTAATTAAATATTATGTAATGCTTACGGCCATGTCCTTATATTAATATTTCTTGACCATTGAGAGGAATAAATAAAATAAAAGCGCCTAATGGAGAATGTTTCTTATTCTTCGAATAACCTCATTAATGTTTCACAAAAATAATTTATAAGCTGGATTTATTCCCAATATAAGCCTTCAATGATGATATACATTCTGTTAAGAATGTTATTTTGGCAGGTCCATCTGATCCAAAATTGTTTTATGGTTTTATGAGTAGAGGGTGGGGATGACCTTTTATAAGTGGTGTTAGTGTCACACATGTAATATTCTAAAAATAAAAGGTGTACCCACATCTATCTTATTACACAAGGCTTCATAACTGATTATTAGTGAGGAATATATATCCTAACATCTAAATATTTCCATATAATATATTTAAAATATTTTTAGGTCATTTTGACCATTAAATTTTTAGTTTAACCCCCTATAAACCCATTTTTACCATAACCATAGGAATTTATACTTACAATTATCACATTTCAATTTCGGAAAAATTACATTTTAATTTTCAAGATAATATATTTTATGCTGATTCTAGATATGGAATCCATTTTCTGAAATTAAATTCACATTAGTGGAAATTTGTAATTTTAAATTAATCCCACACACACGATGTGAAAATATGTTTTTTAATGAAAAAATTCTCTAATTTATAGATGGTTTTTATATCGAATTTCAATATTAAATTTATTAAAATATCATAAATTGATATTCAATATTTTTCATCTCAAAAAATAATACAACTTTTACAATTTATCTATTTGATAATTTTCTTTCAGGGAAACGTGTTTCCTCTAATTCATGTTGTATGGTAGAAGGGAATGATACAATATGAAACTCATATGAAGGAAGCTTAAATAATGTACTAATGGATAATATTTGTTACTCATAATGATATTTTATTCTTATAAGTTATAATAGTCTCAATGGTGGGATGTTTTCAAGGTCTCTTAAAATTACGTGTTAATATTCCCCTTTAACTCTGATTACTATATTATATTTTTTGTGTTTTCAGTAAAAAAAGGTGTTGTTAAAATTTCAGGGATGATATAAGATAATGATAAAGACCCTAGAAAATAAGAATACATTGGGTTATTTTTTGGATTTCAATATACATTCAATGCTACTAGGTGGGATATCCGTATTTATTCGACAGCACTAAGTACTCACTGGGTCTATACTGAGTCCCTGGTAGAATCTTGGTGAAAATTCATTGAAAATGGAATTTGTACATTTAATGAAAAAATAAAATGTAAAAGCACATTGGTGTATATGTTTACTCACTCATTCCATTCCCCTTATCCTTTATAACTCTCTGATCCTCAAAAACCTCTCAAGTATTCCCATCACCATCCATGGTTTTTGGTTTCTATTGATAGGTTCATGGAGATTATAATTGAAATTTAAGGGTGTATTCATTGATTTACCATCAATACATCTTCTTTTCAAAATGGAAATTTTGTATCCTCATAGGTCAAAAACTTAGGTCTTGTAATATCCATTAATTTCTTCAGTCTTCTCCATTTTTTTAAATTTAGTGGATTATAGACTCATATAATTGAATGTATTACTTTGAATTGACAGAATACAGTTACTCTTATATAGTTAGTTCAGATAAATCCCTAATAATTTCTTTGATTTGGATAGTATAATAATTATGACGGTTATATATATTCCCCCATTATAAATCAAAATGAAAATTTTTCATTTATTTGTCTAGTTCACCCTGTTGTCCTCCTATTCATAAAAAGATTTAGCCTAGAAATGACATAGAGTGAATATAATTTACTGAAATAAAATTTCATTAAAAATTAATTTTTTTCACTTTTTATAATAGTTGATGGGATATTTTTTTGTAGTTTGATCCACATCTATCATGTAAGTATATTATTATTACAATTTATAGGTCTTGTTTGTAATTTTTAATCTTTCCACTTATGAATATTAATTTACTCAAAGTTATTTATTTTCAAATGTTTTGTTAGAATATTTTATAACACTATCTAATATGGTTTTAACTGAATATCCAGTTTTTTAAACAATAAATATTTTCATAAAATATCACATACTATGATATATGATATCTAAGTCATATTGGTAATGACTATATATTTATATTGTTTCATATGAGCATGGGATGATACAGTTGATTCGTTTGATCAATTTTAGTGAATGGGATGCAATTTTAGATCCCTTTCAAAGAATTTAGGTCCCCATATTGCAAGAGGGGTTAGAGTTAGTACTAACCCAACATAGAAAACATGAATACATTTTCACAATATTGGATGGGTATTTTACCACAACTCAGATGTATTGAATCATCTCATATTATGACAACCAGCTTAATGTGGGTAGAAAGGTATAATTCATACTTATGTTATGCTTCACTTTTTAAAGGACATATTTACAGTAGTGATATCTATAATACTATGTTGAAATTTTCTATACGATAGCCTCTATATTATGATAAAATGTATGGGGTGGGTAGGGATCCCCCCTACGTGGTATGATATAGGAACACCCTCTACATATCAGTGCATGATTCTTATATATCCTTTGAGACATGACCCATGTAATTGCAAATCACCAGAGTATGGTTCTAGTAGAGAATATATATTTGATATTGGGTGTATTTTTTGTCCATTGTATATATTAATAAAGAGACGACATTATTGTTGTACATATTTTTATATACATGTGATCTTACAACTATGATTTCCACTTTTTATATCTTATTAAGTGTTTTTTGTTTACTATATATGTACAAGTACTGTTTTATATTTTATTATATTTTTACAAATTTTATATATTTTAGACAATGGTTATATGATATTTTTTCATATCATTCCTTTTATTTAGTATAATTTTATAGGTTTCAAATTTTAAATTGATTTACAATTACACATTAGGTGTACTTGGTGTTCAAAGGTAGTTTCCAAGCAATAAATGAACATTATATACATTATTTTGTTTGTTTAAGTGAGGAAAGTATTTACTTTTTTGATTTTATACAATCCATTAAATTTAATTCTACCTATAAGTTTCAGGAGGCAATCAATATGAACTATGGAGACCCAATCTGATTCCATTGTGGTATTTGGGTCATTTTCATTATCTGTATTGTAACACTAGTTTCCATTACACCAATAATACCTTGGGTATATATTAATCATTGTATTTATTTATCTCTATGATAATTTAATAAGTTTATAGATATAAAATTTTCAAATATGGGAAAAATCTATAAAATGAATTGTTAGAGAACAGTAAAGGAAACCCATATAGCCATATTATTTTGGAATTCAATTATGTATCTAGTGATAATGGAAAAATGAAAAAGAGTTTCCATAACTCTATAAATTAATCATGACTCTATCCAAAAATATTACATTTTTTAATTTCTATTTACCCTTATATATTTTATATGATAATTTTTCTTGGGGATTTATGGCTCTCTCTAATGGTAAATATACTATGGAACATATCTTCCCCTATGGTTTCATGATTCTACATTCACCATATACTTTTTTTCATAGGATATCATACTCAAATCCATTCTTCACTTCTTAGATATTATTTTCCTCTCTTATTATTCCATCTATTATTCATTTATAATAAATGATGGCTAAAATTTAGGTTAGGATATATCTAAATCATAGTGATTTTGTTGTATAGGGATCATAAATATTCTCTCTGGTCTCAAACTGCCATTATAAAATTATTTCCTGTCGACTCAATTGTATTAGAGAATGTTTAGATAGATTATTTCATTTATTTGAACAGAATTTTTTATTCTTTTTGTTTTAATATTTTTTTTATTATGAATTTGATAGCTATATATTTCATCGATGATAATTTAATAAATAGAATGCTGTGTTTTTATAATTTATAGTATTGATATAAAATATAATTTCAAATGTATTTAGGTAATACTAATAAAAAATGTTTTTGTGTATATAAAGTGTTTGATAAAATATACTTATAGTTCATTTTGATACAAATTAGTCTATAAGATATGTTTGGAGTTTATAATCATAATTGTTGTTATTTTTATTTTAATTTAATATCTATAATAATTGATTCTATAACCATATCTTTGGATTCCACATAATTATTCCCACTATATTATGGATGTAGTTATTAGATTTTGTGATATTGATAGTATAAGATGGTTTTTATAAAAGGGGACTGTTCTACAGGGATGTTGATTGGACATTAGATACTATTAATTTATTCTTTGTCGGGTTATTTATATTTTATTTTGAGTATGATTATATGGTAACCTTCGATAGATACCTATAAATCAAGGATCAGTTCTAAACTATTTTAATATTTTAATATTTAATGTATCTGCTAGTGCAGTTCAAACACCCGATAGGAGGTTTCAACTCAGTGAGGCCAATAAGGGGGCAATAGGGTCTGTATCTATGGGATTTTCTCATAGGCCAATACATTGTTCTAATGAGTTAGATTCTATGTTGAATTTATATGCTCAATCTTTTTATCCCATGTAATTATTTATTTTTTTCATATATTATTATTTTTCTTTATTATGTGGTTCCATTGAATTTTTATGTAGCTTCTTTCATAGTTATACTTTAATCTATGAATGATTTCTTTTAATGAAAAGAGAAAAAGTATAAATTTAAATTTTTTTCTATATCTTTCATTTGTAGGAAAAAATTCTAGCATAATCATACGAATTTAAAGGTACACAGGGTTTTATACAATTATTAAAATGGGAAACACTAATATTCTTTCTATAGAGTTCCATAGATTCATTCTTCATGTTTTCATGATGGTGATACGTGGGTGGTGAACTCAGATCACTGAGATGGGGTTTATGTGGTATTTTCAAAAAAACGAATTATTTTTTGATACAGAATGTAACATTATATTTGTCCATGTCTTTATATTTTGATCTCTTTATATTTTTGTCATGTTATATATCCATTTAATGAATTTTAATTGTAATAAAATTGTGTTATTCTTATCTATTTATTAATATATGTGACCCATTAAGTAAATTATATAATTTTAAAAGTGTTTTTTAGCATGTAAGCTTCACATATAGGAACATCAAGTGTGTTTCTATAAAATAGTCATATATTAATTTATTTTTTTCTAAATTGTGAAATTGTTCCGAATGTAGTGGTTCAAAACCATCAACACGTTTTTCTAGCTTATTGAAATTTGGAACATGATTTATAAATTGTAAACGGAATGTATATGGGTTTTGTAAGGATTATTTATGTTCCTTTATTATAAATTTGAATTAAAAACCACATGTTGGTTGACGGGATGAGGTAGACTTGATATAGAATCATCATAAATCAAGGATTTCGTTTCATGAGAGTGTGAATCCATAATTATCTCATAGAATTCTATATTTTAAATCCGATTTTAAGATATATATTTTTTAAGTAGATTTTTATTTAAATTGACTAGGTTCATTGACCTGAATTGGTATTATTATTTTTCATATTGATTTTTCATGAGTTAGTTTTTGGAAAAATGGAATTTTTTTAAATTGTAAATGGGTAAATTCCGATCTCCATTATTATTATGAATTATATTTCAAACCATGTACAAACAAAGTGTCACATTAGATAGGATTTTTTTATTCTTTTCCATGGTTGATACACGATTATAGAAATCAATTAAAAAAATAATGTCTCTATAAATATGTCTCTATTTTTGTGATGTTATGATTACATATGATTTCAAATTGAATTTTTTATTTCTTAATACATTAATATGATAATTTGATGTTTTTTTATGTTTTGACACTATATTATTTAATTTTATTTTATTCTATTCAATTTTTAATCATGAGTTTTATTTTGATTGGGTTACATTACCTAATTTCGTTATCGAAAATTCCACCCTAAACGAAAAATAGAATTTATAGAGAGATATGTTGATAAATTAGAATAGGGTATCTATCCCATAAATAAAAATTTAGTTAGGCCAATCATCATCCCATGACCCATCCTACACAACTATTTTATAAACATATGGACACTATATGACCTCAGGAATGCCTACCCATATTAATGGGGATTCTGAATAACATCTATAGTTTATGCTATAATCATGGAGAGACTATACCCATATATCAGAGTGAGATACAATGGAGAAATAAACAAATCAATGATCGTAAATAATCATCCATCCAATTTTAAGAAATAATGAATGTACAATAATAATAAATGAATAAAAAATCATACAGTATTATAAATTCTCGATCATTCCCACATAAAAGAACTGATCACCAATACAGATAATCATGTATAAAAGAGTAATAAAGACACAAAACACAAAATATTCTATACTACCACCCCATTCCTTTCATTATCCCAGCCTCTTCTCCCATATGATCTATCAAAATTCATTATGAAATAAATTTTTTTTACTCAACCATAACATATAATTAGTGATGACTACATGGGTACATAAGTACCATGGTTTCTCAAGTAGGGTGTGAGTAAAACTCATCTAGTAAACATCAATGGGGCCTAAATATTACTATTATAGTAATGTATTCACATGTAATATGCTCAAATAAATAAATAAATAAAGTGTAAAAATATATATAATGTACAAACATATATTATTTTATTATATATTGAGACCTATGATCAACTATGCCTATTTTTTTCTTCTATCAGTAGTATTTTAATAAAAAAATTATATATTATAATCATTTAATACTAGGAATCATCCTAGGAATACATAATTAATCAGACACCATCACTGATTTATAAGAGGTAGTCCTGTGAAATTATAACGACCCATACGTCACACAAAATGATATTACTTAAAATTTGGATAATATTCATTAAAAAATATGACAACTCTATGATATGACCACATATGTATAGTTTCTTTAGAAACTGAGAAACATAAACAACAAGTTAATAAGACATATTTATTATCTGCCACATATTTCATCCTAAATAGACCCATTTTTTCCTATCTTACATAATAACCATCATCATTGACTAGGGAAATAAACATATTAAAGGGTGATCTAAGATGATTTGTAAAGGTAAAAAATTTTAATATCATTCATATCATTTTGATAATACATAATAACATAACATTTTAAAATCTTCTCTTGCATATAAAATATCATGATATCATGACATGGGATAAATGAATGTAATACCAAAAGTAATAACATAATACATGAAGTTTTATTTCATAAACATAATCATATAAAATCATTTCATATTAGTAATGGATTATTTCCAAGACCATTATAGTGGAAAATGTCCCTTACAGAACCAAGATCACTACACGTTCAAGCCTAGTATTACTAAACCAAGATCATTTCTCATTCCTACCATGTTTGTATCATGATATATAAATATTTAGAAAATTAATTGTAGGTAGATATAGGTCCAACCCATATCATAATGAAATCATTATTACATGTTTTCCAAAAACATAATTCATTGCATAAGCCAAAAACTAAAATGGATTTCTTAATCATCATTCCATCATAATCCATATAAAACAATTAGATTTCATAAATATCATTCAAGAACAACTAAAATAAATGTGATTATAGGGATAGAAACATAACTCTATTTAAATAATGTCATGTTATACTGATAATAATTTTAATAAGTCGCATTAAATTAATTCATGAAGAAAATATCATTTCTGAGTCAAAAACATATTCTTTTCTCAAAATACAATAAAAATTTAAAATAAAAGAATTTATTTTAAAAGAAACATGAAATAATGTAGATGAATCTTCATGGAAATATGGAATTATGAAAATGTTAAACTAAATTCATGTCATAAAATTTAAAATACATTCCCCTTGAACTTTTGCTGGAAAAGTAAAAAAAAGTACATCGAACCGA
Organism: Viscum album; assembly: GCA_963277665.1. Classification (NCBI taxonomy): domain Eukaryota; kingdom Viridiplantae; phylum Streptophyta; class Magnoliopsida; order Santalales; family Viscaceae; genus Viscum; species Viscum album. The sequence continues at coordinate 757,736,844 of OY728140.1, read as the reverse complement.
AAATGGAAAATTTTCATTTCATACAACTTAATAAATATTTACCAATGGGTAAAATTGAATTAAATTTCTTTCAAAAATATATATATAATATTACATATTTTTTAAACAAGGATGTAGATGATAAACATACCCTGTAAAATACATACATATAAACAATCTCATATAATAATGAGATTGCAAAATTTTTCCCTTAGCTTTTTTGTCCAATTTCCAGGGTAGGTATCTGAACCTTGTGTATAGTGATTTAAACATTGTAATTGAATTATTTCAAAAAATATTATTTTTAATGTTATCATATATGATCATATTATCATATGTTTGTTATTAAAATTTCTATATTACTTTTTATTCAGTTATTAACTACTTCATTTTCTTATGCATGTTTTGTTGAATAAGTTTCAATTTTCTTTTATAGGTCATATTTATATCATTAGAAATTGATATTGAAATTTTATATATCATATTTATTAATTATATAAATTAATATAGACATAATTTTATGAATTTCATGTAAAATGAATCACATTGCATTGTGGAGAGGGGAGGTCGTATGTACGCATGAGTGACGATTTTATTCCTATAATTGTGGAATTGTAATGAATTGAACTATGTATGATATTTCAGAATGAATATAATGTTATAATAAACATATATTGTTATTATTTTCATAATTAAACCCATCCAAGTAAGATGTTGGTGAAAAAATATTACACCATGGTGTGGAGATGGTAAGTAGTAGGTACACACGTGTGGTGATTTTGTTTTTCATAGGATGAATAAAAGGTGAAATACAGTTGTTTTATGATAATAATGAAATATATGTATATATATTATAATATATATATTACTTTATAATAAAACATCTAATGAGAAGGATGTAGAAGAGGAAATAATTTTGAATGAAAAGGTTCAGGAGATTACATCTTCTTTGACATTCTTCCTCTAAATCTCCTCTTAGATCAGTAGAGATGGTATTTGAAGAATACCAAAACCTAATTAATGTAACTAGTAATGTTTATATGGTAAAATGGCGGTATTTACGAGTTTTAATGAAAAATGTGAAGTGAAGTTTTGATGGAAGAGGTTCCCTTTTATAATTGAGGTGTCAAGAACTTTTGGGATCTCAAATAAATATTAATTTATAGTAAAATAAATCCCCGTAAAAACCATATAAAATAAAAAAATTAGAAAAATATATTATATAAGGTTATAATAAAATAAACAAATAAATTTTTGACATGTATTTATATCAATATAAACCGCATATTCTTAATTAACACTTAGTTATTCAATTTAATTTTTAACAAGGGAATAAAATAATTAAATATTAAAAGAGCGTGATATTTAATTATATGATGTAAAATAACCATAAAAACACATTAGAATATGTTATACCATATAATAAATATTATATATTTTTAAAAATGATTTTGATATATAATAATTTAATAAAACATTTTTTTGATAAACAATCAATAGTGTCAATTTTTACAATATTCAATTCATTGTTTTTAAAAAATATTAAAATAAAAATTTACAATAGAATGAACTATTTTATTATCTTCTTAATAGATAATGTTCATCTAGAAAATTAATTATAAATATTAATTATCACAAATTATATTTACATTAACATTTTTTATTATATTTATTTGTTATCTCTATTAATAAGATAATTACGACATAAAATTTGTGTAATTATTTAGTATAGATATATATTTAATAAAACTAAAAATAAAATATTATGACGAAGATGAATTGTATATATTCCAGAATAATATTTCTAGTTAAATTTATCTTCATGAAAATACAACATTTAAAATAATATACTTATTAAATTATGAATGTGACAACTTCAACATTACTTAAAATAAAATAATATATGTGTCACAATTCCTTATATAGGATATAAATAGTCAATAGAACTATACATGTATGGTTATTGTCAAGATATACTTTCTCTAGTGATATTTGGTAATGCTTTTATGGTCCTTTTATGGAAATTATAATTTAAAAAAAATGATTAATGATTTACTATCAATTAATAAATTTTTATATCATCAAATTATAACCCTTTAAGGTAATTATTTATCTCATAAAAATTAAAAAATAATTACCATTATAAATTAAAACATTTTTGATATCAAATTTTTATTTATAATCAAATATATCTTCTATATAACCTTATATAAAAATGATATATATATTATTATTTAAGTGAGCCATAATTAAATTTTATTTAAATAAAATAAAATAAATTTACTAATATCATCAAAGTAGATTCCAAAGGACACCATTTATACCCAACCAGTATTTAAGATGTTGCAAACTCATCCAATGATATTAAGGGAAGTGTTATAGTAAATTTATAGCAGTATTCTTACCCTTAATTACCATATTTACCCTTTAACTATATTAGTAAAAATTACAGATGTTACCATTCATAATGACCAAAAAATGATTATTAAAAATATTGGACATATTGATTCGAAATATTTAATCATATTTTATTAATTCAAAACACAACATTTTCAGTTATTAATTTAAAATTATTCTTATCTTCAGAAAGAGAGAACACCTTTTAAATGTTAAAACATTACAAAAGATTGAAATATTTCTACATTTGAATTCAATGTAAAATTAATGAAACTTATAAGAAAAATGATTATTTTTTCACATAATAATTATTAATGTGTTAATATCATAATTTAAAAGGGATTCTCTATTAAAAGGATGAAAACTACCCTTTTGAAATATAGGTTTTTATATATCAAATAGGGTATATTTGTAATCTATGAAAAAAATATATATTGAATGAATATCAAAAATATTTTATTGACTATATATTATGTATATTTCATTAATTAAAATTACTAATAGTAATTTACTCAATTTATTAATAAAAAAATATATTTAAAAAATATATTTCGTAAATAATTGGTGGAGAATGACTTTAACATACATTTTCATAATTTAGTTATATTGTTTCTGGCTAACATAATGCCTAGATTAAAATTCTCATTTTATAATAAAATAATCATGTGTTTTGTTTAATCTCCTGATTGAATGCAATAGAATCAATTGAATAATTTAAAAAAATTAGAGAAAATATTTCATATAAACATCTAGTTGTTACATTATACCCCAATTAAACCGAATATAAACCTCAAAATTAGTTCTGTTGGATAGAATATTATGAGGTTATATCTTATTCATTATATCCCCAAGTTCCCATGTATATTCCTCAAATTGGGGGTTCTACCAAATAACATTAACCAAGAAAGATGTCTTGTTTCACTAAACATTTTTGTTGTGATTCAAAATCACTATCAGTTGTTCTTCATGAGGGAGATCTTGATCCAATGGTATAACTTATGAGTTTAGTACAAGTAAATTTTTAGTTTTTTACTTTCAAAGGAGAGATACATGGAAAACACCATGAACTAGAGATAGATTCGTTTGAAGTGCCAATCGGTATGCTACTTTTCCAACAGTATCTAAAATTTAAAATGGACTCCTATACCTAGGGCTTAACATTCCCTTCCTTCCAAATATCATTAATCTCTTTGGGATTTTTAATTTTCCACTCAGACTGCCCATCATTTTCAAGATGATAAGTAGTGTTGAAACTTACCTCTATATATGAAAGGACCCAGTTGGAGCAATGAACCACTGAGAGGGGGGGGGGGGGGTGAACCCCTTTCTTCCTTTGTAAGTTACCTTAAAATTGAGAACATCCTTTGTCTCCTATTAAAGTATAATTCCCTGCTTAGAAGACAAACAAGAACACATCCAAAGAAACATAGTAATTTACAAGCTTCAATATTCATTAAGAATAGCTACATCCTTGGTACGGTTGGAAACTATCCAACACCATACAATCCACTAAGAAAACAATACTTAGATTACAACGAGTAGGATATACCCTTACACTCATGAAGCACTGTGAAAAAATCATTCCAGTGCATGTGCACTCTATTATCACAATATGGAAAATTTTCTTTTCTTGTAACAACTTATGTTACCTACACTTCCTTTCCAATACACAAGTTTAAGCATGTTCAGTACAAATCGTCACTTCCTTACCCATAAGAATGGAAATGACTCCTTGGAATTTAGATAGATCAATTAAAGTCCGAACATTCCATTCTGAATCTCCTCTATTAATTCTTCACTCTGAATTTTCTTCTCTACTCCGAATCTTCAATTCGAGTCTTCCTCAGTCTGAGAAACTCAATACGGTGACAACCAGTACTGATTCCCCATTCCGAATCTATACTTCGAATTTTCCACTCCGAATTCTTCACTCTGAATTATTCTCCACTCCGAATTATTCACTCTGAGTTCTTTTCCACTTTGAATCTTCACTTCTAACATCCCATTCCGAATATCCACTCAGAATTTTCTTCAATCCGAGAAACTAAATAATGTGTAAAGCAGTATCAAATTCTCGTTTCGATTGAAACCACAATGAAACTCAGTCAGCCATGCTCTTCTTCATCTCTCTATATTCTCAGATATTCTCTCCCAAGTTCATCATCACACATTTACATTGAACTCTGATATCCTTCTACAGGTTCTCCAAAGTCTGCTTAGGCGAGAAACCAAAATATTTCCCGCTCACTATGATTCACCCAAATCCTAATTTCTCCTGAAATATCAGAGTAATTAAGACTTTTCAACACTTCTAGAATCTTCTCAAATCTTCTTCCACTTCTCTTTATTTGGAACTTTGGCTTTATCCAGATCCGACTTTGGTCCACAAGTTTCTCGGTATCAAATTCTCAGATCCACTCATATTTCTTCTCGGCATCACTTTCTCATATTCACTCATCTGTCTTCTCAGCATCATATTCTCAGATCCACCCTTTCTGATTCTCCGGAATCACTTTCTCGGATCTATACTTCTTGAGTCTCCGGTATCAATTCAATTCTCAGCATGAATCTTCACAGCTTCCTCGGCATGACGCCATTTCATTCATCGATACCAAAGATTTTAAATTCTCGGTATGAACCTTGGTTCTTGGTGTGACTTCTTCATTCTCGGTGCGACTTCACTAGTTCTCGGTGTGACTTATCCATTCTCGGTGCGACTTCACCAGTTCACGGAATGCCATTCTGGTTCTCGGTCTGACTTTTGGTTCTCGGAATGGCTCTTCCAGATTATCGGAATGACTTTTGGTTCTCGATACAACTTCTTTGATTCATGGTATGACTTCAGGTTCTCGACTTCACCAATTCCTGGAGTATACTCCGCTCTTCTGGCTATGAACTTCAAAATCAGTAATTCGACTCTAAACTTCTGGCTACGAACTTATAACTCCGGAGGTCGACTCCGCACTTATGTTCGGGAAGTAGACTCCATAATTTCTATTCAGGAAGTAGACTCCACAAATTCTATTCAGGAAGTAGACTACGCACTTCTGGTTCTCGTAACGGCTTCACCATATTTTCGGTATGACTTTTCAAACCAACTTTTTCTTGCATTGTGAGTACTTGCATAAACTCACAAATTAGAGTTACAAAACAGCAAAGCATCAAAAAAATTGGGGCCTTCATATATCATGTCAGCTAGCTTTCAAGAATTTGCAATTTCCCGTTTCCAAACTTCTCAATTTCTAGACTCTGAATTTACAGACTCGGAATTCTTCAATCACCAGGTTCTCAGTTCTGAAATCCTCAATTTCCAGACTTCGAATTCTAGACTCTGAATTTTCAATATTCTCAGTTCCGAATTCTTAGAAAATCATGGTGTCTTTCGTTTGTGAAAACTTCCCTAAGACCAACAAAAGAAAATCCATGAAAACCATCTCTTCCTTCATCATGGTCCTTAAAATCCCCCCCTTTGGATTTTGTTTTCAACCATGTTTTCATAAATCACCAAACATTGTAACCTCAAGAAATGGATTACTTATCAACAATTCTAATCCTACATGATCTAACTCATTATTGGAAATAATAATCATTGACAGCAAAACTATGCTATCCATAGGTAGTGAAAAAGTCATCTTTAACTTCACACTTTCTGTAAAAAAACATCAAGTTATTTCCTACAACCACTCCAACAAATTGTTAGAATAGTTCACATACACAAACAATACTGAGTTCACATCCTACCCACAACTCTCTCTTTGAACAATAGATTTATGATACAAACAACCTCTCCCACATGACAAAATAGTCCAAAGGTATGAAGAGAGAGGGGACGATACAACATACCTTAGCCTTGAAGAGAAAGAGGTTGGAGACTCATGTTCAACCACAATATTGAGAATGATTCCTTCGGCAAGGGTTTCCTGAAAATATCAGCAACTTGTTCAGCTGATGAAACATATTCAAATTTTAGTTCATTCTTTTCCACATGCTCTTTGATGAAATGATATTTGATGTCAAGATGCTTCGATCAAGAATGTTGAACTGGATTTTTGGAAGGATTAATTCTGTGTTGATTTTCACATCCCAAGAGAAAGGGAAACTTCATTTTAACTTACAAATCTTCCAGTTTTGTTTTCATCTAGATAAGTTGAGTAGCGGTCATGGTGGCAACAACATATTCTGCTTCAACCATACTAAGTGTCACAAAATTTTTCTTCTTCAAGTGCCAACCAATACAACTTTTTCCCATAAAGAACACTCCACCAGATGTGGATCTTCTATCATCAACATTTCCTACACGATTTGCATCTGAATATCCAAATAAATCAATGTTATTTGAGCCACTATTCATGATTCCGAATTCTGCTGTGTCTTTTATGTATCTGAGAATTCTTTTTCCAGCTACAAGATCTGATTCTTTAGGAGCACCCTGGAATCATTCACATATGGTAACAACAAAAACAATATCTGGTCTTGATGCAGTCAGGTATAAAAATCATCCAATCAGGTATCTATATTCTTTCTGATCAACTTCTTTTCCTTCATCTTTGTTTCTTATCTTTGTTCCCACTTAAATGGGAGTTAATACATGTTTTGAGTTTTCCATTCCATAATTCATGATATGTTCCTTAGAATACTTTTCTTGGGAGAGAAAAATGAATTCTTTATGTTGCAAGATTTGTAACCCAAGAATGTATCTCATTTCACCTAATATGGACATCTCAAAGACATTCTTCATTTCATCAGCAAACCGTTCACAGCTTCTTTCATTATTCCAAGAAAAAATAAATTTGTCAACATAGAGAATCAAAATGAGAGAAAGATCTTGGATTTCCTTGATCTACAGATTGCTATCAACTCTCCCTTAATTGATGTTTTTCTCCTTTAAGAAAGTATCTAGTTTTGAATACCATGCTCTTGGAGCTTTCTTTATCGCATACAAGGCTTTCTTCAAACTGTACACAGAACTTTCATTCTTCCCAATAACAAATCCACATGGTTGCTTAATATAAACTTCTTCTTTAAGATCACCGTTACGAAATATGGATTTGACATCCATTTGAAAGATTTTTTAGCCTCGTTGTGCAGCAATAGCAAGAAAGATTTGGATAGTTTCTAATCTGGACACTGGAGCAAAAGTTTCTTCAAAGTCAATTCATTCAATCTGCGAGTAGCCTTTGCAAACCAATATTTCTTTGTTTATGATAACTTCACCTTCTTCATTCAACTTTTTCTGAAAGACTCATTTGGTGACAATAATGTTCCTATTTTTAGGCTTGGGTACAAGTTCCCATGTGTCATTCTTTTCAATCTAATCCAATTCATCATTCATGGGTTGAACCCATTCCGGATACTCAAAGGCTTCTTCAACATCATTTGGTTCCACTTTGGAATACAAGGAAGTATGCGATATAGAATTACTTGTTCTTCTTGTTATAACAATGTGACATTGATCACCAATAATATTCTGAGCTTGCACTTGTTTCATCAGCCTTGGATATGTTTTTCATGTTCCTTCCTCATCACTTGATATGAATGAATCCAATTCTTCATCTTGATTAGGATTACAAATCATTGCATCCTTTTCAGAATCGTTAGCTTCATCTTCCTCATCTTCCTTGTCTGTCTGGACGTGATTATATTTCCCCAGATTTTCAATGACTTTTACATAAACTATATCCACCATTCTTCATATCTCTTTGTTAAAGCATCTATAACCACTTCCTTCTGGAGCATAACCAAGAAAAATTCTGTCTTCTCCTTTCTGCTCAAATTTTCCACTACTTACACCTTTCTTCTTTATGATTCATGGGCTCCCAAAAACCTTAGCATGCTTCATACGTGGAGTAATGCCATATAAATGTTCATATGGAGTCTTGTTTGATTGGGGCCTGTAGAAACATCAATTTTGAATATAAACAGTTTTAATTGTAGCTTACCTCCAAAAGTAATGAGTAAGGCCATGTTCAAGAAACATGGTTCTTTCCATTTCCACCAAGCTTCTCTTCTTCTTTTTAGCAACCCAATTTTGATGAGGTGCATATGGAGAACTATATTCATGCTGAATCCCATGCTTCTCAAGATAGTATTCAAATTCTTCACTTCTGTACTCACCACCATTATCTATTCTCAACTTCATAACAGAGCACTCACATTCTATCTCATCTTTCCTTCTGAAGCTTTTAAATTTTTTTAGGGAATCTGACTTGTGCTTCATAAACATAACACACATAATGTGAGGAAATTAATCAATGAAGGCGATGTAGTAATTTTCTCCATTTGTTGATTATTTTCTCATCGGCCCACATATATCAGAATGTATTAGTTCGTGAGGTTGTTTTGACCAAATGTAAACATTCTTATGCACAACACTTGTAATCATTCCTTTATGACAGGTAGTGCAACACCAATCTCTTCTTCTTGGGAATTCTGGAATATCTAGAACACTGTCCCTTTGAGATATCTTGTTCATATTTCACTGACACATGTGTCCAAGTCTTCTATGCCACAACTAATTTTCTTCTACTATTCTCATGTAACAAAAGTTTTGTAAATTTCCAACCTGAAACAAATTCTCTTTGGTTCGTTGGCCTCTTGTAACAATCTGCCCATCTTCTTCACTTTTCACAATAAACCCATCTTTCTTGAAGATAACTTTATTACTCTCATCACACAATTGTGATACACTCAGCAAGTTGTTCTTCAACCCATCAACATACAGAGTTTTCTTGGACTTCAATTTTTCCTTCCCATTGATGGCTGATCCAACACCTTTGATTTTTAAAGATTTATAATTTCCAAATGTCACTCTGCCTTCTTTAAACATCTTCATATTCTTTACCAACTTCAACCCTCCTGTCATATGTGAATAACACCCACTATCAAGTATCCAAGGTCATTCATACTTTTTAACTTTTAGATAAGATTCAACAATAATATATTTTTCAACTTTCACTTCTTTCTTCACCTTAGGCTTCTGAGAATTAAGATGTTTTTGTTGAGCCGGTAACAGCACAAGACATCCTTTTGCATGGTGTACAGGTTGTTCACACCTTTCAAAAATGGTCTCCAGAGGCTGGAACTTATTTTCTGTCCTCACTTCATTCTTCTCAACTTTCATCAAGAAAACCTCCTCACTCTTCTTCCTTTGAGGTGGTTGAGTCCCCATCAATCTCTTCCTTTCATAACTTGTGTGGTGGTGGTAATAATGTTGATTGAAAAAACATATATTCGATGTATGCCCGAATCCACCACAATACCAACAGTACCCATAAAAGGAATACCTTCCTTTGAAGCTTTTATTCTGATACTTATTTGTTTCTCTTTCTTCAACCCCAACAACCATTCTTTTGTTAGTAAGATTGCTCTCCTGGAATTCTACCTTATCTGATTTTGCTTGCTTTTCACAATTGTTAGACTTAGTTTTCTTGGAATCTTCAGAGTTCCCAGTAACGCTAGTCTTGGCCACATAAGTAACTTTATCAGCTTTCTTCTTCACATCAACCACTTTATTCTTCTGTTGAGTTTTCTCAGAATGTGCTTGTTGAGAGCCTTCACCAACATCAGTAGATGAGTTTTGAAAAAAAATGTTTTTTGATTTAACTTCTTAGAGCTTCTTTTGAATGAGTTCTAATTCTTCCTCATTTGCCGTCAACTTAACCATCATGTGCTCATTTTGGTTTTTATCATCTTCAAGAGACTTCTTCAAAAATTCAAGTTATTTCTTAATTTATTCTCTAACATTAGTTTGATTGCATGCTGAGGAACATTCATCTTCCAACTTTTTTTATGTTTCTCCAACCTTTTGATCTTCCTTAAACATTCCTTCAATTCTTCTTTCAAATGCATCTCAAGATGAGATTCTTCTTCTTCCGAGCTACTGCTTCCGAAATATTCATCATTCAATGTTGCAATGAATGTATTCTCAACCCCATGCTCATCTGATTTTTTGGATTCAACATCACTTTCTTCATCTTCTTCATTTATGGATATAAGGAATCTTCGGTTGGATTTGAAGAAATTCTTTTCTTTCCTTGATTTTTCATTACCACCCTGCTTTGTCAATAACATTCTTGGCTTTCATTCTTCTTCATCACTGTCTTCATCATTCTCCCTTTGAGGATAGTTAACCGCAAAGTGGACAATGCTTCCACATTCAAAACACTTCAAGGGAAGTTTTCCCTTGTATTTACCTGTGCCTCTTTTAACATTTTTTGAAAACAAGAATAAAATATCGTTATGTTTTTTACATACCTATCTTTCAGAGTCTGAGTCACCCCCATATTCTTTAATCAAGATCTTCTTAGACTTCTCCTTCTTCATGGCCTTAAAAGATAATTCTCTATCAAACTTTGTCTTGGTATTCATAGCCATTTCCCTTCTCATCTCATAAGTAATGAGTGTGCTATGCAAATCATCAAGATATAAGGTTTCCGAGTCTCTGTCTTCTAATGAAGATACCTTCACATCAAATTAATTAAGAAGAATCCTCATGTTTTTTTCCACAAATGTAGATTTATTCAGCTCTTCACCAGGACATCTGATTGTACTAACAATATCGTTTACCCTGGTGAATAAATCCCCAACAGATTCACATTCTCCCATCTTCAAGTCTTCATACTTCAATCTCCAGATTTGATGTTTTTCCTTCTTGAATTTTGTATTTCCTTCGTATATGTTTTTCTGTTTGTCCCATATAACTCTGGATGTGGCCCCTCCTTTTACTCTTAAGAACTCACTTTCAGAGAGTGAAGTCAATATAGCATTCTTGGTTCCTCCATCATTCTAAACAAACGTTTTATCAACAGGTGTAAGTTGAACATTGTATTCAATGGGGGGAAACCCAACTGTTGTAGCTTCAAGAACATCATAAATAATAGACATGAGATACGGTAGCATTCTATCCTTCCAGATGTGACAGTTCTTCCCATTGAATACCAGAATGCGTTTATTGTTCACAAAATTAAGATTCTCCATCAGCAAGGAAAACAAAGGTAACCTCCCTTTTATACCACTTGTAAGGACCCAGTTGGAGCAATGAACCAGTGAGAGGGGGGGGGGGTGAATCCGTGGTACCCCTTTCTTACTTTTTAAGTTCCCTTAAAATTGAGAACAACCGTTGTCTCCTGTTAAAGATATAATTCATTTCTGAGAAAACAAACAAGCCCACATTCAAAGGAACACAGTAATTTACAAGGTTCACTATTCAATAAGAATAGCTACGTCCTTGGTATGGTTGGAAACAATCTAGCACCATACAATCCACTAAGAAAACAATCCATGGATTATAATGAGTTGGATATTACCTTACACTCGTGAAGCACTGTGAAAAAATCACTCTAGTGTATGTGCACCCTCATAACACAATAGGGAAAATTCTCTTTTCATGAAACAACATATGTTACCTGCACTTCATTTCAAATACACATGTGTAAGCAAGTTCAAAAAAAAGTCTTCACTTCCTTAACCAGAAGAAAGGCAAGGACTTTTTGGACATAAGATTGATCAATTACAGTCCGAACATTCCATTCTGAATCTCCAGTCTGAATTCTTCAGTCCGAATTTTCTTCTCCACTCCGAATCTTCAATTCGATTCTTCCTCAGTCAGAGAATCTCAATACGGTGACAGCCAGTACTGATTCCCCATTCCGAATCTACACTCCTAATTCTTCACTCTACATTCTTATACACTCTTAATTCTTCACTCTTAATTATTCTCCACTATGAATCTTCATTCCAAATTTCCCATTATGAATATCCACTCTAATTTTTTTTCAATCTGAGAAACTCAATACGGTGTCAACCAGTATCAAAATCTCATTTTGATTGGAACCACAATGAAACTCAGTCGGCCACGCTATTACTACCCTCTCTATATTATCATAGTTTCTCTCTCAACTTCATCATAACACATTTACATTGAACTCTGATCTCCTTTTACAGGTGTTCCAAAGTGTTCTTAGGCGAGAAACCAAAATATTTCCCCACTCACTAAGATTTACCCAAATCTTAATTTCTCCTGAAATCACAGAGTAATTAAGACATTGTCAAGACTTCTAGAATATTCTAAAATCTTCTTCCACTTATATTGATTTAGAACTTTGGGTTTTTTCCAGATCCAACTTTGTTACACAAGTTTCTCAATATCACATTCTCGGATCCACTCATCTGTTTTCTCAGCATCACTTTCTCGGATTCACTCATCTATCTTCTTGGCATCATATTCTCGAATCCACCCTTCCGGATTCTTCAACATCACTTTATAAAATCCATCCTTCTTGAGTCTTCGGTATCACTTCAATTCTTGGCATGAATCTTCTCCGCTTTTTCAGAATGATACGATTTCATTCATCGATACCGAAGATTTTGAATTCTCGGTATGAATCTTGGTTCTCGGTGTGAATTCTTCATTCTCAGTGCAACTTCACCTGTTCTTGGTACGACTTCTCCATTCTTGGTGAGACTTCACCAGTTCTTAGAATAGAGTTCTGGTTCTCGGTCTAACTTCTGTTTCACGGGAATGGCTCTTCTTGATTCTTGGAATGACTTTCGGTTCTCGATACAACTTCTTTTATTCTTGGTATGACTCCAGGTTCTCAACTTCACCAATTCTTGGAGTAGACTCCGCTCTTATGGCTACGAACTTCAGAATCCGGAAATCGACTCCGAACATCTGGCTACAAACTTCATACTCAGGAATTCGACTCCGCACTTCTGTTCAGGATGTAGACTCTGCAAAATTTATTCAGGAAGTAGACTCTGCAAATTCTGTTTATGAAGTAGACTTCACACTTTTGGTTTTCGTAACGGCTTCACCAGATTCTCGGTATGACTTCTCAAACCTACTTTTTCTTTCATCGTGAGTACTTTCATATAATCACAAATTAGAGTTACAAAACAGCAAAGCATCGTCACAATTGGTGCCTTCAAATATCCTATCATCCAGCTTTAGAGAATTTAAAATTTTTTGGTTCCAAACTTCTCAATTTCCAGACTCTGAATTTACAGACTTCGAATTCATCGATCACCAAGTTATCGGTCCCGAACTCCTCAATTTTCAGACTCCGAATTCCAGACTCCGAATGCTCAATATTCTCAGTTATGCATTCTTAGAAAATCAACGTGTATTTCCTTTAGGAAAACTTCCTTAAGTCCAACAAAAGACAATCCATGCAAACAATCTCTTTCTTCAGCTTGGTCCTTACAGTATTCAGAGCCTGTTGAAGACAGAGCCAAAACATTGAGATAAATGTTAGATATCGATTATATATAATTGAAAGTGTTACTACATACAATCTTACGACATACGTTACATATATCATTGAAATATGATCAGGATAGAAATCATATATAATAATAATTAAGTGTGCCAACTTCATTAGGCGATTAAATATAGCCAATATAAAATTATGACCTTTAGATGTTTTGGGATGTCCAAAGGAAAAGTCCATAGGGATTTTATCCCATTTACATTCTGGTATGAGTAGAAGTTATAACATCCCCTTAGACTTTTGTCTCTCAGCCTAAACTTTCTAACAAACCAAGTATTGATAGATATATTTGGAAACATATATTTTTATGCGATCCCACCAGAGATACTCTTTCAGGTCCCTTTAAATCTTTGTGCTTTTGGGATGAAAAGTGAAATAATAAATAAGAGCCTCATCAAATAGCTAATTCATTAATTCTAGTATGGGTGGAATAAAAACCTGATTCATGAACCTTATTATTCTAAAATAACCAGGGTTTTATTCTGGAATATTTCTAACCTTCTTTTTTAGATCTACATCTTTTTTCTATGGCCCCATAATCTCTATTTGTATAAATGGTTGAACATTCAATTACCAAAGATAATATTGTTTCCCTTTGAAATTTCAAGACCCAACCTTCGAAAAACCATATTCGATGGATCTTTTGTGATCCTAATTATGGATGTTCTATCATGGTCCTTTCTAGTCAATAAATGTTCTACCTTGTTCACATTCCCATGGTGGTATTATATTAAGTAGTCGTAATCTATAATCAACTACTACCGTATTCTTTGGTTCATATTCACCTAATTTTTTGTGTAAATATACATTAATCTTTTGTAATAATTATAAATATCGCACCATTCACCATAAAGATAATGTATCCATATCTTATGTGAAATTATTATCGCAGCAAACTCCAAATCATGAATTAGGTAATTTTTCTCATGGATTTTCATTTTTCACAAGTCATAATATATCATTTTTTATGACACCACATCACAAACCATTTTTTTATAAATCAATGTAGATCTCAACATTTTCTCCACTACAAGGTAGGGTGGCCATAGGTGCCCTAACTAACCATATTTTGTGATATTTATGTTCTCTTCACATTCCTCTATCGACACAAACATAACCCCTTTTATAGTCAACATGATGAGTGGATTATATAATCATTAATAATCATTCACAAAACATCGATAAAATCCATCCCAAATTAGAAACCTTCGTAACTCATTTATCATTTTTGGTTTTAAACAACTTTGATTAAATATTTCCTTCTAGATCCATATATATCACTACTTTTGAGATTGTGTTACCAAAAAATGAAAATTTCGGAATCCAAAATTCAATATTGTTAAATTTTTCATAAATATTATCCTTTATCAAGGTCATCAGTAAAATTATCAAGTGATCTTAATGTTCTTCCTTACACTTTGAATATACAAGAATATCATCTATAAAGACTACAACCAACTGATAAAGATAATATCTAAAGAATATATATATTTGATCCTAAAAGATAGCTAGAGAATTATTAAGACCAAAAAGAATCACTATACATTCATAGTGTCCATACCATGTATGAAATTTCATCTTTATTATATTTCCATTCTCAGCCCTTAATTGATTATATACTGAACAAAGATCAATATTGGAAAAGTATTGAGCTTCAAACATTTGGTTGAACAAGTCATAATTGTGTGGAAAATGGTATTTTTTCTTGATAGTGATCTTGTTAAGTTATCATTAATAATTTCTTAGCCTCATTGATACATATTTATTCTTCAAAAATATAATAGGTGCAGCTCAAGGTGAATCATTTGGGGGTATTAATGCCTTGTAAATATTCTCTGGGAGTTGCTTCTTCAGTTAATGCAACATGATTGGGGCCATTCTATAATGTGTCCTTGAAAAAGTAATAGTGCCTGATATGAGTTATATTGAAAAATCCACTTCGCGATTTGATGGAAGACATATTAATTATTCTAGAAAAACATCATGAAACTCCCATAAAATGGGTGTATTAATAATTATGGGATTCTTGCCAACCATTTGAGATAGATAAACTTCATTTATAGGGATCAAGACCCATAAGATGGATGCAATTTTCACTGGAATATCATACTCAGCCATGAATTGATAGATGATCATTCATTGATCTATAATATGAAATGGGAATTCTATTCCATGGATATTGTTATGAGATATGTATAAAGGAAGTCAACCCGTTCCAAGAATCACTTAAAATTCCACTATAGGAAGGATCACTTGTTTTTCTGAAATCACTTTCCCATAAACATTAACGAGAGTAGAATTATTAACATTTGATGAGACTGTTGTTCCAATAAGATTTTTCATAGATATCTCAACATCTAATTATTTAGGTAATACATAAATACCCTTATAAAATTCTTCATAAATAAAAGACAATGTGGATCTAGAATCAGGTAATACATTTTGCACTTTTGAGTGGGTATTATGTATACCTTTACCCACATCATTATTATAAAACACATCATCGATAAATATTGATTGTGACATGATTTTTTCATTGTAATTAAAAGATTTTCTACATTGATAATTTTCAATAATCTGTGGATTAGGGCATTGATTGGAATAATTCCCCATTTCATTTCACACATAAAATCGGAGTATAGGATGTGATTTTTGTGTGGCCTTTTCACTATTTTCATCATCATACATATGTTTCCCATCACATTGGAATTGAACTGCCCAATGACCTTCTGTTCCACACATAAAACATTACTAGTCTAATGAATACAAATTACTTAGAGTTTTTTTCTACACATTCAGCATAAGGAAAAACTAATCTTTTTTTTTCAGTGTGTTCTTTAGATTTCCCCGTGAATTCCATTTTTCTATTCCTTTCAAACCCATAATATTGATGGGTTACTCCAATCTCTATTTCAAAATTGAGAGCAGATCGAACAATTTCAATATATCTATTGAAGTCCCTTATTGCTAATTCCCTATAGAGACTTGGTTGTATGACACTGAATAATTGATCAATTTAACTCATAGGTTGGAAAATAATTTCAATATCATTCAATGAATGTTTGGTAAAACTTTCTTTATAGGTTCCAACAGATTAATCATAATTTTTATTAAGTTCAAGGAACTCCTTATTGCTATTTTTTAAAAGAATGTGAGGAACATACTTATTGAAAATATGTTATTGAACTCATCCCATTTTATAGACTCAATATTATTTCATTGCCTCATATTTTTGATAGGGTTCCACCATTGACCAGATTCACCTTCCAAATGATAAAATTTTAGATTACTTTATTAATTATAAACATTGTAGAGCTAAAAATATCATTTCCGTGGTATTGAACAATTTTTTAGAAATGACTGGATCAAAAGACCCACTAAAGGAAGGTGGACACGACCTCATGAAGGACCCAACCGAATGTTCTTTCATCCTTTTACCTTTTTGAGGTCGTACATGAATCATAGATTGAGAATATCTTTTGAGAATTACTACCAAATGTTTCATTCAAGCTCCCATAACATTTTTTTTCCCGGAGAAAAATCATTTCATTGCACATCACGGTCAGTATTAATGCATTTCCTTTAGGTTCTATCCCTTAAATATAACAACGAAGCATATTCTGAGTAACACTAACCAAAATAGGAAAAACCCATAATCAAGAATAAAACATTAATTTAGGACACTTTAGGTTTTATCTAGGTTATTCATGATTAATTATGAAAAACTAGGATTATAACCAATACGTTGACATATCCTTTGGTTTCTTACTATGGTTATATCATCCATGTTTTCAAAGTCTTACTTTACATTTCCTCTGATATCAACTATCACAACCCATATTTTTTAAACATTGATATTAACAAAAAGTTAGATAATATTCCTTAAAAAATATAACAGGTCCACGATAGGCCATATAGGTATAATTTAGTTATAAACTAGGAAATAGAAACAACTAGTTCATAATAAATTATCATTTTATCCAAATTATTTCGTCACAAATAAAACCATTTTGGAAATATCATTCTTAATACCATTATTTATGACCTAGGGAAAAGAAACATATGAAAGGGTGAGATCATATGGTCAGTTAAGGTAAAAAAGTTAAATATCAGTCATATAATAATCATAAGACATGAGAAGATAACATTTTAAAATCTTAACCTGTATATGAATGATTGTGATATCATGTCGTTTGACAAATCATAACAGTTTATATGAATCAATGAATGTAATAGCAATAGCCATAACATAATACATGCTCTTCTTTGTTATTCACATAATTACAGAAAATCATATAATGCTAGTAAATGATCATTTCCATTCCCATCATAGCAGAAAATTTCCATTACTAAACCGAGTCCACTCCTTGTTCCATCCCTGTATTACTAAATAAAGATCATTTACTATTCCAACGATGTATATCTCATGAAATATATATCATTACCTAATGAATTGGAGGGATATATAGGTCCCAACCATATCATAATGAAATCACTCTTACGTGTTCCACAAAAACATAAATCATATCCTAACCCAATAAATATAATTGGTTTCTTAAACATCATTCCACTATAATCAATAAAAAAATGGAAGCGATAAATAGAATTCCATAAAAAATAAAATCATAGTGATAAAAGGGTTATAGAAATAACCATATTTAAATAATTTCATGTTATATGGAATTTTTTTTTGAAAAAACAATTGAAATTAATTCTTGAGGAAAATAACATTTCTTCTCCAAAGACATATTCTTTTCTCAAAACGATGAAAAATTTTTAAATAAAAAAATTTAATTGAAAAAAAAAATCATGAAGAGGAAGATTCATCGAAATATTTAATTATAATAATTTAAAAATCCATTCATTCTGTATAAGATGGATAAAATAGCCCTCGTACTTTTTCCAGAAAAGTCAAAAAGTACCTCATACCAAAAAACCGAAAAATATACATTCATACAGTTGAATAAAGATTAAAAAATGGTCAAAATTGACTTCAAAAAAATATATAATATTTTAAATAATATTCCATATTTATTAAACATTGACATGGATGATAAATATACCATAGTAAATACATACTTATAAACAATCATTGATAATAATGAGATTGTGAAATTATCCCTTATCTTTTAGATGTGATTTATTTTATATGTATATGAACCTCTTATATAATGAATTAAATAATGTAATTGACTTATTTAAAATTAATATCATTTTTTACGATATCATATATTATCATATTAACATTCATTTTTTACTAACATTTCCTTATACCTGTTATTATGGTATTAACTACATCATTTTCTAATGCTTGTTTTGTCGACTAAGTTCTGTTTCTAAGTAATAGTTCATAGATATATCATTACAAAAATATATTAACATTATGTAAATATATATCATATTTATTCATTCTATAAAATATATAATAAATATTTAATGAATATCATGTTGAATTAATCACATCACATCGTGGAGATGGTAGGATGTATGCACACAAGAGTGAAGACATCATTCTCATAATTATGGAATTATATTGATGTAAATAGTGTATAATATTTCAAAATTCATATCATGTTATAAGCATCATATATAGTAATTATTTTCATCATTATCCCAATCCTTGTATGCTGGTTATGAAAACAGATTACACCACGGTGTATAGATAATAAGTCATACATACACACATGTGGTGATTTCATTATTCATAGGATGGATAGAAGGTGGAGTATGGTTGTTTCATAATAATAATAAATCATCAGTGTATAATTTATAATGTACATATTAATTTATAATGAAATAAATCATGAAGACTTGGGAGAAGATGAAATAAATTTGAAAGAATCGATAGAGGAGATTACCTCTTCTTCAACATGTTTCCTCTAAATCTTTTATAGAGCACTAGAGGTGGCATTTATAGAAGGCAAGAACCCATAGAATTTAAATAGGTATGTTTATAAGGGAATCAGGAAGTGTATGTATTAGATTTTAGGATCAATGTTAAGTGATGATGTGAGAGAGGAAGTTCCATTTTATAATTGATGTGAGGGGAACTTTTGAGATCTTCAGAAATATTAATTTATAATAAACTAAATCCCCATCCAAAAACCTCTAAAATGAAGAGAATATAAAGATATGATGATATCAAGTTTCAATATCATCAGAAAAATATTTTTTTGTCAAGAATTTCTATCAATTTAAACCTTATATTTTTAATTAATACTTAACAATTCATTTAATTGTTAAATAGGGTAACAAATAATTCAATATAAAAATGGTAAAATATTTACTTAAAATAGACGAAAATAGATAAATTAGACCATTTTATAATATTTAATAATTATTATATATTATAAATTTTATTTATTTTTAAATATTTTAATAAAATATTGTTTTGATAAACAGTAAATAATGTCAATGTTTACACTATTCAATTCAAGAATTTTAAAATATATTAATATACAAGTTATCATTGTACCAAATATTTTATTATATTCCTAAGAGGTAAATTTCATCTATCAAATTCATTATAAATATTATTTATTAAAAATTATATTTACATTACCATTTTTAATAACATTTACTTGTCATCTTTATTAATTAGATAATTACTACATCAATTATTTTTAAATTTTATAATATAAATAATAATTTAATAATAATTAAAAATAAAATAAAAAATATTAAGATAATTCTTATAGATTTCATAAAAATATTTTTAGTCGAATTTATATTCTATAAAGTCCAATATTTAAAATAATATATTTATTAAATTATGAATGTGACAACATTAACAACACTATAAAAAATTGATCTAAGTGTCACAATATCTTTTATAAGGATAAAAATGGTTACTAGAGATATACTCAACCAATATGAATTTTTAAAGTGTTTGGGTAATTTTATTAATTCTAATTTCAATAAAAAATGTTTTATTCATTTCGTTCAATTAATCAATTTTTACATGATCAAACTATAACCCTTTAAGGTAATTATTTATCTCATAAACATAAAAATAAATTACATTGATAAATAAAAAAAAAAT
This sequence comes from Viscum album, assembly GCA_963277665.1. Lineage (NCBI taxonomy): Eukaryota > Viridiplantae > Streptophyta > Magnoliopsida > Santalales > Viscaceae > Viscum > Viscum album. The sequence goes on along the minus strand of OY728140.1, from coordinate 757,716,156 downwards.
TTGATTTCAAATTATTATTTATAATTGAATTTATCTTCTGCATAACTTTATATATAAATGATATTGTTATTAAATTTTATATGAGTCGTATTTAATTTTTCTTTAAATAAAATAAATTAAATGTTATAATCTCATTCAAGTGGCTTAAAAAGGAATCCATTTATACCCAATGACTATTTATGTATAATCACAATAATAAAATGATATTAAACCAAGAGTTAGTGTTATTTTATAACAGTATTCATACCCTTAATTACCTGATTTACCTTTTTATTGTATTAAAAAAATTACAGAAGTTACTATTCATAATGCCCAAAAATTAAAAAAAATATATATTTAAATAATTTGGATTTAATTATTCCAAATATGAAATCCATTATATAAATTTCAAAATTCAATAGTTTCAGTAATAAATTTAAAATTATTCTTGTCATTGCGAAAGGAGAAATGATTTTAAAAAATAAAATATTGTAAAATATTGGTATGTTGTTACATCTGAATAAATGTAAAATTAATTATAATAACATACATTATATTGAATGATAAAAACATATTATATTTATACTTTAAAACCATTCAATATTATAATTCAACTAGATAATATATTTCTATGAAAAATGTTGTTTTTAATAATAATTTAGTGATTTATCAATATTCATCTAAATTTGAAAGTTATTAGAAAAATATTAAAATTTCTTCCAATGTAAATTATTATATCCTGATTCAAAAATACATGATTATATTTTAATATAAAAAATATTAGTGTTCCAAATATTAATTTAAATGGGTTTCTCTATTAAAAGGTGTAAAAATACCATTATGAAAAAATAGATTTTTATACATCAAATTGAGATTATTCATACTTTATGAAAAAACTATCTATTGGATGAATATAACAAAATTATTAAGTATATGACATATATATATATATCATTAATTTAATTTACTATTAGTAATTCACCCAATTTTTTATTACATAAATACAAATATATAATTGATTTATATTTTTGATAAATATTTAGTAGCAGGTGACTTCCCCATATATTTTCATAAGTTATTTATTTTTATTCATGACAACCTAATGGATATGATAGAATTTTCATTTTATACTATGGTCTTATTAGGGTTCTTTTAGAATCATTATTGCGTGCAATGCAGGATATTGAATAATAAAAATTATTTAGATAAAATATTTCATAAAAACATCCAGGTGTTAAAAAATCTATAGTATTAGGTATATATTGATCCGTTAGAGGTAATCAAAGGTGATAAATATTTATCATCCATAATATGATCCCTAGGATGTAACTCAAATTAATATATATTAATAGTGAATCATCCACAATAATTAAGAGATAATCTAATTAAATAATTTAGCATCATAATAATGTTGATCCCAAAGAGGTAAACTTGCATGATCAATATTATTCAGTCATAAAAAAGATCCATATGAGGAAATAATAGGCAATAAATAATCATCATGCCTAAAGTCTTTTAATAAGAGATAATCACCGGTGATCAATAGTCCCTTAAAATAAATCATATCCCAATGATGTAACCCTAGTTTATCATCTCTCCTCAATGATTTATGCCCCGATTATATCATGGGAATTCATTAATAAGAACTATAGTGAAGTCTCTCCCTACCTTCTTATCTCCCAACAATATTACAATAACATCGTGCTCACACCACTAACCTTTGGTTTCTAATGTGATACTGAATTATAACATCACCAACACTCCTTATATAACTCCCAGTAGTGTCAAACAATTTCAAGGTCACCCACTGAGGTCCCTTTGGTCTCAAAAGGAAAAATTCATCATATATGGATTTTTACCTCGCCAATGTCCCATGGGATTAAGCCATCACTCAGAGGGAATATCACCCCTTATTATAAATATAGTCAGTATACTACCTAAATATACAAAAAAATTCAATCCCATCGATGCTAATGGCAGAAGATGTAATAGATGATATATCACATCTTATGTAATCTAGGTCATTCCAAACACCCAACCTATCATGAACCTACAAATGTTCTGACCACTTTGGTGATCAAATTCATGTGAGAAGGAACACTCTTCATAATATCTATTTAATTAATGAAATTCCTCTATGGAATCTCATAGATCCATCACGCCCTACATGGTTCCATCAGTCCAACTCATCACTCATCATTTCTCAGGGGACCAAGGGTCATATATCCATGTTCTCTATATTCACATAACTCAGTTAATATACACCCCTTTTTGTATATGGGTATCTAAGATCATAATTATTATTAAAATACTCATCCATCAGTGAATAATGCATCTATACAGTGCAAAAGATTCAATCATGACCCATGGAACTTTTTTATTCATGGAAATTTATAAAACATTTCATTAATATTACCAAACAATTGGTTTAATTTATAATAGTTCAATCAGTCATAGTTGGGGGACTACATATAACATTAAAAGTAAAACATGAATAATAATTTATAGGTTATGTTACAACTATTTAACCCTAATATATTTGAAAAAAAATTATCCATTAAAAAATAATATGTTCGATAGCATTTACCACATTAAGAACAGATCTTAAACAAACCACAATATACGTTAGAGATATTACTATTTAAATATTATAGTTATAACACGATCATGGTTTTGGTGAGTATATAATTGATTAATTGTAATATATATTATATATAGAAATATTTTCTGTGATAATATTTATTTATCAATAATACATTGATTATCAATTAGTAATAAATGATGATAATAACATTTTTACGTAAAACATAAATTTCTCATAAAACTATTTTTAAGTGTGAAATGAATTTTTATCATAAGCTATTAAATTAATCAGTATTTAAAAATTATTATAATTAATTTACTATATTATATGTAAAATAAAATGCAATAACATTTATTTAATAATGGTTATGTGGTATGGAATGGGGATAATGTCATTTTACTTGTTAAAAAATATTTCATTCAAAAGCATGTTTTTTTTATTTCTGTGCATAGATAATATATTTGATTCCTAATTTATTAAAAAAATTAATTTTAAAAAATAACTTTTTTTTTATGTTATCCTTTAGAAATTATATTATATTAAATTTACGTAATTTTTCTAAAAAAATTGTGTTTTGAGTGAGTTGTGAAAAATAATGAATTTTCTTGAAAAATGATTATTTAAGTAATTTATATCATGAAATTAAAAGAGCCTCCACATTTAGTATTTTGTTTAAAAGTAACATATGATCCATCTTTTTAACAATAATCTAATTTATTCCAGATCAATAAAAGTCATTGATAATTATGAAATATGTTCCATTTTATGTTTAAAAAGGGATTTTTTTTAAAAAAATTGATTCTCATCCTGTTTTGGACACATTTATTAAATTTTATATCATGGACTTCTAAAAATAGAATCATTAAAAATTAATTTCATTTGACGAATCAAGAGGTTAAAATTTATTGAAGGGGTCAATTTGTTTTTTGGTCATTATGAATAGTAACCATAGTTAAATCTTATCACCATAATAAAAGGAAAAATGGTTTAAACATGGTTAAAAGTTGTGATATAATTTTTGAAAACAAATATAACAACCAAATTTATTTCATTTGGTGGGTTTATGTTTATTACCCATATCCTATCATTGAGATTGTATAAATTGGGTATCATTTTAGATTTATACTGTCCTTTTTCTCATTTTATGAAACGGATAATTACAAGTTGTCACTTTCATTGTTTAAATATCAATAATATGTTGTAATAGAGTAAAACATTTGCTACTAATGGTTATAAATGGTCATTTTTAAGATTGATGAATTAATTTAATTGTAAAAATATATTTTTTAATATTAGTGATGGTAAAATGTTAAATAACACATACAAAATGTTGACGTAAATATTTTTCATGTGGTTGACAAGTAAAGAAAATTCATTCAAAAAAATGATATGTAATATGTTATGTATATAATATATTGTTTCATGAATTTATTTTTAAAAAATAATTTATATGTTTTGGTGAAATTTTTTAGATATATAAAAAGGTTAATGATGGGGATTAAACTAGTATTTTAAATTAAATTCATGAACCTTGGTGATTAAAATGGTATTACGATGATTGTATATAAAAAGGTTAATGATGGGGGATAAACTTGGATATAAGGAAGAAAATACTACTAAATCATTTCTTAATTTTATTTGTTGTAAAACTATTTACCTTAGTCTCAATAAATTTTAATATATGTATATTTGAAACCATTTCAAAATATTTAAACACCTATTATTAATAAATGATTAATTATTTATAGGATTTCCACCCACTTCACTTATAAAAGGGTGCATCTTCACTTATCATCCCCACACATCATGAGTGATTTATATTGACTAATTTTCATTGCAACTACCACATCATTGTTCCCATACTATTCCTGAAAATATATAAGAGGGAAAATGACAACAAAATACTACCTCTAATGGGCCATTTGATAAAGGAAATCACTAAGGGTATATCACAAACGTATGGGAGGAATTTCACTCTAAGATACGAGAAACAATAGGATATATAGAAATATCATTCAAAAAATTGCTAAAGTTAAATTTAATAGATCCCAAATACATGCATGTAAGGTTATATAACTATAATATATTCAAAATAAGAAGTACCAAATGATAATAATTAGCAGGGCCCACAATATCCCAAACAACTCATGAAAAAACCACAGGCCATTAATGTTTAACTCAGTGACCAACCAGACCCTATAAATGGAGAATAGAGCATATATATACATAATTTCATCATATCATATACACTATGTATGATCCTCGTAGGATCTTATAGTTAAAAATATAATGAAATAATTTTAAATTTTATTGAACAACAAGTGAAGCTAACGTGACATCAAAATTTTATGAAATGTTCCCAGCCTCAACATGGTTAACTCTCACTAGGAATCGTATACAAATGATATTATAATAAAATAACAAAATGTTACCTCACTACCACATACCCCCTGGTTTTTCACTCTACCATACAATGGAATGTGTCCATAGTATCATCTTAACAAATTTAAGCCAACCCAAGGACCCTTGGGAAAAAGTATCACCCCATATATCTCATGCATCAAATCATATAATTACATAGCATTAACTAAATTCCTATTACCATCAAATAATCCCATTTAACATCTTTATATAGTACCTTAGTAGTTTCTAGGATACACTATTTCCAATATATCTGGTATTATATCTCAATACATCACATAACATACACATATTACCAATAATAGTCCCTAAGATACTATATCAAGTGATAAATGTGTTTGAAATAACCACAATCCATTACATCCACCAATACATATATATGGGAAATAATGACAACCATGAAAACAAGAACATAATACAACCATGATAAGAGATAATTTCTATAGGGGGTAGTCATCCATCCATTCCATGACACAATAGATATCAAGGAAAAAAACAGTTGAGTACAATGGGTGTTAGAGTCCCTACCAACATGGTTGTGGTAGAGTATAAAATCCTATATGATACAATATATAATATAAATCATAGCTATACTATTTAAATTAACATATTCCTTCGATAAACTATAAATATATTCACTCACACACTTGGATACCACTACAAAGGACTAGGTAACCTATAAGTATACATGCATTCTATAAGACTGCATTCAATTTATTCATATGTTAAAACGTTTCTCAACACATTAATTCTTCCAATTATCTATGAAATTTTTATATAATATTTTGTTATCAAGATCAAAAACTAATTCCCATTATCTCTGGGTATAAAAAAATATATCCATAATTTTCTCACGGTTATCATTAACTGCATTCACAAAATTGATACACCTAAAGAATGAAAACATTAATTTATTCATTATCATTACAAAATACCTGGTACTCTTGAAATAAATCCAAATATATAATAAAATAACTTCATGCACCATTCACAACCTCAATCTCAAGAAGTAGGGAATGAAATAATGAAATATTAAACCTAACCATCCAACCATTAATAATATTTAATAAACAAATCATCCCAAGATTTAGGGAAAAAAGTGAAATATTGGATTCAACTCATTTCATAAATCCTGATGTTATCTTTAACTCATTCATACTTATGGCCATACATATAGTTATCATAAGTTTCAACTAAAATAGTTTGAAAAAATAATATATCTTGTGTGCACAATTTTTTGGAAATAATGGAATATCATATGAATTGTGTAGTGGATGGGAAATCTGAGAGCCCATTAAATCTGTAATGTGGGTTTTAAAATAGGTTTGACATATCCTTTTTGTTAATTTGATTATTTATTACACCACATATAAGAGTAATAATTTTTGGAATCTAAATATATTCTAGATAGTTAATATGAATATTGATTTTCTTATTAATATTATTCTTTCCATCAATAAAAAGGGATGAAAATTCACTTGCATAATTAATAATAGTTCTATAATGAATCTAATTGGTGATAAAATTAATAATGATGAAATTATTAAATGTACTAAATAAATGAAATTAGGTGATAAACAAAAACCTTTTTTTCTATTATCATCTTTTAATAATAGTTTTATTTGAAATGTTAATAGTGAAAATGATGGGTTATATTAAAAAGAATAATTACCTTTATTATTATAATTACTATTTTATAGGGAAAATAATGTTTTTTGTGTGATAGAATTATAATATATATATATATATATTCATATTAATTATATATGTATATATATATGGGTGTAGATATATGTATTATTTTGTATATATATATATATAACATGTGAAAATATATATATAGATGGATTTTAATATAAAATTGTGAATTGGATAAGTAAATTTAACAGGAATAAAAACATAATAAACGAATACTTTAATGTGGTCAACATGTGGTTTTATACATGAAATACTAAATAGGAGTCTCATTTATAATAAATTGAATAAGAATATAGGAAAAATGAATTAAATAAAACAAAAAATTAAATATAAAAAATGTAATAAAATCAGGAGAAAGAGGTAGAACTAGTGCACATTAGAAACCCCTCTCCCTCCTCATGTCTTTCTCCAACCCCAATTTCCCTCTATATGAATACAAACAATTGTTGTTTTTGTTGTTTAATTTTTAAAAAATTACATCTTCCATAATTTCTATGATACTGATCGAAATGATTCTCTATTTGGGTTACAAGGTTCATCTAAATTAGAAGAAATTTAATCCAAATTATTTTTCTAAAAGTTTCTAGGATTCTATGTTGAAATTAAACCAAAAAATCTTTCATTTTTCAATAATCATTTCACCATAGGTAGGAACTCGATAACTTTTTTTCATTTTTTATACATGTTATTGTATTTATTTTTTAGTATGTGTGTGCTCTCTTAGGAATCCATTGAAATTAGATAATATTTTATTACATGTATTCATCCTGATTGTTGTTATAAGTGTGTATCCCAATGAGAAACCATTTATTGATTCATGGTAACAAGATTTGTGTGTGATAGAATTTGACATGCTATTTTATTTCTTCTATAAATATTGTGATTACTATGATTATTGTACAGATTTAAAATATTTGATATTGACATTTAATATTGATTAGATACCGTATAAGCATTATCTTAGCCAACTAAATTTCACTATTGGAGAAATTATTTTTTCTTAGAATGTGATATGTGATTTATTTTTTGGATGATAATGGGAAATATGTGAGATGTGACACATGATTGATACTATTATCTTAGTTGAATGTGAATGTGTTAGGCCGATATGTAGATGGAATATTCTAGTATGATAGATGTTTCACATGCTTGGGATATCCATCAAAGAGAGATGTGTGAGGTTTTGGTTGTCTTGTAATATATGATTCATGTTTGGGTTATCCACTTGATAGGGATGTTCAAGACCATGGTTTTGACATATACTTGTAAAATAATTGCGAGCCCAATGTGTTGTGTTATTAGGTGTATCCATTCATGGAGGATTTTTTGGATAGTTAATGTTGTTTTAATAGGTATGTTGTGGAAATTGGTATGGTCCTCCTTGTATGGTCTTGAAATTTGTATTTTCTTCCTTCTATGGTGTCAGAGCATGTTAAGCTAATCCCTGTTGACCTATTATATGTTTTGTAACTATGTGATATATTATTTTTTATATATAATTTTTTTTATGATCATGGAATAAACATGTATATATTATAAAGTAATGATAATGTATATTGGTGGTGTCATTTTTTATATTTTGTAATGACACCTTATATTGGAATTGTATTGGATATGTAGATTTCATGACAAAAGACCTAAGAAAGGGAAAGGTTATTATAATGGATTCATAATCAGATGATTAAGGATCTGTATGCATACCAAGATGGGATTTATAGGAATCTGTTGATGTTTATCTATTTTTCCCCTATATATCATCTAATTAAACTCAAGATTAGTTTCCCCCATTGGGAGATGATTTTATTATATGACATGTAATGCATTTATCAGTTTTCTTCAAGTACTCAGATTATGATTAGTATGCTATTCATTATTATTAATGACCCTATGATATTATGTTGAGGCAATATTCCCCCCATTATTCAACTCAAACTCGTCAACACTTTTCATAATCCTATTACATATGGGGTGGCTTGCATGAGTTCATCTGTCACTATGTATCGCACTTAGTGGTCTAGTTGGGATGTTATAGCTACCACAAACCCGTTTCTCCCTATCCACATTTCATTATCCATCAACCATCCTTGGCATACATCATTTTTAATATAATGGGTCACATTTAGAGTTACCATTTAAGGTAACCAACAAAAGAAGATTCAATATTTTATCTAAGACATAGGAATAAGTCATCTAGCCTTCACATTCAATTGAGAAACTCCAAAAAATATTTATCAATATGGAAAAAATATTTTAATACCAATGTGATTAACTAATTCAAAGATCATACTTTTCAACTATGAGTAAACAATTAAATTAGAACAAATAATCCATTATTTATTTAAACATTCATTCAGGAAGGTCTTTTAGTTTCGAAAACCATTAAGGATTGAAAAGTTATTTAACATTTCTATTAATAATTAGTATAGGAATGTCCAAATTCGTCTTCCTTAGATAATTATAATAACATATTTAAGAATAATTTTAATTAATCATGATGTAGGGATCATTTTTTCCCTCCAATGATATGAAATAATATATTTAATAAATATTTTACATTAATTATTTATCCTAAAAAAGTATTGTATTTAAATTCTAAATAATTTCAATCTATATACACAGTAAACTGAATAAAAAACATGATAACCAAACCATGAAAATAAATTACACACTATCTAATAAAATATGTTACATTTTATTTTTACGGCGGGAACAAAAGAGATCACAATAACTATACAAATTTTATTTCATTATTCTGGTTCAATATTTTTTAATGTTAATACCACCCTTACTCTAAGAGTTAATGCATTATTAATTTCTGATTTCACATAAAACAATTGTAGATACAATGATCCCTCAAACTCAAGGATTTTAAAAAATTATTTAAAATGTAATTATAAGAGAAAAAATACAATGATGTATCTTAATATGATATTACCACCCCACAATAGTTATAAAACACTATGAAACTAGATAGAATCAATGAACACCATAAGAAAGAAAAATATAAAACTTCATATCTTCAATATGTTAAATTTTTTTAAAAATACTAAAATTTCAAAAAGAGAATGAAAAAAAACTACATTGGGTCCCATAGATAAAACATGGGATGATGGGGATAAATCTCTTTTAAAGGGTCTTAAAATTACATTTATGTTACTCCTATGGATATAGAGAGTTTAGGGGAATTTGTAGATATTTCCCAAAAATTAATGTTTTGATTTTATATATAGTCACACTGTGTGATGAAAAATCATGAATTTAATTGGTCATCCACTTTGTGATTGGACTGAGTTTTAAGACCCACAGAATATTAAATTTAATTGATCCAATAAAACTTGATCAATTCTTGTTGTAATATTCATCTTCACATGTTGGATTTTTAGGGGAATATTAATCAAATCTGATCCTCAAACCATTCACATCATGAATGAATGGTTCACATCGTAAATCAAAACCATTAAATTTCCCATATAAAGCTTATAATTAGCTTATGGAAAGATAATTGATCACCAAAATAATGTAGGATAGTTCCTAATGTAAAACTATCCTTTTACCAGATTCCAAATCCAAAACGTTATTAAAGAAACTCCAAGATTTCCCCATGGAAATTAAACCATGGAAGAACATAATGTAATGATAATATGGATTTTATCCAGTACATCAAATAACTGATATAAAATTGTCATCATTTATAATTTAAAACCAATCCATTAGTGATGGAAAATAAAATGGGTCATAAAAACAAACACTCATCAAAATATCTCTCAAGAATATATCCATCACCGGATCTCACTAACCACACAAAGAGGATCATATTTCACATTTACGCAACACTATAAATAAGAACCTAAACACTATCCTAGGGGAGATACCTCTCTAGAAAATGATAAATTCCAAAATAAGGCAACAAAAAAGGTCAATCATTACCATATTAAAGATAAATAATAAATAAAATCGGGATACTGAGTGTGCATCTATGACTCAGGTTCCGATATTCTCTCAACCATGATATAGTGTCTCCACAAGACCCAACCTAATATAATATTAAAATTATATAAAAAATTCTCCTATATGTCTTGACTCTCCATTGAACTCCTCTTTATGGTCACCAAAACATCGGTGAAAATATCACCCCAATGGATAATATGATATTCTTCGTGAAGATAATAGTGAAACTATGACCCATAAAAGATATCATGTATCTAGATCATATGTGGGGAATGATCTATCTGATATAAAATGGACCAACATTATCCAAAACCTTGAAAGTTCTAATACATAGTGGATAAAGCTTACACCCTTGTTTATACAATCAATAACCATAAAGAGGAGTCACATTATAGTACACATGATCTTCAACGTCAAACTCCTTAATTCTCAACATATGGATACTATAAGAATTCTAATAATAATTTACTACCTTTATCCTCCAAGAATCACGAGAGCTATCACATTAAATCAGTACAATAGCTCCATCCTAAACATTGATAACTCTCAGACCCCATGCACAACTGATAATCGAAAGGTTGTCTATATGAAGTTTCAAATAGTTTCATTAAATAATGGAGTGAAAAATATTATTGAATAAAAACTGGAAAAAAGGCCAGTACCACATTCAGGACCTTCCAAAATCCATTACACAAATATGAAACATTCCATCATGATTATGAATGGGTTTCTCTATATGATCATCCATCAAGTAATTTAAATTATTATTATAGAATGATTGAGATTAGAAAAAATGATTGATATTTTTACACACCGGAGAGGAAAAATAAATATCACAATTATATAAAGTAATCCAATGTAATCCATATTGTCTCACAACCTACTCCATGTACAACCATAATAAAGCATACAATGGTCATGACTACATGATCTCTATAAATTTGGATAATTTTTTTTATAAATTTCAAAATAACCCAAATATCATCCTTGCCTGGATGATATCATGGTAAACTAGTAATGAAGATCATAGGAATATCCCACAACATCCACTTATGAATATACAATATCTAGAGAAAAACACTATGAACACAATGGCAAATTTTCTCCATTTGAAAGATCAATCATAGAAACACACACTCCTCAACTTAATGTTGCAACCTAGGGTACTAAACTATCCACTCAGAGATCGATACAAATTTGACACTCCGGGACGTACCACCAATTTATAGATATAAAACTACTAGATAAACACCTCCTGAAACACCAATTAGAAAACCCCCTGCTATAACAACAATAAGTGTTTTCCATCAACAAAACAGCGATCACATGCATCAATAATGATATATTTTTATCTTTATAATTCCACTTATGAACCCCCCCACTTGTAATAATAAATATTCCTAAAAAAATATGATTAAAAATCATCTTAAGAAGAATACTCTTAAACTATCCTACACCATTTAAATAAATATCATTAATTGATATTTGGTTTCTCTCCATGGATCTCAATATTCACACATAAAATCATTTTGTTACATCTCGCTCGACACATTAGCTACGACACTACCCCTTCCAAATGTATATACAATCTGAAAATACAAATCCTAAAGGAATTTCATCCACTATTACTGTCACAAGATCAGTTCATGCTAGGATAAGGCATATAATAGTATTGTAGGATTTTTAAAACCCACAAAAAACATTTCTATGTGGTAATTTCTCTATAAAATCTTTGAAAATTCAACTGTTTCCAACTCAAGATCATTGGTGGAATAGTTATAGTCATTGATATGTAAGAATTTATAACTATAATAAAAATATTGTCTCTACTATTTCAAAACACTATCTAAACTAAGAAATTAAGTTCCATATAAAACCTTGAACTAATCACTCTGTTTTTTAAAATGAAGAACTAGTGTGCTGATAAAATATTCCACTAGGCACCCGAAAAATTATTGACACTATTCATAACATAATAACTCTTCATCCTTTCTATTTAATCTTGTTATAGCAGTCATAAATTTAGTTAAATTAGCTATGAACGTCCAAAAATATCCTAAATGATGAAAACATATTTACACCTCAACAATTTTCATTAGGGATTCCCAAGAAATAACTACCACATTCATATATGGGTATATATATAAACCATTCATGGAACCAATATTCCCCATGAAGATAACTTTAGGATCATATAACATATAGTTAAACATCGTCCTTAATTACTATTGACTAAGAAGAACCCAAAAAACAACCTGAATATTCACAATATTGACATCATTAGACTAGACGTACCCAAGTATTTCACTAAGAATACTACAATGAACCAATATAGTAACACTCTGAATGTTTCATTCATAAATCCCTTAAAATATTCTAGGGAACTCATCAAAACAATCAAAATCAAAATGAACTTTTAATTCCATAACAAAAAAGTTGTATTCAGTATATTAGCATAATTCATATGCATATGATGATATCCTAACCTCACATTGATCTTCAATAAACAACCAATTATATTCATATAATAAAATACATTTCCAATTTATATAACAAGATATATCATGTTCATTGTCACCAGATTCATGAAATGATCATCATTATTGAGACAAAAATTATTATCGACAATCTTCCTTAAGAGAAGTAGTTGACTAAAATGTGACATGCTCAGTGAAACAAAACCTCACTATAATAGGTCACTGATCTATACCCACATCCCATGTTATTACAATGGGTCCATACAATACTGATACATCAAGACAATTAGGTTTCATGATATAGATATATCCAAAAAATGATCTCATATTTACTGAGTAATAAGTACAATCTACTTTGAAAATACTTTAGAGTAAAAAATATATAATTCAAATACAAAACACAAACTCACCCTCTAAATAAATCAACATTAGTTCAACCATAAATTAACTCAATGATAGGACTTGCCTATTATCCATTTATGGATCTCCGTCACTAATTATGTCTATTGAATCTCTATAAATATCATAGAACACAATCTATTCCCTAGATAATTCCCTATTATCATGTACTGAATACATCTAGTCCATGCCGAGAATTATATTTTATGGTTGTGTTTGTATATATTGTAATTCTCTCCAAGAGAGTTGTTTGAAACATTCTTGATCACAGTATCTATAAACATCATATGGATAATATCCAACTTTTAATTTTAAATTAAATTATAAGGGAACTAAAAACCAATCAATATCTAGCCCAAATGTATAGATTATGGAAGGTGATGTGAAGTAGTGTGTGTCTCATCCATAAAAAATAAATTAAAACTATATATAAATAATAAATGTGCACCTTGAATGAATATATGGCTTCCCATTATATAGAAACTATAAATAATTTAGCTTACCATGGACTTATACACAACTTCTATAACACCGATGGTGATTGAAACCACGATCAAATACTTATCTTTATGGATAAGTATCATCTTGGGTCTATCCTCTACCTACCTGGCCTTTTCATTATTGTTCCAAATCCAGAGCATATTACAACATCCACCTTATTGAAAAATACCACATTATATAAACCTAAAGAGATATAGCTAATACTTCATATTGTGTGAGAAAGTCTATTCACTCTCTCTGCTAATGACCATGGCCTCCACATGATAATCATGTGTATGATATATTTTCACGGTCCAGGGAGATTCCACCCTTGGATAGATGAGATGATGAGGGTTGGGATCCACCCTTAGTTGTTCAAAATATTTTCTCTATAAGAAATGGGAAATAAAAGAACAAATATCTACTATATTGAGAATCATGATAACTCCCATATAATGAAGAACCTATTGTGGTCAATATCATATAAAAATTATCTTCTCTAATGATCACCATGGGTTAAATCTACAACATAATCTTGATGAACTATAACTTGATATCTTGTTGAAAATGCTCCTCAATGTTCCTATCTCATGCCTCCTTATCTAGAAACTCGTATGAATAATATTGTACAAGGTTTTACAAATATATCCAGAACACTCACATGCAATAAATCCCCCATCAAAGGGTATGATGCTCTTGGAGATTAGATACCGTAATGGGAGATGTATGAAAATAATCTCAAAATAAGTCATAGAACTTTTCTCATGAGATTATAATATCCTCATAATCCTAAATGAATAATAACCACCACTATCTCACCAAAATATTTAACATTTTTAATTCCATTGAATCCATTGTTTGTTCCCCAGAATGGATTAAACTGAAGTCTATATCCACTTACTTGAAATAGTCATCTGACACAAAGTTATATATAATGGACAAATGTTTTATAAAATATATCCCTAAATCATTTAGAATTTAGACCTCTATAATCCTAATTGTTGTCCTATCCTTTGGGAAAACAATTTCACACATTTTTGTCTTTATATTTTGTAACAACATGTTAAGGACTTCAACCATGAGATATACCATAAAAAGAAAAAATGGATAAGGATTTATAAACATAATATACTAAATATTTATTTTTTATTTAAATTTTTAAGGATAAAACCAATACCATGTTATCCCAATTTCAATCATAGTCAAATGTCATAACAGTGAATGATCATTCCCAAGGTTTCTTCCACACAATAAATATCACATTTCTTAGTAGGATCATTAGGTCTATTCTTAAGATAACATGTCTCAATGAATCCCTTATATATATTTATTACTCTACATACCAAAACCCATTTTCCCAGAATCCCATATAGTTATCACAATTCCATACCTACAAATTCTACAATATCCCTTATCATGACTATTTTATACAACATTATCATGACCCATTCCCTCTTTAAAGCACCTAAGATGGACAGAAAATGAGTGAATAAAAATATTGATTCCCTATTCATTTATCTAATAAGACATGGGGTCGGGAGAATTGTAATAAGACAACTATTATAGCCTAGGGATGGTGGTTACAATAACATATTGATACTAGATACATGAATTCATATCCAAATTTCTCAACTAGATTAGTAGATGTGAAAAAATAGATACAAATAAGAATATAACATTAAATTTCGAAAAAAAAAACAATTCAATGATGTATTTTATTTGAGAAAAATATTTTTACCTTTTGAATATCCAGGTATATCAATCATACTACACGTCCTGTATTCCCATTGAAAGGTAACAAAAGAAAGAGGCGAGCTCATATTCTCAGTAAGTGTATGAATAAAATGAATGATAACACAAAGAACATAAAATATTAATAATATGGAAATTATACGAACAACGAAATATAATATAAAACTAATAAAATAATTTAGGGGAATAAATCCATGGATAATTTTACAACATAAATAATCACACTTATAATAATGACTACTTTCATAAATATTGAACGCATAATGTTGGACACCATAATATTAACATCAAGGAGTTGTTCTAAAAAGCATAAAAAGCTAATAAATAGACCAAATACATATAATAGTTTGTCTCATGAATTATAAAAAATGATTCAATGGGATATATATTTAACCTACTATAACTTACTAATTATAAATCATTAGTCATACGTGATGGGTGAAGCAAAGTCAATATAAACACTATTATTGAATACTAGAATATGAAATTTTAGTAATTTCTAGAATAAATAAATAGTCCTTAAACATGTAGAGTAATATAAAAAATTATATCAAAATAATACATCACCACTGAATCATATAATTCAAAGAGTAATTTTGGTATAGATCTATAAACTTAAAAATGGTTATTAGAAAATTTATCAAGTAGAGTATCCATTTCATTTTGAAAAAAAAAATTAATTATTAATAAAAAAACTTATTTAAATAATCCTTATAAAATTGTAAATTACAATTCAAAACATTATTAGAACATGATGGTGGTGAAATACATTCATTTCATATAATTTAAATAAATCATTTCACACTTTTGTAATAAAAGTCAAAAATGAACTCATTTTTAAAATGATATGAATATTCCTTTTAAAAAAAAATTAAAAGTAAAACATGTAAAAATATTATTTAATAAATAGTGAGATAATATCAATATTATTATATAAAAATTAACTCAAAATATGGACATGGAAGAAAATTATTCTCAATAGAGTAGAAAGATAATGTTATTTTTACTTCCAAAAACATGGTCTCATTTTCATAATTACATATAGAGTAAAAAATGACATTGAAACATATAATTTAAATAAAACCCATAGTATAAGAAAATATATTTGTTTTAAGATATAATTATAATATAATTCTTCTAATATATACTTTATCATAAAAAATCTTGAATAATGATGAGATTGTGAAAAAACTCTTACCTCAGTTTTGAATTATTTCAAATCAGTTCAATCCGTCACTATATTTGAAATAATTTTTTTTATATTTTAAAATGATAATAATATATATCATACTATATATTATTTACAGATAATTTTTTATAATACAATTATTAACAATTTACTATTAAAATCATTGTTTTTGGTGATATTGATTCATTTTCATGTATTTTTTTCGTAATGTAGTTTCGATCGTTGAACATTAATAATGGTTCTATAATCTCTATAGATTTAATTAGGATATAAAATCATATATAGAGATTATATTCCAATTTTTTTATCTATAAAAGTTATTGATTTATTAATCAATTACATTGTTCACAAAGAGAGTAGGTTGTACATATTCTTGAACACCGTTTCAATTTTTCAATAGATCGAATAAAATAATGGTAAATAATTATTTATATATTAAAAAACATTATTATTTTATATATATTATATATTAATTAAATATATCTTTATTAGAATTCTTGTAAAATATAAATGAAATAAAAATATCATCACCTCAAGGTGGGGATACTCCACAATTACACATTAGTGAATTGATTATTTTTAAATTGATTGGACGATATGGAGGTAGATGTGATATTATGAATAAAAATTAATTATGAAATAATGTTCTAAAATAACATATAAAACCATAACAAATACCTTAAATATGGTTTTGAAAGTGAATTGAATTACTATTTGCAAATAGAAAACTGTATGTACTTATAAGTGATACATTCAATTCACATTTTATAGGAAATAGGTGGGTAGTGGTTATTTAATAATATTTTTAAAATTTATTTATATTTAATATATATATATAATTATCATAAGGTAAATAACATAGATTTATTGGAGGTAAATAAAAATTAAAAATTTAGTGACTAATTAATGCAATAACATATTATTGGAAAGAACCCCTTTATATCTCCTCTTACGGTTCCAAGGGATAGTATTTTAGGAATATTATAACCAGTAAAATGATTCAATAAAATTTCATAAAGAATATTGGTATTGTTGGTCAAGTAAAATTGCTGAAAGTTCTATAAGGAAGATGAATGAAGGGTTTCCTTTTATAGGGAATGGTGAGGACATAATTAAAATATATTAAATGACTAAACAATAATTTAGTACATTTCAAGCCAAATTCTTCGAAATGGACATGAATTTGAAAAAATTGGATATGGTTTAAATAAAATCATCTGATTTTTTTTAAATAACACTTGATGTTATTTAAAAACTCATTTTTATTAATCTCATTTTTAATTATTTTTTACCTTCATGATGGTAACAATAATTTTAATCATAATGGGTTAAGATTATTTTCATTATTATAAATGTTAATAACAAATTGACCATGGATTATATGATGAATAATATTCCCTTATCATTTGTTGATATAAAATTATTTTAAATTTTAAATATTTTAATGAGTTTATAATTATTACAAAATATCAATAATGTTTCATTTGGATCTATTCATTTAATTTTACACTAAAGTGAAAAATAAAAATATTAAATAAAAATATAATCCTTTTATACAATACTAATATTTTTATTTATATAAAATTTTATTAAAACACTATAAATCACTATAGTTATATTAATTTTATCATTATTAAAATCATTTATTTTATTATTTTTATTAATTAAATAAATATTGTATTGAAATGTGAAATTTTTTTGATAATTATTCTATCACCAAAATTTTGAAATGTAATTCTTTTATTTAAAAACTATAATTATTCCCAAAATATAAATTATTATTGAATCAATGTTTTCTTTTATCTTTATGTGAGCACATAATATATATTTAAAACTACTAGATTGATATTTTTTAAAATAAAATTTATAGTATATATGTCATTTTAATGAAAAAAAATCTATTAATAAATTAAATATTTATCCTATGGTGATAAGGCTATAATTATTTTAATCCAATATCAATGTATATGATAAAGAGAGACCTTATCGCTTAGTTTTAATCTCGGTTAACGTGATTTACAAATTAACGTGGTGATGAATTTTACCCTAATTACTATTCATAATTCCATAAAAATAATATGACATATTTTCCAAATTTGAAACTATTAATTAAAACTATGGAGTTCCTTTTACAAAATTATATATCTATATGTGTAATAAATTAAATTTATATTATGAGCTTCAAATGTGAGGAACATCCCTTTTTATAAAAATTCATTTCATGAGCATGAAATGTATTTATTTATATCCAAAGAATGGAAAAAATATTAGATGACTGATCAGAAATTTAATTTTATTTTATAGATTGTTTTCGTTAAAATCACTCATAAACTGTAATTAATTAAATTTATTATGATATTAAAATTGTGTGAAAAAAAATTAATTTGTGAATACTAATTTTACATAGAAATAATTAAATTCATTATGTTTGACTATTTGATAACTAAATAATTTATTTCTCACATGTGTAAAGCAAAAAAAATCATAATTAGTTCATACTATTAATTCCCACAAGTTTAATAGCTATGATATAATGACATATTACATTATAGTTCATTTAGACTTTGGGATGCACCTTTCTCAATATATTGACGAGATAAAATTAATTTAAAGATAAAAATGTCCTATAATTTCAGGGTGTAATATTTATCCCCTTTCAAAAACATTTACCCCGAAAATTAATAGAATGTCATATAATTAATATATTATCGTTGTTCTTAATTGTAATTTATTTAGGATCCCATGTCACCTATTCCATCTTATGATTTATCAAATATACCTTTACCAATAGAGTCATATGAATCCTCAAAACCAGTTATATAGTGTGTAGAATATATTTAGTCTCTTCAGAAAATAATTATTTACGTTCCAATTATATTTATTTACATGTTCAAAGTTTTGTGGGTTATTTCATGTACATCCTTAATAATCATATATGGAAATCATCATGTAATTTAAAGAGAATCAGTAAAATTCCAAATGGTTTTCCAAATATCTAATACATTCAAGGATTTAAAAAGGTATGATTAACCTAGGGCACAATTTTACTTTAATAATGAATATTATAAAACCCTTCCATCGAGATAAATTCAAGAAAACATAATCTACCACTTAAATTTTAAATCATTCTATCAAAAATATACTTAGCTATTTTTCATTATTAAAGATTTTTAATATGTTGTTAAATAATATTTTCCATCAACATTAGATCCTAGACATGTTTTATGAATATAAGATTACATTAATCAGATCCATCACAATATATCTGATTATTAAACCAATTTCCACATTATTATTTAGAAGACACAATTGGAATACATGAATTGAAGATATTGTTATAGGCTAACTCCCCCAAATGTAAATATTGCTCGCACATACCATGAAATTCATGTGATCATGACCTCAACACTTATTCTAATGTTTGTATTGTCTATTTGAACTGCCTTTAAGTTTTAGAATGATAAGTGTTGGATCTGAATCTACAGATTATACACAAGTGGGGTGTGAATTGTGTCTTTTGCAATTTTTCGATAACTCTTTTCTTTAATGAGTTTTGTCCTTTATACTTTATCACATTTGATCATGCCGTGAAAAAAGTAAAATCAAGAACACAAAGATGTATAGTGGTTCAGGGAACATAAGGCCCCTAGTCCACTCCAACAACGCTCAACTCCACGAGCTTGGTGATTTTCACTATGCGGTCCTCTTTTCAACAGACCGATTCACAACTGAGTATATGCAGTTGATACCTTTACAGTACAAGGAAAAACAAAGCCTTCTGGTTCAAACACGACCCTACACATCTTAGAATGAGAAGCTGGTTACTCAAGAATAAAAATAATTTCAGAAAGAAATTTCCATTTGATCTTCACAATTGCAACAGAATGCAATTGACAACAGATGGATCGACGTCCCTAGAAATATTGATCTTCAAGACGAAGCAGTTCTGAGTTGATCCGGTTGCAATAGATATAGAGATATATTTCACAACCTCAGTAGTAGTTGATCCACAGTAGATAGTCGAAGTAGAAAATGTGAATCTTCTTTCGAGTTCATTATTCTTGAACAAACAGAGCTTTTACGCTCCTTTTGAATCAGCAGATCAATCATGAATAATTGCAATCTATGTTTTCCACATTCTTTGACAATAGATCGATCACATCCCCATGTACCATGTGTTTCAAAAAGAACATATATAATAAAGCATATCTCCTGCACATTTAGATCCATAAAATTCACCTTTTGATTCGCGATATTAAAAAATTTTAATTTATAGAGAAGTCGTAACTTACCTTAAGAATCACCATAAAAAGATGCTTTTAATTCGATCATAAATCCATTAATTAAATGGATTTGAATTATTCAAAGTCGTAGTTAAAAAATGACATTAAATCCGACTTGAAATCTGCCCAGAAATCAGATTTATGATCATTGCACAAAAATATCGTCTGTTAAAATTTCTGATGCCAAACGTAAGGTTGATGACGTGGCCTCCAAACGTAGGGTTAATAACATAGTCTTCAAACATAAGGTTAAAAATGTAAGGTTGAACACAAACGTAGGGTTCACAAAGTAAGGTTGAATACAAATGTAAGGTTGATCATCCATACTTTTTCTTCAACACTCAAACGTAAGGTAAAAGATCCATACTTTTACTTGATCTAAACTTTTCCAAGAACGTATGGTTGTTTACAAAAGTAAGGTTGATGAACCATACTTTTGAGAGACAAACGTAATGATTAGAATTTACGTACGGCCCCCCTTCCATAATTTGCTGATAAGCAAAATGTAAGGTTTTCTCCTAACGTAAGGTTCTCCCTCCATACTTTTCTGAAAACGTATGGTTGTTTAACCATACTTTTCTCTTATCTCGAAAAGTATACACTCTTTTCATCCTTACGCTATGTTTATCCATGTAGGGTATGAACAATGTTTCCATAACGCACTAAAGCATATTCCGCACTATATTTATCTACATATGGTATGAACAGTGATTCCAGAAAGCGCTAAAGCAGATTCCGCGCTAAGTAATTGATTCTCATGATTTCACGAGTAAAATAATTTAATAAATTCCTGCAAAACACTAAATAAAATCATTAGAAAATAACTAAGGGTATTTGTGAGCATCAAAATTATCATAAAGAGACAGAGTATTATGTTCAATAATCTCCCCTTTAAATAAAATTAACAAGTACTGTTGAAAACAATACTTTACTCAACAATATCCCACTTTTTGATGATCACAAAACCCATAAAATAATTAAAATTATCAAAAAAAAAAATTATCTTTCAAAATTTGTTATAATGTTTGAAATAAAAACTTCTCCACCAAAAAGATAATTATAAATCAAAATACATCATTTAAATCTCCCTCAATAAAATGAATTCTCCTACTAAATAAAATGTAGGCTTTGTTGTTGTGTTTATCCAAATATCTACCCATTTTTTGGTATAAAAAAGAATGAAAAATCATGGAGTTTAACACTTTTAATATTGCACTGAACTATTAGTAAATGCTATTATGAACTGTTTATCAATAATTAAATCCGGTGTATAGAATATTAAAAATAATGTGACTAAAACAAAAAAAGAAAAAGAAAAATAAACAATGAAGAAACTATTCATTCAAAAAACAGTATTATATACAAGACAATGATATACACAGGAATCGGGGTTTAGGTAAGATAGGAAACATGGACTATCTCCTCTGGATTGCAGAATTGATTTTTGTAAACTGATCCTGAAGTCTCTTCATCATCCCATCTATAAGCTTGATAATGAGATCTATGTTCTCTTGAGTCATATGAATATCCTCAATTAAATTGACTCTGAAAAACTCATGCATCCTTTCCTCTTTTCCAACAAATTCTGACAGCTTCTCTGATAACTGATTTAACAGAACTTGGATCGATGACTCACAAGATGTCAGTTGATCCACTAAGAACTTCTGATTTTCCAGAAACACTGATAAAGGAGCACTGTTACATTGAAGATCTTGCATCCTGTCATTCATGTTGCTCATCGTAGGTGTGATATCCTAAAACCTTCTGATTAAATCATGTGAAGTACCTGATCCACTAACAGCATTATTTGCAACTGATGCAAATTGGTTCTCCATAAACAACTTCAGATCTGATATATCTAACTTCATAACCATTTCAGATCTCAATTGTGTAACAACATTCATTATATCCCCTTCAAACATTTCAAATTACTGCCTCGAAACTGTACATTCATTCAGCTTTTGAAACATTAAATATTCTAAATCAAAGGCATTCCTCGGAGAAACATTCTCAGATTCCAACTGAGATAATTTTCTGTACAGTTCTTCAACTTCTTCTTTTCTTGAATCAGATGCACACCGTGCTTGATTCACTGTCTCATGTTGATGCCGTAGTACCAAAGGCAATGATTCAGCATCAAGTTTCTCTTATTCTCTATCCTGAGAAGGTTTGTCCACAGATTTTTCTTTATAGTTTTCAAACATCTCCACAGAAAAATCATCTTGAAGTACCTCTGTGTGAGCTTCAGAAGCATGCTCACCACAAACATCAACATCTATTACTTCCATTGGGTTTTCAAGAACTATATTTTCATAAGTTTCCTGAGGTCTGGCCACTTCTTCACCAGGCACTCCCTCCATCTCTCGTTCCTGTTGAAGTAAAACTTCAACATCAGCTACAATCTGTTCCTGATTTTTGCATTGATTTTCTTCTTGAGCTCCTAATTTCTCTACTGGAGCTATTCTCTCAGTAACATCTTCCATAGTATTTTCAACAATATCTTCCCTTACAAAAGAATAAGAAAATAAAGCTTCTGTTGTAGTTTCCAAAGGAGTGGAAGTGACTTCCTCATTTACTGGTCTTCTTCTTTTTGGTTGAAGTCCCTCCTGACTTCTTTCTTCCTCAACATATTCCACTTCAAAGAGAATCCTTTTTGCTACATTGCTGACTCTGGATTCTGCTTGTCCCTCCTTGGACTTAGAAAGTTGATCCTAAGAACTCTCTGAGTCTTCCTCAGCTCCTACTCGCAAAATTTTTCCTTTAATTATGCTCCAGAAATATCCAACGTTCCTCAAAGTTCCATTATTAAACGTATTACTGTGATGATAGTTAACTCTATCATCCACTAATCTCACCATGTCTTTCTTAAACAACAGTTTCGAAATAAATCTACCAAAGGGGTAGAAATTCATCCTGGCCTCGCTTTGATAACAGTAACTGAGATACCTTATCATGTATCTTGGAAAATTTAATTTAATATCACTTAACATAAGAAACATTAAATACATATCAAGGTACAAAATCTTCTCCATTTCTTCCATCCGTGGTGTTATTCCAGTCTAAATAAATTTGACAAAAATATTTTGATCAGGCTCCAAATATTTGACAAACATTTTCATTATGGTCTTGGTACAAAAAGAAAAAGAAAAGATGTCTTCGGATTAATGCACAAAATCTCCTATATTCTTCAAGTCGAAATGAAAAACTCCCTCATGAGGTCAGTTGATAATCTAAATAATCTCTACTGAAGAGATTGAGAAATCCCTATCCTCTATCTCAACCATCATACTTTCCTGTATATCTCCCAGACTAAATTGTACAAATCTGAAAAAGTATCTAAGTTATACTTCATATTGAAATTTTGTATTTTCACTGTTAAACATCTGTTCAAGACTCTGAAACAATAGCTCTTGCTTCAATAACAGATTTTTTTGAAATAACCAGTCGAGATCGATTACCTTACCTTATAAGATTTTTCTTCCCTCGGTGCATTGTCTCTTGGCATTGCTTTTTTCAGCCTCACTGGCTCCTTTAGTCCTTACCATTTCAGTAAGAGTCTCTAAAGGTTTGAAGGTTAGGGTTTCAGAAGTTTGAAGGTTAGGGTTTGAGAAGAGGAAGTGCGATTTTCAGATTTCGAAAGGGTTTCGATAGAAGTGAAAGGGTTTAGAAGTCGAAAAGGCTCTGACCACCTTGATTCCCATGTAATCACTAATCATTACATATATTTTTAAACAAATAATTTTTTCATATGACGAAAGAAAGAAAAACATAAACAGTATTCAACAAAATTTACATAAATAAATAAAATAAATAAAAATTTAAAAATTATTTAAAATTAAATAAATCTAGCTCCCCCTTAATAAAATCAAACCTTGCAGTGGGAAGTGGTTTAGTAAAAATATCTGCTAATTGAATTTTAGTATTTATAAATTCTAAAAATATATCTTTTTTAATAACATGATCTCTTAAAAAGTGATGCCTTATATCAATGTGCTTAGTTATAGAATGACTAAAATGATTTTTTGAAATATTAATTTCACTCGTATTATCAGATAAAATAGGTGTATTATTAAAATTCAATCCAAAGTCCATAAGAGTGTTTTTCAACCACAACACTTGTGCACAACAACTTCCAGCAGAAACATATTCTGCCTTAGCTATTGACAGGGCAACTGAATGCTGTTTCTTACTAGACAATGATACCAAGGACTTTCCAAAAATGTGACATGTGCCTGATGTGATTTTTTATCTAACCTACAACTTCCAAAGTCAGCATTTGAATATGAAATAAAATTAAAATTAGAAGTTTTAGGATAAATAAGAGATTGAAAAACAGTTCCTTTTAAATATCGAAAAATTCTATTAACAACAGTTAGATGAGATTCCTTAGGATTTGATTGAAATCTAGCACAAAGACATACTGAATACATTATATCTAGCCTGCTAGCAGTAAGATATAACAAGCTAGAAATCATACCTCTATATAACTTGTTGTCAAATGGTTTACCATTTTCATCCAATTAATGTTTTATATTAGTACACATATGAGTTGTAAATGGCTTGATGTTCTCAAGTCCAAATTTCATAAGTAAATCAGTAATATATTTTCTTTGATTTAAAACATTTCAAAATTATTTTTGAAATATTTGAAGACCCAAAAAGAAATTTAATTCTCCCATCATTCTCATTTAAAATTCTTTTTGCATTAATTTTGAAAATTCATGACAATGATTTATATTAGTTGATCCAAAGATTACATCATCAACATAAATTTAAACCAATAAAACATTATTTTTCACAGCTTTCTTAAATAGTGTTGGGTCTTCCATACCAACATTAAAATCCATTTTCAGAAGAAAAGAAATTAATCTTTTATACCAAGATCTAGGTGCTTATTTTAGACCATAAAGGGATTTAGTAAGTTTAAAAACAGAATCAGGTTTTTGAGAGTTTTCAAAACTAGGAGGTTGTTCAACATAAACTTCCACCATTAAATAACCATTTAAAAAGGCAGATTTAACATCCATCTGAAATAATTTAAAATTCGTATAAGATGAATATGCTAAAATAATTCTAATGGCTTATACCCTAGCTACATGTGAAAAAGTCTTATCATAATTTATTCCTTCTTCTTGATTATATCCTTTAGCTACTAATCTTTCTTTATTTCTAGTTATTGTGCCTTAGTCATCCTGTTTATTTCTAAAGACCCATTTGGTTCATATTACAGGATAATTCTTAGGTCTTTCCACTAATTCCCAAACTTCATTTATTTTAAAATGGTATAAATAATCTTGCATTTCTATTACCCAGCTTTCATCATCTAATGCTTCTTCTATAGTCTTGGGTTCTTATTGAGATACGAAGGCAGAGAATTCCACTAGGTTTCCTATGTTTTTTCTAGTTTGAACACCCGTTTCTAGGTCACCTATTACAGTTTCTAAAAGATGATTCTTTAGGGTTCTAGACTGTCTAGGTAATATATTTAAAGGTTCTTCAGTATCATGTTCCTCTGAACTGGACTGAATTTCGTTTATATCATTTTTAAAGTCATTCTTTAACATCTCAAGTCTCATGTAATCATTAGAGTCATGTTCATTCATTTGTTCTGTCCTTTTCTCAAATGGATCAGATTCATCAAATTTTACATGAACTGATTCTTCAAAAATCCTTGAATTCTTATTATAAACTCTATAAGCTCTGGAGTTAGTATAATATCCTATGAAAATACCTTCATCCGATTTTGGATCGAACTTACCCAGATTAAACTTGGTGTTTAATATATAAACCTAGCATCCAAAAACTTTAAAGAAATTTACTTTAGGTTTTATGTTATTTCATAGCTCATAGGGTGTCTTTTTCAAAATAGGTCTAATTAAAACTCTATTAATAATATAACAAGCTGTATTCATAGCTTTTTCCCGGAAATATATAGGTAGTATATATTCATTTAACATAGTTCTAGCCATTTCTTGAATTGTTCTATTTCTTCTTTCTACAATCCCATTCTCTGGAGGTGTTCTGGGTGCAGAAAAGGTATGTTTAATACCCATATTTGAGAAAAAGGAATTAAATTCTAGATTATCAAATTATCCACCATGATCACTTCTTAATGAGATAATATTGAAACCTTTTTCATTTTGAATAGATTTACAGAACCTTTCAAATAAAGTAAAATCTTCATTTTTAAATTTCAAAAAGAAAATCCATGTAAATCTTGAATATTCATCAACTAAAACATATACATATAATTTACCAGATAAGCTTTCTACTCTTGATGGTCCAAAAAAATCCATATGAATAAGTGCTAGAGGTTTAGATTTAGAAACCTTATTAACAGATTTGAAGGATGATTTGTGTTGCTTCCCAAGTAGACATGCATCACAAAATCTGTCACATTCAAATTTGAGATAAGGTAAATCAGAAACTAAATGTTTCTTAGTTAACATATGTAAAACATATACATTGTAATGACCAAGTCTCCTATGCCAGATCCAGGATTCACTTACAATAGCAGTCAAGCAGTTTACTTGTTGTTTACACAAGGAATTTAATTCCAAAGTATAGACATTTTCAGTTCTTGGTGCTTTAAATTTAAACAGTTTATCTTTAGAAACAATACAACAATTGTTAGTAAAATCAAAAGTATACCCATCACCACAAAGTTGAGAGATACTTATCTGATTGTGTTTTAGTCCTTGTACATAAAGTACATTGTTGATTAAAACTGTTTTTGGATCTCTAACAGTTCCAATACCAATGATCTTTCCTTTGGCATTATCACCAAATTTGACAAGTCCTCCATCCTTTTGAGTGAGTGAAGAAAAATTCAATGAGTTTCCACTCAAATTCCTTGAGTAGCCACTGTCCATGTACCATATATCTTTTCATCTTTGGTGGCCTGCTACCTGTAAAGACATTCAAACAAATTATTTTGGTACCCATATTTTGTTGGTTCTAGGAGTGTTAGCTAGCAATGATCTGGGTATCCAGATTTTATTTGTTCTTTTAAAATTAGCTGAATCATATAAGTCTTTTGAAACATAAACATTCCTAATAACACAAATTTGAGGTTGTCTTAAGAAACTGTTTTTAGTTATATGTCCCTTTGTCCCACAAAAATTACAATTAACCTTTTTAGAGCTAGGAACAAAATAATTTTTATATGGCTTTGGTTTTTCTCCTTTACTACCAATTCCAAATCTCTCCTTTTTAATGACTATATTTTCAAGAAATTAATTTAATGAATTCTCTCCTTTTGTAAAAACCAATGCATCCTGTTTGTAAGATTCTACTTCATCCTACAGTGTTTTTATTCTTGATTCAAAATTAATATAGTCAGTGTTAATCAATTTGCATTTATAAGTTAATTCTTTACATTGTTTTAGTATTGTATCTCTTTCATCTGAAACAACATTATGTTTATTTTTCATTGACTTATGTTTCTTAAACAGTGAGTCATATCTTTCTTCAAGCATATTACATTAGGCTGCAAGTTTTTTATTTGTGTAGCTTGATTCAGAATGTGATTCAGAAGATTAATATGAGTGTACCTCATCAGTTTCTGCCATGAAAAACATGTTTGCCTTTAGATTGACTTCTTCTTTCTCTAAGCTTGATTCGGAAGAGCTACTAGAGTCTTCGGATACACTCAAAGTGGCTTTCATAGCTTTCTTGTCTTTCTTCTAAAATTCATTTCTTTTGAAGAATTTGTTCTTCTTTTCTCCTTCAATTGGGGGAAATATGGTCTGATATGTCCCATATTTTTGCATTCATAACATCTTACTTCCTTATTATCCGCTTTAAAGGATTTTTTGAATCCTCTTTTCTTGCTGTAGAATTTTCTAAATTTTCTGGTTAGTTGAGCCATTTTTTCATCAGAGTTGGATGAGTGAGAGCTTTCTGATTTAGCTTTGACTTTTTTCTCTTCATCTTTCTATTCTATTTTTGTGAAGTTACCTTCAAGGCATTATCTTATCTTTTGATAAGAAATTTATGTTCATTGGCCTCATCTTGCATTTAATCTTCATACATCATCACTGTACCAATCAGCTCTTCCATAGTTAGATATTTGACAGGTGTTTATTGTCTGATTGCAGCAGAGATACCATTCAATCGAGTAGGAAGTACTCTTAGTACTTTTAAAGCTTGATCAGCCTTCTTGATAGGTTCTTTTAGAGAAGTTATGTTATTGAAAATTTATATCACTCTATTATTCAATTGGGTAATGGTCTCACCTTCAACCATTCTGAATGTATCAAATTTCAGTTTTTCAGTTGCATATCGCATTTGCCTCACATTGCCTGTTCCTTCTTATGCCACAACTATTTATTGCCACATCTAATATACTATCGGGCACTGAGATACTCTGTTAAATTCATCTGGTTTTAGACCGTAGATAATTGCATTCATAGCCTTCGAGTACATATCGTAATCTGCCTCTATAGCAGCACTCTATGTCTTAGGATTTTCAAGAATTTCATATGGAGTAAAAATAATTGAATAGACTCTATATCAGAGGTTTTTCAGATATATTATCTTGCACGATTTCCAGTAACCATAGTTGTCTCCATTAAAATATGGTGCTCTGACCATAGATATCCCTTCTATTTTATTAGTCAGGATTCTCTGTTGTATAATCCTTAAATGCTTCTAGCTTTCTAAGGCTCTTTCAAAATGCTCCTCCTCTGATACCAATTGTTGGATCTAAATCTACAGATTATACACAAGAGGGGGTGAATTGTGTCTTTTTAAATTTTTTGATAACTCTTTTTTTGAACGAGTTTTGTCCTTTATACTTTATCAGATTTGATCGTGCAGAAGAAAAAGTAAAATCAAGAACACAAAGATGTATAGTGGTTCGGGGAACATAAGCCCTCTAGTCTACTCTACCTTCTCTCAACTCCATGAGCTTGGTGATTTTCACTATCTGGTCCTCTTTTCCATAGACCGATTCACAACTAAGTATAGGCCGTTGATACCTTTAAAATCCAAGGCAAAACAAAGGCTTCTGGTTCAAACACGAACCTACACAGCTTAGAACGAGAAGATGGTTACTCAAGAATAAAAATAATTTCAGAAAGAAATTTCCAGTTGATCATCACAATTGCAACAGAATGCAATTGACAATAGATGGATCGAAGTCTCTAGAAATATTGATCTTCAAGACGAAGCAGTTCTGAGTTGATCCAGTTGCATTAGATAAAAAGATATAGTTCACAACCTCAGTAGTTTTAGATCCATAGTAGAAAGTCTATGTATAACAAATGAATCTTCTATCGAGTTCCTTCATCTTGAACAAACAGAGATTTTACACTCTTTTGAATCAGCAGATCAACCGTGAATAACTGAAATCTCTGTTTTCCACCTTCTTTGACAATTGATCGATCACATCCCCATGTAACAGGTGTTTCAAAAATAACATATATAATAGAGCATATCTCCTGCTCATTTAGATCCATAAAAGGCGCCTTCTGATTCACGATATTCATATATTTGAATTTACAAAGATGTCGTAACTTCAATTAAGACTCGGCATAAAAATCTCCGTTAATTTGTTATTAAATCCATTAATAAAACGGATTTGAATTAGTCAAAGTCGTACTTTAAAAATGACTTTAAATCTGGCTTGAAATCCGCCCAGAAATCAGCTTACTGATCGTTGCACATAAATATCATCAATCAAAATTTCGGACGCCAAATTTAAGGTTGATGACGTGGCCTCCAAACGTAGGGTTAATAACATAGTCTTCAAACGTAAGGTTAACAATGTATGGTTGGACACAAACGTAGGGTTCACAACGTAAGGTTGAACACAAATGTAGGGTTGATCATCCATACTTTTTCTTCAACACTCAAACGTACGGTAAATGATCAATACTTTTACTTGATCCATACTTTTCCAAGAACATATGGTAGTTTACAAAAGTAAGGTTGATGAACCATACTTTTGAGAAAGAAACGTAACGTTTAGAATTTACGTATGGTTCTCCTTCTATACTTTGCTGATAACCAAAATGTAAGGTTCCCTCCTAACGTAAGGTTCTCCTTCCATACTTTGCTGAAAACATATGGTTGTTTAACCAATATTTTCTCTTATCTCAAAAAAGTATACACACTTTTCATCCTTACGCTACATTTATCCATATAGGGTATGAACAGTGATTCCAGAATGCACTAAAGCAAATTCCGCACTATATTTATCTATGTATGGTATGAACAATGATTCTAGAATGCGCTAAAGCTGATTCCATGCTAATTAATGGATTCCCATTATTTCACGAGTAAAATAAATTAATAAATTCCAGCAAAATACTAAATAAAATAATTAGAAAATAACTAAGGGTATTTGTGAGCATCAAAATTATCATAAAGATACAGAGTATTAGGTTCAATAATCTCCCCCTTTAAATAACATTAACATGTATTATTGAAAACAATAATTTGCTCCATAAGAATTGGTCCCCAAAAGTATCTCAATATAAAGAACCTTCTAATTAATTTTATAGAATTTATATTTAAATCAGGGATCTCCATCAGAAACAATTGAATTTGGTGTTCTATAAATTATTAAAAAATAATTAATATAAATTCATGAATGTTTCCCTATATATAAATATTCTCTAGTAGTTATTAACTGTGTGATTTTGTAAGGCTATCTACAATAAAAATATGACATCATTCATTCAAGGAGTCTTTGGTAATCACGTTACAATTTCAATTTTAATTTCATTCCATTTCTACATAGAATTTGGTAGATGTTTCATGACTTATTATGGATGTTATCTCTCATTGATCACATATTAAAAAAGAGAACATCATCACGCATAATCAAAATTTTAATTTTAATATTATCTTCTAAAACATATTCCATAAACTATCAATACATTTTTGTTTTAACATGGTTGATATAGGAAAAATAACTATTATAATCACTTAATATTTACATTTTTATATTAGGTATAGATAGAACACATATTCTATTTCAAAACTTCGGAACTTCATCTTAATATATTATATCATCCAAGTTCCTATCATTCAAGACCATAATATTATTTTGAAAATTCTCAGCATTATGTTGAGAACATTTTAACTTTTCAAAAAATGATGGTTTTTAAATAATGTTAATGGGAGTGATGTACCCCTTCTGTAATAATTATTATATTAATATTTAATAAATACATGGAAATCATATACATGTTAACCTACATATTTTTTAAGAATCCATGATATTTTTTTATAAATTCATTTATTAACTTATTTTCCTACCCTAGGTAGTAGTGTATTTATAAATCATAATCCTTTAGTAGCTAGATCGGTCACCCATACATCATGATGATAATTTTGTATGAAAATAATTTTCTCAATATCTTACTATAAATATATATCTCAAATATTTCTCCATTAAGATAATGTCTCTATATCAACTAATATTATGTCCTTATAGACAATATGGAAAAGAATAGAAATATTTTGAATCCATAATCCACATTTTCAAAATTACCCATATAATGTGTATTTTCTAAGAGTATCCTAAATGATTCTCATGAAATTATTATTGTCCTCAAAGCTATTATAGCACAACAAGAAATCATAAATAAATAAATAAAATATTTATAAATATTTATAAATATTTAAATTGAGAACTCTGTTAATTTGATCCATAAAAATATAAGGTGTATTAGTC
Source organism: Viscum album (assembly GCA_963277665.1). Lineage (NCBI taxonomy): Eukaryota > Viridiplantae > Streptophyta > Magnoliopsida > Santalales > Viscaceae > Viscum > Viscum album. Next base: position 757,683,260 of record OY728140.1, on the reverse strand, counting down.
AGTCAATGTGACCTTGTTGTAAACTCAAAATGTACATACCTCATTTGAAATTATTTCATCTGGATATATTTATTCATTAATTGAAACTGATGATTCTAGGATCCAATTTCAATCTATTATGAAAATTTATCTCAGTAAAGATTCTTGAATATGATGCCAATGAGAGAAATATGATATTTGTTCTTTATTGTAAAAGCTTTCAGTTCCAAATAATTAATACAGAACCTCAAAGATAACACTTTATACAGAATGAAAATAATAGGGGTTCCCCAATCAAGAAATACTAAGGTGTATAAATCTTTAATTACACAACTAAACCAGTTTTTTCTTTAACAAACTAATTCCACAGTGTCTATTCAATTGCGGTCTTTGATAGAGAGCTTTCATTAGGGATTAAATAAATAGAAAACTCAAATTCAATATCTAGTAGATATCCATGTAATTATAATGGTTAAACATAAATGTATTCATTCAATTTGGGTACATTATCAATTTTATTATTTTATTTTCCTTATATAGAATGTGCCTATTATTCAACAGCAATAATATCATTTTGCATAGGTTTTGGGGGTGGATCCATACATGAAAAAGCTAATTAATTGACCCCTCTAATGATAATGGATTCCAAATCATTATGACAAATGATAATTTTTATCTATTTTTAATAAATATATTCATTATATTTTAATATCCAATCAAAAAAATATGATTTTATAATATTCTAGAATATGCATAGGGATTGTTTATATGTTATAATTGGAACTAATTGACACATACTTATTATAGTGATACATTCATGAGGAGTTATAAATGATAACTCCCATATTATGGTTCTATGGAGATATCATATTTTTCATGTCAAACATGGAAGATATAGAAGAGTGTGATTATAAAAAATCAAATAAATCATTAGCTCAATTAGAGTATATGAATATATTACATACCACCACATCATTAAGAACATTAACACATGTTGTTCTAATTTAATAATCTTGTTCTGACTCCCTAGTTACTTTCTAGGTAAAATTCCCTGATGCCTCAAAGAGTAATTTTCATATTTCCCATAATTCATATAGATTAATCATTAGATATTGTATGTATCATAATTTACCATTGATATCATAATCCTAGAGTACTTTCTATCTACCCATGAAGAAAGATCCCATTCCCAACAAGCATGTTCCATGGTGTTCTATTCTATAATTATTACATCTTTTAAATACCACTCTTCCCTTCATCCATTTTGTAACATTTAGTTTTCTTAAGAGACCAACCACCCTTTTATTATTTATATTTATTTGTAATTCATAAGAATTAAAGAAGTTTTTTATCACAAAAACACATGATAATATTACCCCGTATGAATAGATTTTTTAGAAGACTAGTGACCATTAATTTATTGGAATTATCCGATCATATAAATAGTAAATATTACCATTTAAATATGGTTTGTATTTAATATAATTACTTTATAATATATTATTATTTTTGTCATACATAAAAACATTTTCCTCTCTCTTTTGATTTAATGTCAATAATTATCTCATTATATCCTATTTTTTTCTTTAGATGAAAATGTTTTTCCATGAAATTTTCCTTAAAATTAATTCATACCATGCTTACTTTTACCTTCTCATCCCTTGTTTTTAAATCAAAAAACACCATTTGTATGAATTATATTGGATATAATAAAATAAAATGTCAAAATTCTTCAATTCATTACATTCCAAATAATGATATATCTTCTTCAGGAAACTTCTCTGTATTTATTGAAAAATAGATTGATAGTTTTATTGACTAAAGGAATTTAGTAATTCATGAAGCAGTTTAACATTTATATACAACATTTCAGATGTGTCGGTTGATCCATATTAATCGTGATATTATTAATAGTCTGATATATATTTCCTTAAATATTTTTTTTTCATATTCTTCTAATTCTCAAGCTTGAGCATCATTATATTTCCAAAGAGGTAAATCCCTATATGGATTATGAGTATTGATAAGGTTTTCATTTCAACCACTAAGATCCATTTATAAACAATGGAATAAACTATATTAAATAATATTTTTATGAATAATAATTTATAATTTATGTACTATTAAAATAAATATAAAAAATGGTATATTAATGTATAACGATTCTCAAAATCATAATTTTGTTTCATTTTTGAATATTCTCAAAATCTTACATAAGGATGTGTTTACTAATCTTTATTTTCCAAAATTTAGATCCCAAGGATCACACTATATTTTCAAAAATAACACATATAACATGGTAAGCCTAGTTTTATTAGGTGAGTGGTTACTGTATTATGTTGGTAATATATAAAACCATTTACATACCAAAAAACGGGTTTTTAGTAGTCTTGGGGAACTCAATACAAACTTGAATCATGTATTACATTTGAAATAATAAAATAAAATATATAATTTTATTTTAGTAAAATGTTTTTTATTTATAATATCCCTTTAAATGTTCTATAAGACTCTTCCTATAATCATTGTGAATAGAATGCTATGATATGGGTGCGAACAAATGCTCAGTAATGGTATTCTTATTAATGAAGCTAACAAAAATTAAATAAAACATAACTAATTTGTCTGAGATAAAAAAAATAAAATACTTTTTCAAAAATAATATTGGTGAGTAAATAAATATATAATATAACAACATAAACAATAACATAGATAATAATAACTAGTTTTATAATGATTGATTGTATAGTGCAATACAACATAATATTACAATCATGGATTGTGACTTAAAAACAGACATGAGGAGTTGTGGAGTATGAAAAATACAATGACTATTTTTTCTAAAGTGACCTATAAATGCATCAACTGGTTTTAACAGTCCCCTACCATCACATAATAATTCAAATACATTTATCACATGAAAGGGGTGTTAAATAATCAACATATATATTCATATTGACAAACTAGCATATGAAATGTTAATTATATCCCCATTTAATAAAAAATAACAAATATTCCAATTTAATTTATATAATTTTATCAAAATAGTAAATCCCCTGAATATAAAAATATTCACCAAATAATTTTGATATAGGTGAACATGATAAAATGGTTATTTGATGATTTCTTGAGGTTGATATTATTCTCATTTTGAAATAAAAATATTCAAAATATGATGTAAATTTTTTTATTTGAAATTAAATTGTAAACTTATAACTCAAATATGAAAACATTATGTGGTCATGATTTCATGAAATTCTATTCATTCCAATAAAAATTATTACGTAAACACTTTTTTAAGAATAGTTAAAAAGTTTCTAATTTAAAAATTGATATTAATATTCCTTTCAATACAATATTTAAAAGTAAATATTTTGAAAAAAATGATTCATATATAATTTTAAAATAATAAATATATTATTTTAAGAATTTTAAGAAATAATGGATTAGGAATATAAAAATTCTGGAATGGGTAGAAAGAAAATGTCAGTTTTCCATAAGAAAATTATGTTCATATTTTGAATGATTACATGTGGTAAATGAAAGAAAAAACTGTAATTCTTCTAAAGAACTATTGTAGGAAAAATTATATATTATATAATATATAACAATAAAAAAATTCCCCTTGTGGATACTTTAATATAAACAACCCCATGTAATGGTATGATTCTGAAATAACCCCCTAACTCATGTTTGACTTCCTTGTTATGCATATAAGACTCATTTATTAAAAAAATATTTTTTTTAAATTTATATTATATAACCAAAATCATATATTATATTCAATATGTGATTAAATTATAATCCTTAATAACTTTTTTATGAGCAATTGTTCATTAAAATCATTCTTCTAGTCGATAAATACTTCATTTTTCATGTATGTTTTTGTATTTTAGTTTCCCTATGTGTTCATTTATCATGTTTTCATCATCTATAAAAATTTAATCATGATATAAAAATCATATATATTAATAGTATATATATATATATATTCCATGTTAATTTGTAGATTGACAATTTAATTACAACATTCATGGAGATAGTAGCCTATACGTGTCCATGGCTGCAATTTTCAATTTTAAAAGGATGGAACAAAAGAAAGGTAAATAATAATTCACCATTAAATAATATTTATTATAACATATACATAACATATATTATTTAAATTAATCCATATTACAATTAATGTCAAATTGATATTAAAAAAAATCGCATTGCTTCATTGGGTGGTCTTCTACACGTACGAAAGAGAGATGTTACCATTTTCTAATGGATTGGAAGAATAGATGGTATATGTGATATTATAAAACATAAATTATGATTATTTTATAATTATTATTTATAATCATTAAACACATCATAATAACCATCCATGAAATATGGGTTTGGAAACAGTTTGTATCACTATGTGCAGATGATTAGCCATGCGTACACACGAGTGATACTCTCACATCCCATTTGATGGAAAACGGGGAGGAAATGATGATTTTATATATTTAATAAAAATTCAGTATATTTTGGATAAATATTTTAATATTTTATTATAAATAAAATTTATTTACAGGAGATACGAAGATGTAAAAAAATATGTTATTTTTAGTTGATTAACATTTCTTCAAATAAAATCTTTTAGACCTCTTATTTAGGGTCTTGGGGTCATTATTTTGTGATGAAAAACTACACTATAATTTGTGTAATGAATTTTATATTGGATTTCAATAGGTGATGGTTGATATTTATGGTTCAATATATTGTCTAGAAGCGGTAGGATGTGTGTATTTTTATAAGGGAAGAAGAGGACAAACATGGAATTTATAAAAATATTTCAATATAAGAAACTAATTCTAAATAAAAATGAATAAAAAATAAATTAATAATAAAAAATTGTTTTTGGGGTTTAAAAAATATCATCCAATAGAATTTAGTTAGGTTTTGGTCACAATTTAGACCATTTTTATTAATCAATTATTTAATTATCTTTTTACCATTTCCACGGTAAAAAAATTTAAATCATAAATAGTAATGAATGTTATCATAAATTTAAAAAACAAATCAGAAATAAAATATATATTTTTTGTTAAACCACGCTACATTTACATGGAATATGATAATATTTTTTTGAATTTTGTAACATTTAATAAATATTATTTGTTAGAATATATAATTATGTCTATGTTGGTATAATTTATATAACTAGATCTTAAAGATATGAAGACAATGATAGAATTAAAATATAATCATTTTATAGATCCCTAATATTTTATATATATCTAAAAATTCATGTATAAATATAAATTACTCATATTATTAAATATTAATTATTTATAAAGTCATTTATATTGTATTTTATTAATTATAAAAATATTATATTAGGGTTTCACAATCATTTAATGTAATTATTTAATCACTAAAAATTATATTTAAATTACCATTATTAAGATAATTTAAATATTATTAAATTAAAATTATGATTCCTTCATAATTTTTTTTATCCCAAAGGGAATACATTTGAAATTTTTAAATCTAAAAGAGTTTCATTTTTGTAACAATATTTGCTTTTAAATATTATATAGATCATTTTCATGGACATGTGTGTCTAAAAAAATTTAAATATCAAGTATAATGAGATAAGACTTGAATTTTATTTCCTCCAATATGAATTTAGATGAATAATTATGTTCTTATAACTTTTTTTATCGAGAATAACCAAATTTAATGTTTAGAGTACTAATACATTTTTCAAAAATTTCTATTCATATTGCATAAAAATAAGCATGAAATTATTTCCAAATTTTTACATTATGATTCCAAATATGGAAACCATTTTACTATATTTAATACCTATATGTGGGGTAAAAAAAATTTAAAATATGTTTTTTAAATGTGATGAAAACATATTTTTTGAATAAGAAAATTATGACAAATATATATATAAATTTTTATACCATGCATAGAAATAAATTTATAATAATAAATAATTTTTTGAATATACAATATATAAAATTCCTTTATGTAACTCACTGATATTGATAAGATAAATTTATTAAGATATAATTACCCTTCTAGAAAAAACTATTTTTTAGAGAAAATCACTTTTACTTTTAGATGAGTTTATTTTTTATTTCTAATCAATTGGTAGCCAAATAATTCATTTAATTTATTTTTAAAGAATAATTATTTAATATATCAGTTAATAATATTCATAACAACAAATTTAAATTCTAGGTTATAATGATATACCTTATTATAGTTCAATTTGGCTAGTGGATGTCTATGTTTTAAGCTATCAATGAGATTAATTTTTTTAAAAGAAATATATCATAAAAACTAAAGGTTTTAAAATAATAACTGATAGTATATCATACAAATATATGGGATAATTACCCATTAATAAATGATATATTATATATAATATAGAAAACCACACAAAACCATACCTAGAGAAAAGATAACGATCCAAAATATATGCATGCAATTTCATACAACTGATCATCTATAAGAAAACAAAAATTACACAGTGATAAAGTATGGATGTGACCAACAATTCCAAAATATATCCTGAAATTCTCACAATATTGTGAGGTCCAAATTGATCACCATAAACCCATATAGACCTTAAAATATTATGTGTATATATATATTGGGTGAGCATAAAACATATCCTCAATAGGATCCACCCTAGATCCTATTGTGCAAAACATAATGAAATAATTCAAAATCTCGGTGAACATCATGTAAAGATAGCTCATCACCTAAACATGTGTTATATAATTAGATACTCACAATATATATATATATTACCTAGTATCACATTCAAGTGATCAAATAATATAAAATCAAAATAAGGTACCCAACTACCACTTCACCAGTGGATTTCCACTCATCCCCACCATTGAACTTCCTCCGCAATATCACTTCAAATGTATGATAGATCAAATAAATGTAGTATATTTATCATCTAATCCATCATAGGCATTATATAATATCATCACATACCATTCATCCTATGCATCAAACCATCATATCATACCATTACACATATCTAGACAGTATGTGAGTAGTTTTTGGGACCCAACATTGCTCGTATATTCTGTATTTTACCTCAAGCCATCACAAACCATTAATGTAATAACAATAATAATCCACAAGAAAATATATTTTTAGAGATATGTGTGTTAAATTACCCCAATAAATTACTTCCCTCAACACATATATACGGGAAAATATAGACACTATAAATTCAAGCTCATAATACTACATGAAAGAGAGAGGGGTAAGAGGTGGTAGTCGACCATATATTCCTCCCTAACATGATTGTTGAGGAAAGAAGACTCCCAAAGCCCAATGGGTGTCAGTAGACTTACCAATTTTTATGAGGTATCATATCATATCACATAACATATATTATATAATATAGATCATAACCAGACTATGCTAATTAACATTATCTTAGGCATAACTGAAGCTATCATTTTGCAAACACCCAACTTCCACTACCGAAAACTAGGTATCCTATAAGAACACATTCATTCAATAAGACTCTATTTTATTTATTCTCAACATATAACACTATTCATTACATTAAATAATCCAAATATCAAAAAAAATACTTCCAAATTTCATTATAATGATCACATACCGATTCCAAGGACCATAAGGAATAAATAAGCAAATCCCATATTTTCTCAAGATATTTAATAATTTCATTCAAAAAACCTATAAACCACATAATCTAAAATTTTTATCATTCATTATCATTCCATAATTCCACATAATCAAGGGAATTTTATTAGTTAACATTAATGAGATGAAAAATGAAGCATAACCAACAAACTAATATTGTGTGGAAATGAATAAACATACAAGTGACCCAACCATATAACCATAATGAATATTTTTAATACAGAAATATTATCATATTTTAGGATGAAAATATGAATTCATAAATTAAACAGATTCTATTAATCCCAATTCCATCCTTTTAACTACGATTCGTATCCCCATGCATTGCACCGTCCTTTTCATTAATATTTGTTACAAAATCCGGCCTTTGAACCAACTTCTCATGATCTGACAGTCATCCCAAGCTCACATAAAATCAAAATTTTAAGGATCACATCATGTAAAAACACATAAGGAAGAAAAAATAGAGTCAATAGTGTATCTCATTAATAAATATAAACCATATATCATTCTTGTGGAAATGGTATCTATCATCCCAAAATAATTATATTTATTAAAAAAAATTATTTTATTACAATCATGGATTAACTAATTCAATTATCTTAGGTTAACACAATGGTTAAAATAAGGAATTAGATACTATAATCCTTTAATTATTTAATTTTTTTTATTAATAAAATGTAATTTAAAAAAAATGAAAACCCATTTTATTAAGAAGTGTCATTATTATTATCAATGACAAGAATTTCTAGATTAGTGTTCTTCATAAAAATCTAGTAACATATGAATGATCAGTGCCAATTTATCATTCATCATGCATCATTTTCATTTCAAAAAATTATAATTAACAATAAATTCAATATACATGCCTATTTAATTTATTATAAAAAAACATTATTATCATTACATTGATGATAGTTTCCATCAAATTAATATTCCAAAACCAAGAATAATATAAATTCTAAATATATAATTATCATAAATAGAAAAATATTTTGTAAATCAAGTGTTAAATTATTATCAAGGTGAAACACATGAAATCCTTTTACAAAAAAACATTTCATTTCAAAATTCTAGTATAATATTATTAATGGTTAATAATAATGACACCAAAATAGTGAAAGCATAATTAAATCTTAATTTAATATAAAATAATAGGATATGTAATAAAACCTTTTTTAAGGAATTCAATGTTTTTTGAAAAAATCCAAAAAAAAATGTGAAAACCATTGAAAAATCCTCCAAGTAATGTAATCAAAAATGGAAATTTCGTGCTATAAATTCTCAAACAATTATCAATTAATTCCATAAGAATAGGGGAGATCATACTCTTATGCATGAAATAATAAAATAGGATGAAAAAATGATTATAGAAGAAAACCCAAGTTAAATAAAGAAAAATCACTTTTAATACTCATAGATCAGACATGGGAAACGAGGGATAAACCCCTTTTTGAAGGGATAATAAAATCATTTAGAAAACTATTATGGTCAACTACGATTCTTGAGAATTTGATTGTTATTCCAAAAAACTGAGGGTGTGATTATAATAATAGGATTAATTTTAGATATATATTCACTGCATGATAATGAAATTGACATCAAGAATTTACTAAATTTTGAGACTCACAAAAAATACATTTACTTTATCTAATAATCCTTGATCAATTCACATAATGAACATTATGTTAAGATTATTATTTTTCATCGATCGACTCGTTGAAGATGATCCTATAACTATTCATGTCAGGACTCTTATCTTGAATTACACCATATAAATTTATCTTCTCAGACCATGAATTTCTATTCATTCCAAAAAAACTCACTCACATCCTAAACAATATTTCATGTCATCAAATTATCCTTCATCTAGATTTCTACTCCCAAACACAACTGAACTTACTCTGTGCTTTCCCCAAAAACTCGAATATCTAGAAATGGAAAACGGAATTGAAGATAAGGATATAGGACCTTACACCAAGACTTACCCAAATACCTTCCCAAAAACCCTCTCTAGGGAATACATGGGTTTGTTATCCAAAAAATACCAACCGATAAGGCGTAATATATAATACAATGGAGGTCTCTCAATTAAGAGTAAGAATTGTAACTGAGTTTTTTCATTTCAATTTATTAATTCATATCCTTAAAATAATCAACATAGAGGATGATAAGTTTATAGTTGTATATTCCATATACATAAATATCAGTATTATATTATAAAATCCCTCTATTGTCTACAAATCAATCTTATGGGAAATGAAAACATCACTCAAGAATAAGTGTGGACAACTACCTTAAATGATCAATGTGCTTCATTTTATATCACCAACTCATATGTATTGTTATTATGATATTTTTTATAAATTCACATGATTGATAATTATAATCATTTATTAACAAAATAGAGAAAAACATCATAATACACAAGAAACAAAAATAATAGTGGCTGGAAATGATGAAGACTGACACTATCCTCTCAAACAACCATAGAAAAGTCAATAAGAAGTTAACTTGTGCTAAAAACAATCATAATCCTATCATTATAATTTAATTCAGAAGAAAGGTGATCTTCCAGCAAATTACCCTCACACTATGTAGGAATAACCGACATATTTGAGTGACTGAGAGCCATGGAAGCATGGATGGAATAAATAAAATTTCAAGTACATTCCAATATACCTTTTGAGGCATTGATAAAAATATAAGTATCTAAATCAATTTCAAATATTTTAATATATATTTACTTACAAATAATATGGCCTTGAAGCAATTTCAGTTCCTTAGCCACCACTGAATTACACTCCCCAATATAGGCGAAAAAATCCTAAATAACTGAGTAGTGATCATCCTGAACTACCCCACCACCATGCCTGAACCCTTGCACACAAGATCCATCCATATTTAATTAAACCCATAAACATGAGGAATCCATCAAAAAATCTCTAGAAGACATCCACTCTTTAAGGATTCAATCCTCCAGGAAAAGGATGGAACTGCTATTCTAGAGAGATTTTCACACATTTACGTCGCCAGAAAATTAAAGAGAGGGGGCCCAATAATTTACAATTTATATAATTAAGGTTTTGATAAAAAATATGACTAAAAAAATTCCAACATTCCCATATGTCCCAACAAAAAGTAAGTATTAGTAAACACTTTCCCTTATCTTGCACACAACCCCTCTCTTACAAATTAAAAAATTTATAAATAAATACATCCATTATAGTCAAGCATCCACTGAAATCTATATATCCATAAATGTGAACCCACCAGTGAAAAACCAAGTAAATTTTTATAAAAATATGAAAAATAGTTTCATAATTAGAGATCAAGCTGCTCTTTCATTTCGAAACAAGAAGAATAAGAATTAGTCGAATACTTTCATTAGTATAAATAGAAATTTTTTGAATTCTCCATATAAGGAAACTCAATTTATAAGAGAAATAATTACACTAATGTCTAATACCCATACAATACAAATTTTAAAAAGGGTGAACCATAGAATCAAAATCTATGCAATAATACTTTCAAATAGAATATGAATAAATATAACACTTATTTAGAACTTCATAAATGTAAATATTATGAAAAAAGGACCTTTTAATCCACATTCAACATTGAATTAGGGATCAGGGGTAATAAATTTCATACATGATTTTGATATTCAAGGTTTGATAGCTTGGAAAGAATAGAATGGAACCAGCCCAATTAGGTTTCCTAAAATAAATATCAGACACCCCAAAATCATACAAGAATTCTCTAAAAAGAGACAACCAAGGCCCTTTAAATTATTCTAGAGGTGGAAACCATTACAAGAAACAAATCATTCAAAATATAACTTCTCACACATCCTATTGATAAAATAATACTAGAGATAATACCTATATACATCCTTACACATAAATTTATTCTGCACACACCACAAATTTGCATCAATCCCATAGAAATTGAAACAACCCTCTTGAAAAGGTATCTCCACACTAGACTATGTTTCCTAATTAGAATTTCCTTCATTATGATAATCTCATATAATGCATTTAATAAGGCTTTAAATATCCCTATTCACTTCTTTAGGAGTTTTACACACTGATAAAATATTCACAGGAATTGAAGAAAAAACATTATTAACCATTGTGATCCTTCCCCCAAAGGATAAAAATGACTTCCTCAATTTTGGATCCTTCCCCTAATTTATACATAGTGGAATCAAAATGAAAAATGATGAGTCTCCCATTAGAGTAAGGAAAACCAAAATAGTCTGTAGGGAAATAATGTTTAGACCAACCAATCTTATTATGAATGATGATGGATGTCTTGAGTGAATACTAATTAGTGATAAAAACATCATTTCAATTTGAATAGACAGACTATTCGGATTTATTGAAAAAATAAGACAAATTCATATTGAAATTAAGAATGGAATCAGAACCACCATTGATGAAAAATAACCTAGAATTAGAAAAAAAAAGTGTAATAATAGAGTATTCGTAAACCCCTATTAATGTGGTGAATTAAACCATTATCAAGAATCTTGTTGATATTTCAACTGAGAAAATACTGGGAAAATATGAATAAGTTCAGAGTCATAAAATCACATTGTCACAATCTCCTTTTTGATTTGATGAAACAATACATTTTACCTTTAATTAAAGAGAGAACCAAAGAGAATAAATAAACCTCAAGGAGAGATCACCAGCCCAATCAGAAAAACAATATTTTCTGATTTTATAAATGAGAAAATACCAATCCATTTTATCATTGACCATTTCCATTTCAATCATAACAATAATGTTAGTGAAAATCACTCATTTATCATGACTAAAAATCATTTCATAGTAAATACTAATAGCTCCATGAATGCTTTTACCTTTAATAAAAACCACTTTGTTCTTTTGATCGATAGAGTGGAATATAGAGAGACCATCATTTGTAGAGAATGGTGGCCAACACATTGAACAAAAAGTTGGACATACTAATGGGATAAAATATATCAAAATCATTTTGTTGTTGGACTTTAGTAATTAGATTTGTGATGGTAGTTGAAGAAAATACAGGTAATGGACCACCCCTAATGAATCACCAAAATCACACATCATATTCTATTTCATAATGAAACATAAATTAGAATAAAAAGATCCTATAATTATATCAGAATAAAGAGAGAAATCAGGATTAATAGATTGAATGGCCCATTGAATCTCCTCTACCCCTGGAATACACTCTAACCACAGATTTTCCAAACCATTAAACAAAAAAGAAATATTAAAAAAGGATTATTAGTTGGAAAATACTAAAAATAAACCTGCTCACCCCCCTGCTAACCAGAAAAAGCCTTAGTGAAGTGTAACATTACCAAAGGACCCAGAATAGTTGTATCAATAGTAAAGCGCCCATTATAAAGATGAATATTTATTCATCTAATTATCTTTTTCACAAAAATACAGCATGAAATAAGTATGAATTCTTATCCCGGTACTTAACCAAAATAGATTTTGACCTATCTCTAACTGATGTTTCAAGATTAATCAATATAACCTCCAACTTTTAAATCTTACAAGACAGATGAATTTACTTATCATAATCCCATTATTGTTGTAAATAATGATCGACATGATTGATATCCCCCTTAAGTGATTACAAGAGAATATCATGATATAGGTAAAAAATGATACATGAATGGATGGTGGCCTTATGTTTTCTAAGATTATTATTAACTGAATCCCAAGAAAAACAATGAACATAAGAATTACAATAATCATGAATCATCTGTCTAAATCCTAATTGTTTCCACAAATTACTAGAATATAAGAAACCCTTCCAAATATTACTAGAAAAATTTAAATGAATAAGGAGAAAAGAATGTTTAGATGAAGACCTAGAAATATGATTGAAAAAAAGTATCTTAAGAAATTAGAGATTTCCTAAAAATTCATAAGGGACCTATCAAGTCTACTCTAAATTATTCTATTTTCATTCTAATTATTGCACCAAGTATATGTATTTCCAGAATGACCCAAATAAAAGAGTTGATTGGTTGTAATGAAGGAGATAATTTCATCAATAACATAACTAGGGAAAATCCCCACCTTCTTTTCAGACATCTTCATAATATTGTTGAAATAACATCTAATAAACCCAGTGGAAGAACCACAGTTGAAGTTAGATAGAGTGTATGACAAATCATTTCATTGAACTGGATCACAATTTTCATAAAAAATAGACAAAAAGTAAAATACCCATTGCTGATAACATTAATGGAATGATACTAACTGGATCCCTATATTAAATTTAAAATTATTTGATCTTTCCAACATAGAAAAATGTTCTTGTTATTAAAATAACCATACACAAAATGATTGAAATGAAAACCACGATCCAATCCCTTTATGGATTCACATTTATGCATTGGTTCAAGTATGGCTAGTAGAGAAATTTTTTTCATTCAAACAATATTTAAAGGGAATTTCCTTTTATAAAAAGGTTCCATTTTCCCTATAATTCCATATAATGTTAGTATTCATGAATTAATAGATAATTTGGATCTTAGTATGAATCTTTCAGTGAATAACTTAGATTTGGAATTAATATTAATGGATCTAGGAGGATGTTTTTGTTTGGTTTACTTAAAAATTCCCCATACTAAGGATGATAGTAATAATTACACTTCATAATCATCCAAAACAATAAAATAATTTAGAATAGGATTATTTACATCAGAAATAGTGGAATTATCCTTGACTTTAAGAGGAAATAGAGGCACAAAGTCTAGAGACTAGGTAGTTAGATAAAAATATTTATCCATGGAAATCACTTGACTAATAACCAAAACCATGGACCCAACCACCTAATCCACTGAAAGAGGAAACTCCCACTACTACAGATTCTGAGCCTTTAATAATTTCCTAAGAAGCCATCACTGGATAAGCAAGGCATGTATTCTAGATCACTGTAGAAACATTAGGAAAACTCTATGGAAACATCATTGATTGGAAGGATCCACAGAACCATCAGATAATTTCACTAAATTACCAGATGAACAAAATATCATTCATTATCATTATCACAGGAAGATAGTTAGATAAAAAAAGTTGAATTCAGATCCAGAGTATCATGAACCAAATGAGTCACTCTGACTGATTGACCAGCACCAAACACCTGTTAAACGAGAACAACATCATCTAAAATCCCATATTTCAAATGATCATGAACCACAGATGAACTCATAGAAAGATTCTCATTTACATGATTTTATAATTCATATTACACCTAAAAAAATATCATGATTCATGCATAATGATTTAGAGTTCCCATGATGTTTACATTGAGAAAAAAACCTATATTATTTAGAAAAAGAATAATTTTTCAAGATGAAAGATATGTCCTAACACTCAGTTAAATTTTATGTGGAAGATAAGATTCTAGATCAAACTGCACACAAATACAAGCTTACCTAGTATGATTCATCCTAATACAAGCTACATTATTATAAAGAATGTATCCGAGTGCTTTAAAAATTAATTTTATTATCGTTGATTTAGGGAATATATAGAATGATTTAGATTATAATGAAATAGTTTATTTTTGAATCTGATTTTTTCCATATTGGTTAAGATTACATTTACATTTGAGGAGACTATAATATATATCTCTTTTAAACATAATTTATTCTCATCTCCTATAGTTACCAGAAAATTTTAAATTCTTTCTTATTATTTCCCACTTGTTGGGTATTTAAATTGATTATGAATTTTTTAATTATAAATTACCTATTTTTGTCTTTTTATGAGTCATATTTCTCATCTACATCCACATTCACTACAATATTTTAAAAAATTATCTTACATCAATATAATGAGTTTTTAAATTTATTTTATACTATATTAAACACCATTTATTTTCATTTAATACAATTATTTAATAATTTTTATGAATGTGGCACTTTTTCGGTTTAAAAAAATCTCTGAAAGGACTCTTAATTTTAAGATATACTAAATCAATTGTTTTTTCAACCATTATAACTATTATTTTCATTGAATATTTCATTATATGATTCCACTTTTATTTCTAAATAAAGTAATTTTCATAATATATTGAGAATTTATTTAAAATACTATCAATTTAAGTTGATATTTTCATAATGATTTCAAAGAATCATTGTAATGTTCAATTAAATATATATATTAATATTTATAGAATTATATTTATTATTATATTTCTTTATTGGGTATATAATCTAATTATACCTTCCACATTATATCTCTAGATAAAATTTTATCAATTTCTACTATTTATTTACTACGAATAAGCTTCACATTTCAAATTATATTTTTCAATACTTATCCATTTGTTGATAATGTATTTAATCATTATTAATTTATTTAATTCCATGACATAATTGGTTTTTTGTAAATAATGGTCTAGGACTATTATATACAATATATTTCTCAGTAGTACTCATGGAAAATGTATCATGTCTATCTAGTGTATTCTTGCCCAATTATTTTTGAAATTTTGGAACATGGATTTGATGGTAGGTTTATGATTTTTTTTCAAAGTTCATGATGGCTTCATCTTTATTTTCATCATTATGAAATAAATTATTCATAAATTATATTTTATTATCCATGTTATTATTAAATCTTTTTATTCATATATTTTTCATATATTTTTCATATTTTTATTTTTCCAGAAATATTATGATTTTATAACATTATAAAATAATATGTTATTTAAATGTGTGATTATGATATCCTATTGTTATAAGTTTTGGTTAAAAGGATATTTTTTAATGTTTATTGCAAGATAATATAGAATTATGATATTTCTTCTATGATTTATGTAATGTTTTTTGAATTTTATTTCAAAAATACTGAACTTAATAGTGAGTGATTATTTAAAAAAATCATTATGATGAGAAATGAAAAAATTAGGTTATTATAATTTTTAAATAGATTAATTGGATTCTATTATTTTTTACAATTACTTATTTGGATTTTAGTTTCTCATATTAATTTATAAATGTTTTTTAACTAGGATTATGGACTTTTAATAATTATATAACATTTCATGGTGAGAACTCATAAAAAAAGAAAAATTAATATGAATGAAAAATGGGAGTAATAACAAAAATCTGTTTTTTTCATAAAATGTTGATGATTTTTTATGGTAGATAAAAAAATGGGAATATTAGACAAAATTTTAATTTAATTAGAAGGAAAATAATTTTAATATATATTAATTTCCCTATTTTTATAAAACTCTAGACCTAAACTAATTATTTGGTATGAAACTGGCTCATTATTTTTTATTGAATTTTTAATTATAGAACTTAAATTTTTTTGACTATTTTTGGTATCAAATCCAAATTTTTAAGAGTATAATATTATCATGGGATCTGGTTTTACAGGTTCATGGTGTTACATTTTATTTCCATTGAATGGTATATATATAACATTGGATGTCATGATGCTTCATATTAGGATATTTTGGGAGATTGAGATACTATCATGGGTTAATTATTCTAAGGTGGATCATAATTTTAAATGAATTGATAACCAAATTGTGTTTATAAGTGACTAGAATTTAATATGATATAGTATAATTTGCGGTATATTTATTGTAAAAACCATTGCGCTAATTATATATTTTATAAAAAAAAATTTGTAATAATTTATTATTATTTTTTGGAAAAAAGGTTAAATGTATTTATAACCTTTTGTGTTAATATGATAGCAGATGAAATGGTAATAATAATGAATAGTATAAATGATTTATTATACTTTTGTATCATATGTTTTCTTATTTTGATGACCATTGGTTTTAAATGTGATTTTGGACAATGTGAGTAATGATATTATAGATTATGTATACTATATTAGAATCGTTATATTATAATGGTAAATGGAATTATTATTTTCTATGATGAGATTTTATTTAAATAATAAAAGTTTCATTATCTTTTGGAAGAATATTTGTAATTATTGTGAATTTATGGTGATTCAGGTCATTTATGAGAATTATTAACAGATTTAGGATTTTAAATCATTTTGGAATATAAATTTATTATGATTAAATTAATAAGTTATTAACAATATTATATATAATGAACAATTTGATATTGAAATATTATGTTACCAAATATTTTTTATTTTTTGGTTTTCAATTAAGTCAAGAATATTTTTATGACTTTTATGGATAAATAAATAGAGAATGGTATATGTTAAAATTTTGTGTTATTGTTATGACTTTATATATTAATGTACTAATTATTTCTAGGGATTACCATCAATAGGAAATAAATTTGGTATTTATTTATATTATTTTTTATTCATGTTAGATATTACAATACATTTAGGGAACTATTTTTTTTTTGAAATATACATAGGAATATAAAAAATAACTTTTCATCTATTTTTGGATTTTCTGATTTGTTAGATGTTGAATTTAGTGCTTCACATATGATAAATTAATCAGAAATATTCTTAAAATAAAGTAACAAATTAAATATAAATGGATACAAATAAATGAAAAAATATGTGGATGAAATTCAAATTATGGTGTGGAATGAAAATAAGTTCATATATTTTCATTCTATATATATCTTGATAATAAAATATTTTTTCAAGTCCATCATGTATTACATGGAATGTAATAATAAAATATAAATCTATTTGTTAAAAAACAAATTTTCAAGTACTTTTATTATAGAGTAAAATTAAATTATATTTTCTATGATTTTTAAAGAAATTAATGTTCATGATAAAATATATATATGATTTTACTACAATGGTATGATATGTTGATTATGATAGAATATAATTCCAATCAAGATGAAAAAATATTTATAATAAGATAATAATGTAACATTCCAATATTTTAACATCTACTTCTCTTATAAATAATACTATGTTCTACATCTTATGCCCCTCATAAAACAGAGCTTAAAAACCACAATACACAATAAAAATATTATTATATAATATGACCATTAAAACCTAATAATTAGTTTGGTGTATTTGAAAAGTTATACTAATACTATATAATATTTGTAAAACTATTTTCATTATTATTAAATGGTAATAAAGGAAGATAATTTTTTTAGGTAAAACATTTCTTTTTCTTAAAACTATGTGTATTGGGGTAATATTTCTTAATATTAATATATTAAATTAATAAATATTGAAAAAGGTTTATAAATATTTTTTATATTATATGTCTATTAAAATGAATTAAAATTGATATATTTATGGATATTTGTCAATGAATGTGGATAAATTATTTTCATTCATCAAAAATAAATTTTCTTCAAAAAATTATTCATTCCATTATATGATAAACTATTATATTCAATTTTTATATTTATTTATAAATATATATATAATTTATGATATTATCATGTCATATTTATCGGGGAGAATTTTTTTTTATTTTCCCTAAAAATAATGACTTTTTAAATAATATTAAAAATTAAATATTTTTCAAATACATGCATTTCCATTATTTATATCTACTAATTTAAATTTTTCTTTCTTTTTTATATATTTTAAATGTAAAATTATATCTATATGATAAAAAAATAATCTAATTAATTCCACATGAATCCTTAATAGATTTTAATTATATATATGTTCATTTTTATTCATAAAAACTACTTTCTATAAAATCAATATTTCATTGTGTTTTATACACATATATTTAAATTAATTTCATCCACATCAATAAATAGAATCATAGAAATTGGATTTCATATTTGGTGTTTCTAATTTTTTATGTGTTCAATTTCATTTTTTTCATATTGAATATAACATAGGTATGATTTTAAAAGGGTAGTAAAAAATGGGATAAAGGGATTTAGGAACATGGGGATAATATCCCAAAATCAATCTAAAACATAAATATATTTCATTAGATGAGTTTTTTTTATCTATCATCACCATAACATCTAATTTATTTACATTTTTTGACATTTACATTAATAATTTCTGTTATCAAATGTTTATTATTTGATAATTGCAAGATGTCACATTCATTAATTTAATGTTTATAATATGTATTTATCAGGATAAAAAAGATGATTATAATGTTTTTAAATGTTTTTTTGAATATTTTAAAAAATATATATGAAAATAATTTATTTTTAAATTTTTAGTAATTTTATAACTACCTTAACCATTTATGAAATATTGACATAGTACATCTAGATAGAGTATAAAGAGAATTTAAATTATTTTAAATTCATTTAATGTAATAAGATTGTGATAAATTACGGTGTCACATAAATTTATTGTATAATTATAAATTTTATATAATGGAGAAATAATTTAAATTTTATATCCATTAGTTTATTAAAATGTATGATATAATTTTTATTTAATAGTATATAAAATTACATAAAATATAATTTAATGTTAAACAATTATTTTCCAATCATTATAAAATAAAATATTAAACTACCATAACTCAATTTTTTTTGTCAAATATTGTGAATATAATTAATGGTCCTTATATTTTTCAATTCAATGATTTATTATTATTTTCTCAAACCATTGAGATTGAAACATATTTTGAAAGTAATATGTTCCAACAACATTCAACATAAACATGTAAGCATTTTAACAGCTCAATTTATTTTTACCATTTAATATATGTTACTAAAGATAAGGTGCTTTGGATCCATTTTATTTGAGTTTCATATAGATTACATATTAATTGTTTTTATAAACCATATTTCTACCAACATAAACAATTTAAAGGCACCTCTTATGTAATGGCCTAGACCTATCCGGCCCATTCCTTTGTCAAAAGAGGGTCTTAAAGTGTTCTGGAGGGTAAAATGGACTTTTACCACACTTTTTAGAATTTTGAAACTATACTCCATGTAGTGTGAGTAGACGCCTTGTACCCCCTCTCTGACTATACACTATGTTGAAGGCCGTGTTCTTGCCATGTGAAATAAACGAGTACACACCGTGTATCCAATACTGCACGCCGTGTAGTCCCTCCCCGCGTACACGTTACCCTCAAACCGTGTGTTGACCAGTCAACGTCCGTGTGACGTGTTGGAGTCGTGTCCTTACCGTGTGAAATAAATGAGTACACATAGTGTATCCAATACTACATGCCGTGTAGTCCCTCCCCGCATACAGGTCACCCTCAAACCGTGTGTTGACCAGTCAACAGGCGCGTACCGCGTTGAAGGTCATGTTGGAAGCCGCGTGGTGACCGTGTGAAATGTCCGAGTACATGCCGTGTACCATAAAGTACACACCGTGTACTTTTGTTTTTCAATACTATAAACAGAGTGGTCCCCTCCTCCTTTTCAAATCACTCATCTCATCCCCATTCCTCTGAGAAGTGCTCTCCCAAGAGACTGAAGGCTCCTTTTCCTCCATATCTTATTCGTCCAAGATCCGATTTATGATC
Organism: Viscum album; assembly: GCA_963277665.1. Classification (NCBI taxonomy): domain Eukaryota; kingdom Viridiplantae; phylum Streptophyta; class Magnoliopsida; order Santalales; family Viscaceae; genus Viscum; species Viscum album. The sequence goes on along the minus strand of OY728140.1, from coordinate 757,662,173 downwards.
TGTCAGCAGCCACAGGATTGTAATAACGAGGCACAAATTCTAATCTTGGATCCGTTGTCTTTCCTTTGGACTTTCCTTTCTAACTTCCACCCGAGTTGGTTTTTCTGGGATTTGACAGAAGTGACGGACACCGACGGACGTCTTCTAAAGTTGATCTGGGGGAGCGTTGTGATCAGAACCTATTGAGGTAGAGATCTTACCTTCGTCTCTATAAATTGTGCATCATGTGGGTTGGGTATCATCTTGTTTTCATGAGAAACATTTGAACCATTAAATGAAGATAATAAAAGGTTAAAGAATGGGGATAGGGAAGTTGTTATGTTTATCTTTATATAATGTGATATTATGTTGTGAATTGAATAGGCTTATGCCAACTGAAAATCATGGTCGTTGGGGGCCTTTGCATGTGTAATTAAATGTTGCCCTATCTTTTTAGACCGTTTTTGTGAATGGATCTTTGTTGAATGTGGAATTTTTTTAATCACGTAAAGTTGACTGATTTAAAATCTGGAACCCTTGTGTGATCACACCTATTGAACAAAAAAGAATAATGAACATGTGGGTATTGGCTTGGATACGTGGCATGTGATGGGGGTGTTTTGTGGCTTGTTGTAGATCAGGTGAGAAGCGGGGTTGATGTTGGCTTGGTTGTGGGTTGGTGTGAATGCTATGTTAGTGATGGGCAGCTGGGCTGCGATAAATGGTATTAAAGGGATAATTATGTACGGTATGGTTGTGGTTATGGTGGTTGGCAGCAGGGCTGCAAGGTTGGGTTTGAATGTGAACGAACTATGGGTTCTGAATAATAAATAAAAAGTGTAGGAGTTAATAAATGGTGGGGCTTGGTAATGGAACGAGGATAATAATCCATGGGTTGGTTGGTTTATAAGAAGGGACTTGGTTGTGTTTCTTGTGTTTTCCTAACATGATCTATGGATGGTAGGGATATGCTTTACGAACGATCGATGTAGTTGGTTATGGATAGTTTCCCAGTAGTTAAGGAACTAATCAACTGATTCTGTTGAAACATGAAAAACTTAAATGGGGTTTCAGGATTGATCATTGTATGCATGCTTCGTGATAGCAGTGCCAAGGAACGTGCTCCGTCTCTCTGTTTAGAAGCCATAGGTTGGGTTGAGTGTTTGGTATACATATATATCTGTATGTTTGTGTTTTATCGTACCCACCCATGTTGAGCACTTAGTGCCGAACACTCTCATTTCCTGGGACAGGGTGTTTTACCCTTAGTAACAAGCTCTTTCCTGCTACTTCTTCCCTAGGCTATGATGGCTTGAGGCGACCTTACACCCAATACTCTTTGGGTAGGTTTCGATTGTGGTGGTTTTAGCCCAAGACTCTTCGGTCAGGTTTTACTATTTCCCAAGAACCTTCGAGATGAGGCCCAAGTGTGTGCGGGTGGGATGCATGGTTGTGAGGCCCAGGTGTGTGCGGGCGGGATGCGTCGTTGTGAGGCCCAGGTGTGTGCCGGCGTGATGCGTGGTTGTGAGGCCCAGGTGTGTGCAGGCGGGATGCGTGGTTGTGAGGCCAAGGTGTGTGCGGGCGGGAAGAGTGTTCTAGCGTCATGTTGTTCGCCGTTAGGAAGAGAAACTAACTAGTGGGAAATGGTGCGGGGTACCCAATACTCTTGTTCATATATACTACTACCTGTTGTGATTGTGTTTTTGGTCATTGTGGCTGGTGAGGTTGGGTGGATAGAATTCCTTTCTAGGTTTCTTCTGTTGTTCTCACTAGACATTAGGATGTCTCCCCACTTGTGCATGAGAGATTTAGGTTTCCCTACTGAGTATACTTGTATGATCACCCTACATTTAATTTCTGGTTTCTAGGAGGACTAGAAGGGTTGTGCAGGACCCTACTAGTCGGGACAGTTGGAGGTGTTGCAGTTGTTGTACTCTTGTTTCTTTTGGTATTGTACTTTTGAGATTTCTAGTACTTGTACCTTGTTTCAAAACAATTTAATCATGCACGTGGGATCGGTTCGAGTTTATTTCTATACACTTTTTTTGGGTGGTTGACTTGTCATATTTTCCGATCTTAATTAATAAAAAAAGGTCAATGCCTCCCATATTTGTGAAAAATCATACCCTTGGTGCTTGTCGCCACCCCGGGGCCTACTAGAGGTGGGACTCGGGGGGTCATTATCTCCCTTTCACCATTGCCAGCTCAAGATGGGAATCTTTGGTGGGAGGGGGTCGTGAAAAAATTGTATTAGAGCTGATGGTTGAGAGATAGGATGGATTATGGAGTTAGGCACAACGAGGATTGTATGGGATGGTTGGGAAACAATGTTGGTTAATCTTGGTGTGTGACATAGGCCAGGGAAGACCGACTAGGACACAGGATTTCAGGGCCCCCCGTGATCCTATGCAAGGACTCTAGGCCTACTGAACGACCAAGTGAGACTACATTGATTGCAGGGTAGAGACCCTAGGGGAGGTACATGTATCATAACGATTGTGTTTTACTTGATTTGGGTGTTCTGGGAAAAAAATTGAAATAAAATGATAAAATAAAACCCTGATAAATTTCCTTACTACTTGGGAGTAGGCAAATCCTTGTTTACAGTACAGCTATGGCACCTGGACGTCGTCCCCAGGTGACTCAGAAGGCCGAGTCCCAACAGATTCAGGCGGTCGATCAGATGACGATTGACCGAGAGGAGGAAGATAGCTAGTGGCAGAAGACTCTCCATTCTTTGTAGCGGAAAACCCTCAAGATGTACGAGGGAAGTAATTCAGATACGGAGAAGGAGGGTTGGATTTAAATTCTTGGGATCGCTTTTACCTTGATCCTTGCTTCGTGGGAGTACTGGGTTCCCCTAGCAGTCAGTCAGCTGAGAGGTGCGGCGTGACAGTGGTGGACGCTCTACCTTGGAGAAAGGATAGAGGCAGAGGTTCTGTGGGAAGAATTTGAGAAGGAATTCCGAGGGGAATTCCTTTCTTCCATGATCAAGGCAGAGAAGCAGCAGGAGTTACTCTCCCTCCAGCAAGGAAGTATTTTAGTAAAAGAGTTGGGGATCAAGTTCAAAGATCTCCTACGCTTTGCTCGGGATCTCTTTCCGGATGAGGAGTCTCGGGCGAGAGTTTGGAGGAGGCGCTTCGTCCTTCGCTCTAGTATGTTGTCACACCCTTCACCCTTCCGACGTACTTGGAAGTAAAGAAGAAGGCAGAGGTTGTAGAGAGGATTCACTCGCTGGGAGGTGCACCACGAGAGGGGATCCAGCCTGGCTCATCAAAGGGGAAGGTATTCAGCAGCAAGTCTCCTGTAACGGGACCTTCTAGGTTCAAGCCAGTGGGGAGCAGGCCCCAACAGTTCCAGTTCATATCTTCAGGTCCTCGTCCCTTTTTCACGAGCCTAGGACCGAAGTGTTTTTGTTATGGAGGTTTTGGGAACATTCAGAGTCGGTGCCCAACCCGAGATCCGTACGGTGGAGGTGGGCAAGTTCAGCAACCACCTCAGCAGCACCGGTTGCCGGTGAGGCCCTTCCAGCAGCAGCATGACCATGCTTCTCTGAGGGAAGACTTTGCATGAGGAGGCCGACCTCGGGGTGCTCCTACGAGACCTCGACCAGGGCGTGGTTGGGGAGGTGGACGACATCAGAGAGGTAGAGGAGCTGGGCATGGACAGTTTCACACAGCAGAGTTGGCAGCTCTAGTAGAACGATAGGTGGTTCAAGGTATTATTTGTTTGTTCATCACTCTCGTTTCATCATTGTTCGATTCGGGAGCTTCACACTTTTTTGTTGCGCCTGGTCTAGCCTATGCTTTGGGACTAGACGTAGAGAGACATTCTGGACCACTAGTTATTAGTACACCAGTTGGAGGCCAGACCAGCGTATCTTGTAATTGACGTGGATGTGGGATGACGTTGGGACCACATCGATCTAGTGCAGACCTCCTTCTGTTACAGATACAACCATACGATGTCATCCTAGGAATCAATTGGTTGTTTACCATTATTTCCATTATCGACTACTTTCAAAGAAGATTCATGTTCTCCGACGTAGATGGGAAGCCTGTATCTTTTGTCGGTGAGAGGCGCTATTAGGTGGGAAGAAGGTATGTGGAGCCTTTCCTTTCCTTGTTAGGCAGGTTATCAGTGGTTCCAGCTGATACGGAGATGATGGATGTCCCAGAGGTTGTTGGGGAGTTCCTTGATGTTTTTTCCGAGGAGGTTGTGACTCTACCCCCCCGAAGTGACATTGAGTTCAGGATAGACTTACAGACTGGTGCCTGTCCGATTTCTATGGCCCCTTATCAAATGGAACCTTCAGAGTTGCGGGAGTTGCAGATTCAGATTGACGATCTGATGGAGAAGGGTTTTGTTCGACCCAGCATATCGCCATGGGGTGCTCTAGTTTTGTTCGTAAAGAAGGCAGATGGTGGTCGCAGGCTATGCATAGACTACCAATGGTTGAATCAGGTAACGGTCAAGAACCTTTACCCCCTTCCAAGGATAGATGATCTCTTTAAACAGCTAAGGGGAGAAGGTTGGTTTCTAAGATTGATCTACGATCTGGATATCATTAGCTGAGGGTGAAGGACAACGACATCTCGAAGACAGCTTTCAGGTGCAGGTATGGGCACTTTGTGTTTGTAGTGATGTCATTTTGTGTTACGAATGCACCTGTTGTATTCCTGGGACTTATGAACTTTGTCTTCCGAGAGTTTCTGGACCTGTTCGTCATTGTGTTCATCGATGACATTTTGATCTACTCAAGATCATAGGAGGAGCACGTTGAGCATATCAGGGCAGTCTTAGAAGTCCTTCAACACCACCAGCTCTATGGGAAATTGTCTAAGTGTAAGTTCATGACATAAGAAGTACACTTCCATAGGAACATAGTGTCTTAGCATGGAGTGTCAGTGGACCTGTCGAAGGTGGAGGCAGTTGTTTCTTGGGAGGCACCCATGAGCGTGGTAGAAGTTCGTAGTTTTCTGGGGTTGTCAGGTTACTATCGGAGGTTTGTTTTAGACTTCTCTTGAGGTGCATCTCTATTGGCAGCTTTGACTAGGAAGAAGTAGGTCTTCCTATGGAGAGATCAGTGCCAGAAAGCTTTTGAATCCCTGAAGTAGAAGTTGGTCAGTGCTCCCGTACTCAGTTTTCTCAGAGGAAGGGTTGTCGTATGAGGTGTTTTGTGATGCTTCTGGCCTTGGTCTGGGGTACGTGTTGATGCAGAAGAAGGGAGTGATCTGTTATGGGTCTAGGAAGTTATGCCCTCATGAGCGTAACTATGCCACTCATGACCTAGAGCTTGTAGAAGTAGTGTTTTCACTAAAGTTGTGGCGACATTACCTCTTTGGGGAGCGCTTTGTGGTCTTCTCAGATTACAAGAGCTTACGTTATATCTTCTCCCAACGTGACCTAAACTTACGGCATCAGAGATGGGTCGAGTTCCTCCAAGACTATGACTTCAAGATCTCTAACCCTGAACATAAGGGAAATGTTGTGGCTCATGCCCTGATCAGGAAGTCACATAGGAAAGTGGTTCGGAAATCCGCTGATGCTTGGGAAGCAATGAGAGAGTTGGCATCCTTGCACCTGGATTCCAGGGTAGAAGGTGTTAGAGGCTGTTTGTTTTAGATGATGGTGCAGTCCTCCTTGTTGCAGAAAGTGGAAGAGTCTCAGTGGGGGGACTCTGAGGAAGAAGTGATGCGGGATCGTGTCGATTAGGGAAATGCTCCAGAAGGATGGTTAGAGTACAACCGACATCAGATTCTTTTCCCTGGAAGGTTGTTTGTTTCGGAGGTGATTCGTGAGGGACTTCTTCGTGAGTTCTACAACTCACCCTTGGCGGTACATCCAGGAGTTTCAAAAATTTACCGATGCCTGAGGGAACAGTTTTGGTTGCCCGGGGTGAAACGGGTAGTGGTGGAGTTTGTGGCTAAGTGCCTTGTCTGTCAGCAAGTAAAGGCTGAACACTGTGTTCCCAGTGGTTTGTTGCATCCATTAGATGTCCCTGAGTGGAAGTGGGATGAAATATCGATGGACTTCGTCACAGGACTACCTAGATCTTAGGGAGGTTATGATGCTATCTGGGTGGTGGTGGATCGTCTGACGAAATCAGCTCACTTCATAGCAATTAAGTAGTCGGGCCCAATGAGTACCTTAACATAGAGGTACGTAGATTAGGTGGTGCATTTTCATGGAGTTCTGAAGACTATCGTCTCAGACCGGGATACCCATTTTACGTCACGAGTCTGGAGGGGGTTACATCATGCTTTTGGAACCCAGTTACGCCATAGCATTGATTTCTACCCCCAAACCGATGGGAAGACAGATTGGACTATCCAGACATTGGAGGACATGCTGCGAGCATGCGTTCTAGATTTCGGAGGACCATGGGTACAACACTTTCCTTTAGTAGAGTTTGCCTACAACAAGAGCTTCCACTCTACTATTGGCATGGAACCATTTGAGGCTTTGTATGGAAGACCATGTCGTTCACCCATTTGATGGGCAGAGGTTGGTGAGATAGGTGATCTTGGGCTAGAGGTAGTGTAGAGCACCATAGAGAAAGCCTAGCTTGTACGTGAGAGGATGAAAGAAGCTTAGGACCAACAGAAGTCTTATGCTGATATTAAGTGGATTCCCTTGGAGTTCGAGGTGGGAGATCATGTGTTCTTCAAGGTTTCCCCTCGACGGGGGCAGCGGAGGTTTGGGAAAGGGTGAAAGCTCTCACCTAGGTTCAAAAGACCTTTTGAGGTGCTGAGGTGACTCGGAGAGGTGGCATATCAGCTAGCCCTGCCACCTCAATTGGAGAAGGTTCATGAAATCTTCCACGTCTCCCAGCTACGTCAATACTTACACGACGACTCTCACGTTATCGGCTGTGGAGAGTTAGATATGGGAGATGAAGAGACCTTCGAGGAATGACCATTCATAATCGAGGATCGTAAAGAGAAGGTGCTCAGTGAACAAACCATTCCCTTGGTTCGTGTGTTATGGAGGCATGGAGGCCTCAAGGAGAGAACTTGAGAGCGAGAGGCTTAGATGTATGCGCAGTACCTGGAGTTTTTTGGACTTGTGTTTTCTTGGTTCTTCTGATCTTTTTTTTGATGTTATACTCTGTACCTTTGATGTATGAAATTCTTGTCTTGTCGGTTATGAGGCCTTTTGTTTCCATGTTCTCTTGAAGTGTATAGCATGCCCGGATGTGTGGGAAAAAGAGAAAAACCTGATCCTTAATCGAGATTCATTAATACGGATGTCATTGAACCCATGTGGGCGAGTCAGTGCTGCCTAAAGTGGATAATATCTCGACATAGGAAAATGTATTTTCTCCAAACCACGTGTTCAGGAAATGTGTGGGTTGTGCGGTATTTGGGATAGTGCGAGTTAAAAAATCATAATGTATAGAAGTGGGAAGACCCGATTCTTAATCGAGACGCATTAATGAGGATGCAATTGAACCTATGTAGGCGAGTCAGTGCCACCTAAAGTGGATAATATCTCGACATAGTAAAATGAATTTTCCCCAAACCACGTGTTCAGGCAATGTGTGGGTTGTGCGGTGTTTGGAATAGTGCGAGTTGAAAAATCCTAATGTATGGAAGTGGGAAGACCTGATTCTTAATCGAGACACATTAATGAGGATGTGATTGAACTGGTGAAGGCGAGTCTGTGTGGCCTAAAGCGGATAATATCTCGACATAGGAGAGGGAATTCCTAACACGTATAATTAGGGTTGATGGTGGGGTTCCTGTTATAACGAGGGCCCTAAGAGGTATCTTGTTGGGTTCCTCTGGGTTGGATTTTGAATTCTTGGGGACGGGAATGTTTAAGAGGTATCTCATGTAATGTCCCGGACCTCTCCGGCCCATTCCATTGTCCAAAGAGGGACTTGAAGTGTTCTGGAGGGTAAAATGGTCTTTTCCCACACTTTTCAGAATTTTGAAACTACACGCCTTGTAGTGTGAGTACACACCGTGTACCCCCTCGCCGGGTATACCCCATGTTGAAGATAGTGTTCTTGCCATGTGAAATAAATTTTTACACGCTGTGTATCCAATACTACACGCCGTGTAGTCCCTCCCTGCTTACACGTTACCCTCAAAATGTATGTTGACCTGTCAACAGATGTGTGCCGTGTTGGAGCCGTTTCCTTATCGTGTAAAATAAATGAGTACATGTTGTGTATCCAATACTACACACCGTGTAGTCCCTCCCCGCATACGTGTTACCTTCAAATTTTGTGTTGATCAGTCAACAGGTGCATACCGCGTTGATGGCCGTGTTGGAAGCTGTGTGGTGACCGTGTGAAATGGTCAAGTACACTCTGTGTACCATAATGTAAACGCCGGGTACTTTTGTTTTTCACTCCTATGAAAGGAGGGGTCCCCTCCTCCATTTCAAATCACTCCTCTCCTCCCCATTCCTCTGAGCAGTGCTCTCCCAAGAGACTCGAAAGATCCTTTTCTTCCATAACTTCTTCATCCGAGCTCCGATTTACGTTCCGTCAGCAGCCACAGGATCGTAACGATGAGGAGAAACATATAAGCTTGGATCCATTGTCTTTACTTTGGCATTTCCTTTCCAACATCAACCCGAGGAGGTATTTACGAGATTTGATAGAAGTGACGGACGCCGACAGAAGTCTTCTAATGTTGATCCGGGGGAGTGTTGTGATCAGAACCTGTTGAGGTAGGGATCTTACCTTCGTCTCCCTAAATTGTGCATCATGTGGGGTGGGTATCCTCTTGTTTTCCTGAGAAACAGTTGAACCATTAAATGATGATAATAACTGGTTACAGAATGGGGATGGGGAAGTTTTTATGTTTATCTTTATATCCTATGATATTATGTTGTGAATTTAACAGGCTTATGCCAACTGAAAATCACGGTCGTTGGGGGCCTTTTCTTGCACAATTAAATGATGCCCTATCTTTTTAGACCGTTTTTGTGAATGGAACTTTGTTGAATGTGGAATTTGGTTAATCACATAATGTTGGATGATTTAAAATCTGGAACCCTTGTGTGATCACCCCGGTTGAACAAAATGGAACAATGAACATGTGGGTGTTGGCGTGGATACGTGGCATGTGATGGCGGTGTTTTGTGGGTTGTTGTAGATTGGGTGTGAAGCGGGGCTGCGGTTTGCTTGGTTGTGGGTTGGTGTGAATGTTATGTTAGTGATGGGCAGCGGGGCTGTGATAAATGGTATTAAAGGGATAATGATGTAAGGTATGGTTGTGGTTATGGTGGTTGGAAAAAGGGCTACAGGGTTGGGTTTGAATGTGAACGAACTATGGGTTGTGAATAATAAATAAAAAGTGGTAGAGTTAATAAATAGTGGGGCTTGGTAATGGAACAAGAATAATAATCAATGGGTAGATTGGTTAATAAGAAGGGACTTGGTTGTGTTGCTTGTGTTTTCCTAACTTGATTTGTGGATGGTAGAGATATACTTTACGAAAGATCAATGTAGTTGGTTGTGGATAGTTTCCCAGTAGTTAAGGAACTAATAAACTGATTCTATTGAAACATGAAAAACATAAATGGGGTTTCAGGATTGATCGTTGTGTGCATGATTCGTGATAGCAGTGCCGAGGCACGTGCTCCATCTCTCTGTTTAGAAGCCATAGGTTGGGATGAGTGTTTGGTATATATATATATATCTATATTATTGTGCTTTATCGCACCCCACCCATGTTCAGAACTTAGTGCCGACACTCCCATTTCATGGGAGATGGTGTTTTCACTGTAGTTACTAGCTCCTTCATGCTCCTTCTTCTCTAGGCTGTGATGGCTTGAGGCGACCATATACCCAATACTCTTCCGGTAGGTTTCGATTGGGGTGGTTTTAGCCCAAGACTCTTCGGGCAGGTTTTAGTATTTCCCAAGAACCTTCGGGATGATGCCAAGGTGTGTGCGTGCGGGATACGTGGTTGTGAGGGCGAGGTGTGTGCGGGCGGGATGTGTGGTTGTGAGGCCAAAGGTGTGTGCGGGCGGGATGGGTGGTTGTGAGGCCCAGGTGTGTGCGGGCGGGATGCGTGGTTGTGAGGCCCAGGTGTGTACGGGCGTGATGCGTGGTTGTGAGGCCCAGGTGTGTGCGGGCGGGAAGAGTGTGGTTGTGTCAAGATGTTCACTGTTAGGAAGAGCAGCTAACTAGTGGGAAATGGTGTGGGGTACCCAATACTCTTTTTCATATATACGACTACCTATTGTGATTGTGTTTTTGGTGAGTCTGGCTGGTGAGGTTGGGTTGATAGAATTCTTTGATAGGTTTCTTCTGTTGTTCTCACAGGACATTAGGATGTCTCCCCACTTGTGCACGAGAGCTTTAGGATTCCCTATTGAGTATACTTGTATGCTCACCCTACGTTTACTTTCAGGTTTCCAGGAGGACTACCAGTGTCGTACGGGACCCTACTAGTCGGGACAGTTGGAGTTACAGTTGTTGTACTCTTGTTTCTTTTGGTATTTTACTTTTGAGCTTTCTTGTACTTGTACCTTGTTTCAGAACTATTTAATCATGCATGTGGGAATGGTTTGGGTTTATTTCTATACACTTGTTCTTTTTCTTTTTGGTGGTTGACTTGTCCTATTTCCCAATCATAATTAATAAAAAAAGGGCAATGCCTTCCATATTTGTGAAAACTCATACCCTTGGTGCTAGTCGCCACCCCGGTGCATACTAGAGGCAGGAATCAGGGGTCATTATCTCCCTTTCACCATTGCCAGCACAGGAGGGGCATCATTGGTGGGAGGGGGTCGTGACATCTTATCCACTCTTATATAGACATAATGATCCATTTAACTTGAAAAAAGATTACCAAATCAATTCCAAACCCGCATACTCACATACTATAGTGTGAAAATATAAGAAAATACCCTTAAACATGGCATATTATAGTAACATTATAATAGAATTATACTTCATTAATTATAAAAGAACCATTAAATTTAGAGTTTTAGATTGTTAGAAAAAAAACATACATATTAAACCCATAAATTAGAAGTGGAAACTATTACTCAGTATTCATTTCTTCTAATACAAAATCCTTAAAATAAAAACATAATTTCATTTCGCGATCAGATTTTTATAATTTTAACTGTGATATCAGCTTTTAATCTAATCTCTCTTATATCCTATGAAAACCATTTGGAATTATGAGATGACCACAAAATCACCAAAAGGGATATAAATGATGGTAAAATGTTAGTCCATTGAAAACCTTGAAAATATCATCATAAAAACATAAATTTTTTTGGATAAAGTAAAAATTTATTTATACATGAAAATTTATTATTTTTCAAAATAAATAAATTTTCATGAAAACTCATTAGAAGTCATCCAAAAAATTTGTATATAGTTTGGGACATAATTTTCTATCTCACACTTACATATGATATTTTGTGCTTACCCAACGATATATGGGCCACCAAATGTTATGATGTAATAGTATTACCCAGTGCTATATGAGTCACACCAAGTTAAGCTGTAATCAGATTTCCAAACACTATCTAGTCCACACCATGTTATGAAATAAAAATATTTCCCAATGCTCTATGGTAAACACCATGTTAATAAATAACCAGTTCATCCAATGTTATATTCGACTCTCATTGTTTAATAATCATTTAATAAATAATAAATAAATCATTTTTGGTTGTTATTTTTTTATTAAAACAGATTTCACAAAAAATACTATACTCATAAGAAAAAAAGTTTTCGATATAAAAATACACTTTCATATTAAAACATTAACTATTAACATTGAAACAGTACATGTATAACAAATTAATTTTTTTTGAATATATCCATTAAAATTTTAAAAAGTACCATTGAATCCTCAAATTATCATGATGATCTAAAACACCACTCATTTCATATAATTTAATACACATTTCTTTGATATTTTTTCCCAAAAATTCACATAGAAAATCTTTTAGAAAACATAAAATAGATTAATATAAAAAAAATAAAAAATTAAAACATGATTAAACATACATTAAGAAATAAAATGATAATAGTAAATAATTTTTGGAAATAATTCTTGAAAACAATTATATGGACGAAATATAGAGTTTTGAGGGTAACTTAAAAAAATTCCCATATAAATATAATATCGTTTATGTTGGAATTAATAAAATCAATTGATTATGTGTATCTGTTGTAAATAAACCACTAAAAGTTTAAATAAAACATAATATATATACAATTGATTTCATAAATAATTCTACCATGATAAAATCATGAAGTAGAAGTTTAACCCAAACAATCAAAATTATGTTTTGAAATCCCTTAACCCATGTTCTAATTCCATAAAATTTGTCCAAATGTCTTTTATATTGTCCTAAATAATGTTATTAACTCAATATTGAACTATATTTATATTTTGAATACATTATCTTATGATTTTATAACATATTATGAACCATTCATTACAAATTTTTCATTATTTTTTTTTTCTACTGCATTTGATTCCTGGAATCATGGTTGGTTTTTTGTGAATAATAATTTATGTTCTTATAAGATAGAATTAAAATAATAAAATTTAAATTCAATATAAATAGATATCGTAAAAAATAATTACTGGTCCCATATATCATTTTTATTTCCAACATGAGGATTAATCATTAGATAAAATATTAATAATAAAAATTATGTTTAGTTTAGGTGATTTTTAATAACATCACAACATAGTTTCATTTTATTTATTATTAGATTTGTATACTAGCTATAGAACTTGAAATAGGTTATTAAATAACTATTTATATCTTATTTAAGAATAATTAAAAATTTATTATTGACCATGAAGGCGTTAGTGGAAAAAAATCATTATTCATGGATACGGTAAAATGACATATTTTGGAAAATAGTTTTGTTTCATTGAATAAAATAAGATATAAATTCAATAGATATTAGATAATTTATAATATAAATAAAACTCTATAATGTAATTGATTTTTTTGTTATCATGCCTTGATGTATGATGGAGGTGGGGAGAATATAGAGTTAGAAATAAAATTCGGAGAGGTACTTTGAGAAAATAATCACTAGAATATCACATCTTTGGGATACCCTTTATGGCCTTGAATTTGATATTTTTGTGATACATTTGGAACTATTATGTAGTTAAAGTGAGTAGGATATGTTAGGGTATATATTTTATGATATAAAACTCCTTTTAGTTTAAAAGTGGTGGTGAGGGATCATATGTATACTTGATGAGAGGTTTTATTAAATCAACAAAATATATATTACTTTATATTTTAACCTAACCACATTAATATGGTATAAATTTAAAATATTTTTTGTAAAAATTAATATTTTAGATAATATTTATGATATATACATAATCAACCTAACATTTAATGTTTTTGTTTTTAAGAATTTTAAGATATTACCCATTTCAATTTTTACATACTGGGGTAAATATTAATTTTACCGTGGTTTCATAATTTTTTTAAAACAAATAACATAAAAACCTAATTTGAATATTTTTATTATATATATTGAATAAATTATTTCTAATTCAGTTAAATAAATTCAATAAATTATATTTAAAATTAACCACACAGACCCAATGAAAACGAAGGCTTTCAAATTTAAAAGTTCAAAAGTTTGATATTTTTAAAAATAATATTTAAATGTGGAATTGATATGAATGACATAAATTTAATTTAATGATGTATAATCTCTCTACTTATAATTTAAAAATAATTTAAAATATAAATTATCTATAGAAATAAACAAGGTGAAAAAATAGTTTTCAATTTCAATGTAGTGTCTTCCACTATTCATAAAAAAACAAAATAAAAAAACAATGAAAAATAAACATAAGAAAATTTTTATGAAATTATTTAATAAATGAAGTCTATTTTTTCATATTAAATTAATTAATGTCTCAAAATTTATATTTAAAAGAGTTTCTTCATTGAAAGGCGATATATTGTTTTTAGAAAAATATTGATTTTTAGGATCAAATTTGAATTTATTCGTACCATTAAACAATAAATCCTAACGGTTTAATTTAAAATAATTTTATTTGATACTAAACATAAAATTTTCAATATTTTCACTTAAAAATATTGACTGATTTAATTTATTAAGATAAAATTTCATTATAAGAAAAAAAATAGTTTTTTAATTTTTTTTCACATTCAATTTGTTTTTATTTTAATTTATAATTATTTTGTAAGCAATGAATTAAACTTATAAACCTGAGTATACTATATTTTCATAATTTATTTAATTTCATCCATTCCCTCCATTACAATGTCTCGGTAAGAACTATCAAATTTAAATAATAATATTTTTTATCTCTTTAAGTTCTATTTGGTGTATCTTGTTTAACATTGAACATAATGATTACTTTTTAAAATAACAGGATATTACATTCCACCTATATTAATAAATTAAAACTAATCATTTTTCAATTATGATAAAAACAAGGTTTTTTTTTTTTTCAAAATACCTATTTTGAAATACCACATTGGAAAAAGGGTCATTAAAACATCCACGAAAAAAGCAAGAAACAAAAGTATAAAGGTCACTAGAGATAACACATACAAGGATTCAATGTGGTAAAACATTTACATGGAATATAATCATAACTATCGTGTTCAGATGGATATTTCATGAGAAGATTCTCATTGTAAAGATAACTATCCCAAAACTATAGACCCAGGATATGTTAAAATGCAATTAATATCCCATTATTAAAATGAATAAGATATTGTTTTTGTTTATGAATAATTTTTTTCCAAGATTTTAGTAACTCATTTACAACCTGAAATAATAACATTGGAAAATATATTTACTTTACATGCATATTTTCATCCTCATATTTTCTCTACTGTATTAGTGTCCAAGATGAATTTTCGTAAGTAAATCATCAGAATCAACTACTATCGATTCAAAAATCCTCTAAAGTATAACTATATATTCATATATTATTTTGAAATTATCAAAAACAAAAATGGTTAGTATAAGATAATGCAATTCGCCAAAAATGATATACCTTGATATAATGATAAACATCTTAAATCATAAATATTCAACAGTATTACCCAAAGATAAACATATAAATTTAACAAAATAACTATGCTTAAAACTCTTCTCAATATTCAAGAATAAAACTAAAACACATTAATTAGAAATATTTGACCACAAAGTAATCCAATGTTAATTTAATATTATTATAAAATTAATAGTAGTCGCATGTAACTTCTTATACCAAAATTTTATTTTCTTAACCACATAATATTTAAGATATATTAATCATTTCCATGAATAACTTAAATCACAATAAATAATATATGTATCCAAAATTTAATTCATCCTTTATTTATCAATTTAAGTCTATTGTATTCTATTCACCTTAATTATATATGGATCCCAAAATAGTGAACATCATCCAAAATAACATTTATCACTTAATCAAAAATTAATTTTCTAAACCAATTGATATCAATTAGATAATCAAATGTTTCCAATGTAATTTTAAAATAAACCCATAATATAATTTGGTAAAAAATAATAATTACTTCATAACTTGGAAATCACATGGGCTAGTGGTAGGTGATTCCTTATCGTCAACCTTTGGTTGTGGGTTCAATTCCAATGGCCTTACTGAACGTGACTGTTTTTCACTCATCCTGTATTTTGTAATTGTTCATTAACTATAATAACAAAATCCTTATAAAATTATATAATCATAAAAAAACTCCTAAAAAAATTAATATTTTCTGACCTAAAAGTTTATATTGTACCATTCGTTTTTATCCAAAAAATAAGAACCCAAAATTAACAAAAAATTATAGATCATAAAAACAAAAATGTTTATCCATACCATTATAATTATATCCTAAAAATATAATAGAATTATTCTTCCAGTGTCCCTTGATTCAAGCACATGTTAATAATAAGGATTACATATTACTCAAATATTTATTAAGAAATAAGAACGTGTCTCCTATGTAAACCCATGAAATTAAACATAAAAATAGTAGTAGTGATTTTGAACATATGATCATCCTTAAATATACCACCACATCACTATTCTTGAATTAACATATGTCTAAACCTTACTAACAAATCATTATTTATAATACATTTACCTTTCACTTTCCTCTTATCCATTAAAAATTAATTCAAGTAAATCAATGATATGAATTTATATCCTCATGATTCATGAATATCAATAAAATCATGTTCCATAAATTAGGGATAATAATATAATTAATAATATAAATATAGATTTTTGGATTTTCATGATGTTTCCTTTATATTTCGGTATGATGTATTTAATTGAAACAATAATTGTTCATGCGACTTATGGTATTTGAATTTTTGGTAGAGTTATGAGAGTTTAGATCATTATAAAATATGAAAAAGATACCTTTAACCGCAATTTTTTTTGTAAAAATTAATACATGTTGGAATACTAAAAATGTTTCCTTATAGGTGATTTTAATACTCAAGAAGCTTTCAAAAGTGTTTGAATAATATTTTTCCATAATAGTGATAACCAAATCATCATAAAGGGATAAGAAAGAAATGAAAGATATATTTCCTTCCATCTTGAAAAATGATCCATAATCTATTGAAAATAACATCCCTTAGAATTGAAGTCGATTATTAAAGGAAAACTAATCTATATTGAAATGATAAAATAATAAAATATTTTATAATACACTTTCCCATTATCCCCTTATATCTCAGTTGATTTTTGTTCTTATCCAATCAACCTAAATTACCATAAATATCTGAAATTATCCATATGATAAACCCTTGTGGTTATAGAGGATCTTAATCTTTTTCACAAATACCATCCTAACATCTAATTTCATCTAAATAATATTCTGATACCAACTATAGGGACATAACATTAAACCAACCATATTCATGTGGCATTAGAATATAATTCATTTTCTTTCTTTCCCAGATATCTTTAAGGTTTAGTGTTGTTATTATATTGGAAAAACCATTTCATAGTAAATCCATAAATTTCAGGTGGAAACTTATTCTCAGTATCCATTTCATCAATAAAACAGAAGTCCATAAATAAAAACATTGTATCTTTTTATGATCAAATTTTCACACTTCTCCCCATAATCCCATATTTTCCACTATTCACT
Source organism: Viscum album (assembly GCA_963277665.1). Taxonomy (NCBI): domain Eukaryota; kingdom Viridiplantae; phylum Streptophyta; class Magnoliopsida; order Santalales; family Viscaceae; genus Viscum; species Viscum album. The sequence continues at coordinate 757,645,064 of OY728140.1, read as the reverse complement.
GAAAATTCATCTGAAAAAATTTTTAACCATGGGATTAGAACTAAATCTTATTAAGGGATATAATGGAATAGAAATTGTTTGTCCACATAATACCAAATCAACATTTTCATAAACACATGTATTCTAATTCCAAATAATGTATAATCTTTTTGAAAAGATAAATATATTAACTTATAAAAATATTTTTATTTTCGTGAATACACATTAAAAGAAATATAAAACATATTAATATAATTAGGGACATCATTTTACATTAAACACATATAAAATATATAACAGGCTTACCTGGTGGAATCTAGGCCACCCTATGTTATGTTGTAATGGGTTTACTGGGTGTTATCTGGGCCACCCCATGTAATGTTGTAATGTGATTCCTTAGTGAAATCTGGGCCACACCAATTATGTTATATAAATTTATCCTACCAACATCTATATAACCCATTTTAAGCAACAACAGGATTTCATGATGCTATCTGGGATACCCCGAAGTTAAATCTCAAGAACTACATAATGAACAAAAATGTTTTTTCTTGTAATTTTTATATCATAAACATTTAAAAAAATTATTTTAAACAAATAAGAAAATCACTTTTTGATATTGAAATATCTTTTCCTTTTTTTAAATTGAATTTTAATATAACATCTAATTATCTTCCTAACAGGTACACCTTAAATCATTTTGTGGTTTTCCTTTTTATTATTTGGGAAAGGATTGAAATTTGAATTGGGAGGAAACCATTAATGATGATGTCATAGGTTTGTTGGTTTTTTATCCTTAATAATGAATTTATATAGAATTACAAGTAATTACATGTATTGTAACATCATTAAACTCCATGTAATGGTTTTGTATATTAGTTTTGAACTGCTTCACGATGTGATGGGAACACATCATGAGTGGTCTCTACACATCAGGATGATGTTAATGAATGTTTTTAACTCAGATAATCTTTTTTTAATAAAAATTAGCATGTATTTAGACTTTTTAAAAACCTAATCATTACATAACATGTATTGGTACTGCATTCCATGAAATGATTAATTATAAAGAGTTCTTACAAATATAATGCATTTTCACCCATTCAAAAAACAAATCTATCACATTGTGTAACTGGAGTACATGTCATGTAACTCCCCAAAAACAGCCTATAAAAGTAGCAGAACACATGGAATTTCTTCATTGAATCCTATAAAATTCTCTTTCCCTCAACCCAATGACATTCCCAATAATTCTTGTATCCGTCCAACCCTTCTAGATCCATTCCATTCATGTTCGATTAGCATTTCCCTAGCGGGTGATATCTGGGTAAGCGTTCTTCATTGATTTTCATGATACAAGTTTCTCCTCTTTTGGGATTTGAATGTATAATCCTAAAAGTTATGGATATTCCCCTATTGTTTTGGATATCTCTTCTACTTTGATATTAGATATCATACATTCCTTTATTCTCATTGATAGGTGTTGTTGTGAGTGTCGGGTTTTGAGATTAGTGGTATGTGGTTCCATGCCAAATTATCAAGTTCATTGCCCTTTTATTAAATGATTTATTTCAATTCTTGATTTAAATTAATTTTCTCAAAATTTATTTCAATTAAATTGTTAAAACCCCAATTCTAGAGAATCAATTGATTTCAAATCGTTTTGTCCAAGAAATTTGTAAAACCCCAGAATACATTAAATTGAGGTGTGTTTATGGATATTGGATAATGTAAATTGTTGAATTTAAATATTGAATTAGATTGAAATGTTTTCAATTAAACTATTGAATTTAATTTTGGAAATTAATTTTAAAAATGTTGTAATTGTGTCTTATTGTATTCCAAACATGGGAATATATATTCAAATGATTTGATAGAAACCTAGAGGTTTTATCTTGGGGAAAAGAATTTTTTTTCTTAAAACCTGTTTTTGTTTTAGACGGAATGAAATTGGAATTATTGAAATGAAATAGCTTTATTTAATTGTATTTTAAGTATTTATAAAATAAATTTCACATCATTTAAAAGATAATGAAATCCTTGGGTAGTTGGTGAGATATTTGGATACACTCTACACTATTACAACATTCTAAAACATACCTATAGCGGATCACATCCCTATTAGGTGGGTGATATGTCTTTTTTGGCGAGTATTAGGGGGACTTGAGTATAATCATTTTTTTGAGATCACATAGAGTCTATGGAGTCCTATAGCTGGTTAATAAAATCATACATTTTGGAATATAACCATGTTTCTCACTTTTTTATTTATATTTGAGATATAAATGTTTTCCAATGTAATAAAAATATATTACATGTCATTTATGAATTTATATAAACTATTTTATGTAACTGTTTTATATTACCAATTTTCTAGAAATATTCCATCTCTTATAAAGGAAATCCTATTCTTTATATGTATTTTCCATAAATTTGAAATGGTATAGAATGTTTTTTAAATATTATATTGAATTTAAAAACCTTTTAATTTTGAAAATTTAAAGATTTTTATTTCAATAATATATATTTGGACTCTGTTATAGAAAATTTTGTGATATCCTACTCGGATTAGGATCACACCCGAATTTTCCTATCTCGTGTTTGTATATTTTCATATTCTAGGTCTGAAAAACTTGAAAAGATCTCAAAGAGGAAGATCCAACCTTTGAACTGTGGTCATGGTGAGTTGTGTCCTTAGGGACCAAGGGATGTTTTTACCCTTTTAGTACTTTGGTTGTAGTGCTATGGGATTTTTTTCCTTTTTGAATTCTGGTACCTTTCTCCAAGTGGAGTTTCTTTTATTGAATATGACATTCTTGTCTTTTGTTCACATTGTTTTTTGGACAATTTGTTCCCACCTGCATGATGTATGATTCCATGTGCTAGGCACTAACCCATGGGGATCGGGAACACCCATAAGGCCATGTCAAGATGGGATCGATTATCAGGTTAATAGGGTATCATGGCTGTTTCATAAAAAAGTGGGATCAAAATAGGCTCTTCATCATTTTTCATGAAGTCAGCATGCTTTTATTAAAATATTTTCACGACATAGGAGGTTGTTACGATTGAGCTCATAGACTCCTCTCACTGCAATGAACCTTAAGTCACCAGTGGTAGTAAATAAATGTCATCATGTGGACTTGTTCTTTTCAATTCCATATTTTTTATTTTGATGGAGTGAAATCCAAATCATTTTGTCCTATGTATTTATAATTATGATTTCCTCATTGATCTGTTTTATAATTATCTAACTATTAGATGTTCATGGTGTATAGAATAATGCCTTCAAGAAGACGTGATAATCAGATCCAGGAGGATGCTGCTGCTGAACAACATAAAGTGTATTTTATCATGTATCCAAATCTAGTTGAGGTGTTCTTGGGCACTGTCAATGTTTTGGGAATGTCACTACCTCCAATCACTATTTAGTATCTAGATATTTATTCTCAGGGAGATGTTCTTCGGAATCATTCTCAAAAATTCCTTCACTAGAACCCACAAGTTTTCAAGCACTCCACTAATCCTCAACATGCTTACGGATGGTTAATAAATATAGAATGTCTCCTTGAGTTCATTGAAACACCAGATGTGATCATGGTGAAGCTTTTCACCTTCATTCTAGAGGGTCAAAGTAGGAGATTATGGGACACAATGGTGACGACAGAGAATCATGAGGTCTTAGAGTGGAAAGACATCAAAGTTATTTTCACTGATTAGTACTATCCAGAGTCAATACTATTAGATAAGGATATGATGTTTTTAAATCTTGAGAGCTTGGATAAATTTGTCACTGATTATTCAAATTTCCTTTCTGAGCATGTTCATTTTTCACCTGATATAGTATCTAATGAAAGGATGAAGGATCAATGATATGAGATGGGTATTCGATCAGATATCCATTCTAAGGTTTTCTTGTTGAAAATGACTACTTGCGCTGATGGTTTGGATAGAGTTATGATGGTTGAGATGGACGGGGCTATAAATTCAAGGTTAATAGGATTTCTTTTTTTCCCAATAGTATCATTTGTTCCATTAATGGAAAATAGAAGCATGATGATTCATGAGGTTCTTCTCAATGGAAGAGTCAGTTAAAACCTTATACATTTCCAGGAGGATGTTATTTGACTTTTTGTTAGTGTGTAAAGACATGAAATTATAAGGGGTTCTGCACTGATGAACTGAAAAACAATAGCTCATTTAGATGTTCATGGCACTTATAGATATTATTCCATCATTTCTTTACTCTGCATAGCAGAATAGGTACATCATCTCCTCTTGAATCAAGGGGAAATTAGATGCTTCACTTACAAAAGGTATCCTGCAACAGGCATCCAAAATGAAGCTTTTTCACACATTGGAAGAGTATCTATAAGAATAAGTCATGGGTCCAAGAACTGTGATAGGTACTATTAATATAACATCATTGTGAGTCACTTATCTATTTGATATTGGTTCTTGTCAATAATTTATTTCAACATGTATTGGTACTATTATTAATCTTTCTAAGGAGAAACTATTTTTTACAATGGATATTACAACAACTCTTGGTATTAAGATATATTTGGTTATTTGTAGTGCTACATTTTTCCATCTCTCTTTCATATATTGATATTTCTTCGAGGTTTCTAGTTCTCAACACAAAATAAATTATGTCATATTCAGGATGGATTCGTTCATTTCCAATAAAGACCATATCAATTATTATCTTATACAGGTCTATATTACTACACCCAGTGGTGCGCCTCTAGTCTTTCACGGAGATTGGGACTTGAGTACAGGAAGAGTTGAACATTCATATCCAATGTTGGGGAAACTGATATCAAGGTTTTCTTTTGGTCTGGATCGGGATATAGTGAGAGGGGATGTTCCTATTGTTATCATCAAATTTCCTAATGTGTTCCTATATAAATTCTCGAGTCATCCACAAATAAGGTATGTTGAGTTCCTCATTGACTTAATACATGGTACTCAACCAGTTTTAATTCCCTCATACTGAATGGATCCAGCTAATCTAGAAGAGTTTATGTCCTAGTTGGACTATATTTGGATGAATGGATTTATATGCCCAATTGTGTCTCCTTGGGTGTTGTTAGTTATCTTTTCCAAGAAGGATAATGGTTCTTTTCACCTATGTGATGAATATCTAAATTTTAACTGCGTTACATTATAGATCAATGTATTTTTTTTCTAAGGATTGATGATCTGTTTGATCACATGAATGGTGTGATGTGCTTTTAAATGATTGACCTTCGATCGGGTTACCTTTAGTTAATCATAATGGAATCTAATATTTTGAAAATAACATTTCAGACCCAGTATGTCTATTATGAGCACCTGGTTATGCCCTTTGGTTTGAAAAATCAATTTTAGTTTTCATGGATTTAATGAACAATATTTTCCATGAGTATGTGCATAATGTTTTTGGTATTCCTTGTCAAAGAAATCCTAGTTTACACAAAATACAAGAAGGACCATGTGAATAATCTGAAAAAATTATGATTCTACTATTAAATCACTACATTTACGCCATTATTTCATATTGAGATTACTAGATTTAGGAAGTAAAATTCTTAGACAATGTGCTGTCTGAACATGGTATATGAGTTGATCCTGGGAAGGTAACGACTATTATGACATGTGATAAACCTATAAATTTCTTCAAAATTAAAATCATCATGTATTATGTAGATATTAAGTCAGGTTTGTGACATAATTATCAAAGTTTTATTCTCATATTACTTCTCTAGACAGAAAGGGGGTGATGTTTTTTTGGGATGATAAATATAAGAGTTATTTTATTTAGCTAAAAAAATATCTTTAAAACTATGCTGGTCTTGATTCTTCTAGAGTCCATTAAATAATATGGGGTATTTTGTGATGAATCGATTTTGGGTTCAGTTTGTGTTGTAATATATGGTAATCCTGCTATTTCATATTGATCTATTCATCATAGGCCACACAAGAAGAATTATCCTACCCATGACCTTGAACTCGCAGCTGTGATGCATGTTCTTAAATTCTAGTTTCACTAACCTTACAGATAAAGGTTTACTATTAATTACGACCACAATTTATTATTTTTTATCTTCTCTAAAAAATATTTTAATCTTTTCCAAAGACATTGGGTGGATCACCTTATGTATTTAGACATTGACATCGCATATAACCCATGGAAGAAGAATGTCATTTAATATTCGTTGAGTAGGAAACTTCTAACTCAGGAAATGATGGAATATATAGAGGAGTAGAATTTAATGGCTCTCTTCCAAAAGTTTTATATTATACTTTAGTAGAAAGGGGATAATGTTTCTTTAGCCAGCCATGATATTACATCCACTCTTCTCGAGATGATTCTTTAGGACTAAGATATTGTTTATGAATTTTGCAGCATTAGAGACTATATTTATGGTGGAGATATGGTGACATAGTGGTTGTTCTTCAAATAAGGTTTTTATACTTTTTAAATTTCATCATTGTGACTTTAGTGGAGAAAAAGGTTGTGATGGGGGATTATCATAATTCCCAGTGGGAAGTGTAACAAAGAACCATAAAAATATTTTATTGAAATGTGGTCATAGTTCTGGTAGCTAGGGATGGGGAGAGACATTACTGAGTTTTTCTCTTAGTGTTATACATGAAAATATGAGAATGATAATCCCAAAAAATATTTTGGTTTTATTCAAACACTTCCAATCACTACATAGAAGTCGTATGATTTCTCTATGGATTTTGATTTTGTGTTTCCACATACCCAGAAAAGAACGAATGTGATATGGTTTTTGATCGACAACCTGACCATATCATCTCACATTATACCCATTCAAGATATATCTAATGTTTAGTAGTTGGGGAGACGCTATGTAAAATAGATTGTTTGTTTTCATGGAGTTCCATCCACTATAGTTTTTGATATAGATCATCAGTTTACATATCTTTTTTGATAGTCCATCATGAGGCACTAGGATCTATGGTTCATTTGAGAACAACCTATCATCCCTAGTCAGATGCCATGTCAGAGTGATATGTACATATTCTTGATTATATGCTTCATTCTTGTGTTCTCAACTTTATTGGGGCTTAGTATGATAACTTTGGACTAGTTGAGTTATCTTATAACAACAATTACCAGTCTGCAATTAGAATGACTCTTTTTGAGGCCTTTTATGGCAGACCATGAAAAACTCTGTTGTGTTTTTTAGAGGATAGTGATTGTTCCAGGGTTGGACCAAGCATTGTGTTGGAGATGACAGCTACGATTCAGCTGATTCATCAGATAATTTAGACAACATATAGAATATTTATGTCCTAAAATGTTTGACAATATAGACCTTTTGTGTTTTCAGTTGGTGATTAGGTGTTCTTTAATGTTTGACCTCGGTTGGGTCATCGATGGCTTAGGAGGAAAGGTAATATTCCTACCCATTTATTGGGGCCTTTTGAGTTCGTTGATCATGTGGGGAATGTTTCTTAACTTCTACCATTTCCACCAAATCTGATGTCAATATATAACATGTTTCATGTATCACAATAGAGAAATTATCTTTTTGATCTATCTCATGTCTTCAGGTTGAGTGATCTTGGGATTATAATTAATTTATATTTGACTGAACGGCCCGTCAGGGTTTTTTATTCTAATACCAAGGTACATCATGGGGGGCGATACCTTTGGTTTTTGTGCCATGGAACCATGGTTTTCATATTCAAGAGACTTGGGATTGAGTGAGACTGATGAGAGGGTAGTAGATTCATCTCTTTGGAATTGAAGATTCTTCATAGTATTTCTGGGGACATAATGTTCTTATAGTGGGGATATTGTAACATCCCATTACCATCCTATTTGGTACTCCCTAAATCATTTCTTCGTTTTACTTTTCATCATTTGATAAAAGATTGAGTTTGAATAGGGTTGATACCTTTAATGATGAAGTCCGTGGTTTATTGGATTTCATCCTTAATAAAGATTTTCTACAGTATTATAGGGAATTATATGCCATGTAATATCATTACCAATCATGAAATAGTTACGCTTGAAATCCGAGAACAACTTCACATAGTGATGGGTAAACGTCGGGAGTGGTCACTACACATCATGATGAAGTTAGTGAACAATTTTTTACACGAAGAGTTTTGTTTGAATGAAAATCAGTACGTTTTTTATGGCTACAAATAATAATCATTTCATGATGTGTGTTGGTATTAAAATTCATGTAATTATCATTTTTTGAATATTCATTACAAATTCAACATGTTTTCACTATTTTTAGAAAACAAATCATCCACGGTGTGTGAATCATGTAAACTTCGTGTAATTCCCCAAAAGCAGCCTATAAAAGTTTAAGTGCACTTGTAATTTCATCATTTATCCCTCAACAATTCTTCTTCCCTTGAAAAAAATCCTTATCCATTAATTCTTGGGTCCATTCAACCCTTCTATATCCATTCATGTGGAATTCGATCATCATTTCATGAGTGGGTGATTTCCGGGTAATCATTCCTCATTTTTATTCTTGTTTCACCATTTTTCCTCTATTAGGATTTCAATGGATCATCCTCAAATTTATGAATCTTTACCCCATGATGTGGGATCTTGCTTCTAGGATAATTTTCTAGATCTTCTATGCCTTCGCTCTCATTGAAAATTGTCATTGTGAGTGTTGGGATTTAAGAAAGATGTACGTGGCCATGTCCTGAATTTCCAAATTTATTTTCCATGTATTTCATAATTTGTTTCAATTACCGATTTAAATTAATATTCATGCACTTTATTACCATTAAATCGATAAAAACCCAATTATAGGGAATCAGGATATTTTAAATGGTTTTGGAAGAGAAATTTGGAAAACCCCACAACTCCATTGAATAGGGGTGTGTTTATAGAAATTAGACCAAATAAACTGTGGGATTTAAATGTTGGACGTGATGAAGTTTTTTTCATATAATATGTTGAATTTAATTATAGAAGTGAACTGTGAACAAGATGGAATTGGTTTTGAATGGATTTCAAACATGTAAAAATGGATTAAAATGTTTTGATAGAAACTGAGTTCTTTTATCTTATGGATGTGTAATTTTTTCAATTAAAATCCATTTTGGTTTCATATAGCAATAAATTTGAAATTTTGAAATGAAATAAGGGGATTTTATTGTATTTTAACAAGTATTAAAAGTATTTCACATCATGTAAGATTGAATGGAAACCTTAGGTATTCGGTGAGTTATTTGGATACACTATATGCTGTTAAAATGTATTAAAACATACCTATGATGAGTCATATCCTAAATGGTAGGGTGATGAGTCTCTTTGGTCTAGTTTTATGGGGACATTAGTATAATAATTTTTAAAAGATCACTTCGAGATTGTAGAATCTTACATCTTGTTAATACTATCACACCTTTTGGAAGATTACCATGTTCCTCACTTTTTTATTTATATTTGAGATATTAATCAATTTTAATGTTGTAAAATTTCTTTACATGAATTTACTAGATTTACATTATATATTTTATGTAACTATTTTATTTAATATATTATTTATAGAAATATTCCATCTCTTGTAAAGTAATGAATGCTCTTTAACAGTACTTTCCATTATTTGAAAAAAATGTAGCATGTTTTTAAATATTATATTGAATTTCATAACCTATTTATTTTGAAAATAGAAATCCTTTTCTTTGGATAATCATTATTTTGCATCAGTTATAGAATCATTGGTGGTATTATAACGGGTTTAAGATCACACCCTACTTTTTTCTTTCAGGTGTTTGAAGATTTTCTTATTCTATGTCCAAGAAAGGGTAAAGGATCTATTGGAGGAGGATCCAACTATTGAACTTTGTTCGTGGTGAGTTGTTTACTTAGGGATGTTGTGAAATTTTTCACTATTTGGTACTTCAGTTGTAGTAATTTGGGATTTAATTCCATGTTTTATTCTTGTACCTTAATCCTAATTGAGTTTTTTATATGAATATTGAATTCCTTGTCTTGATTGCACTATTTTTTTTGTAGAAAATGCGTTTCCACATTGATGTTGTATGATTCCATGTTCTATTCACAAACACATGGGGGTCGGGAACACACGTTAGGACATGTCCATATTGGCTCAGTTATTGTGTTACCAGGGTACCTAGGATGGTTCGTAACATTTAAAATTGAAATTCTTTGCATTTCAGAATGAAACCATTTATTTAATAAAACCATAAAAATTTATAAAATATGAACCGAATGATTAATTTTTAATCATGGTGGGAAAATAAACTCATTTTATATAAGTAAAATAGTTTCCTTCTATATTTTATTAGATAAGTGGGAAAAACATATATTAGAAAACAAAAACAGAATATTTTTAACATATTTTACAGAAACCCAAACATGATTAAAAATGTCATTAGATAGTAATAGTATAATATTAAAATAAATTGTGAAATAATTTTAGATAAAATATATGCAGAAGAAAATGAGATTTTTAATGGTAACTTTAAAAAATAAATTTTCAAAGGAAGCCCCTTATAAATATCATGTCACCAATATGGGAATTGATAAATTGAATAAAATATGTGTATCTACTAAAAATCCACATAAATAAATTTTAAATACAAAATAATTTATTAATATGTCATATTTTTATTAATTATAGAAATATATAATAAATAATTAGATGTTTCACATAAATAATTGAAATTGGGTTAAGAAATCCATTATCTCACATTCGACATCCTGAAAATGTGTTCAAAACTCAATTATAATGGATTAAATTATTTTTTTTAACTCGTTCCAAAAATATACTCATATTTATAAAACCATTTTTTTATGATTTTATGATATATTATGACCCATTAATTAATAATATTTAATTATTTTCATGGTTTCTTTGTGGTCTGTTCATTTGTGTATAATTAGATATATTTGTGTAAAATATAATTGCAACTCCATTAGTAGATTAAAATGGTATTAATGTTCATATAGAATTATGATTGTTACTTATATATATATTCTATACCTTACATGTGTATAATTAATTGGATATAACATTAAAGATAAATGTTTTGTTTGTTTTTGGTGGTTTTTCACCACATCACGAACATGTTTTGGGTGTTTGGATAATATGTGTTTATATTCGTTTCAAAAAATAAAATAGGTCATAATATGCCTATTTAAATATCATTTATCTACAATTACTATTTTATGACCAGGCATGAAGTTGGAAATGGAAAATGGTAATTCATTATTCACGGAGATGATAAATCTACTTAATTTGGAGAATAGTTTGGTTTATTTGAATAAGAGTAGATGAAAAATTAAATAAATATTAGAGATTAAATTATTAAAATAAATATTTATTATAAAAAGGTTCATATAGTTATAATATATTGATTGATTAAGGAGGTTGGGATAAAATAATAGAGGAAAAGAAAATATGCGAGGTACATTGTGAAAATTACATCTTGAATATCACCGCATTGAGAGACACTTGAGGACCATTGAATTGGTCTTTTGGGGATAACAGATAAAAGTAACTATGGGGAGAGGGAGGAAGAGTTATTTGGGTTGTGATTTTAGGATGCACAACTCTTTTCAGATGAAATTGTGTGTGGTGGGGTTGTATTGAAACATGATGAGGGGTGGGTATGAGTGATTAAAATGATGATTACATTATATTTAAAGACATCCACAATGAGTGGAAATTAATTTCAAGGATATTAGATTAAAATTTATATTATGTGGTCATTTCAGAGCAATTTTATACCTCAAAAAAATAATAAATTTTGTAATTTTTTGTTATTTGAACCCTTTACCATTTTAACATTAACTTGTTTTATTATTTTTATCTATGTTTTGGTAAGGATAGTTTTTACCATTGTAACATTTTATTTATGAATAAAAAAGAAAATTGAATATAAAAAAATTATTTTTAATTTATTTTTATAGATATGGAATCATTTTTTCTAATTAAATTCTTATAAATTGAAAATAAAATTTAAAATTAATCTCGTAGACCATATGAAAAAAGATAGTTTTTAAAATGAAAACCTAAAATGATTACAAATTTTTAAAAAATAATTTCAATGTGAAATTGATTTCAATTTCCTAAATATTTATTATGTATAATAAAACAAGTTATAATTTTAAACCAATTTATAATTTAATATAACTATATAAATAAATTAGATGAAAATGTATTAGTTTTCACTATTCATCAAAAAAAATTATCAAAAAAAACCAAACATTCACCCAAAGATAATATAGAAAATATTATATAAATTTTGACTTTTAGTTTTTCAAAATCATTTTATGAAATAGTCATCATTAATATTTAAAACATTTGTGCAATCAAAAGGAGACAAAATAATGTTTTAGAAAAATAAGGGTTTTAAGCCAAAAATTGAATTTATTCCTATCATAAGCATATAAAACTAATTTTTTGAATTAAAAATAATATTATTGGTTAAAAACAATTAAATTTCATTATTATTTCTTATTAATTATGATTAACATAATATTTTAAGTTAAAATTTCATTATGGGAATAAAATTGGTTTTTTATAAAAACATTGTTTTATATACAATTGGTTTTTATTTTCATTTCAAATTAATTGGTAAATATGAAATAATTTTTAAAATATGGTTAATGTTTATTTTAATAATTTAGTTAATATCATTCATTACCTCTATTACAATGAGTAGGTTATAACTATCACATTTAATTAATAATATTTAGTTGTTTGTTTATGATCGATGTGTTGTATCTTATTTGACATTGAACATAGTATTAACTTTATAAAATAGTGAGATGTAATAATCATCTAACCATAAGACATTCCTATAAGTCTGAATGTGTAATCGAAATGATGCTTCGAAAATGAGAGTTATAACTCTTATATATGTGTTTTCAAGATTATTTCATCTTCTAAGTCCATCAAATATTCTATAATAATTATTATAAGATAATGTAATCATCTTCCATATGATTAAATATTAATTTTTGATGAAAATTCGGTTATATTTTTTTCATCCCATTGTAAATGAAAAATTCAGTCCTATAAATATATGGGAGATGTGAATTGTTTTTTGTGAACCACTATTCAATTAATATCTTATTAACCAAAGACTGCACTACAGTGGCACACCCCAGGGTCAATCACAAGGAGGTTAATTCGACACACAGTTTTTCTACTATCACTATTATAAAATAACTCATATAAAATATAATACATATATAAATAGAGGGAATAATTTGAAATGAAATAAATTAAAAATATATAAATATATAAATATATAAAAATAAAAGAAAAAATGGAAAGGTGAAAAATACACAAAGAATATAGTAGAAGAAAACCATTGTTCTCGGGGTTTCATTGAGGAATTTTCATTGTTATTCAAAATATCCATCGATGAGTTATTCAATGCGGAGATCATGACCGATCAATCCACAACCTCTTTTTTATTGGTAGTACCCTACAACGATACCTTGGCATGTAGGAGTAATCTCTCCCACATCAATACCCAATACTAACTCCACCGTTTGAATGAATTAGATATTAATGATAAAGAAAATTATTAAATAATGAGGAATAATATACTAGTAGGGAATGTGGGGTGTCCGCTCACCAAATTAATTTTTAAAAAAATACATTAACCATATAATAAAACATTATAAATCATTATATCTCAATAAAATCAAATACCCTCCCCCCAAAAACAATAAGGGTTATCTCTCCACAAGCATAGAGTTAGAAAGAAGCATAGTGGGAGAAACATATAAAATAAAAGATATTGAAGAAAAGTAGAAATTCACAGAATAATAAGAAATATTCAATAATATATATTTTAAATATAAATAAACAATTACATAAACAAAACTCGACCCTATACCCTTTAAAATGGATATCATTGTAAAAAGGGGAGGAGACACATATTTCTAGGTGAAATGGGTGAAGAAATGTCGCTTCAATTATGTTCTCAAGATGTTCTTGAATTTTAGACACATTTAACGCTAGAAATGTTAATTGGTCCCTTGTTTAATGACCTTCCATGATTCCTCCCTCGTGTCTCCAAAATGTCTCAGCTTGATTGGTCCATGTATGGAATTTTTTTTGCTATTTTAGTGTGGCACATATAATTTGTCCAGGTGACTCATTATACCCCACAAATCCAAATCCCCATGCCATATGACATTCAAACCAGTAGATTCCTAGGTTTCCTCTTGAATTAAATATTTTCACTAACTAATTTTACATCCCCTTGTTTAAATTTATTTTCAATGGACCCCCTCAATCCGAAATACAAGTTCCTCATTAAAAACATTCCAGATATTCACATATTATTTAAGGCAAGAATTGTGTTCTGGTTTTGGGGCCCCAAATGATTGATTGATCTACAGTCTCAAAATGATAAAATTTATTCTAATATGTATCAAATCAAAAAAAATTGCAATTTCACAATTTGGTGTTGTTTAAAGTATTTTATGGCTGAAATACGTAATGAATTAAAATAGTTAAATCCCAAAATTAATCTATTTTTTCATTTAGCTCAAAATACAACCAAAACAAAAAAATGTGACAATTGACCATAAAATAAAACTATGATGTGATTTAAAAAATTTAAATAAATTATATAATATTTAAAAAATTCATGCATCATCACTCCCCACACATATCTATTTCATTCCCAGGAAATCATCATATATCGAAATCAAAATTCACACAACAATTAAAAAAGAAAAAACATCAACTATCATTTCCAAAATGAAAATACATCATGTATATTCCTTGAAAACAATTAATGATCAATTTCATTCCCCACATTTAAAAAATTTCAGCCTAAAATATTCACCCATAACCCAATCACAATCTACCTCACCTTGATTTTTATGCCACTCTTCACTCAAGAGAAATTAAATCTGGAGTTATTCCCATACCTGGAATGTGCATGTATACTCATAGGCTTGTGAAATTTCTCATCACTCCATAACACGATGAATTAAAATTAATTCAATAATGGTTATATTTCCTAGGTGATTTATGTGCCTTAGGTTTGGTGGGGGAAATGAATGGAAAATTAAGGCTAGAAAGATGAGGTTTGAATCTTAAGAAAAATGCATGAATAATAATATGAAGAAACAAGAATGACCTCACTAAATCCCATTAATATTTTGAAACACAACACCGAAACCCCTCTTTTATGAAATGTTAAATGATCCTTGAAATGATTCCAATGAATGATATAAGCTAAATTCTACCATTTTTATTTTGTTTTCATTATTTGTAATGCTCTAGAAAGGAATAACATTATTTTCTTTTTTTTTTTATTTTTTTAATGGAGAACGAGTAAAAAATTTAATAAAATGATAGAATGTCTATAATGAACTTTATTTTAGAGAGGAAAATGATTCATAATGTAAATTACAACGAGAAATTCAAGCTTATCTTAATTTTTTTGTTTTTTTCATAATGTTTATAGAGAAATGGATGAAAAAAATAAAGCATAATTAAAAAATTTAGCATGCCCAATTTTATAGGTATATACTCCCTGATGTTTTGAAACACATTGCATCACACAAAAACAAATCACATCATAAAAAACATACACGAAAGGCCCTTACACCACACTCTAACATTAAATATACATGAAAAAATAAATAGAGTGCCAGAAGATAAGGAAAAATTACATAGTAGTGTGGATTAAATGTATAATGAAATTCATGACATCTAAGGGATACCAGAGGATAGATGTAGTGGCAGGTCTCAAGATAAAATGTAGCTACCAATATAAATTCATCAATCATATCATAAACATTAAATGAAATCCAATGTTTTGAAAGTGAATAGTCACATGTTTTGGTTCTCACACAAAATCCAAGATTCTATCAAGATTCTGTGGGTATTAGAAAGAATATTTCAAATTGGTTTATAATTCCTCACAAGATAATAATTTTGTTTGTGTCCGAATTTCATGGGAATGGATTTCAAAAATTGGTTAAACCCATAAAAATGTTTGAAAATATAATTCAAGGAAATATTATCTCACAACAACCATAATTTAAAATCTATTTCGTCAAAAAATCATCTTAACCATCTCAAAATCAATTGATGTGTGAAAAATAATCATAATATTCATTAATGCTAAAAAGTCCTAAAAATATGAAAAATGAATGAACACAAAATAACTATACAGTTTTTCACTCCCACCACCTATATCTCACTACCCCTCATTGCAGATCAACAAAGGAATGATAAGGGACAAAGAATAAATGGAATGAAATATAAACCTAACATTATTTTTCAGTGGCATCCTTAAGTTATGATCCTAGAAACTAAAAAATCACCTATAAAACATGAAATAAAGAAAATCATAAGAATAAATAATGAATAATAAATAATAAAGGAAAATAAGGAAAAGGATAATGCCTAGTTTGACCCCCCAAGAAGGTGATAGAATTTTTCTTTCCCTACTCTTGTAGATGAAATAGTTTAACACTAATCTGATGGTGGGAGGAGTTTCTTTCTCAGAAGCCACCGTCAACTTTTTCATCCAAGTATCTTCATTGAAAAACCATCATGGAGGAACCTACCAACATATTACAATATATCATCCACAATTTCACTGTGGTACAACTTAGAATATGGGAAAGGAGGAAGAATGGTTCCTATTTGTTCACTACCACTACTTGTGTAACCTCTCCCACTTCATCATATAGGGATTTCTCATGTGGTTCTATTTCAAAACATTCAGAAAATATTTTAGAAAATAGTTCCACTTGTATTTTATTAAAACACAAATATTTAATATAATAAACTTCTTTTTTGTAGGTCATTTTATAACATTATGTCTTCAAGAAAGGTCACTAGTAATTATTCTTTAGCCAAGAATTCTTTATCTTCATCTAAATCCAGAGAGAGGTATATAGGTAATTATTATTCATTGAAAAATATGGGATTATTACTTTCATTTTGTTCTTAAAAAAAATATATCCAATTTTCATCTCAATCATGTTGATCTCCCATAGTTGTATCAGCTAGTATGACATCTTCATGAACCAATTGAAGTAATGGGAAAGGGGAGATAATTTCCTCTTAAAGAAGAGTCATAAAGTATTCCATATGTACATTAAACCTCAAATGTATATGGAAAAACATTTACTTCTTTTTCCTCAACATGGTTCTATTTTTGTTGTCATTACAGCCGTAAAACATTATTTTCTTCAACTTCGGAAGCTAGTGATGCTACCTTATTGCTTACTTGTTCAGGGATTTTGAAATTATTTTGAATCATTAGAGAATTTTTTTCATTTGGATCATCAATGTCTCATCCTAAATAGAAAATTGAGAACTATTCCACGCATATGAAAAATAACTTAAATAATCCATGACAAAAAATACAATGATATGCAATAAAATTCTCTTTTTTAGTTTTTGAAATATTTGATTATTTTAAATAGTGTGTGAAAGAAGCTGGACTCCATGGAATTGACACAAAATTGACGAGGGTGGTTTTTTGCGAACCAAAATTCAATTAAATTATTATTAACCTAAGACTCCACCATAGGGGCACGCCCTAGGGCCGATAACAAGGAGGCCACTTAGACACATTGTTTTTGTATTGTCATCATTATAAATAACTCATATAAAAATACAATACAAATATAAATGAGGGAAAATTTTATAGAAAAAAATTAAATATAATATAAATATATAAATTTATGAAAATGAAAAAAATGAAGAAAAATAGACAAAGATGTTAGTACAAGAAAACCATTTTTCTCGAGGATTCTTGGTGGACTTATCATTATTATTCAAAATATTCATCAATGAATTATTCAATGTGGATATCTAGACCTATGACCCCACACCCTCTCATTTGAGTGGAATTACCCTACACTGATACATATTCATGTATGATTAATCTCTTCTATATCAATAACCAATCCAAACTGCACCATTTTAATGAATTAGATATCAATGAGAAGAAAAATTATTAAATGAGGAGGAGTAAGACAACATCAGAGAAAGTGGGGAGACCACTCACCAAAACCAATTTACTACTCACTCTATAGAATAAAACATTATTAATAAATAAAGAAAAATATACTCAAATACCATGCTCCCCCACCCTCAAACAATGTTGACCATGATCACGCCAAACGCCTGGAGTTAGAAAGCAGCACAATGGGAGAAACACATAAAATAAAATAGATTGAAGAAAAGTAGAAATTCATTGAAGAAAAAAAAGATACACAAATATATATTATAAATATGAATAAAAATTCCAAAAACAAAATGCCACCTTATCCTCATTGAAATGGATATCTTAGTAAAAGGGATAGGAGACACATATTTATAGGTGAAATGGGTGAAAAAATATTGCTTCAATTTAGTCCTCCATAAGTTCACGATGGTTATACACAATAAATCCCTAATAGGTAAATGGTCCCTTTTTGAATTTTGTTATATTTTTTATCCTGAAATCTTCCACAAGTTTTCATCATTATGGGTCCACGTATGAAGATGGTATGGCTATTTTAGTGCAGCACATTTATTATGTTTAGGTGACTCTTTGTATTCCATAACTCCAAATGTTGATGTCATTAAGACCTTGAATCTAAAAGATTCATACATTTACTATTGAATTATAGATTTTTACCAATTATTTTTACATATCTTTATGGAATTTCAACTCTAATAGACCTCCTCAAATGGAGATACAATATCCTCTTTTAAAACATACCAGATCTATGCACAGTTTTCGAAGAACAATTTGGCAGCTGATTTTGGGACCCGAAATGATTGATTCAATTATGTTAATAGAAGGGAAAATGTATCAGAAAATTTATTTAATCATATTAAAATAAATTTCACAATGTGGGGTAGTTTAAAAAAATTTATGTTTTAAGTACATAATAAATTAAAATATATATATCCCAAACTAAATGGATTTTTTCATTTGACCTCAAAACACAACTAAAAACATAAAATGTGATAATTTCCCATAAAATAAAACAATTATGGGATTAAAGTAATTTACATATAGTATATAATATGTGAAAATTAATTATTTATCACTCCACCACACTTAACTATTGCACTCCAGGGAAATCATCGTATATTCGAATCAAAATTCACACAACAATAAAAAATTAGAAAACATACACGATCAATTCCAAAATGAAATTACATCATGTCTCTTCTATAAAAAATAATTCTATATCATTTTGATTCCTGACATCTAAATTTTTTCATTCTCAAAAATCCATTCATGACCCAATCACAACCCACATCACCTTGAAATTTGTGTCACTTCACTGTAGAGAAATTAAATATGGAGTTATGATCATAAATAAAAAATACATGTATAACCACAGGATTGGGACAATTAAAATATATCTACCACATGAACCATTCAAATTAATTCAATCATGAGGACCTTTTCTATGTGAATCTTATGGCATTGTATTGGTGGGAAATGATTGAAAAATTATGTCTAGAAAGAGGAGGTTGGACTCTGATGCACAATGCATGAATAATCCAGTGAATACAAAAGATGAACCTCACTCAATACCCGTAAAAATATGAAACAAAGCACCAAACCCAATTTTTTATTACATGGAACGTGAGAGGAGATATGGTTCTAATGAATAATATCATCCAAATTATTCCTTTTTTGTTATTTTTCATTTTTTTTGTAATTCATCAGAAAGGCACATCTTTATTTTCTTTTCTTTTTTGATTTTTTATCATGAAGATTGAGGTTAAAATAGAATACAATTATAAAATGACTATCACGAATATTATTTTAGATTGGTTCATGGGTCATAAAATAAAATACAATGTTGAACTCAAGATCATGTCAATTTTTATTATTTTTTCATTTTTTTGAATCAGATGAAACCATCAATGCATAATTAAATGATTACCCATGCCCAATTTTCTAGTTATCCACTGAATGAAGAGTTGAAACACATACCATTTCCCAAAAATGAACCTCATCCCAAATAAATCCCAGGAGAGTGCCTTCTCCCACTCCCAAACAATAAATATCTATGAACAATTACAAAGAGTGCATGTAGGTAAGAAAAAATCGCCTTGTAATGTGGCATAAACCTATAAGGAAATTCATGGAATATAAGGGCTAAATAAGGATATATGTAGAAGAAAGTTACATGATAAAATATGGATATCCAAATAAATGCCTCAGTAATATCAAAAAAAATTCATGAAATTTGATGTTTTGAAAGGGAAATGTCCCATGTTTTGGTTCTCAAACAAAATCCTGGATTCTCTCAAGAAAGTGTGTGTGTTAGAAAGAATATTTCAAATTTATCTAGAATACCTCACAAGACATTAAAAATATATTGGGACACTGTTTCATGGGAAAGGATTAAAAAAATTAGTAAAACACAAAAAAATAATTTGAAAATCCAATTCATTTAAAAAAATCACATCGACAATCATTTAAAATCCATTTCTTCAAAAAATCATTACGACCATCTAAAAATAAAATGATGTTTGAAAAATAATCAGAATATTCATTACATCCCAAAAATCCTAAAAATATGAATAAAAATAGAACATGAAAGAACACAAAAAATACAGGTTAACACTCTCCCACATCAACATTTCACTACCCCTCATTACAGCTAAAAAAATAATGACACAGAAATAAAAATAAAGGGAAGGAAAGATACAAACTAACTTTATTTTTTAGTGAAATCCATGTCGTAAGCTCTTAGAAACTACCACATAACCTAGAAATCATTAAATAATGAAAATAATTAAATCAATAAAGAAAAATATATATTAGGGTAATAGAAAATGGATAATTCTTGGTTTTACCCCCAATGAGGTGCTAGGATTTTACTACCCCTAGTCTGGTAGTTGCTCCAGTTTAATCCCAATTTGATGGTTCATGGGGTTTCATTCTTGGAAACCACCATAAATATTTTCTTCCAACGATCTTCATCAAAATATGATTATGGATGAACCCATGAATATAGTAAAATTTCTCTTCCATAATTCCAAAGTGGCACAACAAGGAATATGGGGAAAAGATAAAGAATGGGTCCTCTTTTTTCACTACCACTACTTCCATGGCCTCTTCAGCTTAAAAACCCAAGGATTTCTCACGTGACACTATTTTTAAAAAATTATAAGGGATGTTAGAAAATAGTTTCACATTGATTTTATTAAAACATGTATACTCAATATATAAAACGTCCATTTTGTGTAGGTCATCTTGAAACACGATATCTTTAAGCAAGTCCACTCGGAATTCTTTTTCAGAAGGTACTTCTTCATCTTTTTTCAAAGAAAGAGAGAGGTATATAATTTATGATTTTTCCATTAAAAATATTGGATGATAAATTTACTTTTTTTATTCATCAAAATCTAACTAATGTTTATATGTATCATGTCGATCTCCCATGGTTGTATCAGCTAGCATGACATCTTCATGAACCACTTCAAGCAATGGACAAGGAGAGAAAAATTCATCTTCAGGTTGATTATTCATGTCTTCCATGAGTTATTCAACTTCAAATTTATATGGAAAAAAATTACCTCTTGTTCCTCAACTTGGTTCTCTTGTTGTTTTTGTTCCATCCATACAACATAACTTCTTCAACTTTGGTAGCAAGCGATGCTACCATTTAGCTTGCTTGTTTAAGGATTTTGAAATTATTTTATATAATCTAGGAAATTTGATCCATCTTGATCATCAATGTATAACCCTCACTAGACAATTCATAAATAGGTCATGTATATGAAAATTCACTAATATAATCCACGACCTAAATAGATAATGATGTCAAATGAAATTTTCCTTTTATGTTTTTGAAATATTTTATTTTTTTGTTTTTTTATAATGTCCGAAAGAGCAAAGACTCCATAGAAACGATACCAAATTGAAGAAAGTATTTTTTTTAACCACTATTAAATTAAATTTTTATAGAAATAAAAATGTACCATATTGGAACACCCTAGGTTCGATCACAATGAGGTCGCTTCTATGCACAGTTTTTCTATTGTCACTATTATAAAACACTGAATTTAATAATATAAGAATAATATAAATGGGGGAATAATTTGAAATGAAAAACATTTAAATATAATATAAATATATAAAACAATGAAAATAAAAAAAATTAAAATAAGAAAGATACACAAATATGTTAGTAAGAGAAACCCATTATTCTCTTGGTTTCATGGTGGAATTATTAGTTTTATAAAAAATATCCATCAATGGGATATTTAATGTGGAGATCAAGACCTATCACAACACACCCTCTCGTTTCAGTGGTATTAGCCTACAAGAAGACCTATGCATGAAGTAGTAATCTATTCCACAGCAAAACCCAGTCCAAACTCCACCGTTTGAATGAATTAGATATCAATGAGAAAAAAAATAATTAAATATTGAGAAAAAAATATAATAGTAGATAAAGTGGGGTGACCACTCTCCATAATAATTTAACAACTAATGACTCCTTAGAATTAAACAAGTTCAATGAACAAATAACATTAAAGAAATGTACCACCACTTCCCCCCCTCCCCTCAAAAAAACAACGAGGGTTATCTCTCCATATACATGGAGATTGAAAGACGAACGGTGGGAGAAGAACATATAATAAAATAGATTAAAGTGAAGTAGAAATTCACAAAACTATAATAAATATAAAGTAATATATATTATAAATATAAAAGAAAAATTATAGAAACAAAACTCCATCTTATTCCCTTTGAAATGGCTATCCTTTTAAAAGGAAGAGGAGACACATATTTATAGGTGAAATGGTTGAATAAATCTCCCTATAATTGTTTCCTCCATAAATTCATGATTGTTAGACCCATTAAATGCCAGAATTGGTAAATATTCCATTCTTGAAATTTTTTCTTTTTTCCATCGTCGTTCCTCCATATTCATTATGCTCTATGTGTCTATGTATGACGATGTTATAGTTATTTTAGAGTAAGACATTTAATCCTTCCATGTGACTCTTCATATTCAAAAACTCCAACATTCCATACCATTAAGACATTGATACAAGCGGTTTCAGACGTGTCCTCTTGAATTCAATATTTTTATGAATTCATTTTATATCTCCTGGTTTAATTTCAGCTTTAATGGACCTCCAGAATCCAAAATACAAGATCCTCTTTATAAACATTCCAGATCTGCACACAATTTTCGACGAACAATTTGTGAGCCGATTTTGGGCCCCAAAATGGTTGATTATGATATGGACCCATAATGATAATATTTATCTCAAGATTTAGTAATAAAAAATAAAAGTAATTTCACAATTTGGTGTAGTTTATAACATTTTATGGCATAAATAATTGATAAATTAAAACAGTTAAATCCTAAAATTAATTTATTTTTGCATTTGAGCTCAAAATACCACTAAAACCAAAAAATGTGACAATTTCCCATAAAATCAAAATATGATCATATTTAAAACATTCAAATAAAGAATATAATATGTGAAAATTCATTCTTCATCAATGTACTACCATCACCACGATGAGAGGTGTTTCTTTTTTCATCATTACCTCACATGGATGATTAATTTGATGCATTAAATGAATATATAAGGTATTAATAAAAAAATTAATTACCAGGAATGGTACCATATTACATAATTTTTTACACATCCATATTTATCAAAATTATAATGCCTCTTGTTAGAACATTTGGACTACAACCCTTATAAAGTGATTTGATTCATTTATCTAATTCTCCTTTCATGGATGATCGAAAAATATTATACCGTGTATAATATTGATTATTATTTCATAATTAATGTTTTATAGATTCTAGAAATATACCCCATTTACGATTTTGTAACTAATGGGGTTGTTTTGGAATTATGATCCAAATATCATCTAAATGATCAATGAAAACATAATTAATTTAATAACTAAATATGTGAAGGTAGTAAATTAAATTAATGAAAGAAAGATAGTGGAATAAAAATGAAAATGTTTATTTATAAATTATCAGTCAAATTTAATTATCTTATTCTTTTATATTTGAATGTATAAAATGATTTAGGACATTAGGTAAGGGTTTATTTTATAAACTCATTTTTTATTTACATATGTTTTTAATGATATTTAAATTGAATGAAATCATAGGGACATTCTATTTTACACAATATAAATTTTATTATCTTATAGTTATTTATGGAGTTTACATATTTTCCATTCATTTACTCACTTTGGTGCTTCAAAATACATAAATTGTTTTTAAGGTGAACTGACCTTATTTTTTCATTTTGGTCAAGAATATTTCTCTTCAAAATCAATATTCAATATAATGTTTTGAAAAATGATCTAAGTATCATCCGATTATAATTTAAAGATTATTTCCAATATATTTAACATTCCTTCTTATTAATTAAAATGAAGATTTTAGTTTTTTATAAATATGATACTTTTTATTTTTTACCAAAATTGTGATTGAAATCATTATTTTATCATTTATTGAAGGAATTATGTTTTCTCACGATCATGAATATTATTTTCTTTGAATACTTATTTATAATTTTTCATCGTTATTTTGAATAAGGTAATATTCTAAATATTCATGATATTTTTTTATTCCTTAAAATAATTAATCATTTTACCATTTTTTAATGAATACAATGAATGTAATTTTAATGTTATCATAAACTATGAAGACAAAATTTGATGACTATTTTTATTTAATGGTATTTTACTCTAATAATATCATCCACATTATTGATATAGATTGTTATTATTGTATTTCATTATTTATCATCTCTTGAATTTGTTAAACATTATTATTCTATAATTTAATAATAGTTTTCTTTATTTATTTTGTGTTTATTTTTTAAATTTCATTCAAATAATGGATGAATTGGACAAAGAAATGGATGGGTTTTGTCTCTTATAGACCGTCAATGAAACAATAGTTCTAATGAGTAAAAATATCCTAGATATTTTTTGTCTTCCTACGAAATTAGATTTGATGTATTGGAATGATTCCTTCATAGGGTATTTATGTTGTCTTATTACAAGGCCTTAACAATATTTTTATGATGCCGAAAATTATAAATTCTAACATTTTGAAATAGGTTTTTGTTATTAATTTGATTGTTTATTTTCTCATCCTCAAATATATTTTTTTCTTTTTTTATTGATGGTTTTTATGGAATATAATATAATGAGCATCGATTGAAAATAATTTCTATGTTCTGCAATAGTTGAAATGTTTTTTATAATGTAAAACTAATCATGATATCTAATAGTCCCCAATGAGTTAATATTTTTCTTTTATGGTTTATTGTGTAATTTTTAATGATAAACATTTGTAAAAATGATTATCTTAAGTGTAGGTAATTGATTTTTTAAAATTAATGTTTATTTTGATAAAAGAAAAGCATCATTGTGGGTTTTAATGAATCACAATAGGATGAAAGGTTTTACATTATTTTTAATATAACTTAATTAGTATCATATCATAGGAAAAAATCATGTCCCTTTTTATTCTGTATTATTTTATATGATTGAACAAACATGCATGGAATTAAAGGGGGATTTTAAGGATGTCAGTACTGGAGGAAATAAATAGAACATCATTTATGGAGTCGATAGACTATAATGGAAGTAAAATATGAGTGCATCCTTTGATGGGAGAATTAATTATTTGATTATTTTGATGTGTTAAATTCCTTTGAATATAGAAATTCTAGAATGATATTAAAATTTTAGGAATTAAGTAATCAATATCACTTCAATCCATTCACTATTTTATAGTATCAATCATTTTTATTAAGTGGGAGTATTGATTAATAAATATTATCAGAAAACTTTGGAGTAAAATATATTTCACATGAATATTATAATCTATTTTTTGAATTGTTCCTGATAAAAAATTTAATACAACTTGTATTTGGGAAATTTCATATGATTCGATTATGTTCTTATTTGTATTTAATTATATGGGAAAAATATCACCTTAATTATGCAGACTTTCTTCTACAATGGGTCATCCCATATAGACTAATAGATTTTTCTATTTATGTATATTTTCTAATAATCACGTATTAGGTCATTAATATATATTAAAATTGTAACTAAATGTTATTATATGGGATAGTTTGGATACATTGTATATATAATAAGATGAGAATACCCATTTCAAGTTACATTTTTATTTTATTGTTAAAAAGTTGGAAAATATATTAGAAAATGTATTGACATTAATGATGTGATGTGACATTAAAAACAAAATACAATGGTGGATATTTTTACCACAAGTGTTTCATATATAATAAATGAGATAGTGTGTTTATAGTTAGTAGATATAAATTAATTATTATAGGAATATTATTATGGATTTATAAAATATTAGTATATGTAATTCATGAACAATTAACCTTGCTTATCTGATGATTGACATGATGATCTTCAATAGAATAGATGAAAAGTGTGGATGGATGAAGAATCAGTGGGTAATATTTTTATCAATGTTATAAGTCCTTGAGATTGATCGTGATGGGTTTTATTAGTCCTCATATGAATTTAAATAAAATTGGTATGCTTTGTAAATATTATTACTTATATAATCCTAAGCTGAGATGATATTTTACTCTTTAAAGGTCATGTAAAATATCATAATTCATTAAAAAAATATTTTTGCATTTGGAAAATGGAAGATCGATACCATATTTTAGAATTTTTACATGTTATTTGTTGAAGTTATGTATAATTATCACTTATAGTACACATTTTTGATCAATTGTGAATATAATGACTAATTGAAAAACAATCATTTGATAGACTGTTTCTAGTGATATTAAATACATGACTATCAGCAATAGAATACATGACTATCTTGTATCTAAAAATTATAAGATATATATGCACTCAAAATAAAATTGATGTGACCACATGTGTTTATAAATCAACCACAAATCATAGGAATGAAATCATGTTATGATAATGTCTCCATGTATAAAAACCCATCACTATCAGTTTTATATAATTCTTGACTTTATAAATATTACACCATTTAGGAAAAATATTATATAGTAAATTTTAGTCACATGCATCTGGTGGAGTATAATAACCTCTCTTAAGAAATATAGTATAATAAATGATTTACATAATCTCTAAGATATGATTTCATAAAATGATGAATATTGATATACTGATTTGTGAAATCGAAATACTAATATAGTCATGTACATTCAAATAAATTTATATAAATATAACGAGAATATGAAACAACACATCCACACATATATATTTCACCCCTTGTAGATCATTCATACATAAAATATATGATAATTCAATAGTCTCGATTAATGAATCCCCTACAAACCATTGATGAATAAAGGATAAGTTTCATGATTTGTATAATGTATTCTTCTAGAGATGACCTATCGCATGTAGACATGAGACAATTTAAGGATTCATTTTTTACATCTAAACTATGTAAAAAAACATGTAACTAGAATATTTCATAGAGTTAGGTTATTTTGTGGTTAATGCTAACTGTATGAAGAAAATAATGAGATATTACTAAATAATTTCATGTTTTTAGGATGCCATTAATTATGAAAATAATTCAAATTCATAATATCAAATTTAAAAATAAATTATTTCCTATATTTATATATATATATGATGAATAAAACATGGGATTCATGATTAAAATCATATATAAATCAAGAGAAACATCTATAGATATCTTATTATGGTTAATTTTATATATATGTGAAATATAAAAATCAGCCCCTTAGGTTCTATGAATATCAATGAATAATTTTATTAATAGGGCCATAAAAATTGAATATCAGTGTAGTGACAGTAGTTCACAATGGATTCTCATAGACCATTGAATTTTTTTCAATGAATTCATAATTAATGATCTTTAATTACAACATTCTATTAATATTGAAATCTATACAAAACAAGTGGTGATAATACATATCACACACCATAAATAATAAAATCATTTAATAATGTGGAATGTTGAAGGTCCACTTTCCACATTACATAGTTATTTAGTATATAATTATGATCTTCCATACTTACCATGATGTATCTATGTAAAACCAACCATATTCAACTAAAACAACTTTCCAACTCATTTCGAATAATTCAATTTTATTAATTATAATAATTTTAAATTAATCAAAAAATTAAAATTATTTTTTAAATTTACATTATTTTTGGAATAATCATGAATAACTCATCATGTGACCACATCAAATACAAAACAAAACTAAACATGAATGAAATGTACAATTTGTTAACACAAAACCCACAAATGAAAAAATTACTGAAATTAGGAACCAATTCATTTTTCAGTTTCATTTTATTTCTCTTTTAAAACCCTGAAAAATACTACATGATGATATAACTATAAGAAGAAATGTGTGATGTTGTGTGATCACCCACATTTGACATTGTATATCAAAACCATTAACAAGCAATCTATATTTCATAAAATCAAGAATTATTCGGTGGAATGTTTTTAAAAACCATTTGAAAGTGAATATGAAATCTATGGCTAATGAATGATAATATGAATAAAGGAATTATTCAGAAAAACACAACAATAATTATCAATTAAATCACAAAAATTATCCACAAGACATGCTGCATCAAAGAAGAAAGCATTAAGGTAATCTACACCATATTTTCATGAGGGAAAAAAGATAAAATAAAATTTAATGTACTAAAAAATACTAGGGAAAGGGGGTTTTACAAAAAATATTATAAAATTGTATGGGGGTACCATAGTTTTTACCATGCCGTTCAATATATCGTGGTGCACTCCATATGTCCCCATAATAATATGAAATGATTAAGACCTTCATGAGGGAACCACAATATTTTTTTAGGAAAAATATAAACCAAGGATACATGATTTTCCATGGTGATATGATTTCTTCCCAACTAAAAACCAAACCCATCACTACATTCCATGTTGAACAATGTGTGTTCACCATTGGCCACCATTGGGGGAAGAAAAACACCTTGACTATGTATTTTTGTTGTAAAATTCCCCATTGTGGCACTCTCATTGAACTAAGGCCATAAAAACACCAAACCTATGTGTTTTGGTCATAGAGTTTTAGGCTAAATCAGAATGTCTCGACCAAAAAAAAAATGGGAAGGAATCACAACAAGGGTCTTAAAAAACTTTATCACATTTACTACCTAGTGGGACTATGGGAAACTGTAAAACATATATCTATTCATAGATAGCCAAAACAGATAGAGTAGGGGGACCATGGAAAAAGAATGATTAGGGTGATCATCCAAAAAACCTAGGCTCCCACCAAGCCACCCGAACCTACAACATATTCCACCCAACACATTAAATACCTCCATATATACTCCAAAAACATAGTAAATATATCAATTATGAATATAAAAATTAAAAATTTACAAAGGTAAAAAATTTGATTCCACATTAAAAAATTCATGTATTCAACCGAATTTATCTCCAGAAATAAAAATTGAAATGAAAATTTAATTTCAAAATGTGAAAATGAAACAAGGTTTTACAACCCGCTCACCATATAACATATTATACATAAGAGTAATTTGATGTATTTATCAATTAATCTAAACACCTAGTGGTTTATAATTAATATTCAATAACTTATTTTATACACTATTACAAGGACTGATCATACAATATGAATCTCTATGCATAAGGCACACAATTCATCCAAAAACTGATCTAACTCTTGTCATTGAATCGAAAACCTTGATATGATACTCAATCAAACATGTTGATTCCATGAAACGTTGATGTCTTATATCAATTTACAATTAGGATCGTGGTCCCCACTACCATATTCCTCCATTAAATTTTGAGGATTACATTGTATCATTTTCCAATTCATAATACCATTTTCATTATGCCTGGTTTCAGGCCTTGGTTATCAATAATATTGGAACCACATATTAAAACATATTTACTAAATTCTAAAGACCACTATGGTGTAGTTTTAGACTCAAATAATCCAATTACACATGAATAAACTAGGTAGACATATTCTAGTAATACTTTCTCATAAAACTCTTAGTCATGTTCATTGATTTCTCTCACAAATGGAAGATCATGATTCATGAATTCGCATAGGCATCCCAAAATCATATAACACAAAAATGTTTATCTGAATTGAATACAAGATGTAAATACGTGATTGGAAAAGCAACCAACCCTGTTAGCAATCATTATTACACCTCATCCACTTACACATCATTTATTTTATTGAAACTCAAATCTAATCAAACTCATTCCAATCCTAATTCTAACCCACATACTCTCTTAGAAACGACATCAAATCCTTTCATATTGTATTTTACATGGATGTAGATAATTTTTTGTTGACATACATAATAGCAACAAAAATTCACCTCGAATGCCCACTGACTTGACTCATTACTTTTATAAAATAAAAAAAATAGGAATCATTAGTCCATGACTTAGACTCCATCCATTTCCACATGTAATGACGGGACATAACTATCTCGCTCTCATATGAGTTGTAACAAAAAACTACAGACCAATCCTATATCTTTTGAATTTCACCCACAACACCCACTAAATTTCTATTTTTCTAGAGGGTAACACCCTCTATAGAAAAAAAATTCAGTCAATCCATTATATATTTATTTATATCACTAGTTGAAAAAAACCGTACCAATTTCCATCTTCATATAAATGCCACCTCTCTTCTTCTGTGCCTATATCATCATAGGTAACACCTATCTAGGATAATTTGCAAACTGCAAATTCCACAAATTCTTATTTAATTTAGATGTCTCATTTACTATAGAAGGATATCACTCGTTTTCAATATTTTTAGTATAATAAAACCCAATAAATTAAATTAATTCCATTGGACTATGACATTAACATGAAAAATTACTAATCAAAACACTAATGACACCATTTTTAACAATTTTTTACCACCTTAATGAAGTTCAAAACCAATATGTGAACACTACAATATAACCCATTCAGAGTACCCGACTTATATCTCAATATATAGAAACCATCATCCTTAGCCCAGAACACTAGATATACATGATATTTAATGATATCAAACATATAAATAAACTATCACTCACCACATTCTAGTGTATGACTAACCATTTATATCAGTGGTAGACAACCCCCATTCTGAAAAGAAGTCATATCCAAGTGGGCATACACCCAGGTGGTACCCTTCCATATGATTCATCTCGATCAACCGAAATTCCTACATCATCTATAAATTAAAATTTCAAAGAAAATTATAATTATGATATATCATACCAATCTCTTATAAACCGAGGCGACCTCTTCATTACACTTAAAAATGAATAATTTCACTTATGCCAATTCTGCCACATGACCATGAACCAACCTGAGAATCATAAAAAAACTAGACTGATATACCAAAAATATTTCCATGATATCAAGTGTCAATCTTAACCATGTTAGTCCAAGAATAATATTGATCTCATCATTGTGATTTAACCATAATACCAAAATAACTCATGGTTCATATCATAAAAAAAATCATGAAATAATCATTCTCATATTACATACTTGGTTTTACCTCCAATTCAATATTAACATAATTAAAATAATATATTTTGTCATTTCACCACAATGAAATTTCCATGTGCAGGATAACCCATCACTTGGGTTACCCTTTCATATATAACATATTATCTCAATGGTCAGAAGGCTCTCCCACATAACCAGTATATCATATCTCAGAAAAGTCATGGATCATGGGAAACACATTTTTATTCTATCTCAACCATTTCAAGGTAAATCTAGTTTTTAAAAAATATGTATTGGGTATCAAATTCTATGTCCCAAAACAACTCACATATTAATTCTCACCACACATACTCATATGAGGAAATGCCTTAGGAGTCCCAATCTCTATATAATCACTACTGGGACTCTATATATGGTATCCACCTAGTAAATGATCATATTATCATCAAACATATAAAACCAATGTCATTATTTATCGATAAATTTTGAGAAATTCATAGTCATATGTTATTCTTATGTATAATTAAATAATGAATCTATATGGGAAAACACCATATAGAATGTTTTTGATTAAAAAAACTATTTTTCTATTTGAATGAGTACATTAATAAACAAATAGTGGTTAATCATTATGAAAAATAAATCATGTATCAACCCACTAAGTGTCATTATACATCCTTTACACAAAAGTTATGTATTGTCACTGTCATCATGGAATGACTCATTATAAGACCCACATAACCTATCATCTGATAATAATATACTAGTGTATAACTGAGTAGAAATAAATTAATAACTTATATAATAAAAAAATATAAAATTTTAAGAAGTTTAAAATAATTGAACCTGGAATCATTACTTTAATAAATCATATAAATGAAATTATATGTCACTTGGGTCCTACGTTCCATGTATGATGCATAAAAACTGACCTCTTTCCCATAGTAAAATATCCAAAAAAATAAAACATAAATCTCCAACAAACCATAAAGATATCCATTTTAGAAAAATACCATCAGAACTATAACATGTGAAACCATGAAAGTAAATCCCATATACCTAATAACATAGATAACTACTCAAGAAATTGGTTTATTTGGAACTAATTAGGGGCCCACCACATGATCTAACACAATCCGATTATGGATATACTGTATCCCCAAATAGAAATACTAAATAAAAAAATAATACCCAATAGTAAATCATTAACATAAAAATAATGATTACAGAGTGAAATTTCTCCCTATGAATTTTTAAAATAAATAGTTCCTAAATTGTAGTTGTACAAATTGCAGGATCAATAATTCCTCCCTGTAGACTAGGGGATGTCAAATATTAGTATGGGATTACGATGTTAACATGAGGATACTATTAAACCATATTCTATGTGAAGAAATAGAGATGAAAAAACCAAAAAAAGAATCCATAATAATAAAATATACATTAAAAAATTCATTATACACAACATCATTGATTGAATTTTAAATGAGGATGTAAACTATCAATCAACTAGAAGTTTTTTGAATTTATAGGGAATACTCAGGTCATGATTTCCACTCTCACAAATTCACTCCACTCACCCAATATACCATTTAAATATGATCAACATATGCAGAACAATACTCAATTTATTAGATATTAATGATATTATGAAATCAACCAGGTGGAAATACAGATTTCATGTTAGGTTCTAAATTAATGGATTCTATCAATGGGAATGTGGATTCCAAACCCAAAATTGTGTTAGTATACAATGACTGGTCACCCAACGAGTGTATTTCAATATAATAAACAGAATAATGAATATGGAAAAGGAAAATTATACGTATAGATTCTAGAGATAGACCTCATCAATATCATGACATGTCCATGTCATCTGACTCTATCATGTATTACCGAGCCTCTATTCAACATAAAACATATTATTAATTATGCTTATGTGGGCATAAAATTTTCATGGCCACCCAAAAAGGGTGGGAGTACAACTTATAGGTAACCACCAAGGTGGTATCATACATACCTATTAAATGTTGGTCATATTTATAGGGATTGAATAATTGAAATAAATATGGCTATAAAAGATTAAATAGAAAACCAATATAGATCCTTTAGTATGATAATTCAACATAGGGTCATCCAAAACCTATATCATCAATTTTTAAAGTGTCACTAAGCCTTTTACACAATCATGGAAAAAATATTATGACCATGGAATGATTCTAGGAATATTTCTTGGGAAATCAAGTAGTATATTATATAACTACAATATACATGAATCATGTACAAGGAAAACCGTAGTACAAGTGTCATTATCAAATCCATATATGAAGTGTATGTTATAAATATTAATCCTAAGGATGAATCCCTATGTTTTATAATTAATAAATAAATATATATATATATATATAAAGGAAAGATGAATATAGATTTTTAAATTAATTCGTACATATCAGGATCAAAAATTATATTTGAGGAGAAAACTCATGACCTCAAATATTATCATTTAACATCCACAACAGAAAAATATATTCCATGTAAACACATGTATCTTATATATCTCTGTTGGATGTGTGTGCCATGAAAAAGTATCATATTACCTAACTCACTAGGATTTCCCATCTACCTAATCCATCTCAAATTATCATGGTCTAGAGCTCAAGTAAATGATATAAAATTGTCACAATGTCCATATCAAGGTTTTATCAATCATTCATGTTCTAAGGTAATTCAACAAATAATCACTACATATTCATGAATGACTATTTTATGGTTAAATATATATATGGGAAACTCATTGAGTTCCTTATGGAACATCATAAGACTGAAGCCCTGTTTTTAATTTTAATCCCACTATTAGCTACTTGTTAAAAACCGATAGTCAAGAAGAATAAATTAACTTAATGCAATCATAGTCTCCCTAACTAATCTCATTAGAAAACCATCATTGGAATTACTATATAGGTATTTCACATTTATCATCAAAATTCCCATGTTGATCCCTTCTAGCCCCTCACATGCCCAACCTAAACATGCATAAAAATTCTACCTATAGAATACCCTCTAGGGATCTCATGTTATAGTGAAGAAAAAACTCACCATGCTACCCCATCGACCATCCAAAAACTTATGAGGAATCTCATTATTTCTACCTAGCCAATATCTGCCAATATAACTTACATCACACCTCTATCATCAATGGTTAATCATGTTCTTATACAAAGGGCCTCTATACATATATAATTTGATTATGTTATTACATATGATAATTCATTTCAATTAAGGAATACTTTTATCATAACAACATCATCTGTCTCTGGCCCATTAAATCAAGAATGTGTATATGGGTCACTCATTGATTGTGGATAATTATTCAATTCATTTATAATAATAGAATTATTGTTTATTAATTCATTTAATTTACAGTTCAATTTTTTTGGCTTGGATAATAATTATATAACAAGACAAAAATAAAATTTCAATTTACTAAATTGTCATATTTGTTGTCTTCCTACCTCAATAAATAGTTTTCCATTTATATTCTTATTTGACCATCCTTGGAGAGACCCTTCCAATTAAAGCTGGCTATCACAAACACATGTGAAACACTAAATCATGAAAACACATCAAAATTAATTATACATATTCATTTATAATCTATTATCCAATTTGTAATTAAATTTTAACTTTAATTCCTTTAAAAATAAATTATAAAATAACTCACTAATAAACCTTCTAAAAAAAACATTAACCAATCAAATATAATAGGTACATGGTGTACTCCTAACTCCCATGTAGGAGAAATCCCTAAATATTAGAACCATTTCATTGTCCAATTTTAATATATTTCTCAAAAACCATTGAAAATTATATATAGAGATATAAGAAAAATAAATGATAAGAGATCATACTTTTAGGAATACCTTTATCCTAGACACTCCAAATTATTGTGGAAATCCTAAAAAAAATCCCAACTCTAGTGATAGAAAAGTCAATAACCAATATAAGAGATGATTAATGGAATACATATACAAGATAAATCATCTATAATTTCTAGGAAAATTTCCTATAACCTAACCAATAAATGAGGGATCAAATGAGGATGTTTTTTTAGCATCTATGTCTGTGAAAGAGAAAAATTAATGTTGGATAAGGGTATTAAAAATGGATAGGGGATATGGGGTATTTCAAAAAAACTATAAATTGAAACAGTGTCACATCAGCCAGCATTATGGATTGTGCTATGTTATGGTGTGCTATTCACATATCCTTAAGATCCCAAAATTCCCTATGAAATTGAGATTGATCTTATATAATTTAGATTCACATATAATTAACCCTAATCCTAGAGGAAAAAATCCTAACAAAATGAGTATTTCTATAACATGAATTGTATGTTGGAAAACTCCCCCAAGGAATCTCTCTTAGAAAGGTTTTTAGGATCTCCCCCTTATAGAGCCACACACCTCCCTATTCATATATTTTTCAAAAAACTTTCCACATGTATCCAATAAGGGGACTGAATTTTTAGACAATTAATTTTGTATTTCCCTTTTCCCACTAATTCACACTTCTTGTCATAAAAAAACATATACTTAGAATTTCTTTCAACGTGGCCTAGAATAAATTCCCAGGTCATGACTAAGATAGATTGGGTAAGGATTCATGGTGAGGTTTCTCTTTTTGATTCGAAATATTTTCCACCCCTTGAAACATGAAAAAATATAAGGCATCTTGTACCATGTGTTTTTTAAAAATGGTAAAATTGGGTGTACTAAGACAGAGGGTTGGTTTTTGTGAGCCTCCAGACTCAGCAAGATCCTCCCAACCTTTTTGAATCCAATACTTATTTACATCAGAGATAGATAATTTTCTAATAACCACTCCAAAAACATGTAAATGAAAAAATAAACATTATATTAAGGAAAACATGACTAAATATATAAAATAAATAGTCCCACAACATAAAAATGGTCAAGCAGTTATAAAAAACATTTCATCAAAAAAAATTAATTCACGTTGAGTTTCATGACTCATAAATGCGTTCATTTATACCCATTAATGATATCAAATTATTAAATATAGATCTTATATTAATTTTTATCATCATAATTTATTATATATTCCCTCTGATGTAAACACTGACATATTACAATGATAGTGGGATAAAATATCATGTCGTGTATGGACAATTATTCTAGATGTTTAAATTTTTCATTAGTTATCAAGCATTATCTTTATTTTAGATAATGGAATTATTGAAATTAACATTATATTGTAATGAATAGTTGTCCAAAAGTCATGCCTGAGGATTTATCTATATTTTCATCATAGAAGTATATTTAATTTTCTATTAAAATAACTTATAGGGTGAGTCTTATTTCACTACCTTAATATTTAAATATACTCAAACACATATTGGGGGAATCTAATGTTAAACATGATTTACCAAAGAGTATGTTTTTGATTATCTCTATAATTTTACAAAGTAAAAGTTTTATTCTTTTTGATATTATGTCTGATGTATGTATCCAATAATTCATTAATTACTCAAATATTAAAAGGGTGATGATAAAAAATTATTATTCAATTCCTCACATTCATGACCATTCACATCATCACAAGGAAGAGATACAGATTTTAAAATATATCTCATGTAATGATATTACCATTAGGGAGTGAAGGAGTTGATATTCCAAACATTAACACCACGATTAGTTATAGGTAATATTTAAAAAATTTGATTCATTCAACTATCATGAATTCTCATTTACCCATCATGGCCCTTATAAATAATATTTCCCAAAAGTACCTTGACACCATTTTTTATGTTTATAGATGATTCCTTCTATTACTCATAGTAAGAAAAACCATGAGGGACACATTTATATTATTTGAGAAGATTAAAAATTATTTATTGTATGTGAAGTTATCTTTATTAGATCTTTGAATATAGGAATTATTATTCGAAGGACATATAATTTCTAAAATTATTATTTATATAGATCCTTAGAATAATGATATAGATATGTCTCTGGAGTATCCTAGGAATATTTTTAAAATTTTAAAATTTTTTGTTTAGTTAAATAGTTCATGTGGTTTATTAATTTGATTTCAAAATTTTTTCCCCTTTATATGTGAAAAATTAATGATAGAGAAATTTGAATGGAGAGATGGATGTTATTGGTGATTTGATAATCAATAGAAGTGGTTAACACCTACTCCTATCTTGATCATTATGAAACATGTATAAGGCTATATAGTGTTTTTTAAAGCCTTGGTTATGAGTCTTATATGTTTTTTGATACATTGTCATCATGTTGTAGGGTAAGAATTATTATTTGTATTTATCATTAAATTAATTAAGTCACCCATTACCTTGATATGGTTATTATAAAGCATGAATGATTGTATTAGAAGAACTAAGTTGTTGGATAAAAATTTAAAATGTATACATATCATAATAGATTGAATAATATCTTCTCTAAAAAAGTTATGATCCTTATATAGAGTTAATATAATGTGTTTTTAAAACATTTGAATTTTATTGTTATTATTCATTGGTAATGGTAAATATTTGCAAAGCTACTCTTAATATAAATTTACTGTATAGGAGTTAAAATATTTTGAGGAAGATCAGTATTTGAATCATGATTTACTGAAATACAACTTGTTATGATGGAATATGATTATTTTTTTATCCTATTTAGTGTTTATGTTACACCATAACATGAATATATAATTTAAAAAATGTAAATATCTAATTAAAAATGATAAAATATTATATTAATTATAAATAATTAGAATGATAATAGAGATTTGTATATGTATCCTATTGGATATTAATGTATCAATAGAAGATTTTTCGTTCCATGATGATTGATACATGATGGTATGTTGTGTATCCATTATTACTCCCCATATAAGTTCACTCAATTGTATCTCATCCAGTGTGTCACATGGCCTCAGTGAAGCTTCGATGTACCAAAAAGGTTTGTCTCTGGTGACAAGAGCATGAATAATGCATTATAGGGATGATTCACATGATATTATAAAAATTAATTATAAATAAATAACTCTAAAAAAACATAAATAATATTTATATTTTTTGAAAACAATAAGACGACATGTTATAAAATGTAAAAATGTTACAATATAGTCATATATTTCAATAGAGCATCCACCAAGTTGATCACATATTAAGAATTTAGAATATAATATATAATTGGGTAGGATTTACTTCAATACTTGATACTTACCTCTACCCCATATCAAGTTCCATATATGTATTCTCTAGAAATATCAAATTCATCACTTACTCTTAGACATGTATGGCATGAAAAATCTCAAAATATGCACTAGGGTTCCTGAATTGGGTGTGGTGAATAATTAATAATGATGTCCCACATTGTTCCATTTATATAAACGCTAATATATATAAATATATGTTTCTATTCCTGAGGAATGTACTTAAATAAAATTTAAAACATAAAAATTGGTACATATGGTCATAACATGCCAAAAAGACAACCAATACACCCAACCTTAACTACTTCGGCTATTACTAGAGAACAATCACCTTATGCAACATATATCGATGCATACACAAATAATATGGTTGGGATATCATATAACATCTCAACTCTTGTCATCATTCATATTGTATTCGTCATACTAAACACTAGACACATATCACCAAGTCATGTCCTCTACCCTCATTATTATGATAGGGTCATAGAACCACATCTTTGTCTAGTACCTTCTCACTCAATGTGGTCAATTATAATACCTTCTTACCCACGAAGAGGCCACACATCTAAATATAGAACTATACCTTGTCACTCAGTCCATCCCACCACCTTCTCACTCAAGGAAAAGCCATACATACACATATATACCACTAAATTCTTAATCATGTTATTGTCTAGGATCATATATTAACATATACCTTATCACTCAGTGTAGATCCCCATATAACATCCTTACCACTACCTTTTCACCCAGGGGGGCCACTACCATCCCGCTCAATGTTTGGTCCTAGGGAACATCCATACCACTACATTATCACTCATTTTAGGGTATTTTATCCCATTCTTACCAGTACCTTATAACTTAATGTATGTTATTATTCCACATCTGGTTACATATAACATACATATACACTCACACGTAGGGTGACATCTAAAATTATATATCATGGATCACTATTTACCACATAAAGGGTAATATTCTAACCTAACCATACTAAATCCCATCACATAGGGTAAAATAAAACAAACATATCAGTGTTCCCATATCACTAGAAAGGTATATTTCTGGTTCCACTAACCGAAGATGGTCTCTACACATCAATATCAACCTGTATACACAACACCATAATATCCAAAATAATCAATGAACCTAACATAACCAGGTCTAAAGAGTCCAAGATAAATAATTTTTGACATTATTACATCATAAATCAGTACTATATGCCAAAAATATTCTGGATCTAACTGGCACCAATCGCTATGGTAACCTAATTTAATTTCATCTAGGAAATTCCAAAAAAAATGAATCATCATTTAAAATAAAAATCACCCTTAAGGGAGATATCAACACCGTCTTCGTGGGGAAAGTCTCCATATTACACACCATATATAATTATAGGACTTATACTACTCTTTTCATACATGACCACTCTCATCTACTATTTTGGAGGAATTTTTAACCACCAATGATATTTAATACCATCTAACACGTAATTCCTAGGACTAATCATGTCATTCCTATGATACTAGACCTATGAGGTATATTATAGGCAACTCAAAACTACCCCTAGGATGGAGTATATTCCTAACCCTCTAATATAATAAACAGTAACCTTAACATATTTTTTGTCATAGTCTCCATGTGTTCTCATAATCTTTTAATTATAAGGATAAAAAGAACCACCTCTAAGAGGCTCAATTATAACTTTTCTCTTTACCTTGTGCATTATTATAACAATTCACATTCACCTAAACAAAATTATATTAATCCACACATGATCAATTATGCATAAACATGTATAAAATTTAGAAGTTTTCGAATAACCTATCATAATCATGAAGTTATTCGGTATCTATGTTATAATAGTTCTCATCCATGCAGATCCATTCCTATTCTAAGATAATTTGAATTCACTCAAAAATTTATTCCCTATCTAAGAAAATAATAAATATATTAATAATTAAAAAGTATTTATAATTAATTATGATATTTTATCTAATGTGGAATAAATTAATAGAAACTCATTAAAAAATTCATTTTCATTAAGATTAAAGAGAACCTATAGTGTTGTCCCTCAAGAGATTCCCTACAAAAAAGATGATTAAAACACCCATCATATAGAACATATTACATTATAGTTTTGTTCTTCTTATCATCAACATGTAGCCCAACTTGTACCAAATATATGAGAAATGAAATGGAATAAAAAGAAAATAAATTGGAATGGTTAAAATACCCAAAATCTTTTTGGAAAAAACGATGAACTACTACTAATTAAATGAGTGTTGAATATAATAATTATGAGTGGAACAAACAACCGAATACCACTATCTTAATTTCACCTTTCCCTAAATTTTAATGGGCTTGATCTAGAAAATAATGGGCCTATCATATATTAAATACTAAAACTAAAAATCCTAGCATGATTACCTAACCTACGATTAAGTCATCATGTGATCCAAATGTATCTATAATTAATTCACACCCACGAACACCCCTTCGGATTTAAATGATTCAGTTATTGAAGGTCCTACCTCCCATCGAATGAACATCTAGTTTGTAAGAACCTAGTTTTCAATTATTGTATGGATGATTTTAAATTAAATCTAAAACTATAGTCTTCTCAACTTGGATGTTCCTAAACATGTTTTCATGAAACCTAAAATTGATCAGGTTTTTATGGTTTATTTATAATACATAGAGTACCCCAAGACATATCTTAAGTATCAATGGTTTATTATAGATAGTATTTTTATTAAAAATGACTAAAAGATGTGGTGGTCTTGAAATTGTTTTTAAGAAAAGAACTTAATTTAAAAAGATTAATAGTGGA
This sequence comes from Viscum album, assembly GCA_963277665.1. Classification (NCBI taxonomy): domain Eukaryota; kingdom Viridiplantae; phylum Streptophyta; class Magnoliopsida; order Santalales; family Viscaceae; genus Viscum; species Viscum album. The sequence goes on along the minus strand of OY728140.1, from coordinate 757,603,461 downwards.
TAAACCAAGTGGATCTTGAAAAATATGAGATAATGGGTTAATTTTTATTTCAATACACACATTTCATGTTCATTGTTGATAGAGATTTATTCAGGTTTTGAGTAATTTTTTGGTAGAAATTAATCAAAAAGTCGATTATATGACAACCCTTGTTTTATTACAAACATAAACATGATTTATTACATAAACTATTAAATTGATAAAACATGGAAGATCGATAGTTCTAGTGTCTTTTGTGCTTGGTATCATTACATAACAACTTAAAACATGAAGTATAACATCTTTATTGAAAACTTCCTTTACATGACCAGTACATTCCATCGTACTTAGCATTGCATGGGATAACCTGAGGACATGCATAAGAAAAGGGGTGAGCTATAAAGCCCAGCAAGGGAATAAAAATGGAATACATGAGGAGTAAAATACATGATAGACAATAGGAATATCAATATATCAAAAGAGAAATATGAACATAAAGGCATGATAAATCATGGTAATCATAACATGGAAATTTGGCAACATCACTTAACATGGAATTAGCATGAGCCAAGGCCCATTGCACATGAATCATGAGTAAATCCTCATTGCACATGAATCACGAGTAAAACCTCGTAGAACTTTAATTAGCATGAGTCAACACTCATTGAACATGACATATCATGATTCTATGCTTTACCCAATGCATTGGAGCGCTATAAGGGTGCACCATTTGTAAACATTTAATTTCATGTATAAGTGTGCCACATGGATCATAAAACATGGATTCATAAAACATAATCATTTATTCCATGATAAAGGAATGTGAAATTAATACATGAAACATTGTAATAAACAAATAATGTGTATAAAGTTGAATACCCTTGATGGAGAAATGGACATGGTATTCACTACACAATGGCATTGACTTAGAAAATCGGTGTGATTTCGGTAGCGTAACAACGTGACATAAGAATTCATAAAAACGATTGATAAGAGATAAAGGGGTTCATCATAATATTTACATGTAATTGAAAGTAAGGAGGTCATATATATAAGTGTACCAATAGTTTTAATGGAATTTTGATTAATGATACAAAAGTATTGCTAGAATATAAATGAGGAGAGAGAAGTTCCTATCGGAATTTCGGCATAGTAACGGGTGTACATGGGAGGCATTTAATGAGAGATAAAGGGTCTCCCATCATTCAAACATAATGAGAGAAGTATGAGGGAGGTGAGAAACCATACCCCAACATTCATAATTGAAATTAAAAGGGTCAAAACATCTTAAATAAAATTGGACAAAAATGAGAAAGGAAGAAAAAACCCATACGTGGAAGTGTGCTTCCAAAGGCTTGAGAGAGGCATGAGAGTGGATTCTATGGAGCTTGGGGAACCTTGGGAGGATTATACAGAGAGTAGGGAAGAGGTTGGATGAACTTCAAAGGCTTTGAGTGAGGTGGAAGTGGGATCATGGTTGGGTTTATATAGGAAAGGTGAGTGAATTCTTTATTATTTTGGTGTGGGACCCCTTATATTAAATTAGTCCAAACCACAATCCATCCCATGGTTTTCGCCCATGGTTTTTAGAAAAGTGAAGAGGAAAACAATATTTTATAATTCCAAAGTCCGAACTTCTTAAAATAATAGGTTTGATTATGTGGAGGTGAGTCACACTCCCATTGAAAACAATTTAAAAAGACAAGGTGTCTAATAAGTCTTGAAGGGTCCATTAATGCTTTGAAAAGTAAGTCAAACAAACCCAAAATCACATTATATAGATTTTAAAACATATATTGGCTGAAGATAAACCTTATAGTTTTTTTATTACATCACTATTGGTTCATTATGATGTCAAAAAACACATTATATATTTAAACATCATTTAATTTTTTTGCATAAAAATTGACTGTCTCAGAAATTATGAAAAATTCACCATTGGATAATTTTGATGTCATGATTCCAAAAATAACATTTATTTTATCTAAATGGTTTTATAAATATTTTAATTTTCACTTTTAAAATAAAAACTGTCATTTATCAAAAATTCACGGGTTTTGACAAAAATGGCATTCAAACCTTAATAAATATTACAATTGCATTCATAAAATTATATGATCATTTATATTATATAAAATTAATTTAATAATAATAATAACAATATTTTATTAAAATATTATTTAATTCAAAAAATACCTTAATTTAATAAAATAGAATTTTTAATTAAATAATAACTAAAAAACACTATTTTCACTTTAAAAACTATTTACAATGTATCAATAACGAAAAGAAAGTATATTAATTATTATATACAAAAAAATAATGTACAAGAACATAGTACTAGAGATTTTTTACATATCCCCTTAAAACAGCTGCATAAAACCTGAGGGTAAGGTGTGTGATGGTGACAGACTCTTGGGGTGGCTCAGATGACATTGCTCGAGTGATAATTTCTACCAACTTAAACTTTTCCCATAGACGGTCACGTTCGAGCTTGAAATGATGAAGATCAGCTTGGTATTGCTCAAGAGAGAAGTCCAGAGATACCACCTCTTTTCCAAGCTCGGAAAAATGGGCTTCTAATGGAGAAATTATATTGGATGAGGCCATCGCTTCTTTTTTCTGAGTAAATTGGATTTGTTAAAGCCCTATATTTATACTAATTATCTGACCACTGTTCAACGTCTATAAAAGAAACGATCATGATTATTTACATAAAACCAATGTTGTTGACATTTTATAGAAACATTTTACATAAAGTGGCATTTAATTAGATCAAGAGGGATTTTTAATAATGAATCTTTGGGTCATTACAATATCCCCCCCCCTTAAGAAATTTCGCCGTCGAAATTTTCTTTTTCCCACACTAAAAAAGATGTGGGAAACATAGCTTCATCATTTCCTCCGATTCCCATGTTGCTTCTTCAAACTTGTTGTTTCGCTATAACACCATGACAAGTGGAATTGTCTTATTTCGTAGAACATTTTCTCTACGATATGAGATCATCACTGGTTTCATCTCATAAGAAAGATCATCCTCCAACTATACCACCTCAGAAGAGAGTACATGTGAAGGGTTTGGTATGTACTTCCATAAGAGGGATACATGAATGAAATCATGTACTTTGGCCATGGTAGGTGGAAGTGCTAGTCGATAAGCCACATCCCCAACACGATCAAGAATCTCGAAGGGGCCGATGTACCTTGGACCTAACTTCCCATTATTTCCAAACCTCATAACATTCTTCCATGGAGATGTGCTTAGAAAAACCATGTCTCCAACTTTAAACTCAAGGTCTCGTAGATGATTATCTGCAAAACCCTTCTGTCGAGTCTGGGTTGCCTTAATATGCTGCTGAATGGTTTTCACCTTCTCCACCATTTCTTCGACCATTACTTGTCCAAGAAACTTACGTTCACCGACCTCATCCCAACACGCCGGTGTTCTGCACCTTTTCCCATGAAGGGCTTCATATGGTTCTATTTGGATGCTCGAGTGTAAACTATTATTATAAGAGAAATCAACCAGAGGAAGATGTTGATACCATCCACTTTTAAAGGCCATTGAGCATGCTCTCAACATATCCTCAAGTGTTTCGATAGTCTGCTCAGATTGTCCATTAGTTTGAGGATGATAGGATGTACCGATGTTCATTTCAGTATCTAGAGCATGTTGAAGACTCTTCCAAGACATAGAAGTGAATCTTGGATCTCGGTCAGACACAATAGATAGCGGTACTCCATACAGCCTTACCACTTCCCTGATATATATCTGTTCCATTTGATCCAATGAGAAATCCTCCCGAATAGAAATGATGTCTATAGTCTTTGTAAGATGATCCACAACAACCCAGATTGCATTTTTGCCTTTGGATGTCCTTGGAAGTCCTCTGACAAAGTCCATGGTGATGTTCTCCCATTTCTATTCTGGCATGGGAAATGGTTGAATCATCCCCTTAGACTTCTTCCTCTCTACCTTAACTTTCTAGAAAACCAGGAACATTGATGTATATTCAGTGATCTACTTTTTCATATTATCCATCCAAATGATTTCTTGGAGATCTCGATATATCTTTGTCTTCCCTGGGTTAATTGAGAAATTTGAACTATGTGAATCATCCAAAAGTTCCTTCTCCATCTCCGGACATGATGGAACACATAGTCTGTTCCCAAATCTCAAAATTCCTTCTTCATTCACTTTAAAATCCGAGGATTTACCTTTTTTGATAACTGTCACTTTTTCTAGATTTCCCACATCATCCTTTTTATAATAAATTAACCTTTCCAAAAGAGATGGTTGAGCAATCATTTGTGAAAGTATTGATGATGTTCCCTTATTTATGATTCCCATGTCGATCTTCATCAAGTATAAGAAGATTGGATCCTTCTCAATTCTAATCATTGATAGAATTGCTGGGTCCTTTCTACTTAGGGAATCTGCCACCTTGTTTGATTTCCCAGGGTGGTAATGTATTGAGCAGTCATAATCCTTGATGAGAGCTATCCATCTTCTCTGGTGCATATTAATATCATTGTGTGTGAGTATATATTTAAGACTCTTTTGGTCAGTATATATCTCACATTTCTCCCCATAGAGATAATGCCGCCATATTTTCAAGGCAAAGACCACTGCCACTAACTCCCAATCATGAGTTGGATAGTTTTTCTCATGGATTTTCAACTTCCTTGATGCATAGGATATCACTTTATCATTCTGCATTAGCACACATCCTAAGCCCTTCTTCGAAGCATCACTGAATACCACACAAATTTCCCCACTTATGGGTAAAGTGATCACAGGAGCAGTGATAAGCACCCTTTTCAACTCCTTGAAGGTTTCTTCACATTCATCACTCCAAGAAATCATTACTCCATTTTGAGTTAGCTTGGTAAGAGGATTGGACAATCTTGAGAAATTTCTCACAAATTGTCGATAATATCCACATGACCCCAAGAAGCTATGGATATCCGTTACCGATGTTGGCCTCAACCATCCCTCAATTGCATCTGTTTTGGAGGGATCCATATATATCCTATTGCTTGTGATGATATAGACCATGAATGAGACCTCCTTCAACTAGAACTCACACTTTATGTACTTTTCGTAGATCCTCTCCTTGCACAAAGTCTCTAGTACAGTTCTTAAATTCTCCTCCTGATCCTCCATCGTTTTTAGTATATTAGAATATCATCTATAAAACTACCACAAATTTGTCAACTTAATCTCTAAAGAATCTATCCATCATGTCCATCCCAATTTATGGAGAATTAGTGAGTCCTAAAGGCAATACTATGAATTCATAGTTCCAGTATCTTGTATGAAAAGCAGTCTTGGGTACATCTTCCTTCTTCACCCTTACTTGATAATATCCTGACCGCAAATCTACCTTGGAGAAGTATTGTGCTCCACACAGCTGATCAAACAATTCATCGATCTGTGGTAGAGGATACTTGTTCTTTATTGTGATTTTATTAATTTCAAGATAATCGATGCAAAGCCGCATTGAACCATCCTCTTTCTTGACGAAGAGGACTGGTGCACCCCATGGTGAAGCACTTGGGATTATAATCCCTTTATCCAGATTCTCTTGTAGTTGTTTCTTCAGCTCTTAAAGCTCCACGATAGCAATTCTATGTGGAGTCTTGGATGTTGGTAGAGCCGCTGGTATAAGTTCAATTGAGAATTCAACATCTCTTCTAGGAGGAAGACCAGAGAGTTTCTCGGGAAACACTTCTGCTAATTCCCACAGAATAGGAATTTCTTCAAGGATGGTTTCTTCCTTGGACTCAATCATCGGAGCCAGATACGTGTGATCATAGGGCAGTAATATCCATTCTTGATATGATAAAGCTAAAGGGGTTTCATCTTCATCCTTACACTTGTAAAGAATCGAGGGTCGATTCTCCATATGGAGTGTGATTTTCCTCTCCCAAAAATTTATGTTGGCTCGATATAAGGAAAGCCAATCCATGCCAAGAATTGAATCAAATTCTCCAGAGGGAGTATGATGAGGTTTTCCAGGAAATTGAATCCACAGATTATAACAGGGGAGGACTTATATTCATGGGATGCAATGATTTCCGCATTTTCAGTACTCACCTACATCTTTACTTCCATGATTTTGTGGTGGTGATGGGATTGTTCTACTAAAATTTAGAGATATAAAAGAATGCATAGAACCCGAATCAAAAAGTATGTTCGCTATTCTTGAATGAATAACTAGCGTACCTGTCACCACTTCATTGTCGGGGTTCTCTTCGGCAGAAGTGATGGCCAAAGCTCTTCCTTGCTGCCTTGGAGGTTTTTGGTTTCCTCTGAAAACCCTTTGTTTAGAGAACTGATTTGAAAAGTGCCCCAGTTAATTGCATTTGTAGAAATGAACAACTCGTTGAAGTTTGAACGGAGAATTCCTCTCCTCTGTCATAGCTACGGGTCTTTCTTGCTGACATTTAACAGCTAGTTTCCCTTCTCTTCCATACCTAAATCATTTCCCCATCCCCATGAGGCAATTTCTAGGGTGGTTCTTTCCGCACTTATGGAAAGTGGGGTGTTTGATCTTCTTACCACCGTTGGATTTATCCATCGGACCACCAGAATTGGAGTCCACCTTACGCTTATTGTCCCTATGATAACCCTGTGATTCACTGATTTCCATTTCAACCATGAGGGAACATTGGAAAATTACCTCATAGCTGTCGAAGTCACGGATCGCTAATGATTTCAGCAGGCTAGTCTATAGCCCACCAAAGAACCAATAAACCCTGCATTCAGGGGTAATGACAAAGCCAGAAGCGTATTGTGAAAGCCTTATGATGTTTGCCTCGTACGCTCCAACAGATTCTTCTTCTTTTTGTTTGAGGTAAAAGAAGTCCCTTTCCATCTTAAGGTTGAGGGTTCATGGAAAATATTTATCAAAAAACATCTTCAAAAAATCCTTCCATTTCAATGCCTTGATCTCCTCCTCAGGCTTTGTATTTTAGATCAACGTCCACCATTGATCATATTCACCCTCCATACGATAATCCACTAGGAGAACTTTCTCTTATTCAGAATATTGAAGGATGGAGAAGATCTTTTCAATGGAGTTGATCCATTGTTCAATGATAGTGGGATCAGATGATCTACTAAAAGTAGGAGGCCTTTGTCTCATGAAGTTCTCGATAGCGACGTGTTCTTTCTTTGGGGGGGGGGTGGTTGAACGTTCCTCTTGACCCGTGTTTCTATTCAAATATTGAGTTAGATGAGAGAAAAGCGTGACAAAGTTTACGATTCTCGCTCCCATTGGATTGGGCATTTCATTAGTATAGTCATCACACTTATCTTCACATCGGTTGTTAGCCCGAGTCCTCCTATTACCGGCCACTAGCTGGAATAAAAGGAATGATAGGGGGTAACACATAAAGGGTAATACCAAGAAAAAAGATGATGAATTATAAATAAACTTTTATTTCCTTAACTCATGAGTCTATAGGCTTCAATCTAGGCTTTTCATGATCTACTATCTAACATATATTATTAAGGGATTTTTTTTATTCAATTAAAAAAGGTTCATACTAAGATTGTGAATTTATCAAAATATATACCTTGGGAGTTTCGTAACCAAGAGTGCAGCAAGGCTCGTTGTCATGCACCAGTTCCCGTTCGAGTCTAGCTCAAAGTGGTGTTTTCGGGGTTTACCCCTAGGATACATATGTTCCAGAGCCGCATCTACCTGCTCGTATCTAGAAAGGGATGTATTTTCTTGATAAACCACTCACTTAGTAATTACCAACACTTCGGGATGTTTTTATTATACTCATTCTCATGTCCAAGGCTTTACTAGGGATTTCTAATCCTAATCCCAAAAATAACTAAACCTATCCTCTGATACCAACTATGACAACCCTTCTTTTATTACAAACTTAAACATGATTTATTACATAAACTATTCACTTGATACATCATTGAAGATTAAGAGGTGTAGTGCCTTTGGGTATTAGGATCATTACATAACAACTTAAAACATTATGTACAACATCTTTATTGAAAACATCCTTTGCATAACCACTACATTCCCTCGTACTTAGCATTGTATGGGATAACCTGGGGACATGCATAAGAAAAGGGGTGAGCTATAAAGTCCAGTAAGGGAATAAACATAAGATAAATGAGGAGTAAAATACATGTTATACAATAGGAATATCAATAGAGAACAATAGAAACATGAACATAAAGGCATGATAAAGAATGATAATAATAACCTGGAAATGTGGAAACAACACTTAACACGGAATTAGAATGATCCAAAGCCCATTGCACATGAAGCATGGGTAAATACTCATTGAACATGAAGCACGAGTAAAACCTCGTTGCACTTTAGTTATCATGAGTCAACACTCATTTCACATGACGTATCATGATACTATACTTTACCTAATGCATTGGAGCGATATAAGGGCGCACCCTTCCTAGACATTTCATTTCATGCATAAGTGTGCTACATGGATCACAAAACATGGATTCATAAAACATAATAAATTATTACACAATAAAGGAATGTGGAATTCATACATGAAAATTTATAATCAATAAGTAAATGTACATAATGTTGAATACCCTTGGTGGAGAAATGGGCATGGTATTAACTACACAATGGAATTGGCTTAGAAAATCGGTGCGATTTCGGCAGCGTAACGACGTGACGTAAGAATTCATAAAAACGGTTGATTAGAGAGAAAGGGGTTTCTCATCATATTTACATGTAATGGATAGTAATGAGTTCATATAGATACATGTCCCAAAAATTGTAATGGAATTTTGATTCATGATACAAAAGTATTGCTTGAATGTAAATGAGGAGAGAGAAGTTCCTTTCGGAATTTCGGCTTAGTAACGGTTGTACATTGGAGGAATTCAATGAGAGGGAATGGGTCTCCCATAATTCAAACATAAAGAGTTCAGTATGAGGGAGGTGTGAAACCACACACCAACATTCATAATTGAAATTAAAAGGTGCAAAACAACTTAAAGAAAATTGGACAAAAATGAGAAAGGAAGAAAAAACCCTTACTTGGAAAAGTGATTCCAAAAGCTTGAGAGAGGCTTGAGAGAGGCTTCTTGGGAGCTTGGGGCTCCTTGGGAGGATTCTAGAGAGAGTAGTACAGAGTTTGGACGATCTCAAAAGGATTTTAGTGAGGAGGAAGTGGGAGAATGGGTGGGTTTATATAGGAAATGTGAGTGAATTCTTTATTATTTAGGTTTGGGACCCCTTATATTAAATTAGTCCAAACCACAAACCATCCCATGAATTTTCCCATGGTTTTTGGAAAAGGGAATAGGAAAAAAATATATTATAAGTCCAAAGTCTGAACATTTTAAAATAATAGTGTTGCTTATGTAGAGGTGAGTCACACACCCATGGCAAACAATTTAAAAAGACAAGGTGTTTAATAAATCTTGAAGGGTCCATTAATGCTTTGAAAAGTAAGTCAAACAAATACCAAATAACATTATTTTAATGTTAAAACATATATTGTCCGAACATAAAGCTTATACTATTTTATTACATCACTATTGGGTCATTATGATGACATAAAACACATTATATATTTAAACAGTATTTAATTTTTTACCCAAAAATTTGACTATCTCAGAAAATTATGAAAAATTCACCATTGGATAATTTCGACGTCCTTATTCCAGAAATAAAAATAATTTTATCTAAATAATTTTCTAAATATGTTAATTTTCAATTTTAAAATAAAAACCGACATTTATCGAAAAATCATGGGTTTTTACAAAAAATGGCTTTCAAACCTTAATAAAAATTACAATTGCATTCATAAAATTATATGATAATTTATATATAATAATTTTAATTTAATAATAATAAATATATTTTATTAAAATATTATATAATTCAAAAATCTCTTAATTTATTAATATAGAATTCTTAATTAAATAATAACTAAAAACACTATTTACACTTTAAAAACTATTTACAATGTATCAATAATGACAAGAAAGTATATTTATTATTATATACAAACAAATAATGTACATGAACATAGTATTTGATATTTATTACATAACACCTTAAAACAGCCGCATAAGACCTAAGGCTAAGGTGTTCGATGGTGACAGACTCTTGGGGTGGCTCGGATAACATCGCTCGAGTGGTAATTTCTCTCAACTTCCACTTTTCTCGTAGACGATCACGTTTGAGCTTGAAATGATGAATCTCAGCTTGGGCTTGGTCAAGAGTGAAGCCCAGAGACACCACCTCTTTTCCGAGCTCTGAAAAATGGGCTTCGTATGGAGCAATTCTGCTGGATGAGTCCACTGCTTCTTTTTTCCGATTAAATTGGATTTGTAAAAGACCTATATTTATACTAATCATCTGACCACTGTTCAACAGCTATAAAAGCAACGGTCACACTTATTAACATAAAAACAAAGCAGTTGAAATTTTATATAAATATTTTACATAAATAGACATTTAATTAGATCAAGAGGGATTTCCATTAATGCCACTTTGGGTCGTTATAGATTAATTCCTATGATTTTATTTCAATGATTTAAGAACCAAACCTTCAAATAACAATTTAATTGTCATGGTCTAGAAAATATGAATAGAGTAAGAGTGTCCAAATAAAATTTAAATCTCCAAAATATTGGTAAGAAAATGATTCATGTGTTCTCCAATAATAAAAACATAAGTCACACAGTCCAAACCACACATCAATCAATTATAAATTTAGAGCATTACATTAACATGCATCAAAAAAAGAAATAAAATATGAAATATTCTATGATAAATGGAATTCATTGTTTATTACGTCCAAAATAACTCTAAAAAATAGATAATATATGTTTTGAAATTCCCTCTACATGTTAGATTCTCTCTCACAACAAATGCCCAACATTTATCCCAACATCGATAGAAGGAGGAAGCTCAGGTGGAACTCTTCATCTATCCTCGATCCCCCTATGAGGATATGGGACTCCATAACCTTCATGATAAATATATTACTCATATAAAACTCAAAATTGGTATCACTTCTCTCCTTGTTCAAAATAATATATGAGGTTCCCAAGGTATCATTTTATAGGAAAAGTGGAAGGTGGTTTTGGTATCCCAGATTGTATTAAACCACTTGGATCATTATTTTCGGTGGCCGTAAAGATGTATAACCCTCTTAAAAAGAAAAAAGTTGAATCCCCACATCATTACTATCTCTAATGAAATTTTTTCACCATTTTGACATTCACATTTAGAGATATAACTAAAATAAAAACCAACTTTTTGACATCGATAAGATTTGATCCCCTGTACAGATATGCTCAGATGAGACACTTAATAGAAGAGTGGGTCATGGGTATCTTTATATGAAATAAATACCATTGAATATTTGACTATAGTAAAAAATATTATTGAATTTGGATGCATGGTTTACTATATGAGTGTGGTTTAATCCACTGGTGTGCTTGGATACTACGTAGTTTCGCCTATTTTTCTTAAACTTCATCATGGGCCCTCCAAATCACATCCAAATTCAATGTAATTTTAAAAATAAGTAAAGTTGACATTTTTAAATGTGAAAAATAAAATACAATTGAATCAAAACAGAAGTGATTTTTTTAATTTTTATAATTTTCAATACAAAACTTGTTTAGCATAATGGTTTAATGGAGAATATGAAATAGTAAATCGCGGTTCAATCACAACCCCAGACATAAAAATTATCACTCATAGGTAAAGTAACATTTAGAAATATTATGAATTAATATATTCTCAAATTCATGATTATTTAACATTCAATGATTATTTAATTACAAATAGAAATGAGATCAATTAAAAGAATCGCATTTCGGGGTTATACTCAGTGATCATTGAGAAAGACGTCTCAAAAATTGTATCATAAAAAAAATTATTAGAGATGAATGATACCAATTTGAGAAATCAAATAACAATATAACCATTTCCCTGATTCTCCTTTTTTGAGTGTGTGAATACAATTCAATTCAATGCATTCCACTTTCTATCCAGTAAATATAGGTTATTTTAAATTTTCTCAGTTTAATGATTTTGTCTACCAAACCTACCATACATCCTTTATAGTTAAATTTAAAGACCCACTCACATAATAATTCCCATAAGTAAAACCTTAATCTAAAAACCTTGAAATCCTCTCTGTTTTAAATTTCATCACTCCCCTCATTTATTAATTTTATTGTTCTTTAAAAAAATTACTTTGTAAAACTATCATACTCTTCTCTCAACCCTAGTTTGAACTCATCATGATGCTAATTATAATTGTTTTAAAAAGAGAAAAAAATGTGGAAGGGTGGTTTTTGACCTGCCCAAGACAAAAACGTTTTTTTCTATTAATTTTTTTTAGGGTGTACAATAGTAAGGTAACAGGTACACACATATAGTTCAATATGGTATAGTAATGAAGAATATTAGATAAGGAACCAATGTGTGGAAAAATAGTTTTGGGAAATATGATAAAAATTAACCTAACCTATATTTACCTTCTATTTAGTTTTAAAAAAATCAAATTTCATGCTTGGGAGCTATGATGTGTGGAGACATTTAATGACAAAATTTTCCAATAAGCTAATCACCAAAACGATACCATTATTCTAAATTATTTCAAAATTATGAAATAATTTATATCAATGATAAAACAAATGAGTAGAGTGTCACACCCTTGTATTGAATTTTTATATAAATGCACATTTTATAAAAAAAATAGAATGTGAAGACAACATGAAATATAAAAATTTCCCATGCATTTTTTACTAACATTCATGGACATGACAGAATTATTTTCCATGATAAAGTGGTAAAATATAACATTTCACCACTAATGTGAGGGGAAAATGAGGCGGTGAAGTAACAATACTATTACACAGGTGAAAATGGGGAAAAAGAAGAAATAAAATGAATATTCCATACTAACCCAGGAATATACAACTCCCCCACACCTAATGTATGTATTGTCTTATATTTAATAAAAGATATAGTGTGAAGTAAGAATAAAACATGTAATGTATCATTCATCGATTGCATATTGTATATGGAGTTCCACCATTAGGAAATCTGGAATGGATTCATGAAAGTGCTCCAGCCATTTCCTAGGACAATGAGGTTTTTTTGTTCTTCATTTTGAATCAAAAAAACCGAATAGATAAAAAATAGTAATAATTTATAGTCCAATATAGAAGGAGATAATCTTACATGGATGTAGCTTCAATATTTAATTGTAAAAGAGGACATTCTTCCCAATGTATAATTGATGATAAAATATGATATGGTCGTGGGTAGCCTTAGTTCAATATTTAAAAATCTTGGAGTTATCATATGAATCTCTTCTCATTTACTCCATCCCCTAAATCTACAACATCCTTTGAGAATCATCCCCCTAAATATTAGAATTTCTATTTTTGGTGTCCCAATAAGGAAGGTGCTCAATATCAATAGGGATGTGACAACTTTTTCCACACCCAAAAACATAAGGTGTCATTTAAAATGGGATTTTAAAGGAGTTACGATAATCCAAAAAATTAGTCATTGTGTATTACACTCCAATATTTAATTTTGTGTTGAACCATTTTTTCATGAATTTCTGTAACCTCTCTATTCAACACCTTAGCTAGAAAAATGGTTTGTGGGCGATAAGAATTAGACACATGAGGCCCAAACCCATACCGATGTAAAATTGTTTTCATTTTTCACGTACCGAAATGAGAACCCTGGTCATTGATGATGATCTTAGATAATCCAATCTGGAAAAATTGGGTTCTAAAAGATTCCACATCTTTCTAAGGTTCATCAGTCCTTATGTCTCATGCCTATAACCATTTTGAATCATAATACACATCCAAAATATTGTAATGGTTCCCAACTTAATTGGGGGATTGTACCATAATGTATGTCCCCATACATTGAAAATATCATTGAATAGAAAGGGTTTAATTGTAATTTTATTTCTCTTAGATACATTCCCCATTCTTTGATAGTGAGGAAAAGATTTACAGATATCATGGGAATCCAGAAAATGTTTTGGCTAAAACAGACAAAAATTAGGGACCTTTCAAGTAGTCTATTGGGGAACATAGTGGCCCCCATATGAAAGAGTGTGGAAAAACCTAGGTGTAGACCAAAAAAGTCATTCAGGAACACAATATAAGAAGACTTGATCGCTACATGTGATCCAAAGGTAGGATTTATAAAATATTTCCCAATAAAGCTCATGTTTTAGATGGTCAGGTGAGTTTTTATTAAAATAAGAGGCAGTGAAAGATGTTTCCAAATAATGGTAATTTTTATCATACCATGGAATGAAATCTTGCACTTGATACAATTTCACACGAGGAAACATTTAATTTATATGAATACAGGGGGATGAGCCAATGTCTGAGGATGGGTGGATGCTATTGATATGGCTATCCACCACATTATCTACACCTTTTTGAACTCTAATTTCTATATTGATTTCATAAAGGTGGATAATCTAGTGAATGAGACGTAGTTTTGGATCCGTTTTATTAAGGAGATACCATATTTCTTCGTGGTCTATGAACTCAATTACGTGGGATGCTAAAAATAATGAACTGAATTTATCAAAGGCAAACACAGTGGGATGAAATTATTTTTTAGTTGTGGTGTAGTTTTCTTGATTAGGGTCTAATGTAATTGAGGCATAGCCAATGGCTTGTGGAGCTTGATCAACCCGTTTTGATAAGACTACCCCAACCACATAGTTAGAGGCATCACACATGATCTTAAATAGTAAATCCCACTAAGGTTATTGTATTATCGATGGTGATGTGAGGATCTATTTTAATTTGATAAAATCTTCCTCACATTTTGTATCAACAAAAACATCTTTTTCTTTTTAGAGAAATCGACAGAGGGGGAGTGAAATACTAATAATTTCATGAAGGAAACAATGGTAAAATCTCTAATGATAATGTAATTATTTCACATATAGTACATTTTTGTGGAATGATAAGGAACAAATTGCATCCAAATTCAATAGATCTAGTCAGATACCATTCCCAAAAATGACATGCCCATGTATTATACCTTGTTTCACCACGAAATGGCCTTCATCGTAATTTAATATGATATTATTTCCAATAGACTGATGTAGGAAAAAATCTAGACTATTCAGACATTAAACCAAAGAGGAGCCATAGATAGTGAAATCAACCATAAATAAATCCATGAAATTCTCCAAGTAATCTAAAAAAATACTAACTATGAAAAACATGAAAGTACATGAAGCATTTCCCAGACCAAATTTCATCCCACTGGTAAAAAAATGAGCCAAAGGGTAAGTAAAGGATGTCATTTCTTGATCATTGGGGAAATATGAATCTAATGGTTACCCAAATACCCATAAAGAAAATATTAACTAGACTTCACTGTAATATTCTCTACAAT